>CM077010.1:12527500-15027500 GCA_039090855.1 Macrothele yani | reverse complement strand
CCGTCAGATTAACAAAAAAAAAAAGGGGGGGGGGGGAGGTTAGTCGAGAAAAAGGATTTTACACTTTTTTTAAAATGCCATAACTTCCTATTATTAGAGCGTCCTGTAAGAAACAGTGCTAGTGTAATAATTTTGTCTGTCCGGGCACATCGAACTTTTTGATTTCAGAGATATTTCAAAAATTATTTTTGCGGCTAAGAGGAAATCGATGGATCTTAAGTTTGGCACTTTTAATATCTCATATACTTCATGCACCGCAGTTATCATAAACATAATTTTGAGGCTAATAGGGAATCATTAGATGTTAGGTTTGGCACTTTAAATACCCGTATCCCATTTATACCTGCACTGCAGTTATCAGAAACAGAAGCATACAAATTAAATGCAAAAGATCCGGTTTGAAAATGGAAAAGTAAGAGCTGCAGGTTTTTTAGTAAGAGTATCATTGAAACTTTTTTTTTTTTTTTTTTTCAAAAACTAGTTTTAATTCGATTTAAGGAATAGCAAGGTGAGAATACTTGATAATTATCAGTATTAAACCAAGGGAGCAGAAAGTAATGAGAAAAATTTAACTTCTGTATCAATGTTTCGTCTGGCAGTTAAGGTTTAATTTAGGAACTATTTCATCGTATGGTTATGTTTTTAAAATAACGTATCAGTACGAAAAGACATTTACGTTACAGACTTTAAAGATGGAGTTAATGGACAGCCTGTTTACTCTTCAGTTTTTATTGCTTTTCCTACTTACCCTATCATGAGGGCCTATTGGTTGACGAAAACAATGAATGGTGATCTCTATGACGTCGGAGGAACTCTGCAGGGATCAGCATTTACTTTCGTCCTTAGATACCCCACGTCTGATACCAGGTGCGGTGAAACTGCACGGAAATGACACTAACTGATTCGTTATGTACGGAAATGGGACAAAATTCCTTTTGTGCGGAAATGGCACGTACGGAAGTGGGATACAATCGGCTGGACGACGGTTCGTTGTTTGGCCATCTGTGCGCCCTTTTGATACGCACTCATTTCAGCGGCACGTGAAAAACCACAAGCCGCGCCGTTTCCGAGAACGTAATTCTAGAAGGCGCCGTGCCATCACAATTTGTCTTTTATCAAACTCCGATAAATCGGCAGCTTTTCCCATTCTGACTCCGAACACTCTACGAAACGAAAGCTTTTTTTTTTTTCATATGTAAAGGATTTTAGGAAGGGAGTGTCTGACCCCATGTCTTAAACAACCCATAGAAATAGGAATCCAGGAGATTTGGGCTAGAGTGCCCGATAGGAAAGTGACACGGAAGCGAGGTAGAAAGGGGAGGAAGACGCCCTTATTTATTACCGGAAGGGGGAGGGCATCCGACGCACGGCGGATATTTAGTGGATGGAGCGTTCGTACCTGACTGGGATCGAACCTGAGGTCCTTTCCGTGGCAGTCACGAACGTTGACCACTAGGCCACCCGCGGCCCTAACTAAACGAAAACCGGTCCTCGTGTTGTATATATTCCCCTGTGAGCTTCTCCTGTGCCACCATTCGGTCTCCAGTCGCGCTCATTTCTCTATAGGCTGGGGGTGGTCATAATGTGATAGCTCATCGGTGCATATGAGTTTTTACATTAAAGATGTGGCTCTGTAAGTAAGCAATAATCGAGAGCAACGTTATGAAGTATATGGTGTTTTACATTAATGATGTAGTTTTCCCCCAGTTCCGATTTAAAATACGAAAGGAAAATGTACGACCTGAAGGTCAGCCATCCTCTTATCTACATTTTGTACGTGCTTCGGCAGCAACTTTGGAACGCATATCGAGGTTAACAGAAGTATACGCGTATATATGGTAGGAGAACGTGTTTATCAAGGACACAAATTTAACAACAATATTAGTTTTGTATAATGCTAATCCAAAGCTAATTACATCATTTTTAGCGAGAAAAACTGAATGAATTCTTTAGATTTTACATGAGAGATAAAAACTCGGTTAATCATTTTTGACGGACAAAATAAAATGAAGTGAAATTCTGCATTTCACATACGCTAAATTGACAAAATATTAGAGATACCTACTTAATAGCGTATTGATCCTCTTCTAACGCGAATAACAGCCTGTACACACCGAGGTATCGTCTCCACCTGATGCAGGAGATTTTCCGGAGGTAATGCCGGCCATGCCTATTGCAGCATTGTCCACAACTCCACCCGAGACATCGGTTCAGGATCCATGGATTTGATGTTCCGGTCCACGGTATCCTAGACAGCTTCCACAGGGTTTAAATCCGGGGAGATTCGGGGCCACTGGATGGTTCCAAACACAGATGAGTGTTCCTCGAGCCATGCCTGCGGGGTTTGCGGCCCGGTGGGCGGCGCATTGTCCTGCTGGAACAGACCAGCGGCCTCAGGATGTGCGAAGTAGAGGTCTGCACGGATCGAACCGGCCGGGAATCGGGCTTTTTCCCAGACACTTACGACCGGGCCAGGACGGGCCGGCCAAGTCGATCCATTCTTGTTTTCTCAATGGTAAAGAAAAAAGTCGTGTTTCCCGATTTCGTGGTCTGTTTAACTGTTTTGCTGGCTTTACTTACTTCCATGACATAGCCCAGGACGTAATCACAAAGGCGAGGAGAGGCAGTCAAAGTGTTCTGTTTTTACCATAATAACGAAGTAAATTTCTCCGTCATTTTTGGTCTACGCCGGGATTCGAACCCGAGGCCGCTTATTCCGGAACAAGTCGCTCTACCAACTGAGCTACGCAGACGTTTTATTCTGATTCCTATCTGCCTTTATGTCGTGTGCGTCCTTCTGGCAGGTACGTCACATCTCCTGGTACGTTACACCATTTGTAGGTATTAAGATGGTAAAACCACTTTGGGGATTGTTCACAATAAAAAGATTCAACCCCGAGCGTGTGTGTGTGTTGGGTGAAGCGAGGGACGATGGGGTGTCTGCATTAGGGGTGCGTGTGTGTGAGAGAGAGAGATAGAGAGAGAAAGAGAGAGAGAGAGAGAGAACGAGAGTGGGATGACACTGATTTTTTCTCCTATTCCTAATCCGTATAGGGATTGACTTTTGTAGTGTTACTATCTGCTAGTTCAGAGAAAGGGAGATTTTGAACGCGCTTATATTTCTTTTTTTTTCTCTCCTTAAAGATTACATTCTTCGGTAATTGTCAAAGTTTAAATAATACCTTTAGGCTAACATTCAATTAAATATTTTCAATAATATCTCATTGCATTATTTAATTTTCACAATTTAATAAAATGCAATAGAAAAACAAAATGCTACGTTGGCGTGCAAAACTTAAGGACTGGCTCTAGTGCCGCAGATTATAGCCACACAGTGAAATATACAAGCTTGAGGCGATTTGATAACGCAAGCGGATATGAGTAGAAAGACGATGCGTATGCAAATTTCCGAAATGTGATGTCGCAGGTCACATGACAGTGCTGAAATGGTTATAAGGAGCATCTTGCAGCAAGGGAGGAAACGGAAAGCGAAAGCGTGCGGCGTTGTAAAGAAGTTCAAGTGGTTTGTTAATGTGTCGCAGACAAGAAAATGTCCACGCGGAGACATTTAGATGACTTTACACGTGGTCGAATAATCGGAAAGCTGGAGGAGGGGCGAACCGTAACAAGTGTCGCCGACGAGTTCGGCGTGACCCATAGTATTGTTTCACGTGCACGGAAGATCTTCCAAACGGCAGGAATAGCTGTTAGAAAGGTTAGGGGTGGTCGGCCATGGAAAACAACAGCAAGAGATGACCGATATATGGTCCTTCAGGCCAAACGTGATCGAAGCCAGACAGGGGGCAATATCGCGAAGCAACTGCAGATGACCACAGGACGCGCCGTATGGCGGTTCACTGTTGCCAGACGTCTACATAAAGGTGGACTATTTGCCCGACGACCTGAACGTTGCATCCCATTAAAGCCTACCCATCGTAGACATCGATTGCAATGGTGTAAGGACCACAAGGATTGGATCATAGAGCAATGGGGTACGGTACTCTTCACGGATGAGTCGTTTCAGAACCACGAGTGATTCTGGACGTCAGCTTATCTGGAGAGAGGTGGGAACACGCTATTTACCGGCTAACATTACCGAAAGAGATCCGTATGGCGGTGTTGGTGTGCTCGTCTGTGGAGGCATTACGCTGAATGGTCGTACTGAGCTCCACATTTTCGAAGGGCCGCCCCGGTGGCGCAGTGGTCTAAGGCAATGGCCTCTGATCATTCGTCAGAAAGGGGTCCGGGTTCGAATCCCGGTGAGGCATGGGTGTTGTGTTTGTCTTACGGCACTGGCTCTCTCCCTTCCCTGGAACCAGTGACCCTAAATTAGGGACGGGCGACTGCTTATAGCCCATTGAGTTGCTCACGGTGGTCGTTAAACCTCCAATAAAAAAAAAAAAAATTTTTCGAAGGAGGTTCCGTAACCGCAAACCGCTACTGCGATGAGGTGCTCCTTCCCCATGTATGCCTATTCCGAGGTGCCATTGGTTCCGAGTTCGTGTTTATGGACGATAACACGTGACCCGATCGTACACGTGCAGTAGATGAGCTGTTGGAAAGTGAGGATATCACTCGTTTGAATTGGCCTGCGTACTTCCCGGATCTAAATTCCATAGAACATGTGTGGGACGCTTTTGGGAGGCGTCTTGAAGCACGCCCACATCCGCTGGAAAATGTCCATCAGCTGAAACATGCACTAAGAGAGGGATGGCCAAAGTTGCCCCAAGAACTCATCGACAGCGTCGTGTTAAGTGTGGCCAGGTGCTGCTATGCAGCCATTGCAGTTAAAGGACATCATATTCCTTACTGGCGACCACCTCTTTGCTGTAATCCATCTGTGGAAACGATTGCTCTGAACCATGGTGTGTACTGCTTTAAGATCATTTCTTAGTAAAGTCCCAGTGTACACTTTTGTATTCATTTTTGCACATGTGTTTGTCCATTCCCCCGTTTGGTACATACAGAGGTCTCTGCGGTATGGCATTCATCTATCCAGGCTGCTTCATTGAGAAGCTACGGCGAAAAAACCGAACAGTCCTTAAGTTTTGCACGCCAGTGTACCAAAATGGCACATCACGGCAGGGCCGAGCCTTAATAAGAGCTGCAATTGACGGGCCCGGGCAGAGACGGGATGAGTGTGTCATATTTGAAACGGGCTCGGCGTTAAACGCACGGGCTTGAATCAGACTGGGCTCACTAAATAAAGCCTGTGCAGACCTCTAGTGCGAAGGACACGAAAGCGTGTAGGTGATTAGCCAGCTTCTGCTGGTAGCGCGCAGCGGTTAAGGACCTCTCCAGGCACACTAAAGGACTTAATGTGTCCCATGAGAAGGCTCCCCAAACCATCACAGAACCACCACCGCACTGAACAGAGACAACCTAGCACGACGGAACTCATGGCCTCATGGTGTCGACGCCATACCCACACCCTTCCGTCAACTCAGTACAGCTGAAATCGGGATTCATCTGACCACACAACGCGGTATCACTCTGCATAGGTCCAGTTTTGATGATCCCGGCACCAGGCGAGGCGTAATGTCCAATGATGAGCAGTCAACAGAGGCACACGAGTAGGTCGTCGGCTCCCGTAGCCCATGGTATGCAACGTACGCCATACCGTTCGGTTGCTGACGCTGCTTGGACCTCCGACATTTAACCTGGGTGTAATTTACGTCTCCTTTGCCAAGCGGTCTTTCTGTATAAACCTAGACAGTGCACGTTCACCGCGGTCGTCAATGGCCGTGTGTTTGGGCACGGGTTGCTGTCTGAGCGCTGCTACGCCCGTCTACTGAAACGACTCTCATCCATAAAGAGTACCGTACCCCATTGCTCTATGGTTCAATGCTCGCGGTACACCTTTGATGCGGTTGCCCTCGGGAACTCTAGGGTTCTTACCATTTGAGCCACATAATGACCCATCTGTCTTGCGTTGATAATGCGTCCACGATCAAAGACGCTCAGATCACCACGTTTTCCCATGTTCGTCAATTGCGATACTCTGTTTGGAAGCCCTGCGGTCCGCCTATTTATCACCTGCTTTCGGCTTGGGTCTGTTGCACTCTGCGTGTGGGATGTCCGTGCCAACTGCCCATCACCTCCATCTAATGTTTTGTTTACTGGGTGTATACACATACATATAACTAAGCTCTTTTCTAAGATTCAGAGGTTAGCTCCTCAATGAAAGATCATTGTTACTGACTGTGTTCGATGCATTTGATGTATCAAAGGTCTCCATTTAAAGCAGTCTTGGCACTAGAGGTGGAGAACTATCGATAGTTATGACTATCGATAGTTTTCGATAGTCAAAAAATAACAATCGATAACTATCGATAGTACCGTCGATAGTGTGTTGGCAAAGTTTCTCGGGAGAAAATTTGTTTTCTGGGATGAAAAATTATTTCTAACAAGAATTTTTCTTACTTTTTCACATTGTCAGAAAGCTGAGCACCGATAAACTTTGAAACTAATTTTTTTTCGTTTTGTTTTTGGTTTGGGGTTTAACGACCACCGTGAGCAACACGATGGGCTGTAGACAGTCCCCTATCCCTAATTAAGGGCCACTGGTTTCAGGGAAGGGAGAAGCCCGTGCTGTAAGACAAACACAACCACAACATCTATTCTTCACGGGATTCGAATTCGGACTGATCTCGGACGAATGGTCAGAAGCCAGCGCTTAAATCACTGCGCCACTGGGGCATGGAATCTACGTTTTGACGATATCTTCCCGAAGTGAGTGATCAAAAGTCACGAAAAAAAAAAAAATGTTTTGCCTGAAGAACGAGCTCATTCGTGGCTCCTTAATTCTCATTTTCTGTTTGTATTGTATGATTTTTTATGTGTCTGTTCACAAAGTTAAAGAAGAAAATTCTACATTGTAAACATAATTTTTTGCATAATATTTAGCAAAATCGTGGTAATTATTCGTGGGAAATTGAATAAATAAAGTTTTGAGTGGGGCTGTGCCTCACTTGTTTTTTCTGGGTTAATTTAAAACGACAGCAGCTGGGTGAAGTTGTTTTAAATTATCCATAAGATTTGTCGTATTGCCCGACGTTTTGTAGTTCTTTCAGCAAAGGCTATATATATTTTGCGCAGACCTTATATTTACCAAAAGAAAAATTATGTTGCACAAAAGATATATTACGTTTACTCATTATTACTGATTACTTACTTTAAACAAAAAACTGTTTCAGCACCTGACGCACCGTTAAACTTCCAGTACAAACAAGAACAACGATTTTTGACTTGGTCTTTATCTGAGAGAAACGTACACTTTCGCTTTGAGCTTGACTTAACGTGAAGAACAACAGTGTAAAAACCGAATACCCTCACGGTTTACTCTTCTGATTACAGTTAAGTTTAGTTTCGCACTGTCATCATGTATAAATATGGCTGTGCTCAATGTAAATGAGGTGAAAATGAGCGCCAGTCATCAAAGCCATCGGTGGAAGCTGAATAATTTACACCATCGTGATTTACACTTACAGCATTGAAAAACGTAAAACTATCAATAGTTACGAAAAACTCTCGATGCACTAAGTTGGACAAAACTATCGATAGTGCCATCGATAGTATCTCCACCTCTACTTGGCACACTACTGGAGCTTCACTGACATCCATCCATCGTCTCACATAAATACCTTACGTACTTTACACTCATTATATTTTCCATAGTTAATAAGGGCAAGAAAATCTGCTAAACACTAAGTAGAAAAGAAGTAGCAGATATGGTACAACGAACAGCAACATTCGGAGAATATGAGACAGCGAAAAATAGAGGTAATTGTGTTTATTTCGCTAATTTTCACGACGCTCCTTGCTTCTGTTTTCTCCAAGTGAGCACTGGGAGAATCGCACAAACAGAGTTGAAAATAAACTTCTTCTAGGCAAAAGAAGTGGCTAGGGTTTGTTCACTCGTAAGCACATTTCTGGGTGACAACTGCACAGAGCCAAGAGGTGGGGGAGTGATTAAGGTGGACATCTAGTGATTTTGCTTCCTATACTACCAATGTTCAAACTTCTGTACACATTTTCTTCACAATTAATGCGTTCCCAAGAATGAAAATTTGAACATAAAAAGAACTTTATATTATAACTTGTAATACTTAATATTTTCTAAAACATAACCATAATAAAGCAATACAACATTTGTTTGTCTACTGACGTCATCAATGTACATGTCGCGAAATCTTTTTTCTGGTCTCAGCACCACCAATGGAAAAGTTATTGATTTTTAATATAATTATGGTTATGTTTTAGAAAATTTTAAGTAATACAAGTTATAATATGAAGTTAGTTTAATAGATGTTCAAATTTTCATCCTTGGGAACGCATTAATTGTGAAGAAAATGTGTACAGAAGTTTGCCCATCGGAAGTACAGGAAGCAAAATCACTAGACGTCCACCTTAAATGCTGATATCAACAGGGGATAGGGGAGTTTTCTTCGGAAAGACGGAAAAAGATGACGGGAATAACAAAGCACTTCCTCCACTGACTGTTTTTCGGCGAAAATTAAAGAAGCGTAAGTATAAAACAAAGGAAACGACATTAGACCGCTTTTAAGTTTTTTCCCACATAATGATTAGGATTCGCCGTATTCTTGTTGAATGGATGGATTCGCGAACAATTTCACTTTTGGATCCAAGTTAGTTTGCTTATGTGTTGTGCAGTGCATAAGCATAATTAACTGCAATTTGTAGCAATGTAGGCACTTAATTAATCATATATCTCAAATTCATAATGGTTATGGATGCATGTGAATATTGCTACCAGGCACACACATTTTTATACAGTAGAATTTTTATAAAATGATTATATTATTTATTTTTATAAAGTTATTAATATAATTGCTGACAAGAGTAAAGAAGTGGGATTAAAAATGAACTTTCAGAAGACAAAAGTGATGTACAATGCTTTTACAAGAAATGAAGATTTATCGATTGATGGAGAAAAGCTGGAGATAACAGACACGTGCGTTTATCTTGGACAGCAGATATCAAGTGAGGGTCACATTGAGGAAGAAATTAATCGGCGTACAAAACTTGCCTGGTGAGCTTTTGGAAGAAACAGCATAATTTTCAAGAGCAATATGCCATTATGTCTTAAAAGAAAAGTGTTTGATCAATGCATCCTTCCAGTGCTTGCGTATGGTGCAGAGACGTGGACCTTAGCTGAAAGAGACATACAAAGGCTGCAGACAACTCAAAGTAGCATGGAGAGGTGCATGCTTGGTGTAACCAGGAGAGATAAGAAGAGGAACACGTGGATCCGAAAAATGACAAGAGTGGAGGACATCATGATCAGAGTTAAATCCCTGAAATGGCAATGGGCTGGACATACTGCCAGAAGAACAGAACATCGATGGACAGCCGAAATTTTAGATTGGATTCCAAGGGACAGGAAAAGACCCAGAAGAAGACCACATGGAAGATGGGTGGATGAAATTCGAAAGTATGCGGGAGTGACATGGAAGAGACTGGCACAAGACAGACCGTTGTGGAGGAAACTTGGGGAGACCTTCGTCCAGCAGTGGATTGATAATGGTTGACAATGATGATGATGATGATAATAATCATTTTTATAAAATGATTATATTGTTATGAAATTTAAATGTTCATAAATGATTATATTATTTTTTTTAATGATTATATAGAATTTTTTATAAAATGATTATATTTATTTATGAAATTCGAAAGCAAGCGGAAGTGACATGGAGGAGGTTAACGCAAGACAGACTATTGTGGAAGAAACTTGGAGACACCTTCATCCAGCAGTGTATTGATAACAGTTGACAATCATGTTAATGATTTATTTATTACGAGTTTTTATTCGAATCGTAATTGTTACAACATCGGAAAGATCATTTTGACATAAATTAAATAAGGAAAACAATATATTTAATTTATTAAAATCATATAGCCTGTTAATTTGAAATTTAAAACAAGGAAACGTCAGGGATGTGAATACTAAAGTCAGAACTGTCTCTATACCTTAGTGCTATCAACAGAGAAAAAAATCAACAGTTTGCAAAGAAAAGACTTGATTAGAAATTTTTACAACCGGGCATGTAAAAACGGAACCCACTTTTTTCAGTATCCTATCATGTTTCTTTGAATCAGGTAAAAGAAAGTAAATTTTTTCCTTAACTATTTATGCTTCTTGCAATTATTGCTATATGAAATGCATTACATTTAATCACGAATCTCTGAAATTGAGGTCATTCAGGAATTAGCGTTGATTTTACAGTGAGACTTTGAGCTTTTTAGAGCATGATTATTTACTGCTGTATTTTACTGTTCTTTAAATTTTTGAAGCAGATTGTGTAAGAATCAACTTCGACATTAACACTGACGCACTTAGTTTTCGAAATAATAAATTAAGTTTATTGTTATTTTGTGGTTCTAATTATTACTCTTGCAACAAAAGTAAAAAACATGGGACATAAAGTTTCTCATTGATTCAGAAAATGATATAATCTGCAGTGAACTTTTAAATTAAAACAAAGAAAAATTATTCATGTGAATAAGAGCAAGACATTCTATACCTTGGTGCTATCAGAAGAAGCAAAAAATAGCAAGTGATTTGCAAAGAAAAATGAATTGGGCCCCTTGCAGACAGGACAGGTAAAAAGAAAAATTTCAGAGTATTGGGGCCAAAACGTGAAATTCTTCCACTGAGCATAACTAATTACAAATGCAATTGAAATTTGTTTGAAATGATGCACAAATTGTCAAAGAAAACTACGATATTTACATTTGCTCTTTCAAAAGAATAAAAATCTCTTTCAAAAGAATAAAAAACACATGAAATTCTTTCATGTGTTTCTTATTCTTTTGAAAGAGATTAGAATGTGTAAGAACTGCAAACGTTGAAAGACCACTGTTGTTTGTTTCGATACTTCACCCATGTTTTCATTAGCAAACAGTGCAGTAAATATTTTAAACTTTTTCATCAACAAATCGGTCAAAAGAAGACGGAAATATCTTGGAAGGAAGTTAAGTGTTTTGTTATTATGACGAAAAAGCTCCTACCAACACATATGAGTAATTGTTATTCTTCATGCTCTGTGCATTAGATGAATATCAGCATAAAGACGCTATTAGTTTTGAACAACAAAGTAATTAAAATTCACACGCTATTCGTGTTTAAATATATTTTAATTTTATTTTGAAATCATTTCATTGAGGGAACCAAGAATGAATTTTTCTATTTGTTTAATAGGTCTTTCGGTTTTGTCATTCTTGATGCGTACTGAAATATGTATATAAGTCCTTACTATAAAATTGTATCGAGAAAACGTTGAAATTCAGTTCGACGTATCGTCCGGCAGAATTCGAAAATAATTTATAAAGTACGCAAGATGTATTTGCCAAACTCTCTTGTCGAGTGTGCTGCCCTCTGTATGTCGGATTATTTAAGTTAAATGTCGAGCACATTGAAATGCTAAGGATTATGGTAACCGCTATGTAAGTGCTGCGGGGCTCAGACACCTATTAAGCCACCAATAAAAATGTGTTCCCTCTCCCCTAAACACACAAATGAAACAAGCTCAGGTTCGCATTTGACCGTTTTTGAATTTTCAGTTGGATAAACAACAAAATTTTCTGTTTTGAGTACTTCTGTATCATCATCATCATCATTGTCAACCATTATCAATCCACTGCTGGACGAAGGTCTCCCCAAGTTTCCTCCACAACGGTCTGTCTTTTGCCAGTCTCCTCCATGTCACCCCTGCATACTTTCGAATTTCATCCACCCATCTCCTATGTGGTCTTCTTCTGGGTCTTTTCCTGTCCCTTGGAATCCAATCTAAAATTTCGGCTGTCCATCGATGATCTGTCCTTCTGGCAGTATGTCCAGCCCATTGCCATTTCAGGGATTTAACTTTGATCATGATGTCTTCCACTCTTGTCATTTTTCGGATCCACGAGTTCCTCTTCTTATCTCTCCTGGTTACACCAAGCATGCACCTCTCCATGCTACTTTGAGTTGTCTGCAGCCTTTGTATGTCTCTTTTAGTTAAGGTCCACGTCTCTGCACCATACGTAAGCACTGGAAGGATGCATTGATCAAACACTTTTCTTTTAAGACATAATGGCATATTGCTCTTGAAAATTATGCTGTTTCTTCCAAAAGCTCTCCAGGCAAGTTTTGTACGCCGATTAATTTCTTCATCAATGTGACCCTCACTTGATATCTGCTGTCCAAGATAAACGTACGTGTCTGTTATCTCCAGCTTTTCTCCATCAATCGATAAATCTTCATTTCTTGTAAAAGCATTGAACATCACTTTTGTCTTCTGAAAGTTCATTTTTAATCCCACTTCTTTACTCTTGTCAGCAAGTTCCTGGATCATACTCTGCAGCTCTGATGGGGTAGTTGCAAAAATGACTACGTCATCAGCAAAACGAAGGTAGGTTAGATAATCTCCATTAATCTTTATCCCCTTGTTTTCCCAGCTCAGCGACTGAAAAACACCCTCCAATGTGGCATTAAAGAGCTTCGGAGATATGGTGTCACCTTGTCTCACTCCCTTTCCAATTTTTACGTGTGTTGTATTTTCAAACAGCCTAATCTTTGCACTTGCATTTTCATAGATGTTATTAATAATATTAATGTATGCATCTTCAATACCGCAGGTTTTCAGAGCCATTGTAACTGCTGATGGTTTCACCGAATCAAAGGCTTTTTCATAATCGATAAAAGCCATGCACAATGGAAGTTCATATTCCCTCGCTCTTTCAATTAGTTCTCTCAGCACGTGGATATGATCTATTGTGCTGTAGCCACTCCTGAATCCAGCTTGTTCTCTCGGTTGAGCCATGTCTAGTGCTACCTTCAAGCGGTGTGAAAGAACTTTAGTGAAGATTTTATAAACTACTGATAGGAGGCTGATAGGTCTGTAGTTTCCGAGATCCTCAATGTCACCTTTCTTATGTAGCAGGATCATTGTAGCGGTGTTCCAATCCTCAGGAATCTTTCCTTCATTAAGGCATCGAGTGAAAATTTGGGCGAGTACTGTTTCGATTTCTCCACTTGCTTCTTGTATGATGTCTACAGTAATTCCATCTTCTCCTGGAGCTTTTCCTCGCTTCATGTTCTTGATTGCATGTGCAACTTCTGCTGGAAGGACTGGAGGAACTCTGGTACTGGTATCTTTCATGATGTCTGGAGTGCATATATCATCCCTTTCATATAATTTGGAGTAGAAATCTTTCACTCTTGTCAAAATTTCGCCTCTATTTCTTGTTACAGAACCATCTTCTTTTCTCAGTGCCATAATCTGTTTTCTTCCCTTACTGAGATGTCCCTTTGCTATCTTTAGGCTTTGGTTGTTTTCAATTGCTTTCCTCACTAGTTCACAGTTGAATTTCCTTACGTCTTCAGTGATACTTTTTCTTACTGTCTTGCATAGCTCTATATATTCCACTTTGGAAGTCACATCTTCTTTAGTTGTCCTCATCTCTCTTCTTTTTTGCATCAACATTTTGGTTTTTCCTGATAATTTGTTCACATGCAACTTGTTCTTAGACCCAGCTAATTTTGTTGCTGTTTCCATAAGAGCTTTGGTTACTTTTCTGTTAACTTCAGAGATGTCCACTTCTTCCGATGTTAGGCCTTCTAAAGCAGAGAACCTGTTCTTCAGTTCTAACTTGAAGGTATTATGGTGTTTTTTAAGGTTGGTTATGTCAATAGATTTTGTTTGTCTTATGAGCTTGCCACGTTCAAGTTTAGTGTTGAGGTGCATCTTACATCTCACCAATCTATGGTCACTACCTGTGTTGAACTTGTTTAGCACACTGCAGTCTTCTATGACGAATTTTTTGTTACACATAATAAAATCAATTTCACTTGTCGTCCCATTTGGATGTCTCCATGTCCATTTCCTGTGTGGCTTTTTCTTGAAGAAGGAGTTCAAGATGAAAAACCCTTCTGCCTCTGCAAACTCAACGAGAGTATTTCCACGCTGGTTTCTGTTGCCATGACCGAATTTACCTACTGAAGTTTCATTCTGTTGCCGTTGCCCTATTTTTTGCATTGAAATCTCCCATAATTATTTTCAAGTGCTGCTTACCTTTATTATTTAGATGACAAATTTCCTCATAAAATTCTTCAATTTCTTCTTCAGGATGACTTGTGGTGGGTGCATAAGTTTGAATAATCTGAGCCTGGTATCTTTTCGAGAGTTGGATAACAAGTCGTGCAGCTCTGTCAGAGGAACTTTCAACTTCTACAACTTTATCCTTCAGTTTCTTGTTTATTATAAATCCAACACCACTAGTTCTGCCAGTATCTGTCCCACGATAGTAGAAGAGATGTCCACTTTTCAGTTCGATGAGATCTTCTCCTTTTCTCCTTACCTCTTTTAGCCCCACGATGTCCCACTTGATCCTTTGTAGTTCCTCTTCCAATTCAAGAAGCCTTGAATCAGAAGATAGGGAGCGTCCATTGTAAGTAGCCAAGGTCAGCATCAGATGGCAGCCTAGTCCGGTCCTCCGGGGATTCTTAGCACCCTCTGCCTTCATGTCGCACTGGCCGCTGCCTTGGCCAGGTACATTCCAGCTGCCGGAGACTGAGGGCCAAGATTTAAGTTGTGGAATCATTTTGGTGGGGTTTGGCCATAACTCACCACGCTGGCCAAGCGGGTTGGTGAGTGTGGGATAGAATTTCCTCTGATCCCGATGGTATAGTTATACCGCTATGGGCGGTCGTCAGAGCCCCTTTAGTGGGAACAGGATGCACCACGAGAAGGCGGGGTTGACATTTGTCAAGGAGAGGCTGTGATGTTACGCATCACCTGTATATAAAACGATTTATTACAACGAGAGAGTATGTCGTCAACAAAGCGTATATTTCAGTCGCTTGATAAAGAAGACAGAGGCAGATTTGTCATTGGCCAACCTCGGCCATGACTCAGAGCCCTGCATATTGAGGGGCGCTAGAATTTTGGGAATACATGTAACAGAAGCCATTTTATCTTATATAAACAAACAAGCAAAAGAAAAGCTTGCAAGAAGTACCATTTTGCATTTCTACAAATAATACTGAGTGGTATGCAACAGTTAATACTTAATAATATAATTGTATTAAATTTCTTTAATTATTAAAAATATAAATTCATTTTGAAGGAAAGATGACAATAATCACTGGATAAGATGAATTCCGTAAGCCAGCGTAATTAATTCTTCCTAGCAAGGTCAAAATAAGAGCTCAAAAGAGAGGAAGTGAAGGGAAGGGGAGGAAGAAGTAACCGAGCTCGCTGACAGCCAGGAATGCGTGGAAGGCTTGGAGACTGGAGCGTACAATTTTTACAATTAAGGTATTGGGTTGGAAAGAAAGTAATTTCTGATGACGCGGTACCCGAAGTAGAAGTCCCGGCCACGGCGCACATTGGCCACTGAGATTGTGCAGCATACCGGAATGACATCGGCAATTAGGTGGCTTAAGTCAGTAACAGGTAGGTGGCTTAAGCCAGTGGAAGGTAAGTGGCGTAAACTAGTGGCACGTAGGTGACTTAAGTCAGTGGCTGGTAGGTGACTTAAGTCAGTGGCAGGAAGGTGACTTAAGTCAGTGGCTGGTAGGTGACTTAAGTCAGTGGCAGGTAGGTGACTTAAGTCAGTGGCTGGTAGGTGACTTAAGTCAGTGGCAGGTAGGTGACTTAAGTCAGCGGCAGGTGAGGTAGGTGACTTAAGTCAGAGGCAGGTAGGTGACTTAAGTCAGAGGCAGGTAGGTGACTTAAGTCAGTGGCTGGTAGGTGACTTAAGTCAGTGGCAGGTAGGTGACTTAAGTCAGTGGCAGGTAGGTGACTTAAGTCAGGGTCAGTTTGCTGTCAGAAGGCGAAGACTGTAATCGTCAGCCAACAGGAAAATGGGCAAGGAGCACATCCTCCATTGCATGCTGTATGAATTTCGTCGCCGCAGCCTCCTCACAAGTGCTGTAAGGAACATTACCAGTGTGTAGCCCAGTGCCATATCACATTGTCAGCTATCGTTAGTATAAACGGTTTAGAGAGGGAAATTTTGACCTGTCAGACCTTCCCAAAGCCGGAAGACCCGTAATTGTGGATATGGACATACTGAAGACCTTAGTGGAGACCGACCCACATGTGACCACGCGAGAGATGGCCGAACAGCTGGGGGCTACCCACGCGAGCATTATCGCGAACCTGCGTCAACTTGGGAAGGTGCATAAGAGAGAGAGAGAGAGAGAGAGTTTGGGTACCCCATCAACTCACAGTTGAGCAGAAAACAAATTGCGTGAGTGCATCAGTTTCCCTGCTTGCAGTGACAAAGTTGAATCGTTCTTGGACCGCCTTGTGACAGGTGACGAGAAATGGGTCTTATATGGCAAAGTCAGCACTAGGAACCAGTGGTTGGATCCAAAACAGAAGCCTTGTGACAGGTGACGAGAAATGGGGCCTATATGACAAAGTCAGCGCTAGGAAACAGTGGTTGGATCCAAAGCAGAAGCCTTGTGACAGGTGACGAGAAATGGGGCCTATGTGACAAAGTCAGCACTAGGACACAGTGGTTGGATCCAAAACAGAAATCTTGTGACAGGTGACGAGAAATGGGGCCTGTATGACAAAGTCAGCACTCGGAAACAGTGGTTGGATCCAAAACAGAAATCTTGCGACAGGTGACGAGAAATGGGGCCTATATGACAAAGTCAGCACTAGGAAACAGTGGTTGGATCCAAAACAGAAGCCTTGTGACAGGTGACGAGAAATGGGGCCGATATGACAAAGTCAAAACTAGGAAAGAGTGGTTGGATCCAAAACAGAAGCTCACACTGACCCCCAAAGCCGGCGTACACCCACATAAAGTCCAGCTGTCTGATGGGATACGTGGGATGTCTGCTGCCAGACAACACCACTGTCATCGGCAATGTGTACTGCCGTCAGCTTCATGCATAGCTCACGTCGAAACGCCCAGCACTGCTGAACAGCAAGGGCGTTCTCGTACAGCAGGATGGAGTGAGACCTCACACAGAGCGGGTGACATGTCAAAAGATCAGGAACCTGGGCTGGGAGCTGCTGTCGCACCCAACCTATTACTCGGACATTGCCCTAAGCGACTACCACCTCTTCCTGTCGTTGCAGCATTATCTGGACGGACAGCGGTTCACCAACGGGGACGATGTCAAACGCGCACTTACTCACTACTTTACGTCTAAGCCCCCATAATTATACAGGTACGGTATCCAACAGCAGACAGACTATGAGAGCAGACCGTGGCAAACTGTGGCGACTACATGCTTGACTGGTTTGGGCTTGTGCATACGGTAATTAGCACTTTTCTCCATCCATTCATCTATCTCGTCCGCCCACGGCGGGTTGAGTCTCTCAAAGACTACAATGCGGTCCTGACGGTTACCGGCAAATTAATGCAGCCGACTTGCCATTCCTCTGCTGCATACGGATAAAGGACAAAGTGCGTCCGGGGTCGACTTCACAGGGAACCATCTACACATTCGCGTCCTCAAGCATAGGGAGCCTGCAGAAAAAGGACTTTTCTATTGCCTTACATTTGCAGACATTACTTTTTTCCAACTCAATATTTTAACAAATTCGAGGGTACGATGGGATGTCCAAAGGCGGAAATCTCCACGAAGCAGATTTCCGCGAGATCAAGTCTTCCCGAGTAGTGTGGGTGACAGCGAAGGATAGCGTACTGGTTACACAATGTATTCTGTAGCGTGCAGCCCCAATTGGATTCAGTGCCGGATAAAGGACCTAGTGGAACCAGTGGCGCCCATATGAGTACTTTTACGGGGGACTAATATATACTGATTTCATTGTCCCGTTCCGCCAATCTGTCTTGGCTCCACGGGGACTTATTGAGCACCTTGGATGTTATTTTGACATGTTGCGACAATTATCCTGCCTTGAGACACTGGTTCGGACCCTGGCCACCCCAATGGCCTAGAGACCAGCCCGTGGTGACGTGCTGGCAGGCGACCTAGTATACCTTGTCTGGGTTCCCGCTCTGTCTGGCGGGAAAGGTCGTTTGTTACTTTATCGTTGACTGGAAGATTCCTTGCCCTCGAACTTTTTTGGGGAATAATTTCCCTTTATTTTCTTTTTTTCAAACACCTACACACATGTATACACTGTCCTCATGCTTAGGACTTACAACATCAAGAGATAGCAAAATTTATTTACAGAATATTTACATTGGTGGTTTCTTCGTCTGCTTTCCCACAGACTTCTACCCTCATTCATCTTCCGATTCGCTTTCGGTGTGCACGTTCACCTCCTGCGTTTCGGTCCCCGTTTGATTGGGGAAGATGGTATGTTGCTGGAGGGTTAGCCTTTCAACCAAGGCTATTATCCTCCTGTTAACGGAAGATTGGATGAGCAGATCCAATCTTCGCGTTCTTTGCACACCTGGGATCAGTGTGTTTCTCCATTCGGCGAAGCCACTGCATTCAAGTACGCAGTGTTCTATGCTTGCCGTTCTCTTTCCACAGGGACAAGTGCAGTTCCTGATGGCAAATCTGCCTAGGTATTCAGGGCTGATGCCATGGCCACTGAGTACTTGATTCAGGAACTTATTTGTTCAGTGCTCGTTTGGTCGAGACTTTCGGAAACACTCTGTGTGTCTTCCGCCCTGTCTCTCCCGTATCCCATCTGACCTGCCATTCGGTCATGGTCCGACGTGCTAGTGCTGCGCGAATGCACCTTCGCGGCGTTCTGCATTGCACGTCGACCGTCTCTTTTCAGCGTGGCTGCCTTCGCCAGCTGATCTGCCCTTTCGTTTCCTAGGGTTCCGACATGGCTTCGTACCCAGTGGAAACTAACTGCCCCATCTCCCTCTGCCCTCAAGAGGGTTTTGATCCTCTGGACGATGGGGTTTCTTCCCCTGAATCTACTCAGAGCCTGCAGTGCTGCCTCACTGTCCGAGTAGAGTTTTATTCTTTCGTCACTACGCCTGGGGAGTGCCCAGGTGAGTGCCATCTCTATCGCCAGAAGTTCAGCCTGAAAGACCGAAGCGTTCTGCGATAATTTCACGCTTCCTGCAGTGGCTTCGTTCCCGTCCGAGAACGCACAGAAGCCTGCCCCCACTTGTCCCTTCAACTTTGAGCCGTCCGTGAACAGCTCATGCCCAACTCCCGTGGGTTTCTCCTTGTCCCACGGTGGGCAAATTTCCTCGGCAGGGTGGATCTGCCAGTCCACACTTTCCATCTCCATGTCGGAGGCTCGATGCGGCGCACCGAGAAGGTAGGCGTCCTCTCCTGACCTTAGGCAGTGCATTGCTGCCTCCTTTCCACTACTAGGTCTGCCGGCTCGCACCCCGCCAGCACTTGGAGTGCTAGGGTTGACGTTGTGCGAAAACAACCGGTTATCCCTAGTAGGGCCAACCTTTGGATTTGGTTTATCCCTTCTTCATTCTGACTGTGGGGTTCCACCATGCCCCACTTGCATACGTCAGAATTCTTTCAATTCCTCTCTGATAGATGGCCTTCTTGGTTTTGCCCGTTAACCTCATGCCATTCAATCTATTGAGAATCATCGTGCACCTTGTTCTAAGGTGCCTCAGGTGTGGCAGCCCTGATAGACTCTGATCCAGGACCACACCCAAGTATTTCATTTCACGCACCGCCTTGATAGTGCACCCTTGGAATCTGCACTGGGGTGGTGTTTTCATTACTCCTCTCTTAGCTATTGCTAGCAGAGTGGTCTTCTCAGGAGCGAAGCACAGTTTGCTTTCTGCTCCAATTTTCTAGCACATCCAAGGCCCTATGTGCTTCTCTTTCGATCACGTGTCTCCCTGAGGCGGAGACCACGAGAACGAAATCGTCCGCATAGGCTTGAATCTCCACTGCGGGCCCCAGGTCTAGGTTCAGTGCTGAATCAGCAACTATATTCCACCAGAGCGGCCCGGAGTTGGATCCTTGCGGACACCCTCTATGGTACGAACGCGAGGATTGCCCATTCCCCGCTTCGAACTCGACTCTTCTATCAGACAGGTAGCTGCTGATCAGTTTGAACAGGTTCCTTGGACAGCCAAGTTCTTTAAGTCTGGTTAAAACCATTGGCCACCAGACACTGTTGAATGCCCCCTCACGTCTAGTGAGATGAAGCAGGTATGGAGCCCCTCCGCTTTGTTCCTCTCTGCCCTCTCTCGGAGGCTGCGAATTGCCTGCGTTGCGCAACGCCCCGGAAGGAAACCAAATTGGTTCCTGTTTAGCTTTCCCTGCTCCATGAGGAAGCCAAGCGCTCTGTTCGTTATGAGCTTGTCCAGCACCTTGCTCCACGCCGAGAGGAGGCAGATGGGCCTATAGGCTGCGGGGTCATTTTTGTTCTTTCCGGTCTTGTTGAAAAGAACTAGCACCGCTGTTTTCCACAAGTCTGGGAAGATTCCCCTCCCGAGGCATTCGTTTAGGAGCGCCACAAAATACTCCGGGATTTGCATAGTAGATTTCTCTGACTATGCTGAGGTCGAACCCATCCTTGCCTGGTGCTTTGCCCGTATTTAGACTGGAGAGGGCATTCTCCACTTCGTCTCTCGTGAAGGGGGGTCCTCACCAGTGTCCGGCGGGATCCGACTTTCTTCCCTTATTTCTTTTTGTTGAGGGAGTCCCCTTCTCCTCGTCTCCTTGGAAGTGGTAATCCAAGAGACTTTCTACGGTACTATCAAGAGTCTTTGATAGGCTACCGTCTGCCCTTTCTACCGCTGCTAGTTTTAGCGGTTCGGTTATGGATCCCCTCGAGATCTTATAGGGGATCCCGAAAGGGTCAGCCGGAGTTTGAAACTCACACAGTTTTCTCCAGTAGGAGATTTTCGAGAGATTCAGTTCTCTCCTGTATGCTGAACGAGCCTTTTTATGCACTTCTGTGCACTCCCTGTCTTGCGGAGTAGCTTTTTTGCTCTTTGCAGAGCTTTCCTACTCCGCCTAGCTCTCGCCCTTAGAGCTTTTAGTTTCTCCGACCACCAGGGTGGGGGTCCTTGGCTCCCCTTTTATTTCCCCTACTACTCTCGCATAGCGTTGTTATTTGACTGGTTAGTTCTTCAAAGAGGAGTTGAGGTCCGACACTTCTGCGGCCTCTTCTTCCCTCCTACCTCCCAACAAGGTAGTTAACTTGGCTTTAAAAGCCCACCAGTCTAGATTCTTCATTAAGAATCTTTTGCGCTTGGGTCGGATGGGCTTTTCCGATCCCAAAACGAAAGATAGCGCTAGGTGGTCACTGCAGCTCTCGTCGTCCAGTACTTGCCAATCCTGGACAAGGCTGCGCTTTGAGACTCTGACGAGAGTCACGTCGATCCAAGAGGAGCCCCTCGCCCCTTGGAAGGTCGGGGTGCTCTCTGGATCGTTCAAGAAACTCAGGTCTGCCGCGTTGGCAAAGTCCACTAGTAGCTGGCCGCGTTCGTCCTCGTTCTGATTGCCCCAGAGAGGACTCTTCGCGTTGAAGTCGCCTGCTATTATTATCTCATGACTGGGGAATTCCCTAATAGAGCCATTAGCTCATTCAGCGTTTCTCTCAAATTGCCTGCCGGAGAACTGTATACGTTCACCATTAAAAATTTCGCATCACCACATTCCACGCCGAGGGCGACCACGTTCTCGGAGCATTTTATCTCGAGAACCGCTAGGGACGGGTCTTTCACGACCGTGGCCACCCTGGGCTTTGCCACCCTAGGGTGGTAGATCCGATAGGAGTTAGGGAAGCCCACCACTCTTCCCCCCTGTTCGAATGGTTCCTGCAATAGCAGAATATGAGCTTTTTGCTCAGTGGCTGTCACCAGGGCCTGTGTTGTTGCTGCCCGTGCGTGGTGCAGATTGATTTGAAGCACCTTAACGCCTCTCTTTGGTTTATTATCCATAATGAGTGCGTTCTTTTAGCAGAGCCAGTTCTCTGACAAGGCTTGGGCATTCCTTGTCTAGGCTCGAGTGGCCTACATCCACTCGACGCCTGAATCTCTTGTTGTTTGCCAAGCAGTTAGTGCAGACCGGGCTATTGCTGCACTCTTGGCGCTTGTGCCCGGTTTCCCCACACCGGGCACATCTATCCTGCTCTTCGGTGCACCTTGACCTAAAGTGCCCGAACCCGTTACACCTGTAGCAACGGACCTCCCTCAGATATTCTTTTACTGAGTGGACGGTCCATCCCACTCCGAGCTTGCCTCGCTTCATTACTTTTTTGAAGGTCAGTGGGTCCGCCTCTGCTACCCAGTGGCGTTTCCCACCCTTCACCTTCAACGAGAACTTGAGCTGGAGGCTGCTCTCCTCCAACTCTGGGTTCTGTTCCGCGAGACATTGCTCGACCTCTTCCCTTGACAGGTTTCCGTCTATCCCGTAGACGATAAACCTTGGATTCCTCTTAGCTGGCAATCTGGACCGAAGGTTCTCCTTCGTCACTGCATTGCTCTTTAGCTCCGAATCCAGTTTCTCTATATCTTTGGCGGAGGAGCATTCCACCATTACTCCTCCCCCATTGACCTTTCTAACTCCCTTAACCCCAATCTGGAGTTTGGCGGGGCAAATCTGAGTTTGCAGAGCCGCCTTTACGTCTTCCGACGAGGGAGAACCCTTGTCTGTTGCGGGGTAAACGAGAAGCACGTGCCTCTTCTCGACCCTCTTGGGTGCCACCTTCTTGGCTACCTCCTTCTTACACGTTTTTTGCTTAGGGGCCGTATTCCCCTTGCCTGGCTTCGCTCGAGCCGCTTCGGCATATGTCTTTGGAGCCGCGCTAGCGTGCTCACTTCTTTCCTGGAGTCTCCCTTGGATGAGACTCATCTCTATCACTTGCTTGGTGCAAGCTGCTTGTAGCGAGTTCGCTACTTTCTTATCTTGGTTCTGGTGTTAACCAGAACCTTGTTTGAAGGATTCTCTAGAATCCTCTCCAACTCTTGGAAGAAGGAGTTGACTGCGCTTGCGAATTCCGACGGAATTGCCAAGCCGCAGTCTGCCTCAACGGGCTCACTTGGACCGGGGGTTTGAGCCCCTGCGTCCTCTGCCATCTCTACTCTGGTTGCTAGCCGAGTGCAAGCCCTGGGACCTGTGTCCCTGGTCGGTTAGACTTAGAACGTTCGACAGTCAAGTGCTCAGCGGTACTCTAGGTTCTTTGCGCTGTAACCTGCACTTGACCCCGGTTGAGTGCGGGATTTGGCCTGATCCGTAGATCAGGGGGATCGGCACGACGACGACGTACCCGCTCGTATGTCAGAGTTGCGCACCTTGCTATGACCGCAGCCCGGACTTTGCCCTTACAAGGACAGTTTTTCTAAGTCCGAACTGACTGCACCGAAACACTTTTTTCAAATTAATGAAAAAAATTTTTCTTCCCTTCGTTTTGAAAACGAAAGAGAAGAAAAATCAAGTTTTTGAGGGGAGAAAACAACTCCCTTCGCTCTGCTAGCAGAGTCTTTTGGAACAGCAGTCGATTTGATTCGCAATCAATAGCACAGTACTCACTCAACCGGCCTCTGACAAACGGCCGATCTTACGGGGACTAAGAAAAATCCTTACCTCCTTCAAGGCTGTCAAACATTTTAGTAAATGTACAAAATACTAAAATTCAACAAAAATAATTGATACAATCAATCATTAATATCTCATTATTTTTAAAATTGCTTTAAAAAAAGGTTCCGCCTATTTTAGTGTTTTAAATTTATAAAAATTTGGCTATACCAACGGCTAGGGGTGGGGTCCCCCTTATGTGGAACCATAGGCTAAGATGTATGAGTGGGCTTCCAAGGAATTGATGAAGAATTGTCATGAGGTCCAGTAAATCACGAAACTCTAGCAATATGCATTGGATTTGTCATAATCATTTGTGCATTCTTCTTGATTGATTTATTGAAGGTTTAACGAGCAACTCAACGGGCTATAAACCCGTGAGCAACTCGATGGGCTATAAGCAGTCTCCCGTCCCTAATTTAGGGCCACTGGTTCCAGAGAACGGAGAGAACCAGTATCGTAAGACAAACACAACATTTATGCCTCACCGGGATTCGAACCCGGTCGAATGGTCATAAGCTAGCGCTTAAACCACAGCGCCGTCGAGGCTGCCTGTGCATTCTTCAAGCTAATAAATTATATGCACGGTTTTCATACCGGCAAGTCACTGCACTTTTCACGTCGGTTAAATGATTGAAATTTCTTGATTTTATCTTGGACATTTTAATGGTTTAACATTGCATACTTTTCTTAGAGCATCTTTTTGTTTGTTATGCAAATTGCAAAAATTTTTACTGCCAACATTTTGGTTCATTTACGTGGTGGTTCAATGATGAAACACTACAAAGTTTTTCATCTACTTGGAGACTCATATGTAAGGCGCCTTCTAGTAGAAAGTCTATGAATTACTTGGGAATTTTGAAATTATATGAAAAACATTTCGCTCTGGAAACGCTATTTAACAAAGAAAGAATTTTTCAAATCGGACTCTTAGAAGCAGAGATGTTGACAAAATAAGATATACATCTGCGCCCTCTGGCGGAGAAACCATGCATTAGTTTAAGAAGAAAATATTTCAAAAAGGTTTATTGACGTGAGTGGTATCGGTTCACGAAACATTTTTTTCGATCGAGCTTTTAGAAGCTCGGATTTTACTGCAAATACATCAGAAGCAGAAATTAACTCTTATGCTCCATGGCGGCCAAATCATTCTTTACTAAAAATTAGAAATTGCATGTAAAACATTTCTTAACAGGAGCTGTATCCGGTGCAGAATTTTTCAAATAGGAGTTTTAGAATCAGAGATATCGGAGAAAACGCCATTTACCGGAAAATCTATGCGCAACTTGAAAAAGTGACTATACCTAAAATAGTCTTCGATATAAATGGAATCGAAAGGTAAAATAATGGGTTTGGTTCATCGGCGAAAGCCTCCGCTAAAAAAACTACTTCAAGTGGGAACAAGCCCCAAATACAGCTGCAAACGGTATAGAACAAAAACAAGCCTGCAGCTGCCCGCAATCATATCGCACTGTGAGGTTCAGTGAAAATATCGCGGCGGGAGGGAACTGACTTTGAGAAAGGAAAGATTGTTGTGTGTTATATTAGTGGGTTGCCCATAAGAGAAACCGAGAGGCCTTTAAACATACCCAAGTCAACTATTTTGGATGTACTGAATAAGTGGAAGACACATGGCGTGCCTGAAGCAGCAAAACGTACCGGCAGACCAAAGAAAATCAGTGACAGAGGACGTCGAAGCCTCAGGAGAGTCGTTACAGCTAATCGACGGAGTACTGCACAATACCTCAGTGTACAGGTGAGTAAAACTGCAAGAACCTCGGTATGTATGCGTACCATTTTCATAGAACTTCATTCCATGGGCTACCGTGGTCGTGCGGCTGCTCATAAGCCTTTCATCCCCACTCGGAACGCTTCTCGTCGTTTAGCATTGGTCGCGGACCGTAGATCAATGGAAACGGGTCCTATGGACTGATGAATCCAGATACACGATCCATCAGTCTGATGGCTGTGTGTTGGTATGGCGGCAGCCGGGGAACCATATTTATTACAGTGTACTGTACCTACCAGGGGCGTACTGATAGCCCTCTCAACCCCCGCAGCGCGGGGGGGGGGTTATGGTTAAAAGGGCCTCTAGCTTGAGTAAAAAGATTTTACAAAAATTTTTGCGGAGACCTCGTAAGAAACTGGTTAAAAAAATAGCCAAGAATTAAAGCAGTTTTGAATAAAGTATTAAGAAAAGCATTTTTTTTTTCAGTAAATACGTAAAATCATTAGAAAACATTTTCGCTGCTTTAGTTCATAAAAAACTGGATGGCGGGAAAGCAGTTATTCAAAAGAACTTGAGAACCCTTGTAGTAGCCCTTGCTGTTACAAGGGACCTGAAGTTCACAGCCCTTGCAATATATAGTTTCTATGCATGTACGTTAACAAGAGAATGCGAAAAAAAAAAATCAGTTCAATGAGCGGAATTTTTATACCAATTAGGATAAGGTGTTATGTTTTACAGTTGTCTCCACATAACTATGCATCCTTCAGAATATAATGAGCTAAAAGGTGTTCTTAGCGGGACCTAAAATTCAGAGACCTGTGTCCTTTTTTCTTTTTTTATGACAGAATCAAAATATTTTTTTCTACTGTGTGCAAAATATTGTGGCATTATGTTAAGTGTGTTTTTTATTGGGTATATAAATAAGTTTTCGGGGATTTGAGGTGAACAAAACACGCTGTTGGAGAACAGAAACATCATTTTAATATTAATTGAATTATGCTCCCTTGGAAGCTACAACTTTACCCCATCTTTCGGGCAGTGTATGTATGCCCCGAAGGAAGAATTCCGGTTCCTATGGAAGAGATCCAGTTGTTCAGCCAATTTTTGATGCCTTCATAAGAACTAAACCGTTCTCCAGAAAGTGCTGACTGCATCGACCGGAACAAATGGTAATCCGATGGCGCAATATCTGGCGAACATGGCGGGTGGGGTAGAACTTCGCAGTCGGATCCTTTTAAGTACTTTTTCACAGGTCGAGAAACATGTGGTCTTGCGTTGTCATGCTGTAAGATGATTTCGTTGTGTCTATTCTCCCATTCCGGCCGTTTTTGCGGAACAGCTCGTTTTAAACGCATTAATTGGGTTCGATACCGATCACCAGTAATAGTTTCTGACTGTTTCAGCAGTTCATAGTGGATCACACCCTTCTGGTCCCACCAGATACACAGCATTATCTTTGAACCATGGATATTGTGTTTTGGCATTGAAGGACCTGGTTCACCTGGCTTCACCCATGCTTTCTGCCGTTTAGGGTTATCATACCATATCCATTTCTCGTCGGCAGTAATAATACGATGCAAAAAAACCTATCTTTCTTGCCTTTGAAGCAGCAATTCACAAATGGTTTTTCGACGTTCAAGGTTTCTTTTCCGCAAAGCATGTGAAACCCAGTTCCCTTCTTTTTGCACCATTCCCATGGCAGCTAAACGTTGTGAAATGCATGGTTGACTAACATTTAATGCTGCTGCTAGTTCTTTTTGGATCTGGCACGGATCCTCGTCGAGTAAAGCTTCCAATTCGGCATCAGCAATTATTTTTTTGGGTGGTCCAGAACGTTCTTTATCAGTGGCATCGAAATCGTTCCTTTTGAATCGTCTAAACCAATACTTACATGTTTTTATGGATGGGGAATGTTCACCATAGATTTCTGACATTAAGCAATAGCTGTCGGCAGCACTTTTCTTGACAATAAAGTAATGCACTAACACTTCCCGCAAATGCTGTTATGTCGGGACGAAAGTTGCCATTTTCCATCGAGTAAAACAAACACGTCTTCGCACCTCAATCGAACGTCGTATACTGACTCTGACAGCTGGTGTCTCGTACTGCGATATCGCAGTGTTGCCACCTTAAAATACATGCGAGCAGTAATAAGTACGACACCGAACGGAAATCCCTCAAAACTTATTTATATACCCAGTACGTTCCAGAGTAAGTTATTTTACGTTATTTATGCTGCAGTTCTCAATCGTTACTTAGTTGTTTGCTTACTTATGCTATGACATTTCGTATAAATCGGAAAAGTCATCAGACAGAGTCACACAGGCAGTTGTATGTTTTTTGTGTACAATCGTGAGGCATTTCAAAAAGCAGGACTTAGTTCTTAAAAATAATAAATTTTGCATGGTGTGATTTAATTTTGACGTAAGTATTTTGTAGTAATTTGCATTGGTAACCAAGGCAATCATTTTAATTATAACGTACACATTTGTGTTTCGCGCAGTAAAGTAAAATACTTTTGATTTTACGAAAAACACTCGTAGGTTCCAAAGAATTTGATTTATTAAAACACCCGTAAAACCTAATTAATAATATGGAAGTTAAACTGTTGAGTAATTATTAAAAGCTAACGGATTTTCGCAAAACGGCCTCGAGTTTTTCCTGTACGCTACTGGTTCCTACGGTCAAGTTTGGAGCTGGCAGTGTACTCGTGTGGGGGTGTTTTTCGTGGTATGGTCCCGGTCCATTGATTATCGTGGACAAACCTGTTAACCAGCACGTCTACATCGATGTTCTGGACAATTATGCCCTACCAACTCTGTGGCAATACTATGGAACCGAACCTTGTTGGTACCAGCAGGATAACGCACCGAGCCATAAAGCAAGGAGTGTTACGGCGTGTAATTCCGTATCGTGTGTGGACTAGCCAGCACAGAGCCCTGATATTAATCCCATAGAGCACCTAAGGGATGAATTCGAGCGCTGCATAAGAAGTTTGGAACCAAGGCCTACAACTAAGCAACAGCTAGCGGCAGCATTATGTACTGAATGGAAGCGCATACCAATCGCTGTGTTTCAAAACCTTGTCGACAGCATGTCTCGAAGGGTCAGTGCATGCATCAAGGCCAAAGGTGGACCGACACCGTACTAATATATGTCAATAAATGCTATGTTGTGTTTCTCTTCTAAGTGTCTAATTGTATCGAGAAGATAAAAGTTGGTTCCTCTTGCACGGCATAATAAGGAAAATGACAGGAGTGGACGACATCATGACAAGAGTGAAATCACTGAAATGGCAATGGACTGGTGGGCTGGACATGTTGCCAGAAGAACAGACCACCGATGGACAACCGAAATTTTAGACTGGATTCCGAGGGACAGGAAAAGAACACAGAAGAAGACCCCATGAGGGATGAATGGATGAAATTCGAAAGTATGCTGGAGTGACATCGAGGAGACAGGCTCAAGACAGACAATTGGGGAAGAAACTTGAGGAGACTTTCATCCAGCAGTGGATTGATAATGGCTGGTGATGATGATGATGATGATGATATATATATATATATATATATATAGACTGGCACAAGACAGACCGTTGTGGAGGAAACTTGGGGAGACCTTCGTCCAGCAGTGGATTGATAATGGTTGACAATGATGATGATGATGATGATATATATATATATATATATACCGGGTGATTCAAAAGCTCGGCGCAATAGTAAAATGCGATTAAAAAAGATCTATGAGTCGGAAAGACATGCGGTTTGCGATTAATATTCACCGAGGTACGGGATTTTGTATGGCATCAAGAAAAAAAAAGTTCAAAATCTCGACAATAGAGGGCCCTGCTGCAGAGAAAACAACGAGAGGTGCGAATTGTAAAATGTGATCTACGTTAAGTTAGTGAAACTTACTTTATTTCAGCATGATCAACAGATGTAAGTGCTCAATGTATCCGCCATCACATTCCAGCACTGCGTGCAGTCGTATTATTACGCCTGATACAGCATTGAACAACATGTCAACGAGAATGGCTGATACCTCCTGCCGTATGGCGTCTTTCAGGGATGGTAAGGTCTGGGGATTGCCTCTAAAGACACGGGATTTCAAGTAGTTCGACAACCAGAAATCAGCGGGTGTGAGATCTGGAGGTCTAGGAGGACATTCGTGTACACTATGCCTGCTGAATAGACGATCGGCACTAAAGGTCTCACCCTAACGTTCCTATGCCTCATCCTAACGTTGTCTTTGAGAGTGTTGTGAAAACGTCACTTATGTAGCATTCTCTGCAGCAGCGCCATCTATTGTCGAGATTTTGAACATGTGTGTGTGTCGCTTTAAATTCACATTCAATCCCCCTGAAGAGGGGGTCCGGACCCAAGCGCCCCCCCCCTTCCCCTTGGCTACGCTTTTGTGAGTGTCCAATGCCCAAAGTGCCTACTACTATATGGACGTTTGAGAAGTTTGTTGCAGAGAATCCGTCGTGTGCGGACTCAGTATCGAGAAGATAAATGTTGGTTCCTCTTGCATGGCTACGCCAAGTGGTTGTTCGGGAGCTTTTGGCCACAAAAACGGTTTGCGAGCTATCACCGTCACCGTACTCGCCGGACTTAGTCCCGTTCAGTTTTTGTTCCCGAAGCTCAAGGCTCTCACAGAAAAGCTGTTATTTAGATGTCGTGGAGAACCAATAAACAGATGACATGAGAACACATATTGAAGATTATACCAGACACGACTATCGACCACTCGTTTCAGCAGCTTCGTGATCGTTGCTTGCAGAGTGTAGAAGTGGGACGAAATTTGAATAAACCAAGTACAGTTTGCTAATACATGGAAGCAACATTTTTTCCTAGCGCGTCAGTCCCGTTTTTCAATTTCCACTTTGTGTGTGTCTATGAAATCTCAGTGTGCGTCCGTTAATCCTGGTTATTAATTGTAAACTATAAAATACCTTAAGGATACTAAATTCTTTAAGTTCGGGATATTCTAGTCAAAAAATTTGTTATTTTTTTTACCAAAATGTCTCAAATTTAAGAATTTAGGATCCTTAAGGCGTGACATTCTTGTTTCATTATGTGATTGGATTTCAGTTTGCTTATTTGAACCCTCACAAAGAGAAATCAGAAATTCTGACTGTAGTTTTCTCATAAAATTCATTTAATCTGGCGCACAGTTGCAACGTATCTGTGTTTGCCTATTAGTTTAAATGGGTTTAGTTAGTTGAATGAATTTACTAAGTAAACAAAGCAGAAGTATTATCAAATTTGGTACACTTGATATTCTTGATATCGCTCGAAAGGTGCCGTAAATGCATCTTTTACAAATCTTATTACTAGTTTGGTGTATTCTTGCAAATGTTACACAGATCCGAGATGGAAGCTTCGTAACTTTATGACCTGAGGCAAACCACTTAGAACAGTGGTCGACGTTCGGGGACTGTGTGTTGAAAGTCAGTCAGAATCTTTAGTGCTCTTGGCCTCAGATTGTACTTTCACGATACTGGCGCCAAGATCTGCTGCATATCTACAGTAGAATACCGTGCGAAGGGCGTAGTGCATGTGTAGCATCTTCTCTTCTGGGAAGCGGTTTTTTCAGTAGTTGGCACACACGACTTGGGTCTGAAGGTTCCCAAGCTTGTGTTCCGCTGCCGCGGAGGATAGGAAGGTACGTTGAGCTGTTGGTCCTGGAACACAGGCTCCATGATACAAGCAAGCTCACATATACTTCTGAAAAACTAAATCTTTCGGACAGCCGCAACCACCTATGCCTAATCAGTGGCGTAACCACAACCAGGGGGCTGCGGGGGTGGTAGTTACGCCACTGAGTCAAGGTGCACTATCACGCGTCACAGTATTTACACTTCTCTCCCAGAAAACTCGGAACAGCAAAGCTGGAGCTAAAACTTCCACAAAGGAAACAATTCCTTAGTTGCAGGCTTCTGACCATTAAGGAAACAATTCCTTAATCGCTGGCTTCTGACCATTCATTTGAGATTAATCAGGGTTCGAATCCCAATGATGCATGGATGTTGTGTTTGTCTTACAGCACTGGCTCTCTCCCCTCCCTAGAACCAATGGCTCTAAATTAGGGACGGGTGACTGCTTATAGCCCATTGAGTTGCTCACAGTGGTTGTTAAGCCCCCAAACAAAAAAAAATCTTCATTTGGATTTGGTGGGTATGCAAATTTTCAAAAGCATCTGAGACTCGTGGCGCAAACTACGAGTCACAGTAATGACGAAGGCTATCGTATCTTGTTATAATTTTTTTTAATTGTGATTTTAATGACCACCGTGAGCAACTCAGTGGACTATAAGAAGTCGCGCGTCCCTAATTTAGGGTTACTGGTTCCAGGGAAGAGAGAGAGCCAGTGCCGTAAGACAAAGGCAAAATCAATGCCTAATAGATATTCGAACCCGGACCCATCTCGGACGAATGGTCACAAATCACGCGCTTAGACCTCTTTGCCACCGGAACGTCGTTAGAATTTTCACTAACGATGAAGGACTAGAACAGTTTCCGCCATCAAATAAAAAAATCGTGGTAAACCGAAGAAAAAGCCAGTTTCTAAATATAAATTAGAAGAAACTAGATAAAGACACCGACGAGCATCTACCTACGTTTTGACCCAAAAGTGCGACATAAATGCCATTCGATCATACTTTAATTACGTTTTTCATTTTTTTAGCCTAATATTTCTCCTAAAGTTTGAACCAAATGTCTTTGAAACAGAGAATTTGACAGAAAGCGGTAGAGCAAAATACCTACGACGTCAGTGAATGATCGTAAAACAATAGACGACGTCACCAGGGACGAAAATGTATTTCTATTTAGTCGTGACCGTTTCCTCTCTTTTTGGACTATATCCGAACAAGAAAGCCTTGAGCATTATTAGAACTAATGTCAGGACAACTTATTGTCTGTAGATGGACAGAATCATTTTTGTGAGCACCTAAATTTTCTTTATGGCTTCATTACTAAAGTATAAAATACGCACAGTCACTTCATAACAGAACAATAGGAGGTAAATATCTCCTCAATAACGCTTCTCTCGGCAGTAGCGACTCTGTTCCTGACATTTTCACTTGCTCATTTTTGCTATTTCGTGATGCGTTGTATATATTATTGCTCCATTTTTAGATCTACAATGTATTTCGATTTGGTCACCATAACATGCAAAAACATGATGACCAGCATATCATTATGCAAATCGAAGAAACTACAGATAAGCGACGACGCGTGTAAAGGTCATGAAACGGTACAAATAGCACCTGATACAGATCTCTTTCTCATTTAAAGAACAAAATGAGAAAGGCAGCGGACTTAAGAGAATTTGATTAAATTCAAATCGTAATGGCGAGACGACCGGGTCAGAGCATTTCCGAAACGGCAAGGCTTGTGGGCTGCTCCCGGTCAGTTATGGTTAGTACCTTCAAACAGAGATACAGAGCATTTCCGAAACGGCAAGGCTTGTGGGATGCACACGATCAGTTGTGGTTAGTACCTTCAAACAGAGATACAGAGCATTTCCGAAACGGCAAGGCTTGTGGGCTGCTCACGGTCAGTTGTGGTTAGTACCTTCAAACAGAGATACAGAGCATTTCCGAAACGGCAAGGCTTGTGGTCTGCTCACGGTCAGTTGCTTTTAGTACCTTCAAACAGAGATACAGAGCATTTCCGAAACGGCAAGGCTTGTGGGCTGCTCACGGTCAGTTGTGGTTAGTACCTTCAAACAGAGATACAGAGCATTTCCGAAACGGCAAGGCTTGTGGGCTGCTCACGGTCAGTTGTTTTTAGTACCTTCAAACAGAGATACAGAGCATTTCCGAAACGGCAAGGCTTGTGGGCTGCTCACGGTCAGTTGTGGTTAGTACCTTCAAACAGAGATACAGAGCATTTCCGAAACGGCAAGGCTTGTGGTCTGCTCACGGTCAGTTGTTTTTAGTACCTTCAAACAGAGATACAGAGCATTTGCGAAACGGCAAGGCTTGTGGGCTGCTCACGGTCAGTTGTGGTTAGTACCTTCAAACAGAGATACAGAGCATTTCCGAAACGGCAAGGCTTGTGGTCTGCTCACGGTCAGTTGTTTTTAGTACCTTCAAACAGAGATACAGAGCATTTCCGAAACGGCAAGGCTTGTGGGCTGCTCACGGTCAGTTGTGGTTAGTACCTTCAAACAGAGCTACAGAGCATTTCCGAAACGGAAAGGCTTGTGGGCTGCTCACGGTCAGTTGTGGTTAGTACCTTCAAACAGATATACAGAGCATTTCCAAAACGGAAAGGTTTGTGGGCTGCTCACTGTGAGTTGTGGTTAGTACCTTCAAACAGAGATACGGATCACGGGTCAATGGGTAAACGGGTCGACAATTTCTTGTGGGTCAACCGGTTCGGGTCAAGGCGTCCCTACCCTGATTTACATCCGGTTTTATTTCAGTTTCATTTTTGAAAGAAAAATATTTCGAAGAACCCTTTAGAGGTATTTGAAAAAATACTTCAGAGCTGCAGAGCAAGATCCAAGAACTTGCTAAGAAGGGTAAAGAAATGGGATTAAAAATCTTTCAAAAGACAAAACTGAAATACAATGCTTTTACAAGGAACGAAGATTTATCAATTGATAAGGGAAAACTGGAGATAACCAATTCCTACATTTACTTTAGGCAGCAGATATCAGAAATTAACTGCCGTAAAAGACTTGGTTAGAGAGCTTTTGGAAACAACAGTACAATTTTTAAGAGCAATGTGCCATTATGGCTTGAAAGAAAAGTGTTTTATTAGTGCATCCTTCCAGTGTTTACGTACGGAACAGCGACGTGGACCTTAACTAAAAATGACATGCAAAGACTGCGGACAACTAAAAGAAGCATGAAGAGATGCATGCTTGGTGTAACAAAGAAAGATAAAAAGGGAAACTCGTGGATAAAGAAAGTGACAAGAGTGGAATACATCATGATCAGAGTAAAGTCCTTGAAATGGCAATGGGATGGATACATTGCCAGAAGAACGGACCACCGATGAACAACCGAAATTTTGGAGTGGATTCCAAAGGGCAGGAAAATACTTAGAAGAACACCACGTAGGAGATGGGTGGATGGAGGAGACTAGCCCAAGGCAATCTGCTGTTGATGAAACTTGAGGAGACCTTCATCCAGCAGTGGATTGATAATGATTGACAATGATGATGATGACGATACATTCTTATTTATAGTTCAAAGCAGATTTGTCCGGGTCGTCGTTGACTACAAGGGAGAGAGAATTAAACTAACTTTTCTCGGGAAAAGTTAGTTCACGACGATGACTCTTATATTTATACAGTACACCACTGGATTTATCGGGAAAAGTTAGTTCACATTCATGACTCAAAATTTTTCACCCGTTTCCAACTCTGCCTTTAAAAAGTGATCCAAGAAAAAAAGCACGAACCGCCGTTAAGGTACATGTCTACCAGAGCTCATCGATGCGAGAGGTGTGCGAAGGCTATCCCGTATGGTACGAGCCAGCAGGAGACATACTGTGGCGCAACTCACCGGTATTTTTGAATGCTGCTGACGGAAGCAGTTTGTCACAACACATTACTCCAGTTCTCACTTTGCTGAATAAGATATCACTTTAAGTGATATACACATACTAGCGTCGGAATTAGAAAATTTTATTCAACACTGGGATCGACCTCCTTTAGTTCGAATCACAGCACTTATGTGGTTTGGCATAGATTCCACAAGGTGTTGGAGTGCTTCTACGTCTACATCATACCAAGCGTTCACCAGACAGTCCTTTAACTGTCTCAGGCTTAACGGAAGAGGACTTTACCCTCGTATTTGTTCTTCTAACACGACCCGTACATTCTCAGTGGGGTTCAGATTCGGGTTTTCTGGTGGCCAGGAGAGATGGTGGAAGCCGCTGTCATGCTCACTCAACCACTGCTGAACACATCTTGCCCGATGGACAGTGGCATTGTCGTCACCAACTGTTCAATAAGGTCAACATTACAGGATGGACTTGATCGGCAACAATGTTGAGATAACCCTAGGAGGACACCCGACCTTCCAGCAATATCAGAGGACCCGTTCCGCACCAACAGAACATGTTCCACACAATAACACTACCTCCAGAACTTTGATCATGACACCACCTTCAGAATCATGACACCACCTCCAGGCCTCGATCATGACACCACCTCCAGAATCTTGATCATGACACCACCTCCAGAATCTTGATCATGACACCAACTCCAGAGCCTTGATCATTACACCACCTTCAGAACCTTGATCACAACACCACCTCCAGAATCTTGATCATTACACCACCTCCAAAACCTTGATCACGACACCACCTTCAGAAACTTGACCAAGATACCACATCCAGAATCTTGAGCATGACACCACCTCCAGAACCTTGATCATGACACCACCTCCAGAACCTGGACCAAGATACAACATCCAGAATCTTGATCATGACACCACCTCTAGAACTTTGATCATGACACCATCTTCAGAACCTTGACGAAGGTACCACATCCAGAATATTGATTATGACACCATCTCCAGAACCTCGATCATGACACCATATCCAGAACCTTGATCACAACACCACCTCCAGAAACTTAACTAATATACCACATCCAGAATCTTGATCATGACACCACCTCCAGAATCTTGATCATGACACCACCTCCAGAACTTTGATCATGACACCACCTCCAGAACCTTGATTATGACACCATCTCCAGAACTTTGACCAAGACACCACATCCAGAATCTTGGTCATGACACCACCTCCAGAGCCTTGATCATTACACCACCTCCAGAACCTTGATCACGACACCACCTTTAGAAACTTGCCAAGATACCACATCCAGAACCTTGTGTTTTGTTTACAAAGCAAGCTGGATCCGCTACTCCATGAGACTCCGGGCAAACTCTCTGCCCACCAAACTCCTTCCCAGAACAAGTTGTACGTGGCTCGTTAGACCACATGACTTTTTCCAGTTTTCCAGTGACCAGTCAAAGTGTTCCTAACATTTCTGTAGACGAGCTTTCCGGTTCTTCACAGAAATCAGTAGTTTCCGTATAAGCATGCGACTGCTAATACCGATCCTCTTCACTTTTATACGCATTGTTCGCTGAGATATGGATAGGGAATAGCCTACTTGAACGCTTCGGTCAATTGCTGCAAGCAGGACATCCTGTTTCTCCGTACAAGCATTCTCAAACGACGGTGATCTCGTTCGTGACAGATTGTCGTCGCGCCACAGTTACGCCTGTTAGACAAGCAATGCGGGTTACTTTTTCACTGATTAAAGACCGGAGATATTTCACCTTTTGAGAAAGCAGTCAGTTCTGATGTTTTCAAAGTCGTCGCTCCTGCCAGATGGGCAATCACAACATGTCCTTCATCGAACTCTGAAAGACCCTTTGTTTTTCCCATTGCAATCAACACTAGTGATTATTACAGATCAGATCATATGTAGAGGATTTTAGGAATGAAGTGTCTGACCCCAGGTCTTAAACAGCCCTTAGGAATAGGAAGGTAGGAGATTTGGGCTAGTGTGCCCCATAGGAAAGTGACACGGAAGCGAGATAGAAGGGGAGAGAAGGACACCCTTATTTTTTACGAGAGGGGGGGCAGTACCCGGGACCCGACGGCTTAACGTGCACATCCGACGCACGGCGGATATTTAGTTGTCGAGCGTTCGTACCTGCCTGGGATCTAACCTGAGGTTCCTCTATGGCGATCACGAATTTTGACCACTTGGCCATCGGCGGACTTTACTGATGATTACTGACGAGCAACAGTCTTAAACAGTTGCTTAGATCACGTGGTGACTCACGTGACCACGTAATTTGCATAAAGGTTTCTAAGTGAGTAGCTAGTGTGTGTATTACCACAGTATTGGGTAAGTTCGTGTAGTAAATAAGCCTAAGTGCTCAACGCAAACGATTGAGAAAATAAATTTATAAATAAGGTAGTTCGAAGTTTGTTTTCCTTTTTCGATTCTTTTGAAACTGCTATCTCTTACAAAAAAAAAAAAAAAAAAAGCATTTTTTACGAGTACATATGCAAGCCCATTATAATTTTTGAATCGCTTTTCTGTTCAAATCTTCGTTTATACTGAATAATAATTATGAATTTGTAAATGTTGTGCGATATATACATTTTCTGTCTTTGAAGAATACTTTTAACCTGAGGAAGATAGAAATTTATACAGCACACCACTGGATTTCTTGGGAAAAGTTAGTTCACGATGATGACTCTTTCGTATTTCTGTTACAGTAAACAACAGATATCTTTTTCTTTTTCAATCAGAGGCGTATCGAGGATATTTAAATAACAGATATCTTTTCTGTTACAGTAATAACAGATATCTTTTTAAATAACAGATATATATCTTTACAGTATCTTTTAAATAAATATATGGTATGTGCCGAAAGTTATTAAAAGATATCTTTCTTTACATAGTTGCAGAAATCGAAACTCCTTCTCTGGTCCTTTATTTAATTTCAGTCGTAAGGCATTATTATTTAAAAGATATCTTTACAGATATCTTTTAAATAACAGATATATTTTTTTACAGTAATGACGGATATCTTTTTTTAAATAACAGATATCTTTTCTGTTACAGTAATAACAGATATCTTTTCTTAAATAACAGATATCTTTTCTGTTACAATAATAACAGATATCTTTATTCTGTTGCAGTAATAACAGATATCTTTTCTTTTTCAATCAGAGGCGTATCGAGGACATTTTGGGGTTAGGGGGTGGAGGTGTAACTTCTTTTATTGACTAAAAATCAATTTCTTATTGCTTAAAATTCAGTTAATAACATTATAACCGTTATCAATCATGTTATTAGTATAAGAAAACTGATAATTCAGATGCATACTAATTTATTTGTGTTTCAGAATCAATACATTAGCGCCTTGTCAAGTGTCGAATCCTTCAGTTCGTTCCACGTGCCCTTCTATACGCTACAAACAGCGATACCCCTTCCCTCTTTCTCTCTCTCTCAAATCGTTCAAACCAAATAAACTTCCTTCCTGCGGCCTGCGTCACCTTCAGCTTACAAAGATGACACCTCTACTACGCTAGCCGTGTCATAAAACCAGAGACTTACCGTCCCGTACGAAGAAAAGTTCGAATGTCTCGCCGAGCAAAATACCCATTGCCCCAATAAAACTCCATTCGCTTCACGAATCGCTGGTGATCAGCACAATAAAATGCTGTCGACCACAGGCAAGACACCCGCAATGCGAAGACAAGGCGCCGCCCCGATGACGCAGTGGTCTAAAGCGCTGGCTTATGATCATTCGCCCTAGTTGGGTCCGGGTTCGAATCCCGGTGAGGCATGGATATTTGCGTTTGTCTTTCGGCATTGGCTCTCAATATGTTAGTTACCCAACACTGGTTATTTGTGTACTTGGTCACTTAGCATACTGTAAAATCCATGTTTGATGTATAGTTGTTCACAATCAACACTGTCTCTATCTGTTTAAATTGATCATTTGGCATGCTGTCAACCATGAATGATTTGTACTTGCTGCTGTGTAATTTCTGTCGCCTGTATTGTATTGTATTGTCTTTGTACTAGGGATGGGCTTAACAGTGACTTTTCGGTAACGTTCCAACCAACGGTGACAAAGTCACTGTTTGTGACAAGAACGAACACCTGTTCCTGTTTGCTCAAATTAGTCACGTGACGAAATCACAATCCACGGGAACGTTTCATTACTCGCTTCGCAGTTCTCGTTCTGAGTTCTCAAGAGGATTCGTGTTCGTGCTATTTCCGAGATTTCCACTGACAGACTAATTAAACATTTGTATTCTTAGTTAGTTTTCATAGGTATTTTAGTTTCTTTTCATAGGTAAATAACGGAGAAACATTAAAAATGAAATCTTTTAACTCCCGTAGAGCAGAATAGTAGTCAAGCTCGTATATGAAAAATTTTCAAGTGGAAGATAAATGAATTATTCTTTATAATTCATTTATTCGGTCTGTAGACAGACCTAAACACAAAAAAGATTTTTATTCGGGTATATTTTTTGCCAATAATTACATTTTTCTGAAATTTTGTGCTCGAGCCCTGAAATAAAAATCTTGGTGCTTTAGAACTTTATTGAACGATGGTTTGGGTGCAAAATAACATACACTGCCGGAAAGTGAAAAAAGAACACCATGAAGGAATTGGCGGACGACCATGAAATTTACATATGTTAATGGGGTCGAGTTTACGTAGGTGTGATGTTAATTTCGGGACCAACCGGTGACCGCTTACGGCACAGCACGGCATAATATGCAAATTATCGTCGGTGGTATTTAAGGAGTACGGCGAAGTGAATGTAATCAGTCGTCGGCGTACGGACACGTGCGAAGACCCTGAAGAAGCTGCAATGCCTGGACATGGAAGACGTGTACGATTTCAGCAGTTATCGGACTTTGAGCCAGGTCGTCTAGTCGGACTCCGCGAGGCCAGGTGGTCGTATCGTCGTATTGCGGAGTGAATTGGATGGGAAGTATCGGTGGTGGTACGATGGTGGCGTAGATGGTCCGAGGAACATTCCCACACGAGAAGACGTGGAACCGGGAGTCACAGACGGACTGATGAGCGGACCGATCGACGCATAAGAAGAGCGGCGTTGTCAAGCAGAACATCCACTGCGACGCAAATTCGAGCTGCCGTTGCACCTGAGGTGACTGTGCGAACAATCCGCAACCGTCTACTGGATGCAGGACTACGTGCACGTGTGCCTCTGGCATGTGTACCTCTGACTCCAGCCCACCGTCAGGAACGGCTGCAGTGGTGTCACCAACGTCTGCACTGGAGAACGCAATGGCGATCGGTCGTGTTCAGCGATGAAAGCAGATTCTGCTTGGGAGCCTCCGATGGCCGTATGCGTGTTCGCAGACGCACAGGGTAGCGTTTCCACCCTTCTTGCATCCGCCAGCGACACACAGGGCCTACACCTGGTCTCCTGGTGTGGGGAGCGATCAGTTATCACTCCCGTACACAACTAGTGTTTGTACCGGGTACGTTAAACAGCAACTCCTACATCAACAACATCATTCAGCCCGTTGTTGTGCCATTTGTAAGGTCGGTCCATCGTGGTGTTTTCCAGCAAGATAACGCACGCCCACACACAGCACGTGCAACGCAACATGCACTTCGGGGTGTGAGACAACTTCCATGGCCTGCACGTTCACCGGATTTGTCTATCCCCGATTTACGCGTCCAGGTTGAGGATGCTGGGAACTCAATACCCCAAACTTACATCCAACATCTGTACGACAGACTCCATGCCAGAATTGCACAGTGTGACGCAGTTCATGGCGGTTCAACCTCGTACTAACCATGTTACATGGAAATGTTATTTTTCAGTTTACCAGCAAATACAGCTGTATTTTGCGATAATGTTTTGATCACGTTGTTCTCTGTATTCCGTTATTATGCTGTATAAATTTCGTTGGTATCAGACGTCTCCTTCTTGGTGTTCTTTTTTCACTTTCCGCCAGTGTATATAAACGTCCCTTAAAATAAAATAAAAACCAACACCGTCAGATAAATAGCTTAAACGTGAGTTTACTGAGTGAAAAGATGAGAAATATCTATATTTAATATCAGTGATTTTGGAGCGGTTAATAAAGGTAGCTTGATTTAAAAGTGAGATTACTGAGTGAAAACGCTTGGAAATATCTATATTTACTATCCAGTGATTTTGGAGCGGTTAACGAAAGTAGCTTGATTTGCAACGTACCTGTCGTTCCCCGAAAGTAGCGTGAATTTGGAACAATTCAGGAACCAGAGTGTTCTCGTGATTTTGGAACCTTGGTTTTTGCCGCTGATCCCAAACCGTGACAGTGACGTTTTAGTAACGTTGCAAAATAACCGTGACGTGATTTTGTACCTACCTCTACTTTGTACCAATAAGTCATTTTTTTAAACCTCCAATCGCCGCGCGCAGTGGCGCACTGATCTAAGCGATGGCTTCTGATCATTCGTCCGAAAGAGGCTGGATTCGAATCCCAGTGGGGCATGGATGTTGTGTTTGTCTTACGGCACTGGCTCTCTCCCTTTCCTGGAACCAGTGGTCCTAAATTAGGGACGGACGACTGCTTATAGCTCACTGAGTTGCTCACGGTGGTCGTTAAACCTCCAATCAAAAAAAAAAAAAAAAATCCAATAAAAAAAAAAGACAAGACAAGACAAGACAAGACACCAGTTAGGCAAGAAACATTCCTACACACAGCTTACGAACATTTCACTTATTTTCGACTACATTACATGAGAGCAATATAGATGAAATCTGAAATGAGATTATGCTTATGCTATCTTTTATAGGAGTTTCAAATTTGGTGAAAGTGGATGGTGTACGTATATGCAATTAAATATTAGAACATCAAGGTGCAAATGTAGCTTTACCTCATCTTCCAGGTACGCAACTGTTTCAGGCATGAAATTACTGCCGTAATTTTTTAATATTGCTGCAATAATGCAGGCCTACGAGAGAACGTGTGTGTGTCAGTAATGGCGGATTGAATTATCATTCACAGCGTTGAGATTTAAAGAGTTATGTAAAGGATTTTGGGAAGGGAGTGTTTGATTCCAAGTCTTAAACAACCCTTACAGCTAGGAAGCTAGGAAGCTAGGAGACTTTGGCTAGAGTGCCCGACAGGAAAGTCACACGGAAGCGAGGTAGAAAAATGGAGGAACAGACTCCCCTTAATTTCATGACCGCGGGACTAGTAACCTAGGTCCGTGGGCTTAACGTGCTCGTCCGCAGCATACATTCATTTATGAATAAAATACGAGATTACACCATATAAAACATTTTTTGAAGATGACAACCCGTTTTTTGGTGCAAATATGACAAGGATGGTAAATCAGATAATATCCGAAAACTTGAAAATTTCGTCGTCCTGGAGGCTTGAATCGAACCCGCGTCTCCCAGATAGCGCCCGGGTATGCTATCCACTACACCACCCAGAACGACCAGGACTCGAGTTTCCGACTAATTTGAATATGACCATCACAAGATTCGCCTCCGGCAAGCACGGGATAGGATTCTTAACCTCCAGATTCGCTAAACATGAATACCGGTTGCTTCGACTAGGGAATCATGTGATGGTTATATTCAAATTAATCGGAAACTTGAGACTTGGTCGTTCTGGGTGGTGTAGTGTTTAGCATACCCGGGCGCTATCTGGGAGACGCGGGTTCGATTACAGCTCCAGGACGACGAAATTTTCAAGTTTTCGGATATTATCTGACTTACCATCCTTGTCGTATTTACACCAAAAAACGGATTGTCATCTTCAAAATTTGTATTCATTCATTCGTTCGTTCGAACGTTTCTACTTGCCCAGGATCAAACCAAGGTATTTTTTTATTTTTTTTATTTTTGATTGGAGGTTTAACGACCACCATGAGCAACTCAATGGGCTATAAGCAGTCGCCCGTCCCTAATTTAGGGTCACTGTTTCCAGGGAAGGGAAAGAACCAGTGCCGTAAGACAAACACAACATCCATGCCTCACCGGGATTCGAACCCGGACCCCTTTTGGACGAATGATCAGAGGCCATCGCTTAGACCACTGAGCCACCGGGGTGGACCAAGGTATTTTTCATGACAGCCAGAAGCACTGGCCACTATGCCGTACGGAGCACCACACCGATGAGAACGAACCATTCGCCATTCACGGTGAGAGTCATTCGTTGTGAACGAATCGTTCATGTATGATGTATGACTACAATCGTCAACGCTTTAGTTGCAATGCGCGGGCGTGCGTCCAGTTTAAAAATTCATTACTCAGGACACAAGAAAAAGCGTGTTTGCTTTTTTTGTTTTTAATTTTTAGTTGAAACTTTCCTTGAAAAACCACAAAAATTTTGCTACATCATTGGTTTCTTAAAAAAAAAAAAAAAAAAGGCTCTCACAATGAACATATTCCAAAAACAATAGCATACAGAGCACCATGAATTGCATCATTGGATTTCTCACGAAAAATTACTGAAGAATCGTGATTTTTGTACTTCTGTTCATTGGCGTAGCATGGGGGCGGGGGTGAGGCACAGAGGGAACGTGCCCCCAGAGCCGCCCTTAGGGGTGTGCGGCAGGTGGGCCCGGCGCTCATACCCTAAGAAAGAGACAGAGAGAGAGAGAGAGGGAGGGAGAGAGAGAGAGAGAGAGGGAGCGAATTTCTTATTTTCAATTATTCTAAATTTAATTTTCAAACTCCGTCTCGTTTAATAATTCTTTTTTTCTTAATATCGATTGCTGAATTTATATTGACCCAAATATCGGCAGCAAGCTATACAATATTATGTCTGACGAAACAGTATTGAAGCCATATACGTGCACCGTGCACTGCTAGTTATTGAAAAAGTTGTGCTACGTGAGTTACTTTCATCTGATGTCAAGACTGTAGCCGGTGCTACATGAATAGAATTCAGAATCCTTTCCCTAATGCTTTCATCGCCTACAGGATATTACTTACTGTCCCAGTAACTGAGGCAAGCGTAGAAAGAAGCCTTTCACGCTTGAAGCTCATTAAATCTTATTTAAGATCTGTCATGTCTCAAGAAAGATTGATTTCATTGGCAACTTTGTGAATTGACCAAGATAAAGCAAGCAAAATAAATTTTGATGATTTAATAGCCGACTCTGCTGGGATAAAAGCAAGAAAAGTTCTTATAAGGTGAGTTCTATAATGTAAGTACTGTCCTATTATAGGTACAGACGCAGCCACTGTGAGGGAAGTACGCATGCTGGTGTGCTTGTTTTATTTACATCATTGAGCGAAGTGAGGCCGAAGGCCGGGAGGAACTCTCTTTACGAGACTCGAGACAATTAGTTGTTCGGGCATAGGTACGAGATGACACATCCGATCACAGTGATTTTTTTGCATGCCATTGGTCCATGGTCAGGTTTTGACGCCTTCCGATTCCCGAAATTCCGTGTCATTAAGGAATAATCGTCCAAAAACTTGCATTTTTAGGGGTTTTTCCGGGTTTTGAGAAGGGGTCGTTTGTTACCTATCTCCTCCAAAGATCTTCAGCCGATTGCGGTGACACTTGCCACAGAGAAAGGGAAGGACATGGTGAGTGACATGGGGTTGGTATCATGGGGATTGGTCGTGCCCTATAAAGATAATGACCATTAAAAAACTTACCAATTTTAATAATAATTGAAAAACTCCGCTGTCTATACGAGACTGGAGACAATTAGTTGTTCCGGCATAGCTACAACATGACACATCCCACATCCGATCACCGTGATTTTTGGCATGCGATTGGACATCGTACATAGTCAGGTTTCGACGCCTTCCGATTCCCGAAATTCCGTGTCATTGAAGAATTTCAAATAAAATGATTAAAATTGGTCCGTTTTTTAATGGTCATTAACCTATAGAACAGAACCAATCACCATGATGCCAACCCCATGTCACTAATCATTGTTTTTTTTCAATTAAAAAAACACACGCGAACTATTACATTTATGTACATTCGATAGTCACAATTTTTCGCGACGAAATTTTCTCGAGTTTTTTAGTTCTTTTGCAGTTAATTTGAAATTATTTTGGTTTAAACTGATAAAAAAGGAAGCGGAGCAAATTGTGGACACAAGAAAAATGTTAGAATTGTCACCGGTAAGCCTTTTTTTTTTTTTTTACGCTTTCTAACCGTGGTTTGAAGAAGCGTATATGCTCCAGCTTTTTCCGTCTGCCTGCCCATACGATAACTCGCGTAAAAATGGTTCTATTTCGATGAAATTTTAGTATGTGGTAGGGGACAACCTGGGAAGGAACCCTATTGAAAATGGGCGAAATGGGGTCAAAGGTCAAGGCACAGGAGCAAGATTTATTCCACAGCCATTATCCTCATAACTTGAATAAAAATGCTTCTATTGCGACAAAACTTTATCATGTTGTTCCGGAGGTATACTGAATCAATTCTGTTTAATATCATCGGAATGAGGTCCAAGGTCAGGGCACAGGAGCAAGATTTATTTCACAGCCATTATCCTCATAACCTGAGTAATCCTTTCTGTTATGTTGAAAAGCGTATCATAATCAATGCACTGCAAGATTTTACTAACTTGTTTGTTTTTGTTTTGCTTTTGTTTTTTTTTCTAACTGTAACTGCTGAAGTCGCGGTCGAGGCCGGAAATATGGCGTCAATGACGTCGCTTGTCGGTTTTTTTTTTTTTTTTTTTTATATATTGGAGTTTTAACGACCACCGTGAGCAACTCAATGGGCTATAAGCAGTCGCCCGTCCCTAATTTAGGGTCACTGGTTCCAGGGAAGGGAGAGAGCCAGTGCCGTAAGACAAACACAACATCCATGCCTGACCGGGATTCGAATCCGGACCCCTTACGGACAAATGATCAGAGGCCAGCGCCTTAGACCACTGCGCCACCGGGGCGGCCTTGTCGGTTCGGTGAGTCCTGATGAAAAACGTGGTTCCCGATCTGAGTGTGTCGTTCCGCTTTGTTTACGTGCAACCTGATCACAACCAACGTGAAGCTTCGTACTTTTGTTCTGGAAGTCATAAATTTTAAGAGTTCGTTTTTTAGAATTTGTTATAATAGACGCCTTAATGAGCTTAGATTTTGCAATAACTTCGCTCAAAATTTGCGAACTGTACCAGAGTTATCGGTTACCGTTGGAGGTTTGTCCTAGTTTTAAAGACATTCACAAAACATCAGTAGTGTTCAAAAAATTTAAAATGCTGTCTTTCGTTATTGGTTAATTTTCAGATATCTTGACGTTTCATTAAACTGTACAGATACTGTAATAAACTATGTTTTATGTCTAGTGTAGGGGGAGGGGTCAAAACAAGGGGCCCCGCGGTTGCTAAGGGTGGCTCTGCCCCCCCCCCCCCCCAAAACTTTAAAAGTAGAAAAAGTAATAAGTGGTTTTTCGCCTTTTAAATGCTATAAAGTATGACATACAGCCAAGGGAACAACGCTACGCAATAGCAAACACTCTTATGACTGCTTTCCAGTAGTCATTCCATGCACTATAGCATGCAGCCATCTGATGATGATTTTCATCATCCCATAGCTGCATGAGGTGCTTTGAAGGGCATATTTTTTTCATCTTCATCAACGGAATCAACGGAAGCCTCGAACACCTCGTAGTTTTGGATATGTTAGGCATGCAAAAAAACTAAGTTATGGCAATTGAACAGGAGCATTTTCGGAGAAACTATTTCCGAGAATTCTCCCCTCCCCCAAAATTATTTTTATTTGTGCCCCCCCCCCTAATGTTTGATTACGCTACTCCTATGCTTCTGTTATTTTAAACGAAGGGGATTTATGAAAAACAAAATCGAGCCCAAAAGTTTCCGAGATTTCAAAAACTTATATCCACTGATCAATAAGGAATAAAACATTTTAACTTTAGACATTCACATGTATCTCGGCCATTTACTTGTGACGAAAGAACCGTAAGAATCGAAGATGCATTGATGGGTAGCACCTGCCGATTTGACGAAAAATTACCCTGTTCTGAAACGTATCAATTAGCGTGGAACGGAGTAAAATATGGCTTCCGATAAAGTGGCGCTTCCTATCTCGCTGTCTGAATGCTAACAGGTGTATCAATATTTTCTTACGGATACGTGGTGCAGATATTTGCTCTCGTCCTCCACATATTTCCAAGTGAAATCCATGATCTCATTAAGTCTTTATGCCCATCACTGCGATGACGCAAAACGCTAGTGTCGCATGAATGTGGTGCATGATGCCATCTTTGAGAACCAAGGTCTGTTAGTGTGGTTTTTTATGATATCGTCCAAGAGCAAAAAGATTCGAAGTTAACGAAAACATGTTCAGTTGTATAAAATGCATGAAACGTCATGCCAGCTGGAGGGACGAAATGCTGTATGCGATTTCTGCATGAAAAGCAGAGATGAACCAACGTCGGTTAAATTGTGCTCTGATAGTCCAAGGCCGTAGGTGTTGGAAAGAAAGGGGATGTCGCCCTTCCAGAATGGTTATACTGGAGGATTGAACTGATGCTCTTAGGGGCGTAAAAATACAACATGTGAATAAATTTACTCGAAATTTTAACAAAAAAAGGAAGTTATACACTTCAGTATGCAACCAACCAGGAGCGGATTGGGATTGCTGAGCCAGGCCGGGAATTTTAGTCTTGCTGTCCATTAAAAACACACACACACACAAAATAAACTCCAAAAAAAAAAAAACGCGTATCTGCAGGAAAAACTCGTAAATTTCCTCATGCAAAAAATCCTATTAGATCCTGAATGAAGGAAAACTATCAAAACATGCATTTTAAAATGAATTCGGTCGTAAACAAATTTTAAAGGTAATTTAACGGTAAAAGAAATTCCTTAATCCGTTTACGATTGAAATTTTAACGTAATTTAACTGTAAAAGAATTTCCTAAATACCCTCACGATTGAAATTTTAACGGTAATTTAACGGTAAAAGAATTCCCTAAATCCGCTCACGATTGATATTTTAACGGCAATTTGACGGTAAAAGAATTTCTTAAATCCGCTCATGATTGAAATTTTAACTGTAATTTAACGGTAAAATAATTTTCTAAATCCGCTCATGATTGAAATTTTAACGGTAATTTAACGGTAAAAGAATTTCCTAAATCCGCTCATGATTGAAATCAGCATTAAACACTCTCAAAATCGGATGTTGTACCAGGCAACATTTTTCTTTGAAAATTTTGGTTTTGACAACGGCAGGAGTCTCCTGGAGACTCCGAAGAGATGAAAAATGTACATATGACAAAGCAATTTTTCTAAGCAATTAATTTTTGGATTTATTTGGTCATTGATCCAATAATTTTTGGATTTATTTGGTCATTGATCCAATAATTTTTGGATTTATTTGGTCGTGATCAGTTACCAAATAAAAACGTATTGATACATATACGTATTTGGTACCTCTATTTATAGTGTTGGTTCCTTCTCCTTCAGTAAACCCATTAGTTTGGTCCATAATAACCAGTTCTCTGATAAATCGTTGTTGCTTTTACGACAAATGCGGGAAAGACACGGATTTCGAAATATCTCTGTCGGTCAACAGCTTTGTGATCAATGTCAGTCTAAGGACAAAGATGTGGGGATAATGGGTCATCACAATGAATACTACTACCAGTGTCTCCGTCAAAATTACGAAAGGATACCAATTACGCTGGGCTCCAAGTCCAATGACCTATGTCTAACTGAAGTCAACTTTTGCTTAGTTAATTTATAACAGTGCTTGGTCCGACTGTACTTTTCTCGCATAAGTGCAGATAATTTTGCTGTATTTTCAGCGCAAACGCTTGTTTTTCTTAAGGAAATATGTTTTCAGATAGATATAAAGCACAAATGAAGTTACCGATCGTTATTCATAAATAGTAAAATATTTATTCGTTCGTTAAAAAATTCCTAATGAAAATTACGAAGATATGGGCCATTTCTCGAATGGTCCACCGGGAAATGTCCCGGTGTTCCGGACATGTATGAAAGGAATTGTCCAAAACAGCGGAGAGGGACATATAGAACAACATCAATATATCCCTAACCTTGGTATGAAGAGTTTATTAGTCATTTGTGCTTTGCCATAGAAAGCCCGTCTGAGCGTTTAACCTTGAACGGAAGTTTTCCAAGCCCGTCTTAGCCTCTGACCTTGAACGGAAGTTTTCCAAGCCCTATACTGGGAGACTCTATTGTTAAATTCACTGTCTACTACTCATTCGTTTTGTACTGGTTCGTTTTTCATTCTGCATTTTACTAGAGAGTTGTGTTGCCGGCGTTCACACAACTTCAACGTTTTATGTAATATTTTTAATAAAGTTATTTCAAAAACCCAAAGAGCGATTTTTGATGGATCGTAATTCGGAGAAACCTCTCTAAGGCAACCGCTGCTGCTGGTTCTTCTAAAAAACGGTTATTCAGAGGGGTGATCGCTAAATAAGGGAAGGTTTTAATGGCATATCCGATGAACAGTTTTGAGATTAAACCGTTGTAAACTACTGCATAACTTTTATAAATTACGTACTCTGAATTGCTACATTCCAAACGTGATGCATTCCAGTTTATTTACAGTACATTATGTATGCATGTGCATAAATAATTAAAAAAATACTACAGTCTATGTAGTACAGTTACACATGTGGAAGGTACCTATAGTGGTAATCTAAATAAATTCATTTGGAAAACGAATGTAATGTCGTCTGCGTAAGTTTGTCAGACTTTTCTTTCAGCTCACAGAATAGTTTCTTAATTTTTCCCCCTTCAGGAGAGTCATCTCTCTTAAGTGTCCTTTGTCCGGCCAAAAAGGGGAGTGAAGTAAAGTGAGTTTTAACTGTCACTCCCTTTTTCACCATTTGTAGGAAGTGTGGGAACTGAGTCTCTGGTTTTCTTTAAGTTACTTAAGCCATTAGAATGGCCTGTCATCGCCGAGAACACCTTCACCCCCCTTCCCATTGCCGTTTAAAATGTCCTATCCATACTAATGCACATTTGTTTAATTTATTATTTCATGGTTCCAGGGCATAGAGAAAATTTTCACGGGAATGGTAATTCGGACTACGCAGTATTTGTGCAGTGGTCCTTACACAAAGATGGTCGTTAAGAGGGAGTGAGTGGTCTTTTTAATAGGGGGAATATTAGCATTAGAGCTATGGGTTTTGAAATCGGTTCCACAGAAAAATGGTCGTAATGAGGGGTGGTCGTCAAATGGGGGTGGTCGCTAAGGGTGGTTTCACTGTACTTCCCTATAATAGAATTATAAGAAAGTAAAGCTGCGTATATTTAAGTGGAGTGGAGAACGTTTTAACTCGAAAGGGCGTAGTTTCAAGTCTCGTCCCTTGAGCTAAGAAAAACTTGCTCGGGGCTTGATCCATTCCTACAGAGATCGATTTAATCAAAGTTTCCTGCAACCGTCATCAACAAAAGTCATTAATAACAACAATAAAAAACACTTCGAGTGAAGGTAAGAATTCATTAGTAAAAGAACCAACCTGATAGAAAATACACATTTCATATTTAAGTTGAAGCAAACGACTTAAATATGAAATGCGTATTTAAGTAAAATCATGCAATGCATTGATTATGATACGCTTTCCAACATACCAGAAATCATTACTCAAGTTATAAGGATAATGGCTGTAGAAGAAATCTCGCTCATGTGCCCTGACCTTTGACCTCATTTCAATGATATTCAATAGAACCGGTTCAGTAAACTTCCGGTTGGTTGGTTGGTTAGATTTTATTGGCGCAAGGGCCATGGTTGGCCAAAGAGCGCCAGACACAAGACAAACAGACAGAAATAAAAAAAAAAAAAAAACGTGGCAAAAATCGCAAAATCTGGCCGACCAAGTAAAACCGAAACATGAGTACGAAGGAAGGGCCAAAAAAGACAATGAAACAAACAGTATAAAAAACATGGTACAATGGTGAGAAACAAGCCGATTAAGTAAAACTGAGGAATGAGAATGATAAAACACAGTACGAATTCGAACACAACTACACATAGGATGAGTCAAAAGGAGGGGCTGAGCTGTTACTCTCCTCCCCCCACACTCCTCTGCAACGCTGGCCGAGGGCGGGGACGAAATGTCACTCTCCTCCCCCCCATGTTCCTCTGCAATGGTGGGTGAGGTTGGGGACGAACTGTCACTCTCCTCCCCCCATGTTCCTCTATAATGTTGGTCGAGGGTGGGGACCGCGCTGAGTCCGAGACAGTTGCAAAGTCGGCCATGTAGGCCGCGACATGTGGATGGACACTGCACACCTTAGCGGATTGAGGGCCGGGTCTCCAGCACGTGCAGGCCTTCTGCTGGGAACTGGAAGAGTCGGTCGTCTTCAAAAGAGAAGGCGCAGACTTAGCTGGTTGAATAAGCTGGAGCTCGGTGAAATCCACCTGTGTCGCTTGTTCAACTGTAGATCGCTTGGCAAGTGCGGCGAGAGCTACAGGGCGCGGAACAAAGGGCTGCACGGGTGGTGGCTGAGACTGAACAACTGCGGCAAAAGTACGCTGACGGTTGTTGGGAATACCCAACTTGGTCTTGGCAGCAGGGTACGAGAGGCCCTCCAGGGTCTTGAGGCGCTGGATCGCCTTCTCGTCGTTCCACTTCGAACAGGACCGGGCATAAGCAGCGTGGGAGTCACCACAGTTTACACAGCAGGGCTCTGAAGTGCAGCCAGTCCCTTCGTGGTCTCGGGATCCACAATTGGCGCACCTCGCAGCACTGTTACAGGACCGCTGGGAATGTCCATACCTCTGGCACTTGAAGCAGCGTAGAGGATTTGGAATATAAGGACGAACTGCGCATAACAAGTAACCAGCCTTTATGTCAGTAGGTACCTTCGGGCTGTTAAAAGTCAAAACAACATTTCGTGATTTGATCAGCGCGCCATCGCGCCTGAAAGTCATGCGTCTGGCAGCTATGACACCCTGATCAGCAAGTTCACACACAAGTTCATCTTCATCGCAGACCAACAAGTCGGGCTCAGAAATGACTCCCTTGGAGGTGTTGAGATACGGATGTGCCGTCACTTGAACTGGAATATCCTGAAGTCTGGTCAACTGCAGAAGAGATTTGCTCTGAGAGAGAGTGCAAGTTTCCACAAGCAGGTCTCCAGAGCGTAGCTTCTTCACTGACTTCAAAGAGCCAGCAACACCCGCAAGTGCCTTCGAGATGAAAAAAGGAGACTTTGAGGAAAGTTTCAACATCTGGTCAGTTGAAGAAATGACGAGAAAAGTAGCTTGAGGTATCGAATCTGCAAGTGAAATGCGACGTTTCCGAGCTGACGGCTCAACACCTGGATCTAAAGATACGTCGGGGTGATGTCGTTTTTCAACGAAAGTTCTCTTCAGTGTGGTATGTTTGGGAGGTGGTTGAGGCAAATTTGGCGCCTGATCAATCACCATATCCTGTTGCTTTTTAAATTTTGAGGAGGGTTTATGTTTCCCCATGGGAGTAAGAAAAAAATTCATCAGCAACGTACTCCGCCCACAATCGAGCCCAACAGGGGAGAACTGGAAGTCCGCAAGCCAAACACATGACGCAAGACACAGTTCTAGAGCTTAGTTGCAAATATAGTCCAATGGTTATGTTCACATGCACTCGGCGGACACTTCGGTCTCCTTGTACCGTCATGCCAACGCCTTTGGCATGATCCCACAGCCCCCGGGCTCACCCTGCCGTGCCATACGACAAAAAAGCCGCTAAAGCCCTGTACACAACTTGGTACAAGACTTCTGACTAGAGGTGGGTTAGTCTCTAGCCTCCCGTTTACAGCGAAGCCGGGGTCGAAGAGGAGTGTTGGTACACAGGAGGCACTTAACCGGTCTCCTGCGACCTCAGCCGCCAGACATCCCATTTCCGCCTCACGGGTCTCCGCACGCGGCAAACATGCAGGTAGGACTAGCACCCAAACCAGCTAAAAGGAAAAAAGAAATCCAAAGAAGACAAATCCTGGCAGGGAACCTAAACGGAATCTCAGCAACCTACGAACTGAGCGGTTAATATAAATCAGTTAGTGGTGGAGGGTAACAAAACCACAAGACCGGGGTGTTAGTACATAACGTGGTAGCGATTAGGTAGAGAATACAACACGGGCAACTAGCCAGTGGAGAAAATAAATAAAATCGAAAAAGCGAGACACAAGACCAGCTCGGGAACGTGGGGACGCGACTCCCCAACAGCTGGATGAACAGCCGTCCCTGCAAACACCAACAGCACCGAAACAAAAAAAAACAAGCGGTGGCATGACATCAGATGTTGACCAGTCACAAGGTCAGCTCGGGCCGTGGGGGCGCTGCTCCCCAAATAACTGGAAAACCAGTTATCCCCATGCGGGGGTAAACTTCCGGAACAACATGATAAAGTTTTGTCGCAATCAAACCATTTTTACGCAAGTTATGACGCATAAGGGCAACGGAATGGATCACAGCCCTATGTCCTGACCTTTGACCCCATTACGTCCATTTTCAATAGGGTTCATCCCCAGGTGGTCCCCTACCACATAGTAAAATTTCATCGAAATCGAACCATTTTTACACGAGTTATCGTGCGGACGGACAGACGGACAGACAGACAAACAGACGGACAAAGGTGGAGCATATACGCTTCTTCAACCTACAGTTGGAAAGCGTAAACAAGAAAGATAACACTGAATTCGCGTGTGTTGTTATGGGGGCGGGGGAGGGATGACGACTACCAAGAGGGCGGTCGCCCGAGTCCCTATTAGCTGGCTATGGAGGTAGGAATAGTGTCGTAGCAGAAGCTCACCATCCAAAGAGTAAAGGTACTATTGGTTTTGGGGTGTGGGAGAAAAAGCTACGTTTTTCATGCAATAGTGTCACTTACCCAGAACTTCAGAAGAATCCAAGCTAAATTTTAAAGTACATGCCATCATGTTCAATAGTTTTAACCCATCTATTTGCCAGTTGTTCAATTCCTGCACAGTATAAAGCTTTCGGTTTACAAGCAAAGAACTTTTCGCACTCACGTTCGACATCGTCCAAAGTAGTCAAATGCTTTGCCATAGAGAAAATGCGCCATCACCCGAAGCAAGTGGTACTCTCAAGGGGTAAGGTTGCAAGTGTGTGCTGGATGAGGCAAACGGTCGATTCCATGCAGTTCTTGAAGCTTAACTTGGGTCAGATTACCGGTATGAGATTTTGCATTGCCTTGTTGCAGCAGTGCTCGCTTTCGATTGACTAAGGCAGAATACTTCTGAAGTTTGTCATACATCCTATCCAATTGTTTAGAACACAGTATGGCATTGATAGATCGACCATTCGGAATGAGCTCAAAGTGGATTACACCTTCATAATTCCACAAAACCTAGCTATAGCATGGACTTTTTCTCAAAACGTCCGCGTTTAGGGATAGGTAAAGCTGTTTCACCTCTATTCAACCAGGGTTGTAAAGAACCTGGGTTACGCCTGTACACGGTCGTATCAGAATAATATGACTACCCCTGGAATAACACTGTACCCGCCCAGGCGCGTCACAGAGTGCACGTGACAAGGTCGACCACACAGAGATATAAGCCGCCGGCCAGGACAGATGAGCCATAGTGCGTTACGTGAGCACAATGGGAAGATGTAGTGATTTGACGGACGTTCAAAAAGGAATGATCATCGGCTACGGCGCCAAGGGTGGAAGCATCTCAGAAACAGCAGACTTCGTGCAATTTTCGCGAGGTGCTGTAGTAAGGGTGTACCAAAAATGGACCGCTGACACACCGAGTACCTCCAGACGTCATAACTGCGGAGCCCCAAGGGCCATCGACTCCAGAGGAGAACGTCGTCTCCGTCGACTGGTAAAGGGCAATCAACGCGCCACAGTGCAGCAATTGACCACGCAATTGAACGCTGGGGCAAGCAGGTACGTGTCCCCGACAACAGTAGAGCGAATCCTGTTACGCATGGGTCTCTGGTGTCGACGCTGCGTCCAGGAGCCCATGTTAACCCAGGTCCATCGGCTACGACACCTGCAGTTTACATGGGACTACCGTCATTAGACAGTGGGAAAAGGTTGCCTTCTCCGACGAATAGAGGTTTCTACTCCACAGAAGTGACGGGTGGTGGCGGATACGGCGTCAGACACACGAGAACATACACCCGAGCACGCTTGTCGTTCAAGTATAGGCCGGCCGTGGCAGTGCGCATGTCTGTAGGATGTTTTCCTGGTATCTTCTGGGATCGCTGGTACCACTGAATCCCAACGTCTACCTGTCCATCCTCGCTGACTACATGCATTCCTTCATGTTGGACGTTTACTCTGGTGGTGATGGTGTCTACCAACAGGACAATGCACCGTGCCACGTCGCTAAGGGACAACTGAAAGAAGCATGGAGAGGTGCATGCTTGGTGTAACCACGAAAGATAAGAAGAGGAACTCGTGGATAAGGTAAATGACGAGAGTGGAAGACATGATCAGAGTAAAATCCCCGAAATGGCAATGGTTTGGGTTTTGGAAACTGTGGGTACCAAAGCGGTACCCAGTTTATTGCTATAATGCGAGTACAAACATAGGAGATGTCGCTGAATATTGCAGAACAGAAAATATAAAGAGGAAAAACAGGCACATCCACAATGCCACACAAGCTGGAGAGCAAACATAAAGAGCACATTACGACGGCGCAGTGACTTCGGTATCAACAGAGGCGGAATTAGTTGGATAACACCAACTCTAGAGAACAACTCAGAGTGAAAGATAAACAAATAAGGGGTCAGGCCATAACATCAAGGAGCCGACAATGTGAGGCAATTCCGGGAAAACATCAATTTGTACATATAATAAAAACATGATGCATATAAATAAGGAATGGCATAACGGCATATCATTCGATACGAAGTAACATAAGTACGTCATGATGAGTACAAGGGTATGATAAAGCACCAATCGAGTAGAACACAATGACAGTCAAAATGCAAGACACAATACATAAATACACCAACTACATGATGAGAAAACGGTTAACGATGATAGCACTAATATAAACCACAACGGAGGAAAGCACTGGTACAGCAAGAGGACATACAATGAGAACAAAAGAAAAACACAAGGCACAAAAATAAAATCAGGAAACAACATTGCAATACGAGAGTGATAACATGAAGAGAACAGCACACAATTAGTGAAACAGTAGATGAACAAACGCGACTCTTGAAAATTCCAAGTGATCACAAGGTGGAAAACGTCGCCGGAGAGAACGAAAAGTGTTAAGTTGAGAAGGAGCGCTAAAGTGTATCGGCTTGAGGAAGTAAGGGGGTTCGGACATTTGGGCACCGGACTTTTGGGCACCGGACATTTGGGCACCGGACATTTGGGCACCCGGACATTTGGGCACATTCATTTTTAAAGCAATGAAATTGCGCTGCGTTGAAAATTATAGTGTTCCTATATTTCTCCCTACTTGAGCAAGTGGTGTGCACAAAAAAATTTCACTTATATCTCATTATCATTAAGAAATTGAGACATATTTACGATTTTCTGTCTGAAAGACTGGGCGGACATTTGGGCACCGGACATTTGGGCACCGGACATTTGGGCACCCGGACATTTGGGCACCCGGACATTTGGGCACAAATGTTTAAGGGGCCGTATAACAATTGCCGTTTCTTGGCCCACTAGTAAGAGATTGACCGAGAAAATGATCGCCGTAAGTTACTTAGGCACTAACTATTTACGGGCACGAGCCTACTCAGCAAACCGGGGGGGGGGGGGGGGGTATATCAAAAGTGTAATATATGAACAATTTGTCGTCCGATCGGGAGATTTTCAGCATTTACAAACTACAACTGCAGACATTATCTCAGGGCGTAAACCTACTGAGCACACCTGTCGGGGGGGGGGGGGGGGTAATACTAAAAAGTGTGAAATATAAAAAATTTCTCGTCCGATCGGGAGATTTTCAGCATTTACAAGCTACAACTCGTAACATTGTCTGAGCGCACGTGCCTGCTCTGAAAATTTGTGATGGGGGAGGGGGTGTGTGGTACCAAAATTGTAAAATATGAAGAATTTCTCTCCCGATCGAGAGATTTTCAGCATTTATAAGCTACAACTCGGCAGATTATTTGAGGGCACATGCCTAGTCAGCAAACCTGTCGGGGGGGGGGGGGGGGGTAAGTGTGAAATATAAAAAATTCTCGACCGATCGGGAGATTTTCAGCATTTACAAACTGCAACTGGAGACATTATCTCAGGGCGTAAACCTACTGAGCACACCTGTCTGGGGGGGTAATACTAAAACGTGTGAAATATAAAAAATTTCTCGTCCGATCGGGAGATTTTCAGCATTTACAATCTACAACTCGTAACATTGTCTGAGCGCACGTGCCTGCTCTGAAAACTTGTGGTGGGGGGAGGGGGGGGGGGGTTATACCAAAAGTGTAAAATATGAAGAATTTCTCTCCCGATCGAGATTTTCAGCATTTATAAGCTACAACTCGGCAGATTATTTGAGGGCACATGCCTAGTCAGCAAACCTGTCGGGGGGGGGGGGTATGATAATTGTGAAATATAAAGAATTTCTTGTCCGATCGGGAGATTTTTAGCATTTACAAACTACAACTGGAGACATTATCTCAGGGCATAAACCTACTGAGCAAACCTGTCGGGAGGGGGGGGGGGACGTTAGTACCAAAACTGTAAAATTTGAAAAATGTATCGTCCAATCAGGAGAGTTTCAGCATTTACAAGCTACAACTCGACAGATTATTTGAGGGCACGTGCCTACTCAGGATTGCATGAAAGAATGCCCACGGAAAAAACGCCCACTTTTCGAAAGTAGGAAAAAACGCCCACGGAAAAATCGCCCACAGACAAAATGCTCACGGGAAAAATATGTGATCGACTGATAAGTTTATATGTCTGTTATAAACGGTGTTCGGACAACTGGTCACAGACTGCTGGCCAAAAAACCGTTAGGGGTCATATAAAAATTGCGGTTTCTTGGCCACCTCACCTACATAACGCATAACGCGAATATGGGAATGACGGAATGAAAACTTTTAGAAGGGCCTAAACGTTAGTCCTAATATTATTTTCTGCCTGAGTAATACCGCAATATTAGTAATTTGATGTGTAAAATATTTTCTGCAAACCTTACAAATACGAGAGGAAAGTTCGGATTGAACTGATGGACTGTACAGGTTGTATGGTGTTGGCCTGAAAGCCGTGGTAGTCTTATGCAACATTTATTTAAAAACATAGTAATGATTCACCGTTGTCTTCAAGCCAACTGCTATACGATATTTTTCTAGAAACTACAAATAAAAAAATTCTCTGCGAGTATGTGCAAACCCAGGGAATTTGTCTGGGGAGGGGGTGCTTAAAATCTAAAATATGAAATATAAAGCATTTCTGGTCCGATCGGGAGATTTCCAGCTTTTACAAGCTACAACACGTCAAATTATCTGAGGGTATCTGCTGCCTCAGGAAACTAGTCGGGGTGGGGGAGGGAGGGGGAGGTAATACCAAAATCGTAAAATATCAAGAATTTCTCTTCCGATCTGGAGATCTTCAGCATTTAGAAACTGCAACTCGACAAATTTTCTTAGCGCACGTCACTCTCTGGAAACCTGTCGGCGAAGAGGGGGGGGATACCAAAAGTGTAAAATATGAACAATTTCTCGTCCGATCGGGAGATTCTGGGCAATTAGCAGCTACAACTCGACACATTATCTGAAGGCATGTGAATGATGAAAATCTCCGGGTCGGACAAGAAATTCTATATAATTCACAATTATCATATAACCCCCACACCCCACCCCCAGGTTTGCTGAGTAGGCACGTGCCCTCAAATAATCTGTCCAGCTGTAGCTTGTAAATGCTGAAAATCTCCCGATGTGACGATACATTTTTCAAATCTTACAGTTTTTATATTACCCCCCCCCCCACGACAGGTTTCCTGAGTCAGCACATGCGCTCAGATAATTTGCAGACTTGTAGTTTGAAAACCCTTAAATCTTTTTCTGAGATGTAGATCATAAACATTTCTTATAAAGAATTACATTAATTATCGCAATTAAGAAAAGACGAAATTACGGAAACTTTATGTGACTCTGATTACCAACCTCTGGGGGTCGTGGGCAGGAAGCGGTCAAAAACGTTATTTTTATACGGCCTTTTAAAATTTTTGTGGCCAGTTCTCCTACGCCCGTCATGTAGAAATTAACTGTTTTAGTTGTCCTTTGGAAAACTTCCAGGAAGCTATGAGTGCGTATTTTTTTTCTTTACACTGGGAAGAAAAGAAGTATGTCTGTAACTTGAGATTATACTACTCACGGGGAAGACACACCCTGACCGGTGGCCAACCGATAAATTTAAATGAAATATATCGCTTGTTATTTGGGGTGCGGTCGCTAGCAAACGTTCCAGCTGCAGCTGCAAAGCACCACTTTGACGAAAGACAGATGCACCCCCCCCTTCCGCTCGCCGTACACAAAAGAGACAAGAGTGGAAAGAAAGCACGTTACACAAAGTTATATCTGTACATTGCGCCTTTTACGAAAATCGCTTTTACAATTAAATGCATTATACTTTACAAGTATTTATAAATAAAATAATCTGACTTTTAATTATTTCCCTTTTAATTGATATAGTTAAATAACAAACATGCATAGTTTTATAAAAATTAAGACCTTACTTTAAAAAAAAATAGTCACAAATTTATTACAGTAAAGCCGAACTGGAATTTTTTAAGAAAGTAGCTACTCTACAGTAGGAAGTTGAAAGTTAACAATCTTATTTGGTTCTTCACTAGGCCACCCGCGGCCCTTAAGTCATAAGTCCTAGGCCTTGGCCTATTTAACAGTTTTTATTCTAACGATGTCATATTCATAACGTTTACGTAACACATCAAATTATTAATATTGCGGTATTACTCAGGCAGAAAATAATATTAGGACTAACGTTTAGGCCCTTCTAAAAGTTTTCGTTCCGTCTGCTATACGATATTTTTCTAGAAACTACAAATAAAAAGATTCTCTGCGAGTATGTGCAAACCCAGGGAATTTGTCTGGGGAGGGGGTGCTTAAAATCTAAAATATGAAATATAAAGCATTTCTGGTCCGATCGGGAGATTTTCAGCATTTACAAACTACAACTGGAAACATTATTTCAGGGCATGAACCTACTGAGCAAACCTCCTGGGGGGGGGGGGGGTATACCAATAGTGTAAAATATGAAGGATGTCTCGTCCGATCGGGAGATTTTCAGCATTTACAAGCTACAACTCGAAACATTGTCTGAGCGCACGTGCCTACTCTGAAAACGTGTGTGTGTGTGTGGGGTTTATACCAAAAGTGCAAAATATGAACAATTTCTCGTCCGATCGGGAGATTTTTAGCATTTACAAGCTACAACTCGACACATATCTGAGGGTATCTGAAGAACAGATTCTCTGCCTTAGAAGGCCTAACATCGGAAGAAGTGGATATTTCGGAAGTTAACAGAAAAGTAACCAAAGCTCTAATGGAAACAGCAACAAAATTAGCTGGGTCTAAGAACAAGTTGCATGTGAACAAATTATCAGGAAAAACCAAAATGTTGATGCAAAAAAGAAGAGAGATGAGGACAACTAAAGAAGATGTGACTTCCAAAGTGGAATATATAGAGCTATGCAAGACAACACGAAAAAGTATCACTGAAGACGTAAGGAAATTCAACTGTGAGCTAGTGAGGAAAGCAATTGAAAACAACCAAAGCCTTAAGATAGCAAAGGGACATCTCAGTAAGGGAAGAAAACAGATTATGGCTCTGAGAAAAGAAGATGGTTCTATAACAAGAAATAGAGGCGAAATTTTGACAAGAGTGAAAGATTTCTACTCCAAATTATATGAAAGGGATGATACATGTACTCCAGACATCATGAAAGGTACCAGAGTTCTTCCAGTCCTCCCAGCAGAAGTTGCTCATGCAATCAAGAACATGAAGCGGGGAAAAGCTCCAGGAGAAGATGGAATTACTATAGACATCATACAAGAAGCAAGTGGAGAAATTGAAACAGTACTCGCCCAAATTTTCACTCGATGCCTTAATGAAGGGAAGATTCCTGAGGATTGGAACAATGCTACAATGATCCTGCTACATAAAAAAGGTGACATTGAGGATCTCAGGAACTACAGACCTATCAGCCTCCTATCAGTGGTTTATAAAATCTTCACTAAAGTTCTTTCACACCGCTTGAAGGTAACACTGGACATGGCTCAACCGAGAGAACAAGCTGGATTCAGGAGTGGCTACAGCACAATAGATCATATCCACGTACTGAGAGAACTAATTGAAAGAGCGAGGGAATATGAACTTCCATTGTGCATGGCTTTTATCGATTATGAAAAAGCCTTTGATTCGGTGAAACCATCAGCAGTTACCACGGCTCTGAAATCCAGCGGTATTGAAGATGCATACATTAATATTATTAATAACATCTATGAAAATGCAAGTGCAAAGATTCGGCTGTTTGAAAATACAACACACATAAAAATTGGAAAGGGAGTGAGACAAGGTGACACCATATCTCCGAAGCTCTTTAATGCCACATTGGAAAATGTCTTTCATTCACTGAACTGGGAAAACAAAGGGATAAAGATTAATGGAGATTATCTAACCCACCTTCGTTTTGCTGATGACGTAGTCATTTTTGCAACTACCCCATCAGAGCTGCAGAGTATGATCCAGGAACTTGCTGACAAGAGTAAAGAAGTGGGATTAAAAATGAACTTTCAGAAGACAAAAGTGATGTTCAATGCTTTTACAAGAAATGAAGATTTATCGATTGATGGAGAAAAACTGGAGATAACAGATACGTATGTTTATCTTGGACAGCAGATATCAAGTGAGGGTCACATTGATAAAGAAATTAATCGGCGTACAAAACTTGCCTGGAGAGCTTTTGGAAGAAACAGCATAATTTTCAAGAGCAATATGCCATTATGTCTTAAAAGAAAAGTGTTTGATCAATGCATCCTTCCAGTGCTTACGTATGGTGCAGAGACGTGGACCTTAACTAAAAGAGACATACAAAGGCTGCAGACAACTCAAAGAATCATGGAGAGGTGCATGCTTGGTATAACCAGGAGAGATAAGAAGAGGAACTCGTGGATCCGAAAAATGACGAGAGTGGAAGACATCATGATCAGAGTTAAATCCCTGAAATGGCAATGGGCTGGACATACTGCCAGAAGGACAGACCATAGATGGACAGCCGAAATTTTAGATTGGATTCCAAGGGACAGGAAAAGACCCAGAAAAAGACCACATGGGAGATGGGTGGATGAAATTCGTAAATATGTGGGAGTGACATGGAGGAGACTGGCACAAGACAGACCGTTGTGGAGGAAACTTGGGGAGACCTTCGTCCAGCAGTGGATTGATAATGGTTGACAATGATGATGATGATGATGTGCCTACTCAGCAAACCTGTCGGGGGGAGGGGGGCGATGCCGAATATGAAATACAAAGAATTTCTGGTCTTCACATCGGAAAATTTTCAGCGTTTACCAAGTACAAGTCAACCAATTTTCTGCAGATGTCTGCAGACGGGCGACTGCTTATAACCCATTGAGTTGCTCACGGTGGTCGTTAAACCTTCAATAAAAAAAAGAAAAAACACCCAACCAAAAAAAAAAAAAAGGATGAAAGAAAAAAAAAACTGCATTGCCCGCCCTGTATTGTGCTTGACTTGTTCTTTTCGTGATATGTGATAACTGTTTAAAATAGTTATCAAGAATAAAATAAATAAAACTACAGGATCGTATAACATCTGGTGCCTTTATTTAGCTTTTTATTCTCTGCGCTTCTTCTTTGTACGTGTAAGTAAGCCAACTAATTTCTCATATTTTTTACAAACGTTTGGAAATAACATCTGTCTGGATACATTGACAAAGAATCACAGGCTGAATTTTATTTTTAAAAATATTAATATTCAGCAAAAGAATATTTGTGTTTTTTTTTTTTTTGTACATTTCCTGATCAGCAATTACAATTGCCTTTTAAAAGATACGTGAAATCTCGTAGTTTATCTTTTTGTCCTTTTTTTTTAAATTTTCCTCCTGACAGTGGGGGAGAGTGCTCTTCCCACGTCAGATCTCTTCACATCTGTGCCCCCCCCCTCCAATAATTTGGTGAAGTCGGCGCTCCTGGTGTGTGTGAGTGTGTGTGTACGCGCTTTGCTTTTCTTCTGTCACAACGTGCCGGAACTGAAAATTTTCGCTTTGTTTTAGAAAAAGGCTTAAGAAAAATGCTCAAGAAATTTATTTGCTTTTTGTTAGGTCCATCGGCCTTCTTTAGCAACAGCAGCTTGTGTTTTAGAGTAACGGCATCTTTTTCTCCAGAAAAAAAGCACACATTCGCACACATATGCAAAACGGTACTGTTTTTTCTGGAGGATAAGCACACACAAACACACACACATCATTATCAATCCACTGCTGGATGAAAGTCTCCCCAAATTTTTTCCAAAACTGTCTTCTTTGAAAACGTTTCTTCCAAAACTGCTGCAGGTCCTAGTGACATAAGACGATATATAGAAGTTTTTCAATTCATGTAATTTTTAGTTATGATTTTAATGTTTTGTGTGTAATAACTACAATAAAAAGCTAATAAAAAAGGATCCAACGGATCGATCTTCAAGTGTTTAAAAAGAACGTAGGCGGCCGGCCTTTCTCGTAAGTTTTGAATTACAACCTAAATATTCCGTGCGTGTAGACATGCCTGAAAGCTAGTGAAATGTACTCAATACATTAGTCGTCAGATATTTACAAGACACCTAGGCCGCGGGCCTTTTAGGAAGACTGAGTTGCAACCTAAATATCAGTTTTGTATAAACATGTTACAAGAACTAATAAAAGAGGCTCAATGGAACAGCTTTAAACTGTCTGAAAGATACATAGGCTTCAGGCCTTTTTGGAAGATTTGAAGTTACAATATAAATATTTGATTTGTATAAACACGTTAGAAGGCCTAATAAAAGAGACTCAAAGGAACAGCCTTAAAGTGCATGTTTAGAAGGCGCCTATGCCGGGGGCCATTCGGTTTATAGTAGGTCCTAAATTTTTTTCACAAATTTAAGTTGTTATTGTCGCATGTGAAACTACAATGATTTTAATATTTCGTAAGTCTGAATAGTGAATAAAAAGTTCTCGAGAGCCATTAACGCATTTTATGTCAGATACATTCAAGGAACCTAGGAATTTTAAATGAAATTTAAGCTATGGTCTTGACTTTTATAGTGAGGTGCGTTCAAATGTACAAAAAAACTGATATAGATAAAACAGCACATCAGATCTCATAATGAAATTAAATTTTTTTCGCAGAATATGACCAGGTATATTTTATATTTGTAGAAGAAATGAAAAAGAAAGAAAACAAAAAATTCTGTTTGTGCTTCTATGCATGAACTACCATAACATTTTATCATTTGCAACTGCGCAATTCTAAGTTTCCGAAAATGCTATTACTATTTTAACGCATTTTTGCTATCTGGCAATATCAGGAACAAGAGAACGTAGCTGCTTGTCCTCTGCGTGATCTTTTTTACAGTAAATGAAACAATGCGATTTAGGACCACTATGCATTTTTCGAGGGGTTTTGAAGGACGGGAACCCGACTGAAAAGGCCTGCTTATAAACGATTTCATGAAAAAAAAAAAAAGAAAGAAATCCGAGAAATATTGCGACTGACTGCTGTTATTTGTATTCGATATTTCATCAGCTGCCTATTGAAACATCTAATGTGCGGCGAACGAACACAGGGAAAATGCGACTTTGTTGTGTCTGATATATTTATGCCTAAGAACTGTCAGCCCTCCATTGCTTACGCGTAGAAGTACATATCTTATACCAGACCGCGTTTTCTTGTGAGTTTTAGAACTTATGAAGCGCTATTTCCAGGTTAGTTTTTTATGCAATAAATTCTGTCCTGGTGTTCAGTAAACACGCTCTAAAACAAAATGGCGCAGACATGAATTATTACCGGTTTTCGTGATGCAAATTCCAAGTAAACGATTTAAGTAACAAGTGCAATAACAGATGGCGCGTGTGATGGCCAAAATGCTTCGAGGACTAGGCTATAAAATGGCGCCCAAGTATGCAGATGAATCTCATTCGTAAACAAGTCACACAAGGGTTAACATGTCAAGCGATGAGCATCACACTTGGCACTGTTTGCTCATATGAGTTCGACAAAGGCAACAATGCAGATGAAGCCTGCAGCAACACTTGTGAGGTGTACGGCGAGGATGCTGTAGACAAAAGCACATGTCGCCTTTGGTTCCGGAAAGTTCGGAAACAAGCTGCAGAGATCAACCACGTTCTGCACGTCCATCAGAGGTTTCTGAAGAGGATGTCAACCAAGCCACATCAAATGACCAACATCTAACCGTTGAGGAATTATCAGAAAGGTTGTCTGTGCACAGAACAATAGTAAAAGGAATGAAGTATGCATTTGGGTTTATCACAAAGTTCGACCAGTATAGGTACCACATGACCTATCGCAAGAAATCGATCGGACAGAATGACCACATGTCTTTCTTTGCTTGCGCGTCACAGAAATGAACTTTTCTTGGAACGATTAGTTACGGGTGATGAAATGTGTGTCCTCTACAGAAATGTAAAGCGTCATTGGACTGCGTGCCGAGTTGGCGAGTCTACTCCATCCGGGAAAGGTCTTGTTAAGTGCATAGTGGGATGTCAAGGAGATAATTCACTGGAAGCTTCTTGCACCTGACTAAACGATAAGTGATGACCTGTACTGGCAACAGTTGGAAAGGCTGAAAGAAAAATTGAAACCTAAGCATCCAGTACTGGTTAACCGGAAAGGCGCCAACTTGCAATATGACAAAGCAAGACCCCATACAGCTTTAGCCACTCGGATAAAATTACTGGACATTGGAGGGGAAGTGTTTACCTTGCAATTACGGACCAGAGACGGTCACGGGTCAACAATTTTTAGCGGGGCAAACGAGTCGGGTCAAGGTGCTTTTGACCTGATTTCGACCTGGTTTTATGTCCGTTTTATTTCTGAAACGAAAAAATTCAAAGAAAAACGCGCACTGTAGAATTTTGTTCTCGATACTGGTGCCCGCAGACTGAAAGATGATTTGTCATGCAATGTGAAGGAAGCGTGTCCTCAGAAGGAAAACTTGGCGTTAGTTTTCTCTTACATAAAATTTCTTCGGGTCAGTTTCTTTCATGAAATTGTCAGGTAAATATTTGAAAAGTTCATTTTTCACAAAGTTCGCTTTTGACTCGAATAAATTTCAGCAAGTCAAAAATGGTTTTGTTGTTTTTACAAAGAGGGCGATTTTTTAAATTTTTCTTTTTTTTTATAATCGCAAAAATCTCATAGAATAACACGGGAAATGCCATCCAACTAAAAGTCAATATTTGAATCGTTAATTTTTCCTTAAAGTAAAAAATTTTAAACGATCATTTCTCCAAAAGTCAATATCTGATTTAACAAATTTTTACCAGATCAGTTTTTTCTTTCATAAATTTTCTTCAGGTTATATTTTTCTTTAATAAATTTTCTTCAGTTTAGTTTTTACGATTAAATATTTTACAAGAGGTTAGTTTTATTTATTTTTATTTTTCTATGGTTGTAAATAAAGTGTTTTCAACAAATAGGAAAATCATCTTATAGTTTCTGGATTGAGAGAAAGAGGATTTAATCGTGTCAAAAAAGTTCAGTTTACATGTTTGCTAACCTTTTTTGATGAATTGGGGATGAACCTGAAAAGCACCGTTTTGATTTCCTTTTTTTACACCATTTTGTGATTTTTATTTATCGAAGTGGTTCGAACTCCCAGTCCTTTGTTCAGAAATCTTACATTCTTTCCGCTAGACCATCGAACCATTGGAAAAAGATGCTTGAAAGAGTAAGATTTATGGTTTTTCATGGTGTTCAAATGTTTTAGGGATTTGGAATTTCTTTTAAAATGGTTTGTGAGGGGGAGTGGACGTTATTTGAGTTGTGATCGAGTTTGTGTGAACATGAGTTTTTCTGTTACGGTGGATCGTCTCTCGTTGAACTGTTGTAATGGAGGAAATGATGAAACAGACGTATATGACAACTCAGAAAGTAGGAAGTTTAGGTGGTCTCGATGCTTTATACCGTGCTGTCAAAAAAGAAGGCGTCAAGAAAAAAGACGTCATGAAATGGTTGAAGGAGGAGAAAACGTACACCCTTCACAAGCCGGTGAGACGACATTTTCCGAGAAATAGAGTGATGGTGAATAAAATAGGACAACAGTTCCAAGCAGACCTAGCTGATGTCTCCAGTTTGAGTCAATATAACGATGGATTTCGTTACTTGTTAACATGCATTGACATATTTTCCAAATATGCATGGGCGATTCCCTTAAAGCAAAAGTCAGGTTACCATATCGTTCAAGCATTTTCCCAGATTTTCCAAGATAGAAAACCAGTATAACTTCAAACAGACAAAGGAACTGAATTTAAGAACAAAGAATTTCAAAGGTTTTTAACACAACACGGTGTGCATTTCTTTACAACGAACAACGAGACAAAAGCAAGTGTTGTGGAGAGATTCAATCGCACGCTCAAAACTAGCATGTGGCGATACTTTACAAGTCAAAATAAGTTTAAATTCATAGACGTGCTCAACGATTTAGTTCACAGTTACAATCATTCTCCCCATCGAAGTATAAAAATGAAACCTGTAGATGTAAACAAAGATAATGAAAAGCAAGTGTTTCTCAATGTGTATGGTGGTCTCAAGAAGGAAAAACAGTCCTATAAATTTCAGGTGGGCGATCATGTGAGGATTAGTAAAGCAAAATTGACATTTGAAAAAGGATACGAATCAAATTGGACGGAAGAAGGTTTTGTTGTGAGCGGTCTTGTTCCCAGATCCCCACCCGTCTATAAAGATTTATTGAACGAAGAGCTGGAAGGAACTTTTTACGCCGAAGAGCTTCAAAACGTTACTCTGTCAGAGGCCTTTCCTATGGAACGTGTTCTAAAGAAACGTAAAAGAAAAGGAAAAATGGAATACTTTGTTAAATTTAAAGGGTATCTTGATAAATTTAATGCTTGGATCCCCGCGGAAGACTTGACCTCTCTATAAAACCGACCTTTTTTTAGATGAAACATCATTCGTCAACATGAGTTGACGAATGATGTAACGTTACCTAGCGACAGCTCTCTCCGCTACTTTTCAGACAATAAAATTTCTCATTTCATCACGCGTCTTCCTTCCCCGATCAAACTCAATGGTGACTGGGAAGTGGGACTCGTCGAACTCATCTACCCTCATTCCTGGTTTAATGTGAATGTAAATTCAAATTCCTTTGCTTACGGTCTCGGTCCAAGTCAACTGAAAGCAGCAAAAATCCCTGCTGGATATTATGATTCTGTGGGAGACGTGGTAAAAGCCATGTCCCAGCATTGGTCGAAAAAAATTACGATGTTTTTTAATAAAACCACGAGACGTGTCAAAGCAGTTTTAACTCTTGGTTCTCAGCTGCAGTTATTTCCAGGAATAGCTGAAATTCCAGGTTTTCAACCTGGAGTGTATTCGGCCTCAGGAGGAAGCGATGCTACCATTCATGGAAATTTCGTAGCCGATCTGAACACGTCGCTTTCCCTATTGTACGTGTACAGCGATATTGTGGATCCTCAGCCTGTGGGAGACATGTTTGCTCCTCTCCTTCGCATCGTGAAAGTGAGCGGAGAAGACGGAGATGTGGTGAGCGCCTTATACGATCGCCCTCATTATTTGCCTCTAGCAAGAAAACATTTCCAAACCGTAGAAATCGTTATAAGGAATCGCTCGGGACAATTAGTACCATTTGAACGTGGGAGAGCGATCGTGAAACTTCATTTTCGTCTCAAACCTCTGTAGTCATGCATGAACCATACCGCTGTTGTACAAAATCCTTCGAGGAATATTACGTCAATCAAACTGGAAAAGGTTTAGTCTACTATCAAGGAGCACCCCTTCAAAAAGGGTATAGACTTGGGGGACTTTTTCGCTCGTTATTTAGAGCGGCGGTACCAATATTCAAACAAGGTGCAAAAACGCTTGGAAAACAAGTCTTTCAAACGGGGGTCGACCTTGCAAATGACTTAATGCAAGGAAAGGATGCAAAAACAGCAGCCAAACAACGAGCTAAAGAAGCAGGACAAATTCTCACCGACAAAGCTGCAAGCAAAGTGAAGAAAATGTTAGGAGGACGCGTTAAAAGGAAGAGAAACACGATGAAGCACATCATTCGTTCAAAGAAAGCCAAGACGACAGCACACGATATTTTCGATCCGTAAACCATGGCTTTGATTCACAGTCATTCTTCCGTATGTTTAAAGTCGGAACTTGATTTATTTGCTTTACCGCCCACCCAAACGAGCATAGAAAAAGGACAGTGGATCGAATATCACCCCTTGGCCAACATTCGAGATGGAGGACCTCTGGAATTTAATATTTCTGGGAGTGGAGAAGAATACTTGTCTTGACTTGTCTTCCAGCCAACTCTACGTAAAAATTAAAATTGTGAAAGCTGACAATTCCGTCATAGCTGACAAAGAGCCCGTGGGGCCCATAAACTGTTTTCTTCATTCTCTGTTTTCCCAAGTTGATGCTAAACGAAAGAGTGATTTCGTCCTCGAGCATCATGTATCCTCACAGAGCATATATTGAAACTCTATTAAATTATGGAGAAGACGCAAAGATATCCTATTTAGCATGCGAAGGGTTTTACAAGGATACAGCCGGACATCTGAACGAAATTAATCCCACGAATGCTGCAACAAACAAAGGATTACATCAACGCTATGAGCTCGTGAAAGACAGCAAAACGTTTGACATGATTGGAACCTTGCACTGTGATTTATTTTTCCAAAACAGACTGCTTCTCAATTTAGTGGACGTGAAAATTAAACTGGTTCGAAGTAAACCTGATTTGTGCCTCGTTTCCTCCTCAGAGGCCCCCAATTACAGAGTTCTCATCGAACACGCCTCCATTTTTGTGAGAAAATTGAAAGTCAACCCGGGAGTTGCCATCGGCCATGCAAAAGCTTTAGAAAAATCTCCCGCCAAGTATCCTATTGATCGTGTTTTATGCAAAGTGTATTCCGTCTCTCAAGGAAGTATGTCCTTCGTGCAAGACAACGTATTCCTAGGACAAATGCCCAAAAGACTGATTATTGGATGTGTCGATAACGATGCTTTTAATGGTACATATAAATCTAACCCCTTTGAATTTAAGCATTATGATGTTAACTTTATCGCCGTGTACGTTGACGGACAGTCAGTTCCTCATAAACCTCTAGAACCCCATTTCGAAAAGGGCAGCACAATTCGTTCTTTCCATAGTCTATTTCAAGGAACCGAGAAACTGGGCCAAGATTGTGGAATATATATCGATCGAGATTAATTTTCCAAGGGATACACTCTTTATGCATTCAATCTCAGTCCGGACCTGTGTGATGGAGGGCATATGAACCTGATCCAACAAGGAAATTTAAGAGTGGAAATCAAATTTGGAAAAGCTTTAGCAAAAACCATTTCTGTGCTAATCTACGCAGAGTTCCAAAACATTATTGAAATTTCAAAGTCCAGAAGCATTCTTTGTGATTTCTCCAATTGAAGAAATGAACAGTGTTCAAATTGTAAAGACCCTAAAGCAAGATCACGTGACACAACGGTCCTTCCTCGGAGTGTTTGCCTGTGACAGACTTCCCAAGAGAATTGTCAAGTTCCCAGCATGTATTGTTGTGAATACGAATCGATATGGAAATCCTGGAAAACACTGGTTGGCTATGTACATACCAAACCCAAAAACAATGGAAGTTTTTTATTCTTTCGGACATTCTCCAGAATATTTTCAAGGATCTATTGCCAGATTTGTCTCCAAGTTTGATACTGTTAAATTGAATGAAGTACCTCTTCAAAGTTCGTTTACAGCCGTATGTGGACAATATTGTATTTTCTTCTTGTATTCTAGATGTCGCGGAAAAAGCTTGTACTCTATTGTAAGAAATTTTGGATGGAAATCTGAAACAAACGACCTGCGTGTCTTTCATTTCGTTCGACATAAATTTCGAATTGAATCAAAATTCAGAATTTAAAATAAAAATTGATTGAAATCTACTTTATGTGTCTTTAAATTATTTTGTACCTTTTTAATGACTTCAGTTGACAACATGGAAGTGCCCAGACTACAACATCCTTTCACTGCTCTGATAGCGGGCCCTACTGGCTGTGGGAAGACTCAGTTTGTAAAACGTTTACTTTAGCATCCAGCGAAAGTTATATCTCCCCCTCCCGAACATGTGGTGTGGTTCTACGGGGTTCACCAAACATTGTATGATGAAATAGAAAACGTGACATTTGTGGAAGGCCTCCCCTCCAATTTCCGTGACTATGTGAAAGGAAGAACGCGTGGACAGAAATGACGGAGAAATTTACTTCGTTATAATGGCGCCCGAACTATCCGGATGACCCGACCGTTCAAAATCTCGCATTGGTGTGATGTTTTTTTCACACCGCGAGATAGGAAAAATAAAAGAATCCCTTCTCCGGCACTTCGAAAAAAAAAAAAAAAAAAGACGGGGATGATGTAACGTACCGCAGGAGATGTGACGTACCTGCCCGAAGGACGCACACGACATAAAGGCAGATAGGAATCAGAACAAAACGTCCGCGTAGCTCAATTGGTAGAGTGACTTATTCCGGAATAAGGGGATCAGGGTTCGAATCCTGGCGTGGACAGAAATGACGGAGAAATTTGCTTCGTTATAAACAGTCTCGGACTTTTTTTTCCGCGTTTTTTAACAGTCTCGGACTTTTTTTTCCGCGTTTTTTAACAGTCTCGGACTTTTTTTTCCGCGTTTTTTAACAGTCTCGGACTTTTTTTCTAGGACTTTTTACCCTGATTCAAAAAAATCAGTCATTCTGAAAAGAAAGAAAACCTAAGGGAGAGGGGAAGACAGGTATTTTTACACGTGGCTTTCTTTACAATGATGTCGTATTTTCTTTGCACATTTCTATTCAACCGCGGAGTACCTGTTTGACCTTCTGAGGGAAGCAGTGAAAAATAGCATTTTTTTTTTTTTTTGGCATTCCTGTGCCCATTATTGGAAGTACAGGAAACGGTTCAGAGGTATACTTTATCTCCTTCTCAAAAGAAAAAAAAACAAACAAAAACGATTTTGTTTGCTTTATGCAATATATATATATGTATACTTCCAAAGTGGAATATATAGAGCTATGCAAGACAGTACGAAAAAGTATCACTGAAGACGTAAGGATATTCAACTGTGAACTAGTAAAGAAAGCAATTGAAAACAACCAAAGCCTAAAGATAGCAAAGGGACATCTCAGTAAGGGGAAAAACAGATTATGGCGCTGAGAAAAGAAGATGGTTCTGTAACAAGAAATAGAGGCGAAATTTTGACAAGAGTGAAAGATTTCTACTCCAAATTATATGAAAGGGATGATACATGTACTCCAGACATCATGAAAGGTACCAGTACCAGAGTTCTTCCAGTCCTTCCAGCAGAAGTTGCACATGCAATCAAGAACATGAAGCGGGGGAAAGCTCCAGGAGAAGATGGAATTACTGTAGACATCATACAAGAAGCAAGTGGAGAAATCGAAACAGTACTCGCCCAAATTTTCACTCGATGCCTTAATGAAGGGAAAATTCTTGAGGATTGGAACAACGCTACAATGATCTTGTTTCATAAAAAAGGTGACATTGAGGATCTCAGGAACTACAGACCTATCAGCCTCCTATCAGTGGTTTATAAAATCTTCACTAAAGTTCTTTCACACCGCTTGAAGGTGACACTGGACATGGCTCAACCGAGAGAACAAGCTGGATTCAGGAGTGGCTACAGCACAATAGATCATATCCACGTACTGAGAGAACTAATTGAAAGAGCGAGGGAATATGAACTTCCATTGTGCATGGCTTTTATCGATTATGAAAAAGCCTTTGATTCGGTGAAACCATCAGCAGTTGCAATGGCTCTGAAATCCTGCGGTATTGAACATGCATACATTAATATTATTAATAACATCTATGAAAATGCAAGTGCAAAGATTCGGCTGTTTGAAAATACAACACACATAAAAATTGGAAAAGGAGTGAGACAAGGTGACACCATATCTCCGAAGCTCTTTAATGCCACAATGGAAAATGTCTTTCAATCACTGAACTGGGAAAACAAAGGGATAAAGATTAATGGAGATTATCTAACCCACCTTCGTTTTGCTGATGACATAGTCATTTTTGCAACTACCCCATCAGAGCTACAGAGTATGATCCAGGAACTTGCTGACAAGAGTAAAGAAGTGGGATTAAAAATGAACTTTCAGAAGACAAAAGTGATGTACAATGCTTTTACAAGAAATGAAGATTTATCGATTGATGGAGAAAAGCTGGAGATAACAGACACGTACGTTTATCTTGGACAGCAGATATCAAGTGAGGGTCACATTGGTGAAGAAATTAATCGGCGTACAAAACTTGCCTGGAGAGCTTTTGGAAGAAACAGCATAATTTTCAAGAGCAATATGCCATTATGTCTTAAAAGAAAAGTGTTTGATCAATGCATCCTTCCAGTGCTTACGTATGGTGCAGAGACGTGGACCTTAGCTAAAAGAGACATACAAAGGCTGCAGACAACTCAAAGCAGTATGGAGAGGTGCATGCTTGGTGTAACCAGGAGAGATAAGAAGAGGAACACGTGGATCCGAAAAATGACAAGAGTGGAAGACATCATGATCAGAGTTAAATCCCTGAAATGGCAATGGGCTGGACATACTGCCAGAAGGACAGATCATCGATGGACAGCCGAAATCTTAGATTGGATTCCAAGGGACAGGAAAAAACCCAGAAGAAGACCACATGGAAGATGGGTGGATGAAATTCGAAAGTATGCGGGAGTGACATGGAGGAGACTGGCACAAGACAGACCGTTGTGGAGGAAACTTGGGGAGACCTTCGTCCAGCAGTGGATTGATAATGGTTGACAATGATGATGATGATGATGATATGTATAAAAAAGTAAGAAATATATCTATTTAGCGACAATTTCAGAATCATTACAAAACTCGGTTGCTTAAATGAAACTCAAAACCCACGTCTACCTCATGTCAGACGCCCGATTACGTGCGGGAAGCGACCGTGCGTCAAGCGACCCTGTGGAAAATCATGCGCAAAGCGACCCTGTGATATTTGTTCGTGGACAAAGCGACCCTGCTATTCGAATCATTTTACTTATATCATCATTGTCAACCATTTTCAATCCATTGCTGGACGAAGGTTTACCCAAGTTTCCTCCACAACGGTCTGTCTGTCTTGTGCCGGTCTCCTCCATGTCACTCCCGCATACTTTCGAATTTCATCCACCCATCTCCCATGTGGTCTTCTTCTGGGTCTTTTCCTGTCCCTTGGAATCCAATCTAAAATTTCGGCTGTCCATCGATGGTATATATATATATAGAAATCGTAGTCAAATTATTTATTTACATCTAATTAATTAATTACTTACATCAAGTTTTTTATACTAAATACAAGTCTGTAATATCATTTTATATGTGCATACTATATATATACAAATCGTAGTCAAATTATTTATTTACATCTAATTAATTAATTACTTACATCAAGTTTTTTATACTAAATACAAGTCTGTAATATCATTTTATATGTGTATGCTATATATATACAAATCGTAGTCAAATTATTTACATCATTAATTAAGTACCTACATCTGAATTTTGTAGCTTTTGCACTTAGTCCAACTTAATAACACAGCTTAATGCTTTCAGGCATTTTTTAAGAACTTTAAAATTTCCAAATTCCCCCATGATATTGCGAATGCGTTCGTCTACTTGTATATGCATCTTCTTCCTTTTCCGACCAAGTTCTTCTAATTCTTTTAATTGTTGTTTGTGCATCACACGTCGAATTTGGAAATTCTGAAGAAATTAAAAAATGCCTTAAAGCATTAAACTATGTTACCAAGTTGGACTAAAGCTACAAAATTCAGAAGATGTAAGTACTTAATTAATTAGATATAAATAATTTCACTACGATTTGTATATATATAAGTAAAATGATTCGATTAGCAGGGTAGCTTCGCCCACGATAAAATATAACAGGGTCGCTTTGCGCACGATTTCCTGAGGGTCGCTTGACACCAGACCCAGTCTCACCCAGTCTCGTGTAAATAAACTAAACTCCCCCTTCGGCCCTGCTGGGGCATTGCCAAAGGGGGAGCGGAAGTCCAATATTCTTTGATCTTGTGGTCAGTCAGCGGCGGTGATGATGAGGAGTTCCCGCCCCTTTTCTTCCCTGTGGACAGTAAAGCAATTATACTGAGAAGGGGAAGCGTCTCAGCTTTCATTTAATGGGACCATAAAAACAGCAGGAGCAGATGTCAGCTTTGATTAGAAAGTAAACGTTGACAGACGAGATTTCGGGGAAAACAGACCGACAGTCGATCTCAACCAAAATTTATTGCAAATACAATAGGTTGTCATTTAAAATCTTCTAAAAGACCTCAAGATCAACTGGTTGAGTCCCCGTTGATTACCTTGTATTGCATGTTATGACATGCGAAATATTAAAATCATTGCTGAAGATTTAATGAATCGAAAAGCTTCTGCATAAACCTTGTGCCAATATAATCTTACATACGCATTTCCATATATGCCTAGGAAATAGACGATGTCATCACTCTGTTCAGCGGTGTCCGAACAACAATTTTTCAGTTGCTATGAGTTGTTTATAAAAGAACGTGAACAGAGCGATGTCATCGTCTACTGACATTATTTCGACATATTTGTAATATATTCACCATGCCCAGGAAAACTGGTACATTTCGTTATGGTCAGCTAGGAAAACTTCCACACTCTGACAAGATCTCGGAATGAAACGCAGTTCGTGTACATCCCCTTACATGAGAAGGTGTTCAAAAGTTTTTCGGTGTGCGAGCTTTCCGCCCTTTGCTGAGCAGTACGAGAAAGTGTGGGAGTTTTCGTTGATCCAACTTGAGTTGATACGTAATTGTTATGAATGTGACATGAATAGAACAAAAACTTAAGAAGGCCTAGGCCCTGTGAGAAATTTTTAGTGAAAAAGTAAGGGCAGGATATTATTAACTTGAGTTGATACGTAATTGTTATGAATGTGACATCGCTCGAACAGAAAGTGTAATAAAGGCCTAGGCCTAGGGCCTGTGAAATGATATTTAGTGCTTAAGTAAAAGCAGAATATAATTAACTTGAGTTGATACGTAATTATTATGAATGTGACATGGATAGAACAAAAACTGTTAAAAAGGGCTACGCCTAGGCCCTGTGAGAAGTTTTTAGCGAAAAAGTTAAGGCAGGATATTATTAACTTGAGTTGATACGTAACTGTTATGAATGAGACATCGCTCAAACAGAAACTGTTAAAAAGGCCTAGGCCTAGGGCCTATGAAATAATATTTAGTACTTAAGTAAAAACGAAATATTATTAACTTGCTTTGTACGTAATTGTTATGAATGTGACATGGTTAGAATAAAAACTGTTTAAAAGGCAAAAGGCTTAGGCCTAGGGCCTGTGAAATCATATTTAGTGTTTAACTAAAAGCAGAATATAATTAACTTGAGTTGATACGTAATTGTTGTGAATGTGACATTGATAGAACAAAAACTGTTAAAAAGGCCTAGGCCCTGTGAGAAAATTTTTAGTGAAAAAGTAAAGGCAGGATATTATTAACTTGAGTTGGTACGTAATTGTTATGAATGTGACATCGATAGAACAAAAACTGTTAAAAAGGCCTAGGCCTAGGGCCTGTGAAATAATATTTAGTGCTTAAGTAAAAACGCAATATTATTACCTTAACTTGATACGTAATTGTTATGAATGTGACATCGGTACAACTAAAACTGCTAAAAGGCCTGGGCCTAGGGCCTGTGAGAAAATTTTTAGTGAAAACGTAAACGCAGAATATTAGTAACTTGAGTTGATACATAATTGTTATGAATGTGACATCGATAGAACAAAAACTGTTAAAAATGCCTAGGCCTAGGGCCTGTGAAATAATATTTAGTACTTAAGTAAAAGCGGAATATTATTAACTTGATTTGACAGGTAATTGTTATGAATGTGACATCGATAGAACAAAAGCTGTTAAAAAGGCCTAGGCCTAGGGCCTATGAAATAATATTTAGTGCTTAAGTAAAAGCGGAATATTATTAACTTGAGTTGATACGTAATTGTTATAAATGTGACATCGATAGAACAAAAACTGTTAAAAATGCCTAGGTAGGGTCTATGAATTAATATTTCGTGCTTAAGTGAAAGCGCAATATTATTACCTTGAGTTGATACGTAAACGTTATGAATATGGCATCGGTAGAAATAAAGGCTGACAAAAGGGCCTACGAATGAGGCACAGTAATTTAGTGTCTAATTCAGTAAAAGAGAAATATTAATAACTTGATTTAGTGCCTAAGTAAAAGTGAGACGTTATAAAAAATTCCCTCCTTGTCGTCCTTTTCCGAGCATAGTATGAGTTCTGGTGTAATTGTTTTGTTCCTTTGAAACCTAAGAAATGTGCCATGCAGAGGTACCCGTATGAGTACTTGGAGGAAGGGGGTAAGAAAAACCCTTACCTCCTTCAAGGCTGTCAAACATTTAAAAAAAGGTTTCGTCTATTTTAGTACTTTAAATTTATAAATAATTTGGCTATGTTACAGGCGGGGGAGAGCCCCCCATGGGCGCCCTTGGTGCTATGTAATCATGAATATGATGTAATCCATATTCATGATTATGAGCTATGTAATCCCGATCCAGGACGACGAAATTATCCCGTCCGGGGGAAGGGTAATTTCAAAAGTGTAAAATATGAAGAATTTCTCGTCCGATCCGAAGATTTTCAACATTTACAAGCTACAACCCCCCCCCCCTCGCCCGATAGGTTTCCAGAGTAGGCACACGCCCTCAAATAATGTGCCCAGTTGTAAATGCCGAAAATCTGCCGATCGGACGAGAAATTCTTCATATTTTACACTTTTGAAATTACCCCCCCCCGGACGGGTTTGCTGCGTAGGCACATACGCTCAGAACAGAAAAATATTTGTCGAGCTGCAGCTTGTAAATACTGAAAATCTCCCGATCGGACGAGAAAGTCTTCATATTTTACACTTTTGGTATGTATCCCCCCCCCACCCCTCGCATACACACGATTGCTGAGTTGGCACATGCCTTCAAATAATGTGTCGAGTTGTAGCTTGTAAATGCCGAAAATCTCCCGATGGGAGGAGGAATTTTTCATATTTTACACTTTTGGTATTAACCCCCCCATCGCCGACAGGTTTCCAGAGAGTGCACATGCGCTGAGAAAATTTGTCGAGTTGCAGCTTGTAAATGCTGAAGATCTCCCGATCGGAAGATTAATGAGAAATCTTGATATTTTACGCTTTTGGTATCCCCCCCCTAGTTTCCTGAGGCAGCAGATGCCCTCAGACAATTCGATGACTTGCAGCTTGTAATGGCTGAAAATCTCCCGATCGGACCACAATTTTTTTATATTTCATATTTTAGGTTTTAAGCCCCCCCCCCACTCGACAAGAGTCCTGGGTTTCGTCATACTCGCAGAGGATTTGTTTCGTTATAGTTTATAGAAAAACATCGCTGAAAATCTTACCATCGGACCATACATTTTTTATATTTCATATTTTAGGTTTTAAGCCCCCCCCTCCACACACACACTCGACAAGAGTCCTGGGTTTCCTCATACTCGCAGAGAATTTGTTTAGTTATAGTTTCTAGAAAAATATCGCTGAAAATCTCTCGATCGGACCACAATTTTTTTATATTTCATATTTTAGGTTTTAAGCCCCCTCCCCTCCACACACACACACTCGACAAGAGTCCTGGGTTTCCTCATACTCGCAGAGAATTTGTTAAGTTATAGTTTCTAGAAAAATATCGCTGAAAATCTCTCGATCGGACCACAATTTTTTTATATTTCATATTTTAGGTTTTAAGCCCCCCCCCCCTCCACCCTCCACACACACACTCGACAAGAGTCCTGGGTTTCCTCATACTCGCAGAGAATTTGTTTAGTTATAGTTCATAGAAAAATATCGCTGAAAATCTCCCGATCGGACCAGAAATTTTTTATATTTCATATTTTAGGTTTTAAGCCCCCCCCTTCCCCCACACACACTCGACAAGAGTCCTGGGTTTCGTCATACTCGCAGAGAATTTGTTTCGTTATAGTTTATAGAAAAACATCGCTGAAAATCTCACCATCGGACCATACATTTTTTATATTTCATATTTTAGGTTTTAAGTCCCCCCACCCCCACACTCGACAAGAGTCCTGGGATTCGTCATACTCGCAGAGAATTTGTTTCGTTATAGTTTATAGAAAAACATCGCTGAAAATCTCACCACCGGACCATACATTTTTTATATTTCATATTTTAGGTCTTAAGCCCCCCCCCCCACTCGACAAAAGTCCTGGGTTTCGTCATACTAGCAGAGAATTTGTTTAGTTATAGTTTATAGAAAAATATCGCTGAAAATCTCCCGATCGGACCAGAAATTTTTTATATTTCATATTTTAGGTTTTAAGCCCCCCCCCCCCCTACACACGCACACACACTCGACAAGAGTCCTGGGTTTCCTCATACTCGCAGAGAATTTGTTTAGGTATAGTTTATAGAAAAATATCGTAAATAAGAAAATACGAAATTACGGACATTTTATGTGTGCTGGGGGGGGGGGGCTCAGAAAATCCTTGCCTCCTTCAAGGCTGTTAAACATTTAAAAAAAGGTTTCGTCTATTTTAGTGTTTTAAATTTATCAAAAATTTGGCTATATTAACGGCGGGGTGAGGGCCCCCCTTGGACACCCAATTGTCGTTTGTCTTACTAGAAACGTTTTCTTCATTCAATTGCCCTCACAGCGAAAAAAAACGGCAATTTTTGTACGGCCCCTCAAGATTTGTGCCCAAATGTCCGGGTGCCCAAATGTCCGGGTGCCCAAATGTCCGGTGCCCAAATGTCCGGGTGCCCAAATGTCCGGTGCCCAAAAGTCCGGTGCCCAAATGTCCTAAACTCGAAGTAAGGTATCACAAAATTGTTTCTCAGCGAGGTCTCTCAAGGTTGAGAGACGACGAGTGTGTCGTCTCATGAAAAGCTGGTACCCAGAGTCTGTGACACTCCGAGATTTGAAAAATGACATATAAGCTTCAAATTGCATCACTGCTGCACACAGATCAAGATCAGGTGAGTGGAGAAGTTTTTCAGTACAGACAACCATACGAGCAGACTGGTAGAGGCGTAAAAGTTGTTTTCTGGACAGTGGTCCAGGAACTAGAGGAAACTTATCAGTGGCCTGTATAAGCTCATCATCTGAGAGAGGATGGACAGGACCTGAAAGTAGATTCATACCGTTCGAAGAGTCGTCAGGCGGAGAAACATCTGAACATGAAACACCGGTAACACTAGTTAAGGCCACAGAAGGAGTAACAGAAAGATGTCTTACCTTTTTCTGTTTCACAGAGCCTTTTGAAGTTCCAATCCGTTTCGAAGACGAAGTGGAGGCGGACGAATCCATTGGCTGATCTGGAAGAACACCCGGAACGGGAGACGAGAGCACAGGTTGCGCCGAGGAATTGGTATGTACCCGATCAGCATCCGTGGACACTGAAACATCAAAACGTCAGCCGAGGCAGCAGGAAGGAGGGGTAACAGGGGAACAGCATATATGGTCGTAGTTGAAGATCCGATATGCGAGAGACACGGAGGAGAGCCAGTCAGCCGGAATTCCGAAGGTCCACTCGACACATCCGAGTCGGAGCACTCCGCCGGAGACACATCATTACTGGAAGACATCTCTGCTAACTCAGAAGGAGGAAGCACTGCCGTACGTTGCGGAAGAGGAGGAAAGAAATCATTGTCCTTAACTGGAAGGTGCGTCTGACGGAGAGAAGAAGAAATCGCGTCAGGCAAAACACTGGAAGAGGGGATGGTAGAAGGACCAATTTGATCAGCATTGGGATGGGAACTGGAAGAAAGACCACGGCGCATGCGCACACAGGAGGCAGTGGTATGATCCTGTGTAAGACAGTGAGTACAATAGTGAGTGTATAACGAAGTAAATTTCTCCGTCATTTTTGTCCACGCCAGGATTCGAACCCGGGTCCCCTTATTCCGGAATAAGTTGCTCTACCAATTGAGCTACGCGGACGTTCTATTCTGATTCCTATCTGCCTTTATGTCGTGTGCGTCCTTCGGGCAGGTACGTCACATCTCCTGGTACGTTACATCATCTCCCCCTTATTATTATTTTTCTTTTATTTCGAAGTGCTGGAGAAAGGATTCTCTTATTTTTCCTATCTCGCGGTGTGGAAATAACATCACACCAATGCGAGATTTTGAAAGGTCGGGTCATCCGGATAGTTCGGGCGCCATTATAACGAAGTAAATTTCTCTGTCATTTTTTGGTCTACGCCGGGATTCGAACCCGGATCCCCTCATTCCGGAATAAGTTGCTCTACCAATTGAGATACGCGGACGTTTTATTCTGATTCCTATCTGCCTTTATGTCGTGTGCGCCCTTCGGGCAGGTACGTCACATCTCCTGGTACGTTACAAATGGCGAAAACCTTAAAACTGTACGTGCGTGAACCAATTTCAACAGTAGCTTCTGTAGGACAATCCGCCGAGGCGTTCTCAGGGGGAAAGACGACCAACAACTGACGGCGAGGTCCTGTAGCATGTGCAAATCGAGTTCCGCGTGGAGCGTCGGAAAGGAGACGAACCTTGCCAACTATTGTACAAACATGATTGACAAGGAGAGGAAGCTCAGTATCAGGCACTTTCTGTGGAAAAAGATAGAACGTGATGTTCACCGGACGCTTGGAAATAGGCGAAGGGATGAGATGATTTGTTCCAATCAAGAGTCCGTGTGAAAAAAGTCAGCATCCTCCTTGCGTTGAAACTGCACTGAGATACCTCGAGGGGTACGAGAAATTCCGGCAACAGACGCGAATGTCACATGGCCTAAGAAGGCCTCCATGTAGCGGGGCAAAGGAGTATTCGGTAAGGCATGAAAGAGCACACTTCTATCCAGGAGATTATGGAACTCACGGCCAATCTGCGAATTTTCATCAATCGTTACTTCACCTTGTGGTTGGATACCTGAATAATAGGCGTTGATTGCAAAAGACCATCAGGTTGAGAAGAAGCTGAGGTAAAAGCAGCGCCTCGCTACACTGTTGAGGCAAAGGACATCTTCGGAAGAAAAGTCTGTGCTGAGCCGGCTGACCCAGAAGTCAGTGAGGGAAGAGGAGCACAGGCAGAAGGCAAGGCAGTAGTCGTAGTAGTACCCTGGGAGGGCACCGAGGCAGAGGCAGAAGCAGAAGAAGGAGACGCAACCAAGTCCAGTGAAGGCACTGGAGCAGGAGTACCAGAAAGCTGGGAAGGCACCTGAGCACACACATCTGAGGATGAGAGCACGTCAATATCCATGGAAGTGGGAAGTGCGATGTGACGTGCATCCGCCACACCCAGAGATCATAAGGATGGACCGGAAGTTGCCATGTTGGCAGCTTCCAAACGTAAACAAACGAGCTAACGATAAGAAAACGGAGGAATATGAACAAATACAAGGATGATATCGCCAGATAAGTAGCTCAAAACTTACACAGTACCTTTAAACAGGCGGGGGCACGCAACAGATGAGTGAAGGTCGAGGTATATCACACTAGAATGCATAAAATGTAGGAGCCACCAACACAACGCCTCTCAAGGACGAGCAATAGGCTGGACATGTTGCCAGAAGAACAAACCACCGATGGACAACCGAAATTTTTGGCTGGATTCCAAGGGATAGGAAAAGACCCGAGAGAAGATCACGTGGGAAATGACTGGATGGAATTGGAAAGCATGCAGGAGTGACATGGAGGAGACTGGCCCAAGACAGACCGCTGTGGAAGAAACTTGGTGAGGCTTTCATCCATGATAATGGTTGACAATGATGATATACATATGCGTACTACGCGAGTTTAGGACAAGTGGCCACCGAACAACTGCCACAGGAAAAGTGGCTATAGCACACTTTAGTAAACCGTATAAAAATTGCACTATGTTGCACATATCTAATCCAGTATGCCCTGCAGACACACTTGTTCTGAAAGGGGAAGATTGCTTTCAGAACAAGTGTGTCTGCAGGGCATACCGGAGTATTCACCAGAACAAAACACCCGTTATATTACAACTGTTCAACTGTAATTAACGAAAGCGCGGTGGGGTACAGGCCATCAGTCGAAAGGGACGCAGCTTTACTAAGAAAGTGGAGGAAAGGAGTTTCATGAAGAAGTGATTGGTTTAACAGACCATTTGATAAATTGGTCTTTTTCTGTATCTCATTTTTTTGAAGCACACAAACTTAGATAAATTGGTAGATATTGATAAACTGGCAGATATTGTGCATTCACGTACTTTTTTTTTGATATAGCAAAGTGCCTAATGGCTCACGTGGAATTCACCCGGTGTCCTGGTGGCCAGTACGCTTGAGCGGACTGGCCACCAGGACACCGGCTTACGTTGTCCAAAGTGTTATATGGCTTACGTTGTCCAAAGTGTTATATGGCTTACGTTGTCCAAAGTGTTATATGGCTTGCGTCGTCCAAAGTGTTATATGGCTTACGTTGTCCAAAGTTTTGTATGATTTTGCAAACAAAGAAAAATTACGCGACAGAGTAAAACTAAAATGATATTTAAAATCACACAAAAGCACGCAGGCGCCCGCGCGCGCGCAACTGGCGCTCACGTACACACACACGCACAGCAGGCGTTCGCGTACACACATACACACACACAGAACAGCCAATATGGGTGCAGCATGCGCCAAAATAACTCAAACAACTTTTAATTTGTTACATTTTGTAGATTTGTGCCATTCATCAGAAGTAAATGTGGAACGAGAAATGAGAATGGCTATTTAGAAAATGCGGTAAAAATTTCAGAAAATGTGCAGATGCAAAAAAAAAAAAAAAAAAAAAATCTTCCTCTTATTAAAATATATGATTTTAAATTTCCTTATTTTGTAGTTAATTTTTAATCAAACGATCTTGCTTTACGAAACTGAAAGGGTCGGTTATTATTTTTCTTTATAAAGATTTAAATTTAATTATAACTGATAACATCTTTAATTCTTGGCCAACTCTAACCACCAGTAAAGCCATTAATTTTATCCAGGGTAGGTTTTCATCAATTAATTTATCATTATAGGAAGAGTGAGAGAGAGAGAGAGAGAGAGAGAGGAGAGAAAGAAAGAGAGCGCGCAAAGTCTGAGAACGCCTGATTTTGGGTATTAATAGCATCAGGTCCTCCATGACAGAGGCGTAACAAAAAATAAAATCGCATGCACCCCAAGGCACTCACACATACAGAATCACGATTGCAACACAGACCGCAAAGAGAAATGAAAAAATAGTTTGAAAGGCGACTTCTTTCAGAGAAGTGAAGGAGTTGAAGGTCACATGACTCACTCTGTCCTTTGGTTGCGTTCTATAAGCTACAATCTCCGGTAAGAAATGGTGCCACTGGTCTTGTTATATCTCTGCTCGACGTTATCAAGTGGAGCCATATATTTATAAAATTCAAACATTCAATTCAAGAAGGAAGAAAAGAAGAAAGGAAATAACTCCTTACTCTGGAAAGAAGTAATAAATTCGTACAACTTGTATTTCTGGGCCTTCAGAAGCGGTCTTTTCATAATTCAGATTCTGTGTGCATTTCTGTAACACGCAAGTAGACAGATTATTGCTCTCGTTCATTATGTAGGAGTATCACTGTTAAACAATTTGCGGTAGGTTGCACCAAAAAGTGGTACAACACCAGCAGCACCACTTTCTGAGAAAAGATACACCACTCTGTGGTGCAAACGAAACCAATAAATAATACGGTGCAACCGTGCACAAGAATGCGGTGCAACCTTGTACTGTAATGTGGTGCAAAGTTACATCTGCTGTTGGATTTCGTTTGCACCACACGATGGCGTATTTTTTCTCAAAAAGTAATACAGCTGATGTAGTACCACTGTTTAAGGTAGATCCCATGTTTCATTTTAATATGAACGGTCCAATGTTTCCATTTACAGCACCGATCACTGATATGACATTATAGAAAAAAGAAAAGAAAAGAAAAGAAAAGAAAAACTGCTGCGCTTAATATAAGCTATCGAAACAGATTCTGAATTAGACGGTATTCCTTTGATCAAATAACGAAGAATTTGGCGGTCGAATGCAAAGAATTTGTAACTATTTCCTTTACACGATAAACAATTTCTGCAAAGTTTTGACGTCTTCGTTTACAGGCGATTAATTGAGTCAACGGCAAATGAGCAGAGCACTGAAGCATAACGACGTGGAGCCGCGTTGATAAGGCATCAATTCTCCCCGTTTAGTTACCGTTCGGGAATGCCTCGACGACCCTCTGAAGGTGAAAGATTTTTTTCGATAAATAAGCAAACGAATTTCCTGTTATCCAACCAGTTTTCGTAACTTTAAAAACTCAAAAATGTAACATTCTTGCATTTTGTTGCACACTTGACAAATATTAACTTTCTTAAAATTTGGACGATGTGCTAAGATGCTTTAGAAAGCAACACTTTGTGATAAATTTCTACGCCTATGTGTTGGCTATATGTCCAAAAGCATCTGCCTTGAATTCCCATGAAACACACTAGGGCTCAAGTTTCCAATCTATGGATGCAAACGTTTGGGAAATGATAGTACCTCCCTCACTTTCCGTCAGATTGAAAATATAGTTAGGATTTTAAAGCGTACGAGGCCGCCCCGGTGGCGCAGTGGTCTAAGGCGCTGGCCTCTGATCATTCGTCCGTAAGGGGTCCGGGTTCGAATCCCGGTCAGGCATGGATGTTGTGTTTGTCTTACGGCACTGGCTCTCTCCCTTCCCTGGAACCAGTGACCCTAAATTAGGGACGGGCGACTGCTTATAGCCCATTGAGTTGCTCACGGTGGTCGTTAAACCTCCAATCAAAAAAAAAAAAAAAAAAAAAGCGTACGAGTCTTACAGACTAGTATAAAAACAAAAACAAAAATTAACTAACCTCCAAACAAACCAAAAATGTCAAGCACTTTGACCTTTACGAAAAAATAGAGCTATCGGCGAAACGTACTGACCTTGTTGTCGAAAATACAGGAATGCCTATGAGATACTATCCTTGCTGCAAAAACAGGGTTGCCTACCAAACACGTTTAACCCCTTGCCAAAAATATTGATCATTTACTTAAAGTTATCTTGTCTACAGACCTTTTCGCCAGAAATACAAGGATGTCCAGCAAAAATACTGAATATTTTACCAAAAGTACAGGGCTGCCTACCGAACATACTGACGTCCTTGCTGAATGTGTTGATCTTCTTGCTGAAAATAATCCTACTACATACTGACGTCTTTACTGAAGGTATTGATCTTTTTGCTGAAAATAATCCCACTACATACTGACGTCCTTGCTGAATGTATTAACCTTTTTGATGAAAAAAATTCTACTACATACTGACGTCCTTGCTGAAAATAATCCTACTACATACTGACGTCCTTGCTGAATGTGTTGATCTTTTTTTGCTGAAAATAATTCTATTATATACTGACGCCCGTGTTGAATGCATTGATCTTTTTGCTGAAAATAATCCTACTACATACTGACGTCCTTTCTGGATGTATTGATCTTTTAGCTGAAAATAATCCTACTACATAGTGACGTCCCTGCAGAATATATTGATCTTTTTGTTGAAAATAATCCTATACCTCGCCAGAAATACAAGGAAGCCTACGGAAGATACTACAAGGCTGCCAATAAAATATACTTCTTGCCGAGCACTCTAAACGTCTTTGCCAGACACACAGGGATACCTACTAAACATGTCGATCCAGGATCGTCTATATCAGTGGTCTCAAAGTCGCGGCCCGCGGACCTCATGCGGCCCACCGCCAACTGTTTTGCGGCCCGCAAGAATGATTGTAAAATAAAAATAGCTCACTCTTCTTTCAAGTATATTATAATATATTAAATATAATATAAACATAGTAATGCTTAGTTAGCAAAGCCATTCTCTTTATAAGTAACAATTTTTTGGGATTTGAGAGATGAAATAAAGACGTTCCTTGAAAGTAAAGATCAAGACGTCTCGCTTTTTGATGATCCAAAATTGTTACATGATCTGGCATTCAGCACAGATGTAACTGAATACTTAAACGATTTGAATATGAAACTACAAGCCCAAAATAAGCTAGTCACTGATGTTATTGAAAATGTTAACGCATTTAAGAGGAAACTTCAGCTTTGGGAAGCTCAGTGCAGGGAATCTTGCTCACTTTCCCATTTTAAAAGCTTCAGCTAAAGAAGAAATCAACTTTGGTGAATTTTCTACGAAGATAGTTATATTAAAAGAGGATTTCAACAGGCGTTTGAATGTTTCAAAGACATGGAAAATATTTTCAATATGATCAAGTACCCATTTTCCTGTAATGCTGACAGCGCATCTGAAGAACTTCAGCTTGAATGAATAGACTTTCAGCATGATTCTTTCCTAAAAGAAAAATTCAACAGTTGCAATCTAACAGAATTTTACCGTTAATTTCAACGGAAAAATACGTAAACATTGATAACCTAGCTGCACGCTGCACGGATTCTGTCTACGTTCGGAACAACATACGAGGGGTATCAAAAAGTTCGTGCAATCACCAAGAAATAAACAAGCTAGAAAAAAAAATTATTCACGTACTTAGGCCTTCTCTACATAGACACCACCCAGTGCCACACATTTTCCCCACCTTCGCTTGACCTTTTTTATTCCCTCAGTGTAGAACACCTCAGATTGTGCCTGAAACCACTGTTCTACCTCATAAATGACGTCATCAGTGTCACCAAATCGCCTTCCACGTAGTGGACGTTTCATCTCGGGGAACAAAAAGAAATCACTTGGTGCCATATCAGGACAATATGGCAGAGGAGGCAATATATTGTATTTAAGACTACTCGCAGTGACGATGGTGTTGACTCCTGAATGAGCTGGTGCGTTGTCGTGCAACAAATTAACCCCTTTTTGTGATCATTACACTTCTTTTGGTTTTGATTTCCTCTCTCATTTTGGTCAGTAGGTTGCAATAGCAGTCAGAGGTAATAGTTTGACCCTTCTGAAGGTAGTCTGTTAAAATAATACCTCTTTTATCCCAGAAAATAGAGAGCCTCACTTTGGCGGCAGACTTTTGCACTTTTGCCTTTTTTGAGGGTGGTGAAGAGTGATGTTTCCATTGCTTGCTCATTTCTTTGATTTCTGGATCATAGAGGTATAACCAACACTCATCCACAGTAATCAAACGGTCAACAAAATCTTCGGAATTCGCATTAAAAAGATTCAACATTTTTTTCCGCGGATTGTGCCCGAACTTCCTTTTGGAATGGGGTGAGAAGTCTAAGTACCCATCGCGCTGAGACCTTGGACATGTCCAATTTTCCATGTATGATTGTCCACACTGACCCATAGCTTAGATGAACTTTTTTACAAAGAATTTCAACCGTTGTACGCCTATCTTCAAAGATTAACTTCTCCACTTTGGTCACAACTGTCTGGTCATCTGTCAAAGATGGCCGTCCGGACCTTGGATCGTCAAAAAAGGGTCATATGATCAATTTGAAAATTTCTTTTCCACTTTGCCACAGTCTCGTATTCTGGACACTTATATCCATATACATTTAACATTTCTTGATGGATGTTTATAGCTGACTGTCCTTGGGGATGAAGGAACTTGATCAGACAGCGAAATTCCACTTTCTCCATGATCATGGACCTTTCGATTCCTGAAAAAAGAAGGGGGCTGCTAAATATTATTTATGTTGTACAGTATACTGAATGTATATACAGTAAAACAAAATAAAACCAAAATTGTTTCAGTAGCTTTAATAATTTTGGGTGATTGCACGAACTTTTTGATACCCCTCGTCCTCATGTGAACAGTTGTTTTCAAGAATGAACAAATTAAAATGTCTTGAAAGGAATTGGTTAAGTGACAGTTACTTATGCTCACTTTTAAAAGTAGCATGTTCAAAGGATATTATTCCAAATATTGATAAGTTAATGACAGAAAAGTGAACCCAAGTTTCTGGTCAGAACATGTAATGTTTTCTGTACCATGTACCGTGTTCAGTTGGTAAAATGTGACTGTTTTAAGATTTAAGTGAAAATAATTGTTATGTAAAAGTGATTGTTTTCGATGATTGATGAAGCATCTGTTTTTGCTATTTACCGATAATTGGAAATAATATTCCACTCTAGTGCCAAGCCGTTGGAGTAGGTTTGTAAAGTTGATATTTATTCATAAGAAATTTATTAATATTCATGCGGCCCCTAAGTTTCTTCAAAACTGGAAAGTGGCCCTTCCAAAGGTCTGAGTTTGAGACCACTGGTCTATATGTATGAGGGAAGCAAGAGGGGCAGTTGCACTTCCCTGGAAATCTGACCATGCCATTTCTGTTCTTGGAAAGCACTAAAGAGATTTTGTCGATAACAGTAATTCTAATTGACTATTTTTCTGTTGAAATTCTGAATGCGTATGAATGCAATAAAAATAAGAAAGTTGTAGGGAATTTCCACCTGAAAAATTGAAATTGTACAGTAGAAAGTTGTAATGAAATTTACCATTGCATTTTGGAGGACTTACGTACAGTATGGAAAAGCATGAAAGGCGAAGAAATGAAATATATATTACCATTTGCAGCAGCCGTGTGCTGCTGGGAAAATATCTGCAGAAAGTTTTTCCCAGAAATTTGTCTTGAGGGTATGTTTTCAGTCTCGATTTGAGTGATCTCTGGGGTTTCACGGCACATGCGAACAAGTGGACAAAATGCTCAAAAGAACGACAAAGAAATGTCTTTATTGCCCTAACATGCTGTCTAATTTCATCTATGCATTTCTTTTATGTAGTTTTTAGGTCATCTGGTTTCTTATGTGTTGAGAATATGGTAAAAATGAAGATAAGAGGGCACGGTGCAAATTTATGGGTATCGTTCACTTGATCGAAAGATCACTTGACCGAAAATCACTTGATCGAAAGGTACATTTCACCGAAGGATTTGGCCGAAAAGTTCATTTCACCGAGAGGTCACTTCACCTAAAAGTTCATTTCATCGAAAGGACATTTCATCGAAAAGTTCATTTCACCGAAGGATTAGTTTATCTAAAAATTTATTATATCGAAAGGTCATTTCACCGAATGGTCAGTTTATCGAAAACTTAGAATTTTGTTGTTAGGGGTCTGTTGGAGTGTGGTGCGGGTTTTTGAAGAACTGGCCACCTAAACATTATCGGATTGTATAAAAAATGCACTTTTAATTTCTATGAAACACCTCCCCATGAGTAGGTTTTTCGAAATATAACATTAATTATAAGGCCTAGATCTGTACCTTTTTGTCAAATTTTAATCCTCCGAGCTCATATTCATAAGGGTTACATAGTAAATCAAGTAAATAATGTTCCACTTTTACTCAACCACAAAACAATAGTTTTTTGACCGTAGGCCTAGATACAAGCCATTTTAACAGATTTTAACCCTACCCATACTATAACGAAGTAAATTTCTCCGTCATTTCTATCCGCGCCAGGATTCGAACCCGGGTCCCCTCATTCCGGAATAAGTTGCTCTACCAGTTGAGCTACGCGGACATTTTATTCTGATTCATATCTGCCTTTATGTCGTGTGCGTCCTTCTGGCAGGTACGTCACATCTCCTGGTACGTTACAATACTCATAAGCATTACATAAAATGTAAAGTAACTTTTCATGTAAATCTTATGAACATGAGCATGCACTGTTAAAATTTGCTTAAAAAGCCTAAGGCGAGACATCCTAAAATTGATCCTTTTTGCCTGAAAAAATGTGCAACATTATTAACTTGACTTTTTATGTAACCCTTATGAACATGAGCACTGAAAATGACTTTTATGTAAACCTTATGAACATGAGTTGCACGATTAAAATTGGGTAAAAAGGCCTAAGCCAAGACCTAGAGACCTAAAATTGATTCTTTTTTGCCTGAAAAAATGTGCAACATTATTAACTTGACTTTTTATGTAAACCTTATGAACATGAGCACTGAAAATGACTTTTATGTAAACCTTATGAACATGAGTTGCACGATTAAAATTGGGTAAAAAGGCCTAAGCCAAGACCTAGAGACCTAAAATTGATTCTTTTTGCCTGAAAAAATGTGCAACATTATTAACTTAACTTTTTATGTAAACCTTATGAACATGAGCACTGAAAATGACTTTTATGTAAACCTTATGAACATGAGTTGCACGATTAAAATTGGGTAAAAGGCCTAAGCCAAGACCTAGAGACCTAAAATTGATTCTTTTTGCCTGAAAAAATGTGCAACATTATTAACTTGACTTTTTATGTAAACCTTATGAACATGAGCACTGAAAATGACTTTTATGTAAACCTTATGAACATGAGTTGCACGATTAAAATTGGGTAAAAAGGCCTAAGCCAAGACCTAGAGACCTAAAATTGATTCTTTTTGCCTGAAAAAATGTGCAACATTATTAACTTAACTTTTTATGTAAACCTTATGAACATGAGCACTGAAAATGACTTTTATGTAAACCTTATGAACATGAGTTGCACGATTAAAATTGGGTAAAAAGGCCTAAGCCAAGACCTAGAGACCTAAAATTGATTCTTTTTGCCTGAAAAAATGTGCAACATTATTAACTTAACTTTTTATGTAAACCTTGTGAACATGAGCATTGAAAATGACTTTTATGCAAACCTTATGAACATGAGCATTGAAAATGACTTTTATGCAAATCTTATGAAAATGATTAAAATTTGCTAAAAAGACCTAAATCGATGCCTATTGTCTTAAAAAAAAAAAAGATTTGTCTTAAAACTAAATCTTTGCGTTCTCTGTGACACGGAGAAATCAAAAGTGCAATTTGAGTATAATCCCCTAACGTTTCGGTGGTCTGTCTGCCGAACTTGCACCATGCTTCAACAGATCCTGTAATGAAATCCAAAGTTTTCGATAAAATGATCCGTCGGTGAAATGACTTTTCGATGAAATGAACCTTTAGGTAAAGAGACCTTTCGGTGAAATGAACTTTTCGACCAAGTGTCCCTTCGGTGAAATGTACCTTTCGATCAAGTGACCCTTCGGTGAAATGCACCTTTCGATCAAGTGACCCTTCGGTGAAATGAACTTTTCGATCAAGTGATCTTTCGGTGAAACAATCTTTTCGGTGAAGTGATTTTCGGTGAAGTGATTTTCGGTCAAGTGACCCTTCGGTGAAGTAAACGTCGAGCAAATGAACCAGATCCCAAATTTATATATGGCGCTTGAATGCATTATTCGTGGTTACAATTTCTGTTTGCCCCCTCCTGAAAACCAAGTTACGGTCGCCCATGTATTGATCTCGTTACGAAAATGCTGACCTCTTTGCGGAACGTAAAGAGATCTCTACCAAACAAACTGACGTCTTTGCCGAAAACTCAAAGCTGCCTCCAAAGTAACTGATTATTTCCTGGGTACATATTTCAAAAAATTTCTTGTAACAGAGAGTACTATCTTAAGGAGTTAAGAAAACACTTCTGTTGACTATTTGACTACCATACCTTGTTTTTCAACATTTTAGTTGTGCGAGTATCAGAGATGGGAACGGGCCACAGGTCAGAGGGTCAATGGGCTGACAATTTCTTGTGGGTCAAACGAGTCGGGTCAAGATGTTGCTGAACCAATTTCGACCCGGTTTTATTTCCGTTTTATTTGTGAAAAGTGAAAAGAATATTTCAAAGAAATATGTGCACTGAAGAATTTTGTGCTCTCTACTGGTGCCGGGGAGTGAAAAATTATTTTCTCATACAAATATATTGCCGTCTCTTTCTTAAAGCAACGAAGATTACCACCGATCAACGATACGGCGCAGACTATACTCATCGATACTATATCGTAAACTATACTTACTTTGAGTTTGTTTTCAATGCGATTGTCCGGAGCAAGATACAAGCAAACGCCTGTCGCCTGTTTCTCTGGTGACTCACTCTCTCACACCCCTAGTGTCATATTGTAAAACTAAGAGTTACTTTTCGCATCACATTTCTTGCATTGAGCACTCAGAGGTTTTCGTTTGAAGTACTAACATCTCGTTCCATTGCACGCCGTTTCGGAATTAATGCCTTATTTGTTATATGGATGAATTTAATATTAAGGACTTTGAAAAAAAGCGTCGAGGCCAACAAATACGTGATTGCTGAAAACAAAAAGGAGAAGAACGAATTCTGGAAGTAGTTTCATCTCATTAAGAAACCACAATATGTTTCACAGCAGCACCAATGTTTGCAAGCTTGTGATGAGTTGAAAATTTCCCAAAGGTGAATGTTGATTTTATGAGTGTTCCTTCCTTCTGAGGGGCAATGATGAAATCAACATCCACATATTGGAAACTTTCAGCTCATCAGGAGCTGGTGAAAATTGGTGTTGCTGTGAAACGTATTCTGAAGCTTGACATGTTATCAAGAAAACAGTGTATATATAGATATATATCTATATTATATACACGGTCAAGTCTTATTATTGTAACCACCAGCTTATATCCAGAGTAACCGCTATGTGCAGCGCGGACAGCAGCTAGACGGGCTGGAAGTGACTCAATAAGGTGCTGGAACGTGTTCACAGGTATGTGGAGCCATGCTGACTGCAGTGCATCTCACAACTGCTAGAGGGTGCGTGGTGGAGGATCCATAGAGCGAACAACACAATCGAGGTAATCCTACAGATGCAAAATTGGGTTTACCTCTGGGGAATTAGGGGTCAGGGAAGAACTTTGAAGTCTTCATCCTGCTCTTCCAACCACCTTGGACATTTTTAGCTGTGTGATACATCGCATTGTTGTTCTGGAAGATCCCATCCGCCCCAGAAAAGACAATCCGCATGTATGGGTGCGCATGGTCTGCAAGGATGGATTCATAACGAATTCGGCCCATAGTGTCTTCCACAGGTATCAGTGGACCCAGAAAATGCCACGAAAATATTCCTCAGACCATAACGCTGCCCCGACCAGCTTGTGTTCTTCCAGCAATGGTTGAAGAGTGTTTGTTCTTCTATGTTTGTCGCCTTATACGCCAACGTCCATCTGTTCGATGAAGCAGAAAACGGGACTCACCGTTTGCCAATCAGCGGAGGTCCAATTCCGATACTGGCGTGCAAATGTAAGCCTTTTCTGCCGATGCACCTTCGTTAGCATAGGTGCAGGGACCATCCGTCTTCATCGGAGCATATGCAGCAGGGTTGGCGAAACTGTCGTTTTAGACAGACTTCCAGTAGCCCCCGGGTTCATTCGGCCAGCGAGTTGCTCCATTGAAGTGTGTCGATCGGCCCTCATGCACCTTCGAAGTCGACGTTCACTTCTCACATCAATGGCACGTGGTGTTCCGCAGTTTCCACATCGCTTATTCGCAATGGGGCCAATTCTCTAATTACGATACACCACAGCAGCACGCGAACAGTTCGCAAACTGCGCTGTTTCAGAAATACTGCCACCCTTGGCCCGAAAGCCGTTCATCATCCCTTTTTGCAAATCTGATAAATTGCTCCTTTTATCCATGACAGCAACCAGTGATATGTTTTCAGAATGCCTACAGCACACCTTATATACCCTCCAAGCCAGCACACGATACGTGCCTTTTCTCCTTGGCTACGTGCTGTTGACGTCAAAAGTAGGAGGTGGTCACAATAATGTGACTCTACTGTGTATAAATATATATATATACACTGCTGGCCACCAAAAATGCAACACCAAGAAAGAAGCATCCGATTGGCCTGAAATTTGCAGCATGCGTCGCCCGCGAGAGGACATGCAAACGATTAGCATTGCAGGGCATATGCAAATCATGTGCGTCCGGCACGCCATCGAGAAGCACTATTAGAAGGGTGCTCAGAAGGCGGGTGTAAGTAGTGGAAGTGTGTTGTGTTGCCGGACCTGTGCGTGGGAAGCTTCCTGATGCCTCGTCGCAGAATACGGCAGTCATTCCAGCACGTTTCGGAGTTCGACAGAGGACGAATAGTGGCTTATCGCGACTGCGGTTTATCTTACCGAGACATCGGTGCCCATGTGGGACGACATCCAGCCACACTGAAGCGAGTATGGATTCGGTGGGTGCAGAAGGGACGGACGGACCGACGTGAGCGATTGCCGCAGCCACAGCACACCACCGAACGAGAGGACCGGCATGTTGTGCGGCGGGCATTGACGGCTCGCACCGCCACATCACGAACGTTAGCGCAGGAATTAGGGTGTGTTGCGCAACAACCTGTGCAGAACGTACCGTTCGACGTCGTCTGCAGGAGCGGGACTTGTCGCATAGCGCCCATTGCTCCGATTACCATTGACGTTAAGCCACCGGCGAGTGCGGCGGCAGTGGGCCGTTGAACGCCGCACCTGGACTACGGATTGCCACAACATTGTCTTCTCCGACGAATCCCGCTTCTGCCTGCAACACTACGATGGTAAAATTCGCCGGTGGCGGCACCGCGGTTAGAGACTGTATGGCGCCTGCATTATGCATCGCCATACCAGTCCGTCGCCTGGCGTTATGGTTTGGGGCGCAATTGGATACGACATCCGCACCCCTCTGGTACGCATCGCCAGTACACTCAACAGCCACCGCTACATCTCCGATGTTTTGGAGCCTGTAGTCCTCTCTTATCTGCAGGACCTGCCAGCAGCCACGTTTCAACAGGACAATGCGTGCCCGCACGTGGCACGCATCGTGCAACAATTCTTCACGGCCCACCAGGTGTCACTGCTGCCGTGGCCCGCGTGTTCTCCCGATATGTCAGATATCTGCACATGCTTCTGATTGTTGGTGAATACCTTTCTAAGGGCATGTTTTGCGTTTTTTTGGATGTGCGTCGTTATTGCAGCCTGTAGCCCTTGAGATGTATGCGGATTACTTGCGCCTACTTTCCGCTTCAGTGCTTCCCACAGAAAAAAGTCAGGCGATGTCAGATCCGGTGATCGGGCAGACCACAGTTCCCAGGAGATGATGCGATTACCGAAGAATTCTTCCAGAAGCTGTATTTATGCGCCAACGTTGTGAGCATTTGCACTGTCTTGTTGGAACCATTCTTCGTTGATTCCCATTCTGTGAGTTCGGATCTGAATGGTTGGATAACCTGGGCACGGTACCATTCTGAGTTCATGGTTTCACTGAAGAAAATGAACCCAATAGTGCGCGTACGGGTCATGGCACAACAAACACCGACCTTCTGGTTGTTGAGAGGCACTTCCTTAAATTCGTGGGGATTTTCAGTACCCCACAGACGAGTGTTTTGGCTGTTGATGTACCATGGCAACGGAAACCATGCCTCATCTGTAAAGAAAGTCACGTCCAAAATGTCCTCACGTTCTTCAGACAGGAACTCTTGGAACCCTCTGCAGTATCGAACACAGGCATCATGATCTGTTTCTTTCAACTGATGCAAGACATACACTATGTACGGGTGGAAACGCAACTTCATTTTCAGAATATCGTCGGCTTCACTCTTTGACACATTAGCTTGTTGTGACAGACGCACCACGGACTTGTGTAGACTCTACTGTATCCTGTCCTGGGTATCTTGTACGGACTCGTCTGTTGTGGATGGCCTACGGGGTAGGGGATCCAGAACACTGCAAGGTTCCCGAAACTTTACTATAAGTGACGTACCGCATTACGGTGAGGAACATCTGCATCACGAAATTTCCTAGCGAACTGTTATTTCGTCCGTGTAATTGTCGTCATGGCGAAAGACATGTTCCACCAAAAACACTCTCTGTTCAACCGTCAACACCATTCTTCTTGTGAAGAGACGAGTGATCAATCGACACGTCTACACTGTAAAAAAAAATTGTAGATTTTACGGTTTTAAACCGCTTTCCAGGGTGCCAACACAAAACCGTAAAATCTACAGTTTTATGCCGTGTTGGTGCAAAGCTATAGCTTTGCTCCAACAACGCATTTAATGAAGAAAACAGCACAGAATTTGGCTGGAGCGAGTCACAGTCCAAATAATCACGAAAACACAAAAATTTGGTTGGAACGAATGAGTTGATTGTGTTGGAGCAAAGCTATAGCTTTGCTCCAACACGGCATAAAACTGTAGATTTTACGGTTTTGTGTTGGCACCCTGGAAAACGGTTTAAAACCGTAAAATCTACAGTAATTTTTTTACAGTGTGCTTCCGTCGCCCAAGTCCTTGGGAATGACAGCTACGCGCGTCTCGGGGTCTCGGGGTGGGAAAGCATGAACGTTACAAAACACAGAGCACTTTCATGTGGCGGAACACGTCTACTGTAATTCCATTCTAAATTTCTTTATTATTACGTTATTGCAATTGGTACATTCAGCCCACAGTCATTATTCAGACACTCTATATACATATATACTGTATACACATGATTATGTATAATTATAAACTGAATTTCGGATTTATACTTCAAAGCAGATTTGTCCGGGTCGGGTCAGGTCAGGGTCCGAAATTTTTAACCCGTTTCAAACTCTGGTGAGTATCACAGCAACACGATTGTAACTTATTTCACAATTCAACATCGTTATCAGAGTACAGTTTCGTAGAAAACCCGGAGTGATGCAAGGAGCATTGCACTGGTCATAAAGTACCTTCTGCTTTTCTTCTTTGTTGCGGAAAGATCATGTAATTTTGTGGTCGTTGCAACAGCAGGCTGTTGCGAAGTAGTGCATCTGTACATTCAAAGGATACGCACGTATGTAGTTCAGTCGACACTTAACGTAGGCTTCTTTCCCATTATAGAAGGTCTGACTATAAATCACCCAGGTTGATCTCTTTAGCACCACATTTCGAAATACTGATGGGACCGCACATGTTTGAGCAGCTGAATGCGTGAGAAACCATCTTGATTCCCAAACGCAGCAGTATGGAGTCATTTTGATTGATAATAGCTGAGGCATTTCCCTGAGAGCGGTAGTAATTTGATTCTGGATAATCAAAAATAATAAGACTCATCAAATTTCAAAACAGAGAACTAACGGTAATTTTTTTAGCGAAGTAGAAGGAAGAAGTATCTTATTTGAGCATATAACTCTCGGATAAGTTGTTATGGCCATGAAAAAAAACTCATTCCAATTATAACGAAGTGAATTTCTCCGTCATTGTTATCCGCGCCAGGATTCCAACCCGGGTCCCCTCATTCCGGAATAAAGTGCTCTACCAATTGAGCTACGCGGACATTTTATTCTGATTCCTATCTGCCTTTATGTCGTGTGCGTCCTTCTGGCAGGTACGTCACATCTCCTGGTACGTTACACAATCTTGTAGTATTGTGCATAAATTTTCAAATTCAGAGAGCTTCTGATCTCTTTCTAGAGATTTAAAAAAATTAGTCATTGATATCATTCTTCCATTTCCTCAAAATTAGTCACATATTTCATCCTTACATATGCACAAAATGAATCACTGATTCCATCATTTCTCTTCCAAAAAATAACTCACTGATTCCATCATTTATTTTCAAAAAACTGGCTCACTGATTCAATCATTTCTCTTTCAAAAATGACTCACTGGTTCGATTATTTCTCTTCCAAAAATGACTCACTGATTCCATCATTTCCTTCAAAAAATGACTCACTGATTCCATCCTTTTTCTTTCAAAAAATGACTCACTGATTGCATCATTTTTCTTCCAAAAAATGACTCATTTCTCTTCCAAAAAATGACCCATTGATTCCATTCTTCCACTTCCACAAAAAAACGCGACACTGATTCCAGCTTTCACTTCGAAGAAACAAACTGGTGTCGTTTTACTTCCACATGTTGAGCCATTGATTCTATCTCCTTACTTCCGTTAAATAAATCACAAATTTCACCTTTTCATTTTTAACAAAAAGACTCGACGATTCTCTCATTCCACTTCCTCAGAAATGTGTCACTGATTTGATTCTTTTCATTTAGATAAAATGAGCCAATGATTCCATCCTTCCACTTCCACAAAATTGCTTATTGATTTTATTTTCTGCTTCCACAAAACTGGTCACTGACTTGATCTCCCCCGTCGTTCCGCTTCCACAAAAGTGCGGGACTGATTCCAATCTTTGACTTCAACCAAGTGAGCCAGTGATTCCGTCGTTTTACCTCCACATGCTGAGAGATAGGTTCCATTCTTCCACTTGCATAATATGAGTAACTAACTTCACTCTTTCATTTTCACAAAAACGACTCGCTGATTTCATCATTCAACTTCTGCAAAAACGTGTCACTCGTTTAATTCTTTTCACTTACACAAAATGAGCCAATGATTCCATCCTTCAGCTTCGATAAAACGGTTCCTAGATTCAGTTTGTCCTTCATTATTATTACTATTAAGCTTATTTTGTTCCGCTCTGGTGTTAGAAAGGCAGGTACCTCCTTGAAAAAGGACTGTTGTGAATAGATTCCTCTCAGCAAAACAGTTATCTTTTGTACATGTTCCATTGATTCCATTTTATTCAGGTTTTTATGTTTTTGAGCTCTGAAGCCCTTTGGAAATGAAATCCTTCTCGCCGTCAGTAACAGCACATTTCCTTTTTGCTCTCCGTTTTTCTCCTTCTTCGCCCTTTTTAAGTAACCTTTACGAAAATAATATCCTCACTTGTGTGCTGATGGGAAGATGTCTTTTTACAACTTAGCGAAATCAACAGGAAGTTTTAAAGTAAGCGACTATCTACTAACACATACACCGATCAGCCATTACTTTATGACCACCTATCTAGAAAGCTGTAGGACCCCCTTTTGCCCGCAAAACAGCGGCCACTCGGCGAGGTATCGATTCGATGAATTGGCGATAGGTATCCTGGGTTATCTGGTACCATAATGTCAACAGCAGGTCCTCCAGTTCCCGTACATTTCGGGGGAGGGGGGGGATTTGGCGCGAACATGCTTTTTCAAGTCGAACCACAAATGTTCGATTGGATTCACGCCAGATGAATTTGGAGGTCAGGGCATCAACAGAAAGTCACCAGCATGTTCCTCGAACCACTCTTTGACGTTTCTGGTAGTGTGGCGTGGCGTATTATCCTGTTGGTAATGACCATCACCAGCAGGGAACACATTTGCCATGAATGGGTGAACTTGGTCTGCAACGATGTTCAGATACCTGACAGCTGCCAGGGATTGTGCTATTGGGATAATGGGTCCTAAAGTGTCTCAAGAAAACATCGCCCACAGCATAACACCGCCGCCGCCGGTCTGTTTCCCCCCAACAGGGCAACCAGGTGCCACAGCATCCGTAGGTAATCGACGTATCCGCGCTCGGCCGTCCACATGATGTACCAGGAATCTTGATTCGTCAGCCCTGGCCACTTTCTTCCCACCATCCACAGTCCGATCTCGATTATCTTGGGCCCATTTCCTGCGTTGTTGGCGATGACGTGCACTGAGCATGGGGACCCGGCTGGGTCTTCGGTTACGCAGGCCCATGCGCAGAAGACTGCGATGAACTGTGTGTTGTGACACATTGCCCTGGTCACCACGGTTGTAGGTGCAGATGATTTGTAGCACTGTGGCCCTGCTGTTGCTGTGAACAATGAGCGACAATCTCCGCTCCCCTCTGGCATCAGTGAGATGCGGATGACACACAGCTGGACGACGGTTCATTGTTTGCCCATCTGTGCACCACTTTTGATACGTACTCATTATAGCGGCACGGGAATAACCCACAAGCCACGCCGTTTTCGAGATATTAGTTCCAAGGCGTCGTGCCATCACAATTTGTCCTTTATCAAACTCCGATAAATTGGCAGCTTTTCCCATTCTGACTGGGAACGCTCTATTAACATAAAGCCGGTCCTCAGGTTGTATATATACTGCTTTGCGAATTTCAGCTGCGCCACCGTTCGGCCTTCAGGCGCACTCATTTCTCTAGGCGGGGGCAGCCATAATGAAATGGCTCGTCGATGTACACTGAGGAACAATTGAATTAGAGATACCTGTCTAGTAACGTGTAGCACCACCTTTCGACCTGATGATGGCAGCGATTCGTCTCGGCATGGACTCGACAAGACACCGGAAGCGTTGGGAAGCCATACGGATCCACGACCCCTGAACAAGCTCCCACAGTTCACGAAGATTTGATGGGGGGGGGGGAGGGGGTCAGAGCCTCGAACATCTCTCTCGATGGCATCCCAGATGTGCTCGATGGGATTGAGGTCAGGTGACCTAGCTGGCCAAGGAAGCGAGGTCACGTCGGTGGAGTGTTCATCCAACCATTCGGATAAAATTCTGGAGCTGCATTGCCTTGTTGCAGAATGAGGTCCCCAGTGGGATGTTGAAGACGCACAAACGGGAGCAAATGGTCCTCCAGGATATCCCGGTAACGTTGACCTGTGAGGGACGATGTCACACGTACCAGGGGTCCCATTTCAGTCCACGTAAACAGTCCCCAGACGAGAATGCGACCTCCACCAGCTTGAAGAGTACCCTACTGGCAAGAAGGATCCATCGCTTCATGTGGTTTGCACCGTACTCGTATCCTGCCATTTGCATGTACCAACGTGAATCTCGACTCATCAGTCCACGCAACATGATTCCACATGTCTAGGGTCCAATGGCGACGTTCCCGCGCCCATGCTAATCTTTGCACCCTGTCATGTGCGGTCAGCAGCGGTACCCTCGTGGGACGATGGCTTCTGTACCCCATAGCGAGGAGATGGTTCTGGTTGGTGTGGCTGCTTACACGCTTTTATGAAACCAGCGTTAAATTGCCGAGTGATTTCTTGCACTGTGGCTCGTCTATCCGCTGTTACAATGCGAGCTAGCCTACGATGACCCCGCTCATCCACACGCTGTTGTCCACGGAAGTTGGCCCTTGCAGGGATGGTTTTACCGGATTCAATGTACTCACGGTGCACCCGTGACACAGTGGCTCGTGAAAATCCCAGTGCCTGCACGACTTCCGAGATAGAGTGACCCATTCGTCGGGCCCCGACAATTTGCCCACGATCAAATGCGCTTAGATCCTTAGTCTTACCCATACTGCGTCCGACTCTTACTGATTCCCGTCGCATCACTCCTTATATTGTTGGATCGCTGCATACGTCATGTTCGTTTCCGTTTACAGGGCCGCCCACAGCGCCACATTTGCATAACGCCAGCTGTCTCTAATTCAATTGCTCTTCAGTATATGTACATATCAGAGAACGGCTACGTTTACTAACACACAACACCAATTTTTCAACTTTCTACACGTCTCCGTTGCAGACAGAACTTAGTACTTGCTGCTCGAAATTTATTTAAGTTTTCCTTTGTGTTTCAGAACGGCGTGTCAAATTCGCTGGGTTAATATGTGTAAGACTGTTTATTTTGTCTCCAGCTGCTTCGATATGATTATTAATATCTTCCGATTCTTCACGCATGATATCAGAAGCGTACAAATTCAAGGTAAGTGTATGCAGGGTTGAGACACCGCTAGTAAGAATTCAGCATTGCTGAACATTATTTACAACCCTGAACTATTCGGAATTATTTTCATTAGGTTTTTCATTTACCTGGTGACAACGTTTCAACTCATACCAAAATGATTCAATTAAATGAAAATCCCACTTATTTGTTTCTGGTAGCTTGGCATTTTGCACAGAATAAAATGCTTCGGTGTAATTTATGAGTGGAATTTTGAATTGCTTATATTAAAAAAAAATTGCTCTTCCCACCACCACCACCACCTTAAAGGCTGATGTCTCTTCAACTACCGATTCGAGTAATTTACCTGAGGTGTTATGCAGAATCATTTTGAGATGAAGTTTGCTGTCATATGAAATTTACCTCTCAGTTACATAATTCGAGCACAATTTTGCTTTTTTTTTTTTTTTTTTTTTTTTTTCTGGAGGAATGAAATCTTTCTCCAGTGAAACGAACTGTAACCAAAATCCTGGAAATTTAAAAATGATTCCATTCAATATCTCTGTACCGATTTCACTCGTCATCTTACGCAGTTGAATTTATAATTGTCATTTATAAATTCCGCAAGGAGTTTTTGAAATTGCAACTGTACATTATGTCGAAAACAAACAACACATAAACAACGCATAATGCAACTGAACATGATGTGTTTGAAGAAGGGACACAACAGAAAAAAATATCGGGCGATTTGGCCGTTTGGAATCCTCAAGAACTCCATTCACGAAGAAGTGACGTCAAGGTTGAAATAAAAAATATTGACGATTATCGATTAAAATAATCAGGAAAAGTAAACACCAAAAGGGAAACGGTCGCGTTGATTGTGCAAAACATGACCTTTTATGAACTCTCTGCCAAGACGGTGACGAAAAGCTGCAACGCTGCTTTTCCTGAATGGATTTAATTACAACTTAAGACATTATGAACAATGTGACGCTTGGAATGTGTTTATTAACACGTATCTTCCAGATATGTGGTGGCCGCGTGAAACATAAGCGTGATGAATATTGTTTTTTTATTTTTCCTACAAATCAGATGAGTTATTTTTTCGTGTTCATTTCTAGTTAGCAAATTTCAGATGAGCGGAAATTTTCAAGAACCTACTTCCGCTTCATTAAAACAAATGCGATAAAATTGGACACAACCAGAGATGGAAAGGGGTCCACAGGTCAGCTGGTCAACGGGTCAATAATTTCTTGCCGGTCAAACGGGTCGGGTCAAGGTGTTTCTGACCCGATTTCGACGCGGTTTTATTTCCGTTTTATTAAGAAAAAAATTCAAAGAAAAATGCGTGCTGTGGAATTTTGTGCTCGATGCTGGTGCCATCGGAGTAAAAAAATGATTTATCATACAAAAATATTGCCGTCTTTTTCTTAAAGCAAAGAAGATTTACACCGACTGATGATACAATATCGTAAAACGATACTTTCTTTGCGTTTGTTTTCAGGGCGATTGTCCGGAGCAAGATACCGGCAAACGAATGTCAGCGGCTTCTCTGGTGATTCACTCTCTCACACCCCGCGTGTCACATTGTAAGACTGAGTTACTTTTCACATCGCATCTTTTGCATTGAGCATTCAGAGGTTTTCCTTTGACGTGCTAACATCCCGTTCCATTGCATGTCGTGTTGGAATTAATGCATTATTTGTTAATATGGATGAATTTAATATTAAGGAGATTGAAAAAAGCGTTGAGGCCAATAAATACGTTCTAGTTAAAAACAAAAAGGGGAAGAATAAATGCTGGAAGTTGTTTTGTCTCATTAAGAAACCAGAATACGTTTCACAGCAACACCGATTTTCACAAGCTTCAAAGTATCCAAAAATGGGAATGTTGATTTCATGAGTGTTGCTTCCTTCCTACTGAGGGGCAAAGATGAATTAAACATCCAACTTTCAACTCATCAGAAGCTGGTGAAAATTTGTGTTGCTGTGAAACATATTCTGAAGCTTGATATGTTGTCATGAAAACAGCCAAAACTGAAATTAAACATCAACAAGTCAAAAGTTACTTAATTCAAAACTTTTGACTGTAGCACCATCAAAATTAAGTGGAGCAGACTTATTACTGAGGAGGGACGTTTTGACTCTCACAGATGTGTTTGGAAACATATGTAAAACAGTTCGGTTATGTGAAGAACGGTTTCAACACTTTCTGTAAGTAAGTGAATAAATTATACGTTTCTTTAATATGTTTATGTGATTTCTATACATTCTGTAAGAGAGTAAATTACACGTTTCGGTAATACATTATGTGGTTTCTATACGACCATGTAACCTACGATACCCACTACGGAGATACGTTTTGAACGACCTGTGCATATATACAGTATATGATTATGTGTAATTGTACATGAATGTGTATAATTATAAATAGAGTTTCGAATTTATAGTTCAAAGCAGATTTGTCCGGGACAGTTTCGGGTCTAATTATGTGACGTCCGGGTCGTGTCCGGGTCCAAAATTTTTGACTCGTTTCCAACTATGGACACAAAATTACAGGAGCGTATTTACAGGGGGCCAGGCCCAGGCCCCCCTGAAAATGTTTCATTTTTTCAAGTTTTTGGTTAAAATGCGATTTACATTAGAAAACAAATGCCTTAATTTAATAAAAATGCATCAACTTATTACATTAGAAAAAAAAAGCTTTAATTTTTTTCTTCTATTTTACATTAACTTTTACTTTGTTCTGGTGGATTTCAGAAACTTCCAATTTTTGTCGCCCCCCTCCCCCCAAAAAAACTCTAGATACGCTCCTGCAACATTATCACTGTATTTTTACTCCCACGGAAGACGGTTTTATTCTGTGGAACATAACTTTAAATGTAGATTATGATGGAAAAGAAATCATGAGCTTTTTTCCTTTTCATTTTGACATGAAAAAGATATTTTCAGAGGTAACTATTGACAAAACCACACACACATTGGTTCGGTAAAAACATTTCTCTCATACGAGAATCTTAAGAAAACTCCTATTGTTTCTGAGAGCTTAAGTCGCAGTAGAAAAAATGTTCTTCTGACGAAAACAATATTCTGTGCAGATAATGCATCTAACAAATACAGCACCTTTACGCCCGCATTAAGTACGCATGTACAGCATTTATATTTTCATACAAAATATATATATATAGGTAGGCTCACTTCTGATTGAGCCAGTGATGTAGTTCAAGTAAAAAAGTGCCTTAGCGTTGAACTGATTAAGTAAAAACGCTTAAGTAAAGACAAAGTTTTAAAGAGCGTTGTGAATTCTGATTTGCTATTTTTATTGTTCAGTATATGTTATAAAAAATTCATTACTAATTATTTTTATTTAAATCGCTTAATTTGAGCAATTTTTCATAAAGGAAAACATGTTTGTTAGTCACATCCTAGAAATATGCAGTTTTTTTAAGTAACCCTGTCATTTCACACGATTACAAAATCTTCAGTGTATTTATTACTTGAGTCATACTGAATAGATGTAATTCATAGTCACGCTGAATAAATGTAACTAGTATAGTCGCATCTATTCAGTGTGAATAATACGTCTTTTTCCTAAAATTCTTAGGTAAATGAAATAGATATCTATTGTTATTTTTATGGGATAAGAGAAAGAGTAGCTTATAGTAAAAAATATTCTTTGTTCGCATAAAACTTAATGGCTGCATAATATTTCTCTGAAGTTTTTCTCCAAGCAGTGAAATAATTTTGAAGACTACCGTCTAGACAATGAACGTTACATTCTCTTACGCCGTCCCGGTGGCCGAGTGGTCAGAGGTGTAAGTTTCTGATTAGGGGTCTGAGTTCCACATGGTTGGTGCGCCTCTTCTACCCTAAATCAAGGACGGCCAATGGCATGTAGCTCTTATACGTAGAAACACGGTGAAAGTTAAACCCAAAAACAAACGACATTCTCTTTACCCTTATGTTCCGTGTGGTGTCCTATTGTATGATCAGAAGGTTTAACCTCATCCTTACAATACGAATATTTCAGTAATAATTGTATAAAAATCCCAGTATTCGCTATTTACGAATATATGATTATCTAAAAAAATTCTTTACGCATCTTCTGCAACCACCTAACTACGAAAAGTACCTCAGCGCCGCTAAGCCGCGCTGAGGTCCTTCTACACTCCTGGATTGAGCCGTCAGTTTGGAACGTAGGACTAGGACTTTCAGATCAGAGAGTTGAAATAAGCTAGCCGAGTATGGTTTCAAAGCGTTTATTTAATTTGTTATAGCCAACCCAGGTCTGTGATATGAAAAGTAGCTTACATAATTTTTACAAATAATGCTGGATACATTGCGAACACAAAGCAGATCGACATACGAATTACCTTACGTGGTGCTCTGCGTGGGATAGGTTACAACATCCATGCCGAGATCTCGGGACATAAACACTTTGAATCTCTCGTAAATGGCTCTGCCTTTGATGTTCAAGTTGAAATCGCCCAACATAATGATCGGCATGTTGCCATATCCCTTTCTGGCCAGTTGCGGGAAAGGCTTGTGAAACATTTGGTGTGCATAATACAAGCTGCTTTCAGGCGTTCTCGATACTCTCTGGTACGTTGTGCTGTAGTCTTCTTGGGCTTCTTACATTCCTCATCACTTGCTCTTGCCTCTCGTTTTGATTTTCTCCACTTTTGCTTGCGTTCATTCTGCGAATTCCGTGGCATTGTAGAATGTTAACCCGTTCACAAGAAAACAATTTTTAAAAATTTTAGTTTAAACCACTGAGATATGTTCTTTATGTACACGAATAGATCTCGTCGAGAGCTTTAAAACGATACCACGTACAGTCGTTTTGCACTCACGGTTGTACAGATAACCGCGATATTGTCAAAAGTGTTCACCGGTTCATTAGAAAACAATTTTTTTAATGTTAAGTTCAAACCACTACGAAATGTTCTTCGTATATTCGAAATCATGTCGAGAGCTTTAAAACGATGCCACGCACAGTCGTGTTGCGCCCACGGTTGTCGAGATAGACTGAGTCAAACGTGGCGGCACACCCAGAAATGGTGCACCATCTCCCCCACGCACAGGGAGCGAGGGGAGAGTCGCGCTCACGATGTATTGCGCAGAACGCAAATTGGACTCCATGCTGTTTTAGAATATGCTAACACGATTAGCGTGAGACACGTATTTTTAACGCTACAATGAGTTCAATTGGGACCTATTTTTGTCACAAGCGGTCGGCCTTACTATCCGCGGAGTTAGACATAGTTCTACGTCAAAACAGGAGAGGGTTTTTTCTTTTTTCTTTTGACATCGTAGTACTTCCGTGGCTGGTTGATTAGGACGCTAGCCTTTTGCTGCGGTATAGGGCTCAGTCCGTTGATGAGACACACGCATCCGTTTGCTTTGTATCAATAGTTCTGGTTCTTTCACTTTCCTGAAGACAGTGACATTAAACCTGCAATGGGCGGATTTTTCTAGCTTTCGATGTTCATGGTGGTTTATTGAACTACAAAAAGAAGTGTACCACCTAGGTAATATTTATTCCAATGAAATTCCGTCGAAAGTATTTCAAATCATTTTCGATTGAAAGAGCACAAGACCCATATTCGGAACTATGACCTAAAGAAGTCATCGATGACTAAACACTGTTACGAAAAGGACCATAAATTTCTCTTTGAAGAAGCAAAACTAATCGACAAGCCAGATTCAATAACCAAACTTGATATTTTGAACGCTTTCCATATATATATATCGGAATTCTTCGCAATTTGTTAATGACATGGCATCCACATCATTTCTATGAAGCGCGTGGAAGCAACTAACCAAAACGCGTGACCGTAAACATCATTTATGATGTCATGGATACAGTTTGAATATTTACGTGCCATTTGACCTGATCAAGCTAGGCCAGAGCCCAACAAAACCTTGGTCGACTTGAAAAAATTTGATATTTGTGGCAAACGTTGTATCTTCTTAATGTATATAATCATCACAAGACTGCAGTCTGTGATTTCAGAAATTTTAATATATATTTCAAATTATTGTCCACCAAGCATTTGAATAGCTGGTTTGGAAACAATAGACGCTACACATATCCCAAATTTAAACAAGTAATCAGCTTCCCAAAACTATTTACCTTCAATTATGGTCCATTTTAAGAGTTTAATGCCTTAAAAAATTTTTCATTGTACATATTCTCATGGCTTTAATTTTGCATCAGATATAAATCATGAGCAAAAAATTAAAAAAAAATAAAAAGAAAGAAGCATAGATGACTGGGACAAACACTTGAACGAATTTTTGAACGGTTGACACACATCGATGGGGGAGATGAAATGTTTCAGTTTCTCAGAAAAATTTTATTCTCTTTAACGTACGAAGATTTTTCTTAATGATAATGCCATCTGTTTTATTATATATATATACACAAATATATTTTTAATTACTTGTAGGTGAGGTTCAGATGAATGTACACTCCACCCGCCATGTAAGACCTTCTGTCCTTAGGGGCGAAAACGAGGTCTTTCGCGTAGGTGTTGAGATGAATTTTGCTCATAGGGTGTAACAAAAAGACCCTACACCCACTGGTGCCCCAAGCACAAAAAATAAGGCGTCGAAGGAAAGGCATCGGGCTCTACCTTTTCCCTCCTCCTCCTACCTTTTTTTCTTCTCTTAAATGAATTTCTTTCGCCGGGTCTCTGTACAAGAATTTCACCAAAGGGAATGTAGAAGCAGACATTTTTGTTTCCTTGGTTCATTTTTAAACATCAGAAATAGTGTGTGTGTGTGAGGGGGGGGGGCGTCGACTTCACCAAATTATTGGGGGGCGGGGCGTGAAGGGATCAGACGTGGGAGAAGCACATCTCTTCCATTGTTAGAAGGAAAATAAAATAAAAAAAAAAGGGCAAAAAGGTACGAGATTCGAGGTATATTTTAAAACGCAATTATAATTGCTCATCAGCAAATGAACAAGGAAACCGAAATATTATTTTGCTGAATACAAATACTTTCAAAAATAAAATTTAGCCTGTGATTTTATAAAAGTATCCACAGAGATTTTATTCCCAAACGTCTATAAAAAAATATGAGAAATTAGCTGGGTTATTCAAACAAAGAACAAGAAGCGCAAAAAAATAAATACACCTGGATAAATAAAGGTGCTAGATACGTTTTCTGTATTTTTATTTATTTTATTTTTGATAATTTAATTTTAAATATTTACTACGTATCACGAGAACATGTCAAACACAATAATACGGGAATGACAATCCAGTTTCTTATCCAATGAGCAATGCTGAATATGGGAAAAAAGATTTATTTATTATGTTATTTATTATTTTGTGAAAATATATCGCTTCGGCCTCATAAGGTGCACCTTGTGAGGCTAAAGCGATTATTTCGTTAAACAGGACGAAAGATATTTGGTCACCCCTGTGACGCAGTGGTCTAAGCGATGGCTTCGGAGATGGGTCCGGGTTTGAATCCCGGTAAGGCATGAATGTTGTGTTTGTCTTACGGCACTGGCTCTCTCTATTCCCTGAAACCAGTGACCCTAAATTAGGGACGAGAAACTGCTTACAGCCCATTGAGTTGCTTACAGTGGTGGTTAAACCCCCAATAAAAAATATATATATATATTGGGTGGGCAGTGCCCCCTTCCCAGTAAAGTTATTGGGGGGACAAGATTCTCCTTATTCGGGAATTCCGAATGTATATATTAGTGATCGCTAAAGAACTTTCACAAAGTTCTTTAGCGATCACTAATATATACATTCGGAATTCTGAAATACAGAAGTTAGGAACAACGTTCTCAATCAGCTATTTGATTTCCCATTGCACAGCTGTCTTCCCCTGAAACTATAAAGCAGGAAATAAAACATATAAAAAGCTTATTCATTAGGCATCAGCCACTCCTTTCAAACATGCAAGTTTATTTGTTCGGATTGCATTCACGCTTCATATCGCGGGCGCCCACACGGAGGGATCGAGAGCTGACTATTTCATTTCTGTTTTTGGAAGATATCAGGTAACCACAAAAGTATTTGCCGTTTTTCGAGAGCGCAAAAGAAACACCTTGTAATGAATGAATTTGCGTAGAGATGGCGTTCCAATCGCGTTGTATCGTCAGTTGAAATCACAAGATGCCCTGCGTATATGAATCAGATGAGTAAGGAGTTTGACAGTGGAAAGACTTGCGATTACAACGGTGGTATCAGTGGAAATCATTCGTTGGTGTTTGTTACACAAATTTGAACTCGATTCATCTGCTTCAGAAACAACTCATCTCATTTGCTTCAGAAACAACTCATCTCATTTGCTTAGCGTTCGGGGCAGATGCCGTGAAGGAACGCAAAACTCAGAATTGGTTTCGAAAGTTCAGAAACGAAGATGAATTCCTTCAAGACAAGTCCCGGAGTGGTAGTCCTGTCAGCCTAGACGTAGAAGCCCAAAAAGTTGCGTTTGAGCAGGGCAGCAGCCAAACATGCCAGGAACTAGCCTAATCATTTGGTGTTAGAGAAGAACCGTCTCGAATACTTCTGCATGCAATAGGTATGGTATACAAATTGTCTGAGTGGGTTTCCCACAAATTGTCTGCAGTGAACAAACAGCAACGTGTCTCAGCTTGTATTGCATTGCTGTCTCACTGTGACAAGGGAACAAAGAACCATTTTCGGATAGGGATGAGAAGTAATTCCAGTACCGTATCCCAAACGTTCCAGACATTAGTTGTCCACCAGTGACTTATTTCCTCACACATCGAAGCCAGTACTACATCCACGTAAAGTTATACTGTGTGTATGGTGGACAGCACGTAATGTTCTTCGCTATGAACTCTTACAAAGCGGCCAAACGAACACGGCTGCACTGTACTGTGAACAACTGAAATGTTTGCATTGTAGCATTTGTGTGTTGCTGAAACCCTACATAAATCAAAATTTCCCCTACAGTGAAATGCGAGTCACTCAAATAAAGTTCAAGTGATTTTACTTACAGCTAATCCTTTATTGCTGTCAATAGGCACTTGATTATGTTCACTTCAACACGGTGAGATCAACTAAACGTGGGTTAATATACCCAATGACAATTAACTATGAAGCACAACACTGGAGCTTGAGTTAATATCCACAACAATACTTAATTGCGAAACACAACACTTTCATTAAAATAGAATACGTAGCCTCCAACAATACTTTAACGGCAATTAAGCAGTCTCGTATCCAAAAGGAGTATTAGCATTCACATTCAAAATCCCCACTTCTCACAGCTACCGCATAGCCAATATATATCTTGTTTTGTTCTTATCACATATATACATCACTTACGTACGGACCTCACGGTGTTGCCAACCTCCATTCATGTGAGAGAGTAATCTTCTCATTTTTTCACAAACCAAGTAAAGTATGGTTATGGTGGAATAACATAACCATACTTTGATAAGTGAATTACCGATTCTTTTTTCCTAGTCGTTTGGATATTTGTTTACAGACGGATTTATGTGTAACGAAATAAGGCCGTTAGCCAATTACTTAACTATTTAAAACTACACACAAGAGTTAAAAACTCTATAGTTCCCATTTTTCTATCAGCTATTTACGTTATCAAATTCAATGTGTTACCTTTCGTTCGGCTACTGAGTCTCTCTCTCTCTCTCTCTCTCTCTCTCTCTCTCTCACACACACACTTTTTCTAATTTTTCTTGAGTATTTTCAAGAAGTTCCTGTCTTTTCCGTACATAATTCTTTGATTTTGTTATTACTGATCTTAATTCACCTCAATTCATAAATTTAAGAGTGCCGTCATTACATGTTATTTAATCCTTTGAATTGCCATAATCTAACCTTTTTTAAAGCAGTAGTTGAAAATAAAGATAGGAAGACTCAATAAATTTTTGATTGAAGCGAACTAAAATACTTGTCTTTCGAAAAAGAAGACATAAAGTGAAACCCAAGAGCAAAAAATGTATCCTCAGTTTTATGAATCCTTCGTCGAAACAGAAAAACGCTACTCGTCCTTAACAGACAAACCACCAAATATAATTGCTTTCTGCAATCGCCGCCATTTCGAAACTGTGATTTATTCTGGGGTCCATCTTATCCAGCCGGCGCCACTGACAGCGTCTCCAAGTGCAATGAAAAAAGTTTATGAAGTCATTCCTCCTTCACAGAAGGGTCAACTTGAGAACAGATTTTTAACTCCGCAGAACACCATTCACGCATTGTAAGAGTTTATACTTTTATTTTAAACCTGAATTCGCAACTGTACATCTTCAGCGCTATTTAGACAACAGATACGCAGACGGAATAAAATAAAGTAAAATAAAATAAAATAAAATAAATATGCTTCCTTCAGAGTGTATTACTATAAGGTGTAATGAAGAAAATAAGACTCTCCTCTTAGTACGTTTCAGATTCCTAAGAAAACAATTTTGTCCTCTGATCAAAAAGAATCACAGCTGCTGCCGGGTTTCTTTTTTTTTTTTTATTGGAGGTTTAACGACCACCGTGAGCAACTCAATGGGCTATAAGCAGTCGCCCGTCCCTAATTTAGGGCCACTGGTTCCAGGGAAGGGAGAGAGCCAGTGCCGTAAGACAAACACAACATCCATGCCTCACGGGGACTCGAACCCGGACCCCTTCCGGACGGATGATCAGAGGCCTTCGCTTAGAACAGTGCTCTACCGGGGGCGGCCGCTAGACTTCTAATATTAAATAACTTACGATAAACTCTCAGGCAGCGTATAAACGATTGAACAACGTAAGCCACCCAGCGAAATGTAAGAGGTGATTCATTAGCGCAACATTAGTATCGTTCTTTCCTTTATCTAACGTTTAACGAAGAAAAAAAAAAAGATCCATCTAGCTTACCTTTTTTTTGAAGCCGAAGTGCAAAAGTTTATAGAATAAAACGAAATTTAAAAACAACACGAGACAGGGGAAATATCGCGAGAAAAAAAAATGCCAATCTTGTGAAAACAGGAATTTGTCGACTCCGCGTCTCCTCGCTCCGGAGTGAGTTGCTCTAACGAACGAAGCTACACCGACAGAATATATCGCTGAAGATTTGTCGTCTTGACACGTGATTTATCTCTGTAGCACGCCACATCATTTCCCTCTTAATTTTTTTCTTTTCTTTTTTTTTTTTTTTTTTTTTATTTTGAAGCAAAGAAGGAACCTTTCATTAATTCTGGAAGATATGTCGAAAGCACATCACACATTTTTCGAAGAACCCAACGGCCAGTGGATCCATTTTCGCGTTCGGACGTCTTGTGAAAACAGAAATTTGACGGTGACGAAGATGTAATCTGCGTCTCCTCGCTCCGGAGTGAGGTGGTCTAACCGACTAAGCTACATCGACGGAATGTATCGCTGCAGATTTGCCATCTTCACACGTGCCTTATCTCAGTAGTACGTCACAAGCTTACGGGAGAAATTTCCATTCCGTCTAACTTCCATTTTAAGAATTTTTTTGAAAGACGGATTTCCATCCCTATGGCAGGAAAATTACCCCCAGATCACTAGTGCAGACATAGAATAGTTGCATTTCTGAAATATTCTGTCCCAGTTGCGCGATAAAGAAGTTGTGACATTGTCTTAAAATTCAGTTCAAAGGAAATAACACATTGTCTTCAGCTTACCCCAAGAATAGCATGGTGTTGCTTTAAATGTATCCAACTCTATCAAATTGATATGCTATGCAATTTATCAATAATATGATTATGAATATTGTGACGTACTACAGAAGTAAAGCACGTGTTAAAACGACAAATATGCAACGATACATTCTGTCCGTGTAGCTTAGCTAAGAGATCAACTTATTCCGGAGTGAGGGGGGCCGCGGCTTCGATCTCCGTCACGGTGAAATTTGTGTTTTCGCAATACTTACTCTCGGGAAGATCACGGTGAATTTTTCAACCTGGTGTTTGCTTTCTGAACGATGAGTATCATACCAGATGACGAGGGGCTGAGCCCTGGAAATCGAAATAATTCTCCATTTCCCTCCACCCCCGTCCGTCTTCGGCCCTGGAATGAGAAATGAGCATTTTGCATTAAGATAACAGGCCGTTCTAAAATCTATCTATTTTGCCGTCCGGAAAGTCAGTGCCGAAAAACAACATGTAAAAAAAAACTTCACGTATGGCCAAAAAAAAAAGGTGGACTTTTAATATGTACTCTGTTGTAGTGCAACCTTTTGCCATCGGTCATGCAGGCAGAAGATTCCGTCCTCTCATAATTATACAGGTTTCAGCGCAAAAAACTGGTCTAGGGGATTTCTGACCTGGTCCAAAGAATCGAACCACGTGACATTAAGAGAATTCTGAAACAATCTGAAAAGGTGGTTATCTGAGAGAGCGTTATTCGGAGAATATGCCAGGTGAGGTAGGACATCCCACTCAAACTCTAGCAACTTCTGTCGTGTTCTCAAAGAGGCATGAGGTCTTGCATTGTCCTGCTGGAACACAACGCCAGTTCTATTAGCTAAAACACAGCGCTTTTTCTTGATTGCTACCTGCAGAACGTCCACCTGTGAGCAGCACTTGTCGATGTTTGTCGTCTGGTTGTTCGGTAGAAACTCATGAAATACACTTTCACAGTTCCACTAAACACTGAGCAAAATCTTCTTTGGGTGTAATCCCGCTTTAGGGGTGGCTAAGGTTGTACCATCACGCAGCAGCCATGACTTTTGCCTCATCACATTGTTGAAATGATCCATTTTTAGTCACCAGTCACCAATCTCTTCAAAAACAGATAGTTTCTGTTGCGTTTCAGACGTGTGTCGGACGTGTAAACTCGATCAAGTAAGTTTCTATGGGACAAATTATGGGGGACCAATACATCACACTGACTGACGTAGCCAAGCTTGCGGGGGTGTTCATGGATGGTGGATTTCAATAGGTTGAATACCTCTGAGAAATCATGTGTCGTTTAATGGGGGTTTGCCCCCAGCTGCGCACGGAGCCGGTCGTCATCAGGGGCACAAGGTCTGCCCGGACGCTCTTCATCTTCCCGGTGGAATTTCCCATCTCGAAATCTGGCAAACCACATGCGAACTGTTCTTTCTGCTAACGCACAGTCCTTGTACGTACCACATATCTATTGTTCAGCTTGCGTTGCTTTATTCCCTTATGGCAGAGGTAAAGCATGACATGTCGTTAATGCAAAAGGTTATCGTTCATCGCCCTTTACAGCGACTTTCCTGTCTTTCTTTCCACAGCTTCCAGCACAAATTGATACAGGGACTTCTCACACATCATTCTATGTAGCTGCCTTATTTACATATAGTGATGGGGGCACGTGGCGATCAATCATCAACAAGCTATGCAAATTAGACACGCATTTTCCGGGCAACCCAATATCTACAGATACATAGATTAATGTTCCTATTTTTTATTTTTTAGGAAAATTACATTTACCTACGTTATCCGTTGTACTTACACAACGATTCCATCGTCACAGCTATATCCTAATCCCGACTGAAGCCGAACATTTACTGAGGGTTGTAACGAATACTACTTATTGAACCTTCAGTTAGTTGCTTGTTGTTCTGCTTTCTCCACTGAACGTCATATCTGAATTCACAAGTTCCTTCTTTAGCTATTCTATGGTCAATCAAGTCAAGCGTTCTAATGATTGCGTTTATTCGTCATATACAGAGCTGATATCTAGTTGAAGTGGCAACTCTTGTGATTGGATACTGCTGCATTAAACAGGAAATCATCAGGATTTATTTGTAAGTTAATCATTTAAATATCATTTTATTGAATATGAAACCTGATATATTTATGCCATTTTGCTAGAGGAACTGACCATCGTTGGACGACAGAAATATTTGACTGGATACCAGGGAACAGAAGAAGACCTCAAGAAAGAGGGGTGTTCGAATTTCGAAAGCATGCTGAAGTGACACAGATGAGGCTGGCTCAAGACAGAAAGTTGTGGAAGAAACTTGGGGATACCTTCATCCCACAGTGGAATAGTAATAGTTAATGTTGATACTACCCAGCTCAAAAGAATTAGGAGAGCAGGAGATATTGTAAGGAAAAATTGTGTGACTGACGTTGTTGAACGTAAGATGTTATTTTTATTAGGTGTGCAACTTAATTCTCAGCCACACGCAAAAGTTGACAGCAAATAATAGCAAGTCGAATACGTACCTAATCAGGGAAATAATCCCCGTCGTGTTGGATACATTTGAGCCATTGGTCAGGGAGCTGCCGAATGCCACTGCGGAAAAAAGAGGGCTGTTTCGAGTTGATAAAGTCATCAATACTTGTGTGGACCTTCTCCACAGAAGTGAAGTGCGCATCACTCAGGTGATGTTGCAGGGAGCGAAAGAGGTGATAATCCGACGGGGCGAAGTTTGGAAAATACGCCGGGTGGGACAAAATCTCCCATCCCAGGTCGGTTATCGTGTTTAAAGTCGTTTTCGCGGTGTTATCCTGAAACAACAGGACCGAGCTTCTGCCCTTGCCGGTGTATGGCCTTTTCGCCTCCATTGCGTCACTCACACGAATGAGTTGCTGACAATAACGTTCAGCATTGACCGTTTCACTAGGTTTGAGCAACTCCTAGTGTACGACACCGCGCTGATCCCACCATATGCACAGCAACAACTTCCTGGCATGGGTATTCGGTTTGGCGGTGCTGGTGGTAGGCTGACCTGGATAAACCCACGATTTGCGCCGCTTAGGATTATCGTAGAGGATCCACTTCTCATCACAGGTCAAAATTTGTGGAGAAAATCCTTCTTCTTGAATCTGGAGAGCAAGGACACAGCAACATCGTAGCGCCTAGACTTGTTCGCAACTGTGAGTTGGTGGGGCAACCAACGTCCCTCCTTGTGAATCCGTTCAAAGTTGTGCAGGCGCTTTGCAATGGCTTGCCGTGTTACTCCGAGTTCCTGGGCGAGCTCTGACTGTGTGCGACAGGGATACGCGTCCAACAGTTGTTTCAGTTCCTCATCGTCAACTTTCTGTGACTGTCCCGGACGTTCTGCATCACGGAGATCAAAAATTCCCTGCTTAAACCCCTGGAACCACGTCTTACACATACTGTACGACACAGCAGCCTCACCCAAAGTAGCACAGATAATTTGCTGGGCTTCGGCGGCACTTTTTTCTGCTGAAACACGAACAGGAGGCAGTGCCTCAATTGTTGCTTCTTGAACGACATTTCTTTCACAGTAAACTTTCATTCCTTCTGTCACTACAGCTGTGAGCGGTTATACGGTTGCGTGGAAAGCTGTTGGATGGCTCTGCAATCATCCATTATCGCACACAGCTATTTGCATTTGCGGACGTTTTGTGATCGTTTGCGGTTAGGGGCCGAGAATTAATTTGCACACCTAATTTGTAAGATGCAGTACAATATTCAGCAATATGGGTAAGAAAAAGCACATTGGCGATTTTTTATGCAATGCTACCATTTAATACACATGGTACGATATGCTATGCAACAATATGCATATCTGTACACTTTTTGGAGGTGGTTACTGAACTCTGGTTCCCTCGAACGGCTAAGACCTCTGCATACCTCTGTAGCATGGCAATTTTTTTTTTTTTTTTTTGGTTGGAGGTTTAACGACCACCGTGAGCAGCTCAATGGACTATAAGCAGTCGCCCGTCCCTAATTTAGGGCCACTGGTTCCAGGAAAGGGAGGGAGCAAGTGCCGTAAGACAAACACAATATTCATGCCTCACCGGGATTCGAACCCGTTCGGACGAATGATCAGAAGCCATCGCTTAAACTACTACGTCACCTGAGCGGCCTGGCATGGCATTGATGAAGTAATCGAAGACGTTTCAGGGATATCTTCGCCACTCTTCAATGACAGTCTCCAGTTCACTAAGAATCAAAGGAGGTGTCATCCGAGCTGCAGTATGTCTGCCAACTGCATCCCGGGCATGCTCAATTGGATTTCAGTCAGGAGAGCATGCTGGCCAGTCCATATGTTCGAGATCCTCCTCTTGAAGTAAGCTGTCCACTAGCCAAGTTCTATGGGGTCAAGCATTATCGTCCATGAAAAGGAACAAAACACCGAAGATTGCATCATACGGAATGACAATAGGTCCTAGAATCTACTCTCTACATCCCTGGACCGTCAGACTAAAGTGTGCGTGTTCCCTCCAGATAAGAATTCGTCGGTTGTCACACTGAATCTCGACTCGTCAGAGAAGAGAACTTGATTCCGCTCGTCGTGTCCCCAAACACGATGTTCCTCAGCCAAGTTTCTACTGGTCATATGGTGTCATTGCGGTTAAAGGAACAGACACCGTTACTCTTTCGTAAAGACCACCTTGATGAAGACGATTAAGGATAGTTTGAGTTGACAACCTGCGCCTTGTTGATACGAGAAGATCTCGATGGAGCTGAGTACCATTTAGCAGACTGTTCCTACAGGCTGTTAATAGAAAATGGTCGTCCCTTGACGTAGTTGCTTGTGAACGGCCTTATCCTTGCTTTCTTCGAACGCTTCCCGTGTCCTGGAATCGTGTGTACAGTCGCGAAATGACACTTCGTGACACTCTATAGGCTTCTGCTATTATCCGATGTGTCTGACATGCTTCCAGCCTGCTGATGGCTCTTCACGCAGTTGATTCCGGTAAATCATGCTATCAAGACATCGTTCGAGCCGAAGACTTCAAGAAATGAAATGTCAAGATAATAAACGCGGCTGAAGAAGCGAGCTCCTGGAAAACTTTCGTTTCTATCCCAATCTGTGGTTTAGGCATTTTGATGTCACAGATACTGCCAGAAATGTAAACAAGACCTGCAGTTGTTTTCAGAACTCACTCCGCCCTTGATGTACAAGATCCCACAGGAATCTAACTCCCTTTTCCCCACAGGATCAATTGTTCCGTATTCACGAGGTTTTCAAAGAACCTAATCCCCGCTAATAACAAGGATTGAGTGCGTGTGTGCGTGTGTGTGTTTGTGTGCATGTTATAGATTATTTAACTCAGCTTCGGTTTGCTGATGACTTCGTCATTTTTGCAACTGACCCTTAAGAGCTGCAGAGTCTGATCCAGGAACTTGCTGACAAGAGTAAAGAAGTGGGATTAAAAATAAACTCTCAGAACACGAAACTGATGCCTAATGCTTTTACAAGAAATGAAGATTTATCGATTCATGGAAAAAAACTGGAGATAACCGATACCTACATTTGCCTTGGACAGCAGATATCAAGCGAATGTCACATTGAGGAAGAAATTAATCGGCACATAAAACTTGGTTGGAGAGCTTTTGGAAGAAACAGTACAATTTTTAAGAGCAATATGCCATTATGTCTTAAAAGAAAAGTGTTTAATTAATACATACTTCGAGTGCTTACGTACGGAGCAGCGACGTGGACCTTAACTAAAAGAGACATACAAAGACTGCAGACAACTCAAAAGCTGCATGGAGAGATGCATGCTTGGTGTAACCAGAAAAGATAAGTAGAGGAACTCGTTGATAATGAAAAGGACAAGAGTGGAAGACATCATGATCAGAGTAAAATCCCTGAAATGGCAATGGGCTGGACATGTTGCCGAAAACACAGACCATCGATGGACAACCGAAATTTTGGACTGGATTCCAAGGGACAGGAAATGACCCAAAAAAGACCACGTGGGAGAGGAGATGTATGGATGAAATTCGAAAGCATGGGAGACCTTCATCCAGTAGTGGATTGATAATGGTTGACGATTATTATTATTATTATTATATTATTATTATTATTATTATGATATAACAAGCAATTGGTTAATTATAATTCAACTATTCCGCTAAAGTTCAAAATCCAATAAAACAAATAGCTCGAAGAACTGCCTTCATCAAGATACCACTAGTTCTGGTATTAAGTTATTTGTATATGTATTTATTTTGTTATTTCCACATATATATAGTAAATCATCATCATCAATCATTATAAATGCACTGCTGGATGAAGGTCTCCCCAAGTTTCTTCCACAATTGTCTGTCTTGAAACTGTCTCCTCCATGTCACTCCAGCATACTTTCGAATTTCATCCATCTATCTCCCATGAGGTTTTCTTCTGAATCTTTTCCTGTCCCTCGGAATACAGTCTACAATTTCGGTTGTCTATCGACGGTCCGTTCTTCTGGCTGCATGTCCAGGCCATTGTCAAAGTGGTTATAACCTGTGTGCAATGGTTTGAAGTAGTGTGACATGTTCGTGAATGTTCCGTGCTTCTTTTCATGAAGTTTCAGAGTCTTAGGTAATATCCTTTACCTATGCAAGTGGTTGTGCTTGCCGGTGACGAATATTGCAAATAGCGGTTTCCGGTGACCATGCTGCACGAAGCTCTCAAACGGAAGTTGATCGACGAGGAGCAGCTTTGGCTGATAAGATACCGTCCAATCCACGAAGTGCTCCTACCGTGACCTCTGAAAAGGTTGCCATGGTAATCGATCCGTGCTCTTCAGGAGATAAGGATCAGATCAGCCAAAGTGTTTTTGGAGGTCAACAGAGTTTATCTTTAGAGGTGCCTGCTAAGGGGATTTCTTCAGCGACAGGGAAGCCAGGTGGTTTTACTGACGAGACGGGAACTGTGGTTGAAGCGGCGAATCCAGATGACACAAGTGATCAGCGCAGCGTTTCAGGGACTGAGATCCAACGACAACGTTTTTGTTTCACGTTCGCAGAAGACTCTTAGGTATGTCAGGATTTCCATGATCATTTGGAACGAACTATTGTTTTTCATGCCTTACGACGGACACCCTTACCTGTTTACATGAAGGCTTTAGAGGAGCGAGTACCAAAAGAAGTTATTAAAGGCATATCTCGTAGTAGACGTGGTATATATAACAGTACCGATTGTAAACTTGTTGTAAAGCATGGGATTTCCTTAAATCAACAAACTTGTACCCTGTTTATGCACGTGAATGACCTGTTACTGTCACCTTATTTCCGGTTCCTCTTGAGGTACCGGATTCGGCCTTCATAGTTCTTCTTTCTCAGGAGAGTCAGGTGGTTGGACCACTTCATAGAGTAACAGAGGCCCCTCAGACTTCAACCTATTGTCATGTTAGTGGGTTAAAACGGACCACTCGGGTTGTCTTCCCTGACGAATCGTCTCTTCAGGCTTGTCCTAAAGAAGCGGAAATTGTGATGAGCTCTAGACGTTTTATCTTTAATATTTACACTGACATTTACTGTTTTGCTTGCAGTGAAAGATGGCATATCCGTGCTCAGTGTACTTCTTTACATAGGCCACCCCCGAGGAAGAACCTCTCTGCTTCCCACGAGGGCAAACCAGTTGAACCTGAAGTTGGCATAGATTTTGAACATGGTACCACACAAGTCGTTGATACAGCTCCTTCCATGACTGAAACTTGTGAGACTCGAATGGTGGATCCACTCGGGGCTGCAAGAGAAAGAAGTGATCGAAACAGCGGATGAAATGATATAGTTGGTTGCCTCGTCGGTTATAGATGTTAGTCCGAAGCCGGATTCTTTGGTTTCTGGGACTCAGTCTACAACAAATAATGATACGTTAGACATTGTTAACTCACCGGAATGTTCGGTGGCTTTTCTGAGTCTCGCGGAAGACAGAAGTACATCTTCGACATCTAAACGACCTAGTACTGATCCAAGTAGTGATCAGTTGAAACCAAGTAAATTTGAAAGTTATCTTCAAACGGAATTTATGCCTAATGCAGATCTATCTTTTCTTGCGGAACCAGATTGGGAAGGAGAAAGAAACAAGTGATCAAAATATCGTCTTCTTCTGGAACTTCTTGCAACTTATCCTAGGGATGAGGAAACGACTGATTTATTACTTTTGAAATACATATTTGTGCCAAATAAAAAGACTCGTCCAATTAACTAGAGTTTCCTTAGTGAGTATGAGGAATGTTTATTTTATTGGGTTCCTGTGCTAAATACTGTTTTAAATTAGATCATAACGAAAAATCCTGTTCCAGACCTTTTAAAAACCTATTATGAGGTATATTACAAACGTATTGAAGTGATTAAGGCTTATATAAAAAAACATGATTTGGAACACGCGTTAGGGTAGATTTCTTGAAACGAAGGTTTCTATTTTTTCATATTTCGGTGTTTAATGATGTCTTCATTGTTGTTTATAGTACGTGTTCTACTTACCTAAGATACAAATTGATGTTAATCCATGATCCTGTTTTGAGGTTTTTTGTTAACTTTATAAAAGCAAAGTTTTAGTTTTATATAACTCTTTGATTATATTTTCAATAAATCAGGTGCCTTTTCACCTGCAATATGACCTGTCCTGTCCAGCCCATTGCCATTTCAATGATTTCACTCTGGTCATGATGTCTTCCACTCCTGCTATTTTCCTTATATACAAGTTCCTCTTCTTTTCTTTCCTGGTTACACCAAGCATGCATCTCTCCATGCTTCTTTGAGTTATCTTCAATCTTTGTATGTCTTTTTTAGTTAAAGTCCATCCATGTCTCTGCTCCATACGTAAGCACTGGCAGGATGCATTTATTAAACACTTTTCTTTTAAGACATGGCATACTGCTCTCAAAAATTGCACTGTTTCTTCCAAAAGCTTTCCATCCAAGTTTTATACGCCGATTAATTTCTTCATCAATGTGAACCTCATTTGATACCTGCTGCTCAAGTTAAATGTAGGTATCGGTTGTCTCAAGCTTTTCTCCGTCAATCGATAAATCTTCGTTTCTTGTAAAAACATTGTACATCACTTCTTCCTTCTGAAAGTTCGTTTTAATCCCACTTATTTACTCTTGTCAGCAAGTTCTTGGACCATATATGTATATATCATCATCATCATCATCATCATTGTCAACCATTATCAATCCACTGCTGGACGAAGGTCTCTCCAAGTTTCCTTCACAATGGTATGTCTTGTGCCAGTCTCCTCCATGTCACTCTCGCATACATTCGAATTTCATCCACCCATCTCCCATGTGGTCTTCTTTTGGGTCTTTTTCTGTCCCTCGAAATCCAGTCTAAAATTTCAGCTGGACATCGATGGTCTGTCCTTCTGGCAATATGTCCAGCCCATTGCCATTTCAGGGATTTTACTTTGATCATGATGTCTTCCACTCTTGTCATTTTTCGGATCCACGAGTTCCTCTTCTTATCTATCCTGGTTACACCAAGCATGCACCTCTCCATGCTGCTTTGAGTTGTCTGCAGCCTTTGTATGTCTCTTTTAGTTAAGGTCCACGTCTCTGCACCATACGTAAGCACTGGAAGGATGCATTGATCAAACACTTTTCTTTTAAGACATAATGGCATATTGCTCTTGAAAATTATGCTGTTTCTTCCAAACGCTCTCCAGGCAAGTTTTATACGACGATTAATTTCTTCATCAATGTGACCCTCACTTGATATCTGCTCTCCAAGATAAATGTAGGTATTGGTTATCTCCAGCTTTTCTCCATCAATCGATAAATCTTTATTTATTGTAAAAGCATTGAACATCACTTTTCTCTTCTGAAAGTTCATTTTTAATCCCTGTTCTTTACTCTTGTCAGCAAGTTCCTGGATCATACTCTGCAGCTCTGATGGGGTAGTTGCAAAAATGACTACGTCATCAGCAAAACGAAGGTGAGTTAGATAATCTCCATTAATATTTATCCCTTTGTTTTCCCAGTTCAGTGATTGAAAGACATTTTCCAAATTGGCATTAAAGAGCTTGGGAGATATGGTGTCTCATTGTCTCTCTCCCTGTCCAATTTTTATGTGTGTTGTATTCTCAAATAGCCGAATCTTTGCACTTGCATTTTCATAGATGTTATTAATAATATTAATGTATGCATCTTGAATACCGCAGGATTTCAAAGTCATTGTAACTACAGATGGTTTCACCGAATCAAAGGCCTTTTCAAAATTGGTAAAAGCCATGCACAATGAAAGTTCATATTCCCTCGCTCTTTCAATTAGTTCTCTCAATACGTGGATATGATCTATAGTGCTGTAGTCACTCCTGAATTCAACTTGTTCTCTCGGTTGAGCCATGTCCAGTGTTACCTTCAAGCGGTGTGAAAGAATTATATATATATAAATTAATTTGCAGAAGTAAAAGAAAATCACAAAATAAGAAAAAAACATAGCTAGTACAATGAGAAGCGCCAAAGGCAGCTATACTAATGTAGTAGCATATATAAAGTGAATTGTAGAAAATAAGAATTGCAAAAATTAAATTTCATAAGGAAATCTGAATGAAACTCAAAACGGAAATTCAAAATTGAAAACCAAAAAAATGAACAAACAGGTTGCCGTCATCAGGAGAACATCAGGAGAACATCACCCTGCGGGAGTGGCCTTTCTAGTACCAACAAACGACAAGGAGAACCAAAAATGTCGGTTGGTCATGCTCACTAGGCCACCAGACCAAACGCCAAAACAGACGCTGAAATTCAAAAAACAAGCGTATAAACAGTAAAAAAATGATAAAAAAGGCTTACCGGTAGACCAAACAGGTCAACGCCATGAACGAAGATCAAACTAAACTGAATCAACGACCCACAAGAACCCAAATATATATGCTAACATTAAAGTGGTCGCGGTTAGATAACTTCCTAGCAAGCCAAAAGAATATGTAAAATGACGAGATGCAAAACTGTGCATGTAAATAGAAGTCTTCAACCACTTGGGACCCATCAAGTGGCACTTTATATTGCCTGACTTACTTAATATTGTAAGGTCCTAGATTAGTAAAGCGTGTCAATGTGCAATTTGAAACTCTTTGAAACCGAATTAAAATTCGAAATTAAGTGTTTTAAATGATGCTTTAAAAAGAACTAGGAAAGTTGTTAGATTGCAATTTAGATAGAAGTGTTTTAAGATTTTTTACGAGCAAAAACTGTGTAGAACATATTTTTACTGTTCTATGAAATTGAGAAAGGAGTAGATTACGATGTATTTCTTTAGAAATACTGGAGGACCAATGAGTGTAATAAATGATATTGAAATCAAAAGCATTTCTTTTATCATAAAGATTATACCTAAGTACCACTTGATGGGTCCGTAGTGGATGAACAATATAAAGTACCACTTGGTGGGTCCCTAGTGGTTGAAGACTTCTATTTACATACACAGTTTTGCATCTCGTCATTTTACATATTCTTTTGACTTGCTAGGAAGTTATCTAACCGCGACCACTTTAACGTTAGCATATATATTTGGGTTCTTGTGGGTCGTTGGTTCAGTTTAGTTTGATCTTCGTTCATGGCGTTGACCTGTTTGGTCTACCGGTAAGCCTTTTTTATCATTTTTTTTACTGTTTATACGCTTGTTTTTTGAATTTCAGCGTCTGTTCTGGCGTTTGGTCTGGTGGCCTAGACCAACCGACATTTTTGGTTCTCCTTGTCGTTTGTTATTACTAGAAAGGCCACTCCCGCAGGTTGATGTTCTCCTGATGACGGCAACCTGTTTGTTAATTTTTTGGTTTTCAATTTTGAATTTCCTTATGGAATTTAATTTATATATATATACACTGGTGGCCACCCAAAATGCAACACCAAGAAGGAAGCATCCGATTGGCCTGAAATTCGCAGCATGCGTCACACGCGAGAGAACATGCAAACGATTAGCATTGCAGGGCATATGCAAATCATGTGCGCCCGGCACGCCACCGAGAAGCACTATAAGAAGGGTGCACGGAAGGCGGGAAGTGTGTTGTGCTGCCGGACCTGTGCGTGGGAAGCTTCCTGATGCCTCGTCGCCGAATACGGCAGTCATTCCAGCACGTTTCGGAGTTTGACAGAGGAAGAATAGTGGCTTATCGCGACAGAGGTTTATCGTACCGAGACATCGACGCCCGTGTGGGACGAGATCCAGCCACAGCGAGGCAAATATGGATTTGGTGGGTGCAAGAGGGACGGACGGACCGACGTGAGCGATTGCCGCAGCCGCGGCACACCACCGAACGAGAGGACCGGCATGTTGTGCGGCAGGCATTGACGGCTCGCACCGCCACATCACGAACGTTAGCGCAGGAATTAGGGTGTGTTGCGCAACAACCTGTGTCAGCACGTACCGTTCGACGTCGTCTGCAGGAGCGGGGGAATTGTCGCACGGCGCCCATTGCTCCGATTACCATTGACGTTACACCACCGGCAAGTGCGGCGACAGTGGGCCGTTGAACGCCGCATCTTGACTACGGAATGGCACGACATTGTCTTCTCCGACGAATCCCGCTTCTGCCTGCAACACCACGATGGTCGGATCCGCGTGTGGCAGCACCGCGGCGAGAGACTGTACGACGCCTGCATTATGCATCGCCATACCTGTCTGTCACCTGGCGTTATGGTTTGGTGCGTAATTGGATATGACACCTGCACCTTTCTGGTACGCATCGCCGGTACACTGAACAGCCACCGCTACATCTCTAAAGTTTTGGAGCCTGTAGTCCTCCCTTACCTGCAGCACCTGCCAGCGGCCACGTTTCAACAGGACAACGCGCCCGCACGTGGCACGCATCGTGCAACAATTCTTCACGGACGACCAGGTGTCACTGCTGCCGTGGCCCGCCTGTTCTCCCAATATGTCGCCCATCGAACACGTCTGGTCGCTGATCGGCAACCGAGTGGCCCGGCAAGCACCACCCGCGGCTACGCCTGATGAACTGTGGCAACGTGTGGAAGCAGCCTGGAGCGACATACCCCAAGCCAACATCCAAAGCCACTTTCGTTCGATACCGCGGCGTGTAGCGGCCGTTATTGCCAGCCATGGGGGCCACACGAACTATTGATGTCTGCGTGTTCCGCAAGTCGCACGGGCCTGTAAGCTCAATCGTTTCATCTTTGTATCTGTTGTTATGTGTCCAGTAAATCTGGCTTTGCTATCTCGTGTCCTTCTTGGTGTTGCTTTTTGGGTGGCCAGCAGTGTATATATATGCATGTATATAAGGGATGTAAGGTCAGGTGATGCGTAACATCATAGCCTCTCCTTGACAAATGTCAACCCCGCCTTCTCGTGGTGCATCCTGTTCCCACTAAAGGGGCTCTGACGACCGCCCATAGCGGTATAACTATACCATCGGGATCAGAGGAAATTCTATCCCACACTCACCAACCCGCTTGGCCAGCGTGGTGAGTTATGGCCAAACCCTCCAAAATGATTCCACAACTTAAATCTTGGCCCTCAGTCTCCGGCAGCTGGAATGTACCTGGCCAAGGCAGCGGCCAGTGCGACATGAAGGCAGAGGGTGCTAAGAATCCCCGGAGGACCGGACTAGGCTGCCATCTGATGCTGACCTTGGCTACTTACAATGGACGCTCCCTATCTTCTGATTCAAGGCTTCTTGAATTGGAAGAGGAACTACAAAGGATCAAGTGGGACATCGTGGGGCTAAGTGAGGTAAGGAGAAAAGGAGAAGATCTCATCGAACTGAAAAGTGGACATCTCTTCTACTATCGTGGGACAGATACTGGCAGAACTAGTGGTGTTGGATTTATAATAAACAAGAAACTGAAGGATAAAGTTGTAGAAGTTGAAAGTTCCTCTGACAGAGCTGCACGACTTGTTATCCAACTCTCGAAAAGATACCAGGCTCAGATTATTCAAACTTATGCACCCACCACAAGTCATCCTGAAGAAGAAATTGAAGAATTTTATGAGGAAATTTGTCATCTAAATAATAAAGGTAAGCAGCACTTGAAAATAATTATGGGAGATTTCAATGCAAAAATAGGGCAACGGCAACAGAATGAAACTTCAGTAGGTAAATTCGGTCATGGCAACAGAAACCAGCGTGGAAATACTCTCGTTGAGTTTGCAGAGGCAGAAGGGTTTTTCATCTTGAACTCCTTCTTCAAGAAAAAGCCACACAGGAAATGGACATGGAGACATCCAAATGGGACGACAAGTGAAATTGATTTTATTATGTGTAACAAAAAAATTCGCCATAGAAGACTGCAGTGTGCTAAACAAGTTCAACACAGGTAGTGACCATAGATTGGTGAGATGTAAGATGCACCTCAACACCAAACTTGAACGTGGCAAGCTCATAAGACAAACAAAATGTATTGACATAACCAACCTTAAAAAACACCATAATACCTTCAAGTTAGAACTGAAGAACAGGTTCTCTGCTTTAGAAGGCCTAACATCGGAAGAAGTGGACATCTCTGAAGTTAACAGAAAAATAACCAAAGCTCTTATGGAAACAGCAACAAAATTAGCTGGGTCTAAGAACAAGTTGCATGTGAACAAATTATCAGGAAAAACCAAAATGTTGATGCAAAAGAAGAGAGATGAGGACAAATAAAGAAGATGTGACTTCCAAAGTGGAATATATAGAGCTATGCAAGACAGTAAGAAAAAGTATCACTGAAGACGTAAGGAAATTCAACTGTGAACTAGTGAGGAAAGCAATTGAAAACAACCAAAGCCTAAAGATAGCAAAGGGACATCTCAGTAAGGGAAGAAAACAGATTATGGCACTGAGAAAAGAAGATGGTTCTGTAACAAGAAATAGAGGCGAAATCTTGACAAGAGTGAAAGATTTCTACTCCAAATTATATGAAAGGGATGATATATGCACTCCAGACATCATGAAAGATACCAGTACCAGAGTTCCTCCAGTCCTTCCAGCAGAAGTTGCACATGCAATCAAGAACATGAAGCGAGGAAAAGCTCCAGGAGAAGATGGAATTACTGTAGACATCATACAAGAAGCAAGTGGAGAAATCGAAACAGTACTCGCCCAAATTTTCACTCGATGCCTTAATGAAGGAAAGATTCCTGAGGATTGGAACACCGCTACAATGATCCTGCTACATAAGAAAGGTGACATTGAGGATCTCGGAAACTACAGACCTATCAGCCTCCTATCAGTAGTTTATAAAATCTTCACTAAAGTTCTTTCACACCGCTTGAAGGTAGCACTAGACATGGCTCAACCGAGAGAACAAGCTGGATTCAGGAGTGGCTACAGCACAATAGATCATATCCACGTGCTGAGAGAACTAATTGAAAGAGCGAGGGAATATGAACTTCCATTGTGCATGGCTTTTATCGATTATGAAAAAGCCTTTGATTCGGTGAAACCATCAGCAGTTACAATGGCTCTGAAAACCTGCGGTATTGAAGATGCATACATTAATATTATTAATAACATCTATGAAAATGCAAGTGCAAAGATTAGGCTGTTTGAAAATACAACACACGTAAAAATTGGAAAGGGAGTGAGACAAGGTGACACCATATCTCCGAAGCTCTTTAATGCCACATTGGAGGGTGTTTTTCAGTCGCTGAGCTGGGAAAACACGGGGATAAAGATTAATGGAGATTATCTAACCCACCTTCGTTTTGCTGATGACGTAGTCATTTTTGCAACTACCCCATCAGAGCTGCAGAGTATGATCCAGGAACTTGCTGACAAGAGTAAAGAAGTGGGATTAAAAATGAACTTTCAGAAGACAAAAGTGATGTTCAATGCTTTTACAAGAAATGAAGATTTATCGATTGATGGAGAAAAGCTGGAGATAACAGACACATACGTTTATCTTGGACAACAGATATCAAGTGAGGGTCACATTGATGAAGAAATTAATCGGCGTACAAAACTTGCCTGGACAGCTTTTGGAAGAAACAGCATAATTTTCAAGAGCAATATGCCATTATGTCTTAAAAGAAAAGTGTTTGATCAATGCATCCTTCCAGTGCTTACGTATGGTGCAGAGACGTGGACCTTAACTAAAAGAGACATACAAAGGCTGCAGACAACTCAAAGCAGCATGGAGAGGTGCATGCTTGGTGTAACCAGGAGAGATAAGAAGAGGAACTCGTGGATCCGAAAAATGACAAGAGTGGAAGACATCATGATCAGAGTTAAATCCCTGAAATGGCAATGGGCTGGACATACTGCCAGAAGGACAGATCATCGATGGACAGCCGAAATTTTAGATTGGATTCCAAGGGACAGGAAAAGACCCAGAAGAAGACCACATGGGAGATGGGTGGATGAAATTCGAAAGTATGCAGGGGTGACATGGAGGAGACTGGCACAAGACAGACCGTTGTGGAGGAAACTTGGGGAGACCTTCGTCCAGCAGTGGATTGATAATGGTTGACAATGATGATGATGATGATGATATACACAGTATATATTATATGTTTCAATATTTCGATACATTCTCATACTTGGATGATTAAATAACAGCAGAATTTGGGACAATTACAGCACTGAAATTGTTTGATTATCTGTTTTCATGATGAAGATATATAAAATTTCAAGTCCTCGTACTATTTCCATACCTTATGAGTAGCTTCTGGAAATTGTTCCATAAAATGACTGAACGTGGACCAGGTCGTGAGAGAAAATTTCTCGTCTTACAACGCGCATCCGCAAGTTGTTATGCAAATATGGCAGCGGCTCGACGAGTAACGCTAACAAACAGGAAACGGACGCGTACGTTCATTTTGGTAATCATACAACTCGTTTGGGATTTGTAATGGGAAATTTTTGATCTTCTGCGGACCGTTGATTTAAAAAAGAGGAGCCAATGAAGCAATGTGCGAGTATTGAGTCAAATCACCAACCAAAATCTCTAAATTGATTCGTGAGAACCTCCTTCCTATGGATTTATTTTTATGACATTTACATGCTTTCTTTGCTGAATATTTTGTTCAGATGACAAGACTCACTGTAAAATTGAATCCTATAATGTTTCAGGTGACGCGGAGCAGGGTTCAATTTTTTTTTTTTTTTTGATTGGATACCACCGTGAACAACTCATAGTGCTATAAGCAGTCGCCCGTCCCTAATTTAGGGTCACTGGTTCCAGGGAAAGGAGAGAGCCAGTGCCGTAAGACAAACACAACATTCATGCCTCACTGGAATTCGAACCCGGACCCTTTGGGCGAATGATCAGAGGCCATCGCTTAGACCCCTGGGCCACCGGGGCGGCGCAGAGGTCCATGCCTAAGCGCAGAAGGATAGTGAAAGTTCGTGGAGAAGGGGATCCCCCTTAAGATTTTGTCTGTTTGTTCGGGCGTACAGCAGGGCCGTAGCTACCGGGAGGGCAGGAAGGGCGGTTGCCCTCCCAGAATTTTCAGTCCAGGAGCGTAAATTCAAGCGCTGGGGGATGTAAAAAATAGTTCTAACTAAAAAAAGAAAGTCACACCCTTCGGTATTTTCTTTTTAAAGACTTTAGTTAGTCTCATACAGTATTCCATGCAGTTAACATACACTACGAAATGTGAACATCTCATATCCATGAAGGGAATTTCCCAAAACAGTGAATGGAGGCATAGAAAACAATATGCTGATATGCCTAACCTCCACGACCTTTCCGAACGTGTCGTTGGGATGAAGAGCTTATTAATCACTTGTGGTCTGTCGCAAAAAATTCTGTGAGCGTTTGACCTTGAACGGAATTTTCCCAAGCTCTACCCCTAAAGCTTCTTCCTATTGTTACCTTTTGATCCGACACTCATTCATTTTCTGCGCTGGTTTGTTCTTCGTTCTGCATTTCTGTGGAATATCGTGTTGTCGGCGTTCACATAACGTTTACGCTTTACTTGATATTTATAACCTGTGTTTCTTGGGTATTTACCGAATTTTTATATTTTTAATAAAATTGAAAACAAGAAAGATGACACCGAATTTTCGGGTGTAATAAGCACGTCTTTTGAATCCATTCTGATGCAAATTAAATTTATCAAAGCTATTCAAAGTCAATGAAACCGATATGGAAAACAATAGATCTGAAGAAAGAAAGAAGATTTTCAATCGGGTTTTTAATCCCTCAGATATTGGTGTAAACGGAATCGTGAGCTTACGAACTCTTAGAAACAGAGATATCGTCAAAAATAAGATGTGACTTTACGTCCCCTGGTGAGAAAACCATGCATTATTTTAGGCAGAAAGTATTCTCAAAAGGTTTATCCATGTAAGCGGTATCGGTCCAAGAAAAAAAAATTGTCGATTTTCAGGAACCCAGATTTTGCTACAAATACTTCAGAAGCAGAAGTTAACACTTATGACCCTTGGTGGCCAAACCATTCTTTACCAAACATTAGAAATTATGTGAAAAATATTTTCCATCAGGTCTTGTATGCGATACAGGAAGAATTTTTCAAATCGGAGCTTTAGGAGCAGAAATAACGTAGAAAACGCAATTTACCTTTGTGCCCCCTAGCGGAAAGTCTATTATTTACTTGTAAATTTTGAATTTATAGGAAAAACATTTCGCATCGGAAACACTATCTAACAAAAAAGGAATTTTTCAAATCGGACTCTTAGAAGTATAGATATTGACAAAAATAAGATGTACATCTACGCCCCTGGCGTAGAAACCATGCATTATTTCAAAAAGCATCAGCAATATCGGTCAACAAACGACTTTTTTTTCAATCGAGATTTTAGTAGCTCATATTTTGCTGCAAATACATCAGAAGCGGAAATTAAGACTTACGCCACCTGGTGGCCAAACCATTTTTTACAAAAATTAGAAATTATGTGCAAACGATTTCCCATCAGGAGCTGTATCCAGCGCAGAAAGAATTTTTCAAATCGCAGATTTAGAAGCAGAGATATAGGGGGAAACGCAACTTACCGCTACGCCCCCTAGCTGAAAGTCTATGAATTACTTGAAAATTTTAAAATTCTATGAAAAACATGTCACACAGAAAACACTATCCAATAAAGAAGGAATTTTACAAATCGGACTCCTAGAAGTAGAGATATTGACAAAAATAAGATGTACATCTACGCCCCTGGCGGAGAAAAAGTGGAATATTTTAAGAAGAAAATATTCCGAAAAGGTTTATTGATGTGAGTGACATCAGTTCACGAAGGAATTTTTTCAATCGATATTTTAGAAGCTCAGATTTTATGATAAACACATCAGAAGCAAAAATTAACGCTTGCGCCCCCTGGTGGCCAAAGTATTCTTTACCAAAAATTTGAAATTATATGCAAAAGATTTTCCACCAGGAGATGTATCCGCTGAAGAAAATTTTTTTTTCAAATCGGAGTTTTAAAAGAAGAGTTATCGGGGAAAATGTAATTTACTTTTACGCCCCCTAGCTAGCGGAAAATCTATGCGCAATTTGAAAAACTAACTATATCTAAAATACTCTTCGATATAAATGGAATCGAAATATGAAAAAAAATTTTCAATCGGATGTTTAGAAGCAAATATGTGGAATAAAACGTATTTTTGAATTCGACATCATCTGCATTTACGCCCTCAAGCGGCGAAATTGTACATCTTAAAGAAAAACGAAATAAAGGATGATCATTAGCATATTTCAAGCTTCCCAATGCAAAAAGACTTTTTCAAATCGGACTAATAGTTGCAGAGATATCGTGGGTACAGACAGACGGACGGACGAACGGACGGACAAACCGATAACATAAGCACGATCTTTTTTTACAAAAGACGTGCTAAAAACCTGAAGTGCGATTTTTGAACGATTATAATATTTTCCTATAACGGCGGTGTGAGAAAATAAAAACCACGTATTATTCGGGTGGAACTCGAAGGGGCGTAAATTTGATCTCGAAGGGGCGCAATTTCAAGTCTCACCCTCCCAGATAAGAAAAGCTTGCTACGGTCCTGGATTGAAGTGGTCGCCTATGCGGCCGTCGCTTTTGCGGCCGGTGCGAAAAACGTAGCTTTTGCGGCCGTTCGTTCTTTGACTCTCCCCTTTTGAGATTAAACATGGCTGCTGCCCTTTTGTGACTTTCAGACTTCCTAGGAGTGTCCGCGTTCCTTTTGTGCTGTTTTTTCCCCCACCACTGATTGCTCGCCATTAAATACAATTTCTTTTAGAGTGTGCATCGTTTCGGATCTTTAGCAATGGAATCTTTTGAAGTCATTGAGACAACAAACAAGAAAGATGAAACAGAATTTTCGGTTGTAATGAACACGTCTTTTGAATTCTTCCGACACGAATAAAATATTTAAAATCATTCATGAACTGTGCACAAAAGATTTCTGGTAGATGAAGGAAGATATCGGAGTCAAATGGATTTTCATGTCGAACAGTTAGAAGAAGAGGTGTGCTGAGGAAAGATTTTTTAAATACGTCTCCTGGAAGCAGAGATAGCAAGAAGAAGACTAACATTTACGCTCCTAGCGGGAAAACTGTGCGGTTCACTATAAACCGCCACACGGGAAAACTGCCACACATCTTTCATCAACTTGGAAAACTGCCACACATCGGAAAACTACTGCACAGGAAAACTGCCACATGTTTTTCATTAAGGGGCCGGGCACAAATTGCTGTTCCTCCGAGTAACACTTTGAATGTGTGGCGGTTTTCCAATGGGGCAATTTTCCTGTGTGGCAGTTTTCCAAGTTGGTGAAAGACATGTGACAATTTTCCTGTGTGGCGGTTTCCCGGCAACCAAACTGTGCATTATTTCAGGAAGGAAATGCCCACAACTATTTTTCGTAATTAGTAGCATCTGACTGAAAAATGATTTTTTCAATAGGCTTTTTAGACTCGCAGATAGTGCTGTAAATATGCTGTGAACAGAAACATGAACATATGCCCTCTGGTGGCAAACTTGTACCTTAAGAAAAATGTTAAATTGTAAGTAAAACATTTCGCGCTAGAAACGCTCGCAGACAAAGACAGAAATTTTCAAATGGGACTAATAGTTTCAGAGATATGGTGTCCATAGACGGACAAAGTGATACGATAAGCACGTGTTTTTTTTTACAAAAGACATGCTACAGTTAAACGTATTCTTTATATGATGGTTATAGATATAGAATAAAAAGGAAGGATCAGTGTGGCTCGATAATATGGAATTTTTCGAAAGAAAAAAGCGAAAAGTACAACGGGCGAATTACACTTTTATCGCAATCTGAGAACAGGGGAATAGACAAGCATATACCCATATAGTGGGAACAGACAAGCAGATAGACATATAGTAGGGGCAGACAAGCATAAAGCCATGTATTATGGATAGACAAGTATTTTGTTTTTAACTAGAAAGGAGAAGCTTCAAAATTGTGAACTTTCCTTCACACTTTGCCCAGGCTTAGGACTGGCAGCGTTTACACAAATAAAACGCTGGCGTGTTTAAAAGTTACATTTTTTGTTTTAAAATGTAGAGAATTTTAGGAAGGGAGTGTCTGACCGCAGGTCTTAAACAACTCTTAGAAATATGAAGCTAGGAGAGTTGGGCTAGAGTGCCCGATAGGAAAGTCACACGGAAGCGAGGTAGAAAGCGGAAGGAAGATGCCCTTATTTATAACCGGGGCGCCAGTACCCGGGGCCCGACGGCTTAACGTGCCCATGCGACGCACGGCTGATATTTGGTGATTCGAGCGTCCGTAGCTGCTAGGATCGAACCTGAGATCTTCTCCATGGCAGTCACTAATGTTGACCACTAGGACATCCGTGTCCCATTTTTATCCTTACTGAAACTTCTGTATATGCGCCAGCTTTCTAAGACATAATTTAATGTCATGAGTTTTGGCATAGTCTTCCAGAATTTTGCGAATATTTTCATCTAATTGGATATACACTTTTTTCTTTTATTTCCTTTCATATTGAGGGTATTCCTATCGTAAATAAGATCATTGTGTTTGGCTTCACTTTTTAAACTTTTTATCAACATAAAAAAATTGGGATGTGGTTTCTTAATTAATGAGTTCAATCGGAAATTCCATCCCTCCATAGCATTATTCGTACAGTGGCGTCTACCATGACAGTTCCAAAAATCAAGCTTAATATTATCATTGTCCAACCACTGATCTGTAAAATAGTTATAAAAAAGCTGTAGCTTCTCATTGTTGGAGAGTCTTCTTGTACGGCTAACCAGCCGTCATCGACATCATCGACAGGAAGGTAAGCCAAGGCAGAGTACATGCGTATGCGCAGTCTCATTTCTTCGTAGTCGGTATATTCGCTGACCAATCCCAAGTTCTGAACGTTGCGCCAGAGACATTGGTTAAAATGATAATTGCATCCATTAATTTTTATAGATAGAAATAGTTTCCTCAATGAATCGATTGCAGCCATCTCAAAATCCATTGTTCACCGTCTCCGGATTCCTTTCATTTACGTGCTGCTTCACAAGGGAGAAGAACCGTTCGTATGTTTGTTTCTTCTTATTTGGCATTAAGGCATACACGGTAGGAATTACATTCGTTTCTTGTAAGGAGCTACCAATATCTACATGAATTGTATAAATCTGCAAGAATTGCTTACTGCAGCTCTTGAATGTTCCATCTACAAAGAAGGCTTCACATTTAGTTAAAGCTTCTTTTCCCCTTTTTGTGGCAAATGCGATTCTTCTTTCTTTCATTCCATCATGGAATAGAAGAAAACTCTCCTTTTCTTCATTGAGCAATAAAACATTGTCAGGCAGTATAATTTCTTCTATACTTTTGGGGTCGTTTGAAGTCCCACGCGCTTTGGTCCGAATCCAATTCAGACTGTGCTTCACGGTAGAATATAACGGCACTTCCGTCACGAAGTCATACCCACGGTCCATAAGTTCTGTCATTTCTTCGCGGTAAATTGTTAGCAGTTGTTGATCTTCGCGAGCCCGCTTTTTGGTATTATGTAATTTCTTTTTAACATCAATCTCTGCTAAATTTGGTTTACAAGTATGATCTGTTACTTCTAGAACAAAGCTTTCCTTTGAAGACATTCGCCCCTTACACTTTTCACTCTTTTCTTTCGAGCAAATCCACATTATCGAACCATTCTGATTTCACCTTTTCATTCGATATCGATAACCATCTTGAAAGCACACGGTTTGTTTTTTGTTGTCTCAATGACTTCAAAAGATTCCATTGTTAAAGATCCGAAACGATGCACACTCAAAACAACGAACTATAATGAAATGGCAGTCCACGTGTCCCATCAGGTTTGGCGATTTTTTAACCATGTGACATCTAGCCTCCCTCGGGCAATCAGTGGTGGGGAAACAACGCAAAAGGAAAAAGATAATATTTTGATTCTCCCCTTTTCAGATAAAACAGATAAGCCTTGTTTTATCTGAAAAAGGATGAATCAAAATACGAACGGCCGCAAAAGCTACGTTTTTCGGACCGGCCGCAAAAGCGACGACACCCCTGGAGTATCGTATAACGACCACCGTGAACAACTCCATGGGCTATAAGTAATTGCTGTCCGTAATTTGGGGCTAGTGCAATTAGACAAGCACACCATTCATGCTTCATCGGGATTTGAACGCGGACCCATTTGGGATGAATGATTAGATGCCAACTCTTCGTGCAATCAGCCACGCTGCGTCGCGGCTTCCTCTCTAGGAAGTGTGTTTTGTCAAGAATTCCGTTGAGCGGTCATCCACGCCTAAGCACAAAAGGTTAGTAAAAGTTCACGGGAAACCTATTCTCCCCAGAGACGTGTGGTATGTGAGCAAGCCAACCTGGGTGATAAGCTGCCAGGAAAGGGGAAAGGAAGGAATCCTCTTCAGGAGTGCGAAGAAAAAGGGAACAGAGCAAGGGATTTTGGGAAGTGGCGGACTGGCGATCCAGAAACTGCCCTGGAAGACGTTTTGTGCGGCCCACTTTCGAATAAAATGGACAAGGTATTCCATCCCTAAAAAAAGATTTGTCAACGCCACCATTTACAGTTTAAACTTCTTTTCAACAGGAGCGAAGTGGGCAGATGGAGTACCGGGAAAATTTCCGGTGGGCCGTTGTATTCTGGGCTGGTAAACTTCATGCTAACTAACTAAAAAAAATTTTTTCTTCATGGTATAGAAGACAACTAAGTTATTTTGGAAGGAAATAGTTTGTTTGCCACTCTGACGGCATCGGAAAAAAAAAAAAAAAACCGCAGTTTTTTTATTCGACCCCCACCCCCACCCCTTTCAAGATTCAAGATTAAGCGCTGTCCCTTTCGACTGATTTCTTACACCTCAACCCGTTTTGTTTAATTGCTATTCGAGTGATCAATATAAGTAAATTTACTATCCACATAAATACACTGGTGTGCAAAAATTAGGGACGAAGAGGAGAAATTAGCATAACAGCGAAACGAGCAGGCAGAACGGACCGAAAGACCACTCAGGAGATAGACTAGGGTCCGGTACAGTAGGTCATGCGCATATATGCAGCATGACGTAAGGGGAGGGAGAGTGTCGGAAGGGTATAAAGCACACGGACGGTGTACGCTCAGCAATTCGGAGGCCGCGGGTGGCCTAGTGGGCAACGTTCGTGACTGCCACGGAAAGGACCTCAGGTTCGATCCCAGCAGGTAAGAATGCTCGATCCACTAAATATCCGCCGTGCGTTGGATGGGCACGTTAAGCCGTCGGACCCCGGTAATAAATAAGGGCGTCTTCCTCCCCCTTTCTACTTCGCTTCCGTGTCACTTTCCTATCCGGCAATCTAGCCCAAATCTCCTAGCTTCCTATTTCTAAGGGTTGTTTAAGACCTGGGGTCAGGCACTCTCTTTCTAAAATCCTCTACATATGATCATGATCATGCTTAGCAATTCGGTGAAAGCTATTGCACGGTGTATATCGGTTTGAACGACGTCGAGTTGCTGCCACCGTGTGATATGGCCAACAGGCAATCCAGTAGACGCCATCTGGATGACTTTACCCGAGGTCGCGTCATTGGGAAGTTGGAAGAAGGTCGAAGTCTGACTAGTGTGGCCGAGGAGTTCGGGTTCGCTCACAGCATCGTTTCACGAGCTTCGAGAGCATTTCAAACAACAGGAACAGCTGTCCGAGAGTTTAGCAGTGGTCGTCCACGAGCAACCACGGCAGCGGACGACCGGTATATTGTCCTACAGGCGAGAAGAGACAGACGGCAGACAGCGGGAGAAATCGCAAGGCACATGCAACAGACAACTGGACGTCCGTTATCGCGTTTTACCGTGGCCAGGAGGCTGCACAAAGGTGGTCTATTTGCACGACGACCAATACGGCGTGTGCCATTAACGCCTGCTCATCGGAGACGGCGGTTTCTGTGGTGCCAGGAACACAAGAACTGGACACATCAGCAATGGGGTCGAGTTCTCTTTACGGATGAGAGCCGATTTAGTCTGACCAGCGATTCTGGACGTATACGCATCTGGAGAGAGCCGGGAACACGTAATCACACTTCCAACATCATCGAAAGGGACCGGTTTGGAGGTGGCGGAATTCTCGTTTGGGGTGGTATCATGCTTGGTAGCTGTACTGACCTCAACATCTTCCAAGAAGGTTCAGTCACTGGTGTTCGCTATTGTACCGAGGCTCTCCTGCCTCACGTGCGTCTGTTTAGAGGTGCTGTGGGTCCTGAGTTCCTCTTCATGGGCGACAATGCTAAACCTCATCGTACAGTGGCTGTCGCAGAGCTGTTGGAGAGTGAATATATTCAACGCATGGATTGGCCTGCAAGGTCTCCGGACCTAAATCCAATCGAACACGTGTGGGACCTTCTCGGGAGACGCTTGACAGCACGTCACCTGCCGCCAGCAACGATTCCGCAGCTGCGATTGGCGCTACAAGAGGAATGGACCGCGATGCCTCAACAGCTCCTTGACAACCTCGTCCTCAGCATGGACACACGTAAATCCTGCAACGCAGTCAGGGTTGATCATATCCCCTACTAAAGACTGGATTTTTCTTGGCAGCCGCCTGTCACATGGACGTTTCTGTCTTCTGTCCAGTTGTGCTCGAAGCTACCTTTTCAATAAAGTGCCTTTGTATCCTTTGAATTCCTTGTTTGGACGGTTTTGCTCACTTGTCCCGTATTCTTACATCTAGGGGATGTATGATTTGAGTCGATGTGGAGCACTTCTGCACGACGTTACATTCGAAAAACCGTCTCGTCCTTAATTTTTGCACGCCAGTGTAGTATGAAATCAATAAAAACCCTGACTTTTCTTTTTGTAATCTCACGAATCAATTATTTCATTCGGTGATACAAACTCACGAAATTCGTTGTCTACGACTAATGCATGGAGATTTACTCTCTCTCTCTCTCTCTCTCTCTCTCTATATATATATATATATATAGAGAGAGAGAGAGAGAGGTATATTTGTTTTCTTTTAAACTGGGATGCATCCGATTTACTACTTTTTTGGGTCTCACAGCTCCACGAATTTTTTTAACTGCAGTTTTGAAAAGGTTTGTTACAGGCAGAAGTACTTTTCCAGTTTTAAAGTAATTAAATAAACATTAAATCCTTCACCCTTCAATTCCACACACTTTAAAAGTTTGCTTTGAAATTCTTGAAATTTTGAATTTCTAAATGTGACTTCTTCGTATTTTTTATTTCGTTTACGATAGCTAAATTATGAAGAAGTAAATTTCTCCATCATTTTTTGTGCCAGGTGCGGAATTCGAAACCACAACTCTCGGCTCCGGAGTTCCGAGTGCTATCCACTATACTACACTGGTGAGTACTCTCACTGTTATCTGTCTTTATCTCATGTACGTCCTGCACAGCAGGCACGTCACATCTCCCCAGAAAGGGGCCACGGGGATGGCCCACAGGTCATGCCGGGACCATGTGTCCCAGTATCCAATGAAGAACGTGCATTTGAGAAATCTCAGACAATTTGGTGTGTGGAACGTAACATCACACTGATTGATTTTTTCGAAGCACTGAAGAAGGGATTCTCATTTTTCATGTCTCGCCGTGTGGAAAGAACATAACACCATTGCGAGATACCTAGCGCCAGACCATCCTAAAAGTTCGGGCGCCTATATGACGAAGCAAATTTCTCCAACATTTTTACTTCAGGGATTCGAACCCACAACTCTCAGCTCCGGAGCTCCGAGTGCTATCCACTATATTACACTGGCAAGTGCTCTCACTGCTATCTGCCTTTATCTCATGTGCATCCTTGCGGGGCAGGCACGTCACAAAATCTTGAGAAAATTCTTTTCATTTTGGCACATTTTGCTTTCCTTCTCGTTAAAAGCAAAGAAATCTTTACAATTCCGAACACATTTATGGTTATAAAATTCGTAAGAGTGGAAAAATATCTTCGATAGATAGTCTGTCTTAGAGAACGTGCCATGTTTGTTTCTTCAAAAATTTTACTAGGGCTATTATAATTATGCTGTAGTCTAGAAAAATGAGTAAAATATTTATCATTGCCTCAACACAAAGAGTAATTCTTAGCCTTGTGTTGAAAAGACGTTTAAACAGGTAATCGTGATGTGGACGTATACTTTTAATTTTAGAGATGGGATACTTTCATAATTTTTCCCAAACTGTGGGTCACAAAACAACCACGTGCAGGGCCGTTTCCAAATTATCAGTCCGCCACTGCGTTTCAACATAATTCTACGAATCGTTACAGTTTTTTACGCTTTCCAACCGTAGGTTGAAGAAGCGTATATGCTCCAGCTTTGTCCGTCCGCCTGTCCGTACGATAACTCGTGTAAAAATGGTTCGATTACGATGAAATTTTGGTATATGATAGGGGATCATCTGCGGACGAACCGTACTGAAAATGGGCGAAATGGGGTCAAATATTAGGACATAGGAGAAGGATGCATTCCATTGCCCAAAATTTCATCGAATTGAACAATATAACTTGCGTAAATGTGGTTCGATTTCGATGAAATTTTAGTATGTGGTAGGGAACCAACTGGGGACGAACCCTATTCAAAATGGACGAAATAGGGTTAAAGGTCAGGACATAGCAGCGGAATGCATTCGATTGCCCTTATGCGCCATAACTAACGTAAATATGGTTCGATTTCGATGAAATTTTAGCACTTCATCCATTTTCAATAGGAGACGAACCCTATTGAAAATAGGTGAAGTGGGCTTAAAGGTCAGGACATAAAAGCGGGATGCATTCCATTGCCCTTATGCATCATAACTTACGTAAATATCGTTTAATTTCGATGAAATTTCAGTATGTCGTAGAGAACCACCTGGAGACGTACCCAATTGAAAATGGGGGAAGTGGGCTCAAAGGTCAGGACATAGGAGCGGGATGCATTCCATTACCCTTATGTCTCATAACTTGCGTAAATATGGTTGGATTTCGATGAAATTTTAGTATGTCGTAGAGGACCACCTGGAGACGAATCCTATTTGGGTGAAGTGGGGTCAAAGGTCAGGACATAGGATCGGGATCCATTTCATTGCCCTTGTGTGTTATAACTTACGTAAAAATGCTTCAATTGAGACAAAACTTTTCATGTTGTTCCGGAAGTATATTTTACCGGTTCTGTTGAATATCATCGAAATGGGGTCAAAGGTCGGGTCATAGGAGCTAGATTTATTCTACAGCCATTATCCTCATAACTTGAGTAATGATTTCTGGTATGTTGGAAAGCGTATCATAATCAATGCATTGTGTGATTTTACTAACTTGTTCGTATTGAGACAATAATGTTCACCCATTTTTCTGGACAGCAGATCACTGGTAAAATTTAATGTAAGTGCAAAATAATTCGTTGCTGAGAAGTATCAGGAAACGTACGTTCCCTGAGAGATACTGTCGAAGACTTTATTCCATTCTTATGAGTTAGCCTATATAGCCCGTCCTAAGACGGTTGTATTTAAGCTTTAAATAAATATTAATGTATAGGGGATGTTCCCCGCCTTAAGACGGGGAAATTTTTAATTGAAGCAGATTGTAAACAAATAAAATAGACGCCAGTTCTTTTGTAAGGAAATATAGTACAAATTTCTATAGCAAGAACTCATTCATGTTAGAACTGAAAATTATATGCTATTTATTTCTGTTTTTCAAAAGACCTCGCGATAAATAAACATTCTGTGCGAAATATTTGTTGTTTAGCAATTTTCTTTGCAGTCCAGTTGTTTTCGTGTAAACTTACCTTAATAACTTTTGCTTTGATTTTTCGCGTTAAATTACTTTCTCTCCGTCACACATGTTTTTCCGTTCATGGCTTGTTTTCGACTGTCCTATTCGACGGTTAGTTTGAAACTTCATAACGAAGCCTTTTCTACAAAATAAAGTGACGTCTGGCATTACAAATCGGAACTACCTAAATACTCTACATGTGCTATTGGGGCGACATCTGTTTTTATATGTAAACTTGCTCACTTCGACATCGCAAGATTTCAGTTTTCATTGTAGGCTAGAGCGTTTAGATAGATCGATATTTTGCAAAATGTTTAATATAATCAGCACTAAACTCTGATAGTTAAATCAAAAAAGTAAAAACTGATTATAAAGCGTACAAATTAATATTCGGATTGTGATAAATTAAATTAAGGACCTTTCCTGTTATTTACCCACCACTGTTTGCTTTTGCTCATTGTTACATAAAATGACACTATTTGACTTCCGAATAAGAACGCTTTCAAGCAGTTCCCGATTTTGAGTGTATGGTTCCGCTTTGTTTACATGAAACCTGATCACACTCAACATGAGAGCAGGTGGTTCACGATAAATCTTATGGGAATTTTTTTTATTGATATATAAAATGACACTATAAATAGCAAAAACCTACAAATTCACTTTTTTATAAAATTTAAACTGTTTAAGTAATATATAAAAGAAAAAAATCATACAGTATAAGAAAACAAATAAAAATAGCTACAAATTAGGTATTAATATCATTCTGGGGGGCAATACGCTACGATATCTTTCATAATTTCTTAAAATAGATCGTCATTAGTTTTCAATCTTTTTCGCCACATAAATTCACACTAATCCAACGTGCTCCTATGAGTGCCCCAACGAGTTTTATTTTTAAATTTAGCGCAGACAAACGGTTAAAAGAACATTCCTTCGGAATGGCTATAATGCCAAAGCGGAGACAAACGGTCAAAAGAACGTGATCACTGTCCATAGGTGCGCCATAGGTGGTACGCACAGAGAAGCACGTGATCACAGCGCATCTGCTACCGAGGGCTCTAGGTTCTACTTTCGAAATGGGGAACTACTTAATTGAAAGCGTTCGTATTCGGAAGTCAAATGGTGGCGGGCAGATAAAAGGAAAGGTCCAAAATTAATATACAAACGCAACTTGCCGTGATATTAAGAATTCAATTCGGATTTTGTAGATCGGATAAACAGTATTCGAGTCATTCCTAATCCAGTGTTTTTAAATTAGCACGCGATCACCTTGACATCTAAAAGTGATCTCGTGCTATCATATAGCAGGCAATCATTTTGACCTCGCGAGAGCACACGCGAATTGATCGATAAGTGATGATGCAACAATGCAGACGTTGGTGTGACGTCAAGCGTTCCAGAGAGGTGGATCTGGGTGTTTATATTATTAATTTTATTGGTATAACTGAATTCAGGATTTGTAATAGTTTCTACGTTTATTTGTTGTTATTTTCTGTTTGAGGGTTTAAAACGACCAGTAGTGAGCAACTCGATGGACTATAAGCAGTGGCCCGCCTCTAATTTAGGGTAATTGGTTCTAGGAAAGAGAGGGAGTTGTAGCCATAAGACAAGCACAACATCCATGCCTCAACGGCATTCGAACCCGTACCCATCTCGGCCGCGTGGTCCTAAGCCAACGCTTGGACCAGTGCGCTATCGGGGTGGACCTCACTTTTAGTGAAAGAAATTCAAATGTGACAAAAATTAATTTATTTTTCAAGAATAATCTATCATTAATAAAATAATTACGAAAAGTCTCTTAAAAATACTGAAATTATCCAGAATTGCAAGAATTTTATTGCAAATTTATAAAGTGAGGCAAATTAAAGAATGAGAAAATTAATTTTTATTTAGTTACTTTCAGATGGGAAAAATTGTTTTACCTGTAGCTGAAACAGACTTTCCAGGCCGCCCCGGTGTCGCAGTGGTCCAAGCGATGGCTTATGGCCTTTCGCCCTGGAAGGGGTCAGGGCTCGAATCCCAGGTGAGGCATGGATGTTGTATTTATCTTTCGGTACTGGCTCTCTTGTATTGATAAACTGGAATTCATTATTAAATGTTCGCTATGTACTTTGAGGATGTATATGAAATGCTTATTTGTTATACATTGTGTCCCACCGTGAAATATATATGCATGTACTGTGTATCAAGAGTAACCAGGACAAACCAGGGCAAATAAAGAAGAGTAACCAGGACAAACCAGGACAAATAAATAAGGTGTTAACCAGTTCAAATAAAAAAAAAATTTAAACCTCCAACCAAGAAAAGAAAAAGAATTTCCAGAACTGCAGTTCAAGAATTGGTGCAATCGTAAGGTCCAAAAATAGTAAATCAGTTGCAGAAACCGTTCAAAAAAAAAAAATAAATAAATAAAAGGAGAAAGAGTAAAGACGTATGCATATAAATAGCAGCAATCCAAAAATTTTACCATAGGTGAACCGCAATGCATTAACAACACAATGAATTTTGAATTTCTATCCCAGACTATTGATAACATATTGGATTAAAATTGTATTGATTGTAAATTGCAGTTGGTATAAGCCGACCGTAGGGTATCAGCCCAAAAGTACGGAGCTTTAATTTGAAAGTCGAGAAAGAGGCTGGGTGGTGTATGAAAAACAGCGTTTGACCCAACAGAACATTTGCTATGTAGATTTTGCTTGTTTGTTTTTCTGCAAACGTCAGAGGGGTAAAGACACTTTGCCGTTTTATTATAACTTCGTTTCCTTCTACAAGAATATTGACATATACAAGTTCACGTATACTTTTTTTCTTGAAGAATTAGCTTAAAGCCTACAGGCCCAAAATATGGCAGCCCAGTCCGTGCCTGATTTTGGGTGAACATTAGAGGCATGAAAACTGCACTACTATGATACTATAGATGTATGACGCATACTCTAATTTAACTTTCATTTTTAGTTGTCTTTCTCTATGTAAATTTTGAGTTCATTCTCTTTAAGCGTTTCATCCTTGATGCTATATTTTTTTCATTCAATGAATGCTTTGTGCCAACAGTTTTGAGGTCAGAGTGAGCGACGTGTGGACATGAAGAATTATGTTAAAACAAGCAGCGAAAAAAGTTGGTGTGATGTGGGTAGCTTACGGATGTCAGCTGCCCCGGTGGCGCAGTGGTCTAAGCGATGGCTTCTGATCATTCGTCCGAGATGGGCCCGCGTTCGAATCCCTGTGAGGCATGGATGTGGTGTTTGTCTTACGGCGCTGGCTCTCCCCCTTCCCTGGAACCAGTGGCTCTAAATCAGGGACGGGCGACTGCTTCTAGCCCACTGAGTTGCTCACGGTGGACGTTAAACCTTCAATACAAAAAAAACAAAAACAAAAAAAAAACACATGTGAAACCTAAATTGATATCGGATCACTATTGTGAATTGTGCCGATGAGATCGTTTGCTGGCGCGTTGTGTTCCTGAAGTGCCATGAAGTTACTGCAATAAAGACCGTTTTCTTGTAAGTAGTTTCAAAAACATCTTTTCTGGCCGTTAGGCTGCCTAATTTATCTTAGTGTGTAATTAAGGTTATTTTTATATGTAGTCGCTATCCGAGGCTTAACAGTACGAAGTTTTAGTGATTCAACTGATGGTACAAAGGTAATGTTTAAGGAGTGACTTATTAACCAACAAGTATCACACATGATGTGATGCATGTGTCAAATAGACAATGAAGCAGCGATAATCCCTGCCGGCGTAGTTCAATCGGGAGAACAGTCGCTCCGGAGTAGGAAGACGTGAGTTCGAATACCACGTCGGCAAAGAAAGGTGCAATACGTACGTGGGAAAACTTTAATGACAAAAACTGTGCTACGGGAGTCTATATGCAGAGGATTAAAAAGACAGCCAGTATATAATAAAAATCTTAATGAATTTCTTGCGATTTCTAGTCTTCCTGCAGATGAATATTTAAACTTTAAAGAGAGGCGGAGGGCAGAACCATTAGGAGACACGAACCGTACAAGATAGTTTATGAACGATGTTTCGGGCAACTACTTAACGAGCCATTTTGATCAATTCGCCGAACGGGCATTTTAAGGGATCCGGGATCTACGGCACACCTCTTCTTAGGTGACCCGAGGAAATACCTTTTGTGATGAATAAGTCCCAGCCTACGGTAGATGTAGGCTCAATGACCATGTTCGGGGGGCAAACTTCTGCAGCCTAGGTGAGAAGGCGGCTTTCGATTTTGTTTCGTCACTGAGATTTGTCAGCATCAGATTATAATAGCTTTTGTCCTTGTTCAGATCTTTGATCAAAGTGGTTTAGCTTCTTTCGCTTAATAATCGTTTCTGTTGTTGTTTTATTTCGGGGTTTGAAGACTCATGAAAAACTCTGAGGTCAATAAGCAGGCGCCCGACCCTAATTTGGGAACCACTGGATCCAGAGAAGGGAGAGAGCCAGTGCTGCATGAAAAGCACCCCCCCCCCCCTCCCGAACCTCATCGACAGTGGCGTATAGTTGAGGCTACCCAGGCTAGTTGTTAAGCCCAGAGAATGCACAAATAAAAGTCAATTAGATATACACAAATAAAAGTCAATTATCATCGGTATTAAGATATGTCGATGCTTTCGCTGCGACAAAAAAAAAAAAAAAAAAAACGTGCGGATTCGCTTTTTTTTTTTTTTTTTTTTTGACTAATAGAATCAGTCTGGCGAGCAAAGACCAACGGGGCTCTTAGTGGAGGGATGGTGTCATTATAACGCAACCAGCTCTACCAGTCTTCGCTGTGTTATTCGACTTTCGATATGATCGCCAGCTAGCTTTTCCACAACAACATGTATGAGCGGAGGAAGAGTGAATGTCCCATTGCTTTGGGCAACGGAGAGAAGAGGACTTAGGACTACGTTAGGCACTCGTGCGCTCCCGCCCATCACATCACGTGCTTCGCGAGAGAACATCACGTGTTTCGCGAGAGATGTTTCAGTTGTGTGAAGTGTAAATGAATTATAATCAGTGATATTATACCTTAAATTAGTGGCTTCGTTGGATTCGAACAGTTTTGACAAATCTTGTGAAAGCTTTCCTGAACATCTACTGTCAGAACTTGAAGAATCTATGCTTCAAATTTTGATACAGTTCGACTAAAAAAACTAAACTGTAGGTGTTTTATTCCCTTCATGAATACAAAAAGAAATCTGTAAGAGACATTACTTGCTACATGAAATTGAATAAATTGGACATTGTGTTTAGTTAGATGTACAAATTAGCAGACTTAATATTAAAGTTTCCATCAACAACTGCATCTGCTGAAAAAAGTTATTCTGTATCATCACGATATATCTTAGAGCCACACAAGGACATGCACACTTGAGAAACTTTGCTATTTTGTCAATAGAGGAAAACATTTTTTTTAAATATGAAAAAAGTACTCGGAAGAAACTTTTTATGAAAACTAACAATCAAGCTCACACAAAAGGAGAGAAGAATGGAGTTCACGTACAAATAAATTATTCAAAAGATAGTGTTAAAATCCTAATCCTCATAATAATTTGGTATTATGTTAGCAATGGCATGTAACTAAAATTTAGAAAAATTACTTCTATTACTTAATAACTGAAAAAAAAAAACTTTCGACTAAAAAAAAAAAAAAAAAAAAAACCAGTACTGAGAGCGGGGGACGGGCGAGATAGCCCCAGGTCTCGGACCCAACATACGCCACTGCTCATCTAGCACTAGAACCATAACACAGATCGGGGGATTAGCCAGAAACCTATATGTCCCTGACGCCTCCCTCACCGGGACAGTTTAGCATCCATTCTTCTGCTGATGTCCAGACTGTTTAGCACCGATCATTATTGATCTGAGCCACGATTGTTTTGCATCTGAGGAGTGATCAAATGATCATATGTAGAGGATTTTAGGAAGGGAGTGTCTGACCCCAGGTCTTAAACAACCCTTAGAAATATAGGAAGCTAGGAGATTTCGGCTAGAGTGCCCGATAGGAAAGTGACACGGAAGCGAAGTAGAAAGGGGGAGGAAGACAGACGCCCTTATTTATTACCGGTGGGGGGGGGGGGGGGGCAGTACGTGAAGTCCGACGGCTTAACGTGCCCATCCGACGCACGGCGGATATTTAGTGGATCGAACCTGAGGTCCTTTCGTGGCAGTCACGAACGTTGAACCACTAGGCTACCCGCGTCCCGCGTCTGAGGAGTATTTAGAGGGAGGCCTTAAATACGGCTCCGATGAGGCGTATGTAAGGATTCCATTTTTTTTTCCGATTGTTTTTTTTATTCAGAGGGGTATTTAGAGTGAAGTCAGGGGTTAGCCTTGGCCCATCGAAAGTGTTTCATTTTTTTAAGTTTTTGGTTAAAATGCGACTTTTGAAAAAATGCCGTAATTTAATAATCGACTTTGATAAAATGCCCTAAATAAAAAAAAAAAATGCTTGAATTTTTTTCTTCTATTTTTCATTAACTTTAATTTTGTTCTGATGGATTTCAAAAACTTTCATTTTTCGTCGGTCTTCCCGGAAAAAAAATCTGTATACCTCCCAGGAACCAGTTTCCGAAGATGCCGGGAGGGTGGATCCTCAGTATTGTTGAAGTCATTTAACTTATCATGGGTTCTACATAAAATTCCGTTTTTCTTGCACGCGCGCACACACGCGCACAGTGATGTATTCAGGCATCTTCGCGGGGGTGCTTAGCCCCCCGAAAATCCATGAACCGTAGGTTTTTTGGGCAATCTCCCCTAATATTTAGTCTAATTGTTTTTGTTTATAGCTGAATTGAATATTTGGAGAAATTAATTAAAAAAAGCTTAAGAAAATGAGGGAAAATACTGTATTAATAAAGAAAGAAAAACCCATCCACATGGACTTCAATCTGAAATTTCTATCATCCTTCGGTAAAACATTAAACAGTCCTCGCTGAAGGGGCCATTTTTCAAGCACTGACAACTTGGACTACTTCCACAATAAAAAAAACTAATTCCACAGAGTAGAGATGTTTGCACTACAATACATCATCATATTTTGGAAGCTGGCATTCAGCTTTATTTCAGTCTTCTGCATATAAACTTTCCACGTACACGGTTAAGCCTCAGTGTAGGTAACGTGTCGTTAGTGCTTCAAATGTAAAAATTATCTGATACCTAATTTTTAACAACAGCAAATTATTAGAAAATGTTCCCATAAGAAGCCCCCCCCCCTCCTGGAGGTGGGTGGTTTACATCCTGTGATAAAAAAAACAAAAACAAATAAAGCGGGTGTACCTGAAACTTGCATCCAAACGGTTAGTTAATTATTATTATTTTTTTATTTTTTTTTTACTGCTGGGTGCTAATCTAAATGATCTAAAGGGGCTGAAACCAATGGCAGGGGAATGGTTTACACCACACGGTTTCAGGTAACACTGTAAGTGATTCCTTAATCAGAAACACTCTTGTAATAAAGCGAGGACATGTTTACCAATCCTAATGTTTTTGGGGGGAGGGGGGTCTCCAGCACAACGCTACCGTACTAGCATCCTCAATATTTTACATCACCTCATGGTGAAATCCATGGTGCATTACTGAATTAAAGCAAAGGTATAACATTTTTACACTTTTAATCATTTGTATATGTAGATTTCTTGGAATTAACATTTGTGATACACGAGCATAAGAAAAGTGTTTATACTGTATTTAAAAAAAATTATGTATTGTATATATAAATAACAAAATTGTGATTATAAGTATCTAATCAGTCAACAAGTTTCAGCCCTCTCAAAATCTGTAATTGCCCCCCGGAAAAACTCTCTGTATGCATAGCTGCATACGCGCGCGCGCGCACACACACACACACACACGAGCTCTTACACAATATACGCATTTTTTTCTACAGCTCATGTCATACTTATTCTTCATGACACTGAAAACTATCAATGTTGTTTATTTTCTTTTTCAAAAATAAAACAAGTTTGCTACAACGTAGCCATTTTCGACCAGTTTACAATGCTGAGAGAATCTGCGTAACCTGACCCAAGAATGCCGGGAATTTTTTTGTTTTTCTTTTGGCCACAGGGAAGTAAGTATGAATACATTCCACGTTTTAGAAAAAGAACAATCACTCGGAACCTAAGAATGTTTAATCATTCATCCTGACGGAAAGCTCACATGAATAGCAGCCATTGTCCGTTTCAAGGGGATAAATAAATCAACAAGAGAAAAAAAAATTCAAAACATGATACAACGCTTTCTCATTCCTGCTCTCAAGAACTCGTACTTGCGAACATTTACAGAACAACGCTCTCTTCCACTTTTTGTTCAGTTAAGTTGTGAAAGATAATAAATTTTGTACGTCATTAAACAGATTCTAAGCAATTTCCGTTCACGAAAGAAGGCTGACATGACTGGTTGAAATATTGCGTGAAATGACATGAGTGAGGTTCGTCTGAGAATTTCACACTTCAAACTGTAACGAGGCGACTTAGGCAAATGACATGGAAAAAAAGTGTGCACTTGTGTTTATATGCAGCTGTATGAATATCAAGGAGGGGAATTATCAGTTTCATTCCAAAGTCTGTTACAAGATTCGAGTGACGCAATTTAGTTCGTTTGGCTATCAGAAATGCCTGTACGATATGCAGTAGAGACAATTCCGATAATCAAACGCGCGAAATTGTTTTACCCTACTCCTTATCCTAGCGTGTAGAGTCGGCGTTTTTACCAACATTTGTAAGCAAACCAAAAAACATCACCACTTAGAATAGTTTATATGTAATACGTAGGCATTCGATTTCCCTATATTTGAAATCAGTGTAGAATACAAATTTCTTTCCTGATTTCGCTTAAAACTTAGGAATAAAATGATCTGCACGCTCTCTTGGACATGTATTGAATCCACCGGTACAACGACTTCGGTATCTTTTCTCCATTTTAATATTTCTGAATGTGCCAGATAACTGATTTAGAATATTTGTTTCCATATGCTTGAATTACGGCTAAAAAAAAATAAAGACAGATTTCAGCGTTTTGCGTAGAAATTGCTTGGTTCACTACTAAATAAAACACAGGATTTAAACTATTCGTAAGCCTTTCTCACTATGAAATGCCGCCCCGTCGGCCGAATAGACATGATCATATGTAGAGGATTTTAGGAAGGGAGTGTCTTACCCCAGGTCTTAAACAACCCTTAGAATTAGGAAGCTAGGAGATTTGGACTAGAGTGCCCGATAGGAAAGTGACACGGAAGCGAAGTAGAAATGGGGAGGAAGACGCCCTTATTTATTACCGGGGGCAGTACCCGGGGTCCGACGGCTTAACGTGCCCATTTGACGCACGGCGGATATTTAGTGGATCTAGCGTTCGTACCTGCTGGGATCGAACCTGAGGTCCTTTCCGCGGCAGTCACGAATGTTGCCCACTAGGCCACCCGCGGCCCAAGGCCGAATAGACAGATGCTACACAATGGTCTATATGTTCCTGTTCCAGAAGAAAGCTACCGGACACAGTTTTGCTACACAATTGGCTACATGATACAGGTCGAACCTCCCCCCCCCCTAGGAAAGGGCATAGACCTGTTTACAGCGAAGAGTCTTCACCTCGGTACCGCTAGCTCAACTTGACTTCCGATCTACGGCGGGTATTTAGCCGTCAGTTGGTCGGTAATAGGAGCAGCTCAGATTACCTACACAATGTTCCGTAAATCTTCAGTTTTATGAAACCACTGACTCTACTGACGATAAAACACTTTAAAATACACCTGCCCCGGGCGCAGCTCAAGAGAGAGAGCAAAAATCACTACTTACAATGTAATTAAAAGTGAAATTTCAACAGAAAATGTTAGTTACGCACTTAAAAGATCAAAATTCCGCAACATTTACGGAGAAACTGTTTCCAAGACATGCCATTGTAGTTCATTCGTACAAAGAACTGTATATAAATATATACCTAGAAAATAGAAATACCTTTGAGTCCCCGGTGGTGCAGTGGTCAGTGGCTTTGAGGCCTCGAGTGCGCAGTGGCAGCGGTGTACCGATAGCCCCCGGAAACCCCGAAATGCGGGGATGGGAGGGAGGCGAGAAGGGCCTCTAGCCTCAAGAAAAAGATTTCACAATTTTTTTGCGGAAACTTCATGTGAAGCTGGGTAAAGAAATAGCAAATAGCCAGAAATTTTTTACTGTAGCTTTGAATGAAGTATCAAAAAGAAAAGCAATTTGGATTTTTTTTTCAATAAATAGGTATTATATTTGGAAATAATTTTCGTGGTTTTAGTTAACAAAAACTCTGGCAGAGAAGCGGCTCCTCTCTTTAGCGGACGTACTGTAGGACCCCCTTTTCGCAACCCTACACATGCATTTTAAGAAGAGAATGTGAAAGAAGTATCAGCTCAATGCATAACATGTTTTTATTCCAACGAGGATAAGGTGTTATGTTACACTGTTTAAACATAACTATGCATCTTTCAGAATACAGTGAACTAAAAAGTGTTCTTTATGTGGACGAAGAAACAGAGACCTGTGTCTTTTTTTTTTTTTTGACTCAAAAGAAAAAATTTTACATGTGAAAAACATTCTGGCATTATATGTGTGTTTCTGCCGCCCCGGTGGCGCAGTGGTCTAAGAGATGGCTTATGACCATTATGGTCCGGGTTCGAATCCCCGTGAGGCATGGATGTTGTGTTTGTCTGACGGCCATGGTTCTCTGCCTTCCCTGGAACCAGTGGTTCTGAATTAGGGACGGGCGACTGCTTATAGCCCACTGAGTTGCTCATGGTGGTCGTTAAAATTTCAATCAAAAAAAGAAAAAAAAAAGGTGTGTTTCTTACATTTCAAAGTAAATAATTTAAGTAGTTATGCTTTTTTCTTGCCAAAATTCTGAATGGTTATTTATTTACTTAGTCATGTTGTAATTTTGAATAAATCGGAAAAGTTCATTAGACATTAATTATCCTACGTAAGTTACGTGTTTTGCATGTGTGATCGTGAGGGATTTGAATGAACCTTAGTTCTCTAAAAGAATAAAATTTGCATAGCTGTTTCGTAGTACTTTGTATTGGCATAAAACAAATACATTAATTTTAATCACAACGTGCGCATTTGCGTTGCACGCCATAAAGTCCAACAGATTTTCGCAAAAGGGCCTCGAAGTTAGTTTTGCGAAAGGGTTGGGGAGGGTGGGTAGTTTTTCCGGTACGCCATTGGGTCTAAGTGATAGCCGTTAGCTACTGACCATTGTCAAAGATAGGTCCGGTCCTGTCCAGAGACGGATTTCCTAATATGCCATCTAGGCCCGGGTCTAGCGTGGGTAATTTTAAGGGGCGATAAATTTTAGTGGTAGTAAAAATCAGTAATCTTCAAAAGCCCATAATAATAACGAAAGAAAAATGTAAAATTAAAATAATAGTGGAAACTAACTAACATTTATTCCGAAAACTGTATAAGATTTTGTTTCCGAATTCCCGTTACCCCTTTCCCCTTCGACTTGAGAAGCTAGACACCAGCATATGTTTATATTTTTAGAACTTCCTTAAAACTTGGCAAATTTCAAAATTTTGATTATGTTAAAATTATACATATAAACACCCAGATCTGTCTCTTTCTCTCTCTCTGTCTGGAACGCTTCACGTCACAGCAACGTCTGCATTGTTGCGCCATCACGTATCGATAAATTCGTGTGTGCTGAGTGTTCTCGAAGTGCTAAAGTGATTACCTGCTATATAATAGCACGCGATCACTTTTAGATGTCAAGGTGATCGTGTGCTAATTTAAAAACACTGGAACATCAATGCGACTCCGATCTACAAAATTAGAACGGGATTTTTAATATCGCGGCTTCCGTTTGTATATTAATTTTATTTAGCACAATTCAAATATTAATTTGTACGCTTTAATTATTTTTTTACTTTTTTAATTTAATTAACTTTCCGAGTTTAATGCTGATTATATTATACATTTTGCAAAATATCGATCTATGAAAACGCTCTAACTTACAACAAAAACTGAAATCTTGGGATGTCAAAGTGAGCAAGATTGCATCTAAAAACAAATGTCTCCCCAATAGCACATTGTCGAGAATTTAGATAGTTCCGATTTGTAATACCAGATGCAGGGGCGGATTGGCAGTCGCAAAAGGGCCCGGGAAATTTTTTTGCAAATGGGCCAGTTCAGTTGTAGTTACAACTGAAAATCACTTTTTTTATTCAAGAAACAAAACATAGCAAGCTCAGTTGCTCTGGAAACAGTGGCAAGCACAGTACTTGCGCAGGGGAGGGGGGCGTTAAAAAGTAGCCCTGACATCCTTGAATTGAAGTGGGTGCTGCGGAAAAATGTTCATCGGCCCATGCCAAGATTTTACTGCAGAAAAATTGTACTGCAATTTTTCTGTTGTGGGCAATCACAGTTAGAAATTTCAAGATATTTAAATATCGTGGCAAACCCACTTAATCGACATGGTAAAAGCGAATAACCAGGTTTAAATCACTAGTTTAGTTAGTTATGTATGTAATTGCGCTGCAGGAGCTTCTAATTTTGTACACACTCAATATTTATATTTGTTTAAAATTTTCTCTTAAGAACGCTGAAGTAAGAACATTAAAATTAAAAAAAATGCTTACTTTAGCGTTCAGTATGTTATTACTTAGCGCAGAAGTAAGAACATTGTTATTATTTTTTTAAACAGTCTTTTTGTGTTTGACAGATCTAAAATAATTTTGATTTTCATACCTTTGAGCTTCCAGTTCTTAAATTTTCAACGAAGTGGGCTGAAATTTCAGCAAATATTTGAGAGAGAGAAAAAAACTGCTACTACCAAAATTATGTTGGAATTGCACCAAAAATGCTTTCGCATAAGACATGATTTTTAAATTTAAATAAATGAAAAAAATACAGAACTTTTACTCTGTAAAATTTTATATTTGTACTGCCATTTTTGTAATTTTTCTATTGTGGACAATCACAGTTAGAAATTTAAAGATTTTTAAATATCGTGGCGAACAGATTATTAATTTAGTGATCTCGTATGTGTTTCAATTACAAAACGTGCTTTTATGCTGCGGTTATGTATTGTAAAGACACCTTACTAAATAACGTAAACAAAACATTTTGCAACTTCATGTTGAAATGATATCTCTGTAAATGCCTTCATCTGCAGCATTTGTCAGTTATCACAAGGAGCGTAGGCTGCGTAGGTAGAACATTTCGGGGGAAAGGGATCGTATATGAACACCCCCGCAAATAATCTTTCAGTTATTTCAAAATAAGTTCTTGATATTATTAGCTTTCACTCTGAATTCTATGTTGTCATAGAGTGGATAGTACATCCCATAATGACCATTATCTAGCATTGTTCTGCAACTTTATCAAACATGGGTGAGTATTTTCACTACTTTAACTAAAGTAGTGAAATTTTTTTTGCCCTGTTCAGCCCCCATCCCAATGCTGTTAACATGCGTAGATTGTTGTGCACCCCGATTTTTCCTGATGCCGGGGGCCCCCTCGAATCCTTTCAGGATGAAATGAATGGTCAAAGAAACTATAGAAATAGATACTGTAAACATCTCTTCCCCACTCCGCAGTTGAGAAAGGCATCGGTTAATTGCGCGGGAAGGAAGGAGTGGAAGTTTGAAATATATTTTTTTTTAATGCTTAAACAGATTAATCACAGTTTTCGGGCTCGTTCGGGCCCGGGCTCTTAAAATTGAGCACAGCACTAATTCCTCTTACAACCAACGGCAGTAAAAGCAACCCCCCCCCCCCCACACCCTTCTTTGGGGAATATATACAGTAGAACATCTTGTACACACCTCCTCCCTACCGCAACATACATTCTTGTTCCAGTGGTCTAAGCGCTGGCTTATGACCATTCGTCCGTGAAGGGGTCCAGGTTCGAATCCCGTGAGGCATGGATGTTGTGATTGTCTTACGGCACTGGTTCTCTCCCTTCCCTGTAACCAGTGACCCTACATTAGGGACGGGCGACTGCTTATAGCCCATTGAGTTGCTCACGGTGGTCGTTAAACCTTCAACAAAAAAAAAAAAAAAAAAAATTATCTTTCCTCAGCTACTAAGTGAACCCAGAAGTTCGCAAACACACATGGCCCGTCTATTGTAGTTGGGATTCTAGCAATTGCCTGGTAAGGTGATTCTTTTTTCCCTAATTCAAAACAGAAGGGTTTTTTTTCCCGCTTGTTATAATTACATTATGTGTATTTCGTTTATAAAAAAGTCTTGTGGTTCAGTTGTGTGTTTAAAACAACTGAACTGAAAACATTTTTAAGAAAGTAAGAAAGAAACAGACAAAATATACGGAAGGGGCCCACTGGGAAATGTCCCGGTGTCCAGGTCTTTCAATCCGCATCTGACCAGTTTTCGAATCATTTTGTAGAAAAAGCTTCCGTATGAAGTTACAAACTAACCGTCGAATAGGACAGTCGAGAAAAAAGTAATTTAACGCGAAAAAATCAAAGTAAAAGTAAGTTTGCAAGAAAACAACATTCAGAGTTTAGTGCTGATTATATTACACATTTTGCAAAATATCGATCTATCTAAACGCTCTAACCTACAATTGTTAAACAAAAAATATTTTACACAGAATGTTATTTATCTCGAGGTCTTTTGAAAAACGGAAATAAATAGCATATGCTTTTTAGTTCTGACATGAATGAATTCTTACTACTGTATATAAGTTTTTACTATATTTCCTTACAGAAATCCGGCGTCTGTTTAATTTGTTTTCAATCTGCTTCAATTAAAAATTTCACTCCGTCATAGGACGGGGGCAACATCCCCTATATATTAATATTTATTTAAAGCTTAATTAATTAATTAATTAATTAATTAAGCTTTAAATAAATATTAATATATAGGGGATGTTGCCCCCGTCCTATGACGGAGTGAAATTTTTAATTGAAGCAGATTGAAAACAAATCAAACAGACGCCGGATTTCTGTAAGGAAATATAGTAAAAACTTATATACAGTAGTAAGAATTCATTCATGTCAGAACTAAAAAGCATATGCTATTTATTTCCGTTTTTCAAAAGACCTCGCTGAGCTGGGAAAACAAGGGGATAAAGATTAATGGAGATTATCTAACCCACCTTCGTTTTGCTGATGACGTAGTCATTTTTGCAACTAGCCCATCAGAGCTGCAGAGTATGATCCAGGAACTTGCTGACAAGAGTAAAGAAGTGGGATTAAAAATGAACTTTCAGAAGACAAAAGTGATGTTCAATGCTTTTACAAGAAATGAAGATTTATCGATTGATGGAGAAAAGCTGGAGATAACAGACATGTACGTTTATCTTGGACAGCAGATATCAAGTGAGGGTCACATTGGTGAAGAAATTAATCGGCGTACAAAACTTGCCTGGAGAGCTTTTGGAAGAAACAGCATAATTTTCAAGAGCAATATGCCATTATGTCTTAAAAGAAAAGTGTTTGATCAATGCATCCTTCCAGTGCTTACGTATGGTGCAGAGACGTGGACCTTAGCTAAAAGAGACATACAAAGGCTGCAGACAACTCAAAGCAGCATGGAGAGGTGCATGCTTGGTGTAACCAGGAGAGATAAGAAGAGGAACTCGTGGATCCGAAAAATGACAAGAGTGGAAGACATCATGATCAGAGTTAAATCCCTGAAATGGCAATGGGCTGGACATACTGCCAGAAGGACAGATCATCGATGGACAGCCGAAATTTTAGATTGGATTCCAAGGGACAGGAAAAGACCCAGAAGAAGACCACATGGGAGATGGGTGGATGAAATTCGAAAGTATGCAGGGGTGACATGGAGGAGATTGGCACAAGACAGACCGTTGTGGAGGAAACTTGGGGAGACCTTCGTCCAGCAGTGGATTGATAATGGTTGACAATGATGATGATGATGATGATTTAAAGCTTAAAAACAACCGTCCTAGGACGGGTTAAACGCTAGTTTTAAATAATGTAGCACTTGTCCATGAATTCTAAAATTAGCTTTTATTTCAAATTCAAAATTTATTTATTATTTCACTGCATAAAAAGAAACATGACATAACGAATTGTATGCCTTAAAATGAGCGGGGTGTCAATTAGTTTTCGGCCAACCGGTGTGCGGGGTGTCAATTAGTTTTCGGCCAACCGGTGTCCTTAGCTGAAGAGCGAAAACTGTGGCGAAGCATACGTCCTATTGTCTTGCCCGAAAGGCTTTGCGCTGCCGTGAATCAAAACATTAAAAATCGTTAAAAAAAAAAAAAAAAAAAAAAAAAAAAGAGAGAAAGAAAAGAAAAGAAGGAAGAGACATAGACTTCTATCCAAACAAGTGATTAATTACAAATATTTAATCAATTTAGAAATTTATGGCGGAATTCAGAAGTAAGGAATTTTTGTCAAGGGTAGACTAAATTTTTTTATTAATTGCTATAAGAAAAATTTTTGTTTACAGTTTTACCACATATGAGCTTTAAATTATTATTTTTATTTGTACTTTGCTTTGGTTAAGCTACAGTCCTCCCCCGCCACCCCTTAACATTTCGTTTTGTTCCTGAATACATGGAATTCTTTATTTCAAAGGGGAGAAGGAGCAGCAAAGCCCTAAAACCAGGGCTGTTAGAATACTGCCTAAATCCGTCACTGGTCCTGTCCCAAATCTCGGATGGGGTGAAACATGAATGGTGCACTTGTCTGACGGCATACCCCCCACGTAGTTTGGTGCCTGTGGCACCAAACTACGGATGGGCGACTGCTTATAGCCCTTCCAGCTGCACGCGGATGCCGATAAAAAGCACCTTTAGAATGCTGATCGCAGAACTTCATATCAAAGAACGTCCTCATTATTTTCTTGATCGAGAATTCGGCAGTATAAGTCTTATTTGTCTTCATAATTTTGTACACAATTACAGGACCTAGTACTTACAAGTTACGACCTCGGCATAACTTTATTCCAGGCGGAGAAGGTAGTAATTAATAAAGTAGATCAAGGCAAAACCAAGTAAAACACGAAGATACACAACAGCGACATCACTTAACTGCGTGATGTATAATACTGAAGCAAAAAATGTCAAGGAGTAAGCCCTTTGTCATGCTCTGACATAAATCTGAGTTAGCCAAATGATGGCGTAACAACAACACCAAGAAGAAAAAAAATAACATTAGAAGAATCTACTATCCTTCATCACAGTCAGATTCTTTTGTAACATCCATAGTGAGTCGTTTCTAAAGACCACATCAGAGCAAAAACATTGATAATAACAGAAAAAATCTAAATTTAGTTTTTTCTAAACATCCACTTTGAGCTGTTTCTAACATTCACGTCAAAGGAATAATATTTGGAATGCTGTAATTTAATAACAGTAGAAAAGTTGTTACTATTCATGATATAACAGCAAAATTAAACAAACAGCTACCGCAACAATAGCAGAAGTAACTATAATTGAAAATAAAACAATTCTTCACACAATTAAGTCCGTGAATCACTGCTAGGCAAAAGGCTAGCAGCTTGTGACGATGCAGTGTGACGAAACGGGTAGTATTTGCGACCACGACGTGAACTACGGACATGCGTTTTCTTTATACAGTAAAAGAAGTTGTTTTGTACCAAAGTACGTACTTCAGTTTGAACGTAACAGAACTTCAGTATTTTGAAAGCGTGTCTGGGGGCTCACAGAGCGGTTTCTCCCACATTAATTTTATATCTCCTGAAAATATTAAAATATAATATGACATTGATTCATTTGTCATTTTTAAGAATAGCTTATATTTTATTACAACCACATAATAGCAATTAGTTAGAAAATGTAGAAAATATCATCCCCCAGAAAACATTTCCTACCTTCATGTATTACTCTTTTAATTCCTCATAGACTATTTTACACGTATCCGGAATTATTGTTCCTAAAAATTCTGAAGAAATAGCTGTTGTAAATTTCAGATCCTCATACGAACGCTCAGTATCGGCTTGGCGATCCAAAAGCAGCCCTGAAAGCCGATTTTTTGCGGCTCACTGTTTGCAAAAAATACCCAAGTGCCCGAAACCTAAAATTAGGGGTATGCCAACATCACCATTTCCTGTTTAATAGTCCTTTTAGCAAAAGTCTAATAATTATTGTATTGTTTGTATTTACAAAACAAGTTTATTTCTAACTTCTCCATGTTTCAGAGCGAATCTCTGTATTTCTTATAACAAACTACAAACGTGATCTGCTCGGCGCTGAACCATCATGGCTGAACCCAACCCCCGTCTGACCTTTCTTCTTTCTTTCCCTTCCTATCTGGGTGAAGCCGGTCTCATTTACTACCATTTCAACCCCGGTCGCATTTACTGTTGCAAGACTCCAGGTGGTCAACACCTAATCTCCCGACCCTGTCTCCATTATTTCTTTCCCCAATCCTCTTTGCTCCTGCCAGTCGCATTTGCGACGACACCAAGCAAATCTCCTGGAAGATGGATGTTTCTGTAAATTCGATGAAAGTTTATATTCAGTAGTTTATGAAAATTACTCTTGTATTCAATTATAAGCATGAATGCCTTATTTATTCGTGTATTGAACATTTTTTAGAAGGCAAAATTGAAGTGGGTGATACAGCACGAACGATGGATAACTCAAATATCATCATGTATTACTTATGGGTTTCCTTGACGTCATAGTTTTGTGACGTAAGTACCACAGCAGACACTTTGCGTATTCATTCTTTCCTGTTACACGATATTTCCTAGTTACATTTCCCTAAACATCACAACCTTCAATTATTTAAGTCAAGAGCAAAGAAATTACCTTGCAGGATGTTTTCCTTGTTTTAAAAAAAGGAAAACAAAATTGAGACCACAGTGCTATGCTTCGACATCAATGTATAATGGCCATTCGCACTTGCGATGCATTCTGGACTTGCATGTCTACCTACTGAAGCGGAACCGCGGTTGATTTCTTTTGCGAGGTTCCCGCTGTGTAAGAAATGAACTCGATCTTTGATATCACAAAGAGGTCTTCTTTCAAATAAAAGTAAATCGAAGAACCGAACTTAGATTGAAGCCTACGTATCTGTAGCTCGATTATTTTTATTTTTATTTACTTATTGGGGGGAGGGAGGGGGTAGTAAATATAAGATGCGGAAGCAGGGTGTTCTGATAGGAGAGAAAAAAAGAAAAGTAAGGAAAAATTTGAGACGTAGGAATATACAGGTTTCAGACAAGAAACGTCGCGTTTAGCAAAAGATACAAAAAAAAAAAAATCTTTCAGTACAGATTTGATTTAAATATGTTGAGTTTACTGCCAATTGATGATAATAAATGAGGATCGGGAAAACGAAAGCAAATCCTCAGCGGCAAGGGACACAAGCAATATATTTTTCTTAAAAACAAAACAAACATATTTACTTGGTTCTTTAAGGTTCAAATATGATCTCTTTCTTTTTTTTTACAACTTTCAGTTTCTCTTCTCTTGCTCCTGTTTTGAAGATAAGAATGCAACGAATTCCGTTTGTTGAATAGTTATCTCACTAGTAGGCAATCACAGAGGCGTGGCAACGCCGGAGAGTGGGTAAGGATAAGTTATCCCTAAAAGGATGCCGAAAAGAACGCAATGATGTCATTGATAAAGAGAAATATGAACTTTTCCATACAGCTGAATGTTTATTTCCATTTAATTTGTTGAATATATACCAGAGATATAAACTCCTGCAGTTTATTTAGGCTTTACGTATCCGTGGTTTTTCACGAAAGCGCACTTTGGATTGTCTATGTGTCGCCACAGAGGGCGAAAGGATTAGGCTGTCTTCTGAATCTGTTTAGGAGTTAGACATGGATGCTATGTATACCTAACCGCGTTGCTTCTCTCTCTATCTTTCCTGAGACCAGTAGTTCTAAATCAGGGATGAGCAACGTTTTATAGATTTAGAGGCAAAGATGAGGTGTAGCTATAACATATATAAAAAATTCGTGTCGAATGTAGCAACGAAGCATAAATATCTGGGTCTAAAGACATATACAAGTTAAAAACAATACTTTAAAATACAATAGTTAAAAGTACTAGATCATTCGACTAACACTATGTGATCTTCATCAGGTACAGGACATACTGAATAGACTGTTCATGCGAGCACAACATACACTGAAGTACCAGAAAAACTGGTACACCAGTCTAATACTTGGTAGGTCCCCCACGGGAGCGCAGGACTGCAGAAATACGACGGGACATAGACTCCACTAGCTTCTGGAAATATGCTGTAGGCAATGTACACCATACTTCCTGCAGAGCGTTCCACAATTCGGGTGTATTCCGAGGTCTGGATTCCTGTGTTCGATAGCGCGTTGCATGGCATCCCAAGTGTGTTCTATAACGTTCAGATCTGGGGTCTTGGGTGGAAATGGCAACACCCCAAACTCAGATGAATGCTCCTCTAACCATAATGTGGCTTCCCGACACTTGTGTGGAGGTGCATTGTCCTGTTAGAACAGGCCCAACCTATCAGCATGAATGCAGGACATGAACGGGTGTACCTCGTTAGAAAGGATGCGCATATAACGTTGGACGGTCACAGACGTTTGTAGACGCACCAGGGGTCCCAGTGAAGTCCAGCTAAACACACCCCATACCATTACGGACCCCCCATCAGCTGGTACAGTTCCCTGGTGACAGGCGGGATCCATGGCTTCATGGGATTTGCGCCACACACGAATCCTTCCATCTGCCCGATACAGTTGGAAACGCGACTCGTCAGACCAGGCTACTTGTTTCGAACCATCTAGTGTCCAGTGGCGCTGTTGCCGTGCCCAAGCGAAGCGCATAGCTCTGTGTCGTGCACCCATCAAGGGGGCTCGAATTGGGCGTCGGCTCCGAAAGCCCATATCGTGCAGCGTACGTTGCACAGTCCGGACGCTGATGCTTGTTGAGACTCCAGCATTGAATTCCGATGCTACCTGCGAGTGTCACGTGAAACGATTTTTGACAGCCGACGATGGTCACGTTCACCCAATGTCTTTTTACGGCCACATTGCAGGGCCGTAGCTAGAGGTATTGGCGCCCGGGGCAAGCAGTAAAATTGGCGCCCCCCTGCCCCAGTCCATCTGGAACAGGCGATGGTGTCAGATTTTATTATATACCTGTATAAAAAAAATATTGCGATTTTTATTGTAATTTGCAATTATTGTCCCGTATATAATTTGCTAATTGTATGAAATAGGAAAATAAAATATAAATTTTTTTGTATAAAATATTGCTCATAATATAATATTAAAAAAAAACTTATATTGGTAATCCTATTCAATAGCCTGTGGTGACTATGTGAGCTTCAATAGGGATTGTTGAAGAAAGAAAAAACATTGAACATAGTTTGAATGAAGAATACTTTTTATTTATAAATAATTGCTACCTCAAGTGCTTATGAACAACTGAAAAAATAAGTACAAGTAGCATTTGTTTAAAATTATGCTTAAGCCTTAACAGAATGATTTTGTATTTACAAATGTACCTTTCGAGCTTTAACAGCAGCAAAATAATTTTTTTATTTGATCATAATTAATAGTTTTAGCAATATCTTTTTCTATTGACAGAATTGCCAGGTGCGTTAACCTCTCTTGTCCCATTGATGATCTTAAGTAATTTTTTATTATTTTCAGCTTACTAAAACCTCGTTCACTAGACGCATTAGTAATTGGTAATGTTAATAATAATCTGAAAGCAATTACTAAATTTGGATAAGATGTAGCAAGAGACATTTGGTGGATTAAATTTAATAGGTCAAGAGAGTTTACTTTTGAATAATCCTGATTTTTTAAAAATAAAGAAGTGGCCTGAAACTTAAAACTAACTATTTCCCCCTCTATTTCAGTAGCATCCAGATCCTTATCATATTTATTTGCTAAGAGTTTTGCACTAGCCTTTAACTCTTCTACGGTCATAGATTGCAAAGACTTGCCCGTTAAGAAATTAAAGTCATCTAACACTTCAATCAAACATTTATAACGCCATTCCATTTGTTCTAAGACTTTGTCCAAAACAGCATAAAAGTCCATACTGAACCTTTGTTTTCCTGTCAAAACAGTGTCCTCACTTTCTTCCAATGTCAGTCGTTTCCTCTTCCTTGCCCTTTTCTCTTCGAAGAAGCCGTCAAGAGATGTTGCGGCACAGATGTCCGATGCTTCGCCCAGTATAACATCAATCCCTGTATCCCGGATGTCTTGTAAAGCAGCTTTCAATCCTGTCAAGTGACTAACTGCACAGTCCACGGTCACATATTTGTGCTGTAGTTGTTCATTCACGCGAGAGATCTGATTTAGTATTTTGTCCCACATAACAGAGTAACAAACAAACTTATAATTAATTTGCTTCAGAAGATTTTTAACCACTGATAAACAGTCATCATGGAATTGAGGGTTGTCAGAAATTTCCTCTAAGGCTTCGAGGACTTTATCAAGCTGTGAATAAAGTGCATGAACAGCAGAGTATTTTATGCCCATCTTGTATCACAGTGACGCTTGAGAGTGGTAGAAAGTTTGTTGGATAATATTTCCCACATTTTGACATTGTGAGCAAATATTTTGTACAGTTCTTGCACTGTGCCAAAAAATGTGATAATATCTGAAGAGACTCCAGCAGCGTGAACACCAACCAAGTTCAATGAATGAGCAGCACATGGCATAAAACGTGCATGGCTGCAAATTGCTTGTATACGGGCCTGGACTCCTGAATACTTCCCCGCCATGTTTGAACCATTATCGAATGCTTGCTCCCCTGCAATTACGAATGTCAAGCCCATCGGCTTCTATTTTTTGTAGAATTTCTTCGGTTAAACCAGTCCCAGTCGTTTCAGTAGATTTTATGAAATCGATTAAACTTTCTTCAATAGAGCAAACATCCTCTGAAACTTTCACGTACCTAATAATCTGGCACATTTGTTCCTAATGGGCTACATCTGGTGTACAATCAAATGAAATTGAGAAATATTTTGCCTCTATTATGTCTTTTAGTATTTCTTTGCGTACAGTGTCACCTATTAAATTGATGAACTCGTTTTGAATTGTTGGGGAACGGTAATTTGGAATTCCTGGTTTTTCTTTGGCTATGGTAATATACTCTTTTAGCTGTTTATCATAATGAGAAACAAACTCTAGCAAATGTAAAAAAATTCCACATTTGTCTTCACCTATCTTTGTACTTGAACCTCGAAAGGCCAAGTTATTGACTGAACAAAACAAAATGCAATCGACAATGATTCTGAGAATGTGCCGCCATTTCTCTTTTCCTTTTGTAATAATTTGCTGTAGTTCAGTATCAATTGCGCAGCCCTCTTTAATCCTTTTTTCAAAGCTTTTCTAGGAAACATAGCACTCACGGTGCTCTACAGAATTTTCATGCTCTGGAGTTCGAGGGTGTAATTTTTTCCACTCAGAAAATCCCACTTTTGGATTTGCCAAACGTGATTTCAAATGCTTTCCAAATAGCATGCAAGGGAAACAATAAATAACTTTTGTTGCTTCACTGTAAATTAACCAATCCCGCTCTACATTTTCTCCATTCAAAAGTTTTTTGTGGAACCAATTTCCCGTAAACTGCCTTTTTTCTGCATTAATTGATAAAAGAAAATTACCATTTTTATTTTGTTCTGGACCGTGTTCAACTAACAAACTTCTCACATGGTCATTCAAATCAGGCCATGTTGTGGGATCATTAAAATTAAGTTGAATTTTGGTTTGTTCATCTTCCAAATCCTGTTGCTGTACGCCTTCATAAGGACTCAATGTTAGAAAGGACGGGTTAAAATAAGGTGTAGAATCATCTGAATGCACACTAGCACTACCAGTTATATTCTCAGTTACTTCAGTAACGTTTTCATTTTCTAAAAGTGTTGATGTAGATGGCTTACTTTCAATCACTTGCTGTAGTGGGAGCGCAGCGGTTGAGGGATCCACCTTCTTTACCCATCCGTTTTTGCCACTGCTTGGCTTGGACTACGTTATCCGCCTCTTGTTGTTTTTCGTTTTCTGCCTTGTGCTCCAGACAACTTTGTAGGTCCCATTTCGACACACACACGCACGTCACGTGGCACAGTGCACTAATTCAGCGCGCTACTCAATCAATCAAGCTATACAGACAACGTTAAGCAAACAAATGTCGTCACAGTGTCACGGAAAATATTGCATTTAAACTGTCGCAACCTGAACTGAGTAATGTTTGTTCCGCGCATGCGCACTGTAGGCTTCCTTGTCGACAAATCGTCGCCATCCGTCATTCGTTCTCAATACACGTAAGGAGTGATGAATCATGGACAGAGGAGGCAGTGAAGGTCACAGCACCCGTCGCCTACATTTCACCCCCTGAGACTTGCAGCCGTGGTTGATGACGTACCTGCACTGGCCAAAAGCCTGGGAGCTTTCTGTCAGAGCACCACATGAAAGGCACTTTCAGTCAAAGTTACTACCGTATTTACCCCATTATAGTGTGTTATCTACTGCAAGGTGCACTCAAATATCAAAAATTATCTTTTTGGAAAACAAAAGTTCATGATTTTGGGGACCAAAAAATCGGAAAACATTGATGTTATAGTATAAATTGGATAATTTTAAATGAACATTTTCTGTTATGCATGCTCTTTCTTTAAAAAGTATTTTGCTTAATATAGTAAATATACTTTTCTGATCTCAAAATCAAAAATCATATGATTTGAGGTAAAGTGCTGGAATTACAATGCATCTTGATATGTCTTCTGGTGTCCATTTTAAAATCTGTTTCTTCTCGCTAAGAGCATCAGTTTGGGTTTTCAGTGTACAACTTAAATAAAATACAACGTGAAACAAATATGATACACCAAGAAAAGGTGCTGGCGTAAAACACCGTCATAACAGAGGGAAGTTCTGTCCGGGAGGGAACTGAGCTGCGAGCTAGAAGGCCAGCGTAATGACGTAGAAACAAGTACACTACCATTTTTTACCCAACCTTTCAGACACGGGTCGGTGTTCAGCACTTCAAAGGGGCGTACTAGCCCTTTCCCTCTAAAGTCCTGGCCTACACTAGCCGCTGCGCGCGCGTCTCAAATGTTTCATAAACATAGCAACTAAAATGTACTGTCACACCCAAGCCAAATCGATCCGAATAATTGGCGTTCGGACGATTGGAGTTCTCCTATAATTTAGATTTCATCTGGTCGCCATTTTATTCTTAAAGCATAAAGAAGTTTAAATTTTATACATTTTTTTAATTACGCGTATAAATTAATTTCACATTTTTTACATTTATATAAAAAAATCTACGTCTCGATGGCGCCCCCTCCAGCTCTGCGCCCAGGGCGACCGCCCCTGCTGCCCCCCCCCCCTCGCTACGGCTCTGCACATTGGTATCGTAGGTTGGAGGTTTTGCCGGAATTATTGTAGTCACGGTACACCATTGCAATGGTCGTCCGTAAAAATCCGAACTTCGTTTCTACCTCCGAAATACTATGGCCCATCTCACGAGCGTCAACTATGACATTGCGTTGAAAATCGGTTAAATCGTTATTACTTGTCATTCTCATGCCTAAAACAGCTCTGAGAGCTTGCAAGAATGTCTATCGTTTTATATACGCATTGGCGGACGCAACCGAGTACGCGCATAGGTGACGTTGCTATGTATTTTGCATAAGCTCGTCTGTACCAGTTTTTCAGGCACTTCAGTATATATAAGGGCGTGATGACGCATTATCACGCATGCTCATACAGGAAGGCAACGTTACCGAAAAAACACACTGGTGAGAAATGGGTAATCTAAAGAACTATTGAAGGTTGGAGTCAATAGGGAAAGGTAGAAATCCAGTTGATCGAATGGTCTAGTTGAAAAATAAATTCAAAGTACGATGATCACCAAAGCGTTCCAAAAGTTTAGTCCAAATTTGGGAAATATATGCTGGTACATCGTCGTTGTAACACCTTTGCTTAAGAAGGTAAATAAACAAACTTTCAGCAAAAAATAGTTATGAATCTGTTGTTGTAAGATGCGAGGATCCGAGTTTCAACCCATAAAGGCCTAGCTAATGCCGTTAATCGAGATCCGGTTCGCACATCGTATAAATGTTCAGGTACATGGGTTTGAACCCTTCTGAGAGTCGAGCCTATGTACAATCTATCTTCGACATTAGGGTCCATGCCTTTAAATGGAATTGAATATGCGCCGCATTTAAGCGTTGGTTTGATAGGGTCCCTGCCGTGTCTGATCATGGAAAATAAATTGCGAGTCCTTAAACCAAAGTCCAAGTTGGATCTAGCGCAAATATTTCTTAATGGGTGCAAGTAGGGGATAGATCCCACATGGTCCATAGATCCCACATGGTCCATAGATCCCACATGGTGCTTTGAATGACTGGTTCGCTCTAAAGTAGTGAAGGAAAAAGGTTTGCATTTACGCAGGATTGAAAACACAGTGTCCCTTGGGTATCCGAAGTCACTAGCAACATTCCGGATACGATGTATCTCAAGCTTACGTAAACGAATAGAAGATGAATGCGAGAACCCCCTGGGTACCAAAAATCTGATTGCAGCAAGTTTAGCGGACTGCGGTTGAAACGTAATAAGGTGCAAGAACAGGTTGGTAGGATGGCTTCCGATATACAGAATATGTTTAAGAGTGGTTAGAAGGTTGTCTTTCAATCAATAAATCCAAAAACGGAAGGGTACAATTTTGTTCCAATTCCAAAGAAAGATTAATGGAAGAGTATCTGGAATTCATTAATTCCAGAAAATGAAAGATATCAGATTGAGAATGCGGCCAAATGAGAAAGATGTCATCCTCATGTCGTACAAAGAGAAGAGGTTTTAAGGGACAAGTAGTAAGAACCTCATTTTCAAGATTTTGCAAAACAAATTCTGCCAGCACGGCAGAAAGGGGGAACCCAAGACCTATATCGACGCAACGTTTGCTAAGGTTACAAAGGTCAGTTTCAAGGTTTTTTTTTTTGTTGTTGTGTTAATTGACAGATATTTATGCTTCGTTGGTGAGGTGTAGATTATTATCTGAACCCCTTAATTCACCACCATTTTACAGTTTTCCTTAAAAGTAGCAAGTCACTTTCGTTACACCTTTGGCGAAGTATCTGATATTGCCGTAACCTTCTGAATAGCAATTTCGTGACAATTCCCGTGAGATGTACTGTATGAAATACAGTAGAACTCCATTTATCCGGACTCCAGATATCCGGAATTCCAGTTATCCGGATCACTCGTTCTTCTTTCAAGGCAAAGTAAAATTAAGATTTTTATTGATTTACTTACGTGTTTTTAGTTTTTTCTTTCATTTAAATAATACAGAATGATAATGCAGTACAGTAGATATTTATTTTTTAAACTGTATGACATTTGTTATTATAAAATACGATAAACGAAAAAAATTAAATTCCCTCACTTCAATTAATAGATACGTATTTGGCCTACAGAAAAAAGGCAACCCAATTATCCGAATTTTCCGTATATCCAGATGGGTTGAGGTTCGAGTTAATCCGGATAATTGCAGCTATACTGTAATTGAAGTATTGAGATGTTCCATGCAGCGGCGGATTTGCCCACCGGGACATTTCCGGGAGGCGAAGTATCTGATATTGCAGTAACCTTCCGACCCGGATAATTGGAATTCCGGATAATTGGATTGCCCACTTCCTTCTGTTCTTTTTTGTCAGCGTTTTTTGAAACGAATTGAAAATTATATTGGTACTTATAAAAAAATAGTCGTTAATTTCACGTGAGCTTTTTTCTGTCTGAAAAGTTTTTGACTGGAAAAAAAAAAAAAAAAAAAGAGCCCCAAAAAAACCCCAGACAAATTCTATCTATGTCTGGCGTTGTCTCTGAAATGTCGTTAAAATTTTCTGTGCTTATGTGAGAAAAGTGCCGCCGGACCAAGCACGCTGTTATTGATTAATTAAGCTAACAACAGTTTGGCGTAGGTTATTGGACTGGGAGCCCAGGGTCATTGGTATACCCTACGTTTCCATTGTAATCTTGAAGTAATCCACTGACTGACGCAGAACACAAAGTGATCCTCCCGCAGAGATTTTCCAAAATCCGTGCTTATCTTTAACAGAAACAGCGATTTACCAGTACGAACCATCGTCCAGCCGTGTGTCGTCCGCAGCTCAATGATGCCAGAGGGAAGGGGAGACTGTCGCTCATTGTTCACAGCGACTGCAGCGACACAATGTGACAAATCACCCGCGGCTATAACAGTGGTGATCAGGGCAATGTGTCACAGCACACAATTCATCGAAGTCTTTTGTGCATGGGCCTGCGTAGCCGAAAACCCAGCCGGGTCTCCATGCTCACGGCACGCCATCGCCAACAACGCATGAAATGAGCTTAAGATCATCGAGATTGGACCGTGGATGATCGGATGAAAGTGGCCTGGTCTGACAAATCTAGATTCCTGGTGCATTAGGTAGACGGCCGAGCGCGGGTACGCCGATTACCAACGGAGGCTATGGCACCTGGATGCACTGTTGGGGGAACAGACCGGCGGCGGCTGTGTTATGCTGTGAACGATTGGGACGCTTTAGGCTCCATAATCCCAACCGCACAATCCCTGACAGCTGTCAGGTATCTGAACGTCGTAGCAGATCAAATTCACCCATTCATGGCAATTGTGTTCCCTGCTGATGGTGGCCGTTACCAACAGGATAATGCGCCATGCCGCACTGCTAGAATCGTCCAGGAGTGGTTCGAGGAACATGCTGGTCACTTTCTGTTAATCCCCTGGCCTCCAGATTCACCTGACATTGAACCCAATCGAACATTTGTGGTTCGACTTGGAAAACCGGGTTCGCGCTAAATCATCCCCACCCTGGAATGTACGGGAATTGGAGGACCTGCTGCTGACATTATGGTACCAGATACCCCAGGATATACCTATCGCCACCTCATCGAATCGATGCTTTCCCGAGTGGCCGCTGTTTTGCTGGCTAAACGGGGTCCTACAGCTTTAAGCAGGGACAGTAAATGCTTTCAGTATCTTGGTGGTAAGTTTCCATCAATCACGTCTGAAGAAATTAAAGCTGGCATTTTCATAGGCCCTCAAATACGAAAATTAATAGCAGACAACATAGTGTGTGGTCATAATGTACTGGATCATCGGTGTACAAACACCTTATGCAAATTTCCTCTTTGCCTTCTTGTTATCTAACCGTTTTTACCTCACTATCAACACATAAATTTCATTGGAAACCACAAGACCCAACAACTACATAAAACAAGTTAGTAAAATCATGCAATGCATTGATTATGATACGCTTTTCAACGTACTAGAAATCATTACTAAAGTTATGAGGATAATGGCTGTCAAATAAATTTCGCTCCTGTGCTCTGACCTTTTACCCCATTTCGATGATATTAAACAGAATTGGTTCAGTATACCTCCGGAACAACATACTAAAGTTTTGTTGCAATAGAGGCGTTTTTACCCAAGTTATGAGGATGGCTGTGGAATAAATCTCTCTCCTGTGCCCTGACCTTTGACCACATTTCGATGATATTCAACAGAACCGGTTCAGTATACCTCCGGAACAACATGATAAAATGTTGCCGCAATCGAAGTATTTTTACGTAAGTTATGACGCATAAGGGCGATGGAATGGATCCCGCTCCTATGTCCTGACCATTGACCCCATTTTCAATAGGGTTCGTCCCTAGGTTGTCCCCTACCAAATACCAAAATTTCATCGAAATCGAAAATTTTTACGCGAGTTGTCCTGCGGACAGACAGACCGACAGACTTACAAAGCTGGAGCATATACGCTTCTTCCACCTACCGTTGGAAAACGTAAAAGATATGGCTATAAATGAAATTAAACAGCATGTTGGCAGAGCACATTTAAGGAGACAGGGTCCCGAAGGCAGAACAGTATTTTGAGGTCCCAGTATTAATGGCACATCCAGGATTTCACTATGGGTGGCCAAATAAAAGTTCCCAGGAGAAAACATTCCCAAAATATGCTGGGGAAGCCGTAAAAACATCTCCACTATATTGAAGCGTGTATCCCATGATTCATGGACGATTCAGTATTACCAAGGAAATGTAAAAATGCATAATACATACAGACATTTGACGTGGATCAGGAACATCAAACAGAAGTCATCGCTCTTTCCACGTTTATAAGTGAGTCACGGAAAAATTCTCCTTGGCTGCCACCGGGAATTGAACCCAGGGTCTTCCAGTTACGCGCCGGATATGCTTACACTGCACCACAGCAGTCTCGAATTTCACCAGACTCACATACACTAACTGACAAGCTACTTGGCAGGTTGCTTCCTGGAGCCCCGCACAATGCCGGGGATTCACCAAAGATGGTAAGCAGCAACTGAACAAATAATTAGAAGACGAATGAATAATAAATGCAGACATTTGACGTGGATCAGGAACATCAAACAGAAGTCATCGCTCTTTCCACGTTTATAAGTGAGTCACGGAAAAATTCTCACTGGTCGCCACCGGGAATCGAATCCAGGGTCTTCCAGTTACGCGCCAGATATGGTTCCACGGTACCTCAGCGGCCTCGAATCTCGCCAGACTCACGTACACTAACTGACAAGCTACTTGGCAGGTTACTTCTTGGAGCCCCACACAATGCTGGGGATTAACCAAAGATGGCAAGCAGCGACTGAACAAATACTGTAATTAGAAGGCGAATTGTGCGGGGCTTCAAGAAGCAACCATGAATTCTGCGGGGCTTCAAGAAGCAACCATGAATTCTGCGGGGCTTCAAGAAGCAACCATGGATTCTGCGGGGCTTCAAGAAGCATCCATGAATTGTGCGGGGCTCCAAGAAGAAACCTGCTAGGTAGCTTGTCAGTTAGTGTATGTAGCTTGTCTGGAGGAATTCGAGGTCGCTGTGGTGCAGTTGAAGCATATCCGGCGCATAACTGGAAGACCCTGGGTTCGACTCCCGGTGACGGCCAATGAGGATTTTTCCGTGACTCACTTATAAACGTGGAAAGAGCGATGACTTCTGTTTGATAAAAATGCATGGTTGAAGAAAAATGGATACCAGTTCAGTTTTGCTTTAACCCCCCTCCCCCAGGTTCAGCGTGTTGAAATTATATCGAAGTAGTGGGCAAAATAATACGATACGAAAATCACGGTTAAAACGAATTCTTAATGTATGAAAATTTCCCCCAATTATGATGCGTACAAAGAAAACCTGTAATGCTTTCGAAAGATTTGAGGATGGACTAGGGGTGGCTATACTTTTTGCAGACCTGAAAAAGCGGAAAGAAATAGAAACTTTTTTTTTCACAAGGCAATTTTATTTTTAGTTTTTGCTGTGCTATCGGAAAAAAAACCAAAAAAAAAAACGACAACAACTCTAGAACTCGGTCAATTCTTGAAGCACCCTGTATAATATCTGCGGCCCCATGAAAATCCGAGGCCCGGGACTGCGGTATCCCTAGTCCCCCTCTTAAATGGGCTCTGCATGTTAGGACAATAAGGAAAGTTTTTTTTTTGTTCTTTTGATCGTTTTGGTGATAATAGTCATCACGAATAAACAAGTACTCTTAAGACAAATTTCTGGAAAAAGTTTTGAAAGACATTTTGTCTAGCAGTGAATAGTTGCTGTAGAGGACGATATATTTTACATTTCTTCGTTTTTCATACTTTTCCATACTGTACTTGTATACGCTGTTCCCCAGCCTGCAATAGGAAATTTCATTACTATTTTCTACTGTAAAGTTTCGCTTATTTCTACTGAAAATTCCCAACTTTTTCTCATTCTTACTTCAACGCACGCATCGAAAAATTCAGAAAAATCGGCAATTCGTGTTTTCGCGAAACTCTCTGTAGTATGTTCAAAGGAGAGATAGTGCACGGCCAGATTTCCAGGGGAGGGCAAATGCCCCCTCTTGTCCCCTATTTGGGCGCCCATGATTTCTGGCAATAGTTAGAACCAACTGTTTGCGAACCTATAGTCAGGTGATGACAAATGAGAATGCAGTAACGTTGTGGGTGAAGGATTAACGAACAGGCAGGGAACCTTGATAGAAAAGAAAACAGAAAAGGGATGAAAAAATTAAAAGTTACAGAAGTAGACGTCGAGAAGTTAAGATGAGTGACGTTGTAAGCTCATAACGATAACATTTTTCCATTGCGTTTTTTATAATTCAACAGCAACAGAATCTATTAGTAGTTGTGTTTTTTAATAAATTGTTTCATAATTTTTATTACTTTATTTATTTGTTATATTTACATTTAAGCATCCCAGAAGCAATATTATATAAGCCAATAGAAATTACATAATCTGTCTTAGTAGTATAATTTAAAATACAAATCGCATAGCAGATTTAAATAAGTCAGGAAGCAGGGATGTATACAGTAAAACACATGGATATGTCTGTTACAGCACAAAAGGAGTTCCCCTGTAGATACTTGTTTTTTATAATAAACCGAAAGACTAAAATTCCCATCCAGAGGTGACTTTAGATTTTTTGAGGCCCTAGGCGCTAAAAAGGTTCGGGGGACCTCTGAAATTTTCCTCCGTCAGATTAACAAGAAAAAAAAAAAAAAAAAAAAAAAAAGAAGTAAAATCAAGAAAAAGGTTTTTACGCTTTTTAAAATACCTTTCTATCTTCCTATTATTAGAACGTTTTGTAAGAAACAATGCTAGTGTGATCATTTTGTCTGTTCGTGCACATCGAACTTTTTGTTTTTAGGGATATTTCAAAAATTATTTTTGGGGCTAATAGGAAATCAAAAGACGTTAAGTTTGGTACTTTACATATTCCTATACTTTATGAATTTACCGCTAAGGGGCTGTTAAAGTCGAAAATTCAAAAAATTAAACTTCTATTGGGAAGAAACTATTCAACTTAGAGGAAAAGAAAAATATTTCTGTGCCTCTCAGAATAGGCTTGACTGGTCCTTCCCAAATATTTAAATTTTTTCGTTAATTTCCTGCTAGATGCGCTCAGCCCAAATAATTTGGTTTCCACAGATTTTTGACACAGTTTTGCGAATGGTAAGACATTAACATTCGTTAAATTTTATCCATTTTAAATTTCACTACTAGTTCATATATTTTCCTAGGTATTTTCCGCACAAAGTAGGGATTTAGTAAATTTTAGCCTTACGATACGAAGAGACTATTTCAGTTACAGCATAAGTTCTTTTTGAATCTCATACGTTAGACAAAACCGATTACTTTATCACCTTTTCATTTGCAAGTTACTTGGCAAATTTAACGCTAAGGGCGCTGAAATGTAATTTTTCAAAATTTATCAGTACGTTGCATAGTTGTCATAAAATTGGAATGCGTTTCAATTACAAAACGTGCTTTTTCTATTGCTTCAGCTTTGGAAAATCATCTTGTTTTTGCGTTATGACCAAATTAGTGGGCAACGAGCATGGTACCAAGCAAAAATAAAATACTTGAAGACATTGGAAACCGGAAAAGCCCTCCGCATTAGAAAACTCGCGTAAAATGCAATTTGTGCGCAGTCCTTCACTTGAAAAGGGTGGATGACTTTTCGTACAGGGGTTTTCCTGTTTCGAACTATTCTTTAAATCGAAGAGATTCAGTCGTCCATAGCATAAACTAATGCCATAGACCAAGAAAGCTGGACAGTAAGAATTTCATCAGCCAGTGCAGGAAAGCGAGAATGCGAAGAGTTTCTTGAAAACATTGTTTCTTATTATTTTCAACGGAAAATTGCGAAGGTCTGCATTTTTTGTTATCCTGTCAAAAAAGATGCGTGAGATTTTTTATACCTGCACTGCAGTTATCAGAAACAAAAGCATAAGAATTAAATGCAAAAAGATCCAATTTGCAAATGGAAAAGTAGGAAACTACATCTTTTCAAGTAAGAGTATCATTAAACTTTTTATTGCTTTTTCAAAAGTTAGTTTTATGTCAATTTAAGGAATAGAAAAGGTCAGAATACTTGATAATTATCAATATTAAACCAAAAGAGGAGAAAGTAATAAGAAATGTTGTTGCAATACAATATAAATTTCTTTTAACACTATTAAATAAGAAAAAGATAGATAGTGTGATGTTCTCGATTTTTTTTTTTTTTCATTTTTTCAGCCTAAATATTAACTCCTTTGGTTTAGGCTGGTTTAGGGGATTAGGGACGTGATAAAGAACTTATCCTACAACAAAGAAAAAACAACAACAACAATTAACAGTAAATACCACCCATCATCAGGAAAGTGTCTACAAACACTCCTCATCGCAACACCGGGGAGGAATTTCCAACACAAATGTTTTCCCTTGGCTGGAAGTAGCATGAACGCAATTTGTAGCACAGCAGACCAGGAATTCGCCTTAAAATATGAAAAGTGTGGGAAACGTGAATACTTCTTTCACCTACCACTAAAACGAAGGCTAAATTATTTTAACCGTTCCTTTCAAAATAAGTACATCGATAAGAACTCTAAAATCAGAGTACCAGAAACAGCAAGAAAAAATATGTTACTAATATCTGAAAGTAAAATATCAATTAACAATAGAAACAAAGTGGTCGCTTTAAGGATTGATTCGCTTCTGTCCGTGAAAACCAAAACAAAATTGGAAATTCAATTATATGTTTTTGGGGCCCCTGAAGATCTGGGGCCCTTGGCGCGCGCCTAGTCGGAAATCCGCTCCTGTTCCCGGCCTGGTTTGGTTGTGCCAACTAGCTTCTGGTTGGATGAGTTGACGAAATCATACCAGAACAGTTGAGTATCTCACAGCATGCGCTGACCGTGCTGGCAGAGGCGGTTCTGGCCAAAAAAAATTAGGGGGGGGGGGGCACAAATTCATGGATGTGCCGGTAATTAATTAAAATTATTATATAATAAAAAAAATCGGTTATATTTGGGAACAGCCCTCCCCCCGCCTAGAGGCCCCCACCCACTGTAGTATGCTGGTGATGTACAAAACAGATTCAAGCAACCGAAGTTTGAGTTTTATCGAGTTTTAATACATTTCATTCGTTAAACCATCTTGGCAATTACTTTTTCCTTTAGCATTGTTTCACCGATTTCTATCCTAATTTTACAGTTTTTCTTAAGATTGATTGGGTCGAAAGAACTTCATCGCAAATTTTGAGCATCCGAATGAGCACAAAGCCTTTGCAGCTTTTTATTAAAGTTCATTCGCTTTTCTTTCACAAACGAAAATTTAGCTCAACTTTTTTCTTTATTATTTGGGAAGTTTCCGCTTATTTATTACTTAATTTTTTTTTCTGTTTCTAGATCGGAGTTCGCGCACTGAAGAGGGAGTTCGTGCTCTTGGTGCTGTAGTAAAACGTAAAAATTCTCCCGCTCGGGGGCGCTCGTGCCGGTGGGCAGCGGAAGCGGCTATTGGCCGGTGGCTTGGAAAGGGAGTTTACTCACATGGCTGCCCCAACATGGTGGCAGTGAGTCGCATAGGGTTTCTCCTCCTGTGTTATAGAATGAAGAGCTCGTTTCTGTGGGAACGAAGGCGTTCATCCATAAAGATGTGAATCGGATCCAAGCTCCTTTCGCTCGGTGGGACGTGGCGATGCAAGCAAAGAAACGCTATGTCCTCGTACTCCTCAGTTGTGCTTTCTTAGTTCTGTGCTACTTCGGAGCCTTCCGTTTACGGCAACATGGCGTCAGCCTTACCTCTGAATCGGCTACAGCTAAGTTACGTTCCTACACAGACACCGAGGAACTGGACCCTAAACTACACTACCCGGACGAAGACTTGGTCGTGTCTCCTTCTCAGAGAAGGACGGAGAAGAGGTCCACTCTAAAATCCAAAAATTGTACCATGTACACCTGCTTTGATCTCTCCCGATGCCGCAAGGACTTCAAAGTGTATGTATATCCTGTGCAGGAGCCAGTTTCCCTTGCCTACCAAAAAATCCTCAATGTTATCATGGACTCGCGGTATTACACATCAAATCCTAGTCAGGCATGCCTGTTCGTCTTGGGCCTAGATACCCTGGACCGGGACAGTCTCAGTCCAGATTTTGTGAGTGACCTGCATTCTAAAGTTGAGCGAGCGAAGTACTGGCAGAACGGCAGGAACCATGTGATATTTAACTTGTACTCCGGTACGTGGCCTGAATATACTGAAAACTTGGGATTTGATGTTGGGAAGGCGATTCTAGCCAAAGCCAGTATATCGATGTCAAATTTCAGGACAGGATTTGATGTGTCGATTCCACTGTTTTCAAAATCTCACCCGGAGAAAGGAGGGGAAAGAGGCTATGTCAGTTCTGGTGATATGCCTGCATCTAAGAAATACCTTCTAGTGTTTAAAGGCAAGAGATACCTGTACGGCATTGGTTCCGAGACGAGGAATTCTTTGTACCATCTCCATAATGGAAAGGATATAATTCTCTTAACAACATGTAAACATGGAAAAAAGTGGAAAGAACTAAAGGACCCACGATGTGAAGCCGATAACAAGGAATATGACAGGTATGGCACTTCGTTATATGCATGGGTATGTGGCATTATCATATGTGGCTATAAAAGTAGTTCAAGTGTATGCTGTGTGCACTGATATGATCATTGGAAACTGTCACAAATTGACAGGTGCTTGATAATGGGGGTGGGGCAATGAGGTGGAGGTGTTATCTTTCATAGCTTAATGCAAAACCTGCTCTCCAAACTCATGTGTAAGTGAACATCTTGTTATGTTACAGAGGCTGGGAGAAACTGCTGTTATTACACAAGTCTATTTATGGATTTCTGCATTTATATCGAAGTTATGACATCAAAGCATTTGGTGCCTTCAGCAATAATACACAGCAATATATATGCATAAAAAGGAACCAACTCCTTTGCTGCTCTGAATTTGCATAGTATGCTTTGCATCTCTTTATCCTATTTGCGGAAGAATGGGTACAAATTTAAAATGAACTCTTTTCTAAAATTTCTCAGCATGTAAGCTGACTGTAAATATGAAAGAAGCAAATGTTTGTGTGAATTCTTAATTTTAACTCATTACAAACATCGACCTTTACTGTGCAACATATACTAATTAAAATATGGTTTTGGAAAGCTTGTGTGATTTAAAGGAGGTGTAAAATATTGCCCTCTTTTTACATGGCAGATGCAAACCAATTTGTGAGTGTATCAAATTGCATAATAATTGCATGTAACAACTGTTTTAATATATTGCAACAAGAGTATCTAAAAATGAACAGTAAAGTACATTTTTTGATTTTAATATGAAGAGACATTGTATAAAATGAAATTATTAGTAACTTGAGTTATCAGGTGTAGACAAATTTAAGGTGCCTGAAAATCTTCACTTGTACCCAAGTTTTCAAATTCTATTCCAAAAATTTTATTTTTCAAATTTTGGCTTTCTGTTATGGAGCTTTTGTCTTGTTAATAAAACAAGTACAATATATGGGCATTTTTGTTTTTGCCACTTTTTTTGTTGACTAACCATAAAATCAGAATGATGACAATGTCAAGTTTTGGCATTATTGCCAGTAGAGTTATGCATTCTGCAGCAATATTGACAATAGTAATTCAGGCTGAAGAACTGCAGTGGAACTCAAGAGGAGACTTTATGTACTGTGCATACATCACAGATGTTCTTATCCATGGCATTGATTCACATGGGGTTTAAAGTGTATTTGAGTTTTTACTGAAGGAGATGCATCGAAGACAAAACTAAACTTATTTCTGAAGTGAAAATCTATTTTAGAATGCAACTACTAACACAAGTATGTAGTATGCTATATATAGTTTTAGTTGTGGATGTTACATTGAGTTTTTTAATGATATACAAGAAATAATACATCAATTTTGACCGTTGAGGGTCACAATTCTGTATCTGTAGTAATTGTTTATACACAATACTGTATTGTACATCTACACAATTCTGTATGCGTAGTTATTCATAATTTTTTTCATTGTATGTATTGAAACGAGGTGCTAGCTCCTGAAAATTTGGTGGCTATGTCTACCCCTGAAGTAAACATTCAGCATCATCAACCATTCTGAATCCATTGCTGGGTAAAGGTCTCTCCAAGTTTCTTCCACATCTGTCTGTCTTGAACTGGTCACCTCCATGTTACTTGGTCATGCTTTTGAATTTCATCCATCCATCTCCCATGTGGTTTTCTTCTGGGTCATTTTCGGTTCCTTGGTAGCCAGTCTAAAATTTTGAGTGGTCTATTCTTCTGGCAGCATGTTCAGCCCTTTACCATTTCAGGAATTTTACTGTGATCATGTCTTTCACTCCTTATCTTTCTTCATTACTCCAAGCATGCATCTCTCCATGCTTCTTTCTGTTGTTTACAGCCTTTGAATGTCTTTGTTCGCTGCCCTGGTGGCGAACAAAGAGGCCAACGCCTTAGACCACTGCCCCGGTGGCACAGTGGTCTAAGGCGCTGGCCTCTGATCATTCGTCCATAAGGGGTCCGGGTTCGAATCCCGGTCAGGCATGGATGTTGTGTTTGTCTTACGGCACTGGCTCTCTCCCTTCCCTGGAACCAGTGACCCTAAATTAGGGACGGGCGACTGCTTATAGCCCATTGAGTTGCTCACGGTGGTCGTTAAATCTCAAAAAAAAAAAAAAAAAAAAAAAATGTCTTTGTTCATTCAGGTTCGAATGTCTCTGCTCCATATGTAAGAACTGCATGGATGCATTGATTGAAAACTTTTCTTTTAAGACATAATGGCCTATTGCTCTTGAAAATTGTTCTGTTTCTTCCAAAAGCCCTTTAGTCAAGTTTTATACACTGCTTAATTTCTTCATCACTGCGACCCTTACTTGATATCTGTTGTGCAAGGTAAATAAATGTAGGTAACTCTTCAGCTCAAAATTTTCCCCATGGGGAAAATTTCGATGCCATGAAAAAGAACATCTGTGAATGTGTAAAGTTCATTTTTAATCCCACTCTCTTACTGTTGTCAGCAAGTTCTTGTATATTGTGCAGCTCTGAAAGGGTAGTTACAGAAATGATTACACCATCAGCAAAACTAAGGTGAGCTAAGTAATCTCCATTAAATCTTTATCCCCTTGTTTTCCCAGTTCAGTGATTGAAGGACACTTTTCTAAGCAATGTGGCATTGAAGAGTTTGGACAATATGGTGCCACCTTGTCTCACTCCTTTCTCAATTTTTATTGGTGCTGTGTCTTCAAATAGCACTTACATTTTCATAGATGTTTTTGATAATGCTAATGTAAGCATCTTTAATACTGCAGATTTCAAAGCAGTTGTAACTGCTGAAGGTTTTGCAGAATCAAAGGTACAGACATTATAGTTACTAATAATTGCATTTATAAAACTTGTTTCTTCATAGTTAAAATAAAGTACTAACAAATATTAATAAAATGGATGTTTTTTTTTCTGTTAAACTTTACCCATCAGCCCCACTCCATGTAATCTGCTACTAGTTTTCATTTCAGCAATCTGTAACTGCCAACTTCTACGTAAAAAGAACTAATACAATACTAATTTTCCAAAGAGTAGAACAACTTCTGCCATAACAAAGTGATCACATTAAAAAATAAACAAACTATATTTTAACTATGTTGTTGAACTATTAATTTATTTTGAATGCTGGTCATACGTGCTTATTCACAGCTGAGGATATAACTGACAGAAGGTCACAAAAGTATTAGAGTGGTGGCTAAAACTCAGAGAATCATTACAGTATCTAGCCTATTATTATTATTGTAGAAAAGCTTTGCATAAATGTGTAATGAACTAGTTTCTTTTGCCATTTCATGCTGGGTGTGATCAGGCTCCATGTAAACAAGGCAGAACAATATGCATGAAGTTGAGAACTACTTGAAAGTAGTGGTGCACTCAGTGGGTGTGGGCTTAAGCCTCCCCATAAGGTATAACTTAAACCCTTGTTCTTTGTTATCAGCTGCTTATTTTAAAATATATTTGTATATATTTTTATGGGCTTTAATATGGCAGTGATATTTTTAATTCGTTTCCATTTTGGAAGATCTGTGTTCTCTGAGCTATTTTTATTTGCATATGCAATATTTTGGGCCACTCCCCAAAAGAAATTCTGGGTAGACTTAATTTCAAGAATTTTTGAAAACATTTGTACTTGGAAGTCTACTCCGGTAGAATTATTAATGGCATTTATAAAAATGTGAGGGGAAAGAGCTGATTGTTTTAAAAATGCTAAAAGCATTCATTTCAAAGGATTTAGGGTGATACCATTTCACCAAAATGTTTAAATCTACTGTAGTACTTGAGAACACCTTTCCAGGATATGCAGTGACCCGGACGGCATGTTGAGCTGGATAACGACGTGCTGAAAGCTGCTGTTGTGGGAAATCTGCTGGCAACAGTTGAGGAATTAGCCACACTTGTTCATTCAACCCATTCCACTGTTCATCGGCATCTGCAGGACCTATGTTATGTGTCGAAACAAGATAAGTGGGTACCCCATGATCTTGCGCCACAACAGCATGCCGACATTTGCACTTCTTTGCTCTCCCGTGAAAAAAAGGAGCCGTTTTTGCACAGAATTGTCATGGGTGATGAAAAATAGATTGTTTATCACAACATTAAGCGTAAACGGCAGTGGCTTCCCAAAGGGAATGTGCCTGCAGCAGTGGCGAAACCAGGACGTTTCCCACAAAAGGTTTTGATGTCTGTGTGGTGGGATATGCAAGGCATAATCCATTACGAGCTGCTGCCACCCAACAAAACCATTACAGGGGAAGTCTATGCACTGCTTTGCACGATAAACATCCAGCACTCGTGAATGTAAAGGCGTGCTGCTGCAGAACGACAACGCAAAAAACCACACACTGCAAAAATGACCAGTGTCACGTTGCAGGACTTCGGATGGGAAAAACTACTGCATCGAGCATATTCCCCTGACATCACCCCATCCGACTATCACCTCTTTCACAGCCTGCAGAACCATCTTGCTGCAACTACACTTCGAAATGTGGAGGAGGTACGGTGAACCTTTTTTGCATCAAAACCCATGGAATTCTACAATTCTGGGATTCAAAATCTTGTCGAATGATGGGAGGAGGTTGTAATTACTGGGGGCACTTATTATATGGATTAAAACATCTGTTCCAGGTACGTTTTTCTTTCTTTTCTTCACACGTTGAAAAAACGACAGTATTTTTGGTATGACCTGATATATAAAATAAGTTATATATTAATATAAAATAAATTTTTACATTTGTATATAAATTATATATACAAATATACTTGGATTCTTGGTGGCAGAAAAACAAGCAGGGTAGTTCATTTAACTGCAAAACCATCCCACACCATCACAGAACTGCCACCGAATTGTCGCTTTGTAACGAAGGAGGTTATTCCAGTAATGCCAATAACTGTGCAGAATTAAACCTTTTATTCTCATAAAATACAACGTCCTCCCACTTAATACCAAGAGTCAGATCACGTTTGCTCCTAATAATTTATTATGTAGTCAAGTCACCACGTTCAAAGTGTTGAAACGTTCTATTATCCAGTTTGCAGTTAGCTGTCTACCTTCCTTGAGAAAGCCATGTGGTTGACGTGCGAAAGCTTGGAAGCTTTTATTTCTATTCTACGCCAAGAATTTTTGGAATTTAAGTATAGTTATACTATTTTGAGTCAGATGCTTTTTAGCAAATGCAACTCAACACTCCTTGTGCTTTTTTGGGAGAGGTGGTTGTGCGTTTATTTTCAAATACTAAATGTCTGGATTTCTCAGTAACACATTATGCATCATTTGGCCAGAACAAAATAATCGTAAATCACTATTAATTTGGAATGACAGTTGGTTTTCATGACAAGCTTAGTAGGAAACAGCTCTCTTTTGACGAGAGGTAAGAGATGTTGGCCTACCTGTGCTCCTTCGTTTGCCATAATTTGCAGAAACCTGCAGAAAAGTACCTACAGCAGACAGACTTGGAGTTTTTCATTTGTCATACAATTTCATGTCCACTCATTCAACATGTTTCACAATCAAGGATTTTGCCATGTTCAGTCTTCGATAACTGTTTCACTTTTCGCATGTATAGTGTACATACACTGGTGGAAAGTGAAAAATGAACACCGAGAAGGAATTGGCGGATGATCATGAAATTTACATATGTTAATGGGGTCGAGTTTACGCAGGTGTGATGTTAATTTCGGGACCAACCGGTGAGCGCTTACGCCACAGCACGGCATAATATGCAAATTATCGTTGGTGGTATTTAAGGAGTACGGTGAAGTGAATGTAATCAGTCGTCGGCGTACGGAAACGTGCGAAGACTTGAAGAAGCTGCAATGCCTGGACATGGAAGACGTGCACGATTTCAGCAGTTATCAGACTTTGAGCGAGGTCGTCTAGTCGGACTCTGCGAGGCCAGTTGGTCGTATTGTCGTATTGCGGAGCGGAATTGGACGGGAAGTATCGGTGGTGGTACAATGGTGGCGTAGATGGTCTGAGGAACATTCCCACAGGAGAAGACGTGGAACCGGGAGTCACAGATGGACTGATGAGCGGACCGATCGACGCATAAGAAGAGCGGTGTTGTCAAGCAGAACATGCACTGCGACGCAAATCCGAGCTGCCGTTGTACCTGAGGTGACTGTGCGAACAATCCGCAACTGTCTACTGGATGCAGGACTACGTGCACGTATGCCTCTGACTCCAGCCCACCATCAGGAACGGCTGCAGTAGTGTGTTCAGCAATGAAAGCAGGTTCTGCTTGGGAGCCTCCGATGGCCGTATGCGTGTTCGCAGACGCACAGGGGAGCGTCTCCACCCTTCTTGCATCTGCCAGCGACACACAGGGACTAAACCTGGTCTCCTGGTGTGGGGAGCGATCAGCTATCACTCCCGTACACAACTAGTGTTTGTACCGGGTACGTTAAACAGCACTTCCTACATCAACAACATCATTTAGCCCGTTGTCAAGGTCGGTCCATCGTGGTGTTTTCCAGCAAGATAACGCACGCCCACATATGGCACGGGCAACGCAACATGCACTTCAGGGTGTGAGACAACTTCCATGGCCTGCACGTTCACCAGATTTGTCCCCCATTGAGCACGTGTGGGATTTTATGGGACAACAACTTATCCGGTCTCCACGGCCAGCCACGACCATCCCTGATTTACGCGTCCAGGTTGAGGATGCTTGGAACTCAATATCCCAAACATACATCCAACATCTGTACGGCAGACTCCATGCCAGAATTGTACAGTGTAATGCAGTTCATGGCGGTTCAACCTCGTACTAACCATGTTACATGGAAATGTTATTTTTCAGTTTACCAGCAAATACAGCTGTATTTTGCCATAATGTTTTGATCACCTTATCCTCTGTATTCCGTTATTATGCTGTATAAATTTCGTTGGTATCGGACATCTTTTCTAGGTGTTCGTTTTTCACTTTCCGCCAGTGTATAAACCAACTACATAGAATGATTCATGACACACGATGCTAGGATCTCAACAAGATAAAATATGACAATTTAGGCTGTAATGTCAGAAAAAACGGCTGGCCTTGTATTTGTTTTCAAGCTGTATAACATCCACAAATTATAATATGTTATGTTTAAAACAATTTTAAATGTTTTAAGGCAAATACTAACCAAACTTTTGCACAATGTGAAGTCCTCCGGTGTTCTAGTATTTTCTATTTTTCGATTGGCCAAGCTTTTTCCAGCACTGTACAAACCAACGTTGGACTTTTTTGACTTACCAAAAAATACAGACTGCCTAGTAAAGTATGGACATATGTGTGCTTGACATTATTAGTGAAGATAGAAAACAAACACGGATTGGAGAACAAGCACGAGTGTCTGACATCATCACAAGGATGAAGAATTTAAAGTGGCAATGGGCCAGCACATAACTTGAAAAAATGGATTATCACTGGATTACTGTGATTGTAGACTGGATACCAAAAAGACCCAGAGTATAAGACCACATGGAAATGGGTGGATGAGATTAGAAAATATGTGAGCGTAACGTGGAAGAGGAAACCTCAGGATAGAAACTTGTGGTGGAGCCTTGTGAAGACCTACATCCACCTTTGCCAGTGGCATATTTAGAGGGAAAGCCCAAGAGACTTTGCCCCCCCCCCAAGTGTTTTATTTTTTTGTTTGTTTTTGGTGGAAATGAGACTTACATTAGAAAAAAATGCTTCAATAAAAATGCGTCAACTTACATTAAAAGCTAGTACTTTAATTTTTTCTTAACTATTTTTCATTAACTTTTATTTGTTCTGGTGGATTTCAGAAAATTCCATTCTTCGTTGCCCCCTCCTCCCCGAAAAAAAAAAACCCAAACAATTCTACATACGTCCGGACCCATGGGTTGATGATTGTATATTATTCGACGATCATTTCTAATGTCAGTTTTGCACTATCTCCTTGAAATTTTCGTCAGTAATGGGTAAGCGAACACGCACATATTTTGAAGATGACAGTATTCTAATGTAACTTGTAAAAAGAACAGAGTATGTGACAGCACACAGGGTCTTATCATGGGGAAGATATTTTCTGATACACCTATCATGAAAGATATTTGTGTGACATGCTTTTCTGTGGCAGCCATAACTTGTGTATTGGAAAATCATGGTAGAAACTTCAAAATTTGGCAGATTGTTTTTCATTGTTGTCAAAGTTCAAGTGGCTGGTTTCAAGTCAAATTCCCTTTTGGAAATTTTAATACTGGGTGTTTCACTTAGACATATAATAAAAGGAAAATTCATCGAATGAAAAAAGGTGGGTTTGTTTCATTGTAAAGAGCAGCTGTGAAATTTATAAATCAGGTGAATTTGGGTGCAAAGCAGCTATGTACTTCTGCTGCAATGTGGCAGAAATGCATAGCTTCTGCATCAGTTGTCAGGGGAACTCCACAGTAGGTGTTTTGTGTGCCATCCCTTGAGGAATTGAAGTCCGCAACACTTTTACTGCGCTGTTTTCGACACAAGTACAACCATGCAGCAATGGCAAATGTCCCGACTTATGTGTTCATGATGAAATGGGACAAGCAACTCAGAGAAATGGGAAGTTTAAATCCTCCAAATACTATTTGTTATTCGGTCACCGTCCGAGAACCCAAATAACAAATTTTCAGTTATTTGTTATTCAGGAACCTGAATAACAAATTCCCTGACGGTGACCGAATAACAATTTTTCGGTTGCTGTGTTTGGTAAAACGTGGAAAGAGCGATGTATTTGTTTATAAATGGGAAGTTTGTTACTGATGACTGGTAAACATGCTTAGCGTACGGTGTCTGAGGAAAATGTTGAACAAATTCGAAAGTCATTTCACAGAATCCATCCGAAAGGCTAGTGTGCAGCTACACATCCCACCACCAACAGTGCATCAGGTACCCCATGAAAGGTTGCATTTACATGCATACAAGATTCAGCTGCATCAACAAGTTGAACTGCACGACAGAACACCACGGAAAAAAATTGCAGAGATCATGTTGGCCAAAATTGTTACTGACAATACATTTCTAGACTTTTGAGATGAGTCAACATTCCGTGTGTCCGGAAAATTAAAAAGACATAACTACCACACAGGGGGGGGGGGGGGTCATCTGAAAATCCATATGTTCATGAACAGAAATGGAATGCTGCAAAATGCAAAGTTTGGTGTGGGATCATGAAGGTCAAAATCATGGCGGTCACTTTATTTTCTGGAGGCCACGGAAACTGGACTAACATACCTACTGGATATGTTACAGGAATATGCTGTGCCTCAGCTGTCTGAAAGAACAATTTTCTGACAAGATGGGTCTCTCCCGCAGTCCACACTTTGCCAATGATGTCCGCACATTCTTGGATGGCCGCCCCGGTGGCGCAGTGGTCTAAGGCGCTGGCCTCTGATCATTCGTCCGTAAGGGGTTCGGGTTCGAATCCCGGTCAGGCATGGATGTTGTGTTTGTCTTACGGCACTGGCTCTCTCCCTTCCCTGGAACCAGTGACCCTAAATTAGGGACGGGCGACTGCTTATAGCCCACTGAGTTGCTCACGGTGGTCGTTAAACCTCCAATCAAAAAAAAAAAAAAAAAAAAAATTCTTGGATGACCACTTCAGTACAGGATAGATAGGGAAAAAATAAACATTCACAGGGCTTGACAAATACCATGCCAGAGATGCCCCGGGGCATGTAAATTATTGGCCTGGACAGGTAAATAAAATATCTAGTTGCCTGCATGGGGCAACTAAATTTAAAAAACTTTGGAATAGAATTTCCTACTACAAGAGAGAAAAAAAAATGCAGGTAGGCTCAGTTGTGATTGAGCCATCAGTTTGGAATGTAGAGGACTATGACTTTCAGATGGGAGAGTTGAAATGAGCTAGACGAATATGGTTTCAAAGTATTTGTTTAATTTGTTATAGCCAACCCAGGCCTGTGATATGAAAAGTAGCTTACATAATTTTTACAAATAATGCTGGATACATTGCGAACACAAAGCAGAGTTCTAGATGGGCCGGGTACCGGTTCGATCGGTGTGTTGGAATTTTGCTTGGTGGCGTCTGCTTTCAGGCGTTCTTGATACTCTCTACTTCGTTGGGCTGCAGTCTTCTTGGGCTTCTTATATTCCTCATCACTTGCTCTGGCCTCTCGTTTTGATCTCCACTTTTGCTTGCGTTTATTCTGCGGCATTGTCAAAAATGTTAACCCGTTCAGATGAAAACAATTTTTTAAAATTTTAGTTTAAATCACTGCAATATGTTCTTTATATATTTGAATAGATCTCGTCGAGAGCTTTAAAACGATAACACACACAGTCGTTTTGCAATAACGGCTATCCAGATAAACCGCAATATTGTCGAAGTGTTCACTGGTTACAAAACAATTTTCAAAATTACTAATCTAAAACAACTATTATGGGAATTTTACTAGGAAATTTTTTCATTTAAATTGCTAATTTTCAGAGAAAACTCTTCTCCTTCTTCAGGCTGTCTTGTTGTCACTTATTCCTGTCACTATCTCGGTTATGGTTAACCTTGACGGTTTAGGTTATTTTTCAACAAATCCTGCCAGATGTTAGGCAGGGAAAATCCTTTGCAGTCATTGATGATGGAATTTTTATTTTTCTCAATCTCTATTCCTTCCTTCAGCTTTCTTTTTTGAGTTTCAATCTCTATTCCTTCTTGCAGCTTTCTTTTTTAAAATTGCTTTGGAAACTGATAAGAAAGCTGAAAGAAGGAATGGAGATCGAAACTCAAAAAAGAAAGCTGAAAGAAGGAATAGAGATTGAGAAAAATAAAAATTCCATCATCAATGACTGCAAAGGATTTTACCTGCCTAACATCTGGCAGGATTTGTTGAAAAATAACCTAAACCGCCAAGGTTAACCGTAACCGTCAAGGTTAACCATAACCGCGATAGTGACAGGAATAAGTGACAACAAGACAGCCTGAAGAAGGAGAAGAGTTTTCTCCGAAAATTTGCAATTTAAATGAAAAATTTCCTAGTAAAATTCCCATAATAGTTGTTTTAGATTAGTAATTGAATTAAGAAACTAGGAAGCCATTTCTCAACATGAGCTTTATTCAAGGAATTTTCAAAATGTTTTTCATATATTTGAATAGATCTTGTTGAGAGTTTTAAAATGATACCATGCACAGTCGTGGTGCACTTACGGTTGCCAAGATAAACTGAATCTAATGCGGCAGCCCACCCAGAAATATCGCAACATCTCCCGCGCGAAGGGAGCAAGGGTAGTGCTGCATGCACAATGTAGTGCACAGTATGGGAATTGAATTCCTTGCTGTTTACGAATATGCTAACACAATTAGTTCACAGCACGTATTTTTAATGCTACAATGATTTCAATTGTGACCTATTTTTGTCACAGGTAGTTGGCCGCAAATCGCCCCATACAATCCGCGGAGTTGGATATAGTCCTACGTTAAAAGACAGTCTTCACATGCCATGTTTCATTTCTTTTTTTTTTTTTTTTTTTTTTGGGATTGGAGGTTTAACGACCACCGTGAGCAACTCAATGGGCTATAAGCAGTCGCCCGTCCCTAATTTAGGGTCACTGGTTCCAGGGAAGGGAGAGAACCAGTGCCGTAAGACAAACACAACATCCATGCCTGACCGGGATTTGAACCCGGACCCCTTACGGACGAACGATCAGAGGCCAATGCCTTAGACCACTGCCCCACCGGGGCGGCATGTTTCATTTCATTGGTAAACACTGGAAGTTGTATTGTTATGGAGTACCAAGGACAGAAGAATATCACTTCGTCAATTATATTTATGCTCTAGGTCCAGAAATTGGAACCATATGTACTTTTGCTTCAAATGTTGTTCATGTTCATCGATGGAATGCATGCCTCTGATGGAACTAGCCTTCAATGTTTAGTGACGAAGGACGAAAACTTTAATGAAAGAAGCATGAAAAACATCACTAAATTTTCCAAAATACCAATTTTATCATCATACTATTTCATACCAATTTCAGCATCATCTTAAAACTAGAGATGTGCATGCTTTTGTGCATTGAACATTTTGAACAGACCCTTAAAAAAGAAATGCAAAACATGTAAAAACAGATTCATATTCCTTTATTTTAAAAAAAATGAAGGCTCTGATTTATTATCTTAAAAAATAAATTTTCCTGGGCATCCAGCTTTTACTACCTGGGCAGGTAAATAATTTCTGCACATGGCCAGTTGGGCATATAACTTTTCAAATATTTTTCAAGTCCTGGTTCATTGTATTGCCCCCAGATCACCAGACCTAACTCCACCTGACTTTTTCCTGTGGAAGTTTAAGGACCAGGTGTATGAAACACCTGTACGTAATCTGGAAGACTTACACGACAGAATTTGTGCTGCAATCAATAACGTGGCACCACAAATACTTTTCAACACTTGGGCTAAGGTAGAATACTGGTTGGACGTTTGCCACTCCACCAGTGGAGCTCATATTGAAGTTTATTAGACATGCACAAAAAAAATTCTCAGTTTGTGTATCTGGAACAACACGTGTCGCTAATAAATTGTGGTAAGTTCAGAATTTATATTTCATTTTATTATATCCCCAAATATATGCAATTAGTGTATATATTCCGTAAATGGAAAATACACGTTATACGTGACTGAGATATTCAATAATACTGATATAATATCTGCATATTGACTATTCTATTATGTCAAATTTTGTAGCTGTGAGCTCGGCGATGCACAATTACATAGGTGCCGACTTTGAAAAATTATTGGGGGTTCCGGAAATTTTTAATCGAATTACCCATTTTTCAAAGTATTTAAATTTCATTCAGTCAGATTATATATATCATTCAGATTTAAATTTCATTCAGTCAGATTCAATAAAACACCTTAAAAAGCTAAAATGAAGCAAACTATAGTTAATTACAGAATTTTTTTTTCTCTAGATAATTATTTATTTAGCTTTTGTGGGTGCGACATTATTATATATAATACACAGATACTGTGTGAATTTCCAACTCAATTGTCTTATAAAAGTAACAAAAACATGTAAAATTTATTTTAAGGTTTTTTTTTACCAATTTTAAAAATGCCAACAATTTTTTTCTTCAAATGGTTTCTGAGTTAAAATAGGAGGTTAGAAGGGAGAGGACATGTCATCAGCCGCATGCCTTGCGTTTTCCGTGGGCTCCACTTCGTATCAGCTGTGTATGCCCAGTATGCCCAACTTAGGATGCTTCTCTACTTTTCTATGGGGAAATCGTTGGGTTTGATGAGGTTTCAGAGGCACTTGTGCAGCATGTACAGTCAGGAAAAAATAAGACCAAAATATACATGCACATAACTAAAAATTTGCAAAAAGTTACAGAAATACTGTTTAGTATTTTCTAAAAAAATTAAACAAAATTACGCTTCATCGAGCAGATGTGCATATTGCGTATTAACCAATCACGGCTTTGCTAAAGCTGTGAGAGCCTTGTTGACCTTCAGGGACTGCTGCAGAGAGTAGCCTTAGAGACAGCTGCTATCAACCTGTGCTCCAGCAGAAGTCTTCAGTAAGTGACAGCAAGTCACTGAACCCTCCCCATCAGGAGGGCACAAGAAACCAGATCAGAATTGGCTTCACCAGCGGCTGTTGATGCCATCTCCTCTCTCTTCTAACCTCCTTGGTCCCCGACTGTCCAGAGATAGGGTGGGTCAACTGACTGTACAACATATTTCCGCTTTATCACTATGACTAGTCTCCGAATGTAGAGCTAGACTTTTGTATTGTGTGGGAACCCAGACAAACCGAAGAATTTTCTTCTATAAAGGAGACAGTTTTAAATGCTCTTAAACAACGGTACTTGTTTTATTGTCTGTCGCATCAAATTTGATGAGCACAAACAATAATTCTTTTTTGAGGCTCATTAAACAGTCTGAGGGATAAATTTCTATACACACTTTCTATATATAGTAAACGGGGAATGAATAATAAAAAACCTGAAGAATTTGTAACGAAAAAGCAAAATTTATGCAATATGTATACATGTATTTTCCCCACGAAATATGCGCAAAAATATTAGGGGTCGAGGAACCCACAACAAAATCATTGGGGGTTCAGAAAGTGTCTCGAACCCACGAAGTCTGCTCCTATGCACAGTTATGTACTATGTGTGGGGAATATCAATAGCAGTTGTGTTCATATTTCATCTCATTTAATTTCTTAACTGGTTCCATTTGTTTTTTAGAATTCATCATGGTGTTAAATTTTTATAAAGTTTATTGTCTGGCTTTTAAGGTATATCATTACAATTTTAACGTCTGTTATGATTTTGAGATCAGTAAAACTTTCGCATAGTTTAATAATAGAACTAACCAAGTCTGTCTTGAGATTATCATACATTGATAAAACCGTAAAGTGAGATCGTTCTGCATTTGGACTGCAGCAGATAATATGGAAGACCGCAAAATTTTTAGACGGATTGACAGCGGACGCCATTTTGTTGACTTCGGTTGGTGAACAATGGGACAGCTACAGAAAGAATGTAATGTGAGTAACATCTTTTACTGTGCAGCATTGTTGTTACATTTCATATACCATTACATAACTGTGCATCGCCGAGCTCACAGCTACAAAATTTGACGTGAGTAATGGAATATACAGATATATTATATCAATATTACTGATTATATCTCCAAACAGAACACCCTGTACTTATCATTCTGTATCTATGCCATCCAGGAAGTTTGAACAGTACTGCTGAGAATGTGTAAATGACCTTGAACATGAGCGTATGCCTTTCCACAAGTGCTGGTATTAAAATGTGTGCTGTGTGCATCATGAGATACTGAACAACTCTTATTTGGAGATTGTTATTCCAGTGGTGCTCATATTCTGAACCACTGGCAAGGCACACACTCATATTCTAAGTCAGTGTAAGGTTTGAAACCTGAAATAGGTGGCAACGAATGTACATCACTTTCCCGAATCATTGATATTTAGTTAGGTGAATTATTTTACCTATATTCATAAGGTATTAAATAAGATATGTTTGTCAAAATCATTTTCATTATATTCCTTCTGCAAAAAGAAAGTCAAGGCTTCAACTACAACTGTGGAAGTAGAAACAAAAATATTTTAGCACCTAATGGAAATATGATTAACATAATTTTAAAAAGGGTATATGTACTTGAAAATTTTTCATGTTCGTGTATTCCAAAGATATTATACTACACTGCAAATAAGATTTATTCTCAAAGAGTTCATGTAAAATGATTTTTTTTTTTTTTTTTGTTGTTGGTTGGGGGTGTTTCTCATTACATCTTAAACAGGAGACCTGAGCTCTACAATCATGCAGTTACAAATGAGACAGCTTCAACTGCAGTGTGTTATGAAACTCTGCAAATGGCAAAATTGATGGTTTTCATCTAGGAACTGGTTTAGGGTCCTGGGAGCAAAGGGCTAGTTTCTAGGTGGTCTCCTCTAGATCTCATGTTATGTACACATGCAAATAATATAAACTCATATATGTATGACTAAAGATCTAGGGCAGAGTTTGTCTTATTTCTTTATTACAATTTTTTAGTTTAAATTAATTTAATCATTCTTCCCCCCTCTTGAATTTTTATCTAAACCACCTAAAACTTAACTTTAGTATTGTGGGAATTACTAGGATGAAACTTATTTTCTGTTGTCAAATCTTTGTGTTGCATAATTTATCATCAGGAATAGCTCAAGAGAGTAGGTGTTGCCACTTGTGTGGTAATACCCAGCCTTTTTGATTTCAGTCATTTAATAAAATAGTTCCTTGCAAAAATGAGGCTACATATTGTGAGATATTTTTTGCAGTTTTTTATGTATGAAAGTAGCAATATGCAGTTATTATGCTATTAATATTTAAGCAAAGTGTAACAATTAAAACAAACTTTTATAACATTAAAATGATGAGAGAATTTTTGTTTTCATAAGTACAATCCACAAAAATTAAAATTCATGAAGTTCATTTTCCATCAGCAATCTAATTTAAAAATTATATTAATTCAACATTTGTCGAAAACATTACGTGGTTTCAGAAATTATTAACTATATGTCAACAAAATAGTTTCCATATCATCTACTGTTTCGCACGTTATTAGAAATTCGAGCACGGGAAAAACGTCCATATAATAAGAAAATTTTTATTTCAACTTGTCACTAATATTCCTTTTTTCTTTTTGATGTTCTTTATAATAGTTTAGAATTTTATTATGAAGATTACAAATTTATATGAAAAAATGTTTTTATATGTGCAGTCAAATGCATCATAAGTTGTCAAAGTCCTCCAATACGTAGAGACAATATGTATTAAAAGATTAATATTATTCCAGTTTTTTAAGTCATGATTTACGAAATTAATACAATAGAAAAGAACTTTCGAACCTTTTGATTATGATGCGTTGAATCAGTAATAAGCCATCTTGTTATCGAAGAAGGCATGATTTTCCTTTCCTGTGGTATCAGCTTCCAAGTTGAACTTCGATCTTATAATTTCTTATTATAGATGATGGTTGCATGTTTTATTTTCCGTGGCTCGATATCCCAAACTAGTTTCAATTCCTTCTTTTTGGAATCATCTTCAGTGGGTATTATGATCTTCTCATACATGTTGTGTTTCGGCCACTTACATCGATTCTACTGGCAGCGTCCGACTTTTCACGGCAGTTGTACTCTTGCGCATGCTATTTTTGGTATTAATGCACGTTCTTAGTCGTGTTTTGATATAACCGGATGACATGAATTCCGACTCCAAATTAATTGGTATAAATTTTTACAAATTAGAAATAAACCAATGAATTATAAAGATAAAACCATTTTACAAACTTGTGAAATTAAAAGATTAAGAGCCTCTATTAGAGAAAAACGAAAAGACATTGATAGATTGAGTAAGAAAAACTACAGATTATATAATCAATGCATGCAAGAGAAAGATAAAGAAGAAATAAAAATAGCATTAATTAAAATATTTGCTATTATAGAAAGACAACAATTTAAAGACAGAAGGAGACACTTTCATAAAATTGAAAACCTCATAAGAGAAAAGTATAATAACAAAGAAGGAAAAGAAAAACTACCAACATTAGAAGACAAACCACTGTTCATTAACAAATCTAATAATGAATTGACATATCTACAAGTTAAAGCACTCAATAGAGGAACGAGATATGCATATAAACAAGAAATTCGAAAGCCGAGATAATAATCCCATATATAGAAGACGTCATCAAGAAACTACCAAATAAAAGACAAAACCCTACAAGATTTAAAATATTAAGAGCAATCAATAACAAAGAAAAAGAAGAACAAATACCAGCTATAAAATATGAGAGACAAGAGCTAATGAACCTCAAGAACAACCCAGCAATTAAATGCATAAGCGCTGATAAAGCCAAACAAATTATTATATTAGACAAAGATGATTATGATATAAAAATGAAAACGGCTATAGAAAAATTGGATATCGAAGAAACTACACTTGACCCAACAGATACAATTCTAAGAAAAATGGCTTATATAAAAAACCATGGACATTTACCTGATAATATTAAAAACAAAGCCATTCCGCCTGTTGGAGCGTCTATTCCAAGCATATTCAGCAAAATCAAAACGCATAAAAAAGAAGAACCATTAAGACCAATAGTAAATAAAACAACGTCTCCAACAATTCTCCTTGAAAAAGAACTATTTAAACATTTAAAACAGTATTACTTTCAACATATTTATACAATTAACAACTCCATTGAAGTGATTAAAAAAGTTAAAGAACTAAAAACAACCGATTTTCTGATGATCAGTCTAGATATTGTTTCCCTATATCCAAATACACCTGTTTATGAAGCAATTCAATTGTTAAATCAGAAGTTAAAAGATAAAAAAAAAAATACCTGAAGCACAAAGAATTAGTATTATCCAGGCATTGAAACTAGTAGCTGATAATAACTACTTCACATATAATAAAAAAATATACCGACAAAAACAAGGTGCACCAATGGGATCACCAATTTCGGGACTTCTTGCTGAAATAATATTACAAGACATAGAAAATAAACTTTTGGATTCATTCAATCAAAAACAACTAATACTATACGTAAGATACGATTGACGATATCCTTATCTTCTGGAAGCAATCTGAAAAGAACTTGAAACATTTGTAAACAAATACAATAGTTTTTATCCTACAATACAAGTTACTATGGAAAAAGAAGTTAAGAGACAACTAAACTATTTAGACATTTCTTTATTCAGGCGAAATAATATGATTGAATACGAAGTATATCGAAAACCAACTTATACTCCAACGATAATTCCGATTGATTCAAATCATCCTTGGAAATATAAAAGAGCAGCACTTCAATTTTACATAAGAAGAGCATTAACCCATTCCTGTAATAAACACAAAGAAAAGATTGAGATTAACTGGATAAAAAGAACTGCTATGAAATTTGGATACAAGAAAAAGATCATAGATGATATACTTGAAAATATAAAGAAATCTTTAAATGAAAATAAAAATAAACAAAAAAATGAAATAAAATTTGCTGGTAAAATTCCCTACATTCCTCCAATAACAGATATCTTAAAGAAGGAATGCATTAAAGAAAAAATGATATTGGCAGAAACCGTCATAGATAACGAAACTATATTAACTAATGGAAATGAAAGAAGATCAATGCTTGATAAAGCCGGAGTATATTCTATACCAACAAAATATTATACAGAAATAGAAAGAAATGAAAGAAATAAAGTATACATAGGAAGTACAAAAAGAAGATTTAAGACCAGATTAAAAGAACATATATCGAACTGGAATAAAAAAGAAAACAAAACATCATTAATAAATCATTGTATTGAAAATGAAGCTTATCCTGTTTGGTATGATGCAAAATTAATAACCTCACATAAAACTAAAAACCAAATATTAACCTCAGAAGCGATAATGATTGAAAAAACTAAAGAAATAAATTGTAATAATAATGATCCAATGAATCTACCGTACGCTTGGAAATATTTTATCGAAAAAGAAATTAACGATAAAAAATATAATAAAAGACCTTATTAATTATTTTCAACAAACGAATGGCAACACCAATTAATTTGGAGTCGGAATTCATGTCATCCGGTTATATCAAAACACGACTAAGAACGTGCATTAATACCAAAAATAGCATGCGCAAGAGTACAACTGCCGTGAAAAGTCGGACGCTGCCAGTAGAATCGATGTAAGTGGCCGAAACACAACATGTATGAGAAGATCATAATACCCACTGAAGATGATTCCAAAAAGAAGGAATTGAAACTAGTTTGGGATATCGAGCCACGGAAAATAAAACATGCAACCATCATCTATAATAAGAAATTATAAGATCGAAGTTCAACTTGGAAGCTGATACCACAGGAAAGGAAAATCATGCCTTCTTCGATAACAAGATGGCTTATTACTGATTCAACGCATCATAATCAAAAGGTTCGAAAGTTCTTTTCTATTGTATTAATTTCGTAAATCATGACTTAAAAAACTGGAATAATATTAATCTTTTAATACATATTGTCTCTACGTATTGGAGGACTTTGACAACTTATGATGCATTTGACTGCACATATAAAAACATTTTTTCATATAAATTTGTAATCTTCATAATAAAATTCTAAACTATTATAAAGAACATCAAAAAGAAAAAAAGGAATATTAGTGACAAGTTGAAATAAAAATTTTCTTATTATATGGACGTTTTTCCGTGCTCGAATTTCTAATAACGTGCGAAACAGTAGATGATATGGAAACTATTTTGTTGACATATAGTTAATAATAATTTAAAAATGCTTTGGAGATTCCATGGTAGTTATATTTTATTTTTATTATTTAGATCGCAGAAACAACTGAAGTGATAAATGTTAAGATACTTGTGCATGCCACCTCGGCAAAATTGTATATCTCTATGATGTGAGCCAGGGGCTTACTGATTGGCAGAGTAGCAGAATATAGACGTACGCGCGTACACTGTACGCGGATATTTTTGCAAATTATTTGCAGGTTTTGCAGATAGTTTTTGTTTATTGATTTAAAAAATAAAAATGTTATTTACAGCAATTAAAACACTTACTCAAAGCTTTACTCAGATTAACATATTTAATTGAATTTTAACTTGAACTGTCAATTATTTTTTACATCTTCTGAGTTCTTTTGTTTTTACAGACATTCCCGGACTCTAGATTTTATTAAGGCCTTTTTCATTGTACGGGAACTGTATTAAAAGTTTCGTTCACACAGAAAGAATTTAAATTTTATTGCTAGGTACCTTTTGCAGTTGCCATTATTAAATTCAAATAATTCCCTTACGTATTTTTGTAAGTTCAGTATTTTTGAATTAGATCAGATCAGATCACGTGTAGAGGATTTTAGGAAGGGAGTGTCTAACCCCAGGTCTGAAAACAACCCTTAGAAATAGGAAGCTAGAATATTTGGGCTAGAGTGCCGGATAGGAAAGTGACGGAAGTGAAGTAGAAAGGGGAGGAAGACGCCCTTATTTATTACAGGGGGCCAGTACCCAGAGCTAGACGGCTTAACGTGCCCATCTGGCGCACGGCGGATATTTAGTGGTTCGAGCGTTTGTACCTGCCTGGGATCGAACCCGAGGTCTTCTCCATGGCAGTCACGAACGTTAACCACTAGGCCACCCGCAGCCCTAATTTTTCACTTAACTTATTGAAAATGCTATTTATAATTTTTGAAGGTTCATTCACGGAATTGTTTTTCTGGATATAAAAACTTTAATTAGTCTCTTGTTTTTATGAAGTTCATAGTTCAATATTTTAATATTTTACCATAAAAGTCCATTTCACATACATTGCTGCACATTCAGTTGTAATGTACTTATTTTGGCATCATTGGAATCTGTAATGTTCTAATAATTATTTATTGTTTTCTTAATTTTTCTTTAATTTATCTTATTCTATTGTTATCGTGGTTTGTGATTCGCGGGTTTGCAGCAAGTTTTCTGTTTCAATGGTTGTGTACGCAGATACATTTTATTTTTATACAACTCTGTTGATTGGCTCCACAACCCCAACATTGCAGGGGAGCCTTGAGCACAGCTAAGACGACGGCCTCTAGCCTTAATAATAATAATAAAATAAAAATAAAAATAAAAAGATCATGTTCCTGGTACATTACGGATGTGAGCTATGACAAGAGCTTAGTTTTGGAGCTCTTGAAAGAATCAAGGCCCAGTGTCCCAGCATCTGCCATTATTTAATCCCAGTTTTTATCATATAGCTTTGTTGTGAGATCTAAGAGAGTTTCAATGGTGATGATTACTGGGATGGCAAAGAAGGGACCCTTGTTTGAAAGTTAAGCCTAAGTTAATGTTATTTGTCAGTTTTAATTATGTGAACGCAAAGTATGCATTATACACGTAGAAAATTGTACCTTTTCAAAATGCTAAATAGAACTCATTCGAAATAGTAAGCATATTCTATTTCGAATTGTTATAATGTGTACACATTTTACCATTGCAGGTTAATTAATTCAGCACGGAAATACAGGTATTTAGCTTGCATCATCAGCCTGTAGTGACAACTGCTTTGTTGGGCATAACATTACAAATGTGTCAGTTTTATCACATGCCTATTAAATATAACGTGACCTTCGTATTCAGAAATAATGTTATATAAAGTAATTCCAGGCCGAGTTCTAAACTTCTAGCCATCTGCTGGGAGCCTTTCAATTGATGATACTCATTTTTATGTGAAATTTAAAGTAGCACTGTGCTGCAATAATATCCCTGCTGTAATAATGGCTTTTGACTGAAACAATTAGACAATCACCCCGAAAGCATTTCATCAGTACCTTCGTTTCCAGATTTCTTCCATTTAGTTTTATCCATGGAATGTTTCTCTTGAAATAGCCATTCATAGATTGTCTTTCTTCATTAAATCATTTATTTGGGCCTTGTGACAACCATAAACTTCTGCTAAGTGATGAACATTTATTCAACTATTTAATTTTATGTGACATTTACCTTTGCTGCTAACATGGAAATCTTTCTCCTTCATTTTTAAAGAAGTATAGACACTTCCATCTTGGACTTGAACCACAAAAGAAATGTGCTTACTGTGGTTATATTTTCTAACGCCACCCCGGTGGTGCAGTGGTCTAAGCGATGACCATTCGTTCATGAAGGGTCCAGGTTCGAATCCTGGTGAGGCATGGATGTTGTGTTTGTCTTATGGCCATGACTCTCTCCCTTCCCTGGAACCAGTGGCCCTAAATTAGGAATGGGCGATTGCTTATAGCTCATTGAGTTGCTCACAGTGATCGTTAAACCTTCAATCAAAAAAAAAAAAAAAAAAAAAAAATTATAAGAATTTATGCAGAAGATTTTGTTTGTTGCTCCAACCAACTGTCTGCAGGTTTTTAACAGTCTGCAGGTTTTTTTTGTTGCTCCAACCAACATCAGAAGTTTCACAGATCAAACTGACCAATGCCAGGGGGAAAAAAGTGAATGCCACTGTCTTGCTGCAGGTGTACTGCACAATAAGCTGATTATCTCATATTCTCATACAATAAGCTGAGTATCTCAGTTTCTCATACTCAAGTGACTAAAATAAAAGTAAGAAGGTGACTTACAGTTTTTTCTTGTTCAGGTTAATCCTTAAGCACACCACCATTTTAATTGTAACACAACACAATAGCTACTAAAAGTGATGCACAGAGATGTCTTTGCCTCGGCCAAGCACTTTACGCTGCCAAGATATTTCAGGCTTCTTACTAGACACAACACACCTATACGCACATATGGGGATGCTGGTCAAAATGGAAGGGACACTCTGCGATACCTCTTTTTGTTGCAGCTGAGAGAATGACCTTTGTGGTCATCTGTAACTCCTCCGGGCCATCGTGCTGGTCACTTCTTGCACATAAGATCTTAGGTATGTCTTTACCAGTGATTTTTTGGAGTTGCTGGTAGTGAAGAATTCACTTCCATATCATTAGTTTTACTGCTTTGAGGATACAGCCAGATTGCTCATGTTAGTCTCGAGACAGCTGCTTTTTCTCTTTTGCAGATTCCAGCACACCGAAGAACACAAGTGTACTTGAGATCCATTTTTGCCACCTTTTAGTGACAGAAATTTCCAGCTTTAGTGCTCTTGCTGCCTTGTTTTACATAAATTGGTTCTGTAAATGATTCCAAAAGCCTTCCACTAAAAGCAGACCACAAAAGCCGTTAGAAACATGGTATCACAGTTCAGTCTACCAAGCGTCAAAGGGTAATTCCGAGAAGGAAACATTCCTAATTGAAGGTTGTTTTCAACTTCCAGGACCACCCCAAAGGTGTTCATGCATTTTTTGTTCCTCGAATTTTTTAAAATGGGTGAAATTCTCCCTGCCTTTCCATCCCAAAAAGATCTTGGCAGTTAATTAACTCTTAATTAATTCATGATGATTTTTAAGTTGAATGGGTCACACCCATTCAACTTAAAAATAATGAGGCTTAAATCGTAACAATATGAATTTCCTTCCCCCTAAATGACCACTGTGCAAAAGTAATTTCAAACTATTGTTTGTTTTTTTGGTTATGTGTAAAAGGAGTGTTGTATCATTGCATATCTCTGATTTAAAAATTTGGGAAAATGCTGCTTCAGAAAGCATTTTTGATGATTAATTATAGTGAAGAGGTGCATGAGAAGTTTTTGCAAAACCATGTGCGGTTGCTTTCAAATGAAAAGTGAAAGGAATTCTAAATGACATTAGAAATCAATGCATAAGTTATGTGATAAACATTTAATAGAGAAATGTCTCGGTAGTAACTTCTACTTTCATTAGTGTTACAGTGAATGAAGATGACATGAGGTGGTAAGCACATGTTTAATCAGTTGTTGCCAGATTTGAGAAGATATTTCTAAATAATGGGGATATGATAGGGTGAGTCTGAGTTGCAAGGGTTAATGCAAAGGCAGATTTCTGAACTTTCACTCTTACTTGAAATTTTGGATTTATTAATTTACTACGAAGCTTCTTTTTTGTCGAAAGTAGTTTAAAAACATTCAGTGCTGTTCATACAAATAAACAGCAAGCATCTGTACCCTCCAGTATTGTATAAATAACCTTCCAAAGTGTCCCCCACTACCTTTTTTTCCTTTGTTTTCTCAGACTAGAGCTGCTGCCCTTCCTGAAGTACACTTCTGGATCTTCCACTTGGTAATTATAATCACAAATCTAAGTCTAGCCATAGCTGTATTTTAGATTAAGCACTAGATGATGTCAGAATCTTGATTATATCTCAAAGTACTAGATGATTCCTAATTTTGATTACATGTTAGCAATGCAAAAGTGGGCATAGTTTTTTTTTATTAACTGACAGCTAGGTCATTCAAATTTCACATGTTGGTAGAGTAACTCTTCCTCTATAGTAACTCTTCTTCTACATTGCAGTAAATAATAGATTCCAAGCAGAAGCAACTTGCTGTCATTGAGTTCTTGACAAAGGAAGGGTGCAGGCTGTCTGACATCCACAGAAGGCTACAGATTGCTCTTGTCAATGATGTCATCTCCGTAAACAATGTGCACAGATGGATGAAGAAGTTTAAAGAAGGGGAAACCAGCATTGAAGACGAACCACGCAGTGCGATACCATCATCTGAGACCACTGACACGAATCGTCAGCAAATAGATGAACAGATTCACACAGAGAGATAAGTCACAATCTGTGAGCTTGTTACACCACTGGACTGTGGTCACAATGCCATACAGAAGAGGGTGGAAAACTTTTGCCATACAGAAGAGGGTGGAAAAGGGTTTTGAAAAGCGTGTGCAAAGTGGGTACCTCGGCAGTTAACACCCGATTTAAAGGAGGAAGGGTGGAAATCTGTTCTGATCTGCTGGAAGCATCTTAAGCCAATAAAGACACTTTTTTCATGATCTGGTGAGAGAGAATGAAACGTGGGCGTATCTTTATGATCCGGAAACGAAGAGTCAATCCATCGAATGGCATCGCACCTCTTCACCAAGGCCTAAGAAGTTCAAGAGCCAGCAATCAGCACAGAAAGTCATGATGACTGTTTTTTGGGATGACAGGTGTATCATTCACCTTGATTTTCTGGAATGTGGCCGTATGATTACCGGTGAGCGGTACATTGAGACACTCAAGAAGCTTAGAGAAGCTATAAGGAGGAAGAGACCGAACAAGAATCTGAAAAGGAACCACATTTACCATGACAATGCAAGACCACACGCATCTTTGGCAACAAATCAGGCGATCAGCAAATTAGGCTGGTCAGTGGTCCTCCATCCACTGTACTCAGACTGCCACCTGTTCAGTCCAATAAAGCACAGTCTCCAGGGACAACAATTTGATGACACAGATTAAGTGAAAGTGGCTGTGAAGAAGTGGGTACAACAATCCACACTTGCATTTTTTTCAAAGAGGATTTGACAGTTGGGTTCAACGGTGGCGCAAATGCCATCACTTGTGATGGAGACTACGTTGAGTAGTGATCGCTTGTGATGGAGACTACGTTGAGTAGTGATCGCTTGTGATGGAGACTACGTTGAGTAGTGATCGCTGGTGATGGAGACTATGTTGAGTAGTGTTTGCTTGTGATGGAGACTATGTAGAGGAAAAGAGAAAGAGTTATTCTACTAACATGTGTAATTTGAATGACCTCTGTTAGTTAATGAACAAGTTATGCCCACTTTTGCATTACTTTCGGTACAGCCCTCGTAGTAAGCACTTCTGTTGAATTTACACTCTGCCGCCCCACTGTGCTCGAACAGGTTTTTTTCCTCTTCAGAATTGGTAGTTTCAAACTATGCTCCCATGCCAGCTTCTGGTGCTGTTGGTTGGCTGGATTTACCTTTCATACATATGTTTGAACACAAACAGTGCAATGGGCAAATGACTAGTACATTTTATGTTCTTAAATGAAATAATTACTGGGCTATACAGTTAATTATTTAACCCTATGAAATGGTACTTCATAAAAACAAACACATAATTGATCTTCTTTGCTCTTCAAAAAATGTTTTTCTTCCTGCTGGCTGCATTTCAATGTTACATAAGTTAATGTAGTTACATGTTACACAGTGTTTAGGTCCTAAAGTCTGCATGTAAGGCAAAATTCATGTAATGGTTAGTTAAAATTATAATGTCAAGAGTGGAAGATATCATGACCAGAGAGAAATCCTGGAAATGGCAGTGTGCTGGACATATTGCTAGAAGAATGGACCAGTGATTGCAACTGAAATTTTAGACTGGATACCGAGGGACACTAAAAGACCCAGAAGAAGACTGTGGGAGATGGATGGATAGAATTCTAAAGCATGTCAGAATGACATGGAGGACAGTGTCTGAAGACAGAACATTGTGGAAGAAACTTGGGGAAATCTTCATCCAGCAGTGGATTGATATTGATTGGCAATAATGATTACACACACACACACACACACACACACACACACACACACACACACACACACACACACTCACTCACACACACACCTATTTAGCACAAATTATTTAGAAAATTCCCATTCTTCAACAAAAATAGTAGTACTTGATACTATCAGTTTTGGCAAATCTTTGTGATGCCTTCAACTTTTCTGATTCGTGGAATTCACTCAATTCTTCACTATCTGTTTCATCCATCTATTTTCGAAAAGCATCTTGTAAGTCAGGGGATCCAGAACATAAACCATGTTTCTTGACAATAGTTCCATAAGCGAACTCAGAAGGAAAAAATGCACAGATACACAGAAGTGCAGTCAGCACAAAAGATTCATTTGCTTCTTTCTCAGGAACAAAAGCAGAGAACCAGACATGATGGGCATATGATGGCTTAACACAATCAACTGAACTTCAGCTAGAAAATAGTGGATGGATAAAGAAAAAAATGTGATTAGGACTTTTTTTATCATTTTTGTCAGCTACTAAAAAATGGCCTCATAGACTGCACCTTTGTGGTTTAGGGTTAAAAATATAATCCAAAAAGTAGCACTTCTATCTGTCATTCTTTGGGAGTGGGCATTTGCTACTTCTTAGTTGGTAGATGCAGCACTTCCAGCAGTCTGCACACACATCTCTTGATGATGAAGTGGTTCTAAAATTGTTAAACCCGACTTATTTGGCTTTAAATACCTTCTTTGGAAGGAGGGTTGAGTAGCATGTAGAGAACCTTTTCATGTAAAGTGTTCCCATTGATGGGCACACATTTATTATGTTCCATGTCTTACAGCTATAAATTGAATGCATTTTCACACAACTGTATCATCACTGTAGCTGTATTTGGAATACTTGACGCTGAACTTCTCTCAAACCTTGATGGCATGGATGCTAGATTCATTGTGGCTATATCGAACTGTGTCATATTGTCACACATGATAGAATACTTAACTATGAAGTAGTAGGAAGTGATTAAAAAAAAAATCGAGGTTTGGTGTAACTCTCATATTGTACTTTAAGTGAAGAATGCAGGCTTTTGAAGTGAAAGCCTATCTTGAATAAAATAAGGGTAGAAATTAATCTTGGGGATGTCACTTCAAAACCTTAAAATCAGGAAATCTAGGAACACTTTGGATAGGAAATTTTAGAATGTTAACATTGATGTTCTGGATTGATTGTCAGGAGTTGCAGCAGAAACACGACATACAATTAAACTTCTAATATGTTTTTTTTTTTTTGTAGGAAATATTTATTTTTTAGAAGAAAAAACCCATATTAGAAGTTTAGGTATTTAATTCAAGAAACTAGGAAGCCAATTTTCAACTTGAGCTTTATTTGGATAACATATAATATGAAGAACTTGAAATCAGGGTACCACTGTAATGCATTTAAAAATTTGTAAATAGTGAGAGTTATTGAATTTTGCAAGCTTTGTTCATGCATCAGTTGCTTTTTATATGAATTTTACTTAGCAACTGAATATTCAGTAATATTACTTTAGATGTAAGTTTCAGTAATTACTGATAGGAATTGTGAAACATGTACAGAGACTAATAACTGGGATAGGTTAAGTTCTAGATCACTCTTAGCTGTATTTTGAAATGTCTATTTTTGAGTGAAACCAATAGTGTGAATTAAATTTAGAACTTTGCAAAACTTTTTTTTTAATATTTACTTCAGATTACTTATTAGCTTTTCGGACTTGATAGTTTGTGTGAGGCATATTTTTTAATACATGTGGTAATATTTAACACGGTTGTGTTCTGCAATGAACATTTATGACTAAATACAGTATAAGCACATTTTGAAGTAGAGTAGGCTTGGCTATAATGCAAAACATATTTTAAGCCCAAGAAGTTGCTGCTGTAGGTAACTAATACCTGACAACATTTGCTAGATAACAGTGTCACTAAAACTGTCAACCTCAGTTTTAACATTGCTTATCACATCCATTTTTTTCAGTTCTTATCATTTGTGAAATAAATCACTGAAAGCTAACGGGAAATGTTATACATAGCTCTTTGCTTTGTCAGTTACTTACTCTTAAAATCTAATGTGGGAAGAGAATAATGGTGCCATGAAGTCTAACAGTTGAGCTGTTTATTGCATGTTCAATATGCTGAAGTGTGTTTCCACCCTCAAAATTATACCTGCAACACAATCCCTGGACCAAATAGTCTCTGAAGTTTAAAGTGTAAGTTTTAATAAAAATTATAAAATGTCCTTAAAAAAAAAAAAAAAGGAAAATGTTGAATTCTGTAAGTTGATGTCTTTAGTTTTTAAAACAAAGGTTAGAGATAAATGCAGAAAAAAAAAAAAATCCTTAGAAGTTTTTATCATGCAAGGCTTGTTTCTCTTGAGCAATAGATAACATGCAACTGACATTGATGATAACCTACTACTTGGCAAGTGGCTTAATATTTGTTTATGCAAGGTTTAGATGAATTCTGGCATAGATGAAAGACCTTATTAGCTACAGAGCTTCAAACGGATTTTTGAGATCATAAAAGAAATTAAAAATTCTGATAAAAATATTGCTAGCAATGATAATGATGAATCTGAATGCTAAGGAGGACATCTCTCTCTCTCAGAGTAAAAATGTATTGGAAGCTCCAGTTGAAAGAACACCAGGCAGCTATTAGGAACATTATTAGCAAAGCAGGGCTAGACAGACATGTAGCAAGTGCACACTCCATAATTTGGGACTCAGTAAAAGTAATCGCCCTCCAATCACTATTAGTATTGCGACTCTGTGGGTCCACAAGTGAAAATAATCAATAAAAATTGCAGATCTTGTGTGAGAGCTAGGATGGTGTACCTGAACTTTTTCTGCTAATGGAACTCTCATTCATAAAATATTGAATGATGAAACCATATAAGAAATTTGAAGTTTGATGGTTTCATGCCATCCAAAAAGTTATTTGCATGTTTAAAAATAGAAATAAAAAGTATTCAAATGAAGTAACAAATAAAAAATGAAAAAATATTTATTTCTCAATTTTTGTGTATTGAATTTCATCTGTTATAATTGTTTTAAATAAGAAAGGTTAGTCTTCATGCTAACTTAGGACTGATGTCATGAATATATTTATTTTGTGGTAGAACAAATTTTCTGGGTGTTAGTTATGATAACAGAAAGCTGTATCCAAATATTATGCTGTACAGTGATCCTACTTCAATGAACTGTCTTTGTTAAAGAAGTTCCTACCAGCTCTGAAACAGAAAGAAAATGACTTCTAATTGCAAGAAGGAGTAGTCTATTACATCTACTGTAACTGTGAACTAAGCTGTATAGGAGAAACAGGAAGGAGTATTAAAGTCCAGTTGAAAGAACACCAGGCAGCTATTAGGAACATTATTAGCAAAGCAGGGCTAGACAGACATGTAGCAAGTGCACACTCCATAATTTGGGACTCAGTAAAAATAATCGCCCTCCAATCACTATTAGTTAAGAGAAAGCTGGAAGAAGGGATTAAAATAGCAAGAAGAAGAAGTACCACAATTAATGATAATTGCGGTTGGGCACTTCCAACTGAATGGCAGCAACTACTCCAGTGACATAGTCCGGATGATGAACTAGATTCTAGTTTGAAAATTGGACTACCAATTCTTTTAAATAATTACCACTATAAGACCAGTAAAATAGTTATTTACAGAGTGAGCTATAAATAGAGGAGCCATAAATTCATTTACAACTAGAACTGTCTTTGTTGAAAGACAAAAAAAAAATACTTAAAAAATTCTGTTTCACAAGGGTATGTTGAAGCAGTGAGAAATTGTTTGTGATTGTATTGGGTGTTTCATTGTTTAATCATTACTGTTATGTGCATGAAAATTGAAAAAGTCATAAGTGCATGTTAAAAATGTAAAAAATGCATTGCCTTATTTTTTGCTTTAAATTTTCGAAGTGATGGTGAAAAATAGGAAAGCTGAATTTTTGTATATGTGAGACCACTGAGGATAGAAGTGTTGATCCCACATTAAAAATGAAAGAAAGGAGGGAAAAATGAATATTTTGATTGAAATTATAAATAAACTAATGAAAAGAAGCTTACATATTTCACCTTGTGACTATTCATTATCTCCCTGATTGAATGGATGTTAAGTCATGCAGCATTTTCATTATTTGTGGTCTATTCTAAAATTATTTCCATGAACAGTACTTGTTTGCCACCCTGCTGGTGAAGTGGTCTGAACACTGGCTACTGACTGTTCATCTGAGTGAGCCCGAGTTTGAGTCCCATATGTAGCATGGGTGGTGTCTGTGTCTTATGGCACTGGCTCTCTTCCTTCTCTGTAACCAGTGGTCTTAAATTAGGGATGAATGACTCCTTGTCATCCTGAGAGTTGTTTGTAGTGTTTGTTAAACCTGAAAATAACAAGCAAAAAAAAAAAAAAAAAGTACTTGTTTACTGTTGCTTTTTGTTTAAATTGTGCAAAAATGTAATTTTGGAAAGTAATTGTTCAACATTTGACAACATTGCCTCAAACTACATTGTGTAAAGATCCAGAGTCTTGATGAAATCCATTATGGTTTTGTGGATTGAAGTAGTTGCAGAATCATCATCAGATTGGTATGGGAAGCAAAACTTAAATGCACTATACACACCCTGGCCCCTTTAAATGGACAAACCACATATATTATGTCACTGCAAAGGAAAGTTTAATGGCTCCCAATAGTTTTGTAAGAAAGCGTGTTATCTTAGAACCCCATTTGTGGATAATCCATGCCATATAAAGTGAGGAAGTGTTGTGTGTGTGTGACAACCATTGCATGCAGAACCCACTTCAAATATCCATTGTGAATTAGTTATAGTTTTGCCATCAAGGATTACAGTGGATTAGTAGTAATGTGCTGTTAATGTGTGGCATTCAAGTGCTATTTAACTGGGATGAAGTAACCAAATGTATTCTGCAAAAACATTCTCCACACCATTACACCTGTATCATACGTAATCATTAGTGGTTTAAGGTGCTGGCATCTGACTATTCTTATAAGTTGGGCCCAAGTTCTTGTTCTGGATATACCATGGGTGGCATGCTTGTGCAGTGGAGCAGGTTCTGTCCTTTCCCTTCTGTGCTGTGCACCCAGTGGTTCTAAATTATTGATGGGAGATGGCTTATGTGCCTGTGAGTTCTTCACAGTTAGCGTTAAACTCTGAAACGACAACAACACTTTTACACTGCCATCACCAGCTGGCATTGCTGACTCATGGGTGGTTGGATCCATGGATATGTGTAGTTTTTGTCTTGTATTGTATCTTTGACTAGCATGACACTCAAGAGCTGTTGTGATACATAGAGCATATATGAGATTCTTCCGCGGATTCGCGGAATTTCGCTTTTTTGGTTGTCATTTGAGGCATTCTCGAGATCGATACAAAACTGAAAAGAAATTTTGGGAAAGATTAGTTGGGGAGCAGGGGCAGGGTCGTTTTTTCATCTTGGAACGAACGGTATTTCGCCTTTCAAAACTTTCGAAAACGTGATTTAAACGGAGTGAAGATTTTTCTGGTAATCGTGATTTCAGTTACTGACGATGTTCCTTCTTCCCAGTGGTTGTTAAACATAACTTTATTTAAAATATTAGTATTTCATCTTGAAAATGGTGGAACAGTTTTCGAAAACGGAAGTTAGACGGCACGAAAATTTCCCTTTAATCTACAGGCACGAGATTGTTCCGCGTATTCGCAAAATTCCGAATTTTCAATCATTTGGGTGGTTCTTGAGATCGATTCGTAACTGAAGAATAAGTGGGTGGGGTGCTTGGGATCGATTTCGGTCTGAAAATGGTATTCCGACTTTCAAAAACAAAAGTAAGACTGAGTGAAGATTTCTCCCATAAGCGTAATTTTTTTCTAGCAATATTTCTTCTGCCCAGTATTATATTTAATATAATTTTATTCCATAAGTATTTTTATTTCAACAAGAAAATGTCGAAAAAAAAAATTCCAAAGACTGACAGAAGATTTTGCTCGCAGTTGTGAAGTTTCCGAACCCTCTGCGATGTTCCCTTTGTCCAGCGTTGTTGTAAAATGTCAAACTTTATATTTTGAGTAGAGTGATTGTTCTAGTTTAATATTTATAGATATAAATGCTAGTAAACAATTCTGTCTTGCTTATGCTGTGTCATATTCACACTGTTTTGCAGTACGTTCTGATTTTTCACCATGGTCAAAAAGTTCCGCTTTTTTTTTTTTTTTTTTTTGCTTCGACAGTCTCGTGTGATAGAACCATGCAAATTCCCCCCAAATCTCCATTATTTGTATTCCTTAGCATAACGCAGCTGAAACCAAGGTGTGTGATCAGTTTTTGTATCTGATCTGTGATGAGATACACTGAGTGTACATTCTATGTTTCGGATTTTCAACTTTTCTGTTGTTTGGTTTATTGTAACTGATCTATCATTCTACATGAATTGTCAACTTTCGTGAGCCTCTCTCGTCAGCAAGCAGTTCCCAACTACTGAACTGCCATTGTCTGGAGTTTTTCAGATTTTGAACCTATCGTGAAAATCCACTAGACAGTGATGTTGCTGATTCTGAAGTGTATGTGGCACCAACTGCCATGCCACTTTAAAGTTGCTGATGTCATCTTGCATTGAATTACTAGTGTGTACTCATACGCACAACACCCATAGATACCATTCCTGTCTCTACTATAAATGACAAGAATGTATAATGCTGTAACTCAAGCGATAAAGTATTTAAAAAGTGACAGTTACTTTTTTTTTAATAAAATTGTAGTTTCTTTCATTCTGTGAATTGCTACTTGGTTTCAGTAATTAAGGTTTGATATCAACATAACAGGTGTGTATTATACATCAATATATATGTATATATATCCTGGATTTCAGTCTGGGGGTATGTCACAGCTGATTATACAAAGGAAAATAGTCCCCCCAATTCATGATCTACTGATTACATGCTGCAGTAGATTGTGTGTAAGAATTTTATTTTTTTTGTTTCTGAATTTCATGGTTTGTGGATTTATATGCCACTGCAGATTATGTGAACAGAGAAAGAAATTATGAATTTCGCGGTCTGCAAATTATATGAAGGAAACTACAGTACTTGGAGTTTTCATGTGCACATTTAGCTTCAGAAAATTGTATTTTAATAAAATAAAAATAAAAATTTTTAAGTTTTTGAGAGAAGTGGAAGAACAGGAAAAGGAAATTATGGACTACAATGGAATGTTATTTAGCAAGCAGTAAGTGGTTGGGTAAAAAACAAACAAAAAAAAGTCAGCAAATATGGTGTTTTACTTTTTGTTCCAGCATCATCCCTATACGTTACGTTTCTATGTAATTCCTCAAAATTTGAATTCACTTCACCTGGCTCTTAGATCGAAATGAATTTTTCCAGCCCTGGTGTAAAAAGCCCAAATTTGAGTTTGTGGTATTTTTTTTTTTAAAGAAAAATAGTTATTTACATTACTAGCTTCTATTCAGGCAGATTACACACTGAAGACATTCTTAACAACAGTGCACATGAAATCTGTATGTGTCATCATAATTTCTGGACTTGTTACTTCTCGCCTGTTTAGAACTATTTGCAACTTATTCTACACCACTATTTTTATTTAGAAACTTCTCCATTATCATAAACCGACACACACTCGCATAGAAATAACTACGTTCACAGTTATTGAAACACAGCAGCTCAGTTCTAACGAATGTTTATACGCACTACGTATGCATCGAATGAAGACTGCATAGTAGATTAAGTGCTCAACAGTGCCATGGCAAAATATTGTCACTTGACATTGCCTGGCTCAGTCCATTTTCAGACTGCAGGGAGAATGAGACCTGCACGACGTCACACCAAGTTTTCAGAGAGCATTACAATCTGGAACTCAGATGAAGGGAGCGCTTTCACATCAAGAAAGATGACGTGTTTTCTATTTTCTTTAACATTCTTTTTTACAGTTCATTCTTTAAAATATGTACATGTGTTGAAGATTTGCATGTTGCGTTTCACTATATAAATTATAAGCTTTACTTTTTCCTTATAGTCGCAATACCCCAGACCGAGACCAGCGACTCCCTGGGGCGTTGTGACGCACAGATTGGGCACCTCTGGGTTAGCCCATTGTTGCCTTCAGTACTCCTGACAAAGCATGGACATATTGCTGCACATGTGGAAGATGTTTTACACAGTCTTCGTCGTCGTTTTTGTGATAGGTTTCCCACAGACTGCTATACAGCTTGTATGATGATGTTTCTCATTTGAAAGTGTTGTCCTTGGTTTCTTCATTTTACCAAACAGCCCATACTTTCAGGGACTATGTCCTGTGAGTTGGGAGGTATTCGAGAAACTCGCTTTAAATTCCACCTACATAGTCGACTTGATTGGGTAGTGAAAACTTGACTAAGTCAAGTTTTCACCATGTTGGCTACGTGGCTCTAAGTGCTTCCATGGGCCCAAACCTTAGGAGGTGATGATATTGCTGTTCGTAAATGATGTTCCAGGTAGTTGCAATATTATGCAGCAACTACTTGGGCATTAGGAGGAACGGCATACATTAGTAGTACCTGTTCATAATCATAAACCACAGTGAATATGTGAATATGACCTGTAATGGGCCCTGCTCTTGATGACACTTTAGTGGTCTTGGTCAGCCATGGTGTTGCCATCCATTTGATTTTCTTTTAAACTGGAGTATTTATGCATAAATTCATGTCATATCCTTTGTTACGATGCAACAAAGGAAGGCTTCATGCTTGTAACATTCGAACAGTAGTCTAGCTATTTCCATACAATGCCACATCTGTACTTGGTAAAATTGTGCGGGATCCATTAGTGCAGATTTCCCACATGGAGTTTCTGCTTTAAGATAAAGAATATGGCTGACAGAGCAATACCAGTTTCTTCTGCCAGTTTGGCATGTCCAGTGGCAGTTGTTCTTAAGTTTTAAACTTACACAGCAGCAGCATTCACATCATTTGCAGTAACTGGTCTGCCAGCTGCATATTTGTATTCATCACTTTTTTTTTTTTGTCTTTGATTAGAGGTTTAACGACCAGCATGAGCAACTCGTAGGGCTATAAGCAGTCGCCTGTCCCTAATTTAGGGTCGCTGGTTCCAGGGAAGGGAGAGAGGCAGTGCCATAAGACAAACACAACATCCATGCCACACCATGATTCGAACCCGGACCCCTTTTGGACGTATTATGAGAAGCCATCACTTAGACCACTGTGCCACCGGGGCGGCATTCATCACTTTTCCTTTCATCCCAAAATGCACAAACACATCTAGCAGCAGTGCAGTTAGGTGGTGCCTCTCCTCTGCAGGCTTCCTGCAAACCTCTGGGATACTGTTTCACCATTTTGCATTGGGCAACTTAAATTTTTATCAAGCACCATTGTTCATACTTGCTGAACATGTTTCTCAGGAGGTATTGGGTAGCAGTTGCTAAATATAACCTTTTAAAAGACACTTAAACTGCTCACAAATGTTCAACAGTCAGCAAGAATCTTCAGCGCACATCAGCCGGTCTCATACATTGAGCTTTTATCCAATGCCACTAGCAACACAGTCTCATCAGCAAGACTAACCCAACTATGGAGTGAAAAGTACTGAGCATGTACTTCTACTGTATAACATAGTTCCCATCTAAAAGCTTGCAGCCACTCTGATGGTCATTCATCAGAGATAGATCTGGGTTGAATCCTGGTGAGGCATGGATTCTATGTTTGTTTTACAACACTGGCTCTCTTCCTTCCCTGGAATCAGTGATCCTAAATTACGGATGGACAACTGCTTATAGCTCATTGAGTTGTTGCTGCTCGTGGTGGTTAAAGCAAATGAAAAAATAGAATTAAGTAAAAGCTCGCATTCCAGCTTGAGCTGGGACTTAAAAAGACAGTTGCTCTAAACCAGAATAACAGAATGTAGATGTACGCTCTACACGGATAGTTTCCAAATTATTAGCAGATTTTGCAGGTAGTTTTTGCTTGTAGATTAAAAAAATGAAAATGTTATTTACAGTAGTTATAGCACTTACTCAAGACTTAACTCAGATTAATGTAATTAATTCAATTTTAACTAAAACTTTCAACTGTTTTTCACATCTTTTGAGTTCCTTTGTTTTTACAGACGTTTCTGCCCTCTAGATTTTATCAAGGCCTGTTCTCAAACTACAGGAACTGCATCAAAAGTTTCGTTCACACAGAAACAATTAAAATTTTATAGGCAGGTTCCTCTTGCGGTTGCCAGTTATTAAATTAAAGTCTTTTCCTTATGTATTTTGTAAGTCTACTATTTTTGAATTAAATTGTTGAAAATGCTATTTATAAATTTTTAAGGTTCATTAATGGTATTGTTTTTCTGGATATAAAAACTTTAATTAGTCTCTTGTTTTTATGAGGTTCATAGTCCAGTATTTTAATATTTTGCCATAAAGGTCCATTTCACACACATTGCTGCCCATTCAATTGTAATGTATTTATTTTGTCCTCATTGGAATCTAATGTTCTAATTATGATTTATTGTTTTTATTAATTTTTCTATAAATTGTCTTATTCTATTGTTATCGTGGTTCGTGCATCGTGGGTTTGCAGCAAGTTTTCTGTTTCAGTGGTTGTGTACGCAGATACATTTTAATTTTATATAACTCTGCTCTAAACATTATGCATACATATATTAAGAAAATGAAGGTCTTAGTTTTGATTGCATTTCTAAAAAATACAGATATTTGCATTTCTAAAATATACAGATATTTGCATTTTGGTGATGCCATTGCCACATGTCTGTTGATCATCTGCATTAGAGAGGCTATGCCTGCACAAGGTTAATAGACAGTAAGGTTTGCTCATCCTGCCTCCCTCTCAGCGGAAGTGCCGGTCCCTTACGTAGTGACGTCAGTGTACCACATGACGCAGCCAGCAGGACGGATAGACTGTTAATACAATTGAAGCACTCGCGGGAGAAATGTCAACAACTTTTTACTCAAATACGCGCTGAATCTGAAAGCTTGCAACCAAGATGTAATGCAAAAGCACATCTGTAATATAATTAGGAAAAACGGACATCCATGTGAATATTTTATTTAGAGTAAATCGAGAATGTGAAGAAACTTATGCATTTCTTTCATTTTTTTTTCAAATCTGTTTAATCTAAATATCTAAATAGGATATTGACATGACACTAAGGAAAAGTGCAGGGACAGTGATTATGCCTTCTAATTTATTTATATGCAACTGTAATACTGACACGCTCCAAAAGCAACTGTACAGCATAACATACAATCTGCCTATTTGCTCCTTTAACACGTATGTGTGTTTCACTCATATTATACGCTATTTTTAATTCCTTACTGTCCTTCTCTAATAGCTTTTCAAATAGAGAGCAATTTATCACTATATTTCTTATTTTTATGCCACTGTCCAAAATATGGTTTCGCAATAACTTTACCATATGCGGAATGTCAGCAAATACATTTATATGTCTGTTTTTGTCGAAAGGATTTTCAAAGAACGGACTCTCAGGTGATATAGCCAATTCTTTCCATAATTTCTGGTTTAAAGCTCCCAGATCTGAAGTAAGAGCAAATACAGGAAACATGATATTTTCTACGGCACAAATTGCTTTCATTAATATTTCTCTGAGACTGTAACCACTAACGTCAAAATCGTAAAATACTGGTTGTTTCCAGGGATTAACAAGTCCTCTTGCCATGAATACCAGTACGTACCTACACGGTCCTATAACTTCATCTGTTTCAATATTATAGCACATTTTGCTGGAAACTTTCATTTCATCTATAGAAATTACACATGTTCTTTCGGCTTCAGTCATTTGCATTCCTTGGCTCTGCATCAGTTTTAAAGTTGTGGCTTGAATTCCAGGTGAACATTTAATTGTAGCTACCCATCGGCGCAACATTGACAAAGCAGGAAGCGGAATATTAACTTTATTTCTCAAGTAATGATATGCTCTCCTGGAAACAGTTCTTAATGTTATTGCAGCTGCAATATCAGTAGAATTCCAAACAATCCGTTTTTGGCCTAACAAAACCCTTATCTGTCCTGGAGTAAACACTGTAGAAAGCAAATTTTTTATGCACATTTCTCTGTCTTTTTTCTCATCTTTCCGTAACCTTCGCAATTCTAATAATTCTTTCTGCATTTGATTCTGTTTTACTTTGAGGACTTTTACACGTAAAGTTAGACTATGGTCTGAAGAGCTCAAATATAATATTTGTTTTTTCAGCTTTTCATTTTCCTTCATCAAAATACAATTTTCCTTCAATAGAATTTCATTTTCTGTTTTCAGGTCTTTCATACATTTAATTTCAGTATTTTCATTATTGGCACTCCTCATGTCTTCCAAAATTTCCTCTGCATTATCAGAGTTTATCAAATTGCCAACAAGATCAGTTCGTTTCCTTTTCTCCTGTCTGTTCTTTCTCTCTGAATTAGAATTTACATTAAAGTTTCCCGGGAGGTTTAAACTTGGTACAGCTGACAGTGTCCTTTAGCATTTTACGGATAGGCAAACCTAGAAGTTCATTCCTTAAATCGCGTTCGTAGTCTTCCTCAGGAAAATGTTCCGAACAAATAGCTGAATTCATTTCGTTGAAACTGTCAGCTCGTTTGCATCTCAATTTCCATGTTTTACGCAAAACTTCATTTTTCGGAAACCTATGGTAATGAATGCCATTCCTTCTGGTTTTCGAATAATAATTTTGACACGTTGCTATTGCGCACGAACCAGGCATGTTCAGTGTTTAATGTATAACCAAGGAAAAGAAAATTTGTTTGCTACAAATACCTAGCTTCAAATGAGACAATGTAGCTTTCAGACCCTGAACCAGAAAAACGGGAGCAAGCAGCTTTAGGCGGATGGGGTGTGGAGATCTCCGGGACTGTGACGTCATGAAAGCGACCCCTGAGACAGTGCTTAGCGGAAGTGTCGGATAAGCATAACCTTGGAGTCTACTAACCTTGATGCCTGCAGAGGATATTTATCACAGGTAAGATGGTACGTGATTAGTCTATTGGTTTGGGGCCATTAAGATTTTCTTCTTCCTGAGGAGGAAATTTCTGATAATAGAATGAGCAGGAAGTTTCCTTTTGTTCTACCTCCTGTCATGGTGGGACCCGCTCTGGGTTTGTGGGATGGTCCCTGACACTACATCTCATTTAGTGCAAAGAAATACTGAGAAACTGTACAAGATCTTTCTGGTGAAAAGGCTTTTTCAGCTTTTGCTCCATAGTCAAGCTTAAGTTTGCCTCGAATGTAGTGGCTATGTTGCCTGTGATTTTTGAATGACTCGTGTATTTCATTAAAGGTGATCAATCATAACCAAAAAAAAAAAGTTCTTACAAAGGTTGTCTCTTATGCTTATTTAATTGTGGGTTCTTTCAAACATGGTGCAAATTGTGATGACATTATTTGGTAAAGAAAAAAAATCCAAGAATTTTTGCCAGCTTTTGATAATTACACTGCCGGACAATTGCTAAGGAAGGATGACAATAGCAACGATAGCAACCATAAAATGGAAGGCAGGAAAATGTGGAAATTAGCATGAGTGCAGGATACAGTAAGACGTGTTGTGCGCATGCAAATTTTGGATTGCCGAACTTGTTCGTGACGTCATAGCGCTGACAAGAGATATAAAGAATTTGACGTGTATTGACCGTTGTTGTTCAAACGCAAAGTTGAAAGGGAAAGAATCAATTGACGAACTTGCAATTTTCAGTATGTCTTCCTGACATCACCTAGATGATTTTACGCGTGGCTGTATTATTGGAAAGATTGAAGAAGGGCAAAAAATAACAGATGTTAACAGGGAGTTCGACATCAGCCACAGTGTTGTTTCAAGGCTTTGGAAATCATTTCAAACAAATGGAGAGTGTAGCAAACGTCACGGGGAGGTCGTGTTCGCAGTACGACACCTGCAGAAGATCGGTACATAGTGCTATCAACAAAAAGACACTGGCACAGCACAACTAGTGAGGTAGCAAATCAGTTTATGGCTGCTACTAGCAAGCGTATCTGCCGAAAAACTGTCCCCAGACGTTTGCATGAAGGAGGACTATACGCCCGCCGTCCTGTTGTGTGCATCCCATTGTCCAGATGTCACTGTACCGCCCGTTTGCAATGGTGCCATCAACATCGCAATTGGACTGATAACGACTGGTCTGCTGTCCTCTTCTCAGATGAGAGTAGATACAGTCTATCGTCTGATTGTCAACGACCACTGATCTGGCATGATAGTGGTACTGCATATTGTCCAGCAAACATACAGGAAAGGGATCGATATCCGACATGTAGTGTCATGGTATGGGCTGGCATCATGATCAATGGCTGTACGTCCCTCTATGTGCTTCCAACTGGGACTATGACTGGCCAACGATACATTAATGATGTTCTGCTACCTCATGTTCGCATGTTCCGGGGTGCTGTCGGTAATAGATTCATTTTCATGGACGACAACGCAACATGTCATCGAATAGTCGTTGTCCAGGAGTGTCTTGAGAGCGAGGATATTCAACGCCTCGTATGGCCAGCACGTTCTCCAGATCTGAATCCCATTGAAAATGTGTGGGATGCTTTGGGGAGGAGTCTTGCTGGACGTCACCGTACCGCCCGTTTGCAATGGTGCCATCAACATCGCAATTGGACTGATAACGACTGGTCTGCTGTCCTCTTCTCAGATGAGAGTAGATACAGTCTGTCGTCTGATTGTCAACGACAACTGATCTGGCATGATAGTGGTACTGCATATTGTCCAGCAAACATACAGGAAAGGGATCGATATCCGACATGTAGTGTCATGGTATGGGCTGGCATCATGATCAATGGCTGTACGTCCCTCTATGTGCTTCCAACTGGGACTATGACTGGCCAACGATACATTAATGATGTTCTGCTACCTCATGTTCCGGGGTGCTGTCGGTGATAGATTCATTTTCATGGACGACAACGCAACATGTCATCGAACAGTCGTTGTCCAGGAGTGTCTTGAGAGCGAGGATATTCAACGCCTCGTATGGCCAGCACGTTCTCCAGATCTGAATCCCATTGAAAATGTGTGGGATGCTTTGGGGAGGAGTCTTGCTGGTTGCCAATGCCCTCCAATAAACAAGGACACCCTCATCCGTGCACTGACAGTGGAATGGGATAAATTACCCCAACAGCTGCTTGATAATGTTGTGCAAAGCATGACATGACGTGTGGAATCTTGCATCGCCCTCCATGGTTGGTCATATCCCGAATTGACATCTTACGCTGGAACGCCTGCGGACGGTAATTGCATTTTTTTCACGTTTACGTATTCTGCACAAAATGGCCTGTTTGTCCCTTGAACATGTTCCAAAGCCTTCTGGATTTCAGAGCACAATAAATTGTCTTTCTTGTAATGTCTTGGCATTCTGACATTATTTTATTTCACTTGGCATCCAACCACACTTACTTTTTTATGCGCTATATAGCCGTTTATGATCCGTCCTTAGCAATTGTCCAGCAGTGTATGAAGAAATGAATTATGACGTATTGGAAAAGAAGTTGAAAAGCTTTTTACTGAAACACCTCAAAGATCGTCTTTACTGGTTTTCACACACATACTGTACATGTGTGCTAAAATTTAATGTATAGGCCTATTTAATACTATCAATTCAAAATGTAGTTTTTGTTAAAAAGTAGAATGTCATTTTGTCTCAACAGTTATTCTGCACATCTTTTCCTCCTTTTTTTTTTTTTTTTATCTGAAGCAGCACATGTAAATATTCATTGTTAATTGTGCTTCTACTGTCTGATTGGCTGAAACATCTAACAGACTCATAGCATGGTCTGACAGAAATGAAAAAAACTTCATAATTTGCGAGGTTGAGTACCAAAATGTGTGTGTGTGTTTAAAATCTAACCAAGGAAGCTTTCATAATTCATCAAGTGCACTCACTGTAACATGTGTTTCTTTAATTTATTTCACCACTGTGGAACTTCTTTTTGTTTTCTTAATAATTATGTGAAATTGTCTCATTCAGTGTTAGAAACAAAACCCCAAAATGCTACAAAGTGAACAAATATGTACCAAAACATTTCTGTATACAAGTCCAAAAAAAAAAAAAAAAAAAAAAAGTCATCAGTTATTTATGTAATATGTGGTGCTCATTTAAATGTGTCACATGATGTAACAGGAGACTTCTTAACACTTATCAAACTTTCAAAGCATAATGAAAAGCAGTTGTCTCAAAAAATGAAAAATGAGAGCTGCAGTTTCTTTCAGGCAGTTAATGACAGCATGCAAGCAGAGTGCTTGTGTTCATTATTTATTACAGAGCATGATTTGACAAATTAATTACTTTGACTAAAGTGTCATGTAGAACTTTTTTTTACTGTTTTGTGAAATTGTTTGAAGTTATGGATATATTCATACATAAACAATTTATCATCAAACAATTAACTTCAGAGAGCAGGTATTGATTGTTTTAGTTGTGGCTTTCCAGCCATTTTTTTTTTATGAAGAAACAAAAAAATTGAGAGGTGTTCGTGTTATCCTTTAGCATCATTGTCAGTGCATCTCTTGAGTGCAAAACTAAAAAGCTTTGATAAACTATTATGTTTTGATAAATTACATGATTTTAGTTCAGACAGCATTAGATATATGTATATGATTGGGGAATGAAATGAAGTTTTGCTTGTGTTGTTAAGAAAGGAACAATCGGAATTGGTAGTTGTCCGAAATTCATTGCCTCTGACTGAGTGGGCTGCTCAGTGACTTGGGTTTAAAGGTCAGCAATGCTTATGCTAACATGGATAATGATAAATCAAGGATTAAATCATGCATTTAATTTCATTGCAGAGATACATTATAACTTTTTTTTCATCGTAATTAATTTTTTTATTCTTAGCTGTGTATAGATTTTTCTCACAAGCATGATTTTCTTTTAAGAAAACTTTTATTACATACAATATATATTCCTTTAAGTATGCCATTTGAAATGTGCATGTTGGAGTCATTCTACAGGCATGTTTGAGTCAACAGAAAATTTTGTGTCGAATCCTGAATTATCCACATGGTTGAAAACAATTTGATATTTTTTATGCCAAATTCAAGGAGAAAAAAATGCCTTTTGGATTTTGTAGGGTTGAAATTTCTCATGCAACCCAAGCTTATATATGTATTTGGGAATCTTTGCATCCCGGTTACATAGCTGAATATATCATGTAAGCCAGATGGGAACAAAATGGTTTTTATTTCTAAAACGAATTTATTGTATCAAATTTTTACATATGAGATAATAGTAAAATACAATGTAAATGAGTTTTCTGACATTTCTATTATTCTGGAACAGCGCTTTGCTCATGTTTTTGGAATTCATTTCTGGTCAACAGAATTATTTGCTCTAGTTATTCACAAGTTTATATTGACTTGTTTTCTTCATTGAGTTTGGCAACGACGAGATTTAAACTTAGCAGCAATGGTGTGTATTAACTTCAAGTAAATTTGGAAATTATATTGCCGTTCTTACTAAAAGGAACAGTCATTTTAGAAGGTGAGCTCATGTGAACAGAAAGATTCTGATTGAATGGAAAATAGTGTGGGGAAGATCATATAAACATTTGTGATTACATACTCATATCTGCTTGTAATAATGAATGACCGTTAGCCTCAAGTAAACAGGAATGTGAAGTCCAGTGCAAAGATGGTCACTTTAGAATTGTAAATTAAATTGAGTTGCAGGCATGGCAACTTTTTAAGCATTTCATCTTATTGGAGAGCATCAGCTGTTGGCAAAATCACATGAAGCAGTCAAGAAATACAGTTGAGTACATCTCTAGTGATCCACTAGAACCTTTGTTTGCTCATTAAAACATAAAATTAATCTCATGTATTCAAGACCATGTCTGAGGTGTGTGTGTGTGTGTGTGTGTGTGTGTGTGTGTGTGTGTGTGTGTGTGTGTTTTATAAGTGCTATGTTCTGTTCTGTTCTTTTTTTTTCAGTAATTTAATGGTTAAAATCAGATTTGTGGAATCAAAGTGGAAATTCAGAAGTACAATTGCTCCGGAAGATTTGTAATTAGATATGATCTAGTGTTCTACAATGAAGAAAATGCAAGTAAACAGAATGTTATTTCTGAAATGTTTGTATTAATACATACAGCTTTCACATTGTTGCCATGCAGGCATAGAAGAAAGCATTTTGCTTAATCAAACATCGAATATGAGTTTTTTCTTCTAGGAAAATAATTTAATTAAAAAACGCAAATTTTCGGAAAAAAATTCTTCTTCAGGCAGTCTTTTGTCACCCTTTTTCTGTTCCTATTTCGGTTACGGTTAACTCCGATGGTTACAGTTATTTTTTTTTTTTACCAAATCTTGCCAGATGTTAGGTAGGGATAAACCTCTGCAGTCGCTGATGATGGAAGCCCAGAACTGCTGTTGCATTGTTATCAAGCTGAGTCCTAGGGACCCACAGTTTTTTAAAAAGTGAATACTTTGTGAGATATTCTGAGTCCTTTTAAAAAATCAAAATAATCAAGAGATAATGAATATTTATACTTACATAAGCAAATGAAAAATAAATTTAATAAGTGACATTGTCTGGCACTTTAATTTATGTACTGAATGCAATCTTTAAAAAAAACAGTACTAACAGAATTAAATTTTACCATTTCAAACTAAATATTATCATAATCGAACTACACGATGACAATGCATTTTAAGTCAGCCCATAGCACCAGAGTGGTTTTTATTTTTCAAAACAAAACACAGTAACTGTGTGATGACTACTCTTAAACAGTTTTTTTTTTTTCGACTTTTAACGAAACAGTCATTGAAGTAGACGTACAACTTTTGGTAGAGTATAATCATCCACAGTAAGTTCCTTTGTTCTTCAAACAAACTTAATGTAAGTTTGTATGTTTTTTTTTTTTTTAAATTCAACTGTTCCAATATTGATTAAAAGAGCTGAAGGGTTTAATAAATTAATCAGGACATTTATATATTTATCTTGAGGTACGGTGCATTGCTGGCTGTTTTCGTTCTTTCCCTAATCCTCACGGACTTGACTTTTGCCAAATGGCATGTTAGAAATTCCGAAATAAAATGTGGGTCCCAAAGGATACGTACAATTTGTAATTATGGGCCCTTTTCTTAGTTTTTTGGTAATTTACGTGCTACAGTGCGTCAGTGGCAGCGCTGGAAGTCTGTTTTTTTCAATTTCTATTCCTTCCGTTAATTTTCTTTTTTGATAGTTGCCTTGGAAACTGATGACTTTCAGTGAATTCCAGTCCATGTTGTGTCTGGTTTCTGTAACATGCCTATTTAATCCTGTGTTGTTTGACACTTTTTATAGCTGATTTTTGTTATGCTATTCGAGTTTCTAGTCTGCGACTTCCTAAAGAAGAGTTTTCTCTGAAAATTTGTAATTTTTAATTAAATTATTTTTGTAACACCCCCCCCTCCATTTAGACGTTTGATTAAGTGTTTAATTTAAGTAACTAGGAAGCCAGTTTGCAGCATTAGCTTTATTCAAAGCATTTTGATTGCAAGGTAAAAAACAAAGTGTTTCTTAAGTAAGCAGTTTCTTTTCTAGGTGCCATTAGTAAAGAAGCCAAATGGTGCATGACCACATTATAGAAAGCAATATGAATTGTAGTTGTGGTCTAAAAGGTCAGGGGCAGTGTTTTGAATTGATTTTGCAGCCTTATCCAGTGCTATTTTTGGTACCCTTCATCTGTATAAGCATCTGCTTTATGTATGTGTCACTATGAAGCAGTTATTTTTGGTTATCCCCCACCCCCAAAAAACAAAATGAAATGTAGAAGAACTTCTATTAAAATAACACATTTGAGACTTTGTTCCTGTGAGACAATGGATTTATTTGCATTCACCATCAAGAGATCACACCTTAGTACTGACAGCCTGAATCTGTTGGTCAAGTAGACACATGGCAACTGTAGAAGTGAATTCTGAATCTTCCATAGTTTCAAATAAAAACAAAGAAGGCAAACTTCCACACTTTCCTGCAATTTAGCAGACTTAAATATTTGCTGTTTAACTGTGTTCAGGGTAGAAGATAATCATAATTGGCATCAGAAAAGATAATCACAATTGGCATCAGACGAATACTATTCCTGAAGCTTGCATTCATTCATGTGACAAACATAGTATAAGTAAATTGAAGTTTGCAAACAGATTTTCATAAGTATTTATTTAGTACAGGTAATTTTCTTTCTGCCGTATGCCCATCAGTGCTGTCTTAACACTTTTGGAAGGCCTGTGATGTCATATTTTTTGGGGCTCCTGATCTCATATATATATACAGAACATATGGTATTATTACAATGTGTTTTTTTATTCACATATGGCATTATTACATTATATACAACATATGGGTATATATATACAACGTGTGAGAATTATTATATACACCATGTTATCCCTATGAGAAGAAACATTCAATATCCAGTAACTTTTTAAATACCACTTGAATGAAAAACGATACATGACAGAAATTGTAGAACTCCATGAATTGTAGGAAATGCATTCACATTTTGTTGCTTAGCAAATTACAAGAAAATGGGTGCTGGAAGATATGTTTCTTCCCCATTGTACAATTCATTCAACGAAAATTAAATTAAAACAGAAGAAAGAAATGAACCAACCTGCACCGTTTCCAGACAATATGACGCACGGAACAGAAATGCCGATACGCGGACCCGTCATTGTTATGTTTAAATAACGACGATTGAAATAATTTATGTATAAGTAGCCCAGGTGGGCAAACCTTAGTGGTAAACATACATGCACTTCTTCGTGTGTACAACACAAGCAACTGTTTAAAAGGAAAACAATGATTTGAAAAAAATGCGATTTGTGCGTGGCCCTCATGGCTCAAGCCTCACCTACACTCAGGATCGGGAGGTCGGCTTTCTTTGTTTCTTATTTTGTTACAAAAGACCCACCCTAACACCTAATTTTCCTCCTGCCTCCTCGAGAAATCGAAACTCCGAGCAAGGTTTTTTAAAAAAGGCAGAACTTCCAACTTTCTGGATTGATGTTTCTTCTTTTCTTTAAATAAGAAAAGCTTGCTGGTGAGTGGTCAAAGAGTTTGACTTTTTGTAAACCCATAAGACGCTTGGGACGTCAGGGGCACCCAGGTTCAGATGGGGGCCCTGGGCACTGGCCCCGTGGCCCACCCATTAAGACGGCCATGATGCCCATACCCATTCAAATGCTAACTGTAATAATTTTTTGGGGAACTATTTGGTTCTTTGATTGAGGTCATCATGCAAATTGTGTTTTCAATACGTTTCAATGAAACCACTGTAGAGCACTGGAATAAAAAAGCCATATCGAGAAAGGCTTCTTCTCTACAGCTGTTTTTATACTGAAAACAGGAGATACTTCTGCAACACCAAATTGAAGTAATATCAAAAGGGTTGTTCCATTTACCAACGAAATTGCATTGAGCTACAGAAAAAATGCATTGAAATTTTACTCACAATGGAAGATATTTGTGCTACACCAAACTGAAATAACATAAAAGGCGTTGTTCCATTTACTGATGGAACTGCCTTACGCTACAGATCATATATGAAATATTGTAGAACGCTAACTTATAATTCAGATGTACCTTCCAACATTCGGTTTATCTGGGGATATCTGCTCCCACGAATTTTTGGGCATAAGATCCACTGCACAATATACATGAACTCTTAATAGCAGTGTGACTAAGGCTGATGTCCATCTGAAAGATGTTACGAAAGAATGAATAGTTAAATATTGTATGCAATAAATTATTAGTGTGCTAAGTAGTTATTTCTCAGTGATAACATGGATATATAATGTCACTATTCTACACCCAAGAGCTCAAGTTCCAATATTGCTGTTGGTGACAAATGATGAGCTTAATGCTAAAAACATGTGCCATACAGAAAAAAAAAAAAAAAAAAATTCTTTGCAGTTATTTATCCATGTGCAACAACTTGGAATAAAGAGATGAATGGATGTGTTGAAACTGTTCAAAGATTTTGTTTTTAATTAAGTGGCTAAAGGGATATGCAATGATACAACATAGTCATCAATTGCATGACAAACTGTTGCAGAACTTTCTACACGGTGAAGTCACATTATTGTGACCACCAGCTAATATCCAGAGTAATCGCCGTGTGCAGCGAGGGCAGCAGCTAGACGGGCTGGGAGTGACTCAATAAGGTGCTGGAAGGTGTTTACAGGTATGTGGAGCCATGTTGACTGCAATGCATCTAACAGCTGCTGGAGGGTGTGTGGTGGAGGATCCATAGAGCTAACAACACGATCGAGGTGGTCCCACAGACGCTCAATTGGGTTTAAGTCTGAGAAATTAAGGGGCCAGGGAAGTACTTTGAAGTCTTCATCGTGCTCTTCCAACCACTCTCGGACATTTCTAGCACGGTCGCATTCTTGTGCTGGAAGATCCCATGCGTCCCAAGGAAGACAGTCAGCATGTATGGGTGTACTTGGTCTGCACGGATGAATTCATAACGAATTCGGTCCATAGTGCCTTCCACAGGTATGAGTGGACCCAGAGAACTCCATGAAAACATTCCCCAGACCATAACGCTGTCCCCCACCAGCTTGTGTTCTTCTAGCAATGGTTGAAGAGTGTTTGTTCTCCGAGGTTTCTCGCCTTTATACGCCAACGTCCATCTGTTCGATGAAGCAAAACACGTGACTCATCGGAGAAGGCGATTGTTTGCCAATCAGCGGAGGTCCAATTCCGACACTGCCATGTTAATGTAAGCCTTTTCTGCCGATGCACCTTCGTTAGCATAGGTGCAGTGACCATCCGTTTGCATTGGAGCCCCATACGCAACACGGTTCGCTGAATTGTCGTTTTAGACACACTTCCGGTAGCCCCCTGGTTCATTTGGCCTGTGAGTTGCTCCACTGTATAGCGTGTCTATGAGCCTGCACGCACCTTCGAAGCCGACGTTCACCTCTCGCATCAATGGCGCGTGGTGCTCTGCAGTTTTCACGTCGCTTATTCGCAATGGTGCCATTTCTCTAATCACGATACACTTTAATCACAGCAGCACGCGAACAGTTCACAAACTGCGCTGTTTCAGAAATACTGCCACTCTTTGCCCGAAAGCCGATAATCATCCCTTTTACAAATCTGATAAATCGCTCCTTTTATCCATGGCGGCAACGAGTGATATGTTTTCAGAATGCCTACAGCACACCTTATATACCCTTCACGCCAGCTCATGACACGTGCCTTCTTTCATTGGCTACGCGCTGTTGATGTCAAAAGTAGGAGGCACAATAATGTGACTCGACTGCGTATATACAGTTGCTTATGCTGAGGGTTCAACTTGAGTGTATGTGTGTGTGTGGGGGGGGGGGGGGGGCAAGGACTGAAATTTGTTGTTAAATATGCATGTGCGATAATAAATAAACTACGTATTTGGCAACTCAGTATCTTGAAAGTGTATTGCTGTTTCAAAAGAAAATATTCTTAGGTTAATTGTTGCAGTAACAAGCAGAGTGAATGGGATGTTAGTTTGCTTATAGGATAGTTATGTGTTTTTTTACTTCACTAACAACATTTTGACATATGTATGACTGTACCATCTCTGTTTTACATTCAGAATGAAGTTCACACTAATGTTAATTTTTTTGAAATACCAATTTTTCAGAATACTTAATTTTCTACTTGTTCGTTTTTCATTGCAAAGTTACCCTAATAATTTTTCGTGGGGAGGAAAATGATTTTTTTAAAGAACTGAAGCAGCAGATTTACTTCAATTTTAGTTTTTTAATTTCATACTGCTGTCTTGTCGGCTGACATTCTTAAAAAAAAAGTAGCCGATTTTTAGTGGACTTGTATGTATTAAGTGATATGAAAGATGAGTGTAATGTGAAAAAGCAGAAGTGATTTTTTTTAAGACTGCGCAAAATCTTATGCTAAAAATATCAGGATCGTGATGAGGACATTAAAAATGCTTTTAAAGTGTAGTTTACGAAAATATTTTTCTTCATTAGTCAAAATTCATTCGAATAATGGTTTAACTGTTGAAACTAAAACAGGTTAACCCATCGTTGATTGGTCGCTAAAGACATGTAAAAAGTTTCAACAGTTAAACCATTATTCGAATGGACGAAGAATACGTTTATAAACATGTTTTTTCATATCGATACGTCGAGAAATACGTACACTTTTTTGAAAATATTTTTGTCAGATAATTTTGCATATGAATGAAATTATGTTAAGTATCATACCTTCACACATAATTAACTCTTTCCCTCTGAAAATAACATCTGTGATGCTACTAATGATGTAAGTATAAAGAGTGAATGTGTTATATCTTTTGAGAAATATTTCTAAAATTTATGATGTGCCACAACATTACACAATCATGTCTGAAGAGCTATAGAATGAGTTATTTCCGTAGTTATTGGAGGATTTTTGTTTGTTTGGAGGTTTAACGACCACCGTGAGCAACTCAATGGGCTATAAGCAGTCGCCCGTCCCTAATTTAGGGTCACTGGTTCCAGGGAAGGGAGAGAGCCAGTGCCGTAAGACAAACACAACATCCATTCCTGACCGGGATTCGAACCCAGACCCATTCTCGGACGAATGGTCAGAAGCCATTGCGCCTTAGACCACTGCGCCACCGGGGCCGGCATTGGAGGATTAAAAACAGGTGAACCCATCGTTGATTGCTCGCTACATGTTGAACAACGCCAGTGACAGTTTTTCAACGCCAGTGACAGTTTTTCCATTGTTTTAAGTAGTCGACTCAATTAATAACACTTCAAAATTCTTTCCTTGCAAGAAATATAGCAAATGTATGTATATAGTTACGAATCATATTAGGCGAAAAGCGCATTCGTATCATCGTGTTATCTATAAAAAGATAGGCCGCGGGTAGCCTAGTGGGTAACGTTCGTGACTGCCACGGAAAGGACCTCAGGTTCGATCCCAGGCAGGCACGAACGCTCGATCCACTAAATAACCGCCCTGCGTCGGATGGGCACGTTAAGCCGTCGGTCCCCGGGTACTGGCCCCCCTGTAATAAATAAGGGCGTCTTCCTCCCCCTTTCTACTTCGCTTCCGTGCCACTTTCCTATCAAGCACTCTGGCCCAAATCTCCTAGCTTCCTATTTCTAAGGGTTGTTTAAGCCCTGTGGTCAGACACTCCCTTCCTAAAATCGTCTACATATGATCATATGATAAGAGAAATGTTCACACGAAGCACATGGGAGCAAAGGGCAGACTGTTTGAAGGTCAAAGACGTGGCAGTTCGTATTGGAACTGATAACGGAATTATTGAGAAGGTTCAAATGTATGTATATAATTACGAATCATATTAGGCGGAAAGCTCATTCGTATCATCTCGTTATCTATAAAAATACAAAACATAAACGCAGTGGTCGCTTGATGAGAGAAATGTGCATACGAAGCACATGTGAGCAAAGAGCAGACTGTTTGAAGGTCAAAGACGCGCCAATCTATTGAAACTGATAACGGATTATTGAGAACGCTCTAAAAGTCACCTAGTTTCTTTTCTCGTCACTTTTTAACGAGCGGTCATTTGCTTCTTAACTCTAATATTTCTTAGCTGATGTGTTGCCCTTTTCAATCAGGATGCTATATTCAGCTTCGAAATTCTGTTTATAAAGACAAGAGAGATCTTTGAGATGTAGGTTCAAAAGAAAGAAATCGTACCTCCTTCGTGCCGGAGGGATCGTCAGCTGGTCGTGAGGTGTTTGAAAGAACGTGCGCATTGTCTCGCACTGTCCGTGTACATAAGCGGAACAACTAATTTGATCTAGATATTTACTAGTAATACCGAAACCACAGCAGAATTACACGGAACTCCAAAACTCTCGACAGTTCACTGCGTCTGAAATAATGTAATTACTGTTAATTGACATGTTTCGTCTATGTACAATATTGTGGTTTACCAAGATTATATAGTATATGTGATTCTTATGAAACGAAAAGGTTCTTTAGTAACACGCCGCTGCATGCCATCGTCAGCAGAAAGGAGCACTTCGTTTTGGGAAGAAGTAACAGCTTTGTGGAATGAACAAAACTGATCTTGTTTCTTCTACCCGTAGTTTACTTTCAGTCCAGGAATTCTGTGATCACGTGCCGCAACTTGAAATGGTGAGAAGCTATGTTGTCGACTGATATGCCATAGCGTATAGAGCTAAAGAAGTTTGTGGAGAGCTCATTTATGTTGGGTTCTTTTTCCAAATAACGATTAAAGTTGAACAAGTCAGTATCTCCGTGAAATCATAGCATTTAATCAATACTTTGGAAAAGAGGTGTCTGTCTGTCTTGTTGCCGTCGTAGGTTTTCGATATGATTCACGGGGTATATAACTGGGGTTTGAAACATATAGAAATGCGAGGTGTGTTAAAAAAAGTACCGGGACTGCTGCTGAGATTATTGTGCCGAATATGCAACACAGGAGTTTTTTTTATTGATATGACGGCGGTGTGGTAGTTCGAGGTCATGCACGGTTTCAGGGCTGTGTCACAGAACCGTTTGTTCTCCTAATTTCTTAACTAGGTTATTCGGTTCTCACAGTCAAAAGATGCAAGTTTCGAACAGCACCGTAAACATAAAATAAGACTTAATAAAAAATGAAGGCTATTATGTGGCTGATATGAAATCAGTGTTATTACATTTACCGACAATGAAATTTGCGCACCAAGAAGTAAGCATCGAATTGAACTGAAATTTTATGGACGTAACGATACACATGCTGGCAAAAACAGAGCTGCATGACAATTACAGAGGGAGCTGTGGCACGCAGTCCGGTGATCTTCAATAGCGCGCCGCACCGCCTCTTGCGGCGACACATGCTGCAATACGGTCAGGCATGGAGGCGAATAGACGCCTGATGTTGTCTTGCGGTAGACTGGCCTGCACGTGTTGGACGGTGTGCTCCAAATCCCTGATAGGGATTTCAACTGTTCCCACACATGCTCGATAGGGGACATGTCCGGGGAGCGGGCAGGCCATGGAATTGTATGGACATGGCGTAGGCAGTCCTGGGTCAACCCGAGCCGTGTGCGGGCGGGCATTGTCCTGCTGGTATAGCGCACATGGAATCCCGGCCAGGAATAGGAGCACATGGGGCCGTAGGATCTCATCCACATACCGCTGGCCCGTCAATAATCCACGTACAACTACTAGAACTGATCGGCTATCGTAGGCAAATGGCCCAGCAAACCATAATGCCTACAGTGCGGGAGGTGTGGCGCGAGGTTGGGATTGTGCCGTTGACCCGGGGACCTCCACACCCGGACACGATGATCATCTGTCCCAAAAACGAAGCGGCACTCATCGCTAAACACAACACGCCGCCAGTCTGTGGCGTTCCATTTCGCTCTGGCCTGGCACCACTGCACACGGAGCCAGCGATGTTCCGGTGTTAATAGCAGCATACGTAAGGGGCGCTGGGATCGCAGATTCGCTTACGCGAGGCGTCAGGAAATGGTTCGTGGGCACACAGGAGCCGCTACATCTGCATGTATAGTGGACCGTGTCCCCGTGGGATCCGTTTGTACCTGGCGCACGATCTGTCGATCCTCTCTACCGGAGCCGCTCCGCCGTGTGGCAGTGCCGTCACGTGTCCACTGTCACTTGTCCTCGGACGGTATGGTCAGAACGATCCACGTGGTTGGCTATACGGCGCGCCGACTGCCCTGCGTTTTTCAGCCCGATGATTAGGCCTCTCTCAAAGTCCGTAAGTTGCGTAAATCGGCGTCTCTGGCGTCTACCCGGCATTCTTGTCACTCTGTACTCTTGCTTGCGTCGGCCTGTGATTTTCGCTTTCATGGCGTATCGACTTCTCGCCGGTTTATGAGGCTGCCGGTTCGTGCTTGCAGTGCCACCACAGGGTGTGCAGTCATGCGCAATCGCACCAAACGTGAATCATTTGCATACCAGCACGCACTCTAGCTATTTGCCAAGTTTCGCGGTTGTAGCATGTTTTCTTCTAGGTGCGCAAATATCATTGCCCGTGAGTGTATTTATGAAATCAAATCAGTGTTATTTGTTCGATCTCGGCTCATGGGCGATTAAGCTTAAGTTCTCGGCTGCTTTGAAATCCAGTTAAGAATCTGCTTCCTTATTTTTTTCCTGCGTGTGCCTAGAGACATCCTCCCCTTCTCCATCCAATTCACACCGACCTTTTCATTCGCTCACGACAGTCCATATGAACCCCTAGACATCCCCTACATGACTTTCCATGACCTAAAAAACACCTCCCCTCTCTTGCTTTCTCGGACAAATTTCTTTTCCTAACCGCCAGCCTTACTTACTATTCCGGCCGTCGACCGGCGTCCAAACTAAGTCTTGATTTCAACAGCAAACACCATGTCCTCTGCAACAAAACTCAACCCGTCTTAAAAAAAAAAAAAAAAAATAGTAGTTATGTCTTAAACTCTGGCGCCCAACATCTACTGAAATCTGGCCCTCAATAACTGACACTCTCTGATTATTTTGAGACTCGCTGGCACCCGAAGATAACAAAGAATTTTTTTTTCCTCAAAATAAAAAAATAAAAAAAAAGGTCACACGTCTTCCAATACTCAAAACACTCGTAAAGTGAAAGGTTATTAATTATTTAATGAATAAAATTAAGCATTATTAACTGTAAATTTCTAATTATTAACAAAGCACTAAAAATTCATAAAACTATCAATATTATCTACTAGCTTATTGCATTAAAAGTTGTAAACATTATTTACAATTGCCATTATTACGATTATTGCCATCATCACCTGCTTTCATTCTCGCCATATTACTCTGTTAGTGTTTTTGTGGCTTAGTGGATTTTACAATGGCCTATGTAAACGAGCAGCGAGAGTGCATCAAGTTTTGTCTAAAACTGGGGAACATTCCTCTGAAACATTTGAAATGTTGTATTCAGCATTTGGGAGAAAAAGATGTAAGCCTTTCAAAATGTTTTGAATGGTGTATTGTAAGTAATTCGAAAAAGGTCAAATGTGTTGATTAAAGATGACCCTCCCTGTGGACGCCAATCAACTTCAAGAACAGACAATTCCATCACCTGTGTGAATGAAATAATTAGAAGTGACAGACTATTATTGACTGTTGGAGAGGTGTCTAGTCTAACAAACTTGGCATCTCAATCGAGTTGTGTCATGCACTTTTGAAACGTAATTTTGGGATGAGAAGGGTGACGGCGGAGATTGCGCCTAGGCTTTTCATACGCGTGATCAAAAGAAGTACTGTATTGCAGTTTGTCAGGTCCTTAAAATTCGCTACGCTCGTTTCCAGAGTAGCGCCCGTGCCCTGCAGCCCGATTTCCAAGTACATCACATGAAATAGGAACTGAAAAATTCATATAAATTTCAATTTTTATTGCATGTCTAAGCAAATAAGGCTTGTTATTCCGAAGTTTCAGAGTTTTTTTACTGTCGTTAATTTTTGGAAGGTCGGACTTTTGTCGTTTGAACTTAAAGCACTTACTAAATTTAGCACTAAAGAAAGCAAAAGCGGTCCAAAAAGCATTTCCATAAACCGTTTAGGTGGACGACAAGTAATTTTGCTTCCTATACTTCCAACTGGCACAAGACAGACCGTTGTGGAGGAAACTTGGGGAGACCTTCATCCAGCAGTGGATTGATAATGGTTGACAATGATGATGATAATGACTTCCAATGGAAATTTTTTTACACATTTCCATCACATTGTGTTCCCAAGGAGGAAAATTTTAACATCGATTAAAATAATTTCATATTATAACTTATAATTCTTAATATTTTCTAAAACATAACCATAATTATATTAAAAATCAATAACATATTCCTTTGGTGGTGTTGGAACCAAAAAAAAAAAAAAAAAAAAAGATGGCGCGACCTGTATTTTGATGACAAATAAATGTTGGATTGCATCGGGCATTTTGACAGAAAATGTGATTCAAAGAAGGTGATACTATTTGCTCTCGTGGAATGCTACGTGGTGTGGGAAACCCGCGAGCTATGTATTCCACAACACGTGATCGTTAGTCTGTAGCGTAATCACTGTTCGAATCGCATTCGTTAGTTTTGCTGCGTCAGTCGCATTCGTAAGGATTTTGTTCTCTCCTCATTTTTTCAGGAATGTCGAATATTAGGGATTGCCTGCAATTTTTATGAATTCTTCTTTCTAACTAATAAACAACGGTATGCTGAAAAGACAGGATTTTTGTTCTTTTATTCACTTGAAGATAGCACAAAAATATTAAAAAAAATGACAGTTCCTTTTCTTTTTAAAAATTATTAAAATACATAAGATCGCGTTTTTTTTTTTTTTTTTACTTCTTTGGACCTTTGGGTCATTCTGTAAATCGCGACTTTCTGTCGAAAATTACTCAACGGGATCAACATATAACGTATGCGGATTATACAACGATATATATTTTTCTGAATTTCACGTCAGCGGTTACGTCGCAGCTGATTATACGAAGGAACCCCCCCCCCTCCTGAATTTAACGGTCTACGGATTATGCGGCGCCGTGGGTTATGCATAAGATTTTTTTGTTTTTATTTGCTTCTGAATTGCGCTGCCTGTTGATTACCAGAAAAGAAAAGTTTCTGAAATTCACAGTCTGCGGATGAAACGAAGGAAAATACGATACTTTGAGTTTACATGTGCGCAAATAAACTTCTACAAACGGCATCCCGAAAGTAATGCCTCGTCCTTCGTAAGATTTTTATTTGTAGCAGCAAAAATGTGAAACTCGGTGGCAAAATTCTTGGACATATTGTTAATAATGCTAGCCTATATTCAAAGTATTGTCCATCACTTCCTATACATTTTCGCCATCTTTGGTAAAATCCATTTTGGAAAAATTCCTGAGGCTGTTGTTTCACCCATGAGTTGACAGCCAGTTTAACGTCTGTCACATCGTCGAAACGTTCCCCACGAAGGGAGTTTTTTAAAGGGTAAAACAGGAAAAAGTCTGAGGGAGCCAAATCAGGACTGTAAGGGGGGTTTGGGGCATCACCGTCCACCCCATTTTGGCAATAATCTGTGAAGTCTCCATTGAGGTGTGGGGATGTGTGTTATCATGGTGTAAAACAACACTATGAAGTGGAATGTCGCGTCTTTTTCCTTCTCATAGCTTCCTTTAGTTTCTTCAATGTCTGCTCATAGTGAACACTGTATGTTGTTGCAACTCCTGGATGGTGACACGACGATCAGCTGTGATGAGGTCTTTCATTCGTTGCCTGTTGGCATGTCACTGCAGTTGCGGGTCTTCCACTCCGTTGTTTGTCCGACACTGAACTTTCGAAACCTCTTCATCCATCTTCGAACATTATAGATATCGATCCACATACCGCCAGGAGTCTTCCGTGAATTTCTGAAGCATCACATCCCTCTTTTTCCAGGAATTCAATTGCGGCTCACTGCTTTTCTCTGTCATTCATGATTTTTGTTTCCGATTCTGAAAAAAAATTGTTCCCACATTGGTAAAATATCATAGTGCATGTCAGTGCAGTTTCATTAAAATCCCTTTAAATTTTCAAAATTTATTGAGCAGAAGGCATTATTTTCGGGATGCCCCTTGCACAAATTATCTTTTAATAAAACCAAAATTAAACATTTTTCAGAGCAGCAACTGTAACAACAGGAAAAGAAAATTGTGAATTTTATTTAGCAGTAAGTGGTTTGTGTTAAAAAGAAAAATGGCAGCAAATACACTAAATTATTTTTCATTCCGGCACGATCACCGCACAGTACTTTTATGTGTTATTTATGAGAAATTTGAATTCGCTTCACCTGGCTTTTAGATCTGGAATTTGTTTCCCAGCGTTGACCTGTATTTCACAATTGTTCAGATTTCTCATCAAAAGAAGAGCAGTGTTCCCCAGAGTTGTATAAAAATAAAATGTATCTGCGTACACAATCATTGAAACAGAAAACTTGCTACAAACCTGCGAATCACACACACAATAACAGTAGAATAAGATAATTTAAAGAAAAATTAATAAAACAATAAATAATTATTAGAACATTACAGATTTCAGTGAGGACAAAATAAGTACATTACAACTAAAAGTGCAGCAATGTGTGCGAAATAGACCCTTAGGGCAAAATATTAAAATATTGAACTATGAACCTCATAAAAACAAGAGACTTAAGAAAGTTTTTATATCTAGGAAAACAGTTCCATTAATGAGCCTTAAAAAATTATTAACAGCATTTTCAACAACTTAATTCAAAAATAGACTTACAAAATACATAAAGAAATGATTTTAATTGAATAACTGGCAACTGCAAGAAAAACCTGGCAGTACAATGTAAATTCTTTCCTAAATGAAACTTTTAATACAGTTCCTATACGTTGATAACAGGCCTTGATAAAATCTGGAGGCCAGAAAAGTACGTAAAAACAAAAAACTCAGAAGATGTGAAAAATAAGTGAAAGTTCTTCAGATTAAAACAGAATTAAATATATTAATCGGAGTGAAGCCTTGATTAGGTGTTTTAATTGCTGTAAAAAGCATTTTATTTATTTTTTAATCTGCAAGCAAAAAGTATCTACAAAATCTGCTAATAATTTGGAAACTATCTGCGTACGGCGTACGCGTCTACATTCTGCTACTCTGGTGTTCCCACAAATTTGTCAGTCTTTTTAATGTATATTCGTGCGCATTTTATTGCCGTTTTTACTCCTGATTCCTCTCTTTTAGCGGTGAATTTTTGGATGTGAAAAATCGCGGTGAAATCCGACATTCATGTCCAAAAATGTTTCTTTGAATGATTGAAGCTAACGCTAACATGTATTTGTGTTTGCACGGTTTCAAAATTGTTCTGTTCTTCTCCCTGATCTGAAATAGGAAATTCTCACTTTCGTACACATTAATATTGAATTAGAATACTAATTCTATGATCGCCTTCCGTTTGCTACTTGGCACTGTTACTAACCAGTAAGATACGACACTTATAGTTGACGTAATGTTATTAGAAGGCGTGAAGTGTGATGTCAAACGGACGGCTGACGGGTACCGTGGGTTGCAGTTTCCATTGACCTTTGACTCCACTAATTCATAATTCTTCCCTTCCAAGTTTCTTGAACTAATTTTATTTTCATATATGCCAAGTGCAATGACATAGAAGGCATATTAAAGCCACAGCCATGGGCTATTTTTGTGGCGGGGAAGGGAGGTTCGCCAACTATTTATTTTGCCTCTCTGCCAAATATTTGTAGGATGTTTACCGAACGAATGTTGCTACTGACTTTCTTTGATCTCCACTGACATTCTGAATGGCATCATATATATATGCCTCGATGTGTACTTAACAGCATCAAATCGGCTTAATGGTGTGACTTTTCTTTAAGATTGAAGTAAAAAAAAAAAAAAAATAAAAAAACAAATGAGGGAGTCGTTGTGGTGTACAGATATGAGGAAATCAGATTTGATATTTTTTATTTGTCAGTCCTTTTGACTCACTCATTTTTCTGTATTTTAAGACCCGTGGTACCATAAAAATATTTATATATCATTTTCCCCATACAAAGTTTATAATTTCATTAAAAAATAAAATAAACGAAAAAGATGACACTGAATTGTGGAGTATGATGAATCTTTTCTTTTGAATCTTTTCCGGCAAAAAAAAAAAAAAAAAAATCAAAGCTGAGGAAAATCAGCGAAAAAAACAAAATGTACTTATGGTCCTACCGAAAAACCTGGGCATTATTTGAAGAACTCTGAGGGCAGAATGGTGTCCGTTGTGAAAGGTATCAAAGCGCGAAACAATTGTTTTGATTTTCAGAAGCAATAAAGAATGAAATATGTTTTGAATTCAATAGCATCAAGCGGCGAAGTAGTGTGTTAGAAAAAGGCCAAAAGTGATTGATCATCGTTCTCCTAGATCGAATTTCTTATGCTAAAAGCACAGGCGCCAACGTTGAAAATTATTGGCAGTTCGTTTTCTGTTTATGTTTAATAATGTTCAACACCGAAGTGTTTAAAAAATTGTGGAAATGTGTTATGAATTAAATTAATTAAAAACGAACTAACTTTGCTTTTTTCAAGGATTTAAGTTTAATTTAAACTTTATTTAGTCAGGTTATCTGGCCTTATAAAACTCAAAACACTGCCTGAAATGCTTTAAAATCTTTTTTTTTTAAAAACAATGTAATTTGCTTTGTCTAAACGTTTGCCCCACTTTGGTGGCGCAGTGGGAAGAGTCATCACCATAGCAACAATCGAAAAAGAAATATTTGTGACTTCATGCTTACCTTTTTGTGTTTTCGTTGAGGTGTTTAGTGAATGGAAACTGCTTCCCGGATATGATTGTGATGTCATCACCATAGCATCAATTGAGGAAAATATTTGTGACGTCCCGCTTAGCTTTTCGTGTTTTTGAGCAGGTGTTCTATGAATGGCAACTGCAAATTATGTCAATGTGGGACGTAACAACTGTATGACGTACTTTTTTGTTGTTGTTGTTGTTGCAATGCTCACTGTTGAATGTTCATGAAACATTTTTTCACATGTGGGCATCACAAACAAAAAGAATATCTGGTTATTAAAAAAATTCATCTCATTTCCCCCATCATTATTGACAAGATTTCAAGGACGTGTATATATATAGTTAACTCGTGAAAAGTATGGTACTTTATTGATCCTAGATATTTATTTATTTCGGTTTTGTAGGCTCAGCAACATTGTTAAAAATGTTCATCTAAATTCGACTCGATTTTCGGCACCCGAATATCAGCATAGTGTTACCTCATTCATGTTTTTCTTTTTTTTTTTTTTTTTTTTTTAAGTTAAGGAAAGCCTTTTCCTGAGAGTTGCCTGTTGTGTCAAAATTCGATGCGTGCAAACAAACAATGTTCCTTTTTTGAGACAAGTCTGGGGATAATAAACAATCTGATTTGTAAATTTCTATACAAAATTCGATAAAACTTAACCGCAGCTAAACAATGAAAAACAACTTGTATTCACATCCGCACGATACATGTATTACGAAAAATGCCCGAAATATTGGGAGTTCCAGGAACCCACAGCAACATTATTGGGAGTTTGAAAAACTCCTCGAACACTCAAAGGCGGCTATGGCCAAAAGAATGTTTCAAATTAGATTAATACGTGCAAAGATATATTATGATGTTCACAGATGGACGCACATTGTGACAATATAAGCCAGGGCTGGAAAAATTCCGGTCGCCATAACATCAATTTTTTTTTACTTCAAATTTCATAATTTGCAGTTAATACCAGTAGTAAACCACAGCTCGTAATTCAAAATATTCGTAATTTGCATTAAATACTAGTAAACTACGGATTATGTACCCTCGCGGATCCGCCTTGTAATCCGCGGATTATGTGTTAACAAGTTAAAAGCTTAGGTTCTGCAAATAATACATCTCTGTAAAGATTTTGCGGCACCTTAAGTTAAAAAAAAAAATGCGTAGTGTCAGGAGAGGTATTTGGAAAAGTATCGAAAATGTGTTAACAACAGAAAAAATATAACGCAATAAGAAGTCCGCAAAGAGATAGAAAGTTTTTTTTTTTCTTACGGGTGTTTTGACAAAAAATATGATAAAATGAAAGCGGTAGTACTTTCGCTTGCGGAAGGCTCCGTGCTGTGTTGGGAAGTCCGCTGAGATACTCCACAGCAAGTAATCGTTACTGTCGGTAGCATAATCACTGGGCGAATGCATTTGTTAGGTGTGCTACGGTAACCTCATTAGTTCAAGCTTTTGTTCGCTCTTCAGTTTTTCGTACGAGTAAACATTTTCAGTAATGCCAAATGCTACGGGTTGTTCGCAGTTTCTACGAATTTTCAGCTCTAACTATAACGGTAATTCTAAAAAAACAAAACAAACAAGCCGGGAATTTTTTTTCTTCATTCATTTAAAAATAACACAAAAGCACTTAATTATGACAGTTACTTTTTTAATAAGATAGTTTCTTTCAGACTTAAACGTAATCCTATGAATCACGATTTTTCTGCCGGAAATAAGATGCTGATTACACGACAATTCGATTTTTTTTTAATTATGGTGTGCGGACACGTCATGAATTATTCGAAGGTTTTTTTTTTTTTTTTCAGGATTTCAGTGTACTGAATATCCGAATATATATATATATAATTTCACGTCTGCAGATTATATGAAAGAAATACAGTAATCTAAGTTTATATGTGCAAAACATAACTTCAACAAATTGTACAAGGGTTGTCCCACAACAATGCTTTTATAAAAAAAAAAAAAAAAAAGGTGCGTACCTTCAAGTAAGTGGTTATCTGTTTCGAAATTTCTTCTATTGCATCGAATACAGGTAGGTGTCCCAACGTTCCTCCCACTTTTTGAATGTCGTCTGGAATTCTCCTGAAATGCTGTTGAAGCACCCTGCGCAGCTGTAATAAGTTATTCATCAGTCTCAAATCGTCGTCCCTGTAACGTCTTTTTTAAAATGGGGGAAATACCATAAGTCACATGGTGACAAGTCTGGACTGTATGCATGTTGGGGCATCAACTTAATATTCATTTTCTCTAAACAAGAAACGACAGAACCGACCATGTGCGGCCTTGCATTGAGCTACACATAAAAAGAAATGGGGAACCCAAGTTGAACAAACTTGTTTCATGATCAAATGCTCGGTTAAAGTTCTGGGAATTGGTGATTTTGAAATGTGAATCATATCTCCAATATCTCTAATTTTTTTTTTTTTTTTTTTTTTGATTGGAGGTTTAACGACCACCGTGAGCAACTCAATGGGCTATAAGCAGTCGCCCGTCCCTAATTTAGGGCCACTGGTTCCAGGGAAGGGAGAGAGCCAGTGCCGTAAGACAAACACAACATCCATGCCTCACCGGGATTCGAACCCAGACCCCTTTCGGACGAATGATCAGAGGCCAGCGCCTTAGACCACTGCGCCACCGGGGGCGGCTATCTCTAATTGATAGGTGTCTGTCTTGCCGTACAACACCTATTGTACCTCTGTAACACTCGTTGAAGGTCTTTCTCCACGCGAGATTAAAGCTACCGACCCACGGCCATCCATATATTCTTTATGCCATCTGTAAATTGTTGGTTTCCTAGACATTCATCTATATAAGCCTCTTGCATAAGACGGAAAGTTTCTCCGGCAGGCTTCTTAAGTCGACAGCAAACTTTAATGGCGCATCTTTGTTCCTCTTTCACATTCATTCTTTTCGGAAAATCGCAGCGTGAAAACACTTGTTAGGAATTCACGAAAGAACGCTTATTAAACGGCGCACTGCCGACGACGCATGCGTGATAAACAGGTCTGGCCGGTTACTATGGTTACTGCAGCAACTACTGTTTTTTCGAGACTCGTGCGATGGTCGTACGCAGACATACACGTTTTTTAAAAACAATCTCAGTCGTTTTGGGACAATCTATATAGTTTAATAAAATAAAAATCCAACATTTAAATATTTTGAAAGCCGCTACTGGAAAAATGGGAAGATATATTTTATAATATGTTTCTTTCAGTATAATTTTTTATTTTTTTTTATTTTTTTTTTTGATTGGAGGTTTAACGACCACCGTGAAGAACTCAGTGGGCTATAAGCAGTTGCCCGTTCCTAATTTAGGGGCATTGGTTCCTGGGAAGGGAGAGAGCCAGTGTCGTAAGACGAACACAACATCCATGCCTCACCGGGATTTGAACGCGGACGCCCTTTCGGGCGAATGATCAGAGGCCATCGCTTAGACGACTACGCCACCCGTGGCGGCTTCAGCATAATCGCCATGTATTACTCGTTTATGTGCTGTTTGAAATTTGAATTCGTTTCACCTGGCAGCTAAATTTTGGGTGCTGGGTCCTAGATCTGGGTTATGCTCATGCAGCCCTGCTATAAGTACGTTTTTATTTTATTTTTTCTTAAAATGGGTTGTAAAAAGTCAGGAGTGGTACACGAATTCTTGTACCTTATCCCATATTTTTATGCGAGTTGTGTTCATTGTTGTAGTAGAGTTGAGCTTTAATAATAATTGTACTGCGTGACATAAGGAGGAGAAGTAGAAGTTAAAATATCTCATAGGATTAACATTATGTGCATAGGAATAAAATATAATTCGATGTCACTGAAACAAAAAAGGAAATTTGCGAATGAAAACATTTGGTGCTTGTGATTTTGCAGACATATTCGTAAAACTCTCTTGTAAGATGGGATGGACATGCACTCTAAATTGCATCAAATGTCCATTCGTGTATTCAATATTACGTCTTTTGCTACTACAGGACGTGGCAATGTAAAAGAAAATCTCGTAAAAGTACTTTAATATTTTCAAGTTATTTATGAAGTCTCGTTGTTGTGGAGACAATAAACGCTGTTACAAATTAACGATATATGAAACGTAGGAACGTAAATGCAACTTAAGACTGCCTAAACATATCAAATGTGTATAGAAGCAAGTGTATAATAATAATAATAATAATTATTATCAGGGCTTTGTTTATTCTGGCAGAACGCGCCAGAACGACGATCCAATGCCCTTAACTCAAAATTTTTGGTTTTAAATTTTGTAATAATGATTTAATTTGAATAACGTAGGCCATCCCGGTGGCGCTGTGGTCTAAGCGCCGGCTTATGACTGTTCGCCCTAGTGGGTACGGGTTAGAATCCCAATGAGGCATGGATGTTGTGTTTCTCAGGCCGTCGAACAGGATGCCTCCCTACATCAGTAAACCTTGTCCTCTGTATTTGTTCCTCTCGACGGTGTTTCTGAGGTGGTAACAGACTACCCGTTCCAGACTGATTCCTGTTCGACGTGACGCTTTGGACGTGAATCATTTTGAAGGCGACTCGTCTGTGAATAGCCCAATCCTCCACTGTTTCGGGCTCCAGTTCACACGACGCATGCATCACTTCAAATGTTACCTCCTACTGTGGGATGTCACCCGCGCAACTGGCAGTTTGGCATGCATTCCACGCTTAAAAAGACGCTGGTACTCTGCCTGAAGGAATACCGTAACCCTCATGGATGCATTCAACACTGAAATCATTTGCCGTGCAGGGTAGGACTTATGGCGCCTCGCTAGTATGGAATGGTAATTGTCATCCAGTCTGATTCTGGACAACCTGGGATAGGTCTCGACGAGCAACTGATTGCAGTGGTTCGGGTTTGATTCCATAGACGGCTGATGAAGTTCGATCGCACACTTAGCCACCTCAGCTGCTGTTTGCCCTACCTCCATCAATGCCATTATATTAAAGAGACGAGTTTCCTCTTTTAGGGACGTCACGTTGAAACCACGGCTTCCGATTGGTTACCAACGCTCTCGTGTGTGACGTCAAACACAGCACCGACGTATCAGGCTGTGTAGCATGAGAGTGACGTCGCCAACGCAGGCAAATCATCTCCCTAATGTAATGGCCTTGTACTTTCTAGACGGCCTTGCCTCCATTCGTTGAACAATTTCCCACCGTAAACTGTGGCTCAGATGGCGTTTTTCCGACATTCCACGGAGAGTGGCAATCGCAGCGTTCACCTTCGCACTGGTATTTCCCGAATTAACCCGCCTCACCAGCGAATAAGCGTTTTATGGGCTTCATTACTGTGCATCTGATTATCTTCATTTGCCTACGTGCAGGCTACGTTTGTAACCTTATTTATATCCTGCTCTATGTCTTCACCCCCTCCCCCTCTATTTTACTGTTTCTTAACGTTTAGACATGAGTTTATTTAGGATTTGTGGCTCGATGGTCGTATTTGTCTAAAGAGCACCAAATTCTAGTACAAATGTTTCCAAAAGCCAGCGCTAACCGTGGGGCTTCGAGCTCCCAATCAACTTGAGAATATATGCATCACGTGATTTCCTTACATAATGATAGTCATGGTCACTTTACGGTTATGTAATTGATATGTGATCAGCGGTGGTGCTGCCGTTTTTTTTTTTTTTTGTTTCTTTTTCTTTTTACCCCCGAATATTTGTATTGTTTGTTTCTTCCATTTAATAACCCGATTTAATCGTAAATTTAATAAAGGACCAAATTCCCCCCATTTCTATGCTGCAACTTCGTTGTTGCAATTTCTTTCTCGTGAGGGAAGAAAAATCAGCCTCTTCTACGTCTCGTTTGATTGCAGAATTACTTCATCACTTCCGAGCGGTGACTTTCAGGGAAGCTAGGCGCACAATTATGTATTTTTAATTACGTTCCCGGTCGAAGTTAGGATGTTGTTTCGATTTTTCCTTCTTCAGAAGCCGTGTCATTTACCTCTGCGATGCTTAATTATGTTAATCGAAACTAGACAACAGCAACATGGGGAAAGTGATGGCATCGAAGAGAGAGAACATGGTGTGCGTAACTAAAACTATGCGGTTTTTCAACTGACAGATTACGACGAATCACATCAGCGCAATTATTTCTGTGAAATAGATTCAGTCACTCGACTTTGTTAAGTAATTAAATTTCGTCTTTAGGATCCTTGTACTCAGTGTGCTTACTTGACGCATTTTACGTTAAAATTTGATTCATGTTTTCGTGTGTGCCTAAGTGCCATGTGTTGGGACATTATGAAATAGAATTTAGTGTCATCATTCTGTGTGTGTGTTTGCATCTGTGTTCTCCCCCCTTACTGTACTTAACATGAATTTTCAGCCAGGTTACGTGTAGGAGATGTAAGAGTACAAGGATGCGCGAGAAGTTCTGCTACTTCTCTCCCTCGCGAATATTCCATTTTTGTGCGACAGTGTTCAAGCTGTCGCTCGCGTTTTCGCCAAATCACGATGAAGACTAATTTGCGACAAAAAGTCCCCACTGGATCGCCAAAAAAGAGAATGTTTCCTGTTTTTTTTTCTTATCATCCCACCCATCCCTGCTTCCGGACTCCCAGGTCCTTCCTCCAGGATGCGTGCCTGAACAGAGTAGAGGCGTGGGTTTTTTACGCTTTCCAACCGTAGGTTGAGGAAGCGTATATGCTCCAGCTTTGTCCGTCTGTCCGCACGATAACTCGCGTAAAAATGGTTCTATTTCGATGAAATTTTAGTATGTGGTTGCGGACGAACCCGTTGAAAATGGGTGAAATGGGGTCAAAGATCAGGTCATAAGAGCGCGATGCATTCTATTGCCTTTATGCGTCATAACTCGCGTAAATATGGTTCGATTTCAATCAAATTTTAGTATGTGGTAGGGGACCACCTGGGGACGAACCCTATTGAAAATGGACGAAAAGGGGTCAAAGGTCAGGACATAGGAGCGGGATGCATTTCATTGCCCTTATGCGTCATAACTTGCGCAAAAATGGTTCGATTTCGATGAAATTTTAGTATGTGGTTAGGGGACGATTCCTATTGAAAATGGGTGATGGGGTCAAAGGTCAGAACATAGCAGCGGGATCCATTTTATTGCCGTTATGCGTCATAACTTGTGTAAAAATGTGTCGATTTCGATGAAATTTTAGTATGTGGTAAGGGACCATCTGGGGACGAACCCTATTGAAAATGGGTGAAATGGGGTCAAAGGTAAGGACATAGGAGCGGGATCCATTCCATCGCCCTTATGCGTTATAACTTACGTAAAAATGCTTCGATTGCGACAAAACCATATCATGTTGTTCCGGAAGTATAATTTACCGGTTCTGTTGAATATAATCGAAATGGGGTCAAAGGTCAGGTCATAGGAGCGAGATTTATTTTAAGCCATTATCCTCATAACTTGAGTAATAACTTGAGCAACGATTTCTGTTATGTTGGAAAGCGTATCATAATCAATGCATTGCATGATTTTACTAACTTGTTAACTAATCGACCGAGTTAGACCAAGGCCGTCTAGAAAATGCAAAGCTATGACATTCAAGAGATGAGTTCCTTCTTTTTGTGACATCATGCGGAAACCAACGCTTCCGATTGATTTCCAGCGCTGTTGTGTATGACGTCAAACACGACACTTACGTATCAGGCCTCTTAACGTGAAAGGGACGTCACAAACGGAGAGAACCCATCTCTTGAATATCATGGCCTTGTACTTTCAAGACCCGCTTGGCTGGACCCAGGTTCGAGTCTCGGATGAGATATAGGCTTTGTGTTTGTACTTCGGCGCCGGTTTTGTCCATTCCTTGGAGACAGTTGCCCTAAATTAGAGAAGTCCTTAACACTGTTAAATGTCTGAATGTAAATTCTGCGGTTTTGAACAGTTAAGAATAAGGTTGCCATCATAAAACCAAGTTTTACGGTGGCAATAAATGAGCATAAAACTAAGTTTTATGCTGTATTATTATATTTACAGATAATTACTGCTAAAGAACAATTGTGCACCGTAAATCTTAGTTACATACCCTGTAATTTACAGCATATAATAACAGCATATAACATTGGTCTTCCACTATTAAAATGTATATGGTCTATATCTACATGAGATTTAAACGAATTTTAATTTTAACATCTTCTACTGCACGATCTTACGCCATAAGAAAATTCAACGTTATCTACATTTCGGTGAACTTTCTAGTGACACTCATAAGCCTTACCATACGTGCTGGAGAAAGCACAAATTTTACAACTGTTCACGATCTACTTCCAAAAATAAATAAATAAAAATAAAATAACAATTACATGCGCACCACTCCAAATGGAAAATTAATATTTCGTTTGCTCGTACCTTTTTACTCTTTTGCTTACTAATAATAAACTAGCACTTCAGGAAAAGTGCACCACTCAACACGTACGTTATACCTTAGTAGCTACAATAGTTCAAGCAAGAAATGAACATGCGTAGTTTGCCTGCTTCTTCCTGTTGATGACCAGTTCGTGTTGCCATCTACATAAATGTGAATTCTACAGTTGTAAACTGTTGAATATGGGTACGATGTTTTTACTGTGGCATTATGCAGTAATTTTTAGTAAAAATACTTTTTTTTTTACCGTGCATTTGCCTTACAGATGTTCATTCGCGGGAGGAGAAGGGTACGTAGGGATTCTCCAAAACCCTCAAATAAAAAAAAAAAAAAGAAATCCTTTAGGTTGAGCAGTTTGTCGTTTCAGGAAGCAATCCTTAACGTACTCCCATTTAATCAGTGTTTAATAGCTAGTTGCTTTTGAACCACCAAGACTGTGATAGCTTTTCGTGGAACTGACGTAACGATTTTTTGACTCTTCACCGAACAATGACTTCAACCTTTAATCATGCACAGAGAGTGAGGTGAGAGAAACAGAATTTCGGGTTTCTTCATCTCACGTGTAGCCTACCTTCAGGCAGACTAATTTGTTGTCCGGCAGTATTGTTTAAAACTAGAACTTTTAATAACTTCATGTTGCTATTTTAAGTGAAACATGTTTGACATTAGGTCTAAAACTGGAACTTTTAGTAACTTCGTGCTCCTAATTTTAAGTGAAACATGACTGATATTTGGCAGGGCGCAGTCTTTCCGAGCCATGCTTAATGTGGATGTCGTTTGTTCTTTTGAAACAATGTGTTCCTAAATTTTCATTACTGCGCCGGTGATGCAGTAGTGGTCTTAGCGCTCTGGCTTCTGACTATTCGTCCGAGATGGTCTGGGTTCGAATCCCGGTGAGGCATGGGTATTGTGTTTTTGTCTTATGGCACTGGCTGTCTCCCTTTTCTGGAATCAGCTGCACTAAATTAGGGTCGGGCGACTGGTTATAGCCAATCGAGTGGCTCACGGTGGTTAATAACCCCAAACAAAACAAAACACGAAATTAATAAACAAAAAATAATTTTGCCTTCTGTGAGTCTGTAATTGTAATTTCACCATCGTGCTTAACTAGTTCATCTGGAGTTTTATTTCACTATCTTTCGGCCAAACAGTTCACGTCCGTATCGGTCCGGTTACCTTGCAACTCCGACCTGCGCGAAGCTTCAGTTTTCCGTGAACTTGTTTTTGTGGCTCTGATTCTGAGAAGTTCAGAAAGAAAATCGAGCCTCTCTCACATTGTTGATGCAGGCAAACTGTGAGTCATGGCATTTTGTGACCCCGATTCCTGTGCCCTTCTTCTCCCATACTTGTTTTGGAGAAACGTATTCCACCTAGTGTCACGTATCATTCTGTTATCTGTTGAAAACAAAAAGTTCATTGCGGGAATTCATCGTGTTGCATGTGTGTATATTAAGTTGCTTATGCAGCGCAGCCTTCATTGCTGTTTGAAAGTTCCAGGGAAAATATTAAATTACTTCATTTTGATATTTTAACTTCAGTTAGCATTTGCAGCTGATATTCTGCATTGCTTTATGGGAGTCGACGTCTTTCTTAAACCTTTCAAGAAAATGTGTTTCAATTCTTTTGTAGGAAATGTTTTTTTATTACCTTGTAAAAGTGCTCTTCCGTAAGTGGATGGCAATGCTTTCTCTGTTCGATAATGCCCTGAGATTTTTTTCTCTCGAAGCAAATTCTTTTTGGTATACTGAATCTCATTAATTTCATTTAAGGCTCTACGAGACCCGCCATCTTGTATTGCTGCCTTCTCTTGTTAACCAACGGGCAAGCGTATTTCACAAATTGCTCGGGCAATTTTGCACATTTTGGAACACCGTTTGTGGCTAACGCAAGATATATGATAAATAAAGAGTTCCCTGGTTTCAGAATTTTTATTGACCTTTCCCTTCATTTTTTATCTGCAGCGAAAGTCGTACCAAGACGTCTTCCATAGTTTTATTAATTAATAAAAAATACTTAGAGTCCAAAATGAAAATCTGAAATTAGGGAACTCTTCATTTATCATATATATGTTCCAAAATGTGCAAAATTGCCCGAGCAATTTGTGAAATACGCTTGCCCGTTGGTTAACAAGAGAAGGCACAATACAAGATGGCGGGTCTCGTAGAGCCTTAAAAGATTACAATCATAATTTATTGTTAGAGCTGCCATAAAATGAGGGTTATTTTTTCGAAATTTTGCATTCGAAAATGAGTTACTCTGGTCGAGCTGAAATCCTCAACCAGACATTTTACAAAGTACGTGCAGCTCAAAATCAATATAATAATACCAGGTAGGGCAAATGTGACTTATAATTTGTAAATTGAACAAAACCATTGATACATGCATTATCTGAAACTGAGGTTGCTACGATAATTTGTAAATAGAACAAAAAATTGATGCATTGTCCGAAACTGAGGTTGCTATGTTTCAACATAATCCCCCAAGTTTGTGATGCACTTGCGCCAGTGCTCTGGAGGCTTGCGGATGCCGCTCAGGAAGAAGTCTTTTGGTTGTCGGTGAAGCCACCTTCGATTAGCCTGTATCACATCATCATTACTGCCAAACCTTTTCCCGCCCAGATATGCCTTTAGAGTGCCAAAGAGGTGATAGTCCGACGGTGCAAGGTCCGGACTGCATACAGGATGTGGTAGAACGTTCCATTTCAGTTTCTGGATGATTTCCATGGTACGAGCAACCACTCTTGCGGACGGGGGCTATCCTGGAGAAATGACATATGTTTGCGCCCATTTTAGCTTGTTCCTGATGGCTGTCTTTACTGGGCCTTCGAGAAGTGTCTAGTAATATTCAGCGTTTATTGTGCAACGATCTGTGAGGAAATCCACATACAGTACAAGTTTAGAGTCCCAGAAGACTGAGGCCATAATCATCCCAGCAGAGAGCGCGCATGAGGTTCATTCTCCTCAGTTTCCCTTCCATTTTTAAACGCACTCCTCCACTTGTAGACACTCACATTGGACAGTGTATTCTCACCGTACTGTCTACTCAATCGCGAAAAGATTTCCGACGGTTTACAACCTTTTTTTCGTCAGGAATTTGATTATAATGCGCTGTTCCACGCTAACGTGTACCTTCGCTTCGCTCATCTTCTTCCCAACTAACAAAGGTGCCGTAGCACACACGAGGTGGGTGAAAGACCTTGGAGCAGTGCTGCCACGTATTACCGCTTTCAACACACCGCTTTGCGTAAAAACGAATAAATTATAATTCATATTTGCATTTCATTCGAGCAAATTATAATTCATATTTGCCCGCACCTTATACTAATGATCAGCATACCTTTAGCCAACTCAAAGTTGCCGTACCGCATCTTGGCACATTTCAGGCACGTCAAACGCTTAACAAACTGCCTTGTGGTAAAATGTGTATAGTACATAGTTTTAAACAATAATTCTGTTCCTATCCTGTGATCCTGAACGCGCCCCAAGATAAATTTACCCATACAAACACGTGTTTGACGTGCCTGAAATGTGCCCAGATCAGATACGGCAACTTTGATTTGGCCGAAGGTAGGCTTATCATTAGTATTATTGTTACCGATATTTAATTCAAGAATTTTAGGCAAAAATATTAAATCTCACTCGCAACATTTCTTTTCTTTTTGTGTTCCATTCTTCTTTGTTCTACAAGCCTGGGAAGGTTGCACCTTTTTCACGTTATCAGGAAGTAGAAATTTCCAGAGAGCGCCAACCTGTCGTATCCTAAAACCATTTCTTGTATTCGTAGCCTCATCTGGTATTGTCAGGTGAAATTAGCACTTTTCGGCATATACACAGTGCGTCAAAAAATTTTTAAGACTGGCGCTAGATTTCAGCCTACGGTGGCGCCACCAGTGTAATCGCGAATGCGTTATAAACCGTGACCATCTGCTTGCTTTCTGCCAAAAGTACTGCGCCGTTGTTAAAGTGACTCAAACGAAACGGCCGTTCATTAGAGAAGTAAAATTTTTTTCGTGTAGAATTATTAAGATGGAACAAAGGGCTGTTATTAAATTTAACGCAAAACTTGGTAAAAGTGCCTCGGAAACGTACCAAATGATGAAACAAGTTTACGGTGTGTTTTGGTTAAGTAGATCAAATGTTTTCCTGTGGCACAAACGTATTTTGGACGAAAGAGACACGCTAGAAGAATGATAAGCGTACCGGAAGACCAAGTTCATCTAGGACACCTGAGATTATTAAAAAAGTGCGTGATTTCGTGGCAAACAATCGATGTGCGTCACTAAGAATGATGGAAGAGTCTTTAAACATCAACAAAGAAACGATTCGAACCATCCTGCATGAAGATTTGGGCAAAACAAAAGTCTGTGCTAAATTTGTTCCACACACGTTAACCAATGAACAAAAATCAAGCAGAAGTGCACATTGCAGAGACATCATTTCAGCCGCTGAAAATGATCCAAACTTCGTAAAATCGATTGTTACAGATGATCAAACATGGTGTTTTCAATATGATCCTAAAACAAAGCGACAAAGTGCGGAATGGAAGTAAAAAAACTCACCACAAGCCAAACAAACAAGAAAGTTCCATCGGAAATCAAAACAATGCTCATTACATTCTTCGATAGTAAGGGTATCCACAAAGTATTTGTTCCAAGTGGACAAACAATTACTGGTGAATTTTATTTAAATTTTTTGAGGCGTTTAATGGGCAGAATTCGTCGCATTCGTCCAGAATATCGGGATGAAAACAGTTGGTGTTTGTTGCACGATAATGCACCCAGTCACACCTCACTTCTTGTTTGTAGATTTTTGGCGAAAAATAACGTCTGTGTGTTGAATCATCCACCGTATTCGCCTGATTTAGCACCCTGCGACTTTTCTTTATTCCCAAAACTTAAAATGACGTTAAAGGGGTGTTGTCATTTTGATGATATTTCGACCATACAAACAGCTTCGACGCGTGCTTTGGAGGCCGCAAAGTGAACTGGAACAGGCATTCGAATCATTATTAAATCGCTCTAACAAGTGTATTGAAGCCGGAGGGACTTATTTTGAATAACAAACCAAAACAAATTATAATTTCTTGTTTTTATTTCATTTTACGGATCCAATCTTAAAAATTCTTTGCCACACTGTGTATATTCAAAGGAACCGAAGGGTATGCAGAAGCGTCAATCCTCAGCTTTGAGACTTTTGTCTTGGAATGCCGCCTTTTTATTCCGTGGGAGTGGCGTATCGCGGTGTGTAGGGCCGCGGGTGGCCTAGTGGGCAACGTTCGTGGCTGCCACGGAAAGGACCTCAGGTTCGATCCCAGGCAGGTACGAACGTTCGATCCACTAAATATCCGCCGTGCGTCGGATGGGCACGTTAAGCCGTCGGAACTCCGGGTACTGGCCCCCGGTAATAAGGGCGTCTTCCTCCCCCTTTATACTTCGCTTCCGTGTCACTTTCCTATCGGGCACTCTAGCCCAAATCTCCTAGCTTCCTATTTCTAAGGGTTGTTTAAGACCTGGGGTCGGACACTCCCTTCCTAAAATCCTCTACATATGACCATATCGCGGTGTGTGTTGGAATCTCGCCTGGGGCGAGGTGGCGAAAGGAAACGGCATCAGTCAACTCGGAGAGATAGAAAGGGTGAGTTGTGTAAGAAGCCAGAGGAGTTTGTTCTCGGACACATAAGGTTCTTAATAGCGGGGAAAGGAGGGTTTTTCTCGATGCTGGAAGAAAAGGCGTAGTAAGTTATCGGTAACAAGTATCCATAAGGACTGGAAATATTTTATATTGCTCGCAACAAGCAGAATAACTGAAGCTAAAAGACTACCTTCGCAGAAGTGAATAAGAGGAATAAATAGTTTTTAAAATGTACAAAAATATTCCACGAATATTTAAGCGTCCTAATTATTACTTATTATTATTATTACCAACCAAGCAACAAACCAAGTTAACATTATATTGAAATTTTACATGCTGAGATTTAGTAGTTTAACTCCTCCTCAGGAAAAAAATAGTTCAAATTACGCTTATGTCCTGCAGATTACTTTTTCCAATGAGTGAGCGGAGTCCACAACGTTCTGCAAGTTAGCGGTGTTTATTTCACTTACGATCGTTTTCGTAAAAGCTGCTTTGCTTTTGCAGAGAAGCCATACGAATTGCAAATCGTGATTAGAGAAACTTCAGGCAGAAGTTACAACGTGAGATTAGAAATGGAATAACAAAAGGCAGATCGCTTGTTGAACATCTCAGGAAAGGTATATTTTTCAGCCCTGTGGAATGTCAAATCAGAAATAATCGATATCTATGTATGGTTATTTGCAGTAGCTAAAATCGAGGGAAGCATCAACAAATAATAATTAGAATCAACCTGAAATTGCATTCACCTATGAGTAACTATCATGGCCATTTGAAAATAACATCCTTGTTTTGACGAAAGGAACTTGCTCTGTAGTTTCGAGATATAAATCACGTGTTTTTTTTTTTTTCGTTTTTTTTTTTTAGAGACCCTCGAAATATAACCTATTCGACGTGGTGTGAGAAGAACGGACACAGACTCTTATGCAAGAAGTAGGAAATTGATCACATAAAGAAAGATTTGTAGGCAAAAGTAGAATGCGTGCTGATTGATACCAGGTGGAAAGAGCTGCTTAGGACAGCGTGTTGGGAAAATTACTTTTCAAATTTTGTAGAAGTAATTTTGATCGGATGGTAATTCTACATATGGTGCATAAAATTAAGAAAGTCCCAATTTTCTGTGATTTTTCAGAAAATCAAGCAGAATTTTTCAATCACAATTACCATACTTGGTGGTGTGGACTGTCCAGCGAGGATAGGTTCCAGGAACGGTATACAGTACTGATCGGATGATGGCATTTTAATTTATTTTTATTTATTTAATTTTCATTTATTTATTATTTCTTTCACTTTACTGAAATTGAGAACAATGGCAAGGAATTTTAATGAAGAACAAAGAAAGTGGATTCTGAAGCAGTATTGGAAGACTAAAAATGCCGAGGGGGTGCGCAGAGCGTGGCAAGAGGCATTTGACAGTGCTCCACCAAGACGTCTGACAATTTATCGTATCAGAAATAAATTTGATGCAATGGGTTCAGTGGTTAATGCACCAAAATCTGGACGTCAGTGACAGGAGAATGAGATGACAGTCTTGAACAGTCCGAAAAGGCCCACGCGACTTGCGTCTCAGGAGCTATACATACAGAAAACGTTCTTGCGGCGCTTAATGCGTAACTCGAAGTCATGCCTCCCGAGGCTTTTACATGGCCTTATGGAAGACGATTCAGACTGTCAGTGGCAATTCTGTGAGATGATGCGCAACCAATTTCTCGCGAACCAGACTTAATTGAGTAAGATCATCTGGTCAGATGAAGCCTGTTTAAAGTTGTCAGGCCACATGAGCAGGCGTACTGGGAGATGAATATCCTCATGTGACTATCACAACAGAACTGAACCAGTCAGGCGTCACTGTGTGGTGTGGACTGTCCAGCGATGGTGTCATGGGGCAGGTTGTTTTTCTATACAACTGTGGACGGTAACAGTTACCTAAACATGTTGTGCAATGTGGTGGTGCTACAGCTCTCAACCAGGGCTGACTTCGCTGAACTGTTCTTTCAACAAGACACCCCCCCCCCCCGCATTTTCCTTTGTCAGTACGGAGCTGCCTTGACAACACTTTCCCACAGCGTTGGATCGGGTGACGTGGCAGAACTGACTGACCGACACGCTCACCCGACCCGATACCTACGGACTTCTTTTTTTGCGGCGTGGTAAAGGATAAGGTTTTTGAGAGGAAGGCTCACACCGTGGACAAACTAAAGGAGTTCATCTCGCAAGCATTTATCGGCATTTGTGTGTTACTATGTGTCACAGTGTCGAGGATAGGTTCCAGGAACGTTGTAGGGTTGATGAAGAACATTTCGGGCACCTAAGGTACTAAACAGTGTCACAGTGTTCGAACAGGTTCCAGGAATGTTGCAAGGTTGATGGAGGACATTTCGAGCACTTAAGGTATTAAACAGTGTCGGGTACAGGTTCTAGGGATGTTGCACCTAAGAGAGTAAACATGATCCTACCAGTACTGTATACCTGCTTTTGGCCTACTCTGTATGTGGCTATCTAGAGAAAGTGAAACCTTATGCAAATACATTGATGCAGCACCGACTGCGCAAAGTAAGGCCAGTCTTAAAGAAAACTCTCCCGGCGCCCGCCCGTCATTGGTGATTTAGTGACACTGCAAATGTTGTTGCATACAATTTGTGTTCCGAATGTCTTAGGGACTCCATTTGAATGAATAATGATAAGTGTTGGAAAGCCATCGGAAGAATAGAATTTTGTCAACGTCATGCAGCGGTTGCCAGATGTATGAATCTGTCCGAAAGCACCACACCAAGGCTACGGAGAGTTCAGTTATACAGGAACATATGCACACTAGAAAAACGCCCTAAGATCAACCACAGTCTACAACAGCTGAGGATGACCAGCATGTATCCCTAAATGTAATATGCAATAGACGGATGACAGCTGGCCAACTCTCATCGCAGCTTGCCTTGGCAAAAGGAAGGAGAGCTCTGCCAAGGTAAACTGTACCCAGAAGGGTTTCCACGCAACCTGGATAACAGGGAAAGCCTGGAATTATCAGGGAATTGAAAATGGTTCCAAAATCCTGGAAAAATTCAGAGAAAATCCCCCCCTCCTCCTCCTCCTCCTTTTTTTTTTTTGTAAAAATCAAGGGATTTTTTCCAGAAAACTTTTCTTTTATCAGATTTCAAACTTATTTGCAATTACTGCTTGTCTAGAATTTGTTAGATCTTTCAGGTACATTGCAATTTCCCTGTATTCCCTAAAAAAGATACAAAATTGAATTTTAAAAATTGCCTGTTATTAAGTTCTTGTTCCATTTCAATTTCTGCAGACAGTTGTTGTAACATGGAAGAATTAGGTAGAATGGTTTAACATACTCGTACTTGGAGAAACATTTCACAAGAGAATCAACCAAACAATGGATAAAAGTCTTTAGTTGGTTCTCTTGCAACATGTTTCTTCGAACAGGAGCCATTCCATCATTAAGCTTAGCTGCATTGTGCTGTAGAAAGACAAACTAATCAACTTACAGATATTTTCTTGTATATGGCTCGTTTCTATGGGAATGTTTTTACAAATTCTACGTGGGTAGTATTCACAAAAGTTCATGGAATTATGGTACAGAAAATAATGTGTGCATTTAGTTATTAATGAAAAGCAGGTAATTTTATAAAGACAAATTGCATAAAGAATTTACAAATGTGTGCTTTAGTGAGAAAATGCATTGAATGGAATGAAATGTAACAATTCATCGCAACATGATAGGAGTGGCTACTCTGGAAAAACTTAAAAAAACATCTGGAGAACCTAGAAAATTCAAGGAACTTTATTATTTTTGAGTGGGAACCCTGGTTCCCAAAAGAGGACTATATTCAGGAAACCTTGGGTCACTGCATCCTCCTTACCCGTGGGCACAAAGAGCTCGATTAACCCTAGAACGGTAGCGCTAATGGCAATATTGGTAACTACTATTCGTCGGGCCGAAGACTATTTAGCGCGGTAGATTTTTCATGCATATTTCATTGCTGTTTTTCATTGTTAGATTTTAGAGGAGTTAAATCATTGTTGGAGCCTCTTTTAAGACAATATTAAGTATATATTTTATTTTCTATTCATTTTATACTAAATAATAACTGGAACTTATGTACAACGGCCGTTCATAAAAACTGGGAGTAAAATCACACAAAATGAAAAAATATAAGTACAGCAAAATATATGTTATTCTTTCTCAAAGTATATTCTCTCGGATCATATGCAACAGTCCCATTGTTCAGTCCACTTTTCAAAGCATGTGGCGAAGGCGGCATTTAGTGACCCCTGAACAACTAGAGTAACGTCGGCGTCTGTATTGAATGTTGCGCAGTGAACTTCTCCTTCATTGTTGAAAACAACCAGAAATCGCATGTGGCGAGGTGAGGACTGTAGGCAGGCTGTGGCATGATTTCAAAACTGCATTTTGTAAGAAACTGTTGAACAGAAGCAGCTACATGTGGGCGGGCTTTATCATGGCGTAGGGTCCACTTGCCCAAAAGTTCGACAGGTCGACATATGGAGAGCGGCTGGACAGGACAGATGAGCCATAGTGCGTTACGTGAACACAATGGGAAGAGATAGTGATTTGACGGACTTTCAAAAAGGGATGATCATCGGCTACCGCGCCAAGGGTGGAAGCATCTCAGAAACAGCAGACTTCGTGGGCTGTTCTCAAGGTGTTGTAGTAAGGGTTTACCAAAAATGGACCACTGGCACACAGAGTACCTCCCGACGTCATAACTGCGGTGCCCCAAAGGCGATCGAGCACAGAGGACAACGTCGCCTCCGTCGTCTGGTAAATGGCAATCAACGCGAAACAGTGCAGCAATTGACTACGCAAATGAACGCTGGGGCACCCAGGTACGTGTCCCCGATAACAGTGGAGCGAATCCTGTTACGCATAGGTCTCCGGTCATTGTGGAAGAGTGGAAAAAGGTTGCCTTCTCCGACAATCGAGGTTTCTTTTCCACCGAAGTGACGGGCGGTGGCGGATATGACGTTAGACACACGAAAACCAACACCCAGACGCGCTTTTTGGTCAAGTACAGGTCGGCAGTGTGATGTCTGGGGGATGTTTTCCTTATATGATCTGGGACCTCTAGTACCACTGGATGGGTCCCTGAACGCCAATGGCTACCTGTCCATCCTCGCTGACCACATGCATTCCCGCATGTTGGACGTTTACCCTGGTGGTGATGTTGTCTACCAACAGCACAACGGGCCGTGCCATGTCACTAAGTGGGTGCGTGACTGGTTCCAGGAACACGACAGTGATGTCTCCGTTCTCCCTTGGCTGGCGAAATTGTCCGACCCTTAATCCCATAGAGCAGTTGTGGGGCTATCTGGATCGCCAAGTTCGACGTGCCGATCCACAACCACGTCATGCCCGGAACCTCCGTGCTCTTTTGCAGTCCGAATGCCATGTGTGCCTCGGACAACCTTCCAGGGCCAAGTGTGGTTATTCCTATTATTAGGTAGGTGACTATATTATTCTGATACGACTGCACGTGCTTGCTACATTTATTTATCATAATCAAAATGCACTTTGTTTTTGTATCTTACAGAATTTTGACAAGATATGTCATATGTCCATACAAAAACTGGTTAAATTTTATGTAAGTTTCATTGAATTTGTGTTGCTTCCTAAATTTTTCTGATAGGTAAACGTATATATATATATATATATATATATATATATAAAAAATGGTATGTGTGCGCACTCGGTTTAGTTTCAGAGCAATATTGGGAATACGTAATTTTACTGTAGTCAGTGGTGTAAATGTGAATTATTCGCTGCCGGAACCCAACGTACAAGTGAATGACTTAAAAATTTAATATGCACAAACCCTATTCGCAGTAGATGTTAAAATCACACAAGAAAATTTCGTTATTAAACTTTAAAATGAAATTCTCCCATTTAGATGAAGCCAGAACGGTTTTCTTTATTCAGAAGTACGTTTCTTATTGAAAACATCATTCGAATGTACCGGTGCAATTAAGTGTCCGCTACTAACAAAACATTCGAGAAAAATAAATTAGGTCGTATTTGAGGCGAAGATGTGAAACTGTCTTGGGCAACAAAATAAAGAAACTCGATTCTATCTGAAATATCAATTTACTTTTACTGAAATATCAATTATAACTTCGATTTGAAAACATAAAAATTATCTTTTAAAATAATTTCCAAAGTCTCCCGACCGTATGGCGGACAGCGGAGGAGGTCCGCCAGACGATCGGCGATCAGCTCCTGTCGTGAACTTTGCTCCCACTAACACCTTATTAGAGCTTTGTTAGAGCAGAAGAAAAATTTTTAGTTTTGAAGCTACGAACGATTTATACAAGATGGCGTCATTAATTTAAATTTATAATGCATTGCGAAATGTTTTATTCAAATTAAAAACTTTCTTTTGGTATCGCAACGCTCCCGGAACGCGATACCGCGGTCCATTTCCACCGTTAACTGTACTGTAAATTTCATAGAAGCCAAGGGCTGGATTGGTGATGCCACCTCCGTGCAGTTCATAATTAAATAATAGAGTTCATATTAATTAATTAAATAACCTTGCACGATTTTAGTCTGTGTAATGTGTGTTAAGTAACATTGTTTATATGATAGCCCTAAATCAGTCACTTCTCAGTGTCATGACATGCCATATTGTGTCCGTTTATTTTCTCTCGTGGAACACTATTTTGCAAATTCATCTTCCGTAAATGGCGTCGATCGTTTTGAAGTAATTTGTGACCCAGCACAACTTATTTAAAGCTCTTTATGCTGTTGACCTTGCAAACCAGTTTCAGTAGATTTGCTTTTTCAGATCGTAGTTCCTGAATCCATTGTACCAAACTTTCTTTTTCGCATAATTTCACAATGGCTACGTAAATTATACTCTTGTTGTACCGAAGCCTCGTTATTAGGCATACAGTTTCATTTTGCAACCACTACAACAGCAACATTGATTGAGGGGGGGGCGCTACGTGCTTCTGACATTTCTGGAAATACATGTCTGTCGTCTCATAATTTCTTATGATTTAGATGCTGACGTGCGGATTTTATTTTTTACGAACATTAGCAATCATATACCGCGATGCAGTGACAGAAACATCAGATTTGTATTTTTATAACAGTCGAACCTCCTTTAATGGTTTTAATCCATTCAAGAAAAATCATCGTTAATTGGAAATAAGATTTGCATGTTAAAGACCCAGTCCGTTCCAGGAATATAGTACTCGATCTCCTCTAGCCTACTTTTCAACACTTATTCAGTGGATATTTATATGTGCAATATTCCACATATAGTTAATCATAGATTGAGATAAAAGAACATTCGGTTTGAACCATAAAAAGTTAAAATAAGATTTCAAGAGAATCTCGATTCTTACTTAATATGACTTCGCTGGTGATTCTAGGTTGGCAAAACTAAAATAAATTCATTTGAGATTTCTCTTTGAAGGAAGTGTCTGTTGTTGATTGTGAGGCTGCTTTCTTCTCATTTAAAAGGCCCCTGAAGTATAAAATCCTCCTGTTTTCAAACTTACGTACAATATTGGCCGCGAGTGGCCGAGTGGGCAACGTTCGTGACTGCCACGGAAAGGACCTCAGGTTCGATCCCAGGCAGGTACGAACGCTTGATCCACTAAATATCCGCCGTGCGTCGGATGGGCACGTTAAGCCGTCGGACCCCGGGTACTGGCCCCCGGTAATAAAAAAGGGCGTCTTCCTCCCCCTTTCTACTTCGCTTCCGTGTCACTTTCCTATTGGGCACTCTAGCCCAAATCTCCTAGCTTCCTATTTCTAAGGGTTGTTTAAGACATGGGGTCAGACACTCTCTTCCTAAAATCCTCTACATATGAATTTGAGTTGCCTACAATCTGTTCTGTTTGTTCTACAGTTGTTTACGCTGTCACAGCATTCAAAGCCATGTTTGAAAAACGAAAGGCCGAATGCCACTTACACCATTTTCGAGCTCTCTGTTTTGTAAAAGTTGACGCTGGCGTGTAATTGTTAAGAAGTATTAGTTAGCGGATTCATCATCGATAATTAATTGGATTGATGTAATGCTGCGGGGGGCCAATCATTAAACGATTTGAAATTAATGGAAACAGCCATTACACACACACACACACACACACACACACACAGAGAGAGAGAGAGAGAGAGAGAGAGAGAGAGAGGATTGTCCATACGAGGAACTGTAACTAGCTATAACTAAGTCACAGTACGGGTGACACCGAGCCCAATTGCTTAGTCCCTCAATCAGCATAATGCATCGAAGTGTGTTGCAAGTATACCGGAGAATCACAGCAGTCGGGTTCAGTAAAATGCAAACGTATTATCCATACCCGCATGAAATAAACGTAATATAGCCAAGGTACTTAAGCATAGACATGTATTGTGGTTTTATGGTAGATCCGGACATGGCACATCCGTACATCAAAATTTCAGCGTCACTTCCGTACTAATGTAATGTTAATTATGCATCGTATTTGAAATCTCCTACAGCCCTACCATTTTTTTGTCAGTTGCTTTCAAAAAGAAATTTTTCTCTCGTACCCAAAAGATGCCTGTGGCACTCTTTGACCTTGTTCCCTTTATGTGAACTTAAAGCATATGCTCCATTTCTACTCGGAAATACTTATTTTTCTATGAAATAATCTGAAATATTTGACATATCATTAAACCCTACGGGACTTAATCAATTTTGGATCAAACATAGTACATTTATCAGCATTAATAAATAACACTATAATTTTTATATCATTTCAATTTCACGTCAACAATTTTTCATTATATTTTAATAGCATGAGTTCATAATCTAACAACTTTCCTTCGCACTTTTTCCATGCTTAGGACTGGCAGTTAAGAAACTGGCGCGTTTAAAAATTGTGAGCAGAACATGCGCTTGTCTTGTATGAGTCAAAAAATCATTGAAGAAAGCACAAGTTTCAGACAAACTATAAGATCCATTTGGTTTAAATAAAATCTCCAGATGCAACAAGAGCGTTTTGCGACAGAATTTTAAGAGAACAACCAACAAAGTAATGACTCACCCTATGTACGGAAGTAACACACACGATTAGTTTGTGTCTTTCCCCCTTGCGAAAGAATATGAGGGGGGCGGATGCAGTTGAGGAATGCTTGCTTGTACGAATCTGACACAAAATTTTCATTGTACCATGTCCGGATGTACCACGACACAATATGTACAGCTGTGTTTAAATACATTATTAGCTAAAGCCGATCCTCCTCGGTGGGGCCGAGAGGCCAGGCTTTGGCTTCTGACCATCCGTCCGAGGTAAAGCCAGAGTTCGAATCCCGTATGAGGAATGGGTGGAGTGCTTGTCTTATGACGCTAGGCTCTGCCCCTTCCATGGAACCAGTTGTCCCAGATTAGGTACGGCGAGTGTCTGTTGCACCTAAAAGTATCTCATGGTGGTTGTTATACCCCGAAACAAACAAGAAAATTATAAAAACCTTGGCTGGGTATAATATAACTGTATAGCATATTTACCCGTAGAGCGTATTGCTTGTTTATCCTCATAAAATGACGCGGACTACGCCATATCGCGTGTTGTGGGTTGAATTCTTTGACTGTCCGTTACACACCGGGTGCGGTAAACCGGTTTTTCGTGGTAATCAATTTTCAAAAGATCGAGCGATTTTTATTCTTAATATTTTTGAACGATGTAAAAATCAGTAACTCACGTGAGATGCTGTGCACTTGTGTGCCACGTATTGGACATGACTGTTACAGTAAGGGAAAGATGAAGCTTCCGAGTTCCAGTGTACATGAAGTGTGATGAAACATAAAAAAGCCGCCCCGGTGGCGCAGTGGTCTAAGGCGCTGGCCTCTGATCATTCGTCCGTAAGGGGTCCGGGTTCGAATCCCGGTCAGGCATGGATGTTGTGTTTGTCTTACGGCACTGGCTCTCTCCCTTCCCTGGAACCAGTGACCCTAAATTAGGGACGGGCGACTGCATATAGCCCATTGAGTTGCTCACGGTGGTCGTTAAACCTCCAATCAAAAAAAAAAAAAAAAAGAAACATAAAAAATGCTTTTTGCACGCCTGTGAGTGAACAAATTTACATTTCTTTAACGAAATAGTATCAGCGTGTTTCTGTTTTTAGGAGTTGTGTAAACGCTTTCTTCCTTTTTATTGGAACATGTCATTCGACGTTTTCTCCTTTCAACATACCTGTAGCAGTGAGAACTATATTCCAAGTCAACCTAAAGAGTGTGTACTATTGCTGAAATTAGGATTGCCGGCTCACATTGTCTCCCGAAGAATGCTGGAACGGTATTTATCCGGGTCACAGTCACGCAGTGACCCCCTCCCCAGCCATTTACGGCTTTATGACCTTCACCGAAGATTGGCGGGCCGTTTCTTTTCTCCTCACTCTAGCCTGCGACTGCTGAAGTACATACACGCCCTCGCCTTTGCCCGATTGTAAATTTATTGTCTCTGCGAATGTTGGGAGAAGTTTCAACATTCGCAGAGACAATAAATTTACAATCGGGCAAAGGCGAGGCTTCCACCATTCCCCCTCTCACCACCAAGTTGCGTACATTTCCTAGCAGTTTAGTCAGCGGTCGAAAGCGCGAGGCTCCTTTGATTAATTTGTCATATCAAGTCTATTTCTAAAACGCGCTCTGCTATTTTGAAAATGTGTCTGAAATGATGAATTTACCCGATGAACTGCTGAGCAAACAAAATTGGATTCTGAGCAATAATCTGTTGAATTTCGCTCTAAACGCTAGAGACTATTTTTCTCAGCGGAGGTAGCTGTTTCGTGCTTTCCATAGTAGTGCACTCTTAGGTTCACTAGGAGAACAATTTGGTAATTCTCATCCCCTTTGCCATCTTCGAATTTGGATATAAGCAAAGAATGTTCTGTATAACCCCCCCCCCCCTTACCAAAGGCAACACCAGATCCTTGATTATGAGTGGTCATATGATCATGTTCCAAACTTCGCCGTGAACTTTAAATGCCGGATTCAAATTTCACCTGAACAACTCTGGCTGCTGGATTAAATTTTGGGATGTTTAAATTTATCGTTCTCTCCAGCTTAAAGTATTTTGTGTTTTCTGGGCTACTCATAATAAAATTCAAATAGAAAAGTCAGTTCGCGGGAGAAACTCAAGAAAGCATGCAAAGTATATAACAAAAAGAAAATAAGTTAATATGTAGATGTGTAACCTAACCAGCGAAATCTAGTTAGCAACTTTTTGGGCAGCCATTTTAAGAAATTTCTTACGCTACAACGTGAAAATCAGTTCGAAGACAATTAATTATGTGCAGTACTGCACAAAGTCTTGAATGTTGACCGCAACTCATTTTAAGACCATTATTCTGACGGTATTATTCCTAAATACATGTTACCTTCTTCGTTACTCTGGTATTGTTTGTAAGACGAAGTGAAAAAAAAATGTCTTTATTTTTTTTTTTAATTTTACATAACGCTGTATTTTTTTCACCGGACCTTAAGATTATTAAACGCAAATTTTCCTAAGATATTCTCGCGGGCTGCAGAAGACTACTTTGGTAGAAGGAATGCAGGATGGAAAATCCGGCAACAATTCCTGGTCTGTGTTGCAAATTATAGCTGTTCGTTATGTAGGAGCACTCGAACGCCTAGTTTGGAGAAACTCTTGAACGTGTTTGTTGAAGCGTTCAATTTACTCCTCCGTCTAGGAAACAAATTCGTTTCGCGGCGAATAACTATTCAACCATAATTCTCAGTTTTACCAACCGTGAACACCTAACGCTCGGATCTCCCTAATTTTTTTTTTTTAAACATACGTACTGCTGGACGAAGGTCTCCCGAAGTTTCCTCCACAACGGTCTGTCTTGTGTCAGTCTCCTCCATGTCACTCCAGCATACTTTCGAATTTCATCCACCCATCTTTCATGTGGTCTTCTTTCTAGGTCTTTTTCCTGTCCCTTGGAATCCAATCTAAAATTTCGGCTGTCCATCGATGGTCTGTCCTTCTGGCAGTATGTCCAGCCTATTGCCATTTCAGGGATTTAACTCTGATCATGATGTCTTCCACTCTTGTCATTTTTCGGATCCACGAGTTCCTCTTCTTATCACTCCTGGTTACACCAAGCATGCACCTCTCCATGCTATTTTGAGTTGTCTGCAGCCTTTGTATGTCTCTTTTAGTCAAGGTCCACGTCTCTGCACCATACGTAAGCACTATGTATGCTTTAATACATCTACGAAAAGTTTGAGTACGTTTTTATTATATTTATAAAGCGTTATTAGTTTTTTACATTTTCCAACCGTAGGTTGAAGAAGCGTATATGCTCCAGCTTTGTTCGTCTGTCCGTCCGCACGATAACTAGCGTAAAAATGGTTCGATTTTGAGGAAATTTTAGTATGTGGTAGGGGACCATCTGGGGACGAGCCGTATTGAAAATGGACGAATGGGGTCAAAGGTCACGACATAGGAGCAGAATCCATTCCATCGCCCTTATGCATCATAACTTACGTAAAAATGCTTCTATTGCGACAAAACTTTAGTATGTTGTTCCGGAGGTATACTGAACCAATTCTGTTTAATATAATCGAAATGGGGTCAAAGGTCAGGGCACAGGAGCGAGATTTATTCCATAGCCATTATCCTCATAACTTGAGTAATGATTTCTGGTATGTTGGAAAGCATATCATAATCAATGCATTTCATTATTTTACTAACTTGTTAATCATATAAAACGAGTCTTTCTGTTTAATACTTTGTTATACCAAACAGTGAAACAGATGAACGTATGAATTAGAGGTGGGTCAGTAGTAATGTCACTGTTCCTTCATCACTGTTACTAAAAATATCACTGTCATGACGAGTGAAAAAAAGTAAGTTTCAAATTCACTGAATGTCAACGTTAGCCGAGTCCGAGCAATGCTTGGGGTCCAGAATCACTTTTACGTCATAGTTTCAGTTACCATGTTGCCATTTCTAAACAATTTGTTTGCTTTTATGTTAAAATATCATAGAGGTCGCTAGTGATGTGAGCTTTCTTTCAGTCTCCCCGAACAGAGAGCAGATAATTTTTTTGGGGGAAAAAAAAAGGGAAGATTCGTTTTCCGTTTGAGGACGGAATTAGGTCCTTCAAAACTTTCGAAAACGGAAGTTAGACGGGGCGAAGATTTCTCCTGTAATGGTATTTCCTTTTCTTGCGGTGTTTCTTCTGCCCAGTATTGTTCTTAAATATCCTTTAACTCCAGAAATCCTGCATTTTAGCTTAAAAATGAAGGGAAAAAGTTTCCCAAAACGGAAGTCTGCCCAAGCGAAGATTTCTCCCGTAATGGTTTGTTTATTTCCCCGTGATGTTCTCGCTATCCTGTGTTTCTAAATGTTACTTTCCCTCATATGTTTGACTTAAGCTGGATAAGGGAGGGGAAATTTTTCAAAACCGAAATGACGAAGTTTGAAAATTTGTTAAAAGTGCATGGTGTTTAAAAGTATTCATATCCTGAAAGTTACACCATTTATCTAAAGTAGGGAAAGCTTTGATGTCATGCATTCACGGTCTTCAGGCTGAAAGTACTTTCAGCATGATGGATAAATTATTGTAATATGAGGTGTAGTGTGAGGAAATAAAAGGAAAGAAAACAAAAAGAATAAAAGTGGGAAGGGAATGATATCAAAAGAAAGAAAAACTAAGCAAAGATTGCTGTGCAGCTGCAAAAATTGAGCAGATGTTCTAGCAAGTACAAAAAAAAAAAAAAAGTGTTTGAAGCAATGGCTTTTAAAACAGTTTTATTTTGTTTTGAATTCAGTAATCTTATATTGTGAATAACAGTGATTACGTAAATAAATTACAGTGAACAATTCCATCTTGCTCGTGCTGTGTTATATTTACACTTTTTCATCGCATATTCTGAATTTTCACCCCGTTCAGAAGTTCAGCTTTTCTGTTGCTTGGTTGGTCCCATGTATGATATGTGCAACTGCATTGTTTCTTCATATTTCTAGTGAAATTGCGACGATCCTAATACTAAACAACGTATTGTCGGAACCGTTGCACAAACTCCTTACTGTGTGTGTACTTGCTCGTTATTATTGCTATTTTTGCGTTTTGTAACTTCACACTTTATTGATTTGAAAGTGAGGGTTAAACGGGTCATCTGACCTTCCCTCGTTTTTATTCCCGGAAAGGGCTCTGCGATTGCGAACTGCAGTTATTATTTGCAGGCTTCATGTATTGCTGACAAAATTCATTCCAGATTTTCTCGCATGACCCCCCCCCCCCTTTTCACTTTCCTAGCTTAATAGATAAGGAAGAAGCTGGTATAACTGTCCTTCCGTCAAGGAAAAACGTATTTCAGAAACAATTGTGTACGTGGTCAGACAATTTCCGACGTGTTTCATATCTTCTTTTTCGGAAATGTGTCCTTCAAGAAAAGGTAAAATTAATTAAAGGAAACGTCTTTTTGTGTGAGGGAGAAGAGTTGCCTGAATTTTAATGAAGAGAAATAAATCTGCGACGGGTGAAAATCTTCTGTGCTATCGTACTTGACATGACGTATGATGGGCGTGTATCCATTGTGAAAAATCGTTGAAATTGAATCTAATAGAGCAGAAGATTGAATTATGAACCCATGTCATCCGATGTATGTTTTCTGTTACGTACAATAAAGGGTGATCCCACGTAACGTACTTGATGCGGTATAGAAAACGCGGAGTAATACAGCGAAAAAAACTTGAAGCGGGTAATAGCACACTTCTTGTGCTTTATACAATTATACGCGCAATTATAGAATAATTATGCAAAGCACCAGGAGTGCTGCCTTAATACGCAAATACCATTGTCAATTTATTAAGAGTACGATTCATGCCCGGGATGGAGGGCCCTCCAAGTTGTTTGTGCCCAGGGCCCCATTTGTCTTAAGTCGGTCTCTGGCCATCACCTCCTAAAGCTGTAAGTGGGTGATGGCTGGACCCCTGGAGTTAGTAGACTATTCATAACTAACAGTCAGGGAATCGCGATTCAGGATAAGGAGTTGTTGAATGCATTGTATAGATGAGAATTTCAAGCCATTCAGTGTAACGGATCAGATGTGAAAAAACAACAGTGTAACTGAGTGAAAGTGATTAAATGAACTGTCCATTATGAAATTCATGAATTATTTCTTACGTTATATATATTTTTTTTATGTGAGTACTAAAAACCATTTGTAAACTACTCTTCCCAACTGGGGTTTTCATTCTACAGTTTTAATTTCACATGGGCATTTTAAATCGTAATTACTAGATCATATGAAGAAAAGCTATTTTACAGTGCTGTTTTATTCTGAAAGTTCCGTTTGTGAAAACAAAATAATTTTTATAGGAAATTGTCAAGTTAAACTTCACGTTTTAACCTACACTGACGGAAAAAAAAAAAAAAAAAAAAAAATCCCAACACCACGAAAAAACAGTTGTAGAGGAATGAAATGGCGGAAATACATTTGTATAGGTAACATATTTAATCGATTAAGGTTTCAAGATCACAGCTTATTGTAAGCGCGAGAAGAGCCATTTTAAATGTGAAATGCTGGTACATTAATAACCGGTGTAACCGCCAGAATGTTGAATGCAAGCACGCAAACGTTCATGCATTGTGTCGTACAGGTGCTGCATGTCAGTTTGTGGGATGGAGTTCCATGCCTGTTGCACTTGGTCGGTCAATACAGGGACGGTTAATGCTGGTTGGGGGTGACGCTGGAGTTGTCGTCCAATGATGTCCCATACGTGCTCGATTGGTGAAAGATCTGGTGATCTAGCAGGCCACGGCAACATGTCGACACTCTATAGAGCATGATGGGTTACAACAGCGGTATGCGGGCGAGCGTTATCCTGTTGGAAAACACCCCTGGAATGCTGTTCATGAATGGCAGCACAACAGGTTGAATCACCAGACCGACGTACAACTGTGCTGTCAAGGTGCGTGGGATAACCACGAGAGTGCTGCTGCTGTCATAGGAAATTGCTCCCCAGACCATAACTCCAGGTCTAGGTCCAGTGTGTCTCGGCCGCAGACAGGTTGGTTGCAGGCGCTCACCTGGCCTCCTTCTAACCAACACACGGCCATCACTGGCACCCAGGCAGAACCGGCTTTCATCAGAAAACGCAACAGGTCTCCACTCCGTCCTCCAATGAGCTCTAGCTTGACACCACTGACGTCACAAACGGCAGTGGTTTGGAGTAAGTGGAATGCACGCTACAGGGCGTCTGGCTCGGAGCTGTCCTTCAAGTAACCGATTTGTAACAGTTCGTTGTGTCACTGTGGTTGCAACTGCAGCTCGAATTGTTGCCGCAGACGCGGTACGATGCGCCTCGGCCATACGCCGTACACGGCGGTCTTCCCTCTCAGTAGTGCCACGTGGCCGGCCGGAACCCGGTCTTCTTGAGGCAGTACCTTCCCTTGACCACCGCTGCCAACAATCATGCACAGTGACTACATTCCTGCCAAGTCGTTCTGCAATATTGCGGAAAGAAAATCCACCTTCTCGTAGCCCTATTACACGACCTCGTTCAAACTCCGTGAGCTGTTGATAATGGCTTCTTCGTCTTCTTAAAAGCATTCTTGACTAACATCAACACCCTACGTCGAATCTCAACGATAATTAACGCTCACGAACGTTACAGTGCGTATTTACAGCAAACCTGCTTTGCATGTTCCGAGGGGCGCTACTAGCGCCACACGTATGCGCCGAGCGCGAAATGTGCATAGACGTCATCTTACAGATGTACTCTCACCGCCTACCAACTGTCGTTTATCTAACACAACCCCTTCTTGGTGTTGGGATTTTTTTCCGTCAGTGTAGTTTCCACTTATATGGCAGCATTTAGATGATTATATATTTTTATTTCGCGATTAGCTGTTTTCAGAATGAGATTTTGCGGCTGTAGTGCAATTTGCAATATTTGGATATCCCCCCCTTCGTTTAGCTGGTGAAAATTTGTCCTTGAAGCGTTTGAAGAAGTAATTACGATATGTATATTAATTACTTCTACATATGTAAATATAGTACTTAAAATTATATACAGTATATATGTATATATATGGCAAATGAAAAACTTGCTCCATCTAAGGTTCCATTGCCCCCCTCCACCCCAGCCAAAAAAAGTCCTGAAGAAACGCTGCTCATGGAGCTACTGATTTTGCATATCTTAGCAATTGCTCTATTTCATGAATTGCGGATTAGCGATGTATATGTGTGTCTACTGTTTCGTCCTTCTTTAATTCTATTTTCCATTATAGCGATTTTTTTTTCTTTTTGAAGCGCATCGTTTATCAGACTGACATACCGTGTATATGCAGTATCTGTTGTCTGGCTTTGGCAAGGCCATCTTATTTTCAGTTGAATCATTTCCTGAGAATCAATTAAGGCCGGCAACAGAAGTAGCTATTATTGCATTCAACTTCAGTGCTAATTAGAACTTTTCTTGTGTAGTAGTAACGTATGGAACGAGAACATGTGACGGACTTCTAAACCGTTCTTAAATGGAGTGAGAATACTGATTAACTTTGTTTTTTTTTTCTCAGCATTCTTTAGATAAGAAGCGAGTAGATGACAGCATATATTCTTCCCTCTTTTAATTTTGTTTTTTTGAAAGAAACGTGGGAAAATCTTCCTTTTCCAACCCCATCGTTAATCAGGCTGAATAGTTTTTTTTTTATTAGTTGTAGTTATTCTTTTGGGATGACTATAAGAGCGAGATTATTCAATAATGAAACATGCAGCAGCAGTAATCTAACCCGTTTTATTTCAGTCTTTTTTGTTGTTGTTCAAATTTCTGAATGCAGTTTCTTTTACAGTTTCAAAGTCATTTGAGACTTTATTACATGAGCCAACTTCTTCCTCACATCCAACACAGGAAGCTGGTTTGTCAGTTGTTTCGGAAGCGATGCCTCAACAGTCGGTCAACTGCCACTGACCAACATTCCGTTAAGTTGGCTATGTAGTCTCACGTGAAAATTCAGGTGTCAGTTCACAGTTTGTGCACGGTTTTGGGCATTACGTTGGCTACTGTTTAACCGGTTGACCATTCGCCTAGTCCCTTTCTCTGTCTGCAGTTTAGCTGTTACCAGGTCTGGGAACCTGTTGGCCTCCTATTGAGAATATCCACTGGCCAGTAAAAGCCCTTTTTAAGCCACTTATCTTATGTGTCATTTCGACAGACCACCATTTGTGATCTTACGCAACGACCTCAGTCAGAGTACACGTATTCGTTTGTTTCTCTTGCTGCAAAGATAGTGTCCAATTGTCATCTGTGAAGAAAAGGCAACTGAGCCTAATGGTTGTAAGGTACTACTCAACTTCTGCGAATCACTTTTGTCGACAGAATAAGAGAAATAAACCCTTTTGCATGTATCGTAACGTGTTTGTTGCTGTAAGCCAGTTATGTATATATAAAACGGAAAACGTTGAGTATGATATGGAAATCGCACATCACCTACTCACGACGGAAAACATCGAGTATGCTATGGAAATCGTCGGTCCGCTACGGACGACTGAAAACGTTGAGTATGCTATGGAAATCGTCTATCAGCTACTGACGACGGAAAACTTCGAGTATGCTATGGAAATCGTCGGTCCGCTACGGACGACGGAAAACGTTGAGTTTGCAATGGAAATCGTCCATCAGCTACTGACGACGGAAAACATCGTGTATGCTATGGAAATCGTCGGTCCGCTACGGACGACGGAAAACGTTGAGTATGCTATGGAAATCGTCCATCAGCTACTGACGACGGAAAACATCGTGTATGCTATGGAAATCGTCGGTCCGCTTCGGACGACGGAAAACGTTGAGTAGTTGAGTATACTATGGAAATCGTCCATCAGCTACTGACGACGGAAAACATTGAGTATGCTATGGAAATAGTCCATCAGCTACGGACGACGGAAAACATCGTGTATGCTATGGAAATCGTCGGTCCACTACGGACGACGGAAAACGTTGAGTATGCTATGGAAATAGTCCATCAGCTACCGACGACGGAAAACATCGTGTATGTTATGGAAATCGTCGGTCCGCTACGGACGACGGAAAACGTTGAGTATGCTATGGAAATCGTCCATCAGCTACTGACGACGGCACTGGTGAACACAAAGCGCGCTCTCCTTCAGCAGGACAATGCTCGGCCTCATACGGCGCGAACGACCCGGGCAAAACTCCAGGAACTTGAGGGCAACGAACTGATGCCACACCCAGTATATAGTCCGGATTTTGCCCCGTCGGATTATTACCTGTGCCGGTCCATGGCCTACTTCCTCCGCGGGCGGTACTTCAACAACCAAGAGGATGTTGCAGATGGGATGAAGAAGTTCTTCACCTCGAAGGACAAAAACTGGTACCGCCGCGGAATCGAAGAACTGGCAGACAGATGGCTAAAGTCAGTGCAACACGATGACCTATACTTTGAAAGCTAGTCAGCTTTCGTCGTTAAAGGTACGTATGAAAACAAAGTGATCCAAATAATGCAAAACTTTCGACTCACCCTCCGTAGAAAATATAAGTGTTCCTGAAGCTATAGCATAAAACGCATGGCAAATTCTTTAGTGTTTCTAATAAGTCGTTGAAAAATCAGATCTCGTCTGAGATGTGTATTATATCGCCGGCAGGAAAGTTAACAGCCGCTGCAGTTGTAGATATACTGCACGAAGTGTACGCGAACACCATTTAGCGGGAGTAATGCGTAGCCTTAGCGGTAACGCTGTCGTGTGAGCATTTGGTCGTATCTGGATTGCGTCTTGTATTCGCTTACGGAGACTGAAATTCGAAAATTAAACGCACTTCTAAATAATTTTACGAGAGGCGATGAGGGCTGATTGGTTTGCATTTTCGTGTGCTCACGAAACTAGACCTGTTTTTGAAGAAAGAGTACGACTGATCTCATATTGAAATATATGCAACTTAAATCCAGATTCGGAAATGTGTTAGGGTTTTGGAGAATGGGATTTTTCAGTTACAAAACTTTGTATTCCATCATTTTCTTTTCTTTTACAGCATTTAAAGCCCTCGTGACAGTTTCTTTGGGATTCCGTACTTTAACCATTTACACTGTTTCAGCACTGGGATTATGTGCCGAAAAATATGGGCATTTTAAAGAAAAAACATTAAAGAGATGCCAAAATGCTGATCCACCCTTATTTTCGTTATTCTAATTCTAAAATAACTGTGTTAAGTTGAAAGGAGAAAGTGTTGTTACATGAAATATTCATGCTATGCTTTGTTTGTATTGTTTTTAATGTTAAAGTGAATATTGATTGCGTTAGGAAATATGCAAAGATGTCTTGAAAGCGCTGCCATGCTTCTCAGAACTTAAAAAAAAAAAAATGGTATTTTTTCATTTTTTTCCGCAGTTATCCAGAGCAAGCCTGAATTGTAATTACACGTGCATAATATTCTGTTGCATATTTGCAGTATTGAATTTTCGAACAGTGAATGTATTAGCTGTGATAAAATTTAGCTGATTGAAAAACATGACGGATATTTATGGCAATTAAATTATTTTTAGAGATGATTGTTAACTGTGAAAGTTTTAAATTTAATAAGATTTGCATGCTTCAGTCTGCAGCCTCTTTCATCCGTTCAGCAATCAGTGAACATGGTTCGCCGTTGTTCAGAAAACGTAAAGAATTAAGGACGTTTATCCATTAACAGTTTTTTGAAAAATTCTGGTGCGCGAGATTTCTCTCGTCATTCGTTAGGTTCAGTATTTTCTGCAAAACTTTATTTAATTATCAATAATTGTATGTAATAATTCCATATCATGCTACGGCTGATAACAGTTGTTTAATGTCGTTTCAGCCACGTTGAAAACTGTCTCCCCTCCATACCTGATAAATTTTTAGAACTGCCGTGCGACTTGCTATGAATTTTATAGTTGAAAACTAAATGGAAGCCAAGAGGACTTTTATTGGGGGGGGGGGGTTCATGCATTTAGATAATCACCTTTTTGTTGATTTTAAAGTTTAGTGTTGAGTCAAGCTCCCATCTAGAAAGGAGGAAGTTATGACAATAGAGAGATGAGTTCTCTCCTTTCGTGACGTCACTGTCAGAGTACATGGCCTGATACATAGAGGTGCTGATAAGTCTTTGGCTTTTTCCATTTCACATACTCTTAGTCTGTTAGTGATTTTGTCATATCAGAATTGATTTTTACGTTTGTCTGACCAAATATCATAATATTAGCCTGATTACTTCATTTTTTTTTAATTTTTTTTTGCAGGTCTGAAGTGATAATGAAGTAAGACATATTTCACCGCAAAAGAGTTCCGAGCAGTGATGAAATATCTTTTCCTAAAAGGGAACTGGGCCGTACAGATTTATGATGAAATGTCGGTTACATTAGGTCCGCCGGGTCCGAGCCCTCCAAAGAATGCACTTGTCGTTCATTCATCCGATAAAAGAAACGAATGATGTTCTTTTGAAATTCATTATTCCACCTACTGCTAAATTTAAAAAATCTTACTGCAGCAGATGGTTTTATTATAAATTTAATATTTTCGTTATGATCAGTTATTCTTCTGTGCCTTAGTTCTAGTTTTCGTAACGGTCGTTACTTTTCTGTATGTCTTATACAGTCCTAAAATTATCAAATTAGTCTTACTTGTTATCAAATTCGTCTCTCAAAAAATTATTTTAATTTATCCGAGTGCACATCAATGTTGTTTTATGTCAACACCCCGTTAAACAAGTTAGTAAAATCATGCAATGCATTGATTATGATACGCTTTCCAACATACCAGAAATCATTACTCAAATTAAGAGATCTTGTAATCTAATTATATCAGGCCGTGGAATAAATCTCGCTCATGTGCCCTGACCTTTGACCCCATTTCGTGATATTAAACAGAATTGGTTCAGTATAATTCCGAAATAACATACTAAAGTTTTGTCGCAATAGAAGCATTTTTAGTCAAGTTATGAGGACACGTGTGTTTGTTTAGCCAGCGTGGTGAAGGGGTTAGTAAAAAAGCAACTGAAACGCCGTCTTTACGCGAACTGACCTATCTGTAGGGGGGGGGGGGACGTGTCGTCAACAGTAGGCAATTCCTTGTTTCCTGGTGGAAGAGAAAGATTTGAAAAATGGGTGAGAATGCCGCTTACCTTGCTTGCTGATAACGTGCCGAATTTCGATATACGCGGTTTCTCCGGAAATTACTGTTCGCAGTATCCGATTAAAATAACAAGGGACAGGGGCGTATTTAGAGTGGGCAATGGGGCCTCCCAGCCCCCCGAAGGCGTTTCGTTTTTTAATGTTAGGGATAAAATGTGACTTACATTAGAAAACAATGCTTTATTTTTTTTTAGTGGATTTCAAAAACTTTTCAGTTTTCGTTGGCTCCCCCCCCCCCCCGCACCTCGAAAAAATTCAGTATACGCCCCAGACAAGGGAAGATAATATGAAGTTCAAGGGTTCTATTAAAAATACGGTTTATGGATAACCTCGTATTATGCGAGCTTGGTGTATGTGAGTTCGACTGTATTATATGTTGTGAAAAACAAACCGAATCATGAAAACTCCACTCTGATTTTCTAAATATTCCCTAATAGATTACGTTGCCTGCCAATGCTACACACCATGGGCGTATATAGAGTTCTTTTTGGAGGGGAGGGGAGGGGTGAGGGCGACCGAAAATTGAAGTTTTTGAAATCCATTAGGACAAAATAAAAGTTAATGAAAAATAGAAAAAAATAAAGCATTTTTTTCTGTTGTAAGTTGATGCATTTGTATTAAATAAAAGCACTTTTTCTAATGTAAGTCGCATTCTAACAAAGAAATAAAACACAATTGGGGTGGGAGGACAAGGCCTCCTTGGCCCCCCTATAAATACGCCCCTGCTGCATACAGTCAGTACGATCGGTTTGGTTTCATCGCACGCACGCTTTTTATTGCCAACGAAAGAGAAAAAAAAAAGTTAGTAGTCTTGTGTTGCTTAACGGAATATGGCAAGTTAACGTCGCATTGTTGTCGTATTTATTCGCATTACGCAAAGGTCAGTTAAGTTACGATTGGGTTATGCGTGGTATTTCCCCCTTATTGTAATACTTCCTAATGATGATAGCAAGTGAAGTAACTTTTTGCTTATTGAGGGAAATAGAATAAACAAAATGGCTTTTGTATGCCAGCAAAAAGATTGAGTAGTTAGAAATTGGGGTGGTGATAAACTCGTGTACTGACTTCGAAAATAATTAGTTCAGTGAAGCATTTTTTTTTCTTGCTGCAAAATTTGGGAGGGAAGACAACCCGTCATTCTTGATATAGGACCAAGAGAGAAATCAACAAAGAAAATACAAATAACTGAGACGCGGCGTTATTGTTGCGTACAACATTGGCAGACATTTCGTGCCTGATATAATTAGATTACAAGATTGGATTGAGCTCAGAGAATCAGCTGAGCAAAATTCCAGCGTTTACATGAATGATGGGGGGGGGGGGGGGTAGTTGATACGCAAAAGCAGAACATCGAAATCCTAGATAAGTGTTAGCCTTGACGGAGAAAGGATGTGACTGTGTTTGTAGGAATCCTTTCTGCAAAATAAATAAGAGCTAATAAAAAATTTGTGTCTGCTCGAATGAATTTATTCCGAAAAGAGTGTGTGATGACTTAGAAGTTAAAAAACAAACTAAAGTAGAATCGGAAGAAGTAATTAATAATCATGACAAAAAGGATATGAATAAAGATGTTCTGTTTCCTCTCTGCTAAAAGTGATGCATGCTATATCGTGTGTCCATCAACACTGGATATCCGATACGGAAACACATGACCAGAATCTATCGCTTAGTCTAGTGAGCGACAACGCATGGATATATAAACTGTTCTTTGCCCCCCCCCCCCCTTTTTTTTTTCGGTATTTTCTCTCTCTCTCTCTCTGCGTTCTAAAAAATAAAGCTCTTCAATGAACCGTAATTGTCGACATCTGCAGACTTTAATTCCTTGGTTGGAAGTCGTCCGTCGTCTACATCCTTAAGAAGGATAGTAACAATTTGTAATGAAACAAACGAAATGGCCACCATAGCCTTTTTAAAGCAGCAGGTGCCTTTAATCTGCTCTAAGAACGTTGCTTCCGTGAAAAACATAAAACAACAACAACAACAACAACAACAACAGGAGTGTAATTCATAAGTGAATGCCAAATAATTATTATTAGTTAATATCATTGTCAACCGTTATCAATCCACTGCTGGATGAAGATCTCCCCAAGTTTTTTCCACAATTGGCTGTCTTGAGCCTGTCTCCTCCATGCCACTCCGGCATGCTTCCGAATTTCATCCATCCATCTCCCATGGGGTCTTCTTCTGTCCTTTGGAATCCAGTCTAAAATTTCAGTTGTCCATCGGTGGTCTGTTGTTCTGGCAACATGTCCAGCCCATTGCCGTTTCAGTTATTTCACTCTGGCGTTCGTCCACTCCTGTCATTTTCCTTATCCTCGAGTTCCTCTTCTTATCTTTCCTGGTTACACCAAGCATACATCACTCCACGCTTCTTTGAATTGTCTGCAGTCTTTGTATATTTTTTTTAGTTAAGGTCCATGTCTCTGCTCCATGCGTAAGCACTGGCAGGATGTATTGATCAAACACTTTCCTTTTAAGACATAATGGCATACTGCTCTTAAAAATTGTACTGTTTCTTCTAAAAGCTCTCCATCCAAGTTTTATACGGCGATTGATTTCTTCATCAATGTGACCCTCACTTGATATCTGCTGCCCAAGATAAATGTAGGCATCGGTTGTTTCAACATTTTCTCCATCAATCAATAACTCTTCTTTTCTTGTAAAAGCATTGTACATCACTATTGTCTTCTGAAAGTTCATTTTTAATCTTACTTCTTTACTCTTGTCAGCAAGTTCTTGGATTATACTCTGCAGCTCCGAAGGGATAGTTGAAAAAATGACTACGTCATCAGCAAAACGAATGTGAGTTAAATAATCTCCATTAATCTTTACCCCATTGTTTTCGCAGTTTAATGATTGAAATACATTTTGCAATGTGGCATTAAAGAGTTTGGGAGGTATGGTGTCACCTTGTATCACTCCCTTTCCAATTTTTATTAGTGCTGTATCCTCAAATATCCGAACCTTTGCACTTATATTTTCATAGATGTTATTAATAATGTTAATATACGTATCTTCAATACCGCAGGATATTAGTTAATATATTGTTTATTTATTCGTATTTAATATAGATCCACATATCATGCAAAGAGGTTGTGGGAAACTGCATTTTCTGACACCACGACACCACTAGAAACACATTTCTGGTTAAATTTTGAGAGCTCACAGAACCATACATATATATATATATATATATATATATATATATATATATATATATATATATAACTCACGGCAAGCACAATTTAGAGCAGTGTGACTGGAGTCGAAGCCCTGACTAACGTAACTGTAGCTTACTAACTACTCAGGGCCGTAGTTAGCAGGGAGCTAGAGGATGCTTAGCCCCTTCTGCAAGGCAAGCAAGCCCCCCCCATCGAAAAATAGACGTGTAATAAATTATCTGAACTTTCATTTTCGGTGGTTTATGAAAATGATATTTGTATTTCATTGTAAGCATAACTAGTATACTTTACCTTATTTATTCGTATATTGCACGCTTAAAGCAAAAAAGAATTGAAGTGATACAGCATGGACAGGAGATACATCATTATGTATGTAAGAGTAATTTATTTTCAGTTATCTCCCGTCCATGCTGTATCACTTCAATTCTTTTTTGCTTTAAGTGTGCAATATACGAATAAATAAGGTAAAGTATACTAGTTATGCTTACAATGAAATACAAATATCATTTTCATAAACCACCGAAAATGAAAGTTCAGATAATTTATTACACGTCTATTTTTCGATGGGGGGGGGGGGGCTTGCCTTGCAGAAGGGGCTAAGCCTCCTCTAGCTCCCTGCTAACTACGGCCCTGAGTAGTTAGTAAGCTACAGTTGCGTTAGTCAGGGCTTCGACTCCAGTCACACTGAGAAGTGAATTAGTAGGAGCAGCTGCATCAGTGATTCTCTGCTACATGGGCACCGTACTTGTAAACTAAGAGCCACAGGGAAGAGAGAGACTTTTTTTTTGAAAAAAAAATGTAAAATATAAAAGAGCACTAGAAAAAAAACCCGGGCTAATATGGAAGCGTAGTTGCGTATACGGATAAAATACTTCTAGTCACTTGGTAAGTGACTATGATATGCTGAGCTGCTGTTAAAAAAATCTTTCAGGTTAATTGTCTAAAAGAAGTTGTCGTGGGAACGCGTTTTAGCTAAATGTATTCTTCTAGGTGTTGTAAAGCAGTGTTAAAAAGAAATCCTGGTGCGAGAGAGAGCTTTTTTCCAACTTCTTCCTTCTCGTTGTTCTGTGGTCAGGAGTGGTTTTGCGATGAGTGTGTGGTAGAAGCGTGCATTGGTGGGAGTCTGAAAGCTTTGGTTTTTCAGTGGGAAAGCTGGCTGTTGACCATGGTTAGAAGAGGCAACTGCAAAGCACCAGCGAAGAGAATGCATTAAAGATGAAGAAAAAGCCGAAATTCGGTATCAATAACGCCTCGATGCTGTTGCGCGTATTCCTGGAAAGGAACTATAATTGTAAACTAAAAAATAAATAGTTTGTTCACGCTAGTTGGGAGTTATCTTTCCTACAGCGATAATGACCCTTCGATTCTTTCACCGTCAAACGAGTTTTAATAATGCGCTTTATTTTTTATATCTCAAGAGTTCAGTTTCCTCCCCCCCCCACTTCATATTTTGAATTTTATTATTATTGTTTTGCTGCACGGCATGGAGAAATTGTTTGCTAATGAAGTAAATTAACAAAAGTAACGAAAATGTAAAGCAAAACTTGCATCTGTATACGTGGATGAATATACACTATGTGGACAAAAGTTATTGAACGTTGTAAGCAAATAGAAAAACAGTATTGCATTTACATCAGTAACTGGTAGATCTTCCATTTGCGAATATTACAGCAGCCACCCATCCAGGTAAACTATCCACTAGTCTGGAGTACGGTGAGTAAGATGTTCCTCCATTCCGCCTTGAGTACTTTGACCAACTGTGTCAATGAAGAAGGTCGTGCTTGTCTAGGCCTCACCCGTCGTTCAAGTTCATTCCATAGATGCTCAGTGGGATTGAGATCCGGGCTCTGTGCAGGTCAGTCCATCCGTGCAACCTAATTTTCCTCATACCATTCCACTGTAGCCCTGGAAACATAACAAGTGGCATTGTCCTCATGGAAGAAACAATCATCGTAAGAGACGCATATAGCGTATTAAATCCGTTTTTTTTTTTTTTGTGGCTTAGTAAGCACAAAGACTTGCCAAGCTTTCGCACTCCACCGGGAGGCTTTTTCAAGGCAATGGTAGACATAAAAATGCAGGGAATTGGAACACGTAAGGAACAAAGATGGTTTTTGAAAGTAACGTGGGGCCGCTCCGGTGGTGCACTGGTCTAAGCGATAGCTTCTGATCATTCGTCCGAGAGGGGTCCGGGTTCGAATCCCCGTAAGTCATGGATGTTGTGTTTGTCTTACGGCGCTGGCTCTCTCCCTTCCGTGGAACCAGTGATCCTAAATTAGGGACGGGCGACTACTTATAGCCCACTAAGTTCCTCACGGTGGTCGTTAAACCTCAAATAAAAAAAAATAACGTGGGCGAAATCACGAACGTATTACACGAATTTTTATCACCGTATTATTGCATGCAGTGAACAAAGGATCAGCAAGTCAACTTATTACCCGCCGTCCGGGTTGCGCAGTGGTCTAAGCGAGGTCCTCTGATCATTCGTCCGTAAGGGGTGAGTCATGGGTGTTGTGTTTGTCTTACGACACTGGATCTTTCCCTTCCCTGGAACAAGTGAACCTAAGTTAGGTACGGGCGACTGCTTATAGCTCATTAAGTTGCTCACGGTGGTCGTTAAACCTCCAACCCCCCCAAACCTTATTATCCATCCTTTATTAGCTAATCACTTGTGTTTATGACATGAAGGTGAACTCTTGCCAGTGTGCGAACTTTCTGTATTCAATCCAAGTAACTGTCTCCATACAATGATTATATTCCTTGTACCACCACCAACTCTAGTATAAAAATCTTTACACATATAAATTACTATTATACACCATCTACCAACAAGTAATTGGACACCCCTGCAATCGACGATATCTTATCGTGTGGGAAACAACAACGCAACCAGACGCATGCAAGATGACACGCAGTTCGGAGCTCTCTGATTTCGAGAAAGGTGTAATCGTCGGGTATCACAGAAATGGAAGATCCATACGTAACATATCCAGCGAGTTGAAGTACCCAAAATCGACAGTGGCCTACGTGATTGGCAAGTGGAAGATGAGAGGTGACTGTCGGAATGTGCCCCAACTCGCCAGACCCACAAAACTGGGAGTTAGAGACCGACGGGTGCTGGCCTGAGAAATTCGGAAGAACCGCACCAAATCGATGGGCCACATCCGCGAGGAGTTTCAACAGACATCCGGGAGTGTTCTTTCGATGAATACCATTCGTAAGGAAGCCCATCTGCTCGGTTATCATGGGCGTGCTGCCGCTCACAAGCCTTTGATCACCAAGTCCAATAGCGTGCTCAGCTAACGTGGTGCAAAGAACGTCGACAGTGGACGTTTGAACAGTGGAAACAGGTTCTCTGGAGCGACGAATCAAGGTTCACCCTCTACCGTTTGGATGGCAGGGTCTGGGTTTGGCGTCTGCCTGGAGAACGCCTCCTGCCGGAATGTATTGTGCCAACTGTGAAGTTCAGCGGCGGTGGAATTATGCTATGGGGGTGTTTCTCCTGGTATGGCACAGGACCCTTGGTCGCAATTCCTGGTAGACTCAACGCCGAGACCTACTGCACCATTTTGGATAACCATGCGCTTCCTACGTTGTGGCAGTTTTACGGGGTGGACCCATGTTACTTTCAGGATGACAATGCCACCTGTCATGTTGCGAGGTCCATCATGGCTTGGTATGGTGACAATGGGGTTAATCGAATGGACTGGCCTGCGCAGAGCCTGGACCTTAACCCTGTCGAGCACCTCTGGGACGAGTTGGAGCGTTGACTTAAGGGGTGCCCCCACCGTCCGAAATCGGTGAAGAAACTGACCTGTTTTCTCCAAGCCGAGTGGAAGAAAATACCCCTAGCCGTCGTACAACGCCTATTTGAGAGTATGACCCGGAGTGTCGCGGCTGTAATCGCCGCTCGTGGAGGCTCCACCAACTATTATTGAAGGTGAATAAACTTCGTTTTCCTTTGCTATCACAGGTGGCCGCCCCGGTGGCGCAATGGTCTCAGCGATGGCCTGTGATCATTCGTCCGAACGGGGTCCGGGTTCGAATCCCGATGAGGCATGGATGTTGTTTTTGTCTTGCGGCACTGGCTCTCTCCCTTCCCTGGAACCAGTGACCCTAAATTAGGGACGGGCGACTGCTTATAGCCCATTGAGTTGCTCACGGTGGTCGTTAAACCTCCAACCCCCCCCCCCCCCAAACCTTATTATCCATCCTTTATTAGCTAATCACTTGTGTTTATGACATGAAGGTGAACTCTTGCCAGTGTGCGAACTTTCTGTATTCAATCCAAGTAACTGTCTCCATACAATGATTATATTCCTTGTACCACCACCAACTCTAGTATAAAAATCTTTACACATATAAATTACTATTATACACCATCTACCAACAAGTAATTGGACACCCCTGCAATCGACGATATCTTATCGTGTGGGAAACAACAACGCAACCAGACGCATGCAAGATGACACGCAGTTCGGAGCTCTCTGATTTCGAGAAAGGTGTAATCGTCGGGTATCACAGAAATGGAAGATCCATACGTAACATATCCAGCGAGTTGAAGTACCCAAAATCGACAGTGGCCTACGTGATTGGCAAGTGGAAGATGAGAGGTGACTGTCGGAATGTGCCCCAACTCGCCAGACCCACAAAACTGGGAGTTAGAGACCGACGGGTGCTGGCCTGAGAAATTCGGAAGAACCGCACCAAATCGATGGGCCACATCCGCGAGGAGTTTCAACAGACATCCGGGAGTGTTCTTTCGATGAATACCATTCGTAAGGAAGCCCATCTGCTCGGTTATCATGGGCGTGCTGCCGCTCACAAGCCTTTGATCACCAAGTCCAATAGCGTGCTCAGCTAACGTGGTGCAAAGAACGTCGACAGTGGACGTTTGAACAGTGGAAACAGGTTCTCTGGAGCGACGAATCAAGGTTCACCCTCTACCGTTTGGATGGCAGGGTCTGGGTTTGGCGTCTGCCTGGAGAACGCCTCCTGCCGGAATGTATTGTGCCAACTGTGAAGTTCAGCGGCGGTGGAATTATGCTATGGGGGTGTTTCTCCTGGTATGGCACAGGACCCTTGGTCGCAATTCCTGGTAGACTCAACGCCGAGACCTACTGCACCATTTTGGATAACCATGCGCTTCCTACGTTGTGGCAGTTTTACGGGGTGGACCCATGTTACTTTCAGGATGACAATGCCACCTGTCATGTTGCGAGGTCCATCATGGCTTGGTATGGTGACAATGGGGTTAATCGAATGGACTGGCCTGCGCAGAGCCTGGACCTTAACCCTGTCGAGCACCTCTGGGACGAGTTGGAGCGTTGACTTAAGGGGTGCCCCCACCGTCCGAAATCGGTGAAGAAACTGACCTGTTTTCTCCAAGCCGAGTGGAAGAAAATACCCCTAGCCGTCGTACAACGCCTATTTGAGAGTATGACCCGGAGTGTCGCGGCTGTAATCGCCGCTCGTGGAGGCTCCACCAACTATTATTGAAGGTGAATAAACTTCGTTTTCCTTTGCTATCACAGGTGGCCGCCCCGGTGGCGCAATGGTCTCAGCGATGGCCTGTGATCATTCGTCCGAACGGGGTCCGGGTTCGAATCCCGATGAGGCATGGATGTTGTTTTTGTCTTGCGGCACTGGCTCTCTCCCTTCCCTGGAACCAGTGACCCTAAATTAGGGACGGGCGACTGCTTATAGCCCATTGAGTTGCTCACGGTGGTCGTTAAACCTCCAACCAAAAAAAAAAAAAAATCACAGGTGTCCAATTACTTGTTGGTAGATAGTGTATATCGTATATAAATCTCTCGCTCACTTCTTTGATACCCTCTCATATGTTCAGTATTGACATTGTATGGTGCTCAACTCACTCTCAGTGTTGCTAAATTGCAAAAAGCTCCTCGGGAAAGTAATATATCGTTCATTGAGAGAACGTTTAATCGGAAGTAACTGAATTTACATAAGGAAAAAATTCGAAAAAATAAAAAATAAAATAAAAAGGAGGGTTATGTAGAGATATATACGTTACAGGTCGCTATAATATAATATTGTAAGAAGGCAAAGAAAGGGCAATATCGACGTTTACCGGGAGCAAGATTAGTCCTCAATGACCGAGGCCAAACAAAGGCAAACAAATATACACACAGAACAAAATAGGCATAGCTGTTGAACGAAAAGATTTTGGACGAATGGATATTTATCGGATTCTACTAATTGTCCCTATGGTCAAATCAGCATCAGACGAACAAGAAATTTTTTTCCTGATTCGTATAAAAAAAACAACCACCAGCCTTACATTGTCCTTGCTCGGGCTTTACGATCCGGATCCAGTCCGAGCAGACCCAAGTGGACACCACTGACTTGATAACAGAATAGTGTTGTGCTTTTAGTTATCGTGGTTACCTGTGCAAGTTGTACATGGCAGATATATCGACATTACTTCGAAAAAGAATATCAACATGACTGTCGTAAGTATAACACACTGAATCGACTCTGTTATTGTGGGATACCCCTCTGTGTGGCTAAAACTACACTCATTGTCATAAATATCCGCGCACCAAGAAAAAACCCGTGCGATTAACGCGAAACTCGGCAAATAGCTACGGGGAGGGCAGACATGCAAATGATTAAAATTTCGTACGATTCCGCATACCGGCGTGTCTACGACCGGCACTGTAATCGCAATCCTTAGGGCTTATAAGGTGCCGCGCAGGGGACTCCACATTCGTGCCGAAGTGCACTGGAAGATTCAGGTAAGATCCCTTAGCGATAGATATGCTGAGGAGCCGCCGTAGATGTGCGTACGGGCAACTTACTGGGTTTGAAAGAGGACGTATCGTCGGGGTGGGAGAGGCGGGGTGGCCGGCGCGCCGAATCGGCCGGTCGGACCGTGCGGTGCGATCGTGTTGTGAGCAATGGACACGGGAAGGCACCCAGACACGACGGACTGGCTTTGGATGACCTAGACTCACCACCAGCAGAGAGGATCGTAAGAGCGGCACGCACAGATGCAACGACGTCCTAGTCCAATATCCAGAGACATATTGCGGCTGTACAAGGAACTCCTGTGTCTGCCAGAGCCACTTCCACACGCCTGGCAGAGGCGAATATGAACTCTGGACGCTTTTACGTTTTCTGCCATTAACACCTGACCATCGTCGGCGTCGATTGCAGTGGTGTCAGCAGCGAGCAACGTGGAATACTACGGACTGGCGACGTATAGTCACTATAGTGTTCAGCGACGAATCCCGCTTCTGTATGGGAACGGATGGTGAGCGCTACAATTCCAACCTCACTGTACAGCGGCACACGTCCTGAACTGCAGGCATGATGGTCTGGGGAGCCATCGCGTATGGTAGCCTGACTTCCCTCGCAGTGATCCGATGGGCGTTGACAGGCCAGCGCTACGTACAGAAGATCCTGCGGCCCCATGTGCTGCCTTTCCTGGCGGGGCTGCCCGGAGCCATTTTTCAACAAGATTACGCCCGTCCGCACACGGCTTGGGTTTCCCAGGACTGTCTACGTCATGCTTCGACGCTTCCGTTGCCTGCCAGATCTCCGGATCTCTCCCCCATCGAGCACTGTGGGACCAGATGGGACGCCAGCTTTCTCCATTTCCCAACGTTCGTGATTTAGAACGTCTGTTGCAAGAGGTGTGGGCGGCGAATCTGTCCCAGGATAACATGGAGTCTTTTGACTCCATGCTGGACCGTATCACCGCATGTATCCGGGCACGAGGCCTTCCGACGCGGTACTAACGCTGACCGGAATGTGTACCGTATGTCCGCGGGAAAGCGTTCTGCAGCTGGGATATTGTACTCACTTCTGTTCTTGGTATATACCATCTCACTACTAAAATCTCATTTCAATCCGACGCATCCCTCTTGGCGCGCGGATTTTTATAACAATGAGTGTATTTCGAAGCCGTGTAATTAAAAAAAAAAAAAACATTTTCAGTGTTGGGGTCATAACTAAATGATTATGATCATGAAATGACAATAATTAATGTAGTGAAGTCAAAATTAAAAACTCTCCATTTTTACTGGTAGTATTATTTGTGCCATGAGAAGTAATTTGGATTTCGAAATGTGGGAATAGTTCTGGTTACCTTAATACCTGGAACAGCGGAAGAGAAACTTCGTGCATCTTTTTAACTCGTGCGATAAAGAAATGCTGAATTTCTTAGGTTCGCACTTAACACACGTGCAGTTAATTGCCAGTTCCTGCCGTCACATACTTTGCCAAAGATGATATCGTGATGGAAACATTTTTTCTTCGTCACATTCTTCAGTTCGGTATTCTCTTGTTACGGGTACGTTTGTTTTTCTTTTCTTTCTTTTTATGCATATTGATATGCAGCTTAAATCAGACGCTGTACACGTTAAGGAGCAGCAATTAGCCTTTTTGATGAAGACAGTGGAGTCGGGACAGGTGTTTTTCAGAACGTGTTGTGCTGTTTTTTGTCAGACGTGATGTATGTATTTCTGGAATCATGGTGTAAACTGTATAATTACGCAGCAATTAGTACCTGTGTTGTATAAATGGGTATTTGAATGATTTATGATAATGAGATCTGGGTGGTACGTGAGTGAAAATAATTTGAGGACAATTTGTCTGAACTGTATGCACGTTAGGTTTGGTTTACAGTGTTTTTTATCCAGCCAGCACACTCACTTTTACTTTCATGTTATTTGTTGCTTTTCTTTATTTTTTCATTTTGCGTGAAATTCTCAGGAAGATTCCGGCCTGCTGGAAGAGGAGTGTCTCTGAGCAGAATGGAAAATTCAACAAAACTGTGTAACTTGCACATCGTTGACTGCGCTGGCTTCGTAGTTAAAATGGTCTTCCCCTTACAGCAACCCTTTATGTACGCAGTTAGTGAGAAATGAAACCCAGGCTATATTTCCTGAAGAAAGAAAAACGACAGTGCATGCAGGAAACGACGGTATATGTCATAAGAGGGCAAAATGCTATTATGTGGAAATAGTAACCAAATAAATATGCATTTATGCACACAAAATACCATTTTTGTCATTAATTTCTGCATTCTGCTTCGTTTTCAGCAGTCTCTCCATATTCGCGGGGTTACTTTTCACGAAACTACTGCCACTACGTAATGCGCGAGTAAGGGAAAAAAATGCGCAAAGTGATAGATGCTATCTACTCTTAGATTTCTGGAGAAATGATTTTAATAATATGCGTTCATATACTGGTAACGAAAGGTCTGTGTTCGTATTGGAAACAAAAGGCGTATACGCATGGTATTACTGGAAAGAATTTACTATTTTGTGGAAAAGTGAATCATTTTTTCCAATGTTTCGCCACATTACGACGAAATGCGCTGAGTGCTCACAGAATTATGATACGGATACCTATTAATTTGTGCCCCTCCCCTTTCAACAGGAGAACGGCCGTATCTCTGTGTGATATTTACTCCTAGAGGTGCCTGTACAGTTGTGTGGGGACTTGCAACCAAACTGTTTGTATGGTGTCCCACAGTTCCGGTATGGAGCGAAGTGGTGTGCCCAACCGCCCCACCGGACGTTTCATACCACCACACGCATATTCAATTGGGGTGAGATCGGTCTGCCTGAACTGCAACGCTACACTGGCCACAAACGATTCGTTCTTTCCGTTTGTCATTTGCATGGTACTCATCGGCAGTGCTTGGCCAATGCTGTCTGCATCACTGCTAAATAATTGAGTGATTGCTCATGTAGCACACGGTGATCAATATATTTTCCTGGGCATTACATTAAACCTTGAAATTCCCATCTAGCGCAGGACATTGCCCCACAGTTTTACGGGAGTTTGGATCTCAATTCTGCCCTCGTGAAATCACCCCTAAGAACCGTGACTTGAGCAGCAGCTTACAATCCGAGCAACAGAATATATTATCCAAGCAGCAGAGAAGAGTAGACATCTGTTTTGTGCTGTTCCTTCAACTCACGTAGGACCTATTCTTTCGTCTTCTTCATAATGCCCCGTTAAATGTGGGAAAATAGTCTGAGAGTGTTCTCAGAATTTCTCGCCAAGTTCTCTTATCATTTGGAATGAATCGGATTCAATCAAGGCTTCCAACTGGGTGCCATTAGATAACTCCTTCTGTTGTACCGCTTGGTTCATTTTCGAGACTCATTTCGGCCGACTGGAATTTAGCAAACTGCCCTAGCGTTCGCAAATGGTGCCTTCCCCAAAAGTTGTATCAGTGTTGCGAGCTTCCTCCCATGCACAGTGTTCAAGTTTAAATCTGCAGTAAATATCAATACATATCTTTATCTTTGCTCTATAGTGAACTGTTTAGAATATACGAGGGCAGATCAATAAGTAACTTGCGATGACCGTTGGCAGCTGATATGTAAATCGGTATCTTCCAAAGTCATATCAAAATTTTCTGACTAGAGAGCGTTGTTTGGGACAGGAGTTTGAATGAAGAGGCAACTTACTGGAGAACAGATTCAAGTGAAAATGACGACTCACCCTGAAACATGGTGTGTCTCGAAGATGCAAGCTGTTATTAGGTTGAGCGATGTGACGTGAGGTAGTGAAAGAAACGTTAGCTCTTTGCAGCAAACTGACGCCAAGTCATCTGCCTGTCTTCTTGCACCAAGGCACCCACACTCACCACGTTGCTGTTTGCTGTAGATACTGACGGCCGGTCACGGCGTTTCTCCTCAGTCAGCGAATATACTCGTGTGCAAATTTTGAATACCGTTCTGACAGGCCCCGAACGCTCATGATTTCAGTAAACACAAAAACAGACAACGAACGCTCATGATTTCAGGAACATACAGTTCTTGCAGTTGACAATGGATCGCCGCTGCCGGCGTGTTCTGCGTCGAGAAAAAGCTAATCACTCAGCGTACCGATGAGTAAGACCAATGTTTTCGAATGGGTCTTCATTTCCTCTTGAATCTATTCTCTAGCACGTTACATTTTTATTTCGACTCCTGTGGCAACAACGCCCTATAATCAGGTTAGTGTGATAATGTTGGAAGATACCGATTTACATATCTGTAATCGGTATCTACCCCAAAACGTTATTGGTAGTTACCAACAAAAATTGGAAACTGACAAGGAAAGCCTTTCGACTGTCACTCTCCAAAATTAAAGAAACGTGGCCAGGAGATAGTACTAAAGGCAAAACCCAATGGGCATATTTCCGTTTTGGCCCAAATCAACAGACAAAGGTGAACGAGTGTTTTAACTGACAAAGGAAGCCTTTCAGCTGTCGCTCTCCAAAGTTGAAGAAACGTGGCCAGGAGATAGTACTAAGGGCAAAAACCAATGGGCATATTTCAGTTTTGGCCCAAATGAACCGACAAAGGTGAACGAGTGGTCTGAAAACGGCCTTAGAGCATACGTGGAGAAAATCATCGAACGTATCAATGAACAATCAGTGGCAGTCAGAAAAATTCAACATGTTATATCAGTGGATAGAAATTGGATACTGTGAAAGTGATGGCGCTTCTTTTGATAATGTTCAACGTATTTGTTTTTTTTCAGATATCAATGACAATTTTCAGGTACTGTGATAACTTTGGGATCTTCCGTTGTTCTCATTGTTCCAAATTACTTACCTTCGGCCATGTGCTCAGTACCACAAATGTTCATTTACACCTGTAATAAATGTTTTTGTTGCTTTTTGTATGACATAGACTTATTTTGAATCATGGGGACATAACTGATATTTGGGGTTACATATCACGCACCACAACGCGTTAGATGATTTTTCCCACTTGTGCTCTAAGGCCATTCTCAAACCACTCGTTCACCTTTGTCAGCTCATTTGGGGCAAAACGGAAATACACCCCCATTGGTTTTTGCCCTCCTGGCGACGTTTCTTCAATTTTGGAGAGTGATAGTTGAAAGGCTTTCCTTGTGAGTGAAGCAAGGTTACACACCACATCTGCCAAACTCTTCAACGCCGCATTGCAAGATGTATGTCTTTCAGTCATTGAACTGGGAAAACGAGGGGATAAAGATTAATGGAGATTATTTAACTCACCTTCATTTTGCGGATGACATAGTTATTTTTGCAACTATCCCTTCAGAGTTGCAGAGAATGATCCAGGAACTTAGTGACAAGAGTAAAGAAGTGGGATTAAAAATGAACTTTCAGAAAACAAAAGCTATGTACAACGCCTTTACATGAAATGAAGATTTATCGATTGATGGTTAAAATTTGGAGGTAACCGCTACCTGACCTTGGGTAGGAGATGTCAAGCGAGGGTCACATTGATGAAGAAATTAATCGCCGTATAAAACTTGGTTGGAAAGGTTTTGGAAGAAACAGTATAATTTTCAAGAGCAATATGTCATAAAAGAAAAGTGTTTAAACAATGCATCCTTCCAGTTCCTACGTACGGAGCAGAGACTTGGACTTCAACCAAACAAGTTAGCAAAATCATGCTTTCCAACATACCAGAAATCATTACTCAAGTTAGTATTCAAGTTATGAGGATAATGGATGTGGAATAAATCTCGCTCCTGTGCCCTGACCTTTGACCCCATTTAAATGATATTCAACTGAACCGGTTCAGTATACCTCCGGAACAACATGATAAAGTTTTGTCGCAATCAAAGCATTTTTACTTAAGGTATGACTTAGATAAGGGCGATGGAATGGATCCCGCTCCTATGTCCTGACCTTTGACCCCAATTTGCTCATTTTCGATAGGGTTTGTTCCCACGTTGTTTCCTACCACGTACTAAAATTTCATCGAAATCGAACCATTTTTTCCTGAGTTATCGTACGGACGGACCAATTCTCTGAAGTTCGACCGTTACAATTTCTATGATAAACACTATTTTACGATAATCCGCTAAGACAGAGAAAGATTTTAAACGCTTTATAAAATTTTGTTTGGTATAAACACATGGACGGACAGACAGACGGACAAAGCTGGAACATATACGCTTCTTCAACCTACTGTTGGAAAGCATAAAAAAGACATACAAAGGCTGCAGGCATCTGAAAGAAGCATGGAGAAATGCGTAACTTGGTTTAACGAGGAAAGATAGAAACTCGTAGATCAGGTCAGTGGCAAGAGTGGAAGACATTGTGATCAGAGTAAACACCCACCGAATCCATACTCGCCTCACTGTGGCTGGATGTCGTCCCACACGGGCGCCGATGTCTCGGTACAATAAACCGCTGTCGCGATAAGACACTATTCGTCCTCTGTCGAACTCCGAAACGTGCTGGAATGACTGCCGTATTCTGCGACAAGGCATCAGGAAGCTTCCCACGCAAAGGTCCGGCAGCACAACACACTTCCACTACTTACACCCCGCCTTCTGTACACCCTTCTTATAGTGCTTCTCGGTAGCTTGCCGAGCGCACATGTTTTGCATATGCCCTGCAATGCTAATCGTTTGCATGTCCTCTCGCGGGCGACGCATGCTGCGAATTTCAGGCCAATCGGATGGTGCACGGTGTTGCATTTTGGGTGGCCAGCAGTGTAGTATGGGATAAGGGCGATGGAATGGATCCCGATCCTATGTCCTGACCTTTGACCCCATTTCATCCATTTTCAATAGGGTTCTTCCCTAGGTGGTCCCCTACCACATACTAACATTTTATCGAAATCGAACCATTTTTACGCACGTTATGACGCATTAGGGCAATGGAATGCATCCCGCTCCTATGTCCTGACCTTTGACCCCATTTGTCCCATTTTTAACAGGGTTCGTCCCCAGGTGGTCCCCTACCACATGCTAAAATTTCTTCGAAATCGAACCATTTTTACACGAGTTGGCATCCGGACGGACAGACCGACAAAGCTGGAGCATATACGCTTCTTCAACCTACGGTTGAAAAGCGTAAACAAGTAAAATTTTAAGACTAAAACATCGGACAGTAAGAGATGCTTCTAATAAAAGTGCGATCGGAGTTTGTAAGGTACTAACATTGTACATGAAGTTAGGCAGTCCGAAGCAAGTTCATGTTAAAAGTATTGTAATATACTGATTTCATTGTCCCGTTCCGCCAATCTGTCTTGGCTCCACGGGGACTTGTTGAGCACCTTGGATGTTATTTTGAAATGTTGCGACAATTATCCTGCCTTGAGACGCGGTTCGGACCCTGGCCACCCCAATGGCCCAGAGACCAGCCCGTGGTGACGTGCTGGCAGGCGACCTAGAATACCTTGTCTGGGTTCCCGCTCTGTCTGGCGGGATAGGTCGTTTCTTACGATTTTGCAGCCAAAAATACGATTATTTTTAAAAATTCATGTTTTCCCCCATTTTTTTCTCTTTTCAAACACCTACACACATGTATACACTGTCCTCATGCTTAGGACTTACAACATCAAGAGATAGCAAGATTTATTTTGGTCCAGCAGGCAAAAACGACATCCCCAGAACCCTATTAAACCATCTTGCAGACTCCCTATCATAGATGCAAGTTCACCTCCTGCGTTTCGGTCCCCGTTTGATTGGGGAAGATGGTATGTTGTTGGAGGGTTAGCCTTTCTACAAAGGCTATTATCCCCCTCCTGTTAACGGAAGATTGGATGAGCAGATCCAATCTTCGCGTTCTTTGCACACCTGGGATCAGTGTGTTTCTCCATTCGGCGAAGCCACTGCATTCAAGTACGTAGTAGAATTATTTTGTACTCATATCCTTAGCAGAATCGCAGCGACGGACGACGTACATCGCATATTTATTTTGTGCCCAACCCCGTAGAAGAATTGCGGCGACGGCCGACTTACATCGCAGATTCATTTTCTACTAATCCTCGTAGCAGAATCGCGGCGACGACAGATTCACATCGCAAATTTAGTTTGGTCCTGCAGACAAAAATGACATTCCTAGAACCCGATTAAACCATCTTGTAGACTTCCTATCAGAGATGCAAGTTCTTCCGCCTGTCAAAAGTTTCGAAAACGGAAGTTAGGCGTAGTGAGGATTTCTTCCGTAATCGTAATTATTTTTTCTCGCGAAGGACGATGTACGTAGTAGAATTATTTTGTACTCATATCCGTAGCAGAATCGCAGCGACGGACGACGTACATCGCATATTTATTTTGTACCCATGCAACCCCGTAGAAGAATTGCGGCGACGGCCGACGTACATCGCAGATTCATTTTCTACTAATCCTCGTAGAAGAATCGCGGCGACGACAGATTCACATCGCAAATTTAGTTTGGTCCTGCAGACAAAAATGACATCCCCAGAACCCGATTAAACCATCTTGTAGACTTCCTAAGGTGCAAGTTTTTCCGCCTGTCAAAAGTTTCGAAAACGGAAGTTAGGCAGAGTGAGGATTTCTCCCGTAATCGTAATTTTTTTTTCTAATAATTAACAACATAAAAGTGTTTGCTGATTAGATTTAATTAGTTTCTCAATAAAATTTTGATGTAGGGAAAAAATCCCTACATTCTCATCATCAAGAATTCATATAGCTGAAATAGGCTTCAAAAATTATCAGCGTGCGTCGTGTTACGATTTTTCTATCTGAGTGTTACGTTTTTTGGTTCTGAAAAGCTGGCAGGTTTGCCATTGGATATGCATCTCTGGCGAAGAAAACCAGAAACTCCGCCTCCTCGGTGGCTGAGTGGTCAGAGGCGCATATTTTTTAATAGTCGTCCGAGTCCCGAATGAGGCATGCGTGTGTTTGGCTTATGAGGCTGGCGCTCTCCGTTTTCTGAAACCTGTGGCCCTAAATTAGGGACGAGCGACTGCTTTATATAGCCCGTAGAGTTGCTCGTAGTCGTTGTTAAGATTATATCAGACCATGTGTAGAGGATTTTAGGAAGGGAGAGTCCGACTCCAGGTCTTAACCCTTAGAAATAGAAAGCTAAGAGATTTGGGCTAGAGTGTCCGATAGGAAAGTGACACGGAAGCGAGGTAGAAAGGAGGAGGAAGACACCCTTATTTATTACCGGGTGGGGGGCAGCATCCGGTATCCGACGGCTTAACTTGTCCATCCGACGCACGGCGGATATTTATTGATTCGAGCGTTCGTACCTGCGTGGCGATCAAACCTGAGGTTTCCCCGTGGCAGTCACGAACGCTGACCACTAGGCCGTCCGGGATCCTAGTAGTTGTTAACCCCTCCTTCAGTATATGCTTGTGTGTGTTTGTGCGCGCACTCCTCCTATTAAAGAAATTAAAGAACTCTTCATAATGCAGTTGGCGAGAACTACCTCATTTGAACTTAAAGGATCTAAACTTGTTGAAGATGCAACTTTTGTCAAATCAGTAACTGTATCCTTGAAGTTAGTCTTTACTCGAATGAAAAGTAAGACGAGGAAAAAATGTGAACTTTTAGTTTTTAAATGTAAATTGTCGGCGGCTTTGATGATTGTTTTTTGCCTTAGCACATGGGTAATATTTAAAGAAAGTTGGCAGCTTTAAACTGTTTATTCGTCGTGCAAGAGTTATTAAGTAACTTCGCCAAACCGATACAGCTGGAAATCTTCATAATGTATGATAAGAGTGCGGCACCTTTGAAGTGTTTGGATAAGGGAGCGCGATAGTGCTGGTCAGCCATTTTGTTGACATTGATTGCCAAAACGGCGAAGTGTAAAATGGTACCAGCATAGAGAGAGATACTTGAACGATGTAACCACGATATGTTAAAACTGGGAGATTCTTCGTCTAACAAATATTTTCGCTCGCTATTTAGGTTTTAAAGATCACTATGAGCAACTAACTTCTAGGCTTATAAGCAGTCGCCGTCCCAGATTTGGGGTACTTGATTCCAGGAAGGGACAGAGCCAGTGCGATCGGACAAACACACCACCAATATCTCAACCGGGACTCGAACCAGATAACGTTTAGGATAAATAGACACATAAAATTGGGGTGGAATGAATGCATTTGGAAGAAACGGTACAATTTTCAAGTGCAATTTATCATTGTCTTAAAAGTGCTTAATCCTTCCAATTCTTGCTACTTCTGATCATTCGTCCGAGATAGGTCCAGGTTCGAATCCTGATGAGGCATGGTTGTTGTGTTTGTCTTACGGTGCTGGGTCTCTCCCTTCCCTGGAACACGGTGTCCCTAAATTAGGGACGAGCGACTGATTTTAGCTCTCTGAGTTGCTCACGGTGGACGTTAAACCTCCAATTTTCGTTTTCAATATCGTGCTTCAAAATGTTCAACGGAGTAAAAAAATTACCGTAATCGTAATTTTTTCTCCCGATGTTGCCTTTGCGTTCAGTATTCTTGCTAAATATTTTATTACATAAATGTTTCTATTTCAGCTTAAAACTGTAGGTAACAATTTGCGAAAACAGAAAGGTAGACGCCGCGAAAATGTCTCCGTAATCGTCAGGCATAAGATTCTTTCGCGATTAGGTGCAACAAAAGATCACTAACAGCTGAAACATGGACCTATTTTTGCTCCGCTGAGAGCAGTTTTGGCACAAGTTTGGCTGAGACGCGTCACATACCCAAATTGTCCGTAAGAATTGAATGAACTGAACCGAAACTTATGCTGAAGTCTTCTGTTAACTCACAATTAGTGATTCGGTGATTTTTTCGCACACCTGTGTGCACAAGTTCCACATAGTTTCCACTTTAGCTTGTTGTGGGCATCCCAGACTGTTCATCACTCTCAACACTTTGACGACCATCTTTAAAACGTCTGTACCACTCATAAATATGTGCACGACTCATACAATCCTCCCAAAAGACTTTCTGTAACTTTAGGTACGTGTCTTTGCAAGTGTCGCGAAGTTTTTAACACAATCTGATGCAAATTCGTAGCTCAGTTTTTTTGCCGCATGACAAGTGCGACGAACAGCTTATGAACTAAGCACTGCTGTGAAAAAACCGGGAGCAGGGAGACGAACTCACAGCACATGCGTAGTAGGGTCCAAGGTTAACCTTTGCCAGTCCGCTTCTTGGTGTGTCGCGTGTTTCCGAACTTATGTAACCAGTTTGGATTTTTTTTTATCGCACCTCGTTTATTGATTAAACACTTAAAAGTGAGTTCAGATTTCGCCACACCGAGGCAAGTTTCATCTCTCTCTGTAATCGTTGGACATCTACCGCGTGTACGTCCTTTTGTGCTTGCACTCATGAATCACGCAGTGTATAACTGCTTGTCCGAATTGTGTTAAAATACTGTTGTTGCAAAAAGACAGGGCTCGGATATTGTATGTATACGGTCGTGCCACATTAGTGTGACCACCAGTAATATCCAGAGTAACCGCCGTGTGCTGCGCGGGTAGCAGCTAGACGAGCTGGGAGTGACTCAATAAGGTGCTGGAAGGTGTTCACAGATATGTGAAGCCATGCTGACTGCAGTGCATCTGACAGCTGCTGGAAGGTGCATGGTGGAGGATCCATAGAGTGAACAACACGATCGAGGTAATCCCGCAGACGCTCAATTGGGTTAAGTTTGGGAAATTAGGGGGCCAGGGAAGTACTTTGAAGTCTTCATCGCGCTCTTCCAACCACTCTCGGACATTTCTAGCTGTGTGACACGTCGCATTGTCGTTCTGGAAGATCCCATCCGCCTCAGGGAAGACAATCAGTATGTATAGGTGTACGTGGTCTGCAAGGATGAATTCGTTACGAATTCGGTCCATAGCGCCTTCCACAGTTATGAGTGGACCCAGAGAACGCCACGAAAACATTTCACGGATCATAACGCTGCCCCCACCAGCTTGTGTTCTTCCAGCAATGGTTGAAGAGTGTTTGTTCTCCGATGTTTCTCGCCTTATACGCCAACGTCTATGCGTTTCATGATGCAAAAAAAGTGACTCATCGGAGAAGGCAATCCTTTGCCAATCAGCAGAGGTCCAATTCCAATACTGCCGTGCAAATGTAAGCCTTTTCTGCCAATGCACCTTCGTCAGCATAGGTGCAGTGACCATCCGGCTGCATCGGTGCCCCATACGCAGCAGGGTTCGCAGAACTGTCGTTTTAGACACACTCCCGGTAGCCCCCTGCTTCGTTCGGCCAGTGAGTTGCTCCACTGTAGCGTGTCGGTCAGCCCTCAGGCACCTACAAAGCCGACGTTCACGTCTCACATCAATGGCACGCGGTGCTCCGCATTTTCCACATCGCTTATTCGCAATGGTGCCATTTCTCCAATCGCGATACGCTTTAACCACAGCAGCATGCGAACAGTTCACAAACTTCGCTGTTTCAGAAATACTGCCACCCTTTGCCCGAAGCGGATAATCATCCCTTTTTTGCAAATCTAATAAATCGCTCCGTAGACAACAACGAGTAATATGTTTTCAGAATACCTACATATAACACCTTATATACCCTCCAAACCAGCTCACGACACGTGCCTTCTTTCATTGGTTACGGCGCTTTTTTCAGACTTTAAGAAAATCATTTTATCATCTCTCTACATTACGATGATTCTATCAAATCGAATGTTTTAGTAGTTTGCTTCATCGGGGAACTCCCCGGTCTTGCGGAGATTTCTGTGTAGGTATCTGATGAGATAATCAAGGTGCGTAGTTGTCTGACACTGTTCCCTGAAATGACGACCTTTGTTTTTTTGTAAATTTCCATCAAAGTTCTTTCGTTTTCCGTTCTTTCAAATTATTGAGTGACAGTGCTCCTAGCGTGTAAATAATTCAGGGTGAAAGTAATTGGTAATATGCTTTCAGCTCCAAAGTTTCCGCCAAGAGCTTTCCTGCATGCCGCTCGCTGTGTCCGTTAAGAGCCTTAAATCAAGGCAAAAACGAAATATCTTCAGAGAAACCGGGGAAGGCGTGCATTTCATAAAGTAGCCCGAAATCAGAAATGTTAAACATTATTTGTTTGAATTTTCTCTGGGATTCGCCCCATGTGGTTTTCTGGAGCCATTCTCAGACCTTCCTGCATAAATACGTCGAGAAAGATTTTGCACCGCATGTTTCTCAGGGTTCCCACTCAACCTGGAAAACAGGGAAAACCTGGAATTCTCAGAGAATTTGAAAATGGTTCCAAAAATCAGGGAAAACTCAGGGAAATTACCCCTTTTTTGTAAAAATCAGGGAAAATGCAGGGAAAATTGGCCCTTTTCTTTTTGTAAAAATCAATGGATACTTTATTTGGCCAAAAAAACTTATTTTTTCAAGATTTCAAACTTTTGCTTGCAATTACTGCCTGCCTAGAATTTGGGAGATCTTAATTTCAGTTATATTAAGTATTTCCTTTATTCTCTAAAAAAAGATGCAGAATTGAATTTTTAAAATTGCCAGTTATTAAACTTTTGTTCAATTTCTGCAGGCAGTTGTTATAACATGGAACAATTAGGCACAATGGCTCCTGTTTGAAGAAACACTTCACACGAGTACCAAACAAATAATGGATCAAAGTCCTTTGTCTGTTGGTTCTCTTGAAACAAGTTTCTTTGAACAGAGCCATTCCATCATTAAGCTTAGCTGCATTGTGTTATAGAAAAACTGAAACTATTCAGCTGACAGATTTTTTCTTACATATGACCTGTTTCTGTGGGAATGTATTTACAAAATCCGTGTGGGTAGTATTCACAAAAGTTCACGGAACTTAGGTACAGAAAATAATGTGCACAGTTAGTTGTTATTAATGAAAAGCAGGTAATTTTATAAAGACAAATTACGTAAAGAATTTACAAGTGTGTACTTTGGTGAGAAAAATGAATGGAATGGAATGAAATGTAACAATTCTTTGCAATGTGCCACTCTGGAAAACTTTAAAAACCACCTGGAGAACCTGGAAAAGTCAGGGAATTTTTTTTATTACTTTTGAGTGGGAACCCTGTTTCTCGTAACTAAAGCAGCTCAGTAGCGTTATTTGTCAGTAGAAACTCAGGTGAATAATCATGCTCTCTGGCACATTTCTGAGTATTACGTGACAATCTTTCATTTTATTAGGAGTTTCACGTTCCATCTGTCACACCATGAACTTTAGATTCGCGTTAATTCTGGGCTCGGATTTCGATTCCCGTGTTCGTTCTAACGGAGATGGCGCCGCGCATTTTCTGTTGTGGTGTTTGTTCTAAATCCGTGCGTGCTAATTCCGTACAAGTGTATTACAATTTCCCAACGCAGTGAAACTGCCGTACTGGTTTTAGGAGAAATTTTTTGGATAAGTTGATAAAACCCATTGCCAGAATTGAAACATATAAAAATACGTCGTTCTGTTGGACCCTTACGTTACGGAATAAATGTCTAGAGATTATAAAAAAGGTGTAATTTCGCGTTCTTAAGAGATACCTTAAAGATAATAAAAGTGTACATAACAGCAGTAAACAGCACCTTAAAAATTTTCTTTTCTTTTGAATATATTTGTTGGGAATAAATCAAACTGTTCTTTCCATGTAACATAACCACAGAAATTTGATAAATTTCATCGTCCTGGAACGGAATCGAACCCGCATCTCTAGACTTGCGCTCGAGTATGCTAACCATTGCACAGCACTCAGGACAATGAAATCCAAACAACTGAAGCTTTATCTGAAATGTCAGACGTTTTGATTTTGAAATGTCATACATTTGATGTTTTTACGTCAGATATTTTGATTCTGAAATCTCAGACATTTGGTTTTGCAATCAAAATGTCTGAAGCTTCAGTTGTTTGGATTTCATTGTCCTGGGTGGTGTAATCGTTAGCATAGTCGAGCGCAAATTGGGAGATGCGGGTTCGATTTCCGTTCCACGACGATTAAATTTTCAAATTTCTATGGTTATAGTACATGGAAAGAACAGCTTTTTCTGTATTAATTATTCCATGTGTTTCCAACTTGATATAATTATTGGTATAACAAATTGTTACTGGAGTTTTGATTTTATACGTAAGGTATAAGATGTATAGAGTTTTGCACTAGGCAAAACAAAGTCTTCTTGATATTATGCATCTCGCCCCCACAGTAGCAAAGTAAATCCCAAGTAAAACATTTCGGTGTAACGAAAATGGGTAAGGATGCGTCTTTGTCAAAACCATGGTGGAAATATGATCGTGCCGCATGCTATCCTGTGAAGTGATGCAACAATAGTTAATTTAATTCTTACTCAACAATATACTAAACTATCACCGAACTTCATTTCATCAGGTTTTACATAAACGTAACAATGTCTCATTGCAGTGTGCGTAAATCACGAAAATCTGATGCTAAATGGGATAAAAGCCATTACAAAAATGCATTTTGATATGCATCTTTTTCGATAGTACTAAAGTATGCGTCGTAGCGAAGTTTGGCATCCTCTCTACGGTGGGGGGGGGGGGTAAAAATGATGTACCTGCAGAGCTTTAAACAAATGATGCACCGGCTATTGACGAGAGCTTTAAAACGATGTATAGCACGATGGGGTATATTATAACTTGTAGATATTCATAACCAAAAATCGCCACTCCCCTTCACCAACACATTTGTGATTCAGCATTTCTTTCTACCTTGAGGTCAGATACCTTATTATTATTATTATTATTATTATTATTACGTATTCCTTCAAAATCATCAAGTGGACCACAACAGAGCTTGAGGAAAGAATGCGCAATACTAGGACAACCCTCACTAAACATCGCCAGAACCACCCGAAGTCAGCAGTGGAAAGGCTGACCATTGGATGGGCAGAAGGAGGATGGGGAATCATTGATCTCCTGGAACACCGAGACAAAGAAATCAGCAGCCTCAGAAAATACTTCCATCAGAGCAAGGGGCCTCTTCACCAAGCGATAAACCAGAGTGACAAGAAGTGCACAGACCTAGACCTTTCTACACTCAGAACATCGAGATTGGAACAAGGGAGCCAAAAGAAGAAGCTTGGGGCAAGAAAGTCCTACACGGAAGGCACTACAACGATCTGCAATCCGACCATGTGGATAAAACTGCCTCCAATGCATGGCTAACAAACGTACCACTCTTCCCTGAGACCGAAGGGATCCTGATGGCTATACAAGATCAAGTTGTAAACACCAGAAACTACCAGAAGCATATCCTGAAGGACACGTCAGTAGAAAACGACACATGTCGGCAATGTCATCAAGCGCCAGAGACCATCCAACATATCATAGCAGAGGGCACAGTCCTCACACAGCGCACACGAACGAGCACAATCAAGTCGCCAAGATCCTCCATCAGAAATTGGCAACAAAGCACCACCTAATTACAACTGAGCTGTCTCCAACTACAAATATGAGCCAACAACGCTTCTAGAGAACAACACCCACAAGATGTACTGGGACAGATCGATCAGTACAGATAAGACCAACCCCCACAATCGGCCCGACATTGTCCTGGTCGACAAGGAGAAGAAGTCAACGTACCTCACTGACATAGCGGTGCCCAACACGTGCAACATCCAGAAGACACATGGAGAGAAGCTGTCCAAGTATAACGACCTACGGTACGAAGTCAAGGAAATGTGGCATATGGAGAACGTTTCCATAGCAATATCGTCCACAGGAGTTCTACCGAAGACCATTCTCAGCTCTATTCAGACACTAAACCTTCAACCTAACACCTACATGGAACTACAAAAGGCAGCTATCCTGAACACTTGTAGGATAGTAAGGAAGTTCCTGGACAAATGAGAGAAAAGAAATACCACTTCCCAGACTTGGTACGTCGTACCCGTCCTGGAAGAAAGAAGAAAAACCTCAGGAAGAAGTGGAATCTATTATTCTTTTAGCATAACAATATTGTTTTTGAAAAACTAAATAGTCGAAATGCTTTTTATTGCCGCCGACATAGTTTAATAAATATTTACTTTTATGACTCTTATATCTTCTTTCATTGGTTTTACGACAATAACATTAATTTAATGGACCATACCTAAGTACCGCTTAATGTTAAGAATGATTGAACCTATTGTTTGTAGTTAAGACTTAATTCCACTTAGTATGCACCGGAGGTGTTAGCCCGGTGTGGTCGTAAGTGACGCGAATAAATACAATGTGTTGTACGTAAATAAATAAATGTATGCTCTCGATCACTCGTTTTATTTCACAAAGATCTTGCCATATTTAAGATGCATAGCATAAATTATTATTTACAAAGAGTACCAGAATACTTTCTCGATTTTTTTAAGAAAATGGGCTCCCACAGTACTATTTCTGGATACAACTCGATTAGAACATAAAATAAATTCTTTGCAAAAAAAATGAATTTAGTAATCTTAAGTTTAGCAATTTACATGAATGGATTTTGCAGAAAAACTGCTTTCCAAGAGTTAGTTTGGCATTGAGAAAACTCAAATTTATTTCGAATCAAAACGAAACCAAATTTTAGCGTAGTAACTATGATTATTCGTGATTTGGTATTGTGAAAAGACAAGGGCGTCTCAAACCCCTTGGGATCCATTCATTCCAAAAGTAAAACTAGTTGAGATTATATCTGAAGCTTTTTATGTTGGATCACAATACGGATTTCATAAGAATCCACAAAGTCATATGGCTATAACTGACGCTAGAAGCTTTCGAAAGGCCACAAACAGGGAGGTCCAAAAATCAAGAAATAACGTTTTTTTTTTTGTTTTGTTTTTTTTTAAATCTTGTATTTCGCTCTACCATTTGCAGAGCAAAGATGCAATAGAGGAAGGAATTTTACTGGGGACGTACATCATGCCCGCCAGCGCTCCCTGCACTGAAGATTCCTGTTGCGGTCATTTTTCGTGACTAACGACCACTTTTCTCGTATTCTAATAAAAGCTATTTATTGTTCGAGAGATTCCAGCGTACGTTTGTTACTGGCTGATTTCCCCTCGTTATTATTATATATATATATATATATATATATTTTTTTTTCCTGTGCCACACCAATTCGAGTCACTGCGCTTTTTAAGTTTCTTTTGTCGTGGTAGCTTTAGTTGTGCAGTAAAGTTCCACAGTCATTTATTTTTATGTCTTGGCGTTCCAGAATTTCTAGCGCAAGTGCTAGTCTTCGTTTTGTTGTTGCAAAAGACGGGAAGCCCGATTCGGTGAGATCAGCCGAAATATTTGCGATTTTTTTTCTTGTTTCGCTCTCGGTGAGTAATCAGAAGTTAAAATTCGGTAACCATTCATATATATATATATATATATTTAATGAGAAATTATAAGTGGATGGTTAAGTTTATTTTACAGCTCCAAAAAGGATGGGGATATGCATGTTTTGTGTAAACGAGAAAGGTACAGGGTGACAATAAATAACCCGGACACACATTTGTGCATGGAATCAGATTTTTATGAATAAGAACATAGAACCATGTTAAACATTCTGCAAGTCTTGCTGACAAAACACATTTACATATTTTCAAAATGGCCACCTTTGGCTTTGATACAGAGCTTTAGCCTCTTAAAGAGATTGGCGACTACTTGCCGCACTTCTTCAGACGTGATTTTGTCTCATTCCCTATTAAGAACTCTCTTGAGAGACTCAAGATTTCTGTGTGGCTTCACACAAGCCCTGGCCTTCAACATGGACCACATTGAGTAATCCATCGGATTTAAATCTGGTGAGCATGAAGGCCATTCTGCAGATGTCATGACTTGTGGAAAGTGTCCGATGCACCACTCCTGAGTTTTCTTAGCCTTGTGTGCTTCTCCGAATCTTGTTGGAATATACAATAATTATTTCCGAAGTGCTTCTGAGACCAAGGAAGCACCACATTCTCCAAAATTTGTTTTGGAAACACTTCTTGATTAATTTTCACGCCATGTTCAATGAAAATGAGGGGCGTTTTGCCACTTGCACAAACTCCACCCCAAACCATGACTGACTGGGGGTGCATGCGATATGTCGTTATTCCAGATGATCCAGGCAGTCCATGGGACCATATTCCGGCATTCTGATGATTTGTTCTTTCTTCAACAGTGAAGACTTCCTCGTGTGTGAAGAGAATGTTCTCCCACTGACGATTGGCGGCGTAACGCAACAATGCTCGACATCTCTGAAGCCGAGGTTCTTTATTCTTTTCTGTAAGGAACTGGGCTTTGCGAATTTTATAGGACTTTAAACCAAGGTTCTCTTTGGCGATGCGGCGAACTGTTTCTCTGTTGATGCCTGCCTGGCGAGTGATTTTTCTCATTGGATTCCCCTGGATCCCTCTTTTTGATGATCCGGCAGTTCCTTGGAGTGTTCACAGTTGCCGTTCTACCTCTTCCTGGGCGGTCATTTGTTTGCCATGTTCCTTGCAACGTCTTATAGCATCACTGATGGTTTGTTTTGGAACTCCAAACAACTTCACCATTTTGCATTGGCGTTTTCCAGCTTTATGTTACAGCTCAATAATTGCAGTTCGCCGACAGGACATTCTGAAAGTAAACAGATACAAGTTAACTGACTTTAGTACATGAATATAAAGGTTCGTAGACAATGGCTGAGCAAAATTACTCCCGTATAGCGATATATGTTTACTGTAGGACATTTGAAACTGTGTCCGGGTTATTTATTGTCACTCTGTAGAAAAGGAATCTCGGATCAGGAAAATGACGAGAGTTGATGACATAGGGTTCCCACGGTCCTTTTAAATCATTAAACAAGTGCTTAATTTTTTTAAGGTGCTTAGAAGTCCTTATTTTTTTCCCCAAAATAGCAAAAAGTGTGTGTGTGTGTGTTTTTTATAACTGACTGCACAAAATCCAGAATTTACAATTTAGTACCAAAACCGCTGCTGCTAGTCGGCTGTGTTAACTGAAACTCTGTGGGAGAGTGTGAAGAGTTTCGGATGTGTATTAGGTGTGCAACTTAATTCTCGGCCACAGGCACGACACGTTGACAGCAAATTATAGCAAATCGAATACGTATCTAATCAGGGAAATATTACCCGTCGTGTTGGATACATTTGAGCCATCGGTCAGGGAGCTGCCGAATGCCACTGCAGAAAAAAGAGGGCTGTTTCGAGTTGATAAAGTCATCAATACTTGTGTGCACCTTCTCGACAGAAGTGAAGTGCGTATCACTCAGGTGATGTTGCAGGGAGCGAAAGTGTTGATAATCCGACGGGGCGAATTCTGGAGAATACGCTGGGTGAGAAAATCTACCATCCCAGGTCGGTGATCGTGTTTAAAGTCGTTTTCGCGGTGTGAGGACGCGCGTTATCTTGAAGCAACAGGACCGAGCTTCTGCCCTTGCCGGTGTATGGCCTTTTCGCCTCCATTGCGTCACTCACACGAATGAGTTGCTGACAATAACGCTCAGCATTGACCGTTTCACCAGGTTTGAACAACTCATAGTGTACGACACCGCGCTATCCCACCATATGCACAGCAACAACTTCCTGGCATGGATATTCGGTATGGTGGTACTGGTGGTAGACTGACCTGGATAAACCCACGATTTGCGCCGCTTAGGATTATTGTAGAGGATCCATTTCTCATCAGAGGTCAAAATCTTGTGGAGGAATCCTTCTTGAATCTAGAGAGGAAGGGCACAGCAACATCGTAGCGCCTAGACTTGTTGGCAGCTGTGAGTTGGTGGGGCACCCAACGGCCATCCTTGTAAATCCGTCCAAGCTTGTGCAGGCGATTTGCAATGGCTTGCCGTGTTACTTCGAGTTCCTGGGTGAGCTCTGACTGTGTGCGACAGGGATCCACGCCCAACAGTTGTTCCAGTTCCTCATGGTCAACTTTCTGTGGCTGTCCCGGACGTTCTGCATCACGGAGATCGAAAATTCCCTGCTTAAACCGCTGGAACCACTTCTTACACGTACTGTAGGACACAGCAGCCTCACCCAAAGCAGCACAGATCATTTGCTGGCACTTTTTTTTTCAGCTGAAACGCGAACAGGAGGCAGTGTCTCAAATGTAGCATCTCGAACGACATTGCTTTCACTGTCAATTTCGTTTCTTCTGTCACTACAGCTGTGAACGGTTACGGTTGCCCGGAAAGCTGCTCGATGGCGCTGCAATCAGCCATTATCGCACAGAGCTATTTGCATTTGCCGACGTTCTATGATCGCTTGTTGTTAGGGGCCGAGAATTAAGTTGCACACCTAATAATTTGCTGAAAAAGGTGAACGATGGTGGGATAAATTAAACATATCCAGCAGATTCCACCTAACAAGCCCCATCACCATTTCTTAGTATTAATGTCATACATGGGATTCTTCCGCGAATTAGCGGAATTCGGCATTTTTCGTCGTCCTTTGGGTCATACTTGAGATCGATGCAAAACTAAAGAACTTTTTTGGGGAAATTAGTTGGTGGTGGGGGTCGTTTTCTGTCTGGGGACAGCATTATGTCTTTCAAAACTTTAAAAAACGGAAGTAAAGCTTTCTACCGTAGTAGTAATCTTTTTTTTTTTTTTTTTGTCGCGATGTCTCTTCTGCTCAGTATTGTTAAAATATAAATTTGTTCCACAAATCTTTGTATTTCAGCAAGAAAGTTGGTGGGTGGGGGGGGGGGGAGCAATTCCGAAAACGGAAGTCGGACGGAGAGAGACAGATAAGTCATTCTATCGCCCAAGTGGAAGGGACCCTAGGGTTCCCGAGGGCAACCGTATCAGGGATGTACCGTGAGTATACCTTAGACGGATGTACACTGTCCAGAGAGCAAGCGGTGTCCGACCATACGCCGTTGTTGACCAAGGTCGACGCAGACTGCCTGGGCTCGTACAGCCCGACCGCTTGGCAACGGCGGCACAAATCGCACGCAGGTTAAATTTCGGAGGTTCAAGCATACCCTATGATATGGGAGCCAACGCCGTACTCGTGTGCAAGTGTTGACTGCTTGTCATTTGACATTACGCCTCGCCTGGTGCCAAGAACATCAAAACTGGACCTCTGCAGTCCAGAGGTCAGGCGAATCCTATTTTTAGTTGTGTGGGTGTGCCATGGACAGCATGAGGCCATGGTCCCGTTGTGCAAGGTCTGCTCTTTTCAAGGCTGTGATGGCTCTTGTGATTGTTTGAGGATCCTTCTCATGGGACACATTAGATACCTTAGTGTGTCTGGAGAGGTTCTTCACCGTTGTGCGTTCCCAGAACGTGCTGGCAAATCACTCTTTCATGGATTGTCTCCCACTTCCGTACGTGCCATTTCCGTACAAAAGAAATTTTGTCCCGTTTCCGTACATAGCAAATCAGTTAGTGCCATTTCCGTACAGTTTTACCGCTCCTGGTATCAGACGTGGGGAATCTAAGGACGAAAGTAAATGCTGATCCCATGTACAATTCCTCCGACGTCATAGAGATCACCATTCATTGTTTTCGTCAGCCATTAGGCGCTCATGGTAGGATAAGTGGGAAAAGCAATAAAAACTGAAGAGTTAACAGGCTGTCCATTAACTCCATCTTTACAGTCTTCAGAAATCGTCACAGATGTTTAATTTCAAAACCGCGGGGGAAAAAACTGCTTCTCTTTTTAATATTTTGTTCAAAGCTGCCGTCAAAAATTCCGGGTTATTTCTTTAACTAGTTTCAGTTTCCACAAAAGATTTTGTAAAATCTTTTTCCTAAGGCTAGAAGTTCTGATAGCCGTTTTCCTAAGGCTAGGAGTTCTGAATTCCACAGCAGGGAGGGGGATGGGGTAGGGGGCAGTGCGAGGGCTATGAGTGCGCCCCCGATCCTCTGTCTTCCTTGACGCATATTTCACTGCTTACGGATCATCACATCTGTGTATGGAAATGGCACTAGAGTGTACGGAAGTCGGACAAAAATTCATTTGTACGGAAGTGGGACGACACCCTTTCAGGGCCTTCGCGCATCCTGCGGCCAATAATGTGCTTCAGAAGGACAATGCGCCGCCCGATCGGGCCGCAACCACCCAGTCCTGACCTTTATTTATTAATACGTATATTTACATTATCTGTCGATATGGCCTTGACTTGACTGCCCCGCTGGTAAATCTTGGTCCTGACCATGATCTATAGTGTCCTGACCTTTGATTCTGAAGTTTTTAATCATACCTTTGGTGTCAACGCTCTGGGAACACTCATCAAGTTTGGAACATCCCACTGGCCCTCCGAGGTCCCCGGATTTAAACCCTGTGGAAGCTCTCTGGGATGCCATGGAGGGGAACATCAGATCTATGGACACTGGACCAACGTCTCAGGTGTAGTTGTGGACACGACATAGCTGGCATTACCTCTGATAACTTTTCGGCATCTGGTGCAGTCGATGCCTCAGCATGTACAGGCTATTCTTCGCGCAAGAGGAAGACCAACACGCTATTAGCTAGGTTTCTCTAATGTTTTGCCCATTGAATGTATATATCAACACCCACGGTTGAGTTAATCTCTCCACGTTGACGTCTTTGAAGATCGTAACTCTTACCTTTCCGCACCTGTTCTCGATCCTCTTGCACGGAAAACACAAACAGGCACCGACAACATTTGCCGCCCCGGTGGCGCAGTGGTCTAAGGCGCTGGCCTCTGATCATTCGTCCGTGAGAGGTCCGGGTTCGAATCCCGGTGAGGCATGGATGTTGTGTTTGTCTTACGGCACTGGCTCTCTCCCTTCCCTGGAACCAGTGACCCTAAATTAGGGACGGGCGACTGCTTATAGCCCATTGAGTTGCTCACGGTGGTCGTTAAACCTCCAATCAAAAAAAAAAAAAAAAAAACCGACAACATTTACACGACACATTTGGAAATGCACATTGCCACCCCGGTGGCTCAGTGGTTTAAGCGGTGGCTTCTGATCGTTCGTCCGAAAGGGGTCCGGGTTCGAATCCCGGTGAGGCATGGATGTTGTGTTTGTCGTACGGCGATGGCTCTCTTCCTTCCCTGAAGCCAGTGGTCCTAAATTAGGGACGGCCGACTGCTTGAGTTACTCTCGGTGGTCGTTAAACATTTAATAAAAAAATTGAGTTGCTCACGGTGGTCGTTAAACTTTTAATCAAAAAAAAAAAAAAAAAAAAAAAAAAGATTTCGACTTCAAAAATACATGTACTTTTCAGTTGCGGTTACGACTGTCTCGTTTTACTTGCAGAACAGAATATTTCCGTCTGTAGAAAAACCGTGAAGTCGTCGCATGCGGATTTTGTTTCTTTAAGGGATCTTTTCAGTTCTGAGGCATCGTCAGTAAACTGTTAAATCTATCTCAGCAGAGGGATTATCCAGAGTCCGAGTTGTGTGTTACTCGCTTCCCCCCCCCCTTTTTTTAAATTTCAGTCGCAAAATTTTTGAGCTGTTTAATAACAAAAACTGATATTTTTAGATGTATGTTCTGTATTACTTTTTGAAAAATATCTTTTTTGTTTGATAATAGAAATACTATTTTATGTTCTGGTCGTATTCCAAGATCCTGTTTCGGTGAAATACTAGAAATGCGGCTAATGAGTTCAGTCTGAGTCGCGATTCAATTCAATGTTTCTAATTCAAGTTTAGTCCCACGTTCCTATAGCGCAAGCTGAGCCCTTTTCGTTGTGGGGAAAATGGAAGTAGTTGATGCTAGAGCAACGTGCCCTGATCAGAAAGTAAAAAAGAAAAATGATGTAAACTTAGAAACGTAGGAATATGCAGTTACCCGATAAGAATGGAAGTTGTAAGCTAACCCACATACTTACCTATGTATACTGCCACTCTGCAATCTCTGCGCCGCAGAGTTACATGAACAAAGAAGGGAGGAAAATATCCCTGCAAAGGCAGAAACCTGAAACGAAATAAAAAGTGACATTGCGAAAAACATATATGAAATACCAAAGTAATAGCGATTCTTCCTGAAAAGAGCTTATTACCCCCCCCTCTCCCATCTCCTTCCTCTCTTAGAATTCTGAGTTTCCGAAAGTAAGAGTTTTAAAACATCTGCTACCATTCGAGAAACAGATTGAGCCATGATGATTTACTCAGATGCTGGTACGGTTTAAAGACACTTCTGGCGACATATGAAAATATTTGAAAATTTGCAGAGTTACCTCTTTAACAAAGAGGGGTAACGATTAATATGATTTGTCATTGAAGCATTTTATTATTCATTTGAGCGGATAGGTTATGGCGAATTTCCACGCACTATAAGAGAGCCATTTTTTAAAAGGAAAATTAGGTTCAAGATTTGGGGCGATCTGATGGGAAGGAAATAGTTGAAAATTAGAGGAAAATACACTGTAATTTTTTTTTTTTTAATCTGAAATTCACGAGCCACTTTCCGTCATTTCCTTCGTGAATTAACGAAGCATATTTCTGATACAACCTTTTCCGTCAAATGACGGAAAGAAACCCGAATTTCACGGATTTTTCGTACCACGTGAAAATTCTGAAATTTTCGGAAACCTTTCCGCAGTTTCTTTCTTATATTGACAGTAAATTATTGTTTTAGAGGTGTGTTAACGGAAAATTCTGAATTTTTAGAAAACTTTCCGCAATTCCTTTCGTTGATTAACGGAATTCCCTTCTCACTTTTTCCGTATCTGTATGACGAGAAATTACTGGTAATAGGAGCGATTGCTGAGAATGTGTGAGGTTTGATTAACTTTTAAATTTCAATCGTCTGTCGAATTTTGAAGTTTTGTAGCGAGATCGGATATAGTGAATAGCATATCGCATGAATTTTGTTCATTGCGTCACAGAATATTTCTTCTCCTCTCCCCTATTTTGTGCACTAGTAATTTAATATATACATGGTGTTACTGTAAGAAACCGGGTACTTAACTTATTGTGCAGATGGTTATACGATGTCGCTGTATCAGTCTTTGGACAACTTTAAGACAAAAGCTATTTATTGTAGGTACCAAGAGTAAGTTTTATATTTAGGAGCTTTTTTTTTTGGTGAAATGTTACTAAGAAATAGTATATTTCACCTTTTTTAAAATAACTGAAAGTCATTGTCAGTTAAAAAAAATAAAGTTGCAGAGCATTTTGTTGCTTCGAAAAATCAGGATGAAAAACGCTTAATTTGTAAAGTCCTCCTACAGAAAAAAATAAAAATAAAATATTACAAGCCTATTCAGAAAAAAAGAAAAAGAAATAAGCTCCAACAAAAAATAAAATGACTAAATCACTCGTATTAATGGCAAAATAAAATAATAATAATAATAATAATAATAATAATGTCGCGCATTTTGTTTTACGAAGTACGTGACTTGAATTTCCGAGTGTCTGTGGCTCAGTGGTTAAAGGCGTGCGTTATCTGTTCAAGCTTCCCGGGTTCAATCCTGACTGGAGCGGAAGGATTATCTGGGCAAAGGGCTGAAAAATGCAGGGTCGTCGGTTTCGCGGAATTTCTGTTTAAATACCGAAAAACCTGAAATCGATTTTTCTGAAGTAAACGGAATTTCAGACAATGGGAAATCTGTGAAAATACGGAACTTAAAATAAACGAGCACTTTTAAAAACGGAAATTTCTGAAAAACACAGATACTTACTGTGAACTTTGCTGCACGTGATTTTCAGAATTTTTCCGAGAATTCACACCACTTAGTGTTTACAGTGTAGAGCTCTTAGGTAAAGACGTTTAAGTGCAATTTTTTTTGTTTTATGGTTAGTTTACTGTAAGTATTTATAATAATCTACCCCAGTGCCCCGTAATATAGATTTTTATGAAAGCTGCCCACAGATATTATTTCAAGGGCTAAAAAATTCAACAGAATGATTATATATATATATATATATATATATATATATATTCTATAAAGAAGATACCTAAGCAAAAAAATACATATATAATTTTGACTCACACCTAATACAACATAGAAAAGGTTATGTATCTACCTGTGTGAGTAAAAGGAGAAAAGATAAAAAAATAAAATAAAACAACTGAATGTAGAAGGTGTCGAGAATACTGAGCCTTGGCTTTATCAAGGACCAGCAAAAACTCTGCATTTTCTCACTTCCACAAAGACCTAGTTGGAAATGGGTTTCTGCAAGGCCATAGATGCAAGTAACATTCCCACCTAAAATAGTTTAAAAAAATATATATATAAGTCATGTCCTCCGTAGAGTAGCATGACCTAGCACTAGTTAACAATTTCGCTTGCATCCATTAACCTTCATGGCCCGACCCATGCTCTTCATCTGTTCAAAACATACAAATTCTGAGCAAAACCAACTAGGAAAAACTTTTTAGAAATAAGCAGTCCAAGAAAAGACCAAACTCGAGTATAAACTATACTCCAAAAAGCTGCATCCAAAACATACTAAAAAGAAAAATTAGAAAATGAAAAAAAACCTCAAGTGAAAAAAATAGTAATAAAAAAAATAATAATAATAATAATAAAACATTTCAACTAGAATTTGCGCATGAGCTGCTAAATAATAAATTGAAATTAGTTACTTAAGAGCAAAACTGAAGACTAAGGAAAAAATTTTAGAATTTAAAACGAAGGGTGCAAAATAACCTGAAAATCAAAACGCGCAACGCAGCAGTTTTGAAAATTCAGAATTCACATTCTATAAAGAAGATACCTAAGCAAAAAAATACATATATAATTTTGACTCACACCTAATACAACATAGAAAAGGTTATGTATCTACCTGTGTGAGTAAAAGGAGAAAAGATAAAAAAATAAAATAAAACAACTGAATGTAGAAGGTGTCGAGAATACTGAGCCTTGGCTTTATCAAGGACCAGCAAAAACTCTGCATTTTCTCACTTCCACAAAGACCTAGTTGGAAATGGGTTTCTGCAAGGCCATAGATGCAAGTAACATTCCCACCTAAAATAGTTTAAAAAATATATATATAAGTCATGTCCTCCGTAGAGTAGCATGACCTAGCACTAGTTAACAATTTCGCTTGCATCCATTAACCTTCATGGCCCGACCCATGCTCTTCATCTGTTCAAAACATACAAATTCTGAGCAAACCAACTAGGAAAAACTTTTTAGAAATAAGCAGTCCAAGAAAAGACCAAACTCGAGTATAAACTATACTCCAAAAAGCTGCATCCAAAACATACTAAAAAGAAAAATTAGAAAATGAAAAAAAACCTCAAGTGAAAAAAATAGTAATAAAAAAAAATAATAATAATAATAATAAAACATTTCAACTAGAATTTGCGCATGAGCTGCTAAATAATAAATTGAAATTAGTTACTTAAGAGCAAAACTGAAGACTAAGGAAAAAATTTTAGAATTTAAAACGAAGGGTGCAAAATAACCTGAAAATCAAAACGCGCAACGCAGCAGTTTTGAAAATTCAGAATTCACATTCTATAAAGAAGATACCTAAGCAAAAAAATACATATATAATTTTGACTCACACCTAATACAACATAGAAAAGGTTATGTATCTACCTGTGTGAGTAAAAGGAGAAAAGATAAAAAAATAAAATAAAACAACTGAATGTAGAAGGTGTCGAGAATACTGAGCCTTGGCTTTATCAAGGACCAGCAAAAACTCTGCATTTTCTCACTTCCACAAAGACCTAGTTGGAAATGGGTTTCTGCAAGGCCATAGATGCAAGTAACATTCCCACCTAAAATAGTTTAAAAAATATATATATAAGTCATGTCCTCCGTAGAGTAGCATGACCTAGCACTAGTTAACAATTTCGCTTGCATCCATTAACCTTCATGGCCCGACCCATGCTCTTCATCTGTTCAAAACATACAAATTCTGAGCAAACCAACTAGGAAAAACTTTTTAGAAATAAGCAGTCCAAGAAAAGACCAAACTCGAGTATAAACTATACTCCAAAAAGCTGCATCCAAAACATACTAAAAAGAAAAATTAGAAAATGAAAAAAAACCTCAAGTGAAAAAAATAGTAATAAAAAAAAATAATAATAATAATAATAAAACATTTCAACTAGAATTTGCGCATGAGCTGCTAAATAATAAATTGAAATTAGTTACTTAAGAGCAAAACTGAAGACTAAGGAAAAAATTTTAGAATTTAAAACGAAGGGTGCAAAATAACCTGAAAATCAAAACGCGCAACGCAGCAGTTTTGAAAATTCAGAATTCACATTCTATAAAGAAGATACCTAAGCAAAAAAATACATATATAATTTTGACTCACACCTAATACAACATAGAAAAGGTTATGTATCTACCTGTGTGAGTAAAAGGAGAAAAGATAAAAAAATAAAATAAAACAACTGAATGTAGAAGGTGTCGAGAATACTGAGCCTTGGCTTTATCAAGGACCAGCAAAAACTCTGCATTTTCTCACTTCCACAAAGACCTAGTTGGAAATGGGTTTCTGCAAGGCCATAGATGCAAGTAACATTCCCACCTAAAATAGTTTAAAAAATATATATATAAGTCATGTCCTCCGTAGAGTAGCATGACCTAGCACTAGTTAACAATTTCGCTTGCATCCATTAACCTTCATGGCCCGACCCATGCTCTTCATCTGTTCAAAACATACAAATTCTGAGCAAACCAACTAGGAAAAACTTTTTAGAAATAAGCAGTCCAAGAAAAGACCAAACTCGAGTATAAACTATACTCCAAAAAGCTGCATCCAAAACATACTAAAAAGAAAAATTAGAAAATGAAAAAAAACCTCAAGTGAAAAAAATAGTAATAAAAAAAAAATAATAATAATAATAATAAAACATTTCAACTAGAATTTGCGCATGAGCTGCTAAATAATAAATTGAAATTAGTTACTTAAGAGCAAAACTGAAGACTAAGGAAAAAATTTTAGAATTTAAAACGAAGGGTGCAAAATAACCTGAAAATCAAAACGCGCAACGCAGCAGTTTTGAAAATTCAGAATTCACATTCTATAAAGAAGATACCTAAGCAAAAAAATACATATATAATTTTGACTCACACCTAATACAACATAGAAAAGGTTATGTATCTACCTGTGTGAGTAAAAGGAGAAAAGATAAAAAAATAAAATAAAACAACTGAATGTAGAAGGTGTCGAGAATACTGAGCCTTGGCTTTATCAAGGACCAGCAAAAACTCTGCATTTTCTCACTTCCACAAAGACCTAGTTGGAAATGGGTTTCTGCAAGGCCATAGATGCAAGTAACATTCCCACCTAAAATAGTTTAAAAAATATATATATAAGTCATGTCCTCCGTAGAGTAGCATGACCTAGCACTAGTTAACAATTTCGCTTGCATCCATTAACCTTCATGGCCCGACCCATGCTCTTCATCTGTTCAAAACATACAAATTCTGAGCAAACCAACTAGGAAAAACTTTTAGAAATAAGCAGTCCAAGAAAAGACCAAACTCGAGTATAAACTATACTCCAAAAAGCTGCATCCAAAACATACTAAAAAGAAAAATTAGAAAATGAAAAAAAACCTCAAGTGAAAAAAATAGTAATAAAAAAAAATAATAATAATAATAATAAAACATTTCAACTAGAATTTGCGCATGAGCTGCTAAATAATAAATTGAAATTAGTTACTTAAGAGCAAAACTGAAGACTAAGGAAAAAATTTTAGAATTTAAAACGAAGGGTGCAAAATAACCTGAAAATCAAAACGCGCAACGCAGCAGTTTTGAAAATTCAGAATTCACATTCTATAAAGAAGATACCTAAGCAAAAAAATACATATATAATTTTGACTCACACCTAATACAACATAGAAAAGGTTATGTATCTACCTGTGTGAGTAAAAGGAGAAAAGATAAAAAAATAAAATAAAACAACTGAATGTAGAAGGTGTCGAGAATACTGAGCCTTGGCTTTATCAAGGACCAGCAAAAACTCTGCATTTTCTCACTTCCACAAAGACCTAGTTGGAAATGGGTTTCTGCAAGGCCATAGATGCAAGTAACATTCCCACCTAAAATAGTTTAAAAAATATATATATAAGTCATGTCCTCCGTAGAGTAGCATGACCTAGCACTAGTTAACAATTTCGCTTGCATCCATTAACCTTCATGGCCCGACCCATGCTCTTCATCTGTTCAAAACATACAAATTCTGAGCAAACCAACTAGGAAAAACTTTTTAGAAATAAGCAGTCCAAGAAAAGACCAAACTCGAGTATAAACTATACTCCAAAAAGCTGCATCCAAAACATACTAAAAAGAAAAATTAGAAAATGAAAAAAAACCTCAAGTGAAAAAAATAGTAATAAAAAAAATAATAATAATAATAATAAAACATTTCAACTAGAATTTGCGCATGAGCTGCTAAATAAGAAATTGAAATTAGTTACTTAAGAGCAAAACTGAAGACTAAGGAAAAAATTTTAGAATTTAAAACGAAGGGTGCAAAATAACCTGAAAATCAAAACGCGCAACGCAGCAGTTTTGAAAATTCAGAATTCACATTCTATAAAGAAGATACCTAAGCAAAAAAATACATATATAATTTTGACTCACACCTAATACAACATAGAAAAGGTTATGTATCTACCTGTGTGAGTAAAAGGAGAAAAGATAAAAAAATAAAATAAAACAACTGAATGTAGAAGGTGTCGAGAATACTGAGCCTTGGCTTTATCAAGGACCAGCAAAAACTCTGCATTTTCTCACTTCCACAAAGACCTAGTTGGAAATGGGTTTCTGCAAGGCCATAGATGCAAGTAACATTCCCACCTAAAATAGTTTAAAAAATATATATATAAGTCATGTCCTCCGTAGAGTAGCATGACCTAGCACTAGTTAACAATTTCGCTTGCATCCATTAACCTTCATGGCTCCGACCCATGCTCTTCATCTGTTCAAAACATACAAATTCTGAGCAAACCAACTAGGAAAAACTTTTAGAAATAAGCAGTCCAAGAAAAGACCAAACTCGAGTATAAACTATACTCCAAAAAGCTGCATCCAAAACATACTAAAAAGAAAAATTAGAAAATGAAAAAAAACCTCAAGTGAAAAAAATAGTAATAAAAAAAAAAAATAATAATAATAATAAAACATTTCAACTAGAATTTGCGCATGAGCTGCTAAATAATAAATTGAAATTAGTTACTTAAGAGCAAAACTGAAGACTAAGGAAAAAATTTTAGAATTTAAAACGAAGGGTGCAAAATAACCTGAAAATCAAAACGCGCAACGCAGCAGTTTTGAAAATTCAGAATTCACATTCTATAAAGAAGATACCTAAGCAAAAAAATACATATATAATTTTGACTCACACCTAATACAACATAGAAAAGGTTATGTATCTACCTGTGTGAGTAAAAGGAGAAAAGATAAAAAAATAAAATAAAACAACTGAATGTAGAAGGTGTCGAGAATACTGAGCCTTGGCTTTATCAAGGACCAGCAAAAACTCTGCATTTTCTCACTTCCACAAAGACCTAGTTGGAAATGGGTTTCTGCAAGGCCATAGATGCAAGTAACATTCCCACCTAAAATAGTTTAAAAAATATATATATAAGTCATGTCCTCCGTAGAGTAGCATGACCTAGCACTAGTTAACAATTTCGCTTGCATCCATTAACCTTCATGGCCCAACCCATGCTCTTCATCTGTTCAAAACATACAAATTCTGAGCAAACCAACTAGGAAAAACTTTTTAGAAATAAGCAGTCCAAGAAAAGACCAAACTCGAGTATAAACTATACTCCAAAAAGCTGCATCCAAAACATACTAAAAAGAAAAATTAGAAAATGAAAAAAAACCTCAAGTGAAAAAAATAGTAATAAAAAAAAAAAAATAATAATAATAATAAAACATTTCAACTAGAATTTGCGCATGAGCTGCTAAATAATAAATTGAAATTAGTTACTTAAGAGCAAAACTGAAGACTAAGGAAAAAATTTTAGAATTTAAAACGAAGGGTGCAAAATAACCTGAAAATCAAAACGCGCAACGCAGCAGTTTTGAAAATTCAGAATTCACATTCTATAAAGAAGATACCTAAGCAAAAAAATACATATATAATTTTGACTCACACCTAATACAACATAGAAAAGGTTATGTATCTACCTGTGTGAGTAAAAGGAGAAAAGATAAAAAAATAAAATAAAACAACTGAATGTAGAAGGTGTCGAGAATACTGAGCCTTGGCTTTATCAAGGACCAGCAAAAACTCTGCATTTTCTCACTTCCACAAAGACCTAGTTGGAAATGGGTTTCTGCAAGGCCATAGATGCAAGTAACATTCCCACCTAAAATAGTTTAAAAAATATATATATAAGTCATGTCCTCCGTAGAGTAGCATGACCTAGCACTAGTTAACAATTTCGCTTGCATCCATTAACCTTCATGGCCCGACCCATGCTCTTCATCTGTTCAAAACATACAAATTCTGAGCAAACCAACTAGGAAAAACTTTTTCCTTAGTCTTCAGTTTTGCTCTTAAGTATATATATATATATATATATATTCCAAACCGAGGGCTCAAACTAAACTTTCACACTGATTACATTTTGCTGAAACGATCGCAAAGAAGTATACCAGTATAAAAATATGGCTGGGTGTTTATATGTAAAAATCTTTGCTCCCAGTTGAATGCCGAAAACACCTTACAAGGCGAAAGGATGTTGAATTAAGCACTGCGCGAATTCGTGTCGATTAAAAAAAAAAAAATAAAATAAAAGAGCACGGGGAAGAGAGAAGAAAGCAAACAGAGAAATTCATTTTTACGGTAAAGCGAAACGAGAGATATTTGAAAGTGCAGAATAAAACAGTGTACTATTTCTTTCAGACATTCAATGCTTTCAGAATGGAGTGACGCCTTTCCCTCTTTTCATTAACGCAGAGCAAGACCAGCGACACCGAAAAGAAATGATCAGGAAAGCTTAAACTTTTACGAAGAAGGAGGAAAAGGCAACTTAAGAGCGCGGTCAAATAATTTTTGCGAACGTAATGGGAAATAACACGTCCAGAGATGCAGTAGAAAGTAAAAGAAAAAAAAATCCAGACTTCATTTCAACAGAAGAAAACTGTTTTATAACGAGAAAAATTCAATTTGGTGCAGAGATAACGAATTTCAGAGTGAATTCACGAAATTAACGCAGAAGATAAATAAAAGGCTGGCCTGGAACAAACCTGAACGCTGATCCATAAGTTGATAAAGCTGTACGCGATATTTCGCAACTGTATAGACTTACTTTTACAAGGTAAAGCACAGATACACAGCATAAAATACAACAAAAGACGATGCTAACATTCAGTTCTCGGGTTTAAATGAGCACATCTTTTCAAAAATAAGATGTGACTTTACGTCCCCTGGTGGGAAAACCATGCATTATTTTAGGAAGAAAGTATTCTTAAAAGGAAGAAAGTATTCCATATAAGCGGTATCGGCCCAAGAATAAAAAAATTAGTCGAGTTTTCAAGAGCCCAGATTTTGCTACAAATACATCAGAAGCAGAAATTAACACTTATGACCACTGGTAGCCAAACCATTCTTTACCAAACATTAGAAATTATGTGAAAAATATTTTCCATCAGGTCTTGTTTGCGATACAGGAAGAATTTTTCAAATCGGAGCTGCAGGAGCAGAAATAACGCAGAAAACGGAATTTACCTTTGTGACCCCTAGCGGAAAGTCTTGATTTACTTGTAAATTTTGAATTTATAGGAAAAACATTTCGCATCGGAAACACTATCCAACAAAGAAGGAATTTTTCAAATCGGATTCTTAGAAGTAGAGATATTGACAAAAGTTCTATAAAGAAGATACCTAAGCAAAAAAATACATATATAATTTTGACTCACACCTAGTACAACATAGAAAAGGTTATGTATCTACCTGTGTGAGTAAAAGGAGAAAAGATAAAAAAATAAAATAAAACAACTGAATGTAGAAGGTGTCGAGAATACTGAGCCTTGGCTTTATCAAGGACCAGCAAAAACTCTGCATTTTCTCACTTCCACAAAGACCTAGTTGGAAATGGGTTTCTGCAAGGCCATAGATGCAAGTAACATTCCCACCTAAAATAGTTTAAAAAATATATATATAAGTCATGTCCTCCGTAGAGTAGCATGACCTAGCACTAGTTAACAATTTCGCTTGCATCCATTAACCTTCATGGCCCGACCCATGCTCTTCATCTGTTACTATTAAACAGAGAGAAGAAGATTAAAGAGAACTCAAGCTGTGAGAGTGACATAATAAATAGAAATGATTTTCAGCTATAACGAAATTCCAAGTTCGTTTGAGAGAGAATTTAAACCTGAAAAACAATGCAAAAGAAATCCAAATTTTACATTGCAAGTAAAAAAGGAAATGTTAATTTATAACGAACAGATTTTTGAAAGAAAACTTGAGTCTAAAACCCCCTACTCTACAACTTATGACAGCACGAAAACGAGAATAAGTTAAAGATAATAATTAACTAAAGAAAACTTTGTGAAAGTTATATACCTTAAACAGTTAGTTGCAATATGTACAAAGTATTTCAGCAGTGCTTTAAGTGCATAATTAATTAGTTATTAAGAACTTAACTACTTTGAAAAAACAGCGCATAGACAGCGCATAGAAAAGGAACGAGCTTAGCCATCTTCTGTTCCTAGGTACCCCAAAAGACGCTCAAAGTTACAAAGAAAAGCAAGAGTTAAAACCCTCATAAATGTTAACAGACAAACCAATGCTTAAAAGCTGAAAAGCTAAAAAACGACAGAGAAAAGGTACATAAAGTACAAACATTGAACTTATAGAACCTAGAACCCAAAAACAAGGAAGAGAGCTTACCTCTTGTGTGACAAAAACTTTTCTCCTCACAAGAGGAGAACATGGCTGACCTCTTCCGCCACTCTCTAGACGCTGGGGGGCAGTGAGGGTGGGGCTGATGGCCTCCTCATACAGCAAGAAACCAACGCGCGGAGATTTTAACCAGAGAAAAAAAATATATAAACTTAAGACTGTGGATCTGTATGATCAGAATGAGCAGAATTAACTCTCCAGAATACATGAGAAATATTATAAAATACACGAGCAGTTTATTTAATAATCTTTGCATGTATTAAATCACCTTAGTGAGCTTCTATAGATTAATCAGAATCTTATTAATTTTAATGTTGGTTTTACTATTTTTAGTATAGCTATCCTAGTGATGAATAACTAGTTTTCTTTTTTATTTGTTTTTATTTTCTTTTATAAACAGATTTTTAAGCTTTTTTTGTGATTTTGTTTATATTATTTAATTTTTTGTTTTAATAGGACCGTCATATCCATAGCACTAAGGTTCCTTTAGGTAGTTAATAGGCATCCTCTAGCCAACTTCCTTACGGCTTTGATTGGTCAGAATCATATTATTAACTGTGTAGAAAATTAAAGCAGATCTGCCAACCTTACTCTATTATTCAGAATAATTTTTCTTAAAGTTCTTTTGATGAAAGAAGAAGGAATTTCGTTCTCTAGAAAACTTTCTAATAGTATATTAATGTGGTAATTGAAGTCCAAATTGTTGCTGGATATACATCTTCGCCCCCTGGCGTAGAAGTCATGCATTATTTCAAGAAGAAAATTTTCCAAAAAGGTTTGTCGACACGAGTATCGGTCAACAAATTACTTTTTTCAGTCGAGATTTTAGAAGCTCATATTTTGCTGTAATACATCAGAAGCTGAAATTAAGACTTACGCCACCTGGTGGCCAAACCATTATTTACAAAAATTAGAAATTATGTGCAAACGATTTCCCATCAAGAGCTGTATGCGGTGCAGAAAGAATTTTTCAAACGGAGATTTAGAAGCAGAGATATAGGGGGAAACGCAAATTACATTTACGCCCCTAGCGGGAAGTATATGAATCACTTGAAAATTGTGAAATTATATGAACCACATGTCACACTAGAAACACCATCAAACAAAGAAGGAATTTTTCAAATGGAATTCCTAGAAGCAGAGATATTGACAAAAATAACGCCCCATGGCGTATAAACCATGCATTATTTCAAAAAGAAAATGTTCCTAAAAGGTTTGTCGACATGAGTAGTATCGGTGAACAAACGACTTTTTTCAATCGAGATTTTAGAAGCTCATATTTTGCTGCAAATAAATCATAAGCGGAAATTAAGACTTACGCCACCTGGTGGCCAAACCATGTTTTTACAAAAATTAGAAATTATGTGCAAACGATTTTCCATCAGGAGCTGTATCCGGTGCAGAAAGAGTTTTTCAAATCGGAGATTTAGAAGCAGACATATAAGGGGAAACGCAATTTACTGCTATGCCCCCTAGCGGAAAGTCTATGAATTACTTGAAAATTTTGAAATTATATGAAAAACATGTCACACGGAAAACACTCGAACAAAGAAGGAATTTTTCAAATCGGACTTCTAGAAGTAGAGATATTGACAAAAATAAGATTTACATCTACGCCTCCTGGCGCAGAAACTGTGGAATATTTAAGGAAAAAAAATATTCCAAAAGGTTTATCGATGTGAGTGGCATCAGCCCACAAAATAATTTTTTCAATCGATATTTTAGAAGCTCAGATTTTATGGCAAATACATCAGAAGGAAAAATGAACGCTTACGCCCCCTGGTGGCCAAAGTATTCTTTACGAAAAATTTGAAATTATATGCAAAAGATTTTCCACCAGGAGATGTATCTGCTGAAGAAAATTTGTTTCAAATCGGAGTTTTAGAAGAGTTATCGGGAAAAAGGCAATTTACTTTTACGCCTCCTAGCGGAAAATCTATGCGTAATTTGAAACAGTAACTATATCTAAAACACGCTTCGACATAAATGGAATCGAAAGATAAAAGAATTTTTTCAATCGGATGTTTAGAAGCAGATATTGTGGAATAAAACGTATTTTTGAATTCGACATCATCTGCGTTTGCGCCCTCTAGCGGTGAAATTGTACATCGTAAAAAAAAAAAAAAAAAAAACGAAATGAAGGCTCATCATTCGCATATTTCAAGTTTCCCAATGCAAAAGAATTTTTTAAATCGGACTAATAGTTGCAGAGATATCGTGGGTACAGACGCCAAACCGATAACATAACACAATATTTTTTTACAAAAGACGTGCTAAAAAGAAATAAAGGATTTTTTTAAAATTAATTTTAGAAAAAACAGAAAAGCACCGAAGAAGAAAGCCCATTTGTGCCTTCTAGCGCAATTGTTCCAAATCTTTTTGCATTCCCGAACCGGCAAGACATTGGGAAAATTTTTGCGGACCGGCAATGCCGAAACAAAACCTTCAGGCTATTTTCGAGCAATTAATATCGTAATATTCGATTTATAATAATCACTGCGTGTAATCTGTAATTTATAAACCAGGTTATTCCATGACACCTGCTAACAGATGATACCATTTAATCTGTTAGTATTACTTAATGATTAATAAGTGCAACCCATGATCAATATACCACAATATTCTCCTTACCGTTTATATTTTTTCTGGGGTCAATGCGACGTCTGCTGCTGCTGTTTCGCGATAATCTCGAGTTGTGGTTGCAGCATCGTTTCCGCAAGGCTCAGTGCAGAATTAATGTCCTTTATGTCCCTGTGATTTGCTTTGGTTGCCGAGACGGCTGAAAAGGTTTTCTCGCACAATAAATACGTGGTCGAAAAAGTTACCACTGATTTTAGAGCTTTGTCGCTGAGACTTGGATATTCTTTCTCCATAATGCACCAAAACGGAGTCAGATTTGGATCTGAATATCGATACCAGACTGGCATCAGAAGGAAGTTCAACAAAGCTTTCCTTTTCCTGGTGAGTTAGCCTGCAGGAGTTCAGATCTTCTGTGAAGAGATTAGCGATCCAAGTTTCCTTTAATCTACCGAATCTTCTGCGACAGGAGATCAAAAAAGTGTAGATTTAGATTTGCTCTTACTTTGACTACATTTCGATTCAAAAGAAAGAAAAATGAATTAACTGTTTTCTCGCGGACCGACAGAAAAAATCTCGCGGACTGGCGGTTTGGGAAACATTGCTGTAGCATATTAATTAAAATACACAATTGTTTTCCATAGGGAAAGGAACCAATTACGAAAATATTTGTTTCAATTTCATTCCTAGAATCGGTAAAGCATTTGCGAATAAGAGTAGCAGTCTACGCCTGGTAAAGGCAGAAAGATACTTTAAAAATAGTCGCAAATTGTTCTCGAAAATTTTGTTATTTGGAGCGGAAAAAGGTATTTTTCAAATATAACAATTGCAAGCCGAGATATTTACGGGAAAACCCAACTTTACGCCCCTAATGACAAAAATGTGTGATATTTTAAGACAAAAATCAGCGCAAAATATTATTCATAGTGAAGGATATCCAGTTTAAAAAGATATTTTCCGTGGAATTTTTATAATCGGAAATACTCCTGCAAATTAAATTATATTACGCCTCCTAAGTGCAGAACTGTGTATTAGGAAAAATTAAAAAAATATACGTAATAAAATTGTTCAAATGGGACCTTTAAAAGCAGTGATAGCAGAAAAAAAAAAAGAAAAGAAAACGGCAATAAAAAAAAAAAAACAAAAAAAAAACAGGGGAATACACCCCGCCCCCTAGCGGAAATTTTTTTCATTGTTTGAAATGGATATTAGTCCGCAGTCCTCATATGGCATGCAATACACAAATGTTTTTTTCAGTGGGGTTTGTAGAAGCGGAGGTACAGTTTCAAACGGAATTGCACTGTTACGCCACCTAGCGTTAGAAGTGATCATTATGAAAAATTCGAAAATGTATTCAGAATAATCTCTGATGAATTGTAGGTTATGCAATATAATTTTCCAAATCGTAAATTTAGAAGCACAGATATTGTGAAAAATTAAATATAAGTGTGCACGCGCCCAATAGCAAAACAATTGAACATTATTTTTGCAGGAGATTGGAATAGAATGTTTCCCGATCGAGCGGTATGGGACCGAAAAAAACTTTATCAATCGGAATATTAGAGGTGTAAATGCCAGTTCAACTACATACTCCAGCGGTTGCTCTGTTTTTCTCTTAAGTTTTCGCCAACCCATTTGCCAAATGCAATCTGAATTCGCCAATTTTTATTTTCACCCTCCACTAAAATTATAAAAATCATAAAAACATACAATGCTTTATTATTTTTATAATTTTATTATTATTATTATAGTCTTACGTCATCGATATGATTATTAGTGTTACGTCATCGATATGATTATTATAGTGTTACGTCATCGATTGCGTCACTCATTTCACGCAATAGCTTTCCGTCTCACGCGCGATGTAAACAATGGAAAAAAGTAATTAACATTCGAATTTTATTTTCCAAGTACCAAATGCAATGCAAGTTAAAGATTGTTTTTTGCTCGGACGTCATTAAAAAAGGCAGTCGCCAGTATTTTTACCAAAACTTTTTATCAATCACCAAAACGATTTTTTTTTCGCAAATTGCGAAGAATGCGATCGGCAGCGCGATCCCTGATACTGTATGCTGTGAACAGAAATATACACTTTCGCCCTCTAGTGGAATAATTGTTCGTTAAAAACAACTGGAAATTATTGGAAAATTATTCTTCACTATGAATGCTCATAGTCGGAAAAATAGTTTTTGAATTTGGACTTTTAGAAGCGGAGATACCAGAAAATATATGATGTACAAGTACTACTTACTTCCCCTAGAATAAAAACGAATAAAAACCCGTTTTCTGGGGACCTTCAAAAAAAAAAAAAAAAAGGGGGGGGGGGGTGCTTTTGCCTGCTTATTTCCTAACTTACACTCCAGATTTTTTATCTGGATATCATTGCTTCGATATGAAGTCTCTTCCTTGCCTTGATTTACCTGCTGTAAAATGAATTTCCCATCTCTCGGCTGTGTTAAATACTATAGTCCTCTGTGCGCCCAGCCCAATTTTTAGGATTAAAACTCCAAATAGCGTTTCTCGTACGATCATCGGAGTTAAAAAGCGCCGTTAAGGATGCTAACGAGATGAGCCGCCTTTAGGAAGTCTAAAAAAGGCCAGTCTGTATCTGAAGAAGGTAATAAATGCTTTGTGTTTGGTGGAAATGATTATTGTAATGCGAGCTGTTGCCGAGTATAGCAAACGATTAACTCTGATAGGTACTGTTTTCAACCGGTCTAGCGGAAGGCAGCACTTGATGACAAACATCCAGAAATGGTCAATAGGAAGGTCATTCATTGTCTTCCACCAGAACAACGCCAGACTGCATGTAAAAAAATTGTTGAAGTTTCGTTGGGATCCCGTGCTTCATCTAACTTTGAGCCTTTAGACACTGATTTGTTCTGGTCTCTGTAGAACTCGCTCAATAGCAAGAACTTCGCTTCTTTGGAGGCCTGTAAAAATCATCTTGATGAGTTATTTTCTCTAAAACGTGTGAAGTTCTGGGCTGGTGGAATCCTCAAGATACCCGATAGATGGGAATACATTAATAAATGAAGCGACTGTTGCATGTATGCAAAGGTTTTGTCTTTCACTGTTATCTATAAATGCGAAAAGTCTTTTTTACACTACCCTGTATTACACTAGTTCCTTCCACCTCGCTTCTCCTACTTTACTCTTAAATTCTTTTTACGGTGCCTCTGGGATCCTTCCTGTCGCCTTTTACTCGACCTGGCAGAAGTGCTAACTTTTACAATGTAAACATTAAAATCTCATGTCTTCAACCTTTTCTTGAAAGCTTTACAATCTAGGCGCCTCAATATTCCCAGTTTTCTGGATATTCAACTGAATTTGAATTAGTTCATAAACCTACCCAGCAAATTGATTTAATATGGTATTTTTCACCCAGGAAGAATAACGGTGGAACTTTACACTGGCACAAAGTGGTGAAATTGTGTTTAATACACGAATAGGTGCAGCGGTCAGCAAGACGTTCGCCACTTCCTTCGAAATCACCCCCTGCTCATTTTGTAGGAAGCAAGCTGACTTAATCCGCAAGTATGGAGTAATAACTGGGTGCACTTGCGACCGGTTCCGAACTGGCCGTGCAAGTTGTGTCGGAAGTCTACCAATCCATCATTCATGGAATATTCTCGCAGTCACGTGGTGTTGCGCCCCCACCTGGAAGCGTGCAAAAGATTCGACGATGAATAATTATGTTCACGTAGCGATTTCTTCGAGCCCAGGACGATGATGTCGAACAGCACAAGGCCGATTTTCTGGATTCTATGAACAGGTGTGAGACGCATTTCAACTTGACTGGACAATTGAACACCAAGATTATGCTCTCTGGTCGGAGACTAATTCTCAATGACCTCTTAACGACTCATCTGCATGATATAAGGTGTGAGAACACTAATGCTTTCCTATTAGGTTCATTCTTCTTCGAAGTCGTTTCAACAGGGGAATTATGGACTTAACGGCTGTTCTGCCATGCTGAACACACACGTCATTCCACAGTTGCAAAAACGCACAATATTACCTGTCTTGCCTCTCAGTTAGGCAGGAATTTCTTCGACCACATCGGCTCCAGCACTTTCTGTTCGCATAGTGTGCGCGTTCTCCCAGTTTTTCTGAAACCTAAAGTGTACAGGAACCACCCCATAACGTTACCGCAATGTACGAAGTAACGAATATTCCGGCAGACATCTGTCGTGGCGCTGTGACGTCCGTCATATTTTTCGCTCTTCTCCAATCATTTAATGGTTCATCCCATTCAGGAAGGAGACAATGGTTACAAATCCCCACTCGGATCACCACGTCCGAACGGGGTCCGGGTTTGAATCCCGGTGAGGCATGGATGTTGTGTTTGTCTTACGGCACTGGCTCTCTCCCTTCCCTGGAACCAGTGATTCTAAATTAGGGACGGGCGACTGCTTATAGCCTATTGAGTTGCTCACAGTGGTCGTTAAACCTCCAATCAAAAAAAAAAAAAAAAAAAAAAAAAAGTCACCACCAGCCCTGCCTCCAGAATCAGCTTGTAAGGCTTCCGCACAGAGAAAAGTTTTTGGCTCGACTGCCTACGCCTGGACAGGCCTTTGAGCAGAGTAGGGAAACAGAAGTACATTAGGTAGAACCTGTTTGCAATTATTAGGAACAAAGTAATCGAGGTAGTTGCCTTCAATGCACGATCTTAAAAAACAGAGTCACTCACAATACAAATTTAAATTCGTTGGCTGAATTTAAAGATTTTATTGTATATAAGAACTTTCGGGTTTCCCTAGAACCCATCATCAGACATCATCAGAACCCATCATCAGTCTGATGATGGGTTCTAGGAAACCCGAAAGTTCTTATATACAATAAAATCTTTAAATTCAGCCAACGAATTTAAATTTGTATTGTGAGTGACTCTTGTTTTTTAAGATCGTGCATTGAAGGCAACTACCTCGATTACTTTGGACTATTTCTGCACGAATTCGAATTCTCCTAATTATTAGGAAAGTTGGTAGTCAGAGGGAAGTCAGTAGATATTGTCACTGGTGTGCGTCGCAGGAGCGGCTGACGTAACTTGACGTCAAAAGTGACCCATGCACACCGTTAGTAAGAGAGAGAAAAGGTTATGGTAAGAAACAGACGTCCGATTGTTTTTAACCGGGGTGCCAGTACCCGGGGTCCGACGGCTTAACGTGCTCGTCCGACACAAGGGGGATATGTAGTAATTCGAACGCTCCTACTTTCTTAAGATCGATCCTTGGACCTTTTTCGTGTAAGTCAGAAACGCTTTCTACCAGAACATCCGCGGCCTTGACTTCCGTCATTTTCCGTGGGGCAGCGTGTTTTAAAGAATTACGGCAGACGTATTGGACATCTATAAATTCATGCAATGATGGATTACACGTGTTCTCACAACATCCTGTCGCCGGCCCTTTGGGGCAGTGGTCCAAGCGCTAGCTTTTGACCATTCGTCCGTGATGGGTCGGGGTTCGAATCCCGGTAAGGCGTGGCTCGCACTCTTCTTTCATCTTACGACATTGGCTCGCTCTCTTTCTTGGAACCAGCGGCGCTAAATTAGGGACGCCCGACTGCTTATAGTCCAACGAGTTTTTCACAGTGGTTCTTAAAACTTCAATTAAAAAAACAATATTTTTAGAGCCTTCTTTTTTCTTACATCTCCCGTGATTTCTCACTTTGTAGATTCCGCGACTCTGTTCCAACGCCATACTCAGTTTTTCGCATTGCTTGTCACCATGATATTACTAAATGCGAGTGCTTCTATTAAAAATATTTGAGATACGTGGCGGTTAACAGTAACCGTAATACATACCGTACTCTCAACTTCGCAAATCTCGCTCCCGTAGCAATCTGTATGGTGCTGTACGGAATCTGAATAACATCCGTCCGGTACAGCGATTCCTAGAGTGCTTTGAGTTGATTAGTTTACTTTAAAACCACTCTCAGCCTGATTGTAGCACTGATTTTTCGGTTTTTTGCTTTACCCAGCCAATTGTCCCGATTTAATCGGTAGCTTACCAAGTATGATGCTTTAATCGCTTTTTCACTATCTTGATTACAAAGTGAAACATATGAATCAATATTAGATACTTTGAGTTCTTTGTATTTCCGTTTGAAAAAATCAACTGGTTTATTTTGTAAGGCTTTGCTTAGTTTCGAAATGACGATAGAAGAGTGAAGGTTTCTGTTTACGTGGACTTCTCCGCAAATGACACATTGTGAGTGTGGTCCTCACCTCGTGTAAATGAAAAGCCACATTTAATATAATCTTCCCTGTGTTTCTTATTTTTAGTACGAGATGTATTGCCAATATTTTGAACATCTTTAAGCACTGTTTTGGAAGTTTTGCGAGTTGAGTGCGTTTTACGGGATTTCAGATCATCTTGCGGCAGATTTAAAGAAATAATTCCATTTTTTTCCCCCTCCACATTACCACGTTTTACCATGGTTCCAGTCTTCAACCAGTGATCCATGATTTCGAAGTAACCAATTACTAGTGGAAGGTATTACCGCCTTGAAGTTCAAAGTTTTCACAAGCTGCTACAACCCCAATGCTACCTTAACGATGCACGGGATTTCGATGCTCTGAGAGTTCCGGTGAACAGCCGCAGCACGTGCGCACTCTGCAAAATCATCCCACAAGCTAAAAACTAACCGGTTTCTTTCTGCGTCAGAGTCAGGTTTAGAACGAACTGTTCCGTGATCTTGTGATGTCACGGAGTAGTCTTTCTCTCGCTCCGTGTGTCTATCGCACACGGATTTATTTTTCCAACGTAATACAGCACCAATCACCATTCTCTTATGCATGCCGGCTATGTAAGAACGCGTGTCTCAAACACCTGCTAAAAATAATTGAACTGTTAAAGCATTTCAATGTATTTGCAGTTTAAAAAAATTACTTTATTGTAATTTTATGGAGACGCCATTACAGAATTTTTATCGCGAACCCCTTGGAACACATTCACGAACCCCCACATGGTAAGCTTTGGCCTGGAGCTATTATTTCCTGCACGCGCGAGAGCACTTCCCTATTCGCTTTGTGTGCTACCAAGACATGCAGTGAAACAAGCTACGGTTCTCCAGTAAACGGACTCTAGATGATACATTTTTTACAATTTTAATCGCGAATATCTCCGAGTTTTGCAGGTAGAACAACGGGGTTTGTTTTTTTAGACTAATTAAAACATTACGCATTTTTTAATTGCACTTTTTTTTTCTACGAAGGCTGTATAATTTTTATTTCATTTTTTAGCAAACGCCACCTACAGGAGTACAATTTTTGCCATGTCGTAAGTCTACGTCATTTGTAGTATTTTTCTAATTGAAAGTATGCATTTTGATCAACTGTTGAAGAGATAAAAGCTTGTTTCAATCTGTTTTGAGGCACCCGGTGAAATACATATAGTAATTTATACTATTTTAAACGTCTACCTTTTTTACTTCGATTTCAACGCTTCGTATGTTTCCTGATTTTTCTCTGCTTGTTCCTGATTTTTGTGTTCACCTTCAAAATCACTCCTGCACCCTGTACTCCGGCTGCAAAGAGAACTCTTTAATCTCACATTTGAAAAGACTGTGGGATCAATGCCAGAGCTACTTATGGAAATTTTAAGTGCTCGCTAAACAGAACAGGAGAAAGCCATTGTGAAATTTTGTCGAGCAATATATACAGTATGTATCCTGAGGCCGTAATCACGTACGTGCACTTACACCTGAGGGTATTACAATGCTGGCAGACATTTTATCAGCGTGGAAAACTACTCTCTGAGTTGCGATTCTAAATAGCGAGTAACTTACTCATACACACAATTCGAAGTTAACCTCTCTCATGGTCCAGCTAGGTGTTTCAACATGCACTTTTCCTAGGTACTGTCATTATTGGATTAAATTCGAAAGTTGCTATCAAATATGCTGGTTCAGAAGTCATTCACAAAAGCAGTGCGCTCTTAATTCAACCAGCCAGCGGCATGGATTCTGAAGAGAGCAACTGGCGTTTTCATAAAGTTTGCTACATATGAAATCGAGAACCCATAAACCCACCCCACTTACTGCACGTTAATGACCACGACGCATGAGACTCAAAGAACCCCATTTGTTGTTGTTTAATATCCGCCGTTTTAGGTTGCTACGCACATGAAAGCTTCATCTGGCTGACTAACCATAAAATAATCCAACACGGCTGAAAATTAACACGTTACGCGAATTCGGCCACAAGTGGAGATTATACAGACATTTTTACATACAGTGTAGCAGCAGGCTTCAGTTAGACTTCTTTTTTCTTTTTTTAACCGTAATTATTATTGCTATTATTTTTCGCTGATGAAACGGGATTTGAAACTGCAGCTCTCTCTCTCTCTCTCTCTCTCTCTCTCTCTCTCTCTCTCTCTCTCTCTCTCTCTCTCTCTCTCTTTGCAGGCCCTTTTAATCGTGAGTGCTGTTAAGTATGCGCGTCTTATGAAGGAAGCCAGTTATTATGAAACGAGGAAGTTAATTACAGGCGAAAATTAATTACCCTCATCCCAGCAACGATGGCAACCACGCTATTACACAGGCTGATTAACCATCCCCTGGCCAAGAAATGACGTCCGTGATTCATCAAAATCGCCCGGCTTGAAATTAAAAACATCAAAATAACCAAAAACCGTCCAACCAGAATGGCAGCTGCTACAAATGGTGCTGCTGGCTGACTCCCTGCGAAACATACGATGGGTGGGTGGGTGGTTGGTTGGAGGGGTCGGCCCAAGGATAGGAGGAAAAGTTCTAAACGCCTTACGTTTGGCAACCTTAAGACTCATGCCATTCAAACCAGTGACAGGGAAAGGATTGTTACTTTTTGATTTATTTTTTAAAGTGCTAGAAAGTTACCAATATTAATAAACTCGGCCATTAGTACAATAATTAAGAACATATTGCTGGGAAATTTTCATTGCACTGTTTAACGAGTTGCAGATACTAACACGAACCAAATAACAATTTAGAAAAAAAAAAAAAAAAAAAAACTGTCATGATGTACACGTAACGGAATTAACTGCCAGCTGAAGTTTTTAAAACGCGAATTCCTACCTCATCGCCACTTATATATATACATTTTGAAACTATTTCTCGCGAAGGCACTTCAGCCTAAAAAAAAAAAAAATCCAAATCCAATTTATTGACCTAAAGGACCGAAATCGCTTAACTTCTTGTGGGCACAATGCATTCAATATATATAAAAAAAAACATCGCTGTAAAACGAAGTACAGAAGACCATTTCCCAAACTTGATACTACAGTTCATTTTATTGCCTAAGCAGAAATATGCCTTCACGGACTTACTCAGCTATTAAATTTGGCAGAATCTCTGGTATTACTTGAAAATGTACAGTTATGCCCACAAAATGTACACTATGGCCATCATTACAGAAACAAAGAGTGTACGTTTTCTTTAATGAATTAGAATATCGGTTTCAATCTCCTTGAGGAAAAAAAAGTAATCGTTGCGCATTTTTTCTAAATGGGGATGCATTTGAACGGAAGACTTACACTGATGTAAATGCTAGCACTACACTGTAAAAGATTCTCTGAAATTCACGAGCCACTTTCCCTGATTCCTTTCGTGAATCAGAGTCATTTTTCTGATACAACCTTTTCTGTGAAATAACGGAAAGAAACCTGCGGATTTTTCGTATACTCCAGGAAAACTCTGAATTTTCAGAAATCTGTGCGCAATTTCTTTCGTATATTAACGGAAAAATTCAGTTCTGAATTTTTCCGTTTCCATATTGCGAAAACATTCCGGGAATAGGAGAGATTCGTGGGATTACTTGAGTTTTGATTAACTGTTAAATTATATACAGGGTGATTCACAAAGAAGTATACAGTTTCAGCACACTATAAAACAAGACCAATGTAAGATATTTTATGTTACCTGTAGCATAATTGTAGGGGAATGTTTCAAGTTTTTTTTTTTAGAGACAATCACAGAAGTTCTATGTGTGCACCCTTAGTCACACGACACACATCGAGTCGGTAATCCATTTCCGCCCAAACGCGAAGTAAGATGTCTGAACCAAGTGCAGTGATAGTGGCTGTAATGGGCCGCGGGTGGACTAGTGGGCAACGTTCGTGACTGCCACGGAAAGGACCTCAGGTTCGATCCCAGCCAGGTACGAACGCTCGATCCACTAAATACACGCCGTGCGTCGGATGGGCATGTTAAGCCGTCAAACCGCGGGTACTGCCCCCCGTAATAAATAAAGGCGTCTTTCTCCCCCATTCTACTTTGCTTCCGTGTCACTTTCCTATCGGGCACTCTAGCCGAAATCTCCTAGCTTCCTATTTCTAAGGGTTGTTTAAGACCTGGAATCAGACACTCCCTTCCTAAAATCCTCTACATAAAAAAAAAAAAAAAATATATATATATATAGTGGATGTAATACGCTGTTTCAGCTCCGCTAGATCAACAGGAAGGGGAGGGGCGAATACCTTGTCCTTTACGTACCCCCCCCTTCTGGGTGGCCATTGGGTCAGTGGCATGTTGTAGTCCGCGGCTCGTCCAATCCATCGGTGAGGAAGATGTTCATCGACTGACTAGTCACGTGACACGCGCGCTATCGCCTACGTCACTTCCCTCAGTAGCGGGACACACTTTTTATGAGTACATCTACCTAACGGTTCGCAGTTGTGGTCCGTGTCTTCAACTGTTACTGTTTAACAGCATCTGGGAACTGTATACTTCTTTATGAATCACCCTGTATAATATGACTACAAAACTTGTGTTGTTGAGATAAAACAAAAATACCAACGTTTACCACAATCAAAGGTTTATTAAACACCGACTATAGTTTCGCAGAGCTATTGGCTCGGTATCATCAGGACGAATGGAGCGTAAACATTCAAATCATTGTAACATCATCAGAGTTCTGACGGTCACGATTTTTGGTGACTTGTTTCCACGCGCTTGAAAGAAATGGAGTCGACGTCATGTCGTTGACAAGCTGTGAAAAGTTACGGTATATGTGGAAAGCTTTTAATACATTAAGCTTGATAGTCGAATCAGGTTTATCAATAAGCGTAGCATTTGAAAAAAAAAAAAAATGTATGGTTATTTCCGTGACAATGTTGGGCTATAGACGACTTCTTCAGTTCATAGTTCCGTACGTAGGTCTTGTGTTCCTTCACAAAGAAACTTAAAGCCCTGCGGGTCTGTCCTGTATATGAAAGTCAAAATTCACAAGGTATCTGATATATTCCCCAGGAATTTATGTTTTCGACGTAGTCTTTTGATCCGTAAAACTTTATCTTGTTAATGGGTTTAAAAATAACTTTGAAATTAAAACTTTTGAGAATTTTTGAAATTCCGAAGCAAACCTGAGGAGCAAATGAGATAATTGCCCAATCTCTCGTATTGGGAGCTCTGTTAGCGTGAGCGAGCAGACAGGCTTCGGTTTCCTAAATTTTTGGACAGTTATAACGGAAGGGCTATATGCTCTGTGTACAGCAGTTCGTTTAAGAAAATCAAGCTCTTTCTGTAAGGAATACTCAGTTGAGCATATATGTAGTGCACGGTATACAGTACGTATGTGTAGACGGCAGAGATCTTTTGTTTCCATGGGTGATTTGATTTTGCATGTGGGGGTAAGGAAACAGCAAATGGCTTTCGATAAACTGTTGTTCTAAAGGATCCTTCAGAGCGTGACACAAGGACGTCAAGGAATGGTAAGCAGCCATTATTATCAGTCTCGTGTGTGAATTGTATATGAGGACCAATTGAATTGATAAGTTCAACTAATTTAGGTATTTACAAATTCATGCCATTCCAGAGAACAAAAGTATCATTAACATATCGAATCCACAGGTCAAATTATTGTGGTAACATAGTGGTAACGCTGATCGAGTGGCCGTAGTATTTCATTTCCTGTAGACGTTAGTTCATCGTAGCAGTTGATTGGTCTCCTCTTGGGAATGAAATCTGCATTCCCAAGAGGAGACCAATCAATGTTGTTGCAGCAGCAAAAGAATATTTTCTTATCTATGTTGTTTTTAGTGTGTGGTGTTGTTTCTTTGTTGTAAAGTTGAATTACCGAGAGGAGCGAGTTGTTAGTTTAGCTTTTATGCAAATCTATAAAGATAAGTACTAAGATTATACCATTTCAAAGTTATTTTCAATTTTTTAAGGAAGCATACACCGCAAAGTTCCAGTGTATCAGGAAATCTAATAAAAGTGTAAAATTTGCATTTTGCGACATTTGCCAAAACAGTTTTAACATTTGCCCACGGAAGCAGAAACAATATTTTTCGTCATGTAAATGGTCCCAAACACAAAGATAATGTGAAGTGTACTGATAGCAACTCCAAACTGACTACGTTTTTTAAAACATCAGATAATAGTCAAGGACATTTAACTTTTGCCGAATTGTTGTTTACGTCTTTTTTGATACAACACAAAGTGCCATTCAGTGCTGCCAGCCAGGCTGGTCCACTTTTTCGGCAGATGTTTCCAAAAGATGAAACTGCCAAATGTTATGGCTGTGGGGAGACCAAAACGACGGCGATTGTCCACGAAATGGCTTTAGATTGAACTTCCGCTGTTGTGAAACTTTTACAAGAAGGGCCATTTTCTGCAGCATGTGATGGAAGTCATGAAAGTGATTACAATATTATATAATCCTGATATACAAGATGAAGATCAGAAGGTATGTAACATACAGTTTTGAATGCAATGTGTAGGTACTGTTAAAGTGAATATTTCCTTTTTACAGGAAATGTTTAGTTTAGTATTGAAACACCACAGGTTTGCGAGGCTAACATTGAACAAAATTAAGTTTTTTTTTATGGTTTTTTAAATTATTATTTTAAACACAGATAACACTAGTTTAGTTATTGAAATGAAGGATAATTCGCACGTTACGTTCACAAAAATACTCATATGCTGTCCGCGTGCGGTGAATTCAAAACCATGTCCACCAAAATTGCAAAAATAAAAACTTCATTTACAATCTAAAAACAGTTTTAATGCAAGAACTTTCGAGACATGTAATGTCTCATCATCAGGAATTATGTGCAAACTGAAACATGGGGTACACGAGTCTTTATACAAGACACAAAGTGATCAGACTTCCCTGGTGGTGGCCAAAAGTCTATAAAGGTGATGCCATTTCTACAGACCAAAGCTCACATATAATAACACAGAGATTACAATTAAAGTAAACTAAAATTGGAAGTGAAATAATAAAACTTACAGGTGTTCTTCGTCTTCATTATTTGTCCCGGATATGGATTTAAGTAACTTTCTCCATTGGGACGGTACAAACGTAGGAAGCTCTTGGTTCCAGCATAAGTCGCCATACCTCAAAATGAAAAGACTTTCAGCAAGGAAGACTGTCTGTTTGTTGACTCTGGAGTTCAACACCTGTACACCCTCCCAGTCCGGAACATATCCTTCCTGGTAAATGGTCGTAGTAAGCGCCGTGTTTACACGGCCTGTGCGAAGAGCATACTTATGTTCAGAAATGCGGATATTAATCGTCCTTAAGGTGGAACCTATGTAGGAGCTAGGGGTACCATCTGGGTCTTGATTATTTAATGGTATTCGATTGACCCCTGGTCTCTGTAGGTTCGGAATCCCATCTCTGTCATTCCGGACCATAGAAAAGACGCTTCTTGTGGTCACACCAAAATTTCGTTGTTGTGGCATATGCAAATATTTTTACTGCATATTTATTAATATAATTATGTTTTGTTTTGTGGTGAATGGCGTTCGCGCAAAAGTTTTACTGATGCACATTTTCCAAAGTTGGCAAGTATGCACTAATAACCGCACAAACTTCACACAAGGCTTTATGAATTTCGGTTGGGGATTTTCCTCGCAAAGTTTCAATTTTAATTTAGGATCGCTGGTCGCTACGCGCGATCTGACTTGACTCACTTTCTTCCTCCATCTCTACGCAGCAGAATTTTTCGGAACAGGAACAAATTAGCCAGCAAACGTAGACACAACTTTGTATACTGAAGTCTGACTCACAACTGGAGCTACGATTGGAGCGATTGCATCATCCTACGGGCAGCGCCTGCGAAGTGTACAAAGCTTTTGAAATGAGTGACGTATTTGAGTATTTTATTAAACTATCCCCTCCCCGTGCCGAACGTGATAAAAGCCATTACAAAAATGCGTTTTTTATTAGCGTAACAACTTGTATGTGCTGTACTTTTACGCACTTATGGGTGACTTTATCGATGCATATCAATATTTCGAACCTGTGTGGAATAATAGAAGTGACGTTGCGCCTAAGGTTTTGGGTCGCACTTCCGAAAAGTGATGTGTATCGTTTCGCCGTAGTTGTAGTAGGGTTTGTTTACAGTTTGCACCGCGGTTCTTCGTGTGTTACCACGCGCTATAAGAAGTTCCAAGCTATTTCTGCGGGAAGATTTTCACTAGGTTTCTTCAACCATTGTGTCGAGTTTGAACATAACGCGAGCGATTTACAATTTGAAATTTGTTGTTTACTGTGTTTGACTTCCGAAGAGTGTCCGCCAACCGAAGTTGTCTGTGGTTTTGTTTTTACGTTTCAGACCGCTACTTCCATTGCGTAAGTACGCACTACACCGATGCGCCATTGCATTATGACCAATCCCGGTCTAAAGAAATGAGCGCGCCTGGAGAGCGAACGGTGGCGCGGGTGAAGTTCACAGAGCAGTATATATACAACCCGAGGACCGGCTTTCGATTAGTAGAGTGTTCGGAGTCAGAATGGGAGAAGCTGCCGATTTATCGGAGTTTGATAAAGGACAAATTGTGATGGCACGGCGCCCCAGAACTACGATCTCGGAAACGGCGCGGCTTGTGGGGGTTTCTAGGGCTACTGTTGTGAGTACGTATCAAAAGTGGCCTAGTCTGACGAATCAAGATTCCTGGTGCATCGTGTTGACGGCGGACCCTGGATACGCTGATTGCCAACGGAGGATATGGCACCTGGATGCACTGTTGGGGGGAAGGGGGGGACAGGCCGGCGGCGGTGTCATGCTGTGGGCGATGTTTTCTTGGGACACTTTAGGCCCCATTATCCCAATAGGACAATCTCTGACAGCTCTGTCAGGTATCTGAACATCGTTGCTGATCAAGTTCGCCCATTCATGGCAACCGTGTTTCCTGCTGGTGATGGCAACAGGATAATGTGCCATGCCACACAGCCAGAATCGTCAAGGAGTGCTTCGAGGAACATGCTGGTGGCTTTCTGCTAATGCCCTGGCCTCCAAATTCACCTGATATGAACCCAATCGAACATTTGTGGTTCGACTTTGGAAAAACGGGTTCGCGCTAAATCACCCCCCCGAATTGTATGAGAATTGGAGGACCTGATGTTGACAATATGGTACTGGATACCCGGGATACCTATATCGTCACCTCATCGAATCGATGCCTTGCCGAGTGAGTGGCCGCAAGGATTATTAGATAGGTGGCCATAATGTAGTGCCTGATCGGTGTATATTCACTGAAGAGCCAAAAGGTTATGGCCTAGGCTCTGCAGTTAAACGGCGGCGCCGCGTGTGAAGGTCATGAAATGGTATAGTTAACACCACTTGTACTGAGCTTTCTTAATTAGAGTTATTCTTGTTCTTCAGATGGGAAAGGCTGCGGACTTCAGAGAGTTTGAGAAATGCCAAATTGGGTCAGAGGATTTCCATGACGGCAAGGTTTGCGGGTAGTTCACTGTTGACCGTGGTTTTAGCTCCTTCGAAAAGTGGCCTGAGAAGGGAAAACCACGAACCGCTGGCAAGATGTCGGCCAACCAAGGCGCATTGATACTATACTCGGGGCAAACTTAACCTGGCAATGGAACGAAGGCTACAGAGTGTATATTTCCACTGCATAAAATAGTTCTAGTCTAAAAGCTCGTACTCCAGTTTCAAGTGGCACTTAAAAAGTACACAGATGTTCAATATGTTGTGTGTATGTGCATTTAAAAAATTCAGATCTCAGTTTCAGCGGCATTTCTAAAAAATACAGATGTTCGCGTTTGATGACGTCACTGATCGTCCTCTGTCACAGCGTTCTTCTTTGGGTCAGAGTTAAGCCGTCAACCCAGGAGATATTTATTGCTGTGGGGGTTTAGGAGCCATTAGCGGAAGGGTGATGGCGAGATAAGTGTTCCAAGGGCATTTCGCGTTTCTCCTTCTTGATGGTTGTTTTAAGACACTTCTGTCTTTTCAGGTTTTTCCAATGGCATCTGTCGGTCACTACCGGTCTGCAACGTGCGCGGGGGGGGTACTGGGGATATGGTCAGGGCACGGTGACAGACTTGTGGGAGAAGCTCCCTCGCATAATTTCGTAGTGAAGTTTAATTACACACCATTAGTGCGGAGTAATACTGGAAACTGTGAGTGAAAAAGAACCGTAGCATTTGCATCATTGCAAGGATAGCTTTTCCCCGATATAGAGGTGAGCGAACGCTATCGGGTATGGTACGTGCCAGCAGAAGGGATACTGTGGCGCAGCTTGCCGGTAATTTCAGCATTTTGATATACAAAAAACTGAACATCTTTGACCCGTCGTTAAGACTATACTGTAAAAAAATAAGTGGTGTGAATTCACGAAAAATTTCCGGAAATAGCGTGCAACAAAGCTGCCGCCGTCTTTTAACGGAATTTAAGTTTTAAAAGTTTTCGTTTTTTCTAACCAGTATTTTGACCGAATTTCCGGAGTCAGTAATTCCGTTTATTTCAGAAAAAATCCGTTTCAGGTTTTTCCATATTTTTTACAGAAATTTTGGAAAATCTTCGATTTAGACTTCTTCACCCCTTTTTTTCCCCCGTACGAAGTTAACGAGCCCTTTCTTTTAGTCCTCTGTAGGATTTGAACCAGCGATCTTCCATACGGGAAGCGCGTGTCTTACCGTTGATACAGAAACCCATGTACAGAACACTCCACATGTAAGGTAGATCTCTAATTGCTCGTTGATAAAATGTTTTTCTGTTATTAAGGTAGGGGAATTAGTCATATTATTTTCGGCTAGAGCTTATTATTTTTCTTAATGCCTTTGGAATAATTTTATTTTTCCTATACGAGGACTTATTACAAATTACGTATTTTTTCCATCGTGAATTTTGGAAGCAACAGAATGCTTTGGAACTTGGAGTTTTTAATAAACAGAGAAAGAATTTGTTTCTTTAAGAAAAGGTGAAATGTACTGTTTCATGGTATTATTTCACCAAACTCCTAAATATAAAATTTACTCTTGATAGATACAACAACTTTCGTCTTAAGGGATCCACATACTGATAAATAGACACCATACAATCAATAACAAGGAAAAGTACGCCAATTATGTAGAAAATAGTAAAACTAATGCTATGCAGACCTGCTAACGGTTACGATTTTATCGTATTTAGTACGATAAATCATGCTGCAGTACGCTAATACGATTTTGCAGCCAAAAATTCGATTTTTTTAAATAGTCATGTTTTCCCCAAATTTTTCCCTTTTCAGACAGAAGCCTTTAGTAGAATCGCGGCGACAGGCGACGCACGTCGCAGATTTATTTTGGTCCTGCAGACAAAAGCGACATCCCCAGAACCTTATTAAACCATCTTGCAGACTCCCTATCATAGATGCAAGTTTTCCGCCTTTCAAAATTTCCGAAAACGGAAGTTAGACGTAGTGAGGATTTCTTCCGTAATTGTAATTTTTTCTCTCGCGAAGGACGATGTACGTCGCAGAATTATTTTGTACTCATTCCCGTAGCAGAATCACGTCAACGGCCGACGTACATCACAGATTTATTTCGTACTTATCCCCGTAGAAGAATCGCAGTGACGTACATCGCAGGTTTATTTTGTACTCGGCCTCGTAGACGAATCGCGTTTCCTGTCTGGGTTATTTCTGGGGTTTTGGAGACATGGAACATCACATTTCGCACCCCCGCCATTTCGCGCGCTTTCGGTGAAATTCAATTGTGTTTTCGCTAATGATCTGTTCATAAGCATGGTTTTCAAATGAGCAGTCTTTGGACATACGTTGTGCATTGACAAAAATTTTTTTATCGCAGATTTTCGTTTTCATTTTCCTCCCATTCCCCCAAACCCCGGGGAAGGGGGGTCAACTTTATGCATTCCGTGGTAGCTCATCTTCACTAATTTACATTGCTTTTTGTTTCACCTCAATAGCTTCGTCCGAACACGAGATATTCCACTGTACAATGAATCGTGGGACACCCTGTATATAAAACAGACTGTGTGTGTGTCTGTCGGTCGGATTTCACATAGAATTAGGCGACCTAGAGCGACGACATTTGTTATGAAGGTAAACAACTAGTGCACCTCGAAGCGATTTTTTTAAAAATTGAATTTGATTTTTAGTTATTTAATGTTAGGCGTTTCTATCCGATGTAAGTGTCTTTCCGCTTTGTTGACATCAACCTGATCACATCGAACGTTAAGGCGGGCAGAAAAAGTAGTTCACCATAAATTTTAGGCGTTTCTTTTTTAGAATTCCGTTACGACTATTTTCTTTCGTAAATACATTTATTACGCCTTTTTTTGTAAGCGTTGTTTGCCGATTGTATTATGACCTTGAGGGCGGAGAAGAAGAAAAAAAATAGAACGTAGTTTTTCAATCTGCGTTATTAATTCAAAAGTGTCATACGTCAGAAGGTCATCATACTGTGACGACGTTGTGAGCTAGAAAATAGAACGCTGTTTTAACGTAATTCTAAAAAAGAAATGGCTCACATTTATCGTGAACTACTTATCTTCGCGCCTTCGCGTTGGGTGTGATCAGGTTGCATGTAAAGAAAGCGGTAAAGAAAGCAGAAAGGCACATGTTTTTTGTTAAGTGTTGCTTGCCAATTGTATTATGACCTTGAAGGTGGAGGAGAAAAAAAGAAAATAGAACGTTGTTTTTCAATCTCCGTTATTAATTCAAAAGTGTCATACGTCAGAAGGTCATCATACTATGCCTCAATCTCACAGAAAGAAACAATGTGTAAGAAGAACACAAAGGAATGGATAGAGAGAATCAAAGAAGGAGAAGAGAACAAGAAACAGCGGAAGAACGAGAAAGAAGGCTGGAACAATATAGGATTTCCAGCTCACAATCAAGGGCACAGGAATCATACCAGCAGCGAGAAAGAAGACTGGAGCACAATAAGACTTCTACGGCGCAATCGAGGGCACAGGAAACACTCCAGCAACGGGACACACGACTTCAGCATAATCGACTCCGGCTAATGCTCGGTTGAACATCTGGAGAGAAAAAGAAAATGCAGCATTCGTCTACAGCCCGTTCGTGGATTACGTCTCTAATCCATCATGTGTCATTGGATCAATGTCATTAACGTGACAATACTGAGCAGCCATGAAATGGAAAGGTGAAGACCCAGGTATGTGTTGTAATGGTGGGAAGGTTCAGTTGCCATTATTGCAGGATCCTCCAGAGATATTACGTATGTTTTTGACTGACAACTCATCAGATGCAAAACATTTTCAAAACAACTTACGCCGTTATAATTCTTGTTTTCAGATGACATCATTTGGCACAACTAAAAAATTTAGACAGTCTGGTTACATGCCCACATTTAAGCTACAAGGACAAGTGTATCATAGAATCGGTAGTCTACATCATTTACCCAATGAACAGCCAAAATGTTTGCAGATCTACTTTGTATGCGATGATACCCAGCAAACCGACGTTGCAGGAATGTGCCGCAAACAAGACCCGAAATAGTATTGAAGCTGCAAGAAATGCTTCATCGAGAAAATGCTTATGTCAAGAGCTTTAAAACGGCTCTAGAAAAGATTACTCCTGAATTAAAATTGGTTATTTTAACAGACAGAACTCCACCAGGTGAACACGAGGGACGATTCAATGCACCGACGACATCAGAAGTGGCAGCAATCATGTTGGGAGAACAACATGGAACGAGAGACATAGTCTTAGAATTGGAAAAGAGCACCATCAAGAGAATTGCCAATACTCACAGGTCCTACGATGATCTACAGTATCCATTAATGTTTTGGCAAGGAGAAGATGGATACCGTTTCCAACTGTTTCAAACAAACACATCAACTGGAATATTGTCATCTAAGAAGATGTCTGCTATAGATTTTTATGCCTTTAGGATTATGGTACGTTCTTCAAGTTTCAACATCATACTGCGAAGCAAACACCTTTTCCACCAATTTATTGTGGATATGTATGCCAAAATTGAATCTGAAAGGCTGAGGTACATTCAACTTAATTTGTACTTCAAAGTTGTATAAACCTTGATATACCAGTCTTAATTTAATTGCCGATATGGCTTTTACTTTATACTATCACTAGCCCGTCAACGACGGGTACAACAGGCTAGTATATAAATAAGCGTTTCCCAGCTTTCGTGCATCAACCAGATGGCTTTTTCAATGAAGTTAGAAACTTTTTTTTTGCAGTTTCTGTCTGATTTCCTTGAAAAAACTATCTGGTTGATGTGCGAAAGCTTGAAAACGCTTATTTATATATTCCTACGCCAATGAATCGTATCACTAGTATGGTTTTACTATTTTCTATCAATTTAATAGTTAATCAAACCTCAAGTGTTTCTGCGAATCGCTCGTTTTGCCAGAAATTTTCGTCATATGGATAGTGAAAAGGCGAGAACAGAATTTTCCTGTTAATATACTAAATGAATTTCGGAAATGTTTCTGTAAATTCAGAATTTGTTGGGTAAGAAAACTTGCTGCAATTATGACTTTCCCAAAACCTCATTTCACGACGAAGTCTGGTGAGTAATATGCTTCACTGTGTAAGCAAAGCGAATAGAATCACGGAAATGCCTCGTGAATTTCAAAATTTTTTGGTAAAGTACTAATTCACATTTTCATAATACAGGATACTTTTAGGTTAAGAAAAGAAACACGTCATTCCTTAAAACCTAAGGAGATGAATCCAGCATGATATTTTATTACACAATATTTTTTCAAAAACAACGACGTCTTTATCCAAGAATATGAATGAAAAATTTACGTATCTGAAAAGACAAGACGTCACACTTTTATGATAAATACCATGATTACTTCTCGCTGTACTGATAATGTAGCTGACATGACGAACAAAGGAATAAAAAAGAAATGTAATCTGAAGTAATCCAGACGAAATTAATGAATCAAAAAGCAGCATCTAAACAGGTAACGATCAAAAATAAAAAGGAGTACAAAGATAGGAAGAAAAGTGCGCAACACAAAAAATGCAGACGAATGGTACTGACGAAAAAATCAGAAATCCCATCAGAAAGTAATTGAAGGCTGAAAAGAAACTCGGCGCTTTCGTTTCGAATGAAGAAAGTGTTTTCTACGTCCATTTCCCAACGGTCGCGGTTAATGAGAAAAACAATTTCCTCACTTAATCCCTTCTGCTCCCGTCAAGGGCGAAAATTCCTTTGGCCTTATATTAACGAAGGATTGAATGTTGCTCACGCCTTGACATTTCCACAACACAAACGAATATTAAAACTTTAATTAAACCTAGCCGTTGTTTTCTTCAGTCACTTTTTTTACCCACCGCTTTCACAAAGAACGCAAGTTCAATTAGATATAAGAAAAAGACAGCCCGTACATAAGAAAAGAAAATCTAAACAAAAAAGGGGGGATGCAGTGTTCTTAAGGAACATTAAAATTAGTCATTATAAGCGAAATAAAACATTTTTTCCTTCTCCGTATTTCATATTCTTTACCAGCCAGTAATTCACCATTTTTTGCATGCATATTTTCTCTGTCGGTTAAGCATTTACGGGAGGGTACTAAAATTCTCATTATAATAACAGGAAACATGAGGATTTTGAATTATGCCAATAAATCCTGGTCTGACAGATAAAGATTAAAGTGTTCGTAGTGCAAATGACTCTTTTTAGTAAAGTTCTGCGAATGTTCATGTATTCACAAGATTCATACGACGTAGTTATTTAGTTATTTTAGGATTCTTAGCCCAGATATTCTTTGCAGAATATTGGAGCTAAGAATCCAACTGTTATGCAATAATATATATATATATATATATATATATATATATTCTATAAAGAAGATACCTAAGCAAAAAAATACATATATAATTTTGACTCACACCTAGTACAACATAGAAAAGGTTATGTATCTACCTGTGTGAGTAAAAGGAGAAAAGATAAAAAAATAAAATAAAACAACTGAATGTAGAAGGTGTCGAGAATACTGAGCCCTGGCCTTATCAAGGACCAGCAAAAACTCTGCATTTTCTCACCTCTACAAAGACCTAGTTGGAAATGGGTTGCTGCAAGGCCATAGATGCAAGTAACATTCCCACCTAAAATAGTTTAAAAAATATATATATATAAGTCATGTCCTCCGTAGAGTAGCATTATCTTTAACTTATTCTCGTTTTCGTGCTGTCATAAGTTGTAGAGTAGGGGGTTTTAGACTCAAGTTTTCTTTCAAAAATCTGTTCGTTATAAATTAACATTTCCTTTTTAATTGCAATGTAAAATTTGGATTTCTTTTGCATTGTTTTTCAGGTTTGGATTCTCTCTCAGGCGGGCTTGGAATTTCGTTATAGCTGAAAATCATTTCTATTTATTGTGTCACTCTCGCGGCTTGGGTTCTCTTTGGTCTTCTTCTCTCTGTTTAATAGTAGCGGATGAAGAGCATGGGTCGGGCCATGAGGGTTAATGGATGCAAGCGAAATTGTTAACTAGTGCTAGGTCATGCTACTCTACGGAGGACATGACTTATATATATATATTTTTTAAACTATTTTAGGTGGGAATGTTACTTGCATCTATGGCCTTGCAGAAACCCATTTCCAACTAGGTCTTTGTAGAGGTGAGAAAATGCAGAGTTTTTGCTGGTCCTTGATAAGGCCAGGGCTCAGTATTCTCGACACCTTCTACATTCAGTTGTTTTATTTTATTTTTTTATCTTTTCTCCTTTTACTCACACAGGTAGATACATAACCTTTTCTATGTTGTACTAGGTGTGAGTCAAAATTATATATGTATTTTTTTGCTTAGGTATCTTCTTTATAGAATGTGAATTCTGAATTTTCAAAACTGCTGCGTTGCGCGTTTTGATTTTCAGGTTATTTTGCACCCTTCGTGTTAAATTCTAAAATTTTTTCCTTAGTCTTCAGTTTTGCTCTTAAGTATATATATATATATATATATATATATATATATATATATATATATATATATATATATATATATATACAGTATATATAATATAATCATTGTCAACCATTATCAATCCACTGCTGGACGAAGGTCTCTCCAAGCCTCTTCCACAACGGTCTGTCTTGTGACAGTCTCCACCAAGTTACTCCCGCATACTTTCGAATTTCATCCATCCATCCCCCATGTGGTCTTCTTCTGCGTCTTTTCCTGTCCCTTGGAATCCAATCTAAAATTTTGGCTGTCTATCGATGGTCTGTCCTTCTCTTGTCATTTTTCTGATCCACGAGTTCCTCTTCATATCTCTCCTAGTTACACCAAGCATGCACCTCTCCATGCTTTTTTGAGTTGTCTGCAGCCTTTGTATGTCTCTTTTAGTTAAGGTCCACGTCTCTGCACCATACGTAAGCACTTGTAGGATGCATTGATCAAACACTTTTCTTTTAAGACATAATGGCATATTGCTCTTGAAAATTATGCCGTTTTTTCCAAAAGCTCTCCTGGCAAGTTTTATACGCCGATTAATTTCTTCATCAATGTGACCCTCACTTGATATCTGCTCTCCAAGATAAACGTAGGTATCTGTTATCTCCAGCTTTTCTCCATCAATCGATAAATCTTCATTTTTTGTAAAAGCATTGTACATCACTTTTGTCTTCTGAGAGTTCATTTTTAGTCCCACTTCTTTACTCTTGTCAGCAAGTTCCTGGATCATACTCTGCAACTCTGATGTGGTATTTGAAAAAATGACTACGTCATCAGCAAAACTAAGGGGAGTTAGATAATCTCCATTAATCTTTATCCCTTTGTTTTCCCAGTTCAGTGATTGAAAGACATTTTCCAATGTCGCATTAAAGAGCTTAGGAGATATGGTGTCACCTTGTCTCACTCCTTTTCCAATTTTTATGTGTGTTGTATTATCAAACAGCCGAATCTTTGCACTTGCATTTTCATAGATGTTATTAATAATGCTAATGTATGCATCTTCGATACCGCAGGATTTTAAAGCCATTGTAACTGCTGTTGGTTTTACCGAATCAAAGGCCTCTTCATAATCGATAAAAGCCATGCATAATGGAAGTTCATATTAGCTTGCTCTTTCGATTAGTTCTCTCAGTACGTGGATATGATCTATTGTGCTGTAGCCACTCCTGAATCCAACTTGTTCTCTCGGTTGAGCCACGTCCAGTGCTACCTTCAAGCTGTGTAAAAGAACTTTAGTGAAGATTTTATAAACCACTGATAGGAGGCTGATAGTTCTGTAGTTCCTGAGATCCTCAATGCCACCTTTTTTATGTAGCAGGATCATTGTAGCGTTGTTTCAATCCTCAGTAATCTTCCCTTCATTAAGGCATCGAGTGAAAACTTGGGCGTGTACTGTTTCAATTTCTCCATTTGCTTCTTGTATGATGTCTACAGTAATTCCATCTTCTTCTTGATCTTTTCCCGCTTCATGTTCTTGATTGAATATGCATCTTCTGCTGGGAGGACTGGAAGGACTCGGGTACCTTTCATGATGTCTGGAGTACATGTATCATCCCTTTTATATAATTTGGAGTAGAAATCTTTCACTCTTGTCAAAATTTCGCCTTTATTTCTTATTACAGAACCATCTTCTTTTCTTAGTGCCATAATCTGTTTTCTTCCCTTACTTAGATGTCCCTTTGCTTATCTTTAGGCTTTGGTTGTCTTCAATTGCTTTCCGCACTAGTTCACAGTTGAATTTCCTTACGTGCTCAGTGATACTTTTTCGTACTGTCTTGCATAGCTCTGCAGTCAGCATGGCTCCACATACCTGTGAACACCTTCCAGTACATTATTGAGTCACTTCCAGCCCGCCGGTCGCAGCGTGGACAGCAGCTAGACGGGCTGTTAGTGATTCAATAATGTACTGGAAGGTGTTCACAGGTATGTGGAGCCATGGTGACTGCAGTGCATCTGACAGCTGCTGGAGGGAGCGTGGTGGAGGATCCATACAGCGAACAGCACGATCGTGGTGGTCCCTCAGATGCTCGATTGGGTTTAAGTCTGGGGAATTAAGTGGCCAAGGAAGTACTTTGAAGTCTTCAGCGCGCTCTTCTAACCACTCTCGGACATTTCTAGCTGTGTGACTCGTCGCATTGTCATATTGGAAGATCTCATCCGCCCCAGGGAAGACAATCAGCATGTATTGGAGTACATGGTCTGTAAGGATGGATTCATAACCAATTCGGTCCATAGTCCCTTCCACAGGTATGAGTGGACCCAGGGAATGCCACGAAAATATTCCCCAGACCCCACCAGATTGTGTTCTTCCAGCAATGGTTGAAGAGTGTTTGCTCTCCAATGTTTCTCACCTCATACGCCAACGTCCATCCGTTCGATAAAGCAAAAAACGTGACTCATCGGAGAATGCAATGCCATCCTTTGCCAATCAACGGAGGTCCAATTGCGATACTGCCGCGCAAATGTAAGCCTTTTCTACCAATGAACCTTCGTTAGCATAGGTGTAGTAAACATCCGTCAGCATCCGAGCCCCATACGCAGCTGGGTTCACTGAATATTCGTTTTAGACACACTTCCGGTAGCCCACTGTTTCAATCGGCCAGTGATTTGCTCCACTGTAGCGTGTCGATCGGCCCTCGCGCACCTTCGCAGCCGACGTTCACCTCTCACATCAGTGGCACGTGGTGCTCCGCCGTTTCCACGTCGCTTATTCGCAATGGTGCCATTTCTCCAATCCCGATATACTTTAACCACAGCAGCACGCGAACAGTTCACAAACTGCGCTGTTTCAGAAATACTACCATCCTTGGTTCGAAAGCCGATAATCATCCCTTTTTGCAAATCTAATAAATCGCTCCTTTTATCCATTACAGCAACGAGTGATATGTTTCAAGAATGCCTACAGCACACCTTATTTACCGTCCAAGCTAGCTCACGAGACGTGCCTTCTTTCATTGGCTACGCGCTGTTGACGTCAAAAGTAGGAGGTGGTCACAATAATGTGACAGGACTGTGTGTGTGTGTGTGTGTGTGTGTGTGTACATATACAGGGTGATTCAGCTAAGCGTGTACAAACTTCTTGGAGAGGTAGGTTGCACAAAGACAAATCGAAAGCACATAGCAATGCAGGGTCGAAAACGCCATCTTCATGTGCTAGTGTACAGAGAGGACGGCAAATGAAAGAGTAGCACGTAAGAGAACAAAATGCTTTTTACTACTCACACGACATTTGCGAAATGCATTGAGGTTAGAGACGGTATTCAAAGTTGCGGACACGCTTGACATCATCGGCGCATGGAATCACGTACATTTTGGAAAATTCCTGGCGTTTCTCGGACTTCCGAAGCAGCTACGAGACGCGTGCTACAAGGTCGTTATCACTTTTAACGAGGGTGTCGTGCCTTCTTCTGCAGGTAGCTACATTGCGCAAATGAAATGCGGTGAGGCTAATCCTCAGGTCTTAGTGTCTGAACGCGCTGCATATGATATGGATGCAATCGGTCTTCGCGCAGAACCCTCAGTGGATAGCGACAGACCGAGCCGATGTGCAATTGCTCGTCAGTTGGAACTTGGAGTGTCTGCTGCATGACTTAACACATTCTCTACGATGGCAGGAGTGCGTACTGATCGCTCCCAACACCTGGCATGCCTCTGGAAAGAGCTAGTGTCGCATAACCTCTTATGCAATCGTGCAAACACTTGGTGGTTTGGCACTCGTTTCATCGGGTACCTTTCCTGGTACAGTCGCACGGCGGCTCGTCCGTTGCAGTCCGCAGCTACGTATGCAAGGTGCAGATCAGCCATTTCCGCGTTCGTGAACTCAGCCATTGTACTACCTCTATGGGCGGTTTACAAATGACAGTATGCTAAAAGAACGTATGAGCAGTCTCTATCTGGACAATTTTGCCCTACCAACTCTGTAGCAATACTATGGAGCCGCCCCGGTGGCGCAGTGGTCTAAGACGCTGGCCTCTGATCATTCGTCCGTAAGGGGTCCGATTTCGAATCCCGGTCAGGCATGGATGTTGTGTGTTTGTCTTACGGCACTGGCTCTCTCCCTTCCCTGGAACCAGCGACCCTAAATTAGGGACGGGCGACTGCTTATAGCCCATTGAGTTGCTCACGGTGGTCGTGAAACCTCCAATCAAAAAAAAAAAAAAATACTATGGAGCCGAGCCTCGTTTGTACCAGCAGGATAATGCACCGAGCCATAAAGCAAAGGACTGTTACGGCATGGTTTGACGATAAATTCGTATCGTGTGTGTACTGGCCAGCACAGAACACTGATCTTAATCCCGCAGAGCTCCTATCGGATGAATTAGAGCGCCGCATAACCAAGGCCAACTACTAAGCAGTAGTTAGCGGGAGCATTATGTACTGAATGGAAGCGCACACATGGCTGTGCTCTAAAACCTTGTCGAAAGCATTCCTCGAAGGATCAGTACGTGCATTAAGGCCGAAGGTGGACCGACACCGTACTAATGTATGTCAGTAAATGCTATGAGGTGTTTCTCTTCTAGGTGTCAGGTGACTTTCGTCAATATAGTTTGTATGTCGTTTGCCAACGGTACCATTTACCGCATGGTTGTGGTGGCCTGTAATGTAAATGGTAGCTCCCTTCCCAGTTTTTTTATTGTCACCTCGTGTGTGTGTGTGTGTGTGTGTGTGTGTGTGTGTGTGTGTGTGTGTGTTACATACCATCAGATGGAGGTGTGTTAAGATTTGGGGTGGAGTCGTAGGAAATTTGTAAGGTTGGATGCGTGTGTATAGATCCCTGAAACGTGCTTATACGCGTGTATGTATGATGTTAATATTAGATTTATTCTTAGTAGTGACGTACTTTTCTTGTGTTATATGGCTTTCATTACTTCCTGTTTAATGGTTTCTACTTTCTATATATTTATTTATTCAGCCCTGATTTCAGATTTTATATTACGATATTTGATGACCTTTCTATCATATGTAATGTTTTAATAACTTTGTCATCCTGATGAAATGTTTATTATTTCCGAATCTTAAAAGAGGATTTGATTAACGTATATAAATTCTCAAGAAAAAAGCTGTGAAATAGATTGTGCATTGTGCTACAGTGTCACGACTCTTATTTAAAAAAAAAGCAGAAGCTTTTGCTCCTGAAACCGAAACCACTGCCTTTTCAGACAGCGACCTCTTTTTTTTTTTTTTTTTTTACTGGCCGCAGCGTAAACTGCGCATGCGTTTGGGAATCTCGATTCCAGGCCGTATGATAGAGGTATTAGGTTGCATGCTTTAAAGGTTGTTTGACATACGGAGCATTAAGAAAAAATTCTTAAGACTGATATGAAAAACTGTGAGAGGGGAAGGGCTGATAAAATGCGCTTCGAGGTCTTAAAATCTTAAATATTCATGAGGTGTTAAGGCACAATTTTGCTACGGTGTTGGGAAGCGACGAAAAATATTTCAAGTGTGAACGTAATAAAAGATTGACGTCACAAATTCGTAAATATTCATGAGACGTATTTTTTCCCCCTAGCTCTTTCTATTTTCCTTTTTGAATTCGTTATGAGAAGCGGTAACACATCAAACTGCGCTCAGATTTTTTTTCATTCTTCGTGAAACTGGAAACTCCTCGCGCGATTTTGTTTTTAGGAGTAGAAGTAATTTTTGCCATCGTACAAAAATTGCATTTGGATGGGACTCTACAGTTTCTTTATGAATGAATAAATGAGATTTGCTTTAAACCGATTTATCACCTTCAAAACGGTAATATTTTTTTTGGTGAGAAACATGCTAATTTAGAGAGCTATGCCCCTTTTTCTTTTTTGTAGCTCTTTCTTGTTTCGCAAATAAAGTAGGACGATGCCCTGTGTCTCTTTTCATTGTTGTTGGGATCTCCCTCCCCCATAAGTGTCATAATCCGTTCACGAGGATGTCATGCAGAATTAAAATCGAAACAGGCTCGCTAATTTTGTTCCGGCAGAATAAATAATTTTCGAAACCCCTTGCTACGAATTTCCTACCAGGTGGCCTGCCGTCGATTTTAGGACAGTTAACATCTGTTGTAGCAAGTTAAGGAGTATATTATTTTGCAAAATATTGATAATATACACGCGATTCTTCATGATCTTCGCTTTTCCCATCGTGTGGCTCGAGAGGGGTTAGTCTTGAACAAAAATCGCGCATACTACCGATTGAACTAAAAAATACACAGTCGAGTCACATTATTGTGACCACCTCCTACTTTTGACGTCAACAACGCGTAGCCAACAAAAGAAGGCACGTGTCGTAAGCTGCCTTCGAGGGTATATAAGTTGTGCTCAGGACCGGATTTAGACCTTAGTGGGCCCCTAGGCTAAGACATTTGAGTGCGCCCCCAAATAACATATGACTAAGAATCATTATTGAAATCCGTTAAGGCACGAAACTGTAACTACTGAATTATCTGCAGAGTTCTCAAAATAAGTCACTGCGTTTTCCAATGCTCTCATAAGAACATTAGTTAAAAGCTTAAGATTCCTAAATTTCATCTTGGATTTTTTAATGATTAAGCATTGTATTCTTTTCTTAGTGCATCTTCTTTATTATGCAATGTTAAGCCATAGGGCAATTCGACCATTAACGGTTCCAAGTGCAAATTGGGAGGTGTGGGTGAATGGTAGTGAAATTTGCGCAGGCATGCATCTTGGGCTCTTGGTCATAGTGAGCCCAAAGGCTATAGCCCTTAAAGACCCCCCCAATCTGGCACTGGTTGTGCTGCAGGCATTCTGAAAACATGTCACTCCTTGCTGTCATGAATAAAAGGAGCGATTTATCAGATTTGCAAAGGGATGATGATAGGCTTTCGTGCCAAGGGTGGTATTATTTCTGAAACAGCGCAGTTTGTGACTGTTCGCGTGCTGCTGTGGTTAAACTGTATGGCGATTGGAGAAATGGCACCATTGCGAATAAGCGATGTGGAAACTGCAGATCACCACGTGCCGTTGATGTGAGAAGTGAACGTCGGCTTCTGAGGTACGTACGGGCCTATCGACACCCTTACAGGGGAGCAACTCACTGGCCGAATGAACCAGGGGGCTACCAGAAGTGTGTCTAAAACGACAGTTCATCGAACCCTGCTGCGTTTGGGGCTTCCATGCAGACGGATGGTCACTGCACCTATGCTAACGAAGGTGCATCGCAGAAAAGGCTTCTTACATTTGCGCGGCAGTATCGGACTTGGACCTCCGCTGATTGGCAAAGAATCGCATTGCATTCTCCGATGAGTCACGTTTTCTGCTTCATCGAACGGATGGACGTTGGCATATAAGGCGAGAAACATCGGAGATCTAATACTCTTCAACCATTGCTTGCAGAACACAAGCTGGTGGGGGCAGCGTTATAGTCTTGGGAATGTTTTCGTGACATTCCCTGCGTTCACTCATACCTGTGGAAGGCACTATGGATCGAATTCGTCATGAATCCACCCTTGCAGACCACGTACACCAATACAAGCTGATTGTCTTTCCTGGGGAGGATGGGATTTTCCAGCATGACGATGGGACGTGTCACACAGTTAGAAATGTCCAAGATTGGTTGGAACAGCGCGACGAAGACTTCACAGTACTTCTCTGGCCGCCTAATTCCCCAGACTTAAACACAATTCAGCATCTGTGAGACCACCTCAATCGTGTTGTTCGCTCTATAAATCATCCACCAATCCACCATGCACCCTCCAGCAGGTGTCAGATGCACTGCAGTCAGTATGGCTCCACATACCTGTGAACACCTTCCAGCACCTTACTGAGACACTCCCAGCCCGTCTAGCTGCTGCCTGCGATTCACGCGGCGGTTACTCTGGATATTAGCTAGTAGTCACAATAATGTAACTCGACCGTGTACAACGTAATGGTTAGTTGCGTATGCGGTAAAAATGAAGGCGATCTATTTGCGCGATGATTTCGCTATTAATTCGGGTGAATTGGCCATTTTGTTTTCTGTTGCAGCTTATTATTTTACTGAATAGGTTTGTAATTTTTTTTTTTTTTTTTTTTGTAGGATGAGTTTTTGTACTATTTTATACACTGAGTGGCCACTTTATAATGACCACCCCTCAATACTTCGTTTGGCCACCTTCTGCCTGTTCTGTCAAAGTCGCTAGACTTGCTCTCATTCCTTCCGTTTCTGTGTCCTGCCCAAAAGGCGAGCTCGCTGTAGCTGGCTGGGACCTAAAATCTACTCACTGTGGACGGAAGTCCTACAAGAAAATGACTTATCCGCGTAGAGTGCAACGAGACGAAAACCCACGCGCTGCTAAGGGTGCCAACCATTACGGTTTCGGCCACAGGATTACGGACAGGTTGGAAGAATCGCGGATTTCGATGTATTTCGTAAAAGTTCGCGAATTTTGTGTCCTTTTTTGTTAAAATCATGGTTTAAACTGATGGGTTCCATTTCAACTCAGGCAGGGTCGTACCATCATGGTCTCAGATTTCTCTAAAAAAATTAAGGGGTGTTCCTTGACTAAAATAAGGAGACCTATATTTTTTTCTTTCTGCAAGAAAAAATTTTCCCTTCGAGAAAGAGGGTTTCAAATCTTGCACCGTCAAACAAGCTCTCTAGAAAACGGTTATTTTTCCTAACTTCAGCGAGTCATTGCAGCAGAGTTAAAAAAGATATCGTGTTCCTGTATTTTTTTACATTGTGTGTATAACATATAATAATATATGGTGCTAATATTTGCTACACATCGTATGATTAAAATTTAAAAAAAATCGTAAACTTTGTGATTTTTTAAAAAAAATTGAATTTTTTAAGTTTTTTTTTAAACAGGTTTGGGTGGAGTTTTTTCTATATTCGTTTTTTTCGTTAAAGACATACAAATGTGCACTTTATTTGTAATTTTTTGTGTGTCTGTGAAACTGCTAGTTTCCGCGTTTCGGCAGCGTTAAAAACAGCCGATTTTGAAAAATCTCTAACTTTGCCAACGATTTTCTCAAAAAGGCCATTTTTTAAAATTCTGAAAATTAAATCCCTGTTTCATTATCAACAGGAGAATATCTGTGTAAATTTTTACGGACGTAAAAACGCCCGTTTCCGAGTTACACGCGTTTGAATTCGGTTTGAAAGCCTACGATTTCCCGTGTTCTAAAGGCGCCATTTTGCAAAAATCTCAGGCGCAAAGTACGTACGTTATCTCTCCCCGAATCAAAGCGTTAGATATTCTTTGCTCGAATGATGGAATGAGAGCATTGGGTCAACTGGCCCTGGTTGGATACATCCACCTCACCCTTCCCCGAGTGATGACATGCCTATAAAACTGTCGGGGGGGGGGGGTAACAAATACATAAAGAAAATTCTTGCTGCTCCACTAACAAAGTTGAGTTGCGAAAGACAGCAGCAGTTGTTTGTTTACGTATATACTTAAACATCGCATAAAAAAAGACTATGAAAGAGTAGAAAACTGTTGTGAAATAATTTTAAGAAAAAGAGTGCAGGCACGTGTACCGTAAGTTAATTTTCGATGGCTAAACACCCTTGAGTTTTTCTGGGAGTTGCTAATTGTAGGCTACTGTCAGAAGAGCAGTTGCTGTTTTGTTATAGTTGCTAAAGTTAACCTCAGTTTTTCGTAATAGTAAAATATTCGCTCAGGAGAGTTTTGTCCTCTGCGAACGGGGGAGAAGGTGCGCTCTTGACCTCGCTGCTGGGGGTTGATAGCGCTTGTCGCTACCGAAACTCTGCTTACGTCCTCTCCAAAACGTAATGGCAATTGTCTAATCTACTAAATAAATAACAATTAACACATACGCGTGCATGCTTATTCATAAAATGTAAATTGAGTATATTTCCTGTTCAATCAACTGATTTTACAAGTAGAATACATATACAACTTATGCACTTATAATGGTGTAAAATTTTTTATCTATTTAAAACATATTCAAAGATTTCAATTTTTTTAAAGAGGGGGGGATTGTGTTCTTAGTGATTTCCACCTGGGCCAGGATAAACCATGCACTGCCCATGGCTTCTGTTCCCTTAGAAGATAATCCTGGATCGATGGGAGACCAGCGGAGTTTTGACCCCCCCCCCCCCCCCATCTTCCTCTCACGTGGTGGTGAGGTGTCTCAAAGCTAGGTAGCTTTCAAAAATGTTTCAAGTTAGTTGGCTGGTAACAGAGAGGGATTCCATTTCAACTCTGGCAGGGTCGTACCATCACGGTCTCAGATTTCTCTAAAAAAATTAAGGTGTTTCTTGATTAAAATAAGGAGACCCATATCTTTTCTTTCGGCAAGAAAAATTTTCCCTTTGAGACAGAGGTTTTCAAATCTTCCACCGTCAAACAAGCTCTCTAAAAAACGGTTATTTTTCCTAACTTCAGCGAGTCATTGCAGCAGAATTAAAGATATTTTGTTCTGGTATTTTTTATTACATTGTGTGTATAACGTATAATAATATGTGATGCTAATCTTTTTTACACATTGTATGATTAAAATTTTAAAAAATCGTAAACTTCGATTTTTAAAAAAAAATTGAAATTTTAAGATTTTTTTTAACTGGTTCAAATGGAGTTTTTTTTTTCTGTACTCGTTTTTTTGTTAAAGACATACAAATGTGCACTTTATTTGCAATTTTTTATGTGTCTGTGAAACTGCTAGTTTCCGCAGCGTTAAAAACAGCCGATTTTGAAAAATCTCCAACTTTGCCAACGATTTTCTCAAAAAAGCCCCTTTTTAAAATTCTGAAAATTAAATCCCTGTTTTATTATCAACAGGAGAATATCTGTGTAAATTTTCCCGGACCTAAAACCGCCCGTTTCTGAGTTAGACGCGTTTGAATTTGATTTGAAAACCTACGATTTCTCCGTGCTCTAAAGGCGCCATTTTGGAAAAATCTAAAGCGCAAAGTACGTATTCTCTTACTCGAATGAGAGTGTTGGATCCGTCCATCTGACCCTACCCTGAGCGATAACATGCCTAAAAAAACGGTCTTGGAAAAAAAAATATCAAATCTATATATATAGAGAATTGAATGTATGTCAATTTAGAACCATCAAACTTGGTATACTATCTCATGGTACCCTAACTTAGACCGTAGACGGTTTTGGAAGAGGGCCCGGGTCAAAGGGCCCCACGCAAAATTTCCGTAAAATCTAGTTTTCAATTTAGAACCATCAAATTTGGTATACTTTTTCTTGGCACCCTAACTTTGACTAGACGGTTTTGGGAAGGGGTCGGAACCCGGGGTCAAGCCCCCACCCCTACAAAATTTTCGTAAAATATTTTACAAAGTTAGGGTGCCAAGAAAAAGTATACCAAATTTGATGGTTCTAAATTGAAAACTAGATTTTACGGAAATTTTGCGTGGGGCCCTTTGACCACGGGCTCCCACACACGCAGGGCTCTACCCCCCTTCCAAAAACCATCTACGGTCTCAGTTAGGGCACTATAGTTTACAAGTATATTTTACGGAAATTTTGTGTGGGGCCCTTTGACCCAGGGCTCCGACCCCTTCCAAAAACAGTCTGCGGTCTAAGATTTGTATGTCTTTTCCAAATTTGGTGGTTCTAAATTGAAAACTAGATTTTATGGAAGTTTTGTGTGGAGCCCCTTGACCCCGGGCTCCAACCCCTTCCAAAAACCGTCTACGGTTTAAGTTAGGGTACCATGAGATAGTATACCAAGTTTGGTGGTTCTAAATTGAAAACTGTAAATTTGTTTAGCAGACATACATTCAATTTTATATATATATAGATTTTTTTTTTTTTTTTTTTTCCAAGACCGTTTTTTAGGCATGTTATCGCCCAGGGTAGGGTCAGGTGGACGGATCCAACGCTCTCACATTCGGGTAAAAGAGTGCGTACTTTGCGCCTGAGATTTTTCCAAAATTGCGCCTTTAGAACACGGAGATATCGTAGGTTTTCAAATCAAATTCAAACGTGTTTAACTCGGAAACGGACGTTTTTAGGTCCGTGAAAATTTACACAGATATTCTCCTGTTGATAATAAAACAGGGATTTAATTTTCAGAATTAAAAAAAGGGCTTTTTTTGAGAAAATCGTTGGCAAAGTTGGAGATTTTTCAAAATCGGCTGTTTTTAACGCTGCAGAAACTAGCAGTTTCGCAGACACATAAAAAATTGCAAATAAAGTGCACATTTGTATGTCTTTAACAAAAAAAAACGAGTACAGAAAACAAAAACTCCATTTGAACCAGTTAAAAAAAATCTTAAAAATTTCAATTTTTTTTAAAATCAAAGTTTACGATTTTTTAAAAATTTTAATCATACGATGTGTAAGAAATATTAGCATCAAATATTATACATTATACACACAATGTAATAAAAAATACCAGAGCAAAAGATCTTTTTTAATTCTGCTGCAATGACTCGCTGAAGTTAGGAAAAATAACCGTTTTTTTAGAGAGCTTGTTTGACGGTGGAAGATTTGAAACCCTCTGTCTCGAAGGAAAATTTTTTCTTGCCGAAAGAAAAGATATGGGTCCCCTTATTTTAATCAAGGAACACCCCCTTAATTTTTTAGAGAAATATGAGACCGTGATGGTACGACCCTGCCAGAATTGAAATGGAATCCCTCTCTTATTACCAGCCAACTAAGTTGAAACATTTTTGAAAGCTACCTAGCTTTGAGACACCTCACCACCACGTGAGAGGAGGGGGAGGGTGTCAAAACTCCGCTGGTCTCCCATCGATCCAGAATTATCTTCTAAGGGAGCAGAAGACATGGGCAGTGCATGGTTTATCGTGGCCGAGGTGGAGATCACTACGAACACACTCCCCTCCCCCTCCCTCTTTAAAAAATTGAAATCTTTGAATATGTTTTAAATAGATAAAAATCTTTACACCATTATAAGCGCATTAGTTGTATATGAATTTTACTTGTAAAATCAGCTGATTGAACAGGAAATATACTCAACTTACATTTTATGAATAAGCATGCACGCGTATGCGTTAATTGTTATTTATTTAGTAGATTAGACAATTGCCATTACGTTTTGGAGTGGAGGTAAGCAGAGCTTCAGTAGCGACGAGCGCTATCAACCCAGCAGCGAGGTCGAGAGCATTGCATCTTCTCCCCCGTTCGCAGAGGACAAAACTCTCCTGAGCGAATATTTTACTATTACGAAAAACTGAGTAGTTAATTTTAGTAACTGCTCTTCTGACAGTAGCCTACAATTAGCAACTCCCAGAAAAACTCAAGGGTGTTTAGCCATCGAAAATTAACTTACAGTACACGTGCCTGCACTCTTTTTCTTAAAATTGTTTCACAACAGTTTTCTACTCTTTCATAGTCTTTTCTTATGCGATGTTTAAGTATATACGTAAACAAACAAACAAACAAACAACTGCTGCTGTCTTTCGCAACTCAACTTTGTTAGTGGAGCAGCAAGAATTTTCTTTATGTTTTGGTTATCCCCCCCCCCCCCCCGACAGTTTTATAGGCATGTCATCACTCGGCAAAGGGTGAGGTGGATGTATCCAACCAGGGCCAGCTGACCCAATGCTCTCATTCCATCATTCGGGCAAAGAATATCTAACGCTTTGATTCGGGTAAGAGATAACATAACGTACGTACTTTGCGCTTGAGATTTTGCAAAATGGCGCCTTTAGAACACGGGAAATCGTAGGCTTTCAAACCGAATTCAAACGCGTCTAACTCGGAAACGAGCGTTTTTAGGTCCGTGAAAATTTACACAGATATTCTCCTGTTGATAATGAAACAGGGATTTAATTTTCAGAATTTTAAAAAATGGCCTTTTTTGAGAAAATTGTTGGCAAAGTTAGAGATTTTTCAAAATCGGCTGTTTTTAACGCTGCCGAAACGTGGAAACTAGCAGTTTCACAGACACACAAAAAATTACAAATAAAGTGCACATTTGTATGTCTTTAACGAAAAAAACGAATATAGAAAAAACTCCATCCAAACCTGTTTAAAAAAAAACTTAAAAAATTCAATTTTTTTTAAAAATCACAAAGTTTACGATTTTTTTAAATTTTAATCATACGATGTGTAGCAAATATTAGCACCATATATTATTATATGTTATACACACAATGTAAAAAAAATACAAGAACACGATATCTTTTTTAACTCTGCTGCAATGACTCGCTGAAGTTATGAAAAATAACCGTTTTCTAGAGAGCTTGTTTGACGGTGCAAGATTTGAAACCCTCTATCTCGAAGGGAAAATTTTTTCTTGCCGAAAGAAAAAATATGGGTCTCCTTATTTTAGTCAAGGAACACCCCTTAATTTTTTTAGAGAAATCTGAGACCATGATGGTACGACCCTGCCTGAGTTGAAATGGAACCCATCAACTGCAATTGCATTTTGGGGATACATTTATAGTTTTTTCGCATAAATGCGAAAACTGCTACCGTTTCTAAATTGTTCCCGTTTCTAAGTAAGCGCCTTTGAAATTCAGATATTGGATACATCGGCAAATACAATATCGGACGGATATGGGGTGAAGAACGGCCAGAGAATATTGGATGCATTGGCAAAGCCGATATCGGGTGAAGAACGGCCAGAGGATATTGGATGCATTGGCAAAGCCGATATCGGGTGAAGAACGGCAAAGTGATATTACATAATATGTCGGAAAAGCCGATATCGGTGCAATGACGTCCGCATACCTGCCAAGTATTCCGGATTTCCCGAAAGTTTTACGGAGTTTTGGGTAGTTTTACGGTCGAAAGATACACTATCTACCAACAAGTAATTGGACACCTGTGATAGCAAAGGAAAACGAAGTTTATTCACCTTCAATAGTTGGTGGAGCCTCCAAGAGCGGCGATTGCAGCTGCGACCATCCAGGGCATACTCTCAACCAGGCGTTGTACGACGGCTAGCGGTATTTTCTTCCACTCGGCTTGGAGAAGACAAGTCAGTTCCTTCACCGATTTCGGACGGTGAAGGTACCCTTTAAGTCGACTCTCCAACTCGTCCCAGAGGTGCTCGATAGGGTTAAGGTCCGGGCTCTGCGCAGGCCTGTCCATTCCATTAACGCCATTATCACCATACCAAGCCATGGTGGACCTCGCAACATGACAGGTGGCATTGTCATCCTGAAAGTAACATGGGTCCACCGCGTAAAAGTGCCACAACGTAGGAATCGCATGGTCATTCAAAATGGTGCAGTAGGTCTCGGCGTTGAGTCTACCAGGAATTGCAACCAAAGGTCCCTTGCCATACCAAGAGAAACACCCCCATAGCATAATTCCACCACCGCCGAACTTCACAGTTGGCACAATACATTCCGGCAGGAGGCGTTCTCCAGGCAGACGCCAAGCCCAGACCCTGCCATCCGAACGGTAGAGGGTGAACCTTGATTCGTCGCTCCAGAGAACCTGTTTCCACCGTTCAACGGTCCACTGTCGACGTTCGTTGCACCACGTTAGCCGAGCAGCGCTATTGGACTTGATGATCAAAGGCTTGTGGGCGGCAGCACGTCCATGATAACCGAGCAGATGGGATTCCTTTCGGATGGTGTTCATCGAAAGAACACTCCCGGATACCTGTTGAAACTCTTCGCGGATGTGGCCCATCGATTTGGTGCGGTTCTTCCGAATTTCTCTGGCCAGCACCCGTCGGTCTCTAACTCCCAGTTTTGTGGGTCTGCCGGGTCGGGGCACATTCCGACAGTCATCTCTCATCTTCCACTTGCCAATCACGTAGGGCGCTGTCGATTTTGGGCACTTCAAATCCGTGGATATGTCACGTATGTATCGGCCATTTCTGTGATACCCGCCAATTACACCTTTCTCGAAATCAGAGAGCTCCGAACTGCGTGGTATCTTGCATGCGACTGGTTGCGTTGTTGTTTCCCCCACGATATTTAACGGCGGCAGCCGTGACGTGTATCAGGACCGCAGATATCGTCGATTGCAGGGGTGTCCAATTACTTGTTGGTAGATAGTGTAGTTTCTTCCGGATTTTCATTAAAATGGCTCGTGAATTTGTTTTTTATTAATGGAAATTGATATCGTTGTTATTGTCGCTTAGTGTAAACTCCTGCTTTTGTTTTATTATGATCTCATAGCGATTGAACCTTATGTTAACTCATGTTTCTAGCTGAGAGCGATCGCACACACGCCCTCCGGCCAATCCTCCCGAACTTGCTCTCCCTCAGTGTTGTGCAATAGCTGCGCCAAAGTGCGAAATTTTTTTAATTCTGCGCCTTGCAGAGTTCGCCAAAATGCGTAATTACGCGTCTAGTATATGCATCAAAAAGTGTGTTTACGCATCGAAATTTTACCAACGCGTAAAAATACGCATCGGGACGGTATTTCGTCTTTCAAAAACGGAAGTAAACGAAATAAAGATTTCCATAATCGTAATTTCCTTTTCCTGCGATGTTGCTTCTGTCCAGTATTGTTGTTATACATCACTTTATTCCAAAAATATTTGTATTTCAGTTGGAAAATGGAGGGAAAATTTCCGAAAACGGAAATTCGACGGCGCAAAAAATCCCTGTAATCTTCAGACATGAGCGTGCAACAGCTTCCAGAAATTTCTCCTTTTCCGTCATAAGTGGAGTTTTCTTCGAGATCGATGCATAACTGAACATAAATTTCGGGGCAATTGGTAGCGAAGGAGAATATTTTTCGCTGGAAACTTTCAAAAACGGAAGTTTCGTCTTTCAAAACTTTTCGAAAACGGAAGTTAGACGCAGTGAAGATTTCTCTCATAATCGTAATTTTATTTTTCACGCGATATTTCCTCTGCCTAGTATTGTTGTTGCATATCATTTTATTTTATAAATATTTGTATTTCAACTTGAAAATGGAGGGAAACTGTCCGAAAACGAAAATTGGACGTGGCAAAGATTTCTCCCGTAATTGTATTTTTTCCCCCAACGATGTTCTGAACATGTATCCTGTATTCTTAAATATTCCCCCACCCCCACCCAAAATAAGGTTTGCATTTCAGCTTGACAAAGAGAGAGAGGGGGGGGATAAAGATTTTTCCCGTAATCGTAATTCTTTTTCCTGAAAACGAAAGTGAAGAAGCTGAAAATATGTAAGAATTGATGCATGGTGTTCAAAAGTATTCATATTCTCAAAGTTAAACTATTAATCCTTTATCTAAAATAGCACTATCGTACATTCGTGATGGATAAAATTGTCATCCAAGGGCATTAAAAAAAAAAAAGTCACTGTCTTGTCATTGCTTAAACGAAATCAAGTTATTACTAAAATTGCATCATTCAATTTAAAAAAAAAAAAAATTCAAAACCTTGAAAATCATCACAATTTCTGAACTCCATCTATGAGTGACTGATACAGAAAAATAATTGAATACAAGTATCATCAAACATACTGCTAGCACATCCCATACATTACCGCTCTCCCCTGATAATAGATAATCATAAATTAACAGTTCTGGTACTGTCTCAAATCTTTTGATTTTATAGTAAATCTTGATTTTTGCAAGCAATCTTCTTGATTTAGGAATTGGAGGGGGGGGGGGGGGCAATTGTGGTAACATACTTTGATAATCATTGCAAGCGAGTGAGATGCATGCTGCTCTCTTTGCCTAGAACAGTTCAACAGGTGAAAATATTGCCAAACTTGTGTCTGAAGAATTTCGGTATCTTGGTATTCCGTGAATGAACTGTCTTTCCTTATGTGATAAGACTCCTGTTATGGTGAGGAGAAAAATTGGTGACTCTCTGAAAAAAATAGTGTCTCTCTCTCTCTCTAAAAATGAAACTCATTAACAAGGTTTGGTAATCTTTTGTACTTAAATACTACTTTTTTTTGTAAATATTTCTTTATTTGTATTAAATAATTAACTGTAATAAAAAAAATAGAGAAACCTATAAATACGCGCCGCTGAACGCGCGTTGATGTCCCGGTTTTTGATTTTGAAAAGTTGTCAGCTCTGATATTTGTTCTTACTATAACACAATGGAAAAGTTCCTCATTAGAAAGAGGAAGCGTTCTACTGACGATTCTGCAAGTTCGGCATCGAATGCTACGATTTTAAACAGTGAAATATTGCCTGAGAAATGTAGTGAGGCTGTTCCTGCTGTACCTCCAACTAAATTAAAAAAATCTTAACTTTCAAGAGAAATGGCACAAAATGTACGACTGGCTTGAAGTCGAAACCGACAAAAATAAAACAATTTTGATGTTTTGTTCATTTTGCAAGGCGTCATCAAAACCAGCGTTATTTGCAAAAGGTAAGTTAATGCGATTCATTATTTTATCAATATATAAATGGTCTGTTTTTTCTCATTTGAAGAACTCTTCTAAAATTTGGCTCATGCTTGTATTGACACTGAGAATTTTTTTTATCCTGTCTTAATTTTTTGGGCTAAAAGCAACGACTGATACAGTGTTAAAGTGATTTTTTGTTTTCGACGTTGTAAAGGTCCCTTTGTTTATTTTATTATTCGTTGTTATGAAAGGAGCCAATTCGCTCAAACACTTTTGGGATGGGAAGTAAATATCGTCATCGGTGTCATGCAAATTTGTTTTGAAGTTGTTAGACCACTTCAAAGATTTTGAAGATTTGAAATGCCCGTTGAGTGAATATCCATATATATTTATTTTGCTAAAAAATAGCTATGCTAGTTTTAAATTTGCAGATGTTGCAGAACTTTTCATCTGCAGGTATAAAGATGTGTATCCAAGCACAGTGTTGTTGTATAAAATTGCTTTGGTTGTGCCAATAAGTTCTGCATCAGTAGAGCGTTCTTTTAGCACACAAAATCGAATAAAAGATAAATTTCGCAACGGACTGAAATAATAAACTTTAAAAAATTTGATTCGAATATCAGTAGCAAATGTAACACTAGAAAGCTTTCCATTTCACAAAGCTGCTGAAATATTTAATAACAAAATTAGAAGATATGTATAAAATATTTATATTACTTTTGTGTTTGTTCGTTTTTTTCCCCCATAAATGTAGTATTTTTCTCTTAAGTTTACGATTGTTTAAAATTCACTCCTGATTTTTCAAAATCACCCCCAGAGAAAAAGCCTGAAGGACATTTTCACCCCTGATTCTGGAACCCTGGCGAGAACCCTGATATATACAAATCGTAGTCAAATTATTTACATCATTAATTAAGTACCTACATCTGAATTTTGTAGCATTTGCCATTAGTCTAACTTGTTAACACAGCTTAATGCTTTCAGGCATTTTTTAAGAATTTTAGAATTTCCAAATTCCCTCATGATATTGCGAATGCGTTCGTCTACTTGTATATGCATCTTCTTCCTTTTTGGACCAAGTTCTCCTAATTCTTTTAATTGTTGTTTGTGCATCACACGTCGAATTTGGAAATTCTAAAGACATTAAAAAATGCCTTAAAGCATTAAACTATGTTACCAATCATGAAAGAAATACGGGATTACGCCATATAATACAAATTTTGAAGATGACAATCCGATTTTTGGCGTAAATGTGACAAGGATGGTAAGTCAGATAATATCCGAAAACTTGAAAATTTTCATCTTCCTGGAGCGGGACTCGAACCTGCGTCTCCCAGTATTTCTTTCATGATTTATCTGCTTCTCCGGGCAATCACGGGATAGGATTATTAACCTCCAGATTAGCTAAACATGAATGCCGGTTGCTTCGACTAGCGAATCCTCTGATGGTTAAATTCAAATTGATCGGAAACTTGAAACTTGGTCGTTCTGGGTGGTGTAGTGGTTAGCATTCCTAGGCGTTTTCTGGGAGACGCGGGTTCGAGTCCCGCTCCAGGACGATGAAAATTTTCAAGTTTTCGGATATTATCTGACTTACCATCCTTGTCACATTTACGCCAAAAATCGGATTGTCATCTTCAAAATTTCTATGTTACCAAGTTGGACTAAAGCTACAAAATTCAGAAGATGTAAGTACTTAATTAGATATAAATAATTTCACTACGATTTGTATATAATATCATCATCATCATCATTGTCAACCATTATCAATCCACTGCTGGACGAAGGTCTCCCCAAGTTTCCTCCACAACGGTCTGTCTTGTGCCAGTCTCCTCCATGTCACTCCCGCATATTTACGAATTTCATCCACCCATCTCCCATGTGGTCTTTTTCTGGGTCTTTTCCTGTCCCTTGGAATCCAATCTAAAATTTCGGCTGTCCACCTATGGTCTGTCCTTCTGGCAGTATGTCCAGCCCATTGCCATTTCAGGGATTTAACTCTGATCATGATGTCTTCCACTCTCGTCATTTTTCGGATCCACGAGTTCCTCTTCTTATCTCTCCTGGTTATACCAAGCATGCACCTCTCCATGCTGCTTTGAGTTGTCTGCAGCCTTTGTATGTCTCTTTTAGTTAAGGTCCACGTCTCTGCACCATACGTAAGCACTGGAAGGATGCATTGATCAAACACTTTTCTTTTAAGACATAATGGCATATTGCTCTTGAAAATTATGCTGTTTCTTCAAAAGCTCTCCAGGCAAGTTTTGTACGCCGATTAATTTTCTTCATCAATGTGCCCCTCACTTGATATCTGCTGTCCAAGATAAACATATGTATCTGTTATCTCCAGTTTTTCTCCATCAATCGATAAATCTTCATTTCTTGTAAAAGCATTGAACATCACTTTTGTCTTCTGAAAGTTCATTTTTAATCCCACTTCTTTACTCTTGTCAGCAAGTTCCTGGATCATACTCTGCAGCTCTGATGGGGTAGTTGCAAAAATGACTACGTCATCAGCAAAACGAAGGTGGGTTAGATAATCTCCATTAATCTTTATCCCTTTGTTTTCCCAGTTCAGTGATTGAAAGACATTTTCCAATGTGGCATTAAAAGAGCTTCGGAGATATGGTGTCACCTTGTCTCACTCCCTTTCCAATTTTTATGTGTGTTGTATTTTCAAACAGCCGAATCTTTGCACTTGCATTTTCATAGATGTTATTAATAATATTAATGTATGCATCTTCAATACCGCAGGATTTCAGAGCCGTGGTAACTGCTGATGGTTTCACCGAATCAAAGGCTTTTTCATAATCGATAAAAGCCATGCACAATGGAAGTTCATATTCCCTCGCTCTTTCAATTAGTTCTCTCAGTACGTGGATATGATCTATTGTGCTGTAGCCACTCCTGAATCCAGCTTGTTCTCTCGGTTGAGCCATGTCCAGTGTTACCTTCAAGCGGTGTGAAAGAACTTTAGTGAAGATTTTATAAACCACTGATAGGAGGCTGATAGGTCTGTAGTTCCTGAGATCCTCAATGTCACCTTTTTTATGTAGCAGGATCATTGTAGCGTTGTTCCAATCCTCAGGAATCTTCCCTTCATTAAGGCATCAGTGAAAATTTGGGCGAGTACTGTTTCAATTTCTCCACTTGCTTCTTGTATGATGTCTATAGTAATTCCATCTTCTCCTGGAGCTTTCCCCCGCTTCATGTTCTTGATTGCATGAGCAACTTCTGCTGGGAGGACTGGAAGAACTCTGGTACCTTTCATGATGTCTGGAGTACATGTATCATCCCTTTCATATAATTTGGAGTAGAAATCTTTCACTCTTGTCAAAATTTCGCCTCTATTTCTTGTTATAGAACCATCTTCTTTTCTCAGTGCCATAATCTGTTTTCTTCCCTTACTGAGATGTCCCTTTGCTATCTTAAGGCTTTGGTTGTTTTCAATTGCTTTCCTCACTAGCTCACAGTTGAATTTCCTTATGTCTTCAGTGATACTTTTTCGTGTTGTCTTGCATAGCTCTATATATTCCACTTTGGAAGTCACATCTTCTTTAGTTGTCCTCATCTCTCTTCTTTTTGCATCAACATTTTGGTTTTTCCTGATAATTTGTTCACATGCAACTTGTTCTTAGATCCAGCTAATTTTGTTGCTGTTTCCATTAGAGCTTTGGTTACTTTTCTGTTAACTTCCGAAATATCCACTTCTTCCGATGTTAGGCCTTCTAAAGCAGAGAATCTGTTCTTCAGTTCCAACTTGAAAGTATTATGGTGTTTTTTAAAGGTTGGTTATGTCAATACATTTTGTTTGTCTTATGAGCTTGCCACGTTCCAGTTTAGTGTTGAGGTGCATCTTACATCTCACCAATCTATGGTCACTACCTGTGCTGAACTTGTTCAGCACACTGCAATCTTCGATGACGAATTTTTTGTTACACATAATAAAATCAATTTCACTTGTCGTCCCAATTGGATGTCTCCATGTCCATTTCCTGTGTGGCTTTTTCTTGAAAAAGGAGTTCAAGATGAAAAATCCTTCTGCCTCTGCAAACTCAACGAGAGTATTTCCACGCTGGTTTCTGTTGCCGTGACCGAATTTACCTACTGGTATATAATATATATAAAGTAAAATGATTCGATTAGCAGGTTCGCTTCGCCCACGATAAAATATAACAGGGTCGCTTCGCGCACGACACCTTTCAAGAACTATAGGTACTGGATAGTTAATAGCTTGCCGACGATAATTTACCCCCTATCTCCACGCAGTAGCTCCCTGCTAATTCTATTTAGCAACGTACATATTTCAGCGCATTATGACGCGATAATATCAGCATTATTTGAGCAACATACAATTGTAGCACCGCAGAATCATTTTGGATGGCCGGCTGCTCGAAACATTTCAGGTGGAAAGAAATAGTCAAAGAAAATCGTACAGTTACACTGTAAAAATAGATAGTGCCCCCCCCCCTTCCTATTTGAGAAATATATTGGTTAATTCAGGAGGAAGAGAGGATGGAAGTGTGGAAAAGGAGATGTTTTTTTATTAATGGTTGGACAGGTTAGCCAATTTTCGGGCTCGTTCGGGCCCGGGCTCTATCTTTCAATATAAAATTCGGGCTCGGGTGGGCTCGGGCTCCGAAAATTGAGCCCAAACTCAGCTCTAGTATCCATCCACGTTAATGTGCTCTTCTACTGTTTCCTTTCTGATCTCCCACCCAACCACACATCTCACAAGCAGTGGGGATTGTGAGCGGGGGTCTGGTGGAGGCCAAATTGAAGGCCCTACCGCCTGTTTAAGTAACGTACCCTTCGAGTTTCCCCTATTGTCAATATATTGTCTCTGTGCCCCTTCCCTATGTCTGAGTTGTATCCCGAGTGGGCAGAAACAGCCGAAAGTGCAAAGCTCTTGATTCAGCAACTTCTCATAACAAATTTATTTCCAAAAGCGCACTAACTTCTGGAACTTTTTTTAGATGGCAATTTTGTCTGATAAACTGCTGAGCAAACAAAAATGGATTCTGAGCAATAATTCTATTGGTTTTCGCTCAGAACTCTATGGACTACTTTTCGTAGCGGAGGTGTAGCTGTTTCGCACCCTACATAGTGATACACTCTTATGCTGATTGACTTGATCCTTGCAGGAATGAGGTTCGAACACTCGTCAGAAATGTCTGCCTCCCACACAGTGCATAGCGACTTAACCAACTGCGCCATGGCGGTGGTCTATTAGCATTATATTCAGCTTATTTATTGTTTTAGTCGCACGGGGTCAGCATATTTGCTGGTTAATTGGGCAGCTACTCTCCTCGGCCCCAATCAGTTAGTTTCCGTGATTCGACCAGTACTGCCGCACATTGTCTTTCGAATCAACCAAATCAAACTTTGCTTCAAGGGCCTTCCGTGCGAGAGTGGCCTGTAAGGCATGAATGATATGTTATTGTAATGATTCTTTCATTTTGGGGTTGTACTTTGCACGTGAAGTTTGGACATTTTATTACAAACACTCAGATGCTCACTGCGTTCGGAAAACCGCAGTGCAATCCATCTGAAATCAGAGGAAACATTGTGAAAATCCTTAAATGACGTCTACGTGATAAATGACGTGGTAGATTTTCTGTATGTCGTAAATCTTTTGTCAGATTGCGAAGCTCTGCAGGAAATTCAGTGCTGTAGCCATTTAAATCGCAATTACTCTAAGGAAATAGTTGAAATGAATCCTTTTGGCGTCTTCTGTAGTTCGTTTTCTTGTTATCTCTGTTTGCATGCGTTGTTTTCCTTCATGACATTATGACAGTATGAGTCATCATACGTCCTCTAGAAGCCTTCGAGCTTTTAATGATGTCTTCCAATGCCTGTCAGCTTACCTAAAAGAAAATTTCCCGACGAGTTCGACTTCCTTGTCCGTATTCTTCTTTGCGTTGCGGTTCTTTGACCTTCAACATGATCAATTGAATTCTCCTTGTTTCATTCCGTACGTGTCTATTTGGTTCAACGCTGGGAAAATGTCAGATGTGTTTTTTGTTTTATTTTGTTCCGATATATTTTTGCGTGTGTGTCTGTGTTTATTGTTTTCCATGTTAAAAGATTAAGCACCGTGTTTCTCCCGAAGAATGAAAACAAAAAACGATAGCATGCATGTTTATTGTGCCTTTGTTCTGCTGTAAATCAGATAATTGTCCTAGTTATGCGAAGAGCCAGTTCTTTTGAAATGCTGGTATTAAAGGCTTGATTCCAACAGCAGGCGGCTGAGTTTGCAGATTTTCTACAATCGTGCGTATGATGATCAGCGGTTATTAGTTAACTACTTGTGATTGTTAGATTTAAACTAACAATAGATTGGCTAAATGCAAATGAGTTAGTTATTAATACAAATAAAACCAAGCCCACGATTTTCTCTAAATTACTAACTCCTCAACTACAGAAATCGATGATTTCTTAGTTGAGGAGTTTGTAATTTAGAGAAAATCGTAAAAAAATATTATTTCAACACATGCTTATTTGGGTACAGTTATTTATCGTGATCAGAAATGGAATAAACCTATTGAAAATCTAATCAATAACATTTCCAAAAATATTGGGGTAGTTAGTAGTATCCTGCCAAATTTAACACCAAAAACATTGATTTTAGTTTATTACGCACTAATTCATATATAAGTTCTTAAAATGTCAAGTAATTTTTAACCCATTGCCTTCATCCATTCAAAAGCGAACCCCAATAAATATAACATATTTACTATTGTTACAGTGGACACACACTCCCTCCATCCTAAAACCTAAAGAAAACTTTAAAATTTGTCCGCCATGTCGCGTATTGTATGAGGCAGCTAGGAATCACAGTTCGGCAGGCTCACATGTTCTTTTACAGTTCAGTTTTTTTTATTTATTTCTCATTTACGTTGTTTTTTCTTTCGGCTGTTCTCTAAATTAATTAACAAAATTGCGGGATAATTGGGAAGTCGCTCCAATGCTCTTGAAGGCAAGAAACGCAATATTTTTGCCATTTTGAATTGTTTCTACCTGTGGGAAAAGGTAGCACTCAATGGTTGCTCTGGAAATTGATAAGAGCAAAGCGATAGGCCCAGAAGAGGACTTCTGGATTTCTTGAGGAGGGGCCGATGTTACGACCCACCCCCTCCATTAATTTAGTAATTAATGGGCGTGGTTGATGTGTGAAATTAATTAAGTATTAATTATGTTCGAGGCTTGATTGGAGTTTAAAAGTGTAAACAGCAGATAAAGTTTTATCTGGGGGTTTGGAAAGAAAAGAGGCGAAGAACTCTCTCTCTGGCTGGGTGGTCTCAGAATAGCTCTGTTAGGTCATAAATATCAAGGCGCAGCTGACAGGAAGCCTAAGCAACACGGAAAGAGAAAGAGGTACATTTCGAAGAAGGGTCCACTTGAGTAAATGAATGAAGATGGGGACAAAAGGTTTAGCGAATAATCGTAAATTCGTCGATTGTTTGGGGCATTTTCGAGAACAATTGCTCTCTGTGTGGTCCGTGCAGAAAAATAAGAGTTCGCACTTGGCATGAACATAAGGAAGAAAGTGAGTTGTCTGTACGCTCTCCGATGTGACAGGCTGGATGCCTTGGATCTGCAAAAAAATGAATTGGGGAAAAATGAAGCAGCAAACCTCCCCGCATTTGGTAAGACATGGAGACAACTCGAGGCGGCTGGTGGAGATGCCAGATTGCCATAAAGACAGCGGAATGCCTAAATCCGCGTGATAAAGCTGCAATTTCTAGGCTGGAGCGTAATGGAAATCAGCGACTATTTGGCCTAATGAAAGCCAAGTTACAGGCAAATTAAAGAAGTCTGCGAGTGGACAGTGGTCATTCCAATGAGAAGCGAAGCCAAGCAAAGTCGGGTTCGGATGCCAACCACTGCAGTGTGGAATCGTCACCCCCATTCATCCCCTACTGTGGAGGAAGTGAAGAGACGCGCTTGTCTTACGGGGCGAAGCGAGGCCCCATGTGTGCGTGTGTATGGTCACGTAAGCAGCGAAGCCACTACGTGTAAGTGCGACGGGATAAAAACATGGCGAAAAAAAAATATGAGCGTAAGAGCGGTGGCTTCGATACCTAACAAATATACAGGTGAAATGTTGAGTTGCCGATATACGCTTAAGGTAAAAGCACGTCTGATTTCGCTCGGCCGAGAAAGTTAATCTCAGGGCTGGCGGTCGCAACTCGATAAAAAAAAATGGAAACAAAACCTGCGAGTGGCATATTTGAACTGCGTACTCAGGCAGGGTAGATGTTATGCTAACGGAAAGGAACTGACCAAATTGGGAATGAACGGTCAAAAAGGACGGAAGGTAGCGACGGACGGAATCTACTGTAGCCGCAGCGGAAGTTCCACTCTCCAAGCAGTGATGGTCAGAATTATTTCTTCACGACAACAGAAATCATTTCCCAGGAACCCGAAAATCAGTCTAGGAAACTGCAACAGCAGATGTGAGAGAGGCTATTTTGTTTAACGGCCACCTTTAAATCTTCACAAGAGTGGATCCGTGTATACTCGCATCAGCGCAACAAAGTGCGGCGTGATATCACCATTTTAATTGTGTGCTTCATTTACATCAAGCGTCAAAGTGAAGTGTTGAATCATCGGTGCTGCCACATGGTGCAAGTGTCTGTGTGTGTGTGCGTGTTTTTTTTTTTGTCGTGTGATATTATGTGATGCACGCTGGATTTGCACAGCAAAGTCACGAAACTGTAAGTAAATGAATATTTCCTTTTTCTTTCTTCGCACATCTGCGAACTTGTGCCATCCCGACACCCAAAGCTGCATGGACATAGATGCAGTAATGCTGAGTGACTGAACCTCAGAGGAAATACGTGCACATACAGATTTATTTCTTACAGGGCCCATTTCCTGATTATTTTTTTTTACATGAATAAGGGAGAGGGTGTGGCTACAAATTCCGCTGGGCGGGACAGTTTCTTTTAACTTTGGTTCAGGACCAACGTCAGCGGGGCAGGGTTCTGCATGTGCATGCTTATTAGATTTAGTTAATTAACTTTGGCAGTATTTCGCACCTATAATCTTATACCGCAAATTAACGTGCTTGTGTATTTTGTGTCGCGAGTATTTTTAATGTGATCATTTGCATATAATTTTTTTTCATTCTCTAAGCAATTGTATATGAATATCACCTGCAGCTCTATTTAGTGTGTAAACGATTAGTATCTCTTGTTCAGATAGTCCGGTGGAGACTCAGTCGGCTGCGTTATCCGACAGTAAAGTGTGACACCGTATGCTGCCCACATATGAGGGGCAATTGTCTATGCGCCTAGAGAGCGCCGGATCTGTTTAAATCTCGCAGAACGTTATTAAATGTTGTGTTGTGTATTTGAGAATCATGTGTTATTTGCGAAAGTGAGTGTTGTACTGGCTGGTTGGGGATTGAATGTACCGGAGTAAGATCCGGACCACTACACTCAGTCACGAATTGGTGATTGCGGGTGAACCTCATCACAACTCTGATCCCAAAGTATCATTTCTTTTTAGATTATTTTATTTTTATTTGTTGTTGTTATTTTGTTCACAAGGTGGATTCACCCAAGCCTTATGCTTCGGGTCATTCTTCAACTTTCATTTTTTTATGTTCTGGTGTGAATCTTTGAGTGCAGCAGTGCACCTGAGATTCTCACCTGGTGCCGTGGCCAACTAAATTGTACTTCAGGTCTCAAGCACCGTTACCGGCCGACTCGGCAGGAACACTGCTAGTGCCGTGTAACACTATAAAACAATTATATGATTTTAATTTGGGTAAAATAATGTTTAAGTGAATTAAAAATGATTTGTATTAAGATATGATTTGTATTAAGATATATTAAACATTCATACTCATCACTCTGAAACTAGGAATAGATCACAACTAATACCACTGTTCCCACAAACTGAAGCAATTAAAATAAATATAAACTACACCGGTCCAAAGTTATGGAATTCATTACCTCCATGATTTGATATCTATTAATAATTTTAATTTGTTTAAGAAAAAAATAAAAGCATATCTTATGAAATAATTTGCATATAATAGGTAAACACTGAATTGGATGGTGATATTAGTGATAGTACGAGACGTAAAGAGGAAATCAGATAGTACAGATATAAGGTATAGTTATCAAGATTAATTGAGGAAAGAAAAACTGATAAGGTGTAAGTTACTATGACTAATTGAGGAGGTGAAATCGAGGTTTGGTGTTGAATCTATATATAGTATGAAATAAAGTCCCCGGTAGGCGTCCGTGTTTGTTCGGGCTAATCTCGAGAATCGCTGGACGGATTTTGATGCGGTTTTCACCATTCCATAGAGCATTTGTTGAGGAAGGTATAGGTGTATGAAACATTAATCTATGACTAAAGGAAGCCTAGCAGTAAAGATTTTAGTGACAAGTCAAAGAAATAACCACCGTTCGCATTCTTTCGTGGCTTCTGCCTAAACAACTATGCGCGGCGACCGGTTTACGAAACTTTTTTGCTCATTAGGAAAAAGACGCGAAGCGCAAGCGCGGCGGCCGATCTGACAGCATGTAAGGCCACAGACTAAATGCGTAGTTACATTGGACGCTGGAAGAATTGGTTTATCGGCGCTCGCACAGACTAAATGCGTAGTTGTTTTCGTCCACACATATGTATCTCTTTAAGTAGCTCTTTAATTAAAATTTAAATATTGTATTAACATTATGCCGAGACGGAAATCGAATATAGGTCGTAGTACTTCGGACGCTAAAAGAATTTGTTCATCCCGTCATAATGAAACTTTCCAAGAAACAGAATTTCGATTGGCAAATGACAGACAAAGAATGGCTTTACAAAGAGAAAGACTGTCGCCTGTTGAACGTAATAATCGCCTCTCTTTAGATTCGCCGTAAATTCTAAATTGCTACCGTGCGAAGCCGGGCCAGGTCGCTAGTGAACTATAATTAAGGTTATGTTATTATTGTCTAGAACAAACTGATATATATGTTTATAATGAGTCAATTGCTGTTTTTTATTTATATATATATATATAATATCAAGCTGCCATAAGGTCGCCCCAGTGGCGCAGTGGTCTCTGATCATTCGTCTGAGGTGGGTCCGGGTTGGAATCTCGGTGAGGAATGGATGTTGTTTTTGTCTTACGGCACTGGTTGTCTCCCTTCCCTGGAACTAGTGACCCAAAATTAGGAACGGGCGACTACTTATAGCCCATTGAGTTGCTTACGGTGGTCGTTAAACCTCCAATCAAAAAATAAAAATATCTGCTATATATGTGCGTGCTGGCTTGTCTTTTTGTTGAGTTCTTTCATTCTTTTCCTTTGATTAGGGAGAGGTGGCTATGTCAGGTCTTATGGCCTTTTCCCTCTTCTTTCTGGTATTTGTATTTGTATATTATTACAATGAAATTATGATGGGTAATACAATATGGCAACTGAAAAAATAAATGAAATGAAAATGAAAAATAACTGCATAAATATCAGCCTCACAATACAATAATTGTCTAGAACTGGCTTCTTACCATTCGTCCAAGATGGGTCTGGGTTCGAATCCCGTGAGAGTTGAAGGTTGTGTTTGCCTTACCACGCTGGATCTCTCCCTTACCTGGGACCAGTAGCCCTAAATTAGGATCGGGTTTTACACTAGTTATGTTTCCACGTTTAATGCCATTAACAATTTTGCAACCGAAGCCATCTTGTAGCTAAATATCTAGCTAAGCATTTTGTTAGGCGCATTAGAATTGGTGACACCGAAAACTCCAGCCAAGCAAATACATTTTGCTGCATATAGTATCCACGACTTTCTTTTTACTGCATGCATTGCAATCCGATTTCCCACGCCCGGCACCAGGTCATCACGGCATCCATATTGGGGTTTTAGGTTTCGCTGGGAATTGTGTGTTCTGTATGTTCGTATCGTTGTAGTAATTTTGGAGATTTCAAATACACTAGCAGCAGAAAGCTACGACTTCTAGCTGAGATTATTTAGAGATTTGAAGGTAGATAAGTCTAGATCCATTGAATTACATAAGTTATTTTACGAGGCAACCAATATTTTGCGTCCACATTAAAGGAAACGTTTGTGGTGATTTTTCGAAGCAAATTCGATTATTCGTTGCAATCGGAGTAGCTGAAAATGATGAAGCCTATGTATGCATATGTCACGTTTTACTGGAAAAAGGTTTTCGCGCTGGGTTTTCGAACGGATTTAAATATTTTTTGCATTATCATATTGAGATTGCTGAAAATGATTAACCCGGTGTGTGTACATATTTCACGTTCCAGCAAAGTGAGGTACTTCACACGATTTTGATAACTTTTAGCTGAAAACTAATTGCATTAATAACAATCGCCAGAACAGGAAAGATGTTTAGCCTTGCAACATTTTATTAGGGTATTTTTGGTCTAAATTAATGTTCTTCTTTTTCGGTGTTTTTAAAACAACTAGCGATATTTGCTGAAGTAGTAACGTTTATTTTGCTGGAAAATTGTGACAGATAATTTACTGAGCTAGACCCAGGAGAAACTTCTTACCACAGAAACCAGAAATCTTGCCAGACCCAGCAAAACGGTTGCTGAGGCAAAAAGTAACGAGAAATCTTGCTGCTGTTGCAAACTGGAATTCACCTAATTTACTTACAAGTCACGGCATATTAACTTCTAAGTAAATTAGGTGAATTCCAGTACTTATTTTCACTAGCTACTTCTAAGAAAATTAGGTGAATTCCAGTGCCTATTTTCATAGTGACTTCTAAGTAATTAGGTGAAATCTTCTGTGCCTATTTTCACTAGCGAAATTTGCTGCCACTGCAGTTTTTTTTTTTTTTTAGCTTTTTTTTTTTTTTTTTGTCAGTCTAGGTTTAGCATTTTTTGCTGAAGTATATGGAAAATACACTGCTGGCCACCCAAAATGCCACACCAAGAAGGACACGAGATAGCAAAGACAGATTTACTGGGCACATAACAACACATACAAAGATGAAACGATTGAGCTTACAGGCCCGTGCGACTTGCGGAACACGCAGGCATCAATAGTTAGTGTGGCCCCCATGGCTGGCAATAACGGCCGCTACAAGCCGCGGCATCGAACGAAAGAGGCTTTGGATGTGGGCTCGGGGTATGTCGGTTCAAGCTGCTACCACACGTTGCCACAGTTCATCAGGCGTAGCCACGGGTGGTGCTTGCCGGGCCACTCTGTTGCCGATCAGCGACCAGACGCGTTCGAATGGGCGACATATCGGGAGAACAGACGGGCCACGGCAGCAGTGAAACCTGGTGGGCCATGAAGAATCGTTGCACGATGCGTGCCACGTGCGGACGCGCATTATCCTGTTGAAACGTTGCCGCTGGCAGGACGGTCCTGCAGGTAAGTGAGGACTACAGGCTCCAAAACGTCGGAGATGTAGCGGTGGCTGTTGAGTGTACCGGCGATGCGTACCAGAGGGGTGCGGGTGTTAGTTATATCCAATTGTGCCCCAAACCATAACGCCAGGCGACGGACCGGTATGGCGATGCATAATGCAAGCGTCATACAGTCTCTCTCCGCGGTGCCTCCATACGCGGATCCGACCATCGTGGTGTTGCAGGCAGAAGCGGGATTCGCCGGAGAAGATAATGTCGTGCCATTCCGTAGTCCAGGTGCGGAGTTCAACGGCCCACTGCCGCCGCACTCGCCGGTTGTGTAACGTCAATGGTAATCGGAGCAATGGGCGCCGTGCGACAAGTTCCCGCTCCTGCAGACGACGTCGAACGGTACGTGCTGACACAGGTTGTTGCTCAACACACCCTAATTCCTGCGCTAACGTTCGTGATGTGGGGGTGCGAGCCGTCAATGCCCGCCGCACAACATGCCGGTCCTCTCGTTCGGTAATGTGCCGCGGCTGCGGCAATCGCTCCCGTCGGTCCGTCCGTCCCTCCTGCTCCCACCGAATTCATACTCGCCTCACTGTGGCTGGATGTCGTCCCACACATGCGCCGATGTCTCGATACGATAAACCGCTGTCGCGATAAGCCACTATTCGTCCTCTGTCGAACTGCGGAACGTGCTGGAATGACTACCGTATTCTGCGATGAGGCACCGGGAAGCTTCCCATGCACAGGTCCGGCAGCACAACACACTTCCACTACTTACACCCCGCCTTCTGTGCACCCTTCTTATAGTGCTTCTCGGTGGCGTGCCGGGCGCACATGATTTGCATATGCCCTGCAATTCTAATGTTTGCATGTCCTCTCGCGGGCGACGCATGCTGCGAATTTCAAGCCAATCGTATGCTTCCTTCTTGGTGTTGCATTTTGGGTGGCCAGCAGTGTATAACAATTTTTGTGAGTTGGTTACTTGCTCTTACCATTTCCCTCCCACCCTTGCCAATTGGGAAAAATCTGAGACAACAGTCAGTTGAAAGGACAGTTTGATGTACATAGCCAGCTAACAGCATGTGGGCCTAACTTTCACCCTCACAACTGCAGCAACAAGTTGGGGCTTGGACTCTACTAGGTATTGAGAACGTTCTGGTGGTATTATGGTGCATGATTCCAGGACAGCCGTCCCTAAAGCGCCGAGGGTTGATGGGTTTCGGCTCAAATGAATCGGTCTACTTCATCTCACAAATGCTCAGTTGGGTTCAGATCCGTAGAGCGGGAATGCCACTCTGGGGTTAAGGCCAGTGGATTGCTCCTCCAAGCAGTTCGTTATCAAACGGAAGCGCTGAGAAGGGGCCGTGCTTTTTTGGAAGAAGACATTCCGCAGCGGGAAATGATAGCCATGAACAGATGTAGGTGATCAGTGCGTTCGTCAGCATAGCCTTGTATGATAATTGAGGTCTCAGTAGATATAAAGACACCCAAAGGTGGCCCACATAAACACGCTCTAGAACATTAGTGCTACCCAACCTTTTGCATTCGCGGGCCGGCAAAACGTCGGAGAAACTTTCGCGGATCGACGATGCAGTAACAAAACCTTTAGGCTGTTTTCCAGCATTTAATCTCGTAATGTTCTGTCTTATAATGATCAGTGCGTACAATCCATGATTTATATACCAGATTATTCCATGTCACCTTCTTACAGCTAATATAATTTAATCTGTTAATATTCTTTAATGATTAATAAGCGCAATCCGTATACCACAATATTCTCATTATCGTTAATATAATTTTTTTCTGGGGTTAATGCGACATGGTATGCTGCTGCTTCGCGACAATCTTCTCGAGCCAGGGTTCCAGTGTCGTTTCTGCAAGGCTTCGTGCAGCATTAATGTCCATTATGTTCCTATGCTTTGGTTTGGTTGCTGAAACGTCTGAAAAGGTATTAAATTGAAAACAATTGCCGTCTCCTGCACGATACACTTTGATGATAAAAAACTATGTACAATTAAAATAAGTATATGTTTAAGTCCTTTCAACACCCCAACGGTATCATCCTTAGAAACAATGCAGCAGTGAGCACAGAAGTGAGTGACCTATATACTTTAAACAAATAGCAGTTAACGCGCATGTTCAATAATGGCAAAGTCCAAATCAAGTTCAGTGGGTAAAAGCATAGTTGGTGGTCGTGACCTGGACCAAAAGTGTTCTTCAAGGAAGGGGGTAAACACGGGGGTTCATCGTTGCAACATCTTTCGTCATTAACGAATATGTGAATACTTTCGGGAAAAAGTGTTGATCGCCGATTCCTAAGAGAATCCAGAATAATGGTGTCATTGTAAGAACCATTTAAACAAAGTATCGATAAAGATGTAACACCAGAATGCGTCCTAAGATTATATTGATGTTCGTATATGCGGCGCCACAAATAACGAATGGGAGAGCCACATAACATAAATCGGGCTCAGCAGGGTTTGTAGATTTCAGTGGAACCAAATATAACACCATGACGGTTCACACATTCAACACAGTCTCTGTCCTGTTTAACAGTGTTAAATAAAATACGAGACCAAACTTGAGTTTGTACTTATGACACATGTATGTTCTGTAAGATATTACATACGGGTGGTGTTGAATGTGTGAACCGTCACGGTGTATATTTGGTTCCACTAAAATCTACTAACCCTGCTGGACCCGATTTATGTTATGTGGGATCTACCATTCGTAATTTGGGGCGCCGCATTTACGAACATCAATATAATCTCAGGACGCATTCTGGTGTTACATCTTTGTCGAGACTTTGTTTAAATGGTTCTTACTTGCCATGTTGGAATGACACCATTATCCTGGATTCTCCCAGGCATCGTCGATCAACAATTTTCTCCGAAAGTATTCACATATTCGTCAATGGCGAAAGATGTTGCAACTATGAATCCCCGTGTTTATTTATACCCCTTCCTTGGAGAACACTTTTGAGCCAGGTCACGCCCACCAACTATGCTTTTACCCACTGAACTTGATTTGGACGCGCATTAACTGCTATTTGTTTAATTAAAGTATATATGTCTCTCATTTCTGTGCTCACTGCTGCATTGTTTCTGAGGATGACACCGATGTGGTGTTGAAAGGTCTTAAACATATACTTTTATTGTACATAGATTTTTATCATTAAAGTGTATCGTGCAGGAGACGGCAATTGTTTTTAATTCAATAGCATTTGGTGCGCGAGTTAATTTCTTCATATGGCTGAAAAGGTTTTCTCGCAATAAATACGTTGGCGAACAAAATTACCAATAAGTTTAGAGCTTTCTCGCTGAGACTTGGATATTCTTTCTCCATAATACCCTAAAACTGAGTCAGATTTGTATCTGAATATCGATACCAGACTGGCACGAGAAGGAAGTTCAACAGAGCTTTCTATTTCTTGGTGAGCTAGCCTGCAGATCTTCTTTGAAGAGATGATCCGAGCTTCCTTTTATCTTACGCGACAGGCGTTCAAAAACATTTTGATCTAGATTTCCTTTTACTTTGACTCCATTTCGAATCAAAATAGAAACTAAATCACGCGTTTCTCGTGAAGCGGCGGTTGATGAACACTGCTCTAGATCATCTCACAGTATTCACCGGACTGTAACACTTCATCTTGACAGCTGGGATTCATGGCATCGTATGGTCTAAGCTACGCACGCATCCGTCCATCGGCACTTGAAATCTCGATTCGTCGGACCGAACTACATTTTACCATTCTTCCACTTTCTAGCTGCGACGTTCCTTCTCCCATTTCAGCCTCATAGCCTGGTGACGCACTAACAACGGCACTCATGGCGGGCATCAACGGTTACCACAGCCCAGTCGTGCCGTCTTACGTCGAATGGTCTTTGCGCAAACCTTCGTATTGTCCCGTTGTTTAATGCGGACGTTTTCCTATCTAGTGGAATAAGTCTGCACCACCGTTTCGATACGGGAGAGCCGGCTCTCACCTGGTGCACACGAACGACGGTCGCACGCGAAAACCTCATACGCTCTGCGGTTGCGCATACGAAGCACCGCCTCTTCTTGCACCGACATATGCCCACAGTCGAACCTGCTCAGATCTCCGTGTTTATCCATCATGACAATTGCAGGTGTACTATGCAACAGGAAGGTGTTTCTGATGTATTTATGACCCACAGAGGGGTTCGACCCGCCGCGTTATTGCGTTGGGAGGTAAGGCAGTTTGTAGATGTGGGTGCAGGTGTGTGATAAATTGTGATTTGTGCATGTCAGACAGAATTGCGGAAAAGATTTGTGGAAGGGGGAAAGTGCTGTTAATAGGGGTGTATATCACTGCCAAATCTTCATGTAGGAGGAATTAACTGAATAGTAAAGGGGGTTTTTCGGCAGTTGTATGAATTGCAGAAAGTTTTTCAAAGCTCTTTTTCTGTCTGTCTCTCTCTTTTTTCAAGGGCGGCAGTGGGGCTAAATATTTCTGTTAGCTTGTGATTTACATGCAGTTTCTAAGAACACAATTTTCACTGGTTAGATCCTGTCATTTTCCATTTTCATGATATATGGAGCGCAAATGCATTTCTGCGTTTCGCACAATGTATATGTCCAATTTTAAAAGTCTTGATTAGAATAATACTTTTTAAGCATTAATTAGGTGGAACCAGGAGGCTTACTTTAGGGATTGGTGGTGGTTGCTCTCAGCCGAGAGAAACGACTAGAAGGAAACAAACGGGAGACTGACTGCAAAAAGCGTATTTGTTTGTTTGGTGTTTGTATATAGCGGCAGCGTTGCGACAACCTTGAATCACTTTCTCCGTCAAAATAATCATACTAAATTATTAAATTCCATGATACGAGCAGCAGATGCAAAATTATCATCTCCACAGCGGTAAATTATGTGCTTCACGAGGAAATTAACTTAAATGCTTTTTTCAATCTGTAGGTTTGAATGAAATCGTTCAAGGCACAAAGTATGGTCTTTGTATTCGTGTTGGTTTATTGTGTATAAAAAAAAAAAAGAAAAAAAAACAGTTTAAATCGTACTTAAGCAATATGCCCGATTATACACTGTTAAATTTTTTGGTTCAACGTTGTCCCACATTCTGGTGCAATTTTAGGCACTTACACCATGATGTGGTGCGATTTTGGCACTTGCACTTTAAAGTCATGCTTGAAATCATCTGACTTGCTCCATTTTTTCGTGCAACATACAAAATGCGACTTGTACGTTACAGAATCAGGTGAGCGTGTATGGCTTTCTTTCATCAATAATTTTTTTGCTGCAAACGGGACGAAGTTTTGATTCGCTCTGGTATTGTGCTGCGGGTGTAATGCTTTCAATCGTGCTTAGTGTAATTTCTAGCTTAAAAAAAGAAAAACGCATTATGAGTTTCTATCGGTTGATGTACTTGCAGTCTGAAAATATGGGGCGCGTCGAAATAAGTTTATGGGGAAATAAAAATGAAAGTCAATTTTATGGAAACTGGGGAAAAAAGAGGAAACAAGTTCCAGAGCTGTAAGTAACGATATGCTGTTGTCTTTAACTTTGAAACGATAAAATAAACATTGGCTGGTGATTTACACTGCTGGCCACCCAAAATGCAACACCAAGAAGGACACGAGATAGCAAAGCCAGATTTACTGGACACACAGCAACAGATACAAAGATGAAACGATTGAGCTTACGTGCGACTTGCGGAACACGCAGACATCAATAGTTCGTGTGGCCCCCATGGCTGGCAATAACGGCCGCTACACGCCGCGGCATCCAACGAAAGAGGCTTTGGATGTGGGCTTGGGGTATTTCGGTCCAGGCTGCCTCCACACGTTGCCACAGTTCATCAGGCGTAGCTGCGGGTGGCGATTGTCGGGCCACTCGGTTACCGGTCAGCGACCAGACTTGTTCGATTGGCGACATATCCGGAGAACAGGCGGGCCACGGCAGCAGTGACACCTGGTGGGCAGTGAAGAATTGTTGCGCGATGCGTGCCACGTGCGGGCGCGCATTGTCCTGTTGAAACGTGGCCGATGGCAGGTCCTGTAGGTAAGGGAGGACTACAGGCTCCAAAACGTCGGAGATGTAGCGGTGGCTATTGAGTGTACCGGCGATGCGTACCAGAGGGGTGCGGGTGTCATATCCAATTGCGCCCCAAACCATAACGCCTGGCGACGGACCGGCATGGCAATGCATAATGCAGGCGTCATTCAGTCTCTCGCCGCGGTGCCGCAACACGCGGATCCGAGCATCGTGATGTTGCAGGCAGAAGCGGGATTCATCGGAGGAGACAATGTCGTGCCATTCCGTAGTCCGGGTGCGGCGTTCAACGGCCCACTGCCGCCGCACTCGCCAGTGGTGTAACGTCAATGGTAATCGGAGCAATGGTCACCGTGCGACAAGTCCCCGCTCCTGCAGACGACGTCGAACGGTACGTGTCTCCTCCGACGAATCCCGCTTCTGCCTGCAACATCACGTTGTTGCGCAACACACACTAATGATGTGGCGGTGCGAGCCGGCAATGCCCGCCGCACAACATGCCGGTTGTGGTTCGGTGGTGTGCCGCGGCTGCGGCAATCACTCACGTCGGTCCGTCCGTCCCTCCTGCACCCACCGAATCCATACTCGCCTCACTGTGGCTGGATGTCGTCCCACACGGGCGCCGATGTGTCGGTACGATAAACCGCTGTCGCGATAAGCCACTATTCGTCGTCTGTCGAACTCCGAAACGTGCTGGAATGACTGCCGTATTCTGCGACGAGGCATCAGGAAGCTTCCCACGCACAGGTCCGGGAGCACAACACACTTCCACTACTTACACCCCGCCTTCTGTGCCACCCTTCTTATAGTGCTTCTCGGTGGCGTGCCTGGCGCACATGATTTGCAGATGCCCTGCAATGCTAATCGTTTGCATCTCCTCTCGCGGGCGACGTATGCTGCGAATTTCAGGCCAATCGGATGCTTCCTTCTTGGTGTTGCAATGCCCATGCATCTCACCTCAAAGAAACTGTCTAAGAATTTCCGAAATTTCTAAACATTACACAAATCTACAGTAAACTTTTGCTTGCCCCATAGTGAAAGAAGCTGATATAGCCGAAATTCTTTAAAAAGTTTTTCTGAAGTGTGAACCATTTTGCCAAAAGTTAGAGCATTAGCTTTTCTTTTTTTTTAAGTGAAGTGAAATTCGGCGAAAAAGTACTGGAAACTCAGAGACGTCACATAAATTCTGAAGAACTCTCTTCATGCACCCTACGCTAACTAATTAACAAAATTCTGAGACATCATTACACACTGATATCAGAAACATTACACAATTCCCAGAAAGATGTCCATGCATGCGCCTTTCAAGCTCCGAAAGGTTTCAGAGAAATTAGCGCACCCGGATTTCAAAAATTGCGATTAATCTGGAATTCTGGGATGTTTCACGTGTCACAGAACTTTGAAAAAAGAGTGAACTTGTTCAGAAATTCCCTAAAACGTTACACAGATTTCAAATCTTGTGCCCATACGTTAACTCTTCTAGTTTGGTTTCCATGCTATAACTTCTGGCCAGTTCCAGTTGACAACGAAATTTAAAAACGCGATAGAGTATCTTGGATGAAGAAAAAATGGACATCGCAGTAATTAGTTGTTTATAAAGAGCTGCGTTAACCATATCTGCACACAATAACGCGGGCGAATGTGAATTCAGAGGATGTTTGTTTTTCGGAAATGTGTTTTGATAGTTTCTCTCCGAACAGTTAGTTAGTTGTTAATCAGGCGATCCTCCTCCCTCCTAGCGTTTTGCGATGAGAAAAGTTGCGTTTTGTTTTGTTGGTGGAAGCAACTCCATCTGACTTCTCTGGGATCAAAATAATAACCAGTCCAGCCATCTGTGCCACCACGCACTATTCGAGCAATCATTCGGTTTAGATTAGTGATTCTCAGGATGTATGTCCTTGCAGTAGCCGAAAGTAATTCCTTGCGGCTGCATTAAGAAAAAAAAATTTAGGAAAAAGCCTAGAAGTAGTAGGCTGTTCAAACCTTCCTCTTAATTTCTAAATATATGGTTACAGCTACTAGGAAACCCATCTTTTCCTCGAAATTCCAACGTTCTTCTGTACTTTTGCATCAGCTTTAATGAAAAATTCCAACCGTTTTAATGGAAATACAAATATTTTTGCTCTTTTTTTTTTTTTCACGTTTCTGTTTCGAGGATTCCATCTGTTAGCTGGTTTTGGTGTTTATTATTAACTAGCGTATAGCCCGTCGTAGGACGGTTGTTTTTAAACTTTAAATAAATATTAATATATAGGGGATGTTACTCGTTCTATGACGGAGTGAACTTTTTAATTGAAGCAGATTGAAAGCAAATCAAATATAGGCCAGATTTCTGTAAGGAAATATAGTAAGAACTCATTCATGTTAGAACTAAAAATTATATGCTATTTATTTCCGTTTTTCAAAAGACCTCGCGATAAATAACAATCTGTGTAAAATATTTGTTGCTTAACAATTGCAGATTAGAGCGTTTAGATAGATCAATATTTTGCAAAATGTGTATTTTAATCAGCACTAAACTCGGAAAGTTGTTTTCGTGTAAACTTAACTTAATAACTTTTACTTTGATTTTTCGCGTTAAATTACTTTTTCTCCGGCACACTTGTTATTCCCTTCACGTCTTGTTTTAGACTGTCCTATTCGACGGTTAGTTTCAAACTTCATACCAAAGCTTTTTCTACAAAATAATGCGACATCTGGTATTTCAAATCGGAAGTATCTAAATTTCCGACAATGTGCTGTTGGGGCGACAGCTGCTTTAAAATGCAATCTTGCTGACTTTGACATCTCAAGATTTCTGTTTTTATTGTAGGTTAGAGCGTTTAGATAGATCGACATTTTGCAAAATGTATAATTTAATCAGAAAGTCGGAAAGTCAGTTAAATTACAAAAGTAAAATATAATTAAAGCGTACAAATTAATATTCGAATTGTGCTAAATTAAACTAATATACAAACGCAACTTGCCGTGATATTAAGATTTTAAAAAAATTTGTAGATCGGATAAATAGAACTGGAGTAATTAATAATCCAATGTTTTAAAATTAGCACGCAATCACTTTGACATCTAAAAGTGATGGCGTGCTATTATATAGCAGTCAATCATTTTGACATCGCGAGAGCGCACACGAATTGATCGATGAGTGATGGCGCAACAATGCAGACGTTGGTGTGAAGTCAAGCGTTCCAGAGATAGACCTGGGTGTTTATTTTATCATCACAGAATTAATGAGTATCGTGTCGTCTCGGTGGCCGAGCGGTCTGAAGCGTTCGGATTATTCGTCCGAGATAGGCCCGTGTTTGAATCCCAGTTGAGTTATAGGTGGTGTGTTTGGCCGATGGCGCGGCCTCTCTCTCTCTCTCTCTCTCTCTCTCTCTCTCTCTCTCTCTGTGTGTCATCAGTGGCTCCAATTTGCGGATGGGAGTTACTGATGATGGTTGTCAAGCCCGAAAAAAAAAAAAAAAAAAAAAAAAAAAAAACACGTTTTATAAATACAGTAAAAGTTTGATATTACGAGTACGGTTTATAGCGAGAATCCCGCTGTTACGAGAGATTCAAATGCACCGTGTATTACGAGTTTTAAATTTAAGCTGCTCTTGCTGTAGCAAGAGTCTTGAGAACAGGAAAACAGCGCAATTCATTGATAATTTTTTTGCACACCTAAGTCACAAAGATGTTGAATCGGATAACACTGAACTGATACTATTGCCACCTAGCTGCACTAGTGTACTTCAGCCTCTTGATCAAGAAGTTGTGAAACTAATAAAGGAAAAATATCTGACCATTCTGGTAAATGACGCAATCACGCGGACGTTATCAGATGATAAACAAGTGAAATGGATCGTCCTTGAGGCCATTAAAGCTCTTGCAATGGCGTGGAACGAACTGCCAGGAAAGCACATTGAAGCATGCTTTAGACATGCTCGCTTCATTACCAAGGATGATTTCATTAAGAAAATCATTGCGGCCAAACCTGCAGAACAGGAAGCAAATGGATGGAGCATCATTGCGAAAAAGATGGGATGGACATTTAGCTTTCAAGACTGTGCCAATGATGACGCAGATGTAAGTACCGTGGAATGACATGTCTGATACAGAAATCATGCAATCAGAAAAAGGAAGCTCCGAAGAAAAAGATGACGATGGTGAAGAGTACACACCGATGAACCATTACATTATGACCACCCCCAGCCTAAAGAAATGAGCGCCCCTGGAGACCGAACGGTGGGGTTCACAAAGCAGTATATGTACAACACGAGGACCAGCTTTCGGTTAATAGTGTTCGTAGTCAGAATGAGAAAAGCTGCCGATTTATCGGAGTTTGATAAAGGGCAAATTGTGATGGCACGGCGCCTCGGGACTGCGATGTCGGAAACGGCGCCTCGGGACTGCGATGTCGGAAACGGCGCCTCGGGATTGCGATGTCTGAAACGGCGCGTCGGGACTGCGATGTCTGAAACGGCGCGGCTTGTGGGTTGCTCATGTGTCGCTGTAGTGAGTACGTATCAAAACTGGTTCACAGATGACCAAAGACGAACCGTCGTCCAGCCGTGTATCGTCCTCAGCTAATTAATGCCAGAGGGGAACGGATACTCTCGCGTATTGTTCACAGTTACCATAGGGCCACAGTGCGACAAATCATCACAGCCTTCTGCGCATGGGCCTGCGTAGCCGAAGACCCATCCAGGTCCCCATTATCACTGCGCGTCATCGCCAACAACGCATGAAATGGTCCCAAGATAATCGAGATTGGACCGTGGATGATTGGAAGAAAGTGGCCTGGTCTGACGAAACACGATTCCTGGTGCATCACATATAGACGGCCGAGCGCGGATACGCCGATTACCAACGGAGGCTATGGCACCTGGATCACTGTTGGGCGGAAACAGAGCGGCGGTGGCAGTGTTATGCGCTGTGGGCGAAGTTTTTTTGGGGGGACACTTTAGGCCCCATTATCCCAATAGCACAATTCCTGACAGCTGTCGAATATCTGAACATCGTTGCGGACCAAGTTCACCCATTCATGGCAACCGTGTTCCGTGCTGGTGACGGCCATTACGAACAGGATAATGCGCCATGCCACAGTGCCAGAATCGTCAAGGAGTGGTTCGAGGAACATTCTGGTGAGTTTCAGTTAATGTCCTGGCCTCCAAATTCACCTGACATGAACCCAATGGAACATTTGTGGTTCGACTTGGAAAAAAGGGGTTCACGCTAAATCACCACCACCCGGAAATGTACGGGAACTGGAGGACCTGGTGTTGATATTATGGCACCAGATACCCCAGGACATTTATCGTCATCTCATCGAATCGATGCCTCTCCGAGTGGCCACTGTTTTGCGGACTAAAAGGGGTCCCCACAGCTTTTTAGGTAAGTGGTCATCAATATAGAAATAATGTAGAAACATCAGTGTAGAAACAGCTTTTTAGGTAAGTGGTCATAATATAATGGCTCATCAGAGTAGAAATAAAGCGTGCCATCTCAGTCAGGACTCATGCACCTATTGAGGAAACGGCAATTTTCCGTAAAGTCGAGAGTTACATGTTACAGACATCAATGTCAAAGAGGAGAGTTGATACTCTCGATTCTTCTTCTTATTTTTTGTTTTTTGTAAAAATTCTGCTAATCTGAATTAAAAAGAAACATCGGGTATATAAATAAGTATTGATTTAATCTCTTTTCTTTGTTATGTAGTATTGTTAATTTGATGTGTTATGTAGTATTGTTAATTTGATGTGTTATGTAGTACGTGGTATTTGTATGATCTGGCTGTAACTAGAAGTCCGTTGTTAGAACAAGTTTTCCTATTTTTGTGAGCCCCCATAATATCGGACTTTTACCGTATTGCTATTTTCAGATATGACAAGAACCAGTTTACGATATTTCGGTTTTTTGACTGTGGGGCGGTAAACCTCAGGATTTTATGAAGACCTTTATCTATATATTGCGGAAATCCGCAACACAGTGATGTTCCTAGCTATTGTATTACATTTACACTACGCCTCAGTAATAATAGGCGTAGTAAAAAAAAAAAAAACTATATAATTTTATTGTGGACATGAAAAAACGTCCTGAAAATTATTTACATGTGATCTTAAGTTTTCCAAAAAATATTGATTGCACAACCTGAAATGTCCTGAGCGTTTTAGGTTTAAGAAATTTGTGAGAAGCTTCAGTGTAAATCCGAAATTTCCATGAAATTGCTGATTGTGAGGGGCGTAAAATCCCCCCACATTTTTTTATTTCCTTTTTTTCATCATACTGTAAATGTGGTTTTTTATTCCGCGAAGTTCTAGCCTTTTCAAAATGATAAACCCTTGCGTTGAAATCGTGAATAGGAACAATAAGTTACTTTAATTTATAATCTGTGTTGGCGGATTTTTATTTGACGCTGAAAACAGCGTTGTTACTTGCACGTTATGTTCCTAGCTTTTATTAACATCATGCGAGTGAAACTGCGTGAACAAAAGCGGGCGTTTTGTTACATAATTAGTTATTTACCCCTCATTTATCTATCAGTTATGCAGCTTAAATGAATACGTCGTTAGCATTGGGTCCAAAGAAGAAGCGTCGTTATCACAATAGCTGCTCATGCTGCTCCGTGGGGTGTTAGTAGTGGCCGGTGGGAAGAGGAGGATCGCGTCGTGCTGTCACGAAGTATCTCGCCTCTCTTTTCCCAAGACAAATACTTTCTCATTAAAGCAAAGAAATGAGCGTCATTTAAGTCGATAAGGGAATCTGGCTATTTGCTTTTAAGCGTCATCCAGCGTGACGCGTGAATTGCGAGTCATGCATCTTGCTTGCTCCCAGGCCTCCCTCCCTCCCGCCTTCTCTGGCCATTATTGGCGAAGGGGGTGGGAAGAGGGTTGTGTGTGTGTGTGTGTGTGGGTGATAGAGCGCCGTCGAAAGTGTTCTTCAGCGAGTCCTGCTGCTTTTAAGTTAGTAGGCATTCTAACTTTTCGGCTGACCGCCTCAACTGATCCGTCTTCTCGTGACGCCACCCACCAATTGCCAGTCCCCACTGACACGCGAATGGTCCTAATTAAAAACAGCCACCCTTCATTTAACCCTTTTAACGGGCGATTGAGAGCTTGGATGTGTCCGAGACTCTTTTATCTTACTGACGCCCCAAACTGACATTTGTCATGCTTCTAATTGGCCACCTGGCGCCAGTGAACTGTGCGACTGTTGGAGCTACATTGGCAGGCTTTCCAGCCAGCGTGTTGTTGCCAATGTGTTGTGTTATTCAATATTTCAAAACTCCTTAATTAGTGTGTTTTCTGATGCATCTAGATAATCGCTGTGGATATAAAGGGTTTATATTTGCAGCTTTTCGCCCATGTTTAAAATGTGAGTCATGGGTAATGGAAGTGCTTTTTGGAGGTCAAAGGTAAAAACGCTACGCCATTAGATCACCGTGTAATAAATAATGTACTTCCGAACGTCACTATCATAAATATTTGAAGAGATTAGTTGTTGGCCTTATCATTGGACCCAAAACATAATTAACAGCTAATTTATTTCCTTAGCTGTTTAAAATCGGTGCCTGCCCATCCCGTATGGTAATTTTATATCATTATATTAATGGTGTGCATTAGAAATTAAACAAGTTGTTTCGAGAATTTCCTACACGTTTCTTTCTATCGACATACCTGCCAAGGCTTATGGTTTACGGAAATTCTATTTGTTTTACGGCTATATTTTACGGACGGCATATTTTTCAGATTCCTGTTGTTGTTTCTAAGTTAGTGTAATTTCGATGGGAGAATAAGTAACTCCAACTGCATGTATATTCTGATTTCCCTGATCACAATTTATTCTTCTTCTGCCTTCCCAACAATCTGTGCTTGCAGACTATGGCCGAAAAGACTCGGTAAAAACGCCGTACAATTAGGATTAGCAATGACTGCTGAAAAGAAAAACGAGAGAGATAGAGAGAAAAAAGAAGAAAAATATAAACCTCACGTATAATACTTGAAATTGCGCATTTGAAAATTCAAACATGTTGGCAGAAAATTTTATGCTCGGAACCTCTATTAAAGTAAAAGCTAACTGCAATCGCAATGATTTCGCAGTTAGAAATGATGTTTTTCTGTGTATGTAGCGTAATGATAAATAATTATGCATTGATTGCATTTAATAATCGATATAAGCGTGAAAAAATATTTTAATATGAAATCGATTAAAACCGGCAAATTATTTACACAAATCGGTTTTTAATCGATTTGTTCGATATATTTAACCAATATGTTCGATCATTAGTCAATCGAACATATCAATTAAACGTTCACTGAATATTTTTTGTACGGATTTCATTTCTTGAAAGTTGGCAGGTCTGTATCGAGTTCTAAAACTAACATCTACTTTCGGAAATTTCAAAATTAAAAATGTGGTGAATTGTGAGTAATTTGCTTTTTACCTCTTTAAATTTATCCGTTGAAACCACGAACGCTGCGATTTTTTTTATTTCAAAGCATGCAGTTAGTGACATGTTTGCGGCTGCGCATAGTGAGTGCGTCGTTTTAGACAAAAATGTCGATGCTGTTTTCATTTTCTGTTGTGGACCTCTTGGTGTAAACAATGGCAGGAAACGTCTCGGTCGAGAACTTCGAGCAGTGCAAGAAATATTATAATTTGGACAACGTGAAAACCAGTCTCAGTTTGTTGTGAAGAAATTTAATTTCCACTTTGAATAATCGAACTGTTTGTTCTTAACGTGCCATCAACGGTGTGCCACTGTGAATTCATAAGACTGCCGCGACATGGTAAGATGTTACATATTATGTTCCATTAGTAAATGCAGTAGGTTACATCTGAAATTTTAATATGGCATTCCTCATCGGAGCCTGCTTGTAAGAAATATGAACTAACGTTCATGTTTGATTTAATTGCATTGCATGCCAGTCTGGTGCCGGAATCACGTATATGCTGTAGTACAAAACCAGATTCATTGTATTATATGCAGGGGGTCGGCAACCTATGGAGCTAGCGATTTTTAATGACACGCTTCAAGTTCCAGGCAAAAAGCATATAAAAGAGCAAAAACTAAGTGATGGTAAATAATATTAAAAAAAATATTTAATATTTTGCATCATATTATTTTTTTAAAACAAGCTTGCATACAAAATAGGTATAAAATAGTAAAACTATTAATATACTAGTGATCCGATTTATTGGCGTAGGAATTTATAAATAAGCGTTTCCAAGTATTTACCAACATTGATACTTTCAATGGATGTGTTTGTCTTACGGCACTGGCTCTCTCCCTTCCCTGGAACCAGTGACCCTAAATTAGGGACGGGCGACTGCTTATAGCCCATTGAGTTGCTACGGTGGTCGTTAAACCTCCAATCAAAAAAAAACAAAACAAAAAAACAAAAAAAAACAAAAAAAAAAAAAAAAAAACCGTCTTGTCTATTCATTTTCAAGTCAAGTTCTCGCGTTCAAATTGTTAAAGCGTTATATTATTCAGTTTCTGTCTAACTGCCTTGAAAAAGCCATCTGGTTGATGTGCGAAAGCTTGGAAACGCTTATTTATATATTCCTACGCCAATAAATCGGATCTCTAGTATGGTTTTACTATTTTCTACATAATTGGTGTACTGTTCATCGTTATCAAAATAGATATGTGAAAATCCTCCAAATACGTGGCGTCAGTGAATAAACAAAGACATCGCTCTTTCCACGTTTTAGCAACACATAGCAAACGAATAATTGTTATTAGGTCACCGCTGGGAATCGGAATCCCAGATCTCTCGATATCATGCCAAGCGCGTTAGCCTTGCACCACGGTGACCAACAATCCACGGCCGCTATGTGTGTTTTTCTGTCAGCTTCTGACATCATAAATCCGTAAGATTGGCTCAGCTCCTGAGACGTTTCAATTTGGTGGGCATTAACGGCACTGGTTATATATTAATTACAGCAGTTAAATCCAAAGTGAAAATCCTCTAGATACGTGGCGTCAGAGAAACGTGGGAAGAGCGATGTCTTTGTTTATTCACTGGCGCCAAGTATTTAGAGGATTTTCACTTTGGATCTCGCCCTTTGGATTTAACTGCTATAATTAATACACTGCCGGACAATTGCTAAGGACGGATGACAATAGCAACGATAGCAACCATAAAATGGAAGGCAGGAAAATGTGGAAATTAGCATAAGTGCGGGATACAGTAAGACGTGTTGTGCGTATGCAAATTTTGGATTGCCGAACTTGTTCGTGACGCCATAGCGCTGATAAGAGATATAAAGATATAAAGGATTTGACGCGTATTGACCGTTATTGTTCAAACGCAAAGTTGAAAGGGAAATAATCAATTGAGGAACTTGCAATATTCAGTATGTCTTCCCGACATCACCTAGATGGTTTTACGCGTGGCCGTATTATTGGCGAGATTGAAGAAGTGCGAAAAATAACAGATGTTGCCAGGGAGTTCGACGTCAGCCACAGTGTTGTTTCAAGGCTTTGGAAATCATTTCAAACAAATGGAGAGTGTAGCAAACGTCACGGGGGAGGTCGTGTTCGCAGTACGACACCTGCAGAAGATCGGTACATAGTGCTACCAACAAAAAGACACCGGCGCAGCACAGCTAGTGAGGTAGCAAATCAGTTTATGGCTGCTACGGGCAAGCGGATCTCCCGAAAAACTGTCGCCAGACGTTTGCATGAAGGAGGACTATACGCCCGCCGTCCTGTTGTGTGCATCCCATTGTCCAGTCGTCACCGTATACCGCCCGTTTGCAACTGTGCCATCAGCATTGCAATTGGACTGATAACGACTGGTCTGCTGTCCGCTTCTCAGATGAGAGTAGATACAGTCTATCATATGATTGTCGACGACAACTGATCTGGCGTGATAGTGGTACTGCATATTGTCTAGCAAACATACAGGAAAGGGACCGATATTTGACATGTAGTGTCATGGTATGGGCTGGCATCATGATCAATGGCCTTACCTCCCTCTATGTGTTTCCAACTGGGACTATGACTGGCCAACGATACATTAATGATGTTCTGCTACCTCATGTTCGCATGTTCCGTGGTGCTGTCGGTGATAGATTCACTTTCATGGACGACAACGCAACATGTCATCGAACAGTCGCTGTCCAGGAGTGTCTTGAGAGCAAGGATATTCAACGCCTCGTATGGCCAGCACGTTCTCCAGATCTGAATCCCATTGAAAATGTGTGGGATGCTTTGGGGAGGAGTCTTGCTGGTCGCCAATGCCCTCCAATAAACAAGGACACCCTCATCCGTGCACTGACAGAGGAATGGGATAAATTACCCCAACAGCTGCTTGATAATGTTGTGCAAAGCATGACACGACGTGTGGAATCTTGCATCGCCCTCCATGGTGGCCATATCCCGTATTGACATCTTACGCCGGAACGCCTGCGGACGGTAATTGCATTATTTTCACGTTTACGTATTCTGCATAAAATGGCCTGTTTGTCCCTTGAACACGTTCCAAAGCCTTCTGGATTTCAGAGCACAATAAATTGTCTTTCTTGTAATGTCCTGGCATTCTGACATTATTTTATTTCACTTGGCATCCAACCACAGTTAGTTTTTTATACGCTATAGCCAGTGCCGTTAATGCCCACCAGATGGAGACGTCTGGGTAGCTGAGCCGATCTTACGGATTTATGATGTCAGAAGCTGACAGAAAAACACACATAACGCCGTGGATTCTTGGCCACCGTGGTGTAAGGCTAACGCTCTCGGCTAGATATCGGGAGATCTGGGTTCGGATTCTCAGCTGTGACCGAATAATAATTTTTCGGTTGCTATGTGTTGCTAAAACGTGGAAAGAGCGATGTCTTTGTTTTTTTCAAAATAGATATGTGTAATCGGTTTGCTACTGAATATGAGGTAAGGGGAGACCTTTGCAGGAGGTGGAAAAAAAATAAAAAAAATTAAATTTTCGTTGCTTTCGGCTTGGATAATCATATACGTCTGAGTAAATATTTTCACACATGAAGAAACTTTTGAATCCACATAGAAACCGCCTGACTTCTGCACATTCAAAACTTAAAAGTTACACGAATTACGTGATTGATATAGAGGAACTAAGGATAAGGGTTCCACTAAGATTTTTTTTATATAAAGAAAAGTTGTTTTTTCTTTATTTGAATTATTCGTCACTGAAAGGCAAAGACAAATTTATATAGCCACTTAATTACACTTTCATATCATACTAATTAAATATCTTTAAAACTCTATTTTCTTCAAAATACGTAACTTGTTTAATGTTTATTTTTAATAGCAAAAGACGTTTCATGTTGTTAAATGTTCTTTATTAAATTTAAAACCTGATTAAAAGTGTTAATTTGTAGAAAAACTATGTAAAATTGTGGGGGCACGCGAACTCACAGTGCGTTGGTGCTTTCTGCGAGTGGTTAGTATATGTTCCTAGATTATCTTATTTATTCTACGTCTAAATATGAAAGCGCTTTGCCATTCCCCGTGGGTCGCAGAAGACTGGACGTAAGGCTTATTTAAAAAATGAATCTGGTACCCAGGTCACTTCATAATGTTACTTTGGCACAGCGCTAATGAAAGGCTGCCAACCTCTAGTGTATGTGTAAGCACTTTCGCATGTACGTACACGTTTTAGAAACAGTGTTTCATTTTCCTTCGTGATAAATAAATTTACATCGTAATTGATGTACTGCGTTTACGTTTTTGTGGCGTGAGATTCAGTTTTCAAATGCATTATGGTTTTTATAGGAGCATGGCTTTCTGCCAGATTTTAGTGCTTAAATTTTTGGGAAGGCACATCATATTAAAAGTACATATTATGTGCGCAGTATAAAAAGTGACAACACCACTAAATCTCCACCAGCCGAAAGTTCTAAAGATTGAACGATATCAATTGGAATGTTGAAATATTTATATTATCCTCCAATCTTATACACACATACATTTGGCCAATGAACGGAAAAATTGTAAACAAAAGTATTGTCTTTTAAATTGTGATTTCGGTGGAACAGCAAGCATTTTTAATGTTTAGGAACCTGGTATCAGATATCTCTGACTCATTTCCTCAAAATATTACTGTATTTTGCGTTGGGGTGGTTGTTTGTGAGTACATTGTTTACTTCTGTGTTATTTGATGCGTTAGCTTCGCTGACATGTGCGTGTGAATAAAACTGGAGTAAAGTACTGTCGCATGGTGAGAAATTTTAAAACTTACAAAGTGTTGTTTTCAGTAAATTTAAGGTGGCGTTTTTTTTTTGTTTTTGTTTTTTTGCTATCATCGTAAAAAAACGAAGCAATGTGAACTTAACTTTTTGGAGTTGGGAAGGGAGTGGGCAAAAGCTGAATGTGAAAGTTTATAAACTCAAGTTGATAAAGAACCTTCGGTAAGCAAAGGTAACATGCGAAGTTGAGTATTCCAGGCTCCTAATAGATAATGAAGCGTTCGAAAGGAAGAAATGAATCTGAGTCCTTATCAATATAACGTACTGCGATCAAAACTTTCCGGGACTAAGTACGTAGCGTGCCAACAGATGGCAGTAGCTGATGCGCCAGCAGCGGTCGAGGGCAATGACCTTCAGAGTCATTGTACCGAGTGGCGTCGTTCTGTGAACATCGGGAGATGTGCTACACGATATTTGGTGACCACGTGCAAAACACAGCCGGGATTTCGGTGTGGGCTGCAAACTAGAACAGCGAGCGAACATCAAATTCTGCGTTAAACTCTGCAAATCGGGAACGGAGAAGCATGAAATGTTGCGTCAGGCTTATTACAGCAATGAGTCGTGCGTGGTGTTTTGAGTGGCACTCGCGCTTCAAGGAAGGCAGAACGGTACTGGAAGACGAGGAGAGGTCAGTGCGACCGTCCACGAGCAAAATCCCCGAAAATGTGGACAAAATTAGGGAACTGGTGCATGAGGATCGTCGGAGAATCATTCGAGACATTGCTACCATCGTCAATGTGTCATACGGAACAGTGCAAGAAATTCTGACGACGGTTTTGAACATGCACCGCATGACTGCGAAGTTTGTGCCAAAGATTCTGAACCCCGAACAGAAGGCGCTCTGTGTCGAACTCTGTCAAGATCTTCGTCAGCAGGTGGTGAATGAACCAACGTTCCTGTCGCGGGTCATCACTAGGGACGAGGCTTGGGTCTGCAGTTGCGACTCGGAGACTAAACAACAGTCGTCGAAGTGGAAGAGCCCGACATCTTCACGGCAGAAGAAGGCCCGACAGGTCCAGAGCGCAACCAAAAGCATGCTCATCGTGTTTTCGACATTCGTGGGGTTATGACCAGACCGTCATTGCCCTTTATTAAATGCGATGTTCTGCGGCGTCTTAGGGAGGACATCCGCTGTAAACGACCTGAAGTGTGGTGCAGGGGCGATTTCCTGCTCCATCACGACAATGCAGCAGCTCACAGGGCGTTAACAACACGCCAGTTTTGCACCCGCAACAGCATGACTACCCTTCCTCACCCGCCTTACTCGCCGGATTTGTTCCCCTGCGACTTCTTTCTGTTCCCGAAGCTGAAGCTCAATGGTCGCCGTTTTGAAACCCCGTGGACGAGATTCAGCGCGAATCGCAGATGGTGCTTGACACGGTTCGCGAACGGGACTTCCGGGAGCGTTCCAACAGTGGCTAAAACGATGTCAGCGGTGTATCGCTGCCCAAGGAGACAACTTTGAGGAGATCACAGCCAGACTTAAGTAACCTAAGTATACTTTGTTGTACAAGTATATCGGCCTAGTCTGGGAACTTTTGATCGGACCTCGTATTAAAGCCAAACATATCTAACGATATATGCGATCGAGTGATAAAGCAGTGTCTCAGAAGCTAACTTTTCAAGATTTGAAATTCTGTATATATATAAAAAACCCTGAGTGCGAATACATTCCTGTAATTCAGTTTCTTCTAAATTGTATTTCATGCACTTGTATTTGACAAAAAAAAAAAAAAAAATAAAAAAAAATTAGATTACAGAATTTTGTTTTTACAGAATTAAAAATTTGAAATTTACGCACTCTAAACAGAAAGAATACGTGGAAGCCTTTTTGCGTTGTTGATGGATATGGATGTGAATAATTAATTGGTCTTATCCTTTTACTATGCAGGCGGGTAAAAATCATGTAAGTACGTAGGTGGGGTGCTCACAACACCCTAAAGAAAAGAAAAATAGTTGCATGTGATGCGTTTGAAAATAGATCAACTGTACATCATTTATAGATTCACTAAACCTTTACCAACAAGCAAAAAAATGTTAGAATAATCAATTTTGTGGAATAGTCTTTATCCTTCTTTGAAAAGAAATTACCACATTTTGGAAATGATGATAAGTCGTTCAACATAACTAGAACTTTGAAAATAAAGTTTGAAACTGAAATAAAGTTGAAACTTGTTCGTATGACTTCTTACTGTAAAGCAAAAATATCAATACATTGCACCAAATTATGATAATAATCAGAAAATCGCAATACTAAAAATGTATAATTCAGCTACGTACCTGGGGAGTTCATAGCACTCTGTTCAGTAATTTCACTTCACAATGAGATAAACTATAACCTCTAATTGAAAGATAGACAGTGACACTGATGTATTGCCAACCATTTTGCAGAATTATCTACAATTTAAGATCGTGGGGTGCTGTGAGCAGCCCGCATACCCAGTTAAAGTTTAAAAAAAAAAAGGGATTGAATATAGCGTTTTCAGTGCTTGTACGTTGCACATGATGAGTTCAGTATCCCTTCAATGAATGTCTCCTGATGCCAGCTTGTGTGTGTATATATTTGTATTCTTTTCTCATATTTATAATTCCGTGGATTTATCATGTCTTATAAAATCCAAAATTTTAATATGCAGAGCATTTTTCGAAAGTTAAGTTGGTCTTCTTGAAGCATGGTGTGTGATCATACACCTCACTCTGTAGTCCCACAGCAGACATCTTTTTAAAAGTTCATGTCCTGTGAATTTTCGTTCCACACAATTTTTAATTTATGAGTCAAGAAATCGCGGCAGTAGTTTTGTTCACGGCATATGGATTTTCTACTCCTTTGCATTCTCCCAGAAACCATCGTATGCAATGCGAAGCCATACACGCTTTCCGTATTATTGAACATTTTTGATGACAAACTTTCTCCCTGCATATATGGCACTGTCTCTGTGTATTCACAGATTCCTTATTTGTTATTTCGCTGAAATGTTTGATGACAGGACGTGAATTTATGTGCCCCGAGCTTACATAAATTTAGCGAAAAACGGGGGACAGTAAAATAAAGAAAAAACAAAACAAAAACAACTATTGGATATTCAATCAAGTACTCTGGTATTAAACGTTCGAACCAGTCATTTTCATATGGTCAAAGTTAACGAGGGTACTAAAATTGGTCTTCATTCGATCATAAACATCAGATTTGCTGTTCCTATTGCTGGTATTGGGAAAAGTTAAAAAGCCTGCAAAAATGTATAGATGAAATGAAAAGGCCAACAACAAAGTGTGGAATAAAGATAAATAGTGAAGCTAAAATAGAGGGCAGCTGGTAAAAATTGAATCCTCAAAATTACTCTTCATCGATAAGTTTTTGAACAGATTGGGAATTTAAATACTTCACCAATATAATTGATGAGAATGGAATGTCGGGAGTACGAGTTTATTTGAAGTGAAGTCTTTTTTCAACTAGCAAAATGTGAATTGCCCTTAGAAAAATGACTGTCAAAGCGATGCATGTAAGCGTGTTGTTCTTATGGGGCTGAAACGTGGACAATTCTAGGTGAAGTACTTCTAAGAAAGCTTTGAAATGTGGCTCTGAAGAGGAATGAAAGAATTCAGTGGACAAACGAAAGCACAACGAGGCACTTAGGAGATTTAAAAGTACAAAAATAATTAAGTATTGAAGAATCAGAAAAAATAACTTTTTGAAACAAGGCCGTATACTGAGAGACCACGGATTCCTAAGAAATATTTAGAGGGTAAATTAGAAAAGAAGAGGCTTGTAAAGGAAAAAGAATCAGGCGTAGATAACCTCCAATGCAACGGAAGTGATATAGAGGAGAGGAAGAATAATCAAGACTGAGTGAAAAGGAAAGGGATAGAATTTGTTCAGTTCGGTGCCTTTACTGGTGCGAGTAATCTTTTTTTTTCTCGCAGGTATATACGGGGATGTACGTATAGTATTCCGCCCCTGATGTAATTTTAGTTACGTTGCTGACATTCTTTCCTACGATATTGGCCAAGGGCGCAGCAGCGTCGTAAATAATTATAGTGGTGTTTGCCCTTGTAGCCTATAGATGCCCTAGTGGGAGAGTTGAACTCTCGAGAACTCAAACCTTTCTTGTTTATAATAGTCATAATATTTTTTTTTTTTTTTTTTTTGCGTTGGTCGTGGTAAAAAGACATGCGCACGTGTGAACTAACTCGCAGGGAAATCATTTACATTACTTGAATTCGTCTCGACCCATTGATAACGATACCGTTCCCACGTTTATCTAGAGATGATGAGTAAAATTTTCGGTTCATTCGAGTAATAATGATCCTGCAATGGAATTCAGACGGACGGCACACAGCGGACATTCGTTATTTTTCTTTCACTTGCTGACTTGCTGTTACGTTTCATCGTCTGTTTATTTAGTCTTATTCCTCATCAGAAGGAAAACTAGCAGAGCAAGAGAGTGAAAGGCCGGATGACTCAGCCCTGTCTAGGATTCCCAGCGTAATACCGGGAGGCGGGGGGGGGGGAGAGATAAAAGAAGAAAACAAGAAAAGTTCATCGGCTCTTCGCGACGGTAGCCGTTGATGTCCGGCGACCCTTAATCGCCCAGACGTACAGTATAAATATATGTTTTAACCATTGTTTCCCTCGGGATTTTTTTTTTCTGAGGCGCATCTCTAGCCTAAAAAGTTTGTTTCCAGCTGCGGTGCAGCGTGATTTCCTGTTACAGGAAAAAGTGGTTTAGCGGTTATTTGTCGCCCAGACGTCTGCGATCGACCTCACTGCTTCTTGAACATTAACTGCCCACTAGTAAGCAGTCTCGTAACTGTAGAAGAGATTGCTTTATAAAGCAATTCAATAAAACCAACTGAATGAACAATTTTTTCATTTACACAAATGTGCTGAAGTTAACGTTTTTTTTTTTCGCTGCGTGGTTGTCGTAAATTTCGTGTGATTTTTTTATTGGTGGGTTGTGAACACCCATTCTTATATATTTTGGTTCTGTGATGGAGGTTTGAATAATTTAACAGTTCTTTTTTCTGACAGATACTTTGACAGATTTTTTTTACCTTTATTTTGATCCAAAGACTTTTCGCAAAATGAAAAATTGCTGCCACCAATGCAGCTTGAAGTTAAGGCTCGGGCAACATTGTTCAGATTCTCCTCTGGAGGCGTGGTGAAGGATTCACGCTGTTGTTGAACAGAGCTGATACTATTAATAAGCAAAACAACTTTTATTCCATACAAGATATGATGCGCTGGATGATGATGTACATTCAGATGTTGTTGGATGATAGAATAATAATAACAACGTTTCGCACAGTAAAATGTTTATTATACATCGACTATAGTTTCGCAGAGCGTTTGGCTCGGCTTCCTCAGGACGAATGGAGCGTAAACATTCAAATCATTGTGACATCATCAGAATTCTGACGGTCACGGGTTTAGGCGAGTTGTTTCCACGCGCTCGAAAGAAATCGAGTCGACGTCATGTCGTTGACAAGCCGTGACGAGTTCCGGTATATGTGGAAACGACATGACGTCGACTCCATTTTTTTTTTTTTTTTTTTGATTGGAGGTTTAACGACCACCGTGAGCAAATCAATGGGCTATAAGCAGTCGCCCGTCCCTAATTTAGGGTCACTGGTTCCAGGGAAGGGAGAGAGAGCCAGTGCCGTAAGACAAACACAACATCCATGCCTCACCGGGATTCGAACCCGGACCCCGTTCGGACGAATGATCAGAGGCCATCGCTTAGACCACTGCGCCACCGGGGGCGGCCTCCATTTCTTTCAAGCGCGTGGAAACAACTCGCCAAAACCCGTGACCGTCAGAATTCTGATGATGTCACAACGATTTGAATGTTTACGCTCCATTCGTCTTGAGGAAGCCAAGCCAAACGCTCTGCGAAACTATAGTCGATGAATAATAAACATTTTATTGTGCGAAACGTTGTTATTATTATTCTATCTTAACACCGCAAGCTTTGTAGTCATAAATTATATATGTTGTTGGATGAATTATAAATTCCGGTATAAGTTAAGATATTGAACAAGTGCATAGTTCCGTTACAATTTGCTGCAGAAGTCCTTTACAGTAGTGATAAAGTTTCCTTTCCGTAATGTTACACAGTTCAGTCACAAGAAATGATACAGGATGATGTGTGATTTTATGTATTGAACACCGTTACAAGTCAAGACTGCAGCCTGAGTACAAAGCATACTTGTGTGGAAAACTAACCGCAGCTAACTACCACCTCACATACGCTCCTCAGCAGCAGCTGAGAGCTAGTTATGGGTTCAGTGTTCCCATCCCGTCAATTGCCTCCCACTTCCGTATGTGCCATTTCCGTACATAGCAGATCGGTTAGTGCAATCTCCGTACAGTTTCACGGCGTCTGGTATTAGACGCGGGAAATGCTGAGGGAGAAAATAAATGCTGATCCGCTGTTGAATTCCTCTGACATCACAGAGATCACCATTTATGGTTTTCGTCAACCAATAGGCGCCAGTGGTAGGGTGAGCGGGAACAGCGCTGAAAACTGAAGGGCAAACAGGCTGTCCATTAATGCCATCTTTACGGTCTTCAGCATTCATCGCAGATGTTTAATTTTAAAGCGGCGAAAAGAAAAATGCTTTTCTTCTTAATATTTCGTTCAAAGCTTTCGTCAAAAATTCCGGGCTATTTCTTAAACCGTTTTTTTCTTATGAAGTTTCCACATAAGTTTTTGTAAAATCTTTTTTCTGAGGCTAAGGGCTATTATAGCCAAGAATCTTCCACCAGCGCCTGTGTGTGTGTTTGGGGGGGGTACACCAGTACGCTCCTGATCTTCTGTATTCCTTCACGCATATCTCACTGCCTACGGCTCATCACATCTGTGTACGGAAATGGGACAGAAATTAACTTGTACCGAAATGGCACGTATGGAAGTGGTACGACACGATCGCATCATGAAGCGCTGACCTCTGCTGTGATTATCCGATAGACAAGGATTGCCCACCAATAAAATCTCTTCCCACCTCTTCTCAACTATCTTCGCGCCTGGAATTGACGCGGCCAATGAGAAGCTTGTACTCCACAAACCCTCCCCTCTCTCTGCTTCCTATATTCCCTCCACATCATTATGACAGATGCCATTGTTATATGGAAATATTCAAACTTTATTTAAATTCTAACTTTTGTTATTTTGGGGGCCAACGACAGTGAGAAATTTTTTCCCCAGTCAAAAAGGCGCTCAGCACAGATTCATTTCGCAGAAAGGTCATTCATTCTCTTGTCGATCGTGGGGACACCTCCCACGAACAAAAGGACACCCCCTTTCCCCCAGCCGTCGGCGAACCCGTCATGTACAATAGGACCAAGCAATTAACAGTAGAACTTCTTACGTCAAGAGCATCTAGGGGACAGATCGTGTAGAGGAATGAAACTGATAGGAGCCAAAAACGAAGAGAGTCTTCATGGAGATCTCGAGGGAAAAGTAGGAAGGATTTTGTAACTTTTGTTATTTTGGGTGCCAACGACAGTAAGAAATTTTCTTCCCAGCTAAAAAGGCGCTCAGCACAGATTCATTTCAGAGAAAGGAATCTGTGCTGAGCGCCTTGGGGTGCCCTTTTGTTGGTGGGACCCCTCACACTAACAAAAGGACACACCCTTTTCCACCAGCTGTAGTCGAACTCTCTCTCAGAATGCGTCAGGATAATAGTAGCAAGCTATTAACAGTAGAACTTCTTACGTCAAGAGCATCTAGGGAACAGATCGTGTAGAGGAATGGAACAGATAGGAGCCAAAAACGGAGGGAGTCTTCATGGAGATGTCGAGGAAAAAGTGTGCAGGATTTTGTAACTTTTGCTATTTTGGGTTCCAACGACAGTGAGAAATTTTCTCTACAGCCAAAAAGGCGCTCAGCACAGATTCATTTCGGAGAAGGGTCATCCTCTTGTCGATCGTGGGACCCCTCCCGCCAACAAAAGGACACCCCCTTTCCCCCAGCCGTAGTCGAACTCTCTCTCTCAGAACCCGTCTGCATAATAGTAGCAAGCGATTAACAGTAAAACTTCTTACGTCAGGAGCATCTAGGGGACAGATCGTGTAGAGGAATGGAAAAGATAGGAGCCAAAAACGGAGGGAATCTTCTCGGAGATCTCGAGGAAAAGGTAGGAAGGATTTTGCTGGGAGACAAGGCACGACAAACGCTGTAGCACGGGATTGAGGTACGGAGATTTTTGTGGGAAGTACATTGAGGAAGTCGTCCGAGATATTCACCAATCCGCTGGAAGTCTTTACTATTCAATCAGACCAACCAATATTCCAATATTTCCCCTTTCCCCCTATCTGACGAATAAAGATATGCGCAAAAGAAAACGTCTGTCATTGCATTTAGTTTGTCTAACTACTTATTTATTTGCTTCCCTGCTCCAACGACAGGAATCTGCAACCGATTCTTCTGTTAAGTTGGCGTCCTCCACAATACATGAAAATAAACCAAGCCAACACCCACATTCTAATTCCACATTCTAAGTTCTAAGAAACTCGATGCCTCTGCCCGTTTTTGTGACTTTGGAATTCAGCATTTCAAATAATATCTTGCACTACCAGCATTTTTCTCCCTTTTTTTTTCTCTTTCCTCCCATAATTTCACATCATCACAATGGTTATGGACACTATATCTCAGAGTAAGCTTGAAAATCTTATTTCTGCATTCGGAAGGATAACCAAATTTTTCCAACCACTTCTTTGCGCAACCCTCTTCCATCGTTGGCGTGAATGTGTACAGTATTTTTCACGATTAATTCTAAAGAGTGAAGGTTTATTCGAGAATTAGAAAAAAAAAATATTAATAGCCCATAGGGAGAGAGAGAAAAAGGTAACTCAAACAGTTGCTTTTGTCTGATCATCTGCCGTCAGCTCGCAGAACTACATGTGTTCATGCGCAGCGAAAACAGTAAACAAACTTGGCGTTCGGTGTTGAGAATCACATTTTCGTGGTGAAACGTTAACTCAAAACAGTCATTAAAGGATTATTGAAGGTTTCTTATTTTAGTCACCCGAATGTCGGAAAGTAACAGCAAATTTTGTGGTTGATCTGAAGTGGTTTTGGGTAACAGGATATATGCATTTTGCTAAGCATCAGTTGAATGATATCACTGAATGTCGTGTGAATAGAAATTGATTGTAATCCCTCAGAAGTAACCTCTGCGATTTGTACAACACTTTGCAATCTCCTACAGCAGGTTTTCGTAAAGCGGTTAAAAAATTAAAATTATTCTCATACAAAACGTCTGGTATGCAATAGTTGATTCCACCAGACCGAAAACGCTGTTTTAGTTCCATTTCTTCCAGCATTGCCAGCTTTGTTGTCGTTAATTCCTCTAGTTTTTCGTATATCAGAGATAATGCCAATCACAACAAATCCGCGCCATCCGGATGAACTGAAGTCCAGCACATAGTCTTGACACTGCATGGAGTGTGTAAGAACATGCATCGTTGTGCAGAATTTTAACACTACACACACACACACACACACACACACACACACACACCATAACATTATGAGTACCTGTCTAATAACTTTCTCCCTGATGACTACTTGGGCATGGGTCTTTTGCACTCACCCCAATCTCTGGTCCTTATCTCAACTGACCCCAATCTGTCGTCCGTTGCACTCAAGAAGGGAACATCAAAGAGACCTACTGCACTCACCCAGCCCTTGCTTACTACAGCGGGAATGTGAAAACCCCTGGATGGAACAAGGGCTTCCGGTATAAGATGCTCTTTGTTGGACAATGCTCTATCGACTCCCTTCAAAACAGTAGTGTCAGTATCCCCTGGATAACGCCTGATATACTTTGTCGATTTTACCAGGTAGAAGTCGAAGCTCACACATATACGTATACTTATATAGTATATCATATATGTATGTGTGTGTGTGTGTGTGATTTGATATGTACTAATATTGGTGAATTTTGTTGATTGATTGCATTTTTGTACTTTATTGACTTGCTATAGTTGAGCTTGGTTATATATTTTGGTGACCTCGGAAACACGCGAGTGGCTTTCAACATTTTGCCTATACCCGTATCGAAAGGTCACCAGGGCCAGTGTTCCCCTGAAGAGATTAGCCCTTTATTTTATTACTTATTGCAATATTTACTTATATATTATATATATTTAACCCACACGTACTTACGGTTCTATGCGCTCAATTTCCTAACAGCGGAAAAGACTTGGAGTCTCCCAGGGCAGTAATTTCTCTACCAGGGAGAAGCTCTTGGTGTGGAGTGGAGTGGAGTGTGGTGTGGTGTCTCTTGAGGGTTAAGTTTAGCCGACAAACCGAGAGAGGCTGTGAGGACAGTTTGCTCTTTTTGTAGTTCCTTGAGTGCAACTGATCAACACCCACTGCCTGCACCCATCGTGGCATCGACACAAATTTACCGGGGAAGATGCCCCTAATTATTCAGTACTAGCTGGAGAGAAGGACTTCCCAAAGATCGGCGACGAAGTGAGTGCGTGGACCGGCGAATTGTGTTGGGTGTGTGCATAAGTTCTACCCGTTTTAATAGGCTACAAAAAAAAAAAAAAAAAAAAGGAGTAGAACACAATAAATAACATACCTAGGATATATCACATAATCGCCGTCATTCTGTATGACACCTTGCCATGTAAGTGAATCCCACGCCGGAAATACTCCTGTGTTTTAGAGTAAAAAGAGTCATGTAATGCCGTTTTCACATCATCGAAGGTTTGGGGAGCGAAGGCGTTCTGTAACGATCGAAAAAGTTAGAAATAACTGACTTAATTTAATTGAAATAACTGACCAACAAGCCCTTGCAGACTCAATTTAAGTCTTTAATTGAGTCTGTAAGGGCCGTATGGCAGCGTGTTATCACCAATGGACAACTAGAGAAGCTCATTAGTCCCATGCCAAGAAGGTGCACTTTATTACTAAGTAACCGTGGTTATCCAATTAAGTATTGAAGCGTATTTTGCTTGTTGGTAAGTTATTTGAAGTGTCGTGCAAGTTTCAATAGTGTACTGTACTGTAATTTTACGTTAAATGAATTGTACACTAATTTCACAAATTCCACTATTTGTTGCTTTTTATGAGTAGACGCTGTACTGTACATTTGTTTGTAACTTCACTTCTATTAAAAAAATTGAATTCAGCATAAAATTTCCTTTAAAATGATGTATAATATGTATTCCTGACTTTACCATTATGCTGTATAAATTGACTTCAAACATCAAAAATTTGACTTTCGCTCTACTGGTGCAGGACTTTTGGCCACGATTGTGCAGTGAATCTCTACTTTGTACAGAAGTGAAGAGAATCTTCTCTCACTCGCGTTGTGAGGTAAGTGAGGGTTTATAAAATATGTCGATAAACCCTTTCATTGTAATAGGTTTTCTACTGACTAGGTGTACTGAAGTTAATTTCTCTAGATCGTCTACGTAACAGTGAAGCAGTGGCTTAAGGGAAGCCGACTTCAGACAGTATTGATAAATAGCTGGTTGGCTAAACAATATTTAGATTCATCGTGCAAATCGCATTTCTAGTTTCAGAAAGTTTTCCGTCGGTTTTGGTGGAGAAATTAATTCGTCTTTCTTCCATTGTGTAGCGATGCGAGTTCATGCGTTTTAAGTGATGCAGCTGATGAAAGCTGTGCAGGTTATTGTTTTAAAGTTGATGAATTGTACCTCGCACCCAATTGAGTTAGGAAGGAGCGATGTGGACGGGTGCCAGAAGAGAGGGTCGTGCGGAAAGGATGCTGTGCAACCGGGGAATTACGGTGGTCTTAAGCGTATGCAGTGACAGGGAGGCGGGGGGTGGGAAAACGAGGTTATTAGCTGTAGGAACCTTCTGAAGCTGTATCCCATAGGGACGTTGTCCACGCATCTTCCAATCTCGCTTCCCTCTCCGTCTCTCTCTCGTTCCCGCAGGCAGCAAGCTTGTCCTGCAATCTGAGAGAATAAATGGGCTTTTCCTCGCTTTTGGACACAGCTGACACGGCTCTGTATCACTCTGTCTCATTTACTTCTAGCGTGACAGCTTGACAAGGACGTCTCCTTTCTTTTGCTTCTTCTGCGTATTGGGTTTCTTCCGTCGTGTGCATGAGCCAGCAGCAAGCATCCCGCCGTTTCCTTTTCATCCGATGCTCAACAAAGATGTTCCTACTCCACCCACCTCTTCATAATGCGCACTTGGTCCGTACATTTACGTAGTTGGGGCCCCAAAGTGGCCCAAATGAAAAACCGCTCCAGATTTAGCGAGTGCTGGTTCAACGAAATAGGCGTTATGTATGGCCTCTTAATTCATATAACACTAGGAAAGTAAGTGAAAGAGAGGAGGGAGGCTTGTGGTAGGTATAATAAACTGTTCCTTGAGTGGGACGAAAATTTCTTCCCGTTATAAAGGAGCATTTCAGATGAATTAATGCATTACCTATACTCCGAGTCAACCTAAGAGTTTACCACTATACGAAACAGCTACCTCCGCTACGAAAAATAATCCCTAGCGTTTAGAGCGAAAAACAATAGAATTATTGCTTAGAATCCATTTTTGTTTGCTTAGCAGTTTATCAGACAAAATTTCTACATATAAAAAAAAAAAAAATCCAGAAAGAAGTTAGAGCGCTTTTAGAAATAAATTTGATATGAAAAGTTCCTCAATCAAGAGCTTCGCACTCTTGGCTTGTTTCTGCCCATTTGGGGTACAACTCGAGAGGGGGGAGGCAGAAGACCTCTCTCAACATTCACAACACAGATGCAATAAATTGACGATCGAGAAACTCAAGGGTTAGGTTACTTAAACAGGCAGTAGGGAAAGAATTTCCGGTATGAGGAAAGAATGCCCACGGAAAAATCGCCCACGGAAAAAACGCCCACGGAAAAAACGCCCACTTCTCGAAAGTAGGAAAAAACGCCCACGGAAAAATCGCCCACAGACAAAATGCTCACGGGAAAAATATGTGATCGACTGATAAGTTTATATGTCTGTTATAAACGGTGACAGGACAACTGGTCACAGACTGCTGGCCAAAAAATCGTTAGGGGTCATATAAAAATTGCGGTTTCTTGACCACCTCACCTACATAACGAAAATGGGTGTAGGAGAATTGGCCACAAAAGTTCAAGGGTGTGTGTGCGGGGGGGGGGGGGGAAGTATTATCGATTTTTGGCCTACATTGAGAATTGAATTAGGAACTCCAAACAAATTTCGAGAAAACGTTCTATGTAAGCCAAGCGAGAATTACAGCATAATTCATGTATGTTCGGAAAAGGACCCTAAGGGGTGGGATTTTTTAATAACGCTGCACTTTTACGCAGGTACTAAATATTTACATAACATGTCAAGTTTGCAATATTTTTCTTTTACTTAATTAATTCTTTTTTTTTTTTTTTTTTTTGATTGGAGGTTTAACGACCACCGTGAGCAACTCAATGGGCTATAAGCAGTCGCCCGTCCCTAATTTAGGGTCACTGGTTCCAGGGAAGGGAGAGAGCCAGTGCCGTAAGACAAACACAACATCCATGCCTCACCGGGATTCGAACCCTGACCCTTACGGACGAATGATCAGAGGCCAGCGCCACCGGGGCGGCACTTAATTAATTCACAGGCGAAAAAAAAAGTGTTGAATTGGCTTAGGCCTACGGCCTATTAATTAATGTATGGATTGAATGTATGGTGCATAAGTAGAAGCGCAATATTATTGACAATTAATACAGACATTTGACGTGGAATAGGAATAGCTGTGGTGCCGTGGAAGCATATCCGGCGCGTAACTGGAAGACCCTGAGTTCGATTCCTGGAGGCGGCCACTGAGAATTTTTCAGTGACTCACTTATAAACGTGGAAAGAGCGATGACTTGCCGCCCCGGTGGCGCAGTGGTCTAAGGCGTTGGCCTCTGATCATTCGTCCGTAAGGGGTCCGGGTTCGAATCCCGGTCAGGCATGGATGTTGTGTTTGTCTTACGGCACTGGCTCTCTCCCTTCCCTGGAACCAGTGACACTAAATTAGGGACGGGCGACTGCTTATAGCCCATTGAGTTGCTCACGGTGGTCGTTAAACCTCCAATCAAAAAAAAAAAAAAAGAGCGATGACTTTTGTTTGATTATTGACAATACTTGTATACTTGTTATGTAAATTTTACGAATATGGGAATGACGGAACGAAAACTTTTAGAAGGGCCTAAACGTTAGTCCTAATATTATTTTGTGCCTGAGTAATACCGCAATATTAATAATTTGATGTGTTACGTAAACGTTATGAATATAACATCGTTAGAATAAAAACTGTTAAATAGGCCAAGGCCTAGGACTTATGACTTAAGGGCCGCGGGTGGCCTAGTGAAGAACCAAATAAGATTGTTAACTTTCAACTTCCTACTGTAGAGTAGCTACTTTCTTAAAAAATTCCAGTTCGGCTGTACTATAATAAATTTGTGACTATTCTTATTTTTTAAAGTAAGGTCTTAATTTTTATAAAACTATGCATGTTTATTATTTAACTATATCAATTAAAAAAGAAATCATTAAAAGTCAGATTATTTTATTTATAAATACTTTTAAAGTTTAATGCATTTAATTGTAAAAGCGATTTTCGTAAAAGCCGCAGTGTACTGATATAACTTTGTGTAATGTGCTTTCTTTCCACTGTTGTCTGTTGAGTACGGCGAGCGGAAGGGGGGGGGGCATCTGTCTTTCGTCAAAGTGGTACTTTGCAGCTGCAGCTTGAACGTTTGCTAGAGACCGCACCTCAAATAACAAGCGATATATTTCATTTAAATTTATCGGTTGGCCACCGGTCGGGGTGTGTCTTCCCCGTGAGTAGTATAATCTCAAGTTACAGGCATACTTCTTTTCTTCCCAGTGTAAAGAAAAAAATACGCACTCATAGCTTCCTGGGAGTTTTCCAAAGGACAACTAAAACAGTTAATTTCTACATGACGGGTGTAGGAGAACTGGCCACAAAAATTTTAAGGGGCCGTATAAAAATAACGTTTTTGACCGCTTCATGCCCACAACCCCAGAGGTTGGTAATCAGAGTCATATATAGTTTCCGTAATTTCGTCTTTTCTTAATTGCGATAATTAATGTAATTCTTTATAAGAAATGTTTATGATCTACATCTGAACAAAAGATTTAAGGGTTTTCAAACTACAAGTCTGCAAATTATCTGAGCGCATGTGCTGACTCAGGAAACCTGTCGGGGGGGGGATATATCAAAACTTGATTTGAAAAATGTATCGTCCCATCGGGAGATTTTCAGCATTTACAAGCTACAGTTGGACAGATTATTTGAGGGTACGTGCCTACTCAGCAAACCTGGGGGTGGGGGTGGGGGGGGGGGGGGGTTATATGATAATTGTGAATTATATAGAATTTCTTGTCCGATCGGGCGATTTTCAGCATTTACAAACTACAACTGGAGACATTATCTCCGGGCATGAACCTACTGAGCAAATCTGTCGGGGGGGGGGTAATACCAAAAGTGTAGAATATGAAGAATTTCTCTTCCGACCCGGAGATTTTCATCATTCACATGTCTTCAGATAATGTGTCGAGTTGTAGCTGCTAATTGCCGAGAATCTCCCGATCGGACGAGAAATTGTTCATATCTTACACTTTTGGTATTACACCCCCCCCCCTCTTCGCCGACAGGTTTCCAGAGAGTGACATGCGCTAAGAAAATTTGTCGAGTTGCAGTTCCTAAATGCTGAAGATCTCCAGATCGGAAGAGATATTCTTGATATTCACGATTTTGGTATACCCCCCCCCCCCCCCCCGACTAGTTTCCTGAGGCAGCAGATACCCTCAGATAATTCGACGTGTTGTAGCTTGTAAACGCTGGAAATCTCCCGATCTTACCAGAAATTCTTTATATTTCATATTTTAGATTTTAAGCACCCCCCCTCCCCAGACAAATTCCCTGGGTTTGCACATACTCGCAGAGAATTTTTTATTTGTAGTTTCTAGAAAAATATCGTATAGCAGTTGGCTTGAAGACAACGGTGAATCATTAGTGTGTTTTTAAATAAATGTTGCATAAGACTACCACGGCTTTCAGGCCAAGACCATACAACCTCTACAGTCAATCAGTGCAATCCGAACTTTCCTCTCATATTTGTAAGGTTTGCAGAAAATATTTTACACATCAAATTATTAATATTGCGGTATTACTTAGGCAGAAAATAATGTTAGTACTAACGTTTAGGCCCTTCTAAAAGTTTTCATTCCGTCATTCCCATATTCGCGTTATGTAGGTGAGGTGGCGAAGAAACCGCAATTTTTATATGACCCCTAACGATTTTTTGGCCAGCAGTCTGTGACCAGTTGTCCTGTCACCGTTTATAACAGACATAAAAACTTATCAGTCGATCACATATTTTTCCCGTGAGCATTTTGTCTGTGGGCGATTTTTCCGTGGGCGTTTTTTCCTACTTTCGAAAAATGGGCGTTTTTTCCGTGGGCGTTTTTTCCGTGGGCGATTTTTCCGTGGGCGTTTTTTCCGTGGGCATTCTTTCATACAATCGAATTTCCGACTGCACCAAACACCAATTCACAATCCCTACTGTTGCGTGATGTGTGGGTGAGTGGGTGGGGACATCAGAAAGGAAACAGCAGGAGAGCACATTAACGCGGATGGATACCGTCCTTGTGTTCCACGACGAGTCGTGATAAGGCTCTCCGGCCAGGGGTAAAAAAATATTCTGAAATCTGGTGGCCAGCTAAACTTTTCAGGAGCCAGACATTGGACCCGCGGAGGGGGTATATATATATATATATATATATATATATATATATATATGTAAATATAATATCAAAGTCATGTACACTTCTGTCCTAAAAAAAAATTATTCTACCCTCAGCTTATCTCTACCTGACAAAAACGGTACTTTTTTTTTTTTTTTGTCTCGGGCTCGCAAATTCTTGAAATACCGTAATTTTCGTCGTTTATCCCCAGACCCTGGAATTCGCACAATTTTTTTTTTTTCATCTTCGTATAATCTGCGCCGGCGTGTAATTCGCAGATTGTGACATTCAGAGAAAAAAATCGCCGTATAATCCGCACATCACAAATGCTGATCCAGAAGCGGAATTTTCGACAGAAAAGTCGGTCACATAACAACCCCGGAGTCCGAAGAAATAAAGAAAACGATGTTGTTAAATAAAAAAATGCATTTTTAAAGGAAAAATTTTAAAATATTTTTGTCTTCGGACACAAAAGAAGCTTAGTGGCATGGCATCCATAGAGCACAAATTTTAATCACGCCAAGGCAGCAGCTCTAATTGCATTACACATTGCCAATGATGAAACGCTGATACAGAACAATTCATAGAAATACCGTATATACTCTCGTGTAAGTCGAAAGTTTTTGGAAGAAATCTTTCTTTCAAAGTAGGGGAGTCAGCTTACACACAGGTAAAAAAAAAAAAAAAAAAAAAAATAGGGCTGGACTTCCGTGAATTCTTCCGCTGAGTTTACCGACGGATTTGTTTGCGTTGTAGACAGCGGTTTTTCGCGAGTCACTGCGCTCTAGTTTTCTGACCTTTTGAAAACTCGCGTCGTGACACGAACATATCCTCAGCTGTGCCCCCACTTTAAGTTTAAATTCGGCAGTGTAACTGAAACGTTACCTTTTCGGAGACATCACAAATACACTGGCGGAAAGTGAAAAAAGAACACCAGGAAGGAGACGTCTGATACCAACGAAATTTATAGAGCAGAATAACTGAAGACAGAGGATAACGTGATCAAAACATTATGGCAAAATACAGCTGTATATGCTGGTAAACTGAAAAATAACATTTCCATGTAACATGGTTAGTACGAGGTTCAACCGCCATGAACTGCGTCAGACTGTGCAATTCTGGCATGGAGTCTGTCGTACAGATGTTGGATGTAAGTTTGGGGTATTGAGTTCCAAGCATCCTCAACCTGGACGCGTAAATCGGGGATGGTCGTGGCTGGCCGTGGAGACCGGATAAGTCGTTGTTCCGTAAAATCCCACACATGCTCAATAGGGGACAAATCCGGTGAACGTGCAGGCCATGGATGTTGTCTCGCACCCTGAAGTGCATGTTACGTTGTACGTGCCGTGTGTGGGCGTGCGTTACCTTGCTGGAAAACACCACGATGGATCGACCTTACAAATGGCACAACAACGGGCTGAATGATGTTGTTGATGTAGGAAGTGCCGTTTAACGTACCCGGTACAAACACTAGTTGTGTACGGGAGCTGGAGTCAGAGGTACACATGCCAGAGGCACACGTGCGCGTAGTCCTGCATCCAGTAGACGGTTGCGGATTGTTCGCATAGTCACCTCAGGTGCAACGGCAGCTCGGATTTGCGTCGCAGTGGATGTTCTGCTTGACAACGCCGCTCTTCTTATGCGTCGATCCGTCCGTTCATCTGTCCGTCTGTGACTCCCGGTTCCACGTCTTCTCGTGTGGGAATGTTCCTCGGACCATCTGCGCAACCATCGTACCACCACCGATACTTCCCGTCCAATTCGCTCCGCAATACGACGATACGACCACCCAGCCTCGCGGAGTCCGACTAGACGACCTCGCTCAAAGTCCGATAACTGCTGAAATCGTACACGTCTTCCATGTCCAGGCATTGCAGCTTCTTCAGGGTCTTCGCACGTGTCCGTACGCCGACGACTGATTACATTCACTTCGCCATACTCCTTAAATACCACCGACGATAATTTGCATATTATGCCTTGCTGTGGCGTAAGCGCTCACCGGTTGGTCCCGAAATTAACATCACACCTACGTAAACTCGACCCCATTAATATATGTAAATTCATGATCGTCCGCCAATTCCTTCTTGGTGTTCTCTTTTCACTTTCCGGCAGTGTAGCAACGAAGGAAAATATCAGCAGCAAAGACTTTGGTCAAAATGACGAGACGAACTAAAATACAAGGCACAGCGCACACGAGATCCAGAACATAGAACTTTTTATTGGCCGATTGACGAAGAGAGGGCATAAGCACAGTTAGCGTTAAATACGAAACACAAAGGCGTGCAAAACAGTCCAAGAAGCAGGTATTAACGCAAAATTTTTAACGGATTGCATTAATACGTGTTAATGTCAAAACATATACTAATAGCGTTTTGTTCAGGGAGTAATATTAGATCTGAACGTCAGATAAATGGAGTGCTTTTTGTTCGAAGTTAGAAGTGTTCTAAAAGTTTCAGAACGATGGAGAGACCAGTGGCGTATTTTGGGTCCGATACCTGGGCTATCTCACTCCTCTCCTAGTACTGTTTTTTTTTTTTTTTAAATTGCGAAGTTTATTTTTTAAGTAACAAAAGTAACTTTTTTCTAAATTTTAGGTACATGCCATTGCTAATATGATACCAAATAATTATGTGGATTAGGATTTGAACACTTATTTGTACATGAACTCCATTCTTCTTTGAATACTTTACTTGTACATGAACTCCATTCTTCTCCTTTTGTGTGAACTTGAGTGCTACGTTTTCATAAAATGTTTCTTCCGAGTACTTTTTCATATTTAAAAATAATGTTTCTCTCTATTGACAAAACAGCCAAGTTTTTCGAATGTGCGTCCTTGTGTGGCTCTAAGATATATCTTTATTCTTTTTAATCGTGAAAAACTTCTTTCGGCAGTTGTAGTTGTTGATGGAAAGTTTAATATGAGGTCTGCTAATTTGTACACCTCTAAACACTATGTCCAATTTATTCAACTTTATGTTACACGTAATGTCTTTCACTGAATTGTTTTTGTATTTATCAAAGGAATAAAACACCTTCAGTTAATTTTTTAGTCGAGCTGTATCAAAATTTGAAGCATAATTTGAATTAAGTCCTGACAGTAGATGTTCAGGAAAGCTTTCACAAAATTTATCAAAACAGTTCGAATCCAACATAGCCACGAATTTAAGATATAATATCCCGGATTTTAATTCATTGACACTTCACAAAAACTGAAACAACTCTCGCAAAACACTCTTATGGGCGGGAGTATGCGAGTAACTGAGATAGTCTGCTTCTTTTTTTCAGAGCGAACCGTTGCCCAAAGCAATGGCCCATTCCTTTCTAGCAGCTGATTCATGTTGTCATGGAAACGTTAGCAGGCGATTGTACGGAAAGTTTTCGCGTCAGAACTGCGAAGACTCTGGAAGAGCTGCTTGCGTTATGCCGTTAGTTTTCGCTCGCCAGACTGAGTCAAAAAAGCAAATCCGCACCCGTTTTTTCCGCAGCGAAAGCATCGGCATATATTAATACCGTTGAGAATTTACTTTTATTTGTGTATATTTAATTCAGTTTTATTTGTGCCTTCTCTGGGCCACGAATATACGCCACTGGGAGACTCGTTGGGAGGTTAGGCATGAACCAATCAATCATGAGAGTAGCTTGATCCTTTAGTTACAACCCATTCTGTTTTTTCTGAAGACTATGGAAACAATTTCTAGCAAGTAGAGCAGTACAGGGGTATTGGGAGCAATCGTCCAGAGACCAGTTCTGGGCCGCTCAATAATGACAAACCCCCAGGGTGAGCACTATATCGCAGTAGTGGCCAAACGATATCTTAGAAGAAAGGCACCCAGTCTGTCCTCGGACATCAGCACGAAAACAGGAAACTAAGTATCAGTCTCAATGCTTTGACCAGAAGGTTACATAACTGTGAACTCTGCGTCTGTAGACTTGTATTATGTGTCTTGTATTAGACTTGTATTAAGCGCCATCCACATGCGCGGCATCATAAAGTTGATGCCACAATCCCGTCGACTCGATCTCTACCTTGGAAAGAATAATGTCTTGTTCACGGACGAACCGCGGCTTTCTCTTGGATCGGACAGCAAACTTGTATTAGTCTGGTGAGAGTCAGAACTACTGACTTTGCGACATCATCAGCGAAGTGAGTTTTATGATGGTAGTATGATTGTATGTGCTGGTTTTTCATTTGGTGGCCGTACCGAGCTCTGAGTTGTTTTTCTAAAGTAAAGGTCCTGTGAAGGCCGTAATGTGTGTGTGGCACGCGCACGCAGGGATAAAATTATAGATTTCTGTGTCAGGCCGTATGCTGGTACAGCCAGTTCGGCATACGTTTTTACCCCCTAATGTATGATAACGCACGACCAATTGGCATACGGCTCCCCCTAATGTATGATAACTAACTACCCCAAACAATTAACGTTTTCGATGCATATATCGACGAACAAAGTATACATATATGACGAATGAAGTCTCTTGTATTTTTTCCAGACCTCAGTCGCATTAAATATCTATGGGACTGTGGTTGTAAAACGTTGGGTTAGATCGTATCTTCTTGTTTAATTCCTCCGTTTATGAGAAATGTATCACCCTCCTCCTTTGAAGTAATTTTGTAGAAGTAAAATGAAGATACACACTGAAGTGTCAAAAGGCATGGGACACGTACCTAGTATCGTGTAGGTCCTCTAGCCCAGCGAAGTGCATCAACTGGACGTGGCATTAATTCCGCAAGTGGCCGGAAGACTTCTGGAGAGATGTTGAACCATGCCGTCTGAACAACTGCCCACAGTTTCCTGGTATTTGTAGGTGCAGGATCTTAGGTGCGAATGGACCTTTCCACCATGTCGCATAAGTGCTATATTGGGTTCACGTTGGACAAACGTCTGAACTGTCTAGAATGCTCCTCGAACCAATTTTGAACAGCTTGGGCCCGATGACATGGTGTATTGTCCGCCTGGAAAATCCCATTGTTGTTGGAGCACATGAAGTCCATGAGCGGTTGCAAATGACCACACAGCAGAGCAACAAAACGATTAGCAGTTAATGACGTGTTTACGATAACCAGATGACCCAAACCGTGCCACGCAAAGATTCCTCACACATGTAAGGAACCACCACCAGCTTGCACAGTGCCTTGTTGACAGCTTGGGTCCATGATGTCATGTTGTCTGCGTTCCACCCGAACCCTACCATCAGCTCGTAACAACTAGTAGCGTGACTCATCGAACCACGCCACATGTTGCAAGTCTTCCAGGGATCCAATTACCGTGTTCACTAGCCCAGATGAGGAGCTGTGGGTGATGTCGTGGTGTTAACATGTGTCCGATGTCAGGTGAGGAGCTGTGTCCGATGTCGTGGTGTTAGAGCTGTGTCCGATGTCGTGGTGTCAATATTACGTTACCTACTCGAGATTTTTAAATAATCTAAGAAAAATGCTTAAAACAAGAAGGGGGAAAAAGTTGCGAAGTAGCAGACCGAAAAAACAGTAGCAGATTACTTTTCAAAGTAGTCCAATCTGGCAACATAGACCAAATGTTCTGGCTGAGCCAACGCCCCTGAAACAAGGCCGCAACACCAGTTCCTGACGTCATCACAGACCTTTCCGTAACCGCCGTACCTATTGGTGGACTGGTGCTATCTAACGGTGATCTTCCGTACTTAGATGCTAACGAAACTATAACAGTTGAAACTATGTTCTTTCCAACCATTTGAAATAGATATTTGCGATGGTAAAAAAAGGTATTTGTATTGAGTAAATAGAACAAGATTTGTAAACTCAATGTTATAAGTTTTTTTTATTTATTAATTTTTTAGGGGGGGGATGTTCTTCGAGGGCAAGGGATACAATACGTTGATTCTATTAGTGAAAGACAAATGCAATGAAACTTGGGGGGGGGGAGGGGTTGTTTGGCAACTTACTCGATTTTAAGCTATTCTGATGGCTAAATAAAAACGAAAATTCCGTTTTTATTTTGCCACTTGCCCCCTCCAAAGTTAATAAATAAGACAACCTCGGTGCATTGAGTGTACAGATCTTGTTCTATTTATTCAGCACAAATAGAGGAGAAGGTCCAAATATGGGCTAGGGTCTAAATACGGGCTAGTGGCATCACAGCGTTTGATTGTTGCTGTAACCTGGTGGAAATAGTGTGAAACGGTGCCTCACGAGCATACGACGTGTACGTGTTTATTTTGTTGTCAGCAGGCGAGCGATCGAGAAGCAATATTTGATAATGTGTCATTTCGCCTATTGAATCACAGCGGAAGTTTCGACAGGTATGTGTGTTCTGTTTTATGTACAACACTCCGTTAAACTCAAAGCTATTTCAGTATGGGCACAGCATTAAAGATATCTTGAGCTTGTTTTAGCATAGATGGTTCACTCAATAGTAATGTACGGTAATGGCTGCCAACCCTCAAATAGTCCGTATGCAATGGGTCTAAATACGGGCTACCCGGTAGAGGTCTAAATAAAATTATCACTGAAGAACTGTACAAAGCAGCATTGTCTCTGTCTTTGAAAACATGTGCAGCCAACAAACGCAAAAAGAGGGTGAAATGTAGACCTACTCATCAATATAAACGATCGGCTGCTTCAAAAACTCCAACCGCAGGTATAGCGTCAGCTAGTGAAACAGCGCCTACTTAGAGGAATACGGTCTTCAAAACGAAAACGGCTTTGGTCGGAATCAGAAATTGATTTTGGTCCTGTAGATCCTCCTCTGGATGACAGTGACAGCAATAATTGAAATGCCTCAAGGGGACTATCCTAAAGACAAGGATGCATGCTGCATATTTTGCGGTGTACTGTTCTCTGAAGACTCAAAGGGTGAACTATGGGTGACGTGTGTACAATGCAATATGTGGGCGCACAGTGATTGTGCAGGTGCCGAAAAGTATCATTACATCTGGGACTTTTGTAAATAGACCTTTAACATCGAAGGATAGTATCCTTTTCCCGGCAATTTGATTTTTTTACATATTTAAAATGACAAATGTGTGATTTCTTTTTATGTTCGAAACAGCAGATGTTTGGATTATCAAGTTCATTTTGTTATTCAAATGTATTCTGACGCATTTATTTGCATTAAAAAAAGGGTTTCTTCTCTTTATTGCTATTTTTGTATTTCTTTTTATGGATATTTTGAGGGTAGCCCATATTTGGACTCTGCTTTCAAAAGTCATCATTTTGCCTCTCATTGTGAAACCTTCATTTCCAACACAACCGATATTTTTAGCAATTACGTCAACCCGATACCACACGGGAAACAAGTCTCTGATATATTGTAATGTGTTCAATTTAGAAAATCTTTAACGGGTATGCCTGTACGTCCTCAAAGGAAAGTGGTAGCCTATATTTAGACCTTCTCCTCAACTTTTTTCTTCTGTTTCTTTAATTTATACCTCATGTTAGACTCTAACAAAAGGCCGACGCATGAGGGACTGTTAAGGAATCTATTAATCTTTTACATTATGTATCCATTCAGAAACTCATTCATTCGTTCTTTTAGTAAACTAAGATGTTTAGTAGATATTTTCTTTTAACTTTCTAAATTTTGTTTAACTTCAAGTAAGGATCCTTTTAAAATGCCATTTTCACTTCCTTCCACACAGATCAAACAACCAACTGAGAGGGTTGGAACCTGCACAAGGGTTTCTGCTTGCAGCAGGAAGTATACAATTTATTTAGAAATCACCTTTTAAAACACTACATATACTTAGTAAGAGGTTCTTGGTAAAGGTATTTCAAATTAAAAATTTAGTAAAAATTAGACTAAACAAAATAACTTTTTAAATTATGAAAAAATAGGAAAGTAGTGTAGCACGATAGTACAGAAAATACGAGAAGATGAAGATGAAAAAAACATAAATGGATTCAAATTTTTTTTATTTTATTAGTGCCAAATTCTTTATTTTAATTTATGATGTTCCGTAATTATTAAATAATTCACTGATTACATTATAATATTAGTTAGGAAATTGTTGGGAATCTCTTTCATGTAGGCAAAATCGAATTTAGAATTATATTTCCACTTTTCCAATACAATACCGACAACAAGTCAAGCATGATATCGGTATGTTTTACTTTTTATTTGACACATTTATAATTTTCAGTTTTATGTTTCACATTCACAAATACTTTTTTTTTACTATCTCTAATATTTACCCTTGCTGCAAAGTTGCAGCACATACTATCTAGGGCATTGAAGTTAAACAGATTTTTTTTCTGAATATGTTAGTTGCAAAAAGTGGTTTATCTTCAGTTAAGAAATCTTTTTGCACCGTCAGTTTAATAGTTCGAAGTGTTCTTATTTTTGGCTCAACAGTGTGCCATAAGTAAATAGCATTACCTTAGGGAATTATAGTTTAAAAGTAATAAAACTTAGTTTTAACACCCTGTTGGTGGGAGTTAAAACTACGTTTTATACTTTTAAACAAAAAAGTATCAATCCAATTGCTATAAATAAAGACATCGCTTTTTCCACGTTTAGAAACACACAGCAACCAAAAAATTGTTATTTGGCCACTGCCAAATAACAATTTACGGTCGTTCGTCAAATTCAACAGGTCTTCCTGTAGAGACGTCGGAGAGCAGGAGGTGTTTGGGCCTTGTTTCAGGGGGCGTTAGCTGAGCCGTCTGCCAACATGTGTTGTTCGACGCAGTGTTGCCACCTTATCCCCCACATCACGAAATTCTGACAAAAATTGATGTGTTTCGCTTTTCGTGCTTGCCACGTGGGGCGACGGAAACATATGCGTAGACCTAATACCAGTAAAAATATATGAACATTCGAGATCTTGCTGCTATGCACTCGATGCGGTATGTATGTATTTTCTAATGCGATTTCTGGAAGTGGTTATACCCTATCCACATGTAACAGACGTTATGATGGCAACACAGCCACGTCATTTTGCTAATTATATTCATGCAGGTCTATGTATGTAGGTATTCGAAAAAGTGTAGCTTACATAACGCTGTGATGAATTGTGCGATTCCAATTCCCACCTCCCAGTTTTTTTGTTTTTTTTTTAATACTTTTTTTTCCCTCCGGAGGAATTAAGGAATTGCGCATGCACTGCAAACAGCACGGATACGTTGACAAAAGGCGAGACACGGAAGATGTATGTATGTGGATTTTGTACGTTAAAAAGAGGAAAAATATTATAAAGCAGACACACGCACGCACGCTTTTCGATCGTACAGGGTCATGTTCTTGTACGAAAGAGCATCAGCAAATTCTGCTTTTTGTTAATTTGAGATTTTTTTTTCGTGGTAGTGTCATTTGAGTACTAAATGTGAGGCCTTTTTGTTTTTTCACCCTAAGCAGCTGTGGATGCATTCCTACATTTTTCATTGATTATAACAGCACACGATGTTCTGTGAGAATTAACAAACTGCTTTTAGTTCATTAATTTGGGCAATCGGGAATTAAAGTCGTTCCCAGTTTTCATTAATCTAGAGGGAATGCTTATTAGAGACCCCCAGTCTTAACTTTTTTTTTCTCTCTTTTTACTGTTTCCTTTAGCAACGCCTTTGTTGTTAATCATAGCTCGCCTCATCCCGCAAAATTGCGCATTGCTTTTAAAAGGGCAGAGGAGAGATTTTACCGTTGTTCAAGTAATCAGAGGAGGGAAAAAATGAACGATACGCGGGACTTTTCAGTGGCCTATTGTTGGTGTACTCTGTAATTCAAAATTGCTCTGCGTTATCAGTTCTAAGGTGTTCAGCTGTTATTTCATTCGATTTGGTCACAAACACCCACCCACACAGTGTTTCTCCATTTCAGCTTAGAACTGGACTTATATATCGACCTTCAGCTCAGCTTCTCCTTCCATTTGTTATCTCCTTAAATGATCGCCAAATGCTGCCGCATGCCATAACCTCGGAATTACTCTATCGTCACCTCGTCACGAGTTATAATTCTCCGTTGCCAATTTTCCAGATCCCAACGGTAGATCTTGCTGTCACCTGGATGAAAGCTCACAATTCTATCGCCTCCCCTAAAGCGATAGACACTAAAGTGCTAGAAAAACTGGTACAGACGAGCTTATGCAAAATACACAGCAACGTCACCTATGCGCGTACTCGGTTGCGTCCGCCAGTGCGTATATAAAGCGATAGACATCCTTGCCAGCTGTCAGAGCTGTTTTCGGCATGAGAATGACAAGTAATAACGATTTAAGCGATTTTCGACGCGGTGTGATAGTTGGCGCTCGTGAGATGGGCCATAGTATTTCGGAGGTAGAAACGAAGTTCGGATTTTCACGGACGACCATTGCAAGGGTGTACCGTGACTACAAGAATTCCGGCAAAGCCTCCAACCTACGATACCAGTGTGGCCGTAAAAAAACATTGGGTGAACGTGACCATCGTCGGCTGTCAAGAATCGTTTCACGCGATAGGCATGTAGCACTCTCGCAGGTATAATTGGAATTCAATGCTGGAGCCTCAACAAGCATCAGCGCCCGGAATGTGCAACGTACCCTGCACGATATGGGCTTTGGGGGCCGACGACCAACTCGAGTCCCCTTGATGGGTGCACGACACAGAGCTATGCGCCTCGCTTGGGCACGGCAACACCGCCACTGGACACTTGATGACTGGAAACAAGTAGCCTGGTCTGACTAGTGGCGTTTCCAACTGTATCGGGCAGATGGAAGGATTCGTGTGTGGCGCAAACCCCATGAAACCATGCATCCCGCCTGTGAACAGGGAACTGTACCAGCTGGTAGGGGGTCCGTAATGGTATGGGGTGTGTTTAGCTGGACTTCACTGGGACCTCTGGTACGTCTACAACGTCTGTGACAGGCCAACGCTATGTGCGCATCCTTTCTGACGAGGTGCACCCGTCCATGTCCTGCATTCATGCTGATGGGTTGGGCCTGTTCCAACAGGACAATGCACCTCCACACAAGTGTCGGGACGACACATTATGGTTAGAGGAGCAATCATCTGAGTTTGGGGTGTTGCCCTTTCTACCCAAATTCCCAGATCTGAACGTGATGGAACACATTTGGGATGCCAAGTAACGCGCTATCAAACACTGGAATCCGAGACCTTAGAATGCACCCGAATTGTGGAACGCTTTGCAGGAAGTATGGTGTGCATTGTCTACATCAAATTTCCAGAAGCTAGTGGAGACCATGCCCCGTCGTATTTCTGCAGTCCTGCGCTCCCGTGGTGGTCCTACCAAGTATTTGACTGGTGTACCAGTTTTTCTGGCACTTCAGTGGATGTTCACTGGCTATACTTGCATGGTCACCTTCCGACGCCCATCACATTACATCGTTTTAGGAACCTTGCAAGCCCAGACTGCTTCTACTGCCCAACGCCAGCCGACATCCGTCACATCTGCTCAACTACCTGATATATACAGCCTCTCTTCTCTCTCATTTTCAGTCTGTCCAGCAAATTCTGCCATTCGTCTCACACTATGCACGACTACTTCTTTCTCCATAGCCAGCCTCCAACTACAGCCAGTCACAATAAAGTGTGTGCTTTTTTTCTTCATTCAAGCAAAGTTTTCAATATATCTCTTTCACTTAAATAATATCACCGCTAACCCTCCAGTATCCTACATTAATGCAAGACGCAAACTCTGTAAAATGTATAAACGACGTGTATGTTCAGTGCTTCAAACATAATTCAATCATGCACTTACATCAAGCAAAAGCTCTGATTTCTACAAGAAATGGACACCTTATGAACATTGGTTTCGGGTCATTCTAAACAATATTGCTTTCTAATTTTTTCCTGACCAGAACATTGTAAAAATTATCGTTTGCTTTACTGCTATATTTTCTTTTATTCGATGAACTCCCGAATTTTTAGAACTTCATGAACTCATGTTTCATTTAAAAACTGTTTGAACTCTTGTATAATTTTCAAATTTGGAACTTTTCGATTTCTAGGCGTTAGTTGTATTTTGTTTATTGTTGTTATATTGTGTAATATTTTTTCATTTGTTTAGTGCATGTATTGTTTCTTGGTTAGTAAAGTAATGTTTGAACTCCTCTTCATTTCAGCTGCTATTGATAGATTTTCGCACATATCTTGCAAGCTTTCCATTCTTCAAATCACCATGGCGGAGAATTTGTGTTAATTTTAACTACTGATTTACACAGCAGCTCTTCTTATATAAATTGGGAGTCATTGCATATCTCATTTATTAAAACAGTAATTAGCGCAGTCTTTAATTTCTCAACGACCATTTGCTACATCATGTAAATTCTGACACTGATGCAGTACTGATATGTTAGCTTTGTCGAATTATCTTCATATTGATAGGTCATTATATTAAAGCTCATGTGTATGGTCTGTTGTATTTTGTGTTAAACATAATAAATTCGTGAAATAGTTTCGGAGGTCATGTAACAGTTTTAAAGCTAGAGAGGAGACTAATTATTTGTTACTGGGGCAGGCTTTTCTCGCTTCGCGTTACTTGACCTTTAGTGCGTGCTGTAATGTGACTGGGATAAAGGACGTGGTTGTCCAAGAAAATGAGAAAATTGCGGATATGTGGTTTTGATCGACAGCTACCCTTCACGCTTCTCTCTCCTGTGTGTGTGTGTGTGTGTGTGTGTGTGTGTGTGTGTGTGTGTGTGCGCGTGACTGTGATCCAGTAATAAATTTTAGCGAAGAAAGACGAAGTAAATATAAAAATTTTCAAGAACTGAAGCATTCATGGGGAAAAAAACTAAATAATTAAGACCCTGTGGTGACAGGTTTAGAAGAAATCTGCTTGGAAGTTGGCGCTGTATAATACCCATGTATCGTGTGGCTGTTGGTAAATCTTGAATCTTGAACAGCTAGAGGCGACAGTTGTCTCAGTGAAACAAATGAAGCACAGTCGCCCCCCCCTTTTTTCTTGGTACGTTAATGCCATATAATCACTGGAAAACAGCAGCGACGACAATAAAAAGCTCTACATTTTTAATAACTGTTGCCTCTAGTTGTGTGTAGCCTCAAATTATTAATATTAAATTACATATTTAAATCCTTCTAAAACATTTCTCAATGAAGCATAAGTAGATTTACAAATTTCCGTTATCAAAGTGTATATACACTGAATGGCCACTTTATTTTGACCACCCCCTCAGTACTTTGTTGGACCACCTTTTGCCTTTAATACTGCATCGATTCTTCATGGCATGGACTCCACGAGATGTTGATAAGTGGTTTGTGGAATCTGAGACCATACTTGATGAATAGCACTTTCCAGGAGTGTGAGATTGCAGGGTTGTGTCTGATGGCTCGTTCAACGTCATCCCACAAATTCTCAATGGGGTTGAGATCTGGAGATTGTGGGGGCCACCTAAGCAAAGTAAACTCACCGGCATGTTCCTGAAACCAATCCTGTACAATACGAGCATCAATGGCAGGACGCATTATCTTGTTGAAAGTAGCCATCGCCATTGTGCTAAACTATCCACATGATAGGATGCACTTGGTCCACACGAATTAAAGGGTCCAAAGCATGCCAGGAAAACATTCCCCAAACCATAACGTTGCCTCCACCAGCTCGAAGGGTTGTAGCAATGCATTTGGGGTCCATGCTTTCGTGCTGTTTCCGCCAAATTCTCACTCGGCCGTCAGCATCGTTTTCCATCCGGTGTCCGTAGTTCGTCTGTTAAAACTTTCGATAACGGAAGTAAAACGGAGTGAAGATTTTTTGCGTAATCGTAATACAGGTTGATTCATAAAGAAGTATACAGTTTCAACTCACTGTAAACCAAGAACAATGTAAAATATTTTATATTACCTGTAACAGAATTTTAGGAGAATATTTCAAGTGTTTTTAGAGACAGTCACAGATATTCTATGTGTGCACCCTTAGTCACACGACACACATCGAGCTGGTAATCCATTTCCGTCCAAACGCGAGGTAAGATACCTGAATCAAGTGCAGTGAGATCTTGCAACATCTGCACTTTGTATGGAATCGTTTTCAGCTTCTTTTTCAAAATTCTCTAGACAGTGAGCTGTGAAATCTGCACTTCACGACTCAGCCTCCGCGTTGGTTTTCCCGGGCTTCGTTGAATGGCGGTGCAAACACTATCGACGACTTCTTCCGATACACGCGGTCGTCCAGGACTTTTAAGTTTTCTCAAACATCCCGTAGTTTCAAATTTTTTATGCCAATCGTAGATAAATTTTCTGGTTGGAGGTTCTTTTCCGAATCGTGATCGAAAATTCCGTTGCACAACAGTTACAGATTCTGTTTGCTCAATTCAAGAACACAAAACGCCTTCTCCACTGCAGACGATGTCATTTTGACTGACTAGTCACGTGACACGCGCGCTGTATAAGTACATCTACCTAATACAAACTGTATAAGTACATCTACCTAATGGTTCGCAGTTGTGGTCCGTGTCTGCAACTGTTACTGTTTTACAGCATCTGGAAACTATACTTCTTTATGAATCACGCTGTATTTTTCTCGCGATGTTGCACCTGTTCAGTATTTTTGCTAAATATCATTTTATTGCATAAGTGTTTGTATTTCAGCTTGAAACTGCAGGCAACAAGTTATAAAGCGGAAGTTAGACGGCGCGAAAATTTCCCTGTAATCTTCAGGCATCAGATCCAGCCAGATCCTACAGCAGATTCGAGGAATTCCGCCTTTTCCGTTATCGTCTGAGTCATTTACGAGATCCATGCACAACTGAACAGAAATGGGGGGGGGGTATTGGTGGCGGTTTGGAAGGAGGTCACTTTCCGTCGGAGGACGGATTTCCATCCTTTGTGAATTTCGGAAAACAGAAGGTACACCGAATGCTGCAAATTTCTCCCGTAGTTGTATTTTTTTTCTCGCGATGTTTCTTCTGCGCAGTACTGTTGTTAGGTATTTTATTCCAAAAGTATTTGTATTTCAGCTTAAAGATGTATGAAAAATTTACGAAAACGGACGGAAGTGGGGCTGAGCAAACATTTCTCCCGTAATCGTCCCCCCTCCCCCCCTCCCCGATGATGTTCCAACTGTCCTGTGCTGTTGTTAATGTTATTTTTTCCCATAAATATGTGGATTTAAACTTTACAAGAGAGGGAGAAATTTCTCCAAAAACTGAAGTTGAAAAAGTTGGAAAATTTGGAAGAATTGATTATTGCATATTTATTGCATATTTCAAGTTGAAACTGCGGGCAACAATTTACAGGAACGGAAGTTAGTATTCATAAACGGAAATTAGTATTCATGAAGGGAAGTTAGTATTCATTATTCAAGTGTTCAAAAGTATTTGATATTCTCAAAGTTATGCCATTTATCCAAAACTCTGAAAGCTTTGATATCAGCATTCATTGTCCTCAGGCTGAAAGTTCTTTCAGAATGATGCATGAAATTATTGTGATCTGTGGGAATAAAAAGTAAAAAAACAACAAAGAAATGGGAAGCGAAAGATATTGGTAAAATGAAAAATTAAGCAATGAATTCTGTGCAGATGCAGGGTCAATGTAAGGCAAACATGGCTGTGGAACTTGCTGAAAAGAAAGTAAGACTTGCTTGAACTGTTGTTCTTGCAAGTATAACAACAAAACAAGAAAAAAAATCCCCCAAAACTTGGGGAAAAAAAAAAAAAAACAACAACAAGAAAACCAAAACAAAAAAAAAACAAAAACAAGAAAAAAAGAAACTATTTCGAGCAGTGTCTGTTAATACCATTTTGTTTTGATTTGAATTTAGTGATTTTATAATACAGTGGTGTGCTGCAGTTAGTATTTACATAAATTACAGGGACTAATTTCATTTTGCTGCTGTTGTATTCACACTTCGTCACCACGCGTTCTGATTTTTCACTCGGTTAAAAAGCTCAGCGTTTTTGTTTTTTTGGTTCTTCGTTGGTCTCATGTAAGATAGATATTTGTTGAATGAACGAAGTACTATTTGGGACCGTTCTCTCTCTGCGTAACAAAGACGGTTTAACACAGAAGCTTTTAGGGCATTTAACGTCTGCGAAACAGTGGTTAATTAGTTTTGGAATCGCCCGCGGAATTGTAACAGCATTAGTCCGCTGGGTGATCAAATTATGCCGAATTTCGTGATCGAACTACGTTGAAATGAAATAGTGATAGCATAATTCATTCCTTTTTGGGAGTTCATTAATCATTCATTCAAAAGAGTCATTCATGAATGATCATTAAATTTCTTCCAAGTTGTGACTAGGACCAAGTGGCTGTTTAGGCAACACCTAATTTCGGCAAACTGCCCCCCCCCCCCGAAGAAAAGCTTGAGCTCTTTATGTTCATTCGCTGTTCACGATTAGATTTGTACGATTCGGGAAAAGCATTCAAATGAATGGCATTCACGTATAATTCCCGTACTTCAGCTTCGCCATTATTTCGTTTGTGGCTGGCTATTGATTGCTCACTCACATAACAGTTGAATTCTCGCCATTACTTTTCTTATGGAGAATTCGTTTTACGAAAGGGGGAGGGGGGAGGTTATGTTGCGATTTCAGTGTGTGTCGCAATAATGGCGGATTGAATGACCATTTACCGCAGTGAGAGCGAAGCGTTCACCATTCACGCTGAAGAGCATAGGCACCGAGAGGGGGGGGGTAAATCTTTCCCCCAATAATTTTACTGGGGAGAAGTTCCCACCCAATATTTTTCGTCCTGTTTAATTAAATAATTTTTTGTGCCGTGTATGTCATTTTCGAAAAACTTGAGTTTAAATGTTGCTATAGAGAAAAAATGTTTTCCCCTGCTATTCAGACAATCGTGTAATGTGCTAATTGAAAAAACAAAAAAAAAAAAAACCGCTTTTCTTTCCTGTATAAAAACATATTATTCTTTATAAGATCTGTGAAAACACAAATTCGTCCGTGACGGGGGTCGATTCCGCGCCCCTGAGTCCGGAGTAAGTTGCTCTCCCAACTAAGCCACACCGACGGAATGTATCGTTGTAGATTTGCATTCTTGACACGCGCTTTTCCTCTGTAGTACGTCACAGATAGACTAAGCTCCACATTAAGACGCCAAAGCGATTTATTTCTAAAAAAATTATTAAATAACAAAATAAGTACCCCCCCCCCTCCAATTCAGCATTTCTCATTTGAAAAGCAACTTAATTGCCAGCCCAGTATTGTGTTTGAAATGTTCTCGTGATATGTGGTAAATGTTTAAAACAATTATCAAAAAGGAAATAAATAAAGATGTAGGAACGTATAAAATCTCTAGCGGCTTTATTTATCTATTTATTTTTTCGCTTCTCGTTTGAGCAACCGCGCTAATTTCTCATAATTTTTTTTTTGTAAACGTTTGGAAATAAAATCTCTCTGGATGTTTTTATAAAATGACAGGCTGAATAAATTTTATTTTTAAAAATATTAATATTCAGCCAAAAATATTCGTTTCCTTGTTCATTTGCTGATTAGCAATTATATTTGAGTTTTAAAACAGTCGGATTTTTGTGCTTTATCTTTTGCTCACCCCCTTCCTCCCCCTTTTATTTTTATTTTCGTCTTGAGAATGGAAGAGACGTGCCAAACAAATCGTTCACGAACAGTCCATCACTAAAGGGAAATGAGCTTTGGATTCATATTCTCAGTTTCTCTAGTTTTCTGAATTTCGATCTCATGATGCATGAACTGCGGTAAACCGGTTGTTGAGCATTAGGTTAATTGTTCGCTTACTTTGCCGGGTTTGACGATCGAATAATATCGAATGAGTATTATCGCTATAGTTGAGTAATAACGATCGAATTACAACGTACTGTGTTATTCGTCATGTAGATGAGTGCGTGTTGTGTAATAGAAATCCCACTCCAGTCATAACAACGCGTTGAGAGGGGGGGGGGTTATTACTGTCGCGTGTATGTGTGCGTATCGCTGTTAATCGTTTCTTTGTGCATAATTTTTTCTTATTTTACTTGCATTTATTCACGCTGTATTTAGTTTATAGTTTAAATGCCTTTTCCTAGGCTCATAATTTTACTGTTTTTCTTTCTCTTATTTCAGGTAACTTCTTTTTGCCTTCTTTGCATTGAACGTTACTGAGATGAAATACCATTCAAGTTAAGATTTAGTAGGTATGCATTTTTGTTGTTGCTGTCGTTAGGTGTACATTTCTGCGACATGAATCAGTTTTTGGGAGTATATATTGCGTGATTTAGTATTTCAGCATTAAAGAGCATAAACTAGGGCTATGTTATTTTATTTTGATGTAATATGTGTATCACATATTCATTGGAACACAAATAATCGCCGTGGCAAATAATTAGTTCGTTTTTATGTGTAGAGCTTAAAAGGGCCCTGAGGTCAACGCACTCATTAATTTTTCGATGGGAGACCTCGCCAAAATTGTGGAAGTAGTTCAGCAGTCAGGATAAATCCCGTGGTTTAACGGGCAAAAGTTCGTGCTCGTGAATAGCTAGATAAAGGTAAGTGCGACAGTTCTGGAAAACGTTAGGACTTTAAGCCGTTCCCGCATTCCTGCTGAAGTACGTAGTAAACACATGTCCAGAAAACGAGCAGTAAGAACGGATGTAGTAGGAAATAGACCATTCTCTCTGGTAGATGAGAGAAGGATTTAACGCGTGGTTTGTGAACGTAAGGAAAAGTAAAACAGAATTTTCCAGAGCAACAGACTAGAGTTATCTACGTTGAGGAAAGTAACAGGGTAGTTCCAACCGTAATGAACTAGTGGTGCTGACATTGATAAAAGTAATAGAGCAGTTTTAACGAAAATGCACCGGGGATGCGGATGTTAAGATAAAATTGTGTTTATCACGCCATTACTGAATCCTAGCTCGTGGTTTTGTTTCTGATTTTTAATATGGAAAGGAGTTTAGCTAAAAATACGAAACATTAGCCATCGTTTGAAATGTAAGTTATAATAGTTCTCATATTTGTTTGAATAGTTGCCTCTTCTCAATATTATCCGAACGGAGTGCTGTCAACACTGAAATTCGAATGCTACGCATTAAATCGGGATCTCCTGTGAAAAATCGCGATAATACAGCAGTTTCTTTTATTTGTAGATGTGGTGGTGTAGCTAATAAAAATATATCAGTTCTTTAAGCAAATAATTAAGATGCGATTTTAATAATGGTTGTTAATTGGCGCAGGTGTAGGAATTTTGTAATAGTATCTTCATTAGTGGTATATTAGTCATCGTTTGAAATTTAAATGATTGCTCTCACATTCGTTTGGATGGTTGGTTCCCTTCAGCACTATCAGAACGGAATGACATACTGTACTCGAATGCTGCACATCAAATAAGCAATTTTCTAAAACTGTACGATCCACTCTATATAATGGACGGAGTGAAAGAGAACAAATATGTTTCAGGCTTCGTCTAAGACTTGGGAGAACTATCTCGAAAACATTTGAAATGTTTAAATCAGCATTTGGTGAAGACAAAACTCTAAGCCGTTCAGAAGCTTTTGAATGGTTTAACAGATTTAGTGAAAATCGATTAGAGATGTTTCTCGCTTTGGCTGCCCGTCACTTTCAAAAACAGACGGATTGGATCGCTCGTGCGATTGAAGTAATCATGAGAAGTGACAGACGGTGTACTACTTAGGGAAGTTCCAGCGAAATTGGGCTATGTCATGCTATTTTAACCCAGGATTTGGGGATGCAAAAGAACGATTACGTGTCTTCTCACACGTGATCAAACGAAGCACCGTGTTCGTCAGAACATTATAACTATTTCAGCAATGGACCCACATTTGGTGTCCATTGTTGCAGGAGTTATGATAACGACAGTCGTCGCATGTCGTGTTTCATTTCACTGCTAATCACTGGAAATTGTATTGTTACTGAGTGCCAAGGACAGAAGAATATCACTTCTGTAATTATATTATGCTCTGGGTCCAGAAATTGGATCCATATGTATATAGTTTTGCTCCAAATGTTGTTTGCAGTCAGTGACTGGATGTGTGCCTCTGATAGAACTAGCCTCCGGTATTTAGTGACGAAGGGCGAAAACTTCAACGAAAGTCATGGCAGCACTGAATTTCTCCATCGATTTCATCATCATACCATTTCATGCCAATTTCAGCACACCCTTTTGTGCATTGAACATTTTAAATACAGACCCTTAATGTATCCCACTACGTTGGGGGCACTTTTTTTGAAAAACTGCAAGAATGGATAATTTTTTTGGGGGGAAGGCTAACACACAAACGCTGAAAAAAAAAAAATGATATCAATATACATTTTCAAGAAATTGGGAAATTTGTGAAAGAATTTAAGGAAATATGTCGTTTACGGTAAACGCTCTAAATAAAAATATTAGATATATGATGGCTTTTTTTTTTGCATCAGTATATGCCCATGATTATTATCTATGCAGTGAACTAAAAGGTAAGTGATGTTCTGAGATACACTCATTCCTACATGCATTAGTATGAATTTTCGACAAATTTCTTTACTATGTTGAATGTAAATAACTGTAATCTAACTTTGAACTGACAAACAGCAAAACTTTTAGTTCGTTGCATGCACAACATTGTAAGAAAGATGTATACCAAGTTTCATCAGTTTATTTACATAACTTTTGCAGTTATCGGGTTTTCCGTAAAGAGTTCGGGATGAAAATCTCATCCTGCAAAAAACGCGATTAAAGATTAACATAAATTGCATCACAGTTGTATCCAAAGTATTGCTAGATCCGTAAAGCCACCTTGTATAAAATATTTTCTACTATACAATTTTATGCATAAATATAGTAAGACTAACCTAATTATTTTCCAACTTCCAGCCTTTCAAGTGTCACTTCCCGTTCGTTTGACACCTGGGTTTAGATATTCCGATTGTTATAACTCTGTATCTATTCATCGTAGACAAGAAACAAAGGCAGTTTTGGAATCCTAAAAAATGGGGATTTAAAATGAACGCATTTTTACAAAATGTGAAATTTGGCCCAAAACGACCTTTTCAACGTAGTGGAATACCTTAAAATGGAAATGCGAAACATGTAAAAATAATTTATCATATTTCTTAACGCGTATTAACAGAAGCCGCGTTTTTTTTTTGCTTTATCTTGAAAGATAAATTTTCCTAGTTATCCAACTTTTACTACGTAGGCATATAAATAATTTCTGCGCATGCCCAGCTGGACATGTAACTTTTCAGATATTTTTCAAGCCCTGGTGACGTTGACTGTTTTCTTTGATATTCAAGATATGGTGCGCTTTTGAACTTGCTCCCACTGGGCAAGGCCGTGAATGGGATTTGTTACAAAATGACTAAGAACAAAAAAATGGGATTATCCTTGATGACAATGTTTTTCACATTCAAAATTGTCGATTCGTGAGTTTATGACCGTACACCAAATCTGAGTGGTACCATCCTCGCCGTATTCACGTGATTTGTCTCCCTGAAACTTTTTTTTGTTTTTGTTTCCCAAATTAAAAACAAAAATAAGCTTTTAAGGTACGAAGCTTTAAGAGTGTAGACTGCATCATCGAAATTGCGACACAGAAGCTGAACCTGCAAGAAGACTTCCAAATGTGCTTTATGAAGTAGTAGCAACGCCGTGATCGCCGCGTTAGCTCAGAAGGAGAGTATTTTGAACGAGTTGCATTCGATTGGATCGTTAATGTTTGGAATTATAAATATAGTCCCTGCAGTTTAGAAATCAGAGATTTATGTGGAAAATTTTAGGGAGTGTCTGAACCCAGGTTTTGTACAACCCGTTAGAAGTTTTAGGAAGCTAGGAGATGTGGGCTAGATCCCCCGACAGAAAAGTCACACAAAAGTGAGGTAGAAAGGGGAAGGAAGATGCTCTTAATTATAACTGGAGTGCCAGTGTCAACGTTCGTCCCTTGGTCGGGCCCTGGGCGCTAAAAATGCACGACCACTGTGACGTCACACAAAGACTGGAAGAACCTGTTGGAAGTCGTACCTTGCATTAGTTTCTTATTGTCACAGCCGTTGCCTTGCTTCATTCTGAGCCGTTTTTCCTGCGCTGAATCAGTTTTTCTGTTTTCATTGATTTGTAAACTGTTGGTGATTTCACAAGAATAACTCTTGTATGATATAGGCTTTTTTTTTTTTTTTTTTTCACCATCAAAAACGTTTTGTTGTTGTTTGTCGTAAACCCAGTGAACTAGCGATTATGTGTTTAGTCTACGTGACGTCAGAACTGCAACCCAGCTCGCTAGCGATTTCTTATTTATAGTGCCTGACGCCATAACCGCAACCGCAGAACGTTCGCAGTTGTTTTATTTAGTGTGACGTCGGCAGAAGCATTCAAGAAACTTCAAGCATTAAGGTGGTTCCACCTAAAATCTGTGCCTTATGTTTCCAATGGTAAAACTTCGTTACATATTTTCTTCGCAATTAATGTATTTCCAAGGATGAAAATTTGAACATCCATAAAACTAAGTTTAAGTTACAGCATGGGATACTTAATACTTGCTAAAACATAACCATAATTAAGCAATCCAACATTTGCTTGTCTGCTGACATCATCAATGTACAGGTCGCGCCATCTATTAACAGTTCAGAACATTACTAAAAAAAAGATTGCTTTTTTAATATAATTATGGTTATGCTTTAGCAAGTATTAAGTATCCCATGTTATAACGTAAACGTAGTTTTATCGATATGCAAATTTCTATCCTTCGGAATACATTATATAATTGCGAAGAAAATATGTAAAGAAATTTTACCATTGGAAATATAAGGAAGAGATTTTTGATGAAACCACCTTAAACAGGTACTTTCCATTTGAAATTGACTCAATTTATTTTTTAAAAATGTCCCGTTAATATCGGTGGAAGACTCGTTTTTATTCTAATTTCTTGTAATTGGTTAGCGGAAAATGTAAAATCTTAGTTTCTTATCAGAGTGATAAGAAATTTCAAGATACATTTAAATCAAGCATCTCCGTCAATATCTTCATTTTCAGTTTTTCTCGGCAACTGAAATATGTACTTTCCTATATTTTATCTCTATGAGAAAATGTTCAATTTAACTGTAGTATATCGCAAGCAGTGTAATTTCGTTTTAGCAACATGAGATCAACTATTCATCTACAAAACATATTTGGTGACGAGCGCAACTCTGGAGAAAGTAATGTTGCTCCAGTGTTCTCCCAGACTAATGTCCGTCATTGTGTGACGTCACTGCAAATGAAAATTTCGAGCGCCCAGGTACCGACCAAGGGACGAACGTAGGCCCTGCCAGTACCCGGTGTCTGACGGCTTAACGTTCCCATACGACGCGCGGCGGATATTTAGTGGTTCGCGCGTTTGTACCTGTATGAGATCGATCGTGAGACTTTTCCATAGCAGTCACGAACGTTGGCCACTAGGCCGTCCGTGTCAGTCACGAACGTTGGCCACTAGGCCATCCGCGGCGGTCACGTACGTTGACCACTATAGAACATCCGCGGCAGTCACGAACGTTGACCACTATAGACCATCCGCGGCAGTCACGAACGTTGACCACTATAGACCATCCGCGGCAGTCACGAACGTTGACCACTATAGACCATCCGCGGCAGTCACGAACGTTGACCACTATAGACCATCCGCGGCAGTCACGAACGTTGGTCACTAGGCCATCCGCGGCGGTCACGAACGTTGACCACTATAGACCATCCGCGGCGGTCACGAACGTTGACCACTATAGACCATCCGCGGCGGTCACGAACGTTGACCACTATAGACCATCCGCGGCGGTCACGAACGTTGACCACTATAGACCATCCGCGGCGGTCACGAACGTTGACCACTAGGCTATCCGCGGCAGTCACGAATGTTGGGCACTAGGCCATCCGCGGCAGTCACGAATGTTGGGCACTAGGCCATCCGCGGCGGTCACGAACGTTGACCACTATAGACCATCCGCGGCAGTCACGAACGTTGACCACTATAAACCATCCGCGGCGGTCACGAACGTTGACCACTATAGGCCATCCGCGGCGGTCACGAACGTTGACCACTATAGACCATCCGCGGCAGTCACGAACGTTGACCACTATAGACCATCCGCGTCAGTCACGAACGTTGACCACTATAGACCATCCGCGGCAGTCACGAACGTTGACCACTAGGCAGTCCACTGCCCGTCTGTGCATTTTTTTATTAGCACACCTCGTATTATATAAAGCATAGCTGACAAGAATCTCGATTTAATCGGATTATGTGCACTTTTCGAACACAGTGTCTGGAAATCCGTTTTGTTTTTAAGAAAACCTCCACTTTTTTGTGGAATTTTAATAATTTGCAACTTTTCGTATTATTATTGTTATTATTTTTTGCTGCGACATGTTTTCTGTTTACTTGCATTACAGATTTTCCAAGTGCTACGGATTCCCTGTAGTCACTACGGGAATCGTTTGTCCGATACGGAGTATGAGTAACATCAAGCATACACGAAAATAAAAAACTTCTCAGTGGAATATTGTGGTTCAACATCAGTGTAAAGCTTATTTTAATGTTTCCAAAATTCTGTCATTTATTGAACATTGTTTTTTCTTGAGGGGTGGTGGATTGCTTATTGGATGTTTTTCTTATTGTGACATTTCTTCTGTGCTATTTTATAGACGTCTTCACGCTGTCACCCGGCTGAAAGTTATTGTTACAGCAGTGATGAGAATGTTCTGCGATTTTCTGAATTTTGAATATTTTTGTCCAAGCTGAGTCCCATTTCTCTTCCTGATGATATTCTTACTAATAATATTTTTCTGATCATTCATTGTTCCCCGTTTTTCATATCCTCGGTAATAGTGGAAAAAAAGGGTATGTATCACTGCGAAAAGCGAGTTTCAAGGATATTAGAGATTTCGAAACCACACTTCGATGATTATTTATACATACTTCGTTTGATTTGGATCCTATTGAAAAAGGCGTTATTTGCTCTTTCTGTGTGATTTCTTAAACTCCTTTTCAAATGGTGATAGATGTATGCATTTTCTGTCGTTCGTCGCGACATCCATTTGCTAGTCTTGCCTTATTCATTCACTAGCAGCCATTCATATGCAAAGTAAAGTGCACTGTGCTGCATTATTCTGTTTCTCCTAAGCGTCGGGAGAGTGAAGTAGACGGCGGGTGGGGGTAGACTGTGGGGATGAGGTGTTTCATCCGCATAGGGTGAGATAACGAGTAGGGGTATGGAACACGGGGCACTGTGCCTACCACGCGAGCACACATCCACTATGTGATGTGGTTGCGGGGTTTCGAAATTTCATTTCCGTGTATTGAAGAACTTCCCTTTTTGCCGGAAGCAGTTCAAGATATCGTATCCTCCTTCATTCACAAGGTCCTTTTTTTTTTTTTTCTTCTTCTTCCCCCTTTTGTCAGCGGAATGCTTGAAAGCTTGTATGCGATTCTGAGCACCTTGTTAAGAGGGCAATAGCGATTTATGAGATCTAGTATGAGTTTAAGGATCAATTTGATGTGTCGATTTTTTATTTTATACTTTCGTCTTTCACCCGTCAGTGAGTGACGTATCTTTCGTATCTGGGGATATGGAATGTGGAAATTCGTTCGGAAGGTTACATTGTTTTTCCTTTTTTTTTCCTGTGTGCTGAAAGGGCCTTTAGAGTGAAACTGGAACTCTTCTTGTCATCAGATTGGCATAACCCCTTCCCCCGTGTAGGAATAGAGCATGATGAAAATTAGTGTACGCTAGACGGCACTGCGCTTCAGTGTATTTATTTGAGTATTACAACGAAATATGTATTTCAAACGAGGAAAATGGAGAGGAACGGCAGTAAAAAAATCAATTACAAAAATTTGCTTGACATCATTTTGATGTGTTGCAGAAAGTTTTCACCAATAATTAATGAAACTTACTCTTAGGTCGACTGCAGAATGCCTCAAAATTTCTCTGTGTACATGCATGCGTTACATATCGTATGTGTGGGTTAAAATCTGCAGTTTGTTTCGAACTATATTTTCAAAATGATTATTTATTCTCCCTATACGCTGTAGGGGCGGAAGGTCTTATGCTAATTATCATTGACCCACGTCGGTCTTACCTTCCGTGATTTGATTAACTGTTCCCCCAGCACAAGAGTGGTGAGGTTCTTTTCAAATGAACTATCCAACAAATATTTAATACGGATAGCGAGGCGCTCGCTCTCTCAGCTTTCCTTTAATCAATCTGCTATCGAGAAAGGGGAGGTAAGGATTGCGAAACACTCACTCAGGAACGAAGAATTTTAACAGGCAAAAATAAAATTCAAGAAGTTTAATATTAGCATCGAGTCTTGCCGTGGCTTATTGCTGCTATAGACGCACCGGCCGCAATATCTATCTCCTTCGCTAAGGATATCTCCTTTCAAGGACCTATTGTTCTTCAGTAACTAACTCACGGGATAAGTGAGAGCTATACATAGCCTGTATCACTTAAGATTCCGATTGTAGATTAACGCTACATGCAATAAAAAAAAAAAAAACTTGCGACGGTGAGATCCTTATCGGCCTGTATAATCGTATCCGTGCAAGTCCCGCTACCTCGGGAAACTTAGTCTCCTCATCGGGAACACTACCCAGCACGAATTCCTCGCTCGAACCCGGCTTCTCTAAAACACCAACCTTCCCCCGTGAAAACTCGAGAGCGAATATCTCTTTCTCGGATGCTCCCTCTCCGACGAACATTCTCCTTCCTTCCTATTGGTTCTATAATGAATAAGCTTTTAAGCTAAGCTAAGTATAATGCTTCTGCTACTGAATTATATGCTTGTACTAAACTTCAAATAGTGAATTCAAATGGTTGTTGTTACTAGTTAATTAAGAACATGAATAAAGTCTCCTGCTAGTAGTGTAGTAATAGTATTGAACAAACTTGTAACTGGTAGTAATGTTGTAGCAGTAATTAAGATGAATAAAGTCTTATGCTGGTTGTTACTAGTAATATTAATTGAAATAAACTTAACAGCCAGACAGAGGTCTGACAGTACTATGAACTGAGAAAGACGTACTTACGTAACCCATTTATTATGACCTTCTACTGGAATCATCACACACAGCTACTTAAATAACAATAATAAAGAATCAACCTAATCACATAGAACGAAGCTCTCCCTATCCAACAACAAACGCTCTCCCTATAACAACAAAAGCTCTCCTTGGCTATCGTTGAACGCGCCTATTTATACTGGCTACCACCACGTCATGACTTACACTCATTGCCAGATCTCATTCAGCGGGTGAAATAATATTTCGTTCAGTAAGAAGATAATTTACATAGTAAAATAAAATAACCAGAGATAGTAAAATCAAAAGGAAAGTGAATATAGAGTATACGTTACAGTTCTTCCTTGCTGTTCCACCCGGGGGCAATCCTGGCTCTCCTGCATTGGTTGTTCCCAGCTAAGGTCAGCAGACTTCCGTTTCACGCTTTCTTCTCCCCCACCCTCTTCTCTTCTAAGGGTCTTTCGTCCTTCACCCCACTGCAAACGACCTCCCGCTGGTCTCCGGACTTGCACCCCTGGATTCTTTTAATCATCCGTGACTATTGCAATTTTAAACGCAGGGATCGTAACGGACGCTAATGGCATTAGTGAATATACAGATTAAGGAACAATATACATTAAGACATAAAATATTACAATAGGTAAGGCAGGCACCCTGGCTCCTGGCTGGTTTCAACAAAGTATCATGTGTACTTTCATTCTTAAACCTCCCCCCCCCCCCACACACACATACTTTTACCTTCGCGCGGATTACGGTTGAGCACCTGTGGTCCCTAGAGAGATCGTCCCCCTGACTAGGTTCGGCCACAGAAACAAACTTAAAAACTTCGCGCTTTTCATTCCCAAGTATCTCAGTCAATTTTCGTTCCCAGCAGAAATCTACAAAATGTCGTTTTTCCTTTCCGCAGAAAAGAGCAAAGCGTTAGCAGTAATAATTTCGGCAAAGGAAAAAAAAAAAAGAAAAAAAAAGAAGAAAGAAAAGTATATATAAACGAATTTTCAACTACAGGTCGTCGAAGGCGAGAAGGGTGTCTGAAAATGCGTTTGGATTTTTGGCTTCGACGTTCAGGATTTTCCACACACAGATAAATGTTTCTCTGAAAAACTTAGCCTACATTGTGCTTGGCGCATGCATACTGCACGACTTTCTACGACGAAACTCAAAATACATATATGCATCGTACCTCTGTGACTTGCAAAAAACAAACTAAAAGTTCTACCAACGCAGCTGAATGCAGCCCCGGTGGCGCAGTGGTCTAAGGCGCTGGACTCTGATCATTCGTCCGTAAGGGGTCCGGGTTCGAATCCCGGTTAGGCATGGATGTTGTGTTTGTCTTACGGCACTGGCTCTCCCCCTTCCCTGAAACCAGTGACCCTAAATTAGGACGGGCGACTGCTTATAGCCCATTGAGTTGCTCACGGTGGTCGTTAAACCTCCAATCAAAAAAAAAAAAAAAAAAAAAAAAAAAAAACGCAGCTGAACAAAGCCGTAATATGTATTTGGATTATTTTAATAACAGGGAAAGTACCTCGGAAAGACCAAATGGTGGTAAATGCCTTATTTAGAAATGTTAAATGTTGGAGTGGTCAGGGAAGTTATTGTTGGTGATTCTTTCAATCCGAAATATGTTAGTATGAAAATTTGGAAAATGATGTCTTTTATAAATTAATAGCAATACTTTGGATATCCATTATTTTACATATTTTTATAATTATTATTATTCTTTTTGATATTACAGAAATGTTTGAATGTGTTTACAAACGTAACAGAAATCTATACTGGGGAAACATTTTCACAGTAAATTACTGCTTCAAATTAAATTACGCTCTCATTTTTTGAGCTACTTATTCTTTCATAAGATAATTTAACAAGGACAAATTTGTATTGGTTGTATCGAAGCTCAAAAATGGTGGTACAGATTCTGTATGTATATACTCTGAAGAGCAATTGAATTAGAGATACCTGTCTAGTAACGTGTAGCACCACCTTTCGCCCTGATGACGGCGGCGATTCGCCTCGGCATGGACTCGACAAGACACCGGAAACGTTGGGAAGCCATACGGATCCACGACCCCTTAACAAGCTCCCACAGTTCACGAAGATTTGATGGAGGGTGGTCAGAGTCTCGAACATGTCCCATTTCAGTCCGCATAAACAGTCTCCAGACGAGAATGCCACCCCCACCAGCTTGAAGAATACCCTGCTGGCAAGAAGGATCCATCGCTTCATGTGGTTTGCGCCGTACTCGTATCCTGCCATCCGCATGTATCAACGTGAATCTCGACTCATCAGTCCAGGCAACATTTCCCCACATGTCTAGGGTCCAGTGGCGATGTTCCCGCGTCCATGCTAACCTTTGCACACTGTGACGTGCGGTCAGCAGCGGTACCCTCGTGGAACGATGGCTTCTGTACCTCATAGCGAGGAGATGGTTCTGGATGGTGTGGCTACTTACACGTTTTTGTGCACCAGCGTTAAATTGCCGAGTAATTTCTTGCACTGTGGCCCGTCTATCCCCTGTTACAATGCGAGCTAGCCAACGACGACCGCGGTAATCCACACGCTGTTGTCCACGGCAGTTGGCCCTTGCTGGGATGGTTTTACCGGATTTGATGTACTCACGGTGCACCCGTGACACAGTGGCTCGTGAAAATCCCAGTGCCTGCACAACTTCCGAGATGGAGTGACCCATTCGTCGAGCCCCGACAATTTGCCCACGATCAACTGCGCTTAGATCCTTCGTCTTACCCATACTGCTTCCGACTCTTACTGATTCCCGTCGCATCACTCCTTATATTGTCGGATTGCTCCATACGTCATGTCGTTTCCGTTTACTGGGCCGCCCACAGCGCCACATTTGCATAACGCCAGCTGTCTGTAATTCAATTGCTCTTCAGTGTATATACCACACCCAGTATGTGTGGATATTGGGTTTTTTCGCCCAATCCAGTGCTGTCAATGCTCCAAGTTAGTGTTACTTCAAGCAGGCGAATTTATTAGAGCACGATCACAGACTGGAGCGGAATTGTTTAAACTTTTTGTCACTAAAAAGTACCTAAACATAAGTTATTTGGGATGAAAACTTATTTCAATACTTGGAAGTACGTAATATACTAGAGGGCATTTTCTGATATGAAATACATGATGTCAAAACACAGTATGAATGGACTCTACTTCATCAGTGGCAAGCATCGAAGTGGACATGCAGCAAGTTTTAATGAAGAGTAATCGTCCATGGTGCTTTCATTAAATATAATTTTTTTCTTTTTGAAATTTGAATTTCAACTGTTCTCATAATGATTAAAAATGTTCTTAACAGAACATATTTATATTTACATCAATCATTTTACATATATTTTAAAAACACGTGACCCGCCATCTAATTATTTTTAAAACGTTGGCACGCCGCTGCTCTGTAAAAATTGGACAGAATAATGATCAAAGGCGTACAGTTTAAGGTTATGCACGAGCTGTTGATTGTTGAATATTTTAGATTTCTTAAAGAATGGCATGCCTTTGTTTAATTTTACTGCGTATATCTCGTTACTGTCAGGGGGCGACTTTAGTCGTTTGTGCGACCTTTCATGTTGCCAGAGCTGTTGTCGGAGATACGTTAGGCATTTCTGAGCTGTTTAAATACAAGAGAAACGTCGATTATTTGTTCCGGAATGGGTGCCAAATCAGAAATCGTTAGATTAGTCCCCAGTAAACCTCGACGAGCACTTCGGGGAGTGTTTGTTGTTCGAATTAAAACCTGCGCTACAGACATCGAACACCGAAGTTAAAGTGCTTTCATTATGTTGCGTGTTCTGTCGCAACATCAAAGCCGAAAACGTACCTTTCGGATGCTCAAATTTCCGCCGATGTTAAGGTTTTGACCTGTGGTTCTAAATAGATGGCATTTGTCATGGCTTTATCCATTTGGACGTTATCCTTATTGGTCTTGACGCCCACAGTTCGACACATCATGAACTTTGGCGCTAATTTATCCCACGGCACCCTTTCAATTGTGATGCTAATGACTCAAGTATTGTTTTAATCAAGAATCCCTTGAGCTTTCGTATCGTGTGAATTGTGACATTGGCAGGACTAGGGCGGCCTTCTGTTTGGAATAGAATACCACTTACGGACGACGTCAGATCAGATGCATGTTGAGCAGACATTATTTTCTTTCGTTTTTGTCAGTTACTCTTGCTCTCTGAGATAACGTCTAAAATCCTCCTGAGTAAATCGCGTTGCTGGTAATCGCTTCTCGTTTACGTGTATCAGAAATGGAATCGTATCAAGATTTTGTGACCCGATGAGGTTTACCCAGATCCGTACGCACTTAATCCCGACCCGAAATCGATCAGATCTGGCATTAACCGACCTGATTCGGATCAGGTTGCTTTGAACTATAAATGCAGGTTAAATTGCACTTATAGTAACTGACCTGCATACTGATCTTCTGTCTTGAAGGAATTTAAAACCGAAAAAGATATGGATAATTTTAGTTGTGGTCAGAACTCCTGGAGGGCAAAAAATGAAGAATTCCTGTTTCATTTACAGAAGCGGAGATATGATATATAAAATAAATATGCATTTGCATCGTCGATGGAGCAAAAAACAGTGGAGTTTTCGTGGTTCACAGACCACAGTGATGAACGACGGCAATTGGAAAAAAATATAATGGAAGAAATTGTGTAGAGATTTGTCATTTTTCTCTAAAAAAAGATTTAAATCACCTCACGCCCCCCCCCCCCCATATATATTCTTGGGAACTAATAATTTCATACATTTTGCGTAACCCTGTACGTAAGGGTGGTTTCGTGGATGACGGTTGTGTGTCCCAAGAACTCCTTTGTAGTAGACTTAGCACCTGACGAAACAGACTTCAATATCACAGGGTACCAAATAAAGCTCAGCTTACGCTCTTCAGCTTTACTTAAGTCTTGTGGTTTCACATGTTATTTAATGATATCTGACGTCATTATATTCAAAAAAGTGTTTGGATTTGTTTCGCAGCAACTGGCTGAATTTCAGTAAAAAGCCTTAAGAGAGTTTCCGATACAAAGCGAAATAACACCATATTCGTTGAAAAAACTAAATAACACAGGTAATTTTAAATCTTTTAGTAAAGCTTTTCAGACTATATTGGTGATCCATTTATTCAGGAATCTGAAAAGCTGGAGCTGCTGATTTTTTCCATGCTATAAATCAACCACTTTGAGGAGGAGTGAAAGTTTTGATGAAATTACTTCCTCATGTGTTTCGAAGACTAATAATAACATAACGACAGAAAGAAGTTTCCATTTTTACGGCTTTTATAGCGCACACATTTTGTCGGTTGATACGTAGAGTTGGTTAAGGAAAAAAAAAAAAAAAAAGCTCGGGGGAGTGGGGCTCCGTGCTGGAATGTAATCACCAACGGCATGTCTGTATCATCGCCGCGGTGTCATTATCGAACCTATCGGATGTCTTCCACCCTGTAACAAGTTTTTGCATTAGTAATAGGGTTATTGGAATCTCTCCTGCGTGTCGTTCAAGAAACACTGAATGTATTTTGTGAGGAAGTGAACGACAAATTGGGTTTCTAAAAACGTCATATGGATTACTTAATTTTTTATTTGTTTGTGGCTTAAGAACAACTCGTTACATGCCGCAGCTGCCATCGATAATTTTTCCGCAATCATGTGCTGCGTGTTGCGGGACTACGTCTCCATCAATACCGCTGCCGCCGCATAGCAAAGTAGGTGCATTCTCAGCATTGATTCCCCATAAAGCTATAGTTATCCTCTGTCAAATGACTGGGTTTCTTTGCACTGCTCTCATCCCTTATGAGCTGCAATTCCAGAACCTGCGACTCCTGCTTGCCTCCTTTTAATATCTCAATTCAGAAAAAACAGCACTCCTTCCCCCCCCCCCTTTTTGTGGTGTGGGTGGGAGATTATGCCTTATACGACTTTCTACCCGACGAACACCCCCCCCCCCCCCCCAACTGATGCAGAAGCCACAAAATTTGCCGAACAACTAATATCTTTCAATAGGTGCTTCACAAGGTGAAAATACTTAACAGGATTTTACTTTTCCGCTATGGGTTCGATCTGTATTGTGTAACCGGGGCTTATACACTGCCGGACAATTGCTAAGGACGGATGACAATAGCAACGATAGCAACCATAAAATGGAAGGCTGGAAAATGTGGAAATTAGCATAAGTGCGGGATACAGTAAGACGTGTTGTGCGTATACAAATTTTGGATTGCCGAACTTGTTCGTGACGTCATAGCGCTGATAAGAGATATAAAGGATTTGACGCGTATTGACCGTTGTTGTTCAAACGCAAAGTTGAAAATGAAAGAATCAATTGACGAACTTGCAATTTTCAGTATGTCTTCCCGACATCACCTAGATGATTTTACGCGTGGCCGTATTATTGGCAAGATTGAAGAAGGGCGAAAAATAACAGATGTTGCCAGGGAGTTCGACGTCAGCCACAGTGTTGTTTCAAGGCTTTGGAAATCATTTCAAACAAATGGAGAGTGTAGCAAACGTCACAGGGGTGGTCGTGTTCGCAGTACGACTCCTGCAGAAGATCGGTACACAGTGCTATCAACAAAAAGACACCGGCGCAGCACAGCTAGTGAGGTAGCAAATCAGTTTACGGCTGCTACTGGCAAGCGGATCTTCCGAAAAACTGTCGCCAGACGTTTGCATGAAGGAGGACTATACGCCCGCCGTCCCGTTGTGTGCATCCCATTGTCCAGACGTCACCGTACCGCCCGTTTGCAATGGTGCCATCAACATCGCAATTGGACTGATAACGACTGGTCTGCTGTCCTCTTCTCAGATGAGAGTAGATACCGTCTATCGTCTGATTGTCGACGACAACTGAGCTGGCGCGATAGTGGTACCGCGTATTGTCCAGCAAACATACAGGAAAGGGACCGATATCCGACATGTAGTGTCATGGTATGGGCTGGCATGATGATCAATGGCCGTACGTCCCTCTATGTGCTTCCAACTGGGACTATGACTGGCCAACGATACATTAATGATGTTCTGCTACCTCATGTTCGCATGTTCCGTGGTGCTGTCGGTGATAGATTCATTTTCATGGACGACAACGCAACATGTCATCGAACAGTCGCTGTCCAGGAGTGTCTTGAGAGCGAGGATATTCAACGCCTCGTATGGCCAGCACGTTCTCCAGATCTGAATCCCATTGAAAATGTGTGGGATGCTTTGAGGAGGAGTCTTGCTGGTCGCCAATGCCCTCCAATAAACAAGGACACCCTCATCCGTGCACTGACAGAGGAATGGGATAAATTACCCCAACAGCTGCTTGATAATGTTGTGCAAAGCATGACACGACGTGTGGAATCTTGCATCGTCCTCCATGGTGGGCATATCCCGTATTGACATCTTACGCCGGAACGCCTGCGGACGGTAATTGCATTTTTTTCACGTTTACGTATTCTGCACAAAATGGCCTGTTTGTCCCTTGAACACGTTCCATGCAAAGCCTTTTGGATTTCAGAGCACAATAAATTGTCTTTCTTGTAATGTCCTGGCATTCTGACATTATTTTATTTCACTTGGCATCCAACCACACTTACTTTTTTATGCGCTATATAGCCGTTTATGATCCGTCCTTAGCAATTGTCCAGCAGTGTATATTTATCAGAAGCGAGATTCTGTAGCCATTTTTCGAAATGTTGAAATAGAATCATTTTCCTTCATTTCCCGCCATTTTGATGGAAGCCCAGCCAAAGGCAAATAGAGTATTTCCTTTCCCACGCGACGCAGCAGATGGCAATTAGGGAATCTTGCGATTTTCGGAGAAGAGACATCTTAGGGTGTAGCCGGAAGGAACGCGGTGGCAGGGGTCGAGGAAGCAAGATAGTTTTAGCAGGAGTGCAGTATGCTTGGGGACGAAAGGGACGGAGGAGGATATAGTTTTGAGTGGCCGGAAAGAGAGAGAAGGATTTTCGGCGGTGTAGAATACTGAGGGAGAACGGAAAGAATGAAAGCACGAAAACGACAGAAGCTTGGTGACATTCCCCGTATGATCTGAATAAACGTTTTCCTCACTGCAAAATTCAGCCTCAGTCGATTCACTTTTCTACGCTTTGTATTGTTTTTATCTGCTTCAGTTGGAAGAATTACGGATTAAACCACCGATACCGAACTTGCTGCTAAACAATATCAAAGGAACCCTCCACGCAGGGTGCTGTAATAGAATTCAGCTCCAAGCGCTGTAACAATTGCAACTCATGTATACTACGAAAAAGCAGTAGGTACAATGAATGAAATACTCGATTACACCATTGAAATATCTCGATTACACCATTGTACAGTACAAAATTGGAAGATGTGAATCCGTTTGTTGGTGTTAATATGACATGGATGTTAAGTCAGATAATATCCGAAAACGTGAAAATTTCGTCGTCCTGGAGCGGGAATCGAACCCGCGTCTCCCAAATGCAGGGTGTCGTGTCTACTGATCATGAAAGTCACGAATTCAGAAAAAGTAACGAAATTTGCTTTGGGATCATGAATTTCTTTTTATTTTTGCTCATTTTCTGGCAAAAATCTTAAGTAATTTTCCATGCACTGACCACATAAGGCGCAGTCCATGTAACGATTTAGGTGTAAAAAAAAGGGGGGGGGGGGATGCATTTGTTCCCGCCTCCACAAAGAAAACTGATAGAGCAAAAAATGTCTTAGCATGGAAATACGTTTACATACATAATGTTGTTTACAAAATTTTGAGATCAATTTAGCAATTTACATTATGCTACTTATGGAGTCAGGAAATTTTTCAAGAATAAATGTTAAAGGAGAGCATGTAATGAATGAAATCTTGTAGCAAAATGGTGAATATTTCAACTTATTTTTAAGTGCACTCGAAGTATGATGAGTAGATATTTGTTACTAGCAGAACAGCAAGGGGCACTTTTCCGAACAAAAAAAAAAAAAAAGTAAAAGAGGAAGCATGTATGTGTACACATGTATATATACTGCAACTTGGATAGGTATATATAGTGTGTATATTATCTTTTAAAACTGGTCATGAAAATTTCTTATTGGTCATGAAATTGTGTTTCCCCGAGTATGCTAACCACTACACCACCCAGAGCGACCAGGTTTCCGATTAATATTAATATACATGGTGATTCATGAAGAAGTATACAGTTTCCAGATGCTGTAACACAGTAACAGTTGAAGACACGGACCACAACTGCGAACCGTTAGGTAGATGTACTCATAAACTGTGTCCCGCTACTGAGGGAAGTGACGTAGCGATAGCGCGCGTGTTACGTGACTACAGATAGATCAGATCAGATCTAGAGGATTTCAGGAAGAGAGTGTCTGTCCCCTAGGTCTTAAACAATCCTTAGAAATAGGAAGCTAGGAGATTTGGGCTAGATTGCCGATAGGAAAGTGACACGGAAGCGAGGTAGAAAGGGGAAGGAAGACGCCCTTATTTATTACCGGGGGGGGGGGCAAGTACCCGGGATCCGACGGCTTAACGTGCCCATCCGACGCACGGCGGGTATTTAGTGGTTCGAACGTTCGTACCTGCCCAGGATCGAACCTGAGGTTATCTCCATGGCAGTCACGAAAGCTGACCACAAGGCCACCCGCGGCGTCACGTGACTAGTCAGTCGATGGACATCTTCCTCACCGATGGATTGAACGAGCCACGGACTACAACATGCCACTGACCCAATGGCCACCCAGATGTCCTGACTTAACTCCTTTGTAACGTACCAGGAGATGTGACGTACCTGCCAGAAGGACGCACACGACATAAAAGCAGATAGGAATCAGAACAAATGTCCGCGTAGCTTAATTGGTAGAGCAACTTATTCCGGAATGAGTGGACCCGGGTTCGAACCCCGGCGCGGATAAAAATGACGGAGAAATTCACTTCGTTATAATGGCGCCCGAACTATCCGGATGACCCGACCGTTCAAAATCTCGCATTGGTGTGATGTTATTTCCACACCGCGAGATGGGAAAAATAAGAGAATTCCTTCTCCAGCACTTCGAAAAAAAAAAAAAAAAAAAAAAAGGGGGAGATGATGTAACGTACCAGGAGATGTGACGTACCTGCCAGAAGGACGCACACGACATAAAGGCAAATAGGAATCATAATAAAATGTCCGCGTAGCTTAATTGGTAGAGCAACTTATTCCGGAATGAGTGGACCCGGGTTCGAATCCTGGCGCGGATAAAAATGACGGAGAAATTCACTTCGTTATACCTTGTGACTTTTTCCTGTGCGGGTACGTAAAGGACAAGATATTCGCCCCTCCCCTTCCTGTTAATCCAGCGGAGCTGAAACAGCGTATCACAGCCACTATCACTGCACTTGATTCAGATATCTTACCTCGCGTTTGGGCGGAAATGGGTTACTGGCTCGATGTGTGTCGTGTGACTAAGGGTGCACACATAGAACATCTGTGACTGTCTCTAAAAAAACTTGAAACATTCCCGTACAATTCTGTTACAGGTAACAAAATTTCTTACATAGTTCTTGTTTTATAGTGCGTTGAAACTGTATACTTCTTTATGAATCACCCTGTATATTAATGTGGTTATATTAAAATTAATCGGAAACTTGGAATTTTTGGTGGAGTGGTTAGCATACTCTGGCGCTATCCGGGAGACGCGGGTTTGATTCCCGCTCCAGGACGACAAAATCTTCAAGTTTTCGGATATTATCTGACTTAGCATCCATGTCATATTTACACCAATAAACGGATTCCCATCTTCCAAAGCAGTAGGTTATGCAATTAATGTGCAAATATTTTCTGTTTCCAATCGATAATTTCTTCATGATTTCTTCTTTTCTGCACTTCCGATACTTTTGTTTTGAGGTTTAACGACCACCGTGGGCAACTCAATGGGTTGTAAGCAGTTGCCTGTCTCTAATTTGGGGTCATTGGTTCCAAGAAGTGGAGAGAGCCAGTGCCATAAAAAAAAATCCTCACGTGGGATTCGAACCCTAATCCATCTCTGACGAATGGTTAGAATCCAGCGCTTCGTATCACGCGGCCATAGGGGTGGCACTTCCGATACTTTCACGCATCCCATCGCGGGAGACCTAATTCTACCTTCATCTCATTCTCTCTCGCAAACGTTGTCTGTCTCCTGTTAATTACTTCTTCTGGATCCTAGGTCTTCCCTTGCTCTGAATCAAGCGGCTCGTGACGCCGTGAGAGTTGTGAACTAATTATCTAGTATAGGACACTTATCAGCGTTCGAATTACCCTGTGGTCCGCTGGCCATTGGCCAGTAAAGATTCCATCTGGCCAGTGAAATATTTATGTTACTGGCTAGTAATTTTTTTTAATTTGGTTTGGAATTTACAAATTTATAAAGAACTGAACCAGATTTCAGAACGTTCACGTTTGGCTATGACAGTTTTTGATGTGAAAACACAAGCTTGTCAGCGACGGACATCAAAACCGTGTCCCACTCACTCCGGAGTAAGTCGCTCTCCCAACTGAGCTACGCGGACAGAATGTATCGCTGCAGATTTGTTTTCTCGACCCATGTTTTCACCTCTGTAGCACGTCAGATCGGGTATTTTGAAATTCCGATATTTACTACTCAAAAACTGAATATTGGAATTGCAAACTATACTTCAGTTTTATGAAATTTTTGGATTATACCAAACCAAGGTCCGAATAAAAATCGTATAATAATATTTGTACTACAAACTTTAATTTGAAATTAACTATATATTACTCTTCAGTGTACTGTTTTTGATACAAATACCATATGCATATTAAATGTATTAGTATTTGTGTCATTTCTGGACCAGTAAAAATGAGTGGACCACCACATTTTAGTATAAACTGGCTTTGCCGAAAAGTTTTTATTTTGCTATTTTTGTTTTCTAATTTTAACAACTGCTTACTGCGCTTTGTGTTTTATTTATGCATTATTCGCAAGCATACATGTACACATTCTGTTGCTCTAAATTTGTGACATACAGCTTCAATGAAATTATACATTATTTTTTACATATTCTGCAAATGTGTAAGGTTTTTATTTCACTGACCTATGGGCATTTTGGCGGACCAGTGATTTTCGAATTCTAGTGGTCCGCTGGGCCTGTAGAAAATTTATTTATAATTCTAACACTGCTTATTTATACTCGGCGAGCTATCGTGGATAGAGACACAGCAGATTGTTGGTATTATAAAACTCTTAGCTGAAAAGGGGTCCTCTGAACATACAGTGCTCGAACACTCTGAGAAACGCTTTTCAATGGCTACAAATTATTATTAACGTTGCTGATGCGCCCTTGATCGCCAATATAAATTTCCCTTTTTTACCGACTGTTAAGACTGTGACAAAGGGATCTACTAATTGTATTATAGTACACATAACGAGTATTGACCAGTAACAACGTAACAGTACATTGGTTTCTGTATAACCTTTCATCAAGCATATTGATTCTGACATGGAATAGAATAATGTTTCATTAAGTGTTGGTTTCTCGAGTTTTTTATATCTGGAACTATGTATCGTAATATTCTTAAATGTATGTAAAGTTGGAGCGATTGATTTCAGCACTCAATTACCTTCTTAAATATGGCATTTTATGATATTGCTGTAGTGAGTGTACCTGGAAGCCTTCTCTTTCGAATTGCACGTTTGAGTCACGTAATGCGTTTCTGTTCAGTTCACTGTAAAGCACGAGCTCGCAAGATGGGGTAATTTGGCATTTGTGATATAGTTTTTTGCTAGACACAAGTTAGAACCAGAAATGACGACCTGGTGGACGTACGTTTCCAGAGATGCCAACATTTACGGATTTTCCGTAGTTTGTACGGATTTTGACTCAATTTTATGGTTTTACCGAAGTCACCCCAAAAAACTACGAAAAAGCCCACGCACGCAATTTTTTTTTTTTTTTTTGCCGTCTTTTGGTCAAAAAAATGCACGTTGCTGGTAGTCCCTATACATCTTCGATGTTCTGACTTCCAACGGAGGCGGGGCTTCTCGTACGCTGTTTGTCACGTGATTCCCCGTCCAGTCATTTGAGAGTGCCGTGCGCAAAAGCCGAGATGGAGCGCCTTTTGCGAATTCTTTACATTGATTACATGTTGCTTTGTGTTTGTGAAATGATCATGATCATATGTAGAGCATTTTAGGAAGGGAGTGTCTGACCCCAGGTCTTAAACAACCCTTAGAAATAGGAAGCTAGAAGATTTTGGCTAGAATGCCCGATAGGAAAGTGACACGGAAACGAAGTAGAAAGGGGAAGGAAGACGCCCTTATTTATTACCGGGGAGCCAGTACCCGGAGTCCAACGGCTTAACGTGCCCATCCGACGCACGGCGGATATTTAGTGGATCGAGCGTTCGTACCTGCTGGGATCGAACCTGAGGTACTTTTCGTGGCAGTCACGAACGTTGCCCACTAAGCCACCCGCGGCTGTGCTTGTGATAATTTCGGTGCAAACGTTTTAACCCTTACCGCTTAACTGTCGGGTGACACCCGACATTACGAAATCGCCGAATAGCTCGCGTGTCGTGTGTCATCCGCCACGCCTATGGTGCTTCTATACTTCGTATGTCGGGGCTCATGAGACATTTCTTTTTCACCGAATAGATAAAAAGAAATGTCATAGGCGTGTCGGGTGTCATCCGCCACGCCTCTACAGCTCGCACGTCAGCGCTCGCGAGGAATTTCTTTTTCGCCGAATAGCTCGCCACGCCGATGACGCCTCTATAGCACGCATATCGGCCCTCGCCAGGAATCTTTTTTTTTCGTCGAATAGCTCGCGTGTCGGGCGTGATCTGACACGTCTATGACGCCTCTATAGCTCCTATGTCGGCGCTCGCGAAGTATTTTTTTTTGCCGAATAGGTCGGGTGTCACCCCACGCCTATGACGCCTCTATAGCTCGTATGTCGGTGCTGGCGAGGGAAAACTGAACTTTCACAGCTAAGTTATGGCCTCTACTACAGGAATATATTCTTTTTAAATAAAACGACATTTTGAAACTCATTCGTGTTATTAAAAAGTGTTATAAACTATTCTGAGATTTTAAAATAAATATTTTTGATATACTGAAAATCTTACTAAAGGTCGAAGCGGTTTTACTGAAAAACTACTGAAAACTTCGGATTTTTTTTTACTGATGACCCCTTTCTCAGGTTGGCATCTCTGCTTTTCCATGTGCTGTGGTGGCTCTTTTTCAGTCAGGCGTTTAAGTTTTAAAAAGTACCGTTGCTGGTTATTTGTGTTAATTAAATTTTTATAGGACTGCTTATCGCACTTGACTAGCTGAGACTTCTTGCCCCCCCTCCCGCAACAATTTAATTCCAGCTTTAAAAAGCCTGTGATTGCTACGGGAATGATTTCTTTCTTCTTGTTATCATAGATGACGAAATGCGGTGTCACCAAAACCACTGCTCTGAAATAAAGAGATATCGTATGGATTTAAAACACAGCTCATCTGCAAGAAGCAGTTCAAAGGCAGCCTTCAGTGGGTAAGGTTCTGACATTTATCATTTGAGAGAAAAGTGTGAGGATATTCTCGAAAACTTCTTAGGGACGAGAATCGCCATCAACTCAGAGCGTCATGCAGGCACGCTGCAGAACCGGAAAAACGCATCCTAAGAGATCAGCAAAAACTTGAATAATGTCCTCTGCTCTCTGACGACGCGTGGCCCTACACCAGGCTTCGTACAAGAGATAATATTGTCAGTATTTGTTGAATTGCTCTCTTAAAATTGTTCTCACTGCTCAGGGCACATCTGTTGGGCCTCTGAAAAGGTGAGGGACAGAAACGCCATTTTCCGTATGACGCCGAAGTTCAAAAAAGGGTTCTTGATGTTCTCCGAATTCTTGACAAAGAGACCTTTAACCAGAGATGTGCTCAAAACGCAACATAAAATTAGAGGTGCAATCTCATAGACCATGGTTCTTTCTCTTTTTTTTTTTTTAAAGGTAATGACTACAAAATGTATGGAAGTACAGTATTTGTATGACAGTACTTTACTTGAATGCACTACGCTATAAAATATTTATAGTAATTTTGAAAAGGATCTAAGAAAAAATAAGCACGTAAGATTTTAAGAAAAGATTTCACTCTGTGCTGAAGAAACATTGAAGGATCAAAATATTGAAGTGAAAAATACCAAAATAAAATGCAGTATTTTACAATTTTACGACATTTTAGTATGTAAACGCCTAATTTGCACAGACATTATTTAGGAAATTTTCATTCTTCAATAAAAAAATATTTGCACTCAATATCACATTTGTAAATTGATAACGAGGAACAGTACACCAATTAAGTAGTAAATAGCAACACTGTACTAGTGATCCGATTTATTGGCGTAGGAAGTAGACACATTAGCGTTTCCAAGCTTTCGCACATCAACCAGATGGCTTTTTCAAGGAAGTTAGACAGAAACTGCAACTGAAAAATAGAACGCATTAACAATTTGAACGCGGGAACTCGACTTGACAAAAATAGATACGACGTTAAATTCATTTAAAGATATGACGCATCACGTTGGTTGCACGCGCGGTATCCTGGTAGGCAGAAGGCTTACTTAAAGAAATGGTTCCAAATTCGTGGCAACTCGAGTGAAGCCTTTTGCCTACCATTATAGGATACCGCGCGTGCAACCAACGTGATGCGTCATATATTTAAATGAATATAACGTCGTACCTATTGTTGTCAAGTCAAGTTTCCGCGTTCAAATTGTTAATGCGTTCTGCTTTTCAGTTGCAGTTTCTGTCTAACTTCCTTGAAAAAGCCATCTGGTTGATGTGCGAAAGCTTGGAAACGCTAATGTGTCTACTTCCTACGCCAATAAATGGGATCACTAGTACAGTGTTACTATTTACTGTCGCATTTGTACATACATGTTCACAAACTTTTCTGTGCATTTTTGGCAAACTTTTCTGTGACGCCTCCATCATTATCTGCTTTATCGAGTTTATCCAATTCATCAGTTAGTTTTTGAAAAGCATCTTGAAAGTCAGACGATCCGGAATGCTAATATTTTTTTTTCTTTTGACAGTAGTTCCGTAAAACAAACTCGGGAGGAAATGAAGCACAAGTACGGTCTAAGAGACCTCGCGAAGAATTCAGCAGCTTCTTTCTCGGGAACGAAAGCAGAGAGCCAGACACGACGGCGTCACGTGATCACCGGAACTTTCGCTAGAAAATTGGTGTACTGATAAAAGAAAACTATGGTCGGAATCTTTATTTTTTTTTTATTTTTTTTAGAGCTTTGTGAGCGACCTCACCTCTACTCTAAGGTACTTATTGCTCATCATTTAATTGATCAACTCGGTAAGCAGAGGAGAACGTGACTCTGGCTTGTTCCACCCTCGTTGAGTAAGACCACCAGCCCCTTCCTCAACAAGTGGCTTGTAGGGTTTTCAAACCACCAGCCCTTCCTCAACAAGTGGCTTGTAGGGTTTTCAAACCACCAGCCTTTCTTCAACAAGTGGCTTGTATGGTTTTCAGACCACCAGCCCTTCCTCATCAAGTGGATTGTAGGGTTTTCAGTCCACCGGCCCTTCCTCCACAAGTGGTTTGTAGGGTTTTCAGACCACCAGTCGTTCCTCAACAAGTGGCTTGTAGGGTTTTCAGACCACCAGCCCTGGCAATCGGCTTGTACGGCTTCCGCACGCAGATAGTGTTAGGTTCAACTACCTGCGCCTGTTACAGGCCTTTGAGCTAAGTAGGGAAGTTGGAAGAACGTTAAGTGGAACCCAGAGTCTCAAAATAGCAAAGTTGGTAGACAGAGAGAAGTTATTAGATATAGCCATTAGTGTGCGTCGCAGGAGAGACTGACGTCAAAATACACACTAGTATGTAGTAGGGGACAGAGAAAAGGTGGGGGAGGGACAAACGCCCTTACTTTTTAACCGGGAGCCAGTACCCGGAATCCGACGGCTTAGCGTGCTCAATTGACGTACGATGATATTTAGTGGTTCGAATGCTCTTACCTGCCTGGGATCGATCCGGGGACCTTTCCGTGGCAGTCGGGAATACTGCCGACTACGCCAACCGCACCTCTGTGGTTAAGGTTAACATTGACGGAAGCATGTCGTACTTCATGAAGATTTACGAGAGCTGGAGCTGAGGTTGTGTAAGCATTGTGTTTGAGAAAAATGCATGAATTACTAATGTATGTTCATTATGGTGTTATGCGAGTATTTTTAATAAAAAAAAAATCAGAACCGTTATGATTCGTACCGTCTCTCGTGTAATCTGTCATGGGGGGGGGGGGGGGGCATCTATCGCCTTTTCTTTTTTTTTTGTCGTGTAGCTGCGTAGGCTATGCCGAACGTTTTTAGCTACAGTGAAACGGGAAGGCCGAGTGAAACAACAACTCTCGCGAAAGAGCAGAATGTTATTAACAAAAGAAGACAGCCCCACATTTCTGGCTGAAGCAAGTTTTTACTCTGATGTGGGTGGGAATGCGACAGTGTCGGTCTGATAGATTTCTCTCAGTGTGATTTTGAGTCATTGTCAAATACATTTGGGGGCTCTGCTGCTTCACCAACAGCAGTTAGAAAATGGTTTCGTGAATTTGGCAGAGGCCGAAGTTCACTGGAAGACGACCGTCGTTCTGGTCTCCCTCCGTAGCGATTGAACTCCTGAAAATGCCGCCCCGGTGGCGCAGTGGTCTAAGCGATAGCCTCTGATCATTCGTCCGAACGGGGTCCGGGTTCGAATCCCGGTGAAGCATGGATGTTGTGTTTGTCTTACGGCACTGGCTCTCTCCCTTCCCTGGAACCAGTGACCCTAAATTAGGGACGGGCGACTGCTTATAGCCCATTGAGTTGCTCACGGTGGTCGTTAAACCTCCAATCAAAAAAAAAAAAAAAAAAAAAAAAAAAGAACTCCTGAGAGCGTCGATGCTGTGAGGAAACTACTATAATAAAAGAAGATTCCCGTACCCCTATATTTCTCAAGTGGATACATCGCTCAAGAGGTTTAGCATTGTTCTTTTACAAGGGATAACAGAAACTAAACCGTCTTTACACTCTTTATTAGCGTTTCTTGATATCTTACCCTCTTCAGACCTCAAGAGATTTTTGCCCGTTTTCGTTCCTACTTGCGGATGCAGTGTCTGACGTTTTCAAACAGCGCGCGTTTGGATAAAATCGTAATAGAGACAGCGTACGTGTTGAACAGGGTGCGAACTAAGTCATGGTTTCGCGTGAAGGATTTGCATATTCGGAATTAAATTCCAAGAGAAAATTAAAAAATAAAATCCGTAGGCTATGTTATGAAAGTCATGTTATATGCGTTGTGAGCATATGCTTAAATTTATGTTTATTAAATCACTGTTGGCACATCTTCGAAAGAGAATGTCAACAATTTAACAACTGAATAAATACCAACGACAGGAGAAATTTTAATGGTGTCGAACGCAATGTAAATACATAATTAAAAGCTCAAGTTAGCTTGCGAAATTGTAGATTATTATCATTTTTTTTATATAAGTGGAGAGAATGCATTACTACTGGGAGACGGTTGCTTGACTAAATCAGCGCTTTTAGTTAATGGAAGATAATTAAATGTTATAGCTTAAATGAACAACTGTGAACTGCTACAGCGCATTACATGGAGTGACGCATTAAAACAAATATTAAACCGTGATTTTGTATTTCAGTTAAACTAAACGATGTAACTTTCATTCGCAAAGATTGTTATTATTATTATTTTTTAAACTACCGGTCTGACCCATTGAATATGTCTGCAGTGTAATTATCACTGGGAAATCCTTTCCTTTAGGTAGAGTAATCTTAAGTGCATATCATCAGCTTTAGCATTGCAATTAATCCATTGTTTTTCTGCAAAATTACTTGGGTGATTAAGGAAACGGAAGATCAGGCAAAGTACACCTACTTTGGCCATTCTTCACTAGTTTTTATATTTGAGAAAAATCATGTGATTGGCAGTTGTGCGAAACAAAATAACGGATTGTCAAGGGTTTTTTCATTGACTCGAAAAAATGTAAACAGGGCTGGAGAAATATCTGAAAAGTTACATGCGCAGAAATTATTTACTTGCCCTGGTAATGAGAGCCAGATGCCCAGGGAAATTTATCTTTCAAAATAACAAATCAGAACCCTACTTTTTTTTAAGTTAGAAAATATGATTTTTTTTTACATGTCTTGCATTTTCGTTTTAAGGGCCTGTATTCAAAATGTTCAAAGCAGAAAAGGGTGTATCTGAAGTTTTTAAGATGCTGAAACTGGTATGAAATAGTATGGTGATGAAATTGATATTTGAGAAATTTAGCGGTTCTGCCATGTTCCTTTTTGTTAAAGTTTTCGGACTTTGCTACTACACCACGGGCTAGTTCCATCTGGCGCATGCATTCCATCTATAAACAGCATTTGAAGCAAAACTACACATATGGTTCCAATTTCTGGCCCTAGAGCAGCGTAATACAATTAAAGAAGTGATATTCTTCTGTCCTTGGTACTCCGTAACAGTAATGCAGCTTCCGGTGATTGGCAGTAAAATGAAAAAGGAACGCGCCTGTCTTTTTTTAGTAGAAATTCTATTAAAAACTTTGTTTTTAAATTTAGTTGCCCGGGTCGGGCAACTAAAGACTTACTATTCTCACCAGAAGGGGGAATGGAAAAATGTAGTTGCCCGACCCGGGCAGCTACATTTTGAATTTACATGCCCCGGGCAGCTCGGGCATGGTATTTTTCAAGCCTTGGTAAATACATAATTATCAGCATAGAACATTAGTGTTGAAAACAATGGAAATCAGAAAGTTTTTAACTGATGTCACGGGAACGGAGGTAGAATTTTGTTTGTAGGCGTATATTTCCCCAAATTCCCCGAAAGAGAGCAAATGTAATTAGCTGTTTTATGAAACCCCCAAAATAATTGTTCAGGTTTCGTGTTTGCAAGAGTTACCCATGCTTCGTTTAAGCAATTATTTCGACGTTGGGAAAGTATGATGAATTTCATGGTGCAAGGTCAGAGCACATCAAATTTTCGTTCAAGATGAGATAAGAATGGGAAGGTCATTTAGCCGGAAGGAAAGGTGGAAGGTAGTATTGCAAAGTGACTATATGAAACCGTGAACTGGGAGAGTAGAAAAGGAGCACGATCTAGATAATGGGATGATATAAAAATAATTGAAGGAAGGGGGTGGAGATCAAGAACCAAATATCGAAACTATTAGAGAGAAACTGTGGAGATTGTTTATCCACAGTTGATATTCAATAGTCTGCGAGACCAACCGGAAGAAGTGTGAAGAGTGGGTAAATGAGGCCAGGATATTTTAACTTGTAAAAATTATATATATTTTTTCGACACAATCATTAATTTTTTTTTTGACAGTTTTCCGTATTTCTGTAGAAGCATAATTATCACCAATTCAGAAGAAACGTGAGCACTCTTATTGCCTTTTTGAAAATGTCATGTAGTGCCTGAATTTAAAGGTATTTTGATGCCGAATCCGACAGTTCAAAACTTTCTGAATGGTTACACTCACCCACTACACCACCATGGTAATTCTCTCCTGATAATGTTCCAATATTGGGCCTTGTGACACCCAAAAATTAGCGAGCCACACTTTTCTAGGTTGAAATATTTTTCTTTTCTTTTCTTTTTCTTATTGATTGGTGACCTCAAATGCCTCCATTGCAAATGCTTAACGTTTTACCCTCTGGGCTCATAATGATAGATTCAACGTTTCGTCCTCAGTGATGATTCTTTTCAAAAATGCTTCACCCTCGTCACCACAATTGTTCAAAATGGCGTTGGCAGATGTTCAAACGATTGCATTTGTAAACTTTTGTGTGTAGGGACCCATGCTGCTCGGACTTTAATACGGAAGTTAATGCAGTTGCGGATGATTTCATAGGGAGAATCATGACTAATTTGCAGATGATTTTGCACTTTATTAATAGTGATCAGTCTGTTTGTCAGAACCATTTCATCATTGTCGTCAGCAATGAACGTGGACTGGCGTCCCGTTTGTTTTTCATCCTTTCTGCAACCACCTTGTAACTTGGAAATCCATTCGCGTAGGCTCCGCTTTGCCAAGGTATTGTTCTCACACTCAAGCATGAGATTCTTCTGCGGAATTCCGTTTTTTTGGTCAGCATTTGGACATTCTCAAGATCAATGCAAAACTAATGAGAAATTGTCGGGAAGAAGAATTCTTTCTTTCAAAATTTTCGAAAACGAAAGTTAAACGGGGTAAAGATTTTTTTCCGTAATCGTATTTTTTTTTTTTTTTCGCTCACTGTGTGTGTTTCTCCTGTCCAATATTGTTGTTAGGTGTATTTCAGATTAAAAATGTGGACAATAATTTCCAAAAACGGAAGTTCGACGGAGCGAATATTTCCCTATAATTTTAAATTCTGTTTCTCGCGATGCTCCGTCCGTGCTGTAATGTTGAGGAATATAATTTTTTTTCAATAAATGTCCGTAAGCTTGAGTATGGAGAGAAAATTTCAGGAAGTTGGACGGAGCTATGATTTCTCTCGTAATCGTATTCGTTTCCCCCGCGATGTTTCCACGTCTTGTATTGTTAAATGTTCTGTTTTCCATAAATGTTTCCATTTCAGCTTGATAAGGGAGAGAAAGTTTCCGAAAAGCGGAGGTGACGAAGATGGAAAATTTGTAAGAATTGATGCATTTTGTTCAAAAGTATTCATACTCTCAGAGTTACACCATTCAACTAAAATAGTGAAAGCTTTTATATTCTGCATGAAAGGTCTTTTATGCATGATATTATTGGTCTTTCAGCATTACAGTCATAAAGTCAGGAAGGATGGTCATCGGAACGGCTATGCACTACAAACCTAAAACACTAGCTAAGTCTGCAGTTTAGTTCTCCAGTAAAATGGGTTATTTGAGAGAAGCAGTTCATTCCAACATTGCTAAAATGTGTAGGCATAAAAAACAAAACAAGTTAGTGAAATCATGCAAATCCATTGATTATGATACGCTTTCCCTCATACCAGAAATCACGCGCAGGCAAACCGTCCTCCCTACCCTGACTATTGATTCGTTCAGTATACCTCCGGAACAACATACTAAAGTTTTATCGCAATAGAAGCATTTTCACTCAAGTTATTACTCAAGTTATGAGGTTAATGGCTGTGGACCTGACCTTTGATCCCATTTCGATGATATTCAACAGAACCGGTTCAGTATACCTCCGGAACAACATGATAAAGTTTTGTCGCAATCGAAGTATTTCTACATAAGTTATGACGCATAAGGGCGATGGAATAGATCTCGCTCCTATGTCCTGACCTTTGGCCCTCCCTATTTCGTCCATTTTGCAATAGGATTCGTCCCCAGGTTGTCCCCTACCACATACTAAAATTTCATGGAAATCGATCCATTTTTACGCGAGTTATCGTGTGGACAGATAGGCAGACGGACGGACAAAGCTGGAGCATACACGCTTCTTCAACCTATGATTGGAAAGCGTAAACAAAATAGCAGTTAAACAAATTTAAGTAGCTCACAGTATGAAATACAGCTTTTCTCTGTCTTTGCATTCCCACATTTGGCATTGCTTATGCTCTAACTGCAATTTTTTTGTGCTTTTCATTATGTCCTGTCTGAACATCTGTTCAAATTTTTTCTTTCAAGGCGGTTGGACCCACGGTGTCACTTCTTTCCGTCTTTCACGACCTTGGGTTTGCATGCTGGCGACTAAATCTTTTGTGGGAGCTGTAATCGGAAGGAGTGTTTCAAAATCATTGAAGTGTGTACTTCAAAATTTTTTGCACCTTCGGTCCATGAAAGAGAGAAACCATCATGACTAATCATAAACTGTACAATCGGACCAGGGACGGCGCCAGGGGGGGGGGCTTGCGCCCCCCAAATTTTGGTGAGCCCCCCCGGTGTTCCTTCAACCACGATCTATGACTGAGACGAGAAACTTTACTTGCATGTTGGGCTTCCCCTTTGGCGCACAGATGTCAAAGACCAGCCGGAAGTTCAAAGAAAATCGTCAATCCGATGCCGCGGCTCATCCATCCAGTGGGTTGAAAAGTTGAATAAGCATCACTCTGCCAATCCCGTCACCGCCCTGGCAGTCTATGACAAGTAGTGGGCGTTATCACGATCGTAGAAAACAGCAGACAGTGAGCGAAATTTATCTTGGCTAGTTAGTAGTTACACTCGTTTTCTTTCTCGTTCTGGTGAAAAATCTAAATTTTCCTGCTTGATTTATTTTTTTCCACGTATTGTGCGTGATACATGAAAGTGAGGTATTTCTTTCTAAACCAAAGTTTGAAATAACATGTCCTCAAAACAATCAATCCATGATTTTTTGGAACAAGTGTTAATCAGAAGAAGAAAAGTAAATTATGCGATAGTACCTACAAAGCGGATAAAGATTATCAGACGGCTTAAACTTCATCAACAGCGTGTAGTGAATCATTAGGAGTCAACGAGGATTCTTCAAGTGCTTGTAGTGATTCAATGGAAAATTTTTATGAACACAGTACTTGTGAAAATAAAACACTGGAAGGACCACATGGTCGCAAGCCAAAAAATGTTGAACTCTGAGAGCTTGATATAGCAGCTTCACTTTCGGATCAACCCAGACAGCCTATATTAAAACAGTTCCTACAAAAAAATACGGTAAAGAACAGAGACGCTTCCAGATATATTAGTATAACATGTTTCCATGGCTTGCATATAGTATAAAGAGAGATTCCGCTTTTTGTTTTCCGTGTAGAATGTTTTCATCGGACAACGAAAAACATGAGGTCACCTTCGCTCAGCGAGGTTACAACAATTGGAAAAAAGCACTTGAAAGGGATTCGGGTTTTAAAAAAACACCAAAACAGCTTGACCCACAAAACGTACTTGGTGTCGTGTACCTCTTATAAAAAATCAAATCAAGAATCACGAAAGGCAGATTCATCAGTTGGCACACTTCTAAGTGCTGCGTGTGCAGCGGAAGTCAAGGAAAAGCTTTGTTAAAATTCTTGCCTTTAATAATATATATATATACAGTATATATTGCTAACTTGCTAAAAAATCTGGAAAGCTTTAAAACTGGCACTAATTTTGTTAAAAATACTTACAAAATTCTCAAGTCCTTCAAGCACTCTGTCCTTAAATGTTTTTCAAATTCTGGAATGAAACTGCTGACCATGTTGATAAGCATGTTTTTGCTTTGGTTCTGGACATTCTTAAACATATTCTTAAAGATAAAATTTCTCTTAAAGAATTTTCCAGTAATTTTGTTACCATCAGATTCCTAAATAAAGCCTACGATAATCTCAATGTAAGGAAGCTGTTCTACAATAATGCAATTTTTCCCATCCACAGGCACCAGTCTATTGTAAGTTTTAAATATGTTAAGACCTTAGGGTCAGTAGTTAAAAACTACAAACTTAACTCTTCGAGCTACATTCCTGTAATTACTACTTGTTCTTGTGATGAACATAAAGAAACAGTTCACTATGATAAGAATTACAACCATATTATCACCGGAAACTTGAGTTTTGTTGAAAATGAAAAGCTTAGGAATTTATTAGAGTATGGCTCTAAATTCAGACCTTCCTTCACAATTTCCAAAGAAAGGATTCTTGAGAGCTTCACTCAAGATGTAAATAAGTACATCGTAAAAACCAGTTTAACGTACAATCAGCCTATTGAGGCCTTCGCAGAATGGAAATATAATATAATCAATAGCTTCACCGGTGAGTTGGCAGGTCTGGACTTTTGTTTCGACAGAAATCTCTTTTCTCTGGAGAAGCTAAAAGGTCACTCTCCAAACTACAAGACCAATTTATTTTTACCACTACGGATAAAGCTAGCAATAATTTTGCAATTATCTGTAAGAAGTTCTATTTTGAATTGTTAACTATGGAACTCAATAATAGAGTAACATACGAGCCCGTAAGTTATTCTACCAAGCAGTTAGAAAATCGGTTTAAGGCATTCTTCAAGAAACTTAAAATTCCACAAACTAGAAGATATGAGCCTGAATTTCCATTTCTTTTTGCAACGGTTAAGTTTCATAAGGATCCTGTGAAGTTCAGGTTCATAGCTAGTGGAGTAAGGAGTCACAAAAGAAAATAGATCTTGCTTTTGAAGATGTCTTAAAGAAGGTTTTGAAACACATTAGAAACTGTTCTAACTTGATGTACAGAGATTTTGGATAATTAATAATAATGCAGAAGTAATTTCTACTATACTCAAAGTTTGTCCCCTAGATATTAATAGTTATGATTTTGAAAACCTATATACTAATCTGCCTCTATCAGATATAATCACTACCTTTAAAGAGCTGTATGCAGAATTTAAACTTAACCAATTTGTTGATGTAGGAACTTGGAACTCTTATCTCAATTGCTGCATAAAAAATAACCATATCTTATATAATAATACTCTCTATAAGCAAGTGAACGGTATTCCAATGGGAACATCAACGTCCACGAATATCGCTAATCTATTCCTGTTCTTTAAGGAATATAAATTCATTAAAAATCACCCCACCTGCTCAGATAACTACCTTTACACTTTTAGATATATTGATGATCTGCTGTGTATCAATAATTCAGAAGTTAAAGAGAGTGATTTTGATAATATCTATCCTAGCTCTCTTAACTTATGTAAAACCAACCACAGTAATCAGGAACTTGAGTTCCTAGACTTAAGCATTAAGCTCAACAGAGGTAACCCATCTATTAGCCTCTTTGATAAAGAGTTAATTTTCCTTTCAAAGTAATTAAATATCTACACTGGAATAATAACATTTCAACCAAAGTAATTGAGAATGTACTAATTTCTCAGGTCCTAAGAATTTCAAGAATTTGCAGCAACAATTTGGACTTCAATTACCACATTAATATACTATTAGAAAGTTTTCTAGAGAACGAAATTCCTTCTTCTTTCATCAAAAGAACTTTAAGAAAAATTATTCTGAATAATAGAGTAAGGTTGGCAGATCTGCTTTAATTTTCTACACAGTTAATAATATGATTCTGACCAATCAAAGCCGTAAGGAAGTTGGCTAGAGGATGCCTATTAACTACCTAAAGGAACCTTAGTGCTATGGATATGACGGTCCTATTAAAACAAAAAATTAAATAATATAAACAAAATCACAAAAAAAGCTTAAAAATCTGTTTATAAAAGAAAATAAAAACAAATAAAAAGAAAACTAGTTATTCATCACTAGGATAGCTATACTAAAACTAGTAAAACCAACATTAAAATTAATAAGATTCTGATTAATCTATAGAAGCTCACTAAGGTGATTTAATACATGCAAAGATTATTAAATAAACTGCTCGTGTATTTTATAATATTTCTCATGTATTCTGGAAGTTAATTCTCCTCTTTCTGATCATTCAGATCCACAGTCTTAAGTTTATATATTTTTTTCTCTGGTTAAAATCTCCGCGCGTTGGTTTCTTGCTGTATGAGGAGGCCATCAGCCCCACCCTCACTGCCCCCCAGCGTCTAGGGAGTGGCGGAAGAGGTCAGCCATGTTCTTCTCTTGTGAGGAGAAAAGTTTTTGTCACACAGAGGTAAGCTCTCTTCCTTGTTTTTGGGTTCTAGGTTTTATAAGTTCAATGTTTGTACTTCATGTACCCTTTCCTCTGTCGTTTTTCAGCTTTTAAGCATTGGTTTGTCTGTTAACATTTTTGCGGGTTTTAACTCTTACTTTTCTTTGTAACTTTGAGCGCCTTTTTGGGGTACCTAGGAACAGAAGATGGCTAAGCTTGTTCCTTTTCTATGCGCTGTCTATGCGCTGTTTTTTCAAAGTAGTTAAGTTCTTAATAACTAATTAATTATGCACTTAAAGCACTGCTGAAATACTTTGTACATATTGCAACTAACTGTTTAAGGTATATAACTTTCACAAAGTTTTCTTTAGTTAATTATTATCTTTAACTTATTCTCGTTTTCGTGCTGTCATAAGTTGTAGAGTAGGGGTTTTAGACTCAAGTTTTCTTTCAAAAATCTGTTCGTTATAAATTAACATTTCCTTTTTTAATTGCAATGTAAAATTTGGATTTCTTTTGCATTGTTTTTCAGGTTTAAATTCTCTCTCAAACGAACTTGGAATTTCGTTATAGCTGAAAATCATTTCTAATTATTATGTCACTCTCACAGCTTGAGTTATCTTTAATCTTCTTCTCTCTGTTTAATAGTAACAGATGAAGAGCATGGGTCAGGCCATGAAGGTTAATGGATGCAAGCGAAATTGTTAACTAGTGCTAGGTCATGCTACTCTACGGAGGACATGACTTATATATATATTTTTTAAACTATTTTAGGTGGGAATGTTACTTGCATCTATGGCCTTGCAGAAACCCATTTCCAACTAGGTCTTTGTGGAAGTGAGAAAATGCAGAGTTTTTGCTGGTCCTTGATAAAGCCAAGGCTCAGTATTCTCGACACCTTCTACATTCAGTTGTTTTATTTTATTTTTTTATCTTTTCTCCTTTTACTCACACAGGTAGATACATAACCTTTTCTATGTTGTACTTTAGGTGTGAGTCAAAATTATATATGTATTTTTTTGCTTAGGTATCTTCTTTATAGAATATATATATATATAATATATATATATATCCATTGTGCATGGCGTTTATCGATTATGAAAAAGCCTTTGATTCGGTGAAACCATCAGCAGTTACAATGGCCCTGAAATCCTGCGGTATTGAAGATGCGTACATTAATATTATTAATAACATCTATGAAAATGCAAGTGCAAAGATTCGGCTGTTTGAAAATACAACACGCATAAAAATTGGAAAAGGAGTGAGACAAGGTGACACCATATCTCCGAAGCTCTTTAATGCCACTTTGGAAAATGTCTTTCAATCACTGAACTGGGAAAACAAGGGGATAAAGATTAATGGAGATTATCTAACCCACCTCCGTTTTGCTGATGACATAGCCATTTTTGCTACTACCCCATCAGAGCTGCAGAGTATGATCCAGGAACTTGCTGACAAGAGTAAAGAAGTGGGATTAAAAATGAACTTTCAGAAGACAAAAGTGATGTTCAATGCTTTTACAAGAAATGAAGATTTATCGATTGATGCAGAAAAGCTGGAGATAACAGACACGTACGTTTATCTTGGACAGCAGATATCAAGTGAGGGTCACATTGGTGAAGAAATTAATCGGCGTACAAAACTTGCCTGGAGAGCTTTTGGAAGAAACGGCATAATTTTCAATAGCAATATGCCATTATATCTTAAAAGAAAAGTGTTTGATCAATGCATCCTTCCAGTGCTTACGTATGGTGCAGAGACGTGGACCTTAACTAAAAGAGACATACAAAGGCTGCAGACAACTCAAAGAAGCATGGAGAGGTGTATGCTTGGGGTAACCAGGAGAGATAAGAAGAGGAACACGTGGATCCGAAAAATGACAAGAGTGGAAGACATCATGATCAGAGTTAAATCCCTGAAACGGCAATGGGCTGGACATACTGCCAGAAGGACAGACCATCGATGGACAGCCAAAATTTTAGATTGGATTCCAAGGGACAGGAAAAGACCCAGAAGAAGACCACATGGAAGATGGGTGGATGAAATTCGAAAGTATGCGGGAGTGACATGGAGGAGACTGGCACAAGACAGACCGTTGTGGAGGAAACTTGGGGAGACCTTCGTCCAGCAGTGGATTGATAATGGTTGACAATGATGATGATATATATATATATATATATAACAGGACAAATAAAAATTGAAAGACCAACGGACACCAAATACACCTTCCGAACCAGTCAAGCTTCAAACGATGCAAAGTGCCGAATAACAGAATGCAGGGAAGCATAATAATGACTGCCTCCCTGTCGACTTCGTCAAGGGCAAGCAACAAGAAAACACTCACTAATATACTAAGACCAGAGAATTGTGGGTTTCTGCTATTTTAGTTTGCTAAAAGGACCAATTAAATTTAGGGGAAAAAGTCAATAAAAGGGATAAATAATGAAAACCCGAACCCAGCAAACTAAAACACATTTGTCCGACCTCACAACAGAAATTAAATTGAAGAGAGTGAGCAATTAATATCCAGCCAAAAAATGTACCAAAGGGAAAATTAAACTTGTTACAAAAAGTAAACCAATTACCAGCTAAAAATACTAGGAATTACAAAAAAATTTTACAACTTAATCATAAACCAAATAAATAAACCAGAAAAAGCAAACAACCAAAATGAAAAGAAATCAACAGCCAAATTTGGGAAGAAGGAGACCAACTCCTTCAACACAAAAATAGAAAAACTGTATTAACTCCAAGAGTGAACAGAAGGACGAAAATGCAATCAACTTACACGCACATCAAAAGGCTAAAAAACAACAATGAAAATGCAATCAACTTATACCCACATCAAAAGGCTAAAAAACAACAATGTTGTAAAGTAAAATAAAAATAATTATAAATGAATATACCAAAGGGCATGGTTTCAAGCACCAGTAAAGAAAATATTAAGCCCAACTTACACAAGAAAAGCATCCAAAAAAATTATAAAATATATATAAAAAAAATTACTCAAAGTGCAAACTCACAAAACCTTTAATATACAAAGTAACTAACAGCAAAATAATGCATAACCTAGTGCCTTGCTTTTCCATATCCAACATTATATACAACATATTTCTTTTATCATTTTAGCCCACAGGAAGTTCCAGAGCCACCAAAATGACTACAGGCAACAGAAAAAATTAATGAAATGCTACTGAAAGCTCTAATAAAGTAAAATACTAACCCCTTTTACAAAACCTGCTTGTAATTGCTGAAAAGAGCTCCCAAAAAATCTGAAAGAAAAAAAGGGAAAAGAAAAGCAGCCAGAACAACCATTACCTCCTACCATGCCTGAAGACAATGCACTACTGCTTCATCTTGGGGTGTACCAAACTTAATTCAGGGGCAGGCCCTTAGCAGCGCCATCTAGCGTCCAAATTCAGAACTTTCTTGATGTGAGCAGATTAAGCCTGGTAAGACTTCAGAACCCAGAATTAATACACTGAAAAACCTGTACAATTTATCAGTGCAGACCAGAATATTAAAATGCCCTTCTTGCAAGCATTATTAGATTTCAATAAGCACATTAGAATCCTATTAAACAGTTTTCTGGAAAACAAGATTCCAGCTCTTTTTATTAAAAGAGTATTAAGAAAAATTGTTCTGAATAAGAGACTTAGGTTAGCAGATCTGTTTTAATTTCTACACAGTTAATAAAATGATTCTGGCCAGTGAAAGCCTTCTTGGAAGTTGGTCTGGAGGATGCATATTAACTAACAACAGGAACCTTTAGTGCTATGGACAGGACAATCCTATTAAAAATAATAAAAATTAAAATAATACAAATAAAATCACACAAAAAAGTTTATAATTTGATTAAAAAATTAAATAAAAAATATATAAAAAGTAAACTAGGTATTAACTCTCTAGAATAGCTAACCTAAAAATGGTAAAACTTGTGTTAAAATAAATAGGCTGCTGGTTGTGTCTGTAGAAGTACACTAAGGTAATTAAATACATGTAAAAATTATTAAATACACAACAAGTATATTTGATAATAATGTTCGTGTATTCTGGAGAGTTATTCTACTCTTTCTGGACAAGCAGGTCTTCATTCTAAGTTTTGTAATTTATCTTGGAGGTTTTATCGCGGGTTGCGTCATATTATGCGGGGAAGACTTGGGAGCGGCTGCGGAAGTTGGTCGGCCATCTTAAGTCACTTGGTTGAGGAGGCAGCATTGAAGGTAAGCTCTTGCCTTTGTTCTTGTGCATTTTTTCTATCTTGTTTTAATAGTGTTCGTTAAAAGAGGAAATATATATATATATATATATATATATATATATATATATATATATATATATATATATATATATTTTTCTTATTTGGCATTGGTGCAAATTGCTTTTCTAACTTTATGATTTTTCTCTTTCACTTAATATTGGAAATTATGAGCGTTTATGTACACTTTGAGTAGTTTGCCGTTTTCTCGACCTAGTATTCAACGTTGTTTTTTCGTTGTTGGCAGGTGCATAAAAACTTCATTATTATGCACTTAAAGCACTCCCGGAATATTTTGTAGATATTGCAACTTATTTTTAATCATGTATTTATCCCAAAGCATCATTTAATTTTTTTTTTGTTCTTATGAATTCCGTTTTTGTGGAAGCTGTATGTACAAAAGTTCCTATTTACTTTCATGTCTCTGTTGTAATTTTTATTCTTTTATTTTTATTGTATTTTCGGAAATGCTTTTTTACCCCAAGTAATAAGATTTTTGAAGTGCTTTTAGTACTTTGTTTCACGTTTGAAACCTCTCTTGGGCGGTTTGGTTGCTCAACCACGTTCTTCAGCTAAATTTTTCTGTTGATTTGTTCAAGCCTTCTCACAACTTATGAATTTTTTGAAATCGTTTTTTGTGACAGATGACGAGTATGGGTTGAGCCAGGAAAGTTATAGATGTATGCAAAAACTTTAGCTAAATTACTCTTAATTAAAAATTATTGTGGGATTTATACTTGCATCTATGGCTTTGCAGAAACCCATTTCCAACTAGGTCTTTGCGGAAGTGAGAAAATGCAGAGTTTTGCTGGTCCTTGATAAAGCCAAGGCTCGGCATTCTCGACACTTTCTGCATTCTGGTTTTGCTATTATTTTATATTTTTTACTCATGCCTGTTGGGTTTTGAGGTTTTTTTGTAGTTTTTGTCCTTGTTAAATAATTTTTTGTTTGTCTCTACTTTGTAGTTTATATATATATGAAGCATAATTTGCCCCCCCCCCCCAGATTCTGGAGCGCCCACCCTAGAGCCTGCCCGTTCAAAATTTTCTGGCGCCGTCCCTGAAGAACCGGACGTACGGCAGAGCTAAGTGACTGTAATCGTGGCACGACCATAGGATGCCATCTTAGCAATAATTGAGTTCGAGAAATTTGTGCTCTGCTGCAGCAGCCTTGATCAACTATCATCAACCATTATCAATCCAATGCTGGACGAAGGTCTCTCCAAGCCTCTTCCACAACGGGCTGTCTTGTGCCAGTCTCTTCCATGTTACTCCCGCATCTCCCACGTGGTCTTCTTCTGGGTCTTTTCCTTTCCCTTGGAATCCAATCTAAAATTTCGACTGTCCATCGATGGTCTCCTTCTGGCAGTATGTCCAGCCCATTGCCATTTCAGAGATTTTACTCTCATCATGATGTCTTCCACTCTTGTCATTTTTCTGATTCACGAGTTCTTCTTATCTCTCCTGGTTACACCAAGCATGCACCTTTCCATGCTTTTTTGAGTTGTCTGCCGCCTTTGTATGTCTCTTTTAGTTAAGGTCCACGTTTCTGCACCATACGTAAGCACTGGAAGGATGCATTGCTCAAACACTTTTCTTTTAAGACATAATGGCATATTGCCCTTGGAAATTATGCTGTTTCTTCCAAAAGCTCTCCAGGCAAGTTTAATACGCCGATGAATTTCTCCATCAATGTGACCCTCACTTGATATCTGCTGTCCAAGATAAATGTACGCATCTGTTATCTCCAGCTTTTCTCCATGAATCGATAAATCTTAATTTCTTGTAAAAGCATTGTACATCACTTTTGTCTTCTGAAAGTTCATTTTTAATCCCACTTCTTTACTCTTGTCAGCAAGTTCCTGGATCATGCTCTGATGGTGTAGTTGCAAAAATGACTACGTCATCAGCAAAACGAAGGTGAGTTAGATAATCTCCATTAATCTTTATCCCTTTGTTTTTCCAGTTCAGTGATTGAAAGACATTTTACAATGTGGCATTAAAGAGCTTGGGAGATATGGTGTCACCTTGTCTCACTCCCTTTCCAATTTTTATGTGTGCTCTATTCTCAAACAGCCGAATCTTTGCACTTGCATTCTGTATGTGATGTTATTTTGTTAAGTGGAAAAGCCTAGGAACGACAAAATCTCAGTCGCCAGCATCTAGGCCACGTCAAATGGCAGAGCATGACCGCCGAATCCAGAAGCTGGTCGCGCGACAAAATCACCTTTCCTGGGGTGCAACACTCACCACCGAGTTCTAAAATGCTCCTGGATGCAAAGCCAGCAGAAGATCCATTCATCGAGAGCGGAAGGGAATGGGTTTCTGTGGACCAGCAGTTGTACTGAAGCCTAACATCTACAAATTCAGCGCCAAGCGCGAGTGGTGCAAAGCTCGGCGCCAGTGGGCACCGGAGAAATGAAAAGAGTTCTCTGGAGTGCTGAATCACTCTTCACCATCTGCCAATCCGTCAGACGGGTGTGAAAGTGGAAGATGCCAGGTGAACGCTAGCTGTCCAATGTGTTGTGCCATCTGTGATGTTTCGTGGAAGTGGCATCATACTTTGAGGCCTGTTTTTCATGGTTTCGTCTAGGCTCTCTGGTTCCAGTGCTCGGGAATCCTAACGCTTTGGCCTATAATGGCATTCTCGACGATTCGGTGCTCCCAACATTTTGGCAACAGTTCGGTGTAGGCTCTTTCCTTTACCAACACTACAATACATCCGTCCACAAAGTGAGGTCCATGCAGGAATCCTTTGACGAGATGGGTGTGAGATAACTTAAGGCTGTCTTTGAATAAGCGTTAGGGTGCATCTTCTGCGATAGATAGCGCAAAAATTACCCCTTTTACGTGGCTTTTGCGTCTTGAGTGACTATCCCAGAAGTTGGCGTCGGCGAATCACTGCAGATCTCACCATATTCAGAATTGGAAGCTGCCTTTCGTTGCCTCAACAACGAAAAGACAAAATACGCGCTGTTACATGTTAACCAATGTCGTTATTTGGGGGTAGAGCTCAGTAACTAGGTTGGGTTTCTATAGCTCAAATTCAGGGGTTCTCTGCAAATTTACACATTTTCTCTTAAAAAAAAAAAAGAACGTACAGTAGGACTTAAGATGATTTATGGAAGACAAGTATGCAATCTCACTTTTGGCCTTATTCAAAGATTTCTATTTGACCTAGATAATGAAAAAAATTCAGACGGAAATGAGAGATTTCGTTTCTTCCAGACAAAAACACTGCTAAGCTAACTTATCGCGCCATCTAGCGCCAAATTGGAATACTTTCGAGTGAGATAAATTGAATTTAAAAAAAAATTCTAACAATTTTTTCGGAATAATAACTGTCGTATATTAGCTACGGGTCGTTTTTATTTGTGCTCAAAATTTCAAACATTACAAAATAATAGTGATCGAGAAAAAACGTGTACAAAAGAATTTACTTTGCAGATATAGGATAGAATTTCTCTTACACTCATTCAAAAACAGCCTTAACTGACCTGCATAGAGTCCCGATATCAACTTCATGGGATGAATTGGAACGCTGACTGAGAACCAGGCCGAACTGCCCGATATTGATGATTGACCTGACCACTGCTCTCGTGGCAGAATGGAAGGCGAGACCAGCAGCAATGTCCCAAACTCTAGTGGAAGGCCTTTTCTTATTATTGGGAGTTTGTGAGTAGCTGGGTACTTTTGATCAGATAGTGTACTTCACCAGTGCAATACCAGAAGGAACAAAAAAAAAAAAAAAAAAAAAAAAATGTTTCTACAGTGTTCTGTAAATTTTGATTCTTCTTACAGTTTGGCTAACGTGCTGTTGTGAGTTGATTTTAGTCGGTATTCCAGAGTCCTCCCGGAACAAAGAACGAACTCTAGACTAAATTTTCTTTTCTTTTAAATTACCTGGGCGATTTCTTCCAACCGGCTGTTGCCCAAAAGCCACGTTTTCGTGTGTGAAATTGTGTTGGGAAGGTACGTTCTTGTTCCGTTTGATATGCTAGCACTTCCTTTCCACGGGAATGAGAGAGAGAGAGAGAGGCTGTGCATTGCTATATATGGATGTTTGGGAATCGAGTGCAGTTAATCACATGTTCTGCTTGCGAGGCCCTTCTGCTAGGCTTTCATTTTTACATTCTGATGAATGTCGTGGAAGCAGCTGCATCCACTTCTGATGTTTCCGGTGTTGATATACGGAACATAAAGAAGCGAACCGGGAAGTTTTTGTTTATAACTCACATATGTGAAAAAACTGCTTACTCCACCATTTCTGAAGACTTTCTTTCCTGTTGCGTCAGATTTCCTCTCCCATTTTGCAGTTCTGAAGCAACATTTGCTCAGAACGCCTGTTTGTTGAACAGATTTGCGTACTTTTATTTATGGATTTCATATTTACAACGGGTAGTGGAAGCGTTGTGATGAAACATAAGTAACCGTATAAGTCCTCTGGAAAGTATTGCTCAATAGTAAAGATTTCGTCCTTCGAAAATTTGAATTCACTGATGTATTAATGTATTATATCGAAAGATAATGTTATGTTTGTAAAACAGTGCGCGCGCATATGTGTCTGAGTCGCAACTCGTATGATAGTCACGGTAGTCTTCAAGATTGTCGTTGGTCTTTGAGTTTGTGTCAAGTTTGAAATCGAAATACTCAAAAGTGAGCGTGATGGAGGCAAAACTAATTCTCCTATTTTCATGGGAACTATGAAGTTATACACTATCTACCAACAAGTAATTGGACACCCCTGCAATCGGCGATATCTGCGGTCCTGATACACGTCACGGCCGCCGCCGTTAAATATCGTGTAGGAAACAACAACGCAACCAGTCGCATGCAAGATGCCACGCAGTTCGGAGCTCTCTGATTTCGAGAAAGGTGTAATCGTCGGGTATCACAGAAATGGCCGACCCATACGTGACATATCCAGCGAGTTGAAGTACCCAAAATCGACAGTGGCCTACCTGATTGGCAAGTGGATGATGAGAGGTGACTGTCGGAATGTGTCCCGACCCGGCAGACCCACAAAACTGGGAGTTAGAGACCGACGGGTGCTGGCCAGAGAAATTCGGAAGAACCGCACCAAATTGATGGGCCACATCCTCGAGGAGTTTCAACAGGTATCCGGTAGTGTTCTTTCTATGAATACCACCCGTAAGGAAGCCCATCTTCTCGGTTATCATGGACGTGCTGCCGCCCCACAAGCCTTTGATCACCAAGTCCAATAGCACTGCTCGGCTAACGTGGTGCAAAGAACGTCGACAGTGGACCGTTGAACAGTGGATACAGGTTCTCTGGAGCGACGAATCAAGGTTTACCCTCTACCGTTCGGATGGCAGGGTCTGGGTTTGGCGTCTGCCTAGAGAACGCCTCCTGCCGGAATGTATTGCGCCAACTGTGAAGTTCGGCGGCGGTGGAATTATGCTATGGGATTTTTTTCTCCTGGTATGGCACGGGACCCTTGGTCGCAAGTCCTGGTAGACTCAACGCCGTGACCTACTGCACCATTTTGGATGACCACGCGCTTCCTACGTTGTGGCAGTTTTATGGGGTGGACCCATATTACTTTCAGGATGACAATGCCACCTGTCATGTTGCGAGATCCACCATGGCTTGGTATGGTGACCATGGGGTTAATCGAATGAACTGGCCTGCGCAGAGTCCGGACCTTAACCCTATCGTACACCTCTGGGACGAGTTGGAGCGTCTACTTAAGGGGTGCCCCCACCGTCTACTTAAGTAGGGGTGCCCCCACAGATAAGAACGCCTGTGTGACCTTTAAGACTTCGACATGCATGCACTATGATTGACGTCAGCATGAGAATATTCCTGTAACGTGTGCATCAAGAGAAGCAAAATACCTATTTGGGCATTATTTCAGCCAGCGTAGCAATATTTGGAGGTGACGAATGCGTCGCTTTTCCGTAGCAGTCATACACAGATTCTGTGAGTTGGATAAATTATTTTTCCAACGGATCGTGAAGAATTCATTATAGAGTGTTGTTTGGATGTCATTGTTGTTTGTCAACTAAACTCTTTTCTTTAACATAATCATTCACTACAGTAAAAATCTGAATATATAGAGAGAATATTAATAGTTATTCGGATTGTATATAATATTAATAGTTATTCGGATTGTACCGGATCTTCATTTCAGCTTGTTATTCATATATCCATGTTCTTTGTTTTCTCTAAGAACGGAAAAGAACAATTGCTTTAGAAAAAACTACTGCCTTTCGAATGCCTTGCGGATAATTTATTAAAGAGTAGAGATTTCGAAAGGTGAAGGAAGAAGCAAAGTATATTTATTCCTTTATTATTACGCTGCCTAGTTTTATTTCCGTCGCCCTCTTTCCCACAGACTTGTACTAAGAAATTCTGAGGAATTCATTGGCATAAGCCGTCTCGCATGGCGTGCTTTTTCTATAACATAGGTTTCGTGACAAATTATTGTCGTTGTGCCAAAAATGTCGGCTTCAGTTTTTATTCTAATTGCCATCGAGGTATGAGCTGAATTTTATTGAATGCAAATGCAGCTTTCGTGAACCAGTCACTCTTCATGAACTGAGTAAGTCGATCGTTGTCCGCAGAACATGTGTCGCTGTTTGCAGTAAGTGCTCTCGCGTGTCCACTCTGACAAAAATGTGTGTACTTCTGGCCTAGGCTTTTGCCAGTAATTAAGACTTACTGCTCATGTTCTATTTATTCTCTCCTAATGACGAATGCTTTACGCCAAACGATGTGCAATTTCAGCTTCTTTTTAACTCGATGTTGTTTCTTGGAAGTACTTACAGATGTAATTACGAAATTTAACGTGCTGTTATTTTTAATTCACACATTAATACTGAGTCTATACGTGACAGTTCAATTGAATGAGAGAAACAAAGGAAATATTACGAATGTGATAATTACTTTCGTTTTGCTTCTGTAGGCGTAGTTGATGTTGATTTACGTTGTTCGAAATGGGGATTTCCGATTTTGTGTAGTTCTTTCGGGCTTCGTATGCGTCGTGCTTTGTAACGATTTTTATTTCAGATCATTTGCTGTCTCCGTGGGATTATCTGGGTTTCAGTCGTCCAAGTGGCGCAGTGGTCTGTGCTCTGGCTTCTGATCATTCGCCCGGGATGGGTCAGGGTTGGTTCGAATCCCGGTGAGGCATTTATATTGTGTGTATCTAACGGCTCTGGCTATCTTCCTCCTCTGGAACCAGTGGCCCTACCTAATTAGGGCCAAGTAATACTGTATATGGCACCATTGCGAATAAGCGAAGTGCAAACTGCGGAGCACCACGTGCCATTGATGTGAGAGGTGAATATCGGCTTCGAAGGTACGCGAGGGCCGATTGACACGCTACAGTGGAGCAACTCACTGGCCGATGAACCAGGGGGCTATAGCAAGTGTGTCTGAAGTGACAGTTCAGCGGACCCTGCTGCGTATGGGCCTCCGATGCAGACGGATGGTAACTGCACCTATGCTAACGGAGGTGCATCGGCAGAAAAGACACGTTTGCACGGCAGTATCGGAATTGGACCTTCGCTGATTGGCAAAGGATTGCCTTCTCCGATGAGTCACGCTTTCTGCTTCGTCGAACGGATAGACGTTGGCGTTTAAGAAGAGAAACGTCGGAGAACAAACACTCTTCAACCATTGCTGGAAGAACACAAGCTGGTGGGGGCAGCGTTATGTTCAGGGGAATGTTTTCGTAACATTCTCTGGTCCACTCATACCTGTGGAAGGCACTACGGACCGAATTCGTTATGAATACATCATTGCAGACCACGTACACCAATACAAGCTGATTGTTTTCCCTGGGGCGGATGGGATATTCCAGAACGACATCGCTGTATGGATCTTTCTACCACGCACCCTCCAGCAGCTGTCAGATGCTCTGAAGTCAGCATGGCTTCACATACCTGTGAACACTTTCCAGCACCTTATTGCGTCTCTCCCAGCCCGTCTAGCTGCTGTCCGCGCTGCACACGGCAGTTACTGTGGATATTAGCTGGTGGTCACAATAATGAGACTCGACCAATCATATATATATATATGTACTGACTGCATTCCAAGGGACAGAAAAAGAACCAGAAAAAGACCCCATGTTAGATGGAAGGATGTAATTCGAAAGCATGCCGGAGCGACATGGAGGAGACAGGCTCAAGACAGACAATTGTGGAAGAAACTTTGGGAGACTTTCACCCAGCAGTGGTTTAATAACGGTTGACAATGAGGATATATATATATCACATACAGGGCCGCGGGTGCCCTGGTGGTCAACGTTCGCGACTGTCACGGAGAAGACCTCGGGTTCGATCCCAGGCAGGTACGAGCGCTCGAACCACTAAATATCCGCCGTGCGTCGGATGGGCACGTTAAGCCGCTGGACTCCGGGTACCGGCCCCCGGTAATATACAGTATATGGGCGTCTTCCTTCCCCTTTCTACCTCGCTTGAGTGTCACTTTCCTATCGGGCACTCTAGCTCAAATATCCTAGCGTCCTATTTCTAAGGGCTGTTTAAGATTTGGGGCCAGACACTGCCTTCCTAAAAGCCTCTACATATGATCTGATTTGATATATCACATACATATTCATGGGTTGGACAGAATAATTTGAACACCACGCTCAGAGACGTGGCTTTTAATGCAGCTGCATACGTCGCAATACGCAAAGGTATCCAGCACTTTTTGGTTGTAATAGCTTTGTTTAGAACCTCAAAGTCCTGTTTAAGTGCATTTAAAGTGTCCTGTTGTAAAATTTCGTTCATGGTTATGACGAAATGAGAGACAACGGATTTCGAAAGAGGGCTAATTGTTGGTGGCCGGCTGGTTGGTGCCTCCGTGACAACAGTCCCCAGGGAAGTGAGAGTATCGGGAGCTACTGTGTCTAGGGCCATGACAGCATACCGTGTTCGTGGCAAAACCTCGCCTGGAAACACAAGAGCTGCCGGAAAACGACCCTAACTGATAGAGACAGGAGAGCATTAAAGAAAGTTGTCACCCGTAATAAGACCACGGCGCCGAAAATTAGTGCGGAGCTCAATCTGCATCTCCAGACCCCAGTATCAACGGAAATAGTGCGCAATGAACTACATAAACAGAATATGCATTGCAAAACCTATGGTGAGCCGGGTGAATGCGCGTAGGCAATGGTGCCAGGAGCATACATACAACGTGGACATGGATGCATTTAATGTAGTCGGACGAATCCACATTCACACTATTCCCCATGCGCTCGGGAGATGTTAGAAGTGTGTGGCAGAGCTTTTATCTTGCTGGAAAACGGACTCCGTGATGCCACTCAGAAATAGCAACAAAACTGGCTGTAAAATGTCACCCACGTACCGCTGTGCTGTCATCTTGCTCTTTATGCGTGTCATAAATGACTTGCCAGCGTTACTAATGGCACACCATATGAGTATACCCTGTTGGTGAACAGTATGGCTAGTTATCGTAACTAATGGCATACCGTACGAAGATACCCTGTTGGTGAACAGTATGGCTACCTATCGTAACTAATGGCACACCGTACGACCCTGTTGGTGAGCAGTGTGACCAGTTATCGTTGCTAATGGCACACCGTACGAGGATACCCTGTTGGTGAACAGTATGACTTGCTATCGTTGCTAATGGCACACCGTACGAGGATACCCTGTTGGTGAGCGGTATGACTAGCTATCGTAACTAATGGGATACTATACGAGGATACCCTGTTGGTGAGTAGTCTGTAGCTAGCGGAGGTGGATGACGGTTTTAGACTGCTTACAAAGAAATTGTGATGCTTCAAACTATTTCCTTTGTGATTATTATCAGCTGAAATGTCGGAAATTTAAATTTGACAAACGAAAACTGTTATTATAGTTTCGAGAATGGTTTCGTAATATTTGAGATTATCCTAAAAATGGATATCAATAGATATTGCCATTTAAAATTTATACGTTAAAAAGATATGGAATTACTAAACCGTCATCTGGAGTCGAAAACATATATACACATTTTTTTCCTTTGCCGATTTGGTTCTTTGCTAACTAGACTGAAAACACTAGTTTCATCTAATTTTCAGCTACTCCGATATAAGCTAGGTTTAGAAAAGCACTGTTTATGATATACTGCATTGCTTCATGTCCATTTGTTACCAGTTACTATTTGATAAACCGGAAAAAAACATCACGAATTAATTTTCACAGAAAATTTGATTGAAATCCCCTTTCTCAAAAAAAAAAAAAAAAAAAAAAGAAAATATATATATATATAACGCAGAAAAACAATTTTTACAAAAATATGATCGCTCAAAAACTGTACTAATAATTTAAATTATCTACTTACACTAATTTGTGGCTCCAAACTTGTAGATTTCTGATCAAAAACTTCTTGCCCTATTTAACTGTGAACTCACTCCTTCATTATTGCCCGCGTGATAGTGTCTACCCACATCTAATTTCAGGAGGTGTTTTTTTTTTTAATGCTCCCCCAGTTCACCAACATCGGAAAGTAAATAACATAGATCAATGTATCACCATTCCTCCGCCATGTGGCGCTCCTACTTAGCGGTGCACAGAAGATTTCTTTATGGGTATGGCCCAAAATCGATGAAGATTCAAATAAAAATACACCTGAAAAAAACATCTCCCAAGATATTGGGAGGCGATAAAAATAATTCGGCCGTATTAAAGTGCGTTGCCAATTGTTCGTAAAATATATATTTAAGAACAAATACAAGGCGGCGCACAAAAAATTGGCCCCAAATGCAAAAGACAGTTGTACAGTTTTATTTGGTTATAATGTGTCATTTCAAAGTCTGTGGTGTAAGTGGTCGCCACTTTCCTCGACGCATTTTTTCCGCTCGCCGAAGCATGTTCGGGAAAACGCCCCCCCCCGCAATTCGGCGACTGAAAGGCGGGCGATCTCTTACCGTATGTTTGTTTTTCAACTCTTCTAACGTTCAATGGTTGTTGCGGTATACTTTCGCTTTTAGCGAGTCCTATAGGTAAAAGTCGCATAATGATAAGTCGAGAGAGCTTGACCATACGCTGTCCCGACTTATCACCTTGCGGTGATAAGTTTTTAGAGCGTGACCATAGATCCTTATTGTCCTTTTCTGAGTAAAATCACTGTGGATTCGAGCGAGTGAACGATCAGATTTATGGCAAGTCGATCCATCTTGTTGGAAGAATGCATAAGTAAGTTCATGTGGAGTCAACTGGCTTACAAACTCTTCGTAGAGCCGTAGATAAACGCCTGTATTTACATTCTCTTCGCAGAAAATGGGTGGGTTCAATGTTGCGTTCGCCTGACACTCCACACCAAGCACCGGCTTTTAAATCATGGTGTGGTTTCTGTTGGAATACGTGAGGGTTTTCAGCAACCCAGTGTCGTGTGTTCTGCAAATTGACCCCGAAAGGTTTGGAACGAAGCTTCGTCTGGTGAAATGAAGAGAAATAGGTCGAGCAGTCCTTTAGAAACCATCTCAAAGTGCCACTGGCAGTAATGGACACGTTTTTCCTTATCAAGTGATCCCAGGATAGAAAGAATAAAGGTTGATAGGCTCCTTGAAAATCATCAGCGTTATTCTGACTTACTCACGACTGAAGGAGTTAATTCCTGCACAGCACTCACACGATGAGGATTAGTTTTTAAATCATGAAATATGCACTGAATTGACTTACGAGTAATACCTATCTGCTGGGAAAAACGGCGTGTTAAATGGTTGGGGCTTCTTTTGATACTATTCGCCACGTTGGTGACAGCTCCTGGTTTGCGTACAGTTCGTTGTTTCAGTCTGTGTGTTGATTACAGAACCAGTTGCACGCCGTTTCTTCTCCTAAGTCCTGGATCGTTGATTTCGCAGGAACATTGGCACCAAGATATTTTGCTTTAAATCGTTCACGAACTGAAACGAAAGAACATGTGCGAGCATACGCCTATACAATAAAAACATAAAAACCCACTAACAACGAGGAACAGTACACCAATTATGTAGAAAATAGCAACACTATGCTAGTGATCCGATTTATTGGCGTAGGAATACATGCATAAGCGTTTCCAAGCTTTCGCACATCAACCAGATGGCCTTTTTAAGGAAGTTAGACAGAAACTACAAACTGAACAATAGAACGCTTTAACAATTTGAACGCGGGAAATTTGACTCGACAGTAAAGTAGACACGACGTTATATTTATTTAAAGATACGAGGTGTCACGTTTGTTGTGCACGCGACGTCTTGGTAGGGAGAAGGCGTTACTTGAAGAATTGGATTCAAATTCGTGGCAACTCGAGTGGGATGCTATCATTGCAAGTATCGCTGCAATTATACAATTGGTTGTGCACGCGGCATCCTGGTAGGGAGACGGCGTTACTTGAAGAACTGGATCCAAGTTCGTGGTAACTCGAGTGAGACGCTATCATTGCAAGTATCGGTGCAATTATACGAGGTGTCACGTTGGTTGTGCACGCGGCATCCTGGTAGGGAGAAGGCGTTACTTGAAGAACTGGATCCAAATTGGTGGCAAGTGGAGTGAGTCGCTATCATTGCAAGTATCGCTGCAAAAAAATAAAAATAAAATAATAAATATACAAATTAAAAAAGATTAAATATAAATAGTAAATATAAAATTAATCGATACTCCCTAACGATGTTTTGAATTTTCACCCATTCGTACTAGGCGCTATCTGAGTTGAATTCGTAAATTTTGTTTGCCTGTGGCAGTAGAATTGGTATATATCGTTATTTCATTTTTATATTTCTCTTTTTAGCTGCCACTATTCAGAGTTGAAGGCTTTAATTTTGGTTGATGGCATCCCACTCCGTTGTCGCAATTGTGTTCCTTTACCCTCAGCTAATGTTGAAGCGTTAGATGCCTTCATGGCATTGAGTCTCATTCTCTGTTGATGCTTGCACACCTGGCATTGTTCCTCTGAGTGGTAACATTTTGTGCAAACGTAGGGCCCAAACCTATTCAACACACTCTTGTTCTGTTAATCCTAATGGAAGATGCAGATGGTTCGGTATGCATTTGTTCCTCTTTATATCGATTTGGGAGTTAGACAGTGGGTGAATAAGACGACGAATGTTCTGCTCGCATTAGCGTAATTAATTGTAGACGTGATCTGGCGGTATTCGTCTGGGATGATTGCGTGCAAGGGAATCTCATCAATAGCTTTAATGGTTGCCAATAATAGATTAAAGAACTTATTCCTGTTTCTGTGCTTAGATATCGTGTGGAATGTGTCGCGCGCTCCTCGTTCCATTGGATTTAGGTCCGAATCCAAACCAAGATGCGGATGTTCTTATTGGCGCTGGCTGTATTCCTTTTCAAAAACCTTAAATTAAATACGCGAGAACTGTTTTCTACTGTTTTCTCCATCTTAGACCAGAAGATTTCCTATTGATAGCTTTGCTAAGCGCCTGTTGTTGAACAAAAATTTATTTAATCGGATTTGATAATCGTTCTTTAAACTCTATCTATCTATCTATCTATCTATCTATCTATCTATCTATCTATCTATCTGTCTATCTGTCTGTCTGTCTGTCTGTCTGTCTGTCTGTCTGTCTATCTGTCTGTCTATCTATCTATCTATCTATCTATCTATCTATCTATCTATCTATCTATCTATCTATCTATCTATCTATCTATCTATCTATCTATCTATCTATCTATCTATCTATCTATCTATCTATCTATCTATCTATCTATCTATCTATCTATCTATCTATCTATCTATCTATCTATCTATCTATCTATCTATCTATCTATCTATCTATCTATCTATCTATCTATCTATCTATCTATCTATCTATCTATCTATCTATCTATCTATCTATCTATCTATCTATCTATCTATCTATCTATCTATCTATCTATCTATCTATCTATCTATCTATCTATCTATCTATCTATCTATCTATCTATCTATCTATCTATCTATCTATCTATCTATCTATCTATCTATCTATCTATCTATCTATCTATCTATCTATCTATCTATCTATCTATCTATCTATCTATCTATCTATCTATCTATCTATCTATCTATCTATCTATCTATCTATCTATCTATCTATCTATCTATCTATCTATCTATCTATCTATCTATCTACTCACCTCACCTCATGGTTTCTAAAGGACTGCTCGACCTCACCTCACCTCACCTCACCTCACCTCACCTCACCTCACCTCACCTCACCTCACCTCACCTCACCTCACCTCACCTCACCTCACCTCACCTCACCTCACCTCACCTCACCTCACCTCACCTCACCTCACCTCACCTCACCTCACCTCACCTCACCTCACCTCACCTCACCTCACCTCACCTCACCTCACCTCACCTCACCTCACCTCACCTCACCTCACCTCACCTCACCTCACCTCACCTCACCTCACCTCACCTCACCTCACCTCACCTCACCTCACCTCACCTCACCTCACCTCACCTCACCTCACCTCACCTCACCTCACCTCACCTCACCTCACCTCACCTCACCTCACCTCACCTCACCTCACCTCACCTCACCTCACCTCACCTCACCTCACCTCACCTCACCTCACCTCACCTCACCTCACCTCACCTCACCTCACCTCACCTCACCTCACCTCACCTCACCTCACCTCACCTCACCTCACCTCACCTCACCTCACCTCACCTCACCTCACCTCACCTCACCTCACCTCACCTCACCTCACCTCACCTCACCTCACCTCCTCACCTCACCTCACCTCACCTCACCTCACCTCACCTCACCTCACCTCACCTCACCTCACCTCACCTCACCTCACCTCACCTCACCTCACCTCACCTCACCTCACCTCACCTCACCTCACCTCACCTCACCTCACCTCACCTCACCTCACCTCACCTCACCTCACCTCACCTCACCTCACCTCACCTCACCTCACCTCACCTCACCTCACCTCACCTCCTCACCTCACCTCCACCTCACCTCACCTCACCTCACCTCACCTCACCTCACCTCCACCTCACCTCACCTCACCTCACCTCACCTCACCTCACCTCACCTCACCTCACCTCACCTCACCTCACCTCACCTCACCTCACCTCACCTCACCTCACCTCACCTCACCTCACCTCACCTCACCTCACCTCACCTCACCTCACCTCACCTCACCTCACCTCACCTCACCTCACCTCACCTCACCTCACCTCACCTCACCTCACCTCACCTCACCTCACCTCACCTCACCTCACCTCACCTCACCTCACCTCACCTCACCTCACCTCACCTCACCTCACCTCACCTCACCTCACCTCACCTCACCTCACCTCACCTCACCTCACCTCACCTCACCTCACCTCACCTCACCTCACCTCACCTCACCTCACCTCACCTCACCTCACCTCACCTCACCTCACCTCACCTCACCTCACCTCACCTCACCTCACCTCACCTCACCTCACCTCACCTCACCTCACCTCACCTCACCTCACCTCACCTCACCTCCTCACCTCACCTCACCTCACCTCACCTCACCTCACCTCACCTCACCTCACCTCACCTCACCTCACCTCACCTCACCTCACCTCACCTCACCTCACCTCACCTCACCTCACCTCACCTCACCTCACCTCACCTCACCTCACCTCACCTCACCTCACCTCACCTCACCTCACCTCACCTCACCTCACCTCACCTCACCTCACCTCACCTCACCTCACCTCACCTCACCTCACCTCACCTCACCTCACCTCACCTCACCTCACCTCACCTCACCTCACCTCACCTCACCTCACCTCACCTCACCTCACCTCACCTCCTCACCTCACCTCACCTCACCTCACCTCACCTCACCTCACCTCACCTCACCTCACCTCACCTCACCTCACCTCACCTCACCTCACCTCACCTCACCTCACCTCACCTCACCTCACCTCACCTCACCTCACCTCACCTCACCTCACCTCACCTCACCTCACCTCACCTCACCTCCTCACCTCACCTCACCTCACCTCACCTCACCTCACCTCACCTCACCTCACCCTCACCTCACCTCACCTCACCTCACCTCACCTCACCTCACCTCACCTCACCTCCACCTCACCTCACCTCACCTCACCTCACCTCACCTCACCTCACCTCACCTCACCTCACCTCACCTCACCTCACCTCACCTCACCTCACCTCACCTCCACCTCCACCTCACCTCACCTCACCTCACCTCCACCTCCACCTCACCTCACCTCACCTCACCTCACCTCACCTCACCTCACCTCACCTCACCTCACCTCACCTCACCTCACCTCACCTCACCTCCTCACCTCACCTCACCTCACCTCACCTCACCTCACCTCACCTCACCTCACCTCACCTCACCTCACCTCACCTCACCTCACCTCACCTCACCTCACCTCACCTCACCTCACCTCACCTCACCTCACCTCACCTCACCTCACCTCACCTCACCTCACCTCACCTCACCTCACCTCACCTCACCTCACCTCACCTCACCTCACCTCACCTCACCTCACCTCACCTCACCTCACCTCACCTCACCTCACCTCACCTCACCTCACCTCACCTCACCTCACCTCACCTCACCTCACCTCACCTCACCTCACCTCACCTCACCTCACCTCACCTCACCTCCTCACCTCACCTCACCTCACCTCACCTCACCTCACCTCACCTCACCTCACCTCACCTCACCTCACCTCACCTCACCTCACCTCACCTCACCTCACCTCACCTCACCTCACCTCACCTCACCTCACCTCACCTCACCTCACCTCACCTCACCTCACCTCACCTCACCTCACCTCACCTCACCTCACCTCACCTCACCTCACCTCACCTCACCTCACCTCCTCACCTCACCTCACCTCACCTCACCTCACCTCACCTCACCTCACCTCACCTCACCTCACCTCACCTCACCTCACCTCACCTCACCTCACCTCACCTCCTCCTCACCTCACCTCACCTCACCTCACCTCACCTCACCTCACCTCACCTCACCTCACCTCACCTCACCTCACCTCACCTCACCTCACCTCACCTCACCTCACCTCACCTCACCTCACCTCACCTCACCTCACCTCACCTCACCTCACCTCACCTCCACCTCACCTCACCTCACCTCACCTCACCTCACCTCACCTCACCTCACCTCACCTCACCTCACCTCACCTCACCTCACCTCACCTCACCTCACCTCACCTCACCTCACCTCACCTCACCTCACCTCACCTCACCTCACCTCACCTCACGAGGGGCAATTGCAAAAAATGACAACGTCATCAGCAAAACGGAGGTGAGTTAATTAATCTTCTTAATATTTATCCCTTTGTTTTCCCAGTTCAGTGATTGAAAACATTTTGCAATGTGGCATTAAAGAGTTTGGGAGATATGGTGTCACCTTGTCTCGCTCCCTTTCCAATTTTTATTTGTGCTGTAACCTCAGATATCCGAACCTTTGCATTTTCATAGATGTTATTAACACATATATATAGCTAAAAAATAGAGCATTATAATAAATAAAAAAACTGAACTATAAACCAAAAATCCGCCAAAAGTACGAACTAGGAAAAACAAGCAGTAGGTGAAAAATTACCGGAAAACGGAGACCGTCATCCATTACTTTTCCAAGGACCAGCATGGACAACTCTCTCTATCCTCTGCAAAGACCTAGGAAACTGAGTTTATGCTACGATAAGCTTGCAAAGCTAAAAATATTCTAGCTGATAGGTGCAATTCTCAAGTTATAATTAAAGCTATAAGTGCACCCTTAAAATGAGATTAAATGCACAATACCTTACTAAAAAAATTTAATTATTCTTTTGAATGTTACAAGCTTATCGTGATGGCCCGACTATTCGTTAATACCACGATTGACAGAAAAAGTTGAAAAAAGCTTAACAAAAAGTCACAATATTTACAAATATTTCAAAATATTTTCAAACTAGCTGAGTAAAAAAAATTGAGCCAAGAATAATGAACTAAAACTTGCAAGGGCCACCCAGAGCAAAATCTATTTCCTTGAGGCACAGACAAAGACCAAATGCACAAATGAAAAAATTATAAATTTTTCAGCACAAAAGCAAAACATGATCCAAGAGCAACGCAGCAAAAACCACAAAAAGAAACATGGCGAGTGTGAAAACCAATGCCGCTAGGCCCAGACAAAGACCTAACAAGAGACACTAATGAAAAAACAGAGGAAACACCAAATTTTCGAACAAGGTTTTTGGTTTATTGTTCAGTATTTTAATTTTTAATAATGCTCTATTTTTCTCAGCTGTAGCTCTTGAATATTCTTTTCTGCTGCTTTTGCGCGATTAGATTTTCATGTTCTGTGCTGTTTGTAGGGTATTGTTACTTTCAAGTATATATATATATATATATATATATATATTTTTTCTTCTTTAAGTGTTTCTTTTACTTTTTGTTTTCTTAGGGAGGACGAAGTTTTAAAAGTGAAACTTTGAGGATATAGCGATCACACTGAATCTGTAGAACACCATTTTGGTTTTGGTAATTAAATTACTGGAGAGCAGTCATGCAAATTATTCGTACATTTACGAAACGGTGAAGTACGAGATTAAATGATGACGTAAAATGCATAACTGCCTATACCGTACAACGCGCATATCATCGTATTCTAGTTCCGAAACGAAACGAAGATAAAATAAAACAGATAAAAAATCTGATCGTACAAGGTCTTGTCACTAACATTAAAGCAACTCGTGTGTTACTATTATACAATGTTAAGGCAACCTGTAAGTTCTTTGAAACTGCATTCATGACGAAACCGAAGAATGTCTCTACACGTAGTTTTGTTCTTTAGAGAACTAGACGATGTAAGATTTGATCGTGTGGCTTATGACTTACTCTGTTAAAAATTTTATGGTAGGTTGCCCCAAATGTGGTGACTGTCTTGGAAAAGATACACCATTGTGTCGCGCAAAGACATGGTGCAACCTTGCATTATAATGTGGTGCAATCCTGTACCATAACGTGATGTAAAGTTGCACCATGTTGTTGGGTTTCATTTGCACGACACAATTGCTTATCTTTTCCCAGAAAGTGGTGCAGCTGGTGCAGCACAGGGTTGAAAAAACCCGGACTTTTTTTTTAAAAACCCAACCAGAGTGGATATTATTGAGCTTTTTTTTTTTTTTTTTTTTTTTTTTTTTTGGGAGGGTTTAAGGGGTTTCAACGGGGGTTGGGGGAAGTTCTATTTGGTTTTAATATCCTTTCATTAAGATTTCAAATGATTAAATGTTATTAATGAAAAATCCGTGCAACTTACCTATTAGTTAACAAAAATATCCTTTTTATGTAGTCTGTTGAAATAATTTTATTTAAATCTACACAAAGGCTGAGATACTTTACACACCATTCACTGCAATCTATAAACCAGTATTTGATCAAACTCTAAACCCCCGTCAAACATTTCTGAGATGTTTAATTAAATTTGGTTAAAACCACAAATTTCAATATTTTTTGTGACAGATTTACTGCTTGTTTTTTAAATATTTGTGGATCTTGACAAGTTTCTGTGCTTTATCAACACCTAAGTGATTGCGAAGTTTTGACCGGACTAGTCCACAAGTGGAAAATGTCCTTTCTACTGCAGATGAGCTGGCTGGGCAACCACATAGACTTGACATGTGAGAGCAGAAATCTTTCAGGTCACACTTGCATGTTGCTCCATCAGCTGCCACCATTTGCCAGCACTGAAGTTTTATACAACATTATTTACAAACATAGACTTTGGATAGTACTTTGTGTCACATATCTTAAAACCCATAATAAAAATTATCCATTCAGGTTTCTTTTCTAACACCCGGTTGAGAACGAGCCCTGAGCAAGCAATTTGTTCTTGCTCAGGGCTCATTCTCTTTCCGTGGTATTTTGGATTCATTAAGTTTGCCAAGTAGTACAAGGCTGAAGTGCTTGATTCATTCTTTTTTTATTATTATTATTATCACCGGTGAATACGGTTCAAGATCTGCGTTTTCCATAAGATCTTGCCTCAGAAATGTTTCTTTGTTCAGCCTAGAGAAAGTCTGGTACTCTACTAACCTCTTTTAGCATGTGTACTGCATCTTTGTAAATGATTACATTTTCTAGAATTTGCAGATCATTTGAGTGCTTAATAAACAGGTACAATGCATCTATACAATAATAAAAGCAAAATAGGTATAATTAAAAAAACAACTTGAGCACCAAGCTTTCCCATTTTAAAATGTTGCTTTTAAATTTCTTTGAAGAAAATATCCCAAAATTGCCGTAAAACTCCAAAGTATACCCCAGTTATAAAAAAACAACAACAATAAAACCCACCACAAAGTGGGTTTTATTGGGTTTTTTAAATTTTTTGGGGGGAGGCAGGTAGGTGGGTAAACAACCCTGGTGCAGCACCACTTTTGGTGCAACCTACCACAAAATTTTTAACAGTCTAGGGTCGCATATGTGTTGTTATATGGTATTGAAGAACCACAAGATTAACGTTGTTATGCTTGTATTTGTTGTAATGTGATGTACTTCGCTCTGGTGGCCGAGTGGTACAAGGCGTTGATTTCTGACCATTAGAGATGGATTCGAGTCCCAGATGAGGCATGGATGCTGTGCTTGTCTTTCGGCGCCGGCACGTTCCCTTCCTTCGAATCAGTGCCCCTAAATTAAGGACGAGCGGCTGCCTATATAGCCATATAAGATTCACGGTGGTCGTTAACCCTTTAACCGACTGGAACGAATTAACTCTGGGTTAGCAAAATATGCAGAAATCAGCTCGAACGAATATATTCGCTGTCCAAGATTTTGCTCGAATGCGGATAGAACGAGTAAGCCTGCGCATTAGGAAGCATCGTTTCCCCCCTTAACTTTGTAATTCAAAGCTGTCATTTAGGCGGATGATTGGCACTAACTCTTTTTGACTGATTACTTGCTAAAAGAACTGTAACAATGACGTAGAACCTGAGAAAAGATATTGCAGATGTCTGAGTCACTTGCTTCTACTTAGTGGCACGATGTTCGTGTCAGAGAGACTAATCTTTCCCCATCATCCTTGGGTCATAGAGCTGAGAATAAAGTAACAGAAGGGAACCTTCTCCTACTTTATTAAAACGAGGGCTTATTACCAGTGACAGAGTTATGGTAGGTAGTGCTGATATGATGTGGGAATTGGAAATGCTTTACTGTAGCTTTCGTATAACCCGGTCGCTATGTGAACATTTCTGTTAGAGGAAGCGCGGAAAATTTTGGGCATCATTTGGTTCAGGCTACAACGGCCCAAAACCATCCCCCGAAAACTCATAAATTATTGAAGAAAGACTTATGTGTGAATGCAGTGTATATTTGATGACGTATTGCTACTGTACCAGCATGAAAAAAATATAAACTTTATTATCAGAAGTATTCGGAACCACGATGTTTTGGGACACATGTCTTTATTATCGCAATTAGTAGTTAATGGGACACCTTTTGCTTTTTTGACAGCGGCTACACGTTGAATCCAGTAGCTCCATTCTTGTCGAGAGCTACCTTAATCCGGTAGCTCTCGACAAGAATGGCTCGCCATGTCCTACAAAGTTGCTGCCAGAGTGGAGAGCGAAGACGATCGTTGTGCTCGATTTCGTATCCGTCGCTCCAGTTCCTCCCAAAACTATTCTGTGAGATTAAGATCAGGACTCTGGGCAGGGCCAGTCTAACAATTCCACATCTAGAAACCAGTCCTGCACACGTCGTGTCAGTGTAGCAGGCAGCTCGACCGTGTTGGAAGAGACAACGGTCATTTCCATAATACTGCGATATTGTTGGCAGGAAAGAATTATCCAGAACGTCGAGGTATATTTCAGAGCTCATGGTTTGTGGTAGAAGTCTGCACGGGCCTAATTTGGTGATTCCTGCCCGGCCCAAGCCCGTGCGTTTAAGGCCCGGCCCGTTTCAAATATCAGACACTCTACCCGGCCCAGCCCGTTTCAAATATCAGACACTCTATCCGGCCCAGCCCGTGATGTGCTATTTGGTATTATTTTGTCTTTCTATTGTATTTTAGTAAAATGTGAAAATTAAATAATGAAATGGGATATTATTGAAAATACTGAATGTTAGCCTAAAAATATTAATTAAACTTTGACAATCATAAAAAAATTTGACCTATAAAAAGAGAGAAAAAGGAAGATTAAGTACGTTCAGAATCTCTTTTTCTTTGACCTAGTAAGCTGTAACACTACAATAGTCAATCCCTATACAGATTATAGGGATAGGAGAAAAATCTGTCATCCCACTCTCTCATGCAAACACACACACACACACGCTCGCTCGCTCGCTCGCTCGCTCGCTCGGGGTCGAATCTTTTTGCTGTCAACAAGCCCCAAAATGGTTATACCATCTTAATACGTACAGATTGATAAAAACACTGTGAGTGCCTCTAGGAACAGTTAGATAAACAGTTAATAGGAACAGTTGAACACACCAGGAAATCGGGGAACACGACTTCTTTCTTTATCATTGCGATAAAAAGAATGGGTCGACTTGGCCCGATCGTAAGTGTCTGGAAAAAGGCCGTCCCGTCCCGGCCCGTTGCTTTGTACTCTTAAAAGGCCCGACCTGGGCTCGAGTTTTGCGGGCCAGCCCGGCCCGTGCAGACCTCTGGTTTGTGGTATAATAACTAACGGGCCGAGCCCCATCCACGAAGAACAACTCCATACCATGATGGAGCCTCCGCTGGACTTGACTGTTGGAAGATCACAGTCCGACGAAAATCGTTCTCCGGGCCGTGGCTAAATCCAAACACGCCCACCAGATTGGAAAAATGAAAAGTGTGACTCATCATTCCAAAGAACAACTTTCCAGTGGCCCACAGTCCAGGAACAACGGGAGACACACCACTCCAAACTCCGCCTCACATGCACGGTAGTGATGTATGTCTTGTCTGCTGCAGCTCTACAGTAATAACCCACATTGTGCAACTCTCTGCGGATAGTTATAGTACTAACCGAGCCATTACAAGCGTCTCCTACTTCAGAGGAAGAACGGGATTTCTTAGCATTTCTTACTATGACTCTTCTGTCATGTTCCATCAGTTTGGCTGCTGTCCTGAAAGTCCCCTCCCCCTGTAGTTGCACCGTCCCTTTTCCATCTCTTTGCGACATCACTTATAGTCTACAGAATATTCAAACAAAGTTAACGGATTTCTTGTACCACTTATTGGTCATTCATGTAACACTTCTCAGAAAACTTTACTGTCCTGGGTGGTGTAATGGTTAGCCGACTCGACCGGTAATCGGGAGATGCGGGGTTCGATTCCTGCTCCAGGACGATGAAATCTTCAAGTTTTCTGAGAAGTGTTACATGGATGACCAGTAAGTGATAAACGCAAATTCAGTTTGCTTTGCTTGAATGTTCTGTCGATTTTCCATGTATTTTGAAGAATATTTCTTCCTTCATCACTTAGTCTATTTTGGTACGTTGAGTTTAGTTTAGTTGCAGTGCTCCATATGAAAACGTTATTCAAGTGACATTTTACGACGTGTCCACGCTGGATTTAAGAAAGTTCACGCCCACGCTGCATTTCCTCTTCAAAGCTATATACTGATAACACGACAGAACATCTCAGCTTTATATACGCACCTTCCCACTCACAGCGCATCTTCCTGCGCAACCGTTCTTTGCACTTATGCAAATATTTAGTAGTGTTCGAATACTTTTGATAATACAGTGTAAATCGCTAACGAAGCAGTATATAAGCGTGTTCAAGCTGTAAGGACATTTTTTTCGTTTTCGAAAATTAAATTTTTGGTGTAGGAATGAAACACTCTGAAAACTGGATCTTTTTACCAGTATAGTGATTCCTTAAGAATTCTTCACATTTCTAATATCTTCTGTTCAGGCCCGGCCCGTGCTAAAGGAATGTGCACATTCCTAATATCTGCCATCCTGCAAAACAGCGCTAAAGGAATGTGATTATAACAGATTTGTAGCTGATGCAACACTTCTATATTGCCTTCACCGCAGTGGCTGCCAGATACGACTTGTTAATTGCCTTACCCATTGCGGAAATGCTACGCCCAGTTCGTCGACAATAATTTGCATTTCCGGTCTCAACAGAGCTGGTTAGAATTTTTTTTACACAGTTTGTTGCGTAATCTGTTTAGACTCCTAAAACGAAAATTTCCAACACATATTCTTCTAAAAATTACGACCATGCTCAGTATGCAGATATTTTAATTGGACAGGAATATCTTTTGAATTACAAGACATTGGAATGCTAATGAAATCATTTTGGAAACTTAGCAAAAATGGGCAAGTAACCATCTTCATTACGGCACAACAAATCAAACGTGTTTGAGTAACCCTTGATAAGACATCTTGCTCAGTCTTTTGTTTTATACCGAAAATACTAAAAGCCTACAGAATCATTGAAAATACTAAAAACTGAATCACTGAAAATTACTGTTCTTAAAATTTCCTGAAACACTTAGGTACAAAGGTACAAATCAGCGAACAACATTTGTCATCTCGTAGGTAACTAAGACAAAATATATATACACCAAACCGAGTCAAAGGATCAAAAGAAGTCAGAATCTGCAAAAATACTTTAAAATCTCAAGAGTGTCCCATATAACGCGCAAAGCAGCAAAAAATAATGGAAGCTCAATATATTGCACAATAACTCAACCAACACCAATTAACGAAGTCTGAACAAACCACATATAGCACTGTGGTGTAAATTCCCTATACTGCGGGTTGAATACAGTACCAAAAAAAAAAAAAAAAAAAGGAAAGTAAATAATAAAACTCACCCCGGTTAAGCCGGATCATAACATAAAAGCTAGCAGAACTCTTCATAGTAACAGAATGTATACCTCAATCCGAAATACAAATTAACAAAAACAGTTTAAACAGTTCTCTTTAGGAAAGCACCCGTTCACCCTGTGACCTTTCGAATGAGACAATAGTCTGACTGTGGTGAAAAAACTGTCCCAGTGCTCCCTAGGTCAACATACAAAACCACCAAGCAAAAGAACTTCACCGAACGGAATGAACTCTAATATATCAAATACTGGTCAACCAATTACACTAGGGTGCCAATTTGCAAAACATTTAAGTGCTGTAAGAGTTTCAGTGTTATATGTGGTTTGTTCGGACTTTGGTAATTGGTGTCGGTTGAGTTATTGTGAAATATATACCAACAAAATCAGGTTAACACCTTGTCTTAACTTCGAAGTGAGACCACGAAGAAACGCAGCTCCTCAAGTCAAACTTATAAATACTTATAACTCATGTTAACATAAGTATTTATAAGTTTGAAATACCTAAAACAACGCCAAATATAAAAACCAAAGGGATGAATTTTGATCGTTAACGATACTCTTAGCAAGTTATGTACAGTAAGGGCCCAAAAGTTTCCTAAAAGTAATTGTGGCATATGGAATGACACAATAAACAATAACGGCGACCTGCCACCGGAGCTGCGGATGGTTAGTGTTTCAGGCTATCGATGCTGGGTCCCCAGGTTCAAGCCTGGGCTGATCTTTCAGAGATGGCGTGATTTACTAACAATCGCTGAATATCCGCCGTGCATCGGACGAGCACGTAAAGTGACGGCCCCCAGGCTGGACCCACTGGTTAAATGGGTATCCTTTCCTATGTCCTCCCTGAAATTCTCTCACCCATTTATGTGCAATATCGTACTTGTACGGTGGCGCCATCTACTGTACTCTAATCTCACTACAAACTGTTCTGTCAAAAGTCGCTAGACTTGCTCTCATTCCTTCCGTTTCTGTGTCCTGCCCAAAAGGCGATCTCGCTGTAGGTGGCTGGGACCTAAACTCTACTACCTGTGGACGGAAGTCCTACAAGAAAATGACGCTGACCCTACCTAAAAGGCGACCTGCCACCCCGGTGGCTCAGTGTTCAACCGTGTAGGTTTCTGGCTAGCCGCCCGATTCGGGCGCCGGTTAAAGTCCGGGACACGTCTTGAGTGATGTGCTTGTCTTTCTTAGTCTCTTTTTTCCCCTGGAGCCAGTGGCCCCAAGTTAAGTACGGGCAACCGCGTATGGCTTTCAGCTTTTGGTATTTGTTAAACCCCGAAGCGAAACAACAACAAACAAGAAAGATGACACCGAATTATCGGGTGTAATAAGCACGCACGTCTTTTGAATCCGTTCTGACGCAAATTGAATTTATCAAAGCTATTCACAGTCAATGGAATCGGTATGGAAAACAATAGTATCTGACGGAAGAAAGAAGTTTCTCAATCGGGTTTTTAATCCCTCAGATATTGCTGTAAACTAAATCGTGAGCTTACGACCTCTGGTTGCAGACTTGTGCGTTAAGAAAAACATGAATTTATATGAGAAACATTTCGCACCGGAAACGCTCTCCAACACAGAAATAATTTTTCAAATCGGACTCTTAGAAACAGAGATATCGACAAAAATAAGATGACTTTACGTCCCCTGGTGGGAAAACCATGCATTGTTTTAGGAAGAAAGTATTGTCAAATGGTTTTTCCATATGAGCGGTATCGGTCCAAAAAAAAAATTAGTCTAGTTTTAGGAGCCCAGATTTTGATGCAAATACATCAGAAGCAGAAATTAACACTTATGCCCCCTGGTGGCCAAACCATTCTTTACCAAACATTAGAAATGATGTGAAAAATATTTTCCATCAGGTCTTGTATGCGGTACATGAAGAATTTTTCAAATCGGAGTTTTAGAAGCAGAAATAACGCAGAAAACGCAATTTACCTTTGTGCCCCCTAACGTCTGTGATTTACTTGGAAATTTTGAATTTATAGGAAAAACATTTCGCATCGGAAACACTATCCAACAAAAAAGGAATTGTTCGTATCGGACTTCTATAAGTAGAGATATTGCCAAAAATAAGATATACATCTATGTCCCCTGGCATAGAAACCATGCATTATTTCAAGAAGAAAATTTTCTTAAAAGGTTTGTCGACATGAGTAGTATCGGTCAACAAACGACTTTTTTTTTGCAATCGAGATTTTAGAAGCTTATATTTTACTGCAAATACATCGGAAGCAGAAATTAACACTAATGCCCCTGGTGGCCAAACCATTTTTTTACAAAAATTGGAAATTATGTGCAAAGGATTTCCCATTAGAGCTGTATCCGGTGCAGAAAGAATTTTTTAAATCGGAGATTTAGAAGCAGAGATACAGGGGGGGGGGGGGGGCAATTTACCTTTACGCCCCTAGCGAAAAGTCTATGAATTACTTGAAAATTTTAAAATTATATGGAAAACATGTCACACTGGAAACACTATCCAACAAAGAAGGAATTCTTCAAATCGGACTCCTAGAAGTAGAGATATTGACAATAATAAGATATACGTTTACGCCCCCTGTCGGAGAAACTGTGGAATATTTTAAAAAGAAAATATTCCGAAAAGGTTTATCAATGTGAGTGACATCAGTCCACGAAAGAATTGTTTCAATTGATATTTTAGAAGCTCGTGTTTTATGGCAAATACATCAGAAGCAAAAATTTACACTTACGCCTCCTGGTGGCCAAAGTATTCTTTACCGAAAATTTGAAATTATATGCAAAAGATTTTCCATCAGGAAGTGTATCCGCTGAAGAAAACATTTTTCAAATCGGAGTTTTAGAAGAACAGTTATCGGGAAAAATGTAATTTACTTTTACGCCCCCTAGCGGAAAATCTATGCGTAATTTGAAAAAGTAACTATATCTAAAATACTCTTCGACGTAAATGGAATCGAAAGATAAAATAATTTTTTCAATTGGTTGTTTAGAAGCAAATATGTGAAATAAAACGTATTTTTGAATTCGACATGATCTGCATTTACGCCCTCTGGCCGCAAAATTGTACATCGTAAAAAAAAAAAAAAACGAAATGAAGGCTTGTGCAAATCTTTTTGCCTCCCCGGTGGCGTAGTTGCCTAAGAGATGGCTTCGGATCATTCGTCCGAGTTCGAATCCCGGTGAGGCATGGATGTTGTGTTTGTCTTACAGCGCTGGCTCTCTCCCTTCCCTGGAACCAGTGGCCCTAAATTAGGAATAAGGGGGGGGGGACTGCTTATAGCCCATTGAGTTGCTTCTGAGGTGGTCGTTAAACCTCCAATTAAAAAAAACAAAAAACAACTTTTTCAGTAGTAGTGAGTACCGAAAGAATGTAGATATTCTAAGACAGCATGTCGCTGAATGTGAAATAGTCTTAAAACAGAGAAAAATCAGTCCTTACGAAAATCTATCTGTAACTGGACTCTAAAACAGTAAAATCAATCAGTAGAATGGCAACGCTGCACTCACTGACCCCAGTTAATAATTCTGGCATCGTAACCATTAACGCTACGGGTTGAACAAGAAACGAAAGATGAGAATCCTAATAATTCACGTTGCATCGCATAAGTAGTTAGTTAAATGGGCAAGCCCGCACTCATCGTCCTCGATGAAATTTTTGGAGAAATATTTGCTACGAAAACATAAAAAATAAAAAAAAATGCTGTGCGTATAATATTAAAGAAAATGGGTTTGATGTTGCTGAAAGAAGCGCTTTCTGAGATAAGGTCATTGTTGCGCGTATATAAATAGACGACATAACTAGTTCCGGACATTATCACGTAATGTTCTGCGGTTGCGGTTTCATCCGGTCTCATCGTAAAAACGAAACACGAGCCAGACTAATGGGATTACCTGAGAAGACAGAATAGGGTCACCACTCACATGGTCTCTCATTTATTAGGCTTCCTGTTTGCTGTGGATTTCGATTCAGCTGGCTCCATCATCTGGGAAACTTCGTTATCAGATAAGTACTAGATCGCGCGCCTATAGCCACGCATGACAAAATTTATGAACGGAGCTATTTATTGGGCACAGAAATTATTTGCGTTAGAGATTTAGCGTGCAGCCAGCTGCAGGACTGATTTCGTGCCCCATTCCATCCGTTAATTCTGTCTGCACTTTGTAGTTGCAGAATTTCATGGCGTCGGAATATGTGGAGGTGGGAGATCGCAAAAGTTAAAATGTAGGACGTGACACAGTTTTTTCAAAGTTTAAACTAGGGATGGGGCAGTCGAATCCTCGAGTCCGGCGAATCTTGAAAAAGATTCCAGATTTGAAAACTCGAATCTCTATGCTGTTTTACGCTTTCCTGCCGTAGGTTGAGGAAGCGTATATGCTCCAGCTTTGTCCGTCTGTCCGCACGTGTAAAAATGGTTCGATTTCAATGAAATTTTAGTATGGGGTAGGGGACCACCTGAACCCTATTGAAAACGGACGAAATGGGGTCAAAGTTCAGGACATAGGATCGGGATCCATTCCATCGCTCTTATGCGTTATAACTTAGGAAAAAATGTTTCGATTGAGACAAAACTTTATCATGTTGTTCCGGAAGTATACTTTACCGGTTCTGTTGAATATCATAGAAATGGGTTCAAAGGTCAGGTCATATGAGCGAGATTTATTCTACAGCCATTATCCTCATAATTTGAGTAATGATTTTTGGTATGTTGGAAAGCGTATCATAATCAATGCATTGCATGATTTCATTAATGCAATAAAATATTCGTGCTGTAAATCAACGAAATACAAGAACTTTGCCTTAGATGCACGATTAGAACTTGCAGGAGAAAATAAAGTGTTTATTAAAATTTAAAAAGTTAAAAACACCATGAGATCTTTTGTGGCTGCTACAGCCACATCTTCAGATGGAAAGACCCGAGTGCTCGGAACACAACAGTTAAATACAGGAGCAAAAAACAGGTCGTTGCCACTAAATCCGAAGAAATACCCGATAACAGAGGGAAAACACAATCATATTAAGGCTACATATATACATAACTTAAAGTTCATGATTTCTATTGTTAAACAATAATCTCCACGGTTGATGTAAGATGGCAGAAAGTTCATCATTACAACAAATATTAAAGTTTTGAAAAATATACATACTTTCGGTAAGTAGTAATGAGGTTCTGGTGGGTGGAACCGCAAGGATGGTAGTCTCGCTCCAAGTGGGAGAGTGGGAGCCTTTATTGACTAAGCGAGAGAGGGCTGTAAGATTGTGAACAGATTTTCACACTGTACTTATGTTCAGAGAGTCTAGTTTTTAATCTTCTTGAGGTCATGCCAATATAAATACAGTCGTTATCATCGTTCTCTTTCGCTTTAAGGGGAATGCAGTACACTCCGTACTTATCAAACATATTAACACTGTCTCGATCTTTTTTTACCCTAGCGAGGATGTTCTGAGTTCGAGTGCCAAACGACAAATTATAGCGGTGGCACACATTTTTCAGGATATCAGCACATTGTGGTATGTAATCCATGGCTCCAACTAATTTGGTGGAGTGAATTGCCCTTGTTAGAGTTGTGAATGCCCATCTTTGAACTTTCCCCAAGATGCGATCAACATGCGTTTTATCTTAGCCATGTGCAAGAGCAAGACTATAAATCCTCTGCAACTCAGTCCTACGTTGATGAAAAGAAGAAGAATGGGAAATGGCTCGGTGGACAAGGAAGTTGATGGAAGCTAATTTGTGGCTGCTGATGGGATGAGCTGAAGAGTACGGAATCAAAGGTTTCCATGATTTTTTAACTTGCTTAAAGCACTAATCGTTGCAGAGGTGTGGGGTCTAAGGGAACGATTGTGTGATTAATATCCTGTAAGGCGGTATTCATCTTAAGAATGTAATTAGAATTATTAAGGATTATCCGCCTTACCGGATATTCCTCACACAATCGTTCACTTAGACCCCACCTCTGCAACGATGAGTGCTTTAAGCAAGTTAAAAAATCATGGAAACCTTCCTCTTTCTATTGTCAAATCCATGCGCCCCCCCCCTTGGGCCTCGCGTACCGGAACTTTTTGGGAAATTAAAATTGCATAAAGAGGGTTACCCTCTCCGCCCCTTAGTTTCCGGGTACGCGAGCCCCCTTCGCCCATTGGAGAAATGTTTAGCTCAGTTTCTTTCCCCTCTTGTGTCTTCCCCTTCTAGGCTTTCTGTTCTTAATTCTGTTCAGGCTATCGATAAAATTCGTTCTTTTGAAACCTCCAAATAAGCCTTTCCTTTTACCTTCACTTGACGTGATTTCTCTGGTTCCAAACGTTCCGGTTCCTTCAGTACATAACCTCATTGAATCACAACTTTCCCTTTTAGGGTTAGCTACCCCTGAAGAAATTGACTCTATTCTGCAGGCCCTCCGTTTAATCAACAATCGTTCCTTCTTTAGGTTTAATAGTCAAGTGTATCGTCAACTAGAAGGTGCCCCAATGGGGTCCCCACTCTCACCCCTTTTAGCTGAGTTAATCCTTCAGGACATTGAATCCCATGCTCTCTTTGACCCCATTGTGCGGCCCCTTCTGTACCTAAGGTATGTTGATGATGTCCTCATTTTTTGGCCTGGGTCCATTGAGGAACTTAATCACTTTGCAGATACTATGTCTTCCTTCTATCAAATTCTCAGTTGAAGTTGAAGTTAATTTTTCTCTTCCGTTCTTAGATTTTCTTCTGGAGAGGGACCCCCTCCTCCAACACTTTACAGTATTCTGTTTACAGAAAACCATCTTTTGTCCCTAATTTGATTCCGTACTCTTCAGCTCATCCCATCAGCCACAAATTAGCTTCCATCAACTTCCTTGTTCGCCGAGCCATTTCCCATTCTTCTTCTTTTTCATCAACGTAGGACTGAGTTGCAGAGGATTTATAGTCTTGCTCTTGCACATGGCTATGATAAAACGCATGTTGATCACATCTTGGGGAAGGTTCAAAGATGGGCATTCACAACTCTAACAAGGGCAAGTCACTCCACCAAATTAGTTGGAGCCATGGATTACATACCACAATGTGCTGATATCCTGAAAAATGTGTGCCACCGCTATAATTTGTCGTTTGGCACTCGAACTCAGAACATCCTCGCTAGGGTTAAAAAAGATCGAGACAGTGTTAATATGTTTGATAAGTACGGAGTGTACTGCATTCCCCTTAAAGCGAAAGAGAACGATGATAACGACTGTATTTATATTGGCATGACCTCAAGAAGATTAAAAACTAGACTCTCTGAACATAAGTACAGTGTGAAAATCTGTTCACAATCTTACAGCCCTCTCTCGCTTAGTCAATAAAGGCTCCCACTCTCCCACTTGGAGCGAGACTACCATCCTTGCGGTTCCACCCTCCAGAACCTCATTACTACTTACCGAAAGTATGTATATTTTTCAAAACTTTAATATTTGTTGTAATGATGAACTTTCTGCCATCTTACATCAACCGTGGAGATTATTGTTTAACAATAGAAATCATGAACTTTAAGTTATGTATATATGTAGCCTTAATATGATTGTGTTTTCCCTCTGTTATCGGGTATTTCTTCGGATTTAGTGGCAACGACCTGTTTTTTGCTCCTGTATTTAACTGTTGGGTTCCGAGCACTCGGGTCTTTCCATCTGAAGATGTGGCTGTAGCAGCCACAAAAGATCTCATGGTGCTTTAACTTTTTAACTTTTTAATAAACTCTTTATTTTCTCCTGCAAGTTCTAATCGTGCATCTGAGGCAAAGTTCTTGTATTTCGTTGATTTCATTAACTTGCTTCTTCATTCGAATCTTTCCCTAAAAAACTTGGAGTTTGGTGCTTGTTTTAGAGCGATATTTTTTCGAATTTTTGTCAGCATGACGAGCTTCTAACATTAGAAAACAATCGAATAAGATCGTCTACAGTGTACACAGCTATGTGAAATAGCTCGTTACTTCCAAACCGGATGCAACAGTGAAGGAATTGTTTAGCCAAACACAGAGAGTAACCGCCGAAGCGACTAGCATCTTCCATCGGAGAGCGCCTTTCAAATTTTGCTTCAATTAAAAACTTTTAATTTTAGGTAGAAGTGTTTTCTTTCCCCTTTTTTTCTTTATAATTATTCTGATTGAAGGATTCGAGAGATTCGAGGACCTTATATGATTCGGATTGAAGAAAATTTAGGATTCGTCCCACCTCTAGTTTAAACCCGTCCTCTCATGAATGTCTGAAGCTAAAAAAGCCGCCCGTTCTTTAATTTGGGCTTCTAGTGAAGTAAGTACATGTGCCGTAAAACGAGCACTACAACCTCGTCTTGCATTTGATTCGAAACCTCACGTGGAACTGCAAGTGCGAGGAGTTGCAAGCCGTTCAGCTACTTGGGTTTTAGGTGAAAACAAAACAATTGAGTTCGGCGGGATAATTGAACTGTTCATGCAAACGGCAGCGACTAATTACTGAACTACGTAGCGATTAAATTCTGTCACACTGAAAAGATGAAATCTGACATGAAATTTTTGTTAGCCGTAAGGTATGGAAAGTATCAGAATGTTCAAATAATCATGGGAAAGCAAAGATCTGCTAACAAAAACCAAAGTTACAATATTCAAGAAAGTATTCTGACTAATTGTAATATCTTCCAGCGAAACGAGAGAGGAGACAATTAAAACTTAACTTACACCAGCTGAAGAATGAATAGCAGAAATGCAACAATCTCCCAGAATAATACTCAATAAAACTAGACTACAGCAACTGAAGAATGAACAAACTTCAGAATCTTGTCAAGGCCAACTCACGAATGAATACGCATTGAAAACAAGACTGGAATGGAACGTCCACGTAGACAACATGGAAGAAGGCATAATATTGAAAAAATCGAGAAATTTGAAGGCGTGGGGACAAAGAATGAGGGGGGGCGTTGGAGCGATACACTCAAAGAGTACAAACTAGGAATGTGACATTCGAATCCTCAGATCCCGCGAATCTTGAAAAAAGATTCGAAAACTCGAATCTTTGCGCTTTTTGTCGTCATTCGTATCTTAACCTAAAAAACTTGGCGTTTGGTGCTTGTTCTAGAGCGATATTTGTTCGAATTTTTGTCAGCATGACGCGTTCTGACAAAAAACAATCGAAGAAGGTCGTCTACAGTGTGTACACAGCTATTTGAAATAGATCGTTACTTCCAAAATTTGAGGAAACTCTAAAAAATTCTTAATCACACCACCATCGACAGTAATGTCAGAAAGACTACTCAGCACATATCAGGTGTCATAACTGATGAAAAAACGAAGTAGGCTGGACCCAAAGCGAGTTCGAATGCTAGTGTTTTTAGATTAAAATCTCCATTAAAGGTTTCTGACGTTTTTTTTACATTGCCCTGAAAGAGTTCTGTGTTTAGTGTTTTTTTTATTAACTCTTAAAACAAACACGTTTTTGATTTTTCTTAATTTCCTGGAAACAATTTACTCAATTTAGTGTTCCGTGTTTATCTACATTAACTCTTGAAATAATTCTCCCCACCTCTACACCTGCTTTGATTTAAAAAGGTTTTGGAACTTTTGTTATTAAAGAAAAATGTCAAAAATGTGAATTATTACTCAAATATTTTTTTGTCAAATTATGTTCAGAAAATGAAAATGAACCTCAAGACTCAAGAATTATGTACTTCATTTAGTAAATATAAATTATGAATTTTATTTAGTAAATGTAAATTATGAATTTCATTTGTATGTTCTTAAATACGTATGGGTATATTTTTTGAAAACTGTATTCTTTAATTTGTTTTTCATTAAACACAAATTTCAAATTTTGCTTCAATTAAAAATTTTTAATTTGAGATAGAAGTCTTTTCTCTCCCTTTTTTCTTATAATTATTCTTATATGAAGGATGCGAGAGATTCAAGGGATTCGAGAAAATTTAGGATTCGTCCCACCTCTCGCAGAAACTTTTGGTCGCTCACCTGATGCTTGATGCGAAGAAGAGGAAGATAAAGAATGAGGGGCAGTGATCAAATGACCTGATCGGAATATACCACCGCTTCCTAAAATCGAAAGTGCCGCCCCGGTGGCGCAGTGGTCTAAGCGATGGCCTCTGATCATTCGTCCGAAAGGGGTCCGGGTTCAAATCCTGGTGAGGCATGGATGTTGTGTTTGTCTTACGGCACTGGCTCTCTCCCTTCCCTGGAACTAGTGACCCTAAATTAGGGACGGGCGACTGCTTATAGCCCATTGAGTTGCTCACGGTGGTCGTTAAACCTCCAATCAAAAAAAAAAAAAAAAAAAATCGAAAGCTAGACAACTCGTTCATGACGTCATCATAAGTATGGTTTTTTGTTTCTCAGTGCACGTCCTCCAACGAGTATATAAAAATCCACGTGTACTCTGAACCGACAAAATAGCAAATGTTGATATGTCGTCGTTATACAATATAAAACATGCAGGTGTAATCTGAGCAGAGAACAGCGAATGTTCATATGTAGTCGCTATTTGTAGTACTTCATGCAACAAAACTGATTGGATTTGTAACACAACAAGTTATAGTGGCGCTGAGGTGTATCGTTAATCAGACAATTATGTTTTCATCGCTAATCCACTCAGTTTTGTGACACGAAACCCCATAAACAACGGCTGTATACAAGCATCTGCTGTTCTGTCTGTTCAGGTTCTCCGTCTTCCCGTCGATATACAAGGATGGGAAACAAACATGTGGTACACTTATCACAACGTTATATAAACAAGTTGTTAGGCATTCAGTTATACACTAAATCATCAAAAGTATTCGGACACTACCAAATACTTGCATGAGTGCAAAAATCGGTTGCGCAGGAAGATGCGCTGTGAGTGGGAAGGTATGTATATAAATCTGAGATGTTTTGTCGTCTTATCAGTAACTTTGAAGCGGATATGCCGCATGGATGTGCCCTTTCTGAGTTTCAGCCTAGGCTGGTGGTTCCAGGATGTCATTTGATTAACTTTTCTAAACGGAGCATTGCAACTAAACTACCAAAATCGACTGTAAGTGGTGTGGTAAAGAGATGGAAACAGGATGGTGCACCTGCAGCAAGAAATGTTCAGGAAAGTTGCATAAACTAACGGAACATGACAGAAGGGCCACGGTAGGAAATGTTAAGAAATCGCGTTCATCCTCTGCCATTTCCATCGGTGGTGAAGTAGGAAATGCTTGCAATGGCTCGGTTAGTACCATAACTATCAGCAGAGAGTTGCATAGTGTGGGTTATCATTCTAAAACAGCGGCACACAAGCCACATATCTCTATCGTGAATGCGAAGCGCCGCTTGGAGTGGTGTGTCTCCCGTCATTCCTGAATTGTGGACGACTGGAAAGCTGTGCTTTGGAGTGATGAGTCACGCTTTTCACTCTCACAATCTGATACGCGTGTTTGGATTTGGCGACAGCCCGGCGAATGATTTTCGCCGGACTGCATCTTCCAACTGTTAAGTTTGGCGGAGGTTCAATCATGGTATGGAGTTGGGTTTCGTAGATGAGGTTTGGTCCGTTGCTTAGTATATCAAGTAACTACAAAATTATTATCCGAGGAAGCAAAAGAAGCACCTTGTAATGATTGAATTTGCGGAGAGATGACGTACTGACCACTATATATCGTCTGCTGAAATCCCAAGATGTCATGCGCATATGAATCAGATGAGTAAGCAGTTTGGCAGTGGAAAAACCTGTGATTACAATGATGGTAACAGTGGAGATTAGTCGTGGGTGTTTGTTATACGAATTTAAACTCGGTTCATCTGCTGCAGAAATAAGTCGTCGCATTTGCTTAGCATTCGAGGCAGATGCTGTGGAGAAACGCACAACTCGGAATTGGTTTCGAAAATTCAGAGACGGAGACGAATCCCTTCAAGAAAAGTCCTGGAGTGGTCGGCCTGTCAGACTTGACCCAGAAGCCCTGAAAGTTGCTATCGAGCAAGACAGTAGCCAAACATGCCCGGCAGGAACTAGCCCAGTCATTTGGTGTTAGTGATGAAACCGTCCAAAGACATCTGCATGCAATGGGTAAGGCATGCAAATTGCCTAAGTGGGTCCCCCTCCCCTCACGAATTGTCTGTAGTGAACAAACAGCAACGTTTCTCAGCTTCTCTTGCATTGCCGTCTCGCTATGATAAGGAACCATTTTTGGCAAGGGTACTCACATGTGATACGAAATGGGTCCAGTACATCACCCTGAAACGTTCCAGACATTGGTTGTCCGCCAATGATTCAATTCCTCTCACATCTAAGCCAGCACTTCATCCACGTAGAATTATGCTGTTTATGGTGGACAGCACGTGGTATTGTTCATTATGAGTTCTTACAGCGCTGCCAAAGGATCACCGTCGCAGTGTGCTGTGAGTAACTGAAACGTGTGCATAAAAACCCGAAAAAGAAGGAAGCAGCATTGGTAAACAGATAGGGAGTTCTGCTCCTTCTAGATAACTCTCGTGCCCACTCCGCTTCATTGACCAGAAATATTATCAAAGAACTTGGGTGGGAGCTTTTATGTAATCCAGCTTACTCACCAGATATCATCTTTCTTTGACACTATCATTTGTTTTTTTACTCGACAATCATTTGCGTGGACATGACTTCTCCAGCTTTGATGAGTTGCACGCTGCCCTGCAAAACCTTTTCTCTTCCCAAGACGCGGTATTTTGTCGCAGGGTTGTTAACACGTTGGTTGAACGTTGTTGACGCCCATGGTAATTGTTTTGGTGAATAAATTGCTTTTCTACTACGTATGTCACATACATAAGGCATACAATTTGTTTAAGTGGGTGTTTTTTTTCTTAGTGTTCTCCCCTAGAGCCTTTTTACTGGGCGACCCGCCCACTTAATTTTGTCTGCCGCCCAACTATATTTCCTTTAATGAATGTTTTCACATTGCACATAATAGAAAGAATGGAAAACCTATTTCCACATACACCATCAGTGCTGAATGCTGATGGAAACTGGCTGATATCTGTGTCACAGCCCTGGTGGCACAATGGTTTAAGCGCTGACTTATGACCATTCGTCCGAGAAGGGTCCAGGTTGAATCCCGGTGAGGCATGCATGTTATGTTTGTCTTACGGCACTGAATCTCTCCCTTCCCTGGAACCAGTGGCCCTAAATTAGAGACAAGCGACTGCTTACAGCCTATTGAGTTGCTTACGGCGATAGTTAAACCTTCAACACACACACACACACACACACACACACAATCTACCGTTAGGTAATTGGACACCTGTGATAGCAAAGGAAAACGAAGTTTATTCACCTTCAATAGTTGGTGGAGCCTCCACGAGCGGCGACTACAGCTGCGACCCTCCGGGGCATACTCTCAACCAGGCGTTGTACGACGGCTAGCGGTATTTTCTTCCACTCGGCTTGGAGAAGACAGGTCAGTTCCTTCACCGATTTCGGACGGTGGGGGCACCCCTTAAGTCGACGCTCCAACTCGTCCCAGAGGTGCTCGATAGGGTTAAGGTCCGGGCTCTGCGCAGGCCAGTCCATTCGATTAACCCCATTGTCACCATACCAATCCATGGTGGACCTCGCAACATGACAGGTGGCATTGTCATCCTGAAAGTAGCATGGGTCCACCCCGTAAAACTGCCACAACGTAGGAGGACGCGCATGGTCATCCAAAATGGTGCAGTAGGTCTCGGCGTTGAGTCTACTAGGAATTGCGACCAAGTGTCCCGTGCCATACCAGGAGAAACACCCCCATAGCATAATTCCACCGCCGCCGAACTTCACAGTTGGCACAATACATTCCGGCAGGAGGCGTTCTCCAGGCAGATGCCAACCCCAGACCCTGCCATCCGAACGGTAGAGGGTGAACCTTGATTCGTCGCTGCAGAGAACCTGTTTCCACTGTTCAACGGTCCACTTTCGACGTTCTTTGCACCACGTTAGCCGAGCAGCGTTATTGGACTTGGTGATCAAAGGCTTGTGGGCGGCAGCACGTCTATGATAACCGAGCAGATGGGCTTCCTTACGGATGGTATTCATCGAAAGAACACTCCCGGATGCCTGTTAAAACTCCTCACGGATGTGGCCCATCGATTTGGTGCGGTTCTTCCGAATTTCTCTGGCCAGCACCCGTCGGTCTCTTACTCCCAGTTTTGTGGGTCTGCCGGGTCGGGGCACATTCCGACAGCCACCTCTCATCTTCCACTTGCCAATCACGTAGGCCACTGTCGATTTTGGGTACTTCAACTCGCTGGATATGTCATGTATGGATCGGTCATTTCTGCGATACCCGACGATTAGACCTTTCTCGAAATCAGATAGCTTCGAACTGCGTGGCATCTTTCATGCGATTGGTTGTGTTGTTGTTTCCCACACGATAGTTAACGGCGGCGGCCGTGACGTGTATCAGGATCGCAGATATCGTCGATTGCAGGGGCGTCCAATTACTTGTTGGTAGATAGAGTATATATTATCATCATCATCATTGTCAACCATTATCAATCCACTGTTGGACGAAGGTCTCCCCAACTTTCCTCCACAACGGTCTTTCTTGTGCCAGTCTCCTCCATGTCATTCCCGCATACTTTCGAATTTCATCCACCCATCTTTCATGTGGTCTTCTTCTGGGTCTTTTCTTGTCTCTTGGAATCCAATCTAAAATTTCTGCTGTCCGTCGATGGTCTGTCCTTCTAGCAGTATGTCCAGCGCATTGCCATTTCAGGGATTTAACTCTGATCATGATGTCTTCCACTCTTGTCATTTTTCGGATCCACGAGTTCCTCTTCTTATCTCTCCTGGTTACACCAAGCATGCACCTCTCCAGGCTTCTTTGAGTTGTCTCTCTCTCTCTCTCTCTATCTCTATCTATATATATATATATATAAATACTCCTTTTCTTTAACCATTTTTGTACAATTTTCTAACTGTTTATCATGTTATGTTACATTAATGCCTACCACAATGCTAAAGATATTTCATAAGTATAATAACGTTAAGGAAAACATTTTTTTTTTCGATTGGAGAAGGGGTCGTTAAAAGTACCACTGAGCTAAAATTTCTTGCCGCCATGCTGTAAACAAAATCTGGGGAGAAAACTAATGTGTTATGCTTTGTCTCAGTCTCCGAAAATGGCAAATACTTTTCTGGTTGCCTGCTATCACAAACTATGATTGCTGAAGTGTACCTTGACGTTCTGGATAATACTGCCCTACCAACAATGTGGCAACATTATGGAAATGACCGTTTTCAGTTCCAACACGATCGAGCTCGCTGCCACACTGCGCGGCATGTACAGGACTGGTTTCTAGATAATGAGGTGGAATTGTTAAACTGCCCTGCTCAGAGTCCCGATCGTAATCTCATAGAACATGTTAGGGACGAAATGGAATTCGACGACCGCGTTCGCTCTCCACTCTGGGAGCAGCTCTTTGCAGAACGAACGGCCAGCCATTCCTGTCGAGACCTACCGGAAATTGGTTGATAGTATGCCTCGACGTGTTGCTTCTGTCATACAGGCAAAAGGTGTTCCGACTTACTACTAATAGCGATAATAAAGTCAGTTGCCCCAAACATTGTGGTGTCCGAATACTTTCGATAATATAGTGTAGATATACAGCAAGCCGTGGATATGCATGAGCAAGTATTTATCTATATGGGTGTATTTTTAGATCAATATTTCTGAGATTAGTTCCTGATACGCCAAGTGGGATTTTTTGTAAGTGTCCGTGTTCGTTTCACTTGATTAGCAAGCAGGGTTACCAGATGACTTTTTTGGAATGGGAGGACATTTATATTAAACAAAGGAGGACATTTTAAAAAAAGGACACAATAAATGTGTAAAAAAATAAATATGAACGCACGTACTCTGTATTTCAGTTTTACAGTTTGAGGGTTTATACATGTAAAACTTTAAAAAAGAAAGATTTTAGTCTGTTGGACATTTTTACTTATATTTTTCACTGGAAGAGATTTTCTTCAGTAGATCGGGCTTCCTTAACAAATATTTGTAAAATTCAGACCACACAACATGTCTTTAAAATTGTATTTAACTAGCAGTGTACCCCCTCACTGATTGATTAAGAAACTAGAATTTTGAATAGAAAAAACTCACTCACAAAACAGGAAGTATGATGAGATCACTGTTTAAACGACTATACCGCACGGCCCCGTCCACGTGTGATGAATGACAGACAGACTAACGCGCACTGGTGGATTTTCTCTGAGCTGTTGACTTACAAGTGACGCACTGCAAAAAGCAGCAGCAGGATTGCCGGAATTTACTGACCGGGGATGAAGTAGGGCGCGAACGAGAATCCACAAATGAAGGAATACATTTTAGTAGTGTCTTGATAGGATATTTAATTACAATAAAAGAATTTGATCAAAATGTATTTGAATCATTCCTTATTGTAAAAGCCGTACATTTGGGCTATTTCCCTTAATGCGTGGAGGACAAAAGGACACGGTAAGAAAATTATGACATGCCCTCCAAAAGCCGGACGTCTGGTCACCCTGTTTACACATTACACATGCATTCTGTACGGGATTAAAGTTCGGAGATAAACGCTACATTCGTTTTGTGGAAATATGTTTAATTATGACTCCTGAAAAGAGCATATGTTACCCACCGCTTGGCCGTCATTTCGTAGTATTTCCTTGGCTCCCGAAGAAAGGGCAAAATCGATCCAACATCCGAAAACTCCAGATTTAACAGATGCGAGCAGCGAGAAATGAAATGGATGAAAAGTGGACATCCAATAATTTGTTCAAACTAAAAGTTGCTGAAATTGTAACAAGAAAATTTAGATAGTACAAAAAAAAAAAAAAAAAAAAAAAAAGCTTACAGCCAATGTGTGAGTAAATAGAGAAAAAAAAAAAAAAAATTGGAAAGCACGTGACCTATAAGATACATTTAAATAGTAGAAGGACAAACTTTTTAAATATCATGTGCATTATACGTAAATGGGAAACAAATTTCCCCGAAGAAATAATTCTTCTCAAATACATGGAAGGCGATACAAATTTAATCATTGGCACTGTTGGCCCATATTTTCACTGTTGTCTATGTAGTCACTCTTTCAGGAAACATATCTCATATGCATGGGCTCCGAAGAATTAAAGGGTTAAAAATTAAAAAAAAAAACATATAACATTGTCTGATACAATTCCGATCGAAAAAGGGAAAAACAATGAGGAAAAGAATGCAGCATCAATAACGTGAAAGTTGTTCCGTTATCCAAATTAACTGAAAACAGAATCTCTAGATATTACCAGAAAATAATGGGAAAAAAGGAAAGAAAGCACAAGAGAGGGCTTTGTGGTGAGTGATGGGCCGCGGGTGGCCTAGTGGGCAACGTTTGTGACTGTCACGGAAAGGACCTCAGGTTCGATCCCAGGCAGGTACGAACGCTCGATCCACTAAATATCCGCCGTGCGTCGGATAGGCACGTTAAGCCATCGGACCCCGGGTACTGGTACTGGCCTCCCGGTGATAAATAAGGGCGTCTTCCTCCTCCTTTCTACTTCGCTTCCGTGTCACTTTCCTATCGGGCACTCAAGCCCAAATCTCCTAGCTTCCTATTTCTAAGGGTTGTTTAAGACCTGGGGTCATAGACACTCCCTTCCTAAAAAGTTCCACTACATATGATCTGATCTGCGGTGAGTGACAAGAATATTGCAGATATTAAGCAAAGATTGCAGTGTGCATGTAAGTTGTGAACAAAGTCGGAAACGACGGAAGCTTGTGATGTCAGACAGAGTTTCCTCAGCAAGTGAGAAGACAATTATACTAACCACCAAGAGAAACAAGCCAGCGTGCGGAAGAAGGACGGAGTTATTTCATTTAGAAATAAATGAATGACGTATCCCGAAATGTGTTTGGTGTCATGGTATGTCATCCTGAATTGTAAAGATGGCATGTTTAAATGCGTGTCTTGTTCTCAATAAGTTGAAGCTGAAAGGAAGAAAGCTTATACCTTTCCGCTTTCTCAATTCTACATTGATGGATAGTTTATTGGAAACAGCAGTTCCTCAAGAAAGCTTAGTTCACCATTGCTTGCCATTGACCTGATGGAAATACGAAACAGCCTGATCTCCTACCTACCAGTCGTAGTTTGCAAAATATTTTGGAAACCGTTGTTATGCTACAGCAGTAGAAGCAGTTGAATTAATGACGCTTTGTGTTTTCAGTTTTATTCTATCCCTTCGCAGCCTAATTTTCGGGCCATTTTATCGTTACCAAGCGGATTTTGCATAAGATTCGCAGCTCGGATCTACCTGCACCATGTTGTACATAGTAGGGAAGTAGGGAAACGCTGTACATCTTATTTCTAATCGAGGGCTAGAAGTATCGGTTGTATCTGCTATTCTGGCTTTCGTGAATAACCATGGAGAAATTCCGTGAGTCCGAACTAGGATTCATTAAGCGATTATTATTTGAAATCGTTGAGTCACATTGCTTGTCCAGAGAGAGAAAGTAAATTAATAACACCACTTGTAGATTTCGCTTTTGCGTTGATATCGATTACTTCGGAACAGTTTCAAGATGCCCCTTTTGATCAATCGAAACAAAGTTTTATCTCGTTGCAAATTTTAACATAAAATTAATCAGTCACTTATTTAAAGTTCCGGTTAATGAAATGTTTATTTATTTATTTATTTTTGTCACATTGCTTATTCTGAACTTCACAACTTCTGTCTTCAAAAGGGATAACATATACAGAATTAATTTTGCCAGAATGTGGGTTTAGAATAATTTTTTCTTTTTTCTTTTTCGGTATCTACAAAGTATTTTCATATCATCTGTTTCGTGAATGTTTTTTCATTCAGTTAATTATATGATGAATCTCTTGTGGTTGCTAAATTGTCGTTTTAAGGCACGATGTACGAATCATTTTTTGCGACAAAACAGTTATTAAGTTTTCTTTTGCTCCAACACATTTTACGTGTCCGAAGATCGTTGTTGTGTGGTGAACATTCTTTTTTTCTTAAATATTTCTTGTTATTTTCCTAATCTTATTTGTAGAGTATAACAACAGTTTCAACGTTGAGAACGTTGATAGCTACGTCCATTATTTTAAAAATAAAACTTCCACTCATGAATAAAATTTTATTTGACTTACAAGGTGTTGTTATACTTATTGGTAAATATTTCTTCTATGCTAGTAATTCTTTTGTTTCACATTTGTCCTGTACAGCATGTGTTAGTCGCACAGTTAGATTTCTCCAGTCAGTTCTATCCTGCTTCGGACTTTTCTGGTATTCTGTTCTTTATTTCATATTTGTCCTGCAGCGTTTATTAGTCGTACAATTAGGTTCCTACCGTAAGTTCTAGCCTGCGTTATCTCACCGTTAGCAGTTTTTCCTGATCACCTGTATTTCTTCCTTCTCTGCTCCACTTTCGAAGTGTCTCCAAGTACATTTCTCGTTTTCCAAAGTACATTGCGTTGCTTTCATTCCTCCTAGTTTAACTGTTGCTTTTGTCTTCGCATTTCTAATTCTGCTCTTTATGGTAACTTCCGTGCATCCATTTCAGGACCTTTATTTCTGTGACTCTTAGCTTGTTTTTCGTACCTTTTGTCATAGCTGTGGATCAGTAGGGTTTGAAAACTCTGCTTTTAGCTTTTATCCTTATTGACGGTCTTTTCTGTCATGTTTTATGATAGTTTTTCCTGTTTTTATTTTTTGTTTAACTATTGTGTCTCTTTTGCACCACATTTTAAGTGCTTTTGTTTTGTTGGCTGGATCTTGATTTCAGTTTCATTGAATGCATTTGTTTGTTTTTCCGAATTGTTCTAAATAAAGATATTTCCACCCATTTTTTTTTTTTTTTTAATTTCTGGGTATGTTTACTCAACCTTATTTTAAAGCAAGATTCTAGAGTACCATTTGGAGCATCTTATGGATTTTATGTTAACTAACTTAGCTGAAATTCGATTTCGTGTACGGTCCTGGTGCGTATCTACTTCAAATTTTATGAAATCGTTTAGCTCATTGATTCCTGGTTTATATTTCCTTGCAGTGTTCTTCTTTAATTTCTTACGAGTCAGGAGAACTTATCTAATACTCGAACTGATCGTAGAGGAGTTCGTTCCGTCCCAATTTCTTATCCTTTTTTGTTTGCACAAATTAACATTTCGTGTTCTAGGTTTTCACGTTTGCATTTGCTCTTGTATGCCGAAGGTTATCGGCAAGCAGATGCTATTAAAAGAAGAAACGGAAACGAAAGAAGAAAAAGGAATAAAGAGAAAAATAACCCTGGCTCACCCGATTTTTTTTTCTGTTCATTAGCGTGACTTATTACTCTGTGAAGTTTGTACCCTGCAAATGCTTTCTTTCATTTCAACCTTGAGAAAAAAACCAAGAAAGGAAACAGTTTCATTGTTTAACAGTTGTTGCTATCCATTTTTCTTAAGAGAAGAAGGGTGGTGTGAAATCATATTTTGTAGTATATACACACGAAATACGAGCAGTGCGCGCAAGTAAAAATGCCTTCCATTTATTTCGTTGTTCACCTGTGTGAGAGGAGTTAACCAGGAGAAGTTTACCGGTGAGCACTTACGAAGTAGCAAGCTTACTACACTATTCCCCCCCGTTTTTCCCGGCCTCATAAGCGTAAAGTGACATCGCGTGTGGATTAGTGGGACACGAATATCCAGCATGCCGTGCGTAAAACAAGACACGCAAATAATCAAGAAACGTGAGTATCGAGTTAAGATACTTGCTTTCCGTGGGCATATAGCCCCCCTCCCCACCGTTTTCCATTTCGGCGAGGGGGGGGGCTTACTTTATAAATGCAATACCCTCTAGGCAACAGTTTTTTTATTTTATGGTTTTTAATACTCGGTTTTCTTTCTTTTTGTCTTTCTCCGTCCAGTCAGTCTTATGGCTGGTCAAACGCAACTGTCATTAATCTTCTCAAATTACTAGGAACTACTACGCAATCCTCCTCTCCTTTTTATGAGTTCCGTTGTAGCTGTTTTCAACCCCTGCCCCATCTTCAAAAGTTTAGTTATTCAAATTTCATAGAGAGTTGTCTTTTTTTTTTTCTTTTTCTTCTTCAAGCGTGTTATTTAGGTTTTTTTTTTTTTTTTTTTTTTTTTAAGCATATTCCTATCTGGTGTGCGCAAATAATCGCTTATTTAAGGGCAACATAACGTGATTCCACGAAGATCGGTCTTCACACAGATTCTGCAGTGTAACGTTTAGTTGTAAGCATTTAACCGAGCGACACCTAGCGGGATTTTCTTAAAATGGCTTAAAAGAATAGTCGGGCGTCCCAGTGACGCAGTAGATCGTTCTTCCGAGTGGCCCCGGGTTCGAGTCCCTGATGAGGCATAGCGGTGTTGTGTTTTTCGTGTGGCACTGTCTGCCTCCCTTCCCTGGAATCAGTGGCCTTAAATTAGGGACGGGCGACTGCTTACAGCCATTAAAGTTGCTCACGGTAGTCGTTAAACACCCGGACAAACAAACAAACAGGAGCAGTCTGCGCCTAAAAAAAGCGGAGAACCTGTGTTTAATGTTGGACGTACATGAGTAATGTTGGGTAATTTGAGTAAGGTTTTAGAATTGACATCTTGTATGTATATGATAAGACTCAATGACCCTCATTCACGATCGTACTACCGTCTTTGAAGTAAAATTCCGATTTATTTTTAGGTTGCTTGGGTCCTTTTTTCCGACGGAATACGGAATTCCATTTTCGAAAACTGAAGGCAGACGAAGTGAAGATTTCACCCGCAATATTTTTTTTCCCATTATTGTTGTTAAATATAATTTTATTCCATAAAAATTTATATTTCAGCTTGAAATTGGGGGGGATTCCGAAAAGAGAAATCGGACGGAGCGAAGAATTTCTCCCGTAATCATATAATTTTTCTCTCCCATGCGTTGTTAAATCAAATCTCCGGCATAATGTTTGCTGTTTAACTTGATAAAACGGAAAGTTTTCCGAAAGCCAAAGTGACAATGTTGGAAATTTTGCAAGAATTAATGCACGGTGTTCAAAAGTATTCATGTTTTCAAAGAAGGGGGTGTATTGAGGGGAGTGCTTGGCCCCCCTCCCCGAAGGTGTTTAATTTTTTTTTTATGTTTTTGGGTAAAATGCGACTTACATTGGGAAAAAAGATGCTTTAATTTGATAAAAATGCATCAACTTACAAAATATAAAATGCTGTAATTTTTCTTCTACTTTTCTTTTCATTCACTTTTATTTTGTTCTGGTGGATTTCAAAAACTTCCATTTTTCGTGCCCCCCCCTTTCCGAAAAAAATTCAATGTATGTCCCTGTCTCAAAGTTACACCGTTTGTCTAAAATAATGAAAGCTTTGATATCATGCATTCATGGTCCTCAGGCTGAAAATCCCTTCAGCATGATGGATGAAATTATTGTCATCTGAGGGTATAAAATAAGAAAAGAAAGAAAGAAAGAACAGAAACAATGAATAGATGGAAAGGGAAAGATATCAGCTGAAAGAAAAATTAAGCAATGGATGCTGTGCAGCCGCAGAGTCAACAAAAGACAAATCTGGCAGTGGAACTTGCTAAAAAGAAAGAAGTGTACTCGCAGGAGGAAACTTGACAAAACCAAACAAGAAGAAGAAAACCTGTGTCTGAACAAGGCCGTCTGGAAAATACTAGGCCATAACATTAGAAAAATGAGTTCCCTCTTTTAGTGACGTCACGTGGAAACCAAGGCTTCCGACTGGTTTCCGATGCTGTCGTGTGTGACGTCAAACACGACACCCACGTTTCAGTACGTGTAACATGAGAGTGACGTCACAAATGGAGTAAACTCATCTCTCTAATGCCTTGTGTTTTCTAGACTGCTTTGGTTTGAAGCAGTGTCTTTTAAACCCATATTATTTTGTTGATTAAGTCATTTTTTTATTGTGAATACAGTGGTGTACTCAATTTTAGTATTTACAGTAAAAGTCCGATGTACGAGAGCTTACAAAAATCGGAAAAATTGTTGTTATAGCGGACTTCTTATTATAGCCGAATCATACAAATACTACGTACATGTACGTACTACATAACACATCAAAATAACAGTACTATATAATAAAGAAAAAAAAATATAAACAGGACTTATTATATACCTGATGTTTTTTTTTTAACTCAAGATTAGTAGGATTTTTACAAAAAAAAAAAAAAAAAAAAAAATCAAGCGTCTTTTGTCTCCTCTTTGACATTGATGTTTTGTAACCTGTAACTCTCGACTTTACGGAAAATTGCCGTTTTTTCAATAGGTGCATTTGACGCATTATGAAATCGTCCGATTGTGTTTAAAGCTTGTATGAGTTCTGATTGAGATGGTGCGCTTTATTTCTATACTCTTCATCCTCATCTTTTTCTTCGGAGCTTTCTTTTTCTGATTCCATGATTCAGACATGTCTTCCAGGGTACTACATCTTTGTCATTATTGGCATAGTCTTGAAAGCTAAACGGCAATCCTATCTTTTTGGTAATGATGCTCCATCCATCTGCTTTGTGTTCTACAGGTTTGTCCACAACGATTTTCGTATTCAAATCATACTTGGTAATGAAGCCAGCATGTCTAAAGCATGCTTCAATGTGCTTTCCTGGCAGTTCTTTCCGTACCATTCCAAGAGCTTTAATGGCCTCAAGGACGTTTCATTTCACTGGTTTTTCATCTGCTGACGTCCGCCTGATCACGTCATTTACCAGAATGGTCCGATATCTTAGCTTTATTAGTTTCATAAATCCTTGATCAAGAGGCTGAAGTTATACTAGTGCAGTTAGGTGACAATAATATCAGTTCAATGTTATGCAATTGAACATCTTTGGGACTTAAGTGTGCAAGACAGTTATCGATGAATAGCGCTATTTTTATGTTCTCAAGCCTCGTTACAGCAGGAGTTCTGCATATTTACAGCTCGTAATACATAAAGATCTTTCCTATCTTTAACATTAACAAATTGACGGTGTATTTTGAATCTCTCGTAACAGCGGGATTCTCGCTATAGCCGTACTTGTAATATCGGACTTTTACTGTATATATGTATATATTAATGCATTACAGGGAACAATTCCGTCTTGCTCTTGCCGCGTTATATTGACACTTTCTTGCCGCGTTTTCTGATTTTTAACCCTGTTAAAAAGTTCAGCTTTTTTATCTCAGTCAGCCTCATGTATGCAAACGCCCTCAAATGGCAATTGGCGTGACATATTGGCAAAAGAACTGAGAACCGTTGGATAATTGAAATACTAGATTGGATACCAAGAGACAGAAAAGGACCACATGGGACATTGATCGATGAAATTCGAACGCATGTCTTAGTGACACGAATTTTTTTTTCAAGACAGGATTGGGAAAGAGACTGAGGGAGATCTTCATCCACAGTGGATTGAAAATGGTTGATATGCGATCATGATGATGTAGAGATCCCCATTTTTTGTATAGCGGTGTAAAATATCTTAAAAATCAGTCTCATCATGAGTGGTGAAAAGTATTAAAAGTGTAGTGCGCTGGCTCGGTGGCCGAGTTGTCTAATTCGCTGCCTTCTGACCATTCGAGATGGGCCCGGATGCTAGTCTTGGATGAGGAATCGGTGGTCTAACGGTACTGGTTATCTCCGCTCCCTGGAACCAGTGGCCTTACATTAGGGGCAGGCGATTGCTTTTTATAAGCCTTAAGAGTTCATCATAAAGGTCGTCAAATGCAGAAACAAACGAAAACAATAAAAAATAGTAGCGTAGTGTGTAAGAGTATTTATTTGTCAAATGTTTGGGAAGTTCTTCCTCCGTTTTGTTCTCATTCTATAGGTTTGTGATAAATTACAAAAATGGTATATTAAAAGCTTCATTTCGTTAGACTTTCGGTGCGAGGTTAGAATCAGTATGAAAGTACACCTATAAAAATTTGTCGATCGACAGTTCTCGTATTGACCGCAGTATTCGCCATTTGAGAATTCACGGTTTCCTTTACGAGTTGCCTGATCCCTAACGTAAGTTTCTGATTCGTGTTATATTCGTTAGTTTCTTTTAACATTAGTTCACTTGCAGTTCAAATGTAAAAAAAAAAAAAGGTCCTCTTAAGCAACGATATTTTTTCTCCAATAGTTTTCCAGATCTTGACTTTGCGGCGAAGGAGGAAATAGAAAAGGCAATCCGAAACCGAACCGTGATTTATGTTGCTTCTTACATATCGGATTTTTTTTTCTGCTATTCGATAAAACTATTTAAAGCTCTTTAAATGTCCTTCTTGCTGTTTCTCCGAACATGTCAGCTCAGTGACAACATATGTAAAAGGGGAGTAAGTTCTTTTGTTAAAACCGTTTCATCTGAATTCGCGCTTCAGTTCCATTGATTTAAAAAAAAAAAATCAGAATTAGTCGGAAGTTTACGTTTTTCAATGTGGAATGGCATCGATGTGATTTGTCTTTTTTCATGTGCTCCAAACTGCTTATGCCTTTTCGACTTGTAGACTTTACGCTTACTCCAATAAGATTATTTATCTATTGCAGAAAGTACCTTTCTGAATTTATGGTAAAGAAATATTTTTGGTGTTTAAGGGGATATTAATAAATTGTGTGTCATAGTGGCTTGGATAAAATGATGGATTCTTCAGCAATCGGTACTTCCACGTATAAGAAACCTTTCCAAATTTTGAAACGTGGTGACATTCGTGAATAACGATGTGTTTCACTTGCTGGTTTTGATATTACATTTTTCTATTTTTTTCTTTTTCTTAAAATGTTTTGATAGATTTTTCTCTGGGATCCACATTTCATAGTTAGGAATTCTTACGGTACAAAATATATTTTTCAGTACGCACCGAAACGGAACAATGGAAAAGTAATATATGAAATGTGGTGGAGTGTAATCTTAATCCTTTGGATTGCTGTTTCAATAAGTAAAACATTCCATCGCATCACAGCAAAATAAAAAAATAAAAAAATTCGGCCCTATAAATAGTAAGTAGTACAATGCAGTGTCTTAGAAAAAAGATTTTACGACTTGAAATGACTCAGATTTATTTATTTTAGCGCTTTGGAAGCAGTGAGGGCGAAGGTGCCCGAAGGATTTTCTCCCGTGTTTCATAGTCCATGTGGTGGTCCAACATCGCTGGCAGTGCAGATTAAAAACGAATCTGAAAAGAAAGTTAACTACGAACGAAGAGCATCGTGTGTTGTTTGCAGTTTACGTGTATTGAGGCTCCACTGTATCTAGCCGCAGATGGTAACAGTTGCAACAGGATATTGCATACACTAAAGAAGTGTGTTGGGAGAGAGAGAGAGAAGAGAGAGAGAGAGAGAGAGAGAGAGAGAGAGAGAGAGAGAGAGAGAGAGAGAGAGAGAGATCGTCTTTCCTAATGGCAGTGCACATGGTGCATGTCGATATGTTGCCTCTAGTCACTCAAAGACTCTTTTTTTTTTTTTTTTTTTTTTTGTAGCTCCAGGTTCTGGTTTCTTGGAGGGAAGAAAATGAAAGGATGGGGAGAGTAAAAATTTTTTTTTCGTTCTTGTATCTTCCGCAAATTCTATCTCCGTGTCGTTTACGCCACCTGATATACGATGCTTTTCGTGGATAGCACAGAGTAAAAAAAAAGGAGTATTTTTAAGGAAGGTGTAATTTTATTTTCTGCGATGTGCTTTGGAGCGGCGGAATGCCTTTTGAAAGATAGCCGTACATGAAGGTGCGTGCGATAGCGAGTAGCCTTCTTGCTTGCTTCTTCGTCTCGTTGAGCGGCGGTCTCACGAAATTTTTTGAAAGGTCGTCTAAGAATGCTCAGATCTGTTTCATGACTTCTCCGAACGACCACTGTTTTGGAAAAGTGGTTGGGAGCAAAATGGCCACTTTTGCTTACTAGCTCCTATGGAACGTGAAATGATATTCGTGCTCTTTAGCACTTGGTGTTTTAGAATTGCGTTCCAGCGTCTGGCGTTTCTTGATTGCAAAAGTTGTCGCACCTAGCAACTTTTTGTTTAACGTGAACTGTTATCGAGAAGGAGCAGACCATGTTTTTTTAGAATCAATTTGCATTTAGAAGTGAGTTTGCGTCTATCAAAAATAACTCAGGGCAGAATTCTGAAAACTGCGAGATTTGATCTAGATGAAATCGAAATTAACAACCGTCTACGCACGATTTAAAACACATCCGATTCAAGAATTAAGACTTCAATAGCATTACATTTAAAAAAACCAGCCATTAGATCTTTCGGATCGTAACGTACGATCCATCATCAGGTGTATGACAATACGAGGTTGAACCTGCCTTATATGATGGAATCGCGTTGGGGTCAGTGACGCAAAAGTGGGAGAGTTCATTTTGAGGCAATGTCGAACGCGAATGGAAAATATTCTGCAGCACTACGCTTTTGGGCTGTCAACTGGAATGTGAAATTGTACGATAGCGTCTATGTAAATGTATATAGTACGTTGATTTCAGGATTATGCATAGATATCTGATGCCGTCCGTGTAGAAGCCTGAAGTACTGCTTTCTGCGGAATCGTGATCATTTCAGGAATGTTATCATTACGTGTTTTTTCTCCACTGGAGTGTATGAACAAACTTTCGGTAAATCTGAGTTGTTATCTTGAAGTCGGTACATTGAGGATCGATATTTGCCCATACATTGGAACGTGTGAACCTTTGTTAACTAGGCGTGACATCGCTGTAGCGTTAGATTTCATTTTGACATCAAACTTGTGTTCTGCAATCCTGGTGCTGAGATCCCGGATAGTTGATCCTATATACAGAACTTGTCCTTTTCTGTAGGTTGAGTGGCCCGCAGAGGAATCTAGTAAATTCCATGTTTTTGCATTTCATCGACTGTGTCCCGGCTATTCCTAATCAGCGATAACAAATTCTTGGTCGTTTCCCCGAATTCAACTAGATGTTTCTTGCATATCTCTTTTAGTGTTGCTCTTGGATCATACACTAGGGATCCCACAAACCTCTTATTCAGTCTAGTAATTGGTTGTAGGTTAGTAAATTTATATTTTGAAAGTCCCTCGAGAATGCCAACCACCACCCGAGTGGAATAGTTATGTTGTGCCGTAATGTCAAAAATTCTTTTTATTTCTTGACGACGTAAGTATTGGTTTGACGAGTGCGTAAACATCCTCTTTAGAAGCAAGTAGATTGCAAGTAATTTATTATTATTACCTGCGAGATCCGAGTCCATCCAACCCTCGGGCTGGGCCTGTACCAGAAGGTTTAACATTTTGCTCTTGGTTTAAAGAAAAATCCTTTCAACTCACAAAGCGAAGCGAAGTTGCCCCCCCCCCCCCCATTACTTCAGTGAAAAATTCCGGGTTCAGTTGGGCCAGACCCTGTACTGGAAGGTTTGGTATTTTGCTTTTGGTTTAACTGTTTAAACTGCCGATGTATCTGAACTAAGTGGTTCCGGAAATATTCTGAGCTCCCCAAACAGAATAAATGTTCACATGGCGGCCGGAGTTTACGAAAGCTACGTCAGAACAATTCTCCCCCTACATCTGAGCAGCACCGACCATAAATGTATCATTAGTGTAAAGTCTTTTATCCTGTTCTCCGTCATCCAAGGCACGTGAAGAAGGAACAGTCTCCCTGACACAGACATCATAACACTGAATAGAAAAAAAAATACTCAAATATCTATCTCTAGTCAGTGGATTAGCCCCCCGCCGATCAATTTAAATAACAAAGAAAAGGGGTAAGTAATGTTTTCTGATGCGCAGGTTCACTTGTTGCATCCTTGTTAGGCCCAACTCTTGGCGAATATTTTCGTTCAAGCCGATTTCAGCCCAATTTCTGTTAAACCTCGAGTTAATTTCTCTCCAGTCTGTTAAAGAAAAACATTTCGACTCACAAAGCGAAGACTGGTTTTTTAAATAATTAGACAGCGGAGATCAGTGAGTAGAAGAAAAGGCATGGACCTGCATCCGTGTCGCCCCTGTGGCTTTTGACCATTCATCCGGTTTCGAATCTCGGTGAGGCATGGATGTTGTGTTTGCCTTACGGCAGTGGCTCTCTCCCTTCCTTTGAACCATTGACCTTAAATTAGAGACGGGCGACTGTTTACATAGCCCATCAAGTTACTCACGGTGGTCACTAATCGCTCCCTCCCCGCCTCCGAGAATAAAAGTATATCCGCCACCGGACGTTTTGATGAAACCGGCACGTGGGGCTGTAAGAAACAGGCCGGTTAGTTTCTTTAAAGGTCGAAATCAGTTCATTGGCGACAAATAATATGTGACAATATTTTTCCTTTTCCGAGAAAATGTTCGCACATGATGACTTCGTGATCAAAGTAAAGACACCCATGTGGTAATGGGCTGGTCATATTGCTAGAAAATCTGATCACTGTTGTACGACTGAAATACTAGATTGTTTACCAAGGGACAGGAAATGACCCAGAAGACCACGTGGTAGATGGGTGGATTGAATTCGAAAACATGCTGGAATGACCCCGAAGAGACAGACAAGATAGAAAGCTGTGGAAAATACCTAGGGAGAGCTTTACCCAGCAGTGGGTTGATGATGTGTGTTTGTGTGTGTTGCTAAGATTGTGATAGGCTGTTCAATTGCCAGTGTTTAAATATTCGTAAGCCAATCAATGTGGGCATTATGGGATAGTGCCTTGTCCTTCTGGAAGTATTGATTACCGCAGAGGTATAGAGCGACTCAAATAAAGTAGTCTAATGTAACGCATGAAGATATGGCCCACATCATCGTAGCACCACTAACCTGGGGAGTCGAGCTTATGCAAGATATATCCATGATCTTACGTTGTTGCCTCCAAATTCTTTCCCTCCCGTGCACCTCGGGCAGTTGAAAATTCGATTCGTTTGTTAGACAGCGGTGGTGCACCGATAGTTCTTCTGCTCTGGTAACTCACACGGAGCAGTGTACCGGCACCATTCGTTAGGATGCCGTTTAGTATTGTTCCCAATTCACATCCTCGCCATATGTTCGGCATCTGTTGGCCCAAATAGATCCGTTCACCTTAGGGGCCGACTGAACGTTTCCGACCCTACACGTCATCTCTCACTACCGGCGGTTTGCTTCGTCAACCACTCCCTTTGTCCTCTTACCAGTGTTGCACTTTAACGATCCCACAAGGGCAGCAGTGTTGTTTATACACGCACTATCATTTCAATGACCAAAATCACGTGACTTTCTGATTTCATCTCCACTGCCGTATTCCGAATTACTGCTGGAACTGTTCTCGTTCACTTGATTATGCAGCCATAGTGACATGACGACAACGGGTGACGTATCAGTTTACTCGTGTAAAATGGTCTGCTATTCGTAATTAATTAACAATTCAGTGTAGAAAGCAGTTCTGCTCTGTACAACATAAAAATGTTTCGAAAATGAAAACAACTACCCCCCCCCCCCTTTTTTTTACTAATTTCGAAGTGCTAAGCTACAATTATGACATTAAAAATTGGTTATTTGGCTTTTGCGAAGATGGAGCTCAGAAGTGTTAGCAGATTACTGCTGGAATCTGATGCGAGATTCTCCAAATGTAGTATGTATAAGCGGCAGGCGGATTGGTGTAGATTGGTGTGCAGTCAAAATGACGCAATGGGATAACTGACTCTATATCTTAAAAAACATAGTCAAACTTTTTGTTATCATTTTCCTGTTTAGCACCTGGATTTACATAATAAACGGTTGTTTGTGCTTACGAAACACACCGTAGTTCAAAATTTGTTGTTCGGGGTTGTCGCAGAAATCGTGTTAGTAAAATGTGTTCCACATAATGGTAAATTTATCATCGTGTTAGAAAATTCCACGTCAAATCAACAGCAATTAAATTTCCACTACCGCATCACGGATTCTTACACTTCTTCCCCAGCAATTAGATATTGTCAACATACGGAAATATCCAAAGCTTCAATTCGTTATTTCTGTTTCAGTAGATACAAAGTTTCGAAACTACGGAAATGTTGGCGCATCCGGGACTTCCCATTTTTTCTGCATAAAAGCGCAAATATATATTTAAAATAACAGAAATACAAATAATAAAATTATTCAGTAATTAATCGCGAGGAGTCCATTGATACAGTGAAGCAGTCGCAATTTCGCAATTTACAGCCACTTATTACTGGAAAGGTGCAGACTAATCGCCACCAGACGAACCACCCATGCCTTATCCATGATTCGAACCCAGGCCCATCTCGGGCGAAAAGTTTGAAGTCAGCGACCCCTCCCCCTTTTCTTTTTCATCAGTTAAAATAAAAAGTCCGGGGGAGGGACTGGGCTAGAAGTTTGCTGCTAGATTAAAGAAAGAACATGTCGGTTTGCAAAATGGGGACTGACTTGTAACATAATAACTTGTTCCTCATACGAATAAATCCTCTCAGCACCACGGATTCAAATTAGCAAAAATGAATGAAATTTCATTCCCTGAAAAAAAAAAAAAAAAAAAAAATTAAATTATACTTTAATTTCTCAAAAGTCCTATGGTTTAAGAAACATGTATGTTCTTCAACAGAAATGTCACAATCTTACAGTCCCTGCTTTCCCTTTCATTACCGCCGATATTCCTGTGCCCATCTACTTGAAAAACCGAATTCTGAAGAGTTGACATAAAATTTTATTCACTCTGTGATTTTTTCCGTTGTATTTAATTGCCCTTAAGAATGTGTAGGGGTGACGAAGACTCCAAAAATGGGAAACAAAAGCTATTTGGCTGCGTACGGCCTAAAAGATATCTGTATGGCCAAGACCATTTGGATATCGATCTTTTACTTTTAAAAACTGAATTTCAGTTTTATTTTCTCATTCACGTCGGAATGACCTGATGGAGTATGGTGAATTCCAATTGTACTTCCTTGTGCCTAGACTTCGGAAAAAGCTGATGAATAATGTGTCGGTGCATAAAGAGAGTTCCCCACGTTTGGTTGAGTCCGCCACTTTTTAGATGCGGACTGTCCCTTGAGGCCTTACCTCCTCCCTCTTTATCCGGTATTCTCTGGTGGTCCGACGCGCTGGTGTGCGTGCTTCACAGGAACTTCGGCATGCCAGTTATGTATGAGTTGGAAGGAAATATCCAGGACTTGGAATCCTTCTCTACATCTCTTATCGTTGAAGTTTTAGTGTCTGTGCTGTTTGTTTTCATTTCAGATGTAGATTTTTTTTTTTTTAAAGATACACCCGTGCTTACCTCTTGTCTTTGCTGTTTCCTCACAGATCGATGTGCTGTTTTGTTCCTGATATCCTGTTTTTACGGATTGCATAATTCTTTGCTCCGTTTTGTCAGCAGTTTAGTAATACCATTGTTAGTATCTTGTTTCTCCAGTTCTCCATCAGTAGCTGCGTGGTTTTTTTCACTGTCCTGCTTGCTTTTGTCACGTTTCCTTCATGCGGTCGGTTCCTCTTCCAAGTCAACAAAAGGGTGCAGTATTGTGGAACGTAAGGTAGCCAGCAGAGGTGAGTTCGGGCTCAATTTTAGGAGCCCGAAGTATGCCAGTCCGAGCCCGAATTTTATATTTCAAGATAGAACCCGGGCCCGAAAGAGCCCGAAGACTATGATGAACCTGATTAGACATTTAAAAAAATCTCCTCAAGACTTCCACTCTTTCCTCCCGGTGCAATTAAGCGATGTCTTTCTCAGCTGAGGAGTGGGAAGGGATGTCTGTCTATTTCTATAGTTTCTTTGACCATTCATTCTTCCTGAAATGTTTCTTCTCAGCTGAGGAGTGGGAAGGGATGTCTGTCTATTTCTATAGTTTCTTTGACCATTCATTCTTCCTGAAATGTTTCTTCTCAGCTGAGGAGTGGGAAGGGATGTCTGTCTATTTCTATAGTTTCTTTGACCATTCATTCTTCCTGAAATGTTTCTTCTCAGCTGAGGAGTGGGAAGGGATGTCTGTCTATTTCTATAGTTTCTTTGACCATTCATTCTTCCTGAAATGTTTCTTCTCAGCTGAGGAGTGGGAAGGGATGTCTGTCTATTTCTATAGTTTCTTTGACCATTCATTCTTCCTGAAATGTTTCTCCTCAGCTGAGGAGTGGGAATGGATGTCTGTCTATTTCTATAGTTTCTTTGACCATTCATTCTTCCTGAAATGTTTCTTCTCAGCTGAGGAGTGGGAAGGGATGTCTGTCTATTTCTATAGTTTCTTTGACCATTCATTCTTCCTGAAATGTTTCTTCTCAGCTGAGGAGTGGGAAGGGATGTCTGTCTATTTCTATAGTTTCTTTGACCATTCATTCTTCCTGAAATGTTTCTTCTCAGCTGAGGAGTGGGAAGGGATGTCTGTCTATTTCTATAGTTTCTTTGACCATTCATTCTTCCTGAAATGTTTCTTCTCAGCTGAGGAGTGGGAAGGGATGTCTGTCTATTTCTATAGTTTCTTTGACCATTCATTCTTCCTGAAATGTTTCTTCTCAGCTGAGGAGTGGGAAGGGATGTCTGTCTATTTCTATAGTTTCTTTGACCATTCATTCTTCCTGAAATGTTTCTTCTCAGCTGAGGAGTGGGAAGGGATGTCTGTTTATTTTTATAGTTTCTTTGACCATTCATTCTTGCTGAAATGTTTCGGAGGATCGGGCATGAGGAAAAATCGGGAGGCACAACAATCTACGTCGTACGTTGCTCAACAGAATTAGTAGGGAGGTGCCACGTGGAGGTCGGGAGCAAAATTTCGTCAGCTCGCTATCTACTATCTATAGTTTTTAAAGAAACTTTTCCTTTAAAGAAATTCAGTAATTCATGGCCTATGGTATTTGTTACCCAAGCCCGGAATGAATAGTCCTGCCGAGTTCCCACTCCCATCTAAGACCAATTGCCGAAGATTCTATTTAACAACTAGAAAGTGTAAAAAAGAAAGTATAGTGTGTTAAATCATGCAAAATCACATTAAAAGGAAAAGGAAGAAAATTGTCTCCCTCTCTCAGAGCCCGAGCCCGAACTCCAGTAAGTATCATGCAGCCCTGCTTGACTTCAGGCTTTCGGGCTCGGCCCGTCTCTCAGCACTGGTGGCCTAGCCAGCCCACAACGTCTTCGTAGAACACAAGGACGGTATGAGTCAGCGTCACACTCCTTCTGTGTCCTTTCTGTTAAGCATTACTCCCGCGCTGAGTGCCCCCCCCCTTAGGTAGCAATATTATGTTGGTCCAACCGTGGGATTTCAACGGTCGGCCCAGCGACGAGGCGACTCGGCGGCCAACAATTGGATATGTGTTGGTTCAACGGTTGGACCCACATTGGAAAACTGTTGCAAACAGTTTTCCAATGTGATCATGTGTTCTTGGACAACCATGGTTGGTCATGTGTTGTTGGACAACCATCGGACAACCATCGGGCAACAGTTAAGTGGTCATTTGTTGATAAATGGTTGGTCATGTGTGGTTGGAAAAACCGTTGGCCAATCTTCGATAAACAACGCAACCTTCGCCCAACGCTGCCGACGCAAAAATATCATTGGGCCAACCGTTGGCCATTGTCAGTGTGCTACTTGTCCCCCCCCCAATATTTGCGGCTTTACGAACTAACCGAAGCTCAATGCATCGTCAAGTTGGGTAGAAAAGAATCGGGGTGGGCCTAACTTCGAAGAAATACTTTATCTACGGCTACGTATCCATTTCCTCGATTGTCAATTTGTGTTGCGAATGTTGGGAGAAGTCGTCTATCTCCCACCACCCCCTTTCCATGTTACTTACATTTCCCAGCTAGACAGTCTACAGCCGAAAGTGAAAGGCTCTTGATTATCTTCTCATGCCAAACCTATTTCTAAAGCGCTTTGTAATTAAAAATAAAAATAAAAAATGGTAAAATAGGTCGTTTCTGAGAATCAAGGTTGGCCTTACGCAACCTTGATGATTCTCAGAAGCGACCCCTTTCAAATTTTAATTGTTATCCGTCCCTTACTCTCTCTAACCTTGGCACCCTCTTTCGTTGATCACCCGGGAAAGAAAGTAACAGCCGCCCCGCCCCGGTGGCGCAGTGGTCTAAGCGATGGCCTCTGATCATTCGTCCGAACGGGGTCCGGGTTCGAATCCCGGTGAGGCATGGATGTTGTGTTTGTCTTACGGCACTGGCTCTCTCCCTTCCCTGGAACCAGTGACCCTAAATTAGGGACGGGCGACTGCTTATAGCCCATTGAGTTGCTCACGGTGGTCGTTAAACCTCCAATCAAAAAAAAAAAAAGAAAAAAGAAAGTAACATCATTCACATTACAACTAATTAAAGGTTCAATCGTGTTTACGTTGACTTTCTATGTAGATCTCTGGCCGTCTTAACATGATCTTATTGGATTCAAATAATACAGTTGACTGTTTAAATAATTTAATGTGATGAAGGTTAATATTTATATACAGTAAACATTAGACCTTTGAGGTCCGCAACGGACCTGAAAGGTCTAATGTTTTCAGTACTGTATATATTAATATTAACCTTCATGACATGAAATTATTTAAACAGTCAATTGTATTATTTGAATGCAATAAGCTCGTGTTAAGACGGCCAGAGAGATCCATATAGAAATTCACATTACAAGTTTTACATTTTGGAAGGCTCATGACAGAGGGCGATGAAAGAAGGCTGCAGAAGGCCGTTAGATGGATTGGCAAACTTCGGAAAAGATTGCTTTTGCGCGTGATAACTAAAACTCACTCGGTAGTTTGTAACGCATTTTGAAATATTAACCGCATTTCAGTTGCCAGTTTGTATCGCAACTGTATGAGATTATCTGATCAACTTGCATTTCTGTACAGATATTTGTGAAGGTGATCCAACATTAACAGTCATTTTCCATTCAGGTCAGCACGTTGTCTCTCATGCTTAACTTATACAGGAAAGCGAATTTGCGTATATTGTCATCGTGAATATCAGCGATGTATGGCGGAGTGAGGTGCGTTAATTGTATTCACGGCGACGAGTGGAACGAAAACATATGAAATAAATGGCCCACTCGCACTGTCCACAGTGTCATGTTGAACGATGACGTAGCATTAATTCTGGTGTCATTGGTCCTCTGCTCTGACCCTAAGAGTCATTCAAAGTTCCGTAAGCGATAAATCTGTTACCTCGTGCGATAGTTTAGGGAACTTGGCGAAGAGTACATAGAACAACAGCATCCCGTAAGAATTTGAACTATTGGTTACGAATTTGAACTATTGACTGCGACGTTTGAATAAAAGTGAATTATTGAACTATAAGTGAATTATTGAATATTATAAATTATATTAAATATTATAATTGAATAAGTGAATATGTTGAATTATTGAATAAGTGAATATGTTGAATTATTGAATATGTTGAATAAGTGAATATGTTGAGTTATTGAATATGTTGAATTATTGAATAAGTGAATATATTGAATTATATATTGAATTATTGAATATATATATATATATATATATATATACTTAAGAGCAAAACTGAAGACTAAGGAAAAAATTTTAGAATTTAAAACGAAGGGTGCAAAATAACCTGAAAATCAAAACGCGCAACGCAGCAGTTTTGAAAATTCAGAATTCACATTCTATAAAGAAGATACCTAAGCAAAAAAATACATATATAATTTTGACTCACACCTAGTACAACATAGAAAAGGTTATGTATCTACCTGTGCGAGTAAAAGGAGAAAAGATAAAAAAATAAAATAAAACAACTGAATGTAGAAGGTGTCGAGAATACTGAGCCTTGGCTTTATCAAGGACCAGCAAAAACTCTGCATTTTCTCACTTCCACAAAGACCTAGTTGGAAATGGGTTTCTGCAAGGCCATAGATGCAAGTAACATTCCCACCTAAAATAGTTTAAAAAATATATATATAAGTCATGTCCTCCGTAGAGTAGCATGACCTAGCACTAGTTAACAATTTCGCTTGCATCCATTAACCTTCATGGCCCGACCCATGCTCTTCATCTGTTACTATTAAACAGAGAGAAGAAGATTAAAGAGAACTCAAGCTGTGAGAGTGACATAATAATTAGAAATGATTTTCAGCTATAACGAAATTCCAAGTTCGTTTGAGAGAGAATTTAAACCTGAAAAACAATGCAAAAGAAATCCAAATTTTACATTGCAATTAAAAAAGGAAATGTTAATTTATAACGAACAGATTTTTGAAAGAAAACTTGAGTCTAAAAAACCCCCTACTCTACAACTTATGACAGCACGAAAACGAGAATAAGTTAAAGATAATAATTAACTAAAGAAAACTTTGTGAAAGTTATATACCTTAAACAGTTAGTTGCAATATGTACAAAGTATTTCAGCAGTGCTTTAAGTGCATAATTAATTAGTTATTAAGAACTTAACTACTTTGAAAAAACAGCGCATAGACAGCGCATAGAAAAGGAACAAGCTTAGCCATCTTCTGTTCCTAGGTACCCCAAAAGACGCTCAAAGTTACAAAGAAAAGTAAGAGTTAAAACCCGCAAAAATGTTAACAGACAAACCAATGCTTAAAAGCTGAAAAGCTAAAAAACGACAGAGGAAAGGGTACATGAAGTACAAACATTGAACTTATAAAACCTAGAACCCAAAAACAGGGAAGAGAGCTTACCTCTTGTGTGACAAAAACTTTTCTCCTCACAAGAGAAGAACATGGCTGACCTCTTCCGCCACTCCCTAGACGCTGGGGGGCAGTGAGGGTGGGGCTGATGGCCTCCTCATACAGCAAGAAACCAACGCGCGGAGATTTTAACCAGTGAAAAAATATATAAACTTAAGACTGTGGATCTGAATGATCAGAATGAGCAGAATTAACTCTCCAGAATACATGAGAAATATTATAAAATACACGAGCAGTTTATTTAATAATCTTTGCATGTATTAAATCACCTTAGTGAGCTTCTATAGATTAATCAGAATCTTATTAATTTTAATGTTGGTTTTACTATTTTTAGTATAGCTATCCTAGTGATGAATAACTAGTTTTCTTTTTTATTTGTTTTTATTTTCTTTTATAAACAGATTTTTAAGTTTTTTTGTGATTTTGTTTATATTATTTAATTTTTTGTTTTAATAGGACCGTCATATCCATAGCACTAAGGTTCCTTTAGGTAGTTAATAGGCATCCTCTAGCCAACTTCCTTACGGCTTTGATTGGTCAGAATCATATTATTAACTGTGTAGAAAATTAAAGCAGATCTGCCAACCTTACTCTATTATTCAGAATAATTTTTCTTAAAGTTCTTTTGATGAAAGAAGAAGGAATTTCGTTCTCTAGAAAACTTTCTAATAGTATATTAATGTGGTAATTGAAGTCCAAATTGTTGCTGCAAATTCTTGAAATTCTTAGGACCTGAGAAATTAGTACATTCTCAATTACTTTGGTTGAAATGTTATTATTCCAGTGTAGATATTTAATTACTTTGAAAGGAAAATTAACTCTTTTATCAACTCCTCTCTCTCTCTCTCTCTCTCTCTCTCTCTCTCTCTCTCTCTCTCTCTCTCTCTCTCTCTCTCTCTCTCTCTATTGAATTATTGAATATATATATTTATTGAACAGAGTTATTTCGCACATCAAGCAAAGTTGATTTTGCTAACCTGCTAAAAACTCTGGAAAGCTTTAAAAATACTTACAAAATTCTTAAGTCCTTCAAGCACTCTGTCCTTAAAATTTTTTTCAAATTCTGGAATGAAACTGCTGACCATGTTGATAAGCATGTTTTTGCTTTGGTTCTGGACATTCTTAAACATATTCTTAAAGATAAAATTTCTCTTAAAGAATTTTCCAGTAATTTTGTTACCATCAGGTTCCTAAATAAAGCCTACGGTAATCTCAATGTAAGGAAGCTGTTCTACAATAATGCAATTTTTTTCCCATCCACAGGCACCAGTCTATTGTAAGTTTTAAATATGTTAAGACCTTAGGGTCAATAGTTAAAAACTACAAACTTAACTCTTCGAGCTACATTCCTGTAATTACTACATGTTCTTGTGATGAACATAAAGAAACAGTTCACTATGATAAGAATTACAACCATATTATCACCGGAAACTTGAGTTTTGTTGAAAATGAAAAGCTTAGGAATTTATTAGAGTATGGCTCTAAATTCAGACCTTCCTTCACAATTTCCAAAGAAAGGATTCTTGAGAGCTTCACTCAAGATGTTAATAGGTACATCGTAAAAACCAGTTTAACGTTCAATCAGCCTATTGAGGCCTTCGCAGAATGGAAATATAATATAATCAATAGCTTCACCGGTGAGTTGGCAGGTCTGGACTTTTGTTTCGACAGAAATCTCTTTTTCTCTGGAGAAGCTAAAAGGTCACTCTCCAAACTACAAGACCAATTTATTTTTACCACTACGGATAAAGCTAGCAATAATTTTGCAATTATCTGTAAGAAGTTCTATTTTGAATTGTTAACTATGGAACTCAATAATAGAGTAACATACGAGCCCGTAAGTTATTCTACCAAGCAGATAGAAAATCGGTTTAAGGCATTCTTCAAGAAACTTAAAATTCCACAAACTAGAAGATATGAGCCTGAATTTCCATTTCTTTTTGCAACGGTTAAGTTTCATAAGGATCCTGTGAAGTTCAGGTTCATAGCTAGTGGAGTAAGGAGTCATAAAAAGAAAATAGATCTTGCTTTTGAAGATGTCTTAAAGAAGGTATTGAAACACATTAGAAACTGTTCCAACTTGATGTACAGAGATTTTTGGATAATTAATAATAATGCAGAAGTAATTTCTACTATACTCAAAGTTTGTCCCCTAGATATTAATAGTTATGATTTTGAAAACCTATATACTAATCTGCCTCTATCAGATATAATCACTACCTTTAAAGAGCTGTATGCAGAATTTAAACTTAACCAATTTGTTGATGTAGGAACTTGGAACTCTTATCTCAATTGCTGCATAAAAAATAACCATATCTTATATAATAATACTCTCTATAAGCAAGTGAACGGTATTCCTATGGGAACATCAACGTCCACGAATATCGCTAATCTATTCCTGTTCTTTAAGGAATATAAATTCATTAAAAATCACCCCACCTGCTCAGATAACTACCTTTACACTTTTAGATATTTTGATGATCTGCTGTGTATCAATAATTCAGAAGTTATAGAGAGTGATTTTGATAATATCTATCCTAGCTCTCTTAACTTATGTAAAACCAACCACAGTAATCAGGAACTTGAGTTCCTAGACTTAAGCATTAAGCTCAACAGAGGTAACCCATCTATTAGGCTCTTTGATAAAAGAGTTAATTTTCCTTTCAAAGTAATTAAATATCTACACTGGAATAATAACATTTCAACCAAAGTAATTGAGAATGTACTAATTTCTCAGGTCCTAAGAATTTCAAGAATTTGCAGCAACAATTTGGACTTCAATTACCACATTAATATACTATTAGAAAGTTTTCTAGAGAACGAAATTCCTTCTTCTTTCATCAAAAGAACTTTAAGAAAAATTATTCTGAATAATAGAGTAAGGTTGGCAGATCTGCTTTAATTTTCTACACAGTTAATATGATTCTGACCAATCAAAGCCGTAAGGAAGTTGGCTAGAGGATGCCTATTAACTACCTAAAGGAACCTTAGTGCTATGGATATGACGGTCCTATTAAAACAAAAAATTAAATAATATAAACAAAATCACAAAAAAAGCTTAAAAATCTGTTTATAAAAGAAAATAAAAACAAATAAAAAAGAAAACTAGTTATTCATCACTAGGATAGCTATACTAAAAATAGTAAAACCAACATTAAAATTAATAAGATTCTGATTAATCTATAGAAGCTCACTAAGGTGATTTAATACATGCAAAGATTATTAAATACACTGCTCGTGTATTTTATAATATTTCTCATGTATTCTGGAGAGTTAATTCTGCTATTTCTGATCATACAGATCCACAGTCTCAAGTTTATATATATATATATATTTTTTTTTCTCTGGTTAAAATCTCCGCGCGTTGGTTTCTTGCTGCATGAGGAGGCCATCAGCCCCACCCTCACTGCCCCCCAGCGTCTAGGGAGTGGCGGAAGAGGTCAGCTATGTTCTTCTCTTGTGAGGAGAAAAGTTTTTGTCACACAAGAGGTAAGCGCTCTTCCTTGTTTTCGGGTTCTAGGTTTTATAAGTTCAATGTTTGTACTTCATGCACTTTTTCTCTGTCGTTTTTTAGCTTTTCAGCTTTTAGGCATTGGTTTGTCTGTTAACATTTTTGCGGGTTTTAACTCTTTCTTTTCTCTGTAACTTTGAACGTCTTTTGGGGTACCTAGGAACAGAAGATGGCTAAGCTTGTTCCTTTTCTATGCGCTGTCTATGCGCTGTTTTTTCAAAGTAGTTAAGTTCTTAATAATGTTTTGGTGGAAAAAAAAATTTGAATTTAGTTCATTTTGGGCATATTGAATTGATTGTTATTTATCAAAGGCGTTATATTTATGCTGGTATTGAAATTCATATGGAAATTATAGAAAAGTTTAATTTGTTAGATGGATGGATGCATTTCGAAACAAAAATATTTTCTAAGTACTAGAAAAGGCCATGAACATCCTAAACAAAAATGCATCTGAAAGTTTACATTCCACAAGAAGTTATTGGAAATGTTTGCGTTGTTTGTGTTCAAGCAGAGTTGAGTCACCTGAAAGTGCAAAAATAAGTGGATATTGTTGCATGTGTATGAAAATGTGTCACTATAAGTCATACGATAAAATGTACTCGTTCAATAACAACTTGTGGAGGCGGTGAAAGTCAATTTAAAAAGGTTAGGACAAAAATTGCAGTTATGAAATACCTTAGAAAACCAGGATTCGGATCGATAGCCTTAGTCAAGCTAAGGGGGAGTACATGGGACCAAGTCATGGAAGACAACAGCACACAAAAATTTTTCACACTGCACTCATTTTGAACTTTTTTTGAAAGGCTACTGCCTGTATTTATTATTTTTCTTAAAAAACTTAACCAGTTAATTTTAATGGACAAACAGATGGTATTTCCTTTTTTTCTTGTTTGCTTAAACACAGCAGTATAAAAACAGAATCTCAATTTTCTTTCTATTTCTATTTGGCCACTGGCCTTATGAACAGCACAACTTTACATATTTCAACACAGTTGGTTTGAACACTAGGCATGCATCCAAAATTATACCATGATTCACATAGCTTACAAAAAAAAAAAAATACTGGATTATTTTTAATTCCACAAGGGGGACAAATTCTGTTCTTTTGAAACGTACTCTCTTCTCTCTCACCCAGTTAGCTCAATGACCAATTTACAATTTTACCTTTATTGATTTAAATTTAAACAATCTTAGCAAACTCCGCAATCTCCCAGACCAGATTCAAAGACTTCAATTAAATTTACAGTTATTTTAAGAGCCACAAATTATACTTTAACAAATCTACTATCAGCAAGTAAACAAACCAAGTAAATTATCCTCAAAACAGAATTTACACTGAGCACAAGCATTAATTAACATTACATAACCTATAGAACTACCCTGAATGAACCTACTTCACTTATAAAGAAACCTCACTAACTAATCTTAAAAATTATCACTATTCATAACATCAACATAATTCAGAAATTCAAACAATCTTCTTGCACTAGCTTGCTCATAAAAATCACCTCACTCTGCACTTCACATAATAGCTCAGGATACTTAATAACTCTATACTGTAAACAAAAGCTCAAAATACCAATTAACTAAATTTCCAACCTAAATATCAAGTTCACTAACACCAACAACCAGAATTTAGAATTTTCATCCCTAGCACTACAGCAAATCATAAACAAATAAATTTAGATACTTTAAATCACCAAACAAACTTAAATTTAACACCTGCAGTGAATTACTGAGGTAGCGGTGAGGCAAATACTCTCAGTTCAGACACTACCCTGGGTTTTGAGAACCAACACAGGAAGAAAATACCAAGTCAGGCTGAAGGCGTGAAATTGGGTCGTGAATCCACTTTCAGCCTATGCAAAGGGAAAGGAAAAAATCCTCAAGTGTGACACATCATCATCAGGCACAGAATTTCCTCTAACATGATCTCACCACATTTCTTGAAGCAACGCTCGACCGACCCTCGCTGGCAGTACATATCTCCGTGAGCAGCGAAACTACTGGGGGGTTTGAAGACAAGTTTTCCCCCAAAAACCACGTCTTCAAGGATCTCCCCTTTTCAGAACCAATGCATGATCCCACCTTGATCAACCACGCCTGCAAGAGCCTGTCGTACTTCAACCCTAAATACTCCAGGCACATCTGGCCCAGAACTAACACACTATATCTCAGGAAAAATTCACTTATCTCTGTATATATCCCAAGAAATTCTAAATCACAACATCCACATATATCCCAGGAAAATTCACTTATCTCTCTATATCCCAAGAAATCCTAAAACACTATATCCACATATATCCCAGGAAAATTCACTTATCTCTCTATATCCCAAGAAATCCTAAATCACTATATCCACATATATCCCAGGAAAATTCACTTATCTCTTTCCACATATATCCCAGGAAAATTCACTAGCAAGGAAATTCTTCTGCACCATGGCAATGCGCAGGTCCACTTCAGACAATAACACTGACCATTTACATAACCCACTAAATATTTTCACCTTATTGAAAATTAAAATTCCATTTAGACTTTTAACCTTATAGTAAAAACAAGAAAATTTAGGCCAAAGAAAAGAACAATTAATACTGGAACTGGTGAGCAAAAGTGTGTCTTCTCAACCCATGATGTTCATTCTTTTTGTGAAAAAACTAAACTTGAGAACCTAAATACCTCAACTTTTATTTTGCACATATCGCATCCTGGTGAAAATTCCCTACTCAGAGCCCTCTGCCCTAGGACAAGTTCCCTGCTTGCCCTAAGATCACCCCTTTCCAATGGGAGATTAACACTCATCTGGAGCATGTAAAATACTGGTCCTCAAATAACACACCTACCATCTTAATTTCGACACTCAACACTCCAAGAATGTAAACAACACTTTAGGTTTCCAATTTCATCACACTATAATATGTTCCCAAAATTCCAATATAAATCATCCCATAATTTATCTTCACTCATAAAAAAAAAATAACTCAACGCTGTAAAAGACTAGAGAGAAATGTTTACAATTATTTTATCAACCACGACATCACAATAACACTGCTTTTCAATTATCACATGCCCAACTAAACTATTATCGATGCACCAAAATTTACTGTGCTCAAACAATAAACCAAATTTTTCCGATACATTAAAATTTACTGGCCTGGGAAGTTGCTAAACTACCAGACATGACAACACAAAAAAAAAAACATAAATGAAAGCATCTTCAACTCCCCTCTCTTTTTTTTTTGTCTTGCAATATATTTTTCCGACAGCCCCCAATTTTAAAATCAACTCGTTTTATAATTTTAAAGAAACCACAACATAATACAAAAAAAGAAAATGCCGAGAGAAATTTACCTTTAGGACTGGGGGCAGCAACACTTCCTGCCAAGCACACTAACCGTCGATAATAATAAAAAAAAAGGTTTCACAGCCTAATAATAGATAAAATGAATATAATAAAAAAAAAAAAAAAAAAACTCTCCCTCAGAGAACACCACTGTCCCGGTTGATTTTCACTTCACTTCCAAGGTGCTTTTTTTTTTTCTCTTTTTTTTTTTTTTCTTTCTCCAACATGAAATTTTGTTTTCCTGGTTGTGATTAAGACAAGCGAATTTTGCGCATGAATTCCCCTGCCTTTCAACCAGGAATTTTCTTCTAACGTATGTCATGGGAGAAAATTTTTGCATTAATTAATCTCTGATAAACCAACAGAAAGATTGATCAGGTCTCTCTGAAATTCACCAGAGGTTAAAATTTTCGCCATGACAATAACTAATTAATTATGCACTTAAAGCACTGCTGAAATACTTTGTACATATTGCAACTAACTGTTTAAGGTATATAACTTTCACAAAGTTTTCTTTAGTTAATTATTATCTTTAACTTATTCTCGTTTTCGTGCTGTCATAAGTTGTAGAGTAGGGGGTTTTAGACTCAAGTTTTCTTTCAAAAATCTGTTCGTTAAAAATTAATATTTCCTTTTTTAATTGCAATGTAAAAATTTGGATTTCTTTTGCATTGATTTTCAGGTTTAAATTCTCTCTCAAACGAACTTGGAATTTCGTTATGGCTGAAAATCATTTCTAATTATTATGTCACTCTCACAGCTTGAGTTCTCTTTAATCTTCTTCTCTCTGTTTAATAGTAACAGATGAAGAGCATGGGTCGGGCCAGGAAGGTTAATGGATGCAAGCGAAATTGTTAACTAGTGCTTGGTCATGCAACTCTACAGAGGACATGACATATATATATTTGTTAAACTATTTTAGGTGGGAATGTTACTTGCATCTATGGCCTTGCAGAAACCCATTTCCAACTAGGTCTTTGTGGAAGTGAGAAAATGCAGAGTTTTTGCTGGTCCTTGATAAAGCCAAGGCTCAGTATTCTCGACACCTTCTACATTCAGTTGTTTTATTTTATTTTTTTATCTTTTCTCCTTTTACTCACACAGGTAGATACATAACCTTTTTTATGTAGTACTAGGTGTGAGTCAAAATTATATATGTATTTTTTTGCTTAGGTATCTTCTTTATAGAATATTGAATTATTGAATATATGTATATATTCTAATTGAAAGAACTAATTGAAAGAGCGAGGGAATATGAACTTCCATTGTGCATGGCTTTTATCGATTATGAAAAAGCCTTTGATTCGGTGAAACCATCAGCAGTTACAATGGCTCTGAAATCCTGCGGTATTGAAGATGCATACATTAATATTATTAATAACATCTATGAAAATGTAAGTGCAAAGATTCGGCTGTTTGAAAATACAACACACATAAAAATTGGAAAAGGAGTGAGACAAGGTGACACCATATCTCCGAAGCTCTTTAATGCTACATTGGAAAATGTCTTTCAATCACTGAACTGGGAAAACAAAGGGATAAAGATTAATGGAGATTATCTAACCCACCTTCGTTTTGCTGATGACATAGTCATTTTTGCAACTACCCCATCAGAGCTACAGAGTATGATCCAGGAACTTGCTGACAAGAGTAAAGAAGTGGGATTAAAAATGAACTTTCAGAAGACAAAAGTGATGTACAATGCTTTTACAAGAAATGAAGATTTATCGATTGATGGAGAAAAGCTGGAGATAACAGACACATACGTTTATCTTGGACAGCAGATATCAAGTGAAGGTCACATTGGTGAAGAAATTAATCGGCGTACAAAACTTGCCTGGAGAGTTTTTGGAAGAAACAGCATAATTTTCAAGAGCAATATGCCATTATGTCTTAAAAGAAAAGTGTTTGATTCATGCACCCTTCCAGTGCTTATGTATGGTGCAGAGACGTGGACCTTAGCTAAAAGAGACATACAAAGGCTGCAGACAACTCAAAGAAGCATGGAGAGGTGCATGCTTGGTGTAACCAGGAGAGATAAGAAGAGGAACACGTGGATCCGAAGAATGACAAGAGTGGAGGACATCATGATCAGAGTTAAATCCCTGAAATGGCAATGGGCTGGACATACTGCCAGAAGAACAGACCATCGATGGACAGCCGAAATTTTAGATTGGATTCCAAGGGACAGGAAAAGACCCAGAAGAAGACCACATGGAAGATGGGTGGATGAAATTCGAAAGTATGCAGGAGTGACATGGAAGAGACTGGCACAAGACAGACCGTTGTGGAGGAAACTTGGGGAGACCTTCGTCCAGCAGTGGATTGATAATGGTTGACAATGATGATGATGATGATATATATATTCTATTAAGAATAGACCTAAGCAAAAAAAAAAATATATATATATATATTTTTGACTCATACCAAGTACAACATAGAAAAGGTTATGTATCTACCGGTGTGAGTAAAAGGAGAAAAGATAAAAAATAAAATAAAACAACTGAATGTAGAAAGTGTCGAGAATACTGAGCCTTGGCTTTATATATATATATATATATATTTTAAAACAATTTTTGGTGGGCTTATTACTTGCATCTATGGCTTTGCAGAAACCCATTTCCAACTAGGTCTTTGTGGAAGTGAGAAAATGCAGAGTTTTTGCTGGTCCTTGATAAAGCCAAGGCTCAGTATTCTCGACACTTTCTACATTCAGTTGTTTTATTTTATTTTTTATCTTTTCTCCTTTTACTCACACCGGTAGATACATAACCTTTTCTATGTTGTACTTGGTATGAGTCAAATATATATATATATATATATATATATATATTTTTTTTTGCTTAGGTCTCTTCTTAATAGAATGTGAATTCTGAATTTTCATAACTGCTGCATTGCGCGTTTTGATCTTCAGGTTATTTTGCAACTTTCGTTTTAAATTCAAAAGTTTTTCCTTAGTTTTCAGCTTTGCTCTTCAGTATATATATATATATATATATATATATATATATATATATATTATATATTGAATATAATTATATATTGGATATATATAATTATATATTGAATTATTAATATATTGGATATATATAATTATATATTGAATTATTAATATATTGGATATATATAATTATATATTGAATTATTAATATATTGAATTATTGAATAAGTGAATATATTGAAATTGAATAGTTATGTATGGAATTATTGAATAAGTCATATATTGAATTATTGAATAAGTGAATTATTGAATATTATAATTATATTAAATATTATAATTATTATTGAATAAGTGAATTATTGAATATTATAATCGTATTAAATATTATAATTATTATTGAATAAGTGAATATATTGAAATTGAATAGTTATGTATGGAATTATTGAATAAGTCATATATTGAATTATTGAATAAGTGAATTATTGAATATTATAATTATATTAAATATTATAATTATTATTGAATAAGTGAATTATTGAATATTATAATCGTATTAAATATTATAATTATTATTGAATAAGTGAATTATTGAATATTATAATTATATTAAATATTATAATTATTATTGAATTATTGAATAAGTGAATTATTGAATATTATAATTATATTGAATATTATAATTATTATTGAATTATTGAATAAGTGAATTATTGAATTATTTGAATAAGTGAATTATTGAATAATTGAATAAGTGAATTATTGAATTATTTGAATAAGTGAATTATTGAACTATAAGTGAATTATTAAATTATTTGAACTATTGGTTACGAATTTGAACTATTGACTGCGACGTACACACGGTACTCAAGCATCCCGTAAGAATTTGAACTATTGGTTACTGTTACCTCGTGCGATAGTTTAGAGAAATTGGCCCACCTCTGCTCCTTTGAATTGGCTTTTCCTCTATGCCGGGGTTACTTAGGAATTAGTTTAGTTTTCCTATAGACTTGACAACTACAGACAACGCAACTGTGTTTAAAATTTCAGCATTGAACTGGCTTTTAAATGCTATAAATTAACATGAAATTTGAGTTCTTACATTTCTGTTTTGAATTTATGTAGAAATACCCACCCATGTTGATCTGTTTCGTGAATCATTTTGTAACTCTACTGAAAGCGTATGCTTTACTTTCTGAATGGAAGAGCGTTTTAAAAGAATGCATTTTGATTTTTGCTTGCGTTCACTTTTTCGTGCAGTTGTATGACATTAACTGCTGTATTTGAACTTTGTGCGGATACTCATCATGGTTGCATGTCATTGGCGACGCCAACATCTCAGAACGATGGGTACAAATTTTTAAGTGCTAGGCAGAAATTTGGGCAAAAAATTCCGTCCATGTAAACTTACCGGACACTGATAATGTTACCCCTAGACAAAAAACTATTGAGATATTGACACGCCATGATGTGTGCAATACAGAAGTTTCTATTGAGCTCCCTGTAGCTTGGAGGCATCTGCTTGGCATAAGTAGGATGCAATAATTTGTATGCATTAATGTCTTATTAGGTTTTGATCATATATCATATAATGCTACATCTCATTTGTTACCGCGTGTTTAGCATGCGCGAGTGTGTTCTACATATCATGTTGTGTATGCGAATTCGTCTATTTTAGTTTGATTCGGTTTTCCTTTGTAACCGCCTGACGAAGCCGTCCTTTGACGGGGAAAGCTTGCGGAACATTATATTGTTTCTCCTACACCAATAAACACGGAGTTATATTTATTCGTTAAGCTACTATTTCTTCGCAATTTTAATTTACTTACGTCGTTTTTTCCTTCTTCGCTGTCATAAGGCTGTTTATATGAATTTTAGTTTGTAACTTGACAATGAATATTATGTTATGTATCGGCGAAGCCCGGGTATAACGTTTAAGATGCAACTTGTATTATGTGTAAAAATAAGTTTTAAAGCGTTTTAAGACAACGCAAGAGGTAATTTGAGAGAAAAACAGCAATACCTTTACGAATCAAAATATGTGCCGTCATTATCTATCACCTTCCGCCATTGGTCGGGCAATTGACAGATTCCAGCTGTGAAGAATACTTCGTCATGTGACGCGATGTGTGACGCAGTGAAGTCTTCAACCCATTTTTGCTCTTCGTCACATGTCCGGAACCGTGCAGCAGACAAACCATGTTGCATCAATCGGAACAAATGATGGTCTGAAGGGGCTATGTCGGGACTATACGCTGGATGCTCTAAAACTTCCCAGCCAAGCGTCAATAACGTTTCCTTGACCGATTTCGCGACATGCGGCCTAGCGTCGTCATGCAGTAATTTTACGAGACGCAATCCTTTGCCTGTGAATGGACGTTTCCGACAGATTTCCTGGTTCAGTCGCAGCAATTGTTGCTTGTAGCGATCAGCAGTAACAGTTTAACCCTGTTCCAATAGTTCATAATAGAGCACACCCTTCATATCCCACCAGGCCGCCCCAGTGGCGCAGTGGTCTAAGGCACTGGCCTCTGATCATTCGTCCGTAAGGGGTCTGGGTTCGAATCCCGGTCAGGCATGGATGTTGTTGTTGTCTTACGGCACTGGCTCTCTCCCTTCCCTGGAACCAGTGACCCTAAATTAGGGACGGGCGACTGCTTATAGCCCATTGAGTTGCTCACGGTGGTCGTTAAACCTCCAATAAAAAAAAAAAAAAATCCCACCAGATGCATAGCAGAATTTTCTTGGAGTGAATATTGCGTTTCGGTGTGGAAGTCGTTGCTTCACGGGGGTTTACCCAGTGTTTTTTTTTTTTTTTTGCGTTTGGGATTGTCGTACCATATCCACTTTTCATCACCCATAACGATTTTTCACAGGAAAGACTTTCTGTGTTGTTTATTCAACAGGTTCAAACACTTCATGACACGCTCATCCTTGTTCCTCTGGCTCAGGTCTTGTGACACATATTTTCCTTCCTTCTGAATTTTTCCCGTTGCGCGTAAGTTACCCCCAGTTGTTCAGCTAGTTCTTTTTGGGTTTGAGACGAATCTTCATCCAGCAATGCTTACAGTTCCTCATGTGCAACCTTCTGCCGGGCGCAGCTACGTTCTCGATAGCTAACATAAAAACCATCTGCTTTAAACCGTCTAAACCAAAATTCACACGTGCTTTTCGACACAATATTCTCCCCCAGAACAGAACAGATCGATGCACATGCTTTTGCAGCACTTTTTCCTTCATGAAATTCGTAAAGAATGCAGTGTCGAACAAATGCAGTATCGCTTGCCATCTTTCACCTACCGATGTGCAAATGCGTTTGACTGCTGGGCAAACTGCTGTGTCACATTTTACTCTCTGGACCAGTTATGGTCACTTGACAATAGCGCGGGGAATGTTGGATATGCAAATTAGCGGTATACGTCACACAAAAAACGCTTTAAGACTTATTTGTACACCTGATGTATTCTGTTTTTCATTGCAGTCAATGATTATACTGTAAGTAGCACCGCTTGTGAACACCCAAACTACGAAAAACTTTCATTTTTTTCTGCACTTAATGTGTGTAAGTTATGTTAGTTGTGCAGTAATGATATTTTTTCAATACTTGAATACGGAAAAACCCTAGAAGTTCATAGTGCTTCTTACTACGTTAATTCTCTTTCCATTAGTTGCTAAAACGTTTCTTTTCTGTGCGTTTTGTTTCATCTGTTTCAATATTTCTGGCTGCAGCCATGAATTTCTCCTTTCGGAAGAAACCTAACGGAAATGAGTTTGGCAAAGACAAACTGTGTATCATTTTTATGGCCGACCTGGTTGTTTGTGGCGTTGGTTTCTGATCAATCATCCGAGTTCGGCCCGTGTTCGAATCCCGGAAACGGCATGGGCAGTGTGTTTGTCTGATTGCAATGGAACTAGTGGCTCTAAATTTGGACAGGTGACTGCTTATATCCCATTGAGTTGCTCAACCCCGAAACTAACAAAAATAATCCTTTTTCGAACCATAGGTAAATATACCCTTCTCAAGACTGGTAGCGAAGTAGTGGAAATCCTGAAAGTGACGTACACTAATCAGGAGCAAACATTGCGAGTGCCGATGAAATAACAGTACTTAAATGAGAGTTCTTTTACTTCTCGTGATGCGTCGTGACTTTTCCTGGACTCCTCGTTACTTATGATACGTAGCGGGAACATTTTCAAGTGGCGGCAAAGCAATCTCTTTCAAATTCGCATACGCATTCTCCGCTGTCGTGTAAACCTTAGATTTTCGTAGAAGTAGCATTCCATGATAAATATTTTGTTTTCTATCAGGACACCTTTTTTTGGAAATTTTGCTTAAAATCGACCACTGCGACTGGAACAACAATGAATAACAATCCGCCAAATTTTGAAGTGTCTGGCACGATTTTTTCCGATGCATCACATATCTCTATCTCTCTCACACACATGCGATAGCGCAGGAACGTACGTTATTCGCTTTTCTTGTTGTAGACGACTATCCGTCGCACTCCCCCCTCCCCCCAACAAAAAGAAAAAGTGTGACGTAAATACTTACAGCCCGTCACATATACGAGGTCCGATTCCCACTAAAGGGGGTCTGACGACCGCCAATAGCGGTATAACTATACCATCGGGATTAGAGGAAATTCTATCCCACACTCACCAACCCGCTTGGCCAGCGTGGTGAGTTATGGCCAAACCCCTCCAAAATGATTCCACAACTTATATCTTGGCCCTCAGTCTCCGGCAGCTGGAATGTACCTGGCCAAGGCAGCGGCCAGTGCGACATGAAGGCAGAGGGTGCTAAGAATCCCCGGAGGACCGGACTAAGCTGCCATCTGATGCTGACCTTGGCTACGTACAATGGACGCTCCCTATCTTCTGATTCAAGGCTTCTTGAATTGGAAGAGGAACTACAAAGGATCAAGTGGGACATCGTGGGGCTAAGTGAGGTAAGGAGAAAAGGAGATCTCATTGAACTGAAAAGTGGACATCTCTTCTACTATCGTGGGACAGATACTGGCAGAACTAGTGGTGTTGGATTTATAATAAACAAGAAACTGAAGCATAAAGTTGTAGAAGTTGAAAGTTCCTCTGACAGAGCTGCAAGACTCGTTATCCAACTCTTGAGAAGATACAAGGCTCAGATTATTCAAACTTATGCACCCACCACAAGTCATCCTGAAGAAGAAATTGAAGAATTTTATGAGGAAATTTGTCATCTAAATAATAAATGTAAGCAGCACTTGAAGATAATTATGGGAGATTTCAATGCAAAAATAGGGCAACGGCAACAGAATAAAACTTCAGTAGGTAAATTCGGTCACGGCAACAGAAACCAGCGTGGAAATACTCTCGTTGAGTTTGCAGAGGCAGAAGGGTTTTTCATCTTGAACTCCTTCTTCAAGAAAAAGCCACACAGGAAATGGACATGGAGACATCCAAATGGGACGACAAGTGAAATTGATTTTATTATGTGTAACAAAAAATTCGTCATAGAAGACTGCAGTGTGCTAAACAAGTTCAACACAGGTAGTGACCATAGATTGGTGAGATGTAAGATGCACCTCAACACTAAACTTGAACGTGGCAAGCTCATAAGACAAACAAAATCTATTGACATAACCAACCTTAAAAAACACCATAATACCTTCAAGTTGGAACTGAAGAACAGGTTCTCTGCTTTAGAAGGCCTAACATCGGAAGAAGTGGACATCGCTGAAGTTAACAGAAAAGTAACCAAAGCTCTTATGGAAACAGCAACAAAATTAGCTGGGTCTAAGAACAAGTTCCATGTAAATAAATCATCAGGAAAAACGAAAATGTTGATGCAAAAAAGAAGAGAGATGAGGACAACTAAAGAAGATGTGACTTCCAAAGTGGAATATATAGAGCTATGCAAGACAGTAAGAAAAAGTATCACTGAAGACGTAAGAAAATTCAACTGTGAACTAGTGAGGAAAGCAATTGAAAACAACCAAAGCCTAAAGATAGCAAAGGGACATCTCAGTAAGGGAAGAAAACAGATTATGGCACTGAGAAAAGAAGATGGTTCTGTAACAAGAAATAGAGGCGAAATTTTGACAAGAGTGAAAGATTTCTACTCCAAATTATATGAAAGGGATGATACATGCACTCCAGACATCATGAAAGATACCAGTACCAGAGTTCCTCCAGTCCTTCCAGCAGAAGTTGCACATGCGATCAAGAACATGAAGCGGGGAAAAGCTCCAGGAGAAGATGGAATTACTGTAGACATCATACAAGAAGCAAGTGGAGAAATCGAAACAGTACTCGCCCAAATTTTCACTCAATGCCTTAATGAAGGAAAGATTCCTGAGGATTGGAACACCGCTACAATGATCCTGCTACATAAGAAAGGTGACATTGAGGATCTCTGAAACTACAGACCTATCAGCCTCCTATCAGTAGTTTATAAAATCTTCACTAAAGTTCTTTCACACCGCTTGTAGGTAACACTGGACATGGCTCAACCGAGAGAACAAGCTGGATTCAGGAGTGGCTACAGCACAATAGATCATATCCACGTGCTGAGAGAACTAATTGAAAGAGCGAGGGAATATGAACTTCCATTGTGCATGGCTTTTATCGATTATGAAAAAGCCTTTGATTCGGTGAAACCATCAGCAGTTACAATGGCTCTGAAAACCTGCGGTATTGAAGATGCATACATTAATATTATTAATAACATCTATGAAAATGCAAGTGCAAAGATTCGGCTGTTTGAAAATAAAATACACGTAAAAATTGGAAAGGGAGTGAGACAAGGTGACACCATATCTCCGAAGCTCTTTAATGCCACATTGGAGGGTGTTTTTCAGTCGCTGAGCTGGGAAAACAAGGGGATAAAGATTAATGGAGATTATCTAACCCACCTACGTTTTGCTGATGACGTAGTCATTTTTGCAACTACCCCATCAGAGCTGCAGAGTATGATCCAGGAACTTGCTGACAAGAGTAAAGAAGTGGGATTAAAAATGAACTTTCAGAAGACAAAAGTGATGTTCAATGCTTTTACAAGAAATGAAGATTTATCGATTGATGGAGAAAAGCTGGAGATAACAGACACGTACGTTTATCTTGGACAGCAGATATCAAGTGAGGGTCACATTGATGAAGAAATTAATCGGCGTACAAAACTTGCCTGGAGAGCTTTTGGAAGAAACAGCATAATTTTCAAGAGCAATATGCCATTATGTCTTAAAAGAAAAGTGTTTGATCAATGCATCCTTCCAGTGCTTACGTATGGTGCAGAGACGTGGACCTTAACTAAAAGAGACATACAAAGGCTGCAGACAACTCAAAGAAGCATGGAGAGGTGCATACTTGGTGTAACCAGGAGAGATAAGAAGAGGAACTCGTGGATCCGAAAAATGACAAGAGTGGAAGACATCATGATCAGAGTTAAATCCCTGAAATGGCAATGGGCTGGACATACTGCCAGAAGGACAGATCATCGATGGACAGCCGAAATTTTAGATTGGATTCCAAGGGACATGAAAAGACCCAGAAGAAGACCACATGGGAGATGGGTGGATGAAATTCGAAAGTATGCAGGGGTGACATGGAGGAGACTGGCACAAGACAGACCGTTGTGGAGGAAACTTGGGGAGACCTTCGTCCAGCAGTGGATTGATAATGGTTGACAATGATGATGATGATGAAATGAGAGTTCTTTTACTTCTCGTGATGCGTCGTGACTTTTCCTGGACTCCTCGTTACTTATGATACGTGGCGGAAACATTTTCAAGTGGCGGCAAAGCAATCTCTTTCAAATTCGCATACGCATTCTCCGCTGTCGTGTAAACCTTAGATTTTCGTAGAAGTAGCATTCCATGATAAATATTTTGTTTTCTATCAGGACACCTTTTTTTGGAAATTTTGCTTAAAATCGACCACTGCGACTGGAACAACAATGAATAACAATCCGCCAAATTTTGAAGTGTCTGGCACGATTTTTTCCGATGCATCACATATCTCTATCTCTCTCACACACATGCGATAGCGCAGGAACGTACGTTATTCGCTTTTCTTGTTGTAGACGACTATCCGTCGCACTCCCCCCCCTCCCCCAACAAAAGAAAAAGTGTGACGTAAATACTTACAGCCCGTCACATATACGAGGTCCGATCAAAAAAATTCCGAGACTAGGCCGATACACAACAAAGTACTTACGTTAGTTAAGTCTGGCTATGATCTCCCTCAAAGTAGTCTCCTTGGGCCGCTGCCAGCGTTTTTGCCACTGTTGGAACGCTCCCTGGAAGTCCTGTTCGCGAATCATGTGAAGCACCGCCTGCGATTCGCGCTGGATCTCGTCCACGGTTTCAAAACGGCGACCCTTGAGCTTCAGCATCATCTTAGGGAACAGAAAGAAGTCGCAGGGTCCAAATCCGGCGCAAGGCGGGTGAGGAAGGGTAGTCATGCTATTGCTGCTTCAAAACTGGCGTGTTGCTAACTCTCTGTGAGCTGCTGGTTTGTCGTGATGGAGCAGGAAATCGCCCTTGCGCCACATTTCAGGTCGTTTGCGGCGAATGTCCTCCCTAAGACGCCGCAGAACATGGCAGTAAAAAAGGGCGGTGACGGTCTGGCCCTGGGGGACGAATTCACGGTGCACAACCCCTCGAATGTCGAAGAACACGATGAGCAATGCTTTTGGTTGCGCTCCGGACCTTTCGGGCCTTCTTCGGTCGTTGAGATGCTGGGCTCTTCCACTGCGACGACCGTTGTTTGGTCTCCGGGTCGTAACCGTAGACCCAAGTCTTGACCCCAGTGATGACCCGCGACAAAAACATTGGCTCATTCACCACCTGATGACGAAGATCTGGAGAGAGTTCGACACCGAGCGCCTTTTGTCGGGATTCAGAATATTTGGCACAAAGTTTGTAGCAATGCGGTGCATGTTCACAATCGTCGTCAGAATTTCTTGCACTGTTCCGTATGACACATTGACGATGGTAGCAATGTCTTGAATGGTTCTCCGACAATCTTCATGCATTGTTTCCCTAATTTTGTCCACATTTTCGGGGGTTTTGCTCGTGGACGGTCGCCTTGACCTCTCGTCGTCTTCCAGTGCCGTTCTAAGCGCGAGTGCCACTCAAAACATCTTGCACGACTCATTGCTTCATTGCCATAAGCCTGACGCAACATTTCATGCGTCTCCGTTCCCGATTTGCCGAGTTTGACGCAGAATTTGATGTTCGCTCGTCGCTCTAGTTTGCAGTCCGTACCAAAATCGCAGCTGTGTTCTGCACGTGGTCACCAAATAACGTGTAGCACAGCTCCCGATGTCCACAGAACGATGCCACTCGGCACAATGACGGATGAAAGTCACTGCCCTTGACTGCTGCTCGCGTATCCACGTACTGCCATCTGTTGGCGCTCTACGCACCAGTCTCGGAACTGCTTGATCGCACTAGGTATATATGGAAACATAATTTTGTAAACGACAACAGTTGCATGCAGTAAATAACAAAGGCTTCCAGTGGAACATTATGTATTATGACCAGCAACATAATATACACACGTCTAACACTGTTGACAACATATGCTTAACATATTGTTCTGGCTTTTTGAAGCCAGAACAATATCCCAGAATTATGTGGAAACAAAACGAAAAAAACAACAAAAAGAAAAAAACAAGAATAATATTTAAATGGCAAACACAATTAATAATTAATGAACTTTCCTCTACGCGCAATAAGCTGAAATATGCGTTCTGGCATACTGTATATTAAATTATGCATCATTGTACCGTCAATATTATACCAACAGTTCAGGATTTCGGTTTCCAGATCTTTAACGCTTGAAAATTGCCGGTGATTCGCATAAACACTTCGAACCAAAATTCCCCAAAGAGTTTCAGTTGGGTTGAGATCGAGTCTGCGAGTTGGACACGGTAGTAATTTGACATTGTTCGATGTCAGCCAGGCCATCGTAGAGGTTACTGTGTGAATGCTCGCGTTGTTCTGCTGGAAAACCCAACGAGAACCACCTATTTCAGCAGCAGCTGGGAGAAAACTGTCTTTTAAAAGTTCGTGGTATGTTACTGCACTTTGACGTCCTGACAAAACACAGATATTACCTTGCCCATTAAATCCAAAAAAGGCCCATGTCATCACGGAACCTCCTCCGTATTGTCGGCTGAATATTTGGCGTTTTTCCATTTTCATATCATGCCGATAATATTGCGCACCATCTGGGCCATCTAAATTAAATATCTTTTCATCACTAAATAATACTTGGAGCCATTCGTCCTTCCATGGCATATGGGTCTTTGGCCCAATTTAATCGAGCTTGTGTGTGCTGTGGGGAAGTGAAAGGCGGTTTCTGTAACAGTCTTGCATATTTCATGAAGGGTGTCTGCTGCAATCTCGTTGAACCGTACTTTTCGACTGTTTCACGTTTCCATGTTCACTTATATTTCGTACAGACATGTTATCATGCACAACGAGCTTCCGGATATGTCGTTTCATTCGAGGCGATGCCGTATTACTATGCCGTGCAGTTCGTTTTTGAGCTGGATATTTTTTGCTACCACTTAAATCGTTGTAAATAGAAGATTTGGATCATTTTAATTTGTTTGAAATCGCACGTACACTCATTCCTTGATCGTGCAACTCCCGAATGTGGATTATCTCCTCCGCTTTCAGCTCTTCACCACGTGGTATTGTTAAAATTGAATCACGCTCATCACGTTTACCGAATATTTATCCTGATCTGACGCCAGGCTAATTTGCATAGCAGTGCGTGTTAGTGTTCGCGCGTTAGTGTGAAATTTCGTATAATTGTGGGACAGTTTCAGTACACTACATCAAACAAAGAACTTCGCTCTTTCCACGTTTTAAAGTGAGTCACTTTAAAACGTGGAAAGAGCGAAGTTCTTTGTTTGATGTTCCTGGTCCACGTTAAATGTCTGTGTTAATAGTACACTACATGTTTAAAACGTTTAATACATATCCGAAATTATTTTCTCATCCGCAAACTATGTCTGCAAAGACTATGTGGTTTATTTTCACCACTGTGTTAATGGGTTGCATACATTTTCACTAGTCATGCATTTACTCTGTTTTTACACCTTTCCTGGAATGGAGTGTACTCTGAACACCTTTCAGTTGAGAAAAATCGTTATAATAATTGAAATAAGCGGAAAACGTGTTAATGAATTAAGGGAAATCCATATCAGCTGTGTTTCCGTAGTGCAATAAATTTCTGCCATTGGAACTGTACGAAAAAACTGTGTGGAACTTCTTTTTGTGGCAAAATCAAAGTTAAACGCGGAAATCTGCATTGTGTAGAACACTTCCCCGCGTTAAAGAACATAATCAAAAATTTATCGAGCGTGGGCTTCTGCACATTTGCGCCATTATTTAGCAAGTGCAGCATTAAAGATGTAACAAGATCACTAGTTTTGTTAGTGAAGGATTTCGAATTCCGTCGTTGATTAAATAACATCAGGCGAAACCGTGTACGCCGAACGATAGTGCTTTGAAAGCATTCCAGTAATCTCTCGATCGTGTAACGACTGTTGCAAGTATAGTTGGACCGTGGCTGCCTCCATGTACTCCTGACAAAGTTTTAGCCCAGAAAATATTGTTGCGTCAGTCTTATTGGAGTTAAGGACCAACAAGATCATCTCTGCTTGCTCGTAGATGACATAACTAACTTGACGATTGCTCCAGCAGTGTTACGGAGCGGAGACATTACGCGGAATAGTATGGGGCTCTGTAGCAAGATTTGATGACACGCGGCGATATTGCTGCCGGATAAATAGCATCCTCATCTCCGAACCTCTTCTTGATCCCACCGCGGAGGTTGAATTACATCTTCTGTCTGCTTCTCATCTTTGCGGCGCCGACAACCTTACAAAGCTGAAATTGCCCACTTAATAGCTGCTAAGGAATTCCGTGGCAGAGGACTACAACCCGCCTTTATCACGCAGACTTTTGGGAGAATGTGTGTTGTGCTGTATTTGTTGCGTCTGCTGATGATCGTAAACGGCCGAAATAAGGCAGCGAATACTTCTAAGATGTTCGATTTAAAATGTGATTTACTGCAGGATGCCCCTGTGAGGGCAACAGAACGTGAAGCTATAACCCTGCACTTGAAGTGCCCTCAGAATTTTGAACTACACTTAATGTTTAGAAACCGTGAATTTCACAAATTCCGATCCTAGTGTGGTTATTTTCCGGTTCTTCAGTAAACTTTCTAGCTGCTAAGGTTGCGCATTGGTGCCAAACAAGGAGCAATTAGCGGCAGTTCGCATGCATGGCTGGTTTTTTAAAGGAACTGATTTCAGGACAACTGCCTTCGTAATCCTCAATTGGTCGTTACAGGAAATTGCCGAGCGACTGCGAATTACTGGGAGCAGTAGTGTGATTCAATTAAATTTAAGAGTACTGTAAATATTAAAAAGAAATATGAGAATACCTTTTATTTTCAGAAGAGTGGACACTGTCAGCCTGACGAACGCATTACTTAACGGTTGTACAGTGATATACTTAGGGCTGTAAGATTAACCTTTGTGTACAAGAACGTGCGCTAAGAATTCCCACTCTAAAAATCTTTACTTTTATTTGAGCCAGTTTTTTAAATCCAGCAGGGTAGCGGCCGAAGCAACAAGATCAAAAGAAAAATGCAACCAGTTTCATACCATTTGGAAAATTGAAGGGGGGAGGAGTTAAAGGGCAGATCCCGCATCTTTTGAAAAAGATGAAATACTTCTGTGATGACTCACTGAAAGGAAATACAGAGATTGCCTGAGTCATCGATTGGTCAGAGGTATAGGTTTTCCGGCTAGTCGTCCGAACTGGGGCCTTGTTTCGATTCTTGGATAAGGCATGGCTGGTGGTGATTTTGTCTCGCAGCGTTGGCTTGGACCTTTCCCTGGAACCAGTTGCCCTAAATTTGAGACGGGCGATTACTTACACCGATGAAGAATTCCATTATGACCACCCCCAGCCTAAAGAAATGAGCACGCCTGGAGACCGAACGGTGTTGCATGTGAAGTTCACAGATCAGTATATACATACAACCCGAGAACTGGCTTTCGGTTAGTACAGTATTCGGAATCAGAATGGGAAAAGCTGCCTATTTATCGGAGTCTGATAAAGGACAAATTGTGATGGCACGACGCCACGGTACTGCGATCTCGGAAACGAACGGCGCGGCTTGTGGGTTGTTCACGTGCCGCTGTAGCGAGTACGTATTAAAAGTGGTGCACAGATGGCCAAACTACGAACCGTCGTCCATCTGTGTGTCGTCCGCAGCTCTTTGATGCCAGGGGAGCGGAGACTGTCGCGCATTGTTCACAGCGACCGCAGGGCGTCAAATCATCCGCTGCTACAACAGTGGTGACCAGGGCAATGTGTCACAATACACAGTTCATCGCAGCCTTCTGCGCATCGGCCTGTATAGCCGAAGACCCCGCTGGGCCCCCAGGCGCACTGCTCGTCATCGCTAACAACGCATGAAATGGGCCCGAGATAACTGAGATTGAACTGTGGATGACTGGAAGAAAGTGGCGTTGTCTGACGAATCAAGATTCCTGGTGCATCACGTAGACGGCTGAGCGCGGATACGCCGATTACCAACCGAGGCTATGGCACCTGGATGCACTGTTGGGCGGAAACAGGCCGGCTCTGGCGGTGTTATGCCGTGGGCGATGTTTTCTTTTTTTTTTTTTTCTTTCTCCTTTTCTTGGGACACTTTAGGCCTCATTATCCCAATAGCACAATCCTTGATAGCTGTCAGGTATCTGAACATCGTTGCCGACCAAGTTCACCCATTCATAGCAACTGTGTTCCCTCATGGTGACGGCCATTACCAACAGGTTAATGCGCCGTGCCAGGCTGCCAGAATCATCAAGGAGTGGTTCGATGAACATGCTGGTGACTTTCTGTTAATGCCTTGGCCTCCAAATTCACCTGACATGAACCAAATCGAACATTTCTGGTTCGACTTGGAAAAGCGGGTTCACGCTAAATCACCACGACCCCAAAATGTACGGGAACCGGAGGACCTGCTGCTGTCGTCATTATGGTACCAGATACTCCAGAATACCTATCGCCACCTCACTGAATCGATGCCTCGCCGAGTGGCCACTGCTTTGCAGGCTAAATGGGTCCTAGGTAGGTGGTGGTAATGTAATTGCTCATAGGTGTATATCGTTTAGAGTTGCTCATGGGGATCGTTAATACCTGCCCCCCTCCCTCCACCTTCCAAGTAGAAGAAATGTTCTAAGCAAGTTGAGAGATATTGAGAATCCTACACCGACAGACCAGGAAACAAATGAACTGGTTAGGTCAAGAACACGCGTCATAGGTACCAACTATATCAACAAGAGAAGGAAACTTCGAGATGCTCTGTATAGAAGGATAGGAGATGGATAAAGATGGTAACCGCATGATTACCACGTGATGTGAATCGAAATAGAAGACTAGGAAGAAGATGCTGTGATGAAATAGGAAAGAATACGGGAGTGCGGTGGATGAAGAAAAAACAGGGTTAAAAAAATTGAGACTTTTGTGTTCAGCAAAAGATTTCAAGGGAACCATGCAAAACGACGAATGTTTTGAATGTAAGATACACAAAGTTGTTTTCACACTGATTTTTCAACACTGCCAAAGTGGACATGTGCATATATGTATATATTTTGTGTGATCACCATTCTGATGTTGACTGCTGTTCCTGAGAAAAACTAGAGATTAACCCGTGAGCTAGAAATGCTGATCAGGCTGTTTTAGACAGGTCGTACCTTTGTGTATATTACGCACAAACATCATTTCACGGAATGTAAGAAGTTAAGGAAAAACTCTTTAATTGGTGGTAGCCTATATATTTTTTTCGTGGTAGCTTATATTTCCCGCAGGGTCCTAGAGAATAACTATGCAAAATTTGGTCCTGATCGGTCAAAGTGTTTAGGCACAAAGTGTCAATTAGGTTTTTCAGGCTTACTGGTAGCCTATATTTTTCGCTGGGTCCTAGAGAGTAACTATGTAAATTTTGATCCTTATCGGTCAAAGCGTTTAGGCACAAAGCGTCAAGGGGTTGGAATCGGAGGGAGGGAGTGGAATGCAGAAGTTTTATGGTAGCCTATATTTCCCGTATGGTCCTGGAGAGTAACTATGTATTTAGAAGGAGGAGAGGTAGGTCCATTGCCACTGCGCCGTCTTTCCGCTTCTATTGGCTGCGCTGTGACATCACGGCGGCCATAAGCAAAGCTGTTACGCGCACGGAGCCACAACGAGAAAATTTTGTATATCTGAATTTTCAACCGAAATAACAGAGCCAGTTTTGAGTAAATAATTTTTCAGTAAAAATTGTACAAACATCCAACTATTTTTCAAAATAGAGTAAAATATATATATATCATCATCATCATTGTCAACCATTATCAATCCACTGCTGGACGAAGGTCTCCCCAAGTTTCCTCCACAACGGTCTGTCTTGTGCCAGTCTCCTCCATGTCACTCCCGCATACTTTCGAATTTCATCCACCCATCTTCCATGTGGTCTTCTTCTGGGTCTTTTCCTGTCCCTTGGAATCCAATTTAAAATTTTCGGCTGTCCATCGATGATCTGTCCTTCTGGCAGTGTGTCCAGCCCATTGCCATTTCAGGGATTTAACTCTGATCATGATGTCTTCCACTCTTGTCATTTTTCGGATCCACGAGTTCCTCTTCTTATCTCTCCTGGTTACACCAAGTATGCACCTCTCCAGGCTACTTTGAGTTGTCTGCAGCCTTTGTATGTCTCTTTTAGTTAAGGTCCACGTCTCTACACCATACGTAAGCACTGGAAGGATGCATTGATCAAACACTTTTCTCTTAAGACATAATGGCATATTGCTCTTGAAAATTATGCTGTTTCTTCCAAAAGCTCTCCAGGCAAGTTTTGTACGCCGATTAATTTCTTCATCAATGTGAGCCTCACTTGATATTTGCTGTCCAAGATAAACGTACGTGTCTGTTATCTCCAGCTTTTCTCCATCAATCGATAAATCTTCATTTCTTGTAAAAGCATTGTACATCACTTTTGTCTTCTGAAAGTTCATTTTTAATCCCACTTCTTTACTCTTGTCAGCAAGTTCCTGGATCATACTCTGTAGCTCTGATGGGGTAGTTGCAAAAATGACTATGTCATCAGCAAAACGAAGGTGGGTTAGATAATCCCCATTAATCTTTATCCCTTTGTTTTTCCAGTTCAGTGATTGAAAGACATTTTCCAAAGTGGCATTAAAGAGCTTCGGAGATATGGTGTAACCTTGTCTCACTCCTTTTCTAATTTTTATGTGTGTTGTATTATCAAACAGCCGAATCTTTGCACTTGCATTTTCATAGATGTTATTAATAATATTAATGTATGCATCTTCAATACCGCAGGATTTCAGAGCCATTGCAACTGCTGATGGTTTCACCGAATCAAAGGCTTCTTCATAATCGATAAAAGCCATGCACAATGGAAGTTCATATTCCCTCGCTCTTTCAATTAGTTCTCTCAGTACGTGGATATGATCTATTGTGCTGTAGCCACTCCTGAATCCAGCTTGTTCTCTCGGTTGAGCCATGTCCAGTGTCACCTTCAAGCGGTGTGAAAGAACTTTAGTGAAGATTTTATAAACCACTGATAGGAGGCTGATAGGTCTGTAGTTCCTGAGATCCTCAATGTCACCTTTTTTATGTAGCAAGATCATTGTAGCGTTGTTCCAATCCTCAGGAATTTTCCCTTCATTAAGGCATCGAGTGAAAATTTGGGCGAGTACTGTTTCGATTTCTCCACTTGCTTCTTGTATGATGTCTACAGTAATTCCATCTTCTCCTGGAGCTTTTCCCCGCTTCATGTTCTTGATTGCATGTGCAACTTCTGCTGGAAGGACTGGAAGAACTCTGGTACCTTTCATGATGCCTGGAGTACATGTATCATCCCTTTCATATAATTTGGAGTAGAAATCTTTCACTCTTGTCAAAATTTCGCCTCTATTTCTTGTTACAGAACCATCTTCTTTTCTCAGTGCCATAATCTGTTTTTTTCCCTTACTGAGATGTCCCTTTGCTATCTTTAGGCTTTGGTTGTTTTCAATTGCTTTCCTTACTAGTTCACAGTTGAATTTCCTTACGTCTTCAGTGATACTTTTTTCTCGTGGTACATCCTGTTCCCACTAAAGGGGCTCTGACGACCGCCAATAGCGGTATAAATATACCATCGGGATTAGAGGAAATGCTATCCCACACTCACCAACCCGCTTGGCCAGCGTGGTGAGTTATGGTCAAACCCCTCCAAAATGACTCCACAACTTAAATCTTGGCCCTCAGTCTCCGGCAGCTGGAATGTACCTGGCCAAGGCAGCGGCCAGTGCGACATGAAGGCAGAGGGTGCTAAGAATCCCCGGAGGACCGGACTAGGCTGCCATCTGATGCTGACCTTGGCTACGTATAATGGACGCTCCCTATCTTCTGATTCAAGGCTTCTTGAATTGGAAGAGGAACTACAAAGGATCAAGTGGGACATCGTCGGGCTAAGTGAGGTAAGGAGAAAAGGAGAAGATCTCATTGAACTGAAAAGTGGACATCTCTTCTACTATCGTGGGACAGATACTGGCAGAACTAGTGGTGTTGGATTTATAATAAACAAGAAACTGAAGGATAAAGTGGTAGAAGTTGAAAGTTCCTCTGACAGAGCTGCACGACTCGTTATCCAACTATCGAGAAGATACCAGGCTCAGATTATTCAAACTTATGCACCCACCACAAGTCATGCTGAAGAAGAAATTGAAGAATTTTATGAGGAAATTCGTCATCTAAATAATAAAGGTAAGCAGCACTTGAAGATAATTATGGGAGATTTCAATGCAAAAATAGGGCAACGGCAACAGAATGAAACTTCAGTAGGTAAATTCGGTCACGGCAACAGAAACCAGCGTGGAAATACTCTCGTAGAGTTTGCAGAGGCAGAAGGGTTTTTCATCTTGAACTCCTTTTTCAAGAAAAAGCCACACAGGAAATGGACATGGAGACATCCAAATGGGACGACTAGTGAAATTGATTTTATTATGTGTAACAAAAAATTCGTCATAGAAGACTGCAGTGTGCTAAACAAGTTCAACACAGGCAGTGACCATAGATTGGTGAGATGTAAGATGCACCTCAACACTAAACTCGAACGTAGCAAGCTCATAAGACAAACAAAATGTATTGACATAACCAACCTTAAAAAACACCATAATACCTTCAAATTGGAACTGAAGAACATATTCTCTGCTTTAGAAGGCCTAACATCGGAAAAAGTGGATATTTCTGAAGTTAACAGAAAAGTAACCAAAGCTCTTATGGAAACAGCAACAAAATTAGCTGGGTCTAAGAACAAATTGCATGTGAACAAATTATCAGGAAAAACCAAAATGTTGATGCAAAAAAGAAGAGAGATGAGGACAACTAAAGAAGATGTGACTTCCAAAGTGGAATATATAGAGCTATGCAAGACAGTAGGAAAAAGTATCACAGAAGACGTAAGGAAATTCAACTGTGAACTAGTAAGGAAAGCAATTGAAAACAACCAAAGCCTAAAGATAGCAAAGGGACATCTCAGTAAGGGAAAAAAACAGATTATGGCACTGAGAAAAGAAGATGGTTCTGTAACAAGAAATAGAGGCGAAATTTTGACAAGAGTGAAAGATTTCTACTCCAAATTATATGAAAGGGATGATACATGTACTCCAGGCATCATGAAAGGTACCAGAGTTCTTCCAGTCCTTCCAGCAGAAGTTGCACATGCAATCAAGAACATGAAGCGGGGAAAAGCTCCAGGAGAAGATGGAATTACTGTAGACATCATACAAGAAGCAAGTGGAGAAATCGAAACAGTACTCGCCCAAATTTTCACTCGATGCCTTAATGAAGGGAAAATTCCTGAGGATTGGAACAACGCTACAATGATCTTGCTACATAAAAAAGGTGACATTGAGGATCTCAGGAACTACAGACCTATCAGCCTCCTATCAGTGGTTTATAAAATCTTCACTAAAGTTCTTTCACACCGCTTGAAGGTGACACTGGACATGGCTCAACCGAGAGAACAAGCTGGATTCAGGAGTGGCTACAGCACAATAGATCATATCCACGTACTGAGAGAACTAATTGAAAGAGCGAGGGAATATGAACTTCCATTGTGCATGGCTTTTATCGATTATGAAAAAGCCTTTGATTCGGTGAAACCATCAGCAGTTGCAATGGCTCTGAAATCCTGCGGTATTGAAGATGTATTCATTAATATTATTAATAAGATCTATGAAAATGCAAAGATTCTGCTATTTGAAAATACAACACACATAAAAATTGGAAAAGGAGTGAGACAAGGTGACACCATATTTCCGAAGCTCTTTAATACCACATTGGAAAATGTCTTTCAATCACTGAACTGGGAAAACAAAGGCATAAAGATTAATGGAGATTATCTAACCCACCTTCGTTTTGCTGATGACATAGTCATTTTTGCAACTACCCCATCAGAGCTACAGAGTATGATGCAGGAACTTGCTGACAAGAGTAAAGAAGTGGGATAAAAAATGAACTTTCAGAAGACAAAAGTGATGTTCAGTGCTTTTACAAGAAATGAAGATTTATCGATTGATGGAGAAAAGCTGGAGATAACAGACACGTACGTTTATCTTGGACAGCAGATATCAAGTGAGGGTCACATTGGTGAAGAAATTAATCGGCGTACAAAACTTGCCTGGAGAGCTTTTGGAAGAAACAGCATAATTTTCAAGAGCAATATGCCATTATGTCTTAAAAGAAAAGTGTTTGATCAATGCATCCTTCCAGTGCTTACGTATGGTGCAGAGACGTGGACCTTAGCTGAAAGAGACATACAGAGGCTGCAGACAACTCAAAGTAGCCTGGAGAGGTGCATGCTTGGTGTAACCAGGAGAAATGAGAAGAGGAACACGTGGATCCGAAAAATGACAAGAGTGGAAGACATCATGACCAGAGTTAAATCCCTGAAATGGCAATGGGCTGGACATACTGCCAGAAGGACAGACCATCGATGGACAGCCGAAATTTTAGATTGGATTCCACGGGACAGGAAAAGACCCAGAAGAAGACCACATGGAAGATGGGTGGATGAAATTCGAAAGTATGTGGGAGTGACATGGAGGAGACTGGCACAAGACAGACCGTTGTGGAGGAAACTTGGGGAGACCTTCGTCCAGCAGTGGATTGATAATGGTTGACAATGATGATGATGATGATGATATATATATATATACTGAAGAGCAATGCTGAAAACTAAGGAAAAACTTTAGAATTTGAAACGAAAGTTGCAAAATTAACCTGAAGATCGAAATGCGCAACGCAGCAGTTACGAAAATTCAGAATTCACATTCTATTAAGAAGAGACCTAAGCAAAAAAAAATTATATATTTTTGACTCATACCAAGTACAACATAGAAAGGGTTATATGTCTACCGGTGTGAGTAAAAGGAGAAAAGATAAAAAATAAAATAAAACAACTGAATGTAGAAAGTGTCGAGAATACTGAGCCTTGGCTTTATCAAGGACCAGCAAAAACTCTGCATTTTCTCACTTCCACAAAGACCTACTTGGAAATGGGTTTCTGCAAAGCCATGGATGCAAGTAATAAGCCCACCATAAATTGTTTTAAAATTTATATATATGTCATGACCTCCGCAGAGTTGTATGACCTAGCGCTAGTTAACAATTTAGCTTACATCCATAACTTCCATGGCCCGACCCATGCTCTTCATCTGTTACTATTAAACAGAGAGAAGAAGATTAAAGAGAACTCAAGTTGTGAGAGTGACATAATAATTAGAAATAATTTTCAGCTATAACGAAACGCCAAGTTCGCCTGAGAGAGAATATAAACCTGAAAAGTAATACAAAAGAATTCCAAATTTTTACATTGCAATTAAAAAGGAAATATTAATTTTTTAAAACTCAGATTTTTGAAAGAAAACTTGATTCTAAAACCCCCTACTCCGTAACTTCTGACAACACAAAAACGAGAATAAATTAAAGACAATAATTAACTAAAGAAAAGCTTTGTGAAAGTTATATGACATAAACAATTAGTTGCAATATGTACAAAGTATTTCAGCAGTGCTTTTAAGTGCATAATTAAGTAGTTATTAAGACCTTAACTACTTTGAAAATACAGCGCAAAGTAAAGGAACTATGCTTAGCCAGCTTCTGTGCCTAAGTTTCCTAAAAGACGCGCAAAGGTACCAAAAAAAGAAAGAGTTAAAACCCGCAAAAATGTTAACAGTCTGGCCAGTGCCTAAATGCTAAAAAGCGTAAAACAACACAGAAAAAAATGCAAGAAGTACAAACATTGAACTTATAAAACCTAAAACCCTAAGACAATGAAGAGAGCTTACCTCTTATGCAACTAAACTTTCTCCACTCAAGAGGAAACATGGCCGACTTTTTCCCCAAACTTCCAAACACGACTGCCACTCCCTAGTCGCTGGGGGGCAGTGTGGGTGGGGCTGATGGCCTCCTCACACTGAAAGAAGCCAACTCGCGGAGATTTTATCCAGAGAAAAAAATATATATACTTAAGACTGTGGACCTGTATGATCAGAAAGAGCAGAATTAACTCTCCAGAATACATGAGAAATATTATAAAATACACAAGTAGTGTATTTAATAATCTTTGCATGTATTAAATCACCTTAGTGAGCTTCTATAGATTATTCAGAATCTTATTAATTTTAACGTTAGTTTTACTATTTTTAGTATAGCTATTCTAGTGAGTGAATAACTAGTTTTCTTTTTTATTTGTTTTTATTTTCTTTTATAAACAGATTTTTATGCTTTTTTTGTGATTTTGTCTGTATTATTTAATTTTTTGTTTTAATAGGACCTTCATATCCATAGCACTAAGGTTCCTTTTAGTAGTTAATAGGCATCCTCTAGCCAACTTCCTTACGGCTTTGATTGGTCAGAATCATATTATTAACTGTGTAGAAAATTAAAGCAGATCTGCCAACCTTACTCTATTATTCAGAATAATTTTTCTTAAAGTTCTTTTGATGAAAGATAAAGGAATATCATTCTCTAGAAAACTATCTAATAGTAAATTAATGTGGTAATTGAAGTCCAAATTGTTGCTGCAAATTCTTGAAATTCTTAGGACCTGAGAAATTAGTACATTCTCAATTACTTTGGTTGATATGTTATTATTCCAGTGTAGATATTTAATTACTTTGAAAGGGAAATTAACTCTTTTATCAAAGAGGCTAATAGATGGGTTACCTCTGTTGAGCTTAATGTTTAAGTCTAGGAACTCAAGTTCCTGATTACTGTGGTTGGTTTTACATAAGTTAAGAGAGCTAGGATAGATATTATCAAAGTCACTCTCTATAACTTCTGAATTATTGATACACAGCAGATCATCAATATATCTAAATGTGTAAAGGTAGTTATCGGAGCAGGTGGGGTGATTTTTAATGAATTTATATTCCTTAAAGAACAGGAATAGATTAGCGATATTCGTGGAGGTTGATGTTCCCATGGGGATACCGTTCACTTGCTTATAGAGAGTATTATTATATAAGATATGGTTATTTTTTATGCAGCAATTGAGATAAGAGTTCCAGGCTCCTACATTAACAAATTGGTTAAGTTTAAATTCTGCATACAGCTCTTTAAAGGTAGTGATTATATCTGATAGAGGCAGATTTGTATACAGGTTCTCAAAATCATAACTATTAATATCTAAGGGACTTACTTTGAGTATAGTAGAAATTACTTCTGCATTATTATTAATTATCCAAAAATCTCTGTACATCAAATTAGTACAGTTTCTAATGTGTTTCAAAACCCTCTTCAAGATATCTTCAAAGGCAAGATCTATTTTCTTTTTATGACTCCTTACTCCACTAGCTATGAACCTGAACTTCACAGGATCTTTATGAAACTTAACCGTTGCAAAAAGAAATGGAAATTCAGGCTCATATCTTCTAGTTTGTGGAATTTTAAGTTTCTTGAAGAAAGCCTTAAACCTATTTTCTAACTGCTTGGTAGAATAACTTACGGGCTCATACGTTACTCTATTATTGAGTTCCATAGTTAACAATTCAAAATAGAACTTTTTACAGATAATTGCAAAATTATTGCTAGCTTTATCCGTAGTAGTAAAAATAAATAGGTCTTGTAGTTTGGAGAGTGACCTTTTGGCATCTCCAGATAAAAAGAGATTTCTATCGAAACAAAAGTCCAGACCTGCCAACTCACAAGTGAAGCTATTGATTACGTTATATTTCCATTCTGCGAAGGCCTCAATAGGCTGATTGTATGCTAAACTGGTTTTTATAATGTACCTATTAGCATCTTGAGTGAAGCTCTCAAGAATCCTTTCTTTGGAAATAGTGAAGGAAGGTCTAAATTTAGAACCATACTCTAATAAATTCCTAAGCTTTTAATTTTCAACAAAACTCAAGTTTCCGGTGATAATATGGTTGTAATTCTTATCATAGTGAACTGTTTCTTTATGTTCATCACAAGAACATGTAGTAATAACAGGAATGTAACTCGAAGAATTAAGTTTGTAGTTTTTAACTATTGACCCTAAGGTCTGAACATATTTGAAACTTACAATAGACTGGTGCCTGTGGATGGGAAAAAAATTGCATTATTGTAGAACAACTTCCTAACATTGAGATGATCATAGTTTTTATTTAGAAACCTGATGGTTACATAATTACTGGAAAATTCTTTAAGAGAAATTTTATCTTTAAGAATATGCTTAAGAATGTCTAGAACCAAAGCAAAAACATGCTTATCAACATGGTCAGCGGTTTCTTTCCAGAATTTGAAAAAACCTTTAAGGACAGAGTGCTTGAAGGACTTAAGTATTTTGTAAGTATTTTTGACAAAATTAGTGCCAGTTTTAAAGCTTTCCAGAGTTATTAGCAAGTTAGCAAAATCAACTTTGCTAGATGTGCGAAATAACCTCTGTCCTCTATTACCTCTAGTGGCTCTTGTTATTAACAAGAAAGAAGAGTTCACGTATAGAAAATTTATGCTGATTATGCTTATTGTCAGATAGAGTGGAATTAAGACCATAGGGATAAAGAGACTGATGCTGCAAAATTTCAAGGGATTCAGTTTCTAGCCGAGCATAGAGGTCAGGGATAATATGCAGTACCTCTATTTTCACTTTGTCAAAACCATGAGTATGGAAATGCTCTAATTCAAAGGTAGAGTACTGGTTAGCATTTGTGGAGGGGTTCACTCCGGAATTAGAGAACTTGTTAACTAGAGACCTGTGACCACTCCCCAGCGACTAGGGAGTGGCAGTCGTGTTTGGAAGTTTGGGGAAAAAGTCGGCCATGTTTCCTCTTGAGTGGAGAAAGTTTAGTTGCATAAGAGGTAAGCTCTCTTCATTGTCTTAGGGTTTTAGGTTTTATAAGTTCAATGTTTGTACTTCTTGTATTTTTTTCTCTGTTGTTTTTCGCTTTTTAGCATTTAGGCACTGGCCAGACTGTTAACATTTTTGCGGGTTTTAACTCTTTCTTTTCTTGGTAACTTTGCGCGTCTTTTAGGAAACTTAGGCACAGAAGCTGGCTAAGCATAGTTCCTTTACTTTGCGCTGTATTTTCAAAGTAGTTAAGGTCTTAATAACTACTTAATTATGCACTTAAAGCACTGCTGAAATACTTTGTACATATTGCAACTAATTGTTTATGTCATATAACTTTCACAAAGCTTTTCTTTAGTTAATTATTGTCTTTAATTTATTCTCGTTTTTGTGTTGTCAGAAGTTGCGGAGTAGGGGGTTTTAGAATCAAGTTTTCTTTCAAAAATCTGAGTTTTAAAAAATTAATATTTCCCTTTTAATTGCAATGTAAAAATTTGGAATTCTTTTGTATTACTTTTCAGGTTTATATTCTCTCTCAGGCGAACTTGGCGTTTCGTTATAGCTGAAAATTATTTCTAATTATTATGTCACTCTCACAACTTGAGTTCTCTTTAATCTTCTTCTCTCTGTTTAATAGTAACAGATGAAGAGCATGGGTCGGGCCATGGAAGTTATGGATGTAAGCTAAATTGTTAACTAGCGCTAGGTCATACAACTCTGCGGAGGTCATGACATATATATAAATTTTAAAACAATTTATGGTGGGCTTATTACTTGCATCCATGGCTTTGCAGAAACCCATTTCCAAGTAGGTCTTTGTGGAAGTGAGAAAATGCAGAGTTTTTGCTGGTCCTTGATAAAGCCAAGGCTCAGTATTCTCGACACTTTCTACATTCAGTTGTTTTATTTTATTTTTTATCTTTTCTCCTTTTACTCACACCGGTAGACATATAACCCTTTCTATGTTGTACTTGGTATGAGTCAAAAATATATAATTTTTTTTGCTTAGGTCTCTTCTTAATAGAATATATATATATATATAAGCGAAATTGTTAACTAGTGCTAGGTCATGCACTCTACGGAGGACATGACTTATATATATTTTTTAAACTATTTTAGGTGGGAATGTTACTTGCATCTATAGCCTTGCAGAAACCCATTTCCAACTAGGTCTTTGTGGAAGTGAGAAAATGCAGAGTTTTTGCTGGTCCTTGATAAAGCCAAGGCTCAGTATTCTCGACACCTTCTGCATTCAGTTGTTTTATTTTATTTTTTTATCTTTTCTCCTTTTACTCACACAGGTAGATACATAACCTTTTCTATGTTGTACTAGGTGTGAGTCAAAATTATATATGTATTTTTTTGCTTAGGTATCTTCTTTATAGAATATATATATATACTGGGCAAAGATGGGAATATGACATGAAAACTGTTCGATGCTTCATTTCCAAAAGCACACTGCAATCAATGGCTCTTTGGAGCTGGGTAATCTACATACATTTCATTACGTCGAATCAGTCATTTACCATTTTTATAAAATTAGCAATTTGTTTACTTTCAGGAAAAACATAATCTGCAGCTTTGCTTACGTAGTTAGAAATCATCTGGGCCGTTAAAACTAACTCTTTGTCTCATAGGGCTTCTTACATTTGTGTGAATCCATTTAATTTTATGAAACACCTTTAATTCCGAGCTATTACGTTCCAGCAAAAGGTCAAATATCTGGCGAGTGATGGTTCCACACTACAGCGTGTTCCGTGATCTAATATACGATTTAGAAGAAGTTTAATTAGATGGGGCACATCAACAAACATCCATATTTTTCAATTTTCATCTACTGGAATTGGAAAAAAGACGATATTAGGGTTATTCCAAGCGGCCGCCAAACCTTGATAAAATCCCCTTCGAAAAATTCAGGTACCACTCCATGCACTAAATAACCCGATTGCTCAACGGCTCGAATTATGTCAGTTAACAGCTTTTGATCCACAAGCTTTCCATAAGCCTCAATTAAACATCGGTTTCCATAACGGGCTCAATTAAACTATCGGTAAATACAAATTTACCACACCACCGTTACAGAGAGGAAATGCTTGGAAGCGGTATGTGTATTTTATGTTTGATTAAAAGATATGCTTTTCGAGAAATAGCATTCAAAACAAGTGCTTGACTTATATCTTGTTCATTCCATTTTGCTGGTCTCTTTTTTGACACAAGAATGTGAATTTACACATCAGAGAAACAATGGCCAAGTAAATTTATGTAAGCTAGCCACCTTTCACTGTTGCTCAGCAAATTCCTATTCTTGCATTTCCATTTCAAAATATTAATTTCCACTTTCAGACTTCTTTTATCGAGGCAAGAGCGTTGTTTTACAATTACCAGCTGTTTTCTTACGTTCGATAATTCTTCCCGTAGTGAATTATTTTCACTCTTCATTGGCATTATATTTTTGTTCTGACATTCGCACTTCTCTCGTAAAGTTGACGATGATGAATGTTGCTATCGCATTCATTGTGTCAGGAATGCTATCACATTCATTGTGACCTGATGTGATTTGACGTTTAATTGCAGATATACTTTCAGTTCGATCTAATGCATTTTTTCGGACCTCTCTGGTCTTAAACTGTTCACTTCGAACAGAAGTTTGCTACTCCATCTGATAAGGTAAACATTTTTTTTTTTTTTTTGTAGGAACGGCATCTTTTCTCAGTTTTTTTCTGGGAGTCAAGTTCAGCAATTCATTTCCAAGATCCCGCTCGTGCTTAGAGTCATCAAAATGTTCTGAACACATTCGAACTTTCTTTGCATCGAATAAATCATTTCGATAGCATTTCTCTACCCCATTGCTTCAATAAATCTTTATCCGATGAAAAAACATTTTGTGTAACATCTAACTTCCTTTCCTTTGAACTGTGATTGCGACAAAGGGCAACAGCGTATCCAGACATTTTCAAGATAGTTAGTAGTTACACAGAAAACAAATGAAGAAAAAAATGAATGAAAAGGACAAAGCAGGTCTAAAATTGACAAAGAAATGCATCGAGTAATCGACACTACAGCGCATGCTCCGATCCAGATGACTCCGACTGCTCGAGAGATCGTTTATGGCCACTGTGACGCCACACACCAGCTGTGGGACAGCCCGCCGGCTGCACAGAAACAAAGGCGATTGGACCTACCTCTCCTTTTTCTAAGTACCTTGGGTTTAGACACAAAGTGTCAAGGGGATGAAACCAGGGGAAGGGGGGGGTGTCAATGATGTCCAGGTTTCATGGTAGCGAATATTTTTCGTAGTGTCCTATGGAGTAACTATACAAAATGTGGTGTAGATCGGTCAAAGGGTTTATAGGGAATATAGAGACAGTCATTCTACTTTATATATGTAGATTAATTCATTCTTTGATGTGGTTCTCGCTTGATACCTATTGCCCAAGTGAAATGTAATATAACAGTTACTTCTGGATTAACCCTTTAAACCTCAAAATCATCAATCATCAAACATCAGTTGTACATCGGTGTACATCAGTTTTGTTTTATGTAAGTTCATTTTTAATTCCACTTTTTCAATCTTTCACCTTTTTTTTTCTCACAAGAATTGATGAACTAACATTGTAAGATGTGCTGAGAAGGGAACTGCTTAAAAATTTTGATTTCTGCGACCGATGTTTTCCGATATAAGAAAAACTTCTTTCTTCGAACCATGGATGATTAGAAAAACTTCTTTCCTGGAGCCATGGATGATTAGAAAAACTTCTTTCCTAGAACCATGGATGATTAGAAAAACTTCTTTCCTGGAACCATGCATGTTTAGAAAAACTTCTTTCCTGGAACCATGGATGATTAGAAAAACTTCTTTCCTGGGAACATGGATGATTAGAAAAACTTCTTTTCTGGAGGCATGGATGATTAGAAAAACTTCTTTTCTGGAGGCATGGATGATTGGAAAAACTTCTTTCCTGGAACCATGGATGATTAGAAAAACTTCTTTCCCGGAACCATGGATGATTAGAAAAATTTATTTCCTGAAACCATGGATTAGAAAATCTTCTTTCCTGGAACCATGGATGATTAGAAAAACTTCTTTCCTAGAACCATGGATGATTAAAAAAACTTTTCCTGAAACCATGGATGATTAGAAAAAATATTCTTTGCTGGAACCAAGGATGATTAGAAAATCTTCTTTCCTGGAACCATGGATGATTAGAAAAACTTCTTTCCTGGAACCATGGATGATTAGAAAAACGTCTTTGCTGGAACCATGGACGATTAGTAATTGCACTTCTATAAAACGTAAGAAATTAAAGCGGCATGAGAAAGTTTTGAAATTTGATACATAATACTTGTATACAGGCGCGTCTTTCAAGAAAAATAAAAATAAAAATAAATGCTTAACTTTAAGCTTGAAAAACTTTTCGTTTCTTTTATGCAAAACACACGTGTTTTGCATCAAATGAAATGCTGTTGCAAAAGTTTTCAGATGTACATATAAAATTATCATTCTATGCCGATCTAAATGGATTTTTTTTTTTGCTAAGTGTACTTTTGATTTGGTGTGATGAAATGGGGGTGGGGGGTGTAATTCATTTTTGTTTTTCATGCAGGCCCCCTACTGTTTTACCAAATTTTGCGGATATCCGAGGTGGTGAAGTAGGTTTTTTTCTTTTTTTTCTTTTTTAGTTTTCTCTTTTATTGGGAGAGGGGAGGGGTACTGCGGTTGATTTGACGTAAAATTCTTTTCCGTAAAAAATTTACCAAAAAATGATGAGTTTTAATGAATTTTGGTAATTGGAAAATGACCATCCACATGCGATTTCTAGAACATTAGGTGGAAATGAAAATGAATTGTAACACATGAATCTACATTTCTTTTGGGATTAACACGCACTATGCAGATATAAGAAAATTCACAGTACTAAAATGTTTAAAACCCCTTTCTCGAAATTTGTACACATGCTCTTAAAAGAAAAGAAAAAGGAAATCGGGGGGGGGTCTCCGGAAAAAATCAAATCGTTTTCAAATTCAAGGTCAAAATTTGTTATTTGACCGCGGAATTTTCTTTTTTTTTTTTTTTCTGTCTTTCTTTTTTTTTTTTTTTCATTTACGAAACCCATTCATGTATTTTAAGTGAAAAGCCATTTTAAAAGCTTTCAAATGCCACCAAAATTGAGTCTGATTCAAATTAAGCATTTTTTGTTTTCTGTGCTTTTGAATTGAGATGAAATGAGCTCGAATTTAGCATTCATTCATTTCTGGTGCATGCCTATTATGTATTATATTGACTTTTTAAAAAGAATCGCGATCGTGAGATAAAGTTTTCTGTTTTATTCTTGTTTGATTTGACGTGGAATATGCCTGCTTTAGAGTTTGCTTACTTTCAAAGCGAACGAAGTCTAAGTCTTCGCATTTTTTGAAAAATGAATAGAAGAAAAATGATTGTATACATCATCGTAGTAATTCGTCGTGGTAAATACTTCTATTTATTGCGCTATAGCAATAGCATATACGTATTTGTAACTGACCGCGGGTTCTTTCAACGTAAGTCCCCCCTTAAGTCAACACACTGGCTTAAGGGAGGGGGACTTGCATGAATCGCTCCCATTTGAAATCGGATCAAGTAAAATTTAGAGGATCCTGACTTAAACCATCGCGGCCATTGTCACTGTTGAACTTCTGCCCTTTCGAAACTTTTTCAAGATTTGGAAATAGGAAATAAACCTATGGAGCCAAATCCAGTGCATAGGGCGGACGACGTAGTAGTTCGAGTCGAGCCCACAGTTATGCAGTGTTGCAAATCGGTCAACTGGTGCTTTGTCTTAATAGAAGTTTACGTATTGGGCCAATTTTCCTCACCTGTTGAACATAAATTCCTTGTGTAAACATTTTCGTAGGTTAGTTAATACTCTGCATTGGTAGGGACACCTTGTTGTAGGTAATTAACTATGACCCCATCTTCTGCATCCCAAAAGACGGCTGTCATGACATTTCCGGCCTACTTCTGCACGTCGAACATTCTAGTAGCGGAAGAAGAGGGATGCTTCTATTATTTCGATTGTTCTTTTGTTTCAGGATCGAAGTGGTGCGCCAATGTTTTATCCATAGTGACATACCACCACAAAAACTGTACTTCATTAGCTTCCGAATGCTGCAAAATCTCGTTCCCTGTTCTAATCTGCATTCAGTGTTTTAGGACCCATATAAAAGAAACCTCATTCATTCCTAAAGCATTCACCACAATATTGTATTCCCGCTCATAGGAGAAATTGAATGTTGTCTCAATGTACTTCAGTTTTATTCTGCTGTCTTGGGTGATCGGGTAGCCAGTGGATCCACTGCAAGTAAACAGGTCTTTCACCGTGGAGTGGATCTACACAATACCGTCTCTTCCACCGTGTAGTGGATCTACACAATACCGTCTCTTCCACCGTGTAGTGGATCTACACAATACCGTCTCTTCCACCGTGTAGTGGATCTACACAATACCGTCTCTTCCACGCACATATTCTGAAGTCTGGTTTTCGACTATGGAAGGAGAAGATTTCCTTAATATTTCCTGCATGTTCTCAAGGATTTCTTTCGACAACATTCCGTTTAAACGGGGGAACTCAGTGACTGCGCGATACTTGATTTTGTCAACAGTCTTCATCTTCATTCGCCTTCCTTACTTCAACGCCCTCCGTAAAGGAAATAGTTACAATCCTGAAATTGTGTGTGAACATACAGGAAGAGCCACAGCACAGAGATTGGCAGTATTGCCTTACACGCGAAAATCTTCCTGATTTGTTTTGAGCGAAACGCTTCTCAATCCACTTTCGTATGTGCTGCCTTAATACGCACCACGGATTTCGCTTTTTGTACAGGGTTTATCGAATCGCGTGAGCATCTACGTATGATCCATCTCTATTTAGAGCCACTCTACATTTTGCTGTTGTTATACAGAGTATCCCATAAAGGTTTAACCAATTTTAAATAATCATAACAGCTCTAACATAAATGATCTCAATGCGCAACTTGTGTTAATTGACAGAACAGATCATGAAGTTTTGCAGACATTCGACATAGGCACCATTTGTCACCGGAACAATGTCTAAACGGTATTCCAGTTCCAACCATGTCCATTCGAAAATGTCAGTATTAACTTTCTTCAGTGCGTGTGTAATTCTCCTCTTTAGGTAAGCAATGTCTGCAACAGGGGTGCTGTAAATCTCACCCTTGATGAATCATCGTAAAAAAAGTCACAGAGTGTTAAGTCCGGCGAACATGAGGTGGTCATGCAATGGGACCACCACGCCCAATCCATCGATTGGGAAATTTGGTATCCAGAAACCTCCTCTCAATCAAAGCCCAATAAGGTGGCGCCCCATATTGTTGGAAAATGGCCAGAGTTGCAAGTTCATCCAACTGGGGATACACAAACTGCTCCATCATATCGAAGTAATTTTCAGTTCTCACGGTCTCTTCCTCAAAGAAAAAAGGGTCCAATAACACGGTCGACCATTATGCCACTCCAAACATTCACTTTTGGGCTAGCATGTTCATGTTCCATTTGTGCAATGCGGGTGTTCAGTTCCCCAAATTCTCACATTCTGTTTATTAACCTTTCCAGAAACATGGAAAGTGCACTCATCCGAGAAACAGATTTGTCTCAGGAAAGATTCAGCACTTGCAATGTTCTCCAACATCTCTTCAGCAAACTGTTTACGTTTCACATGATCATCTAGGGTTATGTGATGAGTTATCTGCAGTTTATATGGGGGCATTTCCAGTGTCTGAGGTAACACTCTATGGTAACACTTTCGGGGATGGCCAGCTGTCGTGCTGCTTGTCTAATTGACTTTCGAGAGCTACGAGTGAATGTTTGTCTCACAACCTCCTCCCTTTCTGGAATCAGCGATGGTGGTCCAGGGCTTTTCTTTGTACCAGTTTCCTTGAATAACTTGTACCACTTTCTGATGACGCTACGTGTGGGCGGTTTGCTCCCATATCTTGTTCTAAAATTCCGCTGAACCCAGTGAGGCATGGATGTTGTGTTTGTCTTACGGCATTGGTTCTCTCCCTTGTCTGGAACCAGTGACTCTAAATTAGGGACGGGCGACTGCTTACAGTCCATTGAGTTGCTCACGGTGGTCGTTAAACCTTCAATAATAATAAAAAAAAAAAGTACCTGGGTTTCGGATCAGGTTTCAATAAACCACTCCACAATCTGTGCTTTTTTCGCAGGATTCATTGGATACACTTTTAGAAAACTTAAGGGTATTCCTTACCACCTGCAATGACCAGAATGCTGATATTAGTTTGGTATCCAAAGTTATAATCATTTGAAATTGGTTACACCTTTTTGGAGTACCCTGTAGTTTCCGGATTTAGCGACACCATGAACAACTCAGAGGGCTGTAGGAAGTCTCCGTCTCTAATTTGTGTTACTGATTCTTAGGGACCATCATGACTCTAATCCGGACCACACCTCGATTGATTAGCCAGAAACCTACACCACAGACTACTCGGTCACCGCAGTAGGAAGGACCAAAATTAGCGTCCGAAAGATAGGCAGAAGATCCATCTCCTCGACGCCTGGGAGCTGACTCTGGACTAGACATTACAAGGAGTTAGAAGCCCGCATCTTAATGCACTTGACTATCTCCTAACATTCTAATTAAAATCACACTACAAATGGTCCATTTATTCCCCATCCGTTAGAGGCAGCAGCTTCCATTCTAGACTGAAAGCTTTCTGAGAGGCGTTGCGATCTTTTCTCTGATGCTCGTTGTTCTATAATTGGAATTGTACGATGTGCTGTCCGTAGCACAAGTTCAGATAAATGTTTGAAAAAAATGTTAACTTGTTGATCTTCTAACAGCAGACATTCGAATCACAGACAACAGCGTAACATGTTGTGACCGCAGTTTTTAAAAATCTTTGAAAAAAAAAAAAAAGTGTTTAACTTCCTGCTTAGTGTAATAATGCAGCTTGCTGGTTTAAATTTTCCCTGGTTCTCCAGTATTTTTCCTGAACAGTAAGTGTTTCTTTGCAAGACTGCATGATAAATCAGCTAACCGGATTTCGCGAGATCTACACGTGCAGGGGAATTTCTTTTTGTGATAAATACCTTTTTCTGAGCTTGTGCATGTCATACGAATATAGACTTAAGACGAATAAATTGGGTCGGAATATATTTGCCTTTTCTGAATCTCAGTGAATTGCTTACAGAGCATTTATGTACAAAGTTGTGGAATTCTCGAAACCCCAGTGGGTATGCAAAGGAGATGAAGACGCATTCTTCTTCCTGGTAATTAAAATATGGTGCATTTTCCATAAGGTAATTTGAATGAATACGTCTGACATAACTTCGTGTATAAATACTTTCCTGTCTTTGTATCCAGTTGTCTTATTTAAATCACAAAAGTCATGGGAAATAATCGTGGAACGGTATTCTTAAGGCAAAGACAAATATCTTTTCTTCGCTTGTAAGGTTTTCCCTTGTGGGAGCTCTTAAAACTAGAACTATTTCTGTTGCCTTCGTGTCAAGCGTCTCCGCTTTTTTCCTTTTCTTGAGAGGAAATGTGATTTTGTAATTCTCATGTACATTTCATATCTGTCCCTTGTTTGCTCTTCAGTGTTCTTTGCCGAAGGACAAGAGGGCACACGAAGAAGTAGCGATCGATAGCTTTTGCCAACAGATGGTTGCCAGATTCTGTCTGCTCGGGTGTCTCCTTTCTGTCTTTATTGTCTTCCCGTTGTGTCCCGATATGTCTTGTTGTCTTCTCCAGCATCTGTCATTTCGTCTCCCTGGCTCGCTGTATTAGCAAACTCACTGGCGCATGGCATTTCTTCTTCTAGCAAGTGCCGCCGGATACTGACTGCATTTTGGACTGGCAGCAGAGATATCTTCCGACATGAGTGGGGACCCCATTGCCTTTTCTTTATTGGCAGGAGGATATATAGCTTTCCGATTTTTTTTTCGTTCTGCAGACGACTCTTCTTCACCACCGTTATATAGGAATGTGTTCTCATGTGCGGGTTCTTTCCTTCGCTGTCCGTCGTTTTTCTCGCTGTTTTTATTTCATTCCCCCCCCCCCCCCATCTCGCATTTTAGCTTTCCTGTGCACGTGATTGTAACCTCTTAGGATGCCAGGTTCTTCACCAAACGCCAGGACTTGATTTACGCGCGAAACATGAGAATTGTGCGTTATTTGGTTCTTTTCCTTACTTTGAAGCCAGTAGTTCGAAATCAGGGATGGGCAGTTTTTTGGAAGGTATACACTGAAGTGCCAAAAGTCATGGGACAGCAGTATGCAGATTTTTAACTGGAGCTGCCATCGCATAAAGGCTTCGACGCACGCCACGATTTTTATCAGTTGCAAGCTGTAATCTCGTGAGTCAGGTTGAACAACCGCCAGTAGGATTATGGCAAGCCGACGTGAATTATCGGAGTTTGAACGAGGCATGGTAGTAGGTTGGGACATTCAATTTCCGAAGTTGTGCGGACATTCAACATTCCTCGATCCACAGTGTCACGTGTGTACCGAGAATACCTCATGGGAGGCATTATCAAAGAATATCTAACTGAGAAGAAGTTAAGGCTTGGCGAGACGTAACTAGCGCCGCCATATCTTAAGAGTTAAAATGCAGTGCACAGAAGCCAACATACAGGCTGATGCCGGAGCAGACTGCGCATGCGTATTTCTGTTGACTTCAATTCTCTGGGTAAAGAAAAGTCAGCGGAGCTACTGACATCACATGATTGCTACCTTCCCGCACTCGGTAGCATATAGTTTTGTTACACCAATGGGGTTAGTTAAGGCTTTTGTTTGTTCTTCAGGTTTTCAGAAACATTTTCAGTAATGCCAAATACTAGGGAATGTCTGCATTTTGTACGGATCCTTAGGCCTCACTATAATATTTGCTAAAATTTAATTTAAATAGTAATACTAATGGTTTTGCATATTTTTCTTACCAAAATAAGGGCTGAGCGGGATATCCGAAAAAAAAAAAAAAAAAAAAAAAACAATGCTCTGAGCAAATAGTCGTCAGATCGAAGGAAACCATCGTGGATCAAAGAAAAGCTTCACTGCCGTAGTCCCCCAAACGTGTTTGCTCCTGAATGTTAACTTTCCCGCAGAGCACATTACTTCTTAAGATGTGGTGGCGCTGTTGTCGCCTGTTTTACGTTATCTCTATGAGATGATGATCAAATGTAGAGGATTTTAGGAAGGGAGTGTCTGACCCCAGGTCTTAAACAACCCTTAGAAATAGGAAGCTAGGAGATTTGTGCTAGAGTGCCCAATAGGAAAGTGACACGGAAACGAAGTAGAAAGGGGGAGGAAGACGCCCTTATTTATTACCGGGGGCCAGTACCCGTGGTCCGGCGGCTTAACGTGTCCATCCGACGCACGACGGATATTCAGTGGATCGAGCGTTCGTACCTGCCTGGGATCGAACCTGAGGTCCTTTCCGTGGCTTTCACGAACGTTGCCCACTAGGCCACGCGCGGCCCATATCTCTGTGAGAGTTGGCGTCCTTCAAGTTTTATATTATTTGGTATTACCACCCACCTTGGACAGCGTAGTGGCCGACCACGGATGCCTCGTGACCGTGACCAGCGGCGCCTGCCCAGGATTCTCCATCTAACAGACAAGTGCCACTGGCTAAAATAACATCCTACATTCAATGCAGGAGTCCTGTAAAACATATCCATCAGGTCAGTGCAGCGTAATTTAGCGTTCATGGCGCATGGGGGCAGAAGACCAACCAGAGTGACTTTGTTAACACCCCAACATAGGACACAGCGCCTCACCTGTGCTCGTGAACACGGTAATTGGACCCTGGAAGACTGGCAACATGTGGCATGTTCCGATGAGTCACACTACCAGTTGTTGCGAGCTGATGGTAGGGTTCAGGTGTGTGGCGCAGACCCAATGAGGCCATGGACCCAAACTGCCAACAAGGCACTGTGCAAACTGGTGGTGGTTCCATACATGTGTGGGGTGGCTTTCCATGGCACGATTTGGGTCCTCTGGTTCTCGTAAACACATCATGAACCGGTACTTGATTTGTTGCTCTGCTGGGTGACCATTTGCAGTCCTTTATGTACCCCAACAACGATGGGATTTTCCAGGCGAACAACGCAATCGGTCCCAAGTTCTCCGAAATTGGTTCGAGGAGTTCCAACGGATGGTGTGGCCACCACGTTCGCTCGACATGAACCCAATAGAGCACTTATGGGACGTGGTGGAAAGGTCCATTCGCACCCAAGATCCTGCACTTACAAATACCAGAGAACTGTGGGCGGCTCTTCAGACGTCATGGCTCAACATCTCTCCAGAAGTCTTCCGGCCACTTGTGGAATCGGTGTCACGTCGAGTTGCTGCACTTCGCCAGGCTAGAGGAGGTCCTACACGATGCTAGGTACATGTCTCATGACTTTTGGCACTTCAGTGTAGAATACACTGCTGCAGAAGAAAGCGGAGTGGAGCTAGTGACAAGGGGCGCAATGGTCTTTCCACCATTCGCCTAAGGTGGATATGGTTTCAAGTAGATCGGTGAGGCACAGATGGCGTGTTTGTCTTACCCTGTGAAAAATAAGTGGCGAATTCACGGAAAATTTCTGAAAATAACTTGCAGCTAAGCGTCTATCTTCTAACGGAATTTCCGTTTTGAAAATTCTCGTCTTTTTTTTTTTTTTTTTTTTTTTTTTTTTTAACTTCCGTATTTTTACAGGTTTTCCGTAGTCGGTAATTCCTTTTATTTTAGAAAAGTCTGAAGTTTTTCCGTATTTAAAGAGAAATTTCGCAAAATCCAACATGCTGAATATTTCAGCCCTTACGCGTGAGAATCCCTTTGCGCTGGTGATGGGGATCGAACCCGAGTCTTTTGGATTGAAGCCGCGCGTCTTAACCACTGAGCCAGAAAGTCACAGGAATCAGACACACGTGCAGGGTAAAACTAATTTGGCCATAAACCTTTTTTTTTTTTTTAATAATGCGAGTGATTTAGGCATTTTAATTTCTCTTGGAGCGTATTATTTTTTTGAATACGTTTGTAAAAAATTTTTTGTAGCAGGTCTTATTAGAAAGTGTGTGCTTTTTTCATCGTAATTTTTCGAACCGACAGGATGATTTAAAGTTTGAGATCTTTTTTTCAACAGACAATAACTTTTAATTATTTCTAAGGGAAGATAGAAAATGTACTCTTTCATTATATTATATCTCAAAACTTCTAAATATAAAATTTACTATTAGCTTACTCCAATTTACTCTAAATATAAAATTAACTCTATACCACTTTTGTCTTAAGGCTGTCTTTGAATGAGTGCTAGGGTTCATCTTCTGCGATAGATGGCGCAAAAAAATCACTCCTTGGGCGTGGCTTTTTCTTCTTGAGTGACTGACCCAGAAGTTGGCGTCAGCAAATCACCACAGACATCGCCATATTCAGAATGGAAGCGGTCTCCCGTTGGCTGCACAATGAAAAGACAAAATACGCGCTGTTACGTTTTAACCAGTGACGTTATTTGGGGGTTGAGCTTAGTAGGTATAGGCATGCGTTTTTATAGCTCAAATTCAGGGGTTCTCTGCTAATGTACACATTTTCTCTTCAAAAAATGAACGTACAGTGGGATTTAAGATTATTTATGGGAGACAAGATTCCAGTCTCACTTTTGGCCCCATTTAATTATTTCTATTTGGCCAGGACAATTAGAAAAAAAAACAACCAGACAGAAATGAGAGATTTCCTTTCTTCCAGACAGAAACACTGCTAAGCTAACTTAACGCGCCATCTAGAGCCCAAATTGGAATACTTTGAAGTCAGATAAATTAAATTAAAAAAAAAGTTCTAGCAATTTTTTCGGAGTGATAACAGAGGCACATATTAGCTATAGGTCGTTTTTATTTGTGCTCAAAATTTCAAACACTACAAAGTAATAAATAGTCTTGGAGAAAATGTGTAGGGCCTACAAAAGATCTTACATTACAGATATAGGATATAATTCCTCTTACACTGATTCAAAGACAGTCTCCACAGACTGATACGCATAATCGCGTGTACAATAAATTAAGCACCCAGTTTCTTACGGTAACACAATATATAATAGCTGGTGCAAAAAATGAGGAAGAGGAGAAGAAATATCCTGTGCTACAGGAACCAAAATTCATGCGATATGCTATTCACAATATCTGATCTCGCCACAGAAGTTCAAAATCAATTACCTCGACAGACTATTGAAATTTAACGGAAAATCAAGTCTCCGAGTGTTGCCATGAATCTGTCCTATTTTTCGTCATATGGATACGGAAGAAGTGAAAACGGAGTTTTGCGGAAAGGTTTCTGAAAATTTGGAATTTTTCTGGCGTACGAAAAAATCCGTGAAACGAAGATTTCTTTGTGTCATTTTCCGAGAAAAATTGCGTCAGAAATATGCTTCGCTAATCCCCGAGAAATCACGGAAACTGGCTCGTGAATTTCAGAAAATTATTTACAGTGAACGATACTCTCTCTCTCTCTCTCTCTCTCTCTCTCTCTCTCTTCCTTTTCCTTGAAACCTAATTTAGGCACGGACGACTGCTCATAACTTATTAAATTGCTCAGGATGGTTGTTAAACACCCCACACCCCAATCCCTCAAACTGTTTTTCCAAGAAAAAAACATTGACAGTAGGATTGATAGGTTTCTGTGTTTCTCCGCGAAAAATGACAGAGTGAAAAAACAAAACAAAAACGACGCGGAACTAAATTATTTCCTTTTCCGATTCGACCCCCCCCCCCCAATTATTTTTACGCATCTCAGCTTCTGTCACGAACAGCCCATTTTTGTGCTTGTGAGTTGCGAAGTAAGAGCCGTGTATATGTACACCACATATCTGTTCCGTTCTCCCGACCAATATCGTTGGGCGGCAGACGTAGATAAATTAAAAAGGCTGTGGTTTTGCGAGAAAATTCCGTTCAGACATCCGTGCAATTACGCACGAGTTATTTTGGCGTTCATTTTTCTATGGATATGTCAATCCTTCGCAGAGTACTGACTGAGATTAGAGATTTTCTCCAATTGTACACAGCAGAATGTATTTATGATTAAGTGTCGGTGTGATATACAGTGTCCTCTCGTGATTAAGTATTTCTGCGTCCAGGGCAAACCACCAATTATTGCACCCCATCTATCTGTTTCGTTTTGTTTTGTTTTGGGATTTAATGGCCACCGTGAGCGATTCTAAGGGCTGTAAGCACTCCCCGTCCGTAATCTAGGGACACTGACCTCGTGTCCCTAAATTAGGGACGGTGGAGTGCTTATATAGCCTTTAGAGTCTCTCTCGGTGGCCATTCCAATGGGCCCGGGTTTGAATCCCGAAACAGGCAGGGATGGTGTGTTTGTCCTATGGCACTAGCTCTTTCTCCCTTCACTGGAGCAAATGGCTTTAAATTAGGTACAGACGATTGCTTACAGACCACTGACTGAGTTGCTCACAGTGATCGTTAAACTCCCGAGCAAAAATAAAATCTCTCTATTCTAAGAAAAGTAACCGCCGCCGCCGCTGTTTTAGAAATTTCGTGGCACTCGCGGTTTTGTAGCTAGCAGCGCAAAAAGTATTGAACACAAAAATATGAAATGTACATCGTTTGTAGAGAACTGTTGGAGAACACGATGAAATAAACGTTTTTTGATTCTGGTAATACTTCAAGAGCTATTGTATTTCAAAGTTAAGGTAAGCAAAAAAAGTGCTATCAGGTCGCGTTTCGGACACACTGATAGCAACAGAACCACGAAACTTTTTAGGCATGTAGTGCCATGACCAATTTTTGCACCTCGTCGCCGTTTTTTACGCTTTCCAACCGTAGGTTGAAAAACCGTATATGCTCCGGCTTTGTCCGTCCGTCTGTCGGCACGATAACTAGCGTAAAAATGCTTCGATTTCAATGAAAGTTTAGTATGTGGTAGGGGATGACTTGGGGACGAACCCTATTGAAAATGAACGAAATGGGATCAAAGGTCACGACATAGGAGCGGGATCCATTCCATTGCCCTTATGCGTCATAACTTACGTAAATGTGGTTCGATGTCGACGAAATTTCAGTATATTGTAGGGGACTACCTGGGAATGAACCCTATTGAAAATGGATGAAGTGGAGTCAAAGGTGAGGACATAGGAGCGGGATGCATTCCATTGCCTTTATGCGTCATAACGTGCGTAAAAAGGGTTCGATTTCGATAAAAAATTACATTATGTGGTAGGAGACTACCTGGAGACGAACCCTATTGAGAATGGACTAAATGGGGTCAAAGATCAGGACATAGGATCATGATCCATTCCATCGCCCTTATCCCATACTATTAAAGGAGCAATTCTTGTATGTATGTAAATTTTATTTTCAAAACGGCTCTAAGAATTTTGATGAAATTCGCTAACCTACCGTTTTCTGGTACTAGAAATCGATTTAGCTTGATCTCGACTTTAGGAAAATTCGTTTAGTGGGTTAAATAACCACCCCGATTTACCACGTTTTTAGTATAATGGCGTCGTCCCATTAATGTTGCCTATGCTTAGAAATCTTATGACGTCACAATCTCGCGATCGAGATGTTGGCGCGCGGTCACGCTATCTGTCTCATTACTTCACTTCACGCCTTGTGTGTGGATCTTATTAAAGTTTTATGACGTCACACTCTTTCGAGCAGATGGTCGCGATTCCCACTTGCCTCATTACGTCACGCGTTGTGTGCGTATGTCCGTCCTCACGATAACTCGCGTAAAAATCGTTCGATTTCGATTAACGTTTAGTATGTGGAAGGGGAACACCTGGGAAGGAATCTTATTTAAAGTGAACAAAATGGGGTCAAAGGCCAGGACATAGGAGCGGAATCCATTCCACTGCTCTTATGCGTCATAGCTAACGTAAAAAAGATTCGATTTCGATTAAATTTTAGTATGTGGTAGGGGACCACCTGGGGACTAACCCTATTGAAAATGGGCGAAATGGGGTCAAAGGTCAGGACATAGGAGCGGAATCACTTCCATCGCCATCATGCGTAATAACTTACGTAAAAATTATTCGGTTTGGATGAAATGTTAGTATGGTGTAGGGGCCTGCCTGGGGACGAATCCTGTTGAAAATGGGCGAATTTGGGTCAAAGATTAGGACACCGGAGTGGGATCTATTGCATAGCCCTTATGCATCATAACTTACGTAAAATTGCTTCTATTGCGATAAAACTTTATCATGTTATTTTGGAGGTATACTGAATCGGTTCTGTCGAATATCATCGAAATGGGATCAAAGGTCAGGACACAGGACCGAGATTTATTCCACAGCCATTATCCTCATAACTTGAGTGATAACTTGAGTAATGATTTGTGGTATGTTGGAAAGCGTATTATAATCAGTGCATTGCACGATTTTACTAATTTGTTTTGAATTTTGATTTAGTTCACGAGAAATAAAATTTTTAAATTTCACGAACTTCTCTATTTCGCGATGGGATCGATTTAAAAAAAAACGCATATATGGCAAACTATAAATCATAACGCATTGCAATTTTTACAGCATAAATTCACAACTATCATTCCTTTTTTACAAATTTTTTTAAGAAAAAGTCATTTTCTGATTTTTAAGCATTTTTTAAAGACGTAAAGGAAACGAGCGGCTTATTCTCTCTTCAGCGTAAACCACACAGGAAAGTTCTGCTCCCGTGACCTGCTGCCAAGGTGACGCAGCTATTTTTAGTACTCTCTCATTGGGTGAAAGGACAGGCTACAATCAAACTGGTAATGACGCAATGCTTAAATGACGTAGCGACGCTTTTAAAGTTCGGCGTTTTCTGCCGGCATACTTGAATACTTATGTAAATGTAGGCTTTCGCCTCGTATATGAAAAGCAAAGAGGGAAAATGCGAGTGTGTTCGTCCGCGAATTGTTCGACCTCTTCTAAATGGCCTAGATATCTGAAAATTGGTATGCTGATAGGTCTTAAGGCTGAAAATTGGCATGCATACGGAAAAAGAAATCAAAATGGCGGCTTTGGATCATTGTCTGCTTGAACTTTCGCAAACTGTTTGACCACTTCTAAGTGATCCAGAGATCTGAAAATTCCCTTGCATATAGAGTCTTTTAAAATCCGCATACCTAGAAAAGTAGTAAAAAAAAAAAAGTCGGCTTTGGAACATTGTCTGCTTGAATTTTTCGCGAATTGTTTAACCACATCTAAATAACTTAGAGATCTAAAAATTGGCATGGTGGTAGGAATACCTGTAAATGCACGAAAGGAAAAAAACGTAACAACAACAAAACAAAAACAACAACAACAACAACAGCGCTTTGAAACATTGTCTGCTTGTCTACCACTTCTTCACCTACAAAAAAGCCTGAAAGCCAAAACATTCAAAAGGGTGGCTTAGCTTCACTGATTCAAAATGCTGATAGGTTTAAAGATAATTTTGTCACAATCACTGAAATGCTTTGAAAATTTCTAAATTTGATTTAAATTAAGAGGCGCCAAAGCCTGCTCCGTTTTACGTCAAACCGTATGCATTGATTTTACGACGCTGTTCTAAATCGCAAAACAGTTACGTATTTTAAATTACTTTCCCTTTCTTTAATTTTATGTTCAAAAAATGATTTTATAGAATAACCGTTCGGAAAACAGGCGTGATTGCTAGTAAAATTAAAGTAAAATATAAAATAAAATAAAATAAAATAACATAAAATAAAATGAAATAAAATGATATAGAACTTCGACTATTTGTTCAGCTTTTTTTCAACTAGTTCGGAACTTTGGTACCAACCTGAAAGAGCCAAAGGTAGCTTGTCGTGGATCGCAGTCGCAGTAATGATAGAATAGCTCCCAGAAAATATTCAGCAATGTGAACGACATCCTTATCTTGCAATGTATGTACAAGCGCGCCTTCATTTCTAAATGTACGCAACTAACATTTCTGGATATTTTGAGAAAACTATCAGAACTAGCGAAATACACTGGCGGAAAGTGAAAAAAGAACACCAAGAAGGAGACGTCTGATACCAACGAAATTTATACTGCATAATAACGGACTACAGAGGATAACATGATCAAAACATTATGGCAAAATACAGCTGTATTTGCTGGTAAACTGAAAAATAACATTTCCATGTAACATGGTTAGTACGAGGTTGAACCGCCATGAACTGCGTCACACTGTGCAATTCTGGCATGGAGTCTGTCGTACAGATGTTGGATGTAAGTTTGGTGTATTGAGTTCCAAGCATCCTCAACCTGGACGCGTAAATCGGGGATGGTCGTGGCTGGCCGTGGAGACCGGATAAGTCGTTGTCCCATAAAATCCCACACGTGCTCAATCGGGGACAAATCCGGTGAACGTGCAGGCCATGGAAGTTGTCTCACACCCTGAAGTGCAGGTTGCGTTGCACGTGCCGTGTGTGGGCGTGCGTTATCTTGCTGGAAAATACCACGATGGACCGACCTTACAAATGGCTCAACAACAGGCTGAATGATGTTGTTGATGTAGGAGGTGCTGTTTAACGTACCCGGTACAAACACTAGTTGTGTACGGGAGTGATAACTGATCGCTCCCCACACCAGGAGACCAGGTGTAGGCCCTGTGTGTCGCTGGCAGATGCAAGAAGGATAAGGACGCTCTCCTGTGCGTCTGCGAACACGCATACGGCCATGGCCCGCGTTAAGTGATAGCCCCCAGGCTGGACCCAGTGGGTTCAGTCTGGGGGCCATCACTTAACGTGCTCGTCCTATGCACGGCGGATATTCAGCGATTGTTAGTAAATCACACCATCTTTGAAAGATCAGGCCAGGTTCGAACCTGAGGACCTTGCATTGATAGTTTGAATCGCTAACCACTAAGCCATCCGTGGCTCTCCACGTCGAGTGTTTGAATTAATGGCTATATATCTATCTTGAACTGGTGTGTAACTCAGTTTCAAAACGATTACCCTTCTAACCTGACATGCTTAGTCGTAAACCACACCTCCGTATGTATACGTTCCCTGCCCCTTCAGTATAAATGACAAGTTTTCTGATCTGTTATTTCCTAAAATAACAATTCTGTACTATAAGATTGCATTCTTGTGTTTGACTCTGTGTTCTTATAAGGTTGCTAGAATTTTTCGTAGCAGTTTAATTGAACACTCTTAAGGAGATTTTTAAGATTAGATTCTTCCAGACGATAGTCATTTGGAATTCAAGTGACGTCAGCGTTGAACCGTGTAGAATTGTTAGTTTATGTAGATTCGCGGTGTATTTGCCCTGCATTTATCCGAGCGTCGCCAAGTTTCGGGTGCAAATTCTGATCGACCAATTCGATCTCCGAACGTAGAAGACCATTGAGTCGTGACAAGAAAGCTGATGAGAACTTACAGGGTATTTTCCGATTTTTCAATTCATGCTTTGACTAGGGAAGAGGTTCTTGACATCTAGTGGTCCAACGATGCCTTTCGGAATTTTTTATCGAGAGGGATCCTTACACTGCCCATTAACAAAAAGTTAAGTTTTTTAATTTAAAAATGTTAAACGAAAACTTTCTTCTAAAAAATGCGTTTTTTTTTAACTACATTTCCCCCACAAAATTACCGGCTCGGGAAGTGATTAGCGATTCTTAATCAGAGAGGGGGGGGGGTTAGGTAATGCTAATTCTTCAAACAGTATTTTGTTGTAAAAAAACGCTCAGCATACGCCTGTCCATTTCATGAAGTAGAGTTTTCAACTTTGCTAAATGCCAAAAATGAATCCAAATCCTGGATGCAGGAAATTGTATTAAATAAAAATAAAGTCACCACCACTGTTTAATGCGGGAGTAACAGCAGTAGCTATTTCATTTAATTGGCACGAATAAGTAACTATGATTCTCATATCTACATTGCACTCAAGCAGCAACCTAAATGTCCTGCGTTATTCAGATGGAAAGCAGATTTCTGAAGCAAGGATTCAACTGTCCAGTGCTGGATGTGCAATGTCATATCAGAATAACAAGACCCCCCCCCCCCCCGAGAGAATCACAGTGTACCATCCCAGGGCGTGGCACATAGTGCACGTGACAAGGTCAACCACATGGAGATATGAGCGCCCGGCCAGGACAGATGAGTCATAGTGCGTTAAGTGAGCACAATGGGCAGAGGTAGTGATTTGACGGATGTTCAAAAAGGAATGATCATCGGCCACCACGCCAAGGGTGGAAACATATCAGAAACAGCAAACTTTGTGGGCAGTTCGCGAGGTACTGTAGAAAGGGTTTACCAAGGTGCTGTAGAAAGGGTGTACCACACTGAGTACCTCCCGACGACACTGTGGAGCCCCAAAGCTCATCGACCCCAAAGGAGAACGTCTTTCCGTCGACTGGTAAAGGGCAATCCACGCAGCAATTGACCACGCAAATGAACGCTGGTGCACCTAAGTACCTGTCCCCGATAACAGTACAGTGAATCCTGTTGCGCATGGATCTTCGGAGTCGACGCTGCGTCAAAGCGCCCATGCTAACCCAGGTCCATGGGCAACGATGCCTGCAGTTCGTGTGGACTGCCGTCATTGGACAGTGGAAGAGTGGAAAAAAGTTTCCTTCTGTGACGAATCGAGGTTTCTACTCCTTAGAAGTCTGAAGTACACGTTCTGAGGACTTACTAAAGGCTCAGCAACAACATTTTTATGACCTGGAATTAAGGACTTCCTTTTAGGCACGGATATCTTTCTTATGTAATGATAATTTCTGTCCATACTATTCCATTAACAAAGGAAGTAGTAGTATTTTGTGCATCCAAATTGTAGACCAAGGAGAAAAGCTAGCACTTTAAGATCGCCACAAATATTCCATGAGTGTTTTTTGGTATACTCTACATACTTTGAAGCTACAGTTTCATATTTGCTTGTGTTTCATGTATGCATCATATGCAACAGGTACTGACAGATACATGTTTCCGTTTTGAAGGAGGATAGCTTTTAAGCTGATTTTTGAGGAATCTGTAAAAAGACTTTATTCTTCCGGTTTGTGTTGCTGTCCTAAGGCTTCAAACAATAAGTCTGTATCATTGCAGTACACAAGGTCACCACTCTTCGAAAATAAGTGCTCAGACTCTTGCTCTTGTCGACGAAAACTACATACTTGGTTCTAAAAGATTCCATCCCTTCAATCTTGAAGCCAATATTTCGGCCTGACTTTTTGCTAAATGAAGGTCACGAACGAGATCATTTAATTCTTCCTGACTTATAAGGGGAGGCACAGAATCTTCCGAGAAATCAGGGTCTTGCTGTACTTCAATATCTTCTTCGCTGTGAGGATTTATTTCATCAGTATCACTATCATCTAAACTCCATAACTGTGGAGGTACAGGAACAGGTCTTATGGCCGAAGGAATACTGGGATACTGAATCGTGCCTTTGGTCTTAGCTGTAATTCCATATATCTTAGTGATGCGGAAGTAACAGTCTGTTGGGTGGTCTTTCGGTTCTCTCCAAACCATTGGTACCGCAAATGGCATTTGACGTGATCCCTTTAACCAGCCAGTCAACAAAGTTACACATGAATTACAACAAATGTGAGGGATTGCGTCTGCCGAAGCTTCCGCTCAGCCATCTCCAGCGGACGGTCCCGTGGCTCGAAGTGGTAGAGAAATAAAGGGAAAGACTCTCCTGCACTGAGGGAAGCAAAAATTCCCGCTGTGAGGGAAATAATGGGAAAGACTCCAGCTGCGGTCAGTGAACGTTGACCACTGGCCGCAGCTGGCCTAGTGGTCAACATTCGTGAGTGCCACGGAGAAGACCTCAGGTTCGATCCCAGGCAGGTACGAAAGCTCGAACCACTAAATATCCGCCCTGCGTCGATGGGCACTTTAAGCCGTCGGACCCCGGGTACTGACTCCCCTGTAATAAATAAGGATGTCTTCCTCTCCCTTTCTACCTCGCTTCCGTGTCACTTTCCTATCGGGCATTTTAGCCCAAATCTCCTAGCTTACTATTTCTAAGGGTTATTTAAGACCTGGGGTCAGACACTCCCTTCCTAAAATCCTCTACATATGATCTGATCTCCTGCAGTGAGGGTGGAGTTCCGGATACCAGGTAGCAATTTTCGTGTGCGCAATGCTTACTAATCCATGATAAAAAGCTGTCGCTGAACAATCTCTAAAAAGTCCAGTGACGGTGTTAGGCCTGGGGTTGCCCAGCCCCCCAAACATAACCGTTTTTTTGGGGGGGGGGGGATTATGTATTTTGATTAATTATTGACATATGCAGTAATTCTGCTCTCCCCGCAATTTTTTTTTTAGAACCGCCACTGCTAAGAACTTGCAAAAGATGAAACGCTTTGTATAGATGAAAGATTTAGTACTTTTAAAACCATACAATTAAAAAGCCCGCAAGATCTTTCGGGTGGAGTCGTTGACCTTCGCTTGTTGCCTCATTTCGCCAGCCAGACAGATCCCTGTCTGTAGTGAAACGGCTTGCTTCAAATCTATGAGTGATGACCGACCGCTTTCTTAGAGCGCTGCGTTGCGGCATTGTTGTTCAGACGTTCCTTGTTGGAGGCAGACTCTGCGCACACTTTTATGGCGCTCCTTAATTTGTTTCTTCTTATGCTCCTGTATTAATCTTACATTCAACCGCTAACAATTTCGTAGTGGCTTTCTTTCTCTCTTCAGCAAGACTGACGGCGGCAAGCAAGTAGGAGTTCCCATCCTCGGGGGTAAAGAAAATCCCTCGTGCATTGTTTACCAGAGCGAACCTATCGTGTACAGAAACTGGAGTCGACTGCCTCTTTTCTTTCGATTCTTCCTCCTGAATTTCCCTTCTCTGTTACTACACTGAAGAGCAATTGAATTAGAGATACCTGTCTAGTAACGTGTAGCTCCACCTTTCGCCCTGATGACGGCGGCGATTCGTCTCGGCATGGACTCGACAGGACACCGGAAGAGTTGGGAAGCCATACGGATCAACGATCCCTGAACAAGCTCCCACAGTTCACGAAGATTTGATGGAAGGGAGTCAAAGCCTCGAACATCTCTCTCGATGGCATCCCAGATGTGCTCAATGGGATTGAGGTCAGGTGACCTAGCTGGCCAAGGAAGCGAGGTCACGTCGGTGGAGTGTTCATACAACCATTCGGATACAATTCGGGAGCGATGGCACGGTGCATTGTATTGTTGCAGGATGAGGTCCCCAGTGGGATGTTGAAGACGCACAAACGGGAGCAAATGGTCGTCCAGGATATCCCGGTAACGTTGACCTGTGAGGGACGATGTCACACGTACCAGGAGTCCCATTTCAGTCCACGTAAACAATCCACAGACGAGAATGCCACCCCCACCAGCTAGAAGAGTACCCTGTTGGCAAGAAGGATCCATCGCTTCATGTGGTTTGCGCCGTACTCGTATCCTGCCATCCGCATGTACCAACGTGAATCTCGACTCATCAGTCCCGGCAACATTTTCCCACATGTCTAGGGTCCAGTGGCGATGTTCCCGCGCCCATGCTAATCTTTGCACCCTGTGATGTGCGCTCAGCAGCGGTACCCTAGTGGGACGATGGCTTCTGTACCCCATAGCGAGGAAATGGTTCTGGATAGTGTGGCTGCTTACACCGTTTTGTGCACCAGCGTTAAATTGCCGAGTGATTTCTTGCACTGTGGCCCGTCTATCCGCTGTTACAATGCGAGCTAGCTGGTGAGGACTCCGCTCATCCGCACGCTGTTGTCCACGGCAGTTGGCCCTTGCAGGGATGGTTTTACCGGATTCGATGTACTCACGGTGCACCCGTGACACAGTGGCTCGTGAAAATCCCAGTGCCTGCATGACTTCCGAGATGGAGTGACCCATTCGTCGGGCCCCGAAAATTTGCCCACGATCAAATGCGCTTAAATCCTTCGTCTTACTCATACTGCATCCGACTCTTACTGATTCCCGTCGCATCACTCCTTATATTGTCGGATCGCTGCATACGCCATGTCGTTTCCGTTTACAGGGTCGCCCACAGCGCCACATTTGCACAACGCCAGCTGTCTCTAATTCAATTTCTCTTCAGTGTATGTGCCCTGGCATTTGTCTCTTGTCACCTCGAAAATGACCAAAAGCACTTTTCCCGCGCACAAGAATCGCGATGACACACCCTTTTGCGTCTGAAATATTTCAGTCGTCGAACTTCTCAGTGACCAGACGCATAGCCCTTTAGTTAATTGGGCTTTGTCCTGTCTAGACATGAAGCACGGTCCCCCAGGGCTGCGGTATTCTTTCCCCGCTTGACACTTTCAACGATTTTCCCTTGTTTTTTTGCTCCCACTTTGACTTTTAGGCCTTCGTAGAACCAGGGTTATCTCTTGTTTACAGAAATTGCGGCGCGGCATTACTTTCGCTTGTTTTCGTTGGGTCCAACTGGATGGTCTTAAAGAGCCATTGACGCCGCAAGGAGGTGAATTCACCCAAAACACTGATAGTGTATCTGCCTAGAAACACGCTGGACAGGGGTTCGAGGTTGTATTTCGTTGTTAAGAAAATTTCCCCAGCGTCGAAGTAACACCGTAAAATTTTCTGATGTTGCAAAACAAAATGGCGTGGCTGTGGACGGTCGTTATTTCCCTTATTTCTCACGCCTTTTAATTTTTCCATTTCCAATAATTAGCATACCAACTAAATCAATATAAACGTGCTAATTGACCCGGGGGTAATTTCACGCAACAAAGTATATTAACTGGTGCTTAAAAAATGGCGAAGAGGAGAACAAATATGCATTGCAATAGTAACCAAAATTCATGCGATGTACTATCTACAATATCTGATCTCGCTACAAAACTTGAAAATCAATAGTCTGTATTTGTACAGACTATTGGGGATTGCAAGAAAACAGAGTAAGACACTCAGGGTAATGGTAAGCTGTTTTTATGGAACTGCGAGATACTTGCATATCCAATGTCAGCGGGTGTTATTTGCCCATGCAGTTCAATTGGTTTAGATGTCTGATTAACCTACACAACAGTGTCCGCTGTTCTGTTGGTTTTCACCCTTTACTTTGTATATTTTACTAGTTATGCTTAACTTTTAGACACCAGTTTGCATAATAAATGCCTAATTCGCTTGAGAAACGTTAATTTAGTTCTTTGAGAAATGGTAATTTTGCTTTTCTCCACGCAGAATATTAAACTTTTAATATTTGCGAAAAATAACTGATTTAGAATTTAACAGATCAGCATAGCTTATGCGCAGCAAGTTTATTATGCACAAAAGTAGATAAACGTGAATATTTTCTTTAGATATTGCACATAATGTTTTATCTGAACTATGGCAGACACAAATTTATTGCTGTTCTGCTGTCGTTAAGAGCTCCATTTTGAAAGTCAGTACACGTACTAAACAGTGTTTAAGAAAATGGTTTGAAAAAATAAAATATAGCCCTGAAAAAAGGGTAATATTTTAGAGATTCAGTAAATTCATGAAAATTCTGAATTTTCAGAAACCACGCAATTCATTTCTTTATATTGACGGTAAATTACAAGTTTTACGATGTGTTAACGGAAAATTCTGAATTTTCAGAAACCTTTTAGCAATTCCTTTCGTATATTAACGGGAAAAACTACGTTCTCACTTTTTCTGTATCCGATACATGACGAAGACATTCTGGGAATACTTGAGTTTTGATTAATTGTTAAATTTCAATTCGTGTGTCAAAGGAACTGATTTGGAAGATCTGTAGCGAGATTGGACACTTTGGGTAGCATATCGCATGAATTTTGGTTATTGTGGAACAGAATATTTTTTCTCCTCTCCCTCATTTTGTGCACCAGCAAATATTATATATTAGGTCATTCCATGCCAAATCAACACAGAAAAATAGCATTTTCGACCAGACCCCTTTGGATTTTTATGACACTTTGTAGATTCGTTGACACACACAAGAAGTTGAAGTGCGTGAATTTTTAGCACAATAGCTTTTAAATTTCCTAAGATATGAGGTCATAAAATTCAAGAAATTTGCCAAATTTTGGTGTTTTGTATGTCGTAAAAGTACTTATAACTTAAGTTCTGTTTAACACAGAGTATTGAGTTTTTTTTAAACCTCTTTTAATTGGCTTTAAAATGATATATTACTTAATGCATAATTAATAAAAAAATAATTTCAAGGTCACACAATTTAAAATTTGAACTTGAATTTCTCAAAAAGTGGCATTTTGATTTTAAAAAATGTTATGTGAAATTACGTGACATTGTGATAATGTTTTGTTATTTTAAGGGTGGCAATTGAAGGGCATCAATAATGAGGAATTGCTAAATTTACCATATGACTAAATTAAGCATGTTCCACTGATCAATAGAGAAGCTTTATAATCTAGCCAACTAGCAGAATAAAAAGGAATGCATGTGCACTACATTTGGTGATGGGTTACTCTTGTTTATAAATCATTTTATGCAATATTTATAAAAATTATGAAAACTTTCGTACTAATATCTTAGCAGTTCAGCTTTAAACAAAGGTACATGTTGTTAGCTGAAAAGAGTTTACTTAATGCATTTGAACTTGGCACTCATATCTAATTTTAAAATCTTCAAAAATTCATCTTTTCGTTCAGTGATGACAATTTTATATTGTAACCACAGAAGAAACTATTTTTATGTAAAATAAAGAGCAAAGTTTGCATCAAGTGCATCACATGGAAATGTTTACTGTATGATGCTTTGTTATTTTGCATTTAGACTGCTCACTTCAAACTGGGAAACAATTGCACTCCAGTGTAAATGCCATAATCAGCATACGTTTTCTCTATTATTTTAACTTTATATTATATATATATCATTGTCAACCATTATCAATCCACTGCTGGACGAAGGTCTCCCCAAGTTTCCTCCACAACGGTCTGTCTTGTGCCAGTCTCCTCCATGTCACTCCCGCATACTTTCGAATTTCATCCACCCATCTTCCACGTGGTCTTCTTCTGGGTCTTTTCCTATCCCTTGGAATCCAATCTAAAATTTCGACTGTCCGTCGATGGTCTGTCCTTCTGGCAGTATGTGCAGCTCATTGCCATTTCAGGGACTTTACTCTGATCATGATGTCCTCCACTCTTGTCATTTTTCTGTTCCACGAGTTCTTCTTTTTATCTCTCCTAGTTACACCAAGCATGCACCTCTCGATGCCTCTTTGAGTTGTCTGCAGCCTTTGTGTATGTCTCTTTTAGTTAAGGTCCACGTCTCTGCACCATACGTAAGCACTGGAAGAATGCATTGATCAAACACTTTTCTTTTAAGACATAATGGCATATTGCTCTTGAAAATTATGCTGTTTCTTCCAAAAGCTCTCCAGGCAAGTTTTGTACGCCGATTAATTTCTTCACCAATATGACCCTCACTTGATATCTGCTGTCCAAAGTAAGCGTACATGTCTGTTATCTCTAGCTTTTCTCCATCAATCGATAAATCTTCATTTCTTGTAAAAGCATTGTATCTTCAAATACATTCAAGACTCAGCCAATCCACAAGTGTTCTGCACAAAGACATGTCACTAAGACAGATACATCTGCAAGTGCTGTCTCACATTTATCAGAAGTAATACTGTATATTCTATTTTGCTGACTGTAGAATTTAAATAAACTAACTCATATATTCTGTTTTTGTCCCCTGGGATCAAACAGTAAAGCTTGTGAGTGTTGGGCACTATTCTTGATGTTTCAGAATGTTGCTGTAACAGCTTTTCTTCAGCTTCATACTGACTTTCACTGAGGTTTTCAAAATCACAAGCTGGCATGTGTTTGGTTGTCCAGTTATATGATTCATAGGGTGTCATAATCTGTATTATTACATGGCCTTTGTAAACTGGCTTAGCTGTAAGACTTTTAAAATTGCCACCAACACCATCACAAGCACTATACTGTGGAATGTTGCATAAAAGTTCCACTGAGTAACTGTTCCAAAATCTATTAATTTCAGGAGAAATTGATCATCTTTTTTTTCTGTTCTTATATTGTGCTGATCCATCTGAATAACGAAAAATGTTTGAGTCTTTGTTTAAACTTCCTTTTTATTGAAATATGCAAGCAAAAAGGATGAACTGCTACTGCATTGTGTTGCAATCCTTTCAAAATTATGCCATAATCTGTGCATTCAATTTTCCCTGGCTTTTTGTAATTTGTAATATGAAACAAATGGGTGAATTGTGGTTAGAAAATTATTCCAATGGAATTCTTGAGCAGAATATTGCAACAGAAATTAAATTAACAATAATGAGAGAGAGAGAGAGAGAGAGAGAGAGAGAGAGAGAGAGAGAGAGAGAGAGAGAGAGAGAGAGCGCGCGACCGAGCGCGCACATATTACCGAAAATTCACCAGCTTGCACATTTGTTTTTAGTTCATTATGAAGGGCTACCTGCTGTTTAGCTATAAATAATATAAATAAATATCTTAGATGAACAATAAATTTTTCAATAAAAAACAAACAAAACTATAGAATCATCAATGGTTTCTGTTAGTGTAAGTGTTGAACTAATTTTTGGATATTCACTGCTTGTAAGTTGTATCATCAATTACATTAGAATCAAACAAATCATTAAAATTAGTATCACATTTTTCAGTTCTGGGCAGTTTTTCGTATTCACCTAAATCGCAAGCTGGTGAAGATGATTCGCACTGTGTAGTCTTTACATGTTTTTTTGACCTGCATCACTCTTGGCAAGTAACTCTTCTATTTTTGTTATCTGATTAACATTAATTTGACATTTTGTTGAATAGTAGTGCACGCTACACAGATAATGCGAGTGCCACTTGGGCCAGCAAGAGCAAAATTTTTTGGCATTCCTTCACAAAGCTTGAAAAATCCAATTTTTAGAGTGGAATATTTTGCCTTGCAAAATAATATGTATGCTTCCCTGCAAATTGAAGCAATGCAAAAAATGGATGTTTTCAAAATCCACCAATACGAAATAAAAGTTAATAGAAAATAGGAGAATAAATTAAAGCATTTTTTTATGCATTTTTATTAAATTAAAGCATTTCTTTGTGTAATGTTTGCATTAAAAAAATGCAACTCACAAGTCTCATTTTAACAAAAAGAGAGAGAAAAAAAAATTTTTTTTTGGGAGTATGGTGAAGCCCTCTAAATATGCCCCTGAACTGCTCTAAGTTCCTGATTTTTAAATCTGAACTCTAACATTACACTTAAGGACAAATTTAATTGGCTTTTAGGAAGAAAGCCCACTGCCACATTGGCTAAAACAGAGTTTTTTATTTATTGTAAATAAAGCAATAATAAGGAGTTTTATTTAACCATTATCAAGAAATGAAGCATTAAAAAGGTATCCTTATATTGGTAAACATTGACCCCCACCCAAATGTTACACAATAAACTTTAATCCATGCATATTGAAAAAAATACAGGTAAGAATATGTGATACATTCTGTAACTTAATTTATTGCAAACAAAATTTCTTTGTAAATCTAGAAGTTGTTAGATTGCCACTCCCAAAATTTTATATGTCAAGCGTATCAAGAAGTTCGACATAATTTTTTGAAAAAAATTGAATTGTCACTTTTTGAAAATTTTAGGATTTAATTTTTTTAATTGAAAGGGGAATTTTATGATGCCATTTTTATTATGTTAAAGCTTGCATAATAAGCTTTCTATTGACACCAGATTCAACTGAATAACATTTTTACCTCAAGATATTAAAAGTTGAATGGTTACGAATTTTCAAAAACTGCACAGAAATTCAAAATTTTGACCTTTTTTGTTTTCAAAACAATCCCAAGGAAAATTCCAAAAATTATTTTACTTCACTACGTAAGGACTACCAATTTTCGTTAAAATCGGAGACGTCAATTTTGAGTGCTGTGTGGATTTGAAATGGAATTACCCTATTGTATTACCGTAAGAAACCAGGCTTTTAAATTGTTGTACAGATGATTGTACAAAGTCTATGTATCTATGGAGTGTTTAAGACAAAAGCTGTTAAAGCTATCAAGAGTATATTTTATATTTAGAAGTTTAGGTGAGATAATACCGTTAAACAGTACATTTCACCATTTCTTAAAAATAGTTGAAAGTTATTGTTAGTTAAGAAAAAGAAGACTAAGTTCCAAAGCATTCTGTTTTGCTTGGAAACTCGTTGGGGGGAGGGGGGAAACTTAATTTGTGATAAGTCCTCCTACAGAAAAAATAAAATTATTACAAACGTATTAAAAAAATGAATAAGCTCCAACAAAAAATAAAATAACTAAATCACTCGCATTAATGAAAAAAATGTATATCATCGCGAAATTAGTTTGACCTTAAACGTGAATGCAGTTCCTGTGACTTGCTGGCTCAGTGGTTAAGACGCGCGGCTTGTGTATACCTAACCCAATCGACTTGAGTTTGAACAGAACGAGCGTCGTAAAAGGGATTATCTGGCATAACGGCTAAAAAATTCGGCGTATTCGATTTTGCGAAATTTCTTCATAAATATTTAAAAACTTGAGACGGATTTTTCTGAAATAAACGGAATTATTACTGACTACGGAAATTATGTGAAAATACAGAAGTAAAAAAAAGGGGGAGGGGGGCTTTTTAAAAACGGAAATTTCGCTAAAAGACGGACACCCATCGTTAACTTTGCTGCACGTTATTTTCAGAAATTTTCCGTGAATTCACAACACTTATAGTTTACAGTGTAGGTTTTTATAGAAAAAAAAAATTTAGACAACCGCAAATTGCCTCCCCCCCCCCTCGTTTTGGAAACTTTTGTTATATCTCTGAAGTTTTCGTCCTAGAAGTGTCTGTTGTCGGAGTAGCTTATTTTCTCCGGAGATCGTAAGTTTCCAAGTTCCGCGCAAATCGGTAACGGCCTGTTGAATTCATTGCTTAAGCTGACGCTTAAAGAAACAAGCTAAGAATCGGGACATGGTGCACGTAATTTCATCTTAACGATCACAACTTTTTTCTTTTTTTTTTTTTTTCTTTTTTTAGATTCATTTCTTTCACGGTCGTGATCACTTCAGACATTCTGTTTTTAAAAGCAAACACTTTCTGCAGCGCAGAGAGGTGTTTCAAGAACTTGCAAGATCAAAAGAACGATTTATGAGGACACAAGTCACATAAAACTGCAGTTAGATGTAAGAAATATGAAGAATTGTATTTAATATATGTTGTTTCATGATCGAAAGTACGACGCTACGAATTTTATTTCCGGTGTGTGATATTTTTGTATCCGTGTAGTTCGTGAGAAAATATTGCCTGCTGCAGCTCTACGACTAATACCTCTCTCAGTCTACCGCGTTTTGATTTATGTATTATTGTTGTTATTATTTTTATAGCCAGGTGTAGTTACATCTTTGATAGATATATACACAACATAAAATATCGAAATAAGGACGAAAATTCGGGCATTTGTTTAAGAAAAAATAGTGAAATCAGATCCAATGGAAAATAGGGAAAGTGCAGTTACGTATGGTTGTTTCGTAGAACTAATTTTACTTTTTTTTTTTTTAACGTGTTCTTGTTTTGGAACATTATTATATTTTCCAAATGGAAAAGCGTCCGTGCGCCGAATAAAGATCCATAGTTAATATACTTAGCGTTGATCGACTGCAAGAATTGTATTCCACTTCTGAAGAAATATTGTTTTCTGATACTTTAAGTGAAAAAAAATCTACGTATTTATATATTTGTCATACTCATTTTTATTTTGATATACATGCTTAGCGTTCGAATTACCCAGTGGTCCGTTGGCCATTGGCCAGTAAAACTTACGTAGGACCACTGAACTGTTGATTTTACTGGACCGGATTGCTAGTAATTTTTTTTTCTAATTTGTCGCAAGTTGAAAAATTAATTTCGATTTCTTTTACCTTGCTGTATCGTTTTCTTTTTAGGCTGCAAACTAATGATAGGTTTAAAAACAAATATTTGAGATAATTCCATTGAAATGATACGTTATTTTCTACATATATTGTAAAAGTCTTTAAAGGTTTTTTTTGTTTTTTTTTTTTTAACGGACCAATGGTTTGCAAATTCTAGTGGTCCACTGGGCCAGTAGAAGATTTATTTCTAATTCTAACACTGCATAATGGTCTTCAATCCCCAGGAGCAACTCTAAAGAAGGGTTAGGTTAAGATAATTTTTTGTGCTACCTGGTATGCTGATTTTTGTTGAATTGTACGATTTTCTCTTTCGATTATTAAAGTTTTTGTCTGTGTTAATCACTTCTTTCGACACTGTTAATATATGTGGTTTTTTTTTTCTTTTCTTTTTTTCTTTAGGTGAGTGTTGATGCCTTAATCGTGGAAGAATTATTCTCCTGTTCTCTGTATGTATTCCTGTTTAGTATTATTGTTATTATTTGGGGAATCCAAATTCGTATATATCAGTTTCTAAACTCAGAACTCTGCAAACAAAATATGCCGACCCCACACTGAAGGATTTAATGACAGTAAAAATCTAAAGGAGCAATCTTGGTGCGACCAAGAAAGATTGGAAAATGAATTCACGGGTCAAGAAAATGTCAAGAATTAATCACATAGTCAAAGTAGAGATTCCCAAGTGGCAAGACCTAGAAGAACGACATGTAGAAGATGGTTGGATGAATTCAGCATCAGATGGCAGCCTAGTCCGGTCCTCCGGGGATTCTTAGCACCCTCTACTTTCATGTCGCACTGGCCGCTGCCTTGGCCAGGTACATTCCAGCTGCCGGAGACTGAGGGCCAAGATTTAAGTTGTGGAGTCATTTTGGAGGGGTTTGGCCATAACTCACCACGCTGGCCAAGCTATATATATATATATATATATATATATATATGTGTATATTTATTTATTACAAAAAATAAATTTTCTTCAGCAATTTTTTTTTTTTTTTTTTTTTTGCTTTTAAAGATTTGGGGCTTATTCCCACTTGCAGTATTTTTTCCCCCGGGAGGTTTTCACCGAAGCCCCCCCTCCTCCCCTTTAAGAAATTTCTGGCTACCCTACTGTCACCGATTACTCTACAGCATTAATCCAGACGAGTGAATTTGTTTTCCCCGAGACCACACCGGCTCATGCAGCCGTCGGCAATCTGTTTGATTTACATATTTCTCAAAAACGAGTGTTGTCTGTATGGTTACTTAATTGTCTCACTTTAGAATACAGTGTCCTCGATTTTAGAGGGCTAAGTAGATTAGTTACTGCAGTCTGACTACTCTAATTGTCCGACTCAGTATTGCGACTTTGACGACCGTTGTACTTTGATTTTTTGAGCTTTAAGAACGCTCATTAAATAAACGATGTTTCTCAGGCAAATGGAGCTGTCGAAAAGCTAAGTTTTAGAAAATAATTCTATTTATTCAACATCGTCGGAAGGGAAAAATGTAACGTACGATTAATTAATGAAGTTTTGAATGATGGCCCAAACTATCGATCAGTTTTGACGTAATTAAAGTTTCGTGCGGAAGTAGACCCTAAAAAATTAAATAAAAAAACGCGAAATAAATGAAAACGTTCCTTTTATTCTCACGTGGAAGACTTTCTGAGAAGTACAAATCCCATTACGGGTGCTCGCAGGAAAGGCATTCTGCCAGCTTAAAGCATGTCCCCATTAAGTTGTTTATCGATAATTTTCTTCTTCCACTTATTTCCTCTGTCTTGAGTTACTTAGCTTGGGCATTACTAAATAAAATGGTAGCATTATGCGACTTCATAAAACCGTTCGTGGATAATGGTTAATTCATTTGCCCTTAATGGCATTTCATTTCCTGCGCTTACGAGACTTGCATTCTATTTCTTCTGATGTTTCCCCGTTACACTGAATTCATTTTAGCTTTCTTTTTTTTTCGTCGTAAGATGTATATATATATATATATATAATGTTTATATGTGAATTAAAAAATATCTAATGTGCTCGTATTCATGAGAAGGCCATTGCGTGGAAACAGAAACATGGGAAGAAAGAAAACATGAGGTGTGGTCTGACTGATGGTCAAAAAATGTTTTGTCGGAAGAAAAGAATAGTTTTCAAAATTCAGGAAAAGGTAGAAGTGAAACAAAATCGCGGGGGGGGGGGGGGATCGTAGATAAAGTGTGAGAGAAAATCGAATATACTTTTCAATGGATGGAAATATGCATAGAAATAAATATCTATATCTTGGTAAATCAATAAATACACCCAAATGTAAACGGAACTGGAAGAGTTGTGGGTTGCTGCCATGCAGTTGACAGCAAAAAGAGGAAAAAATGCGTCACCATGTTGCAGGGAATTTACAGAAAGTGTATTGAATGCATGTTCGAAACTTAAGTTGGAAATTTAGAAAATGAGATTGAGAAAAACACGAACCTGTTGAATTTATGTAGTGATTTAATCTTTGCGCTTCAGGACTTGGGTTCGAATCCAGAATGATACATAAGTGTGTTTAACAATGCCGCTAGTGAAGAGGATTCTGCCATTTTTGGTTTTCAGTTTTCTAGGTGTAGTAGTAGAAAATTCAAGTGTAGAAGTAGTAGAAAATTCAAGCAGACACCGTTCCAAAAGCCGCCATATTGATGGGGAGGGGGGAGGGGGGTGCGCGGACTTTTCTAGGTATACGGTCGCTAAGACCTATCAGCATACCAATTTTCAGAATCTCTAGGTCATTTAGAAGTGGTCGGAGAATTCGCGGACGGAAGCACTCGCATTTTCCCATTTTCTCACTTTGCTTTATACCAGGTATATATCATCATCATCATCATCATCATTGTCAACCATTATCAATCCACTGCTGGACGAAGGTCTCCCCAAGTTTCCTCCACAACGGTCTGTCTTGTGCCAGTCTCCTCCATGTCACTCCCGCATATTTACGAATTTCATCCACCCATCTCCCATGTGGTCTTTTTCTGGGTCTTTTCCTGTCCCTTGGAATCCAATCTAAAATTTCGGCTGTCCATCTATGGTCTGTCCTTCTGGCAGTATGTCCAGCCCATTGCCATTTCAGGGATTTAACTCTGATCATGATGTCTTCTACTCTCGTCATTTTTCGGATCCACGAGTTCCTCTTCTTATCTCTCCTTGTTATACCAAGCATGCACCTCTCCATGCTTCTTTGAGTTGTCTGCAGCCTTTGTATGTCTCTTTTAGTTAAGGTCCACGTCTCTGCACCATACGTAAGCACTGGAAGGATGCATTGATCAAACACTTTTCTTTTAAGACATAATGGCATATTGCTCTTGAAAATTATGCTGTTTCTTCCAAAAGCTCTCCAGGCAAGTTTTGTACGCCGATTAATTTCTTCATCAATGTGACCCTCACTTGATATCTGCTGTCCAAGATAAACATACGTATCTGTTATCTCCAGTTGTTCTCCATCAATCGATAAATCTTCATTTCTTGTAAAAGCATTGAACATCACTTTTGTCTTCTGAAAGTTCATTTTTAATCCCACTTCTTTACTCTTGTCAGCAAGTTCCTGGATCATACTCTGCAGCTCTGATGGGGTAGTTGCAAAAATGACTACGTCATCAGCAAAACGAAGGTGGGTTAGATAATCTCCATTAATCTTTATCCCTTTGTTTTCCCAGTTCAGTGATTGAAAGACATTTTCCAATGAGGCATTAAAGAGCTTCGGAGATATGGTGTCACCTTGTCTCACTCCCTTTCCAATTTTTATGTGTGTTGTATTTTCAAACAGCCGAATCTTTGCACTTGCATTTTCATAGATGTTATTAATAATATTAATGTATGCATCTTCAATACCGCAGGATTTCAGAGCCGTGGTAACTGCTGATGGTTTCACCGAATCAAAGGCTTTTTCATAATCGATAAAAGCCATGCACAATGGAAGTTCATATTCCCTCGCTCTCTCAATTAGTTCTCTCAGTACGTGGATATGATCTATTGTGCTGTAGCCACTCCTGAATCCAGCTTGTTCTCTCGGTTGAGCCATGTCCAGTGTTACCTTCAAGCGGTGTGAAAGAACTTTTAGTGAAGATTTTATAAACCACTGATAGGAGGCTGATAGGTCTGTAGTTCCTGAGATCCTCAATGTCACCTTTTTTATGTAGCAGGATCATTGTAGCATTGTTCCAATCCTCAGGAATCTTCCCTTCATTAAGGCATCGAGTGAAAATTTGGGCGAGTACTGTTTCAATTTCTCCACTTGCTTCTTGTATGATGTCTATAGTAATTCCATCTTCTCCTGGAGCTTTCCCCCGCTTCATGTTCTTGATTGCATGAGCAACTTCTGCTGGGAGGACTGGAAGAACTCTGGTACCTTTCATGATGTCTGGAGTACATGTATCATCCCTTTCATATAATTTGGAGTAGAAATCTTCCACTCTTGTCAAAATTTCGCCTCTATTTCTTGTTATAGAACCATCTTCTTTTCTCAGAGCCATAATCTGTTTTCTTCCCTTACTGAGATGTCCCTTTGCTATCTTTAGGCTTTGGTTGTTTTCAATTGCTTTCCTCACTAGCTCACAGTTGAATTTCCTTACGTCTTCAGTGATACTTTTTCGTGCTGTCTTGCATAGCTCTATATATTCCACTTTGGAAGTCACATCTTCTTTAGTTGTCCTCATCTCTCTTCTTTTTTGCATCAACATTTTGGTTTTTCCTGATAATTTGTTTACATGCAACTTGTTCTTAGACCCAGCTAGTTTTGTTGCTGTTTCCATAAGAGCTTTGGTTACTTTTCTGTTAACTTCCGAAATATCCACTTCTTCCGATGTTAGGCCTTCTAAAGCAGAGAATCTGTTCTTCAGTTCCAACTTGAAAGTATTATGGTGTTTTTTAAGGTTGGTTATGTCAATACATTCTGTTTGTCTTATGAGCTTGCCACGTTCCAGTTTAGTGTTGAGGTGCATCTTACATCTCACCAATCTATGGTCACTACCTGTGTTGAACTTGTTCAGCACACTGCAGTCTTCGATGACAAATTTTTTGTTACACATAATAAAATCAATTTCACTTGTCGTCCCAATTGGATGTCTCCATGTCCATTTCCTGTGTGGCTTTTTCTTGAAAAAGGAATTCAAGATGAAAAATCCTTCTGCCTCTGCAAACTCAACGAGAGTATTTCCACGCTGGTTTCTGTTGCCGTGACCGAATTTACCTACTGAAGTTTCATTCTGTTGTCGTTGCCCTATTTTTGCATTGAAATCTCCCATAATTATCTTCAAGTGCTGCTTACCTTTATTATTTAGATGACGAATTTCCTCATAAAATTCTTCAATTTCTTCTTCAGGATGACTTGTGGTGGGTGCATAAGTTTGAATAATCTGAGCCTGGTATCTTCTCGATAGTTGGATAACGAGTCGTGCAGCTCTGTCAGAGGAACTTTCAACTTCTACCACTTTATCCTTCAGTTTCTTGTTTATTATAAATCCAACACCACTAGTTCTGCCAGTATCTGTCCCACGATAATAGAAGAGATGTCCACTTTTCCAGTTCAATGAGATCTTCTCCTTTTCTCCTTACCTCACTTAGCCCGACGATGTCCCACTTGATCCTTTGTAGTTCCTCTTCCAATTCAAGAAGCCTTGAATCAGAAGATAGGGAGCGTCCGTTGTAGGTAGCCAAGGTCAGCATCAAATGGCAGATCAGAGGAAATGCTATCCCACACTCACCAACCCGCTTGGCCAGCGTGGTGAGTTATGGCCAAACACCTCCAAAATGACTCTACAACTTAAATCTTGGCCCTCAGTCTCCGGCAGCTGGAATGTACCTGGCCAAGGCAGCGGCCAGTGCGACATGAAGGCAGAGGGTGCTAAGAATCCCCGGAGGACCGGACCAGGTATATATACTGTAGATAAATTAGGAAAAATTATGCGAACTTCTCACCGAGAAGTGCGAAAATAGCAGACGACTCTCCAGCCATTTAAGTTTACCAGTTATGTTTCTTTGATGACTGTTTCACAAGACATGCTTCAAATGGCAAATAAAACTGCCGTTCATTCTCATCACGTAGGGCGCGTCGTTTTGGAATAAAAAGAAAAAGCCGTTTGCTGCACTTAGAAAAATATTCGACGGGATCCTAAACTCAGGAAGAGGGTCTCCCTTTGTAAACATGGCACTCACTCAGACTTTACCACTTTAGAATACACAACACACCTTCCATTTCTAATTTGGCGCAAGTGGGTTGAAATAGGATTTTCCGTACTTACACTTCGGAAATGGTTCAGAAACTGTTGTACGACCACTCAGGCTTCTAAGGGCTTTTCGTATTTTTGATTTGGTTCACTTGCTAAGTGAAAAAGCTTTTACGCAAGGCCTTATAGTGGTCGTCTCTCGGCAACAATCATCCGTACATACTTGTTATGTGTGTCCTTTGCATGCACTTGGGTAAAATCATTCGTTTAGCATAATCCAGACAAATTGAATTCTGTAGAAATAAACGTAATGCCTAGATCGGTATCCAGAGGTTCTATTGGGTTGTCGGAAAGTCATAACGTATTTTTGCCATGTTTTGCAAAGGTCATTTATTGATAGAAAGAACAAAGATCAATCAATGATATAATGCCCGTTTTGTTTGATTGCCATCTTTCAGTGAGCTGCAGAATGCCTCGTTCATAGAAGGACCTGTCTTTCGTGGCGAAAAACTCTACAAGGTGCTGATTTACAGCCTCATCTGAGCTGAACGTTATACCACGCAAGGACTGTTGAAGAGAGCGAAACAAGTGGAAGTCTGACGGCGCAAGGTCAGGCGAGTATGCTGGGTGTGGCAACACATCCCACCCAAGCTCCAATAATTTTTGGCGGGTGATCAAACTTGTGTGTGGTCTCGCGTTGTCGTGATGGAACACAACACCTTTACGATGAACGAGCTCTGGACGTTTCTGGATGATGGATTCGTTCAAACTGTCCAATTGCCGTCAGTACCCATTCGAATTGATTGTTTGGTTCCGTGGTAGGAGCTCGAAAAACACGACACCTTTAAAATCCCACCACATTGAGACCAGAACCTTCCGCTGGTGAATGTCTGCTTTGGATGTCGTTTGAGGCGAAGCAGCACGTCGGGACCAAGACCGTTTGCGCAGCACATTGTTGTACACAATCCACTTTTCGTCACCAGTTATCAGTCGCTTTAAAAAAGGATCGTTTTCCTTCCGTTTAATGAGCAAATCGCAGATGTTTATACGCGTCGTCAATTGAGCTTCTTTGAGTTCATGAGGAACCCACACATCGAGCTTGCTTACGTATCCCACCTTCTTCAGGTGGTCGTGAACGTTTGAATGATGGATGTGCAATGTGTCTGCAATCTCTCGTGTCGTGTAACGTGGGTTTGACTCGATCAATGCCTTGATTTGGTCGTCATCAGCCTCGGTGGGCCTCCCGGACCGAGGAGCATCGTTGAGGTCAAAATCACCATCACGGAATTTTGCGAACCACCGCTGGCACTGACGTTCTCCTAAAGCATTATCACCGTACACTTTACGTAACTTCTCACACGCTTGACGCGCGTTCTTCCCTTTACAGAAGTAAAACAGTAAAATATGGCGAAAATGCACAGTTTGGTCTTCAATCTTCAACTTGATGTCAAATCTCCGCAAATCAACCAAATCGCTCACTATTCCTTTTAGACTGCATCTAGAACTGGTACCTGTCGAATGCCACAGCGATAACAGAGCTGCGCATGCCTCTAGTACTTCAAAAACCGCCCAACCGCCATCGGGTGCCAAAATACGTCATGACTTTTCCGACAACCCAATAGAAAAGCGATACATAAAGTGAGTGTACTTTCGTTATATCAGTCTGTTGATTGAGACCTCCCCTCTCCCGCCCCAGGGTGTATCCAAAGAAATCTTAATACTGAAGCCGTGTTTTTAACCAGATAGCAAGGATTTTGTGGAAGTTGACATTTGGGAGTTACATGATCCATATGAAAATAGTAAACGCCGATAACAATGCATATATTACCTCTCGGTCGATTTGCCAACTGTTGTACGATGAACGAGTGTCGCACATGTGTTATTTGCTTGTGTTAGTTTCAGTTTTCAGGGCCGACTGTCTCAAAAACAACGTTCCTTCGACCCTGAGAGAAAACATATCAAACAAATGGTGCTTCCTCTGCCACTGTCCACGTTAATTATGAGGTATCAATGAAAATGCATACACTTTTGCGTACGAATATTGGCTGTGACTTCCAGGGCATTAAATATGATCGAGGCTGTAGTCGAAAAGGAATTGAATGTCAGCTTCGGCTTTCAGCTGCTATATCGAATTTAAGTTAAGGTACTTTCCACTCATGTCATCTCAAACGCCATAGGAAGTCATTGAGATGGTTCCACCTAAAATCTCTGCCTTATGTTTCCAATGGTAAAACTTCTTTACATATTTTCTTCGCAATTAATGTATTCCCAAGGATGAAAATTTGCACATCGATAAAACTAACTTTAAGTTATAGCATGGGATGGATACTTGCTAAAACATAACCATAATTATATTAAAATCAATCAGTTTTCTTTGAGTAATATTCAGACCTGTTAATACACTGCTGGCTACCCAAAATGCAACACCAAGAAGAAAGCATCCGATTGGCCTGAAATTCCCAGCATGCGTCGCCCGCGAGAGGACATGCAAACGATTAGCATTGCAGGGCATATGCAAATCATGTGCGCTCGGCACGCCACCGAGAAACACTATAAGAAGTGTGCACAGAAGGTGGGGTGTAAGTAGTGGAAGTGTGTTGTGCTGCCGGACCTGTGCATGGGAAGCTTCTTGATGCCTCGTCACAGAATACGGCAGTCATTCCAGCACGTTTCGGAGCTCGACAGAGGACGAATAGTGGCTAATCGCGACAGCGGTTTATCGTACCGATACATCGGCGCCCGTGTGGGACGACATCCAACCACAGTGAGGCGAGTATGATTTCGGTGGGTGCAGGAGGGACGGACGGACCAACGTGAGCGATTGCCGCGGCCCACCACCGAACGAGAGGACTGGCATGTTGTGCGGCGGGCATTGACGGCTCGCACCGCCACATCACGAACGTTAGCGCAGGAATTAGGGCGTGTTGCGCAACAACCTGCGTCAGCACGTACCGTTCGACGTCGTCTGCAGGAGCGGGGACTTATCGCACGGCGCCCATTGCTCCGATTACCATTGATGTTACACCACCGGCGAGTGCGGCGGCAGTGGGCCGTTGAACGCCGCACCTGGACTACGGAATGGCACGACATTGTCTTCTCCGACGAATCCCGCTTCTGCCTGCAACACCACGGTGGTCGGATCCACGTGTGGCGGCACCGCGGCGAGAGACTGTATAACGCCTGCATTATGCATCGCCATACCGGTTCGTCGCCTGGCGTTATGGTTTGAGGCGCAATTGGATATGACACCCGCACCCTTCTGGTACGCATCGCCGGTACACTCAACAGCCACCGCTACATCTCCGACATTTTGGAGCCTGTAGTCCTCCCTTACCTGCAGGACCTTCCAGCGGGCCACGTTTCAACAGGACAGTGCGCGCCCGCACGTGGCACGAATCGTGCAACAATTCTTCACGGCCCACCAGGTGTCACTGCTGCCGTGGCCCGCCTGTTCTCCCGATATGTCGCCCATCGAACAAGTCTGGTCGCTGATCGGCAACCGAGTGTTCCGGCAGGCACCACCCGCGGCTACGCCTGATGAACTGTGGCAACGTGTGGAAGCACCCTGGACCGACAGACCCCAAGCCTACATCCAAAAGTCTCTTTCGTTCGATGCCGCGGTGTGTAACGGCCTTTATTGCCAGCCATGGGGGCCCCACGAACTATTGATGTCTGCGTGTTCCGCAAGTCGCACGGGCCTGTAAGCTCAATCGTTTCATCTTTGTATCTGTTGTTATGTGTCCAGTAAATCTGGCTTTGCTATCTCGTGTCCTTCTTGGTGTTGCATTTTGGGTGGCCAGCAGAGTAGATGGCGTGACCTGTACATTGATGACGTCAATAGACAAACAAATGTTGGATTGCTTAATTATGGTTATGTTTTAGCAAGTATTAGGTATCCCTGGCTATAATTTAAAGTTAGTTTTATCGATGTGCAAATTTTCATCCTTGAGAATACATTAATTGCGAAGAAAATATGTAAAGAAGTTTTACCATTGGAAATATAAGGCAGAGATTTTAGGTGGAACCACCTTAACGCCTTAAGGTAGTGTTGTGTTGACATTGTAGGGAGAGGCATTATCATTCTGAAGCATCGCATTTACAATGTTGTTCAAGAGCGCCAGGGCCATTGCGTTTATAACATTTTCAAGTCATCCATAAATACGGAGCTTCTTCGTTGCTGATGATTCCAAAGCAAAGAAGACCCCATTGTGCAGTCTTCTTTTTCTGTCTGGAGGTCTTTTCTTCATTCGTTCATCGCTCATTCCTGGGCAAACAAATTTATCACTAAATATTACTGATCACCATTCAAAACATCCATTCGACCTTTTCGCCACATGGGAGACTGTTATGATTTTAATTATAGAGAAAGATAAATCCGTTCAGTAGGTAAAAAGCCCTTTTCGAACAAAAGAATTGCGAATTGTGTGAGAGCTCATATAGAGCACGTAACACTCCTAAATTGGGCAAAAATTGCTAACCAGGTTCGCAAGACCTAGTCATCGAATTAGAAGATCTTGCCGTTTGATGATGTATCTGAAATATCCTGTTCGTGCTCTCCGAACATGTGTGCCTTACTTCTTCCATGATGTAAAACATCTCTGAGCTAATCTCTCCGAGGATCATTCAGCAGCATCGTGGAGCTCCTTGAGCTCTTCATGAAGACCGATTATTCTTGAGACAGCATCCTTGAACTTCTCCTTGAAGACCAATTCTTCTTTAGACTGCATCGTTAAACTTCTCATTGGAGACCGATTGTATTATTCTTGAGGTAGCATCCTTGAACTTCCTCTTCAAAACCGATTGTTCTTGGGACAGATCCTTGAACTTCCTCTTGAAGACCGAATATTCTTGAGACAGCATCTTTGAACTTCCTTTTGTTGGCCAATTATTTTTTAACGGTTAAGCAGCATCGTGGAGTGAATGACATTCCTTTATCTTGTAGCCCGATTATTCTTGAGTCGCTTCGACCACATCATTGTGTTGAATGACATTCCCCCTCTTGTTGGCCGATTATTCTTGAGACCCGTTCAGCAACGTTTTGGAATGAATGACATTCCTTCTCTTGTAGGCCGATTACTCTTGAGACTGGTTCGCGGAATGAATGAAATTCGTCCCTCTTGTAAGCCTATTATACTTCCTTCAACGAAGTCCCCGACTTAGGTGTAATGAGAGATCTGTTTTCTCTCGGCACTAGTCTCGAGTCTAAATGAAATGAGAAATTCGTTTTCTTCTTGGCACTAGCTGTAAGTTTAATAAATTTTAATAAAAAGCATTTCAATTTTTTAGTGTGATTATTTAGAAATTCTATTTTTTTAGGTCTCTGCTCATGGGAAAAAGGTTAGATCGTTTTGTAATACTGTAATTACCTGAAACGAAAAACCAAAAAAAGTCTCTTCCTATAATGCCTCTCAACACTGTCACCAAGCTTTATCAGAATTTGGTCACTGTGATTATTTTGATTTCCCTTTTTATTGGTGTATGATGTTGAAACAAACGATGTGCAGTTCTTTAGGAGTTCTGCTTGAAGGTTATTTTTGCCAATGTATATGAACAATAATAAATACGTATACAATTCTGTTATCTGTTCTTTGGTCTGTTTCCCAATGATGCTGTCGCTTCGAGATATCGAAACGAAGAAAACTCTTTCGTTTCTTATCTACGTCGGACCAAAGGTATTTTGTTTCGTTCCGCTTATCTGTTTGTGTGTCCTTCATTCCTCGCCAAATCAACCGAAGATTAACCTCAGTGTCTCGGATATTTGTAAAAATGAATGTACTAGTTGGACTATAACAGAAATGAAAACATGTCAAATTTTATCGCATTTTGACCTCATGGTTCAGAAATACAGTACGTTGTGGAAGTGCTCAAAATACCAAGTCTTATTATCGTTTTTGACTTCAAAAGAAGTAACAGAATCCCAGAGATTGACTTAGAAAAGTACTTTTCGTAGCATTTAAAATCTTCTGAAAGTGCATTTTATTTGATGTGTAGCTTGAGTGGGTTATGCGAAAAGGAAATGTATAAAATATAATACAGGTCATAGTTTAGTATTTGACCGTGAAATTAATAAATATATCATCAATCATTCTCAATCCACTGCTGGACGAAGGTCTCCTTAAGCCTCTTCCAAAACTCCCAGCTTTGGCAATTCTCTTCCACGTTAGTTCGGCCTGCCTTAGAATTCATTCCGGCTGTCTGTCACGTGGTTTCCCTCTCAGTCTTTTGCTGTCCCTTGCTATCCACTCGGGTATTTCTATCCAAAACTCCCAGCTTTGGCAATTCTCTTCCACGTTACTTCGGCCTGCCTTAGAAATCATTCCGGCTGTCTGTCACGTGGTTTCCGTCTTGAGTCTTTTTCTGTCCCTTGCTATAAACTCGGGTATTTCTATCCAAAACTCCCAGCTTTGGCAATTCTCTTCCACGTAACTTCGGCTTGCCTTAGAATTTATTCCAGCTGTCTGCCACGTGGTTTCCCTCTGGAGTCTGTTGCTGTCCCTCGCTATCCAGTCGGGTATTCTGTTGTCAAGGTGGGTATTGTTCTTCTGGCAATATGCCCAGCCCAACTGCCACTTGATAGTCTTTACTTTGATCACGATGTTGTCATCAACTCCTGCTATTTCCCTGATTCCTGAGTTCCTTTTCCTGTGTTCCTTGGTTACACCAAATATGCATGTCGCCATGCTTCTTTGTGTTGTCCGCTGCCTCTCTATATTTTTTTCCGTACTACGTTCATGTCTCTGATCCTTAAGAACTAGAAGATGCATTGATTAAACACTTTTTCGTTAAAACATTGGTAAATTAAAAAAAAAAAAAAGCACTCTAGCCATCTGAATATGCACATCGTGTAAAGTGTTCGGGCACCTCCATATATCCAAGTAAATATGTATTTACAGAACCAGATGCGCATGCGCGGGGGTAGTGTTGAGTGCTGTATATAAAGGGTAACGATGACACACTTGTTAGACCGTATTATAAGTGACTCCGCATCAGAATGAACTGACAGACTTTGAAAGGGGCATTGCGGTCGGATGCTGCCTGAGTAAGGAATTATTACATAACATTGCCACGCCTCCGGGATTCCCCAAACCCACCGTTGCTGGCTTTCTTCATCGATGGAGAGCAGATGGTGCCTCTACAGCGAACCCCTGCTCTGATAGGCCACACCAACTGAATGATCGTGCCAGACGAAGCTTGCTGCGGAATGTGAGGAAAGCGCGCACGTCCTCTGCCACAGACCTGCCCCGCGACATCACAGAAGCCAGTGAGTTGAACAGCTATTTGCACCAGAACAGTCCGTCGGAAACTACATACCCGCGGCTGCCATGCTAGGTCTGCTGTGTACAAGACATACTGTACATCACTCCAGGCAACGCCAGATGACGAATGCAGTGGTGTCTCGCTGGCCGTTTGTGGACAACAGAAGAGTGGAAGATGGTCATGTGAAGAGATAAATCACGCTATTCACTTTTTCGTATGGATAGACTTATTTAGATGTAGTGTTTGACCAGGGAGTGCTGTCGGCCGGACTGCATTATCAGTACAGTCAAGTTTGGAGGGGGATCTGTAATAGTGTATTGCTGTTTCTGATCTATATATTGTGGTGCCTTCCAGTATAATAGCCGTCAGTACGTCGACATTGTGAACAATTCCGCGGTACCTACGTTTTGGCGTACTTCGGCCTGTTTTTGGCAAAATCGAGCTCCGTACCATACTGCAAGGTCTGTCTAGCCCAGTTTGAAGAGCAGAGTGTCCAAGGTTTGGATTGTTCAGCCGAGTATCCCAATCTAAACGAATAGAACATCTGTGAGACATGCTAGAACGTTGAAACCGATCTGGCCGGTGAGGCCTTCCTCTACGGCGGCCTGCAGGATGTTTACAGAAGGGATAGAAGAAAATTCCTGTACAAACCTACCGGCATGTCATGGAAAGCGTAACTAGGACAGTTCCTGTAGTCATAACGGGCAAAGGTGGGCCGATTATGTATTGATTTCGGCTAATAGATGTTCTTGTTTCCGATCGATCTAAGTGCCCGACTTCTTTTGTCAACATAGTGTATATCAGCATAATTCTAGGATCTCCTACATTAGAGGTGTCAGTCATCTAACGTGATACTTTGATCCAGACTGAACGTGTGAGTGTGCAGTATATCGATTATCGCTAAAGCTGGATGTTGATATTCAATACGAAAAGGAATTCTAACTTGACCCACGAAAGTGAAAGAAATATCGATAAATTAAAAATGTAAATTTTCGTCGTCTAACGGGAACCTTTTACATCGGAAGTGGCTGAAAACGGAGTGAAAAGTTTTTTTCGTAATAATCACGTGCCCAAATGCGGTACGACGGCATTGTAGTACGAACAAATATACACTGAAGTGCCAGAAAAACTGGTACAGACGAGCTTATGCAAAATACATAGCAACGTCACCTATGCGCGTACTCGTTTGCGTCCTCCAGTGCGTATATAAAGCGATAGACACCCTTGCCAGCTGTCAGAGCTGTTTTCGGCATGAGAATGACAAGTAATAACGCTTTAAGCGATTTTCAACGCGGTGTCATAGTTGGCGCTCGTGAGATGGGCCATAGTATTTCGGAGGTAGAAACGAATTTCGGATTTTCACGGACGGCTATTGCAAGGGTGTACCGTGACTACAAGAATTCCGGCAAAACCTCTACCTACGATACCAGTGTGGCCGTAAAAAGACATTGGATGAACGTCATCGTCGGCTGTCACGAATCGTTTTACGCGATAGGCGTGCAACACACTAGCAGGTATCATCGGAATTCAATGCTGGAGCCTCAACAAGCATCAGCGTCCGGACCGTGCAACGTACCCTGTATGATATGAGCGTTGGGAGCAGACGCCCAACTCAAGTCCCCTTGATGGGTGCACGACACAGAGCTTTGCGCCTCGCTTGGGCACGGCAACACCGCCACAGGACACTTGATGACTGGAAACAAGTAGCCTGGTCTGACGAGTCGCGTTTCCAACTGTATCTGGCAAATGGAAGGATTCGTGTGTGGCGCAAACCCCATGGTGCCATGAATCCCGCATGTCAACAGGGAACTGTACCGGCTGGTGGCGGGTCCGTAATGGTATGGGGTGTGTTTAGCTGGACTTCACTGGGACCCCTGGTCCGTCTACAAACGTCTGTGACCGGCCAACGCTATGTGCGCATCCTTTATGACGAGGTACACCCGTTCATGTCCTGCGTTCATGCTGATGGGTTGGAACTGTTCCAACAGGACAATGCACCTCCACACAACTGTCGGGACGCCACATTATGGTTAGAGGAGCATTCATCTGAGTTTGGGGTGTTGCCATCCCACCCAGGTCCCCAGATCTGAACGTGATAGAACACATTTGGGATGCCATGCAACGCTCTATCGAACACAGGAATCCGAGACCTCGGAATACACCCGAGTTGCGGAACGTTCTGCAGGAAGTATGGTGTGCATTGCCTGCAGCATATTTCCAGAAGCTAGTGGAGTCCATGCCCCGTAGTATTTCTGCAAGTCTTGCGCTCCCGTGAGGGATCTACCAAGTATTAGACTGGTGTACCAGTTTTGCTGGCACTTCAGTGTATATTTTTTTGGTGACATGCTAATGAAAAAACAAAACAAAACAAACATGTTACCTGTCAATAAATGCGTCACCATCAGTGGCTTGGACCGTTTCATAAAGTTCACTGGTGCGAACAATCCGATCTATATGAAGGTGCTGTTTTTATTATTATAAAATAAAATAGTTTTTCACTGATGTTGTGTATTTGTTATTTGCCCTTATTAAAGCCGCAAATTCTATTTCTGATTGTTAGTTATTTTTCCGAACGCTAGAGATGTTTTAGTCAGCAATACACGTGCTTTTCCATCGGTCATGTGTGAATGATCGTCATGCAATCTCGTCAGTGTTTCCTCCTGTTTCAAAACGGGCATCGGTTTTCACTCGGAAGTGTTCGTGCTCCGCTGACGCCGGAAATAAGTGTTTTTGTTTAGAAGTATGATGTAGTCTGGCAGAAAGGTAAATGGTGCCCTTTTCCAATTGTTTGTCTTTCGCGTGAGTGAGAGGTTTTATAATCCTTGTGATTAGAACTTGGACAATGGACATGTTTTAAAGAAGCAGTAGAAAATAGTTGAACTTTTAGTGTGGTGATCCTTTTAGCTCTTTTTCACGGTTCCCTGACTGACTTTTTGATTCAACATTTTCTCATTAAACCTGTTCTCGCCTGTCCTGTTAAAATTCTGTTTTATCAAAGGCATACAGAGGGAGCTCTGTAAATCCATGATTTTTTTAATCATGAATCACAGAAGTTCTTTCATTCTTTATGGAAGCATTTTTTGGCAGTTTAATGATCGCTGTGAGTGTTAGAGACAAGGAGAAGCTACTCTATTGGAATTGAAGGTTTCTGATACACTCACGGACAATGAAATTTGCGCACTAAGAAGGAAGTATCAGATTGAACTAAAATTTTATGGACGTAATGATACATATGATGGCAAAAATCAGAGCTGCAGGACAATTACAGAGGGATCTGTGGTGCGCAGTCCGGTCATCTTCAACAGCGCGTTGCACCGCCTCGTGCTGCGATACATGCTGCAATACGGTCCTGCATGGTGGCGGACAGACACCTGATGTTCTGCGGCAGACTGGCCCACACGTGTTGGACGGTGTGCTTGCTCCAAATCCCGGATAGTGCGGCACGGTGGCAGCCGGCGTTTCAACTGGTCCCACACATGCTCGGTAGGGCACATGTCCGGGGAGCGGGCAGGCCATGAAAGTGTCTGGACATGACGTAGGTAGTCCTGGGACACCCGAGCAGTGTGCGGGCGAGCATTATCCTGCTGGTATAGCGCACCTGGAATCCCGGTCAGGAATGGGAGCACATGGGGCCGTAGGATCTCATCCACCTACCGCTGGCTCGTCAATGATTCACGTACCACTACTAAAGCAGATCGGCTATCGTAGGCAATGGCTTTCCAGACCATAATGCCTGCAGTGGGGAAGGTGTGGCGCCTGATAGCGAGGTTGGGATTGTGCTGTTGCCCGGGGACCTCCACACCCGGACACGATAATCATCTGTCCCCAGAATGAAACGACACTCACCGCTAAACACCACTTACCAGTCTGTTGCGTTCCAAGTTGCTCTGGCCTGGCACCACTGCACACGGAGCCGGCGATGTTCCGGTGTGAAAGGCAGCACACATAAGGGTCGCTGGGATTGCAGATTCGCTTCCGCGAGGCGTCGGAAAATGGATCGTGGGCACACAGGAGCCGCTACACCTGCCTGCATAGTAGACTGGGTTCCCGTGAGATCCGTTAGTGCTTGGCGCACGATCCGTTGATCCTCTCTACCGGTGGTCCTCCTGGTCCGTCCGGAGCCGCTCCGCCGTGTTGCAGTGCCGTCACGTGTCCACTGCTCCCAACACAGTCAGACGGTATGGTCAGAACGATCCACGTGTCGGGCTATACGGCGCCCCGACTATCAGCCCAATGATCAGGCCTCTCTCAAAGTCCGTAAGTAGCGTAAATCGACCTCTCCTGCGTCCACCAGGCATTCTTTTCACTCTGTACTTTTGCTTGCGTCGGCCGGTGCTTTTCGCTTTCATGGGGCATCGACTACACGTCGGCGGTTTATAAAGCTGCCGGTTCATGCTTGCAGCGCCACCACAGCGTGTGCGGTTATGCGCACTCGCACCAAACGTGGATTATTTGCATACCGACACGCACTTAGCTATTTGCAAAGTTTCGCGGTTGTAGAATGTTTTCGTCTAGGTGCGCAAATTTCATTGTTCGTAAGTGAAGTTGTTGATATGATGAATTCATTGAACGTGCGGTGAGAATTAAGGAAATCAACGTTTCGTCACAATTACAAGGATTGTCCCAAAACAAGCGAGGATGTTTTTATAAAAATGTATGGGTACCTTAATTGTCAAGGAAGTGGTCATCTTTTTCGAAATACTGTCTATTGCATGGAATACAGGTGTCCCAACGTTCCTCCCACTTTTTGAATGTCTTCTGGAATTCTTCTGAAATGCTGTTGAAGCACCCGTGCGCAATTGTAATAAGTTGTTGATCAGTCTCAAATCGTCGTCTTTGTAACGTCTTTTTTACGCTTTCCAATTGTAGGTTGAAGAAGCGTATATGCTCCAGCTTTGTCCGTTTGTCTGTCCACGTGATAACTCACGTAAAAATGGTTCGATTTCGATGAAATATTAGTATGTGGTAGGGGACAACTGGGGACGAATCCTATTGAAAATGGGCGAAATGGGGTCAAAGGTTAGGACATAGCGGGATCTATTCCATCTCCCTTATGCGTCATAACTTACGTAAAAATGCTTCGATTGCGACAAAACGTTATGTTGTTTCGGAAGTATACTCAACCGGTTCTGTTGAATGTCATCGAAATGGGGTCAAAGGTCAGGGCACAGGAGCGAGACTTATTCCACAGCCATTATCCTCATAACTTGACTTAAAATGCTTGTATTGCGACAAATGTTAGTATGTTTTTCCGGAGGTATACTGAACTAATTCTGTTTAATATAATCGAAATCGGGTCAAAGATCAGGGCACAGGAGCGAGACTTATTACACAGCCATTATCCTCATAACTTGACTTAAAATGCTTGTATTGCGACAAATGTTAGTATGTTTTTCCGGAGGTATACTGAACTAATTCTGTTGAATATCATCGAATTCGGGTCAAAGATCAGGGCACAGGAGCGAGATTTATACCACAGCCATTATCCTCAAAACTTGAGTAATGATTTCTGGTATGTTGGAAAGCGTATCATTATCATACATTCCATGATTTTACTAACTTGTTTAAAATGGCGGAAAGCCAGAAGTCACTCGACGACGAGTCTGGATTATATGCAGGTTGGGTCTTCAACTTAATATTCATTTTCTCCAAATAAGAAACGACAAAGCTGGCTGGCCATGTGCGGCCTTGCATTGGCCACACATGAAAAGGAGTGGGGAACTCAAGTTGAACAAACTCGTTTCATGTCCAAATGCTTAAAATTCTGTGAATTGATGATTTCAAAATGTGAACTATATCTTCGATATCTCTGATTGACAGATGTCTGTCTTCCGGTATAATAAAACTTATTGTGTTGATGTTGAACCCCGTAACACTCGTTGAAGGTCTTCCTCCGTGCGCGATGAAAGCCGCGGACTCACGACCATGCATTAATTCTTTATGGCATCTGTAAGTTGTTGATTTTTCTAGACATTAATCTTTATAAGCGTTTTGCATAAGACTGAAAGTTTCTCCAACAGAATTATTAAGTCAACAGCAAAATTTAATGGCGCTTCATTGTTCCTCTCTCACATCCATTTTTTCGAAAAATTACAGCGCGAAAACACTTGTTAGGGGTTCACAATGCAACGTTTGTTAAATTGCGTACTGCCGACACGCACGCGTGATAAACAGGTGTAGCCGGTTGCTATGGTTACTACAACGACTACCGTTTTTCGAGATTTGTTTCAAGGTCGAACGCAGTATTGTATTTTTTTTTGTAAAAATTCTCAGTTGTTTTGGTACAAGCTAAGTATGTTTATTTTTCTTGTCGACCGCTGTTTTGTTGTGCTTTGACCCAGATGTCATCAACGGTGCTGACGATCACGGATTTTTGTCAGTCGCTTCTATGCGCTTGATAGAAGTGAAGTGATGCTGTGTCGTTGACAAGTTGATATAATTTTGATATACAGTATATTGAAAGCTTCCAAAGTATCTAGTTTAATGCAACGTTGAATCCGGTTTGTCGCTAAGTTTGTCGAGCTCTTCAAATAGAAATTTATGACCGTTTTCATTACATCGTTAGGTTATCGGTGATTTCTTTAGTTCGCAATTCCGTACGTAAGTTTTGTGTTCCTTCAATCGATAACACAAGAATCTATGGGAATGTCCTATGTACGAAAGACCACATTCACATGGGATTTCATAAATTCCTTACGAATTTATATCTTCAACATGGTCTTTTTGATCCAATGTGTGGCTACAAAAATTCAGCACCTTCTATACTTGCGTATATCAAGCATTACGTATGTGCTTAGATGAAGACCTTTGAAAAAGGAACTTGATTTTTTTCAAAGTATTGCAGCCTTATATTTTTAAAGTATTGAAGCCCTTTCATTGTTGATAAGACTTAAAAAATATTAAGAAACCGTACCCTGTCTCTCCATGTTACCTCCTACACTGTAAAAAATAAGTGGTATGAATTCAAGGAAAATTTCAGAAAATGACATGCAGCAAAGTTTCCGGAGGTGTCCGTGTTTTTCAGGAATTTCCGTTTGTAAAAAGGTGCCAGTTTATTTTATAAAATCGTCGGTAGCTCAACACTATCATGAAAAGATCATAAATATGTATCTGAAGAAGCTAAGCTTTATGGACAAACGATCCAACCTTCAAAATTTCCATATACATCAAAATTCTTTGCAACTTGTCAAAGACACGGTATCCACTCCATTGCTCTCAAGCGCATGGAAATTCCTGACAAAAATCCGTGACAGTCAATACCGTTGATGATGTGACGTGCGATTTGAATATTGATGTGCCAAATCACAGTGATACTTCGGTTGACAATAAAAATAATTGAGACTAAACATTGATTTCTTTAATCTTATATTCCGCTCAGTGCTTGTGGTCTACAATTTGTGACACGTGAATATGTGGGTTGACAGTTTTTAAATATGTTAAGTGTTTGCGTGGTTATTTTTAAGTATTGAAGTGGTCGCCATAGAGCGCGGAAGCAATTAAGTCCATAGAATGTAACGACAGGTGATTTCGCTCAAACGAATGTTTATTCTTCAGATGGGGGGGGGGGGATGTAACTATCGGTTAGTTAAAATTAATAGTATATACTTCTAGCGGAAGATGGGTATTTTGGAAGGCTTTCTCTATGTACAGGGTGTCCCATAAAGGTGTAACCAATTTCAAATAATCATAACAGTTTCAATATAAATGGTCTCAATACAAATACACAACTTCTGTTAATTGACAGAACAGATCATGAAGTTTTATAGACATTCGACATGAGCACCATTTGTCATCCGAACGATGTCTAAACGGTATTCCAGTTCCAACCATGCTCATTCGCGAATGTCCGTATTAACTTTCTGCAGCGCGTGTGTAATCCTCCTGTTTAGGTCAGGAATGTCTGTAAGACGCTCACCCTTGAATCCCCATAAAAAAAAAAAAAAAAAGGTCACAGGGTGTTAAGTCCGGCGAACGTGAGGGCCATGCAATGGGACCACCACGCCCAATCCATCGATTGGAAAATTTGGTATCCAGAGACCTACTCATAATCAAAGCCCAATGAGGTGGCGCCCAATCTTGTTGGAAAGTCACCGGAGTTGCAAGTTCAATCAACTGGAGATGCACGAACTGCTCTATCATGCCCAGGTAATTATCAGCTCTCACGATCGCTTCCTGAAAGAAAAAGGGTCCACTAACACGGTCGACCATGATGCCACACCAAACATTCGCTTTTGGGCTAGCATGCTCATGTTCCATTGTGCAATGCGGGTGTTTAGTTTCCCAAATTCTCACATTCGGTTTATTAACTTTTCCAGAAACATGGAAAGGGGACTCATCCTAGAAACAGATTTGTCTCAGGAAAGATTCAGCACTTGCAATGTTCTCCAACATCTCTTCAGCAAACTGTTTACATTTCACATGATCATCTGGGGTTATGTGATGGGTCATCTGCAATTTATACGGGGGCATTTCTAATCTGTGACGTAACACTCTGTGCACTGACGACTTGCCAGCTGTCGTTCTGCTTGTCTGATTGGCTTTCGAGGGCTACGAGTGAATGTTTGTCTCACAACCTCCTCTCTTTCTGGAACCAGCGATGGTCGTTTAGGACTTTTCTTTGTAAGGACGCTACCAGTTTCCTTGAATGACTTGTACCACTTTCTGATGCTGCTACGTGTGGGCGGCAGAGCTGAGTTCGGGTTTAATTTTAAGAGCCCGAGGTAGTCCGAGCCCGAAGTATGTCAGCCCGAGCCCGAATTTTATATTCAAAGATAGAGCCCGGGCCCGAACCAGCCCGAAAACTAAGATTAACCTGTTTACGCAGTAAAAACAATCTTGTCTTCCAGACTTCTAGCATTGTTTTCTCCCAGCGCAATCAACCGATGTCTTTCTCAACTGCGGAGTGGAGAAAGAATGTCTATCTATTTCTATAGCTTCTTGGACCATTCATTTCTTCCTGAAATGTTTCGGGAGGCCGGGCATCAGGAAAATCAGGAGGCACAACAATCTACGTCGTACGTTGCTCAATAGAATTAAAAGGGAGCTGCCCCGTTGAGGTTAGGAGCAAAATTTCGTCAGCTTGCTATTTACTATCTATAGTTCTTAAAGAAACTTTTCCTTTGCAGAAGTTCAGTAATTCATGGCCTATGGACGATATTTGTTACCCAAGTCCGGAATGAATAACCCTGCGGAGTTTCCACTCTGCAACCAGACCCAGTTGCCGAAGAATTCTATTTAATAACTAGAAAGTGTAAAAAAACGTTTCGTGTACTAAATCATACAAATTTACATAAAAAAGAAGAAAATTATCTCCTTCTCTTATATACCCGAGCCCGGTTCTGGCCCAGGCTTGGCCTCGGCCTGTCTCAGCACTGGTGGACGGTTTGCTCTCATATTTTGTTCTGAAACTCCGCTGAACCCCTGCGTTTCAGATCGGGTTTGAATAAACCACTCCACAATCTGTGCTTTCGTCGCAGGATCCATTGCATACACTTCTAGAAAACTTGAGAGTATTCCTTACCACCTGCAACAAACACAATGCTGATATTAGATTTGTATCCAAAGGTATCATCATTTGAAATTGGTTGCACCTTTTTGCGACACCTTGTATTTTCCACCAAAATCTTCGTGCCTAACATCAGTAAAAACGGGGGTTGATGGCCCGTGTCCCAGACTGGAGAAATGGCTCTCAAAAGTTCGAGCGTTCTAGCTCTGGTAAATTAACAAACAATTTGTTCCATACGATGATATTTGACATCTCTGATGTCGTGGCCTCAGTGTGGTGGGCGTCGGCTAATCGACTGAGTTGGCCCTGGTTTGAGTTCCGAATCAGGCGAAAAGGGTGATGCGTTTTATCGTACAGCTCTGGATTTTTTGATCCAGTGGTCGGGAATTAGGGACGGGCGGCTCCTTATAACCTGCGCGTTTATCGGATCAAAAACAGAAGTTCGACAACATAAAAAAAAACAAGAAAAAAAAACTCGTGTCAGTCAAGTTAAACGTAACTTCAATCTATGCACATCCATATAGAAACAGTTTTTTGAAATGTTCCATTTACCACGACTGAAGTTTATTTTCCATAGGCGGTCTATATAATCGAGAGGGGAATCATCTTGCGTGTTTGCACTGATATATATTTTTGCCGTAAATTTATTAAGGTGTAAAAAGGTGAGTCGTGCTGGTGCTATGCTTATTAACCATGGTAGATAGTGATAGTCTCCCAGCTTTCACAAGATTAAAATCCATTTAAGGTCCGAGAAAGAGAAATCTCACCTCCCAGGAAAACTCTTGAAATGTCCGTGTTTATTCCACGCAGAAATCTGGTTTACCCGTAAAGGTCGCGCTTATTTCAGAGGCAATAAATGCCCTGTGAAGTTCATATTTGTGCACCCAATATGAAATTTTTATTTATATATTTTTTTTCGTTCTTCGTTCTCATGACAATAGAGAACAAAAAAAAATGATGAGTCGAGAAACAAGAAGAACGAGCTGTACTGCGTCGGTGCATTTGGAGTGGAAGACGATGGATATATTGGATGTTTTGGGACCATAAAGGCGTGGAAATGGAGAGGGTGTCGGCTACGGTCATCTCATTGGCCCCGTGCCAAGGCTGTGCGTCCGTATGTGTGCATGTGTGTGCGTGCTCGCTCCATTTGAAGGAGGAACGGAAGGAGAAGTAACGTTTTCGGGCGGAAGCAGCGGAAGGCACGTCAGGGCGAAATGTCGTGGACGCCTCAATTCGCGAGACCTCGAGATCCAGTGTGCGTCAAATCACGACGATCCCCAACTGAATTATTGATTGCATAGCTTGCAATGGCTGGAAGGAATAGGGAGTTGCTAGGGGGAGGCGAAATGGGGGAGGGGGGAGAAGCGAGGAAGAGGAGGGTACCTACGGGAATGATTGGCATGTGTGCCAGGAATACTTTCACACTAGGCGATGGAGACCCGTTACAATAAGATTGGTTCTGTTTTGTTTCTTTGCTTTTCCTAACTTTTTCTTCTTTTCCTTTCCTTTTCTTTTTATTTAGCCTGATTTCGTATTCCTAGCGCGTCGACTGAGTCCTTACTTCTGCGATGAACATTTGGCCTAGTCAGCGCAGCATAATGCACTAGTCTTTTTTCTGGTAGTGGTGATGTTGCAGCAGTTCGCGTTTTAAGAGTCCTGACGTAGAAGCAGTGCAGACTTGTGGATTTTCTTCATCCCCTTATAATTATATTAATATTGTAGGAAATACTGAATTTTGTTTATCGTCTCATGCTGTTTATTAAGCAACCATCGGATTCTGCAGAACGGTGCTTCCATTATATTGCTAAATCGTACTGTAAAATCGAGCCATTGAATTAAATGGCAAATGCCTGTACGACGCTGTCACAATTTTCGTTTTCACTGCACAGTATGTTGTTAAATTGTGTTCTGTAACAGTGCTGTAGCAGTGTTTTTAGTGCGACTGCGTTAAATGAAGGGCGTCGTTTGCCTTCGTTGTCAAGCGATAGTAAATGACAGCTGTAGGAAAAAGAACAACGGTAACTTTTATGTATGTTACGACAGTGTTAAAATCAGTTCCATCGAGGGCGTGAACTCGTTAAGTATCGCTGAGCAGATGCCACTACATTTGTGATCGATCGTGTTGTGTGTTTATTAATTACATTGAGGTTTTTATTCCATACATTTTTTCTTCATAACCTCCAGAACGAATCCATGGGCCTGCAAGACATTTTTTTTTACTTAAATGAAGAAATTGAAGCAAGCTAAACACACACACACACACACACACACACACACACACACACACACACACACACACACACACACACACACACCACTATTACAGAATACAATTAACAGACAGCAAACTGTATATGCACTCAGTAAAAAAAGAGTTACACCTAGAAGGCCGTTTTGGATTACAATGCTATTCGGGAGGAAGGTAAATGTTACCAGGGAAAGTAAATGATTAAACATTGAGACCTATATGGGCAATATTTATTGAACTACACGCCAATAAGTAGTGTCTCTCAGCATGGCGTCGGGCCTCCATGTTTGCTCACACAGCATGCCAGACGTCTCGGCATGGAGTTGTACAGGATACTAATGGTGTCCAGCGATAAGCCATCCCATGCAGCTTGAATCTTCTCTCGCAGTTCCTGCAGATTGTGCGGTAGGGGTGGAGTGTGGATAGTGTGTCCAATAGCATCCCACACATTTTCAATCGGCGATAGGTCCAACGATGCGGCTGGCCATGGCAGAGCGTCAGTGCCTTGAAGGCAAGCTCTCGAGACAGCAGCAGTATGCAGATGAACGTTGTCCTGTTGGAAAATCGCACTGCACCAGAGTGAGCGTTCAGAAAAGGTAGGGTCACTGGTTGCAGGACCTCATTAACGTAACGTTGGGCTGTCAAAGTGCCTGTAATGAACACCAAAGGTGATCTGGCATCGTAAGCAATTGCATCCCACACCATGACACCAGACCTTCTGGACGTGTGACGCTCGACAACAGACCGTTCATCTTGGCGCCGACCACGGTGCCTCCACACACGAATTCGTTGGTCGTCGTCTCCAAGACAAAAGCGGGACTCGTCACTGAAGATCACCCGCTGCCATTCTGAGTGGCTCCATGACAGTCCGGCACGACACCATTGCAGTCTTTGGCGACGATACAATAATATTAAGGGCAGTCGTCGTAACGGTCTGCGTGCGTGCAGTCCTAGGTCGTGAAGCCGTCTGCCAATGGTGCTGGCACTAATGGGACATTACATGGAGGGCACCACTGCTCGCTGAATATCCGCAATCGTGGCTGTTGGGTCACTCCGCGCATGTCGGACAACCCGTCGGTCCTCTCTCTCTCTCCATGGTTTGTCTAGGTCTCCCAGACCCTTCCTGTCGCTGCTGCGTGCCTTGTTCTATCCACTGCCCCCAACAACATGCTATGGTGATATCCTCACGACCGGTATAGCGAGCAATACGGTGATAAGACCATCACGCTTCTCGGAGCCCGACGATGCGGCCCCTGTCGAACTCCTCCAACTGCTGGAATTGCTTCCAAACTTTTCTCCGAGGCATATTTCACTTGCAAAGGATGCAACCAACACAACAGCACGAGTCAGAATGGCAAACACGCCCAATGGGACAACCTTATATAGCTGGTCAAGCACAGCGCTACGACCCCTCCTTGCTGGCTTCACATGCTCGGCCGACCGTGGTACTTCAATCATTCGCATGTCTCACGAGATGTCAAACCTACCCAAAGTTTCATTCCTGTCAGTTGCTTCCTTATAGGTGCAACTATTTTTTTGACGATGAGTGTATTTTTTAAAAAAGTTAAAAACCAACCTAATAAACATTGCAAAAAAAGTTTAAAATATAAAACTTACACTCAAAAAGTAAAAAATAGAATCAGTTTTTTTGGGTATATTTAATATTTTTAAACCCAGTTGGGAAATGGAATTCTGTGAGTAGAGGAAAAGGGAGACTTCTAGCGCAGGGGCAGCCCTCCCATAGACTTAACATTGGCTGCCCACGAGGCTGCCCCCGTGGCTGATCCCGAGACTGTCCCCGAGGCTGTCCCAGCTGTTCACTTCTCAGAATTTTTGTCACGTGATCGTCCCCATGATGTGCTGCCCCTAGCGGTGCTTCTTGGGACTTTCAATGGAACTTTGTTTTTGAGGGATGGCAACGACCGAGTGGGAAAGGGGGTGGATATAGGGGATGTCAACTCGATGTGCTGCCCCTAGCGGTGCTTCTTGGAACTTTCGATGGATCTTTGTTTTTGAGAGATGGCAACGACCGAGTGGGAAAAGGGATGCCAACTTGATGTGCTGCCCCCTGGTGGTGCTTCTTAGAACTTTTGGATCTTTGATTTTGAGGGATGGCAACAATTGAGTGGCGTCCGTTGGGATTCTTTTGTATTTATTCCTATGGTTTTCAAGCGGGATTTCCCCCCCCTCTTCGATGTTATTTTTCCCCAGAGGAAATTTTTACGTAACGATGCTGGGGAATTTTCTTTCCAAAGAATAAAAATGCTATGATGGTCTTAGCGAGGTTCTAACTCACGATGATTTGGTTTCAGAAAATGGTCAGGTGGTCTCGTGTACTACGTTTTCACTCTATTTTATTTATTTTTTTAATTACTTTACGTTACTTCTTCATGTGTTTTTATATGTTTTTTGTATGTTTTGAGGGAGTTTTTTCGTGTAGATGTAAAGAATTTTCTGGGGAACTTTTTCTTTTTCCTTTATTCAATTTTATTACAGATCATGAGACGAGGAAGTACTTCTTTAGAAACGATTTCGTTCCTGTTCGCAGTAATTATTGGACATAGGCTTCATGCTAATTCCGAGTCTTTCGCCTTTGCAATATTATTTTCTCGTAATTTTTTCGTGTGTTCAAGAACTCTACAGGTCTTCCACAGTTAAAATTCTGATGAAACAATATTTTCTTACTTTATTTCGCATATCATTATAGCTTCCCAATTTCGCTATTTTACTTCATCTTTTTTTTTTTTTTTTTTTGAAATTTCGTAAAACTTTTCAGTATGTCAGTAATTTTTTTTTCTTACTTGGTCAAACTTGTGACTCCTTTTATTTAGACTATTTTTTTTTTCATTTCATTTCAACAAAACGATTATTTTAGATGTAGCAAATCATCAGATTTTTGTTTCCTTATATAGCATATTTTCAAACTTGCTTAAAAATATTCCTCAAAGCTTGCGTGTATTCAAATAGGCATTTTTTTATTCTTTCCTAGTTTGCTATACTTTTCGTGGACTGTCCCAACCAGAAAGCATTCATTGTCAAGACATACATTCTAAAACCTTTTTTTTATTACGATAAAATTTGTATTCTTTGGGCTGTATATTTTTCTGTTTCGTCCGAAAAAACATTCATTCTAGAGGCAAAGCTAGTGATTCCGTTCTTCCCATAAACATTATTTTTTTAACGTTTTACTAACTCACCAGAAAAGCAGTTATTCCCCACCCCCATAGCAAACATAAAGATTCTTACTTCTTTTCCATACATATCGACTCAATCTATTTCTTTTCGAAATGCTGGTCATGACATTTCAACTAAAATTTCATACTTTCACCAAAATTGATATTTTTAAAGGAGCTATTTCCTTTTTTACTTTATTTCATGTGTAACTAAATTTTTTATTGTTTCCTCGCCTCAACAAACTCAGTAAGAACTCCCTTAATCTCATTCCTTTACCTCATTTAGTTCGCTTTAAATTGAGATGTTTCAAAACTTCGCGTATATTTCTTTCACTAAATGTCCAGTTCTCCCGTATCTGTCCCATCATTTTTAACTTCTGTGCTTGCTGCATTTTTTCTTTAGACGTTTAGTTTCATTAACCTTTTCTTTCGTTTTAATTAGGTTTTCATTATCGTATTTTTTATTCATTGTCTCAGCAGAAAAAGCTTTCATTCTGGAGACATAGCGACTAAGTCCGTAGTTCCTCTAAACATTTTTATTTCACGTTTTACTAATTCGTAAGAAAAGCAGGTGTTTCGAAACTCTCATAGTGAAAATATCGTATTCCCCTTATTTGTCTTATTATATTTTTCCTTCTATTCAGTGTTGTATGATTCTTAAAACTTTGGTTTATTTTTATGAAACTTCTTTTTTTTTCCTTAGTTTTTTTTTTTTTTTTTTTTTATTCAACCTATCAATCTTTTCCTATCGATTTAATTGCTCTTATTTTTCCATTCGACTTTACTTTTGAACAGAAATGTATCTAAAATCTTCAGATGTATTTTAGTCTCTAAGAGGCCGATTCTTCCCTATTTCAAATAAAGTCATTGTAGGATTTTAGTGTAAATGCCCCTAAATCTTTAGAACTTCCTTTTCATAGTTAGATACTAATTCCTCGAGGTTTAAATTAAAACATGAAAGAAGAGTGTTTTTACGCTCTTTCCAGTGAAAGAAGAGTGTTATTACGCTTTCCCCAAGAAATTAACTTTGGAATCTCCCTTCTTTCTACCGGAAAATGACTATCTTGTGCAACTGTTTTCACGCATCTACTGCTTGCTGGAAAACCTCATATGACATGAAATCACTTTGCTGGGTAGATTAAACTAAATTCTGGTTTTGAACTTTGAACGCAAACTCAAGCTTGCAAAAGCATAGTTTTCTGAGCGAACTTAAACTGTCTAAAATGACAAAAATCTAAAACTGGTGACTCAATGGGACAGAGCGTTTGAACTTTGCCATTCATTCAAGATTTAAGAGATCCGTAGTGAACCACTACAAGGGAAATAAGCAGACCCTGATTTAGTCCACTGTTTCCAAGGAAGGTAGAAAGCTAGTGTCGTAATTCAAAAGCTCATAACTCAAGCCTCCCCAGGATTCAATTTCGGACGGACGAGTCAGATGTCAATGCTTAGACATTGAAAAATTACTTCAGACAAATATTTTCTTACTTAAAAGTGCTTCAAGTCAGAATTTGTGTTACTTAAGATTTCCCTTAGTCAATATTTTTTCTATCTTAAAAACTTCTAAAGGGTTGATTTAAAAAAAAAAAAAAAAAAAAAAAAAGAGTTCTCCCAAAAACGTAAAATTTCCACTGAATTGTATGAGGAACCAAAAAATTGACGAAGCTTGAATGTTAAGTCTTTCAACCCATTTCTTTCTCTTCATGTTTCATTCCATAAACTTTCTTCAAATTCCTATATATCCAAGAATTTTGTTAAATGTCCAAGTTCGACTCCCCCAGAAATTTTCTGAAAATGATAGTTTCTCTTAAAAAAAAAAAATTCCAAAATAAGAATCCCTTCAATGAAACAAGAAATTCCTATTCAAAGCATTCCAACCCCCTTTCTACTTCAAATACTCTCTTTGTAAATCTAAGGAGCTGTTTTTGTTTTGTTTTTTTAATATTCATATATTTTTCCCTCTAACTTTAGAAGATATTTTCCCTAAATGTAGGTACATATTACGATAGTAAAACATCACGCAACTGCTTGATGTTCAATTCACTTCACGCTGTCTTAAGGAAATTCTTTCATTTTCTCATAACACATAGACATGTTATTTTTCTTCCCATTTACTTCAAAGACTTGAGATCAACTTAATGGAGTCCTTTGAGAAAAACTTTCATAGAAAAGCATAAATGTACTGAAAATGTCAGTTATCTTAAAGAAATCATAAGAATAAGAATTTTTTTACTGAAACAAGTTTCCCCTGTTCAAAGCACTAAGTGGCTCTTTTCGCAGCAAATTCTGTATTTCCTCATGTAAACTTTATTCTTTTTCTACTTCATATCCCAAGTTACACGTAATGGCGGAGATCAACAGTCTGATCTGCAAGTTGAATGGATTGGACCAAGCTGGGGTGTAACGTAAGTTGGTAAATCATGGGCTTCTCAAATTACGGACCGACTGTACAAGTTTCCATTCAGGGTTACTATATGGCCGACTTCTACCTTTACCTTAAAATGTCCTCGTTCGTCTCTTGCTCAAAATTATTACAAGCTGATTATGCGTTAAAAGCTTTTGACTTGGAATTTCATGTAACCTCCAACGTAATTCGAGGAATACCAGCTGAAGCCTCAGAGTCCATTTTATCTGAAATCAGTTTTCATACATTTCGTTGATCGGGAAGCTTTATCCATGTGTCCGCAACTCAGTGTAAAATGCATTGAATTTTGCGAAGTGAGGCCGGCTAATTACACACTGTTATGCAGCTATGAAATGCGGGTAATATAGTGATGCAGAACCCATTTAAGAGGGGGGGGGCTGCAGCCCCGGGCCTCACATTTTCAAGGGCCTCCAGAATTATGCACGATGGCTTGGAGAATTGACAGAGTTCTACAGTTTTTTTTTTTTCAGATAGCACAGTGAAAGCTATAAGAAAATGCCTTGTGAATTTTTTTTTCTGTTTCTTTCTCCTTTTTTAGGAGGAGTCCGCAAAAGTATAGTCGCCCTCAGTCCATCCTCAAATCTTTAGAATTTAGAATGCATTACAGATGTTTTTTTGCACACATCCATAATTGGGGGAAATTTTCATACACTAAGAATTCGCGTGAATCATGATATTTGGATCGTATTATTTTCTCCACTACTTTCATATAATTTCAACCAGCTGAACCGGGGGAGGGGGGGGGGTTACAGCATAATTGCACTGGTGTCCATTTTTCAACCATACATTTTTTCGTTAACACTGATTCGTCCATGAAGAATCATGGGGAACACAGTTCAGTAACATGGCCGGGATATGGCTCCCTCTTCATATTTTGGGAATGTTTTCTCCTTGGGATTTTTATTCGGCCACCCATAGTCAAATCTTAGGTATGCCACTACTAGTAAATCCTGGGGCTCCAAAATACTGCCCCGCCCCCGGGCCCCCTGTCTCCTTAAATTGGCTCTGTAGTTATGACATAAGTCATTCCTTCTCATTCATCATTCTCGAATGACCGTTCAATTTCCAGGTTGACCGTACGCTCACTGAGTAAATCATTCGTTGTAGGTATTTCGTGTTTGAGACCAAAGCGCGTTTAAGGATACGTTTTTGTCCGCAAATTTCCCGAAGAGCTGGAGTTTTTTATCAATCCACGATCACTGATTTGCCATGAGGAGCTATTCGGGCACATCATTCAAGTTAATGACATTCATGTATCATTCCCATTCTTAAGTTCCACCATTGTTGCCTACACTGCAAAAAAAAAATTCTGGAATTCACTAGCTACTTTACGTCATTTCCGTCGTGAATTAACGAAGCATCTTTCTGATGCAACCTTTTCCGTGATATGACGAAAATAAATCTGAATTTCACGGGTTTTTCGTACCACAGGAAAATTTTGAATTTTCAGAAACCTTTCCGCAGTTTCTTTTTTATATTGACGGAAGAACTTCGTTCTCACTTTTTCCGTATTCGTAAAAGTGTTACTGGTGTTACTGGTGGAAAAGGTTTACTTAACTTATTGTACAGATGGTTATACGATGTCTACGTACCAGTCGTCTTTGGAAAACTTAAGACAAAAGCTATTACAGCTATCAAGAGTAAATTTTATATTTAGGTGTGTGTGTGTGTGTGTGTGTGTGTGAAATAATACTATAAAAAAGTACGTTTCCCCTTCCTTAAAGATAACTGAAAGTCATTGGTAGTTTAAAAAATCACGTCATTTTGTTGCTTCGAAAAATTAAGATGAAAAATGCTTTATTTGTGAAAAGCCCTACAAAAAATATTAAAAACCTATTCTGAAAATAATAAGCTCCAACAGAAAATAAAATGACTAAATCACTCGCATTAATGACGAAAAAAAAAAAAATCATTGTCGCGCAATTTGTTTTACGATGTACATGAGTCGAATTTCCGAGTGTCTGTGCCTCAGTGGTTAAAGACGTGCGTCACCTGTTCAGCCAGCCCAAGCGGCGCGGGTTCCATCCTGACTAAAGCGGAAGGATTATCTGGGAAAAAGGCTGCAAAATGCAGGCTTGTCGGTTTTGCGGAGTTTCAGTTTAAATACGGATAAACCTGAAATGGATTTTTCTGAAATAAACGGAATTCCTGACTACAGAAAATTTATGAAAATACGGATGTTAAAATAAACGGGCACTTTTAAAAACGGAAATTTCTGAAAAATACGGTTACCTACAAGGCAGCTTCGCTGCCCGTTATTTTCAGAAATTTCCCGTGAATTCACTTCACTTACTTTTTACAGTGTAGCTGACTACTGACTCACAAAAGCGGTTAACACTTACTAATTCTGGACATTACTTTTCTTAATAGGAATTCGTTACTGAATGCATACGGGAAGAATAAAGTTAAACTTGCTGCGATAAACACTGAAGTCGAACATTCCGTTACTAAAATATTCACATGACTGTGCATTTCTTCTGTATTTAATGTAAATACGCTTCAGCATAAGTTTTTATTCTATGTTTGAGTTTTAAAAAATGTTGACAAGACAGCTTCTTCCTTAGCTACAGTTCGGATCTACGATTCACATGTTAGGACGGTGATGTCACTCAGTGACGTCACGATTATTCGTCTGCGAGGAAGGCGGGATGAGCAAACCTTACTACGGTCTGTTAACCTTGGTAAAAACTATGCCAAACCGCATACCTGCTGTAATTCGAGCTAAAGGAGATCCAACCCGGTATCAAATAAAACTTTTTAATTCAGTGGCCAGTATGTGTAACTGCGTACAGATCATTCTCGTTGTAACAGTTCACTGTGTGATATAGAACTAATGTAGCTTTCTCACCTTCGACATCGTAGTTTGTTTGATGCTTAATGCAAAATAGAGATATTCGAGCACTGTAAAACTCTGGTTCCCGATTGCAGAGTCGTACATCGCACTGCAAGCGATTAGGTCAGGTGATAACAGAAAAAGCGATACAAACTTGGAAGATGTGAAACCGTTTATTGGTGTAAATATGAGAAGGATGTTAAGTCAGATAATTTCCGAAAACTTGAAAATTTCGTCGTCCTGGGGTGGGAATCCAAACCGCGTCTCTCGGATAGCTCTCGAATATGCTAACTACTACACCACCCAGAACGACCAAGTTTCAAGTTTCCGATTAACATTCTAGTAATAATTAATAATCATTAATCGGAAACTTGAAACTTGGTCGTTCTGGGTGGTGTAGTGGTTAGCATACTCGGGGGCTATCCGGGAGACGCGGGTTAGATTCCCGCTCCAGAACGACGAAATTTTCAAGTGTTCGGATATTATCTGACTTAACATCCTTGTCATATTTACACCAATAAACGGATTCACATCTTCCAGATTTGTATTGTACAATGGTGTAATTCCGTATTTCAATGTATTTCATTCATTCATTGAGAAAAAAGTGATTTTGGGGAAATGCAGTGGAAATGAGCGCAAAGACTAAGTTTGCTTCCGCTGTGTTTGTTGTTTTAACGTGACAACGCTGATCCAGAAAGAATTGCTCCATTTTCTCTCTTCTTTCTATTTAACTTCTGTGAACAAGGATTTAAGTGCTAGCTAACATCTAACGAGACCTTAAGAATAATGGGCGTATAGAACTGCTGTTTTGGAAGAAACAGTAAAATTTTCAAGAGCAGATATGTCACTGTGTCTTTAAAGTGCTTAATCAATGCATCCTTTCAATTCTTACGACAGAGCTTAGACATGGACCTTAACCGAAAAAGACATACCAACGCTGTCTTTTTCGGTTAAGGTCCATGAAATACACGTGTCAGTTGAAAGCATAATGGAGAGATGCATGTTTGGTGTAACCAGAAAAGATAAGAAGAGGATCTCGCGAATCAGGAAAATGATAACAGTGGAGACATCATGATCAGAGTAAAATCCTTGAAATGGCAATGGACTGCACATTATTGCCAGAATGGACCACTGACGGACAACCGAAACTTGACTGGATATCAGGGAACAGGAAAAGACCCGGAAAAAGACCATGTGCGAGATGGGTGGATGAAATTCGAAAGCATGCTGGAGTGGCACGACGGAGGAGACTAGTTCAAAACAGAACGTTGTGGAAGAAACTTGAATACGCCTTCATGCTACAGTAGATTGGTAATGGTTGACAATGATGACGACGATATTTATATATACAGTAAAAGTCCGGTATTACACGATCTGACAAAAATCGAAAAAACTGTCGTTTATAACAGACTTCTCGTAATAGGCGGATCATATAAATACTACGTAAGCTACATACTACTGTACGTTCTACATAACACATGAAAATAACAGTACTACATAATGAAATAAGTGATCAAAACAATACATGTTATATACCTGATTTCTGCAAAGCTGCCTCCTTGATCTTCTCTTTGTTCTTTAAAATTGTAAACAGTTTTGATGATGCAAGACGAAATTTTCTCACATCTCGCTTTTCAGACTTCAAACTTTTCTCACATTCATACAGAACTTTTAACTTTGTTTCCAAAGTCAAACCTTCCTTTTTTATTCTCCATTTAAAGAAAGAAAACACATGACATACACGTGTAAAAAATGTTTCGACTTTTCACCGTTATGGATACAAGTGGAAGAAAGCGGAGGACATCATCTAAAGAGCCAAACAGACTAACCACTGGTGACTCATTTCTGTGTACAGCGGTGCGCGTTTATATCCCTACCACTTCCTGGAATTTCAGGGAAAGAATTTGTTAGAAATCTTTGAAAGAAGAAAGATTAACCATGAAAGCCTCTCATTACAGCGGGAGCTCCTTAGATTTACTACTCGTAATGCACGAAGATTTTTCTTATCATTAACATTAACAAATCGATGGTGCGTTTTGAATCTCACGTAACAGCAGGATACTCGCTGTTAGCCGTACTCGTAATATCGGACTTTTACTGTATAAAATTCCATGCCTGATATTGTTGGAAGCTTTCATATAATTAGTCAAACAGAGAAAGAGGACTCTTAGTCTTCTCAGTTGTCCTCTCAGACAGCATCCGAATAATAAAAATGGCATTTCTCATCCCCTGATCTTTCACTGAGCCACAGAAATCTCAAGTTCAATCCAACTTCTTAGCCTCGACATCAAGATTCTTAGTGAGATCATTGAAGCATGATACATTAAATACATTATCCTGTGTAATTAGCAGTGAAATCTCCAGTTCTTTGGCGAAACGCCACAAAAGTTGATTTATTAAGGCCATTTGGATTTTATCCGCCGTCATAAATTTCATTTAATAAATTGGTTAACTTTTCAGTCCGAAAACTTCAAAACATGTTATTTTTTCTTTCCCAAGCCAATGGCCCTGTTGTCCACGTGTTCTTCTCTTGGATCTTTTCCTGGTCTTACCTAGTATTATATTTCAGTTGTCCAACGGCGGTCAATTCTTCTAGCAAAATGTTCACCCATTGCCTCTTGAGAGTCTTCACATTGATCATGATGTCAACTTTTGTTATTTCCTGAAGCCATGTAATCCGTTTCCTATCTTTTCTGATTATACGAAGCATACATGTCTTGTGCTTCTTTGGTTTGTTTTGAAGCCTCTGAATATCTTTTTTAGTTGAAGTCAGTGTCTGCGATCCGTAAGTAAGAACTGGAAGGGATGCATTGATTAAACACTTTGGAGACATAATGGTAAATTGCTCTTCAGAATTTTGCCGTCTTCCAAAAGCTCTCCGGCTACGTTTTATAAGCCTGCTTATTTCCTCTTTTATGTGGCCTTCGCTTGATATCTGTGGTCCAAGGTAAATGAAGGGATCTGTTACTTCTAGATTTGTTCCATGAACTTCAAATCTTCAGTTTCTATTCAAAGTATTCTACATCAGTTTTGTTTTCTGTAATTTCCTTTTTAGACCCACTTCTTTGATCTTGTCAGGGAATTGCTAAACAATAGATTGTAGCTCTGAGGTGGTAGTTGCAAAAATGACGATGTCACCAGCAAATGACCATCTCTATCCGTTCGTAGTTATTATTAACCCTGGGGGCAATGGATTCTTCCAGAAGGACAATACGACTCCCGACAGAGTCGTGGTGAGTAGAAGAGCCTTTCGCAGAAGTTTCCACATTGGAATGGCCTATCCGTTCACCGGACATGAATCCTTTGGAAAATATGTGGGATGTTGTGGAAAGGCCCGTTCGAGTTTTGGATCATACACATGCAACCAGGAGTGCGACGGAATTATGGACAGCGGTGCGGCAAGCATGAACGGCGATACCTTTGGAACGCTTTTGTGACCTAGTTGACCCCATGCCTCGCCGTGCGACTGCCCTTTTCTGGGCTAAAGATCGTTACTAGGTGGTTTTCCTGATGATTTCTATCCTTTCGGTGTAAATTATAGTATATTCTGCTGGAAAACATGTGGTTCTGAATTATAGAATTCCATAAGCGGAGGAAGTGCAGGTTAAAGTAAACACTTCTGTTCAGCTAGCTGTCTAAAGGCTGGTCTATCAGTTTCATGCATACCCAACCACCCGTCATCATACTTTACAAAACCACAATGCAGTTTTGTTCATAACGTTCGATAAGGTCTGCGATATCCTAGTTCTTCTATACGACGCCACCAGAGGAGAGTCTTCGCTATCAATTAATTATTGCAACCGTCGTGATGCATGATCTCTTGTTTTCAAGCTTTTATGTTAAATTTCTCCATGGGTCTGAATCTGGGTAGCCCTGCCCGGCCCATTTGAATATTTCGTCCAACGTTCCCCACCACTTACTGCAAATAAGTCAAGGCTTCCCCTGGAGAAACAAAGCTGCCCGACTGAACTGAATGCAACTCAAAGAAACGTGCCATTTCTCTTAGAAATTAGTTGAGGTATGGACCTGATTGCCTTTTTCTGTTACAAATATAAACACATTTCCTCGTCCACAGTCCACACTTAAGTATAAATCCTGTAGCTCCGATCCCCAAACATGTAACAAATACTTCGAACCGCGTCATCTCCGTTGTAATTTTACTTTTATGTAAACCTTATGAACATGACTTTTTATGTAAACCTCATGAGCGTTGTAAGATACGAACTTACACGCACAAAAGTGCGGAATGATACATTGACATTTAATGACTTGAGCGTGTGGTGAGTGATGTGGGGAGTTGCGAGAGAGATATTGAAGGAGTAGAACATGCCGAGCTTTGGCTAACACAACAAGTTCAGTTTGTACCGCGGAGTGTATTCCAGTTTATGTTTTTGTGTAAAGAAATAAATGTTTTGTGTTGTGATCGAGTGTCTGTGATGTTACAGACCAAAGATAGAAATGGAGGCACCGGTGAGATTCGAATTACCAAAGATAGGAAGTGGAGGCGCCGGTGAGACGGGATTGCGCAACTTCAGCGGTGTTTTTTATGACCGTGGGAATCGATGAGTTGGAAGATCTTCAAGCGTGAGAAAGAACCAACGCGACAGGGATTTTTTTTTCTCCTCTTTGTGTTGGGAAGAACAAAGGATGGTGACTGTTGTTTGTTTTTCGAAATTAGTTCGTGAGAAAAAAAAGTTCCGTATCGGATTTACACAACATTAGATGTTTATGTAAGTACTGGTTTTGTTGTTGTTCTTAGAGAATTATCCAAAGGAATGAAATATCAAAGCAAGTTTTTTTAGAAGTTTCCGGGCACGGAATTAAATAGAAGGAAATAATTTCTGTCAAGAAATAGTACATTCAGATCAACTGTTTGTGCCTAGATTATAGGTAAATGTAGAATATTGTTGTAAACAATTTCTGTGAACGTATACACATATACGATAATAGAAGGAAATAATTTCTGTCAAGAAATAGTACATTCAGATCAACTGTTTGAGCCTAGAGTATAGGTAAATGTAGAATATTGTTGTAAACAATTTCTGTGAACGTATACACATATACGATAATAAATAAACATTGGGTACACTTAGAGCTTGTTGAAATGGCTTTCTTATTAAGAGCTCGAAAAGAAGAACTTCTGCAGTTGGTGGAAGAATTGGGTATAGAAGTTATGCCAAATCTCAAAATTCTGGAATTAAAAAATAAAATTGTCAACTTTGAAGGATATGAAGAGGATTTCGTGAAAGAACTTTTGGCAGGTATAAAAGAGCGTAGAGAAACAGAAAGACAAATGGAATTGGAGCTTGAAAAACGTAAACAAACAGAAAGACAAATGGAATTTGAGCTTGAAAAACTCAGAATAGAAGCTGGACGTCAGCCGCTGGGAGGTAGTTTGGAGCAAAATGGAATTTCTCATAAACCGAGATTAGAACTTCGTCATTGGATGAAAACATTTGACCCAAAAGACAGTGATATAAGTATTTACTTAGTTTTATTTGAAAGGCAAGCACAACAAGCAGAAATAAAAAGGGAAGATTGGGTCACGAATTTGATAGGACTTTTGCCCTACGAAATATCACAATTGATTGCCAGAGAAAATGTGGAAGATGCTAAAAACTATTAATATGTTAAAAGGTTACTTCTTAAAAGATATAAGTTAAGTCCAGAGAAATTTAGATTGAAATTTGTACAACACATGCGTACATCAAGAAGACCTGGAGAGATTTCGCCTTCGAGTTAGAAAATTATTTTAATGAATGGATTTCAGGACTTAAAATAGGCGATTTTGAAGGGCTAAAAAAATTAATGATCACAGATCAATTGAAGCCGAGAGTGCCTATAGAAATAAGGGAGCATTTTATTGATAAATGGTCAAATATTGTCTCACCATCAGATTTGGCTGATATGGTGGACAATTATGAAAGTGTAAGAGGAGGAATCAAGAAAAATTCGTCGAATGAATTTTGTGCTTCAAAGAAAATGCAAGGCAGTGAGAAAAAACTAGAGATAACTATGATCGGGGAAATTTTATGAAAAATGAATTGTATAACAAAAATTATGTTAAGTCAGATGTAGGACAAGGGTGGTCAAAACGGAATGTATCTCAGAATGAAGAAAAGTATGATCGCAGACGGAAGATTCAGTGTTACGAGTGTGCATCTTATGATCACATTCGACCTCAGTGTCCTAAGCTAAAATCACAGAACTCAGGAAGCGTAAATAGAATCAGAGAGGAAACTGAAGGGGATCTCTTGGCACCCTATACCTTTGAAGGAAAAATAAATGGAGTTACCATGCCTATTCTCCGGGATACAGGTTCATCAGTTGATATCATTTGTCAAGAGTATGTGTCGCCAGGTGAGTTTACTGGTGAACATGTGTGGGTACAGCATCTTCTGGATGAACAAAAGGTTTGTTTACCATTGGCAGAAGTTGAACTAGAATGTGAATTAGGTCATATTGTAACTAAGGCTGCAGTGATTAGAAAATCACTAGATCAAGGTAGATATTTACTTGGAAATGGGAATGGGAGTCGTCCTCTCGCAAGAACAAGAAGATGGCGCTGAACATCCTGTACTCTATCTAAGCAGAAAACTTTCAACAGCAGAGAAGACATACAGTACCAGTGAAAAAGTATGTTCCGCCATTATATTTGCGGTACAGAAACTGAAATGCTACCTGGATGGTCAAAATTTCCTCATACAAACTGATCATAACCCTCTCGTTTGGTTACGCACCAACGCAAGTTCAAATGCTCGTCTGATGAGATGGGCCCTTGCTTTACAAGCATATGATTTTGTTATAATTCATCGATCGGGAACTATGCACAAAAATGCAGATGGACTGAGCAGAGTTCCAACTTTAGATGATCCACCTTGATCATGCTATGTGTCTGCTAGACTGCCGCTTTGTTAAAAAAATTGATATGGAGTGGCCACTTAATTCAGAACAGGTAAATGTTGTGATTACTCGGTATCAAGAAAAACAGAAACGAAACAACGAAGAGAGAAATTCAGTAAAAAAATGATTCAGGGAAGAAAGAAAAACAAGCCCTTGAAGGAGAGGCTGTGGGTTCCGAAGAATCAGATGAATTAGAAGAAGAAACTATGCCATTGAGGCATGATGAAGATAAAGCCATGTTAGAGTTGGTAAAAATGGATTCAAAAAGTTTCATGGAAGATCAACGGCAAAGTTTGGAATTGAAAAAAATTATCAAAGAAATAGAGAAAACAGATTTTAAAAAGGCAAATGGTTATGCTGTACTAAGAAATGGGATGTTGGTGAAGAAAAAGATCAACAAGATTGGCGAAGAGGAAGATCTTATTGTTGTTCCAGAACAATATAGAGAACAAATAAAAAACATGTGTCATGAGGGAACTTCGGGGCATTTAGGAGTGACAAAAACCAAAGACAGACTAGCGAAGTATTTTTATTGGCCTAACTGTTATAAAGACATTGAAGAATTTGTAAAATCTTGTGATTCATGCCAACGTGCTGGAAAAGCTGGGGACAAAAAGAAAGCACCTTTAGAAATAGTTCCAATTATTCCTGAAATTTTTACAGAAATCAACGTTGATGCCTGTGGGCATCAACGTTGTAGTTTTCTTCCTGAAGAAGAAAACTACGCCCGAGACTTCAAGCGGAAATAGATACATAATTACAGCTATGTGTTTGTCGTCCAAATATCCAGATGCAGTACCAGTACCAGACATAGGATCCAAGTCGGTAGTTGACGCTTTGTTACACATTTTTAGCCGCATGGGATTTCCGAAAGAAATTCAAACTGATCAAGGAGCCCGTTTTGTAAGCATTTTGACACTAGAATTTCTGTAGCGGTTTGGAATAAAAGTTACTCATAGTTCTGTATATCATCCCCAAAGTAATCCGGTAGAACGATTCCATCGAACTATTAAAAGGATGTTGAGAGTTTTATGTCTTGAGTCTGCTCTGGATTGGGAGAAACAGTTACCGGCGGCGCTGTTTGCTTTGAGAACTGTGACACATGAAAGCACAGGGTTTACGCCTGCTGAATTGGTGCATGGAAAAAATTTGAGGACGCCAATGACACTATTGTATGAAAAATGGATGGGTCATCCTGAAGAAGAAAACTATGTCACTGAATATGTATTTGAGTTAATAAATAGGATGAAAAGATGTCAAGAACTTGCCATTAAAAACATGGAAGTGGCTCAATTGAAAAGAAAATATTGGTATGACAGAAATGCGGTAAAACGTGAATTTCAAGAAGGAGATTTAGTATTGGTTTTTGTTGCCTGCAGGCCAAAAAAGTTAGCGGAACAGTGGAAAGGACCAGGGAAAATTGAGAAAAAAATTTCTGAGACTAATTATGTAGTAAGCTTTGAAGGTAAAAATGTAAAGCATCAAGTATATCACATTAACATGCTGAAACCATACCATAAACGAGCAGAATTTGTGAACTTATTGCCCGTTTGTGAAAATGGTGAAATGGATTTAGAGATTAAATTTCCGCAAATTGAAAAAAATCACAATATATTTAACTTCTCTGATTTCGAGGAGAACAGTAAACTTCGAGAGCGTCTAAGTGGCCAACAAATTCAGGATCTGAAAAAAACTATTATGCCATTACTTGAAAATGTTTTCAAATATTCCAGGAAAGACTCATTTGGTCGAACATGATATCGAGCTAGTTAGTAATGCTATTGTAAGAGTTAAGCCTTATAGAATGTCGCCCAGGCAGATAAATATTCTTAAAGCCGAGATAGATAAAATGCTGCAGTACAAGATTATAGAAGTTGGTGAATCAGACTATACATCACCCATGATTTTGGTAGAAGTACCCGGAAGAGATCCACGCCCATGTATTGACTACAGGCGATTGAATGAAGTGACAAGGACCCAGTTCTATCCATTGCCTAACATAGAAGAAAGAGTCGAAAAGGTTTCTGGAGCGAAGTATATTACAGTATTAGATTTAACAAAAGGTTACTGGCAAATTCCATTAAGTGCTAGAGCTCAACGATTGGCAGCGTTTGTGACTACTTTTGGAACGTATCGGCCCTTAAAGATGCCATTTGGCCTTAAGAACGCACCTTATTTCTTTAGCAAAATGATGTCGGAACTTTTGAGAGGCTGCGAAGAGTTTGCCGTACCATATCTAGATGATGTTGCCATTTTTTCCGAAAACTGGGGGATCATTTGATACATCTTGAAGAAGTGCTACAGAGGTTGCAGAGGGCTTCCTTGACCATAAAACCTTCCAAATGTAAGTTTGCTCAAGATCACGTCTTGTATTTGGGTCATATTGTTGGACAAGGATATCGAAAACCAGCGGAACGAAAGGTTCAGGCCATACAAAATTTTCCTACGCCAAAGAACAAGACGCAAGTAAGATCTTTCTTAGGCCTGGCGGGATATTACAGCAGATATATTCCAATGTTTTCTTCGATAGCAGCTCCCTTGACAGACATCTTGAATTGTGAAAATCGTAAAGAGGAAATTATATGGTCAGAACAATGTGAGAAAGCTTTTGTGGAACTAAAAAAATCTTTATCTAGTGTTCCTGTTCTGTATGCCCCTGACTATGAACGTAGATTTATTCTACAAACTGATGCTTCAGATCAAGGAATGGGAGTCGTCCTCTCGCAAGAACAAGAAGATGGCGCTGAACATCCTGTACTCTATCTAAGCAGAAAACTTTCAACAGCAGAGAAGACATACAGTACCAGTGAAAAAGTATGTTCCGCCATTATATTTGCGGTACAGAAACTGAAATGCTACCTGGATGGTCAAAATTTCCTCATACAAACTGATCATAACCCTCTCGTTTGGTTACGCACCAACGCAAGTTCAAATGCTCGTCTGATGAGATGGGCCCTTGCTTTACAAGCATATGATTTTGTTATAATTCATCGATCGGGAACTATGCACAAAAATGCAGATGGACTGAGCAGAGTTCCAACTTTAGATGATCCACCTTGATCATGCTATGTGTCTGCTAGTGAAAACATTGGTTTTTTTTTGGTTGTTTTTTTGGGTTGTGGTATATAATACATAGAAATTGTTGGAAAACACGTAAAGATGATTGTTAAATTAGCTCATATATTTCTCTTTGTAAATGGATTATGACTCATTATGTGAACTATGACTATTGTATTGTAAAATGACAAGAACTTTTTACCACTGGAAAAAGTTCCTCTGGAGTGAGGAGGGGTTGTAAGATACGAACTTCCACGCACAAAAGTGCGGAATGATACATTGACATTTAATGACTTGAGCGTGTGGTGAGTGATGTGGGGAGTTGCGTGAGAGATATTGAAGGAGTAGGACATGCCGAGCTTTGGCTAAGACAACAAGTTCAGTTTGTACCGCGGAGTGTATTCCAGTTTATGTTTTTGTGTAAAGTAATAAATGTTTTGTGTTGTGATCGAGTGTCTGTGATGTTACAGCGTGATTAAAATTTGCTAAAAAGTCCTAAGCCTAGGCCTATGGACTTAAAATTAATTATTTTTGTCTCAAAACTAAATCTTTGCGTTTTCTGTGACACGGAGAAATCAAAATGCAATTTGAGTGTGATCTTCTAACGTTTCGGTGGTCTGTTTGCCAAACTTGCACCATGCTTCAACAGATCCTGTAATGAAATCAAAGTTTTCGATAAAGTGACCCTTCGGTGAAATGGCCTTTCGATGAAATGAACTTTTAGGTAAAGAGACCTTTCAGTGAAATGAACTTTTCGATCAAGTGACCTTTCGATGAAATGTACCTTTCGATCAAGTGACCCTTCGGTGAAATGAACTTTTCGATCAAGTGATCTTTCGGTGAAACAATCTTTTCGGTGAAGTGATTTTCGGTCAAGTGACCCTTCGGTGAAGTAAACGTCGGGCAAATGAACCAGACCTGGCTTTGATAGGTCGAGCCCACATAGCAAAGATTTGCCGATTGTCCATTCTTGTCCAATAGAAGGATGTTATAAACTCCAAAGCGGGAAGTAGTTTGAATTTTGCGAAGTGAGGCCTTCGCAAATCTCAATCTCTATCACGCCTAATTAATGAAAATAGGTTTTGGGTTTTAACCCCTAACCCAAAAAGAGTATTTTTAGATGAGTTTTTTAATAAAGAGACCACAGATTTGTGGTAGTCCATGCTCCCCTCGTACTTAATTGTGGGTACTTTTTTAGTCAGTGTTGTGAAAGTTTTCCGTTCATATTGTTGAACAAGTCTTTGAACACAACCAGCGGGGTATCCATGAACATCAGCAATCTCAGTAATTTTTCTTATTTCTAAATGTCGGCTATCAGAGGTTGATGAGTGAGTAAAAGCTCTGTGTACAAGGAATCTAAGTGCTGAAAGAGTGTAGGCGGTTGGAGTGAAGGAATTGAAAGGAATAATAACTGGGGTTGAGGTTGGTTTTCGGTAAACCGAAAAGCCGAAATGTGAGTGCTCAGAAATGTGGGAAACCAAAAAGTCAAAATAAGGAAGTGACCCAGATTCTTCAATCTCAATCCAGCTTAATAACGCAGCGGATCGGATTGGATTAAACAATACAACGCAGCGGATCCGTTAATTTGCTTTTGAAGGGGTGTCCGGTGACCTTTGTCGATATAGTGTATATATATATATATATCTATATCATCATCATTGTCAACCATTATCAATCCACTGCTGGACGAAGGTCTCCCCAAGTTTCCTCCACAACGATCTGTCTTGTGCCAGTCTACTCCATGTGACTCCCGCATACTTTCGAATTTCATCCACCCATCTCCCATGTGGTCTTCTTCTGGTTCTTTTCTTGTCCCTTGGAATCGAATCTAAAATTTTGGCTGTCCATCGATGGTCTGTCCTTCTGGCAGTATGTCCAGCCCATTGCCATTTCAGGGACTTTACTTTGATCATGTCTTCCACTCTTGTCATTTTTCTGATCCACGAGTTCTTCCTCTTATCTCTCCTGGTCACACCACACATGCATCTCTCCAGGCTATTTTGAGTTGTCTGCAGTCTTTGTATGTCTCTTTTAGTTAAGGTCCACGTCTCTGCACCATACGTAAGCACTGGAAGGATGCATTGATCAAACAGTTTTCTTTTAAGACATAATGGCATTTGCTCTTGGAAATTACGCTGTTTCTTCCAAAAGCTCTCCAGGCAAGTTTTGTACGCCAATTAATTTCTTCATCAATGTGACCCTCACTTGATATCTGCTGTCCAAGATAAACGTACGTGTCTGTTATCTCCAGCTTTTCTCCATCAATCTATAAATCTTCATTTCGTGTAAAAGCATTGTACATAACTTTTGTCTTCTGAAAGTTCATTTTTAATCCCACTTCTTTACTCTTGTCAGCAAGTTCCTGGATCATACTCTGCAGCTCTGATAAGGTAGTTGCAAAAATGACTACGTCATCAGCGAAACGAAGGTGGGTTAGATAATCTCCATTAATCTTTATCCCTTTGTTTTCCCAGTTTAGTGATTGAAAGACATTTTCCAATGTGGCATTAAAGAGCTTCGGAGATATTATGTCACCTTGTCTCACTCCCTTTCCAATTTTTATGTGTGTTGTATTTTCAAACAGCCGAATCTTTGCACTTGCATTTTCATAGATGTTATTAATAATATTAATGTATGCATCTTCAATACCGCTGGATTTCAGAGCCATTGTAACTGCTGATGGTTTCACCGAATCAAAGGCTTTTTCATAATCAATAAAAGCCATGCACAATGGAAGTTCATATTCCCTCGCTCTTTCAATTAGTTCTCTCAGTACGTGGATATGATCTATTGTGCTGTAGCCACTTCTGAATCCAGCTTGTTCTCTCGGTTGAGCCACATCCAGTGTTGCCGTCAAGCGGTGTGAAAGAACTTTAGTGAAGATTTTATAAACCACTGATAGGAGGCTGATAGGTCTGTAGTTCCTGAGATCCTCAATGTCTCCTTTTTTATATAGCATGATCATTGTAGCGTTGTTCCAATCCTCAGGAATCTTCCCTTCATTAAGGCATCGAGTGAAAATTTGGGCGAGTATTGTTTCGATTTCTCCACTTGCTTCTTGTATGATGTCTACAGTAATTCCATCTTCTCCTGGAGCTTTTCCCAGCTTCATGTTCTTTATTGCATGTGCAACTTCTGCTGGGAGGACGCGAAGAACTCTGGTACTGGTACCTTTCATGATGTCTGGAATACATGTACCATCCCTTTCATATAATTTGGAGTAGAAATCTTTCACTCTTGTCAAAATTTCGCATCTATTTCTTGTTACAGAACCATCTTCTTTTCTCAGTGCCATAATCTGTTTTCTTCCCTTACTGAGATGTCCCTTTGCTATCTTTAGGCTTTGGTTGTTTTCAATTGCTTTCCTCACTAGTTCACAGTTGAATTTCCTTACGTCTTCAGTGGTACTTTTTCGTTCTGTCTTGCATAGCTCTATATATTCCACTTTGGAAGTCACATCTTCTTTAGTTGTCCTCATCTCTCTCCTTTTTTGCATCAATATTTTGGGTTTTCCTGATAATTTGTTCACATGCAATATATATATATATATATATATATATATATATATATATATTTTATAAACCACTGATAGGAGGCTGATAGGTCAAGGTCAGGTGATGCGTAACATCAGAGCCTCTCCTCGACAAATGTCAACCCCGCCTTCTCGTGGTGCATCCTGTTCCCACTAAAGGGGTTCTGACGACCGCCAATAGCGGTATAACTATACCATCGGGATTAGAGGAAATTCTATCCCACACTCACCAACCCGCTTGACCAGCGTGGTGAGGTATGGCCAAACCCCTCCAAAATGATTCCACAACTTAAATCTTGGCTCTCAGTCTCCGGCAGCTGGAATGTACCTGGCCAAGGCAGCGGCCAGTGCGACATGAAGGCAGAGGGTGCTAAGAATCCCCGGAGGACCGGACTAGGCTGCCATCTGATGCTGACCTTGGCAACGTACAATGGACGCTCCCTATCTTCTGATTCAAGGCTTCTTGAATTGGAAGAGGAACTACAAAGAATCAAGTGGGACATCGTGGGGCTAAGTGAGGTAAGGAGAAAAGGAGAAGATCTCATCGAACTGAAAAGTGGACATTTCTTCTACTATCGTGGGACAGATACTGGCAGAACTAGTGGTGTTGGATTTATAATAAACAAGAAACTGAAGGATAAAGTGGTAGAAGTTGAAAGTTCTTCTGACAGAGCTGCACGACTTGTTATCCAACTATCGAGAAGATACCAGGCTCAGATTATTCAAACTTATGCACCCACCACAAGTCATCCTGAAGAAGAAATTGAAGAATTTTATGAGGAAATTTGTCATCTAAATAATAAAGGTAAGCAGCACTTGAAAATAATTATGGGAGATTTCAATGCAAAAATAGGGCAACGGCAACAGAATGAAACTTCAGTAGGTAAATTCGGTCACGGCAACAGAAACCAGCGTGGAAATACTCTCGTTGAGTTTGCATAGGCAGAAGGGTTTTTCATCTTGAACTCCTTCTTCAAGAAAAAGCCACACAGGAAATGGACATGGAGACATCCAAATGGGACGACAAGTGAAATTGATTTTATTATGTGTAACAAAAAATTCGTCATAGAAGACTGCAGTGTGCTAAACAAGTTCAACACAGGTAGTGACCATAGATTGGTGAGATGTAAGTTGCACCTCAACACTAAACTTGAACGTGGCAAGCTCATAAGACAAACAAAATCTATTGACATAACCAACCTTAAAAAACACCATAATACCTTCAAGTTGGAACTGAAGAACAGGTTCTCTGCTTTAGAAGGCCTAACATCGGAAGAAGTGGACATCTCTGAAGTTAACAGAAAAGTAACCAGAGCTCTTATGGAAACAGCAACAAAATTAGCTGGGTCAAAGAACAAGTTGCATGTAAATAAATTATCAGGAAAAACGAAAATGTTGATGCAAAAAAGAAGAGAGATGAGGACAACTAAAGAAGATGTGACTTCCAAAGTGGAATATATAGAGCTATGCAAGACAGTACGAAAAAGTATCACTGAAGACGTAAGAAAATTCAACTCTGAACTAGTGAGGAAAGCAATTGAAAACAACCAAAGCCTAAAGATAGCAAAGGGACATCTCAGTAAGGGAAGAAAACAGATTATGGCACTGAGAAAAGAAGATGGTTCTGTAACAAGAAATAGAGGCGAAATTTTGACAAGAGTGAAAGATTTCTACTACAAATTATATGAAAGGGATGATACATGCACTCCAGACATCATGAAAGATACCAGTACCAGAGTTCCTCCAGTCCTTCCAGCAGAAGTTGCACATGCAATCAAGAACATCAAGCGGGGAAAAGCTCCAGGAGAAGATGGAATTACTGTAGACATCATACAAGAAGCAAGTGGAGAAATCGAAACAGTACTCGCCCAAATTTTCACTCGATGCCTTAATGAAGGAAAGATTCCTGAGGATTGGAACACCGCTACAATGATCCTGCTACATAAGAAAGGTGACATTGTGGATCTCGGAAACTACAGACCTATCAGCCTCCTATCAGTAGTTTATAAAATCTTCACTAAAGTTCTTTCACACCGCTTGAAGGTAACACTGGACATGGCTCAACCGAGAGAACAAGCTGGATTCAGGAGTGGCTACAGCACAATAGATCATATCCATGTGCTGAGAGAACTAATTGAAAGAGCGAGGGAATATGAACTTCCATTGTGCATGGCTTTTATCGATTATGAAAAAGCCTTTGATTCGGTGAAACCATCAGCAGTTACAATGGCTCTGAAAACCTGCGGTATTGAAGATGCATACATTAATATTATTAATAACATCTATGAAAATGCAAGTGCAAAGATTAGGCTGTTTGAAAATACAACACACATAAAAATTGGAAAGGGAGTGAGACAAGGTGACACCATATCTCCGAAGCTCTTTAATGCCACATTGAAGGGTGTTTTTCAGTCGCTGAGCTGGGAAAACAAGGGGATAAAGATTAATGGAGATTATCTAACCCATCTTCGTTTTGCTGATGACGTAGTCATTTTTGCAACTAGCCCATCAGAGCTGCAGAGTATGATCCAGGAACTTGCTGACAAGAGTAAAGAAGTGGGATTAAAAATGAACTTTCAGAAGACAAAAGTGATGTTCAATGCTTTTACAAGAAATGAAGATTTATCGATTGATGGAGAAAAGCAGGAGATAACAGACACATACGTTTATCTTGGACAGCAGATATCAAGTGAGGGTCACATTGATGAAGAAATTAATCGGCGTACAAAACTTGCCTGGAGAGCTTTTGGAAGAAACAGCATAATTTTCAAGAGCAATATGCCATTATGTCTTAAAAGAAAAGTGTTTGATCAATGCATCCTTCCAGTGCTTACGTATGGTGCAGAGACGTGGACCTTTACTAAAAGAGACATACAAAGGCTGCAGACAACTCAAAGCAGCATGGAGAGGTGCATACTTGGTGTAACCAGGAGAGATAAGAAGAGGAACTCGTGGATCCGAAAAATGACAAGAGTGGAAGACATCATGATCAGAGTTAAATCCCTCAAATGGCAATGGGCTGGACATACTGCCAGAAGGACAGATCATCGATGGACAGCCGAAATTTTAGATTGGATTCCATGGGACAGGAAAAGACCCAGAAGAAGACCACATGGGAGATGGGTGGATGAAATTCGAAAGTATGCAGGGGTGACATGGAGGAGACTGGCACAAGACAGACCGTTGTGGAGGAAACTTGGGGAGACCTTCGTCCAGCAGTGGATTGATAATGGTTGACAATGATGATATATATATATATATATATATATATATATATATATATATATATATATTCTATAAAAAAGATACCTAAGCAAAAAAATACATATATAATTTTGACTCACACCTAGTACAACATAGAAAAGGTTATGTATCTACCTGTGTGAGTAAAAGGAGAAAAGATAAAAAAATAAAATAAAACAACTGAATGTAGAAGGTGTCGAGAATACTGAGCCTTGGCTTTATCAAGGACCAGCAAAAACTCTGCATTTTCTCACTTCCACAAAGACCTAGTTGGAAATGGGTTTCTGCAAGGCCATAGATGCAAGTAACATTCCCACCTAAAATAGTTTAAAAAATATATATATAAGTCATGTCCTCCGTAGAGTAGCATGACCTAGCACTAGTTAACAATTTCGCTTGCATCCATTAACCTTCATGGCCCGACCCATGCTCTTCATCTGTTACTATTAAACAGAGAGAAGAAGATTAAAGAGAACTCAAGCTGTAGAGAGTGACATAATAATTAGAAATGATTTTCAGCTATAACGAAATTCCAAGTTCGTTTGAGAGAGAATTTAAACCTGAAAAACAATGCAAAAGAAATCCAAATTTTACATTGCAATTAAAAAAGGAAATGTTAATTTATAACGAATAGATTTTTGAAAGAAAACTTGAGTCTAAAACCCCCTACTCTACAACTTATGACAGCACGAAAACGAGAATAAGTTAAAGATAATAATTAACTAAAGAAAACTTTGTGAAAGTTATATACCTTAAACAGTTAGTTGCAATATGTACAAAGTATTTCAGCAGTGCTTTAAGTGCATAATTAATTAGTTATTAAGAACTTAACTACTTTGAAAAAACAGCGCATAGACAGCGCATAGAAAAGGAACAAGCTTAGCCATCTTCTGTTCCTAGGTACCCCAAAAGACGCTCAAAGTTACAAAGAAAAGTAAGAGTTAAAACCCGCAAAAATGTTAACAGACAAACCAATGCTTAAAAGCTGAAAAGCTAAAAAACGACAGAGAAAAGGTACATGAAGTACAAACATTGAACTTATAAAACCTAGAACCCAAAAACAAGGAAGAGAGCTTACCTCTTGTGTGACAAAAACTTTTCTCCTCACAAGAGAAGAACATGGCTGACCTCTTCCGCCACTCCCTAGACGCTGGGGGGCAGTGAGGGTGGGGCTGATGGCCTCCTCATACAGCAAGAAACCAACGCGCGGAGATTTTAACCAGAGAAAAAAATATATAAACTTAAGACTGTGGATCTGAATGATCAGAAAGAGCAGAATTAACTCTCCAGAATACATGAGAAATATTATAAAATACACGAGCAGTTTATTTATTAATCTTTGCATGTATTAAATCACCTTAGTGAGCTTCTATAGATTAATCAGAATCTTATTAATTTTAATGTTGGTTTTACTATTTTTAGTATAGCTATCCTAGTGATGAATAACTAGTTTTCTTTTTTATATGTTTTTATTTTCTTTTATAAACAGATTTTTAAGCTTTTTTTTGTGATTTTGTTTATATTATTTAATTTTTTGTTTTAATAGGACCGTCATATCCATAGCACTAAGGTTCCTTTAGGTAGTTAATAGGCATCCTCTAGCCAACTTCCTTACGGCTTTGATTGGTCAGAATCATATTATTAACTGTGTAGAAAATTAAAGCAGATCTGCCAACCTTACTCTATTATTCAGAATAATTTTTCCTAAAGTTCTTTTGATGAAAGAAGAAGGAATTTCGTTCTCTAGAAAACTTTCTAATAGTATATTAATGTGGTAATTGAAGTCCAAATTGTTGCTGCAAATTCTTGAAATTCTTAGGACCTGAGAAATTAGTACATTCTCAATTACTTTGGTTGAAATGTTATTATTCCAGTGTAGATATTTAATTACTTTGAAAGGAAAATTAACTCTTTTATCAAAGAGGCTAATAGATGGGTTACCTCTGTTGAGCTTAATGCTTAAGTCTAGGAACTCAAGTTCCTGATTACTGTGGTTGGTTTTACATAAGTTAAGAGAGCTAGGATAGATATTATCAAAATCACTCTCTATAACTTCTGAATTATTGATACACAGCAGATCTATATATATATATATATATAGAGAGAGAGAGAGAGAGAGAGAGAGAGGGAGAGAGAGAGAGAGAGAGAGAGACAACGTTCTGCTCCATATGCCGTTTCAGTTAAAATTGAACATGATTTCTTATAAAATGAATCTTTCTACTTCCAGAATGCCATTTCCGTCCCAGTGACGAGTAGTCAGAGGCACGATTTACTTACCTAAGTGTTCGGTCCGAGTTGGAATCTTGGTTAAGAAGTAGTGTCTTTATTCTACGACGATGCTCCGAAAATAAATTAAGTGAATAAATCGAATAAACGTCATCTACATGCTGCATTTGCGTAGCCTCAGATGGCATGTTCTTTGCATCATGTATGCACCTGTGGGGATTTCTAAATACTTTTGGTATCTGAGTGTACATTATTACGTTTCTGTTGTATACTTTAACAAGTTAGTAAAATCATGCAATGCATTGATTATAATACGCTTTCCAACATACCAGAATTCATTACTGAAGTTATTACTCAATTTATGAGAATAATGGCTGTGGAATAAATCTCGCTCCTGTGCCCTGACCTTTGATCCCATTTCGATGATATTCAACAGAACCGGTTCAGTATACCTCCGAAATAACATGATAAAGGTTTGTCGCAATAGAAGCATTTTTACGTAAGTTATGATGCATAAGGGCTATGGAATAGATCCCGCTCCGGTGTCCTCACCTTTGACCCCATTTCGCCCACTTTGAATAGGATTCGTCCCCAGGCAGGCCCCTACAACATACTAACATTTCATCCAAATCGAAGCATTTTTACTTAAGTTATGACGCATAATGGCGATAGAAGTGATTCCGCTCCTATGTCCTGACCTTTGATCCCATTTCGCCCATTTTCAATAAGGTGTGTTCCCAGGTGGTCCCCTACCACATACTAAAATTTCCTCGAAATCGAACCTTTTTTACGTTAGTTATGACGCATAAGATCAGTGGAATGGATCCCGCTCCTATGTCCTGACCTTTGACCCCATTTCGTTCACTTTCAATAGGTTTCCGTCCCAGGTGGTCCCCTACCACATACTAAAATTTCATCGAAATCGAACAATTGTAACGCGAGTTATCGTGCGGACGGGCATACGCGCACAACGCGTGACGTAATGAGACAGATGGCGTGACCGCGCGTCATGATCTCAATCGCGAGATTGTGACGTCATAAAATGTCTAAACATGAGTAACATTAATGGAACGACGCCATGACACTGAAAACGTGGTAATTCGGGGTGATTATTTAGCTCACTAAATGAATTTTCCTAAAGTCGAGATGAAGCTAAATCGATTTCTAGTACCAGAAAACGGTAGGTTAACGACTTTCATCAAAATCCTTAGAGCCGTTTTCAAAATAAAATTTTCATAGATACAAGAATTGCTCCTTTAAGGTGGACGTCAAGTAATTTTGCTCCCTATACTTCCAATGGAAAAACTTCTGTACACATTTTCTTCACAATTAATGCTTTCCCGAGGATGAAAATTTGAACATCGAATAAAATAGCTTCATTTTATAACTTGGAATACTTAATATTTTCTAAAACATAACCATGATTATGCAATCCAACATTTATTTGTCTACTGACGTCATCTAAGTACAGGTCGGGCCATCTTTTTTCTGGTTTCAACACCAAAGGAAACGTTATTGTTTTTTAAATATAATTATGGTTATGTTTTAGAAAATGTTAAGTATTCCAAGTTAGAATATGAAGTTATTTTAATCGATGTTCAAATTTCCATCCTTGGGAAAACACTAATTGTGAAGGAAATGTGTAGAAACGTTTTTCCATTGGAAATATAGGAAGCAAAATTACTTGTCCACCTTAATAGTATGGGATAAGGGCGATGGAATGGATCCCGATCCTATGTCCTGACCTTTGACCCCATTTGTCCCATTTTCAATAGGGTTCCTCTCCAGGTGGTCCCCTACCACATACTAAAATTTCATCGAAATCGAACCATTTTTACGCACGTTTTGACGCATAAGGGCAATGGAATGCATCCCGCTCCTATGTCCTGACCTTTGACCCAACTGCACCCATTTTCAATAGGGTGCGTCCTCAGGCGGTCCCCTACCACATACTAAAATTTTATAGAAATCGAACCATATTTACGCATGTTATGAGGCATAAGGGCAATGGGATGGATCCCGCTTTTCTGCCGTGACCTTTAAACCCATTTGTCCCATTTTCAATAGGGTTCGTCCCCAGGAGGTTCCCTACTACATACTAAAATTTCATCGAAATCGAACCATTTTTACGTCAGTTATCGTGCCGACAGGCGGACGGACGGAAAAAGGTGGAGCATATACGCTTCTTCAACCTGCGGTTGGAAAGCGTAAAAAAGGGTGTATGTCCATGGTGCAATTTCTCTAGCACTACATTCCGCTGAAGGAAACAGCGCCGCCTGTCGTGTTCAGCAATATTCGGAAACACAGCAGCTAATGAGATTCTAATTGAATTGGGAAGAAATTGAGGCGATTATACAGTTAGTGGGTTGGCGATCGCGGTGAGCAGAATTGGTGGAGGCAGGCTCTGAATTAATAGAATGTCAGACTTTTTTTTTATTTATTTTTTTATTTAGGAGTTTGACCAAGATGCAAGTACGAATTACAAGTGTAACTTTTTAGCGGAGAAATTTGCGTCGTGATGTTGCTGCTTGTGTTCACGTACACAATCATTTAGTCTAGGCTGGTATGCGGAATTATAGCTTGGAAGGAGACGCGAGGTGGCGCTTCAGGTATTGGTGGAACCTTGAAGAGATGTGCTCCGCTTGACGAGCTTTTGACTACGCCCTTACCTCTTGCGTCCGCTTAATTAGATGATCGGTTTGTCCACCGTCCATCCAAATGACGGAAGAATAATAATCTAGGGCACTGGTGCCAAACTATTTGGGAGTGCGGGCAGAAATGAGTTTAATCTTTGAAGTCAAGGACCAAACATTGAATTGTGCCATGAATTTTTAATAAAGCGAAAGAGTTATTATTAGGTAGGAACGATTTCTTTTCAATGAGGTGATTTCGCTTTCGTCTCCAGAGAAGTTTGGATAACATTGTGCACGAATGTTGGAAATGCATTACTTGTGTTGACTACTTGTGTGAGTTCTGTTATTTTGTAGTTACTCGCAAAACGTATGTTCATAAGAAATATTACGGGGGATTTAACTTTTTGCAAAACTTTTTTTTTTTAATTGGTAGTTTAAAAAGCCAGTGGAAGTATAAAAGTGTAATGTTATGCAGAATTGGAGCACTTAGCAGACCTTTGGTCTACACAGTTATCTGAATGCCATGTATAATATATTTATTGCGTTTTGCTGGCGTTGGAAAAGGTATTATAGAAGACGCCTGCTAAACGCAGTATCATTTTCTTTCGTAAATAAGTTTTGCGATATACGACGGAAATTATCATGCTTATTAATAAGCATACACTGTTAAAAATTTTGGCCGCCCCGGTGGCTCAGTGGTGTAAGCGATGGCCTCTGATCATTCGTCCGAAAGGCGTCCGGGTTCGAATCCCGTGAGGCATGGATGTTTTGTTTGTCTTACGGCACTGGTGACTCTCTCCCTTCCCTGGAACCAGTAGCCCTAAAATTAGGGCCGGGCGACTGCTTATAATAGCCCATTGAGTTGCTCACGGTGGTCGTTAAACCTTCAATAAAAAAAAATTGAGGTGGGTTACACGTAAAAGTGGTGCTACATCAGCTGCACCACTTTCTGAGAAAAGGTACACCATTGTGTCGTGCAAAATAAACCCAGCAGTATGGTACAACTTTGTCTGCAACCTTGTACCATAACGTGGTGAAAAGTTGAACCACGTTGCTGGGTTTGTTTGCAAAACACGATGGTGCATCTTTTCTCAGAAAGTGGTGCAGATGGTGTAACACCACTTTTTGATGCAACCTACCACAAAATTTCTAACTGTGTTGGTCGTAGTAATTTCTTAAGGTGCAGGAGCTACAAAGCAGATTGAACGTTTTTTTGCACAACTTCTCGCTCAACCTATCTGAGGTTCATTTATAGAATGGACCCCAGTTACTTGAATCTGTCAAAGGCGGTACCAGATGGCGCCACGTCCGACTGCTCACGGCGTAGCCTGAGAGGCATAGTTTTTTTTTTTTTTTTAAATGGCTATTGAAACGACATTTTATGTGTAATAGAAGCCAAAACGTATTTCTTCTGAAGAAAATGCGACATTTCATTTTTTACAAAAACAACATGACAACCTCTCTGGAAGGTAATGAAGGGAATCATTTCCTTTCAGGTAAGGAATGACAAATATAGTACAACTGGTATAGAAGCGGCGTCTAACGGGGCGCGTCGAACCCTCGATTTGGATACTAGGACCGATTGTGGACCAACGAAATTGGTAGTGATTGAACGTCAGGTGCGTTATCTCTGATGTTCCAGCGGATGGGTACGTGTATTAGGTTGTTACAGATGAAATATCGGATTTTGCAGGCTCGTGCAGTTTGGAAGGTAAGTTAGGAATTAACACCTAGTGAAATGTGACTTTTGATTTGTAAATTTAAAGCGTCATTGCTGGTGCCTATAAAACACTGGTCATTTCGTTGGTGGCATCAGTTGAAAGGGAATTGTGCTGCAGTTAAGAGCGATGTGTCAGAGCCAACATCGTGTCATTTTCTTATGAGTTTAAACTTGGACACCGTGGATCGGAGGCAGGTTTCAACATCGAAACAGTATTTGGAGAAGACTCCGTTAATGAACGCCAGACGTAACGTTGGTTAACTAAATTCCGGTCCGGCTATATGAACCTTCAAAATGAACCATGCGTTTGACCAGAAGGAGTTATCGATGATGCCCAGTTGGAGGCTTTCATTGAATCTGATCAACGTCGAGCTATACGAGAGTTTGGCGAGTAATGCGGAATACTCCTGTGGAACCATTTCCCAACATTTAACGGACATAGACAAAGTGAAGAAGACGGATAAATGGGCCACATGAGTTGACGAAAAAGCACAAAACACTACGATTCGATGTCCATTCTTTTCTGCTTATCCGCAACCAAACGAATGATATGTTAGGCGCCTGGTCACGTATAATGAGAAATGCATGCTGTGATGCTGTATGGCAATGGCCGCGTCACGTGTGATGAGAAATGAATGCTGCATGAAAATGGCTGACATCATGTATGATGAAAAATGGATGCTATAAGACAATGGCTGACGTCACGTGTGATGAGAAATGGATGCTGTATGACAATGGCTGATGTTACGTGTGATGAGAAATGGATGCTGTGTGACAATGTCACGTGTGATGAGAAATGGATGCTGTATGACAATGGCTAACGTCACGTGTGATGAGAAATGGATGCTGTTGACAATCGCTGTCGTCACGTGTGATGAGAAATGCATGCTGTATGACAATCGTTGACGTCACGTGTGATAAGAAATGGATGCTGTGTGACAATGTCACGTGTGATGAGGAATGAATGCTGTTGACAATCGCTGTCGTCACGTGTGATGAGAAATAAATGCTGTATGACAATGGCTGACGTCACGTGTGATGAGAAATGAATGGTGTGTGACAATGTCACGTGTGATGAGGAATGAATGCTGTTGACAATCGCTGTCGTCACGTGTGATGAGAAATAAATGCTGTATGACAATGTCACGTGTGATGAGAAATGAATGCTGTTGACAATCGCTGTCGTCATGTGTGATGAGAAATGGATGCTGTATGACAATGGCTGACGTCACGTGTAATGAGAAATGGATGCTGTATGACAATGTCACGTGTGATGAGGAATCAATGCTGTTGACAATCGCTGTCGTCACGTGTGATGAGAAATGGATGCTGTATGACAATGGCTGACGTCACGTGTGATGAGACATGGATGTTGTGTGACAATGTCACGTGTGATGAGGAATGAATGCTGTTGACAATCGCGGTCGTCACGTGTGATGAGAAATGGATGCTGTATGACAATGGCTGACGTCACGTGTGATGAGGAATCAATGCTGTATGACAATGGCTGACGTCACGTGTGATGAGAAATGGATGCTGTATGACAATGGCTGACGTCACGTGTAATGAGAAATGGATGCTGTATGACAATGTCACGTGTGATGAGGAATGAATGCTGTTGACAATCGCTGTCGTCACGGTGATGAGAAATGGATGCTGTATGACAATGGCTGACGTCACGTGTGATGAGACATGGATGCTGTGTGACAATGTCACGTGTGATGAGGAATGAATGCTGTTGACAATCGCGGTCGTCACGTGTGATGAGAAATGGATGCTGTATGACAATGGCTGACGTCACGTGTGATGAGACATGGATGTTGTGTGACAATGTCACGTGTGATGAGGAATGAATGCTGTTGACAATCGCGGTCGTCACGTGTGATGAGAAATGGATGCTGTATGACAATGGCTGACGTCACGTGTGATGAGGAATCAATGCTGTATGACAATGGCTGACGTCACGTGTGATGAGAAATGGATGCTGTATGACAATGGCTGACGTCACGTGTAATGAGAAATGGATGCTGTATGACAATGTCACGTGTGATGAGGAATGAATGCTGTTGACAATCGCTGTCGTCACGGTGATGAGAAATGGATGCTGTATGACAATGGCTGACGTCACGTGTGATGAGACATGGATGCTGTGTGACAATGTCACGTGTGATGAGGAATGAATGCTGTTGACAATCGCTCACGTCACGTGTGATGAGAAACGGATGCTGTATGATAATCGCTGTCATCTCATGTGATGAGAAATGGGTGCTGTATGATCGTTGACGTTCGGCTCATGACTCTTCTGTATTGAAGCCCGTACTCCATCCCAAGAAGACGATAGTCAGTGTTTAGTGGTCTACAGCTGGTGTAATCCACTCCTCCTCCTTACAACAAGGATAAACCATTGCGGCAGGCAGGTATTGTCAGGGATCTAGAAGGGCCTTAGCGCGGCTTAGCGTCGCTAAGGCACTTTTCATGGTTAAAGCGGGACAAAGTTACTTTTAGATGGCAATTGCTGTGTTTTATACGCAAACATATTCGTACATCAAACGAATGATCGTGTTACAGTCGGTTCACGCTCTATGGCGTTTCATGGATCGCAAGAGTTTTATTGTTAAGAGAATGAAAACTTCTTTGTCAGGACCGCAATCTTCAAAATGGCGTTATAGGAGGTAGATTCTCCGAATGTTAAAACTTCACTAACAAGAAATAAATCAACACAGAAGAATTAAGCAATTATATAGCATAACTGACAAGTGTTTTATGGTTGTAGTGGAATTTTTTGCTGAAGTCGTCACTTAGCATATCTCCTGGTCCTTTAAGGGTAACGCGAAAGGAAGCCCCGGTAGACAAGTGGTCAGAGGAGTTGGCTTCTGGCTAACCGCTGGAGCTGGTGCCGGACCCGAGACCAGGATACAGCTGGCCCGGGGCTCTCCCCTTCTCGGGACCAGTGGCCGCAAATCAGTGACGGGCGACTGCCTATGGGCCTGGATACTCAGTGTTTATTAAACGCCCATCACACACACACACACACACACACACACACAAGGTAACCATTTTAATTTTTTGATTGGGTGTTTAACGACCACCGTGAGCAACTCGATGGGCTATAAGCAGTCGCCCTTCTTTAATTTAGGGCAACTAGCCCCGGGAGAAAGGTGAGAACCTGTGCTGTAAGACAAACACAACATCCAAGCCTCACTGGGATTCGAACCCGGACCCAACTAGGAGGAATGGTCAGAAGCCATCGCTTAGACCACTGCGCCACCGGGATGGCAGATATCCATTACTGCCTCCCATAATCCATAGGCGAGGCTGACAGGCCAAATCAATGAAAAAAACGCTGAATATTTAAAATATTAATTAAAATCGTTTAGAAGGCACTTCCTTTCTTATAGAAATAAAAAAAAAGTTATATTCTTGGCATGTGACTCACACGTAACATTCTTTTGTTTTAAATTGCCTCAGCAGTTTTAACAAAAATTAATAAAATTATGAACAATAAAATTTAATTACAAATTATAAATGATTAAAACAAGTCAAACTTTAAAAAACTTTTATAAGTCTTCCTTCCGTTTTTTTTTTTTTTTTTTTTTTTTCCGTTCACCGCTAAGGCACTTTTCTATTTAAACTACATCACTGGGTATTGCAACAAAATAAAATTAGTGACAAAGGAAAATCAATTAAAATACGTTTCCCTAATTAGAAGCGGTAACTTTTCAAAGCGGAAATTTCGTTATACACAGTGTGGTAAATAATTTTTAAGACTGGGTCTGTAAAATGAAATACCAACAAAAAATTATAATTTGTTTTGGTTTGTTATTCAAAATAAGTCCTTCCGGCTTCAATACACTTGTTACAGCGATTTAATAATGATTCAAATGCCTGTTCCAGTTCACTTTGCGGAATTGCCTCCAAAGCACGCGTCGAAGCTGTTAGTATGGTCGAAATATCATCAAAATAACACCCTTTTAACGTCATTTTAAGTTTTGGGAATAAAGAAAAGTCTCAGGGTGCTAAATCAGGCGAATATGGTGGATGATTCAACACACAGACGTTATTTTTCGCCAAAAATCTACGCACAAGAAGTGAGGTACGCACAAGAAGTGAGGTGTGACTGATTGCATTATCGTGCAACAAACACCAACTGTTTTCATCCCGATATTCTGGACGAATGCGACGAATTCTGCCCATCAAACGCCTCAAAACATTTAAATAAAACTCACCAGTAATTGTTTGTCCACTTGGAACAAATTCTTTGTAGATAATACCCTTACTATCGAAGAATGTAATGTGCATTGTTTTGATTTTCGATGGAACTTTTCTTGTTTTTTGGCTTGTGGTGAGTTTTTTTACTTGCATGCCGCACTTTGTCGCTTTGTTTTAGGATCATATTGAATATTGAAAACACTATGTTGCATCACCTGTAACAATCGATTTTAAGAAGTTTAGGTCATTTTCAGCGGCTGAAACGATGTCTCTGCAATGTGCACATCTCCTTGATTTTTGTTCATTGGTTAACGTGTGTGGAACAAATTTAGCAGACTTTTGTTTTGCCCAAATCTTCATGCAGGATGGTCCGAGCCGCCCCGGTGGCGCAGTGGTCTAAGCGATGGCCTCTGATCATTCGTCCGTAAAGGGCCCGGGTTCGAATCCCGGTGAGGCATGGATGTTGTGTTTGTCTTACGGCACTGGCTCTCTCCCTTCCCTGGAACCAGTGACCCTAAATTAGGGACGGGCGACTGTTTATAGCCCATTGAGTTCCTCACGGTGGTCGTTAAACCTCCAATCAAAAGAAAAAAAGAAAAAAAGGATGGTCCGAATCGTTTCTTTGTTGATGTTTAAAGACTCTTCCATCATTCTTAGTGACGCGCATCGATTGTTTGCCACGAAATCACGCACTTTTTCAATAATATCGGGCGTCCTAGATGAACTTGGTCTTCCGGTATGGTTATCATTTTCTAGCGTATCTCTTCCGTCCAAAAACGTTTGTGCCACAGGAAAACATTTGATCTACTTAAACAAAACTCACCGTAAACTTGTTTCATCATTTAGTACGTTTCCGAGGCACTTTTACCAAGTTTTGCGTTAAATTTATTAACAGCCCTTTGTTCCATCTTAATAATTCAACATGAAAAATTTTTTTCTTCTCTAATGAACGGCCGTTTCGTGTGAGTTACTTTAACAACTGCGCAGTACTTTTGGCAGAAAGCAAGCAGATGGTCACGGTTTATAACGCATTCGCGATTACACTGGTGGCGCCACCGTAGGCTGAAATCTAACGCCAGTCTTAAAAAAAATATTTGACGCACTGTGTAGATCCAAGACCTAATGGCAACTTTGCTTCGCGTTATTTTTAGGAAGATTCCGTGAATTCGCATTGCTTTTTTTTTTTTTTTTTTTGTTTTTACAGTGTATGCTCTAAATTGTACCATCTTAAATTAAACGATGATAACCATTCGGTTTTATTGTCCGTATAATGAAGTATAGTAACATTGCCGGTTAAACTCAGACTTCATACGGCCATTAGACCGAATGCTGCAGGATACCGAAATATGTTCGTCCTTTTTTTCTGTTGTTAAATCTTTTTACCAGAGTGAAATGAAATTATGCGTGTGAAAATTGTATATTTATTTGGAAAGCAGTTCGCGAAAAAGTGCTGCCCATTACGGTTGTGTTGTTACTGGGCTTCTCTACCAAAATCGGAAATGCTAGAGAAGATCTCGCTTTGCGTAGTAATTTAACTTTTGCCAGGATTGTAGAAAATAGGTTTGATTTCTGACAGCATTTTATGTAGCAAAGGATGGCTAAGTATTTTGTGTAAAATAATATTTGGTAAGAAATGTTATAAAATAAATGGAATGTATATATTCATTTTTGGCGCGTTGCTGAGAAATGCGGGAACTGTTTTTCCAAAGGTAAAAATTCTTTTCATACAAGGCTTGTGATAGAGATTCTTGTTGTTTTCCTGTCTTCAACGTATAAACTTGAACACCTAAAAGGGATTATTTTACCTCCCATTTTGGTGTATCTGTTGAAATTAATTTATCCCATTCTTTTCCCGTGTTCTTTAAGGTCGCTTTTCAACGTGGTGTTAAACTTACCGTGCTTTTCTTTTTCTTGTCTCTTCCCATCCTTTCACCGCGTGCATACAATACGGAAAACCCTTCGCTTTGCCTCATATATATCTATCTTGACGCGAATCTCTCTGTCTCGATCTTTCTTTCTCTCTTCCTCTCTCTCTTCTTTTGACTCAGGTAGAAGAAAGATCGTAGAAGTTGGAAATGGCCTCTGAAGCCGAACACGGAATTGCACTCGCGCTAGGGGTAGCAAAGGGATTGCCATCATCTACGAGCCCTTCTGTTCCTTAGGTCTCCCTAGGGGGTGGGGTCTCACGGATGGGTGGGTAATCTGGCTGTTGTACCGCACCTGCATCTCATCAATCAATGGATAATGCGGAAAGTATTGTTTCTTTTTGGTTTTCTTCCTCCTCATGCTCACTTTCCTTCTCACTTTCTCTCTGTTCGTCTTCTGTGTAACTTTTTGGATGAGCATTAAGCACAATTAAAATGTAGAAGCTCTTGCGCCATCTCTATCGTCGCTGCAAAGATTTGAGTGTGGGCCTTATTCTTATTCAATCAGCGTTTCACGTTATGTCTATTAGCAGTGGGGCCATGCTGTTTTATCTCATTAGATTTTTCATTGTGGTCCATACCCGTTATTTCATTGTCAGCCTATGCGTATAGTACTGCCGTAAGAACACCTACTAGTCAAAAAATTAATAACACTTTCTGTTATTGCGCTTCGTCCCTTCTACACGCGCATTTGACGTTACAGACCATTTCAAGTGCCACTTTTGTTGTGCCGCAAGTTTTGGTGAAAAAAGTTAGATGTGAGTTATTGAACTGCTGTTATTTGTAAAATTCAATTGTGAGCAAGTGAGGAAAGCTATTAAAAAAAAAAAAAAGCCTGAAAAGAGCAAAGGAACATCTTAGTAACAAAAGAAAACAGATTGCACCGAGAAAAGAAGATGGTATACTGTAACAAAAAATTGAAGCGAAATTTTGACAAGAGTGAAATATTTCTACTCAAAACTATATGAAAGGGATGATACATCTTTTCCAGACACTTTTGTTGTGTCGCAAGTTTTGGTGAAAAAAAAAAGTTAGATGTGAGTTATTGAACTGCTGTTATATGTAAAATTCAATTGTGAGCAAGTGAGGAAAGCAATTAAAAACAACCAAAGGCTGAAAAGAGCAAAGGGACATTTTAGTAACAAAAGAAAACAGATGATCGCACCGAGAAAAACAGATGGTACTGTAACAAAAACTTTGAAGCGAAATTTTGACAGGAGTGAAAGATTTTTACTCCAAACTATATGAAAGGGATGATACATCTTCTCCAGACATTACAAAAGGTACCAATACCAAAGTTCCTCCAGTCCTCCCAGCAGAAATTACACATGAAACTAAGAACATGAAACGGAGAAGAGCCCCAGGAGATGTAATTACCGTGAACATTGTACAAGAGGCAAGTGGAGAAATTGAAACTAGACTCACCCAATTTTTCACTAGATGTCTCAGTGAAGGGAGGATTCCTGAGGATTGGAACAATGCTATAATAATTCTGCTACATAAAAATGGTGAATATATCAGGAACTACAGGCCCATCAGCACCCTATCAGTGGTTTATAGAATCTTCACTACGGTTCTTTCTCATCGTTTGAAGGTAACACTGGGCATGGCTCAACTGAGAGAACAAGCTGGATTCAGCAGTGGCTACAATCCTATAGATCATATCCATGTACTGAGAGAACTAATTGAAAGAGCGAGGGGTCACTAGGCACATTTATCGTCGGTGCTCAATGTGCTCTCCGTCAGCCACAATACACATTTGGACTCTAGATTGAATCTCACGCTGCACATTTTGCAGCATGTCAGGTGACACGCTGGAACAAGCATCAGTTATACGGCGTCGAAGGTCCTGCAACGTTGTCGGAGGGGTCTGATACACCTGCTCTTTGAGGTAGCCCCACAGGAAGAAGTCCAAAGGGGTGAGCTCCGGTGAGCGTGCAGGCCACTCTACGCAACCACCATAGCCGATGATTTGTTGCTCGAATGCCTCGACCAAGTACCTTCTTACATTTCCTGGCTGGTGCAGAGGGGCGCCGTCATGTTGGAACCAAACATTCCACAGTTGAAGCAACGACAGGATGTCCAAATGATCGGGTAATACGTACTGTAGAAGCTCCAAGTATTGGGCTCCCATTAACGTACCCTTGTAAAACACAGGTCCGATGAGGCTGTCCTTGAAAATGGCACACCAAACATTAACGGACCACCGTACCTGATGACGAACTGGTAGACCACGTGCAGGATTTTCCAGCGCCTAGTAATGGGTGTTCTGCCTATTGTAGACGCCATTACGCCTAAAACACGCCTCATTTGTCCAAATAATGTCAGAAAGGAACGTTGGCTGGGCCTCTGATTAGTTCATGACGAAGTTACACCAGTCGTAACGTCGCTCAGCATCCCCTGGCTGTAGTGCCTGCAACGATGTTGGACGGAACGGATGAGCACCTGATCGCCGCAGGATTTTTCATACGCGGCTTTTTGAGAGGCCACACTCGGCACTAACCTCTCTTGTGCTGCTCTCAGGATTGTTGAGGACATATGCTAAGACATCCTCTGGTTGCACTTGGCGGCCTACAGCAGTTGGTCTGCCGGATCGAGGTCAGTTGGTCACGTAGCCCGTCTCCCTTAACCTACTAAAATCAATGAGGATAGTCTTCCATGACGGATGCGGTCCTGCAGGAAAACGTTCACGATATAGCCGTTCTGCCTTTCTTGCTTTGCGACCACATTCACCGTATAGGTGCAACATCTCGCAATACTCATCATTGGAATATTTCGCCATGACTGCGAGATTTGATATACACCTCGGGAACTCTCCTTTATACCTGCCGAAAAGGTATTACGTTCCATACTTATTTGCATATCACAGAAATTGCATGCGACTCGCATACCAATCGCGGGTTGAGTTGAGTTGGTTAGTCGATGCGAGACGAATTGTCACGATCGCCACCGAGTCCATTCGTTTCTTACAGACAGTGACTATAGCATGGAACTGACGAGGATCGAACCAAGGTCCTATCGCATGCGAAGAGCGCGCGCTACCACTGGGTGACGAGTCGGGCTAGTGCTTTGCGGAAGGTGATATTATCTCCTTTCTGACGCGTTTCGTGACGTAATAGTGTTCGACATCGCGAACAAACAAAAGAGCGTTGTACGCGTTCTATTCTTAGCATTCATGTGCGCAAGGTGTCTTTTCGTACGAAATCGATGCTGCTTTACAACTTTGTAATTGACTATTTTCCCGTATCTCGTACAGTTTTCGAGATCGGCACGCTAACTCCTGACTTTTGCCGCTAGGAGGCGCTGTAAGTGGTATCATCGAATAGCGCATAGCCACTTTACTATACCTAGACACCGTTTTTATGGCTATAGCGGCCGGCGTTCGAAAGTTACGGTGCTGAGAAAGGACTTTACTGGGCACCCTGTATAAATATATACTGTATAAGGACTGTTGTAGATGCCGTATTTTAATTACGTTAAACGAGAATGTGTATAGTTGCACGTTTCCTTACTTTTGAATATACGTATGTATTATTCTGTGAATTCATTTATCCTTCTCTGTCCATCTCCCAGTCGGTGAAGATTCAGAAGAGAAACGGCATGCGAGCAATTTAAGCCACTGAATCTATTATTACTCATATTTGCACAAAATGAGAATGATAATTCTGGGTAAAACACAGCTCACAATGAAGAGTTCACGCGCGAAAGCCATCCTCCAATCTCATTAAAAGTGTCTTCGCCTAATCGCTCGCTCCTTTTTTTTTTTTTAATCTTTTCCTCCGGGAATTCTCCTTATCTCTATCTTAGCGATTCTTTTCATTATTTGGACATCTTCGTTACCCGTCCTTCATAAGAAAAGTGGATTACTATTTGTTCCGACACAGTAATGACGCAGGGTAATTTCATGCCGGTTCATAGACTTTTTTTCTCCTTGTACGATTTTAGCCATCAAACTGAATTTCCTTAGAACATTTTCAGTTGTCCTACTTTATCTCGTGATCTTCCTCCTCTTGCTGTTCTTCTCCCTCGCGCCCTCCCCCCCCCCTTTTTTTCTAGAGTTATTTTTCACTTATCTCTGCGTTAAATGAAGGTTTCATAAAATACCAAGTCAGAGAAAAGAACTGAGTAAATGAAATAAAAATGCATGGCCAGCACGGCGAGATGTAATCTCCCGTGGAAGACAATTTTTTTGTAATCACCTGACAGTGAGAGAGGAAACAATGGAAACAACTTGGAAAACGGCAGCGTGAAATGGAACAAAAATGGCGCTCATTTCCCTATAAGATTTTTTTCCTTCCGCTTTTTTTTTTTTTTTAAAGAGAGGGGAAAAGCTGACTTTGTGTTGTACAAGAAAAAAAAAATTAGATTTGTTCAAGTCGTACATAGGACGTATTACGTTACTGAAACTAATAGAAAACATTTCAGAATTTTGGAGAGAAAGAAACGCAGTGGAATGTTTTTTAACAAAGGCAATTATAAAAGGAAAACATTAACTTACGTATAAAACTCAACTTTTTTTTTTTTTAACATTTTTCGCTCACAAACATGGTGGGCAAGAATATATTAATTGGCGCTCATGACGAAGTGAGTGTAGAAAGGAATAATGTGCTCTGCTGCCGTGTCGCGATCGAGGTATATAAGGTTGTCCATTTTACCTTTTATTTGCTCTGTGTTCGAAGGGTACAGTGTTGTCCAACCTTTTATTTGGTTTAGTGCCAAGCAGTAGCATAGCTTCCAATTTTGGGCCCGGTTGCTGCAGGTTGAAATGGTACCCCTACTGCAGGAGAACCGAAAAGTACAAAGGCCATCCTGAAGGGAATGCCTTGTCCCTCATAATATATTTATTTGTAGCAGAAAAAATGTGAGACTTGGTGGGAAAATACTTGGACATATGGTTATTAATGCTAGTTCACTCAACCGTCACTTTATATACATTTCCGCCATCTTTGAACCAATTGGTGAAATCCATTTGGAAAAATTCCTGAGGCTGTCGTTTCACCCATGAGTTCACAGCCAGTTTAACGTTTGTCACATCGTCGAAACGTTCCCCACGAAGGGAGTTTTTCAAAGGGTAAAACAGGAAAAAGTCTGAGGGAGTGAAATCAGGACTTGTAAGGGGATTGGGGCATCACCGTCCACCCCATTTTGGCAACAATAGCCTGTGAAGTCTCCATTGAGGTGTGGGGACGTGCGTTATCATGATGTTAAACAACACTGTGAAGTGGAATATCACGTCTTTTCCTTCTGATAGCTTCCTTTAGCTTCTTCAATGTCTGCATATAGTGAGCACTGTTGTTGATTGTTGCAACTCCTGAATGGTGACACGACTATCAGCTGTGATGACTTTGAATAAATAAATCCATCGCTCTTTCCACGTTAAGCAACGCACAGCAACCGAACAATTGTTATTCAGCCGCCGTCGGGGAATCGAATCCCGAATCTCTCGATATCTAGCCGAACGTGTTAACCTTACACCACAGCGGCCAACATTTCACGGCGACCGAATAACAATTTTTCGGTCGCTGTGCGTTGCTTAACGTGGAAAGACCGCCCCGGTGGCACAGTGGTCTAAGCGATGGCCTCTGATCATTCGTCCGAAAGGGGTCTGGGTTCAAATCCCGGTGAGGCATGGATGTTGTGTTTGTCTTACGGCACTGGCTCTCTCCCTTCATTGGAACCAGTGACCCTAAATTAGGGACGGGCGACTGCTTATAGCCCATTGAATTGCTCACGGTGGTCGTTAAACCTCCAATCAAAAAAAAAAAAAAAAAAAGTGGAAAGAGCGATGGATTTATTTATTCAACTGACGCCACGTATTTAGATGAGTTTCACCTGTGATGAGGTCTTTCAGTCCTTACCTGTTGACATCTGTCACTGCAGTTGGGGGTCTTCTGCTCCGTTGTTTGCCCGACACTGAACTTTCTTCCTCTCGAAACCTCTTCATCCATTCTTCGGACATAACTGATATCGATTGTGGCAGCTCCATACACCACCACCTGAGGATTTCTGGAGTCCCACACTCCTCTTCTTCCATGAATTCAATTACGGTTCGCTGCTTTTCTATGTCATTTGTGATCTTTATTTCCGATTCTGAAAAACATTTGTTCCCACATTGGTAACATGTCACAATACATATCAGTACAGTTTCATTAAAATCACTTTAAAAGTTATTAAATAGGAGTCATTACTTTCAGGATGCCCGTTGTAAACAGATGTTGACTTAGTAGTACAAACTATTGGGTATTCTGGAATACCTTATGTCTATACACAAGAGATTAAAGGAGATCATCACCCAAAAGAAAATTTGCGTCCCACATTATTCGATTGAATCCGGTTATTTCTTGATTGGATTTCTACAAATATATGAATACTACTAAAAGAAAGTTCAGGTAAAATTGCTGCTGCTAATGTTTCAGCCTTCGTTCGTAGCGTTGGCTCCTTCAAAACCTGCAAGTTCCGCTTTGCCTGTTTTTTAGAAATCGTAAAATTTAAATTTAAAAACAAGACGTTAAAAGCTAATACGTGCATAATTACAGAGTTCCCACCACTCAACCTGGAAAACAGGGAAAACCTGGAATTATCAGGGAATTTGAAAATGGTTCCAAAAATCAGGAAAAATTACCCTTTTTTTTTGTAAAAATCAATGGATACTTTATTTTGCCAAAAAAAAAAAAAAAAAAACTTATTTTTTCAAGATTTCAAACTTTTGCTTGCATATACTGCCTGCCTAGAATTTGGTAGATCTTACTTTCAGTTATATTGAGTATTTCCTTTATTATCTAAAAAAAGATGCAAAATTGAATTTTTAAAATTGTAAGTTATTAAGCTTTTGTTCAATTTCTGCAAGCAGTTATAACATGGAACAATTAAGCACAATGACTCCTGCTTGAAGAAACACTTCACAAGAGAACCAACCAAAAACTGATGGATCAAAGTTCTTTGTCTGTTGGTTCTCTTGAAAGATGTTTCTTTGGACAGAGCCATTCTATCATTAAGCTTAGCTGCACTGTGTTATAGAAAAACTGAAACTATTCAACTGACAGATATTTTCTTACATATATATGACCTGTTTCTATGGGAATGTATTTACAAATTCCGTGTGGTTAGTATTCACAAAAGTTCACGGAACTTTCTTTGATCAAACTGGCCAGAGATATGGCCCAAGCAAGGATTAGTTTAAAAAGTTTAGTTCAGTTAATCCAGTTCACAATATTAATATGTTTTTAAAATACTACGCATAAAGCCAAATGCTATAAAATGTGGATTTGAAAATAAATAAATAATCAACGTGCCCTTCGCCCGTATCAGGGGAATCAGTAATTTTGGTAAAAGCTGAAGAAAATAAAATCGTTTAGAAACAAAAAATTCCCTTCGTTATTTCTTTTTGATTTCTAAATTTATTTTTATTTTTAATAAATTGCATTATAAAACGTATAACGCTGTACAGACAGTTGCAAGTATTTTAAATTTTGACTCTAGAAAACTAATCTTTTGCAATATAATTTACATATATGCTAATTGGTAAAGGTAGTTTAGAGTGATGTAATAGAATATAAAAAAAGGCATGTAGGAAAATTTCCAAAATAAAAAAAAAGAACGTAAAAGCGTTCCAGACCAGATTATTCTGCATTTTGTAACATTAACAAAGCTTTGCGTTTAATACTATAATAATCGCAATGTTATAGTGTGTGCAGTTTCCAGATCAAGTTCATCATGAAAATAGAGAGAGAGAGAGAGAGAGAGAGAGAGAGAGAGAGAGAGAGAGAGATCATCTAATGCCTCAGCGCTTCAACTTGATTTTCTTTTCTCTAAAACTCGACCTGCTGCAATAAAAACCAACGTCACCCCAAAAATCGCGGGAGTGAGGAAAATAAATAAATAACAATACTTCTAACTGCACAATTTTGGAAATTAATACATCATTTTAAAGATAAGATTCTTGATTTTTAATAAAATACAAAAAATGGGAATGTGATTTTCCCCCAGTTTTTCGATACCAGACCTCCTTTTAAAGTAATCCTTGCTTGGGTCATAGCTTTGGACAATGCATAATGCAAGTCTTGCTAAGCAAAATTTGTCTTGCAATGGCAGCTAGCTTAGGAAATTGAAAATACTTCCACCATGGTAACAAATCCACAGTGAAATTCAACACGTGTAATTCAACCGGGCTCGGAATTACACGTGTTGAATTAATTACACTAATGAAATTCAAGACGTGTAATTCCGAGCCCGGGCCTAGCCTGTGCCCGGATTTTTCGGTAGTTAATGAATTCTGAGCCCGTCCGAGCCCGCGTCCGAGCTCATCTTTAGTATGTGTTGCTCATTTGTATTTTTGAAAAAGTCTCTCCTTTTTAAGTATGAAATTTTGAAAGTATTTCTCTTGAAAATTCTTCTTTGCAGCTTTTGCGAGCTTAGAGTTTCAATGCATTTTGATGTTCTTATCTTTTTGGAAGGTGTTTTTACCAGTCACGCGTACACACCGCTGAGCCATTTCATTATGACCCCCCCCCCCCCAGCCTAGAGAAATGAGCGCGCTTGGAGACAGAACGGTGGCGCAGGTGAAGTTCACAGAGCAGTATATATACAATCCGAGAACCGGCTTTCGGTTAGTATAGTGTTCGGAGTCAGAATGGAAAAAGCTGCCGATTTATCGGAGTTTGGTAAAGGACAAATTGTGATGAAACGGCGCCTCGGAACTACGATCTCGAAAAACTGCTTGGCTTGTCGGTCGTTCCCGTGCCGCTGTTTTGAGGGCGAAAGGGAATTCTACAGCTTACTATGTAGGTGGTCATAATATAATGGTTCATCGGTGTATATCTCCATACAAAGCGATGCATCACGTACCCGAGTGTCGAAAGCACTTGCGACCGTCATCGTTGAGTGCGTGAAACAGTCTTTTCGACCTGCGAAAGTACCAAATGAGAGATTGCTGAGCAAGAATCACATCCGCTCTTACTTTTTTTCTGTCTTATAAAAAATTAATGGTTGTTTTTAATGTTGCTTCAGAAGCAGTTTAACTTAATTAAGGTTTTCGAAGGATTGCTGAGAGTTCATCTTGAAGAATTTTAAGACTGCTTCATCCGGAAGTAGAAAGACTATCAGCGCAGGTAAGTAAACAAATCTTCCATCCGTTGTTGGACATGTAAATCGCACCTCCTTTACTCACCGAGATGGCCCCATAACCACATGGCCGCCGACAGCAGGCAGCGAAAATTGGCGATGATCCGGTGCTGTTTGTGTACGGTACCATCTGAAGCTGTTCTGTTAGAAATTCCAAACACAGCAGTTAAGAATGCTGTATCTGAACGACATCAAACACAATATCAGTCAAGTCAGCTTTTGTATGTTACTCTATTAATCGTCATGGAAAGTCTTAATTTTAAGTCACCTGAATTCACACGCATTGAAAAATTCCTCAAACTACTTCTACGTAAATTTTTGTGTAGTCTCTCACTTTGAAGACAAAGTCGACCTGCCGACTGAAGTTACGCTTTTGGAGATTCATTTAAAACTCAAGAAATATGTATTTTAAATTCTGCTCTTAAAAAAAGAGAACTGATTGACATTGGAAAAAATGACGTAAACCTACCTCGATTTGAATCTGTTATGATGCCTACCATAGACGTTCGCACGGGACTAACCCCGAACTAAAGCCCGTGCTCGACTCTTTCCGCTGGTTGAAAATACTTATTTTTCTTAATTAAAATTCCGTTCTTGGTTTATAAAAGTTATAGCAATTTGCTGCCAAATTACAGAAATATCATACTGATTGGTGAAAATGGGGATTGACTTGTGTCAAAATCAGATTTGTTCCATATATTACCTCCCTGATTCAGATTAGCAAATAAAATGAAACCAAATTAGATTTCGTAGAAGAAAAATTCAATTTTCCGTCAAATATTGATTTCCTCGAAATGCACATATTGTAAGATACATTGGATTTAGTTGTTTAATAAGTTTTACCTCATTTTACAGCCTCTCTCGGCTCCATCACCACCTTACATGTTCCCACCTATTTGGAAAACTGAATTCTGAAACGTTGAAATGAAGTTTTGTCTCTGGTGCTTTAATTTCTTCTACGAAGTTGTAGGAGATAAAAAAATTATGGTGTGATACGGAATCATACAAGTGCAAGACGAACAGAGTACTTTCATTGCGTAGGGCGTTCAAAAGTTCTTGACATGCACCCGCAGAACAAAAAACGTTGCACATACTTATATGAAACTTCTACTGCCCTTCAAAGTTATTACCCTTCAGTTATGCAAAGTTGCAGACGCCTACGCCAATTCTGGGAGACCTGGGAATTCCCCTGTTGGGGAAATACACCTCAACTGAAAAGAACAAGGTCTTTCACCCCTGAGAAAGGTAACCCATCAAGTTCCTTTTTAATTTTTGGGGACGACCGGAATTCGCATGGTGCGAAATCGGATGAATATGCAAGATAGGGTAGCTGTTTGATTTTGTCCTGCTGCATGTAGTCCATAACATTGTCATGAAGAAGAACCCTCCGGACGCCAGTTATTGGATGCTTCTCTTGCCATCTCTTTTTTTTTTTTTTAAACATTTTGCGCAAAACGATGTTGATGTAAATAGGCAATTTATAAAGTCATATTTTTTTTCGGTAAGGTGTCCACAGGAATAGTCCAAATAATAAAAGAGGGGGTGGTGATTTTCAGCCCTGTTGCCTTGCTGTTTGTCCTGTCTTGCCAATCTTTGGGACAAACATGGGATGTTAATATTCAAGTTTCGTTTTCATAGATAACTTCTTTTTGAGCTGGTAGATCATCATTATTTTTAGGTTCCATCAGAAATTCTCTTTTCGCGTTGATATCTTTCGCTGAGTTAAAAATTTCGTACCCTACCATCTCTTCCATTCAAAGCCAATGTCGTCCAAAATTCTATGGAGTGTACTTCTTCTTCCTCCATCAAAATCGATGGAATCTCTCAGGGTTTTCTAGCAGCGAATGAAATTTCTTTATTATCATACTTTTAGTAGTTTGTTCTTGGAATGACATTTTTGTCAAAATAATTAACTTCGCGCTTAGAAGCTTTCATTGACCTTTTCCTTTTTTACCTGGAGTTGAAAAATCTTTACCAGAAGCTCCCTCTTTGCTAATACAAGGTATTGCTCATACAGATATGCCAGTTGTTCTGCTTCCCCTAATTAAATCTGTTTTAATTTCAAACTTTTTTTTCATCGCTCATATACTTAATGACGTTGCTTACAATTCCTGTTGCTTGGCCTTTCAAAAGTTTTCTTCCTTTGAATGTCCTTGATGCCACTGCCCAGATTCGGAACAACTGAAAACGTTATTTTATATCATTTCGACGTAAATTATTATGACGGAAGATTTGGCATATAGTCTAATACTGAAGAAAACTAACTGGAATCTTTGGTAACCAAGTGGTGGTGAGGATTGGCGTGCCTTCTCTTTTCCTTCCAGTTTGTTCTGGCGTCAATGGACCGTATTCATGTGACTTCAGAAGTGGATTTCTGCAAACCGCCACGGTTACTGATTCAATCTGCGCTATTTGAATTACCCCTTATTGTCTGCCAATTTTTACAATCTCAACGTCATGGAGTACACCAACGAATTAATAGAGCTCTAGGGCGAAGAAAGAGAAATTAATTTCTTAGATGAACAAATCAAGGCTGCAAAAATGTACCAAGACAGTTTTGTGTTCGATGTTTATTTTGCATGATGCAGGACAACGTCGCCACATTAGTCATCACGAAATTTTTTAATGAATTTCTCATTCACGGTATATTAAATTTTCATGTTCTTATTGTCCGGTATTGGCGAAACATCTGAAACATAAACTTATGAACCTTGTTTTGCAAAACAAAACAACATTTAGAAGCTCAGACAAATAAGTAATATGGAAGCAAACTAGGGTTAAAAAAACGACAATTAAAAGCTTCCCACTATCGCATGCTAGGCAATTAGCTTAAAAATTAAATGAATGCGTAACATTAAATAAGAGAAACAATTATAGGTATATTTGTTTCGCTCTTTGAGGAAAGAAGGTAGAACATGATTCGTAATTTACCGATCCAAATATACCATCAGCTTTCTCCTTCTACTTTTTTTTTTTTTAATTGAAATTCGAAGGAACACTACGAGGTCTCAACTGTCTTTGATTCGTAGTGTCATAATATCCAAAATCTTTTTCGTTAAAGTGGGAAGAACATATTCGAGAATGTACACTGGGATGGAAATCATCGGGTTTCATTTTACACAGCCATTCAGCAATTTCGGCCTTTTCAGAGGAAAAATTGTGGAAAGTTATTCCTTCCTCTGTAAAATTTAGGTGGCAGGATTTATTAACACAACCATACAATGAGCAAAAGTTAGACATGTCGTTAATAAATTTACGAAAACCGCGATTTTCTTGAACCCCGCCTTTTTAAGAATGGGAAAACGCATGTAAACAAACTATTGTTGGTCCGCGGCCAATCTTTCCCATGATGCAATGCGAGGTGAATAAGGTCCATTTCCTTAAAAGCATACTTACAGCATCAAAACGATGTTTTATGAAACACAGGGGAAACTCTTTTGTCTTACAACCACACCCCACTCCACAAACAACTGCAGTAATCCTTGTTCCCTTAGGCAATTTGTTAGGTGTACAAATAAGTTTTAAAGCGTTTTAAGACAACGCAACATGTAAATTGGGAGAAAACAACAATACTTTTACGAATCAAAATTATGCGGCATCATTATTTATCACCTTCCGCTATCAGGTTCGGACAGCTGACGGATTCCCGCCATGAAGAGTACTTCGTCGTTTAACGCGATGAAGTCGTCAACCCAGTTTTGCACTTCCTCACATGTTCGGAACCGTACAGCAGACAAACCATGTTGCATCGATCGGAACAAATGATAGTCTCGAGGGTTATGTCGGGAATACACGCCGGGTGCTCCAAAACTTCCTATCCAAGCGTCAATAACGTTTCCTTAACCGATTTCGCGACATGCGGCTTAGCATTGTCATACAGTCTAATCAGCGGTTCAAAAATTCCACAAGACTCAATCCTTTGCCTGTGAATGGACGTTTCTGACAGATTTCCTGGTTTAATCGAAGCAATTGTTGCTCGTAGCTTATCAGCAGCAACAGTTTGACCCTGTTCCAATAGTTCATAATAGAGCACACCATTCATATTCTACCAAATGCACAGCAGAACTTTCTTGGAGTGAATATTGCGTTTCGGTGTCGAAGTCGTTGCTTCATTGAGGTCTACCCAGTGTTTTTGGCGTTTGGGATTGTCATACCATATCCAGTTTTCCTCGGCCGTAAAGATTTTCCACAGGAAAGATTTTCGGTGTTATTTATTCAACAGATTCAAACACATCTTTGTTCCTATGGCTAAGGTCATGCGGCACCCATTTTCCTTCCTTTTGAATCTTTCCCATGGTTTTTTGAGTTACTCCCAGTTGTTCAGCTAGTTGTTTTTGCGTTTGAAACGAATCTTCATCCAGCAATGCTTGCAGTTCCTCATGTGCAATCTTCTGCGGGGCGCCGCTGCGTTTTCGATTGCTAACATCAAAATCACCTGCTTTAAACCGTCTAAACCAAAACTCACACGTACTTTTCGATATAATATTCTCCCCCAGAACAGAACAGATGGATGAACATGCTTTTGCAGCACTTTTTCCTTGATGAAAATCGTAACGAATGCAGTGTCGAATAAATGCAGTATCGCTTGCCATCTTTCAGCTACCGATGAGCATGCGCGTTTGACTGTTGGGCAAACTTCTGTGTCACATTTTATACTCTGGACCAGTTACAGTCACATGACAACAACGCGAGGGAATGTCTAAAGTGTAAATTAGCGGTATACGTCGCACAAAAAACTCTTTAAACTTATTTGTACACATAATAACACGTTTTATCGTTGTATCATCATATTATTCAAGGTAACGCCGCTCATGCTGCCACTCGTAATTGTGGGAGAGTTCAGGTACACCGACTGGCAAGTTGGGATCAAAGTGTACAACTCCTTGAGGATTGACGAAAAATGAGACCATCGTCGAGTCTTGTCGGAGGATCCGCAACCCAAACGTAGTTACAGATATTTCTGAGAGATGTACAGTAATAAAACCACATCTCATCACTTGTGACAATGTTTGTTAACCATTTGTTGTCACTAAGTGGAAACATTGCCATATTTTTTTGCACGAGTCTACTGTAGCATTGTTTTGCTGTTCTGTTAATTTCTAAGTTACCCATTTGGCACAGATCTTGCAGAAATCTAAATGTTCACGAACTGCAGCACTGGTTCTCTCGTTCACGGCTTCCTTCAGTGTTCTTGCGTAAGTGAGCTCTGTCCTCTGAATTTGCGTATGCATCCTGATCCCCATATACCTGTGATAAATCAGCTCGAATTTTTTCGTGTCATTTTAAAGCTGGATCCTTGTTAAAATTTTATTTTCCTACGTCTTTAGTGGCCTCGTAACAGAAATGCCCAGAATTCTCAGACCGTGTTTCCTGCGACGCCACCTAAAACGAAATTATGATACGGCCTTCGTTTCCAACAGCGCTGAGAGGGACCGAGACCCGGCTCGGGCTCTGAGAGAGGGAGATAATTTTCTTCCTTTTTCTTTTAATGTGATTTTGTATGATTTAGCACACGATACTTTTTTTTACACTTTCTAGTTGTTAAATAGAATTCTTCGGCAACTGGGTCTAGGTGTGGAGTAGAAATTCGGCAGGGCTATCCATTCCGGGCTTGCATAGCAAATACCATAGGCCATGAATTACTGGATTTCTGCGAAGGAAAAGTTTCTGTAAGAACTATAGATAGCAAGCTGACGAAATTTTGCTCCCTACCTCAACGGGACAGCTCCCTGCTAATTCTGTTGAGCAACGTACGACGTAGATTGTTGTGCCTCCCGATTTTTCCTGACCCCCTCCCCCCTGAAACATTTCAGAAGGAAATGAGTGGTCAAAGAAACTATAGAAATAGATAGATATCCCTTCCCTACTCCGCAGTTGAGAAAGACATCGGTTAAATAGCCCAGTGGGTGGAAGCAGTGGAAGTCTGAGAGAGTAGATTTTTTTTTAAATTCCTACACAGGTTATTCATAGTTTTCGGGCTCGTTCGGGCCCGGGCTGTATCTTGCAATATAAAATTTGGGCTCGGGCTGACATACTTCGGTCTCGGACGGGTTCGGGCTCTTAAAATTGAGCCCGAACTCAGCTCTGGTTTCCAACAATAATGATAAGTTTAGACAAGTTTTCAAACAAGTCGTGGCTCGTTGTCATCGGAGTAACGAGTGTAGATATAGATACACCTGTCAAAATTTTTTTTGAGCTCGTCTCTTATTGATATCTAAAATCATCGGGCCGGGCTGTGAGTTAAAAGATTTAAACTGAACTAACTCTCAAAATTTTTTAAGGCCCGTTGAGACTGCTAGCCTGCCGTATTTATTCCAAGCCATGATCTATATGTTATTTTGATTGAACTGTTCACTACAGCTTTGTTCCGAATAGGCTAAGATAGCAGTACTTGTAAAAATATATATGGTAGCACTTATTAATTTGTATTGGAGCTGTTATATTAATGCTTAGAAATAGATTATAACTTCTTCACTATAGATGTTCACCCACGCGCACACACTGTTCATTTTTTTTTTTTCAATCCGTATTTGTGAGTGGAGGGAAACTATTTTGGCCAAAACGAAAAAAAGTGTCAGGAATACTGAGGCTGTCAGTGTTTTTATTTATTAATGCTGTCAGTGTTTTTACTTATTGAGGTTGTCAGTGTTTTCACTTACCGCTGCTGTTAGTGTTTCTCAGCGGAACGCTTTATTTTTTTTTTTTATAAGCTAAGAATCTGCCTCATTTAATCACATTTCTTTTGATATAAAAAAAAATTTAAAGCACTAAATGAAACTTTCGGAAGAAACGTAGAGGCGATAAGTATTGAATTTATGTCATTAAGACTGAGCTGTATACAGCTCAGTCATATTAGTAGTGCAAAAGCAAAATAAACCATGGTATTAAAGGAAAGAACTTCGACGATCATTAAAAGGGGCTTTATTTGTGTGTGTGTGTAGAAAATGCCAGATAATTTTTTTTACGCATAATGTCCATTAAAGATTATTATTAGGAGAGGCTTTGTTTGCCAATTGTTTAGATGTGAGTAATTTGGCAGTGAACGTGATAACCGAATGAATTTATTACGTTCACCTTGTTTACCTAGCGTTGGTTTACGTTTGTGGCGTTGTTTAACTGTTATTTCAGCTGCAACTTCGTCATTTGCGCAACTGTTTTGATGCTCAACATGGCTGGTTTGTTATATGTCATTTATGTTACATTTGTTCAATATCTTGTGCATCTTTGGGTAAATAAAATATCAAAACATGGCATGGTAGACGGATTCAGAGCTCAGGTATATACACTGAAGAGCAATTGAATTACAGACAGCTGGCGTTATGCAAATGTGGCGCTGTGGGCGGCCCTGTAAACGGAAACGACATGACGTATGCAGCGATCCAACAGTATAAGGAGCGATGCGACGGGAATCAGTAAGAGTCGGACGCAGTATGGGTAAGACGAAGGATCTAAGCGAATTTGATCGTGGGCAAATTGTCTGGGCCCGACGAATGAGTCACTTCATCTCGGAGGACGTGCAGGCACTGGGATTTTCACGAGCCACTGTGTCACGGGTGCACCGTGAGTACATCGAATCCGGTAAAACCATCCCTGCAAGGGCCAACTGCCGTAGACAACAGCGTGTGGACGAGCGGGGTCATCGTCGGCTAGCTCGTATTGTAACAGCGGATAGACGGGCCACAGTGCAAGAAAGCACTAGGCAATTTAACGCTGGTGCACAAAAACGTGTAAGCAACCACACCATCCAGAACCATCTCCTCGCTATGGGGTACAGAAACCATCGCCCCACGAGGGTCCCGCCGCTGACCGCACATCACAGGGTGCAAAGATTAGCATGGGCACGGGAACATTGCCACTGGACCCTAGATATGTGGAAAAATGTTGCCTGGACTGATGAGTCGAGATTCACGTTGGTACATGCGGATGGCAGGATACGAGTACGGCGAAAACCACATGAAGCGATGGATCCTTCTTGCCAGCAGGGTACTCTTCAAGCTGGTGGGGGTGGCATTCTCATCTGGGGACTGTTTACATGGACTGAAATGGGACCCCTGATACGTGTGACATCGTCCCTCACAGGTCAACGTTACCGGGATATCCTGGACGACCATTTGCTCCCAATTTGTGCGTCTTCAACATCCCACTGGGGAGCTCATCCTGCAACAAGACAATGCACCGTGTGATCGCTCCCGATCCGAATGGTTGGATGAACACTCCACCGACGTGACCTCGCTTCCTTGGCCGACTAGGTCACCTGGCCTCAATCCCATCGAACACATCTGGGATGCCATCGAGAGAGATGTTCGAGGCTGTGACCCCTCTCTATCAAATCTTCGTGAACTGTGGGAGCTTGTTCAGTGGTCGTGGATCCGTATGGCTTCCCAACGCTTCCGGTGTCTTGTCGAGTCCATGCCGAGACGAATCGCCACCGTCAGGGCGAAAGGTGGTGCTACACGTTACTAGACAGGTATCTCTAATTCAATTGCTCTTCAGTGTATCTGTCTTTTTGTGGATATGTATTAGAACTCCTTTGGTATGTTATCAAAGGTTCTTAATAAAACTACTTACACACACTCACACACACACACACACTAAAGATAAAAACTGGCGATTTTTCCAATTATAATAGTCATAGGCCAGTCGATGGTGAAAATCTAGTGGCCATTTTGCTTAGGGGTATTTTGCATTTGTATAAGCATGTTATCGCTTCACTGTGTGTCTTTCATATATTTAGACAAATGCATTCTATAAATATATAATGGCTTAGTAGTTAGAAGAGCATACTATTGGCTAATGCAATGAAATGCACAAATGTAACCTTAAAACTTCTGTTTTATTGAAAATATAATTTAATCATATTCTCTCTCTCTCTCTCTCTCTGTATATATATATATATATATATATATGTTCGAGTTTAGTGTGGAGGTGCATCTTACATCTCACCAATCTATGGCCACTGCCTGTGTTGAACTTGTTTAGCACACTGCAGTCTTCTATGACGAATTTTTTGTTACACATAATAAAATCAATTTCACTTGTCGTCCCATTTGGATGTCTCCATGTCCATTTCCTGTGTGGCTTTTTCTTGAAAAACCCTTCTGCCTCTGCAAACTCTACGAGAGTATTTCCACGCTGGTTTCTGTTGCCGTGACCGAATTTACCTACTGAAGTTTCATTCTGTTGCCGTTGCCCTATTTTTGCATTGAAATCTCCCATAATTATCTTCAAGTGCTGCTTACCTTTATTATTTAGATGACGAATTTCCTCATAAAATTCTTCAATTTCTTCTTCAGCATGACTTGTGGTGGGTGCATAAGTTTGAATGATCTGAGCCTGGTATCTTCTCGAGAGTTGGATAACGAGTCGTGCAGCTCTATCAGAGGAACTTTCAACTTCTACAACTTTATCCTTCAGTTTCTTGTTTATTATAAATCCAACACCACTAGTTCTGCCAGTATCTGTCCCACGATAGTAGAAGAGATGTCCACTTTTCAGTTCAATGAGATCTTCTCCTTTTCTCCTTACCTCACTTAGCCCCACGATGTCCCACTTGATCCTTTGTAGTTCCTCTTCCAATTCAAGAAGCCTTGAATCAGAAGATAGGGAGCATCCGTTATACGTTTCCAAGGTCAGCATCAGATGGCAGCCTAGTCCGGTCCTCCGGGGATTCTTAGCACCCTCTGCCTTCATGTCGCACTGGCCGCTGCCTTGGCCAGGTACATTCCAGCTGCCGGAGACTGAGGGCCAAGATTTAAGTTGTGGAGTCATTTTGGAGGGGTTTGGCCATAACTCACCACGCTGGCCAAGCGGGTTGGTGAGTGTGGGATAGCATTTCCTCTAATCCCGATGGTATAGTTATACCGCTATTGGCGGTCGTCAGAGCCCCTTTAGTGGGAACAGGATGTACCACGAGAAGGCGGGGTTGACATTTGTCAAGGAGAGGCTGTGATGTTACGCATCACCTGACCTTACATCCCTATATATATATATATATATATATATATATATATATATATAAATATAAATTTTTTACCTGTTACCGAAAGTTTTCAAAATTCTATGTGCAACTCTCGTCATGTTTGCTATAAGAGCAGCAGACCTTACCCTACTCGTATAGAACAACAAAGTGAGTATAAATTTCACCGAAAGTGTGACTTTCACGGAACTCTTGAGGCTGCAGAACTCCGCAGCCACGAAACTTTTAAGTTTTTCGGGTTTACTCACTTATTTACAGAGCAGAGCTCTGTACCCCGTTTATACATTTTTCATTTATACGTTTTTATCATTTATACATAAATTCTAGACAGTCGAAATGTTCTGAATTGCCCATAATAATATTTCTTATCAATTATACGTTAATCAAATTATCTTCCTTGCCATTTATACGTTAAATAGTGGTGTTGTGGATTTATGAATTAGAAATTCAGATCACGCGAATCCTGTTTGCGAAATTCTCTTCCCACCCTGCCACTTTGTCGCGAATTTACATTTTCCAACTCCCCCCGCGCATTTAGCTCTCCCTGCTTCCTATGACCCACGTGCTTTATGATTCACTCTGCGGAATCTGCGCGCTACTCTTAAGGTGGACGTCAAGTAATTTTGCGTCCTGTACTTCCAATGTAAAAACTGCTGTACACATTTTCTTCACAATTAATGCGTTCTCAAGGATGAAAATTTGAACATCGATTAAAATAGCTCCATATTATAACTTGGAATACTTAATATTTTCTAAAACATAACCATAATTATATTAAAAATCAATAACTTTTCCTTTGGTGGTGTTAAAACCAGAAAAACGATGGCGCGACCTGTACTTTGATGACGTCAGTAGACAAACAAATGTTGGATTGCATAATTATGGCTATGCTTTAGAAAATATTAAGTATTCCAAGTTATAAAATGAAGCTATTTTAATCGATGTTCAAATTTTCATCCTTGGGAACGCATTTAATTGTAAAGAAAATGTGTACAAAAGGTTTTCCATTGGAAATATAGGAAGCAAAATTACTTGACGTCCACCTTAATAGTGTGGGATAAGGGCGATGGAATGGATCCTGTGTCCTGACCTTTGACTCCATTTGTCCCATTTTAAATAGGGTTCCTCTCCAGGTGGTCCCCTACCACATACTAAAATTTCATCGAAATCGAACCATATTTACGCAAGTTATGACGCATAAGGGCAATGGAATGCATCCCGCTCCTATGTCCTAACCTTTGACTCCACTTCACCCATTTTCAATAGGGTTCGACACCAGGTGGCCCCCTACCACATACTAAAATTGCATTGAAATCGAACCATATTTACGCAAGTTATGACTTATAAGGGCAATTGAATGGATCCCGCTCTTATGGCGTGACCTTTGACCCCACTTCACCCATTTTCAATAGGGTTCGTCCCCTGGTGGTCCCCTACCACATACTAAAATTTCATCGAAATCGAACCATTTTTACGAGAGTTATCGTGCCGACAGACCGACTGAAAAAGCTGGAGCATATACGCTTCTTCAACCTACGGTTGGAAAGCGTAAAAAATGAATTTCTATTCCTTTTTCGTTGTTGCACGGTTTTCTTTTTAGGCTGCAAACTACGTAGTAATAGGTTCATGAAATGCTATTGGATAACAGGTATTTATTTTTATCTCTATGATTTGTAAAGAGTGGAAGGAACAACAAATACAGAAATGCAGTTCCCAGTCTTTGTTTTGTAACGGCAAATGCCGCTTTTCGTTTCCTCCGTCCCCACCGTTCGTAATGAGCAGAAGTAAGCACAATAAATGCCCTGCTCTTTATTGGATTCGCCCACTGTAGTGAATGCAGCAGATATTGATACCAGACACAAGCCAGCTTTTGTTTCTGCTCCAAGAAAACATACTAGCGGAGGAGGTCAATAGGATGCGTGAAGGTAATTTTTGAAAGAAAGCAATTCACATGAAACAGTGTCAGACGGGGAACTAAAGCTAACTTCATGGGAAAGTAGGAGGGATGAGCAATAAGACCAAACTAAGGAAAAGAGAGCTAAACCCTAAACTGCAAAACATATGAAAAAGGTTGCTAATTTATGTGAATTTTTGTACCCTTGGGAATCTTTACGATCTCTTCTTAAAAACATTCTCGGAATGCACTCTTACTCTGCTATGTCACCAATCCGTCGAATCTTATTCTGGAAACATTCTTTGTTCTGTGAGTTGCACTTTCAAAATAGATATTTTAAAAGCAAATGTTGGAGATAATTCCATTGAAATGATATGTTATTTTCTATGTATATTGTAAATGTCTTAACTTTTATTATTATTATTATTATTTTTACGGATCAGTGGACATTTTGGGGACCAGCGGTTTGCAGATTCTAGTGGTCCGCTGGGCTAGTAAAAGATTTGTTTCTAATTTTAACACTGTAGATAAGTCGATCCTGAGTATAAGACGAGGCTAGAACAAATGCAGTTAGTGTTCAGAAGTTAATATGGAATACAAGTGGAATGAGTTAAATTTCTCAATTCCCTTATTTTCATTCATAGATACGTCTATCCTGAGTGTAAGACGAGGCTACAACAAATACAGATAATGTTCCGAAATTCTCTAACTATATTTTTAATGTTTGAGTAAATATTAAAAGGAAGAGAAAGAGAGGTAACTTCTGCACTTTTCTTTTCGGTAAAAAGTCGAATTTCATAAGTTTATTTATTTAATTATTTACTCACGAACCGATATTACCGTATTCATTCCTTCCGGCCGACTAGTCTGAGAAACCGCAGCTCAAAGGTAGGTGGGTGGGTGGGGGAAGACATAAAGAAAAAATAAATAAATGTGCCAAATAAGAGTGATGCTTGCTACGTGAGCGTTTCGCTGCTTTCTCACAGAGTCCAATTAAAATCAGAAACGAAAGAGCTTTTCATTTCAATCGGGAAATCAGAATAGATGGAAAAAATAGTTTATTTAAATTCAGTTGAGATACAAATGAGAGATGGGCAGAGCAAAAAAAAAACAAACAAAAAAAAAACTGCCTTCGCTAGTAGCTAGTTATTGCTGTTCATAAAGCGCGTGCGCCGCCATCTGTCGACACCGTTGTTATCAGCCAATCAACAGCGTGGCAGCGAAGTGTTTCAGAGGCTTAATCATTGCGAGATAAATGAGATCAGGGCCGGATGGACCTTTTGTGGGGTCCAGAGCAAAATTTGATTTAATGGCCCTAAAAAGAAATCTCATGGTTTAATAAAATCGTTACATGAAAAATGTTTTAGTGGTTGAATGAAAACAAACGAAAACTATCGTAATGAAAAATGATTATCTCAAATTACTGTGAGCTTTAGAAAAAGACCATAATATGAATTGAAAGTTCAGGGAGAGAGAGACAAGCAGACAGACGGAAACACAGACGGAGACAGAGGGACAGACACAAGCAGACAGAAAGAGTAAACAGTGTGTTAAAATCTACGATTTTCTTTCCCAGTAGAAAGGGGTTTAAGTTGCCTTGTGAGTTTTATAAAAAACTTCCTCACAAAATGGTAAATCGATAACTTTAACTAATCTGCGTAGCGAATATTTTCCCATAGCAAACATTTTTACGTAGCGAATAATAAGGATCCCTGTTAAATAAATTCGTTTATATATTTTTCTTTCTGGTACATGTTTTAGTGATTGATTTTATTTGATGCAAAGCGGAATAACTGACAAATTAGTCACTTTTTTTTTTTCCTTTTATACGCGCTCATGTATGAAATCGTTTTTTTTTTTTTAGTACTGTTTTTAAAGTCACTGAATAATTGGCCTCGATATATGGCCCAACACCTTTGATATTGTTCTTATTTCTTTTAATTTCAGTATTTGCTTTGCACACAAATTGTTGAGCATATACGTAGTAGGCAGGGAGTCGCAAAATGTATTGTAATTTAATCTGCTATTTCACGAATGTGGAAAAGTTTAAGGTTTAAAAAAAGTGGGTGGAGGGGGGCGGGAGGTTGTAAACTAAAAAAACATTATAAAAATGTATTTTAAGGGACTCGCTCCCCATACATATAAAAAATAACAATAAATATAGAGAATTCTAGCAAAAATGATTTTGTTTTTATTTTCTAAACTGTTGGGCGGTTGCCCCAATGGTCTAGCCGGTCCTGGATGAGATGCACCCATTGTTGTTCCTGCGGCTTTGCAAAATCAGAGTGAATGCCATTCGCGGGACAGTGGAGGGATCTCGAGGCGGATGCGATTAACATACGACAACTGGCACTCCAATTCGGCCACGTTAATTTTCATGTTTCTGTCTAATGGGAATTTCTGTTTCTTTTTTTTTCTTTTTTTATTGGAGGTTTTGCGACCACCGTAAGCAACTCAATGGGCTATAAGCAGTCACCCGTTCTTAATTTAGGGCTACTGGTTCCAGGGAAGGGAGAGAGCCAGTGCCGCAAGACAAACACAACATCCATGCCTCACGGGATTCGAATCAGGACCCCTTTCGGACGAATGATCAGAAGCCATTGCTTAGACCATCCTAGTGAACGGAATACTACATTGAGAAATTTCAATAGATAAGTTAATGTGTCGCATAAGTCGATGCCCGGACTTTCGAAGAAAAAATCCTCGTCTTATACACCGAAAAATACGGTAATTTATTATCGTTATGGATTTTGATAACGCACAAAATAAATTATTGACGGTGTTCAAACAGGTGCAAGATGAAAAAAAAATAGCACCCACCCTTGATTTCATTCTTATTTTTTCATCGTATCGTCATGTATCATCCACCAGAAAATAGCCCCCAAAAGTTTCATTCCATTGTTATTGTTACTATTATTATGGAAGACATCTTTCCGTTTTTGGAGAAGCAAGGAGAGGGAAGAATGAATGATGTCTAGAAAAGGAAGCGAGCTTCCAGCTGTTGTGCGAAAACAGTTACGGTGTGAACAAGAAAAACCTTTACTTTGGTATTCACCCCGTGAGCTGCTGTGAGAGAAAAGGAATCAGAATTTCAGATGAAGACAGGGAATTGGCCCTCAACTCCTTTGAAGCTGTAAACTGCGACCTGAATTCTCCCTGATGTGTCGGGAATTACGAGAGAAATTTACGTGTTAACGCCGCTTTATCAGGATTACGCCGCCGTAATCCAAGGTTTCTTCGCGCGTAGGGTCACAAGGGAGTTTTATTGTTGTCGTCACCTGGTGTAAGAGGAATTTCCAGAGCATATACATGCATCTTTTCCGGAGTTGCTATTGACTTTACCACCGGAAAGTATGCTAGGTCTCATAAAGGTTTTTGTAGTGTTGAATATTAAGTAGTATAAAAATATTTACCATTTATATCTCCTTAAGAAAAAGAAGTAACATTGTGCATCGCCAACACTGTCATCAGTTTGATTTAGTGAGTATTTTCGGCAAAGCTGTTAGATGTATGAATTTTTTTGAAATTAGAAATAATAGCAGCAACAAAAGGAAAATGCACAGTGCTTGCACAGTGCATCAGCAACAAAAGGAAAATGTGTTAGTTCAGGCCACGTAAAACGCATTTAAATGACGTTGGACCAATCTCAGCATTCTGATTAGTGAAGCGTTCATGCAGCCTTGTTTATCTTACTTTTTTAAATTTATAACCCGAAGGAAATTCATTTCATTATGTTTCTTTTAAAAAAAGAAAGAAAATCACAGGTTAAAAAAATTATCAGAAAGAAGTCATTATCATTTGGTGGTGAGTTGCCATTACTTCCTGTTCGAAGCAGGGTTTTAATTTACGTATTTATTTTTACCATTGGCCTAAACTCTAAAGGGGAAGTACATTAAGGACGGGTGAGGTTGTTGCCCGACTGAAGTATTGCCATTAAATACAAGGTATGGAGTGTGATACTACATGCAAATGATGTGTTGTTCTTGAATGTATCACGCAGTTTGGGCTCCAAATTTCTGGAACAAGTTTTGTCTCTACTGTTTCTTCACACCAGTAATGTACCTCCCCCCCCTTCCTGCCGTCTCATGTTTGTGATCATTTCACAGAGTTGTCAGTTTGCGTAATTATTTCTGTCTTTACTTTCTGTTCGCTTCGTCTAGTCTCGTGAATTTACTATACGGCCGGTTGTCTATACTCGCTAATTTAGCATCCGGGGCTTTTTTATTCTTTCCTCTGATCAGACGTACTGTATCTTCCGTAAAAAAAAGAAGGAAAGGCGTTTGGCGAGCCTCAGCCTGCCCAAGTGTCTCTTAAAGCAGTATTCCAACTCCATGTTGTTGTTTTGAATTGCAGTTTTATGTTCTTTCGAAACTTTTATTTAATCATTTTGTACTATTAAACTGTGACTAATGATGCTATCCATGTTTTTTCTCTCATACAATTTCGTAGTATTTCTCTTCTTTACTTTCTTCGTGTCTCGTTTTTTATTACCCATAGGTATATAGGAAATGCATCAGAGGAAATGATACCTCTTACTTTAAAAAAATAGTGCGTAATGAATTTAGAATTTAAGTACCCCATTATTTGATTCGCAGACCGTTTTTAGCGGGTTTTGTTAAGATAGGTGTGTCGCGCCTGAAAAAAAAAACAAAAAAACTTTGTAAACATCCGCTATATTTCCCGCCAAAAATTTCTGGTTCCACTACCCCATAATGAAGTAAGTGGGTAGCCGTGCTTGTTGTGAGCAGCATACCACTGTAAGTCTGTTACGATGGTTTTTTTTTTTTTTTTTTTTTCTTTCTGTGTTCATTGTGTAAGATAATAAAACTGAGTTTATTTATTTGCCTTTAAATCAACTGTAAGAGTTCTTCATAGTCTTTTATATTTCTTTCTTTATGCAGTTTTTGAGTAATTTAATTCCGTTTTCTAACCATTTTCCCCAATTGCTGTTACGGGTTCGTAATGTTGCAATAGGAAGTATATACGCATTTGTTGTTTGACACTGCGTCGATAGCTAATACACACGTATACTCGTAGTAGTTCATTTCTTCTCTTGGAGCTTGTCATTTCAAGATCCTTTCTGTCGATCAAGTTCATTCCTCTTCTTGGAGCTCAGCGATACATCGCCGAGCTCCAAGGAGAGAAATGAGCTATATACTCGATCGCTCCGTCTCCCCTCTTCCCCCGCAAAGCAGGGTTTTTGTTTTTAAATGGCCAATATCTAAATAATTAATACATTCATTTTTGTAAAATTATAGCAATAAATCCACAGGTTTTTGTAGGGATTAGCAGAGTGATACAGCCGCTGTGTGAGGAAAAAAACTTTATGTAAACACATTAATATATTGTACATACGAAATAGAAAGCAGAAACAACAGAAGACTAATAACAACGACAACGTCTACATGTCCTAACTTTCACTTGAATCAGTAACAACCGAAATTCATCTCTCTCTCTCGTTCGTGGTGCTCGTCTCGAGAGCACACAACATCGTGTATCACTCAGACTTGAGTACATCTTGGTTTTGCGGTGACGTCATGCATTGGGTTAGAGTAAAGCCGTCTAGAATACACAAGGCCTTGACGTTAGAGAGATGAGTGCCTCCCCCAGTCTTTTCCAACATCCTCGATCCTTAGCTTCAGTCTACCATTTAGCACCTCTACGTTTCTGAAGGTCATCTCTCCATACTATTCTCTGGCGCCCCTCTTCGTCTCCTTCCATCTCTCGGTTGCCATTCTGTTATTTATCTTGTCCATTTTTCAGTCTTCCAACATGTCCACCCCATCTCCACTTTGATTCTTTTATTATTTTTATAATATCTATTATTCGTGTTCTTTCTCTTATAATTTCATTTCTAACTTTATCTCTTCTTGTTATTCCTAACGTTCTTCTCTCTAACTTTCTTACCGGTACTCTTATTTTTTTTGCATTGTCGCTCTGTGGTACTTCATGTTTTACTTCCATAAGTAAACGCGGGGATAATACAGGCATTCTTTCTAAACACAATGGAAGATCACCGATTAAATAGTCTTTAAGTACCCAGCAGGCTCTACTGGAGTTGCGAACCCGATATATTACTTCGTGTAATATACGCCTGTTATATTATCTGTAGACTGGCCCCTAGTGTTCTTCTTCCTCCTTCCCCCCAATGCTATTAGAGCATTCAAAGGCTAGGGGTGAATCTTGTCTATTTACTTTTCTTTTTTCTATCTTAAGCAATGGGAGTTTGTCTTCTGTCCTAGCTGGCAGGAGCTAACCCGTCTGGTCAGCGTGGGGGATTAGACCGATTAACCCCCCCCCCCAAATGAAAATAAAACGGAAGAAAAAGAATGGCCAAAGTAGCCAAGGCCAAAACGGGCATTATTCTCTAGACTGGACAGATTCTCAAATAATGATGCTGTTGTAAATAATAATGCCTTTGGAAAGGTCAGGGACAAATGGAAAGTTGGGAGACCCTCACCAAGAAATCGAGAATTGCTTTTATTACGGGTAGTTAATTATAATAAATTAATTATTATCCATATGACAAAAAATTATCCGCCATTTGGATACGGAAAAAGAGGGAGCAGAACTTTCCCGTCAAGATACGAACAGAATCACGGTAAAGTTCCCTTAAAAATTCTGGATTTTCAAATAACACCGATTAAAAACTTCAGTTTTCCGTTGTTAACCGGAGAAATACGATCAGGATTATTTTTCTCAATTCAGGCATGGCAAATCCGTGAAGTTCAGGGTTTTCCTGTCATTTGACGGAAAAGGCTGGATCAGAAAAATGCTTCCTTAATTCATGAGGAATCACGGAATATGTATGTCTCGCGAATTTCAGGAAATGTTTTATATTGCATGAATGTAACGCTAGTGTGAAAACTTTTGTTGTACACATTTCGTTGGTATCATATAAGGTTTTTTCTTCCACATTATGTAGCTTTCACAAAAGTATCAAATGAAAAATTATGTATTAAACTCTCCGAAGAAAATCTCATCACATCTCTCCCTTGGCTTATAAACCGCGTGTTTTGGATTTCACGGTGAGTTCTCTAAAAAAAAAAATGTCCTTTATTGGAACGTTACCAAAATTTAGGACTTTTATGTAACATCATTTATCTGGGACAGTAAATCAATAAAAAATAGAAAAAAAAAAAAAAAAAGGGTAGAATAAAATGTGAAGTGTCATTGTGACGAGAAAGTGCCATGTAGACTTAGAGACGTACAGAAAGATTTTGCTTCAGGAAATTCTTTTGTCTGCGTATGAAAGTGTTCGTGCGCTCGTGCACACGCTAGCAAATTTCCCTCGCGTGACTATTTATGTAGGCATGTATTCTAAACCTGTGGATTGTACTGAAGTGCATTAGTGCATCGCAATGTTATTTCTTACTTTCTTATGTTTTGACGTAAACGCGACAAGCAGCACTAGGAATTCAAATCAGTTGGGACGTTGCGTGCGTAAGCTTGATATTCACGGGGAGAAAAGTCTTGCGATTCATTTGCAAATGGCTGTATTCTCGCATTTCAGGCCCCCTCCCCGCTTCAGTATCGCTGTCTCGGTGTATGAGGGGAGGGAGAGAGCGAAAACGAGTTTGATTGTCATTTAGTTTCCTTTCTCGCATCGAGTTTTACCGTCGCCCTCTTGAATTGGTTTCAGTCAAACGCATCATTCCGTCGTGCACTTAACAACTGTACTTAACACCCTCAATCGATTTCTTTTTATCGATAGCACAAGCAGACACATCCTTCGCTGCAGCATTTGATTTCGCAGTAAATGTGCTTTTACAGTCATCTGATTATGATGATTAGTTCTGACCGAGACATTTTAGCTATCTAGGCAGCTTTAAAAATAATATAAAGCACACACACACACACTCTCTCTCTCTCAAACACTCACCCGCTCATTGACTCTCTCTCACTTTTCCATATATGTTACAGGTATGAAAAGCCTCACGTAGCAAACATTGACAAGTATGAAGACTAAGCAGTACAACAGAGCTCTCTCTCTCTCTCTCTCTCTCTCTCTCTCTCTCTCTCTCTCTCTCTCTCTCTCTCTCTCACACACACACACACACACCATGAGCAGTAGGAAGCCCGAGCACCACAAACAGTAGGTAGGCCGTGCAAAGGCCGCCCCGGTGGCGCAGTGGTCTAAGCGATAACCTCTGATCATTCGTCCGTAAGGGGTCCGGGTTCCAATCCCGGTGAGGCATGGATGTTGTGTTTGTCTTACGGCACTGACTCTCTCCCTTCCCTGGGACCAGTGACCCTAAATTAGGGACGGGCGACTGCTTATAGCCCATTGAGTTGCTCACGGTGGTCGTTAAACCTCCAATCAAAAAAAAAAAAAAAGGCCGTGCAAAGACACACACACACACACACACACACACACACACACACCCGTTTGCCGCAAGTAGCAAACATTGACAACCATGACCGTGCAACAGAGCGCGCGCGCGCACACACACACTCTCACACACACACTTTTTTTTTCTTTTCCATATGCATTACAGGTATAAAAAGCCGCACGTAGCAAACATTGATAACCATGAACAGTCGGCTATGCAACATAGCTCTCTCTCTGTCTCTCTTTTCCATATGCATTGCAGGTGTAAAACGCCGCACGTAGCAAACATTGACAACCATGAACAGTTGGCCGTGCAACAGCGCTCGGTGACTTTTGACGTGGCACTGTCATAAGATGCAAATTTAGCAGCAAGTCAGTTCAGGAAAATTCTGTCCTGCTGCAGCTGCCTGGTCAACTAACTGTAAATGATCCTTTTGTGAAGTGGAAACTCCTAGAAGCCACAACAGAGCAATCACGGAACTGGTATGCCACGTAAATTGGCACAGCTAGACCGCCGAGTGCGCTGAAGCGGGTGGTACGACAAAATCGCCTGTCCTCGATTGCAACCCTCACCACTAAGTTCCAAAATACCTCTGAAAGCAACGCCAGCAATTTTCGTCGAGAGCTGAAGTGAATGTGTTTCCATGGTTGAACCACACACATGCGTACAAAGATCAGCGTCAAGCGTCAGTTGTAGTGCAGTAAAGCTCGGCGTCATTGGACTCTGGAGAAGTGAAAAGCGCGTTCTCTGGAGTCCGACGGACGAGTCTGGGTGTAGAGGATGCTAAATGAACGCAACCTGACCGACTGTGAAGTTTGGTAGGGAGGGCATCATACTGTGGGGCTGTTTTTTAAGGACTGGACTATTTCCAGTTGCCGGAAATTTTAACGCTGCTGCCTACATGGCATTCTCGACAATTCTGTGCACGCATCGTACGGCAACAGGTCGGGGAAAGCCATTTCCTTTACCAACAGATAGTGCCACTAGTCCACTACGCTAGGTCCGTGCAGGAATGGATTGATGAGATGGGTGTGGATGGAAGAACTTGACTGGCCTGCACAGAGTTCCAATCTTAACACCTCGTTGAACACCTTTGGAGTGAATTGGAACGCGAACTGCGAAACAGGCTGAACCGCCTGTGACATCGGTGACCGACATCACTAACGCTCTTGTGGCAAAATTAAAGGCGGCAAATCTCGCATCAAGATACCAAATTCTGGTGGAAAGCCTTCCCAAAAGAGTGGTGACTATGACATCCACGTACTCGCTGATGAAAAACGCTCTGGAAGAACAGCTAAAGTTGACGACGACCAAATGCAGGCATAAATCGAAAGCAACCCACTCAGCACGATCCCTGATCGGGATACTGAAGACAGCCATCTCCGATACCGAGGACAGCCATCTCTGCTGTGGCATTGCATCTGGCAAAGCCTGGATATGTGAATAGCCTTATTGTTTTAAGTGCCGCACGATTTGAGTGAGAGAAATGTTCTCGATTTTATATTAGTTTGCGATTCAGTGCTCAAATGGAATTTGAACGACCTTTTTGTGAAACGAATGGTGACCCATGATGAGATATGGATTCGTGTGCTCTAACGTAGAGCGGAAGAGATCATTCAGCAAGCGAGATAAGCGGCCATTAACTATTCCAAAGGCCGGGCTGCGTTCTAAAAAGGTAAGGTTGCTCTGTGTGTGGTTGGACTGAAACGTACTGTTTTTTTACATGCTACAGCCTACCCGTAGCGTCGCGCTCGCTCAACTACCAAACCGACTAAATATCCGCCGTGCCTTGGGGAACACGTTAATGGATGCCCCGGGGTATTGGAACCCCATTACAAATAAGGTCATTGGTTTCTACTGACTTTCTTTCATGTGCTTTTCCTATCGGACACACTAGCTCAAATCTCCTACTTCCTTGTGCTGTTTAAGACCTCAACATCATTCATTCATTCATTCTCAGAAAGTTGATCAAAGGTCGTCATCTTCGTAAATATCCGTATTTGACAGTTCACAAATTGAATAGAAGTAATTTATTTTATGTTTCAGTTCGAACTCCTATGTTTGCGTGAGGCGTTCATTATATTTCAGACGAATCTCAGTTATCTTACTGATCATTTCACGTAGCACCAGAGAGAGAGAGAGAGAGAGAGCAATAGTGGATATATACGGTACCGAGCTATAGCTTACAATTAAAGCTCTACGAGACCCGCCATCTTGTATTGTGCCTTCTCTTGTTAACCAACGGGCAAGCGTATTTCACAAATTGCTCGGTCAATTTTGCACATTTTGGAACACCGTTTGTGGCTAACGCAAGATATATGATAAATAAAGAGTTCCCTGGATTCAGATTTTCATTTTGGACCCTTTAAGTATGTTTTATTAATTAATAAAACTATGGAAGATGCCTTGGTACGACTTTCGCTGCAGATAAAAAATGAAGTGAAATGTCAATAAAAATTCTGAAACCAGAGAACTCTTTATTTATCATATATCTTGCGTTAGCCACAAACGGTGTTCCGAAATGTGCAAAATTGCCCGAGCAATTTGTGAAATACGCTTGCCCGTTGGTTAACAAGAGAAGGCAGCAATACAAGATGGCGGGTCTCGTATAGCCTTAAGTGGTGTAATTAAGTTCATTCCTCGAATTTACTTACTGAGGGTAGCAAGACCCCACATTCAGGACTGGTTGGTGCGTCCGCGCGGCAATCATACGCGAGCAACCGAGTAGCGCTTATATGTCGTGTATACGTCAGTCGTAACGTCCTTATACAGTTAACAGAGAACCTCTCAAAAACACCAACGTAAAAAACAAAAATAGCATGCATTGAAAGTGCATAAACACACTATAACGAAGTAAATTTCTTCGTCATTTTTTGTCAAACGCCAGGCATCGAACCCGGGTCCCCTCATTCCTGTTTGTGGCGAGAGTAAAAGGAATTACTGCGGTTCAGAAGTTACGATAATCCATTAGTTCCAGGATGGAGACTAATCGCGAGCAAATAAGTCTGTTACTCCTTTCCCTTGGGGCCCGTGACGTAATCCTTTCTAAAAAGTTTCGTATATCAACAGTCAGCTCCACGTACGAGATCTGCTGCAGCTTTTTAGTTTACACATCTTTCGACATGCCACCATGGTGGCGCGTAGGTATAAGCGCAAGCTTCTGACCGTTCGTCTGAGAGTGCCTGGGATCGAGTCCCAGTTGAGGCTGGGTGGCGTGTTCGTCTTACGGCATGGATCTCTCCCTTCCCTGGAATCGATGTCCCCAAATTAGGGATGGGCGACTGCTTATACACCAATGAGTCATTACATTATGACCACCTAGTTAATAAGCCCCTTTAACCCGCAAAACAGCGGCCACTCGGCGAGGCATTGATTCGATGAGATAGCGATAGGTATCCTGGAGTATCTGGTACCATAATGTCAAGAGTAGGTCCTCCAGTTTCCGTACATTTTAGTTTGGTGGTGATTTAGCGAGAACCTGCTTTTCCAAGTCTAACCACGGAGGTTCGATTAGGTTTATGTTAGGTGAATTTGGAGGCCAGGAATTAACAGAAAGTCACCAGCATGTTCCTCGAACCACTCCTTGACGATTCTGGCACTGTGGCGCATTATCCTGTTGGTAATGGCTATCACCAGCACGGACACACAGTTACCATGAATGGGTGAACTTGGTCTGCAACGATGTTCAGATACCTGACAGCTGTCAGGGATGGTGCTATTGGAACAATGGGGCCTAAAGTGTCTCAAGAAAACATCGCCTGCCGCCCCGGTGGCGCAGTGGTCTAAGGCGCTGGCCTCTGATCATTCGTCCATAAGGGGTCGGGGTTCGAATCCCGTTCAGGCATGGATGTTGTGTTTGTCTTACGGCACTGGCTCTCTCCCTTCCCTGGAACAAGTGACCCTAAATTAGGAACGGGCGACTGCTTATAGCCCATTGAGTTGCTCACTGTGGTCGTTAAACCTCCAAACAAAAAAACAAAAAGCATCGCTCACAGCATAACACAGCCGCCGCCGGCCTGTTTCCCCCAATAGTGCATCCAGGTGGCATAACTTTTAGTTGGTAATGGACGTATTCGCGCTCGACCGTCTACGTGATGCATCAGGACCGATTTAATGCGTTGTTGGCGATGCCGTGCAGTGAGCACGGGGACCCGGCTGGGTCTTCGAATACGCAGACTCATGCGCAGAAGGCTGCGATGAACGGTGTGCTGCGATACATTGTCCTGATCACTGCTGTTGTAGCCGCAGGTGATTTGTCGCACTGTGGCCATGCGGTCGCTGTGAACAATGCGCAACAGTATCCGCTCCCCTTCTGGCAACAATGAGCTGCGGACAACATACGGCTGGAGGAGTGTTTGTCGATTGGCTATCTGTGCACCACTTTCGATATGTACTAACTGCAGCGGCACGTGAACAAGCCGCGCCGTTTCCGAGATCGTAGTTCCGAGGAGCCGCGCTATCACAATTTGTCCTTTATCAAACTCCGATAAATCGGCACCTTTTCTCATTCTGACTCCGAATACTCTACTGACCGAAACCCGGTCCTCGGGTTGTATTTATATTGCTCTGTGAACTTCACCTGTGCCACCGTTCGGTCTCCAGGCGCGCTCATTTCTCTAGTCTGGGAGTGGCCATAATGGAATGGCTCATCGGAATATATAGCCCATTGAGTTGCGCACGGAGGTCGTTGAACCCGAAACTAAACCAAAAGTTTTGCTACTCAATGATCTATTCCACTAAAGGTTACATTTCTTGTGGTTGCATATATGCTGTACGTTTTTTAGCACATTTAAGACTATAAAGGTAAGCATTCCCTTCAGTTTTAAAATTCCCTGAAGAAACATAACACAGGTGGAAATCCAATTTCTGAGCTCTTCCCAAGAAGAATATTGATACAGTTTTTCTCTAAAATACGCGCTCGTCGTAAAAGCGATATTGATGCAGTTCTTCTTTAAAATACGCAGTCTTCGTGAAAAAAAAAATATATATATATTGATACAATTCCTTTCTTGCTTGATAGATATGAGGTAAACTATAGTGTTTGCCGCGATACAGTTGAGAAAACACAAATGCTGCTTCTTTAAATTACGGCCTTTGTTTATCCAAACTACTTGTGCGAGTCGTATCTTTAGCGGGATTGCGTTTTACTCCAGACTGGGATTCACGAACTTAGTGGATTCGTGATCGAAGAAATAAGCACGACTGTATCCTACAATAGGGTTTTGAAAGCAGTCCGACAATGGAAACATGTCATCAAGTCGAGATAAACAACAGCAATAAACAGAAATGCGCTGACCCTTCGTCATCCAGCGCGAGCGGGCGTGATGGCGTTACTGCTTGCTGTGCCAGCAGAGATTGTTTCTTGTTTTCGTGAGTATTGCACAGTGTCTGGGAATTCCGTGGTGCTCAATTTGCATGCCCACCTGGTGTAGCAGCGGCCTTTCGTGTGTATCCAGAAGGAACGGCGAGGGAGCTTTTATCCTGATGATCATTTATTCCTTCGAAGTAAAACCCCATTCCCCCGTCTCTTTATTGCAGAGAGAAGAAAAACAGCTAGCTTGCCGTTCCTTGTGTTTGGAAGCTCCCTTTCCGCATATAGGCTCAGATACGAATCATTGAACCCCACTCTGCACTTACCATGATAGTTCCCTACTGTTAACATGCTTCTTTAGTGCGCAGCATGCTCCTTTACTGCGACTTCAGTCATTTCATCCACGCCGACTCCCTCTTTTGCGCCTCTTGTTCTTCGTAACTCCGTCTGAGGTTGTTCGTGCAGCATTGACTTCATTTTAGAAACAGTCTCACGCTGACGTACCATTTCAGATCTATCCGAACTAGGGAAAACACCCTTACATCATTTTTTATCCTTCTTGGAATTGCTTATGTGCATCGTATATCAGAGTTTTGAGTTTCTCGTGAATCAACGGTTTGCGAAAATTAGACATTTTATTTAAAAGATTTTTTTTTCTTTCAGCACACAAATACTTTTTTCCAACCATTTTAATATGTGGAAGAGATTCTGAGTAAAGGAAGCGGGGATGTGAAATAAGCGAATATAAATGCAGATGGGAAAATCACGAGCCACTTTCCTGATTCCTTTCGTGAATTAACGAAGCATATTTCTGATACAACCTTTTCCGTGAAATGACGGAAAGAAACCCGAATTTCACAGATTTTTGGAACCACAGGAAAATTCTAAATTTTCAGAAAACTTCCCGTAATTCCTTTCTTATGTTAACGGTAAATTGCCGTTTTTAAGATGTGTTAATGGAAAATTCTGAATTTTCAGAAACCTTTCCGTAATTCTTTTCTTATATTGTTGGTAAATTGCCGTTTTTAAGATGTGTTAATGGAAAATTCTGAATTTTCAGAGACGTTTCCGTAATTCCTTTCTTATATTAACGGTAAATTGCCGGTTTTAAGATGTGTTAATGGAAAATTCTGAATTTTCAGAAACCTTTCCGTAATTCCTTTCTTATATTATTGGTAAATTGCCGTTTTTAAGATGTTTAATGGAAAATGCAGAAACCTTTCCGCAATTCCTTTCTTATATTAACGATAAAATGCCGTTCTCACTTTTTCGGCATCCGTATAACAAGAAATTACCGGCAATGGGAGCGATCAATAGCTACTCTTGTGTATGATATTTGTAACTTTTTATATGACGACAAATTTCCGGTAATGGGAGCGATTCTTGAGAATACTCGAGGTCTGATTAACTGTTTAACTTCAATAGTCTGTCGAAGGATTTGATTTTGAAGTTGTGCTGCGAGATCGGATATTGTGGATAATATATCGCATGGATTTTGGTTATTGTGGCACAAGGTATTTCTTATCCTCGCTCTCATATTGTGCACCAGCTGTTATACACTATATTGACAAAAATCACCGGACACGCCTTCAAAAGAAAATGAACGGATCCGCTGCGTTGTTAAGATGTGCGGAACCTCTCTTGAGCGGTTTGGTTGCTCAACCACGTGCTTTAGCTGAATTTTTCTGTTGATTTGTTCAAGCCTTCTCACAACTTATGAATTTTTTGAAATCGTTTTTTGTGACAGATGACGAGTATGGGTTGGGCCAGGAAAGTTATAGATGCATGCAAAAACTTTAGCTAAATTATTTTTCCCGCACCATTGAGGGCGGTTAAGTTAATTAAAAATTATTGTGGGATTTATACTTGCATCTATGGCTTTGCGGAAACCCATTTCCAACTAGGTCTTTGTGGAAGTGAGAAAATGCAGAGTTTTGCTGGTCCTTGATAAAGCCAAGGCTCGGCATTCTCGACACTTTCTACATTCAGGTTGCTATTACTTTATCTTCTTTTTTACTCATACTTGTTGGTTTTAGAGTTTTTCTTTGTTGTTTTAGTACCTGTTAAAATTTTTTTTTGCTACTGTCTCTTCTTAATAGTATGTGAATTTTGAATATTCATAACTGCTGCGTTGCGCGTCATGATCTTCAGGTTGTTTTTTTAAGCAAATTTGGTTTTAATTCTTAGGTGTAAAATTTTGTCTTTGACTCTGCTCTTAGGTATATATATATATCGTGGAATTAGAGTTACCATGGACATTATTCAGATTTGCGAGTCTTTCTGGCTTAGTGACTATGATGCGCGTTATCTGTTGAACCAATCCAAACGGCATGGGTTCAATCCCTACCCTCTGCTAAAGATTTATCTGGTGTGAGGGCTGAAAAATTCAAGCTCTTCGATTTTGCGAAATTATACGAAAAAACCTGTAACGGATTTTTCTGAAATAAACGGAATTTCTGACTACGAAAAGTCAGTGAAAATACCGAAGTTCAGACAAACGAGGACTTTTAGAAACTGAAATTTCACGGACACTTACCGGCAACTTCGCTGCACGCTATTTTCAGAAATTCTCCGTGAATCCACACCACTTATTTTTAGAATGTACGAGATATGTATTTTTTTTTTTGTCTAAATTTCTCTATCGTAACTTGTTATTAAATAATTTGCGAGCGATTGCGTATGCGAACATTTTACGATATCAAGCTCAATCATCTCTTAGATTCCTCTATACTTCGCGGTGGAGTGGGAGGGGGGGGGATTGAGTGGACACTGTAGATAATTGGCAGCACCTTGACCAAAATTCCGAAATGATGGAAGTTCTGTTCGATTTAAATACATCAGCCAAGTTCCGAAAGAGGTATACAGAATTAGCTAAATTACCTAAGGGATTCCTTAATGCTTCCCAGATGCTCAAGAAACATCCCGGTGGCTCAGTTGTCTAAGCGCTGGCTTCTGAGAATTTGTCTGAGATCGGTCCGGGTTCGAATCCCGGTGAGGCGTGGATGTTGTGTTTGTCTTTCGGTAGTGGCTCTCTCCTTTTCCTGGAACTAATGGTGGACGGGCGACTGTTTATACAGCCTGTCGAATCGCTCATTGTGATCGTTAAACTCCCAAATAAATAAATACTCGTAAATAAATAAATAAAAAAGGTTATGAACTGGTGTTCTAGAGCGAAGCCCTTGATCGTGCTTGTCAAAAATTAACATGTCAGCCACTGGGTGAACGTATCAGCCGGAATTTAAGTAAAGCTTCTACTACTTGCTTCTGCCGATGTTCAACGAAATGGACTGTCGGAGAGTGTCGTATATTTCTGGAACGACATGGCCAAAAAATATAAAAATTCTGTATTAAGAATCTGCTGCCAAAGATAAAGCTATGAATCTCTCAAGTTATTGTAATATGAAGTATTCATTGTTTCATTCATTGTAAATAAGTATCGTTTGAATCAGTCACCATAAAAGCAATGAAAATTCGTGCACTCTGCAGATTGTACTAACTGCGGCAATATAGATTATTCAAATTACGTACGATTTGTTTCTCAGGCAGCTGCGTAACTTAACTGGTTACCTGCAGTATAGGGAGCATTGATGGAGCTCAGAGTGCAGCAATAATACTTAACGGAAGGAATCTTGTGAAAGTGGAGGTCTCTATTGTATTGATCATTCCACACTCACATCGGTGTTGCCGAGTAAGTATGTAACGTACCAGGAGATGTGACGTACCTGCCAGAAGGACGCACACGACATAAAGGCAAATAGGAATCAGAATAATCGTCTGCGTAGCTCAGTTGGTAGAGCGACTTGTTCCGGAATAAGCGGCCTCGGGTTCGAATCCCGGCGTAGACCAAAAATGACGGAGAAATTCACTTCGTTATAATTGGCGCCCGAACTATCCGGATGACCCGACCGTTCACAATCTCGCAATGGTGTGATGTTATTTCCACACCGCGAGATAGGAAAAATAAGAGCAGCACTTCGAAAAAAAAATAATAATAAGGGGGAGATGATGTAACGTACCAGGAGATGTGACGTACCTGCCAGAAGGACGCACACGACATAAAGGCAAATAGGAATCAGAATAAAATGTCCGCGTAGCTTAATTGGTAGAGCAACTTGTTCCGGAATGAGGGGACCCGGGTTCGAATCCTGGCGCGGATAAAAATGACGGAGAAATTCACTTCGTTATAAGTATCATAATACACTTCCTTTTATGTGTGTTTGAGTGATTCAGCTTTTGTTTTTACTTTTTCACACCGACTTATGAAAAGAAAGGAAAAACATTTTTAGCTACTCACCGTAACCGTTTAGCTTTCCGCAATAACTTCTGAATCCGAGAAAACCTTCTTCGTATGTACTTGCACTTCATGCAATATAATATGTGATTGCTGTGTTAAACGGCAGCTGAATGGGAAGTACAAGAATGAGTGCATTGAGTTACTATTCTGGTCCCGACCAAGATGCGTTTGTAATGGTAGTCCAAGATGGTTGGCGACGAGTGCAGAAGTGCTGGACTTTTTCAAAAGTTATTCCTGCGCCGTCTGAGAGAAATCGATGTACCGTGCTAGTCACGAACTTAATTGCTCACAGCCGACACACTTCACCGAGAAGTTTTGTTCCACCGATTTTGATAGATATTTTCTCGTGCCTTACGAAATTTCCATTTTAGATGGCTCTATGTCGTGCTTGTGAGAAATCCATAGGATACTTTTTAATTGAACACTGCAGAGCTCTGAGTCCTAAAGAGAAATGCTATTCGAGAGAAATAGAAGCTTGGAAAAATTAAAAATAAACAGCTTGTGGTGTGGCTGAATGTGATAGATGATCACTGCATAGTTTTTGTTTTTTGGCTGGTCTGCGTAATGTGTGAAGGTTCAAAATGTTCTTTTGTCAGTTCTAGTCTTAAATTCCATGAGCTCTTTGTCAGTTCTAGTCTTAAATTCCTTCTACTTTGCATGGTATCAGTTGATTCGGTTTTCCCTCTGTGAGGGGATCTAATTTTGTGCATGGTAAATCTTGATTTGACGATTGTGCAGGGGGATTTTCCGAAATGAAGTAGCCAACGATCTCGTGGTTTTTAAATGAGAATAACATTCTTTGTCGCCAAAATTACGTACATCTCGAAGGCTCCTGCAGTCATTCAAAGAACTATGTTTACGGTACATATTGTTGTGGGAGGGAGGGGGTAGGGGATCAGCAGTGACGTCAGAATATTCGTTGTTCCTGCATCAGAATTGCGTAGTTATGTAGATTATTGTTGAAGGAACGGCCCTTAATATAGCTCCACAGATTTAAAATGATAACAATAATAATAATGAAAAAAAAAAAAGACAAACGAGAATTACAACATACACTCCGTTATTTATTCGTGTAAACATTTTATTTTATTCCACCAAGATTTTCGCTCGTCTCGGACGATTTTTTCAAGGTGCGTTAAAAACAAACAAGCACTAATATACAGAATTAGATCCAAAATAACAATGCGCTTGATGTCACATTTTATACGCGTTCTCCACACTATTTTCATACTCGCCTTCACGAGCCTATCACATACATTTTGTTTTACATATCAGCAGTCCTTTATGAAACTTTTCCACATCTGCGGGATCTCATATGAAATGTTTTCATTATAAGCAACCACCCTTGTTATTATTTTCATGGACTCCCTAATTGATGATTCCTTTGGGGTCGTACATCTCGCTGTGCATTTTGTCACTCCGGCTTTGCCGTGTTGTTAATTACTTCTCTGGCTAGTGCTGTAGCCGGATTTCCGTCTCTTACCGTTTTATCGTGTTCTTTTTCTCTGGTACCTATTGATCTCTTGGTTAGTCCAACATACACTTTTTCTGTTCCGTCTTCATATCGCAGTGGTATACTATATACACCTGCTCTTTCCATTTCATCTGAATTTTTATAACCTGTTAATGTTCTACCAATAGATTGTGGTGTTCTGATTCCTACGTCACACCCATGGTTACGCAACAGGTTTTTAAAATAAAATGTGAACCTCGGGATATAAGGTATCACACCTACAAATTTGAGATTGCTTTCTCTTCTTGCTCTCCTGTTCTTAGTTACTGAGCGTCTTACCTGTCTTAACATATTATTCATTGTTCTGTGGCTATATCCTGCTTGCACGCCTTTTTGCATTACGTCAAATATCTCCTCTTCCCATGCCGACTTGTATGAGCAAAAACGAGAATGTTGGGTCTATATATAAAAAAGTCACATGCTTTATGCAGAGTTGTTAGTAAAATTGATTTTAAATTCTGAGCAGTATTTACTAGACGAAAAGAGTGAAAATTTCAAGCATTTTAAATGTGGAATAAAGAATTTCTCTTTATTGAGGACCGGGAGTGAATTTTTTTGCTCCCTTTTTAACACGTCTTTTGTAAAAGAAAGTAGTGTGTGAAATGAACCTTTATGACAAAATATTAAAATATTGAACCTCATAAAAACAAGAGACTAATTAAAGAAACTTTTTATATCTAGAAAAACAGTTCCATTAATGAACCTTCAAAAATTACAAATAGCATTTTTTTCATCGAGTCAAAAATAGTAGACTTGCAAAATACAGAAGGAAAAGATTTTGATTTAATAACTGGCAACTGCAAAAGGAACCTGGCAAAAAAATTTCAATTCTTTCTGTTCTTTCTGTGTAAACGAAACTTTTGATACGGCTCCTATACATTGAGAACAGTAAAAACAAAAGAACTCCTAAGATGTGAAAAATAATTGAAAGTTATTTAAGTTAGAATAGAATTAAATATATTAATCTGAGTAAAGACTTGAGTGTTTTAGATCAGATCATATGTAGAGGATTTTAGGAAGGTAGTGTCTGACCCCAGGTCTTAAAAACAACCCTTAGAAATAGGAAGCTAGAAGATTTGGGCTAGAGTGCCCGATAGGAAAGTGACACGGAAGCGAAGTGGAAAGGGGGAGAAAGACGCCCTTATTTATTACCGGGGGCCAGTGCCCGGGGTCCGACGGCTTAAAGTGCCCATCCGACGCACGGCGGATATTTAGTGGTTCGAGCGTTCATACCTGCCTGGGATCGAACCTGAGGTCTTCTCCGTGGCAGTCACGAACGTTGACCACTAGGCCACCCGCGGCCCTTGGGTGTTTTTTAAATGCTGTGAATAACACTTTTTTTTTTTTTAATTTTTTTATTGTAAAACCTAAAACCATCTGCAAAATCTGCTAATAATTTGGAAACTATCCGCGTACGGCGTACCCGTGTACGCCTACATTTCTACATTTTGGTACTCTGCATGTGGCGAAATTTTCATTCTATCACCCCCCCCCCCCTGGTGTGAGTTGGTGTGATCAAAATTTTCATTCTTTTGGACCCTCTCTTTCCAAATGAGCAGATTTTATCGCATTTCTTTGTCGTACGGGGAAATCTTTCATGCCGCCCCGGTGGCGCAGTGGTCTAAGCGATGGCTTCTGATCATTCGTCTGAAAGGGGTCAGGGTTTGAATCCCGGTGAGGCATGGATGTTGTGTTTGTCTTACGGCACCGGCTCTCTCCCTTCCCTGGAACCAGTGACCCTAAATTAGGGACGGGCGACTGCTTATAGCCCATTGAGTTGCTCACGGTGGTCGTTAAACCTCCAATCAAAAAAAAAATTCTTTCATAAAGTAATATCCTTTCGAGTAAGTGGAAATTCTATATGAAGTGATATTCTTTCCCATATGGGGAAATCCTGTGTAAAGTTTATATCCATTCCGTAGTATGTAGGAATGATATCTAAGGTGATATCCTTCCACGTAAGTGGTAATCTTTTGTAAAGTGATATCCATTCCCGTACGATGAATTCTTTCTAAAGTGATATATTTTCTCGTAAGTGGGGATTCTTTGTAAAGTGAGCCCGTGTTCCATAAGTCGAAACTATTTGTTATAACCGATATCGTTTCCCGTTTACAAGTGAAAAATCCCGTAAAACAAATCGTCAGCATATTCTGTGGATAATGTAATTAGTAATATCACGTTGAGTGTGGAATAGCAGCCTCGCTGATGGATACAACGTATCCAATAATCTCGCACGCATGTGGTTTTCGTTTCAGCGGTATTTTATGGAGCTTATGTGATACAGTACAGAATGTTCAAATACGTTACATGTGAATGTTGAAATCTCACTTTTATGTCAAGACCTTTCACTTCTTTGATGTTTTGCTCCATAAGTCACGATTCAAGTCCAACGTTTTCATTAGCTTCATGCCTCAGGATGAAAACCATCTTCACGAATGTATGGTGATGTAATAAACCTAAATGCTCCAAATTTTTAGTATCGCCCCGAGAATTTATCGACAAAGATATCCATGAATTGCTTTTGCCTTAATGAGTAATAGATCCCTCCATTTTTTACCAGATTATAAAACGTCCGTGAAGCATCCAGAGATCCCTGTCCTTTTCTCGCGTGGATTAGTTACTTGTTTTTTATTCCCTCTCTGTCTTGATGGTCTTTTACTTTTTATGAGTTACGTTCTTTAAATAATGAACAACATATGATTAATCTTTTTTTTTTATGTTATTATTTTCTTCAGTAACAAGTTGATAATGAGTTGCAAATGTTCGTTAATATGATTCTTCAACACATGTCTCCCATTCGTGCCATTCTTTTGGCAGTTTAATCTGGGACTCTGTGCCAGCAAAATTGGCATGGTGCCGTTGTTAGAAAAGTAATTTTGAGATAATAAAATTGCATAATCAGTGTAGTTATATATAATACCTATAATGTACGAGAAATGTTATCGTTCGTTTTAGATCATCAGGAGGCAGAACATGCACAATATCCTGATGAGCAAACAAAAAGCAGAATGATCGTGGAAAAAGGAAAATTATTGGATGAACCCTCTGATAGGTCAGATGACGATGTATACGAAGCGGCTAGGACAGGAATACGAGTTATATACGGGTAGAACCGATGGCACCCAAGAACCAAAACTTAGATTGTGCACAGCTTAAGGCGGCAAAAACACACGCATTAGAGCGCGCGCGCACACAACACACACACGCACACACACGGTGTCTCTCTCTCTGTTGCTGGAGTGTTACGTTTGAATGTCATGCGAGAAACTGGGGCAGGTTTGGTGGCCGAGGCGAAGTGTAGTGTAGAGTGAAACTCTTCAGCGCCTTCCTGAAATCTTGACCGTGAGAGGATCAGAACTGCAGCTCTGAGGGTTTTTTTTCTCGTTTTCAGCTTTTCGTTTATCAAAAATAGTCATAGATAAAACTTTACGGTTTTATTTAAATGAGAAATAAGGCACTTTCACTATTTAAAGGATACGCAAATGGAACGTATTTCACAGAAATGTTACTCAAGAGTGGCGACTGTCTGTGGCCAAAACCGTGACCCCAGGTGGTCAACGCGTAATCTCTCCACCCAGGCGTGACACTCAAAAGTGTGTGTGTGTGGAGGGGGGGGGGGGTCGTACCATTTCACTTGTGAGACATTCATCAGTTTTCCCACGTTACCATTATGTCAGCAATGGCGTGTTCAAAGTGTTCCGTATAGAACATTATTGCTGTGGTAGCATACTGCATCAAGACAATTATCCAGAAAGATGAACCGTTACAGATGCGAAAAGGGGAAGTTAAACACCAAATTAAAAAGAATGTACTGTTGAATTATATTTTCGACTCCTATTTAACGGCCCCAAAGATCATAATGGTTCGAAGGAAAGAGAGACCTGTGACGTAAGAAAAAAGAACCACAAATCCATGTCTTACCCTGGCCTCAAACGAAGCTAACCCAGTGGCGCAATGGTCTAAGCGCAGTTTTCTGACCGTTTGTTCAAGTGGGCGCGGATGAGGCATATGTGGTGTGATTGCTGTACAGCTTTGTGTCCCTGGCTTGGAAGCAGTGGCTCTATAAATTAGGGACAGGTGGCTACTTATGACCCTTAGACGCGATCATTGGTTAACGGCCATGTTGCACATAGTTGTTGACCGCCATTTCCCCATGAAGAAGTAGAAAGAGAAATTCAAACCAAGCCCACTAGGATGAAAAGCCTGGAACTCATATCACCCTCATATCCAGGAACACTATTAGTTAACCTAGTGGCTTTGTATGTATGCCGTGACGTCCCGTTGGCCGCTGGCTTCTGACCATTTGTCCGGTTTCGAGCCCTGGTTGAGGCATGGGGAAATATGTTTGTCTGATGCCACCGGCTCTGCACCTTCTTTCGAACCAGTGACCCTAAATTTGAGATTGGCGACTGCTTATTGTCCTGAGTTGCTCAGGGTGATTGTTAAACCCCCAAACAAACCAAAGTTCCGAATTTGACCGTTCGTTCAAGTGGGCGCTGATTCAAGCCCCCGGGTGAGACAGACATAGTAATCTAGATAAGGCTGAATACCCCAGTTAGTGTCATTCAGTGTTACTCTCTTCTTTTGGGGAAAAAAAAATGAGTTGTTATGAATTTCTTAAGCTTGTACTGATTACTTAATTTTTTTGTCATCGACTGACATGCCTGTATTTGAAGCCCCAGGTTATTCTGTCGGAACAAACCCGACAAACACATTTAAGAACGTGAAATCACGGTGGAAAGTAATTGTACACCCCCTCCCCCCGAAGTCGATGAAAGTTATAATATGGACACAAGTCCGTCTCGCAACGATATGTTCATGGTATCGATCAGATTAGGTCCAAAACAGAGCTTTTAAAAATGTGGATTCGCGGTCACAAGTTTTAATGTTCTTCTTAAGCGAGAGGAATTTAACTGGCACAGTATGAAGACTAGATCTACAGGAAGAAGCCTATCAACAAAAAATAGCAAAATTAGCATTTCGTCTCAGAGGCAGACTGAAACACATGTTATGGAAGATTGCAACATTGCAGCGAAATATCAATGATTTAATACAGAAACTGCGTTATTTTCGCCACAGAAAATTTAATTTTCCCTCACAAGTGTTGTATTATTAAATCGTAAATACTTATTAAATCAGAGAACAAATAAAAGAGTTAAAAACTTTGAATATTATTTCCTTCGATTTGTAATAGATGTTGTAACGTTGCTTTAATTCAGCGTGGAAGTGGAGCATGAGTTTACTGAAGTCTGTTACGTCAATCTGTCTCTTTAAAATTGCTTCAGTCCGATGACAGGTCGGTTGATGCACATTCATTGCTTACTGTTGGCCTCGTGATGATTTCGATAGCTCCTTTAGTGGTGAATATGGCATAAACATTTTTTATGTATCATTCTATCTCGGGTGCTTACATTAAGCAAAGACATCTCAAGACAAGACCGTGGATAGCTCTATGGTGCTTCTTTAGTTTGATGTGTTTGGATCTTTTGGTCTTTCCTTTGTGAAACCTTACTGTTTCATTCTGGTACTTCACGGGAACTACGTACACCCTTGTGCAACAGTTAGTATCGTAAATTATCTGTTGTTTGTGCGCTAATGGATCATGGAGATCTTTTTTCAACATCGTTATCTATTTTTCGAAGCATGTTCTTTGTGGTAGCAGGAATCGTGCAACAATTCTTCACGGCCCACCAGGTGTAACTGCTGTCGTGGCCCGCTTGTTCTCCCGGTATGTCGCCCATCGAACACGTCTGGTCGCTGATCGGTAACCGAGTGGCCCGGCAAGCGCCACCCGCGGCTACGCCTGATCAACTGTGGCAACGTGTGGAAGCAGCCTAGACCGACATACCCCAAGCTCACATCCAAAGCCTCTTTCGTTCGATGCCGCGGCGTGTAGCGGCCGTTATTGCCAGCCATGGGGGCCACACGAACTATTGATGTCTGCGTGTTCCGCAAGTCGCACGGGCCTGTAAGCTCAATCGTTTCATCTTTGTATCTGTTGTTATGTGTTCAGTAAATCTTGCTTTGCTATCTCGTGTCCTTCTTGGTGTTGCATTTTAGGTGGCCAGCAGTGTAATTTGTAGTTTAGATGTTTTACGTAACCCTTCCGTATCAATTCATGAAGCAAAGGAATGCGTTAATAAAGCCTTGCATGATTCTAACCAATTTTCAAATGAAGCTTTGATGAACGTCTGAAGTTCACTGAATCTAATAACGGATGCATCTTCAGATACGTGAAATCCGTATGTACGAAGAATAGTGGAATAGTCTGGCAATATCCCCTTTCAAGTGTGTTTTCTGATGATACTATCCCTTTCTGAAGGACGGCCGCATCAGAAAGCAATATCTTCGATGGAACTTCTCAAAATATATCTGAGCTTTGTAAATGATGTCTTTTCTTTTTGGTCCCATTTTGAGCAACTCCTAGAAATTTTTCTCGCTAGAATAAACGCTGTTAAAAGCGCCTTTAAGTTCTGTAGAGAACTAGAAAAAAAAAAAAATGGTTCTTTGTCATTTTAAGACGCAGTGATATCTAAACCGAGCAGCAGTCATATACGCGCTGAAATATACTGCAAGCTTACAGTTGTATAAAATTTTATGGGCTCAAATTCGTTCAGTCCCAAGGAGAAGAATACCTCAATTTTCAGAGGTGTGCTGTGAAGAGCAAACACGATTTACTTCAAAGTCAGAAAAATAAAGATAGAGGTTACAAGAGTAATAGCACAACGAATGTCGACGGAATATACCCAGCAAAAACAGTCTTGTTGGTCCAGCACTATGTTGCCGCTGCCGAATCATCAATAAAATGTCCCGGCGGCCAACAGAAGGGCCAGCAGTTCACGCCAGCAGCTGGCCAACAGTTGGCACCCCCATCAGTTGTCATATGCCACAATAGGGCCATCAGTTATCTATCACAGGCAGGAGCTGCCACAAGTGGCCCTGCAAGCACGTGTCATAAATGATGGCTAGCCTAATGTTGTCCGCTAGTTTCCCGGCAGTGGCAGCCAGCAATAACGTGACGTAACTAATGGCTTGCCGAATCTTTTCCGCCAATTTCCCAGTAGTAGCCATAAAAATATATATATATATATATATATATATATATATATATTCTATAAAAAAGATACCTAAGCAAAAAAATAGCTGGTCCTTGATAAAGCCAAGGCTCAGTATTCTCGACACCTTCTACATTCAGTTGTTTTATTTTATTTTTTTATCTTTTTTTCCTTTTGATCACACAGGTAGATACATAACCTCTTCTATGTTGTACTAGGTGTGAGTCAAAATTATATATGTATTTTTTTGCTTAGGTATCTTCTTTATAGAATGTGAATTCTGAATTTTCAAAACTGCTGCGTTGCGCGTTTTGATTTTCAGGTTATTTTGCACCCTTCGTTTTAAATTCTAAAATTTTTTCCTTAGTCTTCAGTTTTGCTCTTTAGTATATATATATATATATATATATCAAGGATAACCGCAGTTTCCAAAAGTTACAACTTTTTTTTTCTCCCTTACAAAACTTTTGAACTATAGCACTGCGCTGGGGAAATTTTCTCAAAAGACCGAGAAAACGCCCGTTTGGATCTGGTTGGAAACGAACCAAGGACTGTTTATGTGGGAAGCGCGCGCTCTACCAACTGGACTGATTTGGAAAGCACGAGCATGCCTTTGAAGCTGACTCTCTTTTCTGCGGAATGTGTAACGAATGGTTCTCTATTTAATTTTACAATATTGCGAGGTATTTTTCATAAATGTCAGTTTCATATAATATATAAATTTTTTTTTTCAACGTACGATTTTTTTTTTTAACCTTAATGGAACTTCCCTTTTTCAACGTGTGTGTCAACTTAAAGGCGCTTTCCAAAGTTTTTAGCTGTCCTTGTCGCCTTGAAAGGCGATTGTTGAATTAATATATTTATCGGTTCATGCCCACATTGTGTTACCTTTTTAACGTTGTATCTTTCCTTTCCGCTGTCCGAAGCTACATTTGTTTTAAAGAGGAAATATATTTTATTTTACTTCTCGTTATTTTTAGAAGTGAATTCCTCCAGTCTTGTGTATTCAACCCATGGATGAGTACATTATATCCACATAGCGTGTTTTTGTTTTTTCAAGTAATTAATAAATTTTGTGCGCGTATAATTCTTCTTTTTTTTTTTCCCCCCAACATAACGCTTTCTTAATGTTTTCTTTGATTGGAGGTTTCAAGACCACCGTGAGCAACTCAATGGGCTATAAGCAGTCGCACGTACCTAATTTAGGGTCACTGGTTCCAGGGAAGGGAGAGAACCAGTGCCGTAAGACAAACACAACATCCATGCCTCACCGGGATTCGAACTCCGACCTCTTTCGGACGAAGGATCAGAGGCCATCGCTTAGACCACTGCGCCACCGGGGCGGCCTTAATGTTTTCTCAAGACCTTTATTTCAAGCAGTTTAGTGAATGTTAAAACGCAAGATTACACAGAAATTATTTCTTGTTATTCACGGGAATGGAGTGGGTGTATTTTATGGCTGTAATCTAGTATTTCATGGCTTAATCTGATATCTTCGTCGACGTGGCATTTCATTAGGAAATTAATTCACCTCTCTACATATGCTTTTTTTTTTTAACGTCCACTAAAATAACACGATGGCGATAGCGTCGTCTTCAACTAACTGGTACCACGAGAGACAGCACGTGTTGCTTTTGCGCATCCGCAGTTCCGTTGCTTCCATGTGGTGTCGGGGTTTCATCGGTTGCTAGCTGCGGGTCACTAGTGGCACTTGCTTGGTGGCGCGCAATTCACGGCGATGCTGCAGGCCCATCAATGGCTGCCAACTGATAGCGCTGCCACTAACGGGCCGCTACCATGCCGTGAGCGGCAAATTTCAGCCAGCAGTCACCCATCACTGCCAGCTGGTGGCCAGCAGTTCCCCAACACTTGTATTTTTGCTGGGTAGTTACAACCGGCTGTTTAGCATGGTCAAGAGGGGGTAAGACTTACCATAAGTTAACACATATTGAACAAAAAGAAAATCCGATGTTCGTGGGAGCTATACCGTGTATACCAGGATTCTTTTACTACCTCTGGAACATGCGTTGAAAGATGGATACGCTATTGGAATAAACACTGCAAGATCCACTAGCTCACAAATAAAAGATTACAGGGAAAATTAGGATATTAACTGCCGTTGCGGGAATCTAATCGGTTCCCTTGGAATACCGGAATGAAAGGTGAAATTTTACGTAAGAATAACAAAAAGAACCCTAGGAACTAGACTGAAGGAGCACAATAGGGATAAGAACGACTGAAAAACACCCACGATCATGGCTAAAAAGGTGTTGTTCAGTGCAGCCACCCCTGTATGGAATGACATAGAACATAAAACTAGATTGATCACCCATAAGGACACAGTAGCTGGAAAAACTGGATATTCTGACGAGGCCAAGAGCATGTAATCAATGTGCATCAATAGAGATGCCATCAGTTTGAAGTAATTGTAAGAACACAAGCGACAGTTGATATAACAGCCTTCAGTATACTCACTCTCCACATTTTGGAGAAAAGAAATAACGTAACAATCATTATAAATCAAAGGTACTGATTTGATTTTCAATGTTTGGATATGTGAACCGTTTCGTTTCGTAATTTGCATTGTTATATTTAGTTAGAGTTAACAGCGTTGGAAATGGCGTCCGTTTGACGCACCAAAGCTCGGCGTTCATTTGTATTTTGCTGCTACCCAATTCGACGTATTTGAGTGACTTTTGCTGTCATATGAATTTTTTTATTTGGTGTTTTTTTCTCTATTAATGTAAGTTTGCCTCTTCTTCGATTCCGTGTCTGTAAAACTATGAATATTACCGCCATTGTAATTTTTATGGTACGTTTTCTACGAGTGGTTACTACCAGTGTTATGGTTTTGTGATAGCTATCGCGTGTTGCATCATAATGCAAATAAGCATTTTTGTTATTTAATTATTTATTTGTTTTGGGATTTTTTAATCGCATGGGAATGTTCACGGTGCATGCTTAAAGGAACTTTTTTTTTCGTTTTGCTGCTTCAAGACGATTTCGAGAATTTTGGAATCTATTCTGTAAGTATTTACTGGTTGCAGTCTGATCTACATAATCGTACACTGTTTTCGAAATTTGACACCTTGAACGGGAACTCTTACCAAGGTTACACAACTTCGTATTCGCTCGCTCTCTTCTTACCAGAAAAATCTTGCTCCCGTTTTGGCGTTGTCACTCCACCTGCCTCATTAAAGTGTTAAAACCCGTAGCAGGTGCGCGTGTACGCAGACCGTGACACCGCAAATTGTCGCACCCAGGCGTTATGCTCCGACTAATATGCTAAACTGGTGAGACTGCAGTATATTAACTGCCGTTGCGGGAATCTAATGTGAAATATGCAGCTGATTCTACGTTCGTGTAATAATATTGCGTCAGTACGATAAAGGTTATAAAGCTATGAAATGGAAACACGTCGGTCAGCTAATAGAAGTGCAAGTAGTTTGCGGTCGTCGAAATTCTTTGAAATGATACAGAGCAAAGCCGACAGTAACACTATCCTGCACGTAATGTCATGTAGGTATAGTCATAGTCGCGAATTTCATTGTGTTTGGAAGCGGGTGGTTTGTAGGGTTTTATGCCGCTTGGTGGTCAAGTCGTTTTATGTCAGCATACTGTAGGTTGGCCTTACTTAATAGGACAGTCGTCCTGCGATGCAGGCTATAGTTGGTTGTAGAATACATGAACAACATACACGCGTAAGCGAGCATTGGTATAATGCACGTGGACAGACACCATTACACTAACACCGACTAATCTTACGACGTATTAACAGTAAAATTATTGATGCTACCACATGTAGTTACATCAGCCATGAAATGCCTCATACCACCACGGCTGATGGCTTGCACGTCGGGTTTAATTATCAGCTTCCGTTGATTTCCGGGGATATTAAGCAGCATGTCTTTAACTAACCTAAAACGCAGAATGGCGTCTTGCTAGCCTTAGCTACAAATCTTGGCTTTGTTTTGGGAATGATCATCACTGTATTCGAATAGAAACGTCGCTATTAACGTTCAATTCCGAAATCACCGTCTAAGAACACACCGCACGAGCTGCTGGGGTTGTAGTACTTCGCGTTTTATTTTTCAAAATAGAGATGCTTTGATCACATGCCCTAAATGTCAATACCCTTTGTGGCGAGCCAGCGATCGAACATACCGGGACATCTGCAATTTCGTCCACAATGTGATCCGTATTTTGGAAACTTCAATTAACGCTGATCATCAGATGAATTCCTCCACTACCCCTACCTCCGGGACCAGCAGTTTGTATGTGGTAACTCATGTAAATAGAGTAAGTCATGAGTAGGTGTTATAGCTTCCGTGGTGCATCGTGACAACTCTCCTAAGGAGAAATAAGCTATGATTCAGAACCAGCAAGACTATGTTATCACGAGGAAGTTGAATTGCAAATTAAAAAGGGTGAGACAAGAATTACCATTAGCTTTGAATTCGTAGAATTGCAGGAAAATATTTTAGATAATACCAAAAATACACATCGAATCTAGTAGTACGTGTGCGTAGCTTATTTTCTTTGCTAGAAGTCAGAAGTAATATTGCTATTAAGTTTCATTTTATGAAACCGGATTTTGTTTTTCCAGCAGTTAGGTATCTGTACATATAAAACTGAAAGCCCTCACTGACTCATCGCCGAATCTCAGAAACTACTGAATTTAGAACTTTCATATTTGGCAGGAATGTTCCTTTTACAACATAGAGGCGCACTAAGAAATGATTTTTTCCTACGATAGCTTTAAGTGGATCGAAATGGGTTTTTTAAATAACTCAGCTTTGATAACGCTAGGACGTTTCGCAATCAATGATCGAGCCATTGTTTCACAGCAACTGAAGCCCCGCCCTAAATTTTGAATGACTTGAGTTGATCTGCTCAGTATATATTTTGTTCTAAATTTATTTGTTCTGAATTTATTTAAAAAACAAAAACCCTTAAAATCATGTAAAAAGCGCTATATCATAATAAGCTCTGCATTTAAACATTTATTATTGTTGGACATATCGAATGTCAAGGTTTTTTGATTTTTTCTAAATTTATTTAACAAAAAACCCCTTTTAAAAATATCACGTAAAAAGCGCTATATCATAATATGCTTTGCATTTAAATATTAATATTATCGTTTGACATACCGAATGTCAATATTTTTTTAGTCAAAATAAAATTACCAACATTCATGTTCACCGAAGCAACGGTGACGTCATATAAGTGGTAAAGTGACTGCAATAAGTTTGGATATGCTGGTAGATTTTCATAGTAATTGAAATTTGAAAAAAAAAAAAAAAAAAAGTTTCCTCCTTGGGATATTAGAGATGGTAACACAGTTTTGCTCACGATTCCAAAAACATCTGACTTGCTAGCTTTTAAATGTACAGTTTCGAACGAAATTGTTTACGAAATTATTTATAAGCAGAGTTCTTTTCACATTAATGCTGAAAGTAACAACGTATTTTGTTCTGTTTTCTATTATGATTTTGCTCTGTTTTCTATTATTATTTTGTTCTGTTGAAAGTGAAGAATAAAGAGATATTTTGATTTGTTTCGTGTAGGCTTGAAATTTTAAATTTACAGTTACGAACGAAATTGCTTATCTGTCGTCTGGCAGCATTAGTCAGGCAGACATGTGTTTCCCAAAAGAGCGTAGAAACATGCAGTGTATGGCCATTTCAAAATCCTCCCAAACTTTACTATGGCACAGGACTTCAAATCAATGCTCTACATCGCAATGTCATTGAGGCCACCATATGTACTGGTTGCGCATGTGGGGAATCGGTATTTATTCCACGTTTACCTCTTATTCCATCTGATTACCCATTCGAATTCAAGAGTTACAATTTCCTTTAAAGATCTGCTTTGCTATGACGATCAATAAATAAATCACAAGGACAGTCTTTAAAAATAACTGGTATCGACTTAAGAGAAAACTGTTTCGCTCATGGCCAATTTTACGTAGCGTGCGCAAGAGTTAGTTCTCCTAGCAGTTTGGTAATACTGGCGGAAGATTCCAGAACAGCCAACGTAGTGTACAAAGAAACACTAAAATAAGTCAGTACATTCTTTTTTTATTTTTCCATTCGTTCATCTCTATAAAAATCTTAAGTTACAAATGACAACACACTGCATCTTATAAGGATGCAGAAATTCATGCTATAAACATTGTGTTTGAATTCTTTTTGTTACCGCTATGATATAATAAAATTATAGAACAAACCGATCAAATGTATTATTAGTATATTAATTTTTGGTACAAATTACATTATGGCATGGCATGAAATCCTGTATTATAGAAATATTTTTACTATCACGTTCGAAGAACGGGTATTTAGCTAGTTGTATTATAAAACAATACAACTCGCTAAATACCCATTCTCTTCAAAAGAGCGAAGAAATATGCAGTGTATGGCCATTTCAAAATCAAAAGAACGAAGGTCTTTCGCATGTCCCGAAGGGCACAGACTTTAGATCTCTATGATTATCTTCTCCGCCTGTAAGAGAATGGGGTTAACATCCGGAAGATTATACGTATTTGCTAGATAAAATTATATAAAAGCTATTCGAAGTTGGAAGATTTAGCACGCCGCCTGATATCCGAGGGGTCAGAGGCGTGGGTTTCTGGCTAATCACACGAGTTTCAGTCCCGAATGAAGCTTGGTTGTTGTGGTTGCTCTACGGCGCTGGCTATCTCCCTTCTGAAACTAGTAACCGTAACTTAGCCCTAAGAATTGCTCGTGGTTGACGTTAAAGCCTTAAAAAATAGTTAATAACGAGGAACTGTACACCAACTATACTTAAAATACTAAAATTGTACTACTAATACGAATTTATTGGCGTAAAGTAGAAATCAGTTTCGAAACTTTCACACATCAACCAGATGGCTTTTTCAAGGAAGGTAGTTTGCAGTCAAAATGGTAGCTGATCTAGCCGATTCCCTTTTTGGTTCGGTCTCTAGTATTACTGCGTCTGGTCAAACCTATCAAGACTGTGTTGCATGTGTTCCTTGCGGTCCGGCCAAAAGTATTTTTTATGTTATTATTTTCCAGAATTCGTAGCAGTTTTCGTGTGACATTGGATTGTTTGTGGTCAAAAGTAGAGGACTTTCGCTGAAAAATAGCATACTTATGAGTTTGTGTTACAGTTTTGTTTGATTTTAATAAAAATAAGACAGATACATTTTGGCTTAACCTTGTGTACTAATATTTGCTTGTACATGTTGGTATCTGTCTTCTTTTGAAATTATAATTAAATAAACAAAAATAATGCCGCGTTGGTGAATTTTCAGATTTCAATTGAAGGGTGTCGTCGGACGAAATGTAAATTACTGAAAGCTCAGTCACTCTGTAATGGTTAGATATTAACTCCTCCACTGGCGATCTACCCCATCATGGCCCCACGCATGCGTAACCCATCTCGGCCCCTTGACGCGCAGGAAGCTTGAAATCCTTAGGAATTTGCAGTCTTTACTTGCAGATGGATCTCACGGTCGGAGAGACATCATTTCCCTCTCTGTTTTTTTATTTTTTTCTAACGGCTGACTCGGGCATTGAAGCTTTGTTTTTTTAAGGGTCTTTTTTTTTTTCCTGATCCACAATTTACAGCTGTTTTAAAATCAGTTGAGTCAGGAAAGCAAGTACGTTCTCGGCAATCCATCGGGTAGGATTTTGCGTTTAATATGTAGTGTGATGCTCAAGTTATTGCCCAGGGCAGTTGCTCGTGAAATATTCTAATCCAGTGTTTCCCAACCGCTGATCAACTGACCGGTACCGGTCCGCGAGAAACCAGTGAATTTATTTATTTTTCTTTTGAATGGAAATGGAGTCAAAGTAAGAGGAAATCTAGATCTAAATTTGTTTGAACACTTGTCATTAAAGAAGATTGTAAAGGATCGCTAATCTCTTCAGAAGACCTGAACTCCTGCAAGCTAACACACACAAGAAAAAGAAAAGCTTCGTTGAACTTCCTTCTGATGCCAGTCTGGTTTTGATTTTCAGATCCAAATCTCTGACTTAGTTTTGGGGTAATAGAGAGAAAGATTATGTAAGTCTCAGCGACAAAGTTTTAAAATTGGTAAATTTTTCGACTACGTATTAATTGCGAGAAATGTGTTTCAGCCGTTTCAGCAATCAAAACAAAACACAGGAACATAATGGACATTAATGCTGCACTGCGTCTTGTAGAAACGACGCTGGAACCATGATTCAGATTATTATCGCGAAGCAGCAGCAACAGATGTCGCATTGACCCCCAAAAAAATTATGTTAACGGTAATGAGAATATTGTGGTTTGTTGATTATAGATTGCACTTATTAATCAGTAAAAGAATATTACCACATTAAATGTTATTATCTGTAAGTAGGTGACATAGAATAATCTGGCATAAAATTATAGATTGTACGCAACGATCATTATGATATGGAATATTACGAGATTAAATGCTCGAAAATGGCTTAAAGGTTTTGTTTCGGCATCGCCGGTTCGCGAAAGCTTCCCCAACGTTCTGCCGATCTTCGAATGCAAAAAGGTTAAGAACCACTGTTCTAACCGACGTCGAAGTAAAGCAGTCATATAGAAAAGTACATATGCGCTTCCCCATTTTTACGACTGCAGTGCTGTAGTGGTGAAACGTGTAACTTACAATAACTAAATCGTGAAGTATAGCTAAAAGCAAAAAAGTTTGAAATGCTAAATTTGTAGGGACTGTACTATGATATGATGGATTTTCTTTCTTTTTTTATTTGCACGACTCAATGAAAAAGTGTGACATGAAATGCTTAAAGAGATGTTTGCGTCTTTGGAAATGGGTATCCACGCCAGCAGCCCCTGGGGCGAAGCCAGCAAAACTTTGTGCGGCAAGTTGGTTTCGCCTAAGGAAACGCGGGGCTTCCTCGTCGAACAAAAAACGGAAATATAAATGAGAAAGGAGCCACTTGACAAAGCGGCAGAGATAGGCAGACGAGGGATGAACCCCGTAGTAGCAAGACAGCATCTCAATCTTCTGGAGGTGGATAGGCGTCGACGTCCTAATTGAGAAAAAATGTTTGAACAAAATTTTGATAATGTTTGATAAAGACTAGGTCTTATTTGAGGCGCTACGCTTTCTTGCCTGCCAATAACAGAAAATCCAAAAATTACGGTGAACTGGAGGGGAGGGAGTATGGGGACCTAAGTAGCTAATTCCTTACAAAATTGTTGAGCAAAAGTCTTTGGTAGAAAGTCGGTGTCGCAAATTTCAAAATCGGTAAAGGAACAGCGAAGAAGGGCAGTGAAAAGTGAGTGCTTCACGGGACATTGTTAGTCTATTCAAGATTAGCAGGTTTTTCTTCGAGTTTGTTCGCCGTGCCGCAACGCAAAATACTGTGCATGTAAATGGCGAAAAAGCACAGCTGCTATGATCGGAACTGATAAATCGCGCTACCACTTACAATGCTATGTAAGCAACCATCCCAGAACACTCAATGAACAACTTGTGTAGTTGCGCACACACACACACACAAACGCGGGCTATGAAATTGTTCCCCTGTGCAGTTGTTGCCCCGAAAATTCTAATTTCGGGAATATAATTTCCGGAAAAGAAGTATCCGAATTCGAGATTTAATTACCTAATTAATTATATTGATGATGTTAATTAATTAAAAAAAATAATAATTTCTTTAATTAGGATAATTCCTGATCGGGTTTGCAGGGAATATTATTCCGCCCCAGGCCGCAAAAGAATTTGCTGGTTTCTTTTTCTTCTTGCTTTTCCTTCGCGTTAGAAGGGATCAGAGTGCAAACGCCAGGTCACGTGCAGAATTCCGCAAACGAAATGAAAAGTATTTTCATTGCCAGCACTGCGGATTACATAATGCAGCCTTAGCTAACAATAGGCCAGTGGTAACTGTCGAAAGTCCAAGAAAGAAACATAAACCTGGTAGGAAGGTAAAACTTATGTAATAACTGTCACCCAGGCTCTGCGTCGGGGAACATAATTCATTCGGGAATACGTGCCTTCGAGCATACTTGAAGATTTAAAAAGGGTTTCTTGGATGGCCTGATAATAGAACCCCGAAACAGGGTGATGGTTAGGGTTAAATACATTTTTGAAGAGCTTAGCTCCGCAGATGGTCAGCTAGCTGGCCAGGAGAACATCTGCTCGAAATAACCACTGGTCAGCATCCACCGGACGGCGGACCACTGCCGAACGAGAGGGGGGGGGCAGAAACCAATGAAGGTGCGGGTTACGCCCCCAAGATGGGCGAACACGCCTAGCAGCACGACAGAAAGCGAAAACAAAACAAAAATAAAATGCGAAAACTTGGAGAAAGCAGGGTTGTTGTCGTCGTTGTTATTGGTTGGCAGAAATGCTTGTCGGTGCGTGTGTCAAAAAGTCGGACTCACAAATTGCGTAGCATGTTAGGTGCCATTGGAAGGTGGTAGTGAAAGTTGCCAAGTTGATGGTAGGAGAAGTTGTACATTTGTCAAAGGCTCCCGGGCTGCATTTTATCCACGGAGGATACCAGCCACAAGATCGCGGACGCAAGAAGAAACCGCTCACGAAGAAAAAGACCCATCATCAACCCTCGGATCCGTGTTGCACAGGAGAAGATTTAGGGTAAGACATCATCCAAATATTTCAATCCCTTGCATGCTGAGTAATCGTTGAAATTTAGAAATGAAATATTGCTAACCTCGTACTAGTTGGATTGCTAGGAAAGTTTCTATTTCTATAAATCTTAGACTGCACCTTAACTTTTTTTTTTGTTTAGCGATGTTTTAATATAACTTGATTTGGTCCCACCATTCATTTGTACATAAATTAAGAAATATATTAAAATAAATTCTATATCTGTTTTCTTAAACAAACGTGTCTTTCTTCGCTACTGCTCTGAAAATGAGTACGAGTGTCGGGCTTTGGTTTATTTTAAAGTAAACGGTTTTTTTGTTCTTTGAAGATACCACGATTCAAAACATGATACTGAAAGGTTAGTTTTTAAACTTCATATCTTTGCGGCATATGAGTTCTAACGACAACCTCGTACGAGCTCGTATGAAACGCAATGCGTACAGATCCCAACGATGAGACTGGGTCGGCTATACTAGGAAACCCAATGTCACTGTTGCCACTTTAGTCGATCGGAATTCATTAACAAAATCTATGCCCTCAAGTTCCCAAACGGGGCTTGGCGCGGTAATACAGTGAACTCAAGCGAAACGTCAGTGATGTTTCAAAGCTTTAGGCTCCTAGATTCCTCCACAGCCATCGGCCCACGCATGACACCATTCTCAACACCGTGCTTTCAGTTCTAGTTTTTGGAAACACATGCGAATTCTAACATCGGAACCCGGGAAGTAGCTATCCCATATGGGCTGAGTTCTCTGCCAGAAGCATATAGCCACGAGGAAAGAGGACAGAGTGGGGCACTTACCACTGGGCGCCAGTCCGTGGCGGCGCCGAAAAGGTTGGAATGATGCTGCCTCAAAAGTTGGAAATTCGTCATCACAGCAAGCGATTGTATACACTGAAGAGCAATTGAATTAGAGACAGCTGGCGTTATGCAAATGTGGCGATGTGGGCGGCACTGCAGACGGAAACGACATGACGTATGCGGCGATCCGACAATATAAGGACTGCCCCGGTGGCGCAGTGGTCTAAGCGATGGCCTCTGATCATTCGTCCGAACGGGGTCCGGGTTCAAATCCCGGTGAAGCATGGATGTTTTGTTTGTCTTACGGCACTGGCTCTCTCCCTTCCCTGGAACTAGTGACTCTAAATTAGGGACGGGAGACTGCTTATAACCCATTGAGTTGCTTACGGTGGTAGTTAAACCTCCAATCAAAAAAAAAAAGTAAGAGTCGGACGCCGTATGGGTAAGACGAAGGTTCTAAGCGCATTTGATCGTGGGCAAATTGTCGGCGCCCGACGAATGGGTCACTCCATCTCGTAAGTCGTGCAGGCACTAGGATTTTCACGAGCCACTGTGTCACGGGTGCACCGTGAGTACATGGAATCCGGTAAAACCATCCCTGCAAGGGCCAACTGCCATGGACAACAGCGTGTGGATGAGCGGGGTCATCGTCGGCTAGCTCGCATTGTAACAGCGGATAGACGGGCTACAATGGAAGAAATCACTCGGCAATTTAACGCTGGTGCACAAAAACATGTAAGCAGCCACACCATCCAGAACCATCTACTCGCTATGGTCCTACGAGGGTACCGCTGCTGACCGCACATCACAGGGTGCAAAGATTAGCATGGGCGCGGGAACATTGCCACTGGACCTTAGACATGTGGAAAAATGTTTCCTGGACTGATGAGTCTAGATTCACTTTGGTACATGCGGATGGTAGGATACGAGTACGGCGCAAACCACATGAAGCGATGGATCCTTCTTGAAAGCAGGGTACTCTTCAAGCTGGTGGCGGTGGAATTCTCGTCTGGAGACTGTTTACGTGGACTGAAATATGACTCCTGGTACGGGTGACATCGTCTCTCACAGGTCAACGTTACCGGGATATCCTGGACGACCATTTGCTCCCGTTTGTGCGTCTCCAACATCCCACTGGGGACCTCATCCTGCAACAAGACAATGCACAGTGCCATCGCTCCCGAATTGTATCCGAATGGTTGGATGAACACTCCACCGACGTGACCTCGCTTCCTTGGCCGGCTAGGTCACCTGGCCTCAATCCCATCGAGCACATCTGGGGTGCCATCGAGAGAGATGTTCGAGGGTCTGACCCCTCCATCAAATCTTCGTGAACTGTGAGAGCTTGTTCAGGGGTCGTGGATCCGTATAGCTTCTGAACGCTTCCGGTGTCTTGTCGAGTCCATGCCGAGACGAATCGCCGCCGTCATCAGGGCGAAAGGTGGTGCTACACGTTACTAGACAGGTATCTCTAATTCAATTGCTCTTCAGTGCAGTATGGAAACTGTTCACATGTAGAAAATTTCATTGCAATTGAACGTTCACCTCTTCTTTTTTTTTTTTTTTTTTTTTTTTTTTGTTGTTGTTGATGTGTTTCGAAGTTCAATGACCACAGTGAGCAGTTCTAAGGGCTATGGGCAGCCGTCGTCCCTCATTTGGTGCCACTGGCTCTACGGAAGGGAAGGAGCCAGCACGATCAGATTTACGCCCCACGCAATCCTCACCGGGACTCTGCCTCAGGCCCATCTCGGAGAAATGGTCAGAAGCCAGCTCCTCAGACCGCTCGATTCATCGAGCTAGTGATAAAAATTGACTAATTTTGTGTTTAAGTTGCCATTTTACTAGGTGCTACGCGTTTAGGGTTTTTTAAAATTCAGCCCGCCACTGATTCTTCTTCTTGGCTTTCCAGTTCAATGTGAGCCTTGGCCTCCTGAACAAGGTTTTGCCATTGCTCCCTATTTTGGGCCATTATTTTCCAGTTCTGGCAGCCCTAGCGTTTTGTGTCCTCCACCACTCCATCTATCCACCTGGTCTTTGGTCGTCTTCGTCTTTTATGCCCTTCAGGATGTTCAAATAATACTTTCTTAGGAGCTTCGTACTACGTGGCCAGTCCACCTCAATCTTGATGACCTAATCATATTAGTAACAGTAGGGTCTTTATATATATGATGTAAAAATGATATATACTCTTAGACTGTTTTTTTTTTTTTTGTGTGTGACACAAATCTTAATTGTTATGTATTTGCTTTGTATAAATCCGAAAAAGTCGTTAGGTACTGCCACATTGCAGTAATGTGTTTTGTATGTGATCGTGAGGCATTTCGAAGAGGCTATGGCCTTAGTTCTTTAAAAGAATAAAATTTGCACGGTATGAATAACTTTGGCGTAAGTGTTTTGTAGTACTTTGTTTTGACACGAAACTAAGGCAGTCGTTTTAATCACGACTTGCGGCTTTGTGTTGCACGCAATGAAGTGCAATAATTTTGGTTTTACGAAAAATACCTGCAGGTTCCAAAGAATCTTAACTTATCAAAAACGTACGTAAAACCTAGCTATGGGATTTAAAAATTTCAGTAGTAATTGAAAGCTAACAGGTTTTCGCAAAAGGGTGTCGAATATATTTTTTGCTGGGTGGAGGGGAGTTTCTGGTAGGCCACTGTCTGAGTAGTTTATCAGAAGAATTGCTTTTTGTTTTTCAGCACGAACAGATTTTAACATGAATATTCACGGTTAGCTACTCCATGATTAGACGAACTTGCTGCTCATAAGATGTTAAAAGTTGTTCAGATGAAAAGTAGATCTTTCTTAGGTAAATTCAGCTGTAGAATTAATGTGTTCATGCTAAGATAAATTGGAGGAAATACTTAATCGGAGCTCAGAATTTTTTTTTATTTTTCTCATTTCCACGTCACGGTGAGTGTGTTCAAATAGTGAAAAGAAAATAATATATTTTGGTCCTTTTTTCTATAACAAGATTACTGGATGTTGCTTAAGAATAATATGTACCAGATCGTCCGTATAACAGTAGATCTTGCAATAACAATTTGGATATAATTGCATTCCTTAAATAAAAATAGCAACGTTTGTTCACCGTTAAAAGTTTATTTAACATCAACTGTAGTTTCGCAGAGCGTTTTGTCACCAGGACGAGCCAAACGCTCTGCAAAACTACATTCGATGTTAAATAAACATCTAATTGTGAACAAATGTTTTTATTTAATCTCAACATCACAAGTTTTGTAGTCAAAAATAATATAGAATTGCATTCATTTAACTTTAACAGCCTGGTAGTGTTCATGACAAGCACCATCTTTCCTCCGAAAAATCTTTTTTTGCGGGTTTATCTAATTTCTCAGAATTTGGGCTATTTTCCAAAATATTTTCCCGAATCTCAGTTGTTTAAATTTCCAGCACGAGTATTTTGAATCTTACTCGTGTAAAATATTGCCTTTTGTGTTTTACTTTTCACGCATATGACATTGTTGTGAACGTACGTGGTTGTCAAATTATTAGACTCTGAAGATTTGGTACTCCGGCTCTTACGTAATGATTACGTGTATGTATGCCTTCGACGCACGTGGAAATGTGCCTCTCGATATGCATATGTCATTTGGATTAGCCAAGAGGTCAGAATGTGATCTTTACCAAATTAGACGCAGGTAAATGTTAGCTGTTGTAAATGGACTTCCATAGTTATCGTCATGCTCGCCGAAATTTCTGGTCCTGAAATTTGATTTGGTGGTGCATCGTGAGTGGCTGGCTCTATGTTTAGGGATGCGGAATTCTGCTTGGGATTCTGGAGAAAGTGGGGGATGCGGCGGGATGGCGGGATTGTTGCTCATCCGCTGAAAGGAATTTACTCTGGAGGAAGGCCTTGGCTGCTGAGCATTACGGAAGAGCCATTCGGCTAATTCTGTTTCCTGTCTAGAGCTGTTCTTCCTCCTGCAGGCCGCGTGCCGCAGCGTCAACCCTCGCCCTCATCCGACCATTAGTTGAGGTCAAAGGGGGAGCACGTGAGCAGCATCCTTGGATGAGGCGAACAAAGAGACCCGTGTATTTAGAGCACTTATGGTCTTAATCTGCACTGATTTACGAATCGCATCGTCGTTCCCAGATGTTGCGGGGGAAACGCCACACAGCCAGCTTCTTCTTTCTTTTTCTTCCATTCTATTTCCTTCTACGCTTTTACAAGTTTATTTTATTTTTAGATATGGCATTCGATTATATTTGTTGGGCAAAGTTTCGATTGCGCACATTATTAGTTTGAAAACGCAGCCAGTCATTCAGTGTACTATGTCAATACTACGGCTATGATTTTTGTGATCCAACGTTTGCTAGAAAAGACCATATAAAAAGTGCGTTTATGACCCAAAAAACTAAAAAAAAAAAAAAGTGACCTACTACAAAATGCACATTTATTTTTTATTTCCTTGAAAAACTAATTACAGTAGCGCGTCGAAAATCCGAACAAGCTTTTTTTTTTTTTTTGGTTGTGGGTAGTTCATGTATAGTCCGTTCGTCCGTTCATTTGAACTTTAAACTTGGCACTTAATGATAATGGAATCGCCTAATTTTGAGGATGCAAGCAATTTGGGGTTGACGTGTCGAAGGTGGAGGTGACTTCTCATCCTCAGAGACAAAAGGCGAAAACTTCCCCAGTCACTTGTTCCGTGCGGAGCTAAGATTTTACGACCCATTACCACGGCAGTACCACCCCTTGTTTCATCCCTCAGTCCCACTGTTCGCTGTGAGTCCGGATGAAATTGTTTCCTTTGGTCCGGAGGAATAACATTCCTCCTGCACTCAGCATAAAGTACACCCCTTGGCAATCGGAACCAGCTTGTAATGACTGGTAAGTCTTGGAATTTGTATTAATACTTCATGTTTACAAATTTCACAGCAATAGTAAAATTGGCAAACTTGTTTCGCATTGCATAATAACAAAAAAACTCTTTGTCTTATGTAATTTTTTTTGTATGCATTTGCTTATTTTTGGTATATGTATTTGGATAATATAATGTAGAAATGTTAGCGTATTTGTATTTTTTTACATGTTCGATAATCCGAATACATCGAAAATCCGAACTACCCGTGGTTCCAATTAGTTCGGATGTTCAACCCTCTACTATAATTAAAAAAAAGGTGTATCAAACAAAACAAAAAGATTCTAAAAAATATTTTTTAATTTGTTGACTGTTGCTGTGTGAACTGAAGTTCACACTAACGAACACATAACTTATAAGAATAAACAAGGAATACACATTTATTGTTTTACAGTGTGTGTGGCAAACAAAAAATTTATTGCTCGAAAATATGTCCTATAAGACAAAACAACCCCATTAAAAACACAAATTAACTTTTTACAGTTTCTGTGTCACTGAGTCATTTTCGTTAGAACTGAGTCATTTTTCATTTTAATTTTTTTAAATAAACTGAGTCATTTTTTGTTAACAATAAAATGCCATATAAAAGAAACCAGGAAAAAGAATAAAAACGCAACTTACATTTTCTGACAATTCCAGTGCCAAATTCAAAGTTTGAATTTCATTAAAAAAATAATTATTTGAATATTTTTAGTTTGCCTGGCAAACTGAAATTTTTTATTTCATCAGTCCAGAACTGCAATGCACATCAAAAATCATGTGCAGATTTTCAAAAGAATATTATTTTCTATTGTCTGCCAACAAAGCTTTGACGTTAAAAGCGCCTTTCCACTTCTACTGAAACCACAGGAGCATGCGTGAAATAAACTGTCACTCCGTTCAAAATCTTCCGAAATTTCACCAAGGGAAAAGTTTCTCCCCGATAGCACATCTGCAATTGAGCACAACTTTTCATACCCTACATTTTTTTTTATTAAACTTGCTTAATTTTCTTTTGCACAGCCTTTCCCCCACTTTTCCAGTGACAATGTCTAGGTCATTCAAAATTTTCTTCATCAAATCTAATTGATGCACAATAACAGAGCACTGCTGACTTTTCCAAGAAAGTAATGGCACCTGGCAGAAATCCAAAATTCGGTTTTATGTTGGAAAATTTACCTTATATTTCAGGATCAGAAAGTTATCTCTGCGCAACGTATTGAGGAAGGTTCATTGCTGCCAAACGAACCGATCTTCTTGATCCAAGAGAAATCCATCCAAAAAATCCTCTTTTTATTAAAAGTACCAAATTATGCAAAATAATGACTCAAAAATAACAAAATAAAAAACTGCCGTAAAATGGCCGGAAACCCTGGGAAAAGGCCATATATCCCGTAAAAATCATGAAAAACTGCAAAAAATGCCTTAGCAAAGTTACTTAAATCAGCTTATTTTTGTATGAAACACATTCGTATATACTTAAGCAACGTTTCAGTTTTGCAAAAAAAAAAAAAATCATAAAAATCCTAGTCATTATTACGCTTACCCATTTTATTTTAAACACTTTTCGTTTTAAACTCTGTCAATTTGTAGACACGATATCGCTCCATCTATGACTCAAAATTCATTCTGCAGGTAATCCTGAGGATGATTCGGTATTCGTGTCACATGCCATCTTCCTTTGTTTGTGTTAAATGCAGCATACTACTTTGTTGGTTCAAATTGAAACTTAATTCTTATTCTTCAGAACGTTAGTAAACATGCGTAAGTAAACTCACAAAGTTCGTTTCAAAAAAAAAAAAAAAAAGAAAAAAAGATAACAGTCGTTCATTTTGTTGAACTTAGTTCAACACAAGGGGTACCTTTTATTCTCTTTAATATTTCGCAAAGTGGCGATAGCGATTTAAACAAATGTTAACTCGTTGATAATCAACGTTGTTAACTTGTTATTTCTCGAGGTTGTTAAGAATGCGTTTAACGTAGTAAAAAGCAATCAAAGTGCTACTTAGCTGATAATGAGCAGTACGCTAAAACATTTCATGAAATGGTTTCGTACCTTTTAAAAAACAATTTATTTTTTCTCTATGATTTGGAGGATGCTTGTCCGTAGGCTTTAATCTAATTTACTATCCTTTCCCCAAACAACATATTTCTACTCCCTATAATATCTACTTCCGACGACTATCTCATTTTTCTTCCGCTTCACAGGAAAGCTTAAATCCTCGCGCTAACATACAACGTCGTGCCCGAAAAACCAAGCCTCCTGGTTACATCACGACCGCTCTCTCCTAACTCCCAACGTTGACTCTCGTGCTCACCCCTTTGTTCCCAAGCAAATTCACCCCCTTCGCTTCACTAGCACTGCGGTCTCTCCGAAGGAATAAATGTGGCATAAGACTCAAGCTGAGATTAAACGTTTCCCGCGTTCCTTTCGGTTACTTTTGATCATACATGCCAAAAAGTGCTAGATGCATTTGACAATACCAAATGCGGCTACGAAGTACAAAGCCAAGTATTACAAATGGCTTTCTCCATTGTGACATCTTTGTGAAACAAAATCTAAAGATGCGACAGTTTGGCGCCTTCTGAAAATACGTACTTCCTGACAACGTGAAATAAATAAAACTTTTCCGTGTTCGTAGACGAAAAAAAAAAGGGGGGGGGATGCAAGGCAAAAGAAATGTTCCGAATGAGATTTACTATTTTTGCCTAAACTTATTGTATTAAGTCTCGTAACACAAATGTTTCATCGCGATGGGAAGGCGCATATGCTAGCAGATGAGAAATCGAGTTCCTTTTGGTGTATGCAAGTTGTTGCGTCTTGTTCCTATGATATAAAACTCGCGGTCGATTTTCTTGAAAGGACCAAACTGATGGAAATAGCAGGCTGCCAGAACAGGGCTGTTGGCGTGATGCTCCAAAATTTCCTAACTATATCTCCGAAACCACTCAGCCGTGCGTTAGGCCGCATGCGGTCTGGTGTTATTGTACAACAGCAGAGCACCTCTGTTCAGCAGCCCAGGTCTTTTGAGGCAAATTACGTCCTGCAACATGCCAAGCATCTGACTCAACTCATAGTATGAAGTTTTCTGCCGACTAAAATTTAAAGTTCTGCTAACTACAGTATGAAAAATGGGAATAATTTTCTGTCATTCGGTGAAAACAGGAAGGCGAGCCGAGGTAAACGAATTAACTTGGTACACTTGGATAACCAAATGAAGGACATTTTGTTACCTGAATATGAGGCGCATGATAAAAATTATTTCTCTCTTTTTTTATTGGGGGTGGACGTTAACGGGAAGCACTGACATTCTCATTTCATGATGAAAATGTAAATAGGAGTAAAAAATGTAATAGGAGTGCTTCACCTTTTCCTTATTCACATAGTGAAAATTTGCACGAATGTTCGAACCCGGGACTGGCTAGTCATAAATAATGGTATAACGGGTCCTGGCAAAGGAGCCCGTGCTTATCTCTAGTGGGCATTACTCACTGAAATGTGATGTTCGTGGGCGAGTTCTCTCACTGCAGTGTATCTGTTACCACGAATGAGAGCATCCGCTTGTAGCACAATGCTATCTAGAATAATATTGTGCTACAGACGGATGCTCTAGTCTTTGAACATCCATGTCGAAGTTTGTCCTCAACATCTGCCCTGCCCTTTGCAGAGTCTTTAAACCATTTCCATACCTGCTTCCTATACATAACACCATAAAGTAAGGATATTTACAGAGGACACAAGCTGTAGTCAGCTGAAACTCATGACGTCATGAAGTTTACTGCAGCTCACTATCTACCTACAACAGAACTACCGTTGATTGACAGCTGGGCTTCCCAGGAATCAGCACGAACCGCGTGATCTTGTTCATTTGAGCTTTGACCTCCCAGCAGAGTTGAAGATGACGTATACGACATAATACCTATCATTTCACGGATTCCTTTTGGTTTGCATCTTTCAGTTTCCTATAGCATTCTGATAAGTGGCATTATTCTTGCTTATTCCTTACTGATCGTTAACTTTTCCTTTGCAAATTCCATAACTTAGGTTTCTACATGTCTTTATTGTAAATTTCATTCACACATATTTAGTCATTGTTTCCTTCATATTATAAGCTGTGACTCGGCTTTACTTTCAGTTCTGATATGTCTTCCATTGTCGTCTGTTTCGATATCTACGTTTTTGGCTTCGATATCAACATTATGTTATTGTCAAGTTTCCGATGCCTCATTTGGCTTAGATTGTGCAGAAATTGAGGACAAAGGTCGAGGAGAGAACAACGGGAGGGTGGCGCAGAGCAGCTGGTCCTCATCCATCCCCGAGGACTGAGTCGACATAGTAACCATTTCCGACGGGACGGGGTCACATCACATTTTGTTTCTGTTATAGGTCGATGGGGGCGCCACGTTCTATGGGAGAGTTTCTACAGGCTCCAATGTCTGTTTCCACACTGCATCTTAATTACTTTATGCATAACACCTTCGCCGTACACTTCTACCAACTGGCGATGGATTTCCACTAGAGCGAACACAATTTGCATTAAGGAAACCGATTACACTTCGTACTTCCTCGTACGACCATGTTGACAACAACGCAGCCGCCTTTCACAGCCGTTTGTAGGAAAGAAATGGACCCAGAGCCGTTTGGTTGGGAAGTGATGTTTCAGGTGCTTGCTCACGCACTTCTTTAGCTCTTAACTGGCACGTTAAGAATTTTGATACCGCGTGTCTTGTCACATTACCTTTTGAACAGGCCTTGTTTTTTAAACTGTAAATATAATTATCTAGTAAATGTAACAGAGTTTAGCTATAATGAAAAATTAGGCAAATGTTCGATTAAGTTAAGATACTTGTTTCATACAATCAAGAAAGATTTAAAATAGCTAACATGATTTGAAGCCGTAGCTTCTGCGATACGCATATTGCAGATTCTAACTACTGGGGGTTCCCACAGCTAGGGTGGAGAGGAGGTTGATCTAGAATGGGAGGACCAAAAAGGTACTAGAAGTGTGTGACCCTGCTTCGAGGTCGGACTTTCTGGGATCACCTCGTACGGCCCTTTGATTCGTCCACTCCTCTCACCCTCGTACCTGCAGCTAACAGAATGCCTTTTCTGAATCTCCTCTTTTTATGTCGCATTATCGTGTCTTAATGTGGTTAACTATTTTTTCTCTCCTCCCAACTCTTGGAGCATATGTAATTGCTTTCTCCGAACATGAAGGTCCTCGCTGATCATACCAGGGAAAAGTAAAACCACACTGCATATGACGCAAATAAACAACCGTACACCACTTGTGACTTGAGCGTTTGTATTTCTGAGATGCAGTTTTTCCACTACGTGGCGTCAATTTGTTTTACCAATAGGTGGCGTAAATTTGTTTTTTTCCACTAAATGGTGTAAATTATGTGCACTTTTTTTTTTTTTTTTTTTTGGTTGGAGGTTTAACGACCACCGTGAGCAACTCAATGGGCTATAAGCAGTCGCCCGTCCCTAATTTAGGATCACTGGTTCCAGGGAGAGAGAGAGAGAGAGAGAGAGCCAGTGCCGTAAGACAAACACAACATCCATGCCACACCGGGATTCGAACCCGGACCCCGTTCGGACGAATGATCAGAAGCCATCGCTTAGACCACTGCGCCACCGGGGCGGCTATCTGCACTTCCAAAAGTTTCAATGGGAAAAATTAATTTTCTAACTACTGAGGGCTTTACACTCACTTTACACAATGGCGTTAACTCGCTTTCATCCATCGGTTACACCATTTTTTGCTTTGCACGTTGTAGCTAGACTAACTAGTTGACGTAGTATATTATATTATGACGAAGTGACGTAAATGCAAGTTCGCATTCAGTTTTCATATTTCTGCTTCTAAAAAGTCAATTTAATTATTATTATTATTATTATTATTATTATTATTATTATTATTATTATTATTATTATTATTTTTTTGCATTCGACAGGTATTGCAAACATTTTTCAATCTGCATCCTGTCTGATTTTTCAGGGGCGTTACATTATATTTGAAATTGTATCAGCACTTTTTAAAGCTGGAGTTGAAAATACTCCTTTCTTATCACATTCATGTATCTACACAATTTTTCGTTCCTTCTTCCATAGTGTTTCGTGCTAAAGTTTCCCGCTGGTGGTGTCGAGTTCTATTTTCATTCGACCACACCTCGACTTGTCAGGTCGAACTAGAAAAATTATTATTATTTTCGCGCTTGCTAGCTGTAACCGCGACTGATATTATCCACATGATTTTTGGTTTATCTAGGTGCAGTGTCCTGAAATTGAGGGGAGTGGGTAATATATTTTAATTTATTATATCCAGGATTCTTAAAACTGCTGTCCTTAAAATTCATTTTCCATCCGTCTGCTGTAAATAGAATCATTTTTTCTCATGAACTATCTTGCCTACTGCTCTATGAAGGGTAAATGACATTAAATCGATTTTTTTAGTAAAGTACTGCTGTTTGCGACAAATACACTTATCGTCAAAAAATATAGTTGCTCCCAGAAGGACTTGCCGGATTGCAGTGCTATTCGGGAGAAAGGTAAAGGTTACCAAGAACAATAAATGATTAACATTGAGACTGATATGGGCAATATTTATTGATTGAGCTACACGCCAATAGGTAGTGTCTCCCAGTATGGCGTCGGGCCGCCATGTTTGCTCACACAACATGTCAGACGTCTCTACATGGAATTGTACAGGTTCCTAATGGTGTCCTGCGATAAGCCATCCCATGCAGCTTGAATCTTTTGAGGCAGTTCCTGCAGATTGTGTGGTAGGGGTGGAGTGTGGATAGCGCGTCCAATAGCATCCACCACATTTTCAATCGGCGATAAGACTGGCGATGCGGTTGGCCATGGCAAAGTGTCAATGCCTTGAAGGCAAGCTCTCGAGACAGCACTAGTATGCGAACGAGCGTTGTCCTTTTGGGAAAATCGCACCAAAGTGAACGTTCAAAAAAGGTAGGGCCACTGGTTGCATGACCTCATTAACGTAACGTAGGGCTCTCAAAGAAAGTGCCTGTAATGAACACCAAAGGTGATCTGGCATCGTAGGCAATTGCACCCCACACCATGACACCAGGTCTTCTGGACGTGGGATGCTCGACAACAAACCGTTCATCTTGGCGCTGACTACGGTCCCTCTACACACGGGTTTGTTGGTCGTCTCCTCCATGACAAAAGCGGGACTCGTCACTGTAGATCACCCGCTGCCATTCTGCGTGGCTCCATGACAGTCTGGCACGACACCATTGCAGTCTATGGCGACGATGCAATGGTGTTAAGGGCAGCCCTCGTAACAGTCTGCGTGAGTGTAATCCTACGTCGTGCGCCGTCAGAGCTGAGTTCGGGCTCAATTTTCGGAGCCCGAGCCCGAGCCTGGGGCATATCAGCCCGAGCCTGGGGCATATCAGCCCGAGCCCACCCGAGCCCGAATTTTATATTGCAAGGTACAGCCGGGGCCCGAACGATCCCCAAAACTGGCTAACCTGTTCAACCATTAATAAAAAAACATCTCCTTTTCCACACTTCCACTCTGTCCTCTTCCTGCAATCAACCTATGTATTTCTCAAATTGGAGTGGGGAAGGGACCTCTAACTATTTTTGTAGTGTAAATGTACGATTTTCGCTGACCGTTCGTTTCCACCTGAAGTGCTTTGGGCGGCCGGATATCCAAAATGGTCGGGCGATGCTGCAAATGTATGTTACTCAAAAAATGCTATTATCGCGCCATAATGCGCTGCAATATGTACGTTGCTAAATAGAATTAACAGTGAGCTACCGCGTGGAGATGGAGGGTAAATTATCGTCGGCTCGCTCTCAACTATCCAATATCTATAGATCTTGAAAAATCTTTTTCTTTTCTGCAGATACACACTAATGCGAGGCCTATGGCATTTTTTACCCAAGCCCAGAATAAACAGCCATCTCGAATGCCCGCTCCCCAACCAGAACCAGTTGCCGAAGAAGTCCCCTTACCAACTATAAAGTGCCTCATTTGCTAAATGATATAAAATCTTATTTATGCACTGAGTGGCCACTTTATTATGACCACCTGACAGTTTTAAGCAAATGAGCTATGGCTGCACGCTGTTGCCGCAGGAGGGAGAGGCTAGTATAAAAAGGGAAAGCTTAGTGCTTGCGACAGTAGTAGAAGTGATTTTTGGGTGACGAGATATGTAAAAAATGCGATTTGAGGAACTTTCAACGTGGGATGATTGTAGGAGCTCGGAGCCATGGAGCGAGTATCACCGAAACCGCAGCATTCGTGAAATGTTCCAGGGCAGCTGCTGTTAAAGTGTTTTAAGACTGGACTGTCAGCCAAAAAAACTAGGGCTCTACGTGCAACGTGTAGTCGTCATCGACTAGTGATTGCTCGAGCGGAACGGAGTGGGTCCAGACTGGTAACACAACAGAAGGGCAACAGTGCAGCAAATTACAGACCATCTTAATGAAGGCTACCCTCAAATGATCTCTGCACGCACTGTTCGCCGTACACTGCATCCGATGGGATATGGCAGATGAAGGCCTCCTGTTCGAACACCTTTGCTGTCTGCAGTTAACAAGAGAAAACGTCTCCAGTTCGCACAGGAGCACAAGGATTGGACAGTTGATAATTGGAAACAAATTATGTGGTCCGATGAATCACGTTTTCAGTTGCACCATGCCGATGGCCGAGTGAGAATTTGGCGGAAACAGCACGAAAGCATGGACCCCAAATGCATTGCTACAACCCTTCAAGCTGGTGGAGTCAACGTTATGGTTTGGGAAATGTTTTCCTGGCATGCTTTGGGCCCTTTAATTCGTGTTGATCAACGTCTGACTGGCACATCATATCTAAACATCGTCGCTGACCAAGTGCATCCTGTCATGTGGATGGTTTATCCTAATGGCGATCGCTACTTTCGACAAGATAATGCGTTCTGCCTATAGTGCTCGTATTGTACAGGATTGGTTTCAGGAATATGCCAGTGAGTTTACTTTGCTTAGGTGGCCCCCACAATATCCAGATCTCAATCCCATTGAGAATTTGTGGGACGAAGTTGAACGAGCCATCAGACAGCTGGATCCACAACCCTTCAATCTCACACTCCTGGAAAGTGCTATTCATCAAGTATGGTCTCAGATTACACAAACCACCTATCAACATCTCGTGGAGTCCATTCCACGAAGAATCGACGCAGTATATTAAAGGCAAAAGGTGGCACAACGAAGTACTGAGGGAGCGGTCATAATAAAGTGGCCACTCTGTGTATATCCACCAGCTTTTTAATACATTTTGACTATACAATCTAAACGGGAAAATGCTTTTTCACCTGTGAACAAGCATATATGCCTTGAAAGATTACTTTTCCAAAGGAAATTGCTTGGAACATACATCACTTTTCACCTGAATGAACAAGCATATGCCTTAAAAGATGTCTTTTCTGAGTAAACTGCTTAGAGCACACATTACATTGATGAGGCTTTTCACCTGTGTGAAGGAGGATGGGCTGTTGAAGAAGACTTTTACAAGCAAATTGTTTGGAGCATATATCACATTGGGGAGGTTTTTCCCCCGTTTGAACGAGTAAATGCTTGGAAAGATCACTATTTCGAGTAACTTGCTCGGAACATCCATTACGTTGGTAAGGTTTTTCACCTGTGTACATAAGCATATGCTCCGAAAGATAACTTTTCTGAGTTTCTATTTGGATTTTTACCTCTGTTAGCACAACAAAATGTCATGCTGTTCAGTGCGATTCTGTCAATTAAAATGGGAAATTAAGCTGGTCATATCTGAATTGACTTCATATACGCGCTTTACTACTTAATGCTCTTCGGAAATTAAAAGATTTCATACTAAATGTTTATCCGTTGCTTACCTGTGGAAAGTAACTCCAGTAGGTGATCACCTGGAATTGTTGTGATATCCGTAAACGCAACCACACTAAAAAAAAAATAACTTCAAATTTCGTAAATCAAACTTCTCACGTACGTAATCCAATGGCTCCAAACCACCATCAGAGGCTTAAGATGGCCGTCACACAGTCAGCGTCGTCTACTAAGAAAGCTTCAAGTTTGTGACGTCATACTTTCTCCCCTTATTCCTACCTCCATGGGTTGCTAATTATTAATTCTCAACATCATTTTTCTTATTAAAGATTGGTTTCCGAACTCACTGGGGCGGAAGAAAGTTAAACGCACTGAAATTTCAGTAAGTGTGAGTGTGTGTCGCAGTAATGGCGGATTGAATGACCGTTCACAACGGTGAGAACAAACCATTCACGGCACGGTGAAGAGTCATTCACTGCGAACGAAACATTCCTGAATGGCCCGTCACTACTGATACGCAGCTTTCGGAGAACATTATAAGAATTTTTTTTTTTTTTTTTTTTTTTTTTTACTCAAATCTGATTGGAAATAACTATTTTAACGATTAACACCCATGCACGTTTTTCAATCAGAAACACTGTTAGAAGTCGCCGAGTCGGTCTTTGCCTAGGGCCTCGGAAGTACTAAGGCCGAGACTAAATGTCTCAGATCATATGTTGAGGATTTTAGGAAGGTAATGTCTGACTCCAGGTTTTAAACAACTCTTAAAAATAGGAAGCTAGGAGATTTGTGCTAGAGTGCCCGATAGGAAAGTGACACGGAAGCGAGGTTATGTTTTCAGATCATATGTATAGTGTCTGACCCCAGGTTTTAAATTAGAAATAGGAAGCTACTAGATTTGGGCTAGAGTGCCCGATAGGAAAGTGACACGGAAGCGAGGTTATGTTTTCAGATCATATGTATAGTGTCTGACCCCAGGTTTTAAATTAGAAATAGGAAGCTAGGAGATTTGGGCTAGAGTGCCCGATAGGAAAGTGACACAGAAGCGAAGTTATTTGTTTTCAGATCATATGTAGAGGATTTTAGGAAGAGAGTGTCTGACCCCAGGTCTTAAATTAGAAATATGATGCTAGGAGATGTGGGATAGAGTGCCGATAGGAAAGTGACACGGAAGCGAGGTAGAAATGGGGAGGAAGACGCCCTTATTTATTACCGGGGGCCAGTACCCGGGGTCCGACGACTTAACGTGCCCATCCGACGTACAGCGGATATTTAGTGGTTCAAGCGTTCGTACCTGCTGGGATCGAACCCGAGGTCTTCTCCGTGGCAGTCACGAATGTTGACCACTAGGCCACCCGCGGCCTGACTAAATGTCTCTCTTCCCTCTCTGGAGCTAGTCTCTCTAAATTAGGGACGGGAGACTGCTTGATAAGTCTTACACTCACGGTCTTCGCTAAATCGCGAAACAAAGAAGAAGAAAAAAAAACGCTGCATGGCATTAATTTTTTTTTTAATGTGACGGGTAAAAATAACTTTCTTTTTGTTTTGCTGCGTTTCCCCCGCAATTTTAGGACGAAGACTGCATTATTGCTACGCAAATCAGGGTGATTCGTCCGGCAGATATTCTTTTTGAATCCGTTCTTTCTGGTTATTTTGCCACTTTGTGTGCCGTCATCCTTGTGAACAGTTAGTCACGGAGCTCACACACAAGAATGCCAAAGCATGCCTTTCTGGTTTTCGGTTCAGGTTTTCGCTTTGCTAGTTCATAGTCGTTTCCTATCTTTTTGAAGTCTCGCTGAAGAAAGAAAAGCAAGATGAAGCCAGCCAGTCACTCCTGTCCACATGGCGTCCTTCGTAGTTTTTCTCGGGTTGTCCGTCGTCCAATATTAATCATGTCCGCGGATGATTTCTCTCTGAAACGTCTGAGTGAGTATCGAAAACTAGCGTGAAATTGCGAGGCAGTTGCCCTTTCGGTTTCTAAGTAACTTTCGTGACTGCTGGCTTTTTTCTTTCGCCTTCACGAAGATTGAAGATCCAGATTTAGTAATCTTCTATATTTTCCGTCTGTCGCCTTTAATTATTTGGAGGGAGATAGTTCCAGTATCGTGGTTTCAGATTCGCCCGGAGTCGAAGTACTTAAAATTCTGTGGGGATGGAATTCATAACTTTTCAGGTGCATATTTTTTTTTTACTTGCTCAAAAAGTATTGTGTAATTCCAGCTTCCGAATGAATCTTCTGAAATGCGGTAAACAAGAATTACTACAAAAACACACGCGCGCACACACAAACAAAAAATAATAACGAACAGTCGAAATATTTCTTATATATCTAATGGAGCTGAAAGTGAGTGTAGGGTATGAAATACCTAATATAGATGTCTTTCCGTGTGATGACTTATAACATATGAAAATATTATTATATTCGTTATACTATAATTTGGTAACGATGAATGATTATTACGCTGCTGGCCACCCAAAATGCAACACCAAGAAGGAAGCTGCCGATTGGCCTGAAATTCGCAGCATGCGTCGCCCGCGAGAGGACATGCAAACGATTAGCATTGCAGGGCATATGCAAATCATGTGCACCCGGCACGCCACCGAGAAGCACTATAACAAGGGTGCACAGAAGGTAGGGTGTAAGTAGTGGAAGTGTGTTGTGCTGCCGGATCTGTGCGTGGGAAGCTTCCTGATGCCTCGTCGCAGAATACGGCAGTCATTCCAGCACGTTTCGGAGTTCGACAGAGTACGAATAGTGGCTTATCGCGACAGCGGTTTATAGTACCGAGGCATCGGCGCCCGTGTATCCGGCCACAGTGAGGCGAGTATGGATTCGGTAGATGCAGGAGGGACGGACGGACGGACCGACGTGAGCGATTGCCGCAGCCGCGGCACACCACCGAACCAGAGGACCGGCATGTTGTGCGGCGGGAATTAACGGCTCCCACCACCACATCACGAACGTTAGCGCAGAAATTAGGGTGTGTTGTGCAACAACCTGTGTCAGCACGTACCGTTCGAAGTCTTCTGCAGGAGCGGGGACTTGTCGCACGGCGCCCATTGCTCCGATTACTACTGACGTTAGACCACCGGCGAGTGCGGCGGCAGTGGGCCGTTGAACGCCTCACCTGGACTACGGAATGGCACAACATTGTATTCTCCGACGAATCCCGCTTCTGCCTGCAACACCACAATGGTCGGATCCGCGTGTGGCGGCACCGTGACGAGAGACTGTATGACGCCTGCATTATGCATCGCCATACTGGTCTGTCGCCTGGCGTTATGGTTTGGAGCGCAATTGGATATGACACCCGCACCCCTCTAATAGGCATCGCCGGTACACTCAACAGCCACCGCTACATCTCCGACGTTTTGGAGCCTCTAGTCCTCCTTTACCTGCCGGACTTGCCAGCGGCCACGTTTCAACAGGACAATGCGCAATGCGCGCCAACCCGCACGTGGCACGCATCGTGCAACAATTCTTCACTGCCCACCAGGTGTCACTGCTGACGTGGTCCGCCTGTTCTCCCGATATGTCGCCCATCGAACACGTCTGGTCGCTGATCGGCAACCGAGTGGCCCGGCAAGCCCAACCCACGGCTACGCCTGTTGAACTGTGGCAACGTGTGGAAGCAGCCTGGACCGACATACCCCAAGCCCACATCCAAAGCCTCTTTCTTTCGATACCGCGGCGTGTAGCGGCCGTTATTGCCAGCCATGGGGGCCACACGAACTATTGATGTCTGCGTGTACCACAAGTCGCACGGGCCTGTAAGCTCAATCGTTTCATCTTTGTATCTGTTGTTATGTGTCCAGTAAATCTGGCTTTGCTATCTCGTGTCCTTCTTGCTGTTGCATTTTGGGTGGCCAGAAGTGTAGATTTCATTATGGTGATGGAGTTAGAAGACTGCCTCGTGTTGTGTCTTCTGTTCCGCAACTTGCCACTGTATCCGCTAAAATTGTTAGGAACTTGCACCGAAGGGTTGTGCACCGATTTCGAAAACCATCATCAGTGCTTTGTAGTTTGAGGTCTATTATACAAACCTTAGTGATATTTAATGTTCGTTATCTGTCGGACAAACATTTTTTCTTCTGTTGAGCTAAATTTAATGCTTCCTTTTTCTTGTTCGCTGTTCTTCATCGTGTCTCTGTGTTGGAGATTTGCTTACAACTGCCTTTGGCATATTTTGTTCCTCACTGGCCGAATTGTTTCACCTTTAGATTCCCATACCATAGGTATAAGTTTGAGTTCTCTTTCAAACGAGCGTTGTATTTATGCTTTTATTATGGTTCACTCCCTTCCCTGGAGCCTTTATTAATCCCATAAGGATAGAAACTAATAAATGGGTAAAAACTTTTAAGCCCACCCACCTTGTACTTAGGTTAACAAAGATCTCTCTCCCTTCTATCTCCTACGCTTACCAACTATCTGTTGAAACTTCAGTGTAGATATATGCTTATGGTACAGGGTGATTCAAAAGTCCCCGAACTCTGAATTCAAATATTTCTGCCACGAATATAGTGAGGTATAACTATTTTTACATACTGTTATATTGACACTCATACTTACAGGTAATGAAAACCACTTTACAATAGATGCTGGAATTGTCCACCATTCTGTTGAAGACACAAATTCACCCGACGACACATGCTGGCGGACACTCTTTTCAGCATGTTGGCTGGTATGGCTGTAATGATGTTGTTCCGCAGGTCCTGTACCGTCTTAGGGTTGTTGTGGTAAACTGTGTCTTTCAGATAGCCCCACAAATAAAGGTTTGGAGGACTCATGTCTGGTGAGCGAGGCGGCCAAAGTGTTTTCGAGATTAATCGATCGTGGAAGGACTGACGGAGCATCTCCATTGTGTCGTTTGATGTGTGGATGACGTTGCTCCATCTTGTTGGAACCAACAGTAACGTTCGTGTTCTTCCAGCGTCGCTACAAATTGATGGATGATGTCTGTGTACACAGCGGAAATTTACAGTTGTGTCGAAATAAAATGGCCCTACAATTTCACGTCTAGACATGGCGCAACACACTCCCAACTTTCTGACAGTGAAGTCCAACCTCATGCAATGCGCGTGGATTCTCCGCAGCCCATATGCGAGTGTTCTGGCTGTTGATATATCCATTCAAATGAAACCATGCCTCGTCACAAAAAAAAGGGTGGTTAAACTGGTTAGTTACATTGTTGCGCGTGAAACTCTTAAACTATCGGCAGTAGGCAATGCGCTTTTCCGAGTCCAAAGGACGTAGCTCTTGCACTACTCGAATTCTGTACGGCCGTAGCTTTAGACGTTTAGTAGCCCTCTGGTAGGCTGAATACGATGCCCCTAACTATTGAGACAGCCGCCGAGGTAACTTCCGGGGAGAGCGCTGCAGGGAAACGAGAATTTTCTCCAGAAACGTGGTCGTCACCACGGACGGCCGTTCGCTTTTAGGCTTACTCTGAACACTGCCTGTCTCGCAAAACCGGTTCACAAGATCATATACAGAGTTTTTCCCTGGTATAGGAGCATCAGGAAACTTCCTTTGAAAGAGCTGGATGCAACGTTGGTAAGATTTGTTCGCAAAATAAGCTTCTAACAAAGCGACTCTCTGTTCTTGAGTGAGACTCATGCCTGACTGAACGTTACTACTTGCCAGCGCCCGCGTAAGCGTAGTGTCACGTGGTGCTATCACGCACGTGGCGCAGCTCGTTCTCCAAGGTCACACACAACTGCCACAAGCAGCAATACTCTATCTTTTATGATTTTACAGCAAATACGTTTTAAAATATAGAGTTCGGGAACTTTTGAGTCACCCTGTAGTTCTTTTCTCTTGTCATGGGAAAACTTTGCAAGCAGCGATCTTCGATCTAGGCTTACAAAAGGATCTATTAACGTTTTTGTTAAGTGTGAGAGCTGAGCGTGAGTGACGTGATGACATCCGAAAAGAAAGCAACGCGTTGAAATATAGCCCCCCCCCCCCCAAAAAAAAAAAAAGCAGCAACGATGTCTTTCAACGCGTTGCTTCCTTTTCGTATGTGCATCGGAAAAGAAAGCAATGTGTTGAAAGACTGTTCTTGTGATAGTGTGGAGATACACTCGTGTTTTTGTGACGGGCGTCGTCGTGTGCATGTGTGAAACTAGTGCGTGTTTGTATTGTAGAATAGAGACTTAAGTGGATTAAACTTTCTCCATATGTCAGGCACGGAGATCATTTAAGACGACTGAAATGTCTAGTGATTTAAAGGAAAGATTTACATAGCCTAAAATTTTTGGCTGCAGTACCAAGGAAATCATTTGCTTACTGAACTCTTCAGTTAGGGACAGTCCGACATACTGATTACATATAAGTTATTCACTCGTATGCAATCAGTTTGTTATTGATATTTATTAACATAAATATTAGTATGTAACACACGTTATTGTGCGGAAATTGTCCATAACAGCGGAGAAAGGTGTGTAAAACAATATGCAGGTATTCCTAATCGCCATGAACTTACCGAATACGCCGTAGTAGTGAAGAGGCGAATTAGCCGTCTGTGCTCTGTAGCAGAAAATCACTCTGAACGTTGATTTTTCGATGACATAACCCGAAAGCATTTTTCTGTTGTTGCGTTCACTATCTGATACATTCGGTCTGTGCTGATTAGTTTCGTATTCAGAATTTCTGAGAAGCGTTAATATTTATAACTGTTGGTGCTTGGGCATTTACTTATTAATTTTCACATGTTTAGTAAAATTGTTCAAAAGAAATTATAACATGTTTAACACTATTGTAAAATTTTGAATGCCTTCAAAAGAAAAAAAAATGGGGTTCTCGTAATTTTAGGTTATGCTATCTTAAGCCTATTTCTATTTTGACTCACCAATTTTCTTTTTTTTTTTTTTTTTTTACTCAAATTTCATTTTAACTAGATTGAAGTTCTGCGCGATTTCATATGTTCCATACTTGAAAAAAGCAAAACCTTACTTTGGAAATGCTGGGTCGCAAATGCCACATTGCTAAATGCCTTTCAATCATTGAACTGGGAAAATAAAGGGATAAAGATTAATGGAGCTTCTTTATTTAACTGACCTTCGTTAACTGGATGACGTAGTCATTTTTGCCATTGCCCCTTCTGAGCTACAGAGTCATTTTGCCATTGCCCCTGCAGAAAAGTAGGACTGAAAATGAACTTTCAGAAGACAAAACTGATGTACAATGCTTTTACAAGAAATGAGGATTTATCGATTGATGAGCAAAAGCTGGAGGTAACCGATACTTGTATTTACCTGTATGGCATATTATGCCTTAAAAGAAAAGTGTTTAATCAGTGCATTCTTCCAGTGTTTACGTATGGAGCAGAGACGTGGCCCTTAACAAAAAAAGACACTCAAGGACTACAGGCAACTGAAAGAAGCATGGAGAGGTGCATGCTTGATGTAATTAGATAAGAAGAGAAACACGTGGATAAAGAAAATGACAATTGTGGAAGACATCATGATCAGAGAAAAATCCCTGAAATGGCAATGGGCTGGACATGTTTGCCAGAAGAACGGACCACCGATGGACAACCGAAATTCTTGACTGGATTTCAAGGTACCCGAAAAGACTCAGAAGAAGACCATATGGGAGATGGGTGTATCTGGCCTGCGCAGAACCCGGACCTTACCCTATCGAACACCTCTGGGATGAGTTGGAGCGTCGACTTAAGGGGTGCCCCCACCGTCCGAAATCTGTGAAGGAACTGACCTGTCTTCTCCAAGCCGAGTGGAAGAAAATACCGCTAGCCGTCGTACAACGCCTGGTTGAGAGTATGCCCCGGACGGTCGCAGCTGTAATCGCCGCTCGAGGAAGTTCCACCAACTATTGAAGGTGAATAATGCCGCCCCGGTGGCGCAGTGGTCTAAGGCGCTGGTCTATGATCATTCGTCCGTAAGGGGTCCGGGTTCGAATACCGGTGAGGCATGGATGTTGTGTTTGTCTTACGGCACTGGCTCTCTCCCTTCCCTGGATCCAGTGACCCTAAATTAGGGACGGGCGACTGCTTATAGCCCGTTTAGTTGCTCACGGTGGTCGTTAAACCTCCAATAAAAAAAAACAAAAAGAAAGGTGAATAAACTTCATTTTTCTTTGCTATCACAGGTGTCCAATTACTTGTTGGTAGATAGTGTATATCTTAAAGCAAAATATGAATCTTTGGGTTAATTATTGTGAGTGTTCGAATTTTTTCATAAAACTATAACTGGCAGCTGCCGTACGCCCCTTTCGTTACCTGCGCCCCGACAGCTGCGGGGGTGGTAGTTACGCCACTGATACACGGCGGGTTTCAGCCCATTTGTGATACTGTATCGTATTTTAGAAATCCTTCACTGATCAGCGATGAGCGTAGCTTGTGGGTGATTCTCGTGCCTGTTGATAAACTGAATTGAATATGCCACTGATTTTTCTTTCCTTATATACAGCAGTCATTGTAATTATCTGATTTTGACATATTTTGATCATGTGTCCCCTTTCATTATACATATAAAGGATGAAAAATGATGTTTGGTATGTATTATTGAATTGAATTTTTGATGTCTTATAGTGTGTGTTTTATTTCCTCAGGTTCGACTACCAAGTGCTGTTGCAGAATGCGACTTTCTGCTTGGTGCCTCGAGGGCGGCGTTTGGGTTCTTTTAGATTTCTGGAGGCTCTTCAAGCAGGGTGCATACCTGTACTGCTTAGCAACGGATGGGAACTTCCCTTTGGTGACGTTATAGATTGGAGCAAAGCCGCCATTTGGGCTGATGAACGCCTTCTACTACAGGTAAGACGTTCTTGCCAAAGTGCTTCAAAAGTCGTTATATTTACGCTTTCCAACCGTAGGTTGAAGAAGCGTATATGCTCCAGATTTGTCCGTCTATCCGTCTGCACGATATCTCGCGTAAAAATTGTTCAATTTCGATGAAACTTTAGTATGTGATAGGGGACCACCTGGGGACGCACCCTGTTGAAAATGGACAAAATGGGGTCAAAGGTCACAACAGAGGATCGGGATCCATTTCATTGTCCTTATGCACCATAACTTGCGTAAAAATGGTTCGATTTCGATGGAATTTTGGTATGTGGTAGGGGACCACCTCCGCACGAACCCTATTGAAAATGGACGAAATGGGGTCAAAGGTCACGTCATAAGAGTGGGATCCATTCCATTGCCCTTAAGCGTCATCACTTGACTAAAAATGCCGTGATTGCGACAAAACTTTATCATGTTGTTCCGAAAGTATACTGAATCGGCTCTGTGTATTATCATCGAAATGGGGTCAAAGATCAGGATACAGGAGCGATATTTATTTCACAGCCATTATCATCTTAACTTGAATAATGATTTCCGGCATGTTGGAAAGCGTATCTATCATAATCAATGCATTGCATGATTGTACTAACTTGATTCTCTATTACCGAAAGTGCCATGTCGGCTTGAAAAAAATATCGTTCTCTTTCAATTATGTCTATCACAATGTAAATTCATATCTCGTTTGTGTTATTAGAAAACATTGTCATCACGGAACGCCAGAGAAAGCGTACTTTTGTTATTTGCGTTGCAAATGCTGGTGTATTGTTTGCTTCCCCGCCGTGAGTTTTCTTTTAGTTGCAGAAGAAGCGTTGGAATCAATATATAAAAAGGTATCACATTGAACTTAAAAGTTCGTTCAAATTAGAGGCTTGCACAGGCCTGACCCGACCCACAAAACGAGAGTTGACCCGAAGGCCGTTCGGAACCATTTTTTTTTTTTTTTTTTTTTCGTGACTTAAATGAAAAATGCCGAGCCTGTACTTTGAAAGTTTAGCATTTTGCTCCCAGATAAAAGAACGCTTCAACTCACAAAATGAAGATTAACTAGTTAAATAATTAACCAGATGGCAAAAATCACTCGGTGAAACTGAAAACATGGCAGTACATCCGCCACCGTACGTTGATTAATTATACAGAGTGCATAGGAAAGTCCCTTTAGCCTGAAATAACTTGCGAACGAAGAGAGGTACAGCTATGCAAGTGAGATAACGGTATAGAAAAGCGAATACGCCCGATCGAATACAACCGATAGCAGCGCCCCTAGTCGCGAAATACTAAAGTTAGCCATTGCAAATCGAAAACAAAAAGAGGTAGAACAAAATTTCTAATTACAAGGTTGTAGATCATCAATTAATTAGTACAATACGACATTTGTTTCAACACGGATAAGACAAATTGTCGCCTAAATACCCTAAAATGTCCGAAATCGATGCGCGAACTTTTGTGTGAACGTTTGAAGGGAACATGCGCAAATACACACAATTTATTGCATAAAAGCATACTTATGTCAATACAGTTTGATGACGTCAGACAAAAAAAAGGCAAAATAGCGCACAGTGATAAAAAGTTAATGTCGAGTATGATCGAAGAGTTCGCCATTGCCCACGATACACATTTGTATTCGTGAAAGTAATTCTGCATGCACATTCCTCAGCATGGAAGGTGTCACACTATTGCAAGCATCTGGATCACGACGACGTAGATCCAGCAGACTTGCAGGCGCTGTTACGTACACCTGATTTTTTACGTAACCCCAGAGGAAGAAATCCAACGGAGTGAGGTACGGCGATCGTGTGGGCCATTCCACAGCACCGCCATACCCGATGATTCGTTGCCCAAAACAATATGTGAGAAAGCGTCGCACTGCTGCTGGCTGGTGTGCAGGGTAACCGTCATGTTGGAAGCACAAGAAACTTAATGCGGACAGGGGAATGTCATCTAAAAATTCAGGTATGATATCCTGTAATAGTTGGAGGTATCTCTGTCCGTTGGCATTCGCCGTAAATGAGCACCATCCCGCAATATTGGGAGTGAGTGAAGCTCGCCATTCTCACACAGCGTACGTAGACCTAAACTTCTGATCAGGGTACATCTTGCTACTGGTTTTTATATCGTAGGCACGGTACAACGTCACAATCTGCATTTGCATACGGCTACATTTGCGAAATGTGAATATGCAGATTCGAATCGTCGCGCATCGATTTCGGACACTTTAGGGTATTCAGGCGACAATTTATCTTATCCGTGTGAAACAAATGTCGTTTTGTACTAATTAGTTCATGCTCTACAACTTTGTAATTGGAAATTTTGCTCTATCTCTTTTCGTTTTCGATTTGCAATGGCTAACTTCCGCATTTCGCCACTAGGGGCGCTGTTATTGGTTGTATTTGATCGGGCGTAGTCGCTTTACTATACCGTTATCTCACTTGCATAACTGTACCTCTTTCCGTTCGCAAGTTATTTCAGGCTAAAGGGACTTTCCTATGCACCCTGGATATGAAATCAAAAAGCCGGGCTGTAAGGTGAGTGTCTGGAATGGGACGGTTTATTTCTGTCAAGCTGGAAAACAAATTACGTTTTCACTTCGTCGGCTTTGGCGTCCAAAACACGGGGTTTTTGTTTCCCCATTCTGAGAAATGTATTTACATAAACAGACTTTTCAGTTTCACGAAACCAGATGGCTGAGCTTCTAGCGCCATTCGTTGGTACAATACAGATGAGTAATTAATAACAAGGAACTGTACACCAATTACACCAGGGATTCCAAACCGGTGTGCCGCCAAATTTTGGAAATGTGCCGTGAAATTTCGTCATCCCAATCTAAACCTGTCAATGCAAGGACGCCAAGAAGACATAATTACCTCGACAAACAAAATGAAAGGTTTTCAGAGGAAACTCAGTTCAAAGTACTCTATTTCAAAAGGAGATCTTTCGAACTTCCCTACACTGCACAATATGGTTTCGGGAAATGAAGCTGAAGAATTGAAACAATTAATTGCCGAGCATATTGTGATCCTGGAAATAAAAATTACTAACTGTTTTCCCACGTTGTCAACAACAAACCTAGACTTAATTGTGTCACCTTTTGACTTTGCCGGCAAAGTTGAAGATTTGGATCTGACGGCGGTAGATAGAGACGAACTAATTTATATGTGCTGTGATTCTACATTGAGAGTAAGACCAATTGATCGCGCGGATTCTTTCTGGCCAAGAATGACAGAACATTACCCATCTATATCGGAAAAAAGCTGTTGCATTGTTGCTGCCTTTCGCAACACCGTACTAGTATGAGCAGGCATTGAACAATATAAAATAAAGTTGAAAACACATGGAATAAAATCAAGTTGCAGGGTTCGTCTGTCTAACGTTGAAGCCGATCTACGAGTTGCACGTTCAAACATTCGACCCAGGATTAACAAGATTTGCAAGCGACATCAACCCCAAATGTCGTTTTGATGGAACCATTTTTATTTCAAAATACTGTACTTTAATTTTTTGTTTGTTTTGTAGTTTGTAATAAGTTTTGTAATAAGGTAATAAATGCAGTTTCTGTTCACTGCATCTGGACATTAATAATTTTAATTCAAACTTAAATTTAATAGAAATCTTTGGCAACGACAGTTCGTCATTGCTAATTACTCTTCTGATGTAACAACCTTTAAACAAGTGTGGGGATGTAAGGTCAGGTGATGCGCAACATCACAGCCTCTCCTTGACAAATGTCAACCTCGCCTTTTCGTGGTGCATCCTGTTCTCACTAAAGGGGCTCTGACGACCGCCAATAGCGGTATAACTATACCATCGGGATTAGAGGAAATGCTATCCCACATTCATCAACCCGCTTGGCCAGCGTGGTGAGTTATGGCCAAACCCCTCCAAAATGACTCCACAACTTAAATCTTGGCCCTCAGTCTCCGGCAACTGGAATGTACCTGGCCAAGGCAGCGGCCAGTGCGACACAAAGGCAGAGGGTGCTAGGAATCCTCGGAGGACCGGACTATGCTGCCATCTGATGCAGACCTTAGCTACGTATAATGGACGCTCCCTATCTTCTGATTCAAGGCCCCTTGAATTGGAAAAAGAACTACAAAGGATCAAGTGGGACATCGTCGGGCTAAGTGAGGTGGGAGCAAAGGAGAAGATCTCTTTGAACTGAAAAGTGGACATCTCTTCTACTATCGTGGGACAGGTACTGGCAGAACTAGTGGTGTTGGATTTATAATATACAAGAAACTGAAGTTTTTAAGTTGTAGAAGTTGAAAGTTCCTCTGACAGAGCTACAAGACTCGTTATCCAAGCCTCGCTGCTGTTCAAGATTTCCGAGGTTTCGCGAATGGCAGTATATTTGGGTGTGGAGTATGAAGCTAATTTCTTTATATCAGGTCAAGTTCAAGTCCGCTGATCCTATGTGGGATGATATAAAGAAATTAGCTTCATACCTCACGCCCAAATGTACTGGCATTCGCAAAACCTTGGAAATCTTAACCAGCAGCGAGGTTTGGAATGATAGCGTCTCTCTAAAGCTGCCACGCATTTGTAATCAATTCTTCAAATAATGCTGCGTTTTCTACCACGGTACAGTGAGAAAAACATTTTGTTAATTCAGCAAAAAAAAAAAAAAAGAAAAATGTTGGATCAACCGAAAAATTTAGTTGATATGCAGTCAACAAAAATGTTTGTTGAATTTGCAAATGTATTTTGCTGAAAATTATTGTTGATTCAACAAAATTATTGTTATCATCACAAAACGTTTTTGTTGATTTAACAAAATGCCCTGGTCGATTTTTGGGTATTTGTTTGATCCAACATATTGTTATCGTGATAAAACGTTTAGTTGAATTAACAAAACATGGCCAACGAAATAATTTTGTGTTGCCAACAAAACAATTTCGATGGAGTTTGGCTAAAGCGGCAAAATAAATCGACAAAACAGCTCAACAAAACTATTTTGTTGTTTCAAACAAACGTTTTTTCTCAGTGTACTGCGTGCCCGACCAAAGTGACCTCGTTTCTTCGAATGAACTATCACATTTGCGCCTATTCATTTAGTCTAGTCAAGTCACCGCGTTCAAATTGTTGAAGTGTTCTATTATCCAGTTTGCAGTTAGCTGTGTACCTTCCTTGAAAAAGCCATCTGGTTGATGTGCGAAAGCTTGGAAACTTTGATTTATATTCTGCGCCAAGAAATTCGGACTACTTGTATAGTTATACTATTTTAAGGAGATGAAGTTTGAAACATTTATGTACATACTTGGGGATCGGGGCTACCATGTTTGTACTTAAGTGTGGGCGAAGAAGTGCGTTTACATTTGTAACAGAAGTAGGTTGTCAGGTCTATATTATACTTCAACTGTGGGAGGAATTCCTGCGAAAAAATGGCACGTCCCCCTGCGTTATATTTTAACCACTGAGGTAGTTAAGCTCAGTAGAGCAGTTTAGTTTCTGCAGAGGAATCCGTGCGTTCTTTGCAATTAGCAGCGGAGAACGTGCCATGAAAGTCTAAACCGGGCCGGACGTTCCCAAAGTCCCGTGTAGACCTCTAGTTCGGATTATGCACTAGCCTCTACACTGTAAAAAAACTCTGAAATTCACGAGCCACTTTCCGTCATTTCCTTCGTGAATTAACGAAGCATATTTCTGATACAACCTTTTCCGTGAAACGACAGAAAGAAACCTCAATTTCACGGATTTTTCGTACCACGGGAAAATTCCAAATTTTCAGAAACCTTTCCGCAGTTTCTTTCTTATATTGACGATAAATTACTATTTTAGAGATATGTTAACGGAAAGTTCTGAACATCATTCTCACTTTGAAGATGACAATCCTATTTTTGGCGTAAATGTGACAAAGATTATACGTCAGATAATATCCGAAAACTTGAAAATTTTCATCGTCCTGGAGAGGGACTCGAACCCGCGTCAAAAATCGGATTTGTCACATTTACGCCAAAAAACGGATTGTCATCTTCAAAATTTGTATTATATGGCGTAATCCCGTATTTCTTCAATGATCATTCTCACTTTTTCCGTATCCGTGTGACGAGGAATTACCGGTAATTGGAGCGACAATTTTGAAGTTCTGTAGCGAGATCGGATATTGTGAATTGCATATCGCATGAATTTTGTTTATTGTTTTATTGTGGCACAGATATTTCTTCTCTCCCCTATTTTGTGCACCAGCTGTTTTTATTTTCTTGTTACTGTAAGAAACCAGGTGCTTAACTTATTGTGCAGATGATTATACGATGTCTATGTATCAGTTGGACAACTTAAGACCAAATCTACTGTAACTGCCAAGAATAAATTTTATATTTAGTTTTTCTTGTGAAATAGTACCATAAAAAAATACATTTCATCTTTTTTAAAGATAACATTAAGTCCTTGTCAGTTTAAAAAAAAATAAGTTTCAAAGCATTTTGTTGCTTCAAAAAATCACGATAAAAAATGCTTAATTTGTGAAGTCCTCCAACAGAAGAAAATTAATAAGCTCCAACAGAAAATAAAATGACCAAATCACTCGCATTAATGACAAAAAAAAAAAAATTCATCGTCGCGCAGTTATTTTTTCCAAACGTCCGGGGTTCAATCTGCAGCAGAAGGATTATCTATGGTAAGGGCTGAAAACTGCAGGGTCGTCGATTTTGCGGAATTCCAGTTTGAATACGGTAAAACCTAAAATCGAAATAAACGGAATTTCTGACTACGGAAAATCAGCGAAAATACAGAAGTTAAAATAAACGGGCACATTATTTTGAGAAATTTTCCTTGAATCCACACCACTTATTTTTTAACAGTGTAGTGTCCCCTGGTAAAAGCAAAACAGAGGGGGGGGGGCTTGTGCTTATTTATCGCTGAATTTATGCGCGTGAGAGAATTCTGACTCGTGTCAGAATTCTAAGACGAATATGCGAAATGTCTGCTGTAAGTAACTGTCATTACCCAAGAGAAATGTCGAGGATGCAGATCTTTCTGGACGACACTCTACAATTTCCTCAGAGGGGAAACATCCGCGTGCGTTATCTCGTGTTGCAAGACAGACAAATGACTGTTCAATGGACAGCTGAGTGTGTAGGTATTTCAGTTGGCAGTCTCGATTCAATCCTGAAAAATTCTTTGAAGATGAAAAAGGTGAGCCGTCGATTGATCTCACGAATGTTGACGGATGAGCAAAAGGCCTGCCAGAAACAAATGTGCTTCACCAAATTCGACATACTTCATGCGGATCCAATAAATTTTTGGTCCCGGATTGTTACAATGGCTGAAACACGGGTTGATCATTTCGGCTCAGAGACTTAAAAAGCCAAGTCTAAAATGAAGGCATGCGTCTTTTTCCGTCCCCCAAGAAGTTGAATGTTGCCCTGTTAACCGGTAAGTTTATGTCATCAGCTGTTTGAAATGCAGAAGGCATCGTTATTGTTGCGGAGAAGGATACCGCGGTCACAGGTGTATAACTGCGTCAACCTCATAAGCCATCAAGGTAAAGAGGCGTAGGAAGCTGTTAAGGGGTGTCTTCTTTCTTTATGGCAATGTACCGAGTCACATCCACCAAAATGCGAAGACCGACGTACAAGTTGCAAGATTTGAATTGCTCCAGTACCCACATGATTCTCCGGACCTTTTTTTTTTTTTTTTTTTTTTTTTTTTTGTTCGCCAGGCACACCGTAAACAGCCGTCAACCTTATAAGCCAAGTTGGGGCAGCCAGAACACTGCTAAGAGGTCTCTTCCTCTTTCAGAACATTGCACCGGGTCACACGTCCTAGATTGCGAAGACCGAAGTTGCAATCCATACAAATTGCAGGATTTGAGTTGATTCAGTACCCATCCTTTTCGCCAGACAATGTCCTTCGTGTCCTCCCCCCCCAAGCAGACGAAAAACATCCGTAGGATGCGATATCATCATCATCATCATCATTGTCAACCATTATCAATCCACTGCTGGACGAAGGTCTCCCCAAGTTTCCTCCACAACTGTCTGTCTTGTGCCAGTCTCCTCCATGTCACTCCCGCATATTTACGAATTTCATCCACCCATCTCCCATGTGGTCTTTTTCTGGGTCTTTTCCTGTCCCTTGGAATCCAATCTAAAATTTCGGCCGTCCATCTATGGTCTGTCCTTCTGGCAGTATGTCCAGCCCATTGCCATTTCAGGGATTTAACTCTGATCATGATGTCTTCCACTCTCGTCATTTTTCGGATCCACGAGTTCCTCTTCTTATCTCTCCTGGTTATACCAAGCATGCACCTCTCCATGCTTCTTTGAGTTGTCTGCAGCCTTTGTATGTCTCTTTTAGTTAAGGTCCACGTCTCTGCACCATACGTAAGCACTGGAAGGATGCATTGATCAAACACTTTTCTTTTAAGACATAATGGCATATTGCTCTTGAAAATTATGCTGTTTCTTCCAAAAGCTCTCCAGGTAAGTTTTGTACGCCGATTAATTTCTTCATCAATGTGACCCTCACTTGATATCTGCTGTCCAAGATAAACATAGTTATCTGTTATCTCCAGTTTTTCTCCATCAATCGATAAATCTTCATTTCTTGTAAAAGCATTGAACATCACTTTTGTCTTCTGAAAGTTCATTTTTAATCCCACTTCTTTACTCTTGTCAGCAAGTTCCTGGATCATACTCTGCAGCTCTGGTGGGGTAGTTGCAAAAATGACTACGTCATCAGCAAAACGAAGGTGGGTTAGATAATCTCCATTAATCTTTATCCCTTTGTTTTCCCAGTTCAGTGATTGAAAGACGTTTTCCAATGTGGCATTAAAGAGCTTCGGAGATATGGTGTCACCTTGTCTCACTCCCTTTCCAATTTTTATGTGTGTTGTATTTTCAAACAGCCGAATCTTTGCACTTGCATTTTCATAGATGTTATTAATAATATTAATGTATGCATCTTCAATACCGCAGGATTTCAGAGCCGTGGTAACTGCTGATGGTTTTACCGAATCAAAGGCTTTTTCATAATCGATAAAAGCCATGCACAATGGAAGTTCATATTCCCTCGCTCTTTCAATTAGTTCTCTCAGTACGTGGATATGATCTATTGTGCTGTAGCCACTCCTGAATCCAGCTTGTTCTCTCGGTTGAGCCATGTCCAGTGTTACCTTCAAGCGGTGTGAAAGAACTTTAGTGAAGATTTTATAAACCACTGATAGGAGGCTGATAGGTCTGTAGTTCCTGAGATCCTCAATGTCACCTTTTTTATGTAGCAGGATCATTGTAGCATTGTTCCAATCCTCAGGAATCTTCCCTTCATTAAGGCATCGAGTGAAAATTTGGGCGAGTACTGTTTCAATTTCTCCACTTGCTTCTTGTATGATGTCTATAGTAATTCCATCTTCTCCTAGGGCTTTCCCCCGCTTCATGTTCTTGATTGCATGAGCAACTTCTGCTGGGAGGACTGGAAGAACTCTGGTACCTTTCATGATGTCTGGAGTACATGTATCATCCCTTTCATATAATTTGGAGTAGAAATCTTTCACTCTTGTCAAAATTTCGCCTCTATTTCTTGTTATAGAACCATCTTCTTTTCTCAGAGCCATAATCTGTTTTCTTCCCTTACTGAGATGTCCCTTTGCTATCTTAAGGCTTTGGTTGTTTTCAATTGCTTTCCTCACTAGCGCACAGTTGAATTTCCTTACGTCTTCAGTGATACTTTTTCGTGTTATCTTGCATAGCTCTATATATTCCACTTTGGAAGTCACATCTTCTTTAGTTGTCCTCATCTCTCTTCTTTTTTGCATCAACATTTTGGTTTTTCCTGATAATTTGTTCACATGCAACTTGTTCTTAGACCCAGCTAATTTTGTTGCTGTTTCCATTAGAGCTTTGGTTACTTTTCTGTTAACTTCCGAAATATCCACTTCTTCCGATGTTAGGCCTTCTAAAGCAGAGAATCTGTTCTTCAGTTCCAACTTGAAAGTATTATGGTGTTTTTTAAGGTTGGTTATGTCAATACATTTTGTTTGTCTTATGAGCTTGCCACGTTCCAGTTTAGTGTTGAGGTGCATCTTACATCTCACCAATCTATGGTCACTACCTGTGTTGAACTTGTTCAGCACACTGCAGTCTTCGATGACGAATTTTTTGTTACACATAATAAAATCAATTTCACTTGTCGTCCCAATTGGATGTCTCCATGTCCATTTCCTGTGTGGCTTTTTCTTGAAAAAGGAGTTCAAGATGAAAAATCCTTCTGCCTCTGCAAACTCAACGAGAGTATTTCCACGCTGGTTTCTGTTGCCGTGACCGAATTTACCTACTGAAGTTTCATTCTGTTGCCGTTGCCCTATTTTTGCATTGAAATCTCCCATAATTATCTTCAAGTGCTTCTTACCTTTATTATTTAGATGACGAATTTCCTCATAAAATTCTTCAATTTCTTCTTCAGGATGACTTGTGGTGGGTGCATAAGTTTGAATAATCTGAGCTTGGTATCTTCTCGAGAGTTGGATAACAAGTCGTGCAGCTCTGTCAGAGGAACTTTCAACTTCTACCACTTTATCCTTCAGTTTCTTGTTTATTATAAATCCAACACCACTAGTTCTGCCAGTATCTGTCCCACGATAATAGAAGAGATGTCCACTTTTCAGTTCAATGAGATCTTCTCCTTTTCTCCTTACCTCACTTAGCCCGACGATGTCCCACTTGATCCTTTGTAGTTCCTCTTCCAATTCAAGAAGCCTTGAATCAGAAGATAGGGAGCGTCCGTTATAGGTAGCCAAGGTCACCTCTGAAGTCGTTACAACTATGGGTACATAATTGGAAATCAAGACTTTAATTTTTCATTTCAGCGGGATCAAAGCACTAGAGCATTGGTAGGAGAAGTGCGTTGCAATGAATAATTAAATTATGACATTCATTTTGATACATTTTTTCACTTTTGCTGAAAAAATGAGAAGAATCAAAATGACAGTTTGTTGTATGTGTTAGGAAAAACTGAACGAATATATCCAATTTTCCCCCCATCACCATATTTTTTTTACGTACCACAGACCTTATAGCAACTTAATGTTTCGAACTGCATTCTTTTTCCATCCCTGCCGTTTTTCAACCTCATCAGCATCTCGAGCAACTTTTGCGTTAAGCTCCTCAGTGGTGGTGTTCGCGGTAAAAGCTTGTTATAGCGCTATAGACAGTCTATTAACACTCTCTAATGCCCTTTGGCATTTTATTTGAAAAGAAATAGTGCGGCTGACTTTAGTTTTCAAATAAGCGTGTTGTTCATTATTGAAAATTTTGCAATTAACACCTTTTTTCGGCGTCTCAGATCAAAGATTCCGAAAGGTACGCGAGAAGCAACTTAGCTTTGAGTTCAGAATGCGATCCCGACCTTTTAATCCGGGGCGATACTGTGGCGTAGGTTGGAGCGAAGGAGGGAGTTTTCGGTGAACAAACGAGGGAGCAGGAGTTGGTTGTGAAAGGACAAGGGGTCAGTTGGTTTTTTTTTTTGGTTCAATTCTCCTAAGCTAGCAGGAGGATTTAAGCCTTTTCCACGTGCGCTGAAGAAAAACGAGAAAGTAATCGAAAACCGTTGTTATGGGGAACCGAAACACCCTGATTTCTCTAAATTAAACAACAAATGAAAAAAATCGTGATAACTCAATAAGTGTGCTACCGATTCGGATGAAATTTGGTGGTAAGCTTTATCAGACGAAACGCAACCACAAAAAAAAAAAAAAAAAAAAAAAAAAAAATGAGCACATGTGATACAAAACATTAACATTTTGTATGAGTTATGCAATTATGAAAATACAGAAATATAGGTATCAATATAAAATAAGAAAAGGTACTTCAATACGGACTGTGATTACCCCGAACAGCATTACAGGCCCGACAGTGATATTCCATGATGTTTAGCTGCGTCCATTGCTCGAGCAAAGCAGTGCGGAGCCCCCTGCAGGGTTCGGGGAGGGGCTGAAGGCCAGCAGCACGCATCCGGAGAGCATCTCAGACATGCTCAATGGAATTCAGATTGGGAGAACGTGCTAGCCACATCATACGGACTATAGTTTTCTGTTCCAGGTACTGGTGCACCAGTCGAGCTGTTAGAGGGCGGGCGTTATCCGCCTGCATTACAAATGTATCGCCAATTGCGACCGCATACGGACAAACAATAGGGTCCAGGATGTCATCTCTATGCTTCTGAGCATTGAGGTTTCCATGTGGCAACACATAGAAGACGGTACGGCCGCCTAACGATATGCCTGCCCACACCAGAACACTACCACCACCATAGGTGTTCCTTTCCTGGATATTAGAGGGAAGATAACGAGTACCGGCCTCTCTCCAGATGTAAACTCGGCGAGAATCACTCTGTAAAAAGTATCGTGACTCAGCAGTGAACAGAACGGACCTCCACTGATTTTGAGTCCAGTTCACATGCATTCGTGCCCAATTAAAACGTTTCCTCCGGTGGCGGGGGTGAGGGGCACGCATAATACCGGTCGCCGAGCATACAGTCCTCCTGCATGTAACCTTCTGCATATCGTCGAAGCTGATACCGTCCGTCCGGTGGCTGCCGCAAGCACAGATCTGAGATGAGTATGTGTAGCCGTCCAGTTCCGCCGTGCCGAAAGCCGCAAATATCGGTCATCCGCGAATGTCGTCGCCCTTGACCTACCTTCACTGTACTTACGGAAAGTTGCACCCGTGGCTTGGAACTGCGGCCACGTCCTGCTGACCACAGAACGATCGACGTTGAGCCATCTTGCGAAATCGCTATCTCGAAATTTTGTCATTCACCGCCTCACATGAATTGGCGACTCTCCCCGAAACAGCTGGTTTTAAGATCTTACATATTTGCATAAAGCGCTGCCAGCGCCACTCCTTTGCCTTCGGTACCTCGATGCTGTATGCCTTTGCCCGTAACCTATGCAAATTTCATGCAATTTGAACTATATGTCGCCCAATTATCACGATTTTTCGGTTTGTTGCTTAATTTATGGAAACCAGTGTATATTGTTTGCGAAAAAGGAATAGTAAGATAAGGAGAAGCTTATGGACAACCATGCTCTATTAGATCAAAAAATAAATCGTTTTAAAAGGTAAAGAAGGGTTTCATGAAATATTTTAGCGTACTGCTCATTATCAACTACGTAGCTTTTGATCGCTATTTAACCTGGAATAAAACAAGTTAACAGAGATATCACGATTACAGCTGATGCAGTACTTGATGAACTATCCAAATCAGCACGTCGAATTGAGTTGCGTTTGAAGTGAGAAAATAAATATTTTATACTGTAATGACGACATTACAATACTGCAAAAAAATGTAAAATTCGGTAGTCTATTAATCGGTTAATTAATTGTCCTTTCAAAAAAATTGCATGCAATGCTATTTCTGGGAAGATTTTTTTATTTCGTAAAACCCTCCCTAGACCAGCATCCTGTGTACTGTGTACGCTACTGTTGTGTACGTTACTAGCAGGGGTACCAGGTATTTCTAGACCAGCATCCTGTGTACTGTGTACGCTACTGTTGTGTACGTTACTAGCAGGGGTACCAGGTATTTCCCGGGTATTAGTGGAATCACGAAGTACAGAGGGTGAAATTTTACGAATGAAAAATATATTCCTGTAATTTTCCAGTAAATTTATTTTAATTCATTTAGGTTATTGCTTTTTTGGTAAACAATATTTTTGGGTTTTCCATTGGGAGCAAAAACATTGGCATTGATCATCCTTTTGTTTATCGTTTTGAATATCTGGAACTCTCTATTTACATAACATTATATTTCTGCCTGATGGAGCAGCCTGTTGGTGGTAAAAGCTAGCGTAAAACTAAAAAATGGAAGTTTTTATGAAAATTTTGTATGGGGGCCCCTTGATCCCGGCATCCGACCCCTTCCGAAAACCGTCTACGGTCAAAGTGCCATGACATAGTATACTAAATTTGGTGGTTCTAAAATGAAAACCAGATTTCACAAAAATTGTGTGTGGGGACCCCTTGATCCCGGCATCCGACCCCTTCCGAAAACCGTCTACGGTCAAAGTGCCATGACATAGTATACTAAATTTGGTGGTTCTAAAATGAAAACCAGATTTCACAAAAATTGTGTGTGGGGACCCCTTGATCCCGGACCCCGGGCTCCGACACCTTCTAAAATCCGTCTGCGGTCTAAGTTATAGTACCATGAGATAGTATACCGAATTTGGTTGCTCTAAATTGAAAACTGTAGAACTTTTTACGAAAAATTTGTATGGGGCGCCCTTTGACCCCCCAGCCCTTTGACCCCCAGGATTCGACTCCTTCCCCAAATCGTTTACGGTCTAAGTCAGAGTACCATGAGATAGTATACTAAATTTGGTGGTTTTAAATTGAAAACTGTAGAAATTTTAACTAAAATAAAGAACATTTTGTATGGGGGACCCCCTTGCCCCCCCCCCCCGACTCCGACTCCGATCCCGTCCAAAGCCCTTCTATAATCTAAGTTGAGTACCATGAGATGGTATACGAAATTTGGTGTTTCTAAGTTGAAAACTGTAGATTTGTATAGCGGACAAACAAACAAATATGCAAACTTTCACTTTTACATATGTATGTAGATAGATATATGTAGCCAAGAGAGCTTTTACTGTCGAGTGACCAGTTTGTGTTGTCGTTATTGCAGTTCCATCATTATCGTTATTGATCTTGCCCTGTTGCTGGAAATAAAAAAGAAGAAAGAAAAAACTGAAATGTTGTGCAACTTTTTAATAGTTGTGCAACTTTGTGCGAAATCTTTTCGGCTTTAGAAGCTTCTGTGGGCACTGTTCCAAGATGAACTGTTATTGATCTTTTGGCAGTGATAGAGCCTTATTGCGGAGAGAAGCCTTTTGTGAAAAAAAAACACGAAAGAATGCCTAGAAAAGAAAAGAGGAGTCACAGCGGTTTTGTAAAGAAGAAATGTTTATCATAGGGAAATATCAGTACAAACAAAATCTTTGAGGAAGCAAGTTATTTTCTTATTCGGTTCTGAATCATGAGACCCGCCTCCTTGTGGAAATCAATGTCGCGGGATTGTGTTCCCTTTAAGGGCTTTTGACTCCCTTTCAATCTTTACATTTTGACACCATAAAAAATGGGAAAGCTATAATGGCGGGAGAAAAATGAATCGATGGGCAGAGGAGAGACGAACGAAGATGAGTTAGGAGTTTGTTATTATCCGCAGTGGAGGCCACAAATCAAAAGGGTGTCGCCCATGACACCCAATTACATGGAGCCCCCCCCCACCCTCTTCTCGCCCTCAGTTCAAGGAGTCGATGATGTTCGATCGATGTGCCCGCCCCACCCCCGCCCCCCTACCTCGGTAACACTCAACCTAGTGCCCGGCTGCCTGTTGGCTAATCGTACTTAATCCGCAGAACACATACACAGAAGCCCAGTCATTCCCTTAAGTACCTCGTGCATCTGTCGAAGTTATACATTTGGCGGCGCAAAGATTACTGGGAGTTCATCTACAAATGGCAAGCCAGAAATACCACCGAGATGCCGGCGCACGGCGCCAGTTTACGAGAGAAGATCTGTTTTGCTGAAGTAAGGCGTGCACTCATTCGGTGTTTTATTCTTGGTTTGTCAGTAAACGATCTGTGCCTCCCTCAGGAAAATGAACGAAACTCAAAGGCGAAGATTTTCCACTAACTGCTTTAAAAAAAAAAAAAAAAAAAATGTGGTACTTTAAAGACATCTCTATTTTAAACGCAAAGTGCTCCAAGTCGCAGCATCTAACGCATTTTGGGTTTTATCTGCGTTTATAAATCATGCTCAAAGTGTGGTAAAATTACCAAATCTCTCCCCCCCTCCCCTGCAAATGCGTGAATGGAAATTGGCGGATCTGCTTAAGAAATGAGTTCTTTGCGAGTTTATTTTCACAGATGGCAGCACGATGCAATGTACTGTTGGTTGTAGCATTCCCTCCAGTTGTACCACGTTTCAGATAGAAAGTGAAATTTGTTTTTTTATTTTCGTTGAGAAAACACAACTGAGCTTCTCTCACCTCGCGCAAGGCCGTCTAGAAATTACATATGATCATATGTAGAAGATTTTAGAAAAGGAGTGTCTGACCCCAGGTCTTAAACAACCCTTAGAAATAGGAAGCTAAGAGATTTGGGCTAGAGTGCCCGATAGGAAAGTGACACGGAAGCGAGATAGAAAGGGGGAGGAAGACGCCCTTATTTATTACCGGGAGGCCAGTGCCCGGGGTCCGACAGCTTAACGTGCCCATCCGACGCACGGTGGATATTTAGTGGATCGAGCGTTCGCACCTGCCTGGGATCGAACCTGAGGTCTTCTCCATGGCAGTCACGAACGTTGCCCACTAGGCTACCCGCGGCCCAATCTAGAAAGTACAAAGCCATGACACTAGAGATATCAGTTCTCTCCGTTTGTGACGTCACTCTCATGTTACACGGACTGATACGTCGGTGTGGTGCTTGACATCATACACGACAGCATTGGAAACCAATCAAAACCCTTGGTTTCCGCATGGCGTCACTAAAAGAAGGAACGCATCTCTTTAATGTCATGTCCTTGTATTTTCTAGACGACCTTACCTCACGTCAGCCAGTTTCCAGTTTGTCCACCAGGTGTCTATCGTTTGTCTAGGAACATGCAGCTCGTAGCAAGCGATTTTCTAGCCGTTCAGCAGCTGCTTCTGCCACTTTCCTGTGGAATGACCGCAGTTCTGAAAATTGTCTGGCTTCGAGGGAAATTATGTGGTTTTTCCAGGGGACCTTCTTGAAAAATGACGTACATTACGTTTCTGCACCGTGAGTAATTTGTCAGAAATGAAAATTAGACCTTATAACTTGAGCCCACCTTGTGCAGTATGTTTCGGGTTCCTTCTAAGTCGCTATCAGTTCTATCCCAGTAGCAGGTGTTGACCTTTCTCCTTTATACAGATTATTCCATGCACATTACTGTCATCAAGAGAAATGTTGACCTTTCTCCTTATCCATCTCTGCACCATGAGTAATTGTCAGAAATGTTGACCTTTCTCCTTTATCCATTCCTGCACCATGAGTAATTTGTCAGAAATGAAAATTTAGACCTTATAACTTGAGCCCACGTTGTGCAGTATGTTTCGGGTTCCTTCTAAGTCGCTATCAGTTCTATCCCAGTAGCAGGTGTTGACCTTTCTCCTTTATACAGATTATTCCATGCACATTACTGTCATCAAGAGAAATGTTGACCTTTCTCCTTATCCATCTCTGCACCATGAGTAATTGTCAGAAATGTTGACCTTTCTGTTGACCTTTCTCCTTTATCCATTCCTGCACCATGAGTAATTTGTCAGAAATGAAAATTAGACCTTATAACTTGAGCCCACCTTGTGCAGTATGTTTCGGGTTCCTTCTAAGTCGCTATCAGTTCTATCCCAGTAGCAGGTGTTGACCTTTCTCCTTTATACAGATTATTCCATGCACATTACTGTTATCAAGAGAAATGTTGACCTGTCTCCTTATCCATCTCTGCACCATGAGTAATTGTCAGAAATGTTGACCTTTCTGTTGACCTTTCTCCTTTATCCATTCCTGCACCATGAGTAATTTGTCAGAAATGAAAATTAGACCTTATAACTTGAGCCCACCTTGTGCAGTATGTTTCGGGTTCCTTCTAAGTCGCTATCAGTTCTATCCCAGTAGCAGGTGTTGACCTTTCTCCTTTATACAGATTATTCCATGCAGATTTACTTCTTTGAGTTTTCTTGCCACCGAAACTTTTAAGTCCTAACGAACCGTACATTTGCATTTTTGCCGAAACGGTTCATTTGAGATAGAGTGCAGCCAAATCATTTGAATACCACCGAAGCTTATTTTTTTATGTGCATCCACAAATACCATTCTTACTGTATTTTATCATTGTTAATTTTCCCCCGTGGCAGTAGTTCTTTGATATGCCATTACTCGCGGCATATTCCTTTTTCACTGAACAGCAATTATTTTCTGTATTTCGCAGAATAGTAAGGCTCCGGGAGTTGATGGCATAACTGCTGAGATGTTGAAATATGGTGGTGACTCTGTAATTCACTGGTTAACTGAAATTTGTCAGTTGTGCTGGGAATTAAGAATGGTCCCTCGGGGTTAGAAGGATGCTATCATTGTTCCCTTGTATAAGGGAAAAGGTGATCAGACTGACTGCAAGAACTATTGTGGTATTAGCTTACTGAGTGTACCAGGGAAGGTGTTTGGTAAGGTCATTATTGAAAAAGTACGGGGTCTTTCATCAGTGAAAGTGTGGGATGTTCAGAGTCGTTTCATGCCTAACCAAATTTTTGCATTACGCATAATGATTTAAAAGTATCTAGCTGTTGGTAAGAAAGTTTTTGCTGCCTTCATAGATTTAGAGAACGCTTATGACCGAGTAAATAGGACATTTCTGTGGAAGGCACTGAATGAATATGGTGTTACTGGGAATCTATTTAATAGTGTAAAAGCCATGTATGTGGTAGTAGAGCTTGTCTACGAGTGAATGGTGTTTTATCAAAATGGTTTTATATTGGTGCAGAAAACCATTTTGATAAAACACCATTCACTGTTTTTATCAGGTTGTGTAATGTCATCATGGCTATTTAATACTCGTATATTTATGGATGCATGCATGCGTGATGCGAAAAATAGATAATACTGGTTTATGTCTTGGTGATATCCGTGTGTGCATATTGCTGTATGCTGATTACACAGTCCTGTTGGCAGAGAGCAAAAGTGAGTTGCAGAGTATGTTGTCCCGGATGTACGAAGTTTGCATGAAATTCAAACTTGAGTATAAATAAGGGAAACACCATAGTTATGGTTTTTGAGCGAAGAACTGGTAGTACTGAGTGTAATATAAGTCTAAATGGCACAGTGATTGACCAGGTGAATGAGTTTGTGTATTTAGTAAGCATGTTTGGCAGAGAGAACAATTTGGATGGTAAAATCAGTAGGCGAGTGAATTCTTCTTTGAAAGTCATAGCTTCTCTGGGAGGTTTTCACAGGAATGATGGGTTCTCAAGAGAGTTCCGCATGGCTGTGTATGAAAGTGTAATTGTTCCTACTCTGATGTATAGCAGTGAAACCTGGGTACGACAGAAGAAACATAGGAGTCGTTTATGTGCTGGAGAAATGCGTTACTTAAGGGATTTTTGTGGCAACACTCGTTCTAAGCGTGTGAGGAATGAAGATGTGTTGCAGTTGTATAATGTGAAACAAAATGTTGTTAGCAAGGTGGAGACTAATATGCTTCGGTGGTTTGGGCATGTTGAAAGAATGAGTGATGAGATGCTTACTAAGAATTTTTTTTTTTTAGCCCAAGTGGCAGGAAGGAAAGGCAGAGGAAGGCCAAGGAAGTCATAGGAGGATCAGATTCATGAGTGTCTGCATGAGAAAAAGATCATGAGTATGAAGTATGGAAGATTTTGTGTGCATAGTGTGATGGAAGCCAGTGAAGCTCCGAGTTGTATGCCAAGATCGCTTTAAATGAAGAAGTTTGATACGGCAACAGTAAGTAAATAATCAATTAAAATTATCTGGTAGTTTTTCTTTTCTTTGTGGAGCTGATTTCTGAATCCCAGAGAACACCTTTGTGATATGTATGTATGTATTTCGCGGTACTTGTTCAAGTTTTTTTACACAGACGATAATTTTTCTTTTATACAGAAGAGATGTATATCTGTCTGTTTGTCACACCTGCGGTCATTTTATTATATAAAGTTAAGTCATTTTTTTTTATGTGATATAGTTTCGGGTTCTTTCCTTAAACTGAAACATTTCAATGTAAAATACTTAAAAGAGTCTGATTTTATTAGTTTCACGAAGTGCCAAATATAGGACACGAATTCACTGAAGAATTTGTAACTTTCGGTCTTGCAAACGAACAGGAAATTAGCTCTTTTTATGAAGTCAGTGTTATGTTTATTATAAATTATTTGTGTCTTCTCGTTTTAAAGTTACGCACAGAAACAGAATATTAACTAGGAAACAATAAAATGATTACTTAGATGGAATGCTCCTTGTATGATACTGTCAACTAGACACTAAATTATCTTCAGATAAAAATACCGTCTCCTTGCACAAGTAATTCAAATCACCCTTCACATGACGTAAATATATAATACGCCTTTCGGGGGTCAATTTGATCGGTCTTTTGACACGCATCACCATATTATTAACGGATAATTAGAAAAGTCTATGAACTTGTAAATCAGATTTAATATTCAGAACGCATTCTGCACACAACTTTTGATGTACTGTAAGCTTTGTCGCAATATTTTTAATTATTATTATTATTTTTTTTTTTTTTTTTCGCTTTCTCTGAATTCCAAAGATTGGGATGTTTGTATATAAATCTGGAATTCAAGGACAGGAATGTTGGTGTCCAGATCTGGATTTCAGGACACTGGTTTTGGTGATCAGATCTCAATTCCAAGAACACTGATAGTGATGTCGATATCTGGAATTAAATGCCACTGATGTTGGTATTCAAATCTTAACAGTGAGACCTAAAAAATTTTGAGCTAATACGATTTTGTCTGAAATATATGCCAGCATAATCTAGTAATTTTTGTTTGTGAGTAATCATTTATTCATCTCTGTTTTTGAAATGCTGCGGCATTGCTTTCTTTTAGACTGTTTTTTAGTACATTTCAGCATCTCCTTTGCAAATTCTGTAGTATATCCTGACTTGCTAAATATACTGTTTTTCGCTCTTATGCTTGTTGAATGTTCTTCTTCAATTTCGAGAGGATCTAAATCACCTGAGAAGAAAAGGATATTTTTATATATTTATCTGTTAAAACGTTTTAAAGTTTTTACTAGGTAAGAAAGACGTTTCAGTTCTTCCACGAACTGAAACGACTTTTCTAATCAAATAACCATGCGATGAACATTGTGTGATCATTTTAGTAAGGTGTGAACACATTGAGTTAGCAGGATTACTCACGTATTGTCACGAAGATTTAAGGATGTTTTCCGTGTTTACCAGACTTAAAAAAAAACAAAAAACGTTTTATATACACTATCTACGAACAAGTAATTGGACACCTGTGTTAGCAAAGGAAGCCGAAGTTTATTCACCTTCAGTAGTTGGTGGAGCCTCCACGAGCGACGATTACAGCTGCGACTCTCCGGGGCATACTCTCAACCAGGCGTTGCACGACGATTAGCGGTATTTTCCTCCACTCGGCTTGGAGATGACATGTCAGTTCCTTCACCGATATCGGACGGTGGGGGCACCCCTTAAGTCGACGCTCCAACTTGTCCCAGAGGTGCTCGATAAGGTTAAGGTCCGAGCTCTGCACAGGCCAGTCCATTCGATTAACCCCATTGCCACCATACCAAGCCATGGTGGACCTCGCAACATCACAGGTGGCATTGTCATCCTGAAAGTAACATGGGTCCACCCCGTAAAACTGCCACAACGTAGGAAGCGCATGGTCATCCAAAATGGTGCAGTAGGTCTCGGCGTTGAGTCTACCAGGAAGTGCGACCAAGTGTCCCGTGCCATACGAGGAGAAACGCCCCCATAGCATAATTCCACCACCGCCGAACTTCACAGTTAGCACAATACATTCCGGCAGGAGGCGTTCTCCAGACAGTCGCCAAACCTAGACCCTGCCATCCAAACGGTAGAGGGTGAACCTTGATTCGTCGCTCCAGAGAACCTGTTTCCACTGTTCAACGGTCCACTGTCGACGTTCTTTGCACCACGTTAGCCGAGCAGCGCTATTGGACTTGGTGATCAAAGGCTTGTGGGCGGCAGCACGTCCATGATAACCGAGCAGATGGGCTTCCTTACGGATGGTATTCATCGAAAGAACACTCCCGGATGCCTGTTGAAACTCCTCGCGGATGTGGCCCATCAATTTGGTGTGGTTCTTCCGAATTTCTCTGGCCAGCATCCGTCGGTCTCTAACTCCCAGTTTTGTGGGTCTGCCGGGTCTGGGTACATTCCGACAGTCACCTCTCATCTTCCACTTGCCAATCGCGTAGGCCACTGTCGATTTTGGGTACTTCAACTCGCTGGATATGTCACGTATGGATCGGCCATTTCTGTGATACCCGACGATTACACCTTTCTCGAAATCAGGGAGCTCCGAACTGCGTGGCATCTTGCATGCGACTGGTTGCGTTGTTGTTTCCCACACGATATTTAACGGCGGCGGCCGTGACGTGTATCAGGACCGCAGATATCGTCGATGGCAGGGGTGTCCAATTACTTGTTGGTAGATAGTGTGTAAAACGTGATTTACGATAGCATATAAATGTTTAAGTTGTGCTTTTCTTGCCACAGAGCTCGTATTTTTGACGGCGTACTTTGCACTGCATTTTAGATTTGTGTGACAAAAATCCGCTTCCTGTTTTACTCGCCATTTTGTCTTTGATTTAGTTGTGCACATTTTGTATTGCTTTGAGTTAGTGGTGTCTGGTAGAGCAGCAGGCCAAGGTTTTTAAAAGAATTAGATAGCGAGCCACATTAAAAAAATATATACGTAAGATGATTAAAATATAGAAATGTCCTGCTTAAAAACGCCTTCAATTATTATTATTAGAATAGTTCTGATTCAAGATTTGGAAAAGAAAAATCTTACATTTAATGAAAGCACTATGGACGATTAAACTCCATTAAATTTGTTGCATGTCCACTTCGATGCTTGGCATTGAAGAAGTAGAGTCATTCATAGTGTTTGACTTTATGTATTTCATATCAGAAAATGCCCTGTAGCATATTAAGTACTTTTAAGTATTGAAATATGTTTTAATCCCAAATCTCTTATGTTTGGCTACGTTTCAGTGATAAAAAGTTTAAACAATTCTGGTCCAGTCTCTGTTTGTGCTCTGATAAATTTGTTTGCTTGAAGTTCATTTACTTCCGTTTGATTAATGGTTTTTTTTTTTTTTTTTTTTTGCTTTCAGTGTCAACGTTCAATGGATTGTTTTGGTTTGAGTTCACCAAATTGTGTTTACCGGTTTTCGAAATTCTTAATAAAAGTGTCTAGCTGAGAAACCAGTACTTTAAACTCTGTAGTTACACTACGTATTGCCATTTCATTAACTCACTGCAGGGCTTGAAAAATACCATGCCCGAGATGCCCGGGGCATATTAATTATTGGCCTGGGCAGTTAAAAATAATATAGTTGCTCGATCCGGGCAACTAAATTTAAACATAAAAAAAGTTTGGAATAGAATTTCCTACTACAAGAAAAAGGCAGTCGTTGCATGTCCTATTTCAATTCACTGCTAAAATCACCCGAAGTTGTATTATTGTTACGGAGTGCCAAGGACAGAAGAATGTTACTTCTTTAATTATATAATGCTCTTGTCCAGATATTGGAACCATATGTTGTCAGTCGGCAACGGGATGCATGCCTCTGATGGAACTAGCTTCCGGCGTTTACTGACAAAGAGCAAAAACTTCAACCATAGAAACATGGCAGAATCACTAAATTTCTCAAATACTAATTTCCATTATCATACCAGTTCGTACCAATTTCAGCATCATCTCTGAAAGCTTGAAATAGCAGCTTTTTTGTATTGAACATTTTTAATTCAGACCCTTAAAACGGAAATGCAAAACATGTGCAAAATAGTTCATCATATTTTTTAACTTAAATAAATTAGGGCTCTGATTTGTTATTTTAAAAGATAAATTTTCCAGGGCATCCAGGTTTTAGTACCTGGGCAGGTAAATAATTCCTGCACATACTCAGATGGGCATGTAAGTTTTCAGCACTCGACATGATAAAATGTTGAAAAGTAACCGGGGGGGGGAGGGGAAAAAATTCGTGAGCAAACTACTGAAATCACCTGCAGTAATTGTAGTGTAACTATGAGTATTTTAACTGAAAAAATTGATTAATTCAAGCGTGCAAAATTAATGACATGTTGGATGACCCGCGACCTTACAAGGACTCGTTCACTAATTTGAAGTGCGCTTTAAAAGTCCCATTTATTGGGCCGTCGAATTTTACTAACGCTGACTTCTCCCAGCAAAAAGCTGAGACAACTGACTCGTGAATAAATGTCTAAGAGCATAACCTTAGATTTCCTTAATGGAAATACTTGGGTAGTTCTTGTCTTTATCTTTTATTTAGGTATTTCGTTATTTATTTATTTACTTTATATATATATATAACGTATAGGTGCCTGATGTCATTCGGTCCATTCCGCCCACGAAGGTCCATGCTCTGCGCCAACAGACTCAAGTGCTGTGGGACAACTACTTTTCTTCGGTGGAGAAGATCGTCATGACGACACTTGAAGTAAGTGCTCTTCCAAATAGCCAGTCATTAGTTACTACAGATTTTCTTCCCTCCCGTTTCCCGACCTCCCTTTCGCATCGATATTACTTGTTTGAAGAAAATAAGCTGTCTTGCTCTACTTTCTTACCAAACTGCTAATAATATTTGATGTTATAAGTATTGTTATCTGGTTAGTCTTACGGCATTTTTAAATTACCTTTTTTAAATGTATGTCAGTTGTATTTTACAGAATGTTTTTTTTTTTTTCTTACTTTGTCAGCAGAATGATTTGCATCCAAGTTGCGCGATTTCAATCAAGTTTAAGTTGCACTTATATTATAGCGCGACTTAAATATTCTAAAATGAAAATCAACTTAAATTTTCCAGCAGAAGATCACTGGAGTATCACGAAGAATAAAACAGCTTTCTCCATAAGCACAAACTGTAAGAATCAGTTGACATTTGCGTTTGAATATTTGTTGAAAAAAGTATGACATCCAGCAGTTGGTAGATTCAGTTATTGTGAGCTTCTGGAATGTTTGTTTTTATATTATTATTATTATTATTCTAAATATACGAAACACAGCCTATGACAATCAAATATAAACAACGATATTATCATTGACTGGTGTTGGAAATAGTGTGGCCACATTTCTCGGAGCAATAACATTGGATGACGTCACGAGATCTGGTAACCTCTCTCGTGAGCCGCACTTCTCGGACAATAACAGTGAATGACGTCACGGGATCATGTGACCTCCATCGTGAAGACGATAGAAAACAAACCAGATCAGTGCGCTTCAGGTCTTCTGTCGTGTATTTAGGGCCGCGGCTGGCCTAGTGGGCAACGTTCGTGACTGCCACGGAAAGGACCTCAGGTTCGATCCCAGGCAGGTACGAACGCTCGATCCACTAAATATCCGCCGTGCGTCGGATGGGCACGTTAAGCCGTCGGACCCCGGGTACTGGCACCCCGGCAATAAATAAGGGCGTCTTCCTCCCCTTTCTACTTCGTTTCTGTGTCACTTTCCTATCGGGCACTCTAGCACAAATCTCCTAGCTTCCTCTTTCTAAGGGTTGTTTAAGACCTGGGGTCAGACACTTCCTTCCTAAAATCCTCTACATTTGATCATTTGTCGTGTATGATGTTCTGTAAGTCGGCGTAATAATGTATATTCAGCATTTAATTCTTGTTAATTATCGACAGCGAAGATCTTACTTGTGCATATAATGTGTGTTATTAAAGCATATTCGCTATAGTTTATTGAAGCTGCCTTGAAGAAGAAAGTTATTTCATCATCTTCAGTAGTACCGCCCCGGAGGCGCAGTGGTCTAAGCGATGGCCTCTGATCATTCGTCCGAACGGGGTCCGGGTTCGAATCCCGGTGAGGCATGGATGTTGTGTTTGCCTTATGGCACTGGCTCTCTCCCTTCCCTGGAACCAGTGACCCTAAATTAGGGACGGGCGACTGCTTATAGCCCACTGAGTTGCTCACAGTGGTCGTTAAACCTCCAATCAAAAAAAAAAAAAAAAAATCTTTAGTAGTTCTTGAAAATCATCTATTAGTAAGGTAAAAAAAAAAAAGAAGAGCGCAGGTCGTTGTTTGATGTTCCTGGTCCACGTTAAATGTATGTATTAAATGCATGTATTAATTATTGGTAAGGTGTATTATGTATCATAAATATCTTATTTTTACGCATCGATGATAATCAACAAAAGAATACTAATTAAAAGGGCTGGGTTAGCAGAAACTCATCCTGCAACATCCCCCCACAATAGTGACACTATACCAGTAATCCGATTTATTGACGTAGGAAATAGGCACATAAGCGTTTCCAACCTTTCGCACATCAACCAGATGACTTTTTTCAAGGAAGATAGACAGTATAGTTTAGTGTTGCTGTTTCCTACATAATTGGTGTACTTTTCCTCGTTATCAATTGACTGGTGTTGTTGAACTGATACCAGTTTCGACCGGAGATCTAGGTATCAGTCAAGAATCGGAGTAAAATATATGATGCTCCAAGTAAAGTTGCCTTCTGCAGAGGTGGTATATGAGAAAGCTGCAATTTTTTGAAATGATTCTTGAAATTTTTTGACATTGTTCCAAGTGTTCCGATGACAATGGGGACTACCGTTGTGTGTTTAGTCCGTAATCGGGTAACTTCTATGGCCAGGTCTCTATATTTAGTCATTTTTTACGCTTTCCAACCGTAGGTTGTAGAAGCGTATATGCTCCAGCTTTGTTTGTCTGTCTGTCCGTCCGCACGATAACTCGTGTAAAAATGGTTCGATTTCGATGAAATTTCAGTATGTGGTAGGCGACCACATGGGAAAGAACCCTATTGAAAATGGACGAAATGGGGTCAAAGGTCAGGACATAGGAGCGGTATCCATTCCATTGCCCTTATACATCATAATTTGCGTAAAAATGGTTCAATTTCGATGAAATTTTAGTATGTGGTAGGGGACTACCTGGGGACGAACCCTATTGAAAATGGAAGAAATGAGGTCAAAGGTCAGGACATAGGAGCGGGATCCATTCCATAGCTCTTATGCATCATAACTTACGTAAAAATGCTTCGATTACGACAAAACTTTATCATGTTGTTTCGGAAGTATACTGAACCGCTTCTGTTGAATATAATCGAAATGGGGTCAAAGGTCAGGACACAGGAGCGATATTTATTCCACAGCTATTATCCTCATAACTTGACTAAAAATTCTTATATTTTGAAAAAAACTTTAGTATGTTGTTCCGGAGATATACTGAACTGGTTCTGTTGAATATCATCGGAATGGGGTCAAAGGTCAGGGCACAGGAGCGAGTTTTATTCCACAGCCATTATCCTCATAATTTGAGTAATAACTTGAATAGTGATTTCTGGTATGTTGGAAAGCGTATCATAATCAATGCATCGCATGATTTTACTAACTTGTTTCCAGTTCTTTTTCGTCGACTCTGGCATCTCCGGGAATTGATACATCAATTATCCGGACTTTCGGATTTTCTATGACTGTTATGTCTGATGTATTTTGTTCTTCTTCTTATTATTATTGGTATTATTATTATTATTTTTATAAAACTCCTGGGTCTCAGAACGATACAAATAAATGTTTGCAGCACAAGTGTTATGGAAAACAGAGTATCTATTACGAGATAACTGTCTCATGAGCAAGCATCTAAAAAATCGCTGGTGTTTACAAACAGTTATTAAACACATTAGCTACTCTGTTTCTTAAAACTAAAGGCACACGAAAATAGCTTTTACATGTACGTATCCTTTTGACAGTATTACAGTGTTATTATAAATCAAATAGGCAGTTTCAGCATTTTATAAAAGCAAAACTATTTAAGATGATAAGGCTCTTGCATTTTCGTACCGAAATCGCGACGTGCTGTTCTGTCAGTGGCGCTTTTGCAGTAACTGCAGTTTGTAGGGAGTTATTTTCCGCCGCTTCCTCCAAATTTCCCAAACAGTCGGTTGTGGAATTTGTAATTCCCGATCTGCTGCCATCGTTGTGGATTTCCTTGGAATGCGTTGGGAAATGGCACGAGCACGCTCCACTTGCTCATCAGATACACGTGGTATGAATTTCACCTTTACACAAACATGCTGTTGTTTCAGATTTCTTGTGCCAGTCATAAATAGATTGTCTATACGGCGGTGATTTCTTCAAACGCCGTTGCACTACAGTAACAGAATTAGTTTTGCTTACTTCAACCACACATAACGCCTTCTCCTTCGCATTTGTGGCCATCTTGCCGGACTGGTATAACGAATAAATTTCTCCGTCATTTCTGCCCACGCCAGGATTCGAACCCGGATCCCCTCATTCCGGAATAAGTCACTCTACCAATTGAGCTACGCGGACGTTTTATTCTGATTCCTATCTGCCTTTATGTCGTGTGCGTCCTTCTGGCAGGTACGACACATCTCCTGGTACGTACATCATCTCCCCCTTATTTATTATTTTTTTTTTCGAAGTGCTGGAGAAGGGATTCTTTTATTTTTCCTATCTTGCGGTGTGGAAAGAACATCACACCAATGCGAGATTTTGAACGGTCGGGTCATCCGGATAGTTCGGGCGCCATTATAAAAAATAAATTTCTCCGTCATTTCTGTCCACGCCAGGATTCGAACCCGGATCCCCTCATTCCGGAATAAGTCACTCTAACAATTGAGCTACGCGGACGTTTTATTCTGATTCCTCTCTGCCTTTATGTCGTGTGCGTCCTTCTGGCAGGTACGTCACATCTCCTGGTAGTTACACTGGTCATGTTTCGGTGAAAACGTAAAAACATTTCAGTGACGCCATTTATATAATAAAATCGTTACATAGAATGGTGCATTGTGCTTGTCAATGTCTTACATAGTTTTGGTTTTATAAAATGTTGATACTGTCTATTTCATTTGTAATAACTCTGTATTTTTAGCTGATTTTTTCGGCCAAGGTCAACAAATTAAACTTTTGGTTGCTAAGCGCAGTTATCATGAATTTCTATAAGCAGTCAAGTAACTCGACACATTTAACACAACGGGTGAAATTTTGAAAAGAGCAAAGACATGGTATTTTTTTGTACAAGAATGCATAACTGTAAGTCAAAAATTTCGAAACAGTACGGTACAGAAATCTGACTCTATTGGTATAAAAAAACCCTTTGAAAAATTTTCTTTGAAGAATTGGTAATTTCAAACTGAAATTTACCATAACATTAGCAATGTTTAATAGATGTAAAGCTTTAAGTAACTTTTTACTGTTGTTGAGAAAGATTTGAAATTAGTGGTTCTCATAAACGTTGATTGCACTGGTCAATAAATTTTAAGTTTTTGCTTGGTACAGAGACCAAATGATGTTGTTTTTTTATTATTAATAATGCTGTGCTGAATTTGGAAACAGCCATAAAATTGCTGAGTTAGCTTTTGATGTCAAGATAATTTTATCACTATATATGCATACACCGTCTGACAAAGTTCTAGGACAGTGGATATTACTCTGGTAATGGTAAAAATATGTTCTATGGGTCAAATTGTAACTGTGTTTTCCCTCTCTTGCAGGACACATGGAGATCTAATAAAGTGCAGACCTGTCCGATTCTGCAGACTGTTAATAGAAGGTACCCCAAAGACCATTGTCATGGATTTGAACAGAGAGCAGAGAGTAAACATAAAGTTTTGCTGTGTAAGCCTGGGAAGTCAGCAACGGAGACCTTCGAAATGATCAAAACTGTTTGTGGGCGACAATGCCCTATCCCGCGGTCGCGTTTTTTACGCTTTCCAACCGTACGTTGAAGAAGCGTATATGCTCCAGCTTCGTCTGTCTGTCTGTCCGCCCGTCCACACAATAACTCGCATAAAAATGGTTCGATTTCGGTGAAATTTTAGTATGTGATAGGGGACAACCTGGAAAGGAACCCTATTGAAAATGAGCGAAATGGAGTCCAAGGTCAGGTCATAGGAGCGGGATCCATTCCATCACCCTTATACATCATAACTTATGTAAAAATGCTTCGATTGCGACAAAACTCATGTTGTTCGGGAGATGTACTGAACCGGTTCTGTTGAATATCATCGAAATGTGGTCAAAGGTCACGGCACAGGAGCGAGATTTATTCCATAGCCATTATCCTCATAACTTGACTAAAAATGCTTCTATTGTGACGAAACTTTAGTATGTTGTTCCGGAGGTATACTGAACCAATTCTGTTTAATATAACAGAAATAGGGTCAAAGGTCAGGACACAGGAGCGAGATTTATTCCACAGCCATTATCCTCATAACGTGATTAAAAATGCTTCTATTGCGACAAAACTTTAGTATGTAGTTCCGGAGATATACTGAACCGGTTCTGTTGATTATCATCGGTCAGGGTTCAGGAGCGTGGATTTATTCCACAGCCATTATCCACATAACTTGTGTAATGATTTCTGGTATGTTGGAAATCGTACCATAATAAATGCATTGCATGATTTTACTAACTTGCGAATAGTATGCTCGCTTTCGTGAGGGAAGGGAAGACGTTGGGGATAACCCAAGGATTGGAAGACAGTCAGCTAGCCGTTCTGAGGAAATGGTGGAGAAAGTTCGCGCTCTTGTGCAGTCAGACCGTCGGATGACGGTACGGATGATGGAGGACGAACTCCATATCAACCGTGAAACAATCCGGCTGATTCTAAAGGAAGATCTCGGGAAAAGGAAGATTTGCGCATGGTTTGTGCCGCACAGTTTGACTGAAGAGCAGAAAGTGCAAGGAGTCGAAAGCAGCGAGGCGTTCATTGGGGCAATGGAATCTGACCCTTCGATGCTGAACCGCATTGTGACAGGTGATGAGATGTGGCGCTTTCAACACGATCCAGCATCAAAGAGTCAAAGCATGGAGTGGAAGGCACCAAGTTCACCGGGACCCAAGAAGGTTCGCCTACACAAGTCTAAAATCAAGGCAGTGCTGATCACGTTTTTTGACAGCAGCGGTATCGTTCACAGGGAATGGCTTCTGGATGACAACGCGCCTGCCCACTCGGTACTGTCGGTGACACAGTTCCTCGCCAAGTCCAGAGTACCCTGGTTCAGCCATCCGCCCTTCTCCCCGTAATTAGTTCCCGCCGACTATACTTCCTGTACCCCAAAGTGATATTGGCATTGAAAGGACGATGTTTCATGACTGTTTAGGACATCAAGAAAACCGTTAACGCGGAAATGAACAGTGTTCCGGTAAATGAATTTAAAAATTTGTTTCACACATCTAGTGGAGCGATCAAAATGGTGCATCGATAAGAAGAGGGACTACTTTGAAGAACCATAACCACAGTTGGACTCAGTGCGAACTGTCCTCGTAACACCAGCTGTCCTGGAACTTTGTCAGACGGTGTATATGCTAATGCCTTACGGATGAAAAGTGCACGCAGAGAAGGATTTAGAAAATTTGAGAGATAAAGCGGTAGTTGTTTTTTTTTTGGCGCTCCGAGAGCCGTAACACGTACCGAAATGATGATGCACGGGAATCAGGGAAATACTAAAGATCAATAATTAGAAAACATATTGTAAGATAAGTAAAGGGGTAATCAAATAATTAAGATAACTGTAATAATAATAAACCTTAACTGAGAATGAACAAATCGAAGGTAAAAGTGTCTTAATTGCTTTCCCATTTATGTATATAAAAGTTGCAAATTGTGTGACGTACCTGCCAGCAGGACGCACACGACATAAAGGCAGATAGGAATCAGAATAAACATCTGCGTAGCTCAGTTGGTAGAGCGACTTGTTCCGGAATAAGCGGCCTCGGGTTCGAATCCCGGCGTAGACCAAAAATGACGGAGAAATTTACTTCGTTATAATGGCGCCCGAACTATCCGGATGACTCGGCCGTCCAAAATCTCGCATTGGTGTGATGTTATTTCCACACCGCGCGACAGGAAAAATCAAGAGAATTCCTTCTCCAGCGCTTCGAAAAATAAAAATGTGTGATGTTGCATTCCACACAGCAGATTGACTGGGAGTTCTCAAGTGCACGTTCTACAGTGGATGGCTGCCTGCAACGATTCATGGTCACGACTGACCCGTGGGCCATGCCCCCGGCCCTCTTTGGGGGGGGGGGGGGGGGGGGGGGGAGATGTGACGTACCTGCCAGCAGGACGCACACGACATAAAGGCAGATAAGAATCAGAATAAACGTCTGCGTAGCTCAGTTGGTAGAGCGACTTGTTCCGGAATAAGCGGCCTCGGGTTCGAATCCCGGCGTAGACCAAAAATGACGGAGAAATTTACTTCGTTATAATTGATCGAACCCAAAGTGTGGAGAAACCTACCACACTGGCTTACCTATGAAAACATGAACACACACTTTAACCAAATAAAGAAAACAAGTAAAAAAACAAAAAAAAAAAACTCTACTTATTCTTACAATATTTTGCACTCGAAATAAGATCTTTCGTTTTTCAACTGAACGGAAGAAAACTCTTGTCCCCCATTCAGGTAAAGACTATGATATCATGTGTCAGTTTCACGAGCCAATTAGTAAAATCGATCTTTCCGGTAATCTGAAGCTTTGTAGTTAACATCTTCTTCTTCTTTTTATTTTTATTTTTTATTTTGACTCTCTACTTTGTATCCTGTTACCCACTGTAATTATTATTTCTTCTTTGATGCTTCAACGGCTTGGGCGGCCTGAATCATTTTGTGGAACTGGAATTACCCCCTCTTGTAGTTTCATTTCATTATCTTCTGCCATTTTGGTAAACCGCATCTCCTTTTTATTTCCTTTTCCTTTTATATTCGAGCATTTATTCTTATTGTTTTGGAAGTGCAGACATTTATCACGCAAACAATGCGCGTTTAATGGTAAAATGTCACTATTTATTGCGCCAGCAATCAAGAAATGGAGGATTGTAGTGCGTCATTTATTTTTATGACTGAAAACTCCGGTTGCATTTTTCTCCCCAGCGATCATAACGCTTGGGTATGTGAAGAGATTTGTGTTTGTGTTGCTTTGCCTGTGCGCGAACGGTGATCGAAAAGGAAGATCAAGGTGAGAATGGATGAAGTCGAGAGCTTTTATAGAGAATATAAATAAAAATGTACCAGCGTTTTTGGGGTGAATTATTTCTTACGAAGTATAAATGAATGCTATGAGAATGGATAGTTGCGAATGTATTTCGTCGAAGTGAAGCGTGTTTGCTTGCTTTCATATCGTTACTGCGTTTACCGTTCAGTTGGTTTAGGTAATTAATGAATGTTGGATTATGGACGTGCTTTTTCTCGGAGTGTCGGCTAAGAAGCTTAATCGGAGAATACCTTTAAATCAGCTCTCAGCTGTGAAAAGCCTTCATTATTTGTTCCTTCGAAAACAGATTACTATGCCTTCCGTATGTGCCGAGCGTTGTTCAAAAATATTTTTGGTTTTAAAGGAAAGCTTTTTTAGTCTTCCCTATCAATTTTTGTAATTTACGCATAAGCATATTAAGGTATCAAGTATTCATTTCAGCAAATTACAGTTGTGCGAATTTGCCTCTGTATATATCAGAAAATATGTTGACAAGGATTATTTATTTATTGATAGAAAATGCGATTCAGAATATTGCTATTCCATTATGTGTCCCGGTGGCCGAGAGGTCTGAGGCGCTGGCTTCTGACTATTTGTTGAAGATAGGCGCACGTTCGAATCCCGAACGAGCAGGGCCGTAGCTGGAAACGAATTTTTGGGGAGGCCAGAAAATTTTAGTTACTTCGTTGCATTAATTTTAAACTAATATAGCATTACTTATTGAAAAACTAACACGCATAGAAATACTGTTAAAGTTATGCGAGTATATGCGCGCGCGCGCCTGGGTCTCAGTCAACGTTTCAGGTTATCCCAAATATGTTTCATGGGGTGGAGATCGAGGCACTGTGCAGGCCAGTCAAGTTCTCTGCACCCATCTCATCAAACCATTCCTGCACGAACCTCGCTTTGTAGACGGGGACATTGCGCATTTAGTAAAGAAAAGGGCCTTCACCGAACTGTTGCTATGAAGTTCGGATCACAGAATTGTCGAGAATGTAACCAGAGGGTCCAGCCCAAACCACGAAAACCAATGAAACACGCTTGCATTTAGAACAAAGAATCCAATAATGAAATTATTACCCTTCAGCGCTAATCTGACCATTCCTGCATCATTGTTCTTCTGAGGTTGAATGTTGTATTAATACTCCACTCCTCCGAGATACCCGAAAACTTTTTTTTTTTTTTTGCTTCTCTTCTCTATAGCTCCTGCTTTTGTGCCCCAGGTATGAATTCACGCTCGAGATGAGGTGATTCACTGCGTCCCTCAGCTTATGCCTGCATCCCCATGGATGTTTGTTCATTATGTAATTTTGTAAAAGCATTCAAGTTTGTACTCCTGTTCAACTTCTACAAGTGCGATGGTCTGTTGACTGTGTTTAATTCTTGCCTTAGTTTCTCTGCCGGAATGAAGGAATTCAGAAGTTTCTGCTAAGCTAAACATGTTTTGATTTGGGGACTGGCTCTGGTGTGTGTATACGGTAAATTTTTCAACTCTTGGGTCTGTCTGAAATATATTGTATCATATTCCTGCCCAGATACGTATCAACTGTCTTTCGCGTGGATTTTGTGTTGTTCACGATTTTGTGTTTGTCACGTTAATTTTGGACACCAGTGTAGATATATATATATATATAGAGAGAGAGAGAGCTTTTGGAAGAAACAGCATAATTTTCAAGAGCAATATGCCATTATGTCTTAAAAGAAAAGTGTTTGATCAATGCATCCTTCCAGTGCTTACGTATGGTGCAGAGACGTGGACCTTAACTAAAAGAGACATACAAAGGCTGCAGACAACTCAAAGAAGCATGGAGAGGTGCATACTTGGTGTAACGAGGAGAGATAAGAAGAGGAACTCGTGGATCCGAAAAATGACAAGAGTGGAAGACATCATGATCAGAGTTAAATCCCTGAAATGGCAATGGGCTGCACATACTGCCAGAAGGACAGATCATCGATGGACAGCCGAAATTTTAGATTGGATTCCAAGGGACAGGAAAAGACCCAGAAAAAGACCACATGGGAGATGGGTGGATGAAATTCGAAAGTATGCAGGGGTGACATGGAGGAGACTGGCACAAGACAGACCGTTGTGGAGGAAACTTGGGGAGACCTTCGTCCAGCAGTGGATTGATAATGGTTGACAATGATGATGATGATGATATATGTCTTTGTGGAAGTGAGAAAATGCAGAGTTTTTGCTGGTCCTTGATAAAGCCAAGGCTCAGTATTCTCGACACCTTCTACATTCAGTTGTTTTATTTTATTTTTTATCTTTTCTCCTTTTACTCACACAGGTAGATACATAACCTTTTCTATGTTGTACTAGGCGTGAGTCAAAATTATATATGTATTTTTTTGCTTAGGTATCTTCTTTATAGAATATATATATATATATATATATATATATATATATTGTTAGGCGGGTTTCCAGTTAAAACCGCTTTGTTCCACTTCTAACCGGTTTCTACGTGTACAGCTTCAAAGGAATTCTCCGGAGTGATTAGTCACAGCCAGAGCAGTGTAGGTACGCCGTCATTAAGTGTAAGTGAAGAGAGAACAAAGGTAACGGAAATGGTCTTATATACGGAACAGCGGATTTTTATTGTGGAACAGTATTTCAGAAATAACTCATACAAGGTTTTGAATGAGTGCTTTACAAAAAAATTTCCACATTGTGCAGCACCGGCGAAATCAAGGGTACAGAAGTTAGTGCGGAAATTTCGTGAAACCGGTACGGTGTGCAACAGGAAAAGAAACAAACCCAAGACAATTCGTACTGCAGACAATATCAAGGATGTGTGCACAATGATGTTACAAACCCTCGGAAGTAGATTCGCCGATTATCGTCTGCAACGGGAATATCTGCCACGTCATGCCGACGCATACTTAAGGTGGATTTGCATTTTTGGCCGTACAAAGTTATGGTGCTACAAGAACTTAAAACTCCTGATTATGCAAAACGGATGTGTGACGTACCTGCCAGCAGGACGCACACGACATAAAGGCAGATAGGAATCAGAATAATCGTCTGCGTAGCTCAGTTGGTAGAGCGACTTGTTCCGGAATAAGCGGCCTCGGGTTCGAATCCCGGCGTAGACCAAAAATGACGGAGAAATTTACTTCGTTATAGATGCAATATTGTAAGTGGTTTCAGGAGACCATTGTCACCGGTGAAATGGACCCAACACTTTATTACATGACAGATGAAGGATGGTTTCACCTGTCCGGGTTGGACCGACACGAATCCCAGATGGACAATGGAGACTCCTCTGTACGACCAAAAGATAGGCGTTTGGTGTGCTGTGTCTGCGAAGAGGATAGTCGGCCCATCCTTTTTCACTGACACTATCAACTCGGAGCGCTATGTTCAGCAACTGTTCAACCCATTTGTTGTTGCACTTACAGAAGAAGAGCGAAAATATGCTTTCTTTCAACAGGATGGTGCAACGGCGCATATTGCGTGGAACAGTCTACGTGCTGTGCATGAAGTGTTTGGGGAGGACAGCACTATATCGAAGGGACTATGGCTACCCAGATCACCCGATCTCTCCACCTGTGACTTTTATCTGTGGGGAGCATTGAAAGGGAAAGTGTACGCAAATAATCCGCACACCCTTAGTGAATTGAAAGTATGGATGTCATAGCCCAAATTACTGCCGATGAGTTGTGGCGCGTTACGAACAACATGTTCCGTCGTGTGCAGCTGTGTCTTGATGTCGGAGGACAGCACTTTCAGCAATTGTTGTAGACGCAGGTAAATTACTCCTGTTTTCTTTCATTTCAACTATTCTTTAGCATTTATAAGTAACATTGCCTGACCGTTGAAAAGACCAACTGAAAAAATCCTTTTCGGAGCTGATTTCGTTGTCAGGGTCGAGAATCTGGTTAATTATTTTAAACACTTTGTTATCCGAAAGGTTTGACTGTTTCCCCATTTTGCATTGTTACATTTCGTTTGGGTCAAAATACTTTCCATTAAACCCGAAAAGTTATGGTTGTATCTCTTCTCTTTCTCCTTGTTCTTTTTCCTCTCTTGTTTGACCATCCTGCCGTTGTTATTTTCATTTTTCCTTTCGTTGCGCTTGCGACATGGTACGGTGATACTAACTTCTCTATCACATTTTTACTGATGCAGAAGGACATTTTAGCTATTAATTGATCATTATTCTAATAGGCATTTCACGACCTTACCCCAGGCTTAGCTTCTTGGATGTTAGTTCCCGCTGGTGCCGCGATTATCGCGGGAGTTCTCCAAACACGACCGCCGCGGCTGGCCTACCGTGTGAGTGACTGTCAGTTCTGTCACCTTGTTCTCAAGTTGGAAAACTGCATGCGGTTGCTGTTTATATATTGATGTAAGAAGCGACGATTCCATTGCCCTGGATGACCTTTTGACTCATTCTTTTCTTGTACGCGTTCGCTCCACGCGGGGTGCCTACTCCCTTATTATTGTTATTGCGTTTTTTGTGGGGTGGTAGTCTGTGGACCTCCATGAACATCCGAGTCTGACAGGAGGCCCCCCCCCACCTCCCAATTTAGAGTCATTAGTTCCACGTAAAGGAAATAATCGGAAAGAACAAACAGCCGTTGACGTCTCACCTGACATTCAACTAGAACCTACCTGCTGTACCCTCTGCCTGTGGGTGACAAGAGGGGGTGGGGTGGGGTGAGAGAGGGATGACGGGGAGGATATTTCTTCATTTGCAGGCCGGATAGCGCTTTTCTACCATGTTCCTTGATCGTAGGGAGATCATGGATTTTAAGGGTTTCCATGAGTGCTACTTTTACCTGAAATCAGTGCTGCTCTTCGTATTCTATATTCGTAATAAAGTTAGCTATTGTCCCAACGCAATGAAATACAGCATTCGTGATTTAGATCCTTTATACTTCCAAATTCGACAGATGGATAACAGGAAAGACCGAATATACAGTATTAATAACAGAGAATATCTAACTGAGAAGAAGTTAAAGCTCGGCGAGATGTAACTAGCGCCGCCATATCTTAAGAGTTAAAATGCAGCGCACAGCAGCCAACATACAGGCTGATGCCGGAGCAGCAGGCTGCGCATGCGTATTTCTGTTGACTTCAATTCCTTGGGTAAAGAACAGTCAGCCGAGCTACTCACAGCACGTGATTGTTACCTTCTCGGTAGCATAATCACTTCGCAAATCGGATATGTTACTTTTGTTACGCCAATCGGGTTAGTTTTGTTTATTCTTCAGTTTTTCAGAAAAATTTTCAGTAACGCCAAATACTGCATTTCTGCAATTTGTACGGATCCTTAGGCCTAACTATAATATTTGCTAAAATTTAATTTAAATAGTAATACTAATGTTATTGAATATTTTTTCACCAAAATAAGGGATGGGCGGGATATCGGAAAACAACAACAACAGGAAAAGAAAAACCCCTGCTCTAAGCAAATACTTATTAGATCGAAGGAAACCATCGTGAATCAAAGAAAAGCTTCACTGTATTCCCCATAACGTATTTTGCTCCTAAATGTTAAGTTTCCCGCATAGCATATTTCCTCTTAAGATGTGGTGGCGCTGTTGTCGCTTGTTTTACGTTATCTTTATGAGAGTTGGCGTTCTTCACGCGAAGCTTTATATTCTTTGGAATATAATTGCTGACTGGATTTGCCGTCATGGAATCTGCAGTGGCATGTCTATCTAGGTCCTTCCTGGTTTGCGGCTTCTTAACAGGGATGCCCCCTTGAGCAGTGGTGTAGTGCTAATTAAAAAAAGTAAAGGAACACGCTGTGCCTTTACGTTTCCTGTACCTCCCCATTCCGCCTCTCATCTTTTTACTTTCTCTTATTTATAATTTATAAGGAAGTATAACTTAGTAATCGGTTGAAATCAGAGTTCCGGATTTACATGTCTTGGCATTCAAGGAGCAGGATTTCAGCATTTTGGTAATAGAACGTGAAATGTTGGGACCGTTTTGAATGCGAAACTAAAATCAGCCTCATATTATCTAGTAAGAATTCGTTGGAACCGAAAACTAATTTAGAGTGCTGAGGTGAAAGCCATTTATTGCCCGGAGTCTTAGTTCTTGAGGTATTTGGGTAGGGACAGTTAGGGTACAGCACGGACAATTCTGTACAGTCCGCCTGAAAACGAGCGGTAGAGTAGCCTGGGGATTTATTGCTTCGACGGATTTTTTCCGCTTGTGTTGAAAAAGGGCCTAAAGCTACAGAGAGAAAAATAATCTTCTCTGCGCCCATTGTAATTAGGAGGCACTCGTAACTGGACTCAAGTCACTGTGACTCACAACTACTCCTTAGTAATGACTACATTAATTAAATTCCCATGTAGAATAATTTCCCCACTGCAATATCCCCACCTCAAAGTTCTTAACAACAGTAGGAAAAGGAGTTTCAAGAGTCTGCCAAGTGAGAATGGATATACAGACTAATTCTCTCTTCAAAGAAACATGGGATGTTAATTCCACTAACTGTGCTGCTTTACTGTAGCGTTTTTTTATTGGAAAATATTTATAAGTCATCCGCATTTTAAAAAGAAGGTTAATTGTGCTGTGTAGGGTTCACCAAAACATGTGCCGGCTAAACAAAAACAACAACAACAACAACAAAAAAGTACGGGAATGCCGGTTCCGGCTTCACTACACCACTGCCCACGAGAAGAGAAGATTGTAGGGGTTCGTGAGTGGAACTCAAACACTGAACTTTTGCTCATTATTTTTTATGCCCCTCCAATGGCCGCTGGTATTAAGGAAAGACAGCCAGCCAGCGCCGAAAGAGCACAACATTCATTTCTTAACTGGGATTCGAACCCAGGTCTACTAGCACGAAGAAACCGTGCCCACTAATCCATGTCCATATTGCTGCTGCTTTTGGTGGGTCACTGATTTTGTGTTTTCCCCTCGTATCATCTAAACTTCCTTAGTGGGAGTAATACGCGAATGGAATGACCGCGAGTATATGACGAGGAGGGGAATGCATTTCAAGCGTTTAGGGGCAAAGACTAGCGTGTTCCTGGTGCCACATACGTAACTGGATGTCCGTGTTGTTTTGAGTACCTGTCAGAATCGAGAATATCGTATTTGAAATCTGTCAATTCTTCGATTTTGTGTACAAAACCAGGCACGATGCTATAAATGTCGACATTTCGGAGACAACACAGCCGGTTTTAATTAATCAGCACGTCATCGACAAACATGCTTTTTTTTTTTTTTTTTTTTTCTTCAGATTGCGGGTTGCGCGCCTGTTCATCTCCCCGCATTCGATTGGCCAAAGCTTTGAATGATGAAAACAATGTTTGAGCTGTGCGTACTCTAATATTTCAAAAAGAAAAACATGTATTCACCTGTGTATTATGTGCTGTATTGCAGTGAATTGTTCTGCGCAAATCGTAACGCCTCTTAACGTGTGTAAAAGCTTCATCGATGTTGAAAACTTTGTGCGCAAATATAAGCTTTTCCTGAATGGCCGTTTTGTTTACACGAGGATTGAGTCATTAAGTCATTCAATTAAAAAAAAAAAAAGGTATTTAATTCTTTCAAAGCCGAAAACGGAGTTATCTCATAATATTGTCTTGTGAAGTTTTTATAATTCAGTGTGATGTTTTCGATTACGATCGCCTCAGTTTAACTATTCGGAGTCCAGTGTTCCTTTCAATTGTAGTGCGTTCGTTTTATGTGATTAAGTTCTCACAAATTGTGAGAAGCTAGTTTAATAACATCCTTTATCGCGTGCATAATTGTCTCGTATTTATGATCTGTTTACGGTTAAAGCGTATCAGACAAAACCAGTTTGTTATTAATTTCATTAAAAAAAAAAGAAGAAAAATAAACTTCCAGCAGTTAAATGTGGTCGTGAAAGAAATTTAATTGTCATTGCTGAAGAATATTTTTATGCAATATCTCATGGGAAAGGTTTGCGTGACGTAGTATTTGGGAGCACGAGCTTTACAATGATGGCACGATTATCTGCTAAAGAGATTAAGAAAAGCAACGTTTACTTACAATTATTTTATTTTAATTGTCCACTAAGGTTTTGCTGTGCTTTGACTCAGCTTCTTGAGGTCGAATGGAACGTAAATATTAAAATCGCATGTGACATCATCAACGGTGTTGACGGTCACGGGAATTTTTTAGTTGCTTGTACGAATTTGGTGGAAATTGTTTAAGATCTGGTGTCAGACACTTCCTTTCTAAAATCTTCTATATAAATCCCATAGAAATTGTTTAAGATCTGGGGTCAGACACTTCCTTTCTAAAATCCTCTGTACAAATCTCATAGAAATCGTTTATGATATAAGGTCAGACACTTCCTTTCTAAAATTCGCTATATAAATTTCATAGAAATTGTTTAAGATCTGGGTTCAGACACTTCCCTTCTAAAATTCTGTATATAAATCTCATAGAATTTGTGTAAGATCTGGGGTCAGACACTTCCTTTCATAAAATCCTCTATGTAAATCTCTAGCATCAGTTAGTGTTTGATTTAGGGTCGAGATGGGGGTAAGGGACAAGTAATCTGGGCGACTTTAAACGTGGCAATGACAGTTGGCGCTAGGCGTGACTTTTCGAGCACCTCCCAAACGGTGGGCCTTCTGGACTTTCCACGCACAACCGATTTGCCGTGAATGGTGCAGCAGACAACAAACTTCCAGCAGTCGACGATCCTGTAGACGCAAACAGATGATGGATCAGAGTTGCGAAAAGAGACAGGCGACGTGGGTCGTTGACTCCACTTCTGACACGGGCAGCCCAGGTTGCGCAGTAATCTAAGCATTCGTTCGAGCAGGGTTAGGGTTCGAATCCCGTTGAGGCGTGGATGTATTTTGTCTTACGGCACTGGCTCTCTTCCTTTGCTGGAAGAACCAGTGGCCATAAATTAGGGGCGGGCGACTGCTTATAGCTCAACGAGTTGCTCACGATGGTCTATAACGAAGTAAATTTCTCCGTCATTTTTGGTCTACGCCGGGATTCGAACCCGAGGCCGCTTATTCCGGAACAAGTAGCCCTACCAACTGAGCTACGCAGACATTTGTTCTGATTCCTATCTGCCTTTATGTCGTGTGCGTCCTGCTGGCAGGTACGTCACATCCCCCCCGAAAGAGGGCCGGGGGCATGGCCCACGGGTCAGCCGTGACCATGATTCGTTGCAGGCAGCCATCCACTGTAGAACGTGCACTTGAGAACTCCCAGTCAATCTGCTGTGTGGAATGCAACATCACACATTTTTATTTTTCGAAGCGCTGGAGAAGGAATTCTCTGATTTTTCCTGTCTCGCGGTGTGGAAATAACATCACACCATTGCGAGATTTTGAACGGTCGGGTCATCCGGATAGTTCGGGCGCCATTATAACGAAGTAAATTTCTCAGTCATTTTTGGTCTCAGCCGGGATTCGAACCCGAGGCCGCTTATTCCGGAACAAGTCGCTCTACCAACTGAGCTACGCAGACATTTGTTCTGATTCCTATCTGCCTTTATGTCGTGTGCGTCCTGCTGGCAGGTACGTCACAGGTCGTTAAACCTTCAATTAAAAAAAAAAAAAAAAAGAAGAAACTGAGATCTCCCGACACGGTCAGGTACATGGTGCGTTCGGAAATTGCCACTGGGACATCAGTGTTGAATTGTGCAGTGTTTGCCGGGTGGAAGTTCGTGTTTTTGCTTGCAAGAATCTCACAAGTCTTTTTTGATCCTTCTACTCCCCCAGCTAAACCCTCGCTTATGCATGAAAAGTGCAGGAAGGTTCTCGATCACTTTGCTTAAAGTTGTTGTGTTTCTTACATATGCACTCCAGCGAAGTTTTATACTCCGATTAATTTCTTCTTCGATTTGGGCCTTGGTTTATATCTGTTGTACAAGGTACATGTACGCATCTGTTACTCCTAAATATGACCATCAACCTCTAAATATTCAAATCTTGTGTAAGCATTGTTCATCAGTCTTGTTTTTTATAAGTTCATTTTTAATCCCACGTCTTTACCCTTAATACAAGTTCCAGGATCGCACTCTAGCTCTGCGGGGTGGAAAAAAAATTAAGTGTCGTCAGATATACATAGGTGAATCAAACAATGTATGTATATGGGTGGAAATTTTCCTTCCTGGGGACAGTAAACTGTCCTTTAAAAATTTCGGAAAGCTTAAATTAGATGAAGCAAACATTTCTCATGTAGTCACAATTCCTTTTCTTCGAAAATGTGCCCTCTACCCAGTGTTGTTGTCAAATGGCATGTCTTTTATGTGATTTTTTTTTTCGTAAGTGTTTGTATTTCGGCTTGAAAAGGTGGGCCAAAGTTTCTAAAAAGGAAGTCAAACGAATCGAAACTTTTTTCCGGAGTCGTATTTCCATGTAAGAAATCACCTTGTGGCATGTAGGAATAAAATCTGCAGTAAGGGCTTTCTACAATCTCTAATGGATACCTGAGCAGTGGGAAGACGTTGTGATAACATTGTAAATGTTGCTCAAGCTTTTCCGGGAAGTTAGCTAAATGTGTGAATTTCTTGCACGTGTTGAAACTTCAAGAAGTTTGGCGAAAGCCACGTGATGTCGCCGAGAACTTTTTCTTGTTTTTCCCTTTTTTTCTGGGAAGAACGGAAATTGCGATGGAATTCCTAGTACTGGGAGGACCGTTCATCCTGTGGTGACATCACCTTTATAACAAGAATTTTTCTTTAAACGCGTGAAAAACGTGAGCGGATCAAATAGGATATTGCAGCGAGGGTTCAACAACAGTGACGCCACTGCAATGATAATATATAACTTTGATTTTTTTCTTAATTTTCAAATTTGAGTCTGCATTTTTTTCGTGTGTGGCGGCAGCAATTTCGATGGTTAACTAACAACCTTTAAGCGCTTTGAAAGTGAAGTTCTACCGTAGTCATTCAAAAAGATAAGCACAGACTCTTTTGCTGCCGGTTAAGTGTTTTCCTGTAGACTCATCGTTAAACTCAGCGCTAATTGTTTGGCGCTGTTTGTTTTGTTTCAGTAGTTAGTATACAACTTGAACAAAGCGGTAACGGTAATGAACGTTCTTTCTTGTTTCTTAACCACTGGCAAAATGGGTGGAGCCCGTATTTTTTTTTTTTTTTTTTTTACCTGTGCCAAGCACGAAATGGGTGGAGTGCATTTTAATTTAAGGCACAAATACTATTAACTACCTATTCACTGAACTCGATTTACGAAAAATATTTTTTCCATTTTAATTCTTTTAGTTTTTACTGTATGCACTGAGACGTGGAGGAAACGGCGAGTCGCATTCATGCTAAATAGTTACGAAAGACGTTTGATCAGGAAGGGCTGTAACAATGGACTTTAGTTTTCTATTTTTATATGCAATTTTTTCATGACTTTACACACGAAAGCCTCCGATTTTGGAATCGGATTGTTGCATTTCTTTGGTGGCGTAAATGTATGTGTTTGAACAGCCTAAAACTAAGGTAAAAGGAAGCCCCCCCCACTCCACCCCTCCAATAAAAAACTGAAAAGTGGACGTTAAATTTGCCGGCTGCTTATTGTATGTTCCTCAACTTTTATTCTATGTTGAACATGTACTAAAAAAACATGGTAGTGAAGCCGCACTCAAGCCACCAAGATCCAATGATAACAACATACATGAAAAACTACCGAAATGGCACGATAAATATTTTAACTCTAATGTTAAAATACACTGACTGAAAAAAAAAAAATCCCAACACCATGAAAAAATAGTTGTAGAGGAATGAAATGGCGGAAATACATTTGTATAGCTAACATATTTAATCGATTAAGGTTTCAAGATCACAGCTTATTGTAAGCGCGAGAAGAGCCATTTTAAATGTGAAATGCTGGTACATTAATAACCGGTGTAACCGCCAGAATGTTGAATGCAAACGTTCATGCACTGTGTCGTACAGGTGCTGGATGTCAGTTTGTGGGATGGAGTTCCATGCCTGTTGCACTTGGTCGGTCAATACAGGGACGGTTAATGCTGGTTGGGGGTGACGCTGGAGTTGTCGTCCAATGATGTCCCAAACGTGCTCGATTGGTGAAAGATCTGGTGATCTAGCAGGCCACGGCAACATGTCGACACTCTGTAGAGCATGTTGGGTTAAAACGGCGTTATGCGGGTGAGCGTTATCCTGTTGGAAAACACCCCCTGGAATGCTGTTCATGAATCGCAGCACAACAGGTTGAATCACCAGACCGACGTACAACTGTGCCGTCAGGGTGCGTGGGATAACCACGAGAGTGCTCCTGCTGTCATAGGAAATTGCTCCCCAGACCATAACTCCAGGTGTAGGTCCAGTGTGTCTCGGCCGCAGACAGGTTGGTTGCAGGCGCTCTCCTGGCCTCCTTCTAACCAACACACGGCCATCACTGGCACCCAGGCAGAACCGGCTTTCATCAGAAAACACAACAGGTCTCCACTCCGTCCTCCAATGAGCTCTAGCTTGACACCACTGACGTCGCAAACGGCAGTGCTTTGGAGTAAGTGAAATGCACGCTACAGGGCGTCTGGCTCGGAGCTGTCCTTCAAGTAACCGATTCGCAACAGTTCGTTGTGTCACTGTGGTGGCAACTACAGCTTGAATTGCTGCCGCAGACGCGGTACGATGCGCCACGGCCATACGTCGTACACGGCGATCTTCCCTCTCAGTAGTGCCACGTGGCCGGCCGGAACCCGGTCTTCTTGAGGCAGTACCTTCCCTTGACCACCGCTGCCAACAATCATGCACAGTGGCTACATTCCTGCCAAGTCGTTCTGCAATATTGCGGAACGAAAATCCACCTTCTCGTAGCCCTATTACACGACCTCGTTCAAACTCCGTGAGCTGTTGATAATGGCTTCTTTGTCTTCTTAAAGGCATTCTTGACTAACATCAACACCCTACGTCGAATCTCAACGATAACTAACGCTCACGAACGTTACAGCGCGTATTTACAGCAAACCTGCTTTTCATGTTACGAGGGGCGCTACTAGCGCCACACGTATGCGCCGAGCGCGAAATTTGCATAGACGCCATCTTACAGATATACTCTCACCGCTTACCAACTGTCGTTTATCTAACACAACCCCTTCTTGGTGTTGGGATTTTTTTCCGTCAGTGTAGTTATCGTGTTATGGGTGGAGTTGGTAACAACTCCACCAAAGTACTGGATCGAATTAAATCAATTTATCCAATCACACAACCTTTTACCATGCTTCCCTTAGATGTTGTATCTCTGTTCCCGAGTGTCCCAGTACAACAAGTACATGACATCATAAAATCCTCTCTTTTGGGATTGGGCACCTCATCTCTTGAGGTGGAAGCTGTTTTACAAGCACTAGATCTTACTTTTAAGTTCGATGGGATAATATATCGGCAATGTGAAAGGGCACCAATGGGATCTCCCCTTTCCCCAACCCTTGCAGAAATCTGCATGCAAGAACTGGAAAACAAAGTTCTTCAGTCAACCATTTACAGACCTATATTATATCTTAGATATGTAGATGATATTTTGGTATTCTGGAACCATCCTTTGGAATACCTACCAACATTTGTATCTGAGTTATCGAATGTATTTAACACTATAAAGTTTACTGTAGAATATGAAAGTAATTACAATTTACCATTTCTAGATGTCATGCTTACTGGAAACCCCATCTAAATCAACTATTAATCCTTCAGTATATAGAAAACGAGAATCAGATACGATACTAATACCTTGGGCATCGGCACACCCATGGAGCTACAAGGAATCATCGATATCTTTTCTTATAAGAAGAGCCTTCACTCATTCGTCCACCACAGCTCTTCGAAAGCAAGTAATGGATACCATTTATAATATCACCCGTAATCACGGATATCCAGATGAAACCATACATAGGATAGTGGCCAAGATTAAAAGGAACAGGACTACAACATTAACATCTGTATATGAAGAAAAGGATAGGAAATACATTGGTCCTCTTCCCTTTGTACCGAAATTGTGCTATTCCATGAAAACGATATGTCATAAATACGATTTTGATATTGGAATAAACACAACCAACATATTAAGTCCTTACTTCTGAAAGACAGAGATTCTGTGCCTTTTGATGTGAAACATGGTGTATATGTTATCCCTCTTAACAGTATAGAAGAAAATGAACAACAAAAAGTGTACATAGGTTCCACTTTTTGTTCAATATCAGCTAGATTAAAAGAACAGAAATATGATTTTAAAAATAGAGATACAACCACAGCTTTAGCACGACTTGTAAACCAAGGTAATTATCATCCTGCCTGGACCGACATTAAAATTCTCAACACACCAAAATCTAGATCAACTTTAAAATTTGTTGAGAGTTTGTATATTATGAAATATGGGAATACAGCATGTAATGATAATTTACCAGAATTTATACCTATACCGTGGAAAACATACTTGGGTTTGTCGGGTTAGGTATTAATAAATCAATAAATTATACCTATTAATTTTATGTTTGACCACCAACAAATGTTGTCCCATACTCTCATTGGTTAAGCCCATTTTATACTAGTTACGTCATTACGACTGCAGTCTTATATAAATAACACACTGTTTGTTACGTTCGTTTGGTGAATTTTAATAGCATCTGAAGATGGTACCCACTTTGGGCACCGAAGGATCTCATGTGTTGACATATTTTATTATATCATTTTTTAAATGTATATATTAAATATTTTAACATTGGAGTTAAAATAGTTATCGTGTCATTTCGGTAGTTTTTGATGTATTTAGTTTTCAGCACGAGTTAAATTCGCAGTATATATCCAATGATAAATTTTTAACTACAAGTAGCAAAAACATAGACGAAGACTATAGGGTATGCTGCTGAGGTCTATAGCATTCCCTCTCAAGTACTTCAATTCCTTAATGTCTTACGTTAGCATGAAGAAAAGATCTCTCTGTGTGCGGTGTAAGGAACATATAAAGAAACATACAGGAAAGCGAAAGGAACCTGCTTTAGCTGAAGAAGTATTAAACAACGCAGCAATTCCACTGTGGAAATAAAGAAACTTTTCACATTTTTCTGGAGCATCGCAATAAGAGAAACAATATAAATTACCACAAGATCCGGCGACTGTAATGATAAAGCGTCAGTCGACGTACTATCACTGTGAAACTTCATCATCCACAAACAATGACCTTGAGACAAACAAACACCATGACCTGCTATTTTTGCTATGTCAAACTACGTGAATATTAGTTCTGTGTAATGACTCACAAATTTACGTGTTTCTGTTATGTTTATGTGATTTCAAACCTAGTTCTGTTCCTCGGATTTTAATTTTAAACTACAAACGGGTTCCATATTCGTCTAATACGAGTATAACATGCCATCATAAAGGTTCCGTTCGCAGGCGAAAGTTCGGCGAGGACATATCCATAAATTTCAATTCTTCCATAGAAGTGCGTTTCCTGGAAAGCAAAGAGGCGAATGTTGACGTTCTTCTTCATCTTCTTTTTTTCTAAATCATGCAGCAGTGTTCTATATCCATCCAGCTGGAAACAGGTGCGAGATGCATATAAGATCACAAAATTCAATGATTTTTTTTTCTAAATCTTGTAGCAGTGTTCCACAGGTGCAATATTTTTTTCTAAATCATGCAGCAGTGTTCTATGTCCATCCAGCTGGAAACAGGTGCGAGATGCATGTAAGACCACAAAAGCTGTGATTATTTTCACGCACCCATTTTTGTTCACGGGAAAACCCAATCCGCAAGCTGCAGATTTATAAACTGGGATTATGTATATAGCTGCGGAATATATATACAGCAATTATATACCAGATTTGTATAGCTGGAGTTTATGTACTGTAATAAACAAACATGAATTGTTAAACGCATGTAGCGTGTTTTTAACTTGACAATTCTTTTTTTTTTTTTTTTTGTATTCTTTCAGAAATTATTTACTCAGCGTTTACAAAAACCTGTGTCGAGTTCTGTAAGTTGCAAAAATAGAAGTCGGAAATTTGTGACACTCCTGCATCGCGGAGGTTTTTTTGTTGTTGTTGTTGCTGTTTGTTTTTTATTTCAGTATTCCTTTGTGAGAAGGTGCTGAATTTCCGCGTTATGAAGGATTCGTTTCAACATAAATGAGTCAGTTGTTTAGGTGAAGGTTTAAATACAATGAGATCAATCAAAATCTCTCTCTCTCTCTCTCCTTTCTCTTTCTCTCTTCTTTCTCTCTCTCTCTCTCTCTCTCTCTCTCTCTCTCTCTCTCTCTCTCTCTCTCTCTCTCTCTCTCTCTCTCTCTCTCTCTCTCTCTCTCTCTCTCTCTCTCTCTCTCTCTCTCTCTCTCTCTCTCTCTCTCTCTCCGCTCTCTCTCTCCCTCTCTCACTTCTCCCCGTCTCTCTCCTTCTCTTTTCTTTCCTCTATCTCTCTTCTTTCTCTCTCTGCCTCTCTCTCTCTCTCTCTCTCTCTCTCTCTCTCTCTCTCTCTCTCTCTCTCTCTTCTCCCTCTCTCACTTCTCCCCGTCTCTCTCCTTCTCTTTTCTTTCCTCTATCTCTCTCTCTCTCTCTCTCTCTCTCTCTCTCTCTCTCTCTCTCTCTCTCTCTCTCTCTCTCTCTCTCTCTCTCTCTCTCTCTCTCTCTCTCTCTAATTTCGTTTAACAGCATGCCTTTAACTGTACTTCGTGGTATCGTTCCTTTCGGTAAATTACTCACACCCGCTTCCTACGTTTCACCACATACATAACATTCCAAGAAAAATTCACTAAGTTCTGTTTTGTGTTTTGCTAAACTGCAATGAAACCTCTACGCTTCCTGCAAAGGTTTCTCTCGATGTTAGGACTTGCAAGCACGATTTTCATGGTTGCTTATCGAGAGCAAAAAATGAAAATAGGGAGGGATGATTTTTCATTTTTTTTATTGTGTAAATTTGCAAAGAACACAACTGTATAGAATAAAACCATGTTATATTTTTCAAAGAAATTAGTATTATTTTAGGAGTTTTTCATATGAAAAAGTTTGGGTACTTTAAAATATGATCAAATGATAAAAGAGAAGCGCGCGCAAGTGTTCGGCCTCTCTTTTTGTTTTCTTTTTCTTTTCTTTTCTTTTTTTTTTCTTTCTCCCACCCCAAGGAAACCGAATGCTTTCTGCATCAAATCACTTCTGCAAACACTGCGTAATGCGCGCAAAAAATTATAGTAAAATAAGTCTTGTTGCTCTTGCATTAATACGGTCAAGTTTTATTCTGCAATTTTAAGAAGGTGTCCGTACTAACACCCAACCACTTTTACTGTACGTATCAGGCTCAATTACTTTTACGACTAACGGAAAAATTTCTCAAAGCGATCATTACCGGTCGATTGCACTATAAGCATGGTTTCAGTTATAATGTAACGGTAGAAGTCGGACTTGTGGTTGCCGGTTGTTGCCCGTAATAGTTTATGGAAATTTCTTACTGTGTACAATAATGATATACATGGTAAGCACACCGGACAAAACATTAGTCACTCTTAACATAAATGAGAGTAGAAAATTTGCCGGTTGCACAGAGGGCGCCGTGATAGTATTGTTGGGAGATAAATTGCACTGACGTGGTCTACAGGTTCATTTCTGTTTCGTGCAGTGGTGAAGAGCAATGTGTGTGTTGAATTTAATCTGCAATAAGGGTCGTAAGACAGACGTTACAGAGTGGTAAGAAAGAGCCATCGTGTTTGGCCATTCCCACGGACACAAAGTGAATGAAGTTGCCCAATTTATTGGTGTGTCGAAGCGTGCTGTCCAGCGGGTTTACAAACAGTGGTGTAGTTCGCAGTCAACTGAAAATCGTCGTTGTGAGTGTGGCCAGAAAACGATTCTCACCAACAGGGACCGCCGCCATGGTTCACGCCTAGTGACTGCAAATCAGTTTCATACCAGGCAACAATTGCTCCAAACAGTCAATGAAAATCCACTCCAACCAATTTCCGTAAGAAGGACATTGTGACAGAACTGCATGCGATGAACATCTGGAGCATAGTACCACGGAAGATGCCTCATTTAACAGCAAGTCACAAAGTCACTCGTTATCAATGGGCTCAGGGCACCAAAACTTTACTGTGGAGGATTGTAAACGAATAATTTGGTCTGATGAGTCTCGTTTTTGCTTGTACTCCAATGATGGGAGACGACGAGTGCATCGCTGGCCCAATGAAGCCTTCAATCCTGATTGTGTCGAAGGTGTTGTTCAAGCTGAAGTGGGTTCTGTGACGTTTTGGGGATGTTTTTCTTACCACGACACGAAATGGGCCCTCTTGTTGCACTGACGATGAATTTGAACCAGCATGCGTACCTCCGCAGTCTGAATGACGAAGTGTTGCCCTTTGCCCTACATGTCCAAGCAGGAGAAACATCATATTGCTACTCCTGTCTTCCAAGACGACAATTGCCGTGTGCACAGCGCTAAAACTGTGTCTGAGTGACACGACGAACAATCAGCAACACTGTCTCACCGCGACTGGCCTGCCAAATCCCCAGATCTAAATCCTACTGAAAATCTGTGAATCTGTGGGATCATTTAGAACAGAAGGTGAAACGCCGGAATAAACACCCACGTACTCTGGCGGAACTTCGGGACCAATTGGCGCACTAGTGGTTGCAAATCGATGTTCAATATATCCACAAGCTCGTGGAGTCTCTACCACATTGGATTGATGCTGTTATCAAGGCAAGAGGCGCCGTCACCCTTTATTAGGTATGTTCTACCAGGGGTGACTAAATTTTTGTCCGGTGTGCTTATCATCCTTCAGAGTATCCACCATTTCTATATGCAGGTATGATTCCATGTAACTTTCGATGCCCATTCTCTATATCTATTATTGCTCTGTACAGGTATGGTAATAGAGATTCTCCTTCGGCAAACATAGATACAGATATAGAGAACTTCGGAAATTTTCTCTTCTCCGTATGATCATCTGCTTTATGTAAATGATCATACATAGTGTTATATTAATACATAGGGGTGCACATCATAATACAAACATCAGTGATAAGATTATCTGTTTATCTCAGTATGTTATTGGACCACTATTTGCTCATAGTGCAACCAGTATTTAATGGAATGAATGCAGATGAATGAAAAAGTATTGCCAGGGGAGAAAATTAGATCGTTCTTCAACAAATAAATAAATAAAGCCGGAAATCTTCAAGCGCCGCGACTGAAAAGGCAGGTGTCCGCTTCTCATCCAGTTTTCTAGAACTATCCATACTGAAGAAGTGACTTTTAAGTAGGGTGACTTTGAAATCCATGAGTGAGGTTGAACTGTATCCTGATATTTGACACATCTGGTTGCTTATTTTGGAGCATTGACTCACCTGTTTGTTTATATTGTGGTATTTAAAACATCTGACTGCTTGTATTGTAGTATTGTGATCTCGAAGGCTGGCAATGCGTTGGAAAAACAGTGTCCGGCTTGTGGAATGCACCTGTTCACCTATAAAATCTCTGTAGCTCCTGGGCTACTTTTTTTTTATGTAATATAGCGCTTGGAGACCTACAGATTTAAAAATATCTCTGCCGAAATGGGTGTTGTGTTTCCATGATGTCTTACCAGTTCGACCTATTGGTACATTGGACACTGGACAGTCATGATTTTGCGCCTGTTTTGTCGTTCACCAAATAAAAACCCGCAACATGGTTGAAAAAGTGTATAAGACAATTCGTCAGTCTGTGACATATTCCCAATCATGCGTTGTCCATTCTTTTTTATTTACTTTTTTTTTTATTGAGGGTTTAGCGACCACTGTGAGCAACCCAGTGGGCTACAGGGGTTGCGCTGGCTTTTCTAAAGTTTTCGCTAATTTAGTCGCCAACTTTAATTTGTTTTCGCCAAAAAGTTATAACACTATGAAAAGGTAATCGCCAAAACGATTTCCTTTTCGCCCTTGGACTATAAGCAGTCGCCCATACCTAATTTAGGGTCACTGGCATCAGGGAAGAGAGAGAGAGAGAGTGCTGTAAGACAAACACAACATCCATACCTCACCGGGATTCGAACCCTTACCCTTCTCGGACGAATGGTCATAAGCCAGTGCTCAGACCACTGCGCCACAGGGGCAGCAGTGGCGATGTCCATTCTTACTGTCATAATATCGCATCTTTTGCTTCAAGCACTGAAACTCGTAACAAACGGTTCAGAAAAAGCAACTCTGCTTAAATTCTGGGTTTTGTGCAACGCTACACGAACGACTTGATAAGACGAATAAAGAATTCCGTAGTTATTTCAGCGACCGAGGTATTTTTTTTTTTTTTCCCCGTGTGGGATCCTGACCAGTGCCCTAGGTCATCAGCCTAAATTTTGAACGATGTTCTTCTTCAGAGGTGCTTTCTGTTTATGTTTTGTGACTGTCGCCATGTTCATGAAAAAATTTCCTCTGCAGACATGGAATAAACCATTTTTATTGAGGGACGTTCATGCGAAACTGGGACCAAGCTATTGTTAAAGTCTTCCAGTTTCTTTTACTCGCTACGAGATTGCTTTGCAAGTTATACTCATGCAATGGATCAGTCTGGTCAAGGAAGGATGCGCGAATGAGGTACGAATCCACCAGTGACTCAACTTTCATTAATTAGGGTTTGCACCCACTGAGAAGGCTTAGGTGCAACCACCTAGAGTTCGAAAGCCTTTTATGTCTCGTACTAGAAACGCAACGACATTGGGTGGAACCTAGAGGCTCATGATAGAAAAGTTGAGAGAGGTAAGAGTTCCCTACTGCTTGTGAGTGTTGCCGACGAGCTGACGCCACATGATTGTCACAGGTATTCACCAACATTGGGGAGAGAGAAACAGCGGGGGGAGAAGGAGCAGACTACCTTTTTTTTTTAACGGGGGTGAGGGTCCAGTACCTTGAGACTGACGCAGGACGGATTTTTTTGTTGTTGTTAGTAATAGTTCAGCACATCACAACTTACCTGGATCGAACCCGAGATCCTTGGGAAGGTAGGTAGGTGGTTATGCTAACAACAAAACTACTCGCGGCCGAAACTGAAGCACTGCTTTGTACAGATTTTTACACATTGATACTCTCTATCTGCTTCTAAAAGTCCCTCCAGAAAGTGAAACTGTATGGTTTCTGTTAGTGCACCAATATGCCCGACTTTTACTATCCTAAAATTGTGGTGCGATAACGATATAAAGTTCATTTTTCCCCCATCGCCTTGGCTTATTGTCCCGATTCTAATGAAGAGGACAGGAAGATGCAGATTAAGAAAAACTGAAACGTTCGCACAGATTTATCGCAACTGCATCGTTGCCAAGTTTCCGTTATTGTTAGCTGGCATCTACCGCATGTAATAACGGAGGAGAAAAAAAAGGGTAAAAAAAAAAAAAAAGAGTGCGTTAGTTAGAGAGTGGTTATCTTCAGTCAATCGATTATAAATGTTACGTCCGGGTGTCGTATTTTCACTTTGTCCCTTCCTCTTTCACTTCTTCCCTCGCTCTTCGTCTTCGGCCGATGGGTGAAGATTGAAAGAGACTTGGAAGGCGGTGGTGTTGGATGGGAGAGTGAGGTGAAGTTCAGCATCCTGTCAAGAGAGCAGCACTCGACGGATGAACCTTTTATCAGGGATTGGCTCGTAAATGATGATGTGGCATCATGTCATACGACGATGCTTCAGAAGAAAATCCGCGATTTAAGAGGAAAAGCTGCGAACGTACGACAGATGACTAGCACTGATAAAATGGTGGGAGGGTGGAGGATCTTTCGGATGAAAGGAAAGGATCCTCGTCTTATCATCTCTCTCTCTCTTTTGTTGCTGCCCGTTGCTCTTCTCCATGGAAAATGCTCATAACATAGTTCTTTTTCGGTTATCCTAGCTTCTTTTCTTGTTAGGAGGGATCAATACGCTACCAAATATATTTTTCTGAAGTACCCGGCAAAATCTGTCCATAAATCTTCACCTGTTACTCTGTCCACGAAGAATGTTGTGGTAGGAATTATCTGACCTTAGTTCTAAGCTGGGATAATAATAATATTAAAATAGGAATAAGTGATAATGATGCATGTGCAGCTTTCTAAATACCGAAGTACGCGCGTGTGTGTGTGTGTGTAGGGGGGGGTAATGAACGTCTTTCTTTAGTCAGAGAATGGAACTTTTTCTTATAAAATATGACATGAAGTTACAAAAGCCGGCCCCGGTGGCGCAGTGGTCTAAGGCGCTTACCTCTGATCATTCGTCCGTAAGGGGTCCATGTGCGTATCCCGGTCAGGCATGGATGTTGTGTTTGTCTTACGGCACTGGCTCTCTCCCTTCCCTGGAACCAGGGACCCTAAATTAGGGACGGGCGACTGCTTATAGCCTATTGAGTTGCTCACGGTGGTCGTTAAAACCTCCAACCAAAAAAAAAAAAAAAAAAAAAAGAAGTTACAAAAGAGAATGAAACATCTTTTCTTTTCTTTGTTAGGTTCTGGAGGAATTCTAGCACACTGAAAGAAAATTTGGTACAGGAATAATGAAGTTAAACTGCACAGGCACTAGTGCTCATTTGTTGTAAAGCTAGTTAATACGTGCGTAATATATATAAACAATATGCATTATACCAAATAATATGATTTCCTTTGTCTGAACGTTTGTCCCACATTCGTTGCGCAGTGGAAAGAGCGCTTGCTTGTTTTAATTGTCGAACCCTGCTTCAACTAATATACTTTTGTTTTATTGTTGTACTGTTCATTAAACATAATTTCGCATTTGGACATCGCAAACAAAAAAGAGTACTTGGCTATTAAGAAAACTACTTTACATATCTTATTTACCTCTGTCATTATTGACGGACTTTCATGTAGTATGTATATATTGGAACTAAACTCAGAGTTTCCGAGGTTTTTTGTTTCACCTCACAATCACCACTGCGTAATAGAAGTCTACATTTATCATTCACCTGCCGGCTCTCCCTATTGGCTGAGTGGGCAGATGTTCTGATGTATAGCTAATCATCTGATGTCAGTCCTGGATGACGGGAAACAAAATAACCCGGAAACTCTGAGCTTGCCTCCCCGGTGGCGCAGTGGTCTAAGCGCTGGCTTACGATCATTCGTCCGAGAAAGGGTCCGGGTGCGAAACCCGGTGTGGCATGGATGTTGTGTTTGTCTTACGGCACTGCCTCTCTCCCTGCCCTGGAGCCAGTAGCCCAAAAGTAGGGACGGGCTACTGCTATATAGCCCATTGAGTAACTCACGGTAGTCGCTAAACCTTCAATAAAAAAACACACAAAAAAACTGAGCTTAGTTCCAATATGTACATTTTACGTGAAAGCTCGTCTGTAATGACGGGGGAAATAAGATACGTAGAGTATTTTTTTAATATCCAGGCATTCCTTTTGTTTGTGTTGTCCAAATTCAAAAGAATGTTAAAGTGAAAAAAAAAAATTATACAGTATATACACTGGTGCCAGAAAAACTGGTGCACCAGTTTAATACTTGGTAGGTCCCCCTCGGGAGCGCAGGACTGCAGAAATACGACGGGGCATGGACTCTACTAGCTTCTGGAAGTATGCTGCAGGCAATGCACACCATACTTCCTGCAGAGCGTTCCACAATTCGGGTGTATTCCGAGGTCTCTGATTCCTGTGTTCGATAGGGCTTTGCATGGCATCCCAAATGTGTTCTATCACGTTCAGATCTGGGGACTTGGGTGGAAATGGCAACACCCCAAACTTAGATGAATGCACCTATAACCATAATGTGGCGTCCCGACACTTGTGTGGAGGTGCATTGTCCTGTTGGAACAGGCCCAACCCATCAGTATGAATGCAGGACATGAACGGGTGTACCTCGTCAGAAAGGATGCGCACATAGCGTTGGCCGGTCACAGACGTTTGTAGACGTACCTGGTGTCCCAGTGAAGTCCAGCTAAACACACCCCATATCATTACGGACCCTTCCCCTCCAGCCGGTACAGTTCCCTGTTGACATACGGGATCCATGGCTTCATGGGGTTTGCGCCACACCCACATTCTTCCATATGCCCGATACAGTTGGAAACACGACTCTTCAAACCAGGCTACTTGTTTCCAGTCATCAAGTGTCCAGTGGCGGTGTTGCCCTGCCCAAGCGAGGGGGGGGCTTGAGTTGGGCGTCGGCTCCCAAAGCCCATATCGTGCAGGGTACGTTGCACAGTCTGAACGCTGATGCTTGTTGAGGCTCCAGCACTGAATTCCGATGATATCTGCGAGAGTGTTGCACGCCTATTGCGTGAAACGATTCTTGACAGCCGACGATGGTCACGTTCACCTAATGTCCTTTTACGGCCACACTGGTATCGTAGGTTGGAGGTTTCGCCGGAATTCTTGTAGTCACGGTACACCCTTGCAATGGTCGTCCGTGAAAATCCGGAATTCGTTTCTACCTCCGAAGTACTATGGCCCATCTCACGAGCGCCAACTATAAGACCCCGTTGAAAATCGCTTAAATCGTTATTACTTGTCATTCTCATGACACAAACAGCTCTGACAGCTGGCAAAGATGTTTATCGCTTTATATACGCACTGGCGAACGCAACCGACTACGCGCATAGGCGACGTTGCTATGTATTTTGCATAAGCTCGTCTGTACCAGTTTTTGTGGCACTTCAGTGTACCTTTAGTGTATTTGTTCCATGGGACTCAAATTAGGTATAGGCGACTGCCTTTAGCCCTAAGATTTGCTCATCGCCGCCTCTCCCATCAAAGAGAATATCTCGTCTCTCACCCTTTTGTGAGATGTAACGCCAGTAGAATCAAGGAGTATGGTGCCTGTTCAGTCACTGGAAAACAGGGCAGGACCACACGATGAAAGAAAAGGGAAAGAGTCTGTTATTGCATATTCAGATTTCGATGCAATAAAAACTTTCTAAACATAAGAAATTCACGAGTGCTAATTTTCGAACCCTTGTAAAGTGTCTCACAACGGTTTTTAATATTTCAAGTTCCTGTATGAAAATTCAATAACACCCCTGAATAAACGAAACATATTGGTATATGTTTCACTATTAAGTACAGCAACGCAGTAACTTATGCGCTATAACAGCATTTTACATGTTTATGTACTTCAGAAACGTCAGCTTTTCCTCATTTGTTTAATTCATTCGTAACGATTTTGAACATTGGACTTCTGTCAGCCAATTGTTAGGGCATGCACATCATAAGAATTGCATTTTAGAGCTGTACGCCCATTGCTTGTTTTATTTCATTTTCCATTTTTTTTTTCTTTATTTCTGCCTTTTCCCTGGGCTTTACCCGATGTTCAGCCAACAGTGGTTTCTTGTTCGCTAGTCCTCTTCACAGTTCTGTCCACTTTCTCTCAGTTGTCGTTAATTACTAATTTGACGCTAATTTTCCGCATCAGTAACGTCCAATGATTGGTCCGCCCAGTTACTGATCAGTAACGTCCAATGATTGGTTCGACCAGTTCTAACCGTACAATCGCAGTTACTGACGATTGTCAGTAACTGGCGATTAGAACTGGTCTCGAGTTGGGTAAGTTATTTTACGGTTAATAAAGGATTATTTACGTTGCATTTGTCAAACTTATTTAAATTACATTCCTCTTTAAAGAAGCTAGAACTACGGAAACAAGATGCAGCTAGAACTACGGAAGCAAGAGAATCGAAAATCATTGCAGCTAGAACTACGGAAACAAGAGAATCGAAATTTTGGCAGAGAAAAGAAATTTTTTCGCACCTAATTAAAAGACGATTACCGTAGTTTGTAAACAGGTATGAATTTACAATTGAGATTCATCCCATATTCATGTATTCCAAAGTTATCAGTACTTGAACTGCTAACAAAATTTTCTTTTAGAATATGCACAAACGACTGATTTACGTATTTCGTAGTTAAGGAGTAGGTAGAGAAGGTTGTTCAGTTGTTCGTGAAGAAGTAGCTTATAGTGAAGAAACTGCCATTCTCCTTGGTTTAGGATGAAAAATGCATGATAGACTATTTATTTACACTGCTAGCCACCCAAAATGCAACACCAAAAAGGACACGAGATAAGCCAGATTTACTAGACACATAACAACAGATACAAAGATGAAACGATTGAGCTTACAGGCCAGTGCGACTTGCGGAACACGCAGACATCAATAGTTCGTGTGGCCCACATGGCTGGCAATAACGGCCGCTACACGCCGCGGCATCGAACGAAAGAGGCTTTGGATGAGGGCTTGGGGTATGTCGGTCCAGGCTGCTTCCACACGTTGCCACAGTTCATCAGGCGTAGTCGCGGGTGGTGCTTGCCGGGCCACTCGGTTGCCGATCACCAGACGTGTTCGATAGGTGACATATCGAGAGAACAGGAGGGCCACGGCAGCAGTGACACCTGGTGGGCCGTGAAGAATTGTTGAGCGATGCGTGCCACGTGCGGCCGCGCATTGCCCTGTTGAAACGTGGCCGCTGGATGGTCCTGCAGGTAAGGGAGGAATACAGGCTCCAAAACGTCGGAGATGTAGCGGTGGCTGTTGAGTGTACCGGCGACACCCTAATTCCTGCGCTAACGTTCGTGATGTGGTGGTGCGAGCCGTGAATGCCCGCCGCACAACATGCCGGTCCTCTCGTTCGGTGGTGCGCCGCGGCTGTGGCAATCGCTCACGTCGGTCCGTCCGGCCCTCCTGCACCCACCGAATCAATACTCGCCTCACTGTGGCTGGATGTCGTCCCTCACGGGCGCCGATGTCTCGGTACGATAAACATCTGTCGCGATAAGCCACTATTCGTCCTGTGCCGAACTACGAAACGTGCTGGAAAGACTGCCGTATTCTGCGACGATGCATCAGGAAGCTTCCGACGCACAGGTCCGGCAGCACAACACACTTCCACTACTTACACCCCGCCTTCTGTGTGCACCCTTCTTATAGTGCTTCTCGGTGGCGTGCCGGGCGCACATGATTTGCATATGCCCTGCAATGCTAATCGTTTGCATGTCCTCTCGCGGGTGACGCATGCTGCTAATTTCAGGCCAATAGGGTGCTTCCTTCTTGGTGTTGCATTTTGGGTGGCCAGCAGTGTATTTATAACGAAGTTATGATTCCCGGATACGGATATAACGAAGTGTTGAAAATCCTGTATTGTGTCCAAAGTGTGTTTTCCTGTCTATTTGAACTACGTAAATGCACATGTGCTGTTGTTATATACAGTAGATACGTATTAGGCCGCCCCGGTGGCGCAGTGGTCTAAGCGTTGGCCTCTGAGCATTCGTCCGAACGGGGCCCGGGTTCGAATCCCGGTGAGGCATGGATGTTGTGTTTGTCTTACGGCACTGGCTCTCTCCCTTCCCTGGAACTAGTGACCCTAAATTAGGGACGGGCGACTGCTTATAGCCCATTGAGTTGCTCACGGTGGTCGTTAAACCTCCAATCAAAAAAAAAAAAAAAAAAAAGATACGTATTACGATGTACTGCATTTGACAAATAGTCTGTTTTAAGACTCATTTACGTGCATCACGAATTTTGCCTCGATTCTTGGACTTCGTTATGAACGGGCACGACTGGACTTCCAACAGTATCATTCACTGCAGTAAAAATCAGAATATACAAATTGTATCTTAAACATTATAATCTGGCAGTGCTGGGTGCATCTAGTACGAAATAATGAAAGCCAAAATCATCAGGGACTGTTTTATTATGGCAGTGAAGCCACCGAGTACGAAGAAAAGCGCGTGGGTCGGGGGGAGGTGCCACTAATTAATTTTAATCGTGTTAGAGCTGTTATCAGTTTTTAATATCCACTAATTTAGCTTGCTTCTTTTAATTCTTTAGTGCCGTTGCTTTTAATGTGGATTTTCCGTGAATGTAATGTGTTAGCAAATAATTTTTGTCCTTATTTTAATTGAATAATTTTTTACATAGACTTTCGTGAGTTTATAAACTCCCGCCACTTTTTCTGTCTTTTTGTCACAATGAATCTTTTCGTGTTTTAATAGTTTATCCTTCATTTTTTTCTTGAACATCTGGTGAGCAAGCGTGTTTTAATTACTTGAAATTATTGCAAATTAAAGAGAAATATTTTTATATCACCGAGGAAACAAACAAACAAAATAAAAACCCACAGTAATTTTGATCTGGAGATGCGAGCCGTTTGTCAGCGCGTCGTAGCAGGGTGCTTAACCGACTGTGCTAGCAAACAGAGCGACAATTACAGGTATGCCATATGACGATAAAAAAAATTCATGCTGAGTAACACCATTCCATGAAACACGCTGTCTGAGCACGATACTTATGAAAAAACTCAAAGTGTTACTAAATAAGAGATTACATTTATTTACAGATTAAAAACACACTAAAGAGTTAAAATTGCGATGACAAGATCTTTCAAGGCTTCCAAAGCCGCATCCTCAGGTCGAGTGCACAAAATGATCACGAACATGGGCACATATATATACAGCTAAGTAGCGCTTATGAACGACTTTTTCACAGGGACGATGATGTATCGCCAGTGTGCCGCCCTGGTGGCGCAGTGGTTTAAGGCAATGGCCTCTGATCATTCGTCCGAAAGGGGTCCGGGTTCGAATTCCGGTGAGGCATGGATGTTGTGTTTGTCTTACGGCACTGGCTCTCTCCCTTCCCTGGAACCAGTGACCCTAAATTAGGGACGGGCGACTGCTTATAGCCCATTGAGTTGCTCACGGTGGTCGTTAAATCTCCAATCAAAAAAAAAAAAAAAAAAAAATCGCCAGTGTAAGATGTTCTTGTGTTTTTTAACTTCGTATCTCGTTCATGGTTTTTGGTGGCAACAGGTAATATCTGAAGCCGCAAAGTTTTGTGGTTACCTTTGACTGCATATGTGCCCATGTTGCGATCATTTTGTGTGCACTCGACCTGAGGATGCGGCTTTGGAAGCCTTGAAAGATCTTGTCATCGTAATTTTAACTCTTTAGTGTGTTTTTAATATGTAAATAAACGTCATCTTTTATTTAGCAACACTTCGCATTTTTTCATAAATATCGTGCTCAGTGTGTCTCATGGAAACGGTACAGGTATGCAATTTCGGTGCGAACTGAAAATTTTCGCATAAGTGAAAATCACATAACTGAGGTTAATTTTACTATTGAAACCTCCATTGTTGATTTTTACTCTTTCCCAATCTGCCAGCAACGATCTTAATTAATAATTAATAACAAGGAACAATACACCAATTGTACTTAAATAGTATAACTATACTAGCGATCCGAAATTTCTTCTATGTGCGAAAGCTTGGAAACTTTTATTTCTATTCTACGCCAAGAAATTTTGGATCGCTCGTATAGTTATACTATTTAAAAACGATCTTAATGCTCACCATTATTTAGACGATGTTTAAACTAACGAAAAAACATAGCGTCGATAATGAAACAAGGTTTTCGTGCCACACAGACTACTCAGGGTAAGAAACTTGCTGTTAACGCACGAGGTACAAACTTGCTGAATGGTTCCAGTTATAGGCAAACTTTAATAACTAAAAACACACGCAAGTTAAAATATATTTACATGGTTTAAAAAGACACGAGTAACTTTCGTGCTCGCTACGAGCACATCATCAGATGAAAGACAAGTTGGAGCTCCAGAAAACACATTTATGTATCGGAGCCGTTGCCAAACGTTTTCAATGAGAAAAGAAATACAAGAACGTTCACTTGCTCTAACGTAATGTGAGCAAATAGAGGCCTATAGAGTTCTATTAATGATGGGCAGAGTCTGCGATGTAAGAGGTAGAAACAGGAATCGAGGATAGTAAAGTTTTCCTGGCCTGGGAAATATAGCTTGGTACTTCATCATTGCAACAAGTGTCCACTCGATGCAAAATGTTCAGACTTTCTGTAAAGAGCGCTGTTTCCCTTGTTGTAGAGGATAGAAAGAATGGAGACGTCTGTTCAAGATGGGTAATGTGTACCAGATGAAGAGAGCCTGGCTAAAGCAGTCGATGACGAGCCATTTTTTACATTATATTGGTGTTCCTTAATTCTTGTTTGCAATCTCCGTAGGGTTGAGCCGATATATATAAGTTCCTTGTCTTGAGGATCGATAGATTTCATAGTAATGGAATAGATGCCACATCTGTCCAACAATTCAACACGGTCCCGATCATTTTTAATCAGAGAATAAATGTTCGATGTTTTTAACCCAAAACCGACACCGTGACTTTGACAGATGTTCAATAAATTACCATTCACATGAGGGACGTAAGTCATCGATCCAACATATTTGATATCCCTTCGTTCACGTGTCAGGGTAAAAAATGTTGAATTTTGAATTTTTCGGTAGATTCTATAGACATCTGAATGTGAAAATCCGTGCTGATAAGCAATAGTATATATCTTTTGAAGTTCCTCCTCACGGAAGGCTATAGAAGAGGAGTGGGTAAATGTTCGAATAAGAAAGTATAAGGGTGATGATACCTTATATCTGGTCGGGTGGGCAGAAACGCGTGGTATCAAGATAGGTATAGAGGAAGGCTTTCTGTAAACCGAATAACTCAGGTACTGGGAAGTGAGGTTCCTACGAAGTTGGAAGTCTAAAAACGGAAGTGAATTGTCACATTCAAACCTCCACGGTGAAGGATATAGAAGGATAAACAGACGACAATGTGGTTGCAAAAGAGAACAAATTTTCAACTGACGAAGGCCAAAAGAACAAGACATCGTCAACATACCGAAGATATAATAAAGGTGTAATCTGACAAAAGTCCAAAATGCGGTTTTCTATGTCTTGAAGAAGAAGGTTCAGCCAACAGAGGGGAGAGTGGGGACCCCGTGGGGGCTCCCTCAAGTTGGCGATATAAAATGCCATTAAACCTGAAAAAGGAACGTTCCTGAATGAGGCGTGTAATGCCTGCAGAACGGCTTGAATTTCCTCAGGGGGTACAGACCCCAATTGGGAAAGTTTGCTTTCAATGATATTGTGTACAATAGAAATGGGGACGTTGAGAAACAGAGACACTACGTCTAAATAAGCTATAAGGAAAGAGGAACCAGGATGGTTGAAAGCCTTGACACGTTGCAAGGCTTTTACAGAGCTAGAAATGGAATATTGTGAGGAAGAGATTAGAGGGTTAAGATATTTGACAAGTGCCTTCTCCAAAGGCCTGGTGGGATTAGCATACCCAGAAACCAAAGGCCTAATGGGATGATTTTCCTTATGGGTTTTCAGTTTCCCAAACAATTCTGGGACCCTAGGTACAAAAGGTGGGTGCATGAAGTTGGAAATGCAAGGGGGTAAGGACCCATGATTACGGAGTCTGCTTAAAGCAGAAATAGTGGCAGAAGTAGGATCACCTTGAATGATAGAATCGAGGGTATTATCAATGGCATTTACATTACGTAGTCCTGCTTATCGAGAATTAAAACCTGGTTGGATTTGTCTGCTGTGATAACTGCCAAATTAGGGTTTGAGCGAAGAGCCTGCAGCTGAGCTTTTTCTTTACGGAGGTTTTTCGCTACCTTATACCTGGTGGGTTCTCGTTCAGGAGAGGGGAGAGACTGAATAATCTTATCTGCCTGGGAAATAAGCTGAAAGGGATTAGGGTTAAACTCCGGATAAGCATATTTAGGACCTCTATTTAAGGTAGACTTTTGTAAAGAATTAAGATTATGAGAACTGAAGTTAATGTATACTGGTTGAGCGGTAGAACTTTGCCTTTGCAGCTGTGAAGAACAACGCCTTGCAAAACAAGAGTCAGCAACTTACTTGCGAAGTTTCTTAATCTGTCTGTTTTGACAGACAGATTAAGAAACTAGTGTCGGCATATAATAAATTAATACATAAAGCCAGAAATAATAAAAACACACTGGTCGACCACCGTGTTCTAACCTCCACTTTAATCTATTAATGTCGGATTCAGATTCCACCTAAGCGACTCAGAATGCAGGGATTAACTTCGGGATGTTGAAATTTATTATGCCTTTCAACATAAAGCTGCCTTATGCTTCCGGAACTGCTTGTGATGGGAACTGCTTTGAAAAGTACGAAGCGTTTTAAAACCAGTTCTCTCGAGAATAACAAGCGCATGCAATAGTTAACAAAAGAAAATAATAAAATCTGCAGATCTGACGCAAATCTGTAATTTAACATGTGAAAGCGAGTCTATGTTAGCAATATTTTAAGTATGTTTCTTGCGCTGTAACTTGGCCCGACAGATTCACTATACACATCATCATCATCATCATTGTCAACCATTATCAATCCACTGCTGGACGAAGGTCTCCCCAAGTTTCCTCCACAACGGTCTGTCTTGTGCCAGTCTCCTCCATGTCACTCCCGCATACTTTCGAATTTCATCCACCCATCTTCCATGTGGTCTTCTTCTGGGTCTTTTTCTGTCCCTTGGAATCCAATCTAAAATTTCGGCTGTCCATCGATGGTCTGTCCTTCTGGCAGTATGTCCAGCCCATTGCCATTTCAGGCATTTAACTCTGATCATGATGTCTTCCACTCTTGTCATTTTTCGGATCCACGAGTTCCTCTTCTTATCTCTCCTGATTACACCAAGCATGCACCTCTCCATGTTGGTTTGAGTTGTCTGCAGCCTTTGCATGTCTCTTTTAGTTAAGGTCCACGTCTCTGCACCATACGTAAGCACTGGAAGGATGTATTGATCAAACACTTTTCTTTTAAGACATAATGGCATATTGCTCTTGAAAATTATGCTGTTTCTTCCAAAAGCTCCTCAGGCAAGTTTCGTACGCCGATTAATTTCTTCATCAATGTGACCCTCACTTGATATCTGCTGTCCAAGATAAACGTACGTGTCTGTTATCTCCAGTTTTTCTCCATCAATCGATAAATCTTCATTTCTTTAAAAGCATTGAACATCACTTTTGTCTTCTGAAAGTTCATTTTTAATCCCACTTCTTTACTCTTGTCATACATTCAGTTATATGCAGTACTGTAGCTGTGAAAGCATCAACCTAAACAAAGCCTTGAATGTTTTCAGAACTCGTTTAAAAACTAAACGTATGGTATCATTTTCGACCAGAGTTGCCTTTTTCTTAACTGTGATGTCTTTACTTTATAACAGGTGGAAAAAATATTTGAGGGATCATAATAGGTTGAGTTATGACTTCAGTTCCTGAGATCATTTTCAAGCGAAGTTGCATTTTTCTGTACATAGATGTCTTTACTTTATTACAGTGGGAAAATATTTCTGATGTGCAAAGCTATCTCTCATTTGGGGCACTGGCGACTGCTTTTCTCCTGGTGATGAGCTTACCTAGGCTCAATTAGGTTTCCCTCCGAACTTTTTCTGAGTAAATCCGTTCCATCCCTAGAGGCTCAGTTGGAGTCTTTGAGGTGCTTCCATTAACTAGGCCGCTGAAGCCTGGGGAAATTGACTAGATATGTCAGTTTGCCTCCTCGAAGTCTTGTGATGGACAGAAATCTGGAAAATACCCTCATTGGGAGATGTCTCCCTATCATCAACTTCCAAAACTTTAAATCCATGGTTCTTCGATTTCTCAAAGCCTAGCTAGCCATCCTCGCTGACGAGATGTACAATCGCGCATTTATGAGCTTCCGTTACTCGCTGTTCAGAGTGCGGATTTCTTCAACAAAAGCACTGACATACTTCGATTCTTCTCTCTTCATACATTAATGCTTATTTTGCAGCTGTTAACTTGGTTCTTGCGGAGTTTAGGCAGTTCCTGCCAGCCCCAAACTCCTGTAATTTTCAATTTCGGTTATTGGAAATGGGCAGTGTAATAGCTTTCACCGAAGTAATGAGTGCATATCAAAAAACTCTGTAGTTTCTTTCAGTCCAGATCTGCTGTTGGTGATGTTGCGTCATATACAAGTCTGCCATTGAAATACTCCCCCCCTCAGTGGCCATTTAGACAAATTGTGAGGAAGTTTTAAAAATGAATTTGTAATATTTTCAAAGAAAATTTAGATGATACGATGATTTATGTATTATTTTGATAACGTAGCATTGTGACCTGTAAATAGTTATGTACGTAAGTTTTGTCAGTGCTCTTCTTTACTTCAGTTTGCTTATCCTCCTGTAACGGTCCTAAAAGAAAATCGTGAAAAAATTGAAAAAGAAAAAACGAAACACGAAATTAAAAAATTAAAAAAAGGGGGGGGGGGGAGTAAAACGCTATAATGTACGGATATGGGAATCGGATTTCATGTTTGTGCATGTGGCGTTTTCTGAAACAATAGGCAACCCGCCACTGCTGTGTAGCAACAACAGCCCAAAGCTGGATTGGCAACCAGCCACCTCCCAGTGCTGCTCTCTAACGACCACAGCGCGCATCTAACTCGAGCACGTACTGGACGTTTCTATTGCTAGAAGTTTCCACATTTTTCCATCATCATATTTCAGAACGACCAGCTTCTCTTGAGTCCAGTCCAGATATGCATGTTTTAACGTCGAAGATATTTGAACCAAGGTTTTTTCTCTTTGTGGATAAGAGGGATATATGGTTAACAAGTAGCCGAAGACGACGCATAATGCTCGAATTAAAGTAAAAACGGAAAGAACCGCGGCGGACAAAACGGTCAATCGAAGTCGACGAAAAACCCTCAACAACGAGTACCAAGTTTCGAAAAAATAATTTTATTAAAAATACCCCTCCATGTCCATTTTTGGTCGCGAAAATCTGTCGTTTAAAAATTGGCTCGCAGTTCTAAAATGTTGGAAGCAGTGGTCTAGGATGATTTCAGACCATCTGTCGATGTTCATTCCCTCTATGTGCTCTTTGCATCTATTTATGTAGTTTGTCATCTCTTCCACAACTCCTTCAACTCCCAAATTCTATGGATGTCCTTGTTCTTCCTTTTGTCAAGTCAGTTGTAGCCTCCAAGTAATCACAATGTTCGTATCTCTACTGCACCTCCTCTTCTCTTTCTGAGCTAAGTAGGCCACCGGCGATTGGTATCCAAATTAGCTGAAATTTCTCCTTTTCACAAAACTCAAAGTTCTGATAGACGCTTTGGTTAGCGACGACTCAGGATATAATTTTTGTCCGCCCTGTGGATTACAGAGTGTAGCAATTAATGTTGGAGAAATTAATCGCACGTTCAAAAATCTGCAGAGACAGTTAAGAAAGAGGACAAAAAATTGCAACAATACATAGCGGACACTGAAGGGACGTCGGAATTGGATGAGCGTGTACTTATTTACAGTGATTGTAGGAGTGCCAATGGTATAGCCATCATGATACATATATTATCTTGAAAAATGAGATTGTCGCATGGACGTCAGATAAAATTGACGCTGCAAGGTCAAAATTGTTCTTAAATCAATAGGTGTATGTGCACCACGAGGAACCGAAATTTGACGAATTTTGTAATAGACTACGCGAAGAAAAACCGAAGGAAGATGACAGTGAGCACGTCTTTTGAATCCGTTCGGACGCAAATTAAATTTATCAAAGCTATTCAAAGTCGATGGAACCGGTATGGAATGCAATAGTATCTGACCGAAGAAAGAAGATTTTCAATCTGGTTTTTAATCCCGCAAATATTGCTGTAAACCGAATCGTGAGCTTACGCCCTCTGGTGGCAGACTTGTGCGTTAAGAAAGGTTTCAACTTATATGAGAAACATTTCGCACCGGAAACGCTCTCCAACACAGAAAGAATTTTTCAAAGCGGACTCTTCGAAGCAGAGATATGGACAAATATAAGATATGCATCTATGCGCCCTGGCGGGAAAACCATGCATTATTTTAGGAAGAAAGTATTCTTAAAAGGTTTTTCGATGTGAGCAGTATCGGTCCAAGAAAAAAAAATAGTCGAGTTTCAGGAGCCCGTTATTTGCTGCAAGTACATCCATCACAAGCAGAAATTAACACTTATACCCCATGCTATCTAAACCATTCATTATAAATATTAGAAATTATATGAAAAACATTTTCCATCAGGAGCTGTATGCGATACAGGAAGAATTTTACAAATCGAGCAGAAATATCAGGGAAAACGCAATTTACCTTTGTGCCCTCTAGGGTAAGTCTATGATTTACTTGAAAATTTTGAATTTATATATAAATCATTTCGCATCGGAAACACTATCCGACAAAGAAATAATTTTTCAAATCTGACTCCTAGAAGGAGAAAGATTGGCAAAAATAAGATAGTCCCCTGGCGGAGAAACCATGCAATATTTTAAGAACAAAATATTCCGAAAAGGTTTATCGATGTAAGTGGCATTGGTCCACGAACGAATTTTTTTCCAATCGAGGTTTTAGAAGCTCAGATTTTATGGCAAATACATCAGAAGGAAGAAAACTAACACTTACGCCCCCTGGTGGCCAACGTATTCTTTACCAAAAATTAGGAATTATATGCAAAAGGTTTTCCCATCGGGAGCAGTATCCTCTGAGAATTTTTTTTTTAATTTTTCAAATCGGAATTATAGAAGAGATATTGGGGAAAACGTAATTTACTTTTACGCCCACTAGCGGAAAATCTGTGCGTAACTTGAAAAAGTAACTATACCTAAAATACTCTTCGACATGAATGAAATCGAAAGATAAAATAATTTTTTTCTTTTTTCAGTCGGATGTTTTGAAACAAATATATGGTATAAAATGTATTTTGAATTCGATATCATCTGCATTTACGCCTTCTGGCGGCGAAAGTGTACATCGTAAAAAAAAATAAAATAACGAAATGAAGGATTCGCTTATTTTAAGCTTCCCAATGCAAAAAGGATTTTTCAAATCGGACTAATAGTTACAGAGATATGATGTCTACACACGGACGGACGGACGGACATACCGATAACATAAGCACGATCTTTTTTTACAAAAGACGTGCTAAAAATGATACAATGAACAAGCAGAACAACCTATTATTAGTAGGCGATTTTGATGCAAAGATTGGCAATGTAAAACATAGAAATTTAATTGGTTGTCAAGAATAAAACGTATTAACTAACAATAGTAAAGATTTGAAAAATATTATTTCCTATTACAGTCTTAAGAATAGCCATTAGTTTTTTCAGGTACATGGATGTTCTTAAATGAACTTGGGAATTCCGAGGAAGCAAAAGCATTTTATCGATTACGTAATATTCAGTAAAAAACTTAGGCGGCTGAACTAAAACCTGGCAAGAGGTGATAAAATGCATTTCCCGAGACGACTGGTCATCGTAGGGAAATTAGACCAGAAAAATCCGTCATGAAAACCAACTTAATAGCGAAGTACAAGAAAATATTAGAATAAATGATAAAGAAATAGAATATGTGGAAGAATACATATACCTAAGAAAACTGATAACCACAAAGAAACAGGGAATTATGAAAGACATTGACAGACGAATAAAATGGGGTGGAGAGTTTTTGGGAACTTAAAGAAAGAAAATTCTATGTAGTAAAATAAAGCTGGAAAACAGAGCAAAACTTTTCAATCAATGTATAGTACCCATTATGACATATGGCGCTGAAACCTGGCCTATCAAGAAAAACATCTTAGAAAAATTGCAGAAAATGTTACGTAAATCATAAAGATCCCTACTAAATACAGGGTGATCCATTTAAACCAGTGCCCTGAAAAAAACCTTACATTTTTGCAAGGGATCGCGCAAGAAACTTCTTTTTTCAATAGAAGCAGCAACTCCTGGAGAATGAAAACCGCCACCGTGAAGAAGATTGTTAACCGTAACTGTAACTCAGCTCGTGATTTATTTGTTGTTGCGTTGTCATTCACTTGCGTGCATTGGGAAACATGCAGTACTCTGTTACAGAGCGTGTTTTTTAGTGAAATCGTATTGGGTAACCAATCCTGTCATCAAAACGCAACGAGCATTTCGAAGAGAGTTTGGAGTTCGAAAAGTGCCAAGCAAGTCAACAATTCTGTCGATGGCAAAAAAACTGGAGCAAACCGGTTCTCTTCTCAGCGGTAGCGGTAGACATCACCCTCCGATGCCCCAAACGCGTGTGGACGACGTTCGGCAACGTTTACTTTCGATCTCCGACGAAATCGTTGCACAGATTAAGCCAACAGACAGGATATTCATACGAAACTTGTCAAAGGGCAGCAAAAAAAAAAAAAAAAAAAAAAAATGAATATTCGACAATTTAAAGTGCACGTAATCCTTCAGCTGCAGGAACCGGACAAGGGAAAGAGAGTAAGTTACTGCAAATGGTTTCAAAAGTTTTCCTAATTTGCGATCTTATATTCTCTCCATCACATGGTTTACGGATGAAGCCTGGTTTCATCTGTCAGGCTACGTCAGTTCGCAAAACAGTAGATACTGGGCTGCCTAAAACACACACGTTATGTGTGAAACACCAATGCATTCACAAAAGGTTCGTGTATGGTGTGCGGTTTCGTCTACGAAAATTATTGGCCCCTATTTTTTTCTCTGAGACTGTTAACACTAACGTTTGTTGCCGCATATTCAATGAACTTGTGGAACAACTTGACATTGAATTGACAGAAGGCTACTTTCAGCAGGATGGCGCTACGTTTCACGCATTGAAAGTCTCAATGGAACTCATAACCAGCTTCTTTGATGACAGATTAATTTCAAAAAACATATGGCCTCCCCGATCTCCGGACTTAACTTTCCCCTGACTTTTTTTTATGGGGCTACTTAAAGGATAGAGTTTACAAAACCCATCCAAAAACATTGGATGCATTGCGTGAAACAATCACGACTGAAATTGGCAATGTTACTGCTCGTACTCTACATGAGACATCACTGAATATGGTGTGGCGTGTTCAACTGTGTTTACAAGAAAATGGAGGACAATTACAATATTTGCTTTGATAAAATGATTCTCCAATACCACATGTATAATTCTCAACTTACTGTATGATTTTGTTGTTATTTATAAAAAGGTTATAAGTAAATCACATGGTACTGGTTTAAATGGATCACCCTGTATAAGACTTCAAGATAAAGTAAAGAATACCGATACAAGATCCAAAATGAATTTTTTAGACATAAGTGAAAAGATACTCAGTTTAAAATGGAAATGGGCTGGCCAATAGCAAGAATAGAAAATTATAGATGGACTAAAATAATAACAGAATGGAGATCATATAAAGGAAAGAGTGGAGTAAAAAGACCAGAGGGAAGATGGATTGATGATATAAACAAAAGTGTAAGAAAGCTTTGGAATAGACAAGTCCAGGGCAGGAACATTTGGAAAGAAATGATTGAGGCGTATACCTCAATTGGCTGTGAAAAGGGTTCGAAGAAGAAGAAGAAGAAGAAGAAGTAGAAATTTTAAGACAAAAATAAATTTTTTTCCGAGAATGCTCCCTATGCTCTAATCACCATTTAGTAAGACTTTCTTTCAGCAATCTGCTGTTTGAATGCGATCAGTAAAAAAGCTGTTAATTATTCAAAACAGAACTTACGCAAGATTAAAGTCCCTTTTATTCAAAAGAAATTAAGAAAATATGCATCTGAAACAGAAGGAAGTAATGAAATTATAGAGAAATGAGGAAATATCAAAAATATTATTAAGAAATCGGTTGAGAAGGGAAACGAAAGGTCCCAGAACATGCAATAGTGAGAGTGAATCTAAGTTGGAAGCGTATCACCTAAATGCTTCAACAGTAGAACTCAAGAGAAGGAAATAGAGTATAAACGTGTTCGGACAATTGTAAGAAGAGAATCGCGGAGAATTAAAAGGCATGTCTCTGAAATTTTGGTTTCTAGAATTGAACACGACGTAAATGGGAGACAAATGAATTGCTATAGAACCATTAAAGAAGATAACCTCAAGACATTGGTTGTAATTTATTGGATCGCAGGAAAATGAATGGACAAGTCGTTACGAGATGCTTCTGGGAGGAACTTCGTATGACATATAGCAAGGAAACGATCGTGACGGCACTATCGCTGAAGAGAGAGACTGTTCACTAAAGGAAATCGCGGGTGAAGATTTCATTACAATGGAAAACTCAAGGACAGCCGGATTCGTTAAAAAAAAAAAAAAAAAAGAGAGCCTCCGGTGAAGGACAATAATTAATCCCCAATTTTATAAATATCGCTCAATAACTTTAAAGAAGGATTTGACATGTTCATTACCCCTGCAGTGCTATGCCCGGGAAAATTCGGTGGCTTACTTTCTGGACCGGGAAGTAGTAAACCACGGAAACTATACTAAAATGCTAAATTTTAAAAATTTTATTAAAAAAAATAATAAAAAAATAAGCAGCCCCGGTGGCGCAGTAAGTGTTGGCTTATGACCATTCGTCCGAGAAGGGTCCGCGTTCGAATCCCGGTGAGGCATGGATGTTGTGTTTGTCTTACGGCACTGGCTCTCTCTTTTACCTGGAGTCAGTGTCCCTAAATTAGGGACGGGCGACTGCTTATAGCCCATTGAGTTGCTCACGGTGGTCGTTAAACCTGAATCAAAAATAAAATAAAATAAAAAATAAAACGCGTTTTCAAAAAATACTACCTGTTTTAAAAAACGCGTATAACAGTTTGAAACTTTCTGCTGAATGGGTTAAACGTAGTATGGAATACAAACAGAATACCCCAAAAATGAAAAGGAATCATTATAAATATTCATTAAAAAGAGAACAGTGTAACTTTGTTTAATGCTGATTACAAAAGATACTTGATTATATTAAAAATTAAAACTTGCGCTGTGGCAGAAAATCATTAGGGAAGGACAACATGGCTCCACAAACTGTAGATCGCGCACTGTTTCTACTTTCGTTGTTATTAAACAACTGACAGAGAAAAGGAGCTACTCTAATCTACCCATGTGCGTGGCGCGAGCTTCATAGATTTCGGAAAGGCTAAGGACATGTTAAACAGAAAACTGTCATTTCAGTGTGTAATCAAATTCGGTTTGCTGAGGGGAATAATAAAATCAATTATATACACTATTTCGGAGCACTATATGAAATTACCCAAATTTCAATTTATGAAGAGCTGCAGAGGAAACATTGAACTAGTTCAAGACAACTTTCTCTGGCTGATATTATTTAACTTATGCTTCTAAATCATGCGATTTAAAAATATGTTTTAATATATGTGAAATTCACAAATTTGTCTGTGATCGAATCCTCGCTCCGGAGCAAGTTCTGACCGATTAAACTACACCGACGGAACCTATCGCTGCAGATTTGGCGCCTAGCCTCGACCGTCTGCCTCTTCTTATTATCCCTCCCCCTGAAGTGAAGAAGGAATTTTCATTAATTCCAGATGTGTGGACCAAACAAACATCACACATTTTTAAAAGAACCCAACGGTCAATAGATCCATTTTCACAATCGGGCGCCAATGTGAAATTCACAGATTTGTCGGTGATGAGGACCGAAACTGAGTCTCCTCGCTCCGGAGTGAGTTGCTCTAACCGATTAAACTACACCGACGGAATGTATCGCTGCAGATTTGTCGTCTTGACACGTGCTTTGCCTCTGTAGTACGTCACATATGTTCAAGAAAATACAAGTGGGAACAGGCTCTCAGTATTCATAACACCCCGTGGAAATCCTTGGCTCGTATTTGTCAAGTTATTCTTGCAATATAAAATTAGTTGAACTCGTAACCAGTTTTCGTAAATCTGAAGCTGTGGTTGAACAGATAAACGTAAATTAACTACATTTAACAAACAAACATGTTTATGCATCCCTTGAGAAATATCAAAATCGTAATTTCAAATATGTTTTCTTCGCTTTATTTAAAGTTGTCATGATCTTACTTCCGTTTAACATGTTTTTCACATGCCTATTCGATTTTTTAAAATACTTTTTATGCCCTTACCTTTGATTTGTAAGGTTTGCCTTTCCATTTTATTGTTATGTGAGTGTCGAATATTTTCGGTATAAACGTAAAATTATTAAACAGTTCATTTTTTGGGATTCTCAATGTTTTAGCAGCAGCCCTTGATGGATGGATGTCTGAACAACATATAACAAACGAGGGCCACTCGAAGAAGAAATTAATAAGTGCACAAACTTTGTTGGAGATTATTTGAAAGAAATAGTACAATTTAAAGAGCAATTCGCTCTTTTGTCTTAAAAGAAAAGTCTTTAATCATTACATCCTTCCAGTTCTTACTTATAAATCAGAAACACGATAGACTTAAAAAAAAAGCTAAAAAAAAAAAAAGATATTAAGAGGCTGCAGACAACTGAAAGAAGCCTGGAGAGGTGCATGCTTGGTATAACCAGGACGGATTGGAAGAAACTTCTGGATCAGGAAAATGATGGGAATTGAATGATCAAGGTAAAATCCTTGAAATGGCAATGGGCTGGACATGTTGCTAGAAAAACTGACCGGTGGTTGACAACTGAAATACTAGACTGAATTTCAAGGGACAGGAAAAGATTCGGAAGTCCATGCGGGTGATGGGTGAATGCTGGAGTGAATTGGAAGAGACAGGCTCAGCATAGAAACTTGTGGAAGAAACTTGGGAGACCATCCAGCAGTTGATATTGATACTGATGACATATACAGTATTTATTTACTACTGTCTGTGTAGATGTTTATCTCTCATTCTCTGCTTTTGCGTTCTGCCTGTTCGTTTGTCAGGCTCTTTGTGGTACAACTTAGAAAGGTATTATTGTCGTAATTGGGTGCTGTCGTGTGATCTATAATAAAATTGATTCCCCTCTTTGTGTTCCTTTGCTGTCAGAATTGAGTTTCCGTTTCCACACTAATGCAAAATGTACCAAGAATACATTTTCTCACCTGCTACTCTTTTCTATCATCACATCTTTTTTTTTTTTTTTTCTTTTTTTTCTTTAAGCGGAAATAAAAGATGACAGTAGTTTATGAACTGTACGCGAAAATACGCTTTGTTTCCGTTTTATTTCTTCGGATTGAAAGTAACGAATTCGAAATTCCGTTGTCGGTTGTCGTGATCACTCTTTCATATGCGTTTCTTAAAAGTCAAAGTTCAGCGCGCGAGTTCTTACGTTGCGGAGACAAGTAATTGAAATTTTACAACCCTTGACACTTCAGGTGCACAGGATAGTAGCCAAAGTCACCCATGGTCAGAACCTCAAATAAAAGAACTTCTGCGGTACCTGATAGTTGGAACACTCGAAGTACGTTGTGACATCTGGAATGTGTAGAAATATTTTACATCTTTCATGTAAGTTGTGGAATATATCATAATCGCGTTTCCTGCGTAAGAGACAAATTATCGATTTATATATCCTTACGCAGGAGGCAAATACGTAATGGTAATTATTTGTTCTGGATTTCGATTTAAAGTAACCGAGGAGGGAGGTGTTTAGATTCCTGTTTTGACAGGCTTCATTCAGCTGCTTGTAGTAGTAGTTGCAGTGTGTGTGTGTGAGAGAGAGAGAGAGAGAGAGAGAGAGAGAGAGAGAGAGAGAGAGAGAGAGAGAGCATTTAAGGCCGTAAAAAAAAAAAAAAAATGTCTGGTTAACAGAAGCAAAGATCAGTTCCGAAAGAACAAAGTCAAGGTATGTCTTGTTCCAGCCTACGAGAAGTCTTAATAAGCTCGCCCCTTTCGACCTCTAGAAGTCCCTCTCAATAGGTCGGGAAAGGCCGAGTCATTTCAATTTTTTTTTTTCGAGACCCTCTGTATGCTTAACAAATGATGGAACAGCATTAAAAGTCTAAATTTAAGGCCTCAGTCTCCTCAGTCCTCCCCTCCTTCTGTGATAAGCTTGATTGTGTGATAGCATACTAAGACCGAAATCGCGAAGTGTGTATTCGATTCCGACTCCAGCTTTCAACTTTTCTGAAGATTTGGCCACATATGCGAGAGTTAATTCCACTATCTCTGAATAGTGATATACCCATAGCGCTCCAAAAAGAAATAAAATGTCTTCGGTATAACGTATATTAACACGATAAATATGTCCTAGCTGAATAGCTGTGGCCGCCCCAGTATCGCAGTGGTCTAAACGATGGCTTCTGATCATTTGTCCGAAGGGGGTCCGGGTTCGAATCCCGGTCATGGATGTTGTGTTTGTCTTACGGCACTGGCTCTCTCCCTTCCCTGGAACAAGTGACCTTAAATTAGGTTCGGGGACTTCGTATATCCCATTGAGTTGCTCACGGTGGTCGTTAAATCTCCAATAAAAAAAAAAAGAATAGCTGTGTGAAACACTGATGTTTCTTCAGTCTTACATACAAGCCATTACTAATTGAGCTGTTATCGTATTCAGCTGAAGACGTTGTATCGACATAGCGAGTAGTGTGCCTTTGCGTCGTAGCTCCGTAGGATGTGTTTTTGTTTTTCCTGCTGCACTCGGCATCCATTCCTCGGACGTTCCTGTAATCTTTCCTTTCCGTGTACGTACACGGGATAGTGTGCTTCTGCTGCGTGTCCGTTGAGCTGTAATAAAACCTGTTTCGAATCATCGTGCAGATGCGTCTTCCGCGAGTCGCATCTTCCTTTCCTCGCATCTTCAGCGTTCGGTGTGATAAGGAGTAGCTAGCTGGTCGAGATAAGTCCCGTGTGATTCGAAATCGATCTGTTGACACAAGCCCTTTTCCATCCACGTTCCTCGTGTTCGGGATAATCCCTCCGCTCAGGTGCTTTCCTGAACGTGCTGCAGTCGCGCACGACCTTTTCGGAAGCTGCTGCTGCCGACGTTTCCCAGTTTCCACGCCTGAAGAGTTTATGACATTGAATTACATGTAGGCTACCAAGTGGGAATATGGGGATTCACGCTAGACGCCTCTTGAAGTTATGACTTTTGTTTAGAGAGTTATTTATTTGTGCGTACTGCAGGCGTACGCTTGTGTTCAAACCAGTAAATGGGACAATTGTATTCCGTTCTCACGGAGGCTTGCTCCGACATATGAAAACACAACGGCATTTCGGTCTGCAAGTATCTTGGGTCTCAGAGCTTTCATGTGGATTTTATTTTCTTGTTAGTTAATTCGAAACGTCACATCATAATTCAGCGAATTCCAGTTGGGTTTAGCGTAGTTTTAACACTGTTCGCGTGAAGAAGAAAAAAAAAAAAAGCACGCTTATATTCACGACAAGTCGTTTGATTGTCGCATGTTAAGTTTCAGATATTTGTCCGGTTGACAGAACAAACGGATATGCTTTGTAATTTATGGTATGTGTCACTAATTTGATAATTTCATGGTGTGTGCTAATAATTTAATGCGTGTGCCTGTGCCGGATTAAAGCCTTAGTGGGCCCCTACAGAATTTATGACAGGAAATCATTATGAAGTCTGTTAAAACCCTAAGCTGTGGCAGTATGCTCATGATAATTAATACGTAGTGCATTCTTCAAACTAATAAATTATCTGCAGAGCTTTCATAATACACGATCGAGTCACATTATTTTGACCACCAGTTAATATCCAGAGTAACCACAGTGTGCAGCGCGGGCAGCAGCTAAACGGGCTGGGAGTGACTCAATAAGGTGCTGGAAGGTGTTCACAGGTATGTGGAGCCATGCTGACTGCAGTGCATCTGACAGCTGCTGCAGGGTGCGTGGTGGAGGATCCATAGAGCGAACAACACGATCGAGGTGGTCCCACAGATGATCAATTAGGTTTAAGTCTAGGGAACTAGGGGACCAGGTAAGTATTTTGAAGTCTTCATCCCGCTCTTCCAACCGCTCTCTGACATTTCTAGCTGTGTGACACGTCGCATTGTCCTGCTGGAAGATCCCATCCGCCCCAGGGAAGCATGTATGGATGCACGTAGTCTCCAAGGATGGATTCATAACGAATTCGATCCATAGTACCTTTCACAGGTATGAGTGGACCCAGAGAATGCCATGAAAACATTCCCCAGACCATAACGCTGTCCCCACCAACTTATGTTCTTCCAGCAGTGGTTGAAGAGTGTTTGTTCTCCGATGTTTCTTGCCTTATACACCAACATGTATCCGTTCGATGAAGCAGAAAACATGTCTCATCGGAGAAAGCGATCCTTTGCCAATCAGCGGAGGTTCAATTCCGATTATGCAGTGCAAATGTAAGCCTTTTCTGTCGATGCACCTTCGTTAGCATAGGTGCAATGAGCATCCGTCTGCATCAGAGCCCCATACGCAGCAGGGTTTGCTGAACTGTCGTTTTAGACACACTTCCGGTAACCCCCTGGTTCATTCGGCCAGTGAGTTGCTCCACTGTATAGAGTGTCGATCGGCCGTTCTCAGGTATGCAGCCGACGTTCATCTGTCACATCAATGGTACGTGGTGCTCCGCAGTTTCCACGTCGCTTATTCGCAATGGTGCCATTTCTCCAGTCACGATACACTTTAACCACAGCAGCACGCGAACAGTTCACAGACTGCGCTGTTTTAGAAATACTGCCACCCTTGGCCCTAAAGCCGATAATCATCCCTTTTTGCAAATCTGATAAATCGCTCCTTTTGTCCAGGACAGCAACGAGTGATATGCTTTCAAAATGCCTACAGCACACCTTATATTCCTTCTAAGCCAGCTCACGACACGTGCACTCTTTCATTGGCTACGCGCTGTTGACGGCAAAAATAGGAGATGGTCACAATAATGGTGCTCGACTGTGTATAAGACTGTATTTTTCATCGTTCTCATAAGAGCCTGTGTTAAAAGCTTAAGATCCCTAGCTTTTGTCTTGGATTTTCTAATGATTTAGCTTTGCGTACTTTTGTTAGTGAATCTTTTTTGTTATGTAATGTGAAGCCACAGGGGACTTCGACCATTAACGGTTCCAAGTGCAAACTGAGAGGTATGGGTGGATCGCAGTGAAAAAGCTGAAACTGGCTCGGCAACCTCGTGGCATGAAACCTTCACCCTTTTGTGGTGAGTCACTGCCTAAAAATCTGTTCGCCTTTCAGCCTCTGAATTTGACCAAGTGGAAATCATACGACACAAAAGCAAAACTATTTAAACTATTTTATAAACCTAACTCTCTCTCTCTCTCTCTCTCTCTCTCTCTCTCTCTCTTATTTGCCCAGGCATGCCTCCTGCGCCCTTGGTTATAATGGGACTCAAGGCTATTGACCCCCTTCCCCCCCCCCCCCATCGTTAATCCGGCCCTGGTGAGTGCCAATGATTTAATAATATAAATGTTCGGTTGCTGATACTATCTTGAAGGCACAACGAAAATTACAAAAATTGGCCTCACTGTTAACATGGCATTACCAGCATTTTCGGACAGCTCTGTCCACATGTGTACGGTGGCCTTAATTGATATGACGGTCTGCGGGTACCGTCGTGGCCCACGTGTAATCAGATTTCACTTTTGTCTTCTCAACAGTGGTTGTCAAACTGTGGACTTGTACTCCTGATGGTACAACCATATTGTATTGCTCCGTCATTGGCATAAACGCCATGTTTTGGGAAGAATCTTTTCAACTTTTCTTAACTTGAATGTTCCATTGTACGAGAAACCAGCAATGATCATGAATCCTTCACAGAAACTTTTTTTGGATTCTTGGAGCCAAGTTTGTAAGGTTTTTTCCGTGCTTTTCTGCGATAGTGAAATCGACTTTTTTTTTGTAACGTCGTTTAGGTGGATCCACTCTTCATCAATAGTCACAAGATATTTCCATCAGTCTCCGGTTAAGTGATTTTCATGGAGATGTCTACACCGTGTTCTGCGCTCAGCCACGTGCCTGGACAAAAGGCGGTGAATTTTTTTTTTTTAGTTCAGATTCAGATCTTTGTTTATTTCTTGTTTACATTTGATAGAGATATTTTTAACGACTAAACGATTGCTCTTTGTTTCGGTGGATTTTCTTTTAAGGCCAGATACGTACTTTTTGAAATAGTCGTAAAAGTACGTACTTTCATGAAAGAAAGTACGTACTTTTACTTTCATGAAAGGTTAGCATACCCGGGCGCTTTCTGGGAGACGCGGGTTCGAGTCCCGCTCCAGTACGATGAAAATTTTCAAGTTTTCGGATATTATCTGACTTACCATCCTTGTCACATTTACGCCAAAATTCGGATTGTCATCTTCAAAATTTGTACGTACTTTCTTTGGATATCCGTTTGGTGTTCTTTTTCCTGTTATAAGCAATGGTTGATGATTTTCCGCTCTATTATTAATAATATTGCTTATTTTAAATTTATAAATGCTAATTCCATGATTTTCCCAGCGGTTTTTAATTGCAGAATACGAATGTTTCTCTTCGTAAAGAGCAAAAACATAACCTTCTATCCATAACTCGTTTTTGTGCGCCATTTTTTCCCTAGCAGACGATATTTAACTGCAGCAGATGTTTCTTTCGTGTTCATCCAATATGCTTCTGCCAGTTTCAGTTCTTTGAACTTCTTTTATTTTCTGTGATTCCTTTTCAAAAGCGTTCTAAAAATGTGTAAACATCCTCTGTAGTGTGCGATTAATCGAGTAAGTAAATATGTTCTCTGGGAATCCTTCGTACTTTGCGTAGTAAGCATTTATTTCGTCTTTGTTTTAACAAACAGTATCTTTCACTGTTCTGTGTACTAACATCAACGCCGTAGTGACTTCTTAAGCCACTCACAGTTGCTCCCTTTTCTGCTTCCTTTAAACTCCAAAACTTTTAATTCCCAAAAAGCATAACATGCTTTTCCTTTTACACTACTCTTGCCTACCTTGACAGCAAAACTTTCGCTTTTACAAAAAAAAAGAGCGAGAATAACGCAAGGAGCATCTGTGTCATCAGACGGAAAAACGCCACAAACTCTCCTGCACGTTTTCTGAATCTTTTCTGCAACACAAATGAAAAAAATGCTAAGTAGATTTTAAGAAAAGGAGAAAATCGGCGCAAAAAAAAAAAAAAAAAAGCGCTTTACATCCTTGACAAAAGATAAGGATGTAAAGCGCTTTTTTTTTAAAGTGAATGAAACCAGTTACAAAAACTATTTTTTCAGTTAGATTCCTGGAGTCGTAAAACATATGTAAGTAAGTATACTTACGCCCACTCGCTGCACAAATAAATAAAACTAATCTTGTTCGTTATAGCAGAAAACATGTTCGTTAAGGAATTTTTCAAATCGAATAATTAGAGTGGTCTAAATAATACGTAAAAACGTATTATAACTTTACTCCCTAGCGAGTAAACTGAAACTAGAAAAAGAAAATGGGCGCACAATTTTATTGAAAAAGAACAGTATCGGACCAAGAAAAAAAAAACATTATTTCAATCGGGTGTACTCATAAAGGAAGGATCTATAGAGTGGAAACAGACATAGGAGCCCATGGAAATTCCTCACATAGAAAGTGGCGCCCCCCACGGACCTAAAACTGAAGCAAAATGTGACTTAACCCCGTGACGTCGGCAATAGTTGCTACGGCAACCCAGCGCTCGGAGATGATCAGATGAACAACAGACACGTAAAAACCCAAAAGTTATGAATTCCGCAAGGAAAAGTATACGATCAGTAAGTAATAAGCAAAATAATACCACTTATTAGAACGCTAGAGGAATTGAAAACCAAAAAGAATCTTAAAATTAATAAAGTATTGCGTGTATTCGTCTTAAACACTGCCGGATAGCAAGCCAAAGTCAAAGTAAAAACATTCGTTCGGACAAAAATCACGTGGTTCTTGGGTGTTCCCTGGGAAACCAGCTGTCAATCAACTGTAATTCTGTTTTAGGTCGCTGGTGCGCTGCAGTCGACTTCATGACGTCATGAGTTTCAGCTTTATACAGCCAGTGTCTTCCCTATATATCCTTCCTTTATGGGTGTACTGTTACAAATTAAAATATGCGGTGGTGCTCGTAGTGGCGGAACTGCACCTTATCAAAAAGTAGAAAATATATGCAAAATATTTAAATACAAACATTGCGAGATATGCATAGAGAAAAAAATTCTGTCAATACGTCTTTTAGAAGTAATGATTGCAAGGTAACAGTTTATTGATATACACCACTTAACGGGGAAAATGTGTGTGCTTTTAAAGTGGATATGTTCGATCTTTGCCGTAGGAAATTGTATACAGTACAAAAATATTTTTTTCAATTTGATTTTTTTTTCTTTGGGGCTTAACTACTTCTGTCTCTAATTTAGAGCCACTGGTTCTGGCGAAAGAAGAGAACCAGTGCCGTAAGACAAGTACAGCGTCCATGTTTCATCCAAGAATCGGACCCGGGCCGAGTGAGAGTGAATGATCCGAAGCTAACGCCTCGGACCGCTTTGCAACCGGAATGGGGGGGGGGGGGATCTTTCAGACTCATATGCAAGTGCAAATAGAATTGTCCCCTTAACTCCACATGGCATGAGAACTGTGCGTTGTGAAATAGTTTGCCCGGCGTTGTTCGGGATAATTTGGTGATAATTCACTTTCTAAATTTTGTACAAATCAAATGAAAACGATTATTATTTTACGGCATGAGCCGTACCTAATACTGTATTTCATTTCTTCATTGAATTTGAATTTTATCCTCTGTAGAGTCTGTTTTAGGCACACAGTATTTTTAGTTTTTCGTTTGATTTTTGTTGTTTACTTACCTTCAGCTCCGGTGAAGTGTTCATCCAACCATTCGGATACAATTCGGGAGCGATGGTACGAAGCATTGTCTTGTTGCAAGATGAGGTCCCCAGTGGGATGTTGAAGACGCACAAACGGGAGCAAATGGTCGCCCAGGATATCTCGGTAACGTTGACCTATGAGGGACGATGTCACACGTACCAGGGGTCCCATTTCAGTCCACGTAAACAGTTCCCCAGACGAGAATGCCACCCCCACCAGCTTGAAGAGTACCCTGCTGGCAAGAAGGATCCATAGCTTCATGTGTTTGGCTCCGTACTCGTAACCTGCCATCCGCATGTACCAATGTGAATCTCGACTCATCAGTCCAGGCAACATTTTCCCACGTGTCTAGGGTCCATTGGCGATGTTCCCGCGCCCATGCTAATCTTTGCACCCTGTGATGTGCGGTGTGATGTGCGGTCAGCAGCGGTACCCTCGTGGGACGATGGCTTCTGTACCCCATAGCGAGGAGATGGTTCTGGATGGTATGGCTGCTTACACGTTTTTGTGCACCAGCGTTAAATTGCCGAGTGATTTCTTGCACTGTGGCCCGTCTATCCGCTGTTACAATGCGAGCTAGCCGTCGATGATCCCGCTCATCCACATGCTGTTGTCCACAGTAGTTGGCCCTTGCAGGGATGGTTTTACCGGATTCACCGTGGCTCGTGAAAATCCCAGTGCCTGCACGACTTCCGAGATGGAGTGACCCATTCGTCGGGCCCCGCCAATTTGCGCACGATCAAATGCGCTTAGATCCTTCGTCTTACCCATACTGCATCCGACTCTTCCTGATTCCCGTCGCATGACTCCCTATTTTGTCGGATCGCTGCATACGTCATGTCGTTTCCGTTTACAGGGCCGCCCACAGCGCCACATTTGCATAACGCCAGCTGTCTCTAATTCAATTGCTCTTCAGCGTATATCACTTAGCAGAGCTTCTCACACGAATCATATTAGTTCTAATGCAAATATCATGTGAACTTCTCTGTCTTGACGCCAGTCAAAATAAAGTTATAGACGGTGGATACTCCGTTGGGTTTAAAGAAAAGGCAACACAGAAAAATTAAGAAGTGAGACTGAGAGATAAACGCTTACGGTAGTGAAGCGCATTTCTACTAAACTGCTAGCCATCTGCTACCGGCTCTAGTAAAAGTAATACCCTGAGCTCACACTCTGATTCCTTCTGGGTATAACACATTAAAATCTTCTAAATCCACCTCATAGTTTTAGGAAAAACTGCGTATTAGTCACTAAATTACTGTGACTGTGATAGCTGCCTATGTTCAAGGTAACTAATGTATCATTTTTGCTAGAGGATTCGTGTAGAACGACAGAGCGGTGTTTAAATAAAAAATATCCTACAGCGTTTAACTCTTACCTAACATTATTGCCTTTATTTAAAAGTGAACAAATTCAGCAATTTTAATATAAATTGATAACAGTAGTTACAATGAAAATTTAATAAGAATGGTAAATAATAAAAATAATAGGCAACTTTTAAACTACAGGGTTTTTAAAAAATTGAAAGAATTCTTCCCGTGTTGTGTTTTCCTAATTCGCTCACCGCTACGGCACTTTTTTATTTTGAACTACAATCATTGGTATTAGATACACTAAAACCATTCTCAATGCAGAGTTCAATTAATTTTTCACCATTATCATTCACACAAGGATCATTAAACTTACCCAGAACATTGTCAGAAATCGCATTCTGCACACCTACTCTAGCATTGAAGTCCCCTGCTATTATAACTTTCACGTTAGCACCAAACTGGCTCAAAACAGCTTTTAGCTCATTCCAGAAATCTTACTTCCTATTGGAAGGTTCCGAGTCACAAGGAGCATACACTATAACAATTACTATTCTCTGAAGTTTCACTTTCAAACGAATCCAAAGAATCCTCTCACTTATGCAGCTATAATGAATCAAGTTGTTCTTCATCTTTTCACTTAAAATCACACCTACACCAGCCTGTCCTCTCACATTATCCAATACTCCAGACCACACACTCACCGTTCCATTCACTTCTTCTACACCAATTTCCTTCTTTTTGATTTTACTTTTACACAGCACATGCAATGTATATTTATTCATCTCTTCAATCACCTCGTTCATCCTGCCATTTATACCTCTAGTATTCAATACATTTTACACTCACTCAGCCGTTTAAAAAGTCCAGGTCGATTACGTGATGGACAGTCCTTCTCAAGTGTGGTAGGTCCACCATACTCCACACTTGAGTCGTTTTTAATATTTCTTTATCACAACCACGTGAAAACCGGAAATGTGACAGCTACGTGCTCCTGATTCCAACAGAACGTTCCACAACACAGCCATCACCCCCTTATAGCAACAAGCCATCACCACCTTATAGCTTACAGGCCGCGCACCGGACTGTGACGTCACGAAGTCGTCCGTAGTCGGGGAGAGGGGAATGCTGGGACCGGTACGACGATGTACGAAGTGCACGCGTCTTTACGTACACCAGCTAAACAAGTTACGCGTTCTTTAGAGTTTCGCTGCATTTCAAAAAGGACTTCTGTGCTAGTTTTTTTAAATAACTGCAGAGTTTAAACGTTTGTTTTATAATCTTTTAAAATACTGAAGAAAAATAAATTACAGCGTAAAATGTAGCGTAGCAATAATTTTGACGTAAGCGTGTAAGCAAGACAGATTCGTCAACTTAAAGCATTGCTACCATTTCACTGCAAGTGATAAACCATTTCGTAATCGAAATTATAAACTGTCGTCATAGTTTCACTTGAAGTTTTAGTGTCGTCATACTTCGCCGAATCATTCTTGTACTTGTGAGCAAATCATTCTTGTATTTGAAAGGTGAGGGCCCATTACTAAGTACCACCGTCGTTTTAAAAGATGTCAATTGGCGAATTTAAGTAAACAGGTTTTTCATTCATTGTGAGCTTACGACTACAAAATATCGAATAATGAAATAATTCCTTTAGTGAAAATGTATTTTCATATCAGACAGTTACTAGGAATTTATGTGCGATCCATGTTTGCTAATATATAAGAATTTATTACCAAAGGCTGAATAAAACACTTTTTTTACATGCATACAGTGAATTGCTGCTCGATCTACTGATTGCATCAAATAAATTATGATTTTAAGAAAATTACGCAATTTGTTACATTATTAAATGTACAATAACGACATTATAATGACGTAACTAGTTTTCCTAATTTTAGTACCATCTAGTAACGTGTTTGGACAACTTTATTTTGGTAAGCAAATATAAATTTATATTTTTTGTCTTCTAGAGCACTATTTAAAAAGAGTTACCTTGTCAAAGTTTAACACATCTGTATTAAGTATATTAGTAACATTAAACAAAACTATTTGGATCCAGAATATAAAGATTTCTTTTTATCTGGAAAAATCCGAATGCTTACTGGCATACATTTCCTGAAATTAGATATTCAAGAAGTATTCAGGAAAACTGCCAATGTACAAGTAATTATGTTTGTGTAGTTCTTTGAGTACCACAAGCACAATTTAATTATTTGTCTGTTAGCTGTTAATCTTGAGCAAGCTCCACAGCTCGACCACCCACCACGGATGACCAGACTACCCTCCTATACGTCACCCAGTTTCCCATATTCAGTGCGCTGGCTTGTAGCTATAAGTTTTACGATGTAATTTATTTTTATTCTGTATTTTAAAAGATTACATAACAAACGTGTAAACTCTGCAGTTATTTTAAAAAAACTAACACAGAAATCCTTATTGAAACGCAGTGAAACTCTAAAGAACGTGTGACTTGTTTACTTTGTGTACGTAAAGACGCGTACAATTCGCACATCGTCGTCGTACTGCTCCCAGCATCTCCCTCTCCCTGACTACGGACTACCTTGGTGACGTCACAATCCGGTACGCGGGCCTGTAAGCTATAAGGGGGTGATGATACAGCGCGGCCACCTGTGACATTTTGGCGATAGCTTCTCTTCAATGAAACGCGGCTATTCTGTAATTTGGTGAATAGGAAAAAAAAAAAATCAAATACTTTTCAAGGACTCTTACAAAATTCAAGGACATTCAAGTACCCTTGAAAAGGCAAATTAAATTCAAGGACTTTAAAGAATCGTGGAAACCCTGATGAATATATATATCATCATCATCATTGTCAACCATTATCAATCCACTGCTGGACGAAGGTCTCCCCAAGTTTCCTCCACAACGGTCTGTCTTGTGCCAGTCTCCTCCATGTCACCCCTGCATACTTTCGAATTTCATCCACCCATCTCCCATGTGGTCTTCTTCTGGGTCTTTTCCTGTCCCTTGGAATCCAATCTAAAATTTCTGCAGTCCATCGATGATCTGTCCTTCTGGCAGTATGTCCAGCCCATTGCCATTTCAGGGATTTAACTCTGATCATGATGTCTTCCACTCTTGTCATTTTTCGGATTCACGAGTTCCTATTCTTATCTCTCCTGGTTACACCAAGTATGCACCTCTCCATGCTGCTTTGAGTTGTCTGCAGCCTTTGTATGTCTCTTTTAGTTAAGGTCCACGTCTCTGCACCATACGAAAGCACTGGAAGGATGCATTGATCAAACGCTTTTCTTTTAAGACATAATGGCATATTGCTCTTGAAAATTATGCTGTTTCTTCCAAAAGCTCTCCAGGCAAGTTTTGTACGCCGATTAATTTCTTCATCAATGTGACCCTCACTTGATATCTGCTGTCCAAGATAAACGTACGTGTCTGTTATCTCCAGCTTTTCTCCATCAATCGATAAATCTTCATTTCTTGTAAAAGCATTGAACATCACTTTTGTCTTCTGAAAGTTCATTTTTAATCCCACTTCTTTACTCTTGTCAGCAAGTTCCTGGATCATACTCTGCAGCTCTGATGGGGTAGTTGCAAAAATGACTACGTCATCAGCAACACGAAGGTGGGTTAGATAATCTCCATTAATCTTTATCCCCTTGTTTTCCCAGCTCAGCGACTGAAAAACACCCTCCAATGTGGCATTAAAGAACTTCGGAGATATGGTGTCACCTTGTCTCACTCCCTTTCCAATTTTTACGTGTGTTGTATTTTCAAACAGCCTAATCTTTGCACTTGCATTTTCATAGATGTTATTAATAATATTAATGTATGCATCTTCAATACCGCAGGTTTTCAGAGCCATTGTAACTGCTGATGGTTTCACCGAATCAAAGGCTTTTTCATAATCGATAAAAGCCATGCACAATGGAAGTTCATATTCCCTCGCTCTTTCAATTAGTTCTCTCAGTACGTGGATATGATCTATTGTGCTGTAGCCACTCCTGAATCCAGCTTGTTCTCTCGGTTGAGCCATGTCCAGTGTTACCTTCAAGCGGTGTGAAAGAACTTTAGTGAAGATTTTATAAACTACTGATAGGAGGCTGATAGGTCTGTAGTTTCCGAGATCCTCAATGTCACCTTTCTTATGTAGCAGGATCATTGTAGCGGTGTTCCAATCCTCAGGAATCTTTCCTTCATTAAGGCATCGAGTGAAAATTTGGGCGAGTACTGTTTCGATTTCTCCACTTGCTTCTTGTATGATGTCTACAGTAATTCCATCTTCTCCTGGAGCTTTTCCCCGCTTCATGTTCTTGATTGCATGTGCAAATTCTGCTGGAAGGATTGGAGGAACTCTGGTACTGGTATCTTTCATGATGTCTCGAGTGCATGTATCATCCCTTTCATATAATTTGGAGTAGAAATCTTTCACTCTTGTCAAAATTTCGCCTCTATTTCTTGTTACAGAACCATCTTCTTTTCTCAGTGCCATAATCTGTTTTCTTCCCTTACTGAGATGTCCCTTTGCTATCTTTAGGCTTTGGTTGTTTTCAATTGCTATATCATCATCATCATCATTGTCAACCATTATCAATCCACTGCTGGACGAAGGTCTCCCCAAGTTTCCTCCACAACGGTCTGTCTTGTGCCAGTCTCTTCCATGTCACCCCTGCATACTTTTGAATTTCATCCACCCATCTCCCATGTGGTCTTCTTCTGGGTCTTTTCCTGTCCCTTGGAATCCAATCTAAAATTTCGGCTGTCCATCGATGATCTGTCCTTCTGGCAGTATGTCCAGCCCATTGCCATTTCAGGGATTTAACTCTGATCATGATGTCTTCCACTCTTGTCATTTTTCGGATCCACGAGTTCCTCTTCTTGTCTCTCCTGGTTACACCAAGCATGCACCTCTCCATGCCTCTTTGAGTTGTCTGCAGCCTTTGTATGTCTCTTTTAGTTAAGGTCCACGTCTCTGCACCATACGTAAGCACTGGAAGGATATATATATATATATATATATATATATATATATATATATATATATATATATATATATATATATATATATATCATCATCATCATCATCATTGTCAACCATTATCAATCCACTGCTGGACGAAGGTCTCCTCAAGTTTCCTCCACAACGGTCTGTCTTGTGCCAGTCTCCTCCATGTCACCCCTGCATACTTTCGAATTTCATCCACCCATCTCCCATGTGGTCTTCTTCTGGGTCTTTTCCTGTCCCTTGGAATCCAATCTAAAATTTCGGCTGTCCATCGATGATCTGTCCTTCTGGCAGTATGTCCAGCCCATTGCCATTTCAGGGATTTAACTCTGATCATGATGTCTTCCACTCTTGTCATTTTTCGGATCCACGAGTTCCTCTTCTTATCTCTCCTGGTTACACCAAGCATGCACCTCTCCATGCTACTTTGAGTTGTCTGCAGCCTTTGTATGTCTCTTTTAGTTAAGGTCCACGTCTCTGCACCATACGTAAGCACTGGAAGGATGCACTGATCAAACACTTTTCTTTTAAGACATAATGGCATATTGCTCTTGAAAATTATGCTGTTTCTTCCAAAAGCTCTCCAGGCAAGTTTTGTACGCCGATTAATTTCTTCATCAATGTGACCCTCACTTGATATCTGCTGTCCAAGATAAACGCACGTGTCTGTTATCTCCAGCTTTTCTCCATCAATCGATAAATCTTCATTTCTTGTAAAAGCATTGAACATCACTTTTGTCTTCTGAAAGTTCATTTTTAATCCCACTTCTTTACTCTTGTCAGCAAGTTCCTGGATCATACTCTGCAGCTCTGATGGGGTAGTTGCAAAAATGACTACGTCATCAGCAAAACGAAGGTGGGTTAGATAATCTCCATTAATCTTTATCCCCTTGTTTTCCCAGCTCAGCGACTGAAAAACACCCTCCAATGTGGCATTAAAGAGCTTCGGAGATATGGTGTCACCTTGTCTCACTCCCTTTCCAATTTTTACGTGTGTTGTATTTTCAAACAGCCTAATCTTTGCACTTGCATTTTCATAGATGTTATTAATAATATTAATGTATGCATCTTCAATACCGCAGGTTTTCAGAGCCATTGTAACTGCTGATGGTTTCACCGAATCAAAGGCTTTTTCATAATCGATAAAAGCCATGCACAATGGAAGTTCATATTCCCTCGCTCTTTCAATTAGTTCTCTGAGCACGTGGATATGATCTATTGTGCTGTAGCCACTCCTGAATCCAGCTTGTTCTCTCGGTTGAGCCATGTCCAGTGTTACCTTCAAGCGGTGTGAAAGAACTTTAGTGAAGATTTTATAAATTACTGATAGGAGGCTGATAGGTCTGTAGTTTCCGAGATCCTCAATGTCACCTTTCTTATGTAGTAGGATCATTGTAGCGGTGTTCCAATCCTCAGGAATCTTTCCTTCATTAAGGCATCGAGTGAAAATTTGGGCGAGTACTGTTTCGATTTCTCCACTTGCTTCTTGTATGATGTCTACAGTAATTCCATCTTCTCCTGGAGCTTTTCCTCGCTTCATGTTCTTGATTGCATGTGCAACTTCTGCTGGAAGGACTGGAGGAACTCTGGTACTGGTATCTTTCATGATGTCTGGAGTGCATATATCATCCCTTTCATATAATTTGGAGTAGAAATCTTTCACTCTTGTCAAAATTTCGCCTCTATTTCTTGTTACAGAACCATCTTCTTTTCTCAGTGCCATAATCTGTTTTCTTCCCTTACTGAGATGTCCCTTTGCTATCTTTAGGCTTTGGTTGTTTTCAATTGCTTTCCTCACTAGTTCACAGTTGAATTTCCTTACGTCTTCAGTGATATTTTTTCTTACTGTCTTGCATTGCTCTATATATTCCACTTTGGAAGTCACATCTTCTTTAGTTGTCCTCATCTCTCTTCTTTTTTGCATCAACATTTTGGTTTTTCCTGATAATTTGTTCACATGCAACTTGTTCTTAGACCCAGCTAATTTTGTTGCTGTTTCCATAAGAGCTTTGGTTACTTTTCTGTTAACTTCAGAGATGTCCACTTCTTCCGATGTTAGGCCTTCTAAAGCAGAGAACCTGTTATTCAGTTCTAACTTGAAGGTATTATGGTGTTTTTTAAGGTTGGTTATGTCAATACATTTTGTTTGTCTTATGAGCTTGCCACGTTCAAGTTTAGTGTTGAGGTGCATCTTACATCTCACCAATCTATGGTCACTACCTGTGTTGAACTTGTTTAGCACACTGCAGTCTTCTATGACGAATTTTTTGTTACACATAATAAAATCAATTTCACTTGTCGTCCCATTTGGATGTCTCCATGTCCATTTCCTGTGTGGCTTTTTCTTGAAGAAGGAGTTCAAGATGAAAAACCCTTCTGCCTCTGCAAACTCAACGAGAGTATTTCCACGCTGGTTTCTGTTGCCATGACCGAATTTACCTACTGAAGTTTCATTCTGTTGCCGTTGCCCTATTTTTGCATTGAAATCTCCCATAATTATTTTCAAGTGCTGCTTACCTTTATTATTTAGATGACAAATTTCCTCATAAAATTCTTCAATTTCTTCTTCAGGATGACTTGTGGTGGGTGCATAAGTTTGAATAATCTGAGCCTGGTATCTTTTCGAGAGTTGGATAACAAGTCGTGCAGCTCTGTCAGAGGAACTTTCAACTTCTACAACTTTATCCTTCAGTTTCTTGTTTATTATAAATCCAACACCACTAGTTCTGCCAGTATCTGTCCCACGATAGTAGAAGAGATGTCCACTTTTCAGTTCAATGAGATCTTCTCCTTTTCTCCTTACCTCACTTAGCCCGACGATGTCCCACTTGATCTTTTGTAGTTCCTCTTCCAATTCAAGAAGCCTTGAATCAGAAGATAGGGAGCGTCCGTTGTAGGTAGCCAAGGTCAGCATCAAATGGCAGCCTAGTCCGGTCCTCCGGGGATTCTTAGCACCCTCTGCCTTCATGTCGCACTGGCCGCTGCCTTGGCCAGGTACATTCCAGCTGCCGGAGACTGAGGGCCAAGATTTAAGTTGTAGAGTCATTTTGGAGGTGTTTGGCCATAACTCACCACGCTGGCCAAGCGGGTTGGTGAGTGTGGGATAGCATTTCCTCTGATCCCGATGGTATAGTTATACCGCTATTGGCGGTCGTCAGAGCACTCTATCTGACAATAAGCATAATCAGCATAAATTTTCAATTCGTGAACTCTTCTTTCTTGTTAATAATAAGAGCTGCTCTAGAGGTAATAGAGGACAGAGGTTATTTCTGCACATCAAGCAAAGTTGATTTTGCTAACTTGCTAAAAACTCTGGAAAGCTTTAAAACTGGCACTAATTTTGTTAAAAATACTTACAAAATTCTCAAGTCCTTCAAGCACTCTGTCCTTAAATGTTTTTTCAAATTCTGGAATGAAACTGCTGACCATGTTGATAAGCATGTTTTTGCTTTGGTTCTGGACATTCTTAAACATATTCTTAAAGATAAAATTTCTTAAAGAATTTTCCAGTAATTTTGTTACCATCAGGTTCCTCAATAAAGCCTACGATAATCTCAATGTAAGGAAGCTGTTCTACAATAATGCAATTTTTTTTCCCATCCACAGGCACCAGTCTATTGTAAGTTTTAAATATGTTAAGACCTTAGGGTCAATAGTTAAAAACTACAAACTTAACTCTTCGAGCTACATTCCTGTAATTACTTCTTGTTCTTGTGATGAACATAAAGAAACAGTTCACTATGATAAGAATTACAACCATATTATCACCGGAAACTTGAGTTATGTTGAAAATGAAAAGCTTAGGAATTTATTAGAGTATGGCTCTCAAATTCAGACCTTCCTTCACAATTTCCAAAGAAAGGATTCTTGAGAGCTTCACTCAAGATGTAAATAAGTACATCGTAAAACCAGTTTGACGTACAATCAGCCTATTGAGGCCTTCGCAGAATGGAAATATAATATAATCAATAGCTTCACCGGTGAGTTGGCAGGTCTGGACTTTTGTTTCGACAGAAATCTCTTTTCTCTGGAGAAGCTAAAAGGTCACTCTCCAAACTACAAGACCAATTTATTTTTACCACTACGGATAAAGCTAGCAATAATTTTGCAATTATCTGTAAGAAGTTCTATTTTGAATTGTTAACTATGGAACTCAATAATAGAGTAACATACGAGCCCGTAAGTTATTCTACCAAGCAGTTAGAAAATCGGTTTAAGGCATTCTTCAAGAAACTTAAAATTCCACAAACTAGAAGATATGGGCCTGAATTTCCATTTCTTTTTGCAACGGTTAAGTTTCATAAGGATCCTGTGAAGTCTCAGGTTCATAGCTAGTGGAGTAAGGAGTCATAAAAAGAAAATAGATCTTGCTTTTGAAGATGTCTTAAAGAAGGTTTTGAAACACATTAGAAACTGTTCTAACTTGATGTACAGAGATTTTTGGATAATTAATAATAATGCAGAAGTAATTTCTACTATACTCAATGTTTGTCCCCTAGATATTAATAGTTATGATTTTGAAAACCTATATACTAATCTGCCTCTATCAGATATAATCACTACATTTAAGGAGCTGTATGCAGAATTTAAACTTAACCAATTTGTTGATGTAGGAACTTGGAACTCTTATCTCAATTGCTGCATAAAAAATAACCATATCTTATATAATAATACTCTATAAGCAAGTGAACGGTATTCCAATGGGAACATCAATGTCCACAAATATCGCTAATCTATTCCTGTTCTTTAAGGAATATAAATTCATTAAAAATCACCCCACCTGCTCAGATAACTACCTTTACACTTTTAGATATATTGATGATCTGCTGTGTATCAATAATTCAGAAGTTATAGAGAGTGATTTTGATAATATCTATCCTAGCTCTCTTAACTTATGTAAAACCAACCACAGTAATCAGGAACTTGAGTTCCTAGACTTAAGCATTAAGCTCAACAGAGGTAACCCATCTATTAGCCTCTTTGATAAAAAGAGTTAATTTTCCTTTCAAAGTAATTAAATATCTACACTGGAATAATAACATTTCAACCAAAGTAATTGAGAATGTACTAATTTCTCAGGTCCTAAGAATTTCAAGAATTTGCAGCAACAATTTGGATTTCAATTACCACATTAATATACTATTAGAAAGTTTTCTAGAGAACGAAATTCCTTCTTCTTTCATCAAAAAGAACTTTAAGAAAAATTATTCTGAATAATAGAGTAAGGTTGGACAGATCTGCTTTAATTTTCTACACAGTTAATAATATGATTCTGACCAATCAAAGCCGTAAGGAAGTTGGCTAGAGGATGCCTATTAACTACCTAAAGGAACCTTAGTGCTATGGATATGACGGTCCTATTAAAACAAAAAAAAAATTAAATAATATAAACAAAATCACAAAAAAAGCTTAAAAATCTGTTTATAAAAGAAAATAAAAACAAATAAAAAAGAAAACTAGTTATTCATCACTAGGATAGCTATACTAAAAATAGTAAAACCAACATTAAAATTAATAAGATTCTGATTAATCTATAGAAGCTCACTAAGGTGATTTAATACATGCAAAGATTATTGAATAAACTGCTCGTGTATTTTATAATATTTCTCATGTATTCTGGAGAGTTAATTCTGCTCATTCTGATCATACAGATCCACAGTCTTAAGTTTATATATTTTTTCTCTGGTTAAAATCTCCGCGCGTTGGTTTCTTGCTGTATGAGGAGGCCATCAGCCCCACCCTCACTGCCCCCCAGCGTCTAGGGAGTGGCGGAAGGGGTCAGCCATGTTCTCCTCTTGTGTGGAGAAAAGTTTTTGTCACACAAGAGGTAAGCTCTCTTCCTTGTTTTTGGGTTCTAGGTTTTATAAGTTCAATGTTTGTACTTTATGTACCTTTTCTCTGTCGTTTTTTAGCTTTTCAGCTTTTAAGCATTGGTTTGTCTGTTAACATTTTTTTGCGGGTTTTAACTCTTACTTTTCTTTGTAACTTTGAGCGTCTTTTGAGGTACCTAGGAACAGAAGAAGGCTAAGCCTGTTCCTTTTCTATGCGCTGTCTATGCGCTGCTTTTTCAAAGTAGTTAAGTTCTTAATAACTAATTAATTATGCACTTAAAGCACTGCTGAAATACTTTGTACATATTGCAACTAACTGTTTAAGGTATATAACTTTCACAAAGTTTTCTTTAGTTAATATTTATCTTTAACTTATTCTCGTTTTCGTGCTGTCATAAGTTGTAGAGTAGGGGGTTTTAGACTCAAGTTTTCTTTCAAAAATCTGTTCGTTATAAATTAACATTTCCTTTTTTTTTTTTTTTTTTGTTGCAATGTAAAATTTGGATTTCTTTTGCATTGTTTTTCAGGTTTAAATTCTCTCTCAAACGAACTTGGAATTTCGTTATAGCTGAAAAATCATTTCCATTTATTATGTCACTCTCACAGCTTGAGTTCTCTTTAATCTTCTTCTCTCTGTTTAATAGTAACAGGATGCACCACGAGAAGGCGGGGTTGACATTTGTCAAGGAGAGGCTGTGATGTTACGCATCATGGCCTTGCAGAAACCCATTTCCAACTAGGTCTTTGTGGAAGTGAGAAAATGCAGAGTTTTTGCTGGTCCTTGATAAAGCCAAGGCTCAGTATTCTCGACACCTTCTACATTCAGTTGTTTTATTTTATTTTTTTATCTTTTCTCCTTTTACTCACACAGGTAGATACATAACCTTTTCTATGTTGTATTAGGTGTGAGTCAAAATTATATATGTATTTTTTTGCTTAGGTATCTTCTTTATAGAATGTGTATTCTGAATTTTCAAAACTGCTGCGTTGCGCGTTTTGATTTTCAGGTTATTTTGCACCCTTCGTTTTAAATTCTAAAATTTTTTCCTTAGTCTTCAGTTTTGCTCTTAAGTATATATATATATATATATATATATTCTTTTTTTCTGCTACCTTTTAGCCTATGTGTATTTTGGCTTTTGTTTTAATTTTTTTTATTCTAATTTAATTATAAAACCATGTTAAGAAATTTTGTGCGATCATATTATTAACATACGAAAAGAACTTACATTTAAAAATCAGGTATTAAATTCCAACATGATTTTGTTTTATATTCAATAGCCCTTATTACCTTTACGTTGAAGCATCGCTCTTTTCAAAGCAAGTTTCTCCTTTAGTTATTTCTGCATTAATGTCGAGTAAAATACTCACTAATCCTCGCTTTTTTCAAATTTCTTGAATTCAGAAAAAATAGAGAACTGTAAACGTTATTTAGTACATTTTTAGTTGATATATTTATTTCATGGCTGCAAAAAGCACTCTGTCAATTCTCACAAAGTTGTGGCATACCGAGTTACGCACAAAAGAACCTTACATTTTTGATAATCTGAAATGCAAAATTTAACGTGTAATTGCAAAAGCGAATAAATTAATTATAATCTAATTGGAAAACCTATAGAAACTACAGCAAAATATCGGGACTAGTAGCTTCCATTGTGTACCGTGTACACGGGGTTGCCGAACAGCATGTATGCATCTTAAAACTGGGCATATATGAAACGCAGTAAAAGGCACTGCTCACCAACCAGACATGCCGCCATTATGCTGTTCCACTAAAACAGTTTCGCAACTTAACGAAAGAAGAGTCCAGGTTTTTCATCCCCGCCCGCACTGCGCCAGATGATGTGAAGGTCCCGGACATGATGAGATTCCGGGCGCAGAAAATGAGGAGCTCATTGTATCGCACGAGTGGCCAGGTTGTCAAAGAAACGGGCATCTCCCCGACTCTGATGGATGACACAAGGATGTGGACTCAGGTAGTTTGAAACTGTTGCCCGGGAAACAGCATTGATCCCGGGGGAAAAGTGACCGGAGTCCCAAATCCCGGCGAGACACGTGATCATCTTAAGTTATCGACACACTTCAATCATGCCGACACTGTCCCGGAAAGAAGATTGCAAAGACATAATGTGCAGCTACGACATGGCCGCTTTTATGAGACACGGAGACAGTTACGGCTGTAAAATCTAATAAAACACCTAGTAAGTCTCTGCTGCGATCAGCACCATGCTATACTCGAAGGCTGTGGCCGCGGCGGAGAGACTTACGTCACGCGGAGGTCATAAATTCCACTCTAATGACTACATTTACCCTTTGCTTGGAGGTGATCACGCTTTCTGAGGAAAGGAAAAAAAAAAAAAAAGCTAAGGGCACTTAACTAAGTTCGAGAACAACAACATTTAAGAATACCTGAACTCAGAACTTAAAAGAATTCTACTTATAATTAACAGTACACAACAAAGGAGTATTACATAGTACATACGCATAATGAGGACCACGGATTTCGCTTTCCAGCAGAATACCGTGACTTATCGCTTCATTAGATTCTTTACGTTATTAATCTCATGAGCTCCTGGAATTATCGTTCAGTACCTGCAATTTCTGATACAACAAAAAAACTTCACTAAATTCAATGGGAAAATAAATTACGTTCAACACAGTATATATTATGAAAGAAATACGGGATTACGCCATATAATACAAATTTTGAAGATGACCATCCGATTTTTGGCGTAAATGTGACAAGGATGGTAAGTCAGATAATATCCGAAAACTTGAAAATCTTCATCGTCCTGGAGCGGGACTCGAACCCGCGTCTCCCAGAAAACGCCCGGGTATGCTAACCACTACACCACCCAGAACTTGAAACTTGGTCGTTCTGGGTGGTGTAGTGGTTAGCATACCCGGGCGTTTTCTGGGAGACGCGGGTTCGAGTCCCGCTCCAGGACGATGAAAATTTTCAAGTTTTCGGATATTATCTGACTTACCATCCTTGTCACATTTACGCCAAAAATCGGATGGTCATCTTCAAAATTTGTATTATATGGCGTAATCCCGTATTTCTTTCATGAATTGAATGATATTTGGTAAGAACTTACCTTCATCCATATAAAACAGAACCATATCATAAGAGATGTTGGAAGTGTCCGCCCTGTGCATCGAGACAGGCTTGAACACGAGACTCTATATTTTGGAATAATTACAGTAACTGAATGATATTTGGTAAGAACATACCTTCATCCATGTAAAACAGAATCATATCATAAGACATGTTGAAAGTGTCCGCCCTGTGCACCGAGACAGGCTTTAACTCGAGACTCCATATTTCGGAAAGTTCGCGCCAGTTGAATCATTGGCGCAGTGCGGGCGGGGATGAAAAACCTGGACAAGTACAACAACCGGCCCTCCCAACTTTTGAGAAAAGTCTGTTCCCGTGATATTGCGATAGATATAATATATACTGTAAATTTTGAAGATGACAATCCGATTTTTGGCGTAAATGTGACAAGGATGGTAAGTCAGATAATATCCGAAAAAAATTTCGGTTGTCCATCGGTGGTCCGTTCTTCTGGCAACATGTCCTGCCTATTGCCATTACAGGGCTTTTACTCTGAAAATTCTTTGTGCCGGCATATATTCAAAAGACTTGCTCATTACAACCGAGAATTCGACGTGTCTTGGCTTGTTATTATTTTAATACACAACACTACGATGTTATTTCCTATAACTTATAATTAAATCAATAAATACGGCATCGTAATTCTGGTCGAAATATGAATTCACAGTATTGAAATTATTTCTGAATATTATGTGTACAAATAAGTTTTAAAGCGTTTTCTGTGTGACGTATACCGCTAATTTACATATCCGACATTCCTCCGCGTTGTTGTCATGTGACCGTAAATGGTCCAGAGTATAAAATGTGACACAGAAGTTTGCCCAACAGTCAAACGCACTTGCACATCGGTAGGTGGAAGATGGCAAGCGATACTGCATTTATTCGGCACTGCATTCGTTACGAATTTCATCAAGGAAAAAGTGCCGCTAAAGCATGTGCATCGATCTGTTCAGTTCTGGGGGAGAATATTGTATCGAAAAGCAGGTGTGAGTTTTGGTTTAGACGGTTTAAAGCAGGTGATTTTGATGTTAGTGATCGAAAGCATTGCTGGATGAAGATTCGTCCCAAACGCAAAAAGAACTAACTGAACTCAGAACAACTGATGCTAACTCAACAAACCATTTTCAATCTTTTCCGCGCAATGGGAAAGATTCAGAAGGAAGGAAAATGGGTGCCAGGTGACCTGAGCCAGAGGAGCGTGTCATGAAGTGTTTGAATCTGTTGAATAAACAACACAGAAAGTCGTTCCTGTAGAAAATCGTTACGGGTGATGAAAAGTGGATATGGTACCACAATCCCAAACGCAAAAAAACACTGGGTAGACCCCGGTGAAGCAACGACTTCGACACCGAAACACAATATTCACTCGAAGAAAGTTCTGCTGTGTATCTGGTGGGATATGAAGGGTGTGCTCTATTATGAACTATTGGAAGAGGGTCAAACTGTTACTGCTGATCGCTAAAGCCAACAACTGCTGCGATTGAACCAGGAAATCTGTCGGAAAGGTCTATTCACTGACAAACGATTGGGTCACGTGCAGTTACTGCGTGACAACGCTAGGCCGCATGTCGCGAAATCGGTCAAGGAAACGTTATTGACGCTTGGCTGGGAAGTTTTGGAGCACCCGGCGTCTAGTCCCGACATAGCCCCTTGAGACTATCATTTGTTGCGATCGATTCAATAGGGTTTGTCTGCTGTACGGTTCCGGACATGTGACGAAGTGCAAAAATGGGTTAACGACTTCATCGCGTCACACGACACAGTATTCTTCATAAATGGAATCCGTCAGCTACCCGATCTATGGCGGAAGGTGATAGATAGTGACGGTGCATATTTTGATTCGTAAAGGTATTGTTGTTTTCTCTCAAATTACATGTCTTAAAACGCTTTAAACTTATTTGTACACCTAATACATTACAAGAAGAATCACTTAGCGTGTTATTAGCTAATTAGCATGGGTGCATTAGTTAATACAATGAACTTACTGTTTGCTGTGATTGGTTGGCGCTGATGTGTCGTTTTGAGAAAAGACTCAATATCTGCCTCTTTCTTGGCGTGGGAACATCACTAATCTGCATTCTCACGTTCACTATCTGCTGGCACGAGGCTACTTCGCAAGAAGCCTTTGAGAATGAAGAGGACAATGAGACGAACTTAAAAGGAGGCGAACGGCATTTAAGAAAAGAGTTGTTTTAACTTTTGAGAGCCCGAAATATATTTGCAGGTAATTGATTTTCGACATGAAAATTAATTAGGGATTTGGGAATTTTAATCTAAAATGCTTACTGCGCGGAGGAAGTTAAGTCGCTGCGCGGCGTAGCGTAGAGGGAACATTGCTTGCAGTCTGGCTTTACCTATACAACTCCTTGTGCCGCCAAAGCATTTTTAGATTGAGTATTGTTCGTGAGTCTTCTGCCGATTTCTTTTTTTTAGTAGAAGTTTTCATTTCTTGTTTACAGGGAGTTTGCTTCAGGTGTTCTTTCAATATAAGATAGACAAAAGTCCATTTAAGCGAGTTTCGCGAGAGTCAAGTTTTCCGTTAGTCTCTTAAAAGTAGCTCGGTATTCTTACCGGGGGAAATTGAACATACTGGATCTTTCGAAATAGAACTGAGTGCATCTTGCTGTTAATTCTCAGCGCAGCACCTAATCGTCTCATTTAATTATCAGCCCGATTTCCTCAGCACTTTCTTTCCGCGGCCAAGCAAACATCCGTTTCTGCTTCCATTTAACCGAGGCTGCTGAAAAAGCTCCCCACGCGATATTTGGGCCTGTAGCAACGTTAACAAGATTACTCCAGAGTTGCAAAAATTGAATTAAAGGAGTTTCTCCTCACTGGTTACGTTGCGATCTGCTAAACGCGATTATTTTCGACCTCCTTGTCGCTCACCTCTGTGTCCATTACGTAGTGAGGGCAGTTACGATGTGCGTTGTTTAAGTAAGAAAGCTACTATACATTTCATTGTCTGAATAAAACGAACACCTAAGTTCGCCAAATTTTGCCATCAGAATTCCGTGGGCTTCAAATGTTTTTTTGTTGTTTTTCGGTATATATGTTACCGTTAAAGTGTATAATTCATAGTTATTTCATAGAATACTTAGTTATTTCATGAAATAACTGATCAAGTTAGTTAAAGCCTGTAATAAATTAATAATTCCACACTTTAACTAGTTATTCTATGAAATAACTAGGTATTCTATAAATTAACTAATGATAGACAGTTAAAGTGTAAAATAAACTATTTGACTGAATTATACAGCATATAAAATGTTATTTCTATAAAGACACAATAAAATCATTTGTTACAACAGGGATTACTAAAATGGCATTTGGAATAGCATAGAACATTATTTCTAAAACAAACACATTTTTTGTTGACACACTGCGTTTTACATGTACATTTTTTAAATCCCCGACGTTTACCAAACTTTGAGCTGTAGCAACCGACCGTAACGATTTCTCTATATCCGGCACTTCTTCGATCTGAATTAGTTTTTTTCACAGACGCTGAACTGGGATCGGGAATATAGCTGTTTTATGCGGCCGTTTCTTGTTCCCAATTGAAAAAATCCTTCTTCGGCTATTTTCGTGATAACAGCTGAAATAGATCTGGCGTTGCCTCTTCCTCTGTTAACTTCAGGTACTGGGATACGGACTGTAAGCCCCATAGAGGCTTCAGAATGAGATTTCATCATCATCATCATTGTCAACCATTATCAATCCACTGCTGGACGAAGGTCTCCCCAAGTTTCCTCCACAACGGTCTGTCTTGTGCCAGTCTCCTCCATGTCACTCCCGCATATTTACGAATTTTTTTATCTGACATTAATTTCATCTTCTTAGCTTGAATTTCCAAACATTCTTTAGAGTTTTCTCTTTCCCTCTGAACATTCAGTTCATTAAAACACAATTTGCAGATCTTCTGTACAACTTATTTCCGAAAAAAATTATGAATAACAAAACGAAACATCAAAGTTAATATCATTATTATTATTATATAACACTTTATAGTGGGTTGAAAATGGTGTGCTATTTCTGACCAGTGGTTCTCACTTTACAGCCTTTTGAATTTGGGATTTATTTACTCGGTTATTTTACACTTTAACGGGGTGTTGATCGTTATTCTATGAAATAACTAGTTAAACCATAGAATACAAGTGAGTTTTACGCTTTAACTGACTTGATCAGTTATTTCATGAAAGAACTAGGTATTCTATGAAATAACGGATTTCATACTTTAACGATAACATATAGATGTCATATTTCTTCCCTGAAATTCCTTTTCGTAGTGACGAATCGTGTACAAAATGGGAAAGACACAATTTTTAGGAAATTGTGTGTCTTTTCCATTTTAAAGACATTTTTATGGTTAGTTGTTCCGTGTATTGCTTTGATCTTAATGTTTATGCAAATTGCTAAACTGTTACAGTGTATGTAGTTAATATGTACAGAGCTTTTATATACGAGAGTCATAACAAAAGTTCTGCCCACGTTAATCTAAAACGGAAGCGGATGATATAATCGGGAAAATGATTGCGTCATGTCAACACTGTAAAAAATTGCCGTGAATAGTCAGTGCTTCACTCTGATTAAGACAGTTTACAGATCGTAAGCACGCCACCTGGCGGTCAACCGTAAATTTTCGGTAGATAAACTACATTTTCCCGTTGTTTAAACTTTTTGAACTGTTTCTGTATTTTAAGCTTGGCAATCTGGCAACGTTTTTCTTGAAGTGGATATATACTGTTTTTTTCATGTACAATCAGTCGACTGGCAACACATTTTTATTTCCCGGTCATTAGACGTATTATTATTTATTCTCAGTCATTAGACATGTTAATGAACATTGCGGCATTAGACATTTTTATTTCCCATTAGACATGTTAATGAACATTATGATCATTACACGTTTTTATTTTCCAGTCATTAGAATATGTTAACTGTATGGTACTGCAAAATTACGGTTTATTGACTAGCCACTCAGCTGCCGGTGTATCTACCGTAATTTGACCCTGCAATTTTTTACAGTGAAGGTCAGACTCTCAGCAAAGCAGTGGTGTCATAACGACGGGCTATCATTTGCCGTGTGGACGTGGGACGGTTTGGAAATGGAAGCTTGCAGCTGCTCAGGTCGAGTCCACTATGTTAGACCAGCGCTTGTACGTGAAAATAGAAACTCTGCCGGGAAAAACTCCGACGCAGATCCACACTGCTTTGCAAGAAGTTTCAGGGGAAGGAACTCTTGATAGAAGCAACGGCAATAAATTAAGTTTTCTCCGGTACTTCACACTTTTCTCAAAAATGGACCCCCGTACTTTTTTGTTAGATACACTAGCGTTCTGATTTCGAATATGTCGATAATTTTAAGTACACTGCTTTAATTGGTTAAGGCCGTGGAATAACCGCTAAACTATTCGCTTCAGTAATGCAAGAGAAAAAGGGGAAAAAAGTAACTTTGAGCAACTAGAAGAGTGCTTCCCAAACTCTATAGATCCGCTACCAAATTTTTAGGACGACAAACTATCACGACCTACCTTTTTTTTGTAACGTTTTTTTTAATTTATTATTGCATATAGTTTTACAAAACAACTGATCGGAATTTTTAATTTAATTATTTTTACTACTGTTTCTAAATTTTTTTATTGAACGTAGTTTTGCAAAAGACTGGTTTATTTCTCATAATGAAACTTGCGCGAAGGGTGCGCATATTTTCGGTTTCTTTTGAAGACAGCATTGACGTCCACGTAGATGTGAGTCATTTGTCGTAATAAGACTTGTGCGAAGGCTGCGCATATTTTCGGTTCCTTTTGAAGACCGCATTGACATCCACGTCAGTGTCAGTCATCTTCCGCTGTAACGAGTTCGACAGCTACAAGTTATTTTCAAAATTTGGTTTTGATTCCTACCCCAACGGAAAATCCAACTTCACAGATGCAGGAAGACGTGAAAGGAAGCGTCACCTTCTAAGCTTCAATAGAAAGAGTTGGATACGTTTGTTGAACAGACAGCCAGGACCGCGTCACTATTTTGCTGTTGAAATTCATTTTTCACGAGGTGACTTCGGACAGATCGACGAGTTCTTCTCCGACTTTGTCGATATTCTAGTTGTCATGACGCCCTGAAACGAATTCAGAGCAGTGGAGACAGGCCCCCACCACAGCGGAATGGAACCACCCACAGGTGCTGCAGGTATTACGTCACAGAGTTACTATAAATGGCTATCACGTGTGTGAAGAACAAGGTTCAGGCATGATTTGTTTGGACGTAACGTGGCTTGCAAAGGAAACATGCAGATGCCGGATTTGAGAGTCATCTTCCTGTATATGAATTTAAACTGGGCCATTCTGCAGGAATTGCCGCTCGAAACGTTAACAAAGCGTTTGGGGAGAATACAGCCAACGAACGAACCATTCGGCGATGGTTTGTGAAGTTTCGAAGCGGAGATACCGACCTGCAAAACGAGGCACGTGGTCACCGATCGGTTGCTGTTTCTGACGATGTTCCGTTGCGTGTGGTTGAAGACGACCCCCGAAAAACGTGTCGTGAGATAGTGGCAGAGGTAGGTGTCCACCACACGACAGTTGTTTGGCTTATGGCTGCGCTGGGTAAGGTCAAAAAGCTGGACATGTGGCTGCCGCATGAGTTGACAACTGCTAACAAGACTAGGCGTTTGGAAGTCTGCACGTCTCTGCTTGCCAGGAATAAACAGGAACCTCTATTGCCTCGAATCGTCGCCTGCGACGAGAAGTAGATCCTTTATGATGATCGGAAACTATCTGCACAATGGTTAAGTAAGGCACAGCCTGCTGGACCTAAGCCACCCCTACACACTAAGAACATGATGCTTCTTGTCTGGTAATCCGCAGCAGGGATAATTCATCGGGATTTCTTGGCAAGAGGCCAAACCATCACGTTATTGTACTGAATTACACCAGATGCACCGGAAATTGCTGCAGAAACAACCGGCTTTGGTCAACAGACATGCTGTTCTTCTGCTATAGGACAACGCTCGCCCTCATGTCGCACAACGAACGATGCTGACACTAAGTGCCTTGGGCTATGAGCAACTGTCTCATCGTGCCTATTCCCCAGACTTGTCTCTGACAGACTATAAGACTATAATCTGTTTCGTCGCCTGGATCACTTCCTGTCTGGGAAACAGTTCACGACAGAGAATGAGGTTCAACGTGCTGTTGATGGCATCTTCGGATCCCAGCCACAAGACTGTTGAAAAGTGTAAAAATGGCATACAAAAACTGCAGACAACTGAAAGAAGCATGGAGAGATGCATACTTGGTTTAACCAAGAAAGATAAAAAGAGGAACTCGTGGATTAAGAAAATAACAAGAGTGGAAGACATCACGATCAGAATAAAATCCCTGAAATAGCAATGGATCAGACATATTGATAGAAGAACGGACAACCGATGAACAACCGAAATTTTATACTGGTTTCCAAGGCACAGGAAAAGACCCAGAAGAAGACCCCGTGGGAGAAGGGGTATGGAGGAAACTGACCCAAAAGAGACAGCTGTGGAGGAAACTTGGGGAGACCTTCATCGAGCAGTGGATTGATAATGATTGACAGTGATGATGATGATATATTCGAATTTATAGCTCAAAGCAGTTTTGTCTGGATCGGATCCAATTACGTGACCCGGCCGTCACAGGAACATGCTGGTGAGTTTACTTTGCTTAGGTGGCCCCCACAATCTCCAGATCTCAACCCCATTGATAATTTCTTTGTTGATAGCATGCTCTCGTTTGCGAATACTTCGCAGCAAACAACGCACTGTGGCTGCGTGGATCTGCTTCGTCTCCATTCTACTAAAATCCGATTTCTAAGTAGTCGGAATAATAGTTTCTCATCACTTTTTCCACCGTTTTGATTGCTTGGAACTCTTTGTTGAGAGCTCTTTTTGGTCGACTTCGATTTTTCTTGGATTGACAGTTTCATCCTCCGCTGTTCCTTTCTGTTTTTGGATGCTATGCATCTTTCCCCATAGTGGTGAAGTAAATCCCAAGGAAAAAAATTCGATGTAACTAAAATGGGTAACGGAAGTAATTGAAACCATTGGTGAAACCTGATTTTTGAATGCTGTCCCATGAAGTGACGTAACAATAGTTACTCAACAGCATATTTTACTAAACTACCGCCGTACATTATTCATCATGTTTTACACAAACATAACAATATCTCATTGCCATTTGCGTTAATTACGAGAACCTGATGCTAAATGTCTTAAAGCCATTACAAAAAAGATTTTTTTGATGCTGTGAAAACGGTGCGTAGTAGCGAAATTTGGCTTCCTCTGGACTTCAGGTTACCTGCTATTGAATGAGAGCTTCAGAATGATGTGTAACACTATGGAGTGTATGTAACCTGTGGCTATCATAGATCAAAATTTGCCGCCCCGGTGGCTCAGTGGTCTAAGGCGCTGGCCTCTGATCATTCGTCCGTAAGGGTCCGGGTTCGAATCCCGGTGAGGCATGGATGTTGTGCTTGTCTTACGGCACTGGCTCTCTCCCTTCCCTGGAACCAGTGACCCTAAATTAGGGACGGGCGACTGCTTATAGCCCATTGAGTTGCTCACGGTGGTCGTTAAACCTCCAATCAAAAAAAAAAAAAAAAAAAAAAAAATAGATCAAAATTTACCAGTCCCCCCTCAATTCACACTTGTGATTCAGCTTTCCTTTCTATCTGGAGGTCAGATTTTAGCTTGCGCATGTGCAGGTAGACAATAAAAATATATATTCTTTTTGAAAAACTAAACAGTCGAAATACACGATCGAGTCACATTATTGTGACCACCAGCTAAAATGCAGTGTAACCGCCGTGTGCAGCGCGGACAGCAGCTACACTGGCTGGGAGTGACTCAAGAAGGTGCTGGAAGGCGTTCACAGGTATGTTGAGCCTTTGCTGACTGCAGTGCATCTGACAGCTGCTGGAGGGTGCGTGGTGGAGGATCCATAGAGCGAACACGATCGAGGTGGTCCCACAGATGCTCAATTGCGTTTGAGTCTGGAGAATTAGGGGGCCAGGTAAAGTCTTCATCGTGCTCTTCCAACCACTCTTGGACATTTCTAGCTGTGTGTCACGTCGCATTGTAGTGCTGGAAGATCTCATCTGCTACAGGGAAGACAATCAGCATATATTGGTGTACGTGATCGGCAAGGATGGATTCATAACGAATTCGGTGCATAGTGCCTTCCACAGGTATGAGATGACCCAGAGAATGCCACGAAAACATTCCCCAGACCATAACGTTGCTCCCACTAGCTTCTGTTCTTCCTGCAATGGTCGAAGAGTGTCTGTTCTGCGATGTTTCTCGCCTTATACGCCAACGTTCAACCGTTCGATGAAGCCGAAAACGCCGCCCCGGTGGCGCAGTGGTCTAAGGCGCTGGCCTCTAATCATTCGTCTGTAAGGGGTCCGGGTTCGAATCCCGGTCAGGCATGGATGTTGTGTTAGTCTTACGGGACTGGATCTCTCCCTTCCCTGGAACCAGTGACCCTAGATTAGGGACGGGCGACTGCTTATAGCCCATTGAGTTTCTCACGGTGGTCGTTAAACCTCCAATAAAAAAAAAAAAAAAAAAAAGCCGAAAACGTGACTCATCGGAGAAGGCAATCCTTTGCGAATCAGTGGAGGTACAATTCCGATACTGCCGTGCAAATGTAAGCCTTTTCTGTCGATGCACCTTTGTTAGCATAAGTGCAGTGACCATCCGTCTGCGTCGGAGCCACATACGCAACAGGGTTCGCTGAATTGCTGTTTTAAACACACTTCCGGTAGCCCCCTTGTTTATTTGGCCAATATGTTGCTACACTGTAGCGTGTCGATTAACCCTCACGCACCTTCGAAGCGGACGTTCACCTCTCATATCAATGACACGTGGTGTTTGTTCCGTAGTTTCCACTTCGCTTATTCGCAATGGTGCCATTTCTTCAATCACGATGCACTTTAACCACAGCAGCACACTGACAGTTCACATACTGCAGTATTTCAAGAATACGTCCACCCTTGGCCCAAAAGCCGTTAATCATCGCTTTTTTGCAAATCTGATGAATCGCTTCTTTTATCCATAACAGCAGCGAGGGATATGTTTTCAGGTTACCTACAGTACACCTTATATACCCTCCAAGCCAGCTCACGACCCGTTCCTTCTTTCATATACTACACGCTGTTGACGTGAAAAGTAGGAGGTGGTCACAATAATGTGACTCGACTGTGTAGTAATATACGGTCGTATGCATTCAAGGAAATTTCCCCCACCATGCCAGCCTGTTACTTCTAAGACGACAGTTACTATAAACTGCGGTAAAAATCCAAATGCCGTCCCCGGAAATTTCCCCCACATTTTACTGGTCCTTGTAGAGCGTCTGTAAATTGCAGTAAAAATGGAAATGCCGACCCCGGTAATTTCTTTCACATATTTGTGCTGCAGTTTGTTTTAAACTGCTTGAAAATGGAAATGGTGATCCCGGAAATCTCCCGCACATTCGATATTTTGAGTAAAATTCAGTTCGTGCAGGGTCCCTGACTGTAAAAGGCGGGGGAGATTTCCGTGGAGGAATTTTCCTATGGGAGAGCTTCTTACCCCCATAGGAAAATTCCTCCACGGAAACCGTGATTCAGTATTTATTGTTATGACTCTCATATTTTTCTTTAATTGGTTTTACGACAGCAACATTCATTAATCCACCTTCCTAAGTAACGCTCAATGTTAGGAATTAGTAAACCTTGTTGATTGTTGATATGATTTAATTCCACTTGGTATGTACCAGACTGTACAGTTCGGTGTGGTCGTGAGTGACTCGTATAAATGCAAGGTGTTGTACGTAAATAAATGTATACCCTCGAACCTCACGTTCCATTATACACCCACAAAGATCTTGGTGTGCGAAAGGATGCATAGCATAAATTTATCTACAAAGGGTACGAGGGTACTCTCCCGATTTTTCTTCTTTAGCTTGGTACTTGTATTTCTTTCTTTGTCGTTTCCCTCCATCCAATATCGCATTCAACATCTGATAACGTTTTTTATCGCATTCAGCACCTGATTACGTTTTTATGCGTTTATCATAAATTTTATCTCCCCTCCCCATTTCGTTGTGTCAAAGCACCTTATATTTACCGTCAACCGACTTGTTGCTTCCTAGTGCATTGTATGGCTTAAGAATTTCGCCATTGATCCAAGTGCTGTGTTTTCTTACGAAATAAAGTTATCGTGGGAGTGCTTCCGATAAATCGATGAAACGTTAGTGTATCATTTTGACCCGTGGCGTTATATATATATATATATATATATATATTTTACGTCGCGTAGATTTTCAATTGTTCCAGCGACATCAAAGAATGTCGACGGTCACAATCGGAACGAATAAAGATTTCTGTATTCGCCTTCCTCTGTCCCATCCTTTTAACTAGGTGTTATGTTGTTTTAAGAGACTTCGTTTTTTCTTGCGACAAGATACTTCCAGGTTTCCTTATGCAGTAAGAAAATTCTGCATTGTGGTAGTATCTTATACTGTTCTTTAGAGCTTTTCTTTTCACCTTATCTCCAGTAAAGAAAGAATCGTACCTATCACGTTGTGCATCCTTCAGCTCTATAGGTACGCCGTCTACGCATCAGTAACTCGAATTCTTAAGTATCCGTTAGCATTAACCATTGAAAAAGTAATTCGAAATTTTGTGATGCATCATTTTCACTCGGTAGTGTGGCTCGGTACACCGCAAAACCATTACATAACTAGCGGCATGTACCGTATTCGCCCGAATATACTTTCTGCGCATGAAATAAATAACTCTCATTGTGCGGTATTCGTATTATATTTGAGATTTCAAGAAAGATTGTGTAACACAGATAAATGCATTTGTACGCCCCTTCGAATAAAACAAATTTCACTGCGGCACTCAAAGAGTACGCTGTTTTTACTTTCTCATACCCGTTTTATGGAAAAGCATTATGATCTTTCAAGCCGCCCCCGGTTGCGCAGTGGTCTAAGCGATGGCTTTTGACCTTTGATCTCAGATGGATCTGGGTTCGAAACCCGCGGTAATGCATGAAAGTGGTGTTTGTCTTGCGGCTCTGGTTCTCTCCTCTCCCTGGAACCAGTTATCTTAAATTAGGGAGGACTGTTTTTAGCCCACTGCTTTGCTCACTGAGGTGGTCGTTAAACCTCCAACAACAACAAAAATGATCCTTCAAAAGTCTCGATTTCGGTTTTTGACGTAATTTTGGTATAAAAATGTGAAAACTAGAGAAATACCCAAACAGAGGCGTATCTATGGCGCCCTCTCTTGAACTATGCCAGTCTGATTAAAACTGGAATTGAAACTTTTTCACCAGTTTCTAGCACAATTTTTAGGGTCATACATTGTCATTTGTCCATTTACAGAATTTGCTTATAACAAGCTTCCCCAGTTTCGATAGCCTTTGTAGCTCAAAGTTCGCACTAATTCCTCGAAATGTTGAAGGGATGTTAAATGCCCACATTCAGAAATGAAGGCGTGGATTTGTAGTCAGTCCAACTATAAAGAAGAACCACAATAATCGAGCGTGCGGTTTTTCTTTCGTTGGATGAATTATGGTTACGTTACAAGATACGGATGTCGTTCACGCTGTTGAAGATTCTTTGGGGGCAGTTTGACCATTGCGGCCAGCTACATCTGGTCTGTTTGATGTGGTACCAAAGGTCCGAACTCTGAAGCATTTAAGAAGAGCTGTAGATATAGTTATACTTTGATTGTTCCTCCCGCATGGAGATGACAATAAGGTATTACGTTAATTTTGCAGTGTAGAGCCATGTACACTTTATATACACTCATCTTCAATAAAATAGTTGCACCCAGAAGGCAAGCAACCGACAGGAATGAAACTTGACGGGTAGGTTTGACATCGTGAGACATGCAAATGATTCAAGTATCAGGCTCGGCCGAGCATGTGACGCAAGCAAGGAGGGGGTCGTAGCACCGTGCCTGACCTACTATATAAGTTCGTCCCGTTGCGCGTGCATGCTATTCTGACTCGTGCTATTGTGTTGGTTGCATCCTCTGCAAGTGATGTATGTGTCGGAGAAAACTTCGGAAGCAATTCGAGCAACCGAGAGGAGCCGCATCGTCGGGCTCCGGGAAGCGTGATGGCCGTATTGCGCGCCATAGCGGTCGTGCGGATATCACTATAGCACGCTGTTGGGGGCAGTGGATAGAACAAGGCACGCATCAGCGACAGGAAAGATCTGGGAGACTTACACAAACCACGGGGAGTAAAGACCAACGGGTTGTCCGACATGCGCGGAGTGACCCAACAGCCACGATTGCGGGTATTCAGCGAGCAGTGGTGCCCTCCATGCATCGTCCGATTAGTGCCTGCACCATTGGCAGACGGCTGCACGACGTAGGACTACACGCACGCAGACCGTTACGACGACAACCCTTAACACCATTGCATCGTCGCCAAAGACTGCGTTGGTGTCGTGCCAAACTGTCATGAAGCCACGCAGAATGGCAGATAGTGATCTTCAGTGACGAGTCCCGCTTTTGTCGTGGAGGAGACGACCAACGAATCGGTGTGTGGAGGCACTGTGGTCAGCGCCAAGATGAACAGTTTGTTGTCTGGTGTCATGGTGTGGGGTGCAATTGCCTACGATGCCAGACAACCTTTGGTGTTCATTACATGCACTTTGTCAGCCCAACGTTACGTTAATGAGGTCCTGCAACCAGTGGCCGTACCTTTCCTGAACGCTCACTCCTGTGCGATTTTCCAACCGGACAACGCTCGTCCACATACTGCTGCTGTCTCGGGAGCTTCTCGAGATATGCGAATGATGTTAAACCGGAGACGATATCGTCACACGTTCGTGAGATAAAGGTACCAGCAGCAACAGGCATGGTGATGTGTGGTCGCTGGTGGAAGTGTCGCGACGTTTCAGATTTGTTATCTGTGCTGGAAAACTGTTAAGCGAAGGCAAAAGATGCCGGGTACACGCCATCGGCAAGTTTATCGCCATTTTGGATGCGTTTCGGAGAGGAAGTATTGTAGACCTTTGTGAATCGGGCGGGTCTACGCGTCGTATCGCTGCGCATGTTCAACGGGATGCACGAACCGTTGGACGCTGTTGGCACCAGTGGCTACAGCAAGGTTCGTGAGACGTCAGCACGCCTGGACCGTTAGATTGTCCGACACGCACGCTCGTCACCAGAAAGCACTGCGGCCGATATTCGACGTGCTGTGTCATCGGCCATGGACGTCGCCATAACGACCGGAACTGTAAACCGAAGGTTACATGTGGCAAACCTGCGCAGTAGGTAACCGTTACGTCGACTGCCTATGACGGTCAGCCATCTGTCGTCTGGCTTATAAACTATAGTCGATGTCATGGGCTGCGAAACTATAGTTGATGTTAATAAACCATTAAATTGTGAATAAACGTTGATAATTTATTCTATAATAATTCTTTCTGGCTGATTACCTGCTTTAAAAGGTGTAACAATGGCGAAGAACCTAATAATGTATTTGAGTCTTTTGTTTCTACCCAGTGACGTAACTACGGTGTGTCTTAAAATACTAGCCTTTTCCCATCATGGCTCGGGTAATGGAGCAGATAATAAAAGACGAGAAAGGAGCGCTTGTCAGTTGTGACAGGTTTATGGTTGGTACTGCTAAGGTGAGAGGGGGTAGAAGTGGTTTTGTTGAAGCTCTCGTAAATCTCAGATTTGCCAAAACGTGTTAAAGGAAAGCGGAAGCCCATCCTAATGATTTTGTTAGAGTTGCGGTTTACTTTGACCACAGCGCAGTCCCTAGACCCCAAAAACTAGAGCGCCGAGAAGGGTCTTTCCCCCTCCAACTTCCTGATATTAAGAAAGGAATATCAGCACTGTTGGGTACTGGTTTTTGTGCTGGGGGCCTTGGATCAGTTGGACGGGTGGACCGGATTGGGTAGAAAGCATTGTGAACATAACAGGTGGTTGCTAGACAGATCACCACTCCCCTTTCTTTTTCAGTTTGGTTTTTGATGGTAAGTACTGATGGCTGCTTCGGTACCGGATGCGTTTTTCTGAAATTTCAGTCTCCACCTAGGGAGTGATGGTGGTTGTCTGTTCTGAGGTTCTTTTGCTTAGGTAATCCCCACCGGGTGCTGTGCCTTGCTTACTCCGACTCTGGTGTCGCGGTTACTTCAGAGTATTATCTCACTGTTTCTAAATTCTTCCCCTATTTTTCTTTGCTATGGAGTACTGTTACTCAAATCTTCTGGCTTCCAAACGACAGTTTTAGGCCTTGGGTTAGACTCTCCCTTACTATAACAAGTTAGTAAAATCATGCAATGCATTGATTATGATACGCTTTCCAACATACCAGAAATCATTACTCAAGTTATCACTCAAGTTTTGATGATAATGGCTGTGGAATAAATCTCGGTCTTGTGCCCTGAACTTTGATCCCATTTCGATGATATTCTACAGAACCGGTTCAGTATACCTCCGAAATAACATGATAAAGTTTTGTCGGAATGGAAGCATTTTAACGTAAGTTATGATGCATAAGGGCTATGGAATAGATTCCGCTCCTGTGTCCTAACAGATACTAAAGGATATTGGGGAACTTTATTCAAAATTGACTACACAGCACTGTGTGCTGCATGTGCATCACTGCAAAAGACGGCACGAAAAGAAGACGAGTTCCTCAGTATGTGATATGATCACCCCTAACGTCGACGTATGATCTCTTTGCCCATTCCTCGTACTGGGATGTCGATGAGCTCTTGCGGTAACATCACTTTTGACCCCATTTCGCCCATTTTCAATAGGATTCGTTGACCCCATTTCGCCCATTTAATAGGCAGGTCCCTACAACATACTAACATTTCATCCAGATCGAAGAATTTGTACGTAAGTTATGACGCATAATGGCGATGGAAGTGATTCCGCTCCTATGTCCTGACCTTTGACCCCATTTCACCCATTTTCAATAGGGTTTGTCCCCAGGTGGTCCCCTACCATATACTAAAATTTAATCGAAATGAAATCTATTTTACGTTAGTTATGACGCATAAGAGAAGTGGAATGGATCCCGCTCCTATGTGCTAACGTTTGACCCCATTTCGTTCACGTTCTATAGGGTTCCTTCCGAGGTGATCCCCTTCCACATACTAAAAGTTCATCGAAATCGAACGATGTTTACGCGAGTTATCATGCGGACGTACGTACGCACACAATGAGTTACGTAATGAGGCAGATGGGAATCGCGACCATCTGCTCGCAAGAGTGTGACGTCATAAAACTTTAATAAGATCCACACACAATGCGTGAGGTAATGAGACAGATGGTGTGACCGCGCGCCAACATCTGAAGCGCGAGATTGTGACATCATAAGATCGTCCCCAGGTAGTCCCCTACCACATAATAAAATTTCATCGAAATCGAACCATTTTTACGCGCGTTATGACGGATAAAGGCAATGGAATACATCCCGCTCCTATGTCCTGACCTTTGACCCCACTTCACCCATTTTTAATAGGGTTTATTCCCAGGTGGTCCCCTACAATATACTAAATTTTCATCGACATCGAACCATATTTATGCAAGTTATGACGCATAAGGGCAATGGAATGGATCTCGCTCTTATGCCGTGATTTTTGGACCCCATTTCGTCCATTTTCAATAGGGTTTGTCCCCAGGTGGTCCCCTACCACATACTAAAATTTCATCGAAATCGAACCATTTTTACGTGAGTTATCGTGCCGACAGACAGACAGACGGACGGACAAAGCTGGAGCATATACGCTTCTTCAACCTACGGTTGGAAAGCGTAAAAAACTGCTTAGATTCATTCTAATAATTCTAATTCGTAAAGTCAGGCTGCTGTTTGAACGTTTGTGGAGCGCAGAAAATTTTGGGCACTATTTGGTCCAAGTAAGAGATGTCAACGGGTCACCGGGTCGACAATTTGTTGTGGGTCAAACGAGTCGGATCAAGGTGTTTCTGACCCGATTTCGACCCGGTTTTATTTACGAATAAAAAAAAAAGTAATTCAAAGAACCTTTCAAAGTCCTTTGAAATAATACTGCAGAGTTGCTGAGTGTGACCCAGGAATTTGCTCAGAAAGGGTAAAGATAGGATTAAAAATAAACTTTCAGAAGACAAAGCTGAAGTACAATGCTTTTACAAGAAATGAAGATTTATCGATTGCTGGGAGAAAGCTGGAGATAACAGATACCTGCATTTTATTTACCTTGGACAGCAGATATCAAGCAATGGTTACATTGATGAAGAAATTAATCGACGTATAAAACTTGGTTGGAGAACTTTTCGAAGAAACAGTACAATTTTTGTGAGTAATATGCCATTATGCCGTACAAGAGAAGTGTTTGATCAATGCATCTTTCCAGTGCCTACATACGGTGCAGAGACGTGGATCTTAATTAACAAGTTAGTAAAATCATGCAATGCATTGATAATAATTATACGCTTTCCAACATACCAGAAACCATGAAAGAAATACGGGATTACGCCATATAATACAAATTTTGAAGATGACAATCCGATTTTTGGCGTAAATGTGACAAGGGATGGTAAGTCAGATAATATCCGAAAACTTGAAAATTTTCATCGTCCTTTAGCGGGACTCGAACCCGCGTCTCACAGAAAACGCCCGGGTATACTAACCACTACACCACCCAGAACAACCAAGTTTCAAGTTTCCGAACAATTTGAATATAACCATCACAGGATTCGCTAGTCGAAGCAACCGGCATTCATGTTGAGCGAATCTGGAGGTTAAGAATCTTATCCCGTGTTTGCCCGGAGAAGCAGATAAATCATGAAAGAAATACGGGATTACGCCATATAATACACATTTTGAAGATGGCAACTTATGGTTAAACACCCTTTTGCTTTATTACATGTGTCGGTCTGAACATAATCAACTCTTGCGATTTTTTTTTTTATTTCTGGAGTCTAAAGAATTAGTGAATTAGTAGTTAGATACGTTACCATGCACGCAGATGGATCATAAAGTCTCTTTTTGATGCCATCGTATAGATTCAAATGATCCTCCCGCTTCAAGTTACTTCCATCGATTATGTGAAGTCGAAAGTCAGAGTTGTTTGTGTCTGTCCTTCTTAGTAAGCGTGCGTGACGGTGACTTTAAATGAGTGTGATTCAACTCTAAGGAAATCCGGATTTCTCACGTCTGCTGGTATAAAGAAGAGTCATGATTACTGACCTCCGGCGCATTTCCGCTCTCAGCGCCCCATGCCTTATAGAGAGTTATTTCTTTTTCTTTTTGTTTTTCTTTTTTCCTTTTATTACTTTCTGCCTTGTAACCACGTGATGCATTATGATTTTGGTCGGAAATAATACGCTCTAATCCGAGATGCTCGTGAATTACCACAAGCTTGGCCATGTTGAGGTGACAATGGTGAAAAGTTGTTTAGGAACTTCTTCTTTTTTTCAATGGTATTATACCGCCATTAGAATGAAGTGCCAATTTATGCCCTGACGTGTTTTTGATTAGTTCCGTGATTATTTGGTTCTGTTTATCTGTTAGAGGTGATATGCTCGTAAATTTACAGATTGTTCTCCATGAACAAATATAAATGTCATGTTAATCGAGTTCGATCTAGAATTTCTCTAGTTCTAAGTACTTCCCCTCTTTATCATTTTACTTGCATTAGGTTAAGGCTGTCTTTGAATGAGTGTTAGAGTTCATCTTCTACCCTATATCTGCAATGTAAATTCTTTTGTACACATTTTCTCGAAGACTAATACTTTGTCGTGTTTAAAATTTTGAGCACAAATAAAAACGACCCATAGCTAATATATGCCTAAGTTTTCTTAAATTCAATTTATTTGACGACTCGAAAGCATTCCAATTTGGCGCTAGTTGGCGGGAGAGTCAGCATCGCAGTGTTTATGACTGGAAGCAACGAAATCGCTTTTTTCTGCCTGTTTTTATAATTATCTGAGCCAAATAGGAATCAATGAATAGGGGCAAAAGTGAGGTTGGAAGCTTGTCTTCTAGAGATCATCTTAAATCCTACTGTACGTTCATTTTTTAAAGAAAAAATGTGTACATTAGCTGAGAACCCCTGAATTTGAGATAGAAATTCCGCCTACTTACTGAGCTCTACCCCCAAGTAACGTCATTGGTTAAAACGTAACAACGCATATTTTGTCTTTTCATTGTGGAGCCAATGAGAGACCGCTTTCATTCTGAATATAGTGAGGTCCGTTCTGATTCACTGACGCGAACTTCTGGGACAGTCGCGCAAGACGTAAAAGCCACGTCCAGGGAGTGATTTTTCTCTCCATCTATCGCAGAAGATGAACCCTAACACTTATTCAAAGACAGCCTTAAGGGGTGCTTCAGTATCTGTGAGTTCCTTTCCTTGGTGATATAGTTTGCTGGAATTTCATTGGCGCCCTCCTACCACCTGATGTTGTATAGTTTTCCATGAACGCTAACATGAGTTTGAAGTGTGTTTCTAATGGGCCGTATTTTCTTGGGGACGTCTGGGAATATTTAAATGTAAGGAAACCGTTACGCTGCGTACAACATTTCCGTGTTGTGTTCTGTGTGATACGATGTACACTACATTGACAAAAGTTACCGGACACACCTTCAAAAGCAAATTAACGGATCCTGCTGTGTTGTTAAGATGCGCAGTACAGCTGACCGTAATCATATCGCACTGTGTGGTTGAGTGAAAATGTCGCGCGGGAGAGAACTGAATTTGAGAAAGGAAGAAAGGAAAGATTGTTGTGTGTTATATTAGTGGCTTGTCCATAAGAGAAACCGAGAGGCGTTTAAACATACCCAAGTCAACTATTTTAGATGTACTGAATAAGTGGAAAACACATGGCGCGCCTGAAGCTTTAAATCGTACCGGCAGACCAAAGAAAATCAGTGTTAGAGGACGTCGAAACCTCAGAAGAGTCGTTACAACTAATCGACGGAGTACTGCACATGACCTCAGTGTACAGGTGAGTAAAATGCTAAAGGTAGAATGGTAGACGGTCGAAGTGTTACTTACAATCTGGCTTGTTTTAATGTTTGTTCTGGTTGCTTTAAGTGGTTTTTCGAAGGCATTCCTTACATAGAGCTGAAATGTTCTCCAGACATAAGAAGTTGAAGCATTTACTGCAGACAAGGGAAGCCTTTCAACTGTCACACTTCAAAATTGAAGAACTTTGGTCAGGAGATAGTACTAAAGGCAAAAACCAATTGGTTATTTCCGTTTTGGCCCAAATGAACGGACAAAGGTAAACGAGTGATCTGAAAACGGCCTTAGAGCACAAGTAGAGAAAATCATCGAACGTATCAATGAGCAATCAATGGCAGTCAGAAAAAATCAACAACATGTTGTTATATCCGTGGATAAAAATTGGATACTATGAAAGTGATGATGCTTCTTTTGATAATCTTCAACGCATTTGTTTTTCAGATATCAATGACAATTTTTCAGTACTGTGTAACCATGGTTGGCAAGATAATTTACTCGTTACGTATTTTACGTAAATTACGCGTAATATACAGGTAATTTACTTGGCGTAGAAAACCAGTTTTTTACGCAGACGTAAAAAAACTAATTTTCTTTCTTGTGTGTGTGTGTATAAATAATATAATATAAAACCCACTTTAATTATTATTCTCTCAATGTTCATACAGCTCAGCCACCAATTAGCAGATTTCGTTTTAGAAATTATAATGTATCTGTTCTTTCTTGTATATTAAAAATGAGTAAATAATCTACCTCTTGCACTAGCATCGATAAAAATCACAATGCATATTGAATAGAATTCAAGATTTTATTAACAGCTTCAAATTCGTCGAGTGTATTTTAATATTTATGTAATTCTATAAAATAAACATTTATGTTTAGTTTGTTCACCAAAGATAATATTTTGACATGAATGTCAATGGCATGTCTATAATACAAAATATTGTACATTTTCATTTAATAATATTTGTGTTTGACATGTTGTCCAGGTGTACACTTCAAAATCATAATTTTAGCCTTTTAAAACTCTAAACGTTTTTCATATTGATTGTGCTATACTTATACCCTTGAAGGAAAAAACTGTAGATTTGACAAAACATTAAACTACTTGTTTTAAATATAACTCTTTAAATGTTTATAATTGTCACTCTCAGTTCTCACACACCCGTAATTACACTAATAATAATCCTAACGGTTATTATCTTGTAACTTAATAGTATAATATATTTGAGCCAATTTCTTCAAACGTTCGAAGCTGAGCCAGTTTCTTGTAGTATTATGGACAAAAGATCATTTAGAGAAAAGTCTTTCAAGTTGGGCTGAAGATGCTGGGATGTTGATTAACTTCAAAGCAACTGCTGACAACTCCTTATGGTGCCGACTGGCGAAGTACCAGAATGTCCGTGGTGATTTAGCACCCTTCTTCATAAGCTCTCCAAACTTTCCAGATTTTTCTCGATACTGATAGCAAGTTAAATAACAGCACAAAGATTACATAGCCATTTAATTAACAGCACAAAGCCATGTTTTTTTATTTTGTTACCTATTTTACACGTTTTTTACGTATTTTACGCGTAATTTACGTGTCACGTAGGAAACCTTTTTTTACACATAATTGCACAACCCTAGTGAGAACTTTGGGATCTTGCGTTGTTCTCATTGTTCCAAATTACTTTGCCTCGGTCATGTGTTCAATGCCACAAATGTTCATTTACACCTGTAATAAAGTTTTTTGTTGCTTTTTGTATGACATGAGCTTATTTTGAATCTTGGGGACATAGCTGATATTTGGGGTTACATATCACGCACCACAACACATGTTAGATGATTTTTCCCACTTGTGCTGTAAGGCCATTTTCAGACCACTCGCTCGACTTTGTTAGTTCATTTGGGCCAAAATGAAAACACGCCATTGGCTTTTGCCCTTAGTATAATCTCCGGGCCACGTTTCTTCAATTTTGGAGAGTGTCAGTTGAAAGGCTTTTCTTGTGAGTTAGTTGTTCTGTCTTTCCCATAGCAATCTCGGCATCTACTGTGTTTTCCTATCTTTTTCGATGCAAAAATAGTGTTGAGAATACATAAAAAAAGAACTTACATGCAAACAAGAAAGGTAACACGATTACTCCCACTGGGTCTACAGGACCCAGAACACGTTCTGCTCTCGAGATCCACAAAGCAACAGTGCTGGCAGCTACAGAAAGTGAAATGGCGCGCTCCTCTGAAAGGTACTGGAAAGAACACTTTTATAAGCTATGTTAAAAATTCAAAACTAAAAGACTTGTGTCTCAGACCAGCCACGAACTCTGCCGAGTTAAGCATCTGGACACATTTTTTGTTCTGTATAACTCAGTTAAAGAAAAGCGTGTAACAAAACGTACTTTGATTACCAGCATATTAACGTTATTTTAAATATCATCATCATCATCATTGTCAACCATTATCAATCCACTGCTGGACGAAGGTCTCCCAAGTTTCTCCACAACGGTCTGTCTTGTGCCAGTCTCCTCCATGTCACCCCTGCATACTTTCGAATTTCATCAACCCACCTCCCATGTGGTCTTCTTCTGGGTCTTTTCCTGTCCCTTGGAATCCAATCTAAAATTTCGGCTGTCCATCGATGATCTGTCCTTCTGGCAGTATGTCCAGCCCATTGCCATTTCAGGGATTTAACTCTGATCATGATGTCTTCCACTCTTGTCATTTTTCGGATCCACGAGTTCCTCTTCTTATCTCTCCTAGGTTACACCAAGCATGCACCTCTCCATGCTTCTTTGAGTTGTCTGCAGCCTTTGTATGTCTCTTTTAGTTAAGGTCCACGTCTCTGCACCATACGTAAGCACTGGAAGGATGCATTGATCAAACACTTTTCTTTTAAGACATAATGGCATATTGCTCTTGAAAATTATGCTGTTTCTTCCAAAAGCTCTCCAGGCAAGTTTTGTACGCCGATTAATTTCTTCATCAATGTGACCCTCACTTGATATCTGCTGTCCAAGATAAACGTACGTGTCTGTTATCTCCAGCTTTTCTCCATCAATCGATAAATCTTCATTTCTTGTAAAAGCATTGTACATCACTTTTGTCTTCTGAAAGTTCATTTTTAATCCCACTTCTTTACTCTTGTCAACAAGTTCCTGGATCATACTCTGCAGCTCTGATGGGGTAGTTGCAAAAATGACTACGTCATCAGCAGAACGAAGGTGGGTTAGATAATCTCCATTAATCTTTATCCCCTTGTTTTCCCAGCTCAGCGACTGAAAAACACCCTCCAATGTGGCATTAAAGAGCTTCGGAGATATGGTGTCACCTTGTCTCACTCCCTTTCCAATTTTTACGTGTGTTGTATTTTCAAACAGCCTAATCTTTGCACTTGCATTTTCATAGATGTTATTAATAATATTAATGTATGCATCTTCAATACCGCAGGTTTTCAGAGCCATTGTAACTGCTGATGGTTTCACCGAATCAAAGGCTTTTTCATAATCGATAAAAGCCATGCACAATGGAAGTTCATATTCCCTCGCTCTTTCAATTAGTTCTCTCAGCACGTGGATATGATCTATTGTGCTGTAGCCACTCCTGAATTCAGCTTGTTCTCTCGGTTGAGCCATGTCCAGTGTTACCTTCAAGCGGTGTGAAAGAACTTTAGTGAAGATTTTATAAACTACTGATAGGAGGCTGATAGGTCTGTAGTTTCCGAGATCCTCAATGTCACCTTTCTTATGTAGCAGGATCATTGTAGCGGTGTTCCAATCCTCAGGAATCTTTCCTTCATTAAGGCATCGAGTGAAAATTTGGGCGAGTACTGTTTCGATTTCTCCACTTGCTTCTTGTATGATGTCTACAGTAATTCCATCTTCTCCTGGAGCTTTTCCTCGCTTCATGTTCTTGATTGCATGTGCAACTTCTGCTGGAAGGACTGGAGGAACTCTGGTACTGGTATCTTTCATGATGTCTGGAGTGCATATATCATCCCTTCCATATAATTTGGAGTAGAAATCTTTCACTCTTGTCAAAATTTCGCCTCTATTTCTTGTTACAGAACCATCTTCTTTTCTCAGTGCCATAATCTGTTTTCTTCCCTTACTGAGATGTCCCTTTGCTATCTTTAGGCTTTGGTTGTTTTCAATTGCTTTCCTCACTAGTTCACAGTTGAATTTTCTTAACGTCTTCAGTGATACTTTTTCTTACTGTCTTGCATAGCTCTATATATTCCACTTTGGAAGTCACATCTTCTTTAGTTGTCCTCATCTCTCTTCTTTTTTGCATCAACATTTTGGTTTTTCCTGATAATTTGTTCACATGCAACTTGTTCTTAGACCCAGCTAATTTTGTTGCTGTTTCCATAAGAGCTTTGGTTATTTTTCTGTTAACTTCAGAGATGTCCACTTCTTCCGATGTTAGGCCTTCTAAAGCAGAGAACCTGTTCTTCAGTTCTAACTTGAAGGTATTATGGTGTTTTTTAAGGTTGGTTATGTCAATAGATTTTGTTTGTCTTATGAGCTTGCCACGTTCAAGTTTAGTGTTGAGGTGCATCTTACATCTCACCAATCTATGGTCACTACCTGTGTTGAACTTGTTTAGCACACTGCAGTCTTCTATGACGAATTTTTTGTTACACATAATAATATCAATTTCACTTGTCGTCCCATTTGGATGTCTCCATGTCCATTTCCTGTGTGGCTTTTTCTTGAAGAAGGAGTTCAAGATGAAAAACCCTTCTGCCTCTGCAAACTCAACGAGAGTATTTCCACGCTGGTTTCTGTTGCCGTGACCGAATTTACCTACTGAAGTTTCATTCTGTTGCCGTTGCCCTATTTTTGCATTGAAATCTCCCATAATTATTTTCAAGTGCTGCTTACCTTTATTATTTAGATGACAAATTTCCTCATAAAATTCTTCAATTTCTTCTTCAGGATGACTTGTGGTGGGTGCATAAGTTTGAATAATCTGAGCCTGGTATCTTTTCGAGAGTTGGATAACAAGTCGTGCAGCTCTGTCAGAGGAACTTTCAACTTCTACAACTTTATCCTTCAGTTTCTTGTTTATTATAAATCCAACACCACTAGTTCTGCCAGTATCTGTCCCACGATAGTAGAAGAGATGTCCACTTTTCAGTTCGATGAGATCTTCTCCTTTTCTCCTTACCTCACTTAGCCCCACGATGTCCCACTTGATCCTTTGTAGTTCCTCTTCCAATTCAAGAAGCCTTGAATCAGAAGATAGGGAGCGTCCATTGTAAGTAGCCAAGGTCAGCATCAGATGGCAGCCTAGTCCGGTCCTCCGGGGATTCTTAGCACCCTCTGCCTTCATGTCGCACTGGCCGCTGCCTTGGCCAGGTACATTCCAGCTGCCGGAGACTGAGGGCCAAGATTTAAGTTGTGGAATCATTTTGGAGGGGTTTGGCCATAACTCACCACGCTGGCCAAGCGGGTTGGTGAGTGTGGGATAGAATTTCCTCTTATCCCGATGGCATAGTTATACCGCTATGGGCGGTCGTCAGAGCCCCTTTAGTGGGAACAGGATGCACCACGAGAAGGCGGGGTTGACATTTGTCAAGGAGAGGCTGTGATGTTACGCATCACCTGACCTTACATCCCATTAAATATACCAGACTGTAAATACTGAAAAAACGCATATACCGTATTAAATCCTTTTATTTTTGTGGTGTAATAAGCACAAATATTCGTTAAGCTTTCGCACTTCACTGGAAGGCGATGTTACCATTGTCTCGCAAAAGCCTTCCAGTGGAGCGCGAAAGTTTGGCGAACATTGTGCTTATTACACCACAAAAATAAACGGATTTAATACGCTATATACGTTTCTTGAGTATTACCAGCGTATTTTTACTACACGGGTGACATGATAAATATACCTACTTAAATACTAGTAAAATATTAAATTAGATTGTACATCATGGTTGATCAGCGATTATTAGCTTTATTGGTCCGCGGGTGGCCTAGTGGTCAGCGTTCATGACTGCCACGGTGAAGACCTTGGGTTCGATCCCAGGCAGGTACGAACGCTCGAACCACTAAATAATCAGCCATGCGTCGGATGGGCACGTTACGCCGTCGGGCCACGAGTACTGCCCCTCCCCGGTAATAAATAAGGGCGTCTTCCTTCCCCTTTCTACCTCGCTTCCGTGCTACTTTCCTATCGGGCACTCTAGTTTAAATCTCATCGCTTCCTATTCCCAAGAGTTGTTTAAGACCTGGGGTCAAACACTCCCTTCCTCAAAACCTCTACATATGATCTAATCTAATAGCTTTATCTCAATTTATTTCCGAAATTCATTTGTATTTATTCTTTTCGAAATTCATTTGTATTTATTCTTTTCGAAATTCATTTTGCATTTATCATTTGGAAAGGCATTTAAATTAATAAAATTTTAGCTGATAGGTTTGCCACTGCCTCGTAGTCGCAAACCTATCAGCTAAGAGTAGGGGCAACTCTATCAGTTGCAAGCTCCGCTGTAGTTGCCTTTCGAAGTAAGCTGCAAATAATGCTGTCAACGAATTGGTAGTTACTATAAGGGTCGCCCAAATGAAAGCGAGACTCATGTAATGGCGTCGTGGTATAATTACTCAGAGCCATGCATTTGCGCCGGTAGATGGCGTGTCATGTCAGGAAGCACGCTGTTATCGGCGACACGTATCAGTGTCGGCACGTGCAGCGGCATGTTGACTACGTAGGGTCGTGACAGGATTCCTAGACCCAGCGGGCAGTTACCCAATTTTTGACGGAAAATGGTGTTAGTTGAGCCGAAATTTATGGTCGTATGAAGATTTATCGATTGATGGAGAAAAGCTGGAGATAACAGACACGTACGTTTATCTTGGACAGCAGATATCAAGTGAGGGTCACATTGATGAAGAAATTAATCGGCGTACAAAACTTGCCTGGAGAGCTTTTGGAAGAAACAGCATAATTTTCAAGAGCAATATGCCACTATGTCTTAAAAGAAAAGTGTTTGATCAATGCATCCTTCCAGTGCTTTCGTATGGTGCAGAGACGTGGACCTTAACTAAAAGAGACATACAAAGGCTGCAGACAACTCAAAGAAGCATGGAGAGGTGCATACTTGGTGTAACCAGGAGAGATAAGAAGAGGAACTCGTGGATCCGAAAAATGACAAGAGTGGAAGACATCATGATCAGAGTTAAATCCCTGAAATGGCAATGGGCTGGACATACTGCCAGAAGGACAGATCATCGATGGACAGCCGAAATTTTAGATTGGATTCCAAGGGACAGGAAAAAACCCAGAAGAAGACCACATGGGAGATGGGTGGATGAAATTCGAAAGTATGCAGGGGTGACATGGAGGAGACTGGCACAAGACAGACCGTTGTGGAGGAAACTTGGGAAGACCTTCGTCCAGCAGTGGATTGATAATGGTTGACAATGATGATGATGATGATGAAGGATGTGTATGGAAATGAGTGTCAGTCACGGTGTACAGTGTTCAGCTGGTGGTGTGAATTTCGGAAAGCACGTGTGAGCACGGAGGACATGCCGAGACCTGGGCAAGCACACTTCGCCATCACCATGAAATCGATTGCTGCCGTAGACAACCCTGTGAAGAAGAATCGCCGAATCACCACCCGCGAGCGTACGGCATCATTGTCCGCGACTAAGGGAACTGTTAACACCATTTTTCATCGCCGATTGGGATTCAGCAAGGTCTGCGCACAATGGGTCCCCAAGCATCTCCAGGAGGAGCAGACGACTACGAATGGGTGCTTATCTGGAGCATCAGATTCGTTACCACGCAGAGGGGAACAGTTTTTTTCCAAGATTGTGGTCGCAGATGAAACTTGGTGACACCACTTCGATTCGGCCACAAAGCGGATGAGTATTGAATGGCGGCATCCCAACACTCCAATCCCCAGAGAAGCTCAGTCCTCAAGAGTTGGAAAACTGATGCTCTAGGTTTTCTTTGCTGCGAATAGCCCATTGCTGTTGTATTGGGTCAAGGCAACCACATACTGTGATACGTTACGCAATCTCAAAACGGCCATCAAGCATAAACGACCCGGTATGTTGTCAAATGGGGTCATTCTGCTGCACGACAGCGCACGCCCGCATGTGGTGTCAGTGTGCCAAGATTTGCTGCGATGCTTCCTCTGGGAGGTCCTCCACCATCGCCCCGATCTATCACCCTGTGACTACCACATCTTCAGGCCACTGAAAAAAGCTCTGAAGGGCAGCCAGTTCGCTAACGACACTGAGGTCCGGGATGCCGTTGAAGACTGGTTCTACAGCCAGCTACGGACGTTCCTCGCTCAAGTCATCCACAGTCTCGTGCCGCGCTAGGACACTTGCTTGAACCGACAAGGCGACCATGTGTAGCAGGTATGTAGTCCATGTATCACTCTTACTTCCTGTATGTTTACATATTCCAGTACCCTAAAAACAGACAGTCTCAATTTCGTTTGGGCGACCCTTATAATATTCCTTAACTTTAGTACGTTGTATCCGATAGGTAGTTATTGACGTCCTAATTTCGATGTTATGGCGCCTATCAGTCAGTGGCGACGCCAGCCGCTCAGAACTGACTGGTCTATTGGAAAGGGGGAGCATAAATTTTGAATTGCTAGGCAGAAATTTTGGCAAAATATTCCGTTCATGCGGATTTTGCCCGACGTAGATAATATTATCGGTAATCAAAAAAAGTTTTTAGGTGCATACTGTACGTAGTACCATAGTGTGGGAACCATGGATACGAATCATTATGGCAAGTTACTGTTTCTTCGCAATTTAAGCTTACTTACGTCGTTTCTTCTTTTTCTCTTTTTTTTCTTCTGCTGTCATAAGGCTGTTTATGAATTTTAATTTGTGACCTGATAAAGAATCTCTCTCGCACGCACGCACGCACGCACGCACGCACACACACACACACACACACACACACACACACACACACACACACACACACACACACACACACACACACACACTATCTGCCTATCAGGTTTTAAGGCTGTTTATGAATTTTAGTTTCTAACCTGACAAAGAATCTCACTCCCCCCCCTCTCTATTTCACTCACTAACACACACGCACGAACGCACGCTATCTGCCTCTCTATCATCTTTTAAAGTACGCGTATAATTAAATATGGGGAGGGGGGGGCTCAAAGAAGAGTTGCGTTGTGCCTTCTCTCAGTTCCCCTACAAGTCACAGATATGAATACTTCACACATTATACAATATCGAAAAGGCCTCACTTCGCCCGCAACATGAATGTTCTTGACTGCAGTGTTATGGTATCTCAGGGTAGCTTTCTCCTTATATTTCATATGTATGAGTTTCCATATTTTTGAAATTTCATACGCAAATTGCTGCTAGTATTACTATTTTCGGTTTCACGTTGCGCGATGAAGAAGTTGTTTCAAAAATAAAAGCTCCTAAGGGTCTTTCATTTTTTCTGTGTTCATATCTGCCCATTAATAATTCAGACCATTCCTCCCACGCCCATTTCTCTTCCCTTAAATACTGTTGCAATTGAGTTTATTAAGATTGTTTGCTATTGGGAAATAAGGAGACCTATTGGTATTCAGGCGGTTTTCACAAGCCATCATGGACGATACCGTGGAAATGTTTATTAAACAGGAAATTCGCTGTGACGTTAATGCTTTCGCTGCTTCATTAGTCCGTGAGATCATTCAGCATCTTTCATAATTAGAGAAAACGAACTCAATAGTTCCGACTAGCAATGAAAGAAACGAGGCCGGGAGCACCACTGCGAACGGAAACAGGTCTCCCCCAGAAGGGACGGAATCGGTTTCTTCTGGTTCCCTATTAAAGCGCCATTTTCGAAAGAGCATGAGCAGTTGCTTTTATGGTTCGCTTACCCCACCGGTGCCAAAAGCGCTTAAGTGCATTTTGCGAATGCCGCTAATTAGACTTCTGGCGGCGGCAACTTCCATTAACTCCTTTCGTCTCCATTATCTATGCCTCACTCGTTCTCAATTGGGACTTTCATCTTTTTCTTTCACCTTTTTACCCCCCACCGCACGTGTGTGTTTGTGCATTTTCGCCTTTGTCATTGTTTCCGTGTCTCTGCGGAAGCGTCTCTCATCTCCCACTCCTGCATTCTGTGGCCTTCTTTCTCATCTGGCTTACCAGTTCGCCTTTTCATTTGTGATGATGCTTTAAGTCGAAGGGAATCACTCTTCTTGGGTAAGACGAGAGAGGAACTGTTACGACAAAAAGAAAGGTAAACCATTCCTCTCTCGTCTTACATTTTCCTTCAGTATGTAAGACTTGGGAGCGTCACTACTGAAGTGATGTGTTTGTTTGTTTTCTGTTTTGGTGAAACAGCTGTATATAATACGCCCTTTTCAGTCCAAATAGAAGGGATTCGAGATAAACAATAATTATAAGCGTCCCAGATAGTGGAGATAATTTATGTGCAGGATTAACCACGTTGGTTTAGATAAAGATCTATACGGTGGAAGCTTATGCTACACTCCGAATGGGACTGTAAGTCCCCACAAATGAGATGAGATTTTTTGTTTTATTTTCTAACATAGAGAAGTGTAGATACGTTTCAAGATGAAGAACTTCAGGGCGAAAGCAATGTGAAATTAATAAATGATCATGGAGAAAACGTCTGAGACTTAGTCACACGAGACGTTAAAAACATTACCAAATGCATACAGGATCATCAGCGGGAGGGAGTTAAAACAAATGCCATGGGTATGTAAGATGGTTTAAAAATGAAATGGGCGTTACAACACTTTTAAAATATAGTGCACACCAAAGCACATTATTTCAGATGCTCTGCTTCTTGTACAAATAAACAACAACTTAAAGTGGTAAATCTTGGAAGTACCATATTTGTACCGTAATTATTATACTCTGAATTAGCTTTGCATTTTAGAAACGCCTACCTAATAACGTTTTTTCCCCGCTCTTCTGTGCAATCACAGTTCTCAGCCGCCTAGGACAGATTCTACGAGATGTCGCAGCATTCGAATTACCCAGTGGTCCGCTGGCCATTATCCAGTGAAACTTCCGTCAGACCACTGAACTATTGATTTTGCTGGCCCGGATGGCCAGTAAGTTTTGTTTTTGTTTTTTTCTAATTTGTCGCAAGTTAAAAAATGAATTTCTGTTTCTTTTACCTTGCTGTATAGTTTTCTTTTTAGGCTGCAAACTAATGATAGGTTTAAAAACAAATATTTGAGATGATTCCATTCAAATGATAAGTTATTTTCTACATATCTTGTAAATGCCTTTAATGTTTTTTGTTATATTTTAATGACCAGTGGTTTGCATTTATTTTTATTTTTTTTACTGACCAGTGGTCCGCTGGGCCAGTAAAAGATTTATTTCTAATTCTAACACTGCATGGTGGTCTTCAGTCCCCAGGAACTACTGTAAAGAAGGGTTATTTCAATGGTGATTTTAAAATGATTTAGTTAAGATAATATTTTGTACTACCTGGTATGTTGACTTTTGTTGAAGTGTATGATTTTCTCTTTCGACGATTAAAGTTTTTTGTCTGTGTTAATTACTTCTTTCGAAACTGTTAATATATGCGTTTCTTTCTGTTTTTTTTTTCTTTTAGGTGAGTATTGATGCCTTAATCGTTGAAGAAATATTCTCCTGTTCTCTGTATGTATTCCTGTTTAGTAGTATTGTTATTATTTGGGGAATCAAAATGCGTTTACATATATCAGTTTCTAAACTCCAAACTCTGCAAACAAAATATGCCGATCTCAGACGTAAGGATTTAATGACAGTAAAAATCTGTAGGAGCAATCTTAGTGTAACCTGGAAAGATTGGAAAATAAACTCACAGGTCAACAAAATCACAAGAATTAATCACATAATCAAAGTAGAGATTCCCAAGTAGTGAGACCTAGAAACAGAGGTCGTCAACCTTTTAATACCTACCGTCTACTTTTGTACCTTTGTTGATGGTAAAATTTCCTTACCGGCTACCTGTGCTGCAATAACTCAATTTAGCGCAAGTGCGAAGTACTTCTTAGAGGGGAGGGTTTGTAAAAAAATATGTACTTAAATTTATCTTTTTATATATACTTTATGTATGTTTATACATGGATAATTTCAATTTAATGAATTTTTGCATCTCCATCGATTCAGCGCCTACTAGTGCGGGAGCTGCTTAAATTGAAGAAAGTGAAAGTTAATAAATATTGATATTCCTTTTGTATCTATAACAAGATTTACAGTGAATAGTGTTTCTTCGTGCAATATTGTTTTCATCAAGGTACCGTACATATGTCTTCAATAGAGCATTATTATCTGCAATGGCAGACTCGTCCAACTTTATGCAAAATGATGAGTTTTGAAGAATACCTATAAGTTTATTTTCATCGTTAACCGACCTTTCGTCAATGCGTCGCTTTACTGTGCTATCGCTAAGGGGCAATGTTTTTAAAACCTCGGGTATATCCTGATGTATTACAGTTGAGATAAATTTCTTGATAGAGGGTATTATAAAAGTTTCTCCAATGCTATGGCTTTTACCACTTTTTGCAATTAATTGTGATATAAGCTGCAGTAAAGCCATCTTCGGTGTTTGCATGTTGTTTCTTGAATGATGCAGTTATTGTTGAACGATTTTGAAATCTTTTATACATTTCTCGAAAATGGGGTTATCTTTGTCTTTTGAATGCTTTGTAGCAAGATGTTCTCGCAATCGACTTGGCTAATGTGTGGCACAGTATACACATTAGATGTTTATTTCTAACATATTTGATGAAACCCATCTTTAGATACTCTGATAAATAGCCACGAGCGTATTTCTTATTTTTAGACATGGGTTCACAATCTGTTGCACAATTTATCAACTCGTTCCAAGTCGTGGACGCGTGCTTATAATCGTTGAAGAAATATTTTTATTTTTTTACTGACCAGTCTATAAGTTCATTTTCTTGGAAGTAAAAAATCAAAAAAAAAAATATTTAAAAAAAAATATTAAAGGACCTTAAAAGAATACAGTTAAGGGGAGTGTTCTCCCACTTCATTAATGATATGATGGAGGGGATTGCACTCCTCCAAGCCTAACAGGTAAGTGAAATTTTGTTTGACTTTTCTACATTTCAATAAATGACAGGCTTTCCAATATTAACTATCCTCTTGTTTTGGTTGTCTTCAAGATGTCACGGGATTAGGCATGGCACGACACGGTGGTCCTATTGGGATTGCTAGTGTACACCATGTCTCTTTCCTCGATCCACATCTTCCAGTGCATATAGCCCAAACTGAGCGGAAACTGCTCGATGCAGTGAAAGCGAGGTTAGGCTTAGAGCAACTTGCAAAATAAGGACGCATGTCCCTAGTTTCTATTAAAAAAAAAATATATATATATATATATTTTTGTGTTACACGTCCTTATGTTTTATGCTCTCAAAATTTTATATTTCATCCGCCGGACCCGAGCACATTTCACCTGGAAAAACCCTTTTTAGGGATATGCCCTTTCCATAGGTGGTGCTCGGTGAAGGGAGATTGAGACAGCATCACAAGGAGATGCATTTGCATCACACCGTGATTAGTTCTTAATACAAAAATTTAGTGCGTATAAAGAAAGCGGGTCTCGTTATACGCACTAAATGTTGGGAAAATGTCGATATAAGGCGGAAGAACAAAATTTGCAACAACGGACAAAAGCCTACCATGAAAGATTGGGGGTAGAGACCAGGCTGACGATCACTGGCCTAGAAAGAACGCCATGTAGAACATGGTTGGATAACATTCAAACGTATGCTTGAGTAACATTGGAGAGACTGGCTTAAAATGGAAGTTTGTGGAAAATACTTGGGGAAACCTTCATCCAGTAGTGGATTCATAATAGTTGATAATATACATAGAGTTAAATCTCGTTAAATTGCCATATTTTTTTCGTCGTGCTGAAGTGGGGGTAAGCGAGGATGGTGGTTTAAAGAGCTTCACATACGTAAAAAAGAAAAAGAGTAAAATTAATTGAATGACAGTATAAGGAAGAAATAAAACAAACTTACGCTCTTACGTATCGGATCTCTAATTCTGATAATGTAGGGATTGAAAACAGTGATTGCAGTTCGTAACGAAAATTCTTTTTTTTTTTTAATTAATCAGTACTTTTTTTTATGAGCATCTTCCGCTTTTACAAAGTGTACTGTTGTTGTTCTACTTTTCATCTTTTCGCGGTATTTCTCATTTTAGCTTTAAATCGATTTTTTGGGTATCATCTTATAAACAAACCAGATTCATCCATGCTATACAAATCTTTAAATTCTTAGCCAAATATGATTTCTAAAATATTTTTTCTCGCCTCATCCACTTAACGTTCAGAGGTTTCGGCTGTCTCACAGTGTTTTGAATTTTTGTATCCAACCACTAACTACTGTAGCTAAATTCTTGATTTTGGTATTCTTTCCCAAAGTGTCTTGCCTTTTTCATGAAGAACTTCATGGGTAATAACTCCATGCCTGGCATATACCTGGCCTAAATTTCGTGTTTGCCATTTAAAATTTTTTTAACTCAGTGCAGTTGATTTTCAGATCCCATCCATTTATGTTTATCGCTTCTTATTATGTCCACTATCAGCGTTCGAATTACCCAGTGGTCCGCCGGCCATTGAACTATTAGGGGTATGCAAAATTTTCCGCCGCCCTCGCTAGAGGGCGCTGTAGGGGTATAACCGGCCGGCGACCAGTGGTGTCAGTTCGTACATAGAGCCAAGCATGGCGGTCGATAAAGTTCATTTGCGGCGCTGTTTGTTATTCATGTTTAATTTAGGGAAAAGTGCGAGTGAAGCATATGGTTCAATATTCTCTGGTAAACACATGTTTTGTCCCAGACATTTTTTTTTTATTCTTTAATTTTTTTCATACGAGGAATCCGGATTTGCTATCTAAATTTTACTATCACGTATAGTTTTAGAGGTAAAAGAATAGGGTTTTTTCAATTTTTTACGTTAAAAATAGTTTTTTTTTTTTTTTGCGAGAAATAATTCCAGTTTTGACTTGGAGCACATAGCATCGTTTATTCATATTAAAAAATAAAAGAAAAAAAGCTGCAGGTGACATACAGACTCTGTTGCGTTCGTGTGACCTACAAACTCTGTTGCGTTCGGAGGGGTGGGGGTCCGCACGTGCGTATGAGTCATGGACATGGCGCACCTGCACCCTTCCCGGCTGCTCATTCGACTACGTCGTATGTCTCAGTTCTCTGTATACAGCCTAAGTGAACGCTGTGCTATTGCTCTATATTAGTAGCTTTTGTTTGTGTGTGAAAACTGAAAAATGCCACGTAAGTAGCTCAACCATCCGGATACGTTTTGTTATGTGTGCGGTGAATTGACATTCAAACCTCAAAGGCGGAACTTTACCCCGTTAATACGAAAGTGTTATCAGCTTTACTTTGGTTGCAAAGTAGGAGATCAGTGCAAGAGTTGGGCCCCACATATTTGTTGTGTTACATGTTCAAGACATTTAACGGGTTGAGCAAACGGTTCTCGCCATATGCCATTTGCACTTCCCATGGTGTGGAGAGAGCTGAAATATCATTTTTCGGACTGTTATTTTTGTATAAGAAATACAAAGGGAATCACAAGTAAGTCGAAACACAGTTTAAAATATCCCAACTTACCTTCAGAGTCGAAACGCAGTTTAAAATATCCCAACTTACCTTCAGCGATGCTACCTATTCCTCGCAGTGATGATATGCCAATACCACCTCACCCGGTATCAACCGATATAAATGAAAATTCAAGCTCTGAAGAGGATCAGAATGAAGATCACGCTGATCGACATGATGCATGTTCCGACATTTCTGATGAGCCTCATTTATTGACACAAGCAGACCTAAATGATTTAGTGCGTGATTTAAATTTATCTAAAAAACAGGCAGAGCATTTGGGATCACGACTAAAAAGGTGGAACCTTCTTGATCGCGGAACTAGGGTATGCTACTTTCGAAATCGTCAAGAAGATTTCAAGGAGTTTTTCTCGGAAGGAGGAGATACATATAGTGTATTGTAATGATATTTCATCAGTGATGGACACTATAGGACATGCTCATAACGCACAGGAATGGCGTTTGTTTATAGATTCGTCAAAAGTTAGCCTAAATGCTGTCCTTTTGCACAATGGAAACAAATTCCCATCAGTTCCACTAGCACATGCTATTAATATGAAAGAAACCTATGAAAATAGAAAGATTATTCTAAACAAGATACAGTATGAAAAATTAATTTGGAACATATGTGGAGACCTCAAGGTGATAGCTATGCTGCTCGGGTTAGTCTGGACACACAAAATTTTGCTGTTTTTTGTGCGAGTGGGACAGCCGGGATCGTAAACGTCATTTCAAAAGGAAGACATGGCCTTCACGTAAATCTCTTACACCTGGTGAAAAAAATGTAATGAATGCTCCTTTAGTTGATCTCAAAAACATTTATCTCCCAACTCTTCATATCAAATTAGATTTGATGAAAATTTTGTGAAAGCCATGGACAGAACTGGAAGTGGTTTTTTCTACTTGAAGGAGAAGTTCCCCAAAATTAGCGATGCAAAAATTAAAGAAGGGATTTTCGTTGGACCACAAATCAGAGAACTAATGAAAGATAAAACTTTTGAAAGATAAAACTTTTGAAAGACGTTTGAATGACGTAGAAAAACGCGCATGGGTTTCTTTCAAGAATTTTGTGAAAAACGTTTTAGGCAACAAAAAGTCTGACAACTATACGGATGTAGTACATGGGATGCTAAAAGCATATGAAGACTTAGGCTGCAATATGTCTGAAGATCCACGTCCTTCACTCTCACTTAGATTTCTTTCCCGAAAACCGGGGCGCCGTAAGTGATGAAAACGGTGAACGCTTTCATCAGGACATTTCAAGCATCGAAAAAAGATATAAATGAAAGTGGAATTCAAGTATGTTAGCAGATTACTGCTGGACCTTCAAAAGGGACTTTCCTTAGGCAAAGTATTCCAGGAAATCTTCAACTAAGACCTTTTAGGTACGTTGAACATTAATTAATTTCCTTAGTGTACATGTTATTAATGTAAAATATTTACGCAACTGTCACACAAAAACTTAACGTGATAGAGAATAATGGTTTTCATTATTGAATTCAGCGCGACCAATACTATAAAGATTGGCCAATAACATTTTGGGGACAGATTTTTTTTTTTTTTTTTGTAGACCAGTGTATATCCGGCGTATGGCGAAACGGCTATGGGTGAGCGGACGTGTCGATAATGGTTTGCCAGATTTAAGAAAGGTGATTTAAGCTTGGGAGACAAGCCACGTGCAGGTAGACCGCAGGAACGAGGAGCTGAAATCGCTGTTGCAAGAGGATGCCACACAATTGACCACGCAACTGGCGAAACGTTTGAAAGTGGCTCAATCGACGGTGGCACGGCGTCTACAGGTCTTGGGGAAGATCCAGAAGATTGGTAAGTGGGTTCCGCATACTTTAACGGAGCGTAATATTGGTCAACGATTGGGCTTCTGTATGTCTTTGCTGAAGAGGTTTCGAGAGAAGAATTTCTTGTGGAAGGTTGTCGCCAGCGATGAAAAATGGGTCTTTTGCGGCAATCCCGTACGCAAGCGATTCTGGGTCGACCCAGGTCAGCTATTAACATCTTCTGCAAAACAGGATATCCACGGGGGAAAAGGTGTTGTTGTGTGTGCGATAGGATATGCATAGAGTAATGTTCTTTGAACTATGGAAACCGGGCGAAACAATCACTGCACAATGATATAGCGATCAGTTGATGAAACTGAACGCCGTAATCGAGCAAAAACGCCCATGGTCAGGTAAAGGACGCCCCCAGTCGTCCTGTTACACGATAATGCCAGACCACATGTCGGTGCCACCATGAAATCTAGCCTTGAACAGTTACACTGGAAGGTTTTACCACATCCGGCTTACTCCCCGGACATTGCACCCTCAGACTTTCATCTGTTTCGCTGTATGCAACATTCCCTAGCCCAACAGCGGTTCACCACAGTTCCAAAGGTGGAAAATTTCGTCACTGCGTTCTTCAGCTCAAAACCCGATGCCTTCTGTCACAGGGGCATTTATTTATTGCCTGAAAAATGGCAAAAGGTCATTGATGTTAATGGCCAATATTTCGTTGAATAAATATGTACTGGTTTCCTGATTGTTCCTGTCTCTTTTCTCCTCAAAACGGCGGAAATTTTTGCATACCCCTAATATTTATATTACTAGCCGAGGTAGCCAGTAATGTTTTTTTCCTCCGTTTATTTTGAAATTTGCAAGTTTATAAAGAACTGAACCAAATTTCAAAATATCCAGGTTTGGCGATGACAGTTTTCGGATTTTTTTTTTTTTTTTTTGAAATTCAGATATTGACTACTCAAAAACTGAATATCGGAACTTCAAACCATACTTTAGTTTTATGAAAATTTTGGACTGTACGAAGCCGAGTACCGAATCAAAATATTTGGATTAAGACAGCACCACTTGTTTGCCCAAGTAGTAACCACAGGATATGGATCTTTTATAATGCTTCCCAACAGGATTTTGAAGAACCGTTTATGCTCTGGCTTTGCCCATCTGTCTCTCTGCCCACATGGGGTAACCTCCTGCCTTTCACACTGAAACAAGGTATTTTATGAAGGTGGCTTTTGGTGAGTTGCAAAGTGCTTCATAATCATCACTGTATGATTTCCCCCTTACCTATTTTCTTCCTTGCAACTTCGTTTGCCGTGCATGCACATGCATTCAATTTTTATGACTTAAAAGAAACCTTTTGATTTTTTATCAACTTTAACCCCATGTATTTTGCTATTAGAAAATGAAAATATCTGCGTAAATATTCCAATTCAATTGATAAATTCTAAATTTAATCATTCGAGATCAAAATTTTAACAAAAATATGCACCAGAATAAAAACTATAATTCTTATTCTGGTGCATATTGATCCTGCTGCAGAACAAAAAGCTAAACTGCGAAGATACAAAAACACGATAGGAAAGCCACAAGGACATATAAGGGGTTCTGTATCTTCTCCCCCTCAAACCAAATGCGAACCAGCTTTTTTTCTTTTCTACCCACGGAGAGACACTTGCAGGAGATGTCAAATGGATGTGTGTAGGTTATTTTTTGTAAAACAGCACTTTGCATTCAATATTAGCTTTCCCTATGCGACTAAAACATGCAATGAATTATTTGAAGAGAAGTGTATTGTTGCAGTGGCAGACTCGGAAGTGTCAGTTTAAAAATCCAGCGACCCAGATCATTTTTGCGTTTGTGAGTTGCAATCAAAATATTGCATAATATTTGTACAATAAATTTTAATTTTAAATTAACTATACATTAGGCTTGAGTGTGCCGTCCTTGATACTAATACCATGTGCATACCAAATGTATTAGTATTTGTGCCATTTCCGGACCAGTAAAAATGAGTGGACCACCATATTTTGGTATGCCCTGGCCCTGCTGACCAGTAACTTTATTTTTATTTTTATTTTTAATTTCTACGACTGCTTACGGTGCTTTGTGTTTTATTAATTAGTATTATTTGCTTGCATGCGTTCAAGTACACATCCTGTTGCTCTTAATTTGTGATATACAGCTCCAATGAAATGATACGTTATTTTCTGCATGTACTGTAAATGTTCAAGGTTTTTCTTTTACCGACCAGTGGACATTTGCACGGACCAGTGATTTGCAAAACCGACTGGTCCGCTGGGCCTGTAGAAGATTTATTTCTAATTCTAACGCTGTGTCGGAGGAGACAGGCTCAAGACAGACAATTCTGGAAGAAACTTGGGGAGACCTTCATCCAACAGTGAATTGGTTATGGTTGACAATGATGATGATGATATGTATGTATGAGGCTTTCACCACTGAACCAAATCAATGGACCCCCCCCTCCCTCCAACATTTAACTACCCAGTTATTTGTTTTCCACGTCCGGTTTCCCAGACCGCCATATTTTTATCGTTTAATCCATGGTAACTTTGTTTTTTTGCGGAGAAAGGGACAACTACACATGCGCGTGGACTCGACCTTTCCTGGCAATTGGCTAAAAGAAAACAATTCGTTTCCAATGCGGTCCGTGATACCGGACCTGGGTTGTTAAGGGTTAAGAAATTTCTCGCTACACCGCTGTAACGGACTACAACAGAATTTCTTTCAGTCGAGTTTTCAAAAGTGCAGATATTGCTGAAAGTACATCAGAAACACTACTCTCACTAGTAGCAAATCCATTATTTTCCCAAAATTAGAAATTATGAGTGGAACATTTCCTACCAGAAACTGTATCCTATGCAAAAAGAATTTTTAAAATCGATCATTCAGAAACAGAGGTACCGGGAAAATTACAATTAACCATTATGGCCTCTAGCTGAAAAACTATACATTACTTGAAAAAGAAACTGTACCCACAGTAGTCTTCGTAATAACTAGTATCGAAAGGAAGAAATGCATTTTGCAGTGTAGAAGTAATGATATGGAATAAAATGTATTTTGAAATCAAAAGTATCTGCATTTATGCCCTCTAGTGGTGAAGTTATGCATCGGAAGAAATTTTGAAAGCAGTGATAATCGTTCTCACATTTTGGGCTTCCCAACGTAAAAAGGTTTCAAATAGGACTAATAGTTGCAGAGATATGCTGTCCATGGACCGACAGACGGAAAAAGTGATACTGTTTAAGAAGGTACTTTTCTTACAAATGACGTGCTAAAAAAATTGGTTGGTGAAACTGTTTAACTGCACGCGCCTTATTTCCAGCCAGACACGTTAGTAAAAAGCGGCATTTCTCCGTAAAAAGTCCGTGTGCGTGTGTCTGACAGTGAACATTTTTGTTTGTATTCGCCAGACCCTCGAGAAATCTTGATGTTTTGAACTGTGGCAGAAACGAGATTCGGGGTGCATGACTTCAGTCATGTATCCCGAAATAGAATGAAAATACCAACGTTTACCACAATTAAAAGGTTTATTATGTACATCAAGTATAGTTTCGCAAAGCGTTTGGCTCGGCATCATCAAGACGAATGGAGCATAAGCATTCAAATCATTGTGACATCATCCGAGTTCTGACGGTCACGGTTTTTCGTAAGTTGTTTCCACGCGCTTGAAAGAAATGGAGTCGACGTCATGTCGTTGACAAGCCGTGAAGAGTTCCGGTATATGTGGAAAGCTTCTAATACATTAAGCTTGATAGTCGAATCAGGTTTATCAATAAGCGGGTATGAGGAAAGAATGTCCACGGAAAAAATGCCCACGGGAAAAACGACCACGGAATTTCATAAAAAAAACCATAATTTCGATTAATAGAGAAAAGTAATCGGAATGCTTTCTCCTCTCACGTTATCTAGCATTATAAGGCCATCGTAATTTGTTTTTAAAATGGCGGAAGGCGTTCTTTGTTCAAATGAACATGTGTGAGTGTGGTGTGTGCTTGGCTTTTTCAAGAAGAATAACTACACATAAGGCAAAGAATCTCCAGCATTCTTTTCACGCGGGATTAGGGAGTGGCGCGTAACAGGGAAAGCAACTTTAACAAAGTCCTTGAACTGTATGAGGCTCAAACACACGATAAAATAAAATGAACTCACAAACGAGGCATCGCATATGCAAAGTACTGGTGTCAGGGTGCACCAGAGGGATGTAGAAGAACTGGCCACAAACATTTTAAGAGGCCGTATAAAAATTTCGTTTTTGACCGCTTCGTGGCCACGTTGTCAGAGGTTGGTTATATGAGTCGCGTAAAGAATCCGTACGTATTTCTTTAATTGCGATATTTAATGTATTCTTTATAAAAAATGTTTATATCTGCAACTCAACAAAAGAATTTCAGGGTTTATAAACTACAGCTCAACAAATGTTCTGCAGGCATGTGCAAACTAAGGAAACCTGTCGGAGGGGGCTTAATACCAAAAATATAAAATATAAAGTATTTCTGGCCCGATCTGGAGATTTTTTACTGTTTATAAAGTACAACTCTGCAAATGCTCTGTATTTTATATTTTCGGTATTAAGCCTCCCCCACTTCCTCCCCACCTTCCACAGAATGTTTTCTGCAGTAGCAGATGCCCGCAAAGAATTTGTTGACCTGTAATTTATAAACCCTGAAATTTTTTTGTTGAGTTGTAGATTATAAACATTTTTTTATAAAAAATTACGTTAAATATCACAATTAAGAAAATACGAAATTACGAAAACTTTATGTGGCTTAGGCAACCAACCACTGCGGACGTGGTTACGAAGTGGTCAAAAACGCAATTTCTATACGGCCCCTTAAACATTTTGTGGCCAGTTCTCCCTAGCCACTTCTCCGGGTAGCTAGTTCGCCGGTAAACACTTCTCCTACACCCATTTTCGTTATGTACGTGAAGTGGCCAAGAAACGGCAATATTTATACGACCCCTAACGCTTTTGTGGCCAGTTGTCTGAACTCCGTTTATAATAGACATAAAAGCTTATCAGACGACAGTTGAGATATTTTCTTGGTGGGCACTTTTTTTTTTTTTTTGTGGTAATTTTTTCCTATTTTCGAACAGTGGGCATTGTTTTCCGTGGTCGTTTTTTCTGTGGTCGTTTTTTTCCGATGGCATTCTTTCATACATTCCAATAAGCGTAGCGTTTCCAAACAAAAATGTATGGTTATTTTCGCGACAATGTTGGGCTATAGACGACTTTTTCAGTTCACATCAGTTTCGTACGTAAGCCTTGTGTATCTGGAATGGCATGAACTCGGAAATACCTAAATTAGTTGAACTTATCAAATTCAATTGATCCTCATATACAGTTCACGTGTGAGACTGAAAATAATGGCTGCTTACCATTCTTTGACGTCCTTGTGTCACGATCTGAAGGATCCTTTAGTATAACAGTTTGTCGAAAATCATTTGCTGTTTCCTTACCACCACATGCAAAATCAAATCACCCATGGAAACAAAAAATCTCCGCCTTCTACACATATGTATATCGGGCAACACATACACTGGCGGAAAGTGAAAAAAGAACACCAAGAAGGAGACGTCTGATACCAACGAAATTTATACAGCATAATAACGGAATACAGAGGATAACGTGATCAAAACATTATGGCAAAATACAGCTGTATTTACTGGTAAACTGAAAAATAACATTTTCATGTAACATGGTTAGTACGAGGTTGAACCGCCATGAACTGCGTCACACTGTGCAATTCTGGCATGGAGTCTGTCGTACAGATGTTGGATGTAAGTTTGAGGTATTGAGTTTCAAGCATCCTCAACCTGGACGCGTAAATCGGGGATGGTCGTGGCTGGCCGTGGAGACCGGATAAGTGGTTGTCCCATAAAATCCCACACGTGCTGAATGGGGGACGAATCTGGTGAACGTGCAGGCCATGGAAGTTGTCTCACACCCTGAAGTGCATGTTGCGTTGCACGTGCCGTGTGTGGGCGTGCGTTATCTTGCTGGAAAACACCACCATGGACCGACCTTACAAATGGCACAACAACGGGCTGAATAATGCTGTTGATGTAGGAGGTGCTGTTTAACGTACCCGGTGCAAACACTAGTTGTGTACGGGAGAGATAGCTGATTGCTCCCCACACCAGGACACCAGGGGACCAGGTGTTGGCCCAGTGTGTCGCTGGCGGATGCAAGAAGGGTGGAGACGCTCCCCTGTGCGTCTGTGAACAAGCATACGGCCATCGGAGGCTCCCAAGCATAATCAGCTTTCATCGCTGAACACGACGGATCGCCATTACGTTCTCCAGTGCAGACGTTCCTGACGGTGGGCTGGAGTCAGAGGTACACATGCCAGAGGCACACGTGCACGTAGTCCTGCATCCAGTAGACGGTTGCGGATTGTTCGCACAGTCACCTCAGGTGCAACGGCAGCTCGGATTTGCGTCGCAGTGGATGTTCTGCTTGACAACGGCGCTCTTCTTATGCGTCGATCGGTCCGCTCATCAGTCCGTCTGTGACTCGCGGTTCCACGTCTTCTCGTGTGGGAATGTTCCTCGGTCCATCTACGCCACCATCGTACCACCACCGATACTTCCCGTCCAATTCGTTCCGCAATACGACGATACGACCACCCGGCCTCGCGGAGTCCGACTAGACGACCTCGCTCAAAGTCCGATAACTGCTGAAATCGTACACGTCTTCCATGTCCAGGCATTGCAGCTTCTTCAGGGTCTTCGCACGTGTCCGTACGCCGACGACTGATAACATTCACTTCGCCGTACTCCTTAAATACTACCGACGATAATTTGCATATTATGCCGTGCTGTGGCGTAAGCGCTCACCGGTTGGTCCCGCAATTAACATCACACCTACGTAAACTCGACCCCATTAACATATGTAAATTTCATGATCGTCCGCCAATTCCTTCTTGGTGTTCTCTTTTCACTTTCCGCCAGTGTATATACTCAACTGAGGATTCCTTGCAGAAAGAGCTTGATTTTCTTAAACGAATTGCAGTACACAGAGGATATAGCCCTTCCGTTATAGACAAAGCTGTCCAAAAAATTAGGAAACCGAAACCAGTCTGCTCGCTCATGCCAATAGACCTCCCAATACGAGAGATTTGGGCGGTTATCCCTTTTGCTCCTTACATTTGCTTCGGAATTTCAAAAATTCTCAAAAGTTTTAATTTCAAAGTCGTTTTTAAACCCATAAACAAGATAAAGTTATACGGATCAAAAGATTCCTTGGGATGTGGACTGATGTCTTGTGATATCTTGTGAATGTGAACTTTCATATATAGGACAGGCCTGCAGGGCTTTAAGTTTCCGTGTGAAGGAACACAAGGCTTACGTACGGAACTGTGAACTGAAAAAGTCGTCTATAGCCCAACATTGTCACGAAAATAACCATAAATTTTTGTTTGGAAACGCTACGCTTATTGATAAACCTGATTCGACTATCAAGCTTATTGTATTAGACGCTTTCCACATATGCCGGAACTCTTCACGGCTTGTCAACGACATGACGTCGACTCCATCTTCTTTCAAGCGTGTGGGAACAATTTACGAAAAACCGCGACCGTCAGAACTATGATGATGTCACAATGATTTGAATGTTTATGCTCCATTCGTCCTGATGATGCCGATCCAAACGGTCTGCAAAACTATAGTCGATGTATAATAAACCTTTTATCGTGGTAAACGTTGGTATTTTCATTCTATCTCAACACCGCAAGTTCTGTAGTCACAAATTATATATAAGTATCCCGAAGATTGGATATTCAGAAACTTTTAAGCGGTCTGCAGAAAAATTGCGATATTTGAAGGCGTTCGGTCAGCTATGCACTGAAAATTTCATGAAAAGATTACGAAACTGTTTAACAGCCGTGTGTGTCCCGAATGTCACCGGATGACACGTGAAACCATTTCGGTCCAGAATGCTATATTTGATTTTTATCTCGTAGAGTGAATTTCCTCGTATTACTTTTAACATAAGCGCTTTATCTTGCCAAATGCGCTGACACCCGTATTAGAGGAAAATTCCATTTTCCACTGTCTCAGGGTGTCATCAGTTGCGGAGTGACAGATCCCTACTCTAGCAATGTTTGCTTTCTGAAACAATTACTGTGAGGAAAATAAAAATAAAAGCTTCTTCTAAAAGCTGCCCAGATCAATTAGACGTTTGATCCTCAAGATGCGTGATTTTTTCCCCCGCGTTACGGAATGCACTTAGTTATTTATTATCTCCTCTTTCAGCTGTCTGCCTCATTACTGGTCTTGGAAACCACTCTCAGCCGTACCCATGCATTATGGTTTTATCGATGGGAGTAGGGAGTTATCTCGCGAATCTTTCTTTCTTTTCCCTTCACTCCCATTCTACGGTGCCTAGCGAGTTATCATTCGTTCTAGTCATTTAATAGAAATTACTGCAGTGAATACACGAATGGTCGCGCCTCTTGACAACCCCTTTTGTATTCCACACCGCCCTACAAGGAATCTGAATCCGGATTCCTCCCCTGAAGCTTCAGTACAGTATCTCTAAAAATAGAGCACCAAGACGCGTTTGTCGGCTGGTGGCTAAAAAATTCGCATCACGAGAAAACGTACGCTTAAGATTTTGAGTAATTCGTTGCATCAGGTTTAACAAATATTCGAATGTCGCCTAAATTTTTCTAATGCAGCTCATATTAGAATAGAGGGAGAACACTTTATTTTTAGTTTTTAGAATTTTATTAGCTCTAATTATTTGTTACTCATGATAAAGGTATTGAAATATGGTCACAATACCTTTGTGATAAACATCATTATACACGGTCGAGTCACATTATTGTGACCACCTGCTAATATCCAGAGTAACCACCATGTGCAGCTAGACGGGCTGGGAGTGACTCAGTAAGGTGATGGAAGGTGTTAACAGGTATGTGGGGCCATGCTGACTGCAGTGCATCCGACAGCTGCTGGAAGGTGCGTGGTGGAGGATTCACAGAGCAAACAGCACGATCGAAGTGGTCCCACAGATGCCCAATTGGGTTTAAGTCTGGGAAATTAGGGGGCCAGGGAAGTACTTCGGAGTCTTCATCGTGCTCTTTCAACCACTCTCGGACATTTCTAGCTGTGTGACACATCGCATTGTCTTGCTGAAAGATCCCATCCGCCCTAGGGAAGACAAACAGCATGTATGGGTGTACGTGGTCTGCAAGGATGGATTCATAACTAATTCGGTCCATAGTGCCTTCCACACCTACCTGTGGACCCTGAGAATGCCACGAAAACATTCCCCAGACCATAATGCTGCCCCCACCAGCTTATGTTCTTCCAGCAATGGTTGAAGAGTGTTTGTTCTCCAATGTTTCTCGCCTTATACGTCAACGTCCATCCGTTCGATGAAGCAGAAAACGTAACTCATCTGAGATGGCAATCCTTTGCCAATCAGTGAAGGTCCAATTCCGATACTGCCGTGCAAGTGTAAGCCTTTTCTGCTGATGCACCTTCGTTAGCATAGGTGCAATGACCATCCGTCTGCGTCGGAGGCTCATACGCAGCAGGGTCCGCTGAACTGTCGTTTCAGACACACTTCTGGTAGCCACTGGTTCATTCGGCCAGTGAATTGCTTCACTGTAGCGTTTCGATCGGTCCTCACGTACCTTCGAAGCCGACGTTCACCTCTCACATCAATGGCACGTGGTGCTCCGCAGTTTTCACGTCGCTTATTCGCAATGGTGCCATTTCTCCAATCACGATACTGTTACGGAGATTTTATACAGGGTTTTAGGATTTCATATGAAATCTCAATATTGCAACCTTTTTCCATCTCGTGCTCCCATTCCTTTGTTTCCCCGAAGCGTGAGAGAAATTTCTCAGAGTCAGTTCCCCATTAAACACCGGATGCACGGTTATTTACTAAGACGACATTTTGTCTGTGCTTAGTATTTGCACTTTGTATGTTGAATGGGCATTAACTCTATCGCGCCTTTTTTGATGCTTTACAGATTTCAATTTCAATGCTGCCGACAAATGCACTAGGCCCTCACATTTTACTTTGAGACTTGAGATTTACCGAGGGAGGTGTGGTTCTTTCTCACGGGGAACTTTGGGATATGCTTAAAGGCATTTTGGGGAGAAGGAGGCGAGAAGATTGTTGTCTCTGGGTTTCAGGAGCGAGCGGTCGCACATACCAGGACGAAGGAATTGCCCCAGGATAGGCTGGGAGGTCTTAGGTGGACCATCAGGTTAGATAATTTCTCGACAGCACGAGAGATGAAAGAAGGCAGGACATAAGAAAAAGGAATTGGAAGTTTTAAGCGGAACAGTTAGGAAACAAAGCACAGCTAAAGGACATTTGCAGGGAATTAAATGAAGAGAACAATAAAAATTTCTTAGACATATTTACGGTTCGCAAGACTTATTTGCATACAAATATTATCATTTGGTTATTACGTGTTAATTACTATCATCATCAACCATACAAGACTTAATAACTCAACCACGCAATATTTATGAAGTTAATACGAACATGTTAACAACAGGTTACGAAGATAGCAACGCCCAACTCGGTTTACCTCGACCCTTTGGATTAAGTGACGACTCGTAGACTCTACCGCGGCTAGCCGAAGAACGGGACTTTTTTCATACAGGTTTGAGATCCGTGCGGGATATGAATTTCTATTTGTGCTTCAAAGGACTATGGAAAACTACTTAATTAATCACTCATCGAGGTTTGTTGCAGGGATCCAAAAGTAAGTACTTTCCTTTCCATTTTCATTTTTTCACAAATGTTGACACATCATTTGTTGACATGGCAAGCGAAACAGATCCAGGTGTTGGACCGAGTCCATATAGTATCACAGCCCTCACTGCAGGCTCTGCATCTCAAATACCCAACTACAATCCTACAGACAAGAATCTTAAAATTAATTACTTTTTCCAAACCATCGAAAATATAGGAAATTTGGCAGGATGGAAAGATATGGAAAAAATCATTATTGCGCGGACGAAATTACGAGGAGCCTCAGCTGAATTCTTATTTCAAATACTTTGTTGCGTAAGACAAACAGCTACGACATTTTTAAAGCAACACTAACAGAGCGTTTTGACGATGAAGAGCCTCTAGCTATGCGTCTATCGGCATTCTCTAACTGTTTTCAAAGAGAAGATGAAACAGTTAAGGGATTTGCAGCGAGACTCAGCGCTCTTGCTGATAGTTACTTAAAAGTTACTCCGGATGATCCACCGCAATGGCGGCTTTTCAAAGATCAAACGAAATTAGACCAATTCTTTCAAGGTTTGAGACCTGATCTCAGGAGATGGGTATTATCTTCAAATCCCCAGGATTATGCAACAGCAGTGATTAGAGCTATTAGCAAAGAGAGTTATACCAAATCTGCAGCACAACCCATACCAGTATAGCTGAATCTTATTACACGTCGCCCCAGCCAGTTTCCAGGAAAGATGTATTGCTCGAAAAAAATTAGAAAAATTGACGAAAGAGACCAAAGCATTAGAATCTTGTCGGAGGAAATAAAGGATTTGCAGCTTTTTTATATTTTCGGTATCGTCGTAGTCGACGAATTGACGCGACACCGGTTAAGACGCGCGTTTTTTTGTTAAATTAATCCAAACGACGTCGGTTCGATCGCCACTGCTGCGAAAGGATTATCTGGTGCTAGGACTGGAAAATTCGTCGTCTTCAATTTTGCGAAATTTCTGTATAAATACCTGAAACGGACTTTTCTGAAATGAACGGAATTTCTGACTACTGAAGATCGGTAAAAATACGGAAGATTAAAAAAAAAACCCGGGCACTTTTAAAAACAGAAATTTCGTTAAAAGACTGACACCTATCGGCAATTTTGCCACACGTTATTTTCAGGAATTTTCCGTGAATTCACACCGCTTATTTTTTGTACATTGTGTTAGTTTAATAGCCAGGGTCTCCAGAACATGTTCTTGCGCGCGATTCAATCACCTTGCTCGTTTGAAACATAGATGTATGAAATAATCAGTGTTGCCATTCCACTGATTGTACTCCTGTCTGCTGGTAGATTTTGGTAATCTACTGATTTTTCTCTATTTAAGGCCACCTTCTGAATTTTCTATTATTATGCCTAAGTTTTGGACTTGAGACGCAATTTGTTTTATTATTTAACAGGTGTTCACTTTATGCTTGTGAACTGTAAAATAATTTCCATGATGCACCTCTGATAATAATGTAATTTTTCAATCAGATGGTTATGGTTTCTTTTATTCAATGCGTTAGAGAAGTTACAAAGCCCTCACTGTTAAAAAAATCTGCTTAAAAATGATGACCTGAATTCTCATTTTTTTTTTCAAAGTACAATCGTATCATAAACGAGTACATGACATGCTCAAATATAAGTAACCATACGTACTTACAAATAACTGCGTCAATAATTATAAATATAATCTCGTATTACTTCATTTTAGATATTATAGATTTCAAGAGAAATTGTTTAATAGATGTGTAAAGTGACTCTCGTAAATAATTAGTACAACTAAGTCACTGATCACAAGTAATTTAATTATGCATAAAATATCTTTGTGTACGTTTTTACATTAACTGTATTTGTGTCAATCTCATAAATAATAAAATATTGTCGCTTCATCACTATTTTTGTCATAAAATTGCGCGGTCCATTTGCGCAGCATGTGACAACGAGTATATCTATTATCCTAGATGTGCCATGGAATAATGTACTTCAAGTTGATTCTATAAATAAATACGTATGTATAGAGTTACACGCATTCCAAATTTGAAATTGATCCGCGAATGGCTTAGTGGTTAGAGATTCAGACTACACATGGAGGGACTCCAGGTTCAAACTTAGCCTGGCAGTGTGAATTTCTAACAATCGCTGAATATCCGCCGTGCATCGATTGAGCACGTTAACCGGGGGATTCTTAAGCCCCCCACCTAATTTCTCTCTGCCAGCTATGTACAAAATCGTATGGTGGCGCTATCTAGTGTGCTGTCTCTCTTTCTCTCTCTCTCTCTCTCTCTTACAAACTATCGTGTCAGAATCGCTAGGTTCGCTCTAACTTCCTTCAGTTTCTGTGCCCTGCCCGAAAGGGCACAGAAACTGAATGAAGTTAGAGCACATCTATTAATTTTGAAATATATGGATTTTTCTGAGTTCATATATTTCTAAGTACCAATTTTTAACAGTGCTACAATTTAAGTAGAATTATATTTTTTTGCAAGAGTTTCATTAAAACTGAACGATGAAAGTTTTTTTGTTTTTTGTTGCGTGTGTTTAACGGCCACCGTCAGCGACCCGATGGGCTACAAGCAGTTGCCCGTCCCTAATTTAGGGACACTATTTCCAGGAAAGGGAGCGAGCCAGTGCCGTAAGGCAAACACAACTTCTGTGCCTCACCGGGATTCTAACCTGGACCCATCTCGGAGGAATGGTCAGAAGCCAGCACATAGGCCACTGCGCCTCCCTGGATGGCTGTGATTGCTGAGAGAAATTCAGGAAGGGAGTATCTTACTCCATATATCTTAAACTACCTTTCGACGAATGATGCTAGGAGATTACAGAAAGAAACGTCTGCATCAGTCAGTTCTGGCCTCCATCCAGATTCCATAGGGAGTAAGTAAGTGTTTAATTGTTGTTTATGGAATAACTAAGAGTAAGAAGTAGAGTAAAGAAGTGGAATTAAAAGTGAACTTCCAGAAAACAAAGTCCATATGAGATACTTTTACCAGAACTGAAGATTTAGCGATTTAATATCTAGGTATCAACCGACTGCCAAATCGAAGAAGAAATTAACAGTGGTATACAACTGTGTTAGAGCGGTCCCGGACGATTGGTCCAATGTCCGATTCGTCCAATGGTACGATTGGTCCAATGCCGATTCGTCCAATGGTACGATTGGTGCAACGCCGATTCGTCCATCTTACCAACGGTAAACTTTTTTATTTCCAGAAAGGAATAATAATTTAAATTATTCTCCTCTTTATAACCTTTAGAAAGATAATTTCGGTATATTTGGTAATTGTAAACATTTTACATAAACCTGGTAAAAGGCACTCAATGGAGCATTTCTGAGCTGTTTGCTAAGCACCTAGGCCGCGGACATTTCTTGAAAATTTTAATTTACCACCTAGATATTTAGTATTTGTAAATATGTTATAAAACCTAATAAATTCCTAGATGTCGTTAAAGAAAAGTGTTTAATCCGTGTATCATTCCAGTTCTTATTTATGTATTAGAGACATGGACCTTAATTAAAAGAAGACACACAGAACTGCGAGCAACTGAAAGAAGCATAGACATATGAATATTTGGTGTTATCAGGAGAGGTTGGAAGAGGAATACATGGATAAAGGAAGTGACGAGAATGAAAGATGTTATGATTTAAGTAGAATCCCTGAAATGGCAGTGGACTGGACATATTACTAAATGAACTGACCACCGATGGATAGCTGAAACAGACTGGATACCAAGCAACAGAAGACGACCTCCTGGGAGATAGATGAGAGCATGTTTGTTTCAAGATAAACAGTTGTGGAAGAAACTTGGGGAGACCTTCATCCAGTAGTACACTGATAATTGTTAATGACGATGTGTGTAATGGAATGAAATAAAACAAAATGCACGCGCTACGCTTAAACTTCGCGCGGTAACAGGTAACATAAACGGGTGTTGAGAAAAGTCTTACACCTGTTGTAAAAGTTCTTTGTGCTTAGAATAGAGCTTCCATAACGAGTTTTAGTACATATTTTCCCACGTCATCGCGTTAATTTCCCTCCAGGAATGCTGAGAATTGAATTGTTTTATTGAACGAGCAGTTGTGTTTTCAATCGCGAACAAATTTTGTAGAACCACGTTAGCGACAAAAGCACGTTTCAATATTTCCGTCATATTCACGAATGTTGATGAACGCAAGAAGTTATGGAAATTGGAAACTACTGCCACGAAAAGTGTATATTCCCTTGCAGCAAAAATCTTGTTTACGAATGCTGTGATATAAAATATACCTTCATTTCAGTGCGAATAAATTTTCGTATGTTTGAATTCGTTTTTTGAAGTTCTTCTTATATTGCTGTACTTTGTTTCAAACTGTTGCTTAAAAACGGAAATACGTTGTAGTTATTATTTTTTTTTTTTTTATATTCTGTGTGAATTTATGCATTTCGTCGTAGATGAGCAGATCTGTTCTCGCTATCTAGGAATCTTTTTTCAATACGTACGTCCTGATGCAGCTTCTCTCCAGGGCATGAAAAACGTCTTTTGTTTAAGCCCAGCTGTAAGTGCCAAGGAGCTGCATCTGATGCCAGAGCCATCACGTGTCAAGATATGAAAGATTTAACTGGTTTGACTTCTGAAATGAATTCGCACCCCTTGGGTGTTTTCTTCTCCCTCAAAGTGATAGTATCATTGCGTTCGTGCCCATTAAATCCCATAAAGGCTAAGTCAACATAGGCTCTATATTCAATTAAGGAATCGCCAGAGTGTTGTTACATCTCACTCGTTTATTGGCTGCCAGCCGATTGGTTCTCGGTCTCTGTCTTTCTCTGTTCCTTCAAAACAAAGAATTTCCATTCTTGGTAATTCAGCCTGCGGTTTTACCGGAATGGAAAGTTAATAGGATATCTTATTGGTATAGTGTGCATTTCGTTTAGATATCGGACGGAAATTGGGACTGGTTGTCTCGGAGATGAGTTTGAAAGATCGCATTCAAACAAATGGTGACTCTTGTTTCATCCATATTGTTCCATGCATTTACTAGAAAATGAGCTAGTGTGTTTTGCAAAAGGCACAAACAATAAGTTTACTTTTCCCGTTCCACATGTTTAAATCAATATACAGGGGTTGGGCAGAATGATGTGAACATCTAAGAAAAGAAGGTTTTACGTACCTAATAGGGTGTGGGACCACCTTTGGCATTCACAACCGCCTGGATTCTCCTTGGAATGGACGCATGCGAATCCTGGATGGTGGTTAGTGGGATGTTACCCCATTCTTCATGCAGAAACTGCTCCAGGTCCGTGAGAGATGCAGGAGGACACAAACCACAGTGGCTCGACGATGTTTAAGTCTGGTGATTGAGGAGGCCAATGAAGGTGTGCAAGTTCGTCCTCATGTTCCTAAAACCATTATTGGACATTCCGAGCTTTGTGAATTCGGGTGTTATCATCTTGATAGATGGCATCCCCTGCAGGAAACAAGCCATTGGATGGACTTGGTCGGCCAAAATGATTTCATACGCCCCTCCAGTCATCCGTCCTTTCAAGGTGATCAGGGGACCTGCTGAAAACCACGACATGACCGCCCAGAGCATAACAGAACCACCACTATGCTGCACTGTTGGGAGCAGACAGTCTGCGGTGTACGCTTCTGACTGTGTTCTCCACACGTAAACACGTCTTGCGGTGGGAAATAGTGTGAATGTCGATTCATCTGACCACACTACACCATGCATCGGCAGTCCACATTGTGTTATGGATAGGTTTTGCTAATGTGGGTAATTAACAGTTACATTTATTGCAAATATTAAAAATGAAGTTGAATATTGAATATTTGGTGTATATTAAAATTTGGGAGATTAGTGGATGCATTTCGAAACAAAAAATAATTTCATTTTATTTAAGGCCATGAAAAATGAAAATATAAATAAAATGCAACACTGATGTTTGAAAATTCCAAAAGTTATTATTGAAGGTTTACGTTGTTTGAATTTTCGATGAGTTGGGACACCTGCAAGTGTAAAATAAGTAATTATTGTTTACGTGTGTACCAAATTTGTGAACACTAAAAATTAGATGGTATACAATGTACACGTGTAAATAACTTTTGGAGGCGGTTATGATCAGTTCTTGTGGTTGGGACAAAATGCATTAATTAAATAAAAAACAAGACTCCATAGACGTCTCCTACCCTAGGCAAGCTAAGGTGGATGAGCATGTTACCCTGAGAGAAAATTCAACTGAGTCATCTAATTCTTCACTGCACAAGGTTTGGTTTTTTGAAAGGCCACTTGGCCTGCATTTATTATAAAACTCAACCATTAAAGAGAAACAAATTATTTTATTTACTTAAGTTCAGGACTACCCTTCAACCAGCATGTTATTTTTGTTTGACAGAATCAGCTTTGCAAATTAATTAAAAAAGATAAAATAAGATTCCATCTTTACTTTTGGCCACTGGTCTTAGGAAAATCCAAATTACACACAGGAATGGGAATTTCCCTAAATTATGCCAAACAGGCAGTTGCATTAGAATTTTACATCAGTATGACAGGCTGAAAATTCACTGAAACTTAATTTCAATGGAAAACACAATAGGCTAACAATTTGGCCTACAGAACTAACACCTTTTAACGACACTACTGCATTAGCATAAGGTCACGCATATCTAAAGTTCACAAATTATGGAACAGTTGACTTGTACACCCGGCACATTATTTATCAACAAAAGGATACAAAAATTCTAATGATTTGCGAAACACATAAACACTTGATTTAGCATGGTGGATCAGTTCCGGTCACTGAGATGCAAATTTCTCCTTCTCTCTCAGGTTATACTTATAAGAATATGTGTACCTATGTTACTTTGATTAACCCCTTTTAACAACCTCCTCAAACCAGTTTTCTGAACACATGTTATTTTTAGATATTACAACTACTGAGCAAAAATTTACAAATAAAAGTTACGTTAATAAATGGTTCTGCACTCCCCAGGAATATTTGCCTCACAATGAAATATACTCAACATTCTAGCATTACTTGATACAAAATCACTCTCAACACCTTACTAAACATGTTGCACTAAATACCTTACTCAATTATCTCAAAAGTTATCATTCCACGATAATGCTGACAAATAAACTTAAAATTCACACTATCCTCTGAAAATTCAAAAACTTCACAAACACAAACTTGCTCTGAGTCCTCAATCAGTATCCATAACAGTCCACGTTGTATGCTCCTGGCGCCGTGGCCGTTGTGCATTCATCCGGGTCACCAGAGGTTTTGCAATGGCAGCTCAGCCATGAATATCTTGTTCATGCAGTTTCTTGGCTCATAATTTTCGTTCCCACTGAGGTTTGGAGATACAGATTGAGCTGCGCACTAATTTTCGGCGCCGTGGTCTTCTTATTACGAGTAACAATCCTCTTTAATGCTCTCCTGTCTATCGGTCAGGGTCGTTTTCCGGCCGCTCTTGTGTTTCGCAGACGAGGTTTTGCCACGAACACAATATGCTGTCATGACGCTAAACACAGTAGCTCTCGATACCCCCACTAACTTGGCGACTGTTGTCACGGAGGCACCAACTAGCCGACCACCAACAATTAGCCCTCTTTCGAAGTCCAGCCCGTTGTCTCTCATTTCGTCATAACCCTGAAAGAAATTTTGCAACATGACACTTTAAATGCACTTAAACAGGACCTTGATTGAGGTTCTAAACAAAGCTATTACAACCAAAAAGCCGGTGGATACCTTTGCGTATTGTGACGTACGCAGCAGCATTAAAAGTTACGTCTCTGAGCGTGGTGTTCACATTATTCTGTCCAATCCCTTTATGTATTGCTTTCTACGGATTAATTGTATTTGAATGTCAGTTTCCGTGTGTATCAGTGTTGCCAACTTTGGCAACACTGATACACATTGAGACACAAACAATGTGATGCTGGTGAGACTTTTTTGAGTGTTTCCATTCGCAGAAATAATCTATCATTAAACCAAAAGTAATGTTTTATCTAAATCAAAATATCAGTGTCACATATGTGTCTTTTTCGGGGGAAGGCTTCGGGGGGGGGTATCTAAATTTAGGGGATTTTGGATTGGAGTTAGCCACAAAAATAGTATTTTCGGATTGACAAAGGGATTTTGTTATGTTTTAACGATTTCAGTGTACAGTTTCAAGCATTTAAAATGGGGTTTTTGAATCAGGAGAATTTCTTCTTCACTTTCCGTAGTTCTAGTAACTGTAACCATGAATCTTGATGCTGGTAGAATGCAATCCCCTTTCCTTGTCTGCTTTATTTTCCTCAGTTACATAAAAACTCGCCGGTGCCCTCTGAGTTTGCTTGGGATCTATTAGGCTGTGAATGTGATGGGACTTATTTCAGTATTTCCATTCGCAGAAATGTTTTATCATTAAACCAAAAGTCCTGTTTTATCTAAATCAAACTCACAGTAACACATAACTGAAAAAATATGTTATTTTTTCTTTTGCAAGAAATAATTTCATCTTCAGCGCTGTAATTTATTTGTCCACAACATTTTGCATATTAAGTGTTTTTAGCTAGTCTTCTTAGCCATTTAAAAATACTTACTGTATCCTCCCTTCCTAAATACAGGATGTCCGAGAATTATTAGACACATTACAAAATTATATAAAACAAAATATTAAACAGATAGAAAGAAACTGACTGTACTAACGTACAATGTAACTACACAAGTTAATAAATTTTGATGTGAGATCCCTTGGTTGCTCGTAGTACGTCCAAGCGATACTCGATTTCATGCCATGTATTGGCAAGCATCTGAGGAGTTATAGAATTAATAGCAGCTGTGATACGCTGCTTCAGTTCCTGCAAATCAAGGCAAGGCGTCTGATAGACACGATCCTTCACATAACCCCACATGAAATAATCCAATGGAGTTAGATCTGGAGAGCGAGGAGGCCACAGAATGGGACCACCACGCCCAATCCATCTGTTGGAAAAATGCTCATTTAGGCACTTACGTACACACGTTGACCAATGCGGAGGTGCGCCGTCTTGTTGGAAAACGACGTTGTCATATCTTTTGATCTGGGGTATAGCGAAATTTTCTAGCATATCCAAGTAAATGTCACCATTTATGGTTTTTTCGCAGTAGAAGAAAGGGCTAATCACTTCTCTTTTTGATAGGGCGCGCACCACACATTAACTTTTGGAGAATCACGTTGCAGTTCAACAGTAGCATGAGGCGCTTCACTGCACCATATCCTACAGTTGTGACGATTCTCAATACCTGACACATGAAATATGGATTCATCACTAAAAATTACAGCACTGAGAAAGTTTTCGTCGTTTTCCACTCGATTCAGCATATCCACAACGAAATCGATGTTCCACATTGCCAGTTTCTTTAAACTGTTTCAACCACCGTTTAATTGAATTCGTTGACGAATGATTACAGCCATACTCTAAACGGTACCGTCTTTTAACTTTAATGACAGACTTTAATTCCGCAAGCCATAACACACACATCGCCTTCTGCTGTACGGATGACATGACTACTGATTACGCATTTCTCATACATTAATCATCAGGCCACACCTAGCGCCATCTATCGGATTCTGGGAATAACAATTCTGCAAAACAAAAATATAGAAACCGTGTTAGTAATATGTGACATAGAAAAACAAACAATGCTCATAATTTTTTTGTACATAATTTTGTAATGTGTCCAATAATTCTCGGACACCCTGTATATATCCTATTGAAACATTAAGCAACAATGGTATCACATTCACTTTTTTTTACATGATTAATTTAAATTATCAAATAAATAATAACAATGCGTCATTAAATTTTAAAATGACACACAGATAATAAGTACACAAATTTGACAATTAAAATCTGATTTTGAGGACTTTTTCCATCTATGAAGACTTTTTAGCACGTCTTTTGTAAAAAGAAGGGTCGTGCTTATGTTATCGTTTTATCCGTTCGTCCGTCTGGGGAAACGATATCTTTGCAACTGTTAGTCCAGTTTGAAAAATACTTTTTTCATTGGGAAGCCTGAAATAGGCGAATGATGCTGCATTTCTTTTTTTTTTTTTTTACGATGTACATTTTCGCCGCTAGAGGGAGTTTATGCAGATGATATCGTATGCAAAATACATTTTATTCCATATATTTGCTTCCAACAATCCGATTGGAAAAATTATTTTACCATTCGATTCCCTTTATGCCGAACAGTATTTCGGGTATAGTAATTTTTTTGAAGTTAAGCATACATTTTCCGCTAGGGGGCGTAAAAGTAAATTGCGTTTTCCCCGATATCTGCACTTCTAGAACTCCGATTTGAATTTTTTTTTTCGGGTACAGATCCTGATGGAAAATCTTTTGCATATAATTTCTGATTTTTGGTAAAAAAATATGGTTTGGCCACCAGGAGGCGTAAGCCTTAATTTCCGCTTTGATGTATTCGCAGCAAAATCTGAGATTTTAAATTCTCGACTGAAAAAAATTCGTTTGTGGACCGGTACTACCTACATCAATAAAAAATTTCGGAATATTTTCTTCTTAAAATAATTCATGGTTTCTCCGCCAGGGGACGTAAATGAATAGTTTATTTTTTACAATATCTCTACTCCTAAGAGTCAGATTTGAAAAAATCCTTCTTTGTTGGTGCGAAATGTTTTTCATATAATTTCTAATATTAGGTAAAGAATTGTTTGGCCACCATTAGGTGTGAATGTTAATTTCTGCTTCTGATGTATTTGCGTCAAAATTTGAGCTCCTGAAAACTCGACTGAAAAAAATATTTCCTGGACCGATACCGCTTTCATCAAAAAAAAAAAAAAAAATAATTGAGAATGCTTTCTTCTTAAAATAATGCATGTTTTTCCCGCCAGGGGTGTAGATGCGTATCTTATGTTTGTCGATAATACGGCGTCTAAGATTCTGATTTGAAAAATTATTTCTTTATTGGGCAGCGTTTCCGCAGCAAAATATTTCTCATATAACCTTTATTTTTAAATACACCAGAGTTGAATAATAATGAAGCGTATTAGCGTATGAAATCCGTTTATTTTCGTGGTGTAGTCAGCACAAATATTCGCCAAGCTTTCGCACTCCAGTGGGAGGCTTTTTCAAGGCTGACAATTTGATTTGAGTGGATTTCCAGTGAACAAAAAAAACCTCTAAAGTTATTAAATAATTCCAAAGTGAATAACCAGGTGTCATGTGGTCAGAGGCGCGAGCTTATAGCTGATCGTCCGTGTTTGGCGTGGTTTGGTGTCCCAGATGAGAAGCGTTTGTTTTACCTTGCTTGTTCCCTGGAACTAGTGGCGCTAAATTAGGGACGGAAGACTCCTTGTAGCCTTAGATGCTCACGATGTTCGTTAAACTCCGAAATAAGAACTAAAAGAAGTTAGTAAAATCATACAATGCATTGATTATAATACACTTTCCAACATACCAGAAATCCTTACTCAAGTTATGAGGATAATGGCTGTGGAATAAATCTCTGTGTGCCCTGACCTTTGATCCCATTTCGATGATATTCAACAGAACCGGTTCAGTATACCTCCGAAATTACATGATAAAGTTTTGTCGCAATGGAAGCATTTTTACGTAAGTTATAACGCATAATGGCGATGGCAGTGATTCCGCTCCTATGTACTGACCTTTGACCTCATTTCCAATAGGGTTTGTCTGCAGTGGTCCCCTACCACATACTAAAATTTAATCGAAATCGAACCTTTTTTACATCAGTTATGACGCATAAGAGCAGTGGAATGGATCCCGCTTCTATGTCCTGACCTTTGACCTCATTTCGGTCACTTTCAATAGGGTTCCTTCCCAAATGTTCCCCTTCGACATACTAAAAGTTCATCGAAATCGAAGGATTTTTACGCGAGTTATCGTGCGGACGGACGTACGCACACAACGCGTGACGTTATGAGGCAGATGGGAATCGCAACCATCTGCTCGAAAGAGTGTGACGTCATAAAACTTTAATAGGATCCACACACAACACGTGACGTAATGAGACAGATGGCGTGAAAATTCGTTTAGTGCGTTAAATAACGATTTCTAGTGCCAGAAAACGGTAAGTTAACGACTTTCATCAAAATCCTTAGAGCCGTTTTCAAAATAAAATTTACATACATACAAGAATTGCTCCTTTAATAGTATGGGATAAGGGCGATGGAATGGATTCCGATCTTATGTCCTGACCTATGACCCCATTTCGTCCATTTTCAATAGGGTTTGTCCCCAGGTGGTCCCCTACCACATACTAAAATGTCATCGAAATCGAACCATTTTTACGCACGTTATGACGCATAAGGGCAATGGAACGGATCCCGCTCCTATGCCGTGGCCTTTGACCCCATTTCGTCTAGTTTCAATAGGGTTCGTCCCCAGGTGGTCCCCTACTACATACTAAAATTTCATCGATGTCGAACCATTTTTACGCGAGTTATCGTGCCGACAGACGGAAGAACGGACGGACAAACTGGAGCATATACGCTTCTTTAACCTATGGTTGGAAAGCGTAAAAAAAACAAGTTAGTAAAAAACATGCAATGCATTGATTATGATACGCTTTCCAACATGCCAGAAATCATTACTCAAGTTATGAGGATAATGGCTGTGGAATAAATCTCGCTCCTGTGCCCTGACCTTTGATCCCATTTCGGAGATACTCAACAGAACTGGTTCAGTATACCTCCGAAATAACATGATAAAGTTTTGTCGTAATCGAAGCAATTTTACGTAAGTTATGATGCATAAAGGCTATGGAACAGATCCCTCTCCTGTGTCCTAATCTTTGACTCCATTTCGCCCATTTTCAATAGGATTCGTCACCAGGCAAGTCCCTACAACATACTAACATATCATCCAAATCGAAGCATTTTTACGTAAGTTATGACGCATAATGGCAATGGAAGTGATTCCGCTCCTATGTCCTGACCTTTGACCCCATTTCGCCCATTTTCAATAGGGTTTGTCCCCAGATGGTCCCCTACCACATACATAAGTTTTATCGAAATCGAACCTTTTTTTACGTTAGTTATGACGCATAAGTGCAGTGGAATGCATCCCGCTCTTATGTCATGATCTTTAACCCCACTACACCCATTTTTAATAGGTTTCGTCCCCTGGCGGTCCCCTACGACATAGCAAAATTTCATTGAAATCGAACCATATTTACGCAAGTTATGACGCATAAGAGCAATGGAATGGATCCCGCTCCTACGTCGTGACCTTTGACCCAATTTGTCCCATTTTCAATAGGGTTCGTCCCGAGGTTGTCTCCTACCACATACTAAAATTTCATCGAAATCGAACCGTTTTTACGCCAGTTATCGTGCGGTCAGACGGACGGACAGACGGAAAAAGCTGGATCATATACGCTTCTTCAACCTACGGTTGAAAAGCGTAAAAAAGTGAATTCTTTGCTAATGAAGTAGCATTTTATTATCATGCATGATTTCTTATACTTCCTATTGTAGAATTCTGGTAACATTATTGAAAAAGGAGACTCGCCACTGTAAACTGCATTCTGCTCTGAAATACGGTATTACACCAGTAAAGAATTAATTTATTCGAAGACAGTATTCTATTCATCATGACAGTTTTGTATTTAAGACATGAATTCTATTCATCCAGATTCGCTAAATGTGAATGCTGTTGCTTCGTCTGGCGATTCCTGTGATGTGTTGAATTCAAATTCCTCGGAAACTTGAGACTTGACGTCGTGGGTGGTGTAGTGGTTAGCATACTCGGGCGCAAACCGGGAGACGCGTGTTCGGTTCCTGCTCCTGGATGATTAAAATCCAAGTTCTCGGATATTATTTGACATACCACTCTTGTCATAATTTACAGCAACAGACGGAATCACAACTTCCAATTTGTACTGCGTTATGCTGTTGTTCTTTCTAGAACTCTACTATAAAATGTTTTTGATTCGAACGTCTTATCAGAAACAGTTCAAGAAACACACGATATTTCATATTGGGAAGCATGATAAATTTAAGCATTCAAAAATTATCTAAATCCGTGAGTCGAACTCGCTCACGTGGAATTCGGATTTAGCGTCTGGCGGCGATTAGAACATTCGCTTATACTCGTGTGTTAATTGGAAAAGGGCCTGCTGTGTACATACGCAATAACAATTTCCCATAAAATAAAAATACCAACGTTTACCACAATCAATGCGAAGTCTATATGCGTCACTTTGAGGACAAACTCTTTCAGCTGGTTGCATTTGACCTATGGATTCGATATGTAGATGATACCTTTGTTCTCTGGAACGCCATAAATTCGGAAATACCTAAATTAATTGAACTTATCAATTCAATTGGTCCTCATATACAATTCACATATGAGACTGAAAATAATGGCTGCTTACCATTCCTTGACGTCCTTGTGTCACGCTCTGAAGGACCATTTATAACAATAGTTTATCGAAAACCATTTGCTGTTTCCTTACCCCCACATGCAAAATCAAATCACCCATGGAAACAGAAAATCTCTGCCTTCTACACATACGTATATCGTGCAATACATATATGCTAAACTTATGATTCCTTGCAGAAAGAGCTTGATTTTCTTAAACGAATTGCTGTACACAGAGGATATACCCATTCCATTATAGACAAAGCTGTCCAAAAATTTAGGAAACCGAAGTCTATCCTCACTCATGCCAATAGACAACCCAATACGACAGAATTGGGTGGTTATCCCATTTGCTCCACAGATTTGCTTCAGAATTTCAAAAATCCTGAAGAGTTTTAATTTAAAAGTTATTTTCAATCCCATAAACAAGATAATTTTTTACGGATCAAAAGACTACGTCTAAGACATAAATTCATGGGAAGTTTATCAGATACCTTGTGAATGTGGACTTTCATATAATAGGACAGACCCGCAGAACTTTAAATTTCCGTGTGAAGGAACACAAGACCTACGTACGGAACTGTGAACTAAAAAAGTCGTCTATAGCCCAACATTGTCACGAAAATAACCACAAATTTTTGTTTGAAAACGCTACGCTCATTGATAAACCTGATTCGATTATCAAGCTTAATGTATTAGAAGCTTTCCACTTATACCGGAACTCTCCGCAGCTTGTCAACGACATGACGTCGACTGCATTTCTTTCAAGCGCGTGGAAACACCTTTGATTGTGGTAAACGTTGGTATTTTTATTTTATCTCAAAACCACAAGTTTTGTAGTCATAAATTATATATAACAATTTCCCATGTCTATTTCGAATTGTACTTAAACAGTGAAGTAGCGCAGACTGACATCCTTTGGCATAATCGCTGGTTATCATGTCCTTTGTAGTTCTCTGTTCGTGATTATCAGTCATTAAAACACTCATTATGAAAATCCATTTACAAGAAGTTACGCGCAGTCCATGAAACAGCCTCTGTTAATGCAGGGAAATGCGCTATCTCGTTCCGTTAAAGAGTCAATCAAACACGTGGTTTCCAAAGAATGGTAATCGATTCCATAAGCAGATCTCGTATTTCTTCCTAAAGTACAGATTATCAGTGTGATTGGGAAATTACAGGGTCCCGCTTTCTTCGTCATTTCCAGAACTTATTTCATCATAAGGTGAAAAGCAAGACCGTGGCTTCTTAAAAGGCTGCTGAAAAGTATATGTAGATCATAAATTGTTCGGTTTATCTCTATGTGTGTGTGAAACAGAGGGGAAGAGAGAGAGGGGAGCGTAAAGCCGCTGGTCTCTTTGTAGTTGGTTACTTGCCAAAAGTTCTTCCTTCCACGATGTGGTAATGGTAAGTGTAAAACCAAATACCTAAATGGCGATGTAGCCAATCTGTCTGGCGTGATCCTGGAAACGGCGTCATAAATTTCATAACGAGTTTGCCATGGAATATTTCGTTTCCACCGCATAAATAATGTTGATAAAGGCACTTCTTTTTCCCTGTGTACTTAGGGAGCGCATCTTGAATCTACTTAGTATTCTCCCTTTGTTCTACGACCCGCCACCCTTCCAGCCTATTCTGATGTATCAATTTATTTTATTAACCTCTCTTCCCTCACTTCTCCTCCTCCTCCTCCCCATCAGTTCTGTCATTTCTCCTTCTGATGTTCGAAGCAGCGTGGGGGAATCCATTGATCGGGCTATTTCCAGGCGTGTGAGTCTCCGAACGACGTGTAATTAACCTAATGATCTGCCAATGGGTGTTTCCCGTCACACTCCGCAAGTCTCTCCCACTTCTCCCCTTCTACCCTTCTTCCGCTGTTTTTGTGTCTTCCTCATCACTGGGATTGTTCTCCATCCTCTGGTTTTCTGGATGGTTTTCCATTTTGATGATCTGGTTGAAGCGTTAGGCCTGCGCAAGAGCCGAGTTCGTTCGTTAAATCTTTATTCGAAAAAATGGATGTGATTGACGTTCTTGTTCGACAGTAATGTCTTTCTCTGTTAGTGTTATGGAATGCGTAAGTAACGTTACTTTGGCTAAAAGCAAAGTCACGTTTAATGCTACAACTTTTTTTTTTTTTTTAAATTGCAGTACCTTTGCGCAACACGAGCTGGTCTGTTAGTGCTGAAACTTCCGTAACTGGACTGTTGCGCAGCGACAATATTTTTTCTCCACTCGTGTAAATGAGTCAAATCATTTGAGTCTTGCACAGCGTATGACCGAAAACGAGAGGAGCCGTAGCACAGGAAAGGCCTATTTTATTAAAAAGTTTAGCCTTGTGATTTATGGTGGTTGTGTAGCTAATCAAAGGGGAATTCTTTTCATTTGAAGATGAGTGGTAAATTTGTGTTCGTTGGAGTCAGTAAGATTTCTGGGATAAATATCGTGGTTGTGAGCACGGATTATAACTATGTTGATCCGACAAAGATGAAGTCCCGCAGCATTACGTAAATTTTACCGCACTTTTTTTTTCGCATATTTTCTCTCTCTCAATTTAATCATTGGATTTTTGTCCTTCTGCTTTTCCTCGTTTCCAGACATGAGCAAGCCGATTTTTAAAATGAGAAGGGAAATTAAATATGCTCGTTGTATCCCACGACATCATGCGCTGTTGCCAGTTACGTTACTGAAAATTTTGGGGGGGGGCGACTATCGTGAGCAACTCGATGGGCTGTAAGCAGTCACGCATCCATAATTCAAGGCCACTGGTTCCAGGGAAGCGATAGAACTTGTGCCGTAAAGCAAACATAATATCCGTGCCTCACCAGATTCGAACCCTGACTCTTCTTGGACGAATGGTCATAAGCCAGCGCTTTGACCACTGCGCCAACGGGTCGGCCTGAAACTCTTATAGAAAGTCTGAAGTAGAACTGTGAAGTAAAAGGCATTTCAGCTGTTGCTTCATGTGATAGAAATTTTTGCTGTTAACTTTAGCATGTCTACAGGGTGCATAGGAAAGTCCCTTTAGCCTGGAATAACTTGCGAACGGAGAGAGGTACAGTTATGCAAGTGAGATAACGGTATAGTAAAGCGACTACGCCCGATCGAATGCAACCGATAGCAGCGCCCCTAGTGGCGAAATGCGGAAGTTAGCCATTGCAAATCGAAAACGAAAAGAGATTGAGCAAAATTTCCAATTACAAAGTTCTAGAGCATCAATTAATTAGTACAAAGCAACATTTGTTTCACACGGATAAGATAAATTGACGCCTGAATACCCTAAAATGTCCTAAATCGATGTGCGACGATTCGAATCTGCATATTCACATTCCGCAAATGTAGCCGTATGCAAATGCAGATTGTGACGTTGTACCGTACCTACGATATAAAAACCAGTAGCAGGATTTTCCCATGATCAGAAGTTTAGGTCTACGTACGCTGTGTGAAAATGGCGAGCTTGGATTTCAGGGGTTACGTAAAAAATCAGGTGTATGCAACAGAGCCTACAAGTCTGCTTGATCTACTTCGTCGTGTTACAGATGCTTGCAACAGTGTGACAACTTCCATGCTGAGGAATGTGCATGCAGAGTTACTTTTACGAATACAAATGTGTATCGTGGGCAATGGCGAACTCTTCGAACATACTCGACATTAACTTTTTATCACTGTGCGCCAGCTTGGCTTTTTTGTTTTTGTTTTGTCTGACGTCATCAAACTGTATTGACATAAGTACGCATTTATGCAATAAATTGTGTGTATTTGCTCATACCTATGCCCGCTCCCTTCAAACGTTCACACAAAAGGTCGCGCATCGATTTCGGACATTTTAGGGTATTCAGGAGACAATTTATTTTATCCGTGTGAAACAAATGTTGTTTTGTACTAATTAATTGATGCTCTAGAACTTTGTAATTGGAAATTTTGCTCTATCTCGTTTCGTTTTCGATTTGCAGTGGCTAACTTCCGCATTTCGCCACTAGGGGCGCTGCTATCGGTTGCATTTGATCGGGCGTAGTCGCTTTACTATACCGTTATCTCACTTGCATAACTGTACCTCTCTCCGTTCGCAAGTTATACCAGGCTAAAGGGACTTTCCTATGCACTCTGTATAATAACATTAGAGAGAGAGAGAGAGAGAGAGACTTTCACAAATCATCTGGAAATCGGGGATGAGACTTTAAAATTTGGCAGTTGTCCAAGTTTCAGTAGCCGATTTCAACTTGAAATCCCAAGAGGGGGGGTGTGGCTTACAGAAGCAAATGTACTGGTCATATTATTTCTGCGAAAGGCAGCTCGGAACGCTCATCTGACCTTGAACATTTGTGACTGTTTGAACATGCTGCTCCACGCTCGCATCGCGAGAAGCAAAACAACCTCCCTTATTTGGTAATTGTTTTTCCCCCGATGGTCAGAATTTTCTCTAGCGACGGATGTACGTCACTCTCGCGATGTGTGAAGTGCTTCACTACCGGTATCGAGATGGGCAAATTAGTTTACCGGCTATTCATAAAAAGGTTATACATTGTGTATTTATCAAATTGATTTTCATTACATTCCTTCTAAATGACGAAATTCACAGTTGGAGCGAGTATGATGTTATAGAAACATAAGAAACAGACTGAGAAGAGGAAGAAAAAATTAATTTTAGTCCACCTAATGGAAAGAAAATTAACATAGTTTATAAAGAGATATTATGAACAAATAAGTTTTGTTACGTATTCATGTATTCCAACGATATTTACACTACTGGCTGCTAACAAGACTTAGCGCACACAGAGTACTCAAACAGAGAATATGTCTCTTTGAATAAGACAGCCGTCAACTGCACTGAAAATCAGAATGTACAACTTACATATTAAACGTCATAATTATGGTGAAGGTGCTTCTCAGTTGTAGTTTAGCGGGATTTTCTACTCAGGAAACAGATGATTACGAGCACTGGTTGTCATTTGACATCATTGATTTAATATCGAAAAAAGCAAGCGCATGCGTGTTTTGTTTTCAAAATCATGTGTATGCTGGATAGAACTTTGAGGGAATGGTGGTTGTGTGTGAGTGATATAAGCGCAGGCATCCTGCGCCTAATGTTATTACCAGCTTCAATCGGATCCCCTTTATACTGTGTTTTATACTAAAGACCTTCCCAGAGACCCATGTCCGTAACTAAAGGATAGGCCACTGCTTCCAGACCTAAGTACTAGTGAGAGTTGTTGTTGTTTAAGCTTCAAAAAACAAGTACTTGTTTATATTACGTTCTTTTCATATCTCCCAGTCTTGAAGATAAAAAAAAAGCAAAAAAAAAAAAAAAAACTGCCCCTTCCCCCTCTCCTTCTCCCATTTTACATTGGATTTATAGCGATGTGAAACTTGATCCAGACCAGTCGCGTTATTTTGGGATTTCTTCGGTAGCATTTCTCCCGCCCATCCTATCCTGTCTTACAGGAAAGTATCAGTTTGTTTAACAGAATGTTTTAGCAGCAATTTTACTTCCGCTCAGCAATCCACCGCTCCCCGTCTTTAATGCCGTTTGTTCGAGATGGGGCTGTAAAAGGGTGCGGACCTTCAGCTCAGAACACAGCCCTCGCTGTTTGCGCCTCCCCAAAGGGATTTAGAGTTATTCGAAGTACTTTCCTTGTTCTGAAATTGCAGGGCTTTAAACTGTGGGCTCGGGCTTTTAGAATATCCAGACTAGCAGCAAAAATGTACATCTGCTGAAAATTTAAAAGCAACAGATTCATTAAAAGGGAGCTTTCTTTCATATACAGTATATCTAAAACAATGTAATTTCCCTTGTCTGAACGTTTAAACGTTAGTCCCACTTGATGGCGCAGTGGAAAGAGTGCGCTTTCTTGTTGTTGTTTTTTTCGAATCCCTGCCTCAACCAATTGATTTTTTTGTATTGTTGTAATGTTCATGAAGCGTACTTTCACATGTGGAATTGCAGAAATTTTATTTTTTCCCGTCATTGTTGATGGGCTTTCACCTAGTATTAATGACTAGATGAAAAGCCTGTCAATAATGATGGAGAAAAATAAAATTTATGATATAGAAATTATTGACATTTATTTATTGAGTTTTTGAGTTCTACGTCAATAGATGACGACGTTCGTTCACAGCTTTCTGAAAATTTCCCGAGCAGTCTGTTATGGAATTTGATACGACGGGCTGTCTGTTTGTTATGTGTTTTGTAAAACCTTTAGTCCATATTTTGTCAACACCTTCTTGTACATAACATTTTTCATATACACTGACTGTGAACCCTGTATCCATTTCCCCTGTTCTTTTCGAACTATTTTTATCTTGACGTCGTCAGATCGTCGTACTCTTGACGTTGAGATGGCTAAACACCGGTTTAGGTAGTGAACCAAAATTCCTGATGTAAAATTTCTCGTAGCCGACCCCGGTGGCGCAGTGGTCTAACCGATGGCCTGTGATCATTCGTCTAAAAGGGGTCCGGGTTCGAATTCCGGTGAGGCATGGATATTGTGTATGTCTTACAGCACTGGCTCTCTCCCTTCCCTGGAACCAGCGACCCTAAATTAAGGACTGTCGACTGCTTTTAGCCCACTGAGTTGCTCACGGTGGTCGTTAAATTTAAATCCCCCCCCCCCCCCAAGTTTTCGTATCTCTCGAGTTGACCGTGCGACGTAACGCATCACTGACCTCTGACGTCATGTGAGAATGATTTGGATTAGATGATGTAACACCAGCCGCTATGTTCTTTGTTTCTATGACAACAAAACAAAGTGGTATACGCGTGGACTGTGCGCGTGTAGGTAATGACGTCACATACACGAAAAGCTAAGCGTGACGTCACAAACATTTGTTTCTCGTTTGTTCCTATGACGACTTAAAAAGTGACACGGAGGAGGGCTCTAGCAGATTATATATTAGGATGACCTTCGACCACCGGAACTTCCTGACAACGGTCAACGGGCATCCCAGTCAGTCCTGAAGGCTCGACGGTCACCTCGTGAGCAAATTTAAGGTATTACGTATACTTCATGCAGTTAAGAGAACTGCATTACCTACTGTTCTTACTATCTATTTCGGCGGAAAATTGGGAACAAAAAATTCTGCTGAAGGAACGCTGCTTTGGGCTGATGATATAATATATATGATATAACATCCTGATATTTTTAATATATATGATATAACATCATGATATCAATTATATATATGATATAACATCATGATATCAATTATATATATATATATGATATAACATCATGATATGAATTATATATATGATATAACATCATGATATCAATTATATATATATGATATAACATCATGATATTTTTAATGGTGATAAAACGAACTTTTTTCCTTCTGTGTCCAACAAAACATTGTCGCTAAAGGCTGATGCCCGTTGAAAGTATCTGCGAATTTGTGCTGTGTAAATAAACTAGCTACAACAGGGGTTTTCAACACGTGTCCCGCTGTCCGTTAGTGTGGCCCGATGGATACTTTTTCTGTATCAGAAATTCTAAAATTGATAAAAAATGTTAAAAAAAATTATAAAAGAGTCATTCATTTCATTTTGTAATAGTTTTTCGTTTCGCATTATTTTCGATTTGCACTTTTCATTAACAAATCGCATATCTCTCTATGATTTCGCCTGTATGCTCCAGGTTTAAGAGTAATTATTGTATATATACCTCAGAGCTGAAAAAATATGCTCCAGATCTAAGAGTCAGCTCCAAAATGTATGAGCCATGTGGAAACTACCGTATTTCCCGGCGTCAAGGACGCACCCCAATTTTAAAATGCAAAATTTTGAGAAAAAAGAATAAACATACAATAAATAATAAGGTCTCAGCACTTTCATAAAGATTAAAAGCAATACAAATTTTATCTCTACATGTAAGGAAAAACATTTCAGTCATCCATATCCTGAAATCCAGAAGATTCACTGGTGTTATCCATATTACTGGCATCATTGTCACAATCAGGGTCGTCAATACTGTCCGAAATTCCACTATCTTCAAGCAGAATGTTATTTTCTGTGCCATCTAACGCATTACCGATGCCACATTTTAAAATATATTTTACTACTATTTCAGTCTGCGCAGCATTCCATGATTTTAGGACGCACTCGCACTCCTGAGCAATTGCTGGCCTAACCTGTTACGGTTAGGTCGTGGTCTGTGGCCCGTATCCACTGATTCCACTGTTCTTTCATAAATGCCTTAAGATGGTTCCACCTGAAATCTCTGCCATATGTTTCCAATGGTAAAACTTCTTTACATATTTTCTTCGCAATTAATGTATTTCCAAGGATGAAAATTTGCACATCGATAAAACTAACTTTAAATTATAGCATGAAATACTTAATATTTGCTAAAACATAACCATAATTATATTAAAAATCTATCATTTTTCTTTGAGTAATGTTCAGACCTGTTAATAGATAGCACGACCTGTACATTGATGACGTCAGTAGACAAATGTTTTATCGATGTGCAAATTTTCATCCTTGGGAATACATTAATTGCGAAGAAAATATGTAAAGAAGTTTTACCATTGGAAACATAAGGCAGAGATTTTAGGTGGGACCACCTTGTCTTGTTGATGGATATGTCCAGTGGTTGTAATTGGCATGCTAGACCACCAGGGATCACTGCGATTTTCGTCTTCAGTCTCTGTACCTTTTCTTTAGCAGTGTGAACATCATGTGTGGCCGGCCCGGTGCTCTAAGCGATGGCCTCTGATCATTCGTCCGAAGTGGGTCCGTGCTCGAATCCCGGTGACTCTCTCCTTTCCCTGGAACCAGTGGCCCTAAATTAGGGACGGGCGACAGCTTATATAGCCTATTGAGCTGCTTACGGTGGTCGTTAAAACTAAAAAAAAAAAAGCAAAAAAAAAAAAAAAAAAACCGTCGTGCGTGTGTCTTGTAGTACAGACCACGTGGTTTATCATAAGTGCATCCCAGCAAAAGCGACGTGAGGTAAAATAACAGTCTTCCCATGGCGTTTCATGACGAAGGCAGTCTTGTTATTAATAAGTTTTACCGGTAAACATTTTAACAATAGATAACCTTCCTCTGGGGTTTGCATAGGCTTACGAAAAACGTAACCTTCGGTCACTAGGATGCACGGTAAATTTTCGAGACTTATTTCAGGAAAAAAAATAGCGTCCGCGACGCCGAAAAATACTGCAATTCAAGTTTCAAAGAATAACAGAAAAATATGATGTCTGGTAATGATACTGGAAAGTACTATAGTGTATTTGCTGCCATTTTTTTTACCCGAACCTCTTCTTGCTACATAAAATTTAAATTTGGTTCATAGTTTTCTCCCCCATTTTTTTTTTTTTTTTTTTGATTAGAAGTTTTAACGACCACCGTGAGCAACTCAATAGGCGCCGCCCCGGTGGCGCAGTGGTCTAAGGCGCTGGCCTCTGATCATTCGTCCGTAAGGGGTCCGGGTTCGAATCCCGGTCAGGCATGGATGTTGTGTTTGTCTTACGGCACTGCCTCTCTCCCTTCCCTGGAACCAGTGACTAAATTAGGGACGGGCGACTGCTTATAGCCCATTGAGTTGCTCACGGTGGTCGTTAAACCTCCAATTAAAAAAAAAAACAAAAAAACTCAATAGGCTATTATAAGCAGTCACCCGTCCCTAATTTAGGGTCACTGGTTCCAGGGAAGGGAGAGAGCCAGTGCCGTAAGAAAAACACAACATCCATGCCTCACCGGGATTCGAACCCGGACCCTGTTCGGACGAATGATCAGAGGCCATCGCTCCCCAGTTTTTCTAGTAGCTGCTGCTCACAGAAATTCAAAATTCAGAATTTGGGGATTAAAATACAATTTGCTGTAATTAAGTTTTTCACATATCTCAAAGTATCATATTTTTCCTTGGTATAATCCGCAGACCGTGATTTTTTTTTTTTTTCCCCATTCGTATAATCCACGGCGGCTTGTGATTATCATAGGCCGCGAAATTCAGAAACAAATTAAAAAAATTTTTTTAGACATAATCCGTGGTGGCGTATAAATAATTCGCAGATCTTGCAGTTGCGGATCCATCGTGAGACGATTAGGGGTTGCCATCTCGCATTGTTTAAAAATTAAATGCCTTGGAATTTTTTCTTGCAATAAAAAAAAATGATTGAAATGTTTGGATTGATTGCATCACTTTGTTCTAGTTCCCTGTGGTGTCTGCTCGCAATGACGTCACTTTCTTCCATGACACGTGATGTCATGTCCTTGGTCTCATGTGACGCTTTAGTGCAAAATGTCTGAGTGCCATTTTTCCAACGACCTTCGTTTGTGCGCAGTTGGAGTCACAACAGCGTGTAGAAGCCTTCTCAGAAGTTCAAGATGGCCGTTCTTTCTATCACGCGCTTTCTCCACTGGAGGAGATTGATATCTGGTCTGTGCGTGGGAATACTCATAGATGACTATGGAATAGGCCAATGAGGAATCTTTAGTTCCATGAAAAAATTGTGTTCTATTATTATCATTGTGCTAAGTTCCAGAGTACTTCGTATAAATTTTATATAGGGAAAATTTGCCACTTTGTAAGAGCGGAATCCGTACGACTTCATAAGAATTCTAAATGCATAATGCATTTGACCCCAATTTGCAAAATATAAGATAAAACACTATGATTCTAGCAAGAATTTAAGCTCCTTGAATTTTTCGATGTACTCCCGGAAAAGTCCTGAAATTTGTAAATGTACACTGAGAAAAACGTTTTGTTAATTCAACAAAAAACTTTGGCGATGTACAGTCAACAAAAAAGTTTTGTTGAATTTGCAAAATTATTTTTTTGAAAATTATTGTTGATTTAAGAAAATTTATTGTTATCACGACAAAACGTTTTGTTCATTTAAAAAAATGATTTGTCAATTTTGGGGAATTTGTTTGATTCAACAAAACATTTTGTCATGATAACAATATGTTTTGTTGGTTTAAACAAATTCTCAAAAATCGACCTAATCATTTTGTTAAGTGAACAAAACGTTTTGTCGTGATAACAATAAATTTTCTTAAATCAACAATAATTTTCAACAAAAAATTTTGTTGACTGTATATCGACAAAATTTTTTGTTTATTTGACAAAACGTTTTTCTCAGTGTGTATGAATCCTAAAAGTGGTGTCGTCATTATACGAATATGTATGCTTAAATCGGGTTCTATTGGGTTGATGCATAAGTTCATGCCATTTTTTTTTCACTGCACTACAGGAATTTATTACGTCAGAAGAGAAAACGGAATCTATCAACTATGTATTCCCCTCTATTGTTTACATCGTGTCCCAACGTCTGGATAGTAATGCCATTCTTGTAAAAACGTGTAGGTTTTGCCGCAAAGAAATCATCAAGGAAATTCTGGAGATCAACATCATTGTTGAACGTTCTGCCATGGAGTGCATTCGATAGAGATCGGAACAGGTGATAGTCTGAATGGGCGACATGTGGGGAATAGGCCGAATGTGGAAGGATCTCCCATTTCATGTCTTGAATGTCCATTTTGGTCATGTTTGCACTGTGAGAACGTGCGTTTTCATGTTGGAGAAGGACACCATGGCGCCGGTGTGGCCGTTTCTGCTGAATCGCTCCCTCCACACGGCGGATTTGCTCACAATAGAGTGCAGCGTTGATGGTCCAATTCCTCGGCAGCATTTACCAGTGAATAATGCCTTCCATGTCTCACCAGACACACAACATGATCTTCGCAGGATGAAGGTCATGTTTTGGACGTGGTGTGGGCGTCTTATTTGGGCTTAACCATTCCCTCCGATGCATTAAATTCACGTACAGGCACCACTTTTCATCTGCAGTAACAAAACATGACAGAAAGGATTTGTGTTGCTGAGATCATTCTCGATAACGGGCGAGCAAGGAACCACATGTGGCAACACGCAGAGTCTTGTCCTCGGTGAGAGAGAGAGAGTGTGAGGTACCTAAGACCCCAATTTCTGGACCTTTCCCATACGTTCCATGTGTCGCCCCATTGTGGCCTGATCACAGTCCATCTCAGTGGCCAATTCGCGTGTGGTTCGATGCGGATCTAAGTGGATGAAATGGTTCAAACGATCCTCATCAAAGTGAGCTGGACGACCTGAGCGTGGGGAGTCGTTGAAGTCAAAATTGCTACCTCGGAACCGCTCAAACCATTTGCGGGCTGTCCTCGGAGCAATAGCAACCTCCCCCATGCACAGCACAAATTCGTTGAGTACCCTCGACGGCTGTGGGTCCCTTGTTAAACTCGTAGAGGAGCAGATGTCGGTAAATGTTCATTCCTCTCTACTTGACACTCCATTCTTCCGGACCTGAAAACTAAAAAACCATTAGCCACAACGCAATATTATTTAGATACGGATATTACTGGCTACATTTTGATATACAACTGGCCATCTGCACCGTCACTACTGACCAGGGAAACACTCGTGAAATAAAACGGTTTGAACGTATGCATCAACCCAATATTTGAGCACATTCAAACGCCGTGTAGTTACGCTCCGGTCAAGTTAAAGGTAATAAGAGGGTTTTGTATGAAACCGGATATCTTCTTTAATTACTACATTTGTGTCCGATCATCTGGGTGTGTGCCTATGGGGAATTGTTACTTGAAAGATGTAATTTCTGGAGTTTTAAAAAATTACTAGTACGATAAAAAAAAAAATTAGTTATTTTTTCGCTGTTTCAGTAAAAATAAAAAAGTAATGATTGAGTTTACTTTAAAAAGAAAAGAAGGAAAAGAAAAAAAAAAGGGACTCTTCAAGACATTCTGCGCCTTTAAAAGCCTATAACATTTTTTGAAAGAATGAAAACAACTTCGAAATTTATCCTAATAAAAGTGTATGAGCTCGGAGATTAGTTTTTCTGAGCAAGTTGGAGAACAAATGGCAACAATTTCTTTCCTCGCGCCGAGGTTTTGAAGACGAAAAAAGGCAGGGAAAAAATCAATGGCATCGAACGGTGTAGTGTGTTGTGTTGTCTTCCTATATAAGCCTTCAACGGAACAAATGGAAATTTATGCTTTGCCGCCGGCAGATTGTGGTTGGCGGCAGTAGGAATGGACGCCCCACTATACTGCCATGATGTACTGCTCTCGGAGAAAGAAATAAAGAAAAAAGAAGATGAAAATAGAAATAAATAAAAAAAAAACTACGAGGATGCGGCATTATCTTTGAGCTGCTTTTTCCGCTCTTATTTATTTATTCTTGAGTCCAAGAAAACTTAAAAGAGGAGGACAAATAAGAGCCTTAGGAATATTTATTTCCATAAGTTTGCCGGATGGCAAATATACAGGATGCTGTGCCTGGGGGATTTATAAATTACTATGTCGTGTTTTTTTTGCCCTGAAGACTACTAAATTTTTTCAGCCTTTAGCACATAACCTGATTCGTCATTGACCAACCAATGGCATCCCTTCAGTTGTTTCTTAAGCATCAAAGCCCATTAAAAAGATATTCCGAAACTGTATTATGTCCATCGATCTAATTCTCGTACAGGTGCGCTTTATGTAAAAAAATGTAATAACTGGCCATTGTATTGCGCTGGCGTCCATTTTCTATTCAGTCGATTGCTCTTTTAATGACAGGTTCACGCCTCCATCGCGTGCTACTTGTATTTGAAACAGTCAGGCAGGTTCGGCACCTAGGTTTGATCGCAGCTTAGGACGAATGTGTGTGCAAAGTAAAAAAATATTTATGCGGCTTTGAACTTATCATCATGCTGGTTGCGCCAGACGCGCGGCTATCTCGGAAAACACCACTAGATATCAGGACGGGTCTTAATTTAGAACTTCCGGTGGGAAGAGCATCCTAACCCAGCCTGGCTCCGAACTGTTGCACGCCTGCCTCTGATTTTCAGTTTCTGTGCCGGCCCGTTTCAGACTTTCATATTTGCCTCGGATTTTCAGTTTCTAGGCCGGCCCGTTTCAGACTTTCATATTTGCCTCGGATTTTCAGTTTCTAGGCCGGCCCGTTTCAGACTTTCATCTTTGCCTCGGATTTTCAGGTTTTGGGCCGGCCCGTTTCAGACTTTCATCTTTGCCTCGGATTTTCAGTTTTTAGGCCGGCTCGTTTCAGACTTTCATCTTTGCCTCTGATTTTCAGTTTCTAGGCCGGCCCGTTTCAGACTTTCATCTTTGCCTCGGATTTTCAGTTTCTAGGCCGGCCCGTTTCAGACTTTCATCTTTGCCTCGGATTTTCAGTTTCTAGGCCGGCCCGTTTCAGACTTTCATCTTTGCCTCGGATTTTCAGTTTTGGGGCCGGCTCGTTTCAGGCTTTTCATCCCGGCTTGTTGGTTTCAGATGTAATTTATCGAAGCATCCGGTGGTGGATCCATTTTCGTGTCCGTCGTCTCACTAAAGGATTTTCCGTGACTTTCGTCTCACTAAGGGATCTTCCGTGCCTTTCATCTCACTAAGGGATCTTCTGCGTCTTTCTTCTCACTAAGGAATCTTCCGTGTCTTTCGTCTCACTAAGGGATCTTCCATGTCTTTCGTCTCACTAAGCACTGAGGAATCTTTCGTCTCACTAAGGGATCTTCCGTTCCTTTCATCACACTAAGGGATTTTCCGTGTCTTTCGTCTCACTAAGGGATCTTTCGTCTCGCTAAGCACTAAGGAATCTTCCGTTTCTTTTGTCTCACTAAAGTATCTTTCGTGTCTTTCATCTCGCTAAGGGATCTTTCGTGTCTTTCGTCTCACTAAGGGATCTTCTGTGTCTTTCTTCTCACTAAGGGATCTTCCGTTGCTTTCATCTCACTAAGGGATTTTCCGTGTCTTTCGTCTCATTAAGATGTCTTCCGTCTCACCAAGGGGTATTTTGTGTCTTTCGTCTCATTAAGGAACATTCTTGTCTTTCGTCTCATTAAGGAACATTCTTGTCTTTCGTCTACTTAATAGATCTTCGCCATCTATTATTTCACGAGTGCGTTTCCATTTTGTGAGCCGAAACGTTTTGCTTTAATTCAGGAGCAAAATGCTATGCCTTCCATCACCAGCCCGAGCCCAGAATTTTTCACCTAACTAAAATAATCCCGTGCGGACCTTCAGACAGCACCACCTTCTGGTGACTTTTTTCATTTTACAAAATAACTCTCCGTAACCGTGCCAGAAAGATCGGAGGTGTGCGTATGCGAGCGGTTTCAAAAGGATCCCAAGTCTGGTGGTAAGGTAGAATGGCGCTCTCTCTTTACTGTTCTGTTTTGTTGTTGCTGTTGTTGTTCTGGTTTTAACAACTAACACGAGGAATTCTAAGGGCTTTAAAGCAGTTGCCCTTTCCTGATTTAGGGCTACTGATTCTGTTGGGAGAGAGAGAGAACCGGCGCCGTAAGACAAACATAGCATGCCGGATTGTCAGAGACCCGAGTCTCAGATAAATCATCCGAGTTAGTCTCAGATAAAGTATGGGTAGAGTGTTTGGCTTATGGCGCTCGTCCTGTTCCTTCCCTCAAACCAGTGTTCCTAAATTAGAACAGATGACTGCATATAAACCCTTAGAGTTGCTGAAACAAAGCTAAGCCTCTTGATCTCAAAGACTACACAGTCTTATGACGATTATACGTAATAAGAGAATAATACAACGTGGTTTGTCACAAATATTTATTTTTTCAAGTCGGCCATGGTTTCGCCGGGTATTGACCTAGCTTCATCAGGACGAATGGCACGTAAATATTCAAATTGTATATGATATCATAAATGGTGTTTACATTCACGGGTTTTGGTTAATTGCTTCCACGCGCTTGATAGAAATGGGGTGGATGCCATGCCATTAACAAGTTGCGAAGACTTCTGATATATATGGAAAGCTTCCAAAATATTAAGTTTGGTGGTTGAATCTGGCATATCAATTAATTTTTGCTTCTTCAAAGAGAAATTTATGGGCCTTTTCGTAACAGTTTTTAGCTATCGATGACTTCCTTATGTCACAATTCCAAATGTAGGTCTTGTGCTCTTTCAACCGAAAATGCAATGCTCTATCGGTCTGTCCTATATACGAAGCGCCACATTCACATGGAATTTGATAAATTCCCTACGAGTTTTTGTCTTCGGCATAGTCCTTTGATCCTAAAAAGTTCAGTTTATTTATGGGCTTAAAAATCACTTTAAAATTAAAGGTTTTGAGAATTTTTTAAATTTTGAAGGCAATGTCACGGGAAAATGGAATAATGGCAAAATTCTCTCGCAATGGGCGCATCACAGGAGTAAACTTGGAGATAGGCTTCGGTTTCCGGAATTTTGTTAGAGCCTTGTCTATAATGGAAGGGTTGTATCCTCGCTCTACTGCGACACGTTTAAGGAAATAGTTATTTTTCCAAACTGTCTTTATCTGAACATATATGTATCGCGCGATATACGCAACTGTAAAAGGCGGTGAGTTTTTGTTGCCAAGGGTGATTCGATTTGGCATGTAGATGTGAGAAAACAGCGAAAGGCTTCCGATAAATTGCGGTTGAGAGAGATCCATTTGAGCGAGTAACCAGGACGTCAAGGAATGGTAGGCATCCGTTATTTTCAGTTTTGTAGCTGAACTGAATTTGAGGATCAATGGAATGTATAAGTTTGACTAATTCCGGAATTTCAGAATTTTTTCCTTTCCATAAAACGAAAGTATCGTCTACATATCGTATCCATACGTTATGTAGACGATATACACCGAGTGGCCACTTTATTATGACCACCTGACAGTTTTAAGCAAATGAGCTATGGCTGCACGCTGTTGCTGCCAGAGGAAGAGGCTAGTATAAAAAGATAAAGCTTAGTGCTTGCGACAGTAGTAGAAGATATTTTTGAGTGACGAGATGGGTAAAAAATGCGATTTGACGGACTTTCAGCGTGGGATGATTGTAAGAGCTCGGAGCCATAGAGCGAGTATCAGCAAAACCGCCGCATTCGTGAAATGTTCCAGAGCAGCTGTTGTTAAAGTGTTTAAAGACTGGACTGTCAGCCAAAAAACTGGGTATCTACGTGCAACGTGTGGTCGTCATCGACTAGTGACTGCTCGGGCGGAACGGAGAGTGTTCAGACTGGTAACAGACAACATAAGGGCAACAGTGCAGCAAATCACAGACCATCTTAGTCAAGGATCCACTCAAATGATCTCTGCACGCACTGTTAGCCGTACACTGCATCGTATGGGACATGGCAGCCGAAGGCCTGTTCGAACACCTTTGCTGTCTGCAGTTAACAGGAGTAAACGTCTCCAGTTCCCACAAGGATTTGACAGTCGATAATTGGAAACAAACTATGTGGTCCGATGAATCACGTTTTCAGTTTCACCATGCCGATGGCCGAGTGAGAATTTGGCGAAAACAGCACGAAAGCATGTACCCCAAATGCATTGCTACAACCCTTCAAGCTGGTGGAGGCAACGTTGTGGTTTGGGGAATGCTTTCCTGGCATGCTTTGGGCCCTTTAATTCGTGTTGATCAATTCGTGTTGTCTGACTGGCACATCATATCTAAACATCGTTGCGAACCAAGAGCATCCTGTCATGTGGATGGTTTATCCCAATGGCGGTGGTTACTTTATCCCAATGGCGGTGGTTATAGTGCTCGTATTGTACAGGATTGGTTTCAGGAACATGCCGGTGAGTTTACTTTGCTTAGGTGGCCTCCACAATCTCCAGATCTCAACCCCATTGAGAATATGTGAGATGAAGTTGAACGTGCCATCAGACAGCTGGATCCACAACCCTGCAATCTCACACTCCTCGAAAGTGATATTCACCAAGCATGATCTCATATTCCACAAACCACCTATCAACATCTCGTGGAGTCCATGCCACGAAGAAAAATTGACGCAGTATTAAAGGCAAAAGGTGGCCCAACGAAGTACTGAGGGGGTGGTAATTATAAAGTAGCCACACAGTGTATAACATGCCTTCCGTAGTGTAGTATTTTAATGGCAACACATACTCGGACAAAATTCGGAAAGCTCAGTTCCTGCCGGAACGATATACAATAATTTGTTGGTTCTCTGGCGTATTCTCTACTCGTATGACGTAATAGTAATGGTTATAATAATGCTGATTGTCAGTACGATGTTATTTATTGAGTATTTATTTTCACGTTGCCTCACTGGCTGTACTTCCTTACCTTGTTTTTGTTGTTCTTCTTGTTGTTCCTCTCGTGTGTGCTCTGGAAATGCTGGTCTGTTAGAAAACCACATAAAAAGAAACGAAAGTAGAGAAAAACGGAAAATTCTTAACACAGTTTGCGGCCTTTATGACCGAATCACCAGAGCGCGGGCATTGGCTACCCTTGGTGTATTGGCCTTTTATTGTACTTCCTCTCGTATATCCTTTGCAGATGCTGGTGCAGCTGGTCTGTTAGAAAACCACATAAAAAGAAACAGAAGTAAGGAAAAATGAGAACTTCTTTGAACGCGCAGTTTGCGGCCCTTGTGACCAAATCGCTAGAGCGCGGGCTTTGACTACACTTGGTACATTGGCCTTTCTTTTTTGTTTTTATTGTTTTTGTATTTCCTCTCGTATATGCTTTGCAGATTCTGCTCTGTTAGAAAATCACAGAAACAGAAGTAGGGAAAAATGACAACTTCTTTGAACGCGTTGTTTGCGGCCCTTGTGACTGAATCACCAGAGCGTAGGTTTTGGCTATACATTAGAAATATTGCCCTTACTTTTTTTGTATTTCCTCTAATGTATGCTTTGCAGATGCTGGTCTGTTAGAAAAACTACATAAAAAGTAACAGAAGTAGAGAAAAACGAGAGCTGCAGTAAACGCGCAGTTTGCAGCCCATTTGACCGAATCACCAGAGCCCGGGCTTTGGCTGATACACTCATTGTATTGCTTTTATGGTTTTTTCCTTTCCTGTCCTATATGATCTACAAGTACTGGTCTGTTAGAAAACCACATAAAAAACAAAAGAAGCAGAGAAAAACGAGAACTTCGTTGAACATTTTGCGGCTCATCAGAGCATGGGCTTTGGCTAATCGTCTAGAGTTAAGCTAGATTGGTGTTGCGGTAGTAAGATTTGTCCCACCACGCTTGGTTGGTCTTTTCCTGAAATCATTGGCTCGAAATTCGAGATGGGTGACTCCTTACTGAAGATTGTGTTCGCGGGGGTCCATTAATCTTGGGGTTTGGGAGAGCGTGATATTTGGAACCTAAGGTAACAGCATTTAGGTATTTACATATCATGAATGCGAATTTGATTCATGGCCACTTCTTGTGTAGAGAATTTCAGTGGCGTTTGGAGAAATATGGTAATTCTTAAAGTAGTGGATATTTGTTGACGCACGAGAAAAGGTGAAAGATTAGTCTCGAACTGACGTCGTGACATTAGCTTGGCCTTTCAAAAGATGCATGTATAGCATAGCAGATCACGCGTAATTTAGCTTTTCTTATCACGAAACACCAAAAGTTGTTAGTGTGAGTGCATTCCATTAATTTGATCACCTTTCAAGTAATGGAAGGCTTTCACTACCCTTTCAGAGTTTGCTATATTGGCTCATTTTTCTCGCCTTGAAAGTGTTAGGTCACTCGTTGATGATTATGTGTGGTCGTCTACATTTCTACACAAGCTTTTCTGATAGAATTTCTTCCTAAGTAATCACGACTATTATGTTTCGTCGAAATTAGGTATTGTGCAGCTGTAGATTCGTTGCGTGACATGTACACTTGTAATACAGTGTGCCGGTACTTTTTGAGTCCCCTCTCCTGAAATCAAAAGAACAAAAAAATGTGTTCTATTCAAATTCGAACAATATGTAAACATATTAAATCACGGGACGTTTGGTAATATGCTTCACCAGGTTATTATCTAAATCTGGAAATCAGGAACGTATTTAATTGTTGGGTTATCTACACTCATGTGCAGGAGTTGTTAAGTTACAAACACAAATACCAGCATTGTGAGAAAACAGTTACAGATACAGGGTGTCCCACTCGCTACCGAACCCGGCATTTCTTTAATAATATTAGCACCATCAAAGATATTGCAACGAAATTTGAAGTGGACTTACCTCATTTCGTGCGAAATGGGGATGACAACAAAACATGTGCTGGAAGTGGCCACAATTTGCGTCCAGACAGCATTGAACCCGGCGCACCATATTGTGGAAAGTCCTTCCCAGTACGTCCGCCGTCACTGCCTGAATTTCTTCGGTGATGTTTGCTTTCAAGGCACCTATGGTTCGCGGTTTCTTTTGGTAAGCTCTCCCTTTTAGATATCCCCATAAAAGCACTCAGGAGGCATCAGATCGGGCGAGCACGGTGGCCATAGACCCTTCAAAATGACGCGGTCGCCGAAAAAGGACTTTCACCGCACATTAATAAAGTTAACAAGAAACAAGCAGCATCAAGAAAAGCAAATGTTTAGGTTAAACAACAGGAATACACTAAAGCAAGTGTTTAGAGTATAAAAATAAGAAGACACCAAAGCAAATATTTAGATTATAAAACAATAACAATTTATTGTCAAAAATAAAATTAAATTTCACCAAACATTTCAATAATGTATAGCACCAAACATCTTAATAAAATTGCCCCAAACATCACAATAACACTGCTTGGCCCTTAAAAGGAAGGTACTTATTACAGCCTCCAACAATGGCGAGAAACTAAAAAGAGAGAGAGAGAGAGAGAGCTTTGAGCCACTATTCTACCCAGCGTCATGATGTTAATGTCAGAGGGACTCGGCATGATGGGAAATAGGTTGTACCAAAAAGTGGTGCTACACCAGCTGCTTTACTTTCCAAGAAAAGATAAACCATTGAGTGTTGCAAACAAAACCCAACAACATGGTGCAAACTTGCACCATAATGTGATGCAACCTTTTACTATAACGTGGTGAAAAGTTGAACCAAGATGTTGGGTTTTGTTCGCGCCACACAATGGTGTATCTTTTCTCTGAAAGTGGTGGAGCACGACTTTTTGGTGCAACCTACCACGAAATTTTTAACAATGTATCGAACATGTTAGAAAGCCAGATCCGGGAGCAAAGAAAAGAAGACCAGAACCAGCTCTTATTTCCAGTGACTTCCGTGGAACACTCCCGGAGGACACTTTCAATTTTTTCAAGATAGTTTTGTAAATATTTTCTTAATGATAGGTTCGTCATGAAAAAGAAATAAAATTTTGGCGTATTTGGATTTCTGTTTTGACTAAAAGTGAAGACTATTACAAATTCTGAATTCAGGTATCGCAATAAAATTAATAATTAGAATCAAATCAAGTCTTCGACAGTCTCTATGAGAGAGAGAATGTCGAAGACTTGGCCTTGTCTGTTGCTTTCCAGCAGCAGAAGTCATTTTCTTCTTACATTATTGAAAAGTATCTGGTTGTTGGTAAGAAAGTTTTTGCTGCCTTCATAGATTTAGAGAAACCTTATGACCGAGTAAATAGGACACTTTTGTGGAAGGTATTGAATGAATATGGTGTTACTGGGAATCTATTTAATAGTGTGCTGGTAGTAGAGCTTGTCTACGAGTGAATGGTGTTTTATCAAAATGGTTTTATATTGGTGCAGGAGTCGGACAAGGTTGTGTAATGTCATCATGGCTGTTTAATATATTTATGGATGCGTGCATGCGTGATGCCAAAATAGATAATACTGGTTTATGTCTTGGTGATATCCGTGTGTACAGATTGCTGTATGCTGATGACACTGTCCTGTTGGAAGAGAGCAAAAGTGAGTTGCAAAGCATGTTATCCCAGATGTACGAAGTTTGTATGAAATTCAAAATAAGTATAAATAAGGGGAAAACCAATGGTATGGTTTTTGATCGAGGAACTTGTAGTACTGAATATAATATAAGTCTAAATGGCACAGTGATTGACCAGGTGAATGAGCTTATGTATTTAGGAAACATGTTTGCCAGACAGAACAAATTAGTAGGCCAGTGGATTCTTCATTGAAAGTCATAGTGTCCTTGGGAGATTTTCACAAGAATGATGGGTTCTCAAGAGAGTCCCGTATGGCTGTGTATGAAAGTGTAATTGTTCCTATTCTTATGTATGGCAGTGAGACCTGGGTACTACAGAAGAAACATAGAGGTCGTTTGTGTGCTGGAGAAATGCGTTACTTACGTGGGTTTGTGGTAAGAGACGTTCTGATTGTGTGAAAAATGAAGATGTGTTGCAGTTGTTAAACAAAATGTTGTTAGCAAGGTGGAGACTAATATGCTTCGGTGGTTTGGCCATGCTGAAAGTATGAGTGATGAGATGCTTACTAAGACATTTTTTTAGCCCAAGTGGCTGGAAGGAAAGACAGATGAAGGCCAAGGAAGTCATGGGACGATCAGATTCAGGAGTGTCTGCACGAGAAAAAGATCATGAGTATGAAGTATGGAAGATCTTGTGTGCGTCGTGTGATGGATGTCAGTGAAGCCCCAGTTGTATGTCAAGATCGCTGTAAATGGAGAAGTTTGATACGGCAACAGTAAGTAAATAATCAGTTAAAGTTTACCTGGTGGTTTGTTTTTCTTTGTGGAGCTAACCTCTGAATCCCAGAGAACAGCTTAGTGATATGTATATGTATTAAATTTTACTAGGGATCTTCTGTCCAGGAAAATGGGTAAAATGTTAATTATTGCCTCAATACAAAAAACAGCAATGATTCGTAGACCTGTGTTGAAAAGTTATATACACAGTAAACGGATTTTTAGAGATGTGATATATCGTATTTTTAGGGATGTGATAATTTTTCACAAAAATGGGCCGCACGAAACAGCTTTCAGGGCCGTTTATAAATCGCCAGTCCGCCACTGGAGATCTAGAATTCTTTAAGTGATTTTCCCTCCCCTTAAAGGTTAGTGAACCTGCGTGTGGTTTAAAAATGGGTACAGTGTAATATGTTATCTCAATTTTTTATTCACATGTAGCCGTTTGAAGGGAAATTAGGAGTATGTGTACTCGTTCACTTAAACGATAATCGATCTGCTGGTATGTTAAGAGCAGTTGCGAAATCGTTTTTTACCGGGTTTTTTTTTTTATTTTATTTTAATGGTCTTCAGAGAACGGGAACACAGGTAGCTGTTTCAAGAGCCTTGAATTCAGGCTCTTCTATTGGCAATTCTGTGGCGTTTCAGCCACGGCATGCATTACTTACCTCTTCTTCTTCTCCTCTTCCTGCAATCGAGGACAGAGAGGCCGGCGGGCCTGCATTTGCCGCCACTGACAAAGCAGTGTCCTCCCCGAGTGTTCCACGGATATTGGCTTTCCAGCAACACACGGCCACGGTCAACAACACAAGATGCCGAGAGCTGCAGAGCTGGAGAAAAGGATGCAGAGAGTGGGTGGGAGGAGGAACGTGAGAGCTAGTCCGGGGAATGCTTTATCCTCCCGGAAGACGACGCAGTGTGTTTTCTAACAAGAGATTCCCTCATGTTGCTTTCTCCCTGTCAGCACCAATCAGAGGCTCATCTCTCATAGCTCCTTAGCTCTCTCAGCCCGTGTGAGATGAAGAATCGAAGTAGATCCTCCCCTCCCCCTTTCCATCCTCCCCGTGCTGAAACATTATCTTATCCACCCGTCTTCACAAACGTGGGGAAATTTAAGAAGCACGGTTTATCGATAGCGCTTTGTATTGTGCTGAGAATTTCAGATTCCTTCTGTTCGTACGGTTTCTCTCTCGAAGCGTGGAACAACAATTTTCTCAGACTTACTCCTCAATACCCAAGTTATCTGATTCCCCGCTCCCCCCTACTACCGGAGTGACATGGAGGAGACTGGCACAAGACAGACCGTTGTGGAGGAAACTTGGGGAGACCTTCGTCCAGCAGTGGATTGATAATGGTTGACAATGATGATGATGATGATATATTTTAAAGCTAATTCTGCTTACAGAAAGGCGTGCAAATGATCTCAAACTTCCGTATTTAAACTGGCTTGTCACGTGGAATTGCGGCGAAGATAGTAAAGGTTAAGCCAAGAAGTTGGTGAACTGGGAAAAATATTTTTTTTTCCCCCTGGATTCAACGAAAAATTATGGTAGGGAGTGACATGGAGGAGACTGGCACAAGACAGACCGTTGTGGAGGAAACTTGGGGAGACCTTCGTCCAGCAGTGGATTGATAATGGTTGACAATGATGATGATGATGATATATTTTAAAGCTAATTCTGCTTACAGAAAGGCGTGCAAATGATCTCAAACTTCCGTATTTAAACTGGCTTGTCACGTGGAATTGCGGCGAAGATAGTAAAGGTTAAGCCAAGAAGTTGGTGAACTGGGAAAAATATTTTTTTTTTCCCCCTGGATTCAACGAAAAATTATGGTAGGCAGTGTTGTGAATTAAGCACATCGTTATTTGTGAATGACGATGCCTCATTTTTATCTTTTATGATTAAGTACCTATATTTGCACTACGAGGGAATGCAATGCAGGTAACTGAGGAACTTTACTTAAAAAAGAACTTGCAAAAAAAATTCTGAATACGTAAAAAGTACCGCCACTTCCACTCGGGATATGTATTTTTAGTTGATAGTTTTTGCTCCATCCCTATTGGTTAAAAGTAATTTTCGTAAATTTCAAATAGTTATGCCGAGTTAACGCTTTCTTTCTGTAGTCACGGTTCTGCAGGATTTTCTCAATTGAAGATCGTGTAATTTAATGGTATAAACACTGGAAATATTACCTTTAGTAATATTTCCAGTGGTGAAGGCATTACTACAAGTTATCTCAGGTTTCACACAAAATTTTATCACAGTAGAAAGTTTTAGTAATACTTCTCATTAGTTGAAGATAGATTTTGCGGCATCTCTATTAGTTAGCATTAATTTTCGATGATTTTCAATGGTTATGCTAAGTTAAATCTTTTTCTCCCTAAAAAGATTTAACTTAGCATAACCATTGAAAATAGTGCAGGATCTTTCCGAACTGAAGATTGTTCTTTTCAATAAGCGAACAGCCTTACAAATATTCGGTTCATATTTTTTTCTTATGTAACTCTTGCAGCTATTGTAAAGCGCATTAAACTTGTCTGTCTTTTTTTCAACGAAGCACAGAAAGATTTCGTTTCAACAGTTGAGTGGATTACTTAAGTATTAATTTAACTTAAGTATGTATTTACTTAAGTAACCATTCAAATGGTGTTACTTAAATTGTTACTTAAGTATTTACTTAAGTAATCAGTAACCTTGGAAGAATTATTTGGTTCATAATTTTTTCCCCCACGTAACTCTCGTAGCTAATGTAAAGCGCATTAAACGTGCCTATCTTTTCTTCACCGAAGCACAGGAAGATTTGGTTTCAATAATTGCATCGATTACTTTAAAAGTATTCACCTTTTTCAAGTATTCTTAAAAGAAAGTATTCACTTATGTAACCTCTTCCAAAGTCACTTGATTATTCACTTAAGTAATCTCTTCCAAGGGTTAGTTAAGTATCCCCGTAAGTAATCAGTAACCTTGGAAAAGGTTACTTAAGTGTTCACTTACTTAGTAACCTCTTCCGAGGGTTACTTACGTGAATGAATTTTTAGCAATCTGCTAATACAAGCTATAGCTAATCTGCTATTAGCTATTTGCTAATACAAGAAAATTGCGTGTAACTTTCACAAGGCATTAAAGATGTGAAAATAGAAAGAAAAGAAAGTAGTTGAATGTAGAGAAAATAACCGTGAAACTGTTACTAACCTAAGTTTAAAGTGAGTGATGAATTGGTCTGTAACGAACTGCTTACAACGCTAGCTCGTCATGTAGAAAGTCATGGGTTCCCATGCCTTAGTTTTCGATATGAGGCAAACAGAAATTGTATAACTACAACTAACATACAAAAACATCCTCTGCAAATTTCCACTGGCTCTTCTTGTTTTGTCTAACCGTTTTTTACCATTCACTCAACATACACATTTAACTCTTTAACGACGATAACGCCCAAAACGCCCTACATACAAACAAACGTAGATGCCTGAAACGCTTGTTTAGAGTGAGTCAGATTTCCTACCCTTACCTGTTCTTCAAATTTTCTCAACCAATGAGGGATCACTAAGGGTCACGCTCAGTCACTATTGTTGTTATTACACAAAAAAGTGAACCAACAGACGCACAGTTTCGGGCGTAATGGTATTTAGAGTGATACAAGGTTTTGGGGTCATGGTCGTTAAAGGGTTAATGGAAACCATAGAAGTCCCAAAAATTGCGTAAGAAAAGATGGATAAATGGAACTAGCCGGTATGTGAAACACTAAGGAAACTGTCGTTTTTCTTATCCTTTTGGCCACTTGTATCACATGTGCCAGAAAACCCCAGAAATAACTCAATTGGTCGTCATAAATGAAAAATTACCGTCAAGACAATTTTTTAGGGAAAATTTCGAAAGATCTTTCTCTAGCGGCGAATAGCTGCTGCCGAGGATGACGTACTTTTCATTTCGTCGCCTTGCATACTTTTCCACAATGTACGGTATTTTCCAACATGAAACGGAAAATTCCAACAGTACTTTCCACTGTGAGTTTGTGGATGACCCCTGAAAAGTTTTCTTGAGGTTGTGAACATTTTCGGCGTTGTTCAAGAATTATGTGGGGTTTTTTTTTTTTTTTTTTTTTTTTTGCATCAACTTACCATTGGCGAACTTAGGTTCTACAGTGAATATTGGAAACTTTCTCTGAAACAAATGGATGAGTGGGATCGATGCTGTGGCAAAGTGAGTCAAAATTTCGTCTCGTTTTGAGTTATTCATAATTCTGAGCCTCCAATCATGTGCGAAACGCACGCCGGGTGTTCAAGCGATGACATAGAACACACGACGCGGATGAAGTGCATTTCGCGATGACGTGGAACACACGACGCTGATGACGTGCATTTGGCACCGTGCGTTTTCAGATAAGGTGAAGATAGAGGTCGCTAAACGTGCTTTTTGGGTGTTCCTATGCCATTATTGGAGAAAATGGTTAAACGCGACAACACCGAGAGGAATTTGTGCAGTTGAAGGCGAGGAAACAGTGGACAGCAAAACTGCTCGGAAATGTTTCCGATGCTTCAATGCTGGGGACAACAGCCTCAAGGACAAGCAGCGGTCAGGACGTTCAACCACCACTAAAAATGACACGTGACAGCGAATCCCTGTACCAGTACACGACAATTGGCAGCTGAGGTGCGATCTTCCCGGTCCACCGTTGTTTGTCACCTGAACCAACTTGGTTTCTCTTCCAGGCGCCATCGAGTGATTTCCTGTAAACTGATACCCCAGCATGTGTTGCATGCTGGGGTATCCACAAGAAGATAGGTTTTGTCATCGTATCGTTACAGATGATGAAAAGTAGTTATTTCTACGTTAACCTACTACTGGAAAACTGTGGCTAAGGCCACACCAGGAAGCATAGCCAGTGGAGTAAAGTAGGCAGTTCGAGGGGAAAGTCATACTGTGTGTTTGGTGTAATAGTGAGGGTCCTTTGCACTGGGAAGTTGTGCCAGTTGGTCAGGCTGTGGGCAGAAACCTCTGCAGCGTGTCCATGATGCTCTGTGCAAACACTGTGCTCGTCAGTAGGTAGCGATGGACCTTAGGGTCACTGGATGGTTCCAAACTCAGATTAGTGTTTTTCGAGCCATGCCTGAGTAGTTGCGGCCCGTTGGGGTTGCGCATTGTTCTACTGAAACAGACAATAGGCAGCAGGATGCGCGAAGGCCATGAAAGCATCAGCCAGCACATGGTGGTAACGCGCAGCGGTTGAGAACCTCTCCAGTCACAATAAGGGACCTAATGTGCCCCATGAGAAGGCTCCCCAAACCATCACAGAAAACCTGAAACCTACTTTTGTAAAAAAAAATTAATATATATATATATATATATATATATATATATTACTGGCAACGGAAAATCTGTCAAAATACTGAAGTTAAAAGCAGAAACTTTCAGCTACTGACTTTTGCTTCAAAGGAACTTTGGTTTTCCAATGAGTGTGCATGATTTTAACCAAATTCTTGAAGGGTTGTCACAGACAAATTCCTTTTTTCTGAGTTGTCTGATCCAATAAAACGAGTCTTAGATAAAGCATCTTCTGTTGTGACTATTCGTTTAATGAAAGACACACAGTTCCACCAGAAGCAGTCATAAATTATTTTCGGAAATGAGGTTACTCATTGGGGAATTAATTGGTATAAACAAAAAGCATTAATGAGAGTGTTCCATCTTTATCGGAGCGACTGAAACGAAATGGGATTAAGAGTATTGACCTGAACGACATTGAAAATCTTTTCATATAGATAATGATTCGGCTATTTCTGGAATCCCTCCAGCTGATGATGTAATCGATATTGCTTATATAACGACGACTGCTGAAAGCAACGGTAAAGCTTTAAGATAAACTGCATTTACGAAACCTGCAATCTTACTTTCCAGTTGGGGATGCGTAAGCCCCGAATTAAGATTTCACAAAAAGTATTGAAGGCTTGTCACAGGCATATAAATAGCATGTATTCTAAGTTAACTTAGAGATGTCAAAGTGAAAGATTTATGGAAGAAATGGTAGAGATGAGTGAAATGTTTACTTAAAGCTTTCTTTGCTTACTTTTCTGCTTTTTTCGTTCATTTGTTTTAAGTAAACACGTATATTTTTACTAATTTATTATTATGCAATATGGTACTTAGAATTATACAGAGATTCATAGTTGCGTGTTTTTCATTCAGTTATATAATGAATGAATGACAATTTAAACGAACAAGACACTTCGATCCCCGTCTTAGCATTTGTTATTAACGGTTTCATTGTATTTTCGTTTTACCACTGGACAAAATCATAGTTTTTGGATAGTTGTCCGAGCTGAGCCCGGGTTCGAGTCTTGGTGGTGTTTTGCGTTGTCAATTATGACATTTTTTGTAATTCCAGTTGTAGAAGATGTTGAGAGCGTGTATCAAATCCAACGGAAGAGGACTGACATTTCGGTATCTAGTACTGAGGAAGTGGATGCAACTACAGGATTGACATTATTGGCTGCATCTGCAATATCTTCATTGAACACTTCAGCAACATGATGTCACACAACATGTATATTATGTAGTCCATCCATGCTTGGAACTTCACTGTCCTGGGATGTGTAACGGTTAGCATACTCGGACGGTAATCGGGAGATATGGGTTCGATTCAAGCTCCAAAACGAAGAAATTTTCTAGTTTTCTGAGAGGTGTCACATGGATGACCAGTAACTGGCACAAGCAAATTGTTTGCTTTGAATATTGTATTGTAAAGGAGAAACAAAGTTCTTTAGATTCGTGGTTATAAAAAAATAAGAGTCTGAAGTGGATTTTTTTTTTGTTTATACGAACGTCGTACATCCATTTGTACTGTTGTTATGTGTAGATACTACGTACTGCCACTGTATATATCAACAGATTTTTTTATAATCATGTTTTCATCAGGGCCCTTGTACTTCGCTATAAACGGGCACGACTGTAGTTCCATTCAAATAAAGAAAAGTTGCTCACATTTGTCTTTATTATTAACTGTTGGTTTGCTCTCACTGTCCAGCATCGAAAAACAAAAGAGAACAAGAAAGATGGCACGGAATTTTCGGTTGTAATGAGCACGTCCTTTGAATACGTTCTGACGCGAATATAATTTATCTAAGCTATTCAAAGTCAATGAAACCGGTTAGGAAAACGTGTGCTTACGCCCTTGGTGGCAGACTTTTGGGTTAAGAAAGATGTGACATTATATGAGGAACATTTCGCAGCGGAAACGCTCTCCAACAAAGAAAGAATTTTTCAAATCGGACTCTTAAAAGCACAGATATTGACAAAAATAAGATATACATCTACGCCCCCTGGCGGAAAAACCATGCATTATTTTAAGAAGAAAGTATTCTCAAAAGGTTTTTCGATGTGAGCGGCATCGGCCCACGAAATAATTTTTTCAATCGAGTTTTCACCAGCTCAGATTTTACTGCAAATACATGAAAATTAGAATCTACGCACCCTGGTGGCCAAACCATTCTTTGCCAAATATTAGAAATTATATGTAAAACATTTCCCACTATAAGCTGTATCTGGTGCAGAAATGTTTTTCAAAACCAGAGTTTTAGAAGCAGAGATATCGGGGAAAACACAATTTACTTTTACGTCCCCTAGCAGAAAGTCTATGCATTACTTGAAAAATTCGGCATTATAGGAGAAACATTTTGCCCTTGACGGAAACTATCCGACAAAAAAGAATTTTTTAAATGGGACTGTTAGAAGCAGATGTATTGACGAAAATAAAATATACCTCTACGTCCCCTGACGGAGAAACCATACATTATTTTAAGAAAAAAGTATTCTGAAAAAGTTCATTCACGTGAGTGATACCGGCCCACGAAATAATTTTTTCAGTCGACATTTTAGAAGCTCAGATTTTGCAGCAAATACATCAGAAGCTGAAATTAACGCTTACGCCGCCTGGTGTCCAAACCATTCTTTATCAAAAATTAGTCATTATATTGAAAATATTTCCCATCAAGAGCTGTATCCTGTGCTGTAAGAATTTTTCAAATCTGAATTTTAGAAGCAGAGATATCGGGGAAAGGCAATTTTCTTTTACCTCCCCGAACGGAAAATCTATGCATGATTTGAAAAAGTGATTATACCCAAAATAATCTTCGACGTAAATGGAATCGAAAGATAAAAGAATTTTTTCAATCGGATGCTTAGAAAAAAATATACAGAATAAAATGTATTTTGAGTTCGATATCATGTGCATTTACTCCCTCCCCTCTAGCTGCGAAATTTTGCTTCATAAAAAGACGAAATGAAGGATAATCATTCGCACATTTCAAGCTTCCCAATGCAAAAAGAATTTTTCAAATCGGACTAATAGTTGCAGAGATATGGGACCCACAGACTGATAGACGGACAAATCGGTAAGGTAAGCACGGCCTTTTTTACAAAAGACGTGCTAAAAAAAGTTAAGCATTGAATAAACACAGTAGCTCAAAAGAATTCAAAAAGTCGTCGCACATTCTGTTGTGCGACAATGTTTTTCAAAGGTAATACTGATATCCATTTCAAATCAGATCAGATCATATGTAGAGGATTTTAGGAAGGGAGGATCTGACCCAAGGTCTTAAACAACCCTTAGAAATAGGAAGCTAGGAGATTTGGGCTAGAGTGCCCGATAGGAAAGTGACACGGAAGCGAGGTAGAAAGGGGGAGGAAGACGCCCTTATTTATTACCGGGAGCCAGTACCCGGGGTCCGACGGCTTAATATGCCCATCTGACGTACGGCGGGTATTTAGTGGTTCGAACGTTCGTACCTTCTCAGGATCGAACCAAAGATCATCTCCATGACAGTCACGAACGCTGACCACTAGGCCACCCACGGCCCTGATTTCCATTTCGTTCAGCGAAATTCAAATCATTTTTTTTTTTTTTTAATAATACCGGTTTCCATTAGATCAGATCATATGTAGAGGATTTCAGGAAGAGAGTCTCTGACCCCAGGTCTTAAACAACCCTTGGAAATAGGAAGCTAGGAGATTTGGGCTAGAGTGCCCGATAGGAAAGTAACACGGAAGCGGGAGGAAGACGTCCTTATTTATTACTTGGGTGGGGGGGTATCCGGGGTCCGGCGGCTTAACGTCCCCTTCCGACGCACGGCGGGTATTTAGTGGTTCGAACGTTCGTACCTGTCCAGGATCGAAGCTGAGGTTATCTCCATGGCAGTCACGAACGTTGACCACTAGGCCACCCGCGGCCTGGTTTCCATTAGGTTCAGCTAAATTCAAATTACTTGTTTTTATTTTTTAAAGATAATGCTGGTTTCCATTGGATTCAGCAATGTTCAAATTTAAACATAATTTTTTATTTTGTATCTCTTTTTAAGAGAATACCAATCTTCCTCTCGATGTCAGTGTGTAAAGAGATTTTTTCGCTTCTCCGATTCTAGAATAACCGAAGCTCAAAACATGAGCTTCATTCAGCCGCTGAGCTTTTTTGATCGACGTCAACAATTCTGATCAAAAGCGCATTGAAAGTACTTGAATTCTGTTTTGCTTATTGGAATTCGAAAAATATTCTGCTCTTCTAGTGTGCTTCCGGTGACTTGATTCGTGAAGTGATCGGTCGCAATTTTCCACTGAGCGGTACTGGAGGATATAAATTGTTAAAAAAACGATTTAGATGCACTTGCATTTAATTCAGATTTATGGGAAACAAAAAGATAAGAAATTGTGATAGCGTCAGTCACAGTGTCACTTGATTTATTCATGTGAACATTACGTGACGGGAGACAAAAGAATATGTATTTGTGATATTAGCAGAATCAGAATTGCTGTTTAGCAAAATTGCTTGCGGTCGAGAAAATTGCGGGCAATATTTAAACACTCGCATTCGGAACATGAATTCTTGACTTTTTGGTACGGTTTGGTGGATTTCATTGTGTGAGGCGTTACTTTAGTACCAGATTCAATCTCTCCTTTCTGCGGTTTGTAAATGGATTTCCGAAAATCCTTCGGCCCGTGCTTTGCACTCAGACACTCACTCTCTGTTTGTTGTTTCTGGATAACCTCAACCAAGTTATGTGTTGCCTGTACCTGCCACCATTAACTGTGGCGCTGTGCGGAATTGCAGTGAAACGTGGAAGATAGTCGTTCACCAACTGCGCCATTTCACCAATAATTTCATCTAAGTTGGTGCTATTTAAGTTCCATTTTGATTAGTCATGTTAATCAGTTAAATGTCGGAACTCTGAAACCATAACTATCGCACCATGCTGTACTGCAATGCACGGCAGTAGTCTAACCTAACCTTAAAAAGCTGCCCTGGTGGGCGAGTGGTTTGAGGCACTCGCTGATTATTCGTCCGATATGGGCCCGGGTTCGAGTCCCAGATGAAGCACGTGATGTATACTCCGATAAGCCATTCCATTATGACCACCCTGAGCATAGAAATGAGCGCGCCTGGAGACCGAACGATGGCGAAGGTGAAGTTCACAGAGCAGTATATATACAGCCCGAGGACCAGCTTTCGGCTAGTAGAGTGTTCGAAATCGCAATGGGAAAAGGTTAATATATATTTTCTTTCTAGGCTTATTTGCAATGGGAAAAGCTCTCGATTTATCGGAGTTTCATAAAGGACAAATTGTGATGCACGGCGCCTCTCAACTACGATCTTTGATGTAGCAGGCCTCAGCGGCACTAAGATTTTTTTTCTTTCTAGGCTTAGCTGCGCTAAGGAAGTTTTATTGCTTAGACGGTTGAAGAAGCTTGGCAAAAGAAATTTTGCAGAAGCATATATTGGAAAATATAGAATATTGCGTTTTATTTGCAAGCATATTGGTATCTAAACGAAATGTTCGTATTGCAGGGTTGAGACTTGAACAGTCGGATCACGCAGTTGGTCGTCTCACTAATCATTAGGTACTCACTTGTCTAGATGGCAGTCTTCGAAATAAAATAATAGGAGATTGCTGCTTCGCCCGTCGGTTAAGATTGCACAGCACGAAAGAAGAACATCAGAAAAAATCATACAATCCTGAAGGCTGGGTGTTTCTGTTTTTTCTAAAGAGTATGCCTACTGAACTACTATTTACCGGCGGCCGCCTGCAATGCAAATAATCTTCTGAGCCCATTTCCTGATTTCTTGTAAGTAACACGAAGAAAACTTCAACACCCAAGCCTCATAATTTCAGGTAATCGTCAAACTTTATACATGTGGCTATGTTAGGTACTTTATATTATTATCAGCCGTTATCAATCCACTGCTGGACGAAGATCTCCACAAGTTTCTTCCACAACGGTCTGTCTTGTGCCAGTCTCCTCCATGTCAATCCTGCATGTTTTCGAATTTAATCCACCCATCTCTCATGTGGTCTTCTTCTGGGTCTTTTCATGTCCCTTGGAATCCAGTATAGAATTTTGGTTGTCCATCAGTGGTCCGTTCTTCTGGCAACATGCCCATCCCATTACCATTTCAGGGATTTTACTCTGATCATGATATGATGCCTTCCACTTTTGTCATTTTCCTTATCCATATGAGTTCTTCTTCTTATCTCTCCAGGTTGTACAAAGCATGCATTTCTCCATGCTCCTTTTAGTTGTCTGCAGTCTTTGTATGACTTTTTTAGTTAAGGTCCATGTCTATGCTCCGTACGTATGCACTAAAATGGTGCATTGATTAAATTGTATATATACGTATATACCGTAAACAGTGCTGTATATATACGTATATAATCAACAATATCGTCGATAACGTCACAACCTGTAAAATGAAAAAGAGCTACACATGCATGCACACATATTTGATTTTTCATACATTATCATCTGTGAATAAAAATGGTACCCCTTGATAAGAATATATATATACAAGAAAGTACCGCGTTGTGATTCACTCCGTCGCTAGTGTGTGTTTATGGGGGGGGATTGTGGTCCTTGAATTTGTGCTGTAAATGAGTTGTAATTTAAAAGCTGTTATTTATTTTGATTTTAGCAATGCCATATCTTAAGAAAATGCGACATGTATCTGAAAATAACTTCGTGACTCCCGTTTAACGAAAAACAACTTTTTAATATCAAAAATCGTTGATGTATTGGAACACGTAATTATTCGATCTGGTGGGTGTGACCGATGTTAAAAAGCTAATTTGTTTTCCATAATAACAACTTCTCTCGTACTAAGGTTTCCAGACTATGGCTGAGTCATTAATTACATTATTGATGAACGAGATTAAAATGCTATTGCATATAAAAATTACTTGCAAATTCCATTGTTCATCTTTCCTTTTAATGTGCAGAAAAAACTTGTTCTACCTGGCACTACTTTTATTACTCCCTCCGGCTTTTCCCCAATCACAAATTTTCTGAATTTCATGAATTTCAGCTTTAAGTTTTAATTCATTGTAAATTCCAAAACCAACTAACTGAGATCTGACATTGTTTGAAATATTGACAATCCCATTCCAGGTATCAGAGAAATTAGTCAAAGCCCGTCGAAATCGACGGTTAGTTTTTTTTTTTTTTTTTTTTTTTTTTTAAAGAATAAACTCATATTAAGCAACAAATGTAAACTTTATTTGATTGGCAAAAGAATGTTACATATTCATTCAAACACTTCAGTAAAGACATTATTTTGAGTTCATCCATTTGCGACAGGCAATTCAGGTGCATCTTCTTGAGTGATCTTCACTGCAACAGAATCCTTTGATCTTGCTCAATATAGGGCAACGCAGAACACCATGTGAGAAGACTGGTTCTGGCAGGTATATTCCGATTTTAGGAAGTGTCTGTCCTTGACCCTTATTGTCATCACAAAGAACAATATGATCGCAAATTAAATCCGTTTGATCGTAAAAGGGAAAGTGCTGTCGCTCTGAGTCAGCGGAATGCGTGCAATCACCCCTTGTGTTGTCCGCACAAAATTTTCACAGAAATTATACACTGCTTGCCACCCAAAATGCAACACCAAGAAGAACACGAGATAGCAAAGACAGATTTACTGGACACATAACAACTGATACAAAGATGAAACGATTGAGCTTACAGGCCCGTGCGACTTGCGGAACACGCAGACATCAATAGTTCGTGTGGCCCCCATGGCTGGTAATAACGGCCGCTACACGCCGCGGCATCGAACGAAAGAGGCTTTGGATGTGGGCTTGGGGCACGTCGGTCCAGGCTGCTTCCACACGTTGCCACAGTTCATCAGGCGTAGCCGCGGGTGGTGCTTGCCGGGCCACTCGGTTGCTGATCAGCGACCAGACGTGTTCGATGGGCGACATATCGGGAGAACAGGCGGGTCACGGCAGCAGCGACACCTGGTGGGCCGTGAATAATTGTTGCACGATGCGTGCCACGTGCGGGCGCGCATTGTCCTGTTGAGACGTGGCCGCTGGCAGGTCCTGCAGGTAAGGGAGGACTACAGGCTCCAAAACGTCGGAGATATAGCGGTAGCTGTTGAGTGTACCGGCGATGCGTACCAGAGGGGTGCGGGTGTCATATCCAATTGCGCCCCAAACCATAACGCCAGACGACGGACCGGTATGGCGATGCATAATGCAGGCGTCATGCAGTCTCTCGCCGCGGTGTCGCCACACGCGGATCCGACCATTGTGGTGTTGCAGGCAGAAGCGGGATTCTTCGGAGAAGACAATGTGCCATTCCGTAGCCCAGGTGCGGAGTTTAACGGACCACTGCCGTCGCACTCGCCGGTGGTGTAAAGTCAATAGTAACCGGAGCAATGGACTATGTGCGCTAACGTTCGTGATGTGGCGGTGCTAGGCGTCAATGCTTGCCGCACAACATGTCAGTCCTCTCGTTCGGTGGTGTGCCGCGGCTGCGGCAATCGCCCACTTCGGTCAGTCCGTCCCACCTGCACCCACCGAATCCATACTCTCCTCACTGTGGCTGGATGTCGTCCCACACGGGCGCCGATGTCTAGGTACGATAAACCGCTGTCGCGATAAGCCACTGTTCGTCCTCTGTCGAACTCCGAAACGTGCTGGAATGACTGCCGTATTCTGCGACGAGGCATCAGGAAGCTTGCCACGCACAGGTCCGGCAGCACAACACCCTCCTTCTGTGCACCCTTCTTATAGTGTTTCTCGGTGGTGTGCCGGGCGCACATGATTTGCATATGCCCTGCAATGCTAATCGTTTGCATGTCCTCCCGCGAGCGACGCATGCTGCGAATTTCAGGCCAATCGGATGCTTCCTTCTTGGTGTTACATTTTGGGTGGCCAGCAGTGTATTTTGGAAGAGCGACTTTACGATCATACGTGTGCCACTGACTAAACATTTTGTTGTGTCCAGGTTTGCGATTTTTATTTTTTATTTTATTTTTTGGCTTAAAGTTTAACGACTACCGTGAGCAACTCAATGGGCTATAAGCAGTCGCCCGTCCCTAATGTAGGGTCACTGGTTCCAGGGAAGGGAGAGAGCCAGTGTCGTAAAACAAACACAACGTCCATGCCTCACCGGGATTCGAACCCGAACTCTTCACGAATGAATAATCATAAGCCAGCGCTTAAAGCACTGCGCCACCGGGCCGATGAGCATCACGACTGCACCCTTTTTCAGTCGTAGAATGTGAGGCGGAAGTCCACTCATGTCGATCGTGTGCAAAAATTGAACTGATAGCACACTCTTTCACTCTCATCTTCAGTCACAACTGTGTTTGTAAATGTTGTTGGAATGAGATTCGCGTTGTGAATACTCTTCATTCTCTCTTGTCTGAAGTTGCGACCCATTGATCGCTCACGCCTTCCAATAAGGCTCTTACGTTTTCTTTGCTTTCTTTTTTTCTGCGGGAGAGATATTCTGTTAAGGGTAAGTATGCAATAAAGTATTTCCTTACTTTTAAGACTGATCATAGAACACCATGCAGACACCAAGTCTGACACTGAACTGAGCGCCTGATCTGGATAAGGGTCGCACGCTTCTCCCATAGACTTTACATGGGAACTTTGCCGCTCTTCCACGCCCAAACCGTAGCTCCAATCTCAGTTCTCTCTTCGACTGGCACATCTATATGGTTAGACCTTTATTTTGATATCTCAACCATATTTTTATGTTCAGCCGTTTTCTCATAATAGGTCTCACAGTAAAAAAACCTTATGGAATTAATATATGGAATACGGATGCAGAACAGAGCTCGCAAAAATCACGAGAAAGGAAGAACATCAGACTTAGATGTCGTGTCCTGGATTCTGGTTCCATGAGTCATCCCTCTCTATCAGCTTCGTGAGGGCCTTAGTATAAATTTGCCGGAATCCTTCCTTTCATCTGGGGATCTCGTCCATTTTTTCTCTTAGCTGGACTGGAAACTTGATTCCCTGAAGTCTGCTGACTTCTTACTTAGTTCATCAACGCTTTACTCTCCAACAAATTAAACTTATTTCCAAAAATTCTGGACTCGTAAGGCGAGGTACTAAAATTCCATTAGCCAATGAGTTTGCATGTCGGGTCAGTTGGCTGTCGTTACCTTTTTCTCATTGGTCTGAACTTGTAGTCAAAGTAACCAGCGTTTACCTGCGATAGGTTCGCTCGAACGCTATCGCCTTTGGCCAACGTAGCTTTGCGGCTCGGACACCAAAGGACAGCGGATTCGCTGTCAAACAAAATATTCCTTTTCACAACAAGAGCGCTTACAAAGGGATTAACGCTGTGTTCTCGAAGGCTGGCGCCCGTCCTTCTGGACCATGTGTGAAACTGGAAGCCACCGGCACCCTCTAAATAAGCCAACTGCTGTATCTCATTTCCTCAAGTATCACTGAAAAACAACTGGAAATTAGAAAAGCCGCCTATGCGTACTTTACCTACGTCATTATAACTCTTTATGTATCTCCTAAACAAATTCACATCCATATCGTACAAATTTATATTAATATTTTTGCATACAACATAACGACCACCGTAAGCAACACGATGGGCAGTCGTCCGTCCCTAATTTAGGGTAACTAGCTGTAGTGAAGGGAGAGAGTCAGAGCCTTAAGACAAACACAACGTCCATACTGGGATTTGAACCCGGACCCATCTCGGACGAATGGTCAGAAGCCAGCGCTTAGACCAGTCCGCCACCGGGCGGCCACAATTTTCTGTGCTCCCCAAATCGATTTTTTTGTAAAACCCGGCTGCTGTACACATATCGGCTGGGTTTTACAAAAAATGCGACAAAGCAACTCCTTTCTCCTTCGCATCTCTGCTGTACCCGACCATAAACCTGTCAATCGTGATGAGAGCTCCCTCCTAGTCCTTTATTCTCAGCTCCATGACCTAGTGCCTGCTAGGAAAAGCTTGTCCCCTTGGCATGTACATCATACCACTGCGTACAAAAAAGTGACTCAAGCAAATTCTCTCTCCTTTCTTAGGTTCGTCGCTATTGTTATAGCCCTATTCTGGCAGGTAATCATTCAGAAAGGATTAGTGTCAATGATCCCCTTTAAATAACAACTTTAATCAGAGGTAAGGGGAAAGTAACTCTTTCTGATGCGCAGGTTCTGTCGTTCCAGCAGCATTCGGCCCATTTCTGAGATAGCGAATATATTCGTTCTAGCTGGTTTCAGCACTTTTTTCTAACCCCGCGTTATTTCGCACCTGCTAGTTAAAGGGTTAAATCAGAATGTGGTTTTCTTCTTAGGTGTTAATTCGTGTAAACGCTAGAAGATCGAAAAATTGCGGGCCTAACACACTTCATTGTATATCACCTTTCCCTCATTTCGGCCCTTATTTTCATCTTATTCACTTCTGCATGTTGAAACGAGTAGTTTGGAGTGGATTTTATCGTACAATTCCATTTAGAAGTTTGAGAATACTTTATATTTCATGATCCTCATTCAGTCCGATTCAGCTACTAAACATTAACACTGAGTGGCCACTTTATTTTGACCACCCTCAGTAATTCGTTGGCCCACCTTTTGCCTTTAATACTGCGTCGATTCTTCGTGGCATGGACTCCACGAGATGTTGATAGGTGGTTTGTGGAATCTGAGACCATGCTTGATGAATAGCACTTTCCAAGAGTGTGAGATTGCAGGGTTGTGTATCCAGCTGTCTGATGGCTCGTTCAACTTCATCCCACAAATTCTCAATGGGGTTGAGATCTGGAGATTGTGGGGGCCACCTAAGCAAAGTAAACTCACCGGCATATTCCTGAAACCAATCCTGTACAATACGAGCACTATGGCAGGATGCATTATCTTGTTGAAAGTAGCCATCGCCATTGGGATAAACCATCCACATAACAGGATGCACTCGGTCCGCAACGATGTTTAGATATGATGTGAATGTCAGACGTTGATCAACACGAATCAAAGGGCCCAAAGCATGCCAGGAAAACATTCCCCACACCATAACGTTGCCTCCACCAGCAGCTTGAAGGGTTGTAGCAATGTATTTGGGGTCCATGCTTTCGTGCTGTTTCCGCCAAATTCTCACTCGGCCATCGTCATGGTGCAACTGAAAACGTGATTCATCGGACCACATAATTTGTTTCCAATTATCGACTGTCCAATCCTTGTGCTCCTGTGCGAACTTGTAGACGTTTTCTCTTGTTAACTGCAGACAGCAAAGGTGTTGGAACAGGCCTTCGGCTGTCATATCCCATCCGAAGCAGTGTACGGCGAACAGTGCGTGCAGAGATCATTCGAGGGGATCCTTGATTAAGATGGTCTGTAATTTGCTGCACTGTTGCCCTTCTGTTGTCTGTTACCAGTCTGGACACTCTCAGTTCCGCCCGAGCAGTCACTAGTCGATGACGACCACACGTTGCTCGTAGAGACCCAGTTTTTTGGCTGACAGTCCAGTCTTTAAACACTTCAATTACAGCTGCTCTGGAACATTTCACAAATGCGAAGGTTTCGGTGATACTCGCTCCGAGCTCCTACAATCGTCCCACGTTGAAAGTCCGTCAAATCGCATTTTTTACCTATCTCGTCACCCAAAAATCACTTCTACTACTGTCGCAAGCACTAAGCTTTCCCTTTTTATACTGGCATCGCCCTCTGGAGGCAAACAGCGTGCAGCCATAGCTCATTTGCTTAAAACTGTCAGGTGGTCATAATAAAGTGGCCACTCAGTGTATAATGGGGCTTCTTAGTTAACGAAATCTAGTTTTCATTGAAATTATGATATTTACTTTTTTTTTTTTTTTTTTGCGAATACCTGCAGTTTTATCTTGAGAAAAAAAGTTAAATGGAGGGCGTTAACGCAGAAAAAAGAATGAGTAGTTTAATTTTCAGGAAAACCAGATATGCTGAGCACCAAATATTTGCGTCATAATGCCTTTTGGGATCCCAAAACTTACTTAACACCTCCTAGGGTTTTTTGCTTTCATGCCTTGTGGTGTTAAGTTTCAATGGGGTTTGGGGCCTGGGGTTCGTGAGAGCAGCGCGTTATTCGCAAATGTGCCAACCAATGTCAACATCTTAGAGAAGCTACCGGAAAAAACATGCGAGTCGGTAACAGCATTCGAAATCACCCTGGCGGAAGCTCATTTTTTAACGAACTTGTCTCTTCAAGTTGCTCATGCGAGTGGTGAATTTGTTTTGTGTACAGATAAATACGAAGTGAGAGCAATTGCTTTTATTGACTTTTTTCTCCACCCCCTTCCTCTTATCCTCCCCTTTTTGTAGAACAGCTTCTGTATTTCTTTGCTGGCGGTAGTTGACTCCTACTTTCTCACGTTAGTTTTTCTCTGGAGATTTTCGCCATTCTTCTGTCATTTTATAGCATAGTGTATTATTTTCTGCTGTCAGCCATAATGTGCGGCTGAGGCCCGGATGTTGGCTGTTGTTGCGGGGAAGCCCTTTAAGCGACTCTGTCACGTCATCTGCTGCTGGGTTTAGCGTGCGCAGTGGCCACCGTTGCGCGTGACACAGACCATGAAGCTGAGGCACATGCCGTGTTTCCTTAGCCTTGTAACTCGATGTGACTTTTTCCTTCGCTTCATCCACGCCGTGCTTTTTTTGCGATGGCACGAAAGAACCTGACTTACTGGCAGCATTAAGCTAGGAACCGTTTCATGGCGTGGATTCGCAAGCAATTGGCGGGCTTTCATATTGGGCGTAGGTGTGTGTTGGGGGGGGGGGGGCAAAACCGTTCCATAAGCTTCAGAAATAGTATACTGTCTACGCATCTGACCATTTTGTGTTCACACACGCATTCTATAAAAAAGGAGGGCAACTTTTTTCGTGCTACTCCCTTTGCCGAAGGCACAAATCAGATTTTGTAGGCATTAAAATCATATACACCCATACGGTTCAGGAAGGTGTAAAATTTCAAGTGCATGTTGAAGGACAGCAATACATGTGCGAACTGTCAGAGAGGTACTGAAGGCCTGAAGAATATATCAACCGCAGCTGCCGTTCTAGCTGCGTTCAGTGCAGGACAACTTCCATTGTAGTTGATAAAAAAATATTTTTCGCGGCCTATAGAAGTGACAAAAAGGCACAACATTCAGAAAAAATCCATACGGCAAAAGTATCGCAGAAAATTCTTTATACTTAAAACGTGCACTGTGTAAAGAAATTATAAATACAGTTATGTTTTTCGATCGGCGAATAGCTGAGGCATCTGTTAGTAGATCAAAAAAAAAAAAACAGTGCTGGCTTTCTTTATTTTAATTAGAAAACGAGTGTTCAGTAATTGATAGGAAATAAGACTAATCAGAAAACGAGTGTTCAATAATTGGCAGAAAATAAGACTAAAAATTCTGCTTTATATACGACTAAAAATTCTGAATTTCCAATTTTTAAAAATAGAAAATTCAGTCCAAGGTCACTGTAAAACAATTCTAAATACAATTCGGAAAACATCATTAAAGAACAACATATGCAGATTTTGCTTACGTAGCTTATACTACGTAGATCCTCCCTATTCCTTTTCCTGCGAGTAAACCGCATTCTATGTAGTAAAATAAAGCCGGGAAACAGAAAAAAAAAATTTCAATCAATGTACAATATCCATTATGACATATGGCGCTAAAAAACCTGGCCTATCAAGAAAAACATCTTAGACAAATTGCAAAAACATACAACATAAAATGGAATGATCCTTACTAAATATGAGTCTATAAGATATAGTAAGAACTAGCTGATGACCATTTATTTACCTGTACCGTCAAAATGCGGACTCCACAGGGAAGATATAGTAAGGTGATGTGATGAGGCATCAGCTCGCTCCGTCCTGTTGCGGACTCTGCAAGGATTAATGGAACTCACTAATTACGTTCACCATTGGTGAACGTTACGATAACAATCCCGATCTAGAGACCGCAGATTCGGACACACCGACAGGTGGTGCGAACTGGGGAGGTCGTGCACGGTGGACCGTGTAGCTATTGAGAGACCTCTGGGAGATCGGTTCGCCACTCGAACTTTTTTGGGCCGGAGCCTTTAATCCATAATAAACATTGAAAGTACAAAGATACCCAGTTCAACAGCGAAATGACGGTAAAATGCTCACAGATTACGAAAATACAGACACAGAGGAGACACATTATGCGTCTTACAGATTCGAATGTTTGGGAGCGCAGTCCCATCTTGCTTATCCCGTCGCCTGGCGACTAGCCATAGGCAGTCCTGGCTCGAAGTCTCTCTAGTTCCCTCCGCAAACTAGGACAGTCTGGATCTATGCTGGAGTGTGTGGTCTCGATTTTGAGGTGGAACTATTCGTTTGCACTTTTGGCAATTGGGGCACTTCGGTTCGTTCTGACAAGTCTGGTGCCTGTGACTCGCCTGGCCGCATCGGGCACAGGACTCCAACTCTGCTGTGCACTTGTCCTGGTGGTGACCAAACCCGTTGCACCTGAAGCAACGGGTTTAGGATACAGTTAACGTAAATAGTATAACTATAGCATTGATCCGAATTTCTTGGCGTAGGATAGAAATCAAAGGTTCCAAGCTTTCGCACATGAACTAGATGGCTTTTTCAAGGAAGGTAGACAGCACTGAATAATAGAACGTTTCAACCATTTAAACGCGGTGACTTGACTTGACGGTAAACGAAAAGGCGCGAACGTCCTTAGGCATTCAAAACACGAGGCGTTATGCTAGTTTAGAACGCAGAATTATGGAAGACAAACAAAAGGTATTCACTGCTTGAAGAACTGGTTCCATAACCGTGGCAATTCCATGACTCGTTGTTGGTTATGATCTCCAAAGCTTCGCGAATGGCAGTAGATTTTGGAGTATCCACATCATGGAGAAGTCCTTAACAGTATGAGAGACGCGGTATTCAAAGGAAGAAAGAATATCCATTCGGGAGACATCGCTTCCTTCTTAGACGTCATCTTTCCTACATAAAGACTTCCATATCCATGGTGGAACAAAAAGTGAATGCGTTTTAGTGTCTTCATAGAACTTTTCTGTACATCTTTGTTCAAAGCGCCTTACTCATGATCATTTAAGGCACTAGTATCACATTAGATTCTGAAAGTAGACCTCATTCCTTTCCTACACAAATGTGAAAGTGATTGGAACAAAAAGTGAATGTGTTTTAGTAGCACCTATATACACTATCTACTAACAAGTAATTTGACACCTGTGATAGCAAAGGAAAACGAAGTTTATTCACCTTCAATAGTTGGTGGAGCCTCCACGAGCGGCGATTACAGCTGCGACCCTCCGGGGCATACTCTCAACCAGGCGTTGTACGACGGCTAGCGGTATTTTCTTCCACTCGGCTTGAAGAAGACAGGTCAGTTCCTTCACTGATTACGGACGGTGGGGGCACCCCTTAAATCGACGCTCCAACTCGTCCCAGAGGTGCTCGATAGGGTTAAAGTCCGGGCTCTGCACAGGCCAGTTCATTCGATTAACCCCATTGTCACTATACCAAGCCATGGTGGATCTCGCAACATGACGGGTAGCATTGTCATCCTGAAAGTAACATGGGTCCACCCCTTAAAACTGCCACAACGTAGGAAGCGCATGGTCATCCAAAATGGTGTAGTAGGTCTCGGCGTTGAGTCTACCAGGAATTGCGACCAAGGGTCCCGTGCCATACCAGGAGAAACACCCCATAGCATAATTCCACCGCCGCCGAACTTCACAGTTGGCACAATACATTCCGGCAGGAGGCGTTCCCCAGGCAGACGCCAAACCCAGACCCTGCCATCCGAACGGTAGAGGGTGAACCTTGATTCGTCGCTCCAGAGAACCCGTTTTCACTCTTCAACGGTCCACTGTCGACGTTCTTTGCACCACGTTAGCCGAGCAGCGCTATTTGACTTGGTGATCAAAGGCTTGTGGGCGGCAGCACGTCCATGATAACCGAGCAGATGGGCTTCCTTACGGATGGTATTCATCGAAAGAACACTCCCGGATACCTGTTGAAACTCCTCGCGGATGTGGCCCATCGATTTGGTGCGGTTCTTCCGAATTTCTCTGGCCAGCACCCATCGGTCTCCAACTCCTAGTTTTGTGGGTCTGCCAGGTCGGGGCACATTCCGACATTGACCTCTCATCTTCCACTTGCCAATCACGTAGGCCCCTGTCGATTTTGGGTACTTCAACTCGCTGGATATGTCACGTATGGATCGGTCATTTCTGTGATACCCGACGATTACACCTTTCTCGAAATCAGAGAGCTCCGAACTGCGTGGCATCTTGCATACTACTGGTTCCGTTGTTGCTTCCCACACGATATTTAACGGGGGCGGCCGTGACGTGTATCAAGACCGCAGATATCGTCGATTGCAGGGGTGTCCAATTACTTGTTCGTAGATAGTGTAGTACATTTCGGCTAATTAACACACATTGGGACTAGAACAAATTAGCCCTATTAAGAGCAGTGTTAGAATTAGAAATAAATATTCTACTGGCCAAACGGACCACTGGAATTTGCAAACCACTGGTCTACCAAAATGCCCACTGCTCCGTAAAAAAAAAAAAGACCTTTATCAATATTTGTAGAAAATAACGTATCATTTCAATGGAATTATCTCCAGTATTTGTTTTTAAAACATCTAATTTGAAAGTGCAACTCACAGGACAAAGAATGTTCCAGAATAATATTCTGATGGATTGGCGATATAACAGAATAAGAGTACATTCCCGATCTGTTTTTAAGTAAGAAGGAACAATGAGACTCCAAGGATACAAAAAATATATACATTAGTCATTAGTAGCTTTTGTTGTATGTTTTATTGTTTAGGGTTTAGCTTCCTTTTCCTTATTTTTAGTCTTATTGCTCATATCTGCTACTTTCCAATGAAGTTAGTTTTAGTACCCCATTTAAAACTGTTTCGTGTGAATTGCCCTTTTGCTAAAATTACCTTTCACGCATCCAAGTGACCTCCCGTGCTAGGGCGTTTTCTTGGGCTAGAAACTAAAGCTGGCTTATGTCTGGTGTCAGTATCTACTGCATTCACTAGAGTGGGCGAAGGTAAGAAAAAATGGCTTTTGTCATTAGAAGACAAGGACTAGGAAACTGCCTTTCTATATTTGTTGTTTCTTCCAGTCTTTACAAATCATGAGGAATAAAAAAATAGCTGTTGTCCTATAGCACTTCATGAAACTATTAGTAGTTTGCAGCCAAAAAAGAAAACGGTACAGCGAGGTAAAAGAAATAGAAATTCATTTTTTTAACTTGTCACAACTTAGAAAAAAAAAACTTACTGGCCATCATGGTCGGTAAAATCAATAGTTCAGTGGTCCGAAATGTTACTGCCCAATGGCCAACGGACCACTGGGTAATTCGAACGCTGAAGAGGTTGCCTCAATTATACGAAGCTTTATCCCAAAGAGCTAATTCGGATGTTGTTCGAGAAAATTCCGATTGGACATCGTCCATGGTCAGGCTTTGACGCCTTCCGATTCCCGAAATTCCGTGGCACTGAGTAAAAATCGTCCCAGAACTTAAAGTTTTAGGGGTTTTTCCAGGTTTTGAGAAGTTGTCGGTTGTTGCTTATCTCCTCCGAAGATCTTTAGCCGATCGCGGTGACACTTGCCACAGAGAAAGAGAAGGACATGGTGAGTGACATGGGGTTGGTATCATCGTGGTTGGTCGTGTCTTATAAAAGTAATGACCAGCGGAGCTCTTTTTACGAGACTCGAGTCAATTAGTTGTTCGGGCATAGGTCAAGATGGCACATCCGATCACCGTCATTTTTTTGCATCCGATTGGACATCGTCCATGGTGGCTAGCTCTTCCGGAACACCCCCAGAGTGGCTGAGTAATGCTCAAGTAGGGTGACTGTGAGGGCGATGACGGATGTTCAACCTCAATTTCATGCTCAGTAAACCACTCTTCCACCAGTTTGGCACTTTGTATCGGTGCACTATCATTCTGAAACACGGCACCACCGTCAGGGTACAATGTGTGAACCATTGGGTGCGCCTGGTCCTCCAGAATTGTCCGATAGTCCTTGGCAGTGATGTGCCCCTCAAGAACTATCAGCGGGCCGACAGACATCACCGATCCACCTCCGTGCTTCTCTGTCGGCAATAAACAGTTCGGGTGGTAAGCCTGTGAGGGATGTCTCCACAAGTAAACTCTCCCGGTGTGGGAAAGACAGTGAAAGATGATTCTTCGAAGAACAATATACACTTCACGTTGCCCAACGTCCACGATTTGCGCTCCTCGTGCCATTGCAACCGATGTTCGGCATTCATACTGGTGATCCAGAGTGGGGCGATAGCAACACGACCGTGAATGTTGACCCGGTGAAGCTCCAGACGAAGGAGTTTTGATGGTAACAGGTGAGTCACTGTGCGTATTTAACTCTGCTTTGACCTGGGCAGTTGTGGTTTTATGTTTTTGGCTATCATCCGTGTTAGCACCCGGATGTCCCTGTCAGACAGCTTCCTCTTACCTTAACAGTTACTCCTATCGGTTATGTTATGCCAACAGAACACTAGATATTGTGGCTCGCAATACACCACAACGACCTGCTGTCTTGGAAACAGTTGCACCGGCGAGACACGCACCAACAATCTCTCCTCTTTGAAACTCGGATATGTCCCCCATTAATTTGTGTGGATCGCACGTTTTGGCGTCCAGCTGTGCTACTGCTCTGCTAATGCAACCTTCACACTCCGCTCTCGTTGGTCGATTGCGAAATACACTGAAGAGCAATTGAATTACAGACAGCTGGCGTTATGCAAATGTGGCGCTGTGGGCGGCCCTATAAACGGAAACGACATGACGCATGCAACGATCCGACAATATAAGGAGTGATGCGACGGGAATCAGTATGAGTCGGGCGCAGTGTGGTTCAGACGAAGGATCTAAGCGCAATTGATGGTGGGCAAATTGTCGGGGCCCGACGAATGGGTCACTCCATCTCGAAAGTCGTGCAGGCACTGGGATTTGCACGAGCCACTGTATCACGGGTGCACCGTGAGTACATCGAATCTGGTAAAACCATCCCTGCAAGGGCCAACTGCCGTGGACAACAGCGTGTGGATGAGCGGGGTCATCGTCGGCTAGCTCGCATTGTAACAGCTGATAGACGGGCCACAGTGCAAGAAATCACTCGGCACTTTAACGCTGGTGTACAAAAACGTGTAAGCAGCCACACCATCCAGAACCATCTCCTCGCTATGGAGTACAGAAGCCATCGTCCCACGAGGGTACTGCTGCTGACTGCACATCACAGGGTGCAAAGATTAACATGGGCGCGGGAACATCGCCACTGGACCGTAGACATGTGGAAAAATGTTGCCTGGACTGATGAGTCGAGATTCACGTTGGTTCATGGGGATGGCAATATACGAGTACGGTGCAAACCACATAAAGCGATGGATCCTTCTTGCCAGCAGGATACTCTTCAAGCTGGTGGGGTGGGATGGGGGTGGCATTCTCCTGGGGACTGTTTACGTGGACTGAAATGGTACCCCTGGTACGTGTGACATCGTCCCTCACAAGTCAACGTTACCGAGATATCCTGGATGACCATTTGCTCCCGTTTGTGCGTCTTCAACGTCCCACTGGGGACCTCATCCTGCAACAAGACAATGCACCGTGCCATCGCTCCCAAATTGTATCCGAATGGTTGGATGAACACTCCACCGACGTGACTTCGCTTCCTTGGCCAGCTAGGTCACCTGACCTCAATCCCATCGAGCACATCTGGGATGCCATCGGGAGAGATGTTCGAGGCTCTGCCCCCCCCCCTCTTCATCAAATCTTCGTGAACTGTGGGAGCTTGTTCAGGGGTTGTGGATCCGTATCGCTTCCGGTGTCTTGTCGAGTCCATGCCTAGACGAATCGCCGCCGCCATCAGGGCGAAAGGTGGTGCTACACGTTACTAGACAGGTATCTATAATTCAATTGCTCTTCAGTGTAGATGCAAGCTGGCCTCCAGGTAGCGCGCACAGTGGCGTCACACGTGGGGTGATTTTTGTGCAGGTGTTTCAGTTCCGTCGTCCAAACCCTATAAGTTGGGGAAAACTTCAAAAAAGCCAGAGCAACCCCTGCACATAATCATTCATAGCAGTTGGAATCAGAATGTATAGATTGCATCTTAGAGGTCATACCTGGGCAGCTCCGGGCAGTGGCGTACGTAGGATTTCGGTATGGAGGTGGTCCAAAATATTTAAGATGCAAATAAAAATATCTAGGGAAACATCTCCCGGAATTGTGTGAAGCTGTAAAAATATCTTCGCCATTTTAAAGTGCGTTTCCAATCACTCTTAAAAGCATGTACAAATATGTTTAAAAAAAAAAGCTGTCAGGAACCAATGAGGAGGGCTGGCGACCCTGGGCCTCCTCCACTAAGCGCGCCACTGGCTTCGGGTACAAACACAGTTCAGCTAGTTATGAATAAAAAAATGTTACATTGCGAAGTCCTAACAGATTGCAAGGCTGATAATATGCTTTGCTGTTTCTGTCGGTTTTCGTTTGCTTCTAATGAGGTTAAATTACTGTATTGTGCTGATTTACCATTCGCATTTCTTTCTTACTTTGTTTAAATTTGCAGCAAGTGCCGCAAATTGAAAAACGAAAGTAAGATCAATTTTCTTAATGGGTTTCGTGATAATTTGATACGTTGCCATTAAACCACGTGAACGAGATCTGTGAAAGATGCATTTAAAAAATTCAAACGAGGGAAAGGAAAAATTTATTGTGCCTGTGTTTATCGGCAATATTAAATCAAGAGTGTTTTCTTGGGATTTTGTTTAGAAAGCAGTGATTCGTTTTTAGCTATGTGTTTATTCACTGTTGTGAGCTTGGGATATCTGGTTAATGGCAACGATCTGTCTTTTCCTGGATAGAAAGAAACTGTGTGACTGATCCCTTTATGGATAAAATGAATGGATGGGTGGGATTAAACCCTATTGTCCGAAAGCTTTATGGCTCCCATAAAGGGTGCTGAATCGTTGGTAGTATTTCTGTAATTCAACACTTTCTTCCCGATATCGTCGTGCACACATATACTCGCTTTTAAGGACGATTGACATAAGTGTAAATCTTCCGTAAGAGGTCTGCCATGGCGTTTTTTTTACTCTCTGACCGGAGTGCAATGCAACAGCGAATTCGAATGGCTTTTATTCCTCGAGAACGACAGTAACTGATTGGAGGGAGTTCTAATTTTTTTTTTTTTTTTATTTCTGCGCGTGCAGTCTTTCGAATCCCAAGTATTTCTTCCTTCTCGGTTGCTGCGTTCACATCGCATCTTACCTGAGGTACCTTTCGAGAGCCAGAAGTTTTGCTTTCCCTTTAGCACGTTCAGTATGGTTTTTTTCTTTTTTTCTTTATCTGGATTTAATTTACGACATCTTCGATTCAGGTAGATGCCCCAGATGGGTGGAAGCTGAGCTTCATGGAAGCTTAGATTCGTGTTTCGTTAAAGCGGCTTGATGCTTCACAAATCCATCAACAGTTTCTTCCACTCATTAGGACATGTAGAAGGGTTTCTGCGGGAGATTAAGGCTAAAGTCCTCTTGTCGTCTGGGGAGATTTCCTGAAAACGCTGTCGCTTCAATTAACTCCCCCGAATCTATCACGCAGCTGGTGTTCAACGGCAGTAAACTTTTAGGCGCAAAGTTTCACTTAGAAAGAATCCGAATAAAACAGCCTCCGAAGAAAAACAAGTAATTGTTGCTGCTGTTCGTGGCTTCAAATTATTTTGATAATACCTGCAAAGTTAATTCGAGTAGCTAATAAAAACCAGATTATGAGACTCATTTAAGAAGAGAGCATTTTTATTTGGCAGCGTAGCGCCTTTAAGGGGGAAGAAAATATATAACTCTTCTCTTTCGGAATCAGGTGGCCTTCAGTAACCTATTTCAGCAGCTTTTTCTTACGACTCTTCAGTCATCAAATAAAATACGTTCACGACAAATCTCAGACAACTAATGTAAAGGCTTTTTTTTTTTTTAATTCATTTTGTAGCAGGCCCAAAAAGAGTCACCGTATATTGTTGACTTGGTTTGTTCTTCCAGGATAACGTGGTAATTTAACAATAATAAGTAGGAGGTTTATACTCTTGTTGATAAATAACGATGATCAGTATACGTAACTGATGATAGAAATGACAGACTCTTTCACCTCAGGGTTCGTAGTTCATTTTAGGGTTCTCTTTTCATCAGGGTTCGTAGTTCATCCTACGGTTCTCTTTTCATCGGGGTTCGTAGTTCATCTCAGGGTTCTCTTTTCATCTCTAGTGTTCATCTCAGAGTTCTCTTTTCATCAAGGTTCGTAGTTCATCTCAGGGTTCTCTTTTCATCTGTAGGGTTCGTAGTTAGAGTTCGGTACGCAAACACCCATGAGATGGAAACAGCAGAAGAGCTAAATATTCTAAGGAGGACACTACGCTATTTCATGAAGTACTTCTGTACCTTATAAAAACGATTTATTCTTCTTATTTATTTCTGCAAAGGTTGTCCTAATGATTGTGTTATCCTGCTTGTTGCGAGCACTATAAAATATATCCACTCCCTATGGATACCCGTTATCCACCGCCTTCCACGTCTTTTCTTTTCGTCATCGGAAAAGCCCTTCTTCTCCCCGCTGCGAAAAAACTTCTGTCCCCGAAACAAAGCCTTCTGGCTTCTCCTGCGACTCCCGCTCTGTATCTCCACGTGCTGATTGCTTTTTTCCCTTGCCCTCAAGCGATAGGATGACCAACCCCTTCTAACACAGATAGCGAATACTTCCTCTCCCACGGATTAAAAGAGCCGCGTTCCAAGACAAAAAAGTCTAAAGCTCTGGATTGTCACTCCCGCGTTATCCATTGGTACCATTGAGCCTAGAGGTGAAAGGGTGCAACTTGCAATTGAAAATACCAAATGCCGCTACGAGATACAAAGCCTAGACATTTAAGATGCGACAACCCGGCGTCTCTAAACAAACCGTATTTCCTGATGTTTTTTGACTGGGGTGACGAAGCTAAAAGTTTCTCACGCATCGTAAAAACAAAGAAAATGGAGCACGAAAGCAAAATAAAAGTTGGGAATGAGATTTAATATTTTTTGCCTAAAAATTCTTATATTAAATCTCCGTAACAATATTGACATCGTTTACCTCTCTTGCTGAACAGTGCTTTCATATACGAAACAGTTTTTCCTTTTCCTTGAATTTCATTTATGTTGCTTTTCGAGCTTTCTTAATGCACCCTAAAGTTTGATAGCTTTCTCATTTAATTACTTCAAACTTAATTTTATTTTATAATTAGTCCTGCCACAAGTTTCGATGCACATGTGAGGGAACCTCCACAACTTTCTATAATAACGGCGCCCCGTTTGAGTCGCCCAGTGATTGAATGGTGTAGAGAGCGGACTTCTGACTTCGCGCATTACTGGATCTGGGCTCGAATCGCGGTGCGCCGCTCCGGTATAAGCGATGGCTTCTGATCATTCGTCCTAGATGGTCCCGGGTTCGAATCCCTGTGAGGCATGAATGTGATGTTTGTCTTACTGCAATGGCCCTATTCCGTAACTGGACCAAGTGACTCTAAATTAGGGACGGGCAACTGCTTATAGCACACTGAGTTGCTCACCCAATAAAAAAATCGCTGTGCAATACAAGGATGTTGTGTTTATCCTTTTGTCTCTGTCTCTCTCCCTACCTTGGGGTGTGACACTCCTTGTGGATTTAAATTTCCTGTTATTTTTTTTTTCTTGTTTGCAAACAAAACAAGAAATGTTATACCAGTTTCTCGGGTGTAATAAAGGCGTCTTTTGAATCCTTTCGAGGCGAGAAAAATATTTCAAAGCAGATTCTTAAAAGAGAATTCATTTACTTTTCCTAGAAAAAATCTGCTCATAATTTAAAATGCTCAGTGTAAGCAGTGCATGGAACGTATTACGAAAGAAAGGAAAAGTCTGATGGATTTGTACACAATCGCACATGAATAACTGGACTCCGGGTTTTCCGAGAGAACATTTGCCCAAAGCATTACATTTCCTCGAGCGGCATACTTTCGTCCCGCAGAGAGTACTGGTGCCAACACTTCCCCAGGCAAACGACGCAGATCTACCCGTCCATCCGCATGGTACGATAGGAAACTAGATTAATCGAGCCAGAGGACCTTCTTCGAATAATTTAAGGTCTAGTTTTGGTGCTCGCCTGCCCATTGTAGATGCTTTCGTCGGTGAACTGAAGTTAGCATGGGCATTCGGAGCATCCTGTGGCTACGCAGCTTCATTTTTAGCAGGGTTCGATGTACTATGTGTTGTGTGGGACACATTACTTCCATCACTAGCATTCAGGTTGCGCCACAGTATTATTACCTTCGTTGGTTCGTACAATACGAGATATCTTTCTTTACCTCTAGCATGTATGAATCGTGTTGGGTTCACACCTTGCAGGCGGTTCATGGTGGATCTCTCCTTGGACCACTTTTTGAAGGACTAACCACCCCTAACCATGAGCAACCCTGCCTTGCCGTCTCGGAAACGTTCTGACCGAGTCGTCTGACCATTACAATTTGTCCTTTGTCAAACTCGCTTAAGTCCGCTGCTTTTCCCATTAGAAGAACAAAAACAACACTGATTAACAGAGCTCAGTATCAGGTGTTATTTATACCCTTTCATGATTTTCACATACGCAATCGTTTACCTGCAGTTGCTTCGATTTGTATTAAGACGCGTTGGTCATAATGTTTTGGCTTTTCGGTGTACACACAATTTTTTTGCAGTAGCAGCTTCTTCGAGTAATGTGTTGTGGAGTAGCTGCGTTCCCAGCTGCATACTAGGCGACGTACATCGTATTTACTCAACTTGCCAAATACTTCGTTCATTGTTTACCTATGTTTTTTGCACTCCTTCCCCAATATCTGTTCTACCCAAAATGAAAATACCAACGTCTACCACAATCAAAGGTTTATTATACATCGACTATAGTTTCGCAGAGCGTTTGCCTCGGCTTCCTCAGGACGAATGGAGCGTAAACATTCAAATCATTGTGACATCATCAGAGTTCTGACGGTGACGGTTTTTCGTAAGTTGTTTCCACGCGCTTTAAAGAAATGGAGTACACGTCATGTCATTGACAAGCCGTGAAGAGTTCCGGTATATGTGGAAAGCTTCTAATATATTAAGCTTGATAGTGGAATCAAGTTTGATAAACCTTGTTCGACTGTTAAGCTTAATGTATTAGAAGGATTCCACATATACAGGTTTGATAACCTTGATTCGACTGTCAAGCTTAATGTATTAGAAGAATTCCACATATACAGGTTTCATAACCTTGATTCGACTATCAAGCTTAATGTATTAGAAGAATTCCACATATACAGGTTTCATAACCTTGATTCGACTATCAAGCTTAATGTATTAGAAGAATTCCACATATACAGGTTTCATAACCTTGATTCGACTGTCAAGCTTAATGTATTAGAAGAATTCCACATATACAGGTTTCATAACCTTGATTCGACTATCAAGCTTAATGTATTAGAAGAATTCCACATATACAGGTTTCATAACCTTGATTCGACTGTCAAGCTTAATGTATTAGAAGAATTCCACATATACAGGTTTCATAACCTTGATTCGACTGTCAAGCTTAATGTATTAGAAGGATTCCACATATACAGGTTTGATAACCTTGATTCGACTATCAAGCTTAATGTATTAGAAGAATTCCACATATACAGGTTTCATAACCTTGATTCGACTATCAAGCTTAATGTATTAGAAGAATTCCACATATACAGGTTTCATAACCTTGATTCGACTATCAAGCTTAATGTATTAGAAGAATTCCACATATACAGGTTTGATAACCTTGATTCGACTATCAAGCTTAATGTATTAGAAGAATTCCACATATACAGGTTTCATAACCTTGATTCGACTATCAAGCTTAATGTATTAGAAGAATTCCACATATACAGGTTTCATAACCTTGATTCGACTATCAAGCTTAATGTATTAGAAGAATTCCACATATACAGGTTTCATAACCTTAATTCGACTATCAAGCTTAATGTATTAGGAGAATTCCACATATACAGGTTTGATAACCTTGATTCGACTATCAAGCTTAATGTATTAGAAGAATTCCACATATACAGGTTTCATAACTTTGATTCGACTATCAAGCTTAATGTATTAGAAGAATTCCACATATACAGGTTTGATAACCTTGATTCGACTATCAAGCTTAATGTATTAGAAGAATTCCACATATACAGGTTTCATAACCTTGATTCGACTATCAAGCTTAATGTATTAGAAGAATTCCACATATCCAGGTTTGATAACCTTGTTTCGACTATCAAGCTTAATGTATTAGAAGAATTCCACATATACAGGTTTCATATCCTTGATTCGACTATCAAGCTTAATGTATTAGAAGCTTTCCACAAATAAAAGTGGAAATTAATGGATGTCCGCGCCCTCTTTTTGTCCCAGAGGTTGGGGTAACCCACTGTTATCTCTAGCAGATGCGTAACTAGGGTGGGGCAGACGTGGGTGACAGCCCCGGGCACAGCTCAAGAGAAGGAGCAAAAATCAGTGCTTGCAGTCTGCTTAAAATTAGAACTGAAACATTTGCACCAGTTTCTAGCTTATTTGAAGGTCAAATTTCTTCAAGATGTTCAGGGTATTCTAATTGCTTGCATTCAGAAATGAGAACGCAGTTGTATAGTCCGTCCAGCTAAAGAACAGCCGCTGCCTTTGTCGATAACCATGGGCACCACAGTTGTTCTTTAGTTGAACGGAAAAGGATGTCGTTTCTCTTTAGTTGGATGAATAACATGAGGATGCTGTTTTTGCTTCTTTGTTTGTTTTTAGTTCGATGTATAGAAGGATGTCGCTTTTCTTTGGTTGTGTAGATAAGGATGTCGCTCACTTTCTTGTTGGGGGCTATTCTATCATTACTGTGGCAGCTGAGAGTCACAAAACATGCGAAAAGCTGTACGAGTGTGTGTGCGTGTGTGTGACAGAAAGACAGATGGGTCCTCAACATTTTGTGGTTTGCCACAGGCGTAGAAATGTCTAGTTACGCCTCTGAGCCCCGAGATATCTATCTCACCTATAATACATTCATAATGTAAATATTCATTATATGTCATCTGTATATCCACTGCTGGCCACCCAAAACGTAACACCAAGAAGGAAGCATCCGATTGGCCTGAAATTCGCAGCATGCGTCGCCCGCAAAAGGACATGGAAACGATTAGCATTGCAGGGCATATGCAAATCGTGTGCGCCCAGCACGACACCGAGAAGCACTATAAGAAGGGTGCACAGAAGGCGGGGTGTAAGTAGTGGAAGTGTGTTGTGCTGCCGGACCAGCGTGTGAGAAGCTTCCTGATGCTTCGTCGCAGAATACGGCAGTCATTCCAGCACGTTTCGGAGTTCGACAGAGGACGAACAGTGGCTTATCGCGACAGCGGTTTATCTTACCGAGACATCGGCGCCCGTGAGGGACGACATCCAGCCACAGTGAGGCGAATATGGATTCGGTAGGTGCACGACGGACCGACGCGAGCGATTGCCGCAGCCGCGGCACACCACCGAACGAGAGAACCGGCATGTTGTGCGGTGGGCATTGACGACTCTCACCGCCACATCACGAAAGTTAGCACAGGAATGAGGGTATTTTGCGCAACAACCTGTGTCAGCAAGTACCGTTCGACGTCGTCTGCAGGAGCGGGGACTTGTCGCACAGCGCCCATTGCTCCGATTACCATTGACGTTACACCACCGGCGAGTGCGGCGGCAGTGGGCCGTTGAACGCCGCACCTGGACTAGGGAATGGCACGACATTGTCTTCTCCGACGAATCCCGCTTCTGCCTGCAACATCACGATGGTCGGATTCGCGTGTGGCGGCACCGCGGCGAGAGACTGTATGACGCCTGAATTATGCATCGCCATACCGGTCCGTCACCTGGCGTTATGGTTTGGGACTCAATTGGATATGACACCCGCACCCCACTGGTACGCATCGCCGGTACACTTAACAGCCACCACTACATCTCCGACGTTTTGTAGCCTGTAGTCCTCTCTTACCTGTAGGACCTGCCAACGGCCACGTTTCAACAGGACAATGCGCGCCCGCACGTGGCACGTATCGTGCAACAATTCCTCAGGGCATACCAGGTGTCACTGCTGCCGTGGGCCGCCTGTTCTCCCGATATGTCGCCCATCGAACACGTCTGGTTTGCAAATCGGCAACCGAGTGGCCCGGCAAGCACCACCCGTGATGAACTGTGGCAAAGTGTGGAAGCAGCCTGGACCGACATACCCCAAGCCCACATCCAAAGCCTCTTTCGTTCGATGCCGCGGCGTGTAGCGGCCGTTATTGCCAGCCATGAGGGCCACACGAACTATTGATGTCTGCTTGTTCCGCAAGTCGCACGGGCCTGTAAGCTCAATCGTTTCATCTTTGTATCTACTGTTATGTGTCCAGTAAATCTGGCTTTGCTATCTCGTGTCCTTCTTGGTGTTGCATTTTGGGTGGCCAGCAGTGTATTATATTAATGCTTCTGCATTGTAGAATAAATAACATTTTAACTTCGCTACACATAGTTCCATGTAATATGTGTCCCTGCCTGGGTATAACCCAAAACGGTTTTGTAAAATCCATAATGCGCCTCGTTGCTATTATATACTCGTACATATTTTGGAACTTCATCGTGAAATCACCGCTCTAGTTTAACTGTATTTTGATATAACTCTGATCGTATTGATTATCAGCTACCACTTCGTTTATTTTGTGTGAAGTCCCAAACAGAACACTCGTGTGATCAATGAAGGAAGTTCTCGATGTTGACTCTTTCTCGAGCGATTACCTTAACCTACTCAATTTCACGTGAGACTTCATGAAGAGTTTATGTCCAGTGTCCGAAACTCAGAAGACTGTGGATATTTATACGAGCTTCGCATAGTTTCGCGATTATCTGATGTTCTCGGAAATATGGATTTTGTAGCGCCTACTTCACCAGTAAATTATATATGCGTTAAAATGGCAGAAATCGCTTAAATTAATATCAAATTGGCACGTTTTCAAACCGTTACAGTAATGTGCGGCTTATCGTAGATACACATTTTCATATAACCTTTTCTGTACGGTAGACAGTACGAAAGATGAGACCTGAGAGAGGGAATGGTCGAAAACCAAACTTGAGTTTAAGGAAACCACGTTGAAAGCCAAAATAGTGTTTATGATAGTAACTAATGACAAAGTTTCAGGACAGACGGGAGAAAGTAAAATCGATCCTTTGGGATGGCCAAAAAGTCATTGAGTTTTTTACACATAGATGGCGCAACATGTCTTGAAATGTAACTAAAGTCATTTGAAACCGCAAGTTCATTATGTAACGTGACAGATGACAGTTCAAGCTTGTTGTAGGAATAGAAAGTGCACGATTTCGTCAACAACTGTTTGTTTGGCGTCGATTTAAAAAAAAACAAGCACTTTTATTGACCACTGCGCCACCTGCTCCGGTGGCGCAGTGGTCTAAGCGTTGGCTTATGACCATTTGTCCCAGAAGGGTCCTGGTTCGAATGCTGTGAGACATGGATGTTGTGTTTGTCTTGCGGCACTGGCTCTCTCCCTTTCCTGGAGACAGTGGTCCGAGATTAGGGACGGGCGACTGCTTATAGCCCATTGAGTTGCTCACGGCGGTCGTTAAACTTCCAATCAAAAGGAACATTTTCGTCATGTTTTACTGTATTACTTTCAAAAACGGAAAAACGCTGTGCAAGCTCATAAAAAGTTATGTGATGTGTATAGTGAAAATGCCTTAAAACTACGGCGGTGTTAGAATTGATTTGCGAAATTTTGGTCTGGAGATTTTGGTGGAGAGATGCACCACGCTCAGGAAGGCCAATCGAAGTTGATGACGACAAAATAAAGGCATTGATGGAATCCAATCGGCGTTTAACGACACGAGAGATTGATGAGAATCTGAACATATCGAAATCGTTGAAAACCATTTAAAGCAACTAAGTTAAGTTAGTAAGTTCGATATGTAGGTACCACATGTGCTCAAAGGAATTAATCTCACTAAGCGCGTTGACATCTGCGATTCGCTCCTGAAACGTGAAGATAACGATCCATTTTTGAAACGTATGATAACATGCGATGAAAAATGGATCGTCTACAACAACGTCGAACGAACGAGATCGTGGAGCAAGCGTGATGAACCTTCGCAAAGCACTTCAAAAGCAAATATGCAGCAAAGGAAGGTTGTGCTGTCAGTCTTGTGGGATTTCAAAGGTATTGTTATTTTGAATTGCTTCCAAGGAACCAAACCATTAATTCGGACGTGTATTGTCGTCAGCTGGATAAATTAAGTGATGCTGTCAAACAGAAGCATCCAGGATTAGTGAATCGCAAACGTGTTGTGTTTCACCGTGATAACGCAAGACCACATACAAGTTTAGTCACTTGTCAAATATTGTTGCAGTTTGGATGGGATGTGTTACCACCTCCACCATATTCGCCAGACCTGGCACCACCAGACTACCATTTGTTTCGTTCGTTGCAAAACGCCTTGAACGGTGAAATCTTCACTGCTGATGAGGCTATCAAATCGTTCTTGGAACTGTTTTTTCCCGAAAAAAAAAACAACTTTTTTGCGTGTGGAATCGTGAAGTTGCCTGCGAGATGGTAAAAGGTTATCAAACAGAATGGACAATATTTTATTGACTAAAGTTTTTGTTTCCCATTTAAAATTCGCCTTTCATTTACACGGGGGAAAACGCAATTACTGTTTGGCCAATCCAATAGAAGGAGAACTGACTCGGAAAATCATTAAGTCACAACATCAAGACAAGAGAAAGCAATAAGTACACTGCATCGTTTGGCCTCGAAGCGCTAGTTAATGTACTCAGTGAACACTAAGAAACACACACGCCTCTCTCTCTTTCTCTCTCTATCACATCAGAACACCTATTCGCAAACAAAAGTTTGCGTACAGCTCATACGAATCAGTTATCAGTTAAAAGTACACGAACTATGCAAATTTCTAACCCTGTGAAAAAATTCACGAGATAAAAGTCAACCTAATGACATAATTAGAGGTAGTACTGTATCAGATTGATATGAATTGTTCTAAGATGAAAGTTAAGCCAAATTGATTTTAATGAGCTTAATTAAATTAAAGTTTGCCATTAACCGCGTTCCTCCTCCTTCCTCTGTCTAGTAAAATGAGCCAAATAAGACAGAGTTCTTTTTTTCTTTTCTGTGTGTGATGGTTGGTTACGTCCAGTGCTATAACCGTCTATCGTTGAATGGGGAGAATGCACTCACGGAAATGTTCGCCGTAAATATACGCAGCTGGGGGTCTGTTCCTCGCCGCGGTGAAGCGAAAGGACAAGCGCAATATCTGTGTTTCACCCTGGATTCGATCGTTGATATATATCACAGTTCTAGAAGTTAGAACGCAGCGCCCTAACTACTGAACTGCCGGGCGACACATGTCGGTTATGTCCAAGCTACTCAGTTTCGTGAAGAGCACAGCAGGAAGGACGAACCCTGTATTGTAGTAGGACATGGAAGTTGTTTCCCTCCCCATTTCAGCTCCAAAAACAAAGCTTAGACACCCTGTAAAGTCCGAGAAAAAGAATGAAATGTTATGCTTCAAAACCTAATTAAGTGACAGAACCTGTTAGCGGAGGATGCTAATTTCTGCCCGGAGAATCAAGCGAAGGGCGAAAAGAATACTTGTAGATAATTCTGCTCATCTAAGAGAATGGCTTCAAGAGGAAGTGTGGGGAGGGGTGCGTCTGTGTGAACTATAGGGCTGGAGCAGAAGCAGAGGCATTTCAGGTGGCCGAGTGATCAGAGTTTCTGTTTTCTGGCTAGTCATCCCAGTTTGGCCCGGATTCGGGTCCCGATGATTCATGGTTTGCGCAGTTGTTCTAAGACGTTGTTACTTTCTCCTCCTCCTTGGAACAACCCACCACATTAGAGACTGCTTATGACGCTATGTGCTGCTCGTGGTGGACCTTAAACCCCGAAACAAAAAAAGAAGAGTGTCCTGCACGTCACTGGCTGGTACGAGCAACCAACAGATTAGGTATTGAAAGGTAGAATGCCTACCCGGTGGCGCAGTGGTCTAAGCGATGGCTCCTGATCATTTGTCCGAAAGAGATCCGGGTTCGAATTCCGGTGAGGCATGTATTTTGGTTTTTGTCTGACGACACTGGCTCTCTCCCTTCCCAGGAATCAGTGGCCCTAAGTTAAGGACCAGCGACTGCTTAAAGTCCATTGAGTTGCTCACGGTGGTCGTTAAAGATAATAATAAAAAAAAAATTGTGGAATGCCACAATTACGATTAAAGCCAAAAGGTGAAGCAACGTATTCGATTATTGTCGATTAACTTTCATTACACCAAATAATTTGCTTTTACTAACTTGACACTTAACAGGACATCGTGGCAACGGATATCCATCGGCATCCTACAGAAGATGAAACAAGTATATACTTTGTCGAAAGTACGTACTCGGATGTCGAACACGCCCAAAGATTTTGACTGAAATCTCAGGCAAAATCTTTATCACATTCCCCGACACTTCTTTAAAGCAATTGCTGGTCTACGCAACCTCAGATAAGCGTGATCCGGCTGCTAGGCGTTGTTGTCTGGATGATCACGTATCACTTCACTGTGAGATGCTTTATTTCTCAAGCAATTAGTTTTCGAGGCATATGTGAATCATTATGAACGTAACTGTGACACTATCAAGGGCTTGTAAGATGCTACATTCTCGTCGTCTCGCATCAGGAAAAGGTGCAAGACGACGAGGATGTGTCACCAATTTCATTTCACATTACTTATTCAATGTTGTTTTTAAAATCATCTTGTAAGTTTGTGTCAGATATACGTAATTGTGAATAAAAATAATAATTTCTTTATGTATTTTTAACACGTAGTACGTTTTTGCATGGTACTGCAATGATCTAGGTTGGTTTTTAAGACATACAAGAAGAAACCGAAATCAAGGCATAATCTGTGTGAAATGCCATTGCAGCGTGACTGATAAGTAGGTGTCCACCGTATAGACATTCCATCTTTCTGACCGTTAAGTGGCCTGGCAAGAGGGATTAAGGATATGAAAAAAAACCCCTGAAATGCTTATTCCTAGGTGCTGTCAGTTCCCTTGGTATTGTGTCGCGTGGCAGAGTTCCCAGCATCAGTTCTAAGAGCAGGTGTTCGGAATCTCAGTACCCATAACCTTGTAGTACAGTGGGCGATTCCACAGATTAATACGCGAGCGTTGTCTGTAGAAATAGAGAATCCCCAGTTCTCGCAGAAATCAGATACAAATGGAGGCGTTGCATTTGAAGACTGATCAATCAAGGGAAATTCGTCTCCCTTCTGATCAAAATGGCAGCGTCATTCACTTAAATTTTTGTTCCTTGCTAACAGGGAAGAAGAGATGTGCCCTAAACAGATAATTGAGCTAAGAACTTTTAAGGAAACGCTCTTGTGTAAAAGTTGATTTCCTAGATTTGCGCGTCGTATCCTAGGTAAAGAACCAACAGATATGTGCTGTATGTGATATGTGCAGATATGTGCTAGGTAAGAACCAACAGATATGTGTGACACAACTGTGCTTGCGGCTAACTATATACAGTGAAGTGCGCTTAATACGCTCATGGTTAATACGATTTCCCGCTTAGTACACATTTTTCACGCAGTCCCTAGAATTGAGAGGCAAATAAGTACAAATGTACCCTATTTAATACGCTTCGAATCCCACTTAATAAGCGCTTAGTTCTGTAGATCATGTACATTTGAATTCGAGTGAATAGTTAATACCATGCAAAAAATGGGTCAGTTGCGTGTTAGATGAATCACTGGATGTTTACTTTGATTAGACAGAAAACTTCCCTATTCCTCGACTCTAGCTAAACAGGCTTGTCGTCGGTTCAGCTTGTCGAAGAGATCCCGTTTTCGTGAATTTTCCTGGATACGTGTCTGTGGATTATGATATCGCAACTTGTGAGATTGGAACAGTACAAGAAATTGTAGAAGATAATGCTGCGAGTACTACTACAAACGAGGAGAGTGCGGAAGAAGAAGAAGAGCTTGTGCCACGCCCGACGCCAGCCGCAGCATTAAATTCACTCGCTGAAGTAAGGCGTTTTGTGTATAGCATAGTTGGAGTTCTGAAGACACCATCAGTAAAATTAATCAGCTAGAAACGATAATTATGAATTCCGCTTTTAAAAAAATGAAACAAAATAAGATTGAGAATTATTTTAAGGAGTTATAAAAAAAAAGGGAATTACAGTTTTTAAATACTATACAAAACAAAATAAGTTTTATAATCTACGTGACGTAAAAGTCAACCATTGTCAATCCACTGTTGGACGAAGGTCTCCCCAAGTTTCATCCACAACGGTCTGTCTTGTGCAAATCTCCTCCATGTTACTCCCGCATACTTTCGAATTTCATCCACCTTTTATGCATTTTTTAATTAATATTGTGCGGTAATACAGTTCGTGACTACAGTAAATTGTGTTTTTTAATACCGTTATTTTCGGTGTTCTCCAACAGTTTCGTGAATATGCAGCCGACATATACAAAGGTACGTAGCGTAGGTTTTATTTATTTTCTATTTCCAGCTAAGACGCTTTCCCGTTTAAGACGCTAATTTGCGTCGGTCCCTTGAAAATCGTATTAAGTGGATTTCACTGTGTATTAAGTATCCTCCTAAAGTATGCCAATTTTCCTGCTGCAAACATTTTTCACAATCTATCTCCTTCTGCAGTTGGTTATTTTTGTAGATGTACTACTCGAGGCCTTACTCTTCCTTTGGAGATGAACTACGGATCGCAATATCATCCAAGGTGTGTTGTGGCACTTCTCGACAGAACGTTTGAAGTTCGCGCACTTTCTTTCTTTCTTTTTAATTAATTCATACACTCGACGTGGATCAGGAACACCAAACAGAAGTCATCGCTCTTTCTACGTTAATAAATGAGTCACGGAAAAATTCTCATCAGCGGCCACCAGGAATCGAACTCCGGGTCTTCCACTTAACACGCCGGGCATGCTAATTACTCATTCGCCTCCTAATTGTTTGTCCAGTTGCTGCTTTCAATCTTTGGTGAATCCCCAGTATTGTACAGGGCTCCATGAAGCAACCTGCCATGTATTTTGGCAGTTAATCACATGTGAGTCTGGAGAATTTGAGGCCGCTGTGGTGCAGTGGTAGCATTTCCGGCGCGTAACTGGAAGACCCTGGGTTCGATTCCTGGTGGCGGCCGATGAGAATTTTTCCGTGACTCACTTATTGACGTGGAAAGAGCGATGACTTCTGTTTGGTGTTCTTTCCTTGATTTGAGGAATGGTATGATCTTGATTTGAGAATAGACACACCGACGCCATATCGTAAAAAGATACTTCCTTTGCGTTCTTTTACAGTGCGATTGTCCCCTGAAAGGTACAGGCAAACGCCATTCGCCTGCTTCTCAGCTGATTCATTCTCTCCGTGCGAAGTTCACTGTATGACTAAGAATTACTTTTCACATCGCATCTTTTACATTGAGCATTCAGAGTTTTTCGATTGATGTGCTAACATCCCGTTCCCATGACATGTCATGTCGAAATTAACTCCTTATTTGTTAATATGGATGGATTTAATATTAAGGAGGTTGAGAAAGGTGTCGAGGCCAACAAATACGTGCTTGTTGAAAACCCACAAGGGGAAGAGTGAATGCTGGAAATTGTTTCGTCTCATTAAGGAACCGGTGAATAATTCTGTGTTGTTTGGTCTTGTTTGTTGTTCAAAATGTGGAAAGTGTATAGTTACGAAGAAATATGTCGTCGGTGTAATAAAAGATTATGGAACCAAAGATCTAACTGACCGTATGAAAGTGTGCGTATCTCCATCAAAGCGTCGAGAAAGTGAACAATCTAAATATATTTAAAAAAATGCATTTGTGCAGTCGTAAATAATTATTCCCATTTGCAATATACTCCATGGTCACGGTCATAGTCAACCATTACTTCTGGGTTACGCAAAATAGTGGCACTGAAAATGACACTAAAATTTAGCAAGTAACCTAATTTTATTATTAAAAAAAGATTTCAGTTATTAAATATCAAGCAGTTATTGGGATGAATATATATACAGTGAAACCTCTCTAAGGCGACTACTGCTAGTTCTTCTTAAAAACGGTCGTTCAAAGGGGTGGTTGCTGAATAGGGGAAAATTTTAATGGCATATCTAATGAAGAGTTTTGAGATTAAATCTTTGTAAACTACTTAATAACTTTTATAAATTATGTGCTCTGAATTGCTGCATTCCAAACATGTTGCATTCCAGTTTATTTACAGTACAGTATGTATGTATGTGTGTAAATAATAAAAAAATACTACAGATATGTAATACAGTTACACATTTGGAAGGTACCTTATAGAGGTAATCCAAAAAAAAAAAAAAAAAAGAACAACAACAACAAATGTAATGTGTCTGCTTAAGTTTATCAGACTTCTTTCAGCACGATTTCAGCTCACAGAACAGTTTCTTAATTTTCCCCCTTCATGACAGTCATCCCTCTTGAGTGTCCTCTGTCCGACCAAAAAGGGGAGTGAAGTAAAGATGAGTTTCAACTGTCACTTTCTTTTCCAGCCTTTGTAGGAAGTGTGGGGACTGGGTCTCTGTGTTTCTTTACGTTACTACGTAAGTTATTAGAATTACCTGTCATCGCCGAGAACTCCTTCATTTCCCTGAGTGATCACTCTCAATAACAAATCCAAGTGGGTAATTAATTATAATCGGGTAGAATACGCCTTAAAGCAATAGCAGTAAATGGTTGAATTCCGTTTTATTGGCGTAAGGTAATTTTTTTTTTAAGCTTTCGCCACTCACGGGTGGCTTCTTCAAGAAAGGCTAAATATAAACACTAAATTGGAAATATTATAAACAGTTTCAGAAGTTTTCAAAATTTAAACGAGAGTAAAATAAAACTGCTTAAACAATGACATTATCACGCGCATGTGATACGTGATGCATGATTTAGGGTTTCGTGATGTCCAGGATCGAGTGCCAAACATAAGGTAACTCTATGAAGGTGTCTACATTGCAGACGTCGGGGTTAGACCGGATTTCTACTGTCTCTCTATAGGCTGTGGCTTTAACCGTTGTGTATGGGGCCACTTTTCCGATATCCTGCGACCCAGGTGTGGCTGCAATGGTGTTTTTGCTCTATCTCGCTAGTGCAGTTGTGAGTTTTCCGTACATTACGTCACGTTTGTGCTCCTGGATTCGTACTTTGAGCGAGCGTTTTGTCATGCCAATGTACTCCCTAGTTTGAGCCGTCAGAATACTCGAAGGATTGCGTGTACTCCAGCGTCCTGAAGATTAGTGCAACTTCATTTTTCGAGTGTGAGGTATGAGGCAATCGTTTTTGAGCCTTGATGCCTATGTCAAGCCCGAGTTTTCGAAGGCAGTTTTTAAAAAAATATGAGAAACCTGGGATGTATGGCCACATTGCAATATGCCGGAGAAGTGGTGTACTTCTCTGCATATTAGAGTTGGCGATGGTTGATACTGCCCTGTTGATGATGTTGTCCACTTGGTGGCTGTCAAACCCAGCCGTAGACGCTAGCGTTCGCAAATCGTTGATCTCCTTCAATCGGGCTGGGGTGTTCGAGGAGAGAGCGATCAAACGCCTGGCTCTGTGCCTTATTAGGGCCAGCTTTCGGGTTTCAAAACGGAATTCAACCATTTACTGTTATCCAAGTGGGTAAGCAATGCTTTCTGATGCTTTTAGTCTTTCAGATGACTCGTTCGAACAACGTAACGTATCCTGCATTAATTCGTTTCAGTCGTGTTCAGCCCACTTCTTGGACAACGAATACATTCGTTCCAGCTGATTTCTGCCCATTTTGCTGACCCGAGTTAATTCGTTACAGCCGGTTAAAGGGTTGATAGAAGTCTACTTGTGTCTTTCGATTCAGAGGTGGCTGTATGAATTAACCACTGTCAGAAGTCCACGTCGGAGCAGCGCCTTTGCGTTTGCAGCTCATTATTTGTTGAAAATGTGTGGAACAATTCACAAGAGAGAGAAAGCCCGAGACAAAGACTACAAGAGTAAGTTGAATGCCAATTTCTGCTGGTTGCAGAGAAAGAACTTTAAAACCGTCATTAAATATGTAAAATGAGTTGTTTTCCGAGAGATGCAGTGATGTACCATTTCATCGTACGGCGTAATCGCAGATTGGTTGCTGTCAAGTGCTGTGGGTCACAGCAGCTATGTGAGGAAGGTACCAGCGTCTTGCTTTGAAACTTATGCTATCAGGTAAGAATCAGTCCGAGTTTGAGCCCTCCTGATTTTGGTGCTAACTGCTGCTCACTTGAGCTTGGTTTTACAGTGTGTTGTGTACGGGAACGTGCCTTGAGCAAAGAATATCTAACGAGAAGGAGTTAAGGCTCAGCGAGACTTAGCTAGCGCCGCCATTTCTTCAGAGAAAAATGCAGTGCACAGAAGCCAACATACAGGCTGCTGCCGGAGCAGACTGCGCATGCGTATTTCTGTTGACTTCAATCCTTTGCTTTGGGTAAAGAACAGTAAGCCAAGCTACTCACAGCACGTGATTGTTACGTTCTCGGTAGCATAATCACTTCGCAAATCGGATGTGCTAGTTTTGTTACGCCAATCGGGTTAGTTAGTTTGTTCTTCAGTTTTTCAGAAACATTTTCAGTAATGCCAAATACTAGAAAATGTCTGCATTTTGTTTGGATCCTTAGGCCTAACTGTAATATTTGCTGAAATGTAATTTAAATGGTAATACTAATGTTATTGCATATTTTTCTTACCAAAATAAGGGATGGGCGGGATATCAGAAAACAACAACAAGAAGAAAAAACTGCTCTAAGCAAATAGTCATCAGATCGAAGGAAACCATCGTGGATCAAAGAAAAGCTTCACTGCCGTAGTCCCCCTAACGTTTTTTGCTTTTGAATGTTAACTTTCCCACAGAGCATATTACCTCTTAAGATGTGGTGGCGCTTTTGCCGCCTGTTTTACGTTATCTCTATGAGAGTTGACCTTCTTTAAGCGTTAGATATTCTTTGCCTTGAGCTTCTGGTCAAAGTAAATCTGTCCCCTAATACTCTTTTTATCAGCTCTGATCTGCTAATATGGCATACGAAAAACGCCTAATGCATAAACTGCTAATTTTCTGCAAAGCCGAAATTGGAACTTTAATGTGAAACCACTTCTTCTGTTTAAGGGGGGGGATTCTCATTTTTTGTGCTAAATTCCCCGCTTTTTTTTTTTTTTTTTTTTTTGAGCGTTTATTGACGAAACTGTGCAATCAATTTTGATTCCAAAGTAGGTGCATCTATTTATTATCGTTTCACCTAGGTATTTACAAAACAATTTTTAATAAGTTTTATGAAAAACCACGCCCGCAAATCCCCCTCGACTATGACACTGCGCGAAGATCCGCTGTCCCTGGTTGGCATGATTTCTCCAGTCCAGGTGATCTGAAACTAAAAACTCGAACGGCGTTTTACTCTATACACAAGTAGTTATCGTTTGATGAACCAGAAAATATATATATACATATTTGAGGAAATGGTGACTTGTCAAACTCAAATTATCAATTTAGCTAAAAAAACTGACAATGTTTTTTTGCTATTAAAAATATACATAACGTATCGTGTTTCTGGTTCATCAAAAGATAAAAGGATGTTTGCTGAACATGCAGTTTTACATTTGAAGTCGATTGGTTCAATAGTTTTTGAAATATCATGCCAACCATTCGTGAAAAAGCTGTTTCGAGAAAAACGCATTTAAAGTTTCAAGTACAGTTTACGGAGGCATATCGAATACTTACAGTATTTTTCTGCTAATCTGCAATACCAGGACCATACAGCGTTCGTTCCTCTGCTTCGTAGAACTCGTTTAGAGACATTTTCTCGCTTCTGCTCCTTGTACGAGCCTCTTTTGTAGTCTCGAGGCGGCGTCTCGACGATCTTTACAGACGCTGTTGGTCCCGCGCGTTGGCAAATATCTTCGTTTGCTCGCCGATAACGATTCCTATCGTTGTCATCATTTTCAGGACGGGTGAAAAACCTTCATTAAAATTGCCAGCTGTTACGAAAGCTGCCATTTCGATGGTTTTTGTGCCACAGTGAAGATGTTTGGGAGCGAACCGCCAAACAGTAGAATTGAAACTTTCGTTGTTTTGAGTGTCACCACCCAAACACCTTTCTAGCAACTCTCTTGATGACAAATCGTTGTAAACTGGCTTCATAGCATTTTCGACATCTTTATGAAGTGGCGGTTCGTGATTGAATTCTTCCAGAGTTTTCTCTCTGTGACCCCGCTGGACATTAATAGATTATAACTTGGCCAATTTTGCGAATTTCCACTTGAAATTTGGTGCACATATTCCTTAAAACCCGAAATAACAAAATAACGTAAAAAAAATTAAAAAAGAAATGAGAATCCTCCCTTGAGTGTTGGTACGTCATTTTTAAAAAGCCAAGAGTTTCATTGCATATCGTGCGGGAATAAGGTAGTAACATTGTTTGAGAGACTATAAAAAATCCCCTTGTGTCAATGGCAGATTTTCGCAGGAATGATGAACCACTTGTTTTCTCAAAGAGACTTCACTTAGTGTTTGTTTCATATTTAGCCGTGACTACTTTGGAAGGACCAAGTAACCACAGCGAGCTGTAAACTATTGAATTGCACAGATCTAATATTTCAAAGCAGGCGAAATCCACAGATGGTAAGGCCCAAAGCAGCGGAAACCCGAATCAAAAGCACACCAGCTAAAAGTAAGTAAAGGTTTGCCTGCCGCGTTGGCGAGCGCCCGACGCGCAAGATATCGTCAGAAATTATATTGCGAGGTTTCAGGAGTCAATATATCTCCTGCAAAGCTGCTGTTATACACTATCTACCAACAAGTAATTGGACACCCCTACAATCGACGATATCTGCGGTCCTGATACACGTCACGGCCGTCGCCGTTAAATATCGTGTGGGAAACAACAACGCAACCAGTCGCATGCAAGATGCCACGCAGTTCGGAGCTCTCTGATTTCGAGAAAGGTGTAATCGTCGGGTATTACAGAAATGGCCGATTCATACGTGACATATCCAGCAAGTTGAAGTACCCAAAATCGACAGTGGCCTACGGGATTGGCAAGCGGAAGATGAGAGGTGACTGTCGGAATGTGCCCCGACCCGTCAGACCCACAAAACTGGGAGTTAGAGACCGACGGGTGCTGGCCAGAGAAATTCGGAAGAACCGCACCAAATCGATGGGCCACATCTGCGAGGAGTTTCAACAGGCATCCGGGAGTGTTCTTTCGATGAATACCATCCGTAAGGAAGCCCATCTTCTCGGTTATCATGGACGTGCTGCCGCCCACAAGCCTTTGATCACCAAGTCCAATAGTGCTGCTCGGCTAATGTAGTGCAAAGGACGTTGACAGTAGACCGTTGAACAGTGGAAACAGGTTCTCTGGAGCGACGAATCAAGGTTCACCCTCTACCGTTCGGATGGCAGGGTCTGGGTTTGGCGTCTACCTGGAGAACGCCTCCTGCCGGAATGTATTGTGCGAACTGTGAAGTTCGGCGGCAGTGGAATTATGCTATGGGGGTGTTTCTCCTGGTATGACACGGGACTCTTGGTCGCAATTCCTGGTAGGCTCAACGCAGAGACCTACTGCACCATTTTGGATGATCGTGCGCTTCCTACGTTGTGGCAGTTTTACGGGGTGGACCCATGTTACTTTCAGGATGACAATGCCACCTGTCATGTTGCGAGGTCCACCATGGCTTGGCATGGTGACAATGGGGTTAATCGAATGGACTGGCCTGCGCAGAGGCCGGACCTTAACCCTATCGAGCACCTCTGGGACGAGTTGGAGCGTCGACTTAAAGGGTGCCTCCACCGTCCGAAATCGGTGAAGGAACTGACCTGTCTTCTCCAAGCCAAGTGGAAGAAAATACCGCTAGCCGTCGTACAACGCCTGGTTGAGAGTATGCCCCGGAGGGTCGCAGCTGTAATCGCCGTTCGTGGAGGCTCCACCAACTATTGAAGGTGAATAAACTTTGTTTTCCTTTGCTATCACAGGTGTCCAATTATTTGTTGGTAGATAGTGTATATCATATATGCCAGAAGAAATACCGAATTAGGCATAAGTTAGGTGCTTATGAAAATCCTTCGTATGTAAGCCTTTTTCGCGTTCGTTGATAGAAGTATGATTACAAATTGTGTTGTGTATTTTTTATTATTGTTTTCGGTGACGAAATACTTTTTTCCTTCCTTTCATTTCCCGCTCTTACGTGTACGCTGCCGTTGAAACTATTTGACACCATTATTCTACTCTTAATGGCCCGAAGTTGCACTCCTGAGAGCCCAAACATTTCTCATAACGGCCTGGAAGGGTTCAAAAAATCTGTTTAAATAGATTACTATCCGTAGCCCATTGTCGATGGTCTGTTGGGAATGACAATTCTTCTATTATGTCTGAAGCAGATCTTTTGTTTCATTCTTCTGAGTTATCGGAAGAGTGTGTGCTTGGAATAGGGTGGAAGTAATGGGGGGAGGGGGTAATCGCGAGAAAGCGCTTTCTTAACCAATCAGGCGGCTTTCCGGGACGTCGCATTTAATTAGATTCTGCTGACGGTGGAAGAAGAAGGGGGTATAGAGCTAGAGAGGTAGTGATGGCCGTCTGATTACCCTCGAGATTATGGCTTGCTAGATCAGGAGAGAGAAGAGGAAAAAAATTCTTATTTTCTTTTCCTTTTTTTTCTTTTTCCTTCTGTCATACTTGATGATGATAATAATTTCTTACTTCTTGTGTTCGAAGTTGGTAACGACCGTGTCCGCTACATAAGAAAAGTTCTTTAGCGTGTTTGCTAAAAGATGCAAAAGTCCGTTCTCAGTGCTTCCCAGTGACATTTTTATTTTCCCGTTGTCTGTGATCCTGATTTCGTTCCATCCATTAAGTATCGTATGCTTTTTAACTCTGTCATAATTACTGGATCTTTCTGATGTGGAAATCAAATTCCCAATTTGTATAGCCTGTCATTAACGCAGACAGAAAGTCGCCTTTCCAGTGTACTTTTGATTATCTAGTTCTGCCAGACAGCGAATTTTTTTCCCCCGTTTAAAATGTGCAGTGAATTCTAGTGGGTACCAAAAACACTTCGGGGTGTAAAATAATACAGGTGCAGAAAACTACTTATTGATTAATGAAAAAAAAAAACGAATTTTGTAATATAATATGTACTAAAACAAATATTTTGGTAATGTCAACGCGCCGCCCCGGTGGCGCAGTGGTCTAAGGGTTGGCTTCTGTCCATTCGTCCGAAAGGGGTCCGGGTTCGAATTCCAGGAAGGCATGGATGTTGTGTTAGTCTTACGGCATTGGCTCTCTCCCGTCCCTGGAACCAGTGGCCCGAAATTAGGGGCCACTTCTTATAGACCACTGAGTTGCTCACGGTGGTCGTTAAACCTCCAATCAAAAAAAAAGTCAACGCGTTTAGAGGAAGCGTAAGCAGGGTCCCCACAATCCTTATAAATATTTTTAAAAGTACTGAATTTTTTTGTCAGGGTGCTTAAAAATCCTTATTTATTTGCCCAAAATTGCAAAAGGTATTTATTCTTTGTAACTGGCTACAAAGAAACCAAAAGTTATGATGTAGCGCCTAAAACTTCTGCTGCTGGTCAATGACGACGTCACGTCACATCGGCCTAAATCCCGTGGGAGAGCACTGGGTATTATTGTGAGATAAGTAATTTGCTGGGAAAAAAAGTGAAGAATTAAATACTTCCAGCCAATTCCACACAACAAGCCGAATCACCGTCTCTTGGTACTGGTATTTCACTTTTTTTGTATTTCTCCTTTTTTGTACATGGAAATATCCATGATTTGAAACAGCATAACTATGCTAGTAATCGGAATTTATTGGCGTAAAATTTAAATCAAAGTTTCTAAGGCCAGCAAACAGCAGTTTGAATGCGGTGACTTGACTAGACAATAAATGAATAAATAAATTATTTATTCAAAGAAACTAGGCTCCATGTTGGTTTGGCACGCGATACCGTGGCAGGAAAAACATTATTTTAAAGAACTGGTTCCAAATTCGTGACAACTCTAGAGAGACGCTCTCATTGAAAGCTTCACTGCTGGTAATAATCTCCAAAGTTTCTCGAATGACAGTAAATTTAGGAGTGGAGTAAGAAGCTAATTTCTTTACATCATCCCGTATAGGATCAGCGGATTTGAACTTGGCTTCTCTAGATATTGCACTACTTACTTTTCCGTCCTTTGTATCTCTTTTATGTTCATTTATTCTAATTATTAACCAACGTTTGGTCATTCCGATGTAGTATCGCTTGGAGCCATCTGGATATTGTAGAGGGATGGCATAAACACCCGCCTTGTTGAAAAACAAAACTATGCTTAAAAACTATACTGTTTTAAATATAGTTGGTGTACAGTTTCTCGTTATTAATTAATTATTATTTAGTTATTCCACGAGAAAATTAAGTGCAGAGTTTAAATATTGAACACGTAATTTTGACTTCGCTTTTTGCAGTTTAAACCATTTATTATGTGCAAAATTCAGTTGTAAAACTGATGAAACTTTAACTTCAGTTTCACAATTTACATGCACTTTATTGACTAAGTGATTATGCCACCCCGATGGCGGAGAAAAGGATTCGGGTTCGAATCCCGGTGAGGCATGGATGCTGTGTTTATCTTACGGCATTGGCTCTCTCCCTTCCCTAGAACCAGTGACCCTAAATTAGGGACGGGCGACTGCTTATAGCCCATTGAGTTGCTCACAGCGGTCGTTAAACCTTCAATCAAAAAAAATTAAATTATTGAGTCTAGAAACTTAAATTTTATGGAAAACAATTGCAAACTTCATTGGTACACTTCAATTCGCACAGTTATGTCGTGCGTAAAAGTATATTTGCGCACAAGGTGCTTAAAACATTTTTAGGGGGGTAAAGTAAGTCCTTAAAAAGTGCTTATATATATATATATATATATATATATATATAAGCTAGCAATAATTTTGCAATTATCTGTAAGAAGTTCTGTTTTGAATTGTTAACTATGGAACTCAATAATAGAGTAACGTACGAGCCCGTAAGTTATTCTACCAAGCAGTTAGAAAATCGGTTTAAGGCATTCTTCAAGAAACTTAAAATTCCACAAACTAGAAGATATGAGCCTGAATTTCCATTTCTTTTTGCAACGGTTAAGTTTCATAAAGATCCTGTGAAGTTCAGGTTCATAGCTAGTGGAGTAAGGAGTCATAAAAAGAAAATAGATCTTGCTTTTGAAGATGTCTTAAAGAAGGTTTTGAAACACATTAGAAACTGTACTAATTTGATGTACAGAGATTTTCGGATAATTAATAATAATGCAGAAGTAATTTCTACTATACTCAAAGTATGTCCCTTAGATATTAATAGTTATGATTTTGAGAACCTATATACTAATCTGCCTCTATCAGATATAATCACTACCTTTAAAGAGCTGTATGCAGAATTTAAACTTAACCAATTTGTTAATGTAGGAGCTTGGAACTCTTATCTCAATTGCTGCATAAAAAATAACCATATCTTATATATAATAATACTCTCTATAAGCAAGTGAACGGTATTTCCATGGGAACATCAACCTCCACGAATATCGCTAATCTATTCCTGTTCTTTAGGGAATATAAATTCATTAAAAATCACCCCACCTGCTCAGATAACTACCTTTACACATTTAGTTATATTGATGATCTGCTGTGTATCAATAATTCAGAAGTTATAGAGAGTGATTTTGATAATATCTATCCTAGCTCTCTTAACTTATGTAAAACCAACCACAGTAATCAGGAACTTGAGTTCCTAGACTTAAGCATTAAGCTCAACAGAGGTAACCCATCTATTAGCCTCTTTGATAAAAGAGTTAATTTTCCTTTCAAAGTAATTAAATATCTACACTGGAATAATAACATATCAACCAAAGTAATTGAGAATGTACTAATTTCTCAGGTCCTAAGAATTTCAAGAATTTGCAGCAACAATTTGGACTTCAATTACCACATTAATGTACTATTAGATAGTTTTCTAGTGAACGAAATTCCTTCTTCTTTCATCAAAAGAACTTTAAGAAAAATTATTCTGAATAATAGAGTAAGGTTGGCAGATCTGCTTTAATTTTCTACACAGTTAATAATATGATTCTGACCAATCAAAGCCGTAAGGAAGTTGGCTAGAGGATGCCTATTAACTACTAAAAGGAACCTTAGTGCTATGGATATGAAGGTCCTATTAAAACAAAAAATTAAATAATATAGACAAAATCACAAAAAAAGCTTAAAAATCTGTTTATAAAAGAAAATAAAAACAAATAAAAAAGAAAACTAGTTATTCATCACTAGGATAGCTATACTAAAAATAGTAAAACCAACATTAAAATTAATAAGATTCTGATTAATCTATAGAAGCTCACTAAGGTGATTTAATACATGCAAAGATTATTAAATACACCACTCGTGTATTTTATAATATTTCTCATGTATTCTGGAGAGTTAATTCTGCTCTTTCTGATCATACAGATCCACAGTCTTAAGTATATATATATATTTTTTTCTCTGGTTAAAATCTCCGCGAGTTGGTTTCTTTCAGTATGAGGAGGCCATCAGCCCTACCCACACTGCCCCCCAGCGACTAGGGAGTGGCAGAAGTGTTAGGACGCGTGGGGAAGAGGTCAGCCATGTTTTTCTCTTGTGTGGAGAAAGTTTAGTTGCACAAGAGGTAAGCTCTCTTCCTTGTTTTTGGGTTTTAGGTTTTATAAGTTCAATGTTTGTACTTCATGTACTTTTTTTCTCTGTTGATTTTTTGCTTTTCAGCTTTTAGGCACTGGCTTGTCTGTCAACATTTTTGCGGGTTTTAACTCTTTCTTTTCATGGTAACTTTGCGCGTCTTTTAGGGAACTTAGGCACAACAGATGGCTAAGCATAGTTCCTTTTCTTTGCGCTGTATTTTCAAAGTAGTTAAGTTCTTAATAACTACTTAATTATGCACTTAAAGCACTGCTGAAATACTTTGTACATATTGCAACTAATTGTTTAAGTCATATAACTTTCACAAAGCTTTTCTTTAGTTAATTATTGTCTTTAACTTATTCTCGTTTTTGTGTTGTCAGAAGTTGTAGAGTAGGGGGTTTTAGAATCAAGTTTTCTTTCAAAAATCTGATTTTTTAAAAAAATTAATATTTCCTTTTTTAATTGCAATGTAAAAATTTGGATTTCTTTTGCATTGTTTTTCAGGTTTAAATTCTCTCTCAGGCGAACTTGGCATTTCGTTATAGCTGAAAATTATTTCTAATTATTATGTCACTCTCACAGCTTGAGTTCTCTTTAATCTTCTTCTCTCTGTTTAATAGTAACAGATGAAGAGCATGGGTCGGGCCAGGAGGGTTATGGATGCAAGCGAAATTGTTAACTAGTGCTAGGTCATACAACTCTGCGGAGGACATGACATATATATATTTTTTAAAACAATTTTTGGTGGGCTTGTTACTTGCATCTATGGCCTTGCAGAAACCCATTTCCAACTAGGTCTTTGTGGAAGTGAGAAAATGCAGAGTTTTTGCTGGTCCTTGATAAAGCCAAGGCTCAGTATTCTCGACACCTTCTACATTCAGTTGTTTTATTTTATTTTTTTATCTTTTCTCCTTTTACTCACACCGGTAGATACATAACCTTTTCTATGTTGTACTTGGTATGAGTCAAAAATATCTATGTATTTTTTTTGCTTAGGTCTCTTCTTAATAGAATGTGAATTCTGAATTTTCAAAACTGCTGCGTTGCGCGTTTTGATCTTCAGGTTATTTTGCAACTTTTGTTTTAAATTCTAAAGTTTTTCCTTAGTTTACAGTTTTGCTCTTCAGTATATATATATATACATACACACACACACTCACAGCCAATGAAATTTGCGCACCTAGAAGAAAACATGCTACAACCGCGAAATTTTGCTGCAAATAGCTAGAGTGCGTGCTGGTATGCATATGATCCACGTTTGGTGCGAGTGCGCATGACCGCACACCCTGTTGTGGCTCTGCAAGCACGTCTTATAAACCGGCGTGTAGTCGATGCGCCATGAAATCGAAAAGCACCGGCCGACGCAAGCAAGAGTACAGAGTGACAAGAATTCCGGGTAGACGCCAAAGACGTCGATTTCGGCAACTTAGGACTTTGATAGAGGCCTGATCATCGGGCTGAAAACTGCAGTGAGGTCGGCGCTCCGCATAGCCCGCCACGTGGATCGTTCTGACCATACCGTCCAACTGTGTTGGGAACAGTGGACACGTGACGGCACTGCCACACGGCGAAGCGGATCCGGACAGTCCAGGAGGACCACCGGTAGAGAGGCTCGACGGATCGTGCACCAGGCACGAACTGATCCCACGGGGACCCGGTCCACTATGCAGGCAGATGTAGCGGCTCCTGTGTGCCCAGGAGCTATTTCCTGACGCCTCGCGGAAGCGAATCTGCGATCCCAGCGTCCTTTACGTGTGCTGCCATTAACACCGGAACATCGCCGGCTCCGTTTGCGCTGGTATCACAAGCCAGAACGACGTGGAACGCCACAGACTAGCGGCATGTGGTGTTTAGCGATGAGTGCCGCTTCGTTTTGGGGACACACGATCATCGTCTCCGGGTTTGGAGGTCAACGGCACAATCCCAACCTCACTATTGAGCGCTACACCTCCCCCACTGCAGGCATTATGGTCTGGGGAGCCATTGTCTACGATAGTCGATCAGCTCTAGTAGAGGTACGTGGATCATTGACGGGCCCGCGGTATGTGGATGAGATCCTAAGGCCCCCATGTGCTCCCATTCCTGGCCGGGATTCTAGGTGCTCTATACCAGCAGAATAATGGCCGCCCGCACATGGCTCGGGTTGCCAAGGACTGCCTACGTCATGTCCAGGTATTTCCATGGCCTGCCAACTCCCCGGACATGTCCCCTATCGAGTATGTGTGGGATCAGTTGAAACGCTGGCTGCCGACGTGCCGCACTATCCGGGATTTAGAGCACACCGTCCAACACGCGTGGGCTAGTCTGCCGCAGGACAACATCAGGCGTCTGTTCGCCTCCATGTCGGACCGTATTATAGCATGTATCGCCGCACGAGGCGTTGCGACGCGGTATTGAAGATGACCGGACTGCGTGCCACAGATCCCTCTGTAATTGTCCTACAGCTCTGTTTTTCCCATCATGGGTATCATTCATCTGTATCATTACGTCCATAAAATTTCAGTTCAATCCGATGCTTCCTTCTTGGTGCACAAATTTTATTGCCCGTGAGTGTATATATGAGTAAAATCACACAAAATGAAGAAATATAGGTACAGCAGAATATATGTTATTCTTTCTCAAAGTATCTTCCCTCGGATGATATGCAACGGTCCCATCGTTCAGTCCACTTTTCAAAGCATGTGGCGAAGGCATTTTGTGGAAGCTGCTTTAGCAACCCCTGTACAGCTTGAATAACGTCAGCATCTGTGTTGAATGTTGCGCCACGGAACTTCTCCTTCATTGGTGAAAACAACCAGAAATCGCACGGGGCGAGGTCAGGACTGTAGGCAGGCTGTGGCATGATTTCAATACTGCACTTCGTAAGAAACTGTTGAACACAAGCAGCCGCATGTAGGCGGGCGTTATCATGATGCAGGGTTTACTTGCCCACCAGTTGCTGTCGCTTAATCGATATGTGTCGTTGCACACGCTTCGAGACTGAAATGTAATACTCAGCATTGACAGTAATTTGTGGAGGAACGGCATGCCGGTAGACTACATCTTTATGATCAAAGAAAATTATCATCATCACCTTCCCAGCTGATTCGGTTTGGCGGACGTTTTTCGGAGGAGGCGAGCCTGTGTGTTTCCAGACACTCATTTCGCGCTTCGTGTGGGTGTCGAAATAGTGAACCCATGTTTCATCGGCAGTTATTACTGTGTTTAGAAAGTTTTTGATCCTTTGCAATCATTTGTTTCCCAATATGACACACCTGAACTCTGGCTAACAATTGTTCTCTCGTCAGGTAGGTGATGAGGTACCCATCCGGAACACACACGATTCAGCCGTAATTTGTTGCATAGAATACGGCATGCCGAAGGTTTTGAAATATTAGTTGACGTCGCTATGTCTTTACACCTCGTTCTTCGATCTTCTTGCAGGATATCCCAAACTGTGTTAACAATGCGCTCCGTTGTTACATTTTCAGGTTGACCAGGCCTAGGAGCGAGTTCTGCCGACAAACGCATTTTTTTGAAATCATGGTCTCATCTCAAAATCGTTGACTCACCCAAACAAAACAACCAGAAATCGTGGTGTTCGACCCACTTTTTTTTTTTTTAAATCAGTGCACTACATGAAAGCAGTGCATGTGTAAGCATTTTTTCATTAAAACAACTGTTTTTGGAGCAGTTTTACCCAAACGATAAGAAAATTTTATCGCACAACGCATTTCGCTTCTTAACTCTGAATCACTCACCTCCATAGCTGTATGGCGAAATGCAGATGTACTTTAAACAACTGCGCAATAACAAAACCAGAATCGTCTGCCACGGCTAATAACTGTTGCCAGAGATACTTCCTTAATTCATAGAGTCCTCTGTGTGGTTATTTCTCCCCTTCGCACTGTTGCCAACTCCAAAAAAAAATAACTCTCAGTTTTTATGGAACGGCCTTTGTATAAATAAAAGTCCTACCTCATTTTACTATGTGATTAAGTGTGATTTCTACAGGTTGTGTTTGGAAACGTCACAATCCACTGAAATTATATTTCACAATATGGAAGAAGGTTGAGAGCAATTTTAAAAATATCTAGCCCCGGAAAAATGTTATGTCATCCTACGCCACTGAGATAATGGAACATTCAGTTGGATTTCTCTAACGTAGACACAGTATTGCAACCATTTTTGTGTCTTATTGTTACAAATCGCTCAGATGAAGATGATTTTGGTGTTTAACCCTCCAGGTGGCAGAAAGGGAGAGGCAATGCGAAATTTTTTCATGTGTGTAACAGAAGACTCCCCTTTCTGTAGCATTTGTAATTGTTAAGTGCGCAAATATGCGTCCTAGCTGCTATTAGTCTGGAAATTTTATCGGCGCAATATTGCGTTCTTGCGGCATTTCAACAGGTTTTTGATGAACGCATTATTGCGTCGTCGCCGCCGCTTTGGGCACAGAAACCTCCGAACGTATATATGCGTGCTTGCCACCCAGAGGGTTAATACACATTAAGAACGGGCTGCTGTGGAAAGAAATCATGTATATCGCAAGCAACTTCTCTGCTTATATCTTTTGAAGAACCAAGTGACTTTGTTATTAGAAATCACAAAACAAAGTGGTGAAACTTTTCAATTAGTCCATTGTGCTGTTATAGAAACTTATTTATGATAGTCTTAAACAATCAATATCATCATCAAAAATTACGTTCTCGGTGCTATAGTATTTTTTTATGTGAGTCCATTTATTGAAAATGTTTTTTATTTTTCAATTATAGGTGAATAGCTTAGGGACACAGATGATTAAACTAATGCTTGTTAAATCAAATCGTTTTGTGCCGTATGCGTTAAACAAGCTCCTCCGAGTTTGTAGAAGTACATCTGAGATTCCAAATTGTAAAAATTATTCTTGATTTCTTGTTTTAAATTCCTTCTCTCTTGGTGGATTTCTTTCCTCTGTGTTGGGGACTTCCTAAAAAGAAATTCTTTCGGATTTTTTTCCTCGCAGTCAAATGCTATTATTGATTTTTAAAGTCGTGGAAAGTATTTACGACATTATTCAACCGCATTTTATCGGATTAAAAATCATGAAAAATGTTTGATCATCTCTTGCGTACCGTATTCCGCTCCTCCGTGAACAAGTAAAAATAAAATATTTTTCCTCAGCCCATTAATCTCTTAAAAGCGCGTGCATTGAAAATCTTTCCCGTGAAAGGGAGATTTTCTTTTTTAATTCTTCAGTGTATGTTTTTATGGGATCAGTGGAGAAATCCGTTCTGTACCTTTTTGGGCGGACGGTCTCCGCGTTCAGTGTGATAAAACTAAATAACTTTCGGCTCGGAAAGGCTTTCGAATATTCCCTGCCACAGTTCATAGCGGCGGGTTTATCAAATGTCGTTCTTTTGATATATTGCATTATCTTTTAAAAGCTTTATTTCGCAACTGTTATGGACTGTTCGAACGAATGCTGTTATGCAATTACGCTGCGTCTAGTACTTTAGAGGAGCATTACACAGCACTTACAAATGCGTTTTTTTTTTCCCTTTTTGTTAAGCATCCACTAAAAGACAAAGGAAAAAGGATTTAGACTGCACCATAAGTGTCAGTATCGTATATTGTTCACAGAAACATAAATTTCAATACTGAAATTAATGATTTTTGAAGACTGATGTCTGAGTGCGAATTTGTGTTCCAAAATTTTGAGGGGGGATAGTCTTTCTGCCTCACGTTGTTTCGTGGTTCTCTTCAGAGCGGAAGTGCTATTATTCGCATTTGTTCTGCGTTTTACTATAAAATTCGTCATATTAATGACTATTTTCAGCGCAATGCTTATTATGCCAGCGTTCGAATTACCCAGTGGTCCGCGCTGGCCATTGGCTTGTAAAAATTCCATCGAACCACTGAAATTTTTGTTACTGGCCACTCGGGCCAGTAAACTTTTATTATTATTTTTTTCCAGTTTGTTTTGGAATTTGTAAGTTTATAAAGAATTGAACCAATGATTTGAAAGAATCCAGGTTTCACTACCGCAGTTTTCAGATTTTTTGAAATTCAGATATTCTACTCAAAAAATGAATATCGGAATTGCGAACCATACTTCAGTTTTCTGAAAATTTTGGACTGTAGAAAAGAGAGGTCAGACTCAAAATATTTGGATTAAGACAGGCCACATGTTTTGCCCAAGTGGTGGCGGCAGAGTATGGATGGGTCTTTTATATTGTTTCCCAACTGGAGGTTGAAGAACCATTTATGCTCTGACTTTGCTAAATTGTATTTCTGTCCGCGTGGGAGAACCTCCTGCCTTTCACACTGACGCAAGGTATTCCATGAAAGTGGTTTTTTTTTTCTTTTTTTTTTTTTTATCAGTGCATTACATGAAGTGCAGCTAGTGGTGTTCGACCCACTTTTTTTTTTTTTTTTTAATTTTTTAATCAGTGCACTACATGAAGTGCAGCTAGTGGTGTTCGACCCACTTTTTTTTTTTTTTTAATTTTTTAATCAGTGCACTACATGAAGTGCAGCTAGTGGTGTTCGACCCACTTTTTTTTATTTTAATTTTTTAATCAGTGCACTGCATGAAGTGCAGCTAGTGGTGTTCGACCCACTTCTTAGACAGCGAATATATTCGTTCGAGCTGATTTCAGCCTCTTTAGTTAACCCCGAGTTAATTCGTTCCAGCCGGTTAAAAGGTTAAGGACTGCATAGACTGATGCCTGTACAATAGTTTAAATACCGGGTTTCTTACGGTAACACAATATATACGTAATAGCTGGTGCACAAAATGCGAGAGAAGAGAAGAAATATCCCGTGCCACAATAACCAAAATTCATGCGATGTGCTATCCACAATATGCGATCTCTGTACAGAACTTCAAAATCAGTTCCTATGACAAACGATTGAAATTTAACAGTTAATCAAGCCGCAAGTATATATTCCCTAGTCTTTCCTATTACCGGAATGTTTTCGTCATAAGGATAGAGTAAAAAGTAAGAATGGAGTTTTTCGGTTAATATACGACAGGAATTGCGGAAAGGTTTCTGAAAATTCAGAATTTTCCTCACGTACGAAAAATCCGTGAAATTCAGTTTTGTTTTCGTCATTTCGCGAAGGAGGTTGTATCAGAAATTTGCTTCCCTAATTCATGAAAGGAATCGCTGCTCGCAGCAGCTAAAATCCCCGTAAACTATCATACTAAAGTGGTAAAATTCTCATTTATCTTGTTCTTATGTTGTTTTTTTTTTCTAACGACTATCAGGAACATATAATCTGGGAAGAATCTCCTATTCCTAACTTAGGGTTACTGCTAGAGTTACTTATAAGGGAATCTGTGCTGTCAAAACGAATAATCATACTAGAACTCAGATTCAGACCAGTAGAAAGTCATGAAGTTACAGAACAAAAAGGCAGTGATTAAAAATCTCCCATTTTGTAAAATGTTGGATTCGGAAAAGAAGTCGCTGCAAATGGATTTTAAGAGTTCCCTCCCGGGATAATCATTTTCTGCGTAACATATGCCATTGAGTAAACAACCTCTTCAGAATTTATGAGTTTATTACGGTGCTTCGCTGCAGATGAGAATGATACGGGGAGAGCTCAGGCTTACGGAGATAACGGGACCCAAAAGGTAAATGTAGCGAGTGAACAAGGAAATCTAAATGACTTTTTTTTTTTTTTTTTGCCATATTGCTTGTAATTAATCGAATTTCCCGTGTTTTTTGTTCAAGTAGAAGGCATAAACGGTGAATACAAATATGTATGCCGGAAATGCCTCCAGGGTAAAGCGAAAGAAATGTTTATAGAAACACGACTAAGCAGACATCGGAGGAAAAGAAGGATATAACAAACAATACGGGGAAACTCACTTTCGCGGGAATTAAGAAATAGAAGGCGAAGCAATATAGGATGACAGATTGACGCATTGCAATGCTGAGAGAAGTTTCTTTTAATTTGTTATGATAAAACAAGAATTCAGTTTAGTGATATGGAGTGCTGGGAAATTATGGATGCAATCTTCATAACAAGACATGTTCAAGATAGATATTTGAAAAAGAACAGAAATATCAATATTTGCGGATCTGCGGAAAGCGTGTGGTACAGTTCCACTCGAAGTCAGATTCCCTGCATTAAGAAAAGAAACGATTTTCTGAAGGAGAATGTGCGAAACCACAAAAAACAGTTGCTAACATTAGAAATGGTAAGACAGATATTGAGATAAAGGTATGATTTTACCAAGGGATGGCTGTGTGCTCTTTTTTATTTTCGTAACCTGTGTTGGATGTAGTGAGTGAAAGTTTGGACAAAGACGCGTTATGGAACATTTAGTTTGCTGATAGCACACAGAATCAGCTGAATGTGACTCTTCAAAAGCTCGTCTAAAGACAAATCTGGTAGGAACAATGATCATGGGCACTTCAAGAGGTGAACAATATTATTTGCAGTGGTGCAGTACGTGAACCGCTAATAGAATTAGTCTCCTTTTACATCTCAAAATGTTGGCAGTTGTGAGAAGAGAAATAAGGAACAAGTAAACGCAGACTGGAATAAATAGAGATGTCTCGGACAATTTCTAACTAGAAACTTCCAATAAATAGTGAAATCAAAGATTTGCGAAGCGTCTGTATACGTGTTTCTTTATATAGATCAGAAATTTGAGTGACCAGAAATTAAAATAGTGTAACTATTTATATATTAATTCTGTAAGGTTTTTTACTGTGAGTCCTATTTTGAGAGAACGGCCGAACGTAAAGATATGGTTGAGGTATCAAAATAAAGGTCTTACCATGTAGATGTGCCAGTCGAAGAGACAAATGAGATTGGGGTAACAGTTCAGGCGTTGTGGTGTGGCAAAGTTCCCATGCAAAGTCTATGGGAGAAGCGTGCGGTCTACATTCCATTGCCTGTGGTTGAGTCACGCGCTGTTGAAGGCGGCAGCATGGAGGGACTGAGATAGTCCTAAGTCCGAAGTCTTCTCTTTTCTGAGTGAACCATAGCGTAAAGCAACGCTGGTAGGCATTCGTATTATAAAGTTATTCTCATCGGAATAGCGAACACTCTCGGAGACCTGCTTACGTTATGCCCTTGGACTGTGTGATGTATATACAGGGTGCATAGAAAAGTCCCTTTAGCCTGGAATAACTTGCGAACGGAGAGAGGTACAGTTATGCAAGTGATATAACGGTATAGTAAAGCGACTACGCCCGATCGAGTGCAACCCATAGCAGCGCCCCTAGTGGCGAAATGCGAAAGTTAGCCATTGCAAATCGAAAACGAAAAGAGAGAGCAAAATTTCCAACTACAAAGTTGTAGAGCATCAATTAATTAGTACAAAACGACATTTCTTTCACACGGATGAAATAAATTGTCGCTTGAATACCCTTAAATGTCAGAAATCGATGCGCGACCTTTTGTGTGAACGTTTGAAGAGAACAGGCATAGGTATGAGCAAATACACATAATTTATTGCTTAAATACGTACTTAATGTCAATACAGTTTGATGACGTCAGACAAAAAAAAAAAAAAAAAGAAAACTGGCGCACAGTGATAAAAAGTTAATGTCGAGTATGTTCGAAGAGTTCGCCATTGCCCACGATACACATTTGTATTCGTGAAAGTAACTGTGCATGCACATTCCTCAGCATGGAAGGTGTCACACTATTGCAAGCATCTGTAACACGACGAAATAGATCCAGCAGACTTGTAGGCGCTGTTGCATACACCTGATTTTTTACGTAACCCCAGAAATCCAAGCTCGCCATTCTCACACAGCGTACGTAGACCTAAACTTCTGATCATGGGAAAATCCTGCTACTGGTTTTTATATCGTAGGTACGGTATAACGTCACAATCTGCATTTGCGTACGGCTACATTTGCGGAATGTGAATATGCAGATTCGAATCGTCGCACATCGATTTCGGACATTTTAGAGTATTCAGGCGAAAATTTATCTTATCCGTGTGAAAGAAATGTCGTTTTGTACTAATTAATTGATGCTCTACAACTTTGTAATTCGAAATTTTGCTGTACCTCTTTTCGTTTTTGATTTGCAATGGCTAACTTCCGCATTTCGCCACTAGGGGCGCTGCTGTCGGTGGCATTTGGATTGAGAGTAGTCGCTTTACTGTATCGTTATCTCACTTGCATAACTGTACCTCTCTCCGTTCGCAAGTTATTCCAGGCTAAAGGGACTTTCCTATGCACCCTGTATACAATTTAATATTCATTCGATCCAGTTCATTGTTCGTGATGCTCATCACGAACCTGGCCGCCCCGGTGGCGAAGTGGTCTAAACGCTGGTTTATGATGGTTCGTTCGTGAAGGGTCCGGGTTCGAATCTCGGTGAGGCATGGATTCTGTGTTTGTCTTGCGGCACTAGCTCTCTCCTTTCCCTGGAACGAGTAACCCTAAATTAGGGACGGGTGACTGCTGATATCCCATTGAGTTGCTCACGGTGGTCGGTTAAGTTAAACCTTCAGTCAAAATAAAAAAAAAATCACGAACTTCGACTGTTGTTTTTACTAAAGTGGTTGAATGAATTTGTCAATCAAATAAAGTTTACATTTGTTGTTTCATATCAGTTATTTCATTTCAAAAAAAAAAAAAAAAAAAACTAACCGTCGATTCCGACGGGTTTCGTCTAGTATTTAGTAGTCCGAATTTCATGGCGTAGATTATAAATCAAAGTTTCCAAGCTTTCACACATCAACCAGATGGGTTTTCCAAGGAAGGTAGACAGCTGTGTCTACCTTCTTTGAAAAGCTTCACGTTATATTCGACCAAGCCCTTAACAGCTTCGTCGAATATAACGTGAAGAACAGCAAGTTCTGTAACGAAGATTACAGCTATACAAACCATTTATTGTTTTCGTCAACCAGTAGGCGCTGGGTAAGCGCAAACAGCAATTACTAAAGTGTAAAACAAGCTATCCACTAATGCAATATTCAAAACCTTTAGCATTAGTTGCTGATGTTTAGTATGTGATACTTTACGTTTTACATTTGAAATAGAAATCATACAGACGGCAAAAAAAAAAAAAAAAAAAAAAAAAACGAAACTGCTGCTATATATGATGGGTATCGGATGCATAGGAGAAAACAAGAAAGATGACACCAAATTTTCGGTTGTACCGAGCACGTCTTTTGAATACGTTCTGACGCGAATTAAATTTATCAAAGCTTTTGAAAGTCAATGGAACCGGTATGGAAAACACTAGACAGAAGAAAACCAATCGGGTTTTAATCCCGCAGATATTTCTGTAAACAGACACGTGAACTTACGCCCTCTGGTGGCAGATCTGTGCATTAAGAAAAAATTGAGTTTAAACGAGAGACATTTCGCAGCGGAAACTCTCTCCAACAAAGAAAGCATTTTTCAAATCGGATTCTTAGAAACAGAGATATTGACAAATATAAGATATGCATCTACACTCCCAGGCGGGAAAACCATTCATTATTTTAAGCAGAAAGTATTCTCAAAAAGTTTTCCGACGTGAGCGGGACCGGTTCACAAAATAATTTTTTCAATCGCGTTTTCAGGCGCTCAGATTTTGCTGCAGATACATCAGAAGTGGAAATTAAGGCTTACGCTCCCTGGTGGCCAAACAATTTTTCACAAAAAAATGGAAATTATATGCAAAAGATTTCCCATCGGGAATTGTATCCGCTGCAGAAAGAATCTTTCAAATTGGTGTTTTCGAAGCAAAGATACAATTTACTTTTACCCCCTCTAGCGGAAAATCTAATGTAACTTGAAAAAGTGACTACATCTAAAATAGGTTCGACATGTATGAAATGGAAAGGTGAAACAATTTTTTCAGTCCGATGTTCAGAAGCAAATATATTGAATAAAATGTATTTTGAATTCCATATCATCTGTATTTATGCCCCTAGCGGGGAAATTGTGCATCGAAAAAAAAAAAAAAAACGAAATGTCGCACATTTCAAGCTTCCCAATGTAAAAAGAATATTTCAAATCGGACTAATAGTTGCAGAGATATGGTGTCCACAGACGGACAAACCGATAACATAAGCATGATCTTTTTTACAAAAGACGTGCTAACAAGCAAGACGGTATTAGTTGGTTATGTATCAAAGAAATAACTGATAATTGCAGAGGATCTTTGGAAAGTAAAGTCGGTATCGTCATAACTATCTCCTCATGCTTGTAAGTCAGACATTACGATGATAGAAGTGAAGAAAACCGTCTTACGAATCGTCACATCTGTGTACGGAAATGGGACAAAAAATGTCAATTTACGGAAATGACGTGTACGGAAGTGGGACGTGACGGGAGTAGAACATGTGTGCATTTTCCTACTTTTCCACTCACAGAGTACTTTGCATGATATGCAAGATTTTTGAAGCCATTTCAGATTTTGCCTTAGTCCGACAGCCAGCGCCTTAGTCCTAAAACACGTTTTTCTACCCAGAGCAGTTATTTTCATTTATTTCACGACAGAATATGACTCTTGAGTTGGTTGAATTTTCTTCCATACTTCCAAAAATATTCTCTGAAAGAAAGAATGAATAATTTGGAAAACCCTTTTCTTTTTCTTTTTTTCTTTTTTAGTCAGATACAACTAGATTTCTTCTAGCATCTTCGCTAAATACATATTTTTTAAATAAGAAACACTGTTTTCAATCACATTAAATTATTCATTTGCCTTTCAATAAGTTCTGCCTACCTCGAAGCGCACGCATCTCGAATTTATAAGAAAGGTGATAGGGAAAATTTCGGATGTCTAAAAAAGAGGTGTAAGAGAGAATGATCAGAAAGTTACTGTAGATTCTCATTTCTGAAATTCGATTCCGACGCACTTTCAGTAAACTGCGATCTTTCTCTTAAGCCGGTAAATAACAAAACACCTATTTTATTTTCTTGTTTTAACATGAATGTCAAACACCGCAAAATCTGCAAGATGTGTCTGGAAAATGTTTAATGAGACAGAGAGAGAGAGACGGTTTTGTGAAACCGCTTTATGGGATCATCTAAAGTATGAACTTCCTGAAGTAGCTGACTTGATGGATGAAGTTATTTCCTCTGTTTTGTCTTAGTGGCTTATTCATTTCTGGCGTTTATTTGGCGATATTTTTTTTTTTCCTGTTGTGCTTTTCCTTTTTCTACTCTACGCAATACTTTCGTTGGAAATTCAATCTTTGTATTTTTTTTAAAGAGGGATTTTACTTTTTCTGTATAAATGCGAAAATAAAACATGAGCACATGTAGTTTCATATATCTCATGCAAGAGAAGGAGAAAATGCATGAGATACATTTAAAAAAAACATAAATCTCGAAAGAGAGTGAAGTAAGATGAAAAATCTGAAGTGGCCACATGCCAAGAGCAAGTTGAAAATTAAAAAGGAGCTCTGAAAAAGGAGGAAAGTTTTAAATGTAGTAAACGTCATTATTTAACAACAGTATAACGCATCTGCCTAGCCGAAGCGTTACACTGAAAAATGCCTACATGGATTTTTCTGTACTTTCATTCATTATTACGCAGTAACAAATAAATTAATAATTAATTAAAGTAAATCTCCCTATTAAGTAATTGAAGGAGCAGAAACGGAAAAACCTGTCTGCTAATTAAAGATCCGATGATGCCGTTTAATAAACATGAACGTCGTTGATATTAGAATTGCATTGTTTAGTTGCTCTTTATGGTGAATTTGACCAGAAACGTATTTTCGGAGTACATTTTTTTTTTTTTTTTTTTTTGTTTTTTTTTGTTTAAGAAGTCAGCTTATTTGGCAAAGAAATTAAAAAGTAGATCTAAAGTATCCAAAATACTTATTTTTGTGCCAAAGAACAGAGCACGAATTCCTTGCTTGGCTAAAACTGTCTTTTTACAGAAGTGGTCATTGTTGTGATGTTACTTCGGTGATTCCAGAAGATTGTGATGATAGGAATTCACAATCTTCTGGAATCACCGAAGTATGCTGCAAACAGGGCTGTTCCCAAGTCTTCCTCATACAGTAATAATTTTGTAGAAAAAGAAAATGTTCAGTGAAAAACAAAATGATACGTAGAAAATCTGAATACACGTGTATATCTATCTATTTCTCTCTGTAAGTGGCATCTGCTGAAACTGTAGTGTGTTGGTCTGAATTTATTATTCACAAATTGCCCGTGGTTCACAAATCTCGTACACCTTTCCAAAATCGCGCTTTTCTCTCGGAAGTTCACATGCTGACTCGCAAAAGAGAGATCTGGGTCAGAATCCTGACAGACACTATCCCGACAAGCCAAAATCCTGACAGCCGAAATCCCGACACGTCCAGTACCCCGACTACCAAAATCCCGACAATCTAAAATCTGAAAGTGAAACACCTGATGATCTCACGCCTTAATTAAACGTTACATTTGGAATCCTAGAATAATCTTTCAAATTCTTTTTGACATGATATTTTATTTTTAGCTAATGGCATTATTTGATCATTCAGTGAAAAACAAAGTAATTGATATATGATCAATTACTTGATTTAATATAATAAGAAATACTGAAATTCGGAAATACTGAAATCTTATTGAAATCTTTCAAATTATTTTCACGTGATATTTTATTTTTAGCTAATAGCATTATTTGATCAATATTTATATAATAATATTTGATCAATTATTTTATTTATTATAATTTGGGTTGTCGGGATTGTGTCCGGATCCGGTAAAAGAGTACCCTTTTTTCTCACCTCTCTTTCCAATATACACTGTTGGATCAAATCATTATGACACACCTTGTCACCACGAGTTGACATGTTCCGAACTATGTAGCAGTGTTACAAGCGAAGCAGGAAGCTCGTCCAAGATAAGATGGCTTCGGGTTCGAATCCCGGTAAAGAATAGATGTTGTGTTTGTCTTAATGGCACTGGATCTCTGCCTTCCTTGGAACCAGGGGCCTTAAATTATGGGTAGGCGACTGCTTTATAACTCATCGGGTTATTCGTGATGACCGTTAAACCTCCAAAATTAAAATAAAATAAAACAAATAAGAAGCAGGAAGCAGAATTGACTTCGACTGGCAAAATTTGAAGAGGTTCAGGTTCTTCTACTCAGATAAATTTACTTGTGTTGGATGGCTCAAGGGCTATTTTACAAATACAGTGAAACCTCTGTTATACGTTCTTCACATATACATTTTTCACTTTAGTACGTCATTTTGCTGCAATGTTGTTATTTTGCTGTAGTTTCTATCGCTTTTTTAATTCGGTTATACGTAATTCATTTGTACTCTTTTTGCGATAATACGTGAAATTTTGAATTTCTTAGATTATCAAAAATACGGCATTGATTGACATTTTTATACGTAACCCGGTATGTTACAACTTTTACAGGATCAAGCCTTTTTTTTACGCTTTCCAACCGTAGGTTGAAGAAACGTATATGCTCCAGCTTTTTCCGTCCGTCCGTCTGTCTGTCGGCACGGTAACTCACGTAAAAATGGTTCGATTTCGATGAAATTTTAGTATGCGGTAGGGGACCACCAGGGGACGAACCCTATTGAAAATGGGTTAAGTGGGGTCAAAGGTCACGCCATAAGAGCAGGATCATTCAATTGCCCTTATGCGTCATAACTTGCGTAAATATCGTTCGATTTTGATGAAATTTTAGTATGTGGTAGGGGACCACCAGGGGACAAACCCTATTGAAAATGGGTGAAGTGGGGTTAAAGGTCACGCCATAAAAGCAGGATCCATTTCATTGCCTTTATGCATCCATAACATGCGTAAATATGGTTCGATTTCGATGAAATTTCAGTATGTGGTAGGGAACTACCTGGGCACGAACCCTATTGAAAATTGGCAAATTGGGGTCAAAGGTCAGGCAGGGCATAAGAGCGGGATTTATTCCATTGCCCTTATGCGTCATAATTTGCGTAAAAATGGTTCGATTTCGATGAAATTTTGGTATGTTGTGAGGAACCACCTGGGAACGAAACCTATTGAAAATGGGTGGAATGGGGTCAAAGGTCAGGACATAAAAGCGGGATCCATTTCATTGCCTTAATGCGTCATAAAATGCGTAAATATGGTTCGATTTCGATGAAATTTTAGTATGTGGTAGGGAGCCACTGGGGACGAACCCCATTGAAAATAGGCGAAATGGGGTCAAAGGTCAGGACACTGGAGTGGGATCCATTCCATTGCCCTTGTGCATCATAACTTACCAAAAAATGTTTCGATTGCAACAAAACGTTATCATGTTGTTCCTGAGGTATAGTGAACCGGTTCTGTTGAATATCAACGAAATGGGGTCAAAGGTCATTGCACAAAAGCAAGATTTATTCCACACCCATTATTCTAAATAACTTGCGTAAAACTGCTTCTATTGCGACAAAACTTTAGTATGTTATTCTTGAGGTGTACTGAACCGGTTCTGTTGAATATCATCGAAATGGGGTCAAAGGTATACACAGGAGCGAGATTTATTCCACAGCCATTATCCTCATAACTTGAGTAATAATTTCTGGTATGTTGGAAAGCGTATCATAATCAATGCATTGCATGATTTTACTAACTTGTTTTGTGCAGCCTTTTAATGCAAACAGAAATGTACTGAACAACGTTCACAGTTTTCCTTTTTTTTTTTCTCTGAATTTAAGAAATTCGAAACAAGAAAGGTTAGCGAATATTTTACTTGCTAAATCATACTTGTGGACAAACTGCTTGACATTGACGGAGTGGACTTTACAAAATTGAATGAATACAATGAGTAACACCTACCACAAAAAGAAACTGCAACACGCCCCCTCCCACCCACATAAATCAATAAACTTTACGGTAGCGGGTCAAGTAACAGGCTAGTAGAAGACTCTCTGCCCGTGGAAGGAAAAATTAGGGTGAGCCCAGGATATATCAAATGATTAAAGTTTTAAAGCCCTACAAAAACGTGATAAAAGTCCGCCTACGTGTGAATGTAAAAAAATAGGTCAAGTTTAAGAATAGGAAAAATACAAAAAAATAACAGGTTCCCCTCCCCCAGAAGACTGGGCGTGCAGTGTTTGGGGAAGGGGGCAGACGAACTGCTTTGTAAATAGTGATGCTTATAAGTAAAGAACGTGTAATAGCGGTATTCAATATAAAATAATCGTTTTCGGAACTTACTACTCGTATTTCAGACGTACGTTTTTTTTTTAGTAGCAAACGATGTATTTATGTGTGTCTTATAATAGAAATTAGCGTAATCTAAAATCAAAGAATTATGCTTTTTTTTTTTTTGTTCAGGAGACATTCAAAAATTTTACAGTAATATTTAACATTTTGAAATTTCTTCTATACGTTTCTAGAAAAACCGTGTAAACGTTGTTCCACTGTATATTAATCGGACATCGGAACTAATAGTGATACTACAGATTTTCAAGATAGGTGTCTGTCCAGCTATGGTACATGATACCCGAAGACGCCTTACGTTACCTAGTGTACTAAATGACACGCCTGGTAAAAATTACCATCGTGGTGAGAAGCGGGCCTACAAGCTGTTAGGTATAGTCCGTCTAACAGAAGAACCAGGAATCTTACTGACATCAGTGACACTCGTTTATCTTCTATAGTTGGCTATAGGCTACGGGTGATCATAATCTTACGAATCATGTGCGTTTGCATCTATTACACGTGTAGAATAAAAATCCTGGCCCAGACGAGGCAGGAGAAAGCTCAGTGTAAAACTTCAATGGTATTTTTTCACAATTATTGGGTTGGTGCGAATGAAATGTCCGGCGCGAACGAGCAGTGGAGACAGAACCCCACCACAGCGGAATGGAACCACCCACAGGTGGTGTGGGTATTACGTCACAGAGTTACTATAAATAGCTAGCACGTGTGCGAAGAACAAGGTATTTTGGGCACGTTAAGCCATCGGGCCCCGGGTGCTGGCCCCCGAATAAATAAGGGCGTTTTTCTACCTCGCTTCACTCTAGTCCAAATATCCCAGCGTCCTATTTCTAAGAGTTGTTTAAGACCTGGGGTCAGACACTCCCTTCCTAAAATCTTCTACACATGATCTGATCTGTTCTGAAGAACAAGGTTCGGGCGTGGTTTGTTTGGACGTAAAGTCGCTCGCAAAAAACAAAAAAAAAAAAAAAACCATGCAGACCCCGGATTTTAAAGTCATGTTCCTGTACGAATTTAAACTGGGCCATTCTGCAGGAATTGCCTCTTGTAACCTTAACAAAGCCTTTGGGAAGAATACAGCCAAGGAACGAACCATTCGGCGATGGTTTGTGAAGTTTCGAAGCGGAGATACGGACCTGTAATACGAAGCACGTGATCACCGACCTGTTGCTGTTCTTGACGATGTTCTTTTACGTGTGGTTCAATCGGACCCCGAAAAACGTGTCGTGAGATAGCGGCAGAGGTAGGTGTCCACCACACGGCAGTTGATTGGCGTCTGGCTGCGCTGGGTAAGGTCAGCAAGCTAGACATGTGGCTGCCGCATGAGTTTGACAACTGATAACAAGACTAGGCGTTTGGAAGTCTGCACGTCTTTGCTTGCCAGGTGTAAACAGGAACCTCTATTGCATCGAATCGTCGCCTGCGACGAGAAGTGGGTCCTTTATGATAATCGGAAACGATCAGCACAATGGTTAAGCAAGGCAAAGCCTGCTGGACCTAAGCCACCCCTACACACCAAGAACATGATGCTCCTTGTCTGGTATTCCACAGCCGGGATAATTCATCGGGACTTCTTGGCAAGAGTCCAAACCATCACTGCAGAGCGTTATTGTACTGAATTACACCAGATGCAGCGGAAATTCCTTCAGAAACAACCGGCTTTGGTCAACAGACATGGTACTCTTCTGCTCCAGGACAACGCAGCCTTCATGTCGCACAACGAACGATGCTGACACTAAGTGCCTTGGGCTATGCAGCACTGCTTCATCCTGCCTATTCTCCGGACATGTCTCTGACAGACTATCATCTGTTTCGTCACCTGGATCACTTCCTGTCCGGGAAACAGTTCGCGACAGACAACGAGGTTCATCGTGCAGTTGATGACTTCTTCGGGTCCCAGACACAAGACTTGTTTCGTTCCGGGGTCATGGCTTTGTCGGACAGATGACAACTATGTGTTGATGCCGAGGGGCATTATTTTGCCTAGGTAAGTTGTCCTACCTTTCCGTTCTCGCCGCTCACGTGTGCTGGCCCTTTGCCGAACATTTCATTCGCACAGACCCAATATTACTAGTACGCTTTTTTCTCGCTTTCTGTAATTTTTTTTTTCACTCACAGTATAACACGTCTCTCTCTCTCTCCAACAAATCACGACAGCGGAAAAAAAATAAAGTGTCATCTTATAGTATCACGAAGGTTGAATTTTAATTTACGTAAGTCTGGCATAGAAATCAAAGCCCCAACCCCACCCCACCCCACCTCCCGGTAGCCGAGTTTTCTGAGACGCTGATACTGACCATTCGTACGAAGTTGGGCCCGAGTTCAAGGCCAGATGTGACATGAGCGGTGTGTTCGTCCGATGACAATGGCACTTCTCATGGTTCTCGTTGCCCTAAATTAGAGACGAGCGACTGTATAGCCCTTTGAGTTGCTCGTGGTGATCGTTAAAAACTCCGAAATAATAATAAAAAAAGTTCAAGGACTTTTAAAATGATCAAAGTGAAAACTTTTAGGTGTACTAATAAGTTTTAAAGCGTTTTTTGTGTGACGTATACCGCTAATTTACATACCCGACATTCTCCCGCGTTGTTGTCATGTGATCGTAAGTGGTCCAGAGTATAAAATGTGACACAGAAGTTTGCCCAAAAGTCAAGCACAGTTGCACATCGGTAGGTGAAAGATGGCAAGCGACACTGCATTAATTCGACACTGCATTCCTTACAAATTCTATCAAAGAAAAAGTGCTGCAAAAGGCATCGATCTGTTCTGGGGGAGAATATTGTATCAAAAAGCACGTGTGAGTTTTGGTTTAGACGTTTTAAAGCAGGTGATTTTGATGTTAGCGATCGAGAACGTAGCGGCGCCCCGCAGAAGGTTGCACATGAGGAACTGCAAGCATTGCTGGAAGAAGATTCGTCTCAAACGCAAAAAGAACTAGCTGAACAACTGGGGGTAGCTCAACAAACCATTTCCAATCGTTTACGCGTAATGGGAAATATTCAGAAGGAAGGAAAATGGGTACCACTTGACCTGAGACAGAGGAACAAGAATGAGCGTTTCATGAAGTGTTTGAATCTGCTGAATAAACAACACCAGAAGTCTTTCCTCTGAAAAACGTTACTCGTGATGAAAAGTGGATATGGTGCGATAATCCCAAACGCAAAGAACGCTGGGTAGACCCCGGCGAAGTAACGACTTCGACACCGAAACGCAATATTCACTCCAAGAAAGTTCTGGTGGGATATGAAAGGTTTGCTCTGTTATGAACTATTGGAACAGGGTCAAACTGTTACTGCTGATCGCTACAAGCAACAATTGCTGCGATTGAACCAAGAAATCTGTCGGAAACGTCCATTCACAGGCAATGATAGCGTCCCGTGAAATTACTGCATGACAACACTAGGCCGCATGTCGCGAAATCGTCCAAAGAAACGTTATTGACGCTTGGCTGGGAAGTTTTGGAGCACCCGGCGATTGTTGCCGACATAGCCCCTTCAGACTATCATTTGTTCCGATCGATGCATGGTTTGTGTGCTGTACGGTTCCGGACATGTGACAAAGTGCAAAAATGGGTTAACGACTTCATCGCGTCACACAACGAAGTATTCTTCATGGCTGGAATCCGTCATCTGCCCGACCGATGGCGGAAATTGATAGATAATTACGGCGCATATTTTGATTTGTAAAGGTATTGTTGTTTTCTCTCAAATTACATATCGCTTTGTATTTAAACGCTATCAAACGTATTTTTACACCTAATACTTTTCAAAGTCATTTTGTGACTGAACGTTTTAATAACTAACTCTAAAGACTTGTGTTCCACAAACTTTGTTTACTAGTTTTGCTGATGGATTTCTTCTGTGTGCAGCTTACGATCAAATGCTGAAAGTTCGTAGACTGCTTTTGTTCTCACATGAAAATAAGTATGTACAGTTTTTCCCCCCAAAATCCTCTGTTTCCCGATTATCAGTAAATATTTTTTATGGGAAATTAACTTCGTGAAAGTTAAACAACAGCTCAGAATCTCGCGATCATTTCCTTGTTTGAGTTTTCAGGCCAACGGCGCGTGCGCGCTTCTAATTTTCTGTTTTTCCAGGGGAGAAAATATATATATATATTCCTTCTTTCCTGACCCTTTGCACTAACAAGCCGTACGCCCATACGGAAAAAAACTTGCTGATACAGTTCAATTGCAAAGATTATGGTCCTGATTCGCCTTAAGAAATTCAAGTTCTTTTCTTTTTTTTTTTTCAGTTATTGAGCTTTTGTGCTGTTTCATGTGAATTTTATTTTAAAAATAAGCTCAGTGTTTACAAACAAGATACGATATTTAATCTGTATCATCCTTTGAAGAAATAACAAAAAGTAGATGTACAACAATCACTTGTAAGTCTTATTTTCCAGGGATAATCTCGCTTTACAGCGTGGGAACTCAGCGCACTCCAACTCTCCCCTACAACAGTATTTTAGTCAATGTTAGTTGCACAAAAGTTGTACTATATCTTTCTCTTCATCAAACATCCTTGAATTTTTTTCCTACAAAAAGTTGTTTTCGAATTTGGTACATATTCTTCAATATCATTTTTGGTGGCGCATGGCCTAAGTCCTGGCTTCTGACCACCATTCGTCAGTGATGGGTCCGGGTTCGAATCCCGGTGAGGCATGGATGTTGCGTTTGTCTTATAACACTGGTTTTTTCCTTTCCCTGGAATCAGTGACCCTAAATTGCGGAAGTGCAGCTGCTTTTTAAGCCCATTCAGTTGCCCACGGTGGATGAAATAAAACGACTCACGAATTTCTGGATGCAAGAATATATGAGAAAACTGAGTTTAGAATTTATAAACTCGCATACGTTTATTTGTCACATCCGTTAGTAGTTGTAAAGGTATATTTTTGTTTCTCTATGAAATGCTATCTATGTATCAAATATTTTTAAGTAAAAAGGCTTCAATCTCAATTCAAACTGATATTAGTAAAAGTTCTACCTGTAGTTTTTTTTTTCAGTGTTTCTTCTTGAATATTTGGTATTATTACGGATTTTTTTTTAATATTAACGCGAAAGGATTAAACAAAAGTTAATATATTTCCTGCTTTGCTTCGTTTAACCCCCGAAGGAACGAGTTTGACGGTGAGAAATCTGAATAGAACATGAATATGAATGAGAGCATCTGAAAGAAACATGTCGGCGAAAGAAAGTTACATACCAATTTACTGCGTGCAACAGGAACAGGGGAGCTCGTTAGAGGTCATTTATATTCATCAGGAGCACACAAAAAAGGTGCAGAAAAAGAAAGGAATGCATGGGTACAAAAATTACATTGCCAGGTCCAGAATGAGGAGAAACTAGAAAAGAGATTCAGTTGCGAAAACGTGAAATGCAAAGTGAAAATAATAAATAATCCCGGCATTGCAAATTTTTCAAGAAAACAACGGCTGTCGTGCATAATATTTCATGTGTACCACTAGTATGTGTACACGTTCATCCCACGCTCGCACAATGCCTGTAAAAAAGTGCATGATTGTTGTATCCACTTAAACCCCAAATCTTATACCACAAATTTAAATTATGCTGGGTATGTTATAGCTATGCGTAATTTGTGTGAGTTATTCCCTCTGTGCTAACATCTGGCGGGCAATTACTCACGGAAACACAAATTTTTTAATACTCGTAAATGAGAAATATTTCATATCTCGGGATTCTACACACGCGTGTACTTCCAGAGAAGTACAGGGTGTCCATAAAGTCTTCCCCACATTATAAAAATGATTATTATAAAAAAATGTATTACAGGTACAAGAAAGGAATTGCACGACAATGATGGTGCACAAGCAGAGTTTTTTTTTTTTTTTTTTTTTTTTATTTTCAGTGCACCTCCACATGGGCGCCATTTGTGGACCGGAGGACATCTAAGCGATATTCGATTTTACGCCACGTTTTGTTTGACATCTCATAATAGACAGAACCAATGACATCCGTTATTCTGCTCTTCAACGTCTCGACATCCGGAACACTGCTAGAGTAAACTTGGTCATTCACATAACCCCACAGGAAAAGTCTAAAGGGGCGCCCTCTAGTGGCACACTTGTGCGTTAAGATACAGACTGTTCATAGTCTTTCCCACTCTACAAAAATTAATATAATGAAATGTATTACAGGTACAAGAAAGAGATTGCACGACAATGATAGTGCACAAGTAAAGTTTTTACCCAGCGTCAGTACACCTCCACAAGGGCCAGAGGACAGCAATAGCGCCCATGTGGAGGTGAGATATTCGATTTTACGCCATGTTTTGTTTAACATCTCAGCAGAGACAGAACCAATGACGTCCGTTATTCTGTTCTTCAACGTCTCGACTTCCAGAACACTGCTAGAGTCAACTAGGTCTTTCACATAACCCCACAGGAAACAGTCTAGAGGGGTTATGTCGGGCGATCGAGGTGGCCATGTCATGGGACCGTCGCGGTAAATGTGGCATTCAGGAACTCACGAACCGTTATTGGCCAATGTAGTGGGGCACCGTCCTGTTGGAAAATAACCGAGGGTTGGAGTGCTCGCAACTGAGCTGCTAAAAAAGTTCCAGGTACACCTGACATGTTACCATGGGCTCTGTAAAAAGAAGGGTCCGATGATTCTGTCATGCATCAGGCCGCACCATACGTTCACTTTCGGACTAGCCCTCTGTTGTTCGATGACATAATGGGGGATTTTCTGATCCCCAGATTCGCACATTGTGCCTATTTACTGTACCAGAACCGTAGAATGTGGCTTCATCTGAGAAACAGACACGGTACAGATAATTACTATCATGAGCTATGCGCTGCATTACCTCCGTTGCAAATGCAGTACGGCGAGGCCGGTCAACGGGCTGGAGAGCGTGAACGATCTGTACCGTATAAGCATACAGTTGAAGACGTTTGTATAAAATTTTGAGAACCGTGGCACGGGGAATCCCAGTTTCCAGTGAAGCACGAGGAATAGATTTCCTGGGGCTTCGCAGCAGTGTCTCCTGAAGAGCCGCAGCTCTCACTTGTGTAACCGTTGGGCGGCCCGCTCGGGGGAGATCGCCAACATTACTCGTCGCTTTAAACTTTTCATACCAAGTTTTTATGCATTTTTGGTTCGGTGCCTATCGTCTGTGCTCTTTTTTCTAAAATGACGTTGGACAGTAACCGCCGATTTGGTTTCGTGGAACCACAACACGCACGCCGCGTTTTCTTGCATGGAAGCCATTATCGATTAAATGCTCTTTTTATTCAACAGTAGCGCTCACCTAAAGAACAGATAAAAAACTTTGATTGCCGTTATATTATGTTGCCAACCATTTTATTTTAACTTACATAGATTTTTTTATATTACTTTTTGTAATGTGGGAAAGACGACTTTAGAGAGACTTTGTACATTATATCACATGGAAGTGGGTGCTGACCATTTCTCGCCATGACTTCCGGCGACCAGCATACACTTTAAAACGGAATTATTTGAGCACTGTAAAAAAAAAATTATGAAATATACGAGCCATTTTCTGTGATAAATTTCGTGAATTTAACAAAGCATATGCCTGATACCTTTTACGTGAAATGACGGTAAAAGACCTGAATTTCACGGATTTTTTGTTCTCCACGAAAATCCTGAATTTTCAGAAATATTTCCGCAATTTCTTTCGTATAATAACCGTGAATTGCCGTTTTTAAGATGTTAACGGAAATTCCTGAATTTTCAAACTTTCCTCAATTTTTTCTTTCTATGCAGGATTTTCAAACTTTCCTCAATTGTTTTCTTTCTTTTTGCAGGAGGAAACTTCCTAGCCATTTAAAATGACCCCTCCATACGAATGCACATTTATTTAATTTATTGTTTCACGGTTCCAGGGTATAGAAAATTTTTTCAGCGGGAATGGTAATCCAGGCAACGCAGTTTTTGTGCACTGGTCCTTACGCAAAGATGGTCATTAAGAGGGGATGAGCGGTCTTTTAATAGGGGGGAGGTTAGCATTAGCGCTATGAGTTTTGAAATCGGTTCCACAGAAAAACGGTCGTAATGAGGGGTGATCCCTAAGAGAGGTTTCACTGCATATGCAACGGAAAATGAAAATACAGAAAACTCAGATAAAAAAAAATCGAAGCTAGTTGGGTGGGTGGGGGGGGGCTTTATGAACCGGTTCCCCACGCAGCTGCACGGACTTGGATCCGGCTCTGCTTTAAGGAATCGTGGTCTCTGTTCGGCTAACAGCGGAAATTAAAATTAACAGCAAGAGAAATGTATTACTAAGTCCCGAACTGGGACGCATTAGTTAATAAATGTACACTGAGTGGCCACTTTATTATGACCACCCCCTCAGTACTTCGTTGGGCCACCTTTTTGCCTTTAATACTGCGTCGATTCTTCGTGGCATGGACTTACGAGATGTTGATAGGTGGTTTTGTGGAATATGAGACCATGCTTGATGAATAGCACTTTCCAGGAGTGTGAGATTGCAGGGTGTTGTGGATCCAGCTCTCTGATGGCTCGTTCAACTTCATCCCACAAATTCTCAATGGGATTGAGATATGGAGATTGTGGGTGTCACCTAAGCAAAGTAAACTCACCGGCATGTTCCTGAAACCAATCCTGTACAATACGAGCACTATGGCAGGACGCAATGGCGATGGCTACTTATCTTGTTGAAAGTAGCCATCGCCATTGGGATAAACCATCCACATGACAGGATGCACTTGGTCCGCAACGTTGTTTAGATATGATGTGCCAGTCAGACGTTGATCAACACGAATTAAAGGGCCCAAAGCATGCCAGGAAAAGATTCCCAAACCATAACGTTGCCTCCACCAGCTTGAAGTGTTGCAGCAATGCATTTGGGGTCCATGCTTTCGTGCTGTTTCCACCAAATTCTCACTCGGCCATCGGCATGGTGCAACTGAAAACGTGATTCATCGGACCACATAATTTGTTTCTAATTATCGACTGTCTAATACTTGTGCTCCTGTGCGAACTGGAGACGTTTTCTCTTGTTAACTGCAGACAGCAAAGGTGTTCGAACAGGCCTTCGGCTGCCATATCCCATCCGATGCAGTGTACGGCGAACAGTGCGTGCAGACATCATTTGAGGGGATCCTTGATTAAGATGGTCTGTAATTTGTTGCACTGTTACCCTTCTGTTGTGTTACCAGTCTGGACACTCTCCGTTCCGCCCGAGCAGTCACTAGTCGATGACGACCACACGTTGCACGTATAGACCCAGTTTTTTGGCTGACAGTCCAGTCTTTAAACACTTTAACAACAGCTGCCCTGGAACATTTCACGAATGCGGCGGTTTCGGTGATACTCGCTCAATGGCTCCGAGCTCATACAATCATCCCACGTTGAAAATTCGTCCAATCGCATTTTTTACCCATCTCGTCACCCAAAAATCCCTTCTACTACTGTCGCAAGCACTAAGCTTTCCCTTTTTATACTAGCCTGGCCCTCTGGCGGCAACAACCTGGAGCCATAGCTCATTTGTAAAGTGGCCACTCAGTGCATATTAAATCAGTAACAGCATAGATAAACTTATAGTTGTGATCTTTCAGTGATGAAGAAAATGAAGCATGTATTGTAGGTTTTTAAAAAAAGTAAAAGCACTTTTCGCATTGCTGCTAATTGGGAAACATTTTTGATCGATTGAAATAACTCTTTTCCTTTTCGGAATAGCCAAAAAAGAAGAGAGTAAAAACGGAAGGGAATGTAAAAATATCAATAAATGAACAAAATATTGAAATAGCTAAAATAGTAAAAGAAAAAAAAATACGCTAGGAGTAGGATCATTAGTGTGCTTTCCACTCATTTAAAAGAAAAAACAAGCAAAGAAAACAGTCTCTGATTTCTTCTAGATACATATTCAAACGTGAAATTGCCTTCGTTATGAACTCGTACTGTGGTTAGAAAGCAATACTGCAAGAAGTTTATGCCCTGTCACTGAAAACACACCAATCAAATTTCCTAAGCAAAGTCCTTAAATAATCCACCGCCGATTAATTAGTGCTCTGCTGTTTATTGCCTTTTCTTCTGTCTTTTAAAGTTTCAAACAAGAGGATTTTCTTGAAGGCAAGGGGAAGGGGGTGGGGTCTGTTATTTCGTTGGCGTTTTTTGAATTTTTTTCTGTTGATGTGAGCCCATGCAGCATAGCTATCTGCAAACTAATTGATTGTGCGCACATCTTTCAATCTTCTCAGAATTGTTGGGCCTGAGGACCGCTTTTCCACTAACCTTTTGCGGTAAATTCAATAAATGTCAACAAAATATCATTGCTGTCGAATACGAAATCAGTAAATGATTTGCTGATCCAAAAGTTTGTTGCTCTGTACAGGCCTCAATCGGGCGCGCCGGTGGGCGAGTGGTCAGATGCGTAGGTTTCTGAGTAGTCGTCGAAGCTGCTCTTAGGATAGGGAGAGTCTTCATTTCAAGGTGCATTGGAAACAGGAACTGATATGTGACATCTGATATACAGTATGTAGAGCTGCAAAAGGGAGAGATTTTTAAAAAATGTTCCCTGCTAATTTGAATTACTTCGAATCCCGTGTGCGTTGGGTACTTGAAATTGACCATTGTTATGAAATTAAGTTTTGGTATCAATTCGGCATTTTAAAATATCACAATGACGTGGATACATTAAATGTCAAGCGATGTATTGGTGTTGTTACGCAAGATCATATCTGTAGTTTTAACGATTTTTTCGTTTTGTTGTTCATCAAGTTGTTCGTTACATTTCCAAGTGAAGTCATATGTATTCTCCACGAACTAATGCGAGTTATGTGTGTTTTTTTCTGCCTTCAGTTCTGGTGATTTCATTTTTGAATTAGTTACTTTTTTCGTGAATCCTCACAGTGGTTTGGAACACAGAAGTATTGTCACCTGATTCGTATATACTCTGAAGTGCCAAAAAAACTGGTACACCAGTCTAATACTTGGTAGGTCCCACACGGGAGCGCAGGACTGCAGAAATACGACGGGGCATGGACTCCACTAGCTTCTGGAAATATGCTGTAGGCAATGCACACCATACTTCCTGCAGAGCGTTCCACAATTCGGGTGTATTCCGAGGTCTCGGATTTCTGTGTTCGATAGCGCGGTGCGTGGCATCCCAAATGTGTTCTATCACGTTCAGATCTGGGGACTTGGGTGGGAATGGCAACACCCAAACTCAGATGAATGCTCCTCTAACCATAATGTGGCGTCCCGACACTTGTGTGGAGGTGCATTGTCCTGTTGGAACAGGCCCAACCCATCAGCATGAATGCAGGACATGAACGGGTGTATGTACCTCGTCAGAAAGGATGCGCACATAGCGTTGGACGGTCACAAACGTTTGCAGACGTACCAGGGGTCCCAGTGAAGTCCAGCTAAACACACACCATACCATTACGGACCCCTACTAGCCTGTACAGTTCTATGTTGGCAGGCATGATCCATGGCTTCATGGGGTTTGCGGCACACACGATTCCTTCCATCTGCCCGATACAGTTCGAAACGCGACTTGTCAGACCAGGCTACTTGTTTCCAGTCATCAAGTGTCCAGTGGCGGTGTTGCCGTGCCCAAGCGAGGCGCATAGCTCTGTCTCATGCACCCATCAAGGGCACTCGAGTTGGGCGTCGGCTCCCAAAGCCCATATCGTGCAGGGTACGTTGCACGGTCCGGACGCTGATGCTTGTTGAGGCTCCAGCATTGAATTCCGATGATACCTGCGAGAGTGTTGCACGCCTATCGCGTGAAATGATTCTTGACAGCCGACGATGGTCACGTTCTTCACCCAATGTCTTTTTACGGATACACTGGTATCGTAGGTTGGAGGTTTTGCCGGAATTCTTGTAGTCACGGTACATCCTTGCAATGGTCGTCCGTGAAAATCCGAACTTCGTTTCTACCTCCGAAATACTATGGCCCATCTCACGAGCGGCAACTATATCACCGCATTGAAAATCGCTTAAATCGTTATTACTTGTCATTCTCATGCCGAAAACAGCTCTGACAGCTGGCAAGGATGTCTATCGCTTTATATACGCACTTGCGGACGTAACCGAGTACGCGCATAGGCGACGTTGTTATGTATTTTGCGTAAGCTCGTCTGTACCAGTTTTTCTGGCACTTCAGTGTATATACAAATACAATAGAATTTGGTGAAATGATGTTTTGTCTTTAGAATGTCCAATAACGACACCACCGACTAGATGCTTACCTTACTAGAAAGTTGAATTTTTTCATGTGTGGGCACAATTTTTAGTTACAACATTCCCCCACCAAGTAATCATGTAACTAGGTTCTCATATAGTTTGTTGGGAAAGTTGATGATATGATGATATACTGTATATCATCATTGTCAACAATCAAATCACTGCTGGAAAGATGGAAGAAACTTAGGAAGACATTCATCCAGCAGTGATTTGATCTGTCTTGCGCCAGTCTCCTTTATGTCACTCCCACATGATTTCGAATTTCATCCACCCATCTCACATGTTGTCTTCTTCTGGGACTTTTCCTTTCCTTTGGAATCCAGTCTTTCTGTTGACCATCGGTGGTCCGTTCTTTTGGCAATATGTCCAGCCTATGACTATTTCAGGGATTTTAATCTGATCATGGTGTCTTCCACTCTTGTAATTTTTCTTATCCACGAGTTCCTTTTCTTATTTTTCCTGGTTTCATCAAGCATGCATCTCTCCAGGCTTCTTTCAGCTGTCTGCTGTCTTTGTGTGCCATTTTTAGTTAATGTCCACGTCTGTGCTTCTTATATACGTAAGTACTGGAAGGATGCATTGATTAAACACTTTCCTTTTAAAACATAATGGCATATTGCTCTTAAAAATTGTACTGTTTCTTCCAAAAGCTCTCCAACCAAGTTTTTTACGCCGATTAATTTCTTCGTCAGTGCCACTTTCGCTTGATATCTGCTATCCGAGGTAAATGTAGGTATCGGTTATCTCCAGCTTTTCCCCATCAATCGATAAATCTTCATTTTTTGTAAAAGCTTTATATACATACACACACAGAGAGAGAGAGAGAGAGAGAGAGAGAGAGAGAGAGAGAGAGAGAGAGAGAGAGATTAATGCGTTATCAGGATGAAACATGTTCGTGTATTTATAATTGATATAATACATTAAATTAAAAGCACACTGTATGAGAAACCTTTCTACCTCACATATTGAGAAACAGAATGGCTGTTACTTTTTCCAGTCGGAATATTGATGTTGCTTTTAAAGCAGCGAAATGTGTAATTTGTTTTAAAGATATTTAAATCTGCCAACTCTGCCTCAAACCAGCATCCAGCGTGAGAAAATCTCTTTGCGGAATGGGATGATGGTGTGCGGATGTGAGTCATCGTCTCCGTTCTCATCCTCTTCCTGCCCAATCTGATTTTCTTCAATCGACTGCACAGTTCCTGTCATCTGTTTTAATTTGAACTAGCATCGCGTCCGTCCATCTTTGTAGCATTGATCATAAGCGACTATTTTTTTTTTTTTAACTGAAGTATAAAACCAACTTTCATCGTCATTTCGACTAATATCAGAAGAACAAATTTCGCAGTGGAACATGGTTTTTGAGCAGTATTAAACGCTGGTGGACATCTCAATGTTTATTTGCTCTCTTTAGCATTCCAAGGCTTCTGTGCTTTTGAAATGCAACGATCAACCAAATATTTTTATGTTTAGGTTGCATGTTGAAGGGATAGTTGACTTTTGAATTTGAAATTGGAGCGTTAGATTTAACGCTGAAAAGGAGGATGCAATTGCAGTCCTAAGAATTTACTTTGTTTTCAATCATCATTCTTGGCAGCATTTTAAAATATTGGGTTGATGCATAAGTTCATGCCGGTTTTTTTTTTCACCGCACTACAGGAATGTATTACATCAAATTCCGGAGATCAACATTATTCTTGAACGTTCTGCCACGGAGTGCATTCGACAGAGATCAGAGCAGGTGATAGTCTGAAGGTGCGACATCTGGGGAATAGGCCAGATGTGGAAGGATCTCCCATTTCATGTACTGAATGGCCATTTTGATCATGTTTACACTGTGAGGGCGTGCATTATCTAGTTGGAGAACGACACCATGGTGCCGATGTGACCGTTTCTTCTGATTTGCATCCTCTGTACGGCGGAGTTGTTCACAACAATGTGCAGTGTTGATGGTCCGATTCCTAGGCAGCATTTACCAGTGAATAATGCCTTCCATGTCCCACTAGACACACAACATGATCTTCGCAGGATGAAGGTCATGTTTTGGACGTGGTGTACGCGTCGTGTTTTGGGCTTAACCATTCCCTCTGATTCCTGAAATTCACGTACGGGCAGCACTTTTCAGCATCTCCAGTAACAACACGTGACAGAAAGGGTTTGTGTTGCTGAGAACATTCGTTGTAACGGGCTAGCAAGGAACCACATATGGCAACATGCTTATTCTTGTTGTCCTCGTTGAGAGTGTGAGGCACCCAAGACCTCAATTTCTGGACCTTTCCCATACGTTCCAGGTGTCACCCCACTGTTGCCTGATCACAGTCCATCCCAGTGGCGAATTCGCGTGTGGTTTGACGCGGATCCCAGTGGATGAAATGGTTCAAACGATTCTTATCAAAGTGAGATGGACGACCTCACCGTGGAGAGTCGTTGAGGTCAAAATTGCCACCTCGGAACCGCTCAAACCATTTGCGGGCTGTCCTTGGAGCAATAGCGTCCTCCCCATACACAGCACAAATTCGTTGAGTAGCCTCGACGGCTGTGGGTCCCTTGTTAAACTCGTAGAGGAGCACATGTCGGAAATGTTCATGCCTCTCTACTTGACACTCCATACTTCCGGACCTGAAAACCAAAAAACCATCAGTCACAATCACACAACGCAAAATGATTTAGATACACGATATTATTGGCTACATTTTGATATACAACTGGCCATCTGCATCGTCACTACTGACCTGGGAAACACTTGTGAAATAAAACGGCATGAACTTACCTAATATGTGCTTGACACGCAGCCGAATCTTACATGTTTGATTTGTTTTGTGATGTTGAACATTAGTGTGTTTGCTTGTTGTGTTCAGGCCCACACTTTAATTGGGATGCAGTTGATTCACTTAGAAAACTGAAGCGCGATTCCGTGTTTACAAATGGCACGATACAATCCTATAGCATGTGCTCTTATATATTCGGGGTTTGGGGGGGTGCAATTACTTAAATACCGCTCCCGGGGCGCAGTGGCCTGAGCGCTGGCGTATGACTATTCGTTCTAGAAGGGTCCGGGTTCGAATCCCGTAAGTCTTGGATATTATGTTCGTCTTACTGGTTCTCTCCCTTCCCTGGAACAAGTGGCCCTAAATTAGGGACGGGCGATTGCTTATATCACATTGAGTTGCTCACGGTTTTCGTTAAATCTTCAATAATAAAAAAAATACTTAAAGCACTCATTTGATTCTAATCAAAGTAAAGTCGGTTTTGTGTATTGCCAGATCTTGATTACAGAACTGTGCAGTAGCTCACCTTTTAAAGCTGGTTGCAGAATGATCAACATCATTTAGTCGCAGTTGTCAACTTCGATTGTAAATGCTAATTATATATGCAGTGCCATTAATTTGTAAATACAGGTTACTGGGAAAATTCTGAAATGTCAAACTGGTGGAACGCGTTTAGCTGATCCGATTGAATCAAACTAATAATGTAGTCATTTTCAGCTTTCATCTATGTCGTTCCGCGCCCCCCCCCTCCATCAGATTTCACCAGAACCTGTTAAACCAGAAGCTTGATTTATATTTGAAACACTTTTAACAGATCTCAAAAGCAGTAAACCTAATCGGCTTAGCCTAATTTGCCTGTGTCGATGACTTTTGTAACACAGTTATTCGTGATTACCCTCTGTGACTCAGAGATCCTGATCAGACTAGCCTAGTTTGCCTCGAGATTAGTTGTATTACTTATTCACACAAATACTGCTTCGGCTAAAATGTCAGAGAATGATGAATGTGTGTTTGCTTGTATTTGGAATTTCATCTACGTCACTCGCGCTCCCTTCCAGATTTCGTCAGAATGAGACTTTTGAAAAGTTAAGACCCGGAGGTTAATACTAAATTGGTTTTAGTATAAATCAGTCATGCGTTTTGTATGACTTAATTTTGAGGACTGAAAAAAAAAAAATACTTTGGTAGCAAATTTCGCTAGTAAAAATCGGTACATCAAATAACCATTATATGTGTGCTATGCGTGGATTAGCTTCACTCCATTTTCTTCTTAAATGCCTGTTGGCGCGCAAGTGGTTTCTCGATAAATGCCGCAAATCCTCAAGCTTTTATTCAGAAACCGCTTCACGCACAAAAATTGGAGTGCGTGCGCACTGTCACGTCAGCGCATCGTTGGGCCCATCTTCTTCCAGGAGACGGTCACAACAGCCATCTGCATGGACATTTTTTAGGCATTCGTTAACCAATTTCACCCTGAAAAGCTGACGACTGGATATTTTCTACAAGATGTGGCAACTTGCCATACATCACATGTGAGCATGGCTGAAATTGAGTCATTCTTTGAAGATCGCGTAATTTCTATAGGAATGTGGCCACCTTGATCTTCTGACCTAACACCCTCTGATTTGTTTCTCTGAGGGTATCTCAAATCAGTGATGTTCCAAAACAAGCCCCGACAACCCTTGAGTCATTGAAGATCAACATCTGCGAGGCACTGTCAATGATTCAACTGGCGCGAACTTTCCGAAATATGGAGTCTCGAGTTAAAGCCTGTCTCGGTGCACAGGGCGGACACTTTCAACATGTCTTATGATATGATTCTGTTTTACATGGATGAAGGTATGTTCTTACCAAATATCATTCAGTTACTGTAATTATTCCAAAATATAGAGTCTCGTGTTCAAGCCTGTCTCGATGCACAGGGCGGACACTTCCAACATCTCTTATGATATGGTTCTGTTTTATATGGATGAAGGTAAGTTCTTACCAAATATCATTCAATTCATGAAAGAAATACGGGATTACGCCATATAATACAAATTTTGAAGATGACAATCCGATTTTTGGCGTAAATGTGACAAGGATGGTAAGTCAGATAATATCCGAAAACTTGAAAATTTTCATCGTCCTGGAGCGGGACTCGAACCCGCGTCTCCCAGAAAACGCCCGGGTATGCTAACCACTACACCACCCAGAACGACCAAGTTTCAAGTTCTGGGTGGTGTAGTGGTTAGCATACCCGGGCGTTTTCTGGGAGACGCGGGTTCGAGTCCCGCTCCAGGACGATGAAAATTTTCAAGTTTTCGGATATTATCTGACTTACCATCCTTGTCACATTTACGCCAAAAATCGGATTGTCATCTTCAAAATTTGTATCATTCAATTAATTATTCCGAAATATGGAGTCTCGTGTTCAAGCCTGTCTCGATGCACACGGCGGACACTCCCTACCCCGGTGGCGCAGTAGTCTAATCACTGACTTCTGACCATTCATCCGAGATGAAACTGGGTTCGAATCTCGCTGAAGCATAGATGTTGTGTTTGCCATATGGCACTGGCTTTCTTCCTTTCCCTGGAACCAGTGTCCTTCAGGTAGTTCCACCTAAAATCTCTGCTTCATGTTTGCAATGGTAAAACTTCTTCACATATTTTCTTCGCATTTAATGTATTCCCAAGGATGAAAATTTGCACATCGATAAGACTAATTTTAAGTTTTAGCATGGGATACTTAATATTTGCTAAAACATAACCATAATTGATCAATCCAACATTTGTTTGTCTACTGACGTCATCAATGTATAGTTCGCGCCATCTGTTAAAAAGTCTGAACATTACTCAAAGAAAAATTATTGGTTTTTAATCTAATTATATTTATGTTTTAGCAAGTGTTAAGTATCTCATGCTATAACGGGAAGTTAGTTTTATCGATGTGCACATTTTTATCATTGGGAATACATTAATTGCGAAGAAAATATGTAAAGAAATTTTACCATTGGAAATATAAAGCAGAGATTTTAGGTGGTACCATCTTAAGTTAAGGACATGTATGGCATTGAGTTGCTGACTTGTATGGCATTGAGTTGCTCGCGGTGGTTGGCCGTTAAACAACCGGATTAAAAAAAGAAGAAAGAAACGTATCCTAACTGGATCACGTTTAGCAACGTAATTTCCAACGTTTTTATTATAAATTAAAATAAAAATCAAACCACTGATGTCGTCATAGGCGCCCATAGCTTAGTTTTCAGGAGGGGGCAAACAGAAATTCACGAGCTGGGTTAGAACAACGACTTAAGGTGTGTTAGGCGGTTGTTTCGTTTTTTACATCAATAAATGTATTTTTATTATATAATTGTATGTGCCTGTAGATATGAGTATGTAACCTTCAAAACTGAATTTCTCAGAAGCATGTTGTGGATTAGTCGTTGTTCCACCTAGCTCCTCAAGTCTAACTACTAGCAACACACAAAAACACCACACGCAAGTTCCTGTCCCGTCTTCTTGTCTAACCAGTTTTACCACACATACAACCCATAAATTTTACTGAAAATCAGAAGATCCTAAAACTTCGTAATAGAGGTGGATAAATTAAATTTGATAGTTTGTTGAGACAACAGTGAAATTTCTTTGCTGTTTTTCTGAGCCTTGTGCTTTTCGTCTATTTATGACCCATGCGCTACGAAACTCCAGCGATCGGTCATCAAGAAAAAAAAAAATACCCTCAAGAAAAGGTTCTGGAAGCAGTTTCAGATCTTTGTCAAGCAGTGATTGCTGCTGCTGCAGAGAATATATTTTTCATTCCTTCGCCTTTCATGCTCTACCTGTCTTCGTTGTTGTCTAACACTCAATACAAAAATTTAATAATACTATTTTATAGTGTATACATTCGCGAAGTTTTTTCTACTTTCACACACATTCAGAAGTTCAGCAGAAAAATAAGCAATCAGAAATAATGTTACAAATATATACGAACGATGAAGAAACGGGTTTCTGTACGCCCAATTAATGAGAAAAACGATAAAAAGTGAATTCCGTTTATTAGGCGTATAAAATAAAGGGATCAAGAGATGCTAGCTTTCACTACCTCCGGCTAGCTTCGTCCGGCATTTAGTAGCTGAAGATCATTTAGTAGCTAACGACAGCGCAAGAGCTACTGCGCTTCGCGAAACCATCGAGATCATCACGCTACAGAATGTGTGTGTAACAAGGACATAACCACGAGCCTTCCTTTGATATGAAACCGGTTTCTTGAAGTTACACGTGACCACCCTGGCCCTGGGATCAAACAACTCGTGACATCGTGCAGGTGTCTTGCTTATTTTGAATTTAGTTATATTCTTAGAAATATAATTTTTTCCAGTTGCTTCTGCGTTCTCTAGCTACTATAAATGCCTGACGAAGCTACCCGGAGGTAGTGAAAGCTAGCATCTCTTGATCCCTTTATTTTATTCGCCTAGTAAACGGAGTTCACTTTTTATCGTTTTTCTCAGAAATAATGTTATCGCAAAAATCTTTGTATTACCTATATTGAAGTCAGATTTCCAGGAGAGGGCAAGTGCCCCCTCTTGTCCCTTCCTATGGGCGCCCATGGATGTCATACAAAAATTTCAATAACTTAGATATTGGTTTATCCCACGCTAATATAAATTTGCACAAAACGAATAAATATTTAACCGTATATTGACATTCTAACTTGAGCAGATATGATGAAAAGTGTATGTATATAAATCGTTACGAATGACAGAGAGCAAATGTAGTCACAAAATTGATATTTGTTAACGGTTGAGGGAAATAGGAAGTCGGCCTGAAAGTTTTAAGGAGTTGTGGCCAAAGTTTGACGGACTCTATTTGTTTCGCCTGCAGTCAGGAGTGGTCGAGCGAGACAGAATGCGTAAGGTTTGTGTAGCGCGCAAGACCTGATCTCCCGGGTGGAACAGACTCTGGAAACCATCAACATTTGAAGTAGGGGAAACTTAACGTTGTTTCTCAGCACAGATGAAATCGAGCAAGCGCTCCAAGTCTTTGTGAACCATAGCCGTGTCGGAATGCCCAATTTTGATTGGCGAAGCTTTTCCTGACTTTAAGCAGTGCAGCATCCAGATCATCCGCATGCAGAGTTGTTTTAAGAACTCGTCGCATATCTGCCATTATTTCATGCCGTCGTATTCGGCATTTTCTGACAGGAGGCACCCAGGAGGCCGCCTCGGTTTCATTCCAGTAGCACAGTCCGTGATTGAAGACCCAGTGACTTTTTTCTTAGCTTTTTATTATTATTATTATTATTATTATTATTTATTTCCACTTCATTATAGAAACTGGATGCTGCATCTGAATGCCAAAAGGATCGGAAGAATCTGGTTATGGATCCTGCCGTTTTTGAGGACAACCTGTCTAAATTGTGAGCGAATTGGTACGTCAGTTTTAAAGAGTTGCTCACATATCAGCAAAGTCAAGCATTTAGTGCCTTACTTCCCACACTTATCTCCACGCCAGAAAAAAAAATGAAGTACCTGCAAGTAAACTTTTATGTAACATAGCATGTCACACACACACACACACACACACACACACACACACACACACACACACACACACACACACACACACTGTACATGTCGTTGTGACGTACATCTAATTTAACCTTCCGCCTTGAGTTTCTGTTCATATGTAAATCAATTCACAAATATATTTTCTTTTTGATCAGCACGTGACTTCCTCAAATTCCTCTACTTTTTTTTTGGCAACGACTGACAGTGAGTCGAAGGTAAATTAAAAGCCACGTCGAGATTAAAGAGTGTGTGGTGTGATAGTAGGACGAAAGACGATTTACTTATTAACCCTTTAATCGGCCGCTGTACGTGAACCAAATGGTGCCAAAATTTTCTGTGCTCCCCAAATAGAAATAAATGTTCACATAGTGGCCGGGTGTTACGAAAGCTACGACAAAAAAAAAAAAAATAATAATAATCCTTTCACCCTTTTCATCTCCGCACAGTACCGACCATAAACCTTTCACTGGTAACAGGCCATATCGCCTTGTCCTGTGTTCTCTGCTGCATGACCCAAACAGTAACATAGAATGTCTGAAAAGAGGCTTTTTCAAGGCAATCGTCATGCCACTGTATAGAAACAAGAATACTCAATAAATGCCTATAACGTAAGAGTTACTTGTACCAATGGGGGAGGTACATTGACCCAGCACCGTGACCTAAGGTCTATTGTGCATCTATAACGTAAGAAATCCGTTTATGTAATTTTCGTGGTGCAGTAATATGCATAAAGATTCACCAAACTTTCACTCTCCGCTGGTAGGCATTTTCAAGGCATTAGTAGACATTTGATATATACTGTATCTACCATTGCCTCGAAAAAGCCTCTTTTCAGACACTTTATGTGTACTATTGCCTTGAAAAAACTTCCCAGTGGAGAGTGAAAGCTTGGCGAATTTTTATGCGTATTACACCACTAAAAATAAACGGATTTACTACGCTATAAGCGTTTCTTGAGTATTCACGATCCGGTGTATTTTAAATAACGTTTTCTCACACCAAGTTAATTCTTTATAACCGGTTACCGGTTAGACACCATGTTATCTTGATTATTTGTACATTGCATCTATAAAACTGGTATGTAATTCAGTCTTCAAGCTCTTGTAGTTATTCAAAGAGAAGCTGCGCCGACCTGGTGGCGCAATCGTCTAAGCGCTGACTCCTGACTATTCATCCAAGATGGATCCGGGTTCGTATCCTGGTGAGGCATGGATGTTGTCTTACGGCACTGGCTTTCTCCTTTTTCTGGAGCCAGTGGCCCCAAATTAGGGACGGGCGACTGCTTATAGCCCACTGAGTTGCTCACCATGGTCGTTAAACCTCCGAACAAACAAACACACCTATTCGTTTCTGTTTGTCATATCCCCCGCCCCCCCTCCTCCGTCATACTGCTACTGATTTTGTGTTTCCTTTTTGTGTCTTTTGACTTGCCGTTCGTATTTACTGTTTCTTTCTATGTCATCAGCTTGTTGTTGTGCTAAGGAGAGGACCTTGAGGGCCTCTGTATCATTATACGTATATTGTTGCATATTGTACCCTGTATATAGGTCATTTCGTTGTACATATTGCTTCTCCGTAGTTCATTTTCGAAGAATAAAGATATTTGACACTCTTGGGGTATGTATTTACTAAAACGTAATAGATTTCTTAAGGGAAATGAGTTACGTTCTTTAAGGTGAATGCGCGAAATTTTCATTGCATACTAGAGATCTCCACCATTGAAATTGATATTAGGAGCGTGGCTGACATTGGAACTGCGTTCTGTCTGTCCTCACTGAGCAAAGGACAGCTGTTCTGTGCGTGCTGTATTATTTCTAACATCCACTGCTCACATTCTCTTACTCTCCCAAACCATTGGAATATTAAAAGAAGCGACCTAACGAAGAAACATAAAAAGTATGGCCTTGCGAACAAGGAATTTTGCTACCCTATGAAGTATGCAGTAGCAGAACAAACGTCAAACGTTGTATTAGTAATTTAATTTACCCCCATCGGATGGAATAATTTTAAGTGTGTTGGTAATTTATCTAACAGATGTTGTTTATTTTTAGTTATTTATTTTTAATTTTATAATTTTAGTAGTAGAAAAGAGGGGTTTCTGGGGTAATGTCGTGTGTGGACATGATTTTCATGCCACGGCCGTTGCTGATTCGTACTGGCTGCGTGTTTTCTTCGGGTGGGAGATAAGAGTGTTAAGCTCTCACGGATCAGCGGTGGCTTGCGCATGCGGATCACCTCCATAGACCCCATTCTACCCCCCCCGCCCCACCGTATTTACCAATGTTCTGCTCATATTTGTTATACTAGATTATGTCTGGCGCTGCTTGTTGAGTTATTGAAAATTATTGAAAAGAAAAAAGTTTGCTTTTTGATAACTTCTTCCAGAAAGTAGCGCCTGAACTCTCGTATAAATGCATTTGTATGTTTCTCAAACCAAAAGAGTTTCTTAGATTGAATTTTGTGATTTCTGATTTTGCAGGTGATCAAAGAGAGGGTTCAAGTGTCGTGTGAGCGTCGCAGTTCCTTCGTGTGGAACTCTCATCCAGGAGCTCTGCCTGTCCTCCCGCAGTTCTCGGACAACCTCCGGGACTTTCCTTTCTTCTTACATCAGTTGGGACAGAGCCCGCAGCCCAAATTCACAGCAGTCATCTACGTTGCCATGGCAACACCCTCACATTCCTCCCCGCTCATGAGACTCGTGAAAGCGATCTCCAAGTCTCCCTATGCTGCCAGAGTAAGTAGTTTCTGCTGACATTTAAGTGCCGTCAAATACCAATTTCCACCTTCTTATTCCGTGTGCGTGCTCATAGTTCTTCGCCTCTCAGTATCAGTTGATGATATGCACAGATTTGAATATCTCATACAATTGCGAACAATGGTATTAGTAGCCTTCGTGGACTTTCGAAACATGTCATCTACAAATCTTGGCATAATATCGAAATTTTTACTGCAACAAGTTTGGGAAACGATATTACAGAAGCGGAAGAGTTGTGTAGTTACTGAAATTACTTTTTCCAGGTAACAGCCTCAGTTGCCCCGGAAGAATTTCGCATTTCGGGCGTAATTTTGTCTTTCTTAGAGAGAGAAAAAATTACGGGGCGCTAACTAGTCGTAATTAATTTTGGGGTTAAATGGGGTCGTGCATCTGAGTGGTGATGACTTTTGTCTCGTGGAAGTTTGGTTCCTCAATTGGGCAAATTAATTTGGAGGACTGTAAACTGGCGGACTTTCTGTTTGTGCCAAGTATTCTTCGTCCTCCAGTTATACGTATGATTTTCACCGGCTTGATGCCATTGCGATTTTGCCCAGGTGAATGATCTTTTACTTAGTTTGCATGAAATAATGAGCTTAACAAAAATCTTACGCAGTTTATTAAAAGGCATGACATTAATTTATTAACATTCTGTTTTACTTGTGTATGTAACAATATGTAGTGCGGTAAAACTTCAATGCCCCAAATGAATTTTCTACTTAAATGAGATGATGCTGATATATATGACCTTCTGTGTTTTCAGAGTTTCCATTTTTATATTTCTTTGTATTGTAATTATTCCTGTTTTTAATGTTTTATTTATGTTTTGGTATTTTAATTATTGTAACCAGAGCATCGTAGGTTAAACAAGATTATACTTTTTGACTATGGTGAATTTGAATCATCCCCCCTTTCCTTAGCGTTAATTATGAGACGGTCCCTTTTTACCCCAGTTCCGTGCAGCTGCGTTCCATGCGAAGATGTCGTCGAGTTCGATTTTATGGCTTTTTATTCCTATGCAATGAGAAAAGTGAGCAATGATCTTTGAGGGGTCAGAGAGAAGGCAATTAAGGAATTTCCTCGCTTTCTAAGGAGAGAGTACCTGGGGCTCACACATTTGGCCGAAAGTATAGGAATGACAAAAAAGCAAAAGAATGTGTCCGAAGTTGAGAGAGAGGGCGGTCCACAGGAGGATTTTTCTCCTCTGGTCGAAATACATATGGCGATCGAGAAAAACGCTGTTGTAAAAATAGAAAGAAAAGTCGGAGAGAGAAAACTTAACAGTGAGATAACTGAAGAGTCGTTTTAACAGAGAAACAGATTAACATCTTAGTAATATCGGACAATGCCTGAGACCTTCCCCATAACATCAGAATAAACACATTCTTCACTGCAAAAGAAAGAATCTTAATTTTAGCAGATGTTTTATTTACACTCACGGACAATGAATTTGCGCACCTAGAAGAAAACATGCTACGACCGCGAAACTTCGCAAATAGCTAGAGTGCGTGCTGGTATGCAAGTGATCTACGTTTGGTGCGAGTGCGCATGACCGCACACCCTGCGGTGGCGCTGCAAACACTAACCGGAAGCCTTATAAACCGGCGTGTAGCCGATGCCCCATGAAAGCGAAAAGAACCGGCCGACGCAAGCGAGAGTACAGAGTGACAAGAATTCCGGGTAGACGCCAGAGACGTCGATGTACGCAACTTACGGACTGTGAGAGAGGTCTGATTATCCGGCTAAAAACCGCAGAGTGGTCGGAGCGCTGTATAGCCCGCTACGTGGATCGTTTTGACCATACCATCCAACTGTGTTAGGAGCAGTGGACGCGTGACGTGACTGCCACACGGCGGAGAGGCTCCGGGCAGACCAGGAGGACCACCCGTAGAGAGAATCGACGGATCGTGCGCCAGGCACGAACAGATCCCACTGGGACCCGGTCCACTATACAGGCAGATGTAGCGGCTCCTGTGTGCCCATTGACCATTTCTCGACGCCTCGCGGAAGCGAATCTGCGATCCCAGCGCCCCTTACGTGTACTGCCATTAAATCCGCAACATCGCCGTCTCCATGTGCAGTGCTGCCAGGCCAGAGCGATGTGTAACTCCACAGACTGGCGACGTGTGGTGTTTAGCGATTAGTGCCGCTTCGTTTTGGGGGAAAGATGATCATCGTGTCCGGATGTGGAGGTCCCCGGATCTACGGCACAATCCCAACCTCGCTATCGAGCGCCACACTTCACCCACTGCAGGCATTATGGTCTGGGGAGCCATTGCCTATGATAGCCGATTAGGTCTAGTAGTGGTACGCAGATCATTGACGAGCTAGCGGTATGTGGATGATATCCTACGGCCCCATGTGCTCCCATTCCTATCCTGTATTCCAGTTGCACTATACCAGCAGGATAATGCCAGCCCGCACACGGCTCGGGTAGCCCAGGACTGTCTACGTCATGCCCATACACTTCCATGGCCTGCCCGCTCCCCGGACATGTGTATCATTCATCTGTATCATTACGTCCATAAAATTTCAGTTCAATCCGATGCTTCCTTCTTGGTGCGCAAATTTCATTGTCCGTCAGTGTATTTGTTTCATCATCGGGGAATAATACAGATTAAACTTCGAAATTCTCTGCAAGTGAAAGTCCACAGCACTGAAATACAATTCAATGAGAAGCCCTGTTACATATTCTTGTTCAATCTATCAGGCAATGTCAATTGCGCACTTATTTTATTCGCCTCATCACACTACACTGTGATTTTCTACTCTCGCTGGAGGAAGTGTAAGATCAGTGCCTTTGAATACGTTTTAAGAGAATGCCAGTACAAGGCTCGAATTAGCAGTGCAAACGGCTACCATCTGTTAGCTTGACGTGGTTAATTGATTAGTTGACGTCGAACCTCGTGGATTAGCTCTTTCACCACCGAATTCCTTATGCTTGTAATGCGATGATGGTTTAGTGCAAATTCTGTTCCCGGCATCTGCCAGCCTTAAGCCTATTGAAATTTGCTTCATTCAGCAGTTCACAACCACTTAGAGTAATGGCTTCACAAAGCAGTCATGGCTGCGGCGAATCTACATTTTACATTGTAAGCAAACTGGAAGTTTGTTTATAATATATGTTGTATTATTATATATATATATACACACTGAGTCGCCACTTTATTATGACCACCTGACAGTTTTAAATAAATGACCAATGACTGCACGCTGTTGCCGCCAGAGGGCAAGGCTAGTAAAAAAAGGGAAAGCTTAGTGCTTGCAACAGTAGTAGAAGTGATTTTTGGTTGACGAGATGGGTAAAAAATGGGATTTGACGGACTTTCAACGTGGGATGATTGTAGGAGCTCGGACCATGGAGCGAGTATCACCGAAACTGCCGCATTCGTGTAATGTTCTAGAGCAGCTGTTGTTAAAGTGTTTAAAGACTGGACTGTCAGCCAAAAAACTGGGTCTCTACGTGCAACGCGTGGTCGTTATCGACTTGTGACTGCTCGGGCGGAACGGAGAGTGTCCAGACTGGTAACAGATAACAGAAGGGCAACAGTCCAGCAAATTACAGACCATCTTAATCAAGGATCCCCTCAAATGATCTCTGCGCGCACTGTTCGCTGTACATTGCATCGGATGGAATATGGCTGCCAAAGGCCTGTTCGAACACCTTTGCTGTCTGCAATTAACAAGAGAAAACGTCCCCAGTTCGCACAGGAGCACATGGATTGGACAGTCGATAATTGGAAACAAAGTATGTGGTCCGATGAATCACGTTTTCAGTTGCACCATGCCGATGGCCGAGTTAGAATTTGGCAGAAACAGCACGAAAGCTTGGACCCCAAATGCATTGCTACAACCCTTCAAGCTGGTGGAGGCAACGTTATGGTTTGGGGAATGTTTTCCTGGCATGCTTTGGGCCATTTAATTCGTGTTGATCAACGTCTGACTGGCACATCATATCTAAACATCGTTGCGGACCAAGTGCATCCTGTCATGTGGATGGTTTATCCCAATGGCGATGGCTACTTTCAACAAGATAATGCGTTCTGCCATAGTGCGCGTATTGTACAGGATTGGTTTCAGGAACATGCTTAGGTGGCTCTCACAATCTCCAGATCTCAACCCCATTGAGAATTTGTGGGATGAAGTTGAACGAGCCATCAGACAGCTGGATCCACGACCCTGCAATCTCACTCTCCTGGAAAGTACTATTCATCAAGTATGGTCTCGGATTCCACAAACCACCTATCAACATCTCGTGGAGTCCATGCCACGAAGAATCGACGCAGTATTAAAGGAAGAAGGTGGCCCAACGAAGTACTGAGGGGGTGCTCATAATAAAGTGGCCAGTCAGTGTATATACACTGCTGGCCACCCAAAATGCAATACCAAGAAGGAAGCATCCGATTGGCCTCAAATTCGCAGCATACGTCGCCCGCGAGAGGCCGTGCAAACGTTTAACATTGCAGGGCATATGAAAATCATGTGCGGCCGGCACGCCACCGAGAAGCTCTATAAGAAGGGTGCACAGAAGGCGGGGTGTAAGTAGTGGAAGTGTGTTGTGCTGCCGGACCTGTGCGAGGGAAGCTTCCTGATGCCTCGTCGCAGAATACGGCAGTCCTTCCAGCAAGTTTCAGAGTTCGACAGAGGACGAATAGTGTCTTATCGCGACAGCGGTTTATCGTACCGAGACATCGGCGCCCGTGTGGGACAACATCCAGCCACAGTGAGGCGAGTATGGATTCCGTGGGTGCAGGAGGTGCGGACGGACCGAGATGAGCGATTGCCGCAGCCGCGGCACTCCACCTATCGAGATGACCGACATGTTGTGCGGCGGGCATTGACGGCTCGCACCGCCACATCACGAACGTTAGCGCAGGAATTAGGGTGTGTTGCGCAACAACCTGTGTCAGCACGTACCGTTTGACGTCGTCTGCAGGAGCGGGGACTTGTCTCACGGCGCCCATTGCTCCGATTACCATTGACGTTACACCACCGGTGAGTGCGGCGGCAGTGGGCCGTTGAACGCCGCACCTGCACTACGGAATGGCACGACATTGTCTTCTCCGACGAATCCCGTTTCTGCCTGCAACACCACGATGGTCGGATCCGCGTGTGGCGGCACCGCGGCGGGAGACTATGACGCCTGCATTGTGCATCGCCATACCAGTCCGTCGCCTGGCGTTATGGTTTGGGGCGCAATTAGATATGATACCCGCACCCCTCTGGTACGCATCGCCCGTACACTCAACAGCCACCACTACATCTCCGACGTTTTGGAGCCTGTAGTCCTCCCTTACCTGCAGGACCTGCCAGCGGGAACGTTTCAACAGGACAATGCTCGACAGCACGTGGCACGTATCGTGCAACAATTCTTAACGGCCCATCAGGTGTCACTGCTGCCGTGGCCCGCCTGATCTCCCAATATGTCGCCCATCGAACACGTCTGGTCGCTGATCGGCAACCGAGTGGCCCGACAAGCACCACCCGCGGCAACGTGTGGAAGCACCCTGGACCGACATACCCCAAGCCTACATCCAAAGCCTCTTTCATTCGATGTCGCGTCGTGTAGCGGCCGTTTTTGCCAGCCATGGGTGCCACACGAACTATATTGATGTCTGCGTGTTCTGCAAGTTGCACGGGCCTGTAAGCTCAATCGTTTAATCTTTGTATCTGTTGTTATATGTCCAGTAAATCTGGCTTTGCTATTTCGTGTCCTTCTTGGTGTTGCATTTTGGGTGGCCAGCAGTGTATATATATTCTATATTGTTTTTTATTATTGTATTGTAAGCAAACGGGAATTTGTTCTTCTTCTCAGAGCGTCCATGTACGTATATGCACACACTCACGGATTACTCCTTACTTCAAAACGATAATTGGTAATTTAGGTTGTGTTTTTAGGCATTAGTGACTGCTGCTCGATTACCGTTTTGATTAAAACACTGGTGCTGGATCATGATTTCACTGCCACTGAGCAAATTCTGTTCCGCTAATCTTTATTCGCGAAGTGTGATTTAATATTTTTCGGTAAGATCTTAATACCCGTACTTACGTTCTATTGTTTCGATTGGCGACGAGATACTTGGCCAAGAAGTTTATAGCAAAATTAATGTTACCGACTTAAGAGAGAACCAGAATCATCGAGCAAGTCAGCACTCATTTCATATCTGACCGTTGGTGTGAGAGGTCAAGCTACCAATTCATCGAGACATCCCTGGGTCAGAAATCTTTGTTCCAACGGCCGTTCCATAAAAGCTGATAGTAAAATTGCACAAAATGAAGAAATATAGATACAGCAAAATGTGTGGTATTCTTTCTCAAATCTTCGGATGATATGCAACGGTCGCGTCGTTCAGTCCGCATTTCAAAGCATGTGGCAAAGGGTTTTGTTGAAGTTGCTTTAGCGGCGACCCCTGTACATCTTGAATACTGTCGGCATCTGTGCTGAATGTTGCGCCACGGAACATCTCATTCATAAGTAGAAACAACCAGAAATCGCACGGGGCGAGGTCAGGATTGTAGGCAGGCTGTGGCATGATTTCAATACTGCATTTCGTAAGAAACTGTTGAACACAAGCAGCCACATGTGGGCGAGCATTATCATGATGTAGGGTCCACTTGACCACCAGTTCCGGTCGCTTAATCGATATGTGTCGTCGCAAATGCTTCAAGACTGAGATGTAATACTCAGCATTGACTGTAATTTGTGGAGGAACGGCATGCTAGCAGACTACACCTTTATGATCAAAGAAAATTATTATCACCTTCCCAGCTGATTTGGTTTGGCGGACTTTTTCGGAGGAAACGAGCCTGTGTGTTTGCATACTCTCGTTGCGCGTTTCGTGCGGAGGTCAAAGTAGGGGACCCATGTTTCATCGGCTGTTATTTCTGAGTTGGAACTTTTGCAATCATTTGTTTCCCATCATGACGCACGTGAACTCTGGCTAAAAATTGTTCTCTCGTCAGGTGATGAGATACCCATCTGGAACACACACGATGCAGCAGTACTGTATCGCATAGAATGCGGAATGCCGACGTTTTTGAAATATTAGTTGACGCCGCTATGTCTTCACACGCCATTCGTCGATCTTCTTGCAGGATTGCCCAAACAATGTTAACAGTATGCTCCGTAACAACACTTTCAGGTCGGCCAGGCCTAGGAGCGAGTTCTGTCGACAGACACCGTTTTTTAAAAAAACATTTCTAAAAAGCTCACCCAAACACTTATCTTTGTAAGCCTTTTTCATTAAATCAACTGTTTCTGCAGCCGTTTTACCCAAACGATAGCAAAATTTTATCGCACAACGCATTTCACTTCTTAACTCTGAATCACTCACCTACATAGGTGTATGGGGAAATGTAGACATACCTCAAACAACCGCTCAATTACAAAACTAGAATGGTCTGCCACGGCTAAACACTGTTTCCATAGATACTTCCTTAATTCAGTTAGTCGTCTGCGTGGTTATTTTTTCCTCTTCGCATTGTTGCTAACTCAAAAAAAAAATGTACTCTCAGTTTTTATGGAGCAGCCTTTGTATATATACAGAAACAGAACGAAATTTTACCAATGGTAATCACAAAGAAGCATGGAGAGGTGCATGCTTGGTATAACCAGGAGAGATAAGAAGAGGAACTCGTGGATCCGAAAAATGACGAGAGGGGTACTGCCAGAAGGACAGACCATAGATGGACAGCCGAAATTTTAGATTGGATTCCAAGGGACAGGAAAAGACCCAGAAAAAGACCACATGGGAGATGGGTGGATGAAATTCGTAAATATGCGGGAGTGACATGGAGGAGACTGGCACAAGACAGACCGTTGTGGAGGAAACTTGGGGAGACCTTCGTCCAGCAGTGGATTGATAATGGTTGACAATGATGATGATGATGAATCCTAAACCAAAGTCCAAAAACAATTAAAATAGTAACGAAGCTGGTTGTCAGCTGAACCTCATGCATAGCAATTATAAAAGCATAAATTTAAAAGAAAATGAAGAATAAACCTTAAAATTGTAGCAAGAAAAACTTGAAACAGGTTTTATATATATATATATATATATATATATATATATATATATACACTGACGGGGAAAAAAATCCCAACACCACGAAAAAATTGTCGTAGAGGAATAAAATGGCGGCAATACATTTGTATAGGTGACATCTTTAATCGATTAAGGTTTCAAGATCACAGCTTAATGTAAGCGCGAGAAGAGCCATTTTAAATGTGAAATGCTGGTACATTAATAACCGGTGTAACCGCCAGAATGTTGAATGCAAGCACGCAAACGTTCATGCATTGTGTGTCGTACAGGTGCTGGATGTCAGTTTGTGGGATGGAGTTCCATGCCTGTTGCACTTGGTCGGTCACACACAGAGACGGTTAATGCTGGTTGGGGGTAAGGCTGGAGTTGTCGTCCAATGATGTCCCATACGTGCTCGATTGGAGAAAGATCTGGTGATCTAGCAGGCCACGGCAACATGTCGACACTCTGTAGAGCATGTTGGGTTACAACAGCGGTATGCGGGCGAGCTTTATCCTGTTGGAAAACACCCCTGGAATGCTGTTCATGAATGGCAGCACAACAGGTTGAATCACCAGACCGACGTACAACTGTGGCGTCAGGGTGCGTGGGATAACCACGAGAGTGCTCCTGCTGTCATAGGAAATTGCTCCCCAGACCATAACTCCAGGTGTAGGTCCAGTGTGTCTCGGCCGCAGACAGGTTGGTTGCAAGCGCTCACCTGGACTCCTTCTAACAAACACACGGCCATCACTGGCACCCAGCCAGAACCGGCTTTCATCAGAAAACACAACAGATCTCCACTCCGTCCTCCAATGAGCTGTAGCTTGACACCACTGACGTCGCAAACGGCAGTGGTTTGGAGTAAGTGGAATGCACGCTACAGGGCGTCTGGCTCGGAGCTGTCCTTCAAGTAACCGATTTGTAACAGTTCGTTGTGTCACTGTGGTGGCAACTGCAGCTCGAATTGCTGCCGCAGACGCAGTACGATGCGCCACGGCCATACGCCGTACACGGCGGTCTTCCCTCTCAGTAGTGCCATGTGGCCGGCCGGAACCCGGTCTTCTTGAGGCAGTACCTTCCCTTGACCACCGCTGCCAACAATCCTGCACAGTGGCTACATTCCTGCCACCAAGTCGTTCTGCAATATTGCGGAAAGAAAATCCACCTTCTCGTAGCCCTATTACACGACCTCGTTCAAACTCCGTGAGCTGTTGATAATGGCTTCATCGTCTTTTTAAAAGCATTCTTGACTAACATCAACCCACTACGTCGAATCTCAACGATAACTAACGCTCACGAACGTTATAGCGCGTATTTACAGCAAACCTGCTTTGCATGTTCCGAGGGGCGCTACTAGCGCCACACGTATGCGCCGAGCGCGAAATTTGCATAGACGTCATCTTACAGATGTACTCTCACCGCCTACCAACTGTCGTTTATCTAACACAACCTGTTCTTGGTGTTAGGATTTTTTTCCGTCAGTGTATATACACAGTATATATATCTTGCAAAATAAATGAGCGTAATTTAAAATTACGAGCTTGTTGTTGTTTTTTCCCCTTATGGAGGAATTCAAAATTTACAGTAGTATTTAATAATTTGAAATTTTTTATTCGTTTCCTACATTTATACCTTTTTTAAGGTAATCCCTTAGAAAAACATATAAAAACAAAAGCGCAGTTATACGCTTAAAGGAGAAATTGTAACTAATGCAAACTAAAAAAAACAAACGCCGTTATACGTTTAAAGGAGAAATGGTAACTATTAAAAGTAAAAAAGTTATGTGCGGAATATCTTTACCATCAACGCTCATAGGAAATTGTGTTGCAAATCGAAATTTTTAGAAGCAGAGATGTCAAGAAAATTAGTTTACGTTCCTTAGCGGGATAACTTATTATTATTATGAGCAGGGAACTTGCATAAAATGTTTTACATGGCGAGTAGTATTTGACGAAAAACGAATTTTTGGAATCAGACGTTTAGAAGTGTATTTACGGTTGTTCAAATAGAAATAAGAAATATGTACTTACGCGTGGGATAATTGGACGTTACAAAAAGTTAGAAACAAACAAAGATTATTGAAGTATTGTGTTGGAAAGAAAGTAATGCCTGCAAGAAAGAAAGCCTGCAAGAAAGGAGGTAATACCTGCTAATTACCGTATATAGGTTGATTGTAAACTCCTTCAACAAAACAAAAGGTGTGATAGTACACATCGAGAAGAACAATATTTGCAATGGAACCTAGGGCCACATTTCACTCCTAGTGCCAGAAAAGAGCACGTTCAAAACACGTCCAGCAGGCACACGGAGTTCCAACCAGTGCATGAGAAGCACAAGATGCTAATCAGGTGCGCTGAACACGTGCGTAGAAGATGAGGAACATGCATTTAGAAACGCAGCCGAACCCGTTGAACGATACTACCGTGCGAACATCACATGAAAATTGACGTATACGTGTCTGACCGGCGCAGCGTACAGTGGGTTCATGGAGCAAGTGCTTCTCGGTCTGTTACAGGATGTTCCGCTCACCACACGGAGGAACATGTGGTTAATGCATGATGGGGCTCCAGCACACTTTGCCACCAAGGTCCGATACTTCCTAAATGCGACATCTCCCGGGCGATGGATTGGACGCGGCGGACCTGTGGCTTGGCCTCCACACTCCCCGGATCTTAATCCACTGGACTTCTCCTTCTGGGGGCACATAAAAACATTGGTGTACGAGACACCTGTGGACTCCCCGAAAGATCTCGTTGCGCGAATTGCTGCTGCTGCGGAGAAGATCAACACCACACCGGGAGTCTACGAGAGGGCGCGACAGTCTTTCATTCGTCGGTGTGGACTGTGCAACGACGCCCTTGGACGCCAGTTTGAGCAGCTCCTTTGAGTCTTTCTCTGATGCGATTGGAATTGTGCAACTCATAAATTAGGTATGTCTCTTTGTTTTCTCTGTTGAAGGCTCAACGTGGATATGGAACTTTACTCTTTTATGGCACTAGGAGTGGAATGCGGCACTAGGTTCCGTTACAAATATTGTTCGTCTTGATGTGTACTATCACCCCTCTTGTTTTGTTGAAAGAATTTGCAATTTAAAAAATATAGTTCAAAATATAGTCGCCATTGTTTGCCACTACCTGCTCCCATCGTCTGCGCAGCTGTTGGAGACCGTCTCTGTAGAATTGTGGCGACTTGGACGCAAAGAAGTGAGTAAGTGCGCGTTCGACATCGTCCCGGTTAGTGAATCGCTGTGCGTCCAGGAAATGCTGCAACGACCGGAAAAGCCCATAGTGGCTTGGGGCAATGTCTGTGGAATTGGCTGGGTGCGGCAGCAGCTCCCAGCCCAGATCTCTGATCTTGTGACTGATCAACCGTACAGTGTGAGGTGTCGCTCCATCCTGCTGTAGGAGGACGCCCTTGCTGTTCAGCAGTGCTTCTCGTTTCAACATGAGCGATGCGTGAACATCGTCGAGCTTACAGTAATACACATCGGGGGTGATAGTAGTGTTGTCCGTCAGCAGTTCAAAAAACACGACATCCCCGCATATCTCACCAAACAGACAGCAGGACCTTACGTGGTTGTAAGCGGTAAGGTCCTGCTTTCCGGGCGCTGGCATTGTCGTGCATGACCCATTTCTCGTCACCTGTCACAATGCGGTCAAAGAACGGTTCAGTTTGGTCACGTGCAAGCAGGGAAACGCATGCACTCATACGCATTTGCTATCTACTGAGCTTTGAGTTGATAGAGTGCCCAAACTGCCGTGCACCATCCCGAGTTGACGCAGGTGCGTGATAATGTTCATGTGGGTAGTCTCTAGCTGTTCGGTCTCCACTAAGGTCTTCAGCATGTCCATATCCACTGTTGCGGATCGTCTGGCTTTGGGATGATCTGACAGGTCAAACGTTCTCACTCGAAATCATTCGAACCAACGGCAGCACTGGTGATGTGATTTGGCATTGGGGTTACACACTGGTAATGTTCCTTACAGCACTTGCTGGGGTGCTACCTCGGCGAAACTCATGCAGCTTGCGATGGCGCCTCTTGTCCATTTCCATGTTGGCTGGAGCTTACACTCTTAGTCTTCTGACGGCTAACTGCCACTGACTTAAGCCACTTAATTGCTGATGTCATACCGATGTGCTGCACAATCTTAGTGGCCAATGTAGCAGTGTGTCTACTGGTCATGAAAGTCATAAAAAGTAATAAATTGAGTGGGTGGATATCATTTTTTTCCCTGCATCAGCACCTGAATGAAGACAAGTTTGCGCACCTAGAAGAAAACACGAGCCTGCACCCTTATAAACCGGCGTGTAATCGATGCCCCATGACATATATATATATATAAAATATATGACTTCATTAAAAGCTGATGTTGTGAAGAGGGAATGTTTGCAATTTTGTGAATCTTCTAGAAAAACAACTGAAACAGTTCAATCCTATAGGAGGGCAAACTTTATCACTTCCTCATGAATTTACTACAAAGTGCGAACCAAGACTTTATCAAGTTCTTACAGAAGCTGCTATGCATGTTTCATGGCAATTCTGCAGTTGAAAGAGGCTTTTCTGTTAACAAAGAACTGTTAATTGAAAACTTAGAATATAATGCAGTTGTTGCAGAAAGAAGTGTTTACAGTGCAATACAATCGTTAGGTGGTTTAGCTAACAGTGAGAAAGAACTGAATGTGGACATCACAAAATCAATGATATTAGCTGTCAAAAATGCTTCATCAAAAAGAGTAGAAGCCTTAAAAAAAGAAGAAATCTGACGAAGATGAAGTGGCCAATCATAAAAGGAGAGCAGTCCAAGAACTAAAAGAACTCAAAGATAAGAAAAGAAAGCTTATAGAAAAGGCAAAAGAAGAAGCTGAAGTTCTAGATTCTGAGATAAAAAGTTTAGCTTAGATACTTAAACACTGAGTCTTTCACTGTGAAATTTCAGTTTCCATAAATTTCGTACATTCATAGTTTTTATATTGCCTTAATAAAAACTTGTAAGTTTTTACAGCATTGCCATGTTCAAAGAACGTGTGTATTAATAGATGTAATGATAAATATTCTTGAAAATAGCCATACCCTATCCTAGATGAGAGTTGAATGTTTCTATTTCCTAAAACACATAGAATTCGGTGAATGGTATAGTGCAAGTCATACATAATTACATTATTCATGTTAACAAACAATTTTAATGACGTAAGAACTATATTCAGCTTTCATCTCAACTGGCTTTCAGTTAGGGGTTCACTCCCCCCCCCAGCCATTTTAGCAGCAATCATATTATAGGTACATCAGTTTTGCCTAAACTATTGTCGCATGGAATTAATTTCAGTATTTTGTAAAAATAAAAAATAACCTGGGATCTCAAGCCAAGGGTACTAGATTATGAGTCTAGAATGGTTTTTCATTATGCCACGCATTGGCGAGAGGTCATGAATTTAACTGAACAAGTCATGAAAAAGTCATGAATTTGGTTCATTGGAAATCAGTAGACACCCTGTGTACACCGTGGCCGCGGCTTCGACTTCTGGTATCTCGTCATCTGAGATTACTTTCTTTCCAACCCAATACTACTGTTCGCAGAAGCACTTGTTCTTAGTCATAATCTTGTTCACCTCACGTAGACGTTCCAAAATATTCGTCAGCACTTTGCGCAACCAACTTAATAATAAAATTTTCTGTTACTTTTGAGAACATAGAATATGTTACTGTGCTAATAAGATTTGTGGTTTTCGTTTCAGATTGTTATTATCTGGAATAGTGAGACGATTCCAGCATCTTCTGTGAAGTGGCCTTCATCCCCTGTCCCTATTAGTTTCATTCAAGCACAGCACAAGGTCAGCAAAAATTTCGATTGTTTTTTGTTTTGTTTTTTCAGAAATGATCGGCTTTAGATTCTGTACAGTGCATTTGAATTGTTTTCAGTGCTCTCTTGTCAAAAGTTAATGATTTATTTCATACGTAACTAGGTCTTCTTTCTGAGGTGCGCTTTCCTGAGAACCTTTATGAACAGTCTTTGTATTCTGCTGCGTTTAACTGAACTGCGGAAATCCTTCGGGAATAGCAAATTAATGTTAAATTATTCGTAGTGAAAAACCGTAGAATTGGAGAAATAGTGAAGTTCCAGTGAAAGAGAAAATGTACAGACATTACTTGAATCGCCGACGTTACTGCACAACTGCTGAAGGTATACAAGAATATCGAGGGTCCATGTAAAGCGTCCGATCTTTGTTCTGAACACTATGCAACACTTTAATAAATCGAAGACACACGGCATAGACTGTGGCCTGGCTTCTCTTTCTTCAAGAGAAAGCAGTCAGTGTAACTACGATTGTGGTATATATGCCAGAGTACTTAGCTCACCCATGGGCCACATTATTATGATAAAAATTTCCGGGTACTGCCCCCGTAATAAATAAAGGCGTCTTCCTCCCCCTTTCTACTTCGCTTCCGTGTCACTTTCCTTTCGGGCACTCTAGCCCAAATCTCCTAGCTTCCTATTTCTAAGGGTTGTTTAAGACCTGAGGTCAGACACTCCCTTCCTAAAATCCTCTACATATGATCAGATAAGATCAGTATTATGATCGCCGACTAGATAGCTTGTTGGACCGCCATCCACCGCGATAAGCTATTACATCCGGAGTGACATCACTTCCGCAAGACCGCTTCAACAGCTCACATGTATTGTATTTTCAGCATCAGCAAACATAATGACGTCACGAAGTGAGCCACTAGCGTGGAACGGCGAACACTGTCTTCGACGGCAACCCATAGGTATTCCATGGAAATACCCATAGTATTCCGTGGAATACCTGTGGGGATTCATCGGTATTCCACAGATTTTCCATGTGATTTCCTTTTTACCCCTGTAATACCATGGGATTTATATAGGTATTCACTTGAATCCCATGAAATATTAGGGAAACTTTGGCCACAAGAGCAGCACTTGAAATGCCTAAACATGATCGTGGAACCATTCCTGCCCTTGTGACATATCTTGTTGACAGATTCCAGTGCCATACGAATACTCGGCCGTGTTGAATAGTGCTTGATCCGAAAGAGTGCCTAGGTAGAATCGGTAGATAAGAGTTCATGGGTCTTATCTCTGACGTGGCGATCTTTGGCCCTTTGAGGCCCTTGCGCCATAAAACGTCAACCAACAAGGGTGATAACAAAAGTTCTGCACACGTTAATATAAAACGCAAGTGGATGATGCAATCGGAAGAATTATTGCGTCATGTCAAGTTCAGACTCTCAGCAACGCAGTGGTGTCAGAACGACGCGCTATCATTGGTTGTGTGGACGTGCGAGGGTTTGGAAATGAAAGCCTGCAGCTCCTCAGGTCGAGTCACGGCGTTAGACCAGCGCTCGTACGTGAAAACAGAAACTCGGCGTGGGAAAATTTCCGACAAAGATCCACAGTGCCTTGCAAAAAGTTTGTGGGGAAAGAACTCTTGTTCGTAGCACAATTTCTCGCTGGGCATCGCGCTTTCTGGAGAGTCGAAGCAGCATAGAAGATGATCATCGCTCAGGCCGACCTCAAATGTCGACAAACACAGCATCTATCAAATTGTTCATCTCAAAGGCTACAGTCTTGTGACGATTATATATACACTGAAAAGCAATTGAATTAGAGATACCTGTCTAGTAACGTGTGGCACCACCATTCGCCTTGATGACGGCGGCGATTCGTCTTGGCATGGACTCGACAAGACACTGGAAGCGTTGGGAAGCCATACGGATCCATGACCCCTGAACAAGCTCCCACAGTTCACGAAGATTTGATGGAGGGGGGTCAGAGCCTCGAACATATCTCTCAATGGCGTCCCAGATGTGTTCGATAGGATTGAGATCAGGTGACCTAGCTGTCCAAGCGAAGCGAGGTCACGACGGTGGAGTGTTCATCCAACCATTCGGATACAATTCGTGGGAAATAGCACGATGCATTGTCGTGTTGCAGGATGAGGTCCCCAGTGGGATGTTGAAGACGCACAAACGGGAGCAAATGGTCGTCCAGGATATCCCGGTAACGTTGACCTGTGAGGGGCGATGTCACACGTACCAGGAGTCCCATTTCAGTCCACGTAAACAGTCCCCACACGAGAATGCCACCCCCACCAGCTTGAAGAGTACCCTGCTGGCAAGAAGGGTCAATCGCTTATGTGGTTTTCGCCGTACTCTTATCCTGCCATCCGCATGTACCAACGCGAATCTCGATTCATCAGTCCTGGCAACATTTTCCCACATGTCTAGGGTCCAGTTGCGATGCTCCCGCGCCCATGCTAAGCTTTGCACCCTGTGATGTGCGGTCAGCACCGGTACCCTCGTGGACGATGGCTTCTGTACCCCATAGCGAGGAGATGGTTCTGGATCGTGTGGCTGCTTACACGTTTTTGTGCACCAGCGTTAAATTGCCGAGTGATTTCTTGCATTGTGTCCCGTCCATCCGCTGTTGCAATGCGAGCTAGCCGACGATGACCCCGTTCATCCACACGCTGTTGTCCACGGCAGTTGGCTCTTGTAGGGATGGCTTTACCGGATTCGATGTACTCACGGTGCACCCGTGACACAGTGGCTCGTGAAAATCCCAGTGCCTGCACGACTTCCGAGATGGACTGACGCATTCGTCGGGCCCCGACAATTTTCCCACGATCAAATGAGCTTATATCCTTCGTCTTACCCATACTGCGTCCGACTCTTACTGATTCCCGTCGCATCACTCCTTATATTGTCAAATCGCTGCATACGTCATGTCGTTTCCGTTTACAGGGCCGCCCACAGCGCCACATTTGCATAACGCCAGCTGTCTCTAATTCAATTGCTCTTCAGTGTATATATGTCACACTGTTGCAACTCTTCTCGAAGAGAATCGCCGTTTGACAGTCGGGGAGATTGCTCATCAGTCAAATTTGTCCACCATGTCTGTTCAACGGAATTTCACCGACTCACTGGGAAAAAGAACCGCCTCGCACTGCGTGCCCCATCAACTCACCCCCGAGCAGAAGAAGGCAGCCAGCGTAATGAGCATCGCACTGGATCACCTCCACAGGTTCGAAAGGGAGGGAAATACCATCCTGAACAGAATTGTCTCAATTGTGTGAGCCTTGGATCCGTGATTCTGAGCCGCAACTGAAATCACAATCAGCGGAATGGAAGCATCCAACTTCTCCACGCTCCTCAAAGTGTCGTCGGCAACAATTCAAAGTGAAGCAAATGATGATTTTTGCGTACGATGCCCAGGGTGTTGCGGTCTGTGATCGACTGCCGGTCGGGCAAAATGTCGACGCACAATATTATTGTAACACTCTGAAGACAAAGTTGAGACCGGAAATTCGTGAAAATCGCCCAAACTTGGAAGCGGGAGTGATCTTGCTGCACGACAACGCGTCGTGTCATGGTGCAACGTCGGTACGGGGACTTTTGTCGAAATATTACTGGAAAACGTCATCCACCATACAGCCCTGGTCTCAGTCCACCCGACTTTGATCTTTTCCCAAAGTTAAAAAAATCGGCTCCGTGGCATCCGCTATGAATCGCTGGACGTGACCCGAGTAATACGACGGCTGAACAAAGATGGCGTACTACGGAGCATCCAGGACCTACCTCATCGCTGACAAACTGTCATTACCAGCGGAGGGAAGTACGTTGAACGGCAATAAGGTACGTTTTCTCCGTTACTTCGCACTTTTTTCAAAAATAGACTGGCTTCACAACTTTTGTTATGACTCCCGTATCTATAAATCTCATATCTCCTAACCACACAAATAAGAATTGAAAATTAAAAGAATATGATTATTGGAAAAGCATCCTCATAATAATGAAACAAGTTAGTAAAATCCTGCAATGCATTGATTATAATACGCTTTCCAACATACCAGAAATCATTACTTAAGTTATCAGGATAATGGCTGTGGAATAAATCTCGCTCCTGTGCCCTGACCTTTGATCCCATTTCGATGATATTCAACAGAACCGGTTCAGTATGCCTCCGAAATAACATGATAAAGTTTTGTCGCAATCGAAGCATTTTTAGGTTAATTGTGATGCATAAGGGCTATGGAATAGATCCCGCACCTGTGTCCTAACCTTTGATCCCATTTCGCCCATTTTCAATAGGGTTTGTCCCCAGGTGGTCTCCTACCACATACTAAAATTTCATGGAAATCGAACCTTTTTTACGTTAGTTATGACGCATAAGAAAGTGGAATGGATCCCGCTCTTATGTCCTGATCTTTGACCCCATTTGTCGCATTTTCAGTAGGGTTCGTCCCCAGGCAGTCCCCTACCACATACTAAAATTTAATAGAAATCGAACTATATTTACGCAAGTTATGAGCCATAACGGCAATGGAATGGATCCCGCTCCTGTGTCGTAACCTTTAACCCTATTTGTCCCATTTTCAATAGGGTTCGTCCCCAGTGCTCTCCTACCACATACGAAAATTTTATCGAAATCGAAGCATTTTTACGCAAGTTATGACGCATAAGGACAGTGGAATGGATCCCGCTCCTATGTCGTGACCTTTGACCCCATTTGTTCCATTTTCAATAAGGTTCGTGTGGAGGTGTTTCCCTATCACATGCTAAAACTTCATCGAAATCGAACCTATTTTTACGTGAGTTATCGTGCCGACAGACGGACGGACGGACGGAAAAAGCTGGAGCATATACGCTTCTTCAACCTAAGATTGGAAAGCGTAAAAAATGTCCCGCTCATTATGAATATAAATAGTTAATATAAATAAAATACGTGGAGATAATGTAAATGGACGATGTCATCGCTCTGTCCACGTTATTTTATACACAACGCATAGCGACTGAAAAATTGTGTTCCGACACCGCTGGGATCGAACCCCAGATCTCTCGATAACTAGTCGAGTGCGTTCGCATTTACGCTACGGCGTCAACAATTCTCAGCGCTATGCGTGGTTTGTCAGTCAGCATCTGACTGCACGAATCCGTATTGATGGTCTCAGCAACTGAGACCATCAATACTACATATAGCAGATTTTGTGAAATATTTACTTAAATTACCCTATGATACTTCAAAACAATATGGGTGTCATATGGCAAGCCAATCCGGTAATCGTTTTACTTGCTGCAGAAAATGTTTTCTAAATGCCGAAACTAATTAGGAGCTGTTTCCATTAATATGTTACGGAAATTTAATCTTCGATTTGGGCGCGTCTTCCGTGAGCAAATCAGCGTCGCGGTATATATAGGCTGGTAAAAAGAATTGAGTAGAGGAACCCAACTATAAAATTCTTCATAACACATCTGTAATTGCCTGTGAACTATTCAGACAAAAAAAAGGAAAGAAAAAACAAACGCATTTATGTATTCCAAGGTTGACCGGAATAGGTAAAGAAGGATGATAGTATATTTTTATGGTGCGATAGACATTTTTTTTTTTTTTTTTTTTTAGTGCTAACCGCCAGCAAGAGGGCTCTTTACTTTCATTAGGCGAGTCAATAGTTTTTAATTACTAATTTAATGCAGCGTGCGCGTGCGGCATCGTCTTTCTTGAAAGCAATACCGCTGATTCGAGTAGCATTGCGTTAAGGCTTTTTTTCTTTTAGTGTATAGCATGAGCCATTTATTTCTGCTTGCAGTCGAATGGAATCTGAGAGGACTGGCTGCATGAGGCTGCTGTCGTGATTACATTAGTTACTCAAGTCAAATATAATCGACTGCCGTCTGGAGGCTGCAGCCGGGGAGGGTGGGAGTTTTTGCAAATTGGAAAACGAAATTGCATTTTCTCTCTCCCTTGCCGACCAATCAAAGCACGTTTGCCATTTTGTTTGGCTTCAACTGGATCAGTTTCGCTGCCACTTCAAATCTACTTGCTGGCATTCATTTGCCTCTCATTGCTTCTTTTGACTCGTCGTTTTTTGTTTTTTTTTATACATTTTTATTGAGTTTTTTAACAAGTTCGAACGAAGAAATCATTTTGACTGTTCCATTGCATTTACGCTAGAACAGGTCTTTTATTAGCTTGAAAAGTTAGCAAATGGTTTCACCATATGGCATTCCTCCGAAAAGAAGAGAGGAAGTGGATTTGGTAATGGCCCTATTTTTTTTTAGCAAGCCCCCATCTGCATCTGTAACGTCTCCTGATACCGTCAAGTATTTCTTTTAGAAAATTTTTTGTAGGAGACGAAGGATATTGAAATCACACGCCTTTCGTTAAATCGCGGCCTGCGCCATTACTCTTCCCCTTACATCCATGCGTAAGAAAGAAAGGAAATTAAAGAAAACAGCCCATCACAAATTTCGTACTAATAGTAAATTCAAGAACTTGCTCACCATTATGTACATGGAGTCTCCAATTTATTAGGACCGTCTGCCTAAAATGTGTTGGACCACCTTTGGCCGTCAGAACAGCACTTTGCTCAGTAATTCGATTAAGTTTTGATAACTTATTGGTCGACGCATGTCAAATGGCATCATCCAGTTCTCGCAGATTGGATAACAGTGGACCAATACGTCAGATGCCCCGTTAGATATCATGTGACAAGTACTTGATATACTTAAATGGCAGCTGAATTAGAAACTTTTATTCAATACCGGGCTCGTGTGGCCAGTGGCATAACTAGCACAACGAGCCCCCCCCCCCCAATATTCACTTCAGCATCCCAAATCACAGTAATTTTCCCAGGATTTCGAACATGAGGGAGGATGCATTTTTCGCGGAAGGGGGGAGGAAGTCAGGGAGAGTGTGTGCAAAAGTAATGGTGGGGCCTAGAGCCCTGTAGTTTTAACTTTTTAAGTAATTGATTTGACAGTACATGTAATTGCTTTGTCCAAAACAAATATAAATCACTTGAAGAAATCACCCTTTTACACATGGAAGATCTGCAGCTGCTGTGAATAAATGTTGACACCTGTCTTGCACGTAATCCTAGGTAACTGACTGTTTTCCCACATCCTCCACGGGGAATCCCACTGTGGCCTCGCGCTTTTCCTCAGCAGCAAGAGAGAGAGCGAGCGATTAGAGACTGATCGTATTATTTACAACCTACTGCAGAGCTATCGTATTACAACCCGAAGTCAAAGAGCCGAACACTTTCAATCTGTAGGACATTCAGTGTTTTAAAAGTGAAACTAGGCAAAGCTAAATATATCTTAAAGCAAAATATGAATCTTTGGGTTAATTATTGTGCATGTTCGAATTTTTTCATAAAACTATAACTGGCAGCTGCAGTACGCCCCTTCGTCACCTGCGACCCCCTCCCCTCAGCTGCGGGGCGTTAGTTACGCCACAGCCTGTAGCCCGAATTACAGCACGTATGCGGTTCGGCATAGTTTCCACAACGCGTTGCAGTGCATCTGCGTTTACAGCGTACTAGGCGTTAACCCAAAAGTCTTTTTAACTGGTTCAGATTTGAGGGAAGAGGACTTTGCTACCGGATCTGTTTTTCTAATATGTCCCATACATTCTAAATGGGGTTCAGATCCGGGCTTTGTGCTGGCCATGGAAGATGGTGGAAATCGCTCTCCTGCTCGCTGAATCACTGCCAAAAACATCTTGCGCGGTGGACAGTAGCATTGTCGTCCACGAATCAGCCGCCACGTGCTGGATAAAAGGTTAACATTGCTGGATGGATCGGCAACAATGTTTAGATAATCCTTGTAGGACGCCCGACCTTCCTGCAATATCAAGCGACCTGTTCCTTACCAACACAACGTGCGTGCCCCGCACCATGACACCACCTCCACAATATGAATTGTATTTGCAAGGTAAGTTGAGTCCATTGCTTCATGACGCTGCAACCAAAATCTCTGCTTACCGTCGGTACAAAGCAAGGTGAACCGCAACTCGTCGGACCACATGACTTTTTTTTTCAGTGTACAGTCACAGTGTTCTTTACACCACTGTAGACGAACTTTCCGGTTCTTCGCAGAAATCCGTTGTTTCTATGTATGCATGCTGCTGCCAATACCGATCGCGCTCAATTAGCTGCGTATAGTTCGCTGCGATATGGAACGTGAACAGCCTTTATTGAATACTTCATTCACTTGTTGCACACAGGAAGGCTTGTTTCATCGCACACGCCTTCTCAGATATCGACGATCTCGTTCCTCACAGATTATCGGCACCCTTCTGCTTGGAGCGACGCCATAGTTACCCCTCTTTGACGAGGAATGTGGGCTATTTTTCACTGATTAAAGACCCACTGTGTCTCACCCTTTGAGAAAGCAGTCAGCTCTGCTGTTTTCAAAATCTTCACTCCAGGCAGACGAGTGCCCACGATAAGGTCTTTACCGAATTCTGAAGGGTCCTTTGTTTTTTCCATTGTGATCAACACTACTGACGAGCAGCAATCTTAAATACTTGCCTCGTGATCACGTATTTCTTTATGTCTTTTTAATCAGGTAAGTACATCAGTGTGGGGGGATTAGCCCACAGCTGAGGGTTCCAGTTGGGGTCTTTTCGCCAATGTCACACAGAACTAGCTTGCACCTCTCCAAGATTCACTGAAGCCCTAGTTGCTGTTGTGTGTGCCATTGTTACCACGGAGCGCTTAGAGGAGGCAAACCCATCGCTCACTACGACCGCCGGCAAATATTTTCAGCCCAAGTGGCAGGAAGGAAAGGCAGAGGAAGACATGGGTGGATCAGATTAAGGAGTGTCTGCATGAGAAAAAGATTATGAGTATGAAATATAAAAGATCTTGTGCACGGCGTGTAATGGATATCAGTGAAGCACGAGTTGTATGTCAAGATCGCTGTAAATGGCGAAGTTTGATACGACAACAATAAGTAAAAATATCTGGAAGTTTGTATTTCTTTTTGGAGCTAACCTCTGAATCTCAGAGAACAGCTTAGTGATATGTATGTATGTGATCACGTGTTTTGCATATACCCTGCGTAAGTGACGTTTACGTACATCTGCATGAATGTTTCTAATACAGGGGGAGTGTGTGTATAATATAAATGTATATCCATATTTTCACGTATGCATATTTCAACATGATGGAATGTTTCATCTCAAAATTGATTTAACGAGGATTTTCCTAGGTTCTGAACTCTTCGTTCTAAACAGGTTGTACTCTGTAACGTCTCAGGGCGACAGTCACATTCGCTACGTCACTACGGGAAAGTACGATGACACCCAGGTAAATACATAAGTTTTCTAGCTGACCTGGTTCATCTTGTGGCCGCGGGTGGCCTTGTGGTCAGCGTTCGTGACTGCCACGGAGAAGACCTCAGGTTCGATCCCAGCAGGTGCGAACGCTCGAACCACTGCATATCAGCCGTGCGTTGGATGGGCACATTAAGCTGTTGGGCCCCGGGTACTGGTCCCCCGGTTATAGATAAAGGAGGCCTTCCTCCCTCTTTCTACCTCACTTCCGTGTCACATTCTTATCGGGCACTCTTGCCCAAATCTCCTAGCTTCCTATTTCTAAGGGTTGTTTAAGACCTGGGGTCAGACTCTAGCTTCCTAAAATCCTCTACATATGATCTGCTCTGATCTGGTTCATCTTGTAGTGCTACACTTTTCTCCTGCATATGATGGCATCAGCACTTTTTACCAGAGTCGTACAAGAAGGGTTTTTCCAGCAGGAGGAATACTCCATCATCACCCCTGGCCTCCACAGTCCCCTGAGCTCAAACCTTCTGAAAATGCGTGTGACATTCCGAAACGAGCTGTTCGGCGTCGATGTCCTCTTTCGTCAACTCAGACAGAGTTGAGGGATAATTTGCTGAACGAATAACTATTTTTGAACCAAAACAAACTCAAGCACCTCATAGATTCCATGCCGCATCGCATATTTGCTGTTATTCATAGCAACGATTGCTCTATTCACTACTAAATTTAGTTTCTTACTTTTTTGGCCGATTTGTGTATGATATCCATTGACGGCTGAAGAATAAAAAGTAAACCTATTGATTTAACCTGGGATCGTTTATTTATATTATATTGCGGGAATGACATGGACGAGACTGGCGCAAGATAGACCATTATGGAAGAAACTTGGGGGGACCTAACTAATTCAAAGAACGAGGAAATATGAACTCCCATTTTGTATAGCTTTTATCGGTTATTTAAACGCCTTTGATTATGTGAAACCATCAGCAGTTAAGATGGCTTTGAAAACCTGCGGTATTGAAGATACATAACTTAGTATTGTTAGTAGTATTACTGGTAAATCTGTTATTAGTATTAAGTATTATTAGTAATATCTATGAAAATACAAGTGCAAAGGCTCGGTTATTTGATGATACAGCACCAATAAAAATTGGAAAGGGAGTGAGACAAATTGACACCATATCTCCCAAACTCTTTATTGCCATATTGCAAAATGTCTTTCAATCACTGAACTTGGAAAACGAATGGAGAAAGATTAATGGATATTATTTAACTCACCTTCGTTTTGCTGATGGCGTAGTGATTTTTGCAACTACCCCTTCAGAGCTGCAGAATATGATCCAGGAACTTGGTGACAAGAATAAAGAAGAGGGATTAAAAATGAACTTTCAGAAGGCAAAAGCGATGTACAATGCTTTTACAAGAAATGAAAATTTATCGATTGATTGGGAGAAAGCTGGAGATATCCGATACCTACATTTAGCTTGGACAGCAGATATCAAGCAAAGGTCACATTGATGAAGAAATTAATTGACGTATAAAACTTGGTTGGAGAGCTTTTGAAGAAACATTATAATTTTTAAGATTAATGTGCCGTTATGACTTAAAAGAAAAGTGTTTTATCAGTGCATCCTTCCAGTGCTTACGTGCGGAGCAGAGACGTGGACCTTTAACTAAAAAAGTCATACAAAGACTGCAGACAATTGAAAGAAGACTGTAGAGATGCATGCTTGGTGCAACCAGGAAAAATTAAAAGAGGAACTGGTGGATAAGGAAAGTGACAAGAGTGGAAGACATCATGATCAGAGTTAAATCCCTGAAATGGCAATGAGCTGGACATATTGCCAAAAAGACGGACCACCAATGGACAACCGAAATTTTGGACTGAATTCCAAGGGACAGGAAAAGTCCCAGAAGAAGACCACATGTGAGATGGGTGGATGAAATTCGAAAGCATACGGGAGTGACATGAGAAGACTAGCTCAAGACAGAACGTTGTAGAACAAACTTGGGGAGACCTTCTTCCAGCAGTGGATTGCTAATGGTGGACGGTGATATACACCCTGATTCAGAAAGAAGTATACAGTTTCCAGATGCTGTAAAACAGTAACAGTTGAAGACACGTACCACAATTGCGAACCGTTAGGTGATGGACTCATAAAGTTTGTGTCCCGCTACCGAGGGAAGTGACGTAAGCGACAGCGCGCGTGTCACGTGACTAGTTAGTCAAAATGGCAGCGTTTGCAGTGGAGAAGGCGTTTTGTGTTCTTGAATTGAGCAAAACGGAATGTGTAACTGTTGTGCAACGCCATTTTCGATCACGATTCGAAAAAGAACCTTCAACCAGAAAATCTATCTACGATTGGCATAAAAACTTTGAAACTACGGGCTGTTTGGGCAAACTTAAAAGTCCTGGGCGACCGCGTGAATCGCAAGAAGTCGTCGATAGTGTTTTCACCGCCATTCAAAGAAGCCCGGGAAAATCAACGCGGAGGGTGAGTCTTGAAGTGCAGATTTCACAGCCCACTGTCTAGAGGATTTTGAGAAAGAAGCTGAAAATGATTCCATACAAAGTGCAGATGTTGCAAAATCTCCCTGACCTTGACAAGACAAAGCGCTTTGAATTCTGTGCCGAAATGCAGCACCGTTTTGAGAATGGCGTTTTTCCGATCATTTAGTTTTCACCGATGAAGCTACATTTTACGTGAGTGGTCCGGTAAACAAGCACAATGTTCGCTTTTGGGAAACGGAGAATCCCAGATTTACAGTGCAACACGTGCGAAATTCTCCTAAGGTAAACGTGTTCTGTGCTGTGTCCAAAAAGAAAGTGTACGTCCTTTCTTTTTTCACAAGAAAACTGTCAAGGGAGCCTCTTTTCTGGATATGTTAAGTCTTTGGTTGATGCCACAGTTGCAGGACGAGACTGACAACTTTATTCTCCAATTGGATGGTGCACCACCGCACTGGTTAGGCGACGTGCGAGATTATCTCGATGAGCATCTTCCTAACGGATGGATTGGACGAGCCGCGGACTACAACATGCCACTGACCAAATGGCCACCCAGAAGTCCTGACTTTTAACACCTTGTGACTTTTTCCTCTAGGGGTACGTAAAGGACAAGGTATTCTCCCCTCCCCTTCCTGTTGATCTGGCGGAGCTGAAACAGCGTATCACAGCCACTATCACTGCAGTTGATTCAGATATCTTACCTCGCGTTTGAGCGGAAATGGATTACGGGCTCGATGTGTGTCGTGTGGCTAAAGGTACACTCATAGAACATCTGTGACTGCCTAAAAAAACTTGAAACATTCCCTTACAATTCTGTTACAGGTAACATAAAATATCGTACATTGTTCTTGTTTTATAGTGCGTTGAAACTGTATACTTCTTTATGAATCACCCTGTATATAAATATATATAGGAAAACAAGACTTGATTAATGAGATAAAATTGTAAGAGATTGCATCGATATGTGTGTACCGTGTTAAAGAGTTATCAGTTGGAGTCTAGTATTAAGAAGAAAAATCACAACCACGAATTTTCCACCGACTGTGTGGTGTTTGTAAGAAGCAGTGCAATTTACCAGAACGCTTCATGGGCCTTTCAAGAGTAAAGTAATAGGTGCGTCATACTCAATTTCAGATATAAACCGCAGACAACTCCAAGTACCGGGAGATGCGAGCTTTTAATAAACAGGAAAGAAACACATCGGTCTGGTAAAATTCAAAAGTTCCTGATACGCCTCAGAAATGGCGGTGGAAATGTTCATGTATCGTTAAAGGTAAAGGTCTACATTATTACTGAAGAACCATGCAAGATATAGCGTACAAATCCAAAGGAATATAACTTACGAGATTCTCAAATGAAATTAGTTATTACTGTGTGTGCGGGAACACGTTAAAAAGAAATTTGAAAGAATCAGGACCAGAAAATTTTCAAAATTTATAACATTCCCTGTCGCGCACATCTGTTGTCCGAAAAATACATGCCCAGGCACATGCACATACTGTACTATTTTTTCTAAACATTTCAGAAACATATAATAAACAAAGTACTTTTACTGCATTCCATGACTTGCTTTCCCGGCAACGAAATTTAAACTCACATTTCACTGCAATTCATAAATTGCACCCAGCAGAGAAATATGAACTCACCTATGGGTAATTAATTCCATGTCAAATCAACTCTCAAAGGTAACATTTTTCACCTGAGCCCTTTTGATTTTCACCAAACTTAGTGAACTTGTAGGCTTTATGGAGAAACTAATCAGCGCTAAACTGCAGCTTCTTAACATGCAATACTCCTAGAATTATAGGACTTCAAAATTCTAGAATATAGGACTTCTAGAATCATAGAACTTCTAATTCTAGAATTATAGGACTTCTAGAAGTGTAGAACTTCTAATTCTATTATATGACTTCAAATTCTAGAGTTATAGGACTTCTAGAAATTGTAGGCTTTATGGAGAAACTAATCAGCGCTAAACTGCAGCTTCTTCACATGCAATACTCCTAGAATTATAGGACTTCAAAATTCTAGAACATAGGACTTCTAGAATTATAGAACTTCTAATTCTATTATAGAACTTCTAATTCTATTTTAGTACTTTTAATTCTAGAATTATATGACTTCTAGAAGTGTAGAACTTCTAATTCTATTATATGACTGCAAATTCTAGAGTTATAGGACTTCTAGAAATTGTAGGCTTTATGGAGAAACTAATCAGCGCAAAACTGCAGCTTCTTAACACGCAATACTACTAGAATTATAGGACTTCAAAATTTACGAAAAAGGCATTTTTCTGTCTTCCATCCCTACCGTAAAGATCATTTTGAAAGCTTATTACATGACGGTTAGCATGCTCGAACAGTAATCGGGAGATGCGTGTTCGATTCCCGTTCCAGGGCGATGAAGTTTTCAAGTTTTCTGAGTTACGTGAGAACAGTAAAAATACGGTCAGTACAAAGATGTCTGTTTGCTGTGTTAATTATCATGACGTATTATGAGAAGAATATTTCTTCCACACTATATACCTGAACGACTGGTTATATGCTTAACAACGCTAGGTGGCAGCACAGTTTGCTTTGATTAAGAATGCGGTCGGAGAATATTCCGATGCACAAAATACTCAGATACTTGAGACTTTTTCGTCCTAGGTGGAGTAATCATTAGCATGCTCGAACGGTAATCGGGATATGCGGGTTCGATTCCCGCTCCAGGGCAATGGAGTGATTGATATTACGTGAGACAGTAAAAATACAGTCAATTCAGATATGTCTGATTGCTATGTTAATTCCGTGAATTCACACCACTTATTTTTTTATTTGTAAAAAATAAGTGGTGTGAATTCACGAAAAATTTCTGAAAATAACGTACACAAAAGTGGCAGGTACGTGTTCGTCTTTCAACGGAATTTCCGTTTTTAAAAGTTCCCGATTTTTTTAACTTCCGTATTTTCTTAGATTTTCCGTTGTCAGTAATTCCGTCAATTTCAGAACAGCCCGTTTCAAGTTTTTCCGTATGTAGACAGAAATTCCGCAAAATCCAACACGCTGAATATTTCAACCCTTACGCGAGAGAATCTGTTTGAGGCGGTGGTGGGTATAGAACCTTGGTCGTTTGTGTTGAAACCGCAAGTCTTAACCACTGAGCCAGAAAGTAACACGAACCCAACTCACGTTCAGGGGAAAACTAATTGGTCGATGATGAATTGTTTTTCATGAATGCGACTGATTTATTCATTTTATTTTCTATTGGAGCTCATTATTTTTTAATACCTTTGTAATAATTTTATTTTTTCTGTAGGTCATATTACAAATTGTGTATTTTTTCATCGTGATTTTTCGAAGCAACAGAATGATTTGGAGTTCGAGATTCTTTTTTTAACTGGTGACTTTCAATCATCTTTAAGAGAAGGTGCAGTGTAGTGTTTTATAATATTATTTCACAAAACTTCTACATATAAAATTTACTCTTGATAGCTATATAGCTTTTGCCTTAAGGGCTCCACAGACTGATACATAGACATCGTACAATCACCTATACAATAAATTAAGTACCCGGTTTCTTACGGTAACACAATATAGCAGCTGAAGCATAAAATGGAGAAGTGACGAAGAAATATCCTGTGTTACAATAACCAAAATTCATGCGATATACAATCCGCAATATCCGATCTCTCTACAGTTTTACAAACTATTGAAATTTAACAGTTAGTCAAGCCCCTAAGTGTTCCCGTGAATCTCTCCTGTTACTGGAAAAAATTTCGTTATGTTGACACGGAAAAAATGAGTTTTTCCGTTAATATAAAAAAGGAATTGAGAAAAGGTTTCTGAAAATTCAGAATTTTCCGTTAACACGTCTTGAAAACTGTCATTTGCCGTTAATATAAGAAAGGAATTGCGGAAAGGTTTCTGAAACTTCCGAATTTTCCGTTAACACGTCTTGAAAACAGTAATTTACCGTTTATATAAGAAAGGAATTGCGGAAACGTTTCTGAAAATTCAGAATTTTCTGTTAATATAAGAAAGGAATTGCGGAAAGGTTTCTGAAACTTCCGAATTTTCCGTTAACACGTCTTGAAAACAGTAATTTACCGTTAATATAAGAAAGGAATTGCGGAAACGTTTCTGAAAATTCTGAATTTTCCGTTAACACGTCTTGAAAACTGTCATTTACCGTTAATATAAGATAGGAATTGCGCAAAGATTTCTGAAAATTCGGATTTTTTTCTGCGTGTGAAAACTCTGTGAAATTTAGTTTTTTTTCCGTCATTTCACGGAAAAAGTTGTATCAGAAATATGCTTCGTTAATTCACGAAAGAAATCGCGGAAAGTGGCTCATGAATCTAAAAAAAAAAAAAATTCTGTGGGCCTCATATTATGGGCAATTTAGTTTTCATTGTCATTCATTTTATTAAATAAAGCTGAGGGAGAAATCCTCTTAAGTACTTAATATAAAGTCAACGGCATCAGATTAAGTACTCCATAATTTTTATATTACGAGCTGTCGTATTTTACGGGTGGTAGGAAGAAATAGTTCTAACTTACAAACAGAATTTTCATACGTAATAGCAGATGTTGCCTTCATAATATGCATTCTCTGTGCTCATGTCTGTTACTATTTAAACCATGTGCCGCTCTAATATGATTTCACTCATCGGCCTGAAGATGCGACCATAGTGGTCGCGAAAGTGCTCGCCAAAGCTTTTTAAACAACCATATTTTTAAAATTGTAAATTAAGACGTTTTTTTAGGCCATACGTTTTTAGACGATAATTTGGAAGTGTCGTGTGTGCGCTTTGTAACAAGTTTAATTTGATCGTGCTTTGACAGCCTTTACAGCCTCTTCGATTTGTAGCGCGAAAATATCTCAGATTTTTTACCTTCACGCCAAAAATACATTTTTCTATCGAAATTACAGAACCGAAAATCGAGTTGGAAATGATCGTTAACCACGCACTGAGAATAGCCATTTCTTTAGAAATGAGAATTATTCAAGTTAAAATAATTCATGGGGAATGCATTATTTAGTACTTATTTTTTTACAGATGAATAAATACTCAAAACATGCACACGGAAAGATTTTTTATTTCCTGTTCTGTAATTTTTCATTGCCCCCCCCCCCGCCTGCTGGTTTTCTTGGTATTTCCAGCTTTCTTTCATTGCTTATTTTTTCAAACATTCGCCACTGGTTTCTTTTCAGAAGGCTAGACATTTCTAACTTGGTGGCTGTTTTCCTTTCTGCATTTTGGCATTAAATCTGGTTTATTTGGGCGTTTTCTTACATCGTTAGTTAAGCTATTCTTAGTGTGTCGTTGTCCTAACAGCCGTAAAAGAATCTTCAAACTCAACTTGAAACGTGCCTCACTGTTTTTCCAGTTTAACGTAGCCAATTAAATTCAATGTTACGGACTTGTGTTAGATTTGCTAATTACTTTGATATAATCAATATTTGGCTGTTTATTCTTGTCTCAATAAAAACCAAATTTGGCTAAGCAACAGTTACGAATGTTAAGGAAATATTAGTCATTTTCAATTCATGAAGATATTTGAACAGAGCACAACGTCAAGAATGTTATATTATTCAAGTATGCTATATTGCTAGTAGTAATGGCAGTGCTTAATGTTCTTTTTTTTTTTAGTTGTAAATCAATTTTCGCAACTGGATAGCACAAAAAAAAAAACTTTTCTTTGTCACAAGTAATTTAAAAGTGATACAGAAATCTAATTTTACTGTTTTACCTGCTTTTTTTTCGCGTGAGCCAACCCCCCAAACCATTTTTTTTCTGTTATGAAAAAACAGGAAGTATAAGGGAATTGATAGCTAATCAAAAAAATATGCGTACATCAACATTGTGAGTCTTCATCCAAATCGGACGATTTCCTCGTAAACAATATCTTCCCAGGCAATGTGCAAATACAGGATGATTGTAAACTCCTTCAACGAAACAAGAGGGGTGATAGTACACATCCAGACGAACAATATTTGCAATGGAACATAGAGCCGCATTCCACTTCTAGTGCCAGAAAAGAGCACGTTCGGGAGTTGCAAACAGTGCATGAGAAGCACAAGATGCAAATCAGATGCGCTGAGCATGTGCATAGACGACGAGGAGCAAACATTTAAAAACGCAGCCGAACCCGTTCTGCGATATTACCGTGCGAACATCACATGAGAATTGACGAATACGTCTGACCGGCGCAGCGTAACGTGTGTTCCTGGTGCAAGTGCTTCCCGGTCTGTGGCAGGATGTTCCGCTCACCACACGGAGGGACATGTGGTTTATGCATGATGGGGCCCCAGCACACTTTGCCACCGAGATCCGATACTTCCTAAATGCGACATGTCCTGGGCGGTGGACATTTGACTTGCTTTCAAGCTCCTCGGACCTTAATCCACTGGAATTCTTCTTCTGGGGGCACATGAAAACATTGGTGTACGAGACACCTGTGGACTCCCTCCCTGGAAGATCTCGTCGCGCGAAACGCTGTTGCTGCAGACAAGATCAACACCACACCGGGACTCTAAGAGAGGGTGCGACAGTCCTTCATTCGCCGGTGTGGGCTGTGCAACGACGCCCTTGGACGCCAGTTTGAGCAGCTCATTTGAGTCTTTCTCTGATGCGATTGGAATTGTGCAACTCATAAATTACATTTGTAGGTATGTCTCTTTGTTTACACTGTTGAAGGCTCAACGTGGATATGTAACTTTACTCTTTTCTGGCACTAGGAGTGGAATGCCACCCTAGATACCATTGCAAATACTTTTCGTCTTGATGTGTACTATGACCCCTGTTGTTTTGTTGAAGGAGTTTACAAATCACCCTGTATAGGTAGAACCTCAGCCAAAGCATTATCGGTTATGGTATTTAACATTGCGAACATTAAGATGCAGACGTTTGCTGTAAGTAAAATCAAAATTCTGTAGAAATCTACGGGCGACAGAAACAATCTCAAATCATCATTTTGGAGCACAAAGCTTACAAATATCGATTCGCAGATTTTTCCAGGTTTTACGAACGCGCTTTTTTTCTTTTGTTATCCTCTGTTTCTTCATGAAAAAGAGAAAAGTGGATGAACGTTGTGTGTCAGTGGGTACTCACGTACGCTATCCACTGATTTTATCGTTCTAGTTCAGTACATCTGCCCTTCGTGGCCCTGTTTGTTTGTAACTGCTAACTGTATTTAATTAAACTTCCTCATTTATCGGATTTATATGTACAGTTAATCTCGATGTACAGCCACCCATGTATAACGCCACCCCATGGGTCTCAACAAACGTGCTCTATGTGAAACATCCCTCGAGATACCTCCACACCCTCAGCATCCGCCAACATAAACTGCTGGCCACCCAAAATGCAACACCAAGAAGGACACGAGATAGCAAAGCCAGATTTACTGGACACATAACAATAGATACAAAGATGAAACGATTGAGCTTACAGGCCCGTGCGACTTGCGGAACACGCAGGCATCAATAGTTCGTGCCGCCCCCATGGCTGGCAATAACGGCCGCTACACGCCGCGTCATCGAACGAAAGAGGCTTTGGATGTGGGTTTGGAGTATGTCGGTCCAGGCTGCTTCCACACGTTGTCACAGTTCATCGGGCGTCGCTGCGGGTGGTGCTTGCCGGGTCACTCGGTTGCCGATCAGCGACCAGACGTATTCGATGGGCGACATATCGGGAGAACAGGCGGGCCACAGCAGCAGTGACACCTGGTGGGCCGGGAAGAATTGTTGCACGATGCGTGCCACGTGCGGGCGCGCATTGTCCTGTTGAAACGTGGCCGCTGGCAGGTCCTGCAGGTAAGGGAGGACTACAGGCTCCAAAACGTCGGAGATGTAGCGGTGGCTGTTCAGTGTGCCGGCGATGCGTACCAGACGGGTGCGGGTGTCATATCCAATTGCGCCCCAAACCATAACGCCAGGCGACGGACCGGTATGGCGGTGCATAATGCAGGCGTCATACAGTCTCTCGCCGCGGGGCCGCCACACGCGGATCCGACCATCGTGGTGTTGCAGGCAGAAGCGGGATTCGTTGTAGAAGACAATGTCGTGCCATTCCGTAGTCTAGGTGCGGCGTTCAACGGCCCACTGCCGCCGCACTCGCAGGTGGTGTAACGTCAATGGTAATTGGAGCAATGGGTGCCGTGCGACAAGTCTCCGCTCCTGCAGACAACGTCGAACGGCACGTGCTGACACAGGTTGTTGCGCAACACACCATAATTCCTGCGCTAACGTTCGTGATGTGGCGGTGCGAGCCGTCAGTGCCCGCCGCACAACATACCGGTCCTCTTGTTCGGTAGTGTGCCGCGGCAATCGCTCACATCGGTCCGTCCGTCCCTCCTGCACCCACCGAATCCATGCTCGCCTCACTGCGGCTGGATGTCGTCCCACATGGGCGCCGATGTCTCGGTACGATAAACCGCTGTCGCGATAAGCCACTATTCGTCCTCTGTCGAACTCTAAAACGTGTTGGAATGACTGCCGTATTCTGCGACGAGGCATCAGGAAGCTTCCCACGCACAGGTCCGGCAGCACAACACACTTCCACTACTTACACCCCGCCTTCTGTGCAACCTTCTTATAAGTGCTTCTCGGTGGCGTGCCGGGCGCACATGATTTGCATATGCCCTGCAATGCTACTCGTATGCATATCCTCTCGCGGGCGACGCATGCTGCGAATTTCAGGCCAATCGGATGCTTACTTCTTGGTGTTGCATTTTGGGTGGCCAGCAGTGTATATTACACCACCAAGTTGCCTTTTCCAACAAGAAACATTCTTGATGTACCGTCTGCAAGTTGTGTGTGAATTGCCTTCCCGGTTTTTCGGACCATGATTCAATTCTGGCCAACCTTTTGGAGGAACAAATGGCAGCTCAGGCAGAAGTCAGCTGCTCCCTCAGAAAATATGCCACAATGAGAGAGTCCATCTGAACTGCTTTCGTAGAGTGGCACAGGAGTCAAAATAAGAGGAACAAGTCACAAAACTTTATCAGTTTGGGATATCATTACGGCCTGGATGTATTGTGATTTTGGAGGGTTAATCTGTTTTTATATATTAGTACTTAATGGATATCTCACGACTCTTTGTCTCTTAAACCTGTCCTCCATTTCCGTACAGAGAAGCATCAGCGAAGAGGGCCAGCGGTGTGCCTGGTTACCTTTGATACAAGCGGCTGTCTTGTGAGTTGGGGTGTTATCTTCCTATCCCCGTCCTGTCCACTTTGGCGGAAGATAAGATCACAAATGGGTCGACACCTTTTTGCAGGGACATGACGCTTCTTTTACCCCACATGATACTTGCTGTTTTTAGTTTATCTTCTTGGCTCTTCATATGAGTCTGCGAGCATCCAATCTTCTTGGCTCTTCATATGAGTCTGCAAGCATCCAATCTTCTTGGCTCTTCATATGAGTCTGCAAGCATCCAATCTTCTTGGCTCTTCATATGAGTCTGCAAGCATCCAAATCAGAAAATACAAAAGTTTGCATTTTTGTTGTTGTTTGCTGTTTGGAAAAACAAAAATGTCGAAAAGAACAGTCCATAAAGCTGAAGACTCAATTTTCGAATATCGCAAAGAAAAGAAAAAGCTAAGGTATGTAAAACGATATTTTGTAACGCTGTTAATTTTCACTTGATAGAGTTTTAGTAACGTAGCATGATTTTTTATTAATTTCCTTATAATTGAAAAGTTAATTTTATTTTTGTGCTATTCAAAGTAAATTTCCGCATTTAATGCATGCTAGGAGCTTCCGAGATCAAAACGCACACTCCGAACTACAGTGCACTCTAAGTACACAATAACATATAACTGCATTTTTTTCTAATTAACATGTTTTTAATTTAATGCTAATTATCATTCTCGAGAAATCGTAGTTAATAAAATTTGGGTTACTTAAATATAATTGAGAAATTTGATATAACGCCGCAATGTAACGGAACAGCCGGTGGCGGTGCATCAAGGGTTGACTGTATATATATTAATTTTACTTGGAAGAGAAAATTCAAAAATGATTTATCATATGGATTTCTTTTGGGGGGGGGGGGAGGGGAAGATTATCGTCCGAAGAGACTGTGATGTACGGCATGAGGTCGCAAAATGTTTGTAATGTTTCAAATGGAATACACGCTAGACTAAAAAAAAATTAACGCCAAATTTGGAAAAACATAAAATTTTAGTTAGATCATTAAATTGGGATTTCGTTATTTTTAATTTATACCCTTGAAGAGTACGTGATTCATGGACAAGATTACTTCGTCAACAAAGCCACCAAAGTGGATTTGAAATCACAAAGCGTAAAAGGAAAATATTTGGTGATGATAATGTAAGCAACAAAAATTCCATATTTTTGAGCTGTTCTTGTGTTAGAGTGCCTTATGAACTAATTTTTTCATCTCAGAAAGTTATCTTAATTTTTTTTTTTTTTTTTTGTGTTAGAGGGCCTTATAAATTAATTTGTTCATCTCAGAAAGTTATCTTAATTTTTTTTTCATCTTTCTGAAGACTATTAATAAAATTTGTTTGCTTGTGGCAACAGACCTCTGAGCGGCTCAAAAGAAACTTCTGGAATTATCATTACATTTAAGTAGTGTTGGGGCTATGAATACATTGTTTTGAAGGAAAGCTGGGGAACATTCTCCGAAAGGAAGGCACCGAGCCGTGGACCGCAAATTTTGGTTGTCTGCGACTATAAAACAGGCAAACACTCTTCACAACAGTCCCTAAAACAAGTATGCTGCTGGTCTCATTACCGTTATTTAAACCATGTTGATATCGTACTACAGACCGCCCCGGTGGCGCAGTAGTCTAAGCGCTGGTTTATGATCATTCGTCCGTGAAGGGTCCGGGTTCGAATCCCGGTGAGGCATGGATGTTGTGTTTGTCTTACGGCACTGGCTCTCTCCGTTCCCTGGAACCAGTGACCCTAAATTAGGGACGGGCGACTTCTTATAGCCAGCCCATTGAGTTGGTCACAGTGGTCGTTAAACCTTCAATCAAAAAAAAAAAAAAAAAAAAGAGGCGCGCATGATCAGCGTGGTAGTTCGTATGAACTGTTTATGAAGACAAAATGTATAAACGAAATTTCGTTGGTATACACGTTTAATCAAGGTTCCTTTTTGAAGATGACAATCCGTTTTATGGTGTAAATGTGACAAGGATGGTAAGTCAGATAATATCCGAAAACTTGAAAATTTCGTCGTCCTGGAGTGGGAATCGAACCCGCTTCTCCCAGATAGCGCCAGGGTATGCTAACGAATACACCACTCAGAACGACCAAGTCTCAAATTTCCGATTAATTAGATTTCTTTTATTTATGGATGGTCTAATCTTATTGTTGGAATACCACATATTTGAACGCTAAAAAGACTTCTTTTTTTTTTAAAGTGTTACCTCTTTTAAAGTATTTAGTGAATTTAAAAATGGTTTGTTAGCCTTAAAAAGGGAATTTTCACAAAGCAGTTTTGTTGAAATTTGTCCTCTGAACACCTTTGATCCTTATTTGCTATTGTAATTTAAATATTTTTGCCATTCGTAGTGTTTTGAATTTACAACATTTCAGGGCATGTGTTCGCTCCTAAAAATATTTTTAGCGCTTTTGATTTCTTAATCTGATCTTTCATTTGGGGTCCATAAATAAAAAAATATTTTTAATTTATGATTTTAAATTGCATGTCACAGATTTATTAAATTCTAATAAAATATTTAAAAGGAATATTAAGATCCCTATCCTCTAAAAAACAAGAGAAAAAAAGGAAAGAAACCGGTATGTTTAAAAAATCCGGTAAATCGGATTTTATTCGTTGTGTGTGTGTGTGTGTGTGTGTGTGTGTGTGTGTGTGTGTGTGTGTGTGTGTGTGTGTGTTTATAACACATCACGACAATTTTTCAACATATATCCATAAACATTCGCTCAAATAAAGTTTCATTCAGCTTTCTCATGTCACTGACCTTTACATTTGTTATACTATCTCAATAAGTGCGCTATGAACGGAATGAATAGCGCACTCTTAAAATGAGGGAGAAATGAACTGTATTTGTATTCGAAATCTTTGTTCAATTCATGCGCTTAACTAACAGATGGAAATTCCCAATATATTCCTGAATTACCGCTGTTATTCCCCTGAGAGGATTGCATTTAATTTTCAATAAGTGTGTCCCCGGTGATTTCGCGTTTGATGATTTTGCATTCGCTGATTTCACCTATATAGTAGCCCAGTTTTTATTTTTAAACTGGCCCACCGATGAATTTTTCATTCGATGATTCGTTTTCGGTGATTTCAGTTTCGACGTTTTATCATTCGATGACTTCGTTTTCGTTGAATTCTCCTGGAGCCCTTGTAAAACAGATTGTGAGTCCGTACAGAAGCACAGGATTGAGATGCAAGTTAGCTCCCCTCGAGTGATGACGGTGATGAAGAAAACGTTATTTGATAATGTTTACTCCCCCATCGACCACGTGATGACGTCCACCGTGTTGGTTGTCAATAGAGCATTTCAGTCTGCGTCAGCGTATGACAGCTTGGTTTGATTGATCCGCACGATCGCTGTTCACAATCACGTGTTGATATATGCCTGCCATCTTGTTGAATGAAATCATTCCTCCTCCATCTTGGTTGGCGTCCGCCATTTTTTTTTTTTTTTTTTTTTTTTGTTGTCGTGGAGACGTTTTTATCTTTAACTACTTTAGGTTGCGCATGCGCAATGCGATTTTTGTTAGATTTCGCTGTTTTTGAGTGGAGTATTTTGTCGCTATATTTTAATTCCCTCTTATGCAATTTTTTGTTGCTTCTCGTCAGAGGCGTAACGACGGGGGTGGGGGGAGGCAAAGAGGGACAATTACCTCCGGGAGCCACCATTTATGAGGGCGATAAAGTGGTTGGAATGTTGTTGCTGCTAAAGTTGCAAATGCGCCATGGCAAAAAAATTTTTATTTTGTAGTGTGGAAACGCACACTTTTCGCTTATGAAAAATTTCCGTACACTGAATGTTCACTTCTTTTTATTTATTTATTTATTTAGAGTTTAATGACCACTATGAGAAACTCTGAAAGACGTCACAAATTTGGAACTACTGTTTCCAGGGTAAGCCAGCGCGATCATACAAACACACCAGCCATTCCTCTCCCGGGGCTCGAACCCAGGCCCATTTCGGATAAATGGTCAGAAGGCAGCTCGTCTGACCACTCAGTAACTGCGATGACGGTGTATTTTCTAATGCGTTTCTGTTGTTTCTTGATTGGGTTCGACACTGATTCAAAGCATATACTTTTCTTCAGCTATCAAGTCTGGGTTAATGTTTCTAAGCGATATCAAATTTATTGTACTGTGAATAAACTCTCAAGATAGATTTAATATACGCGTAAAAAATGAACAAACTTTTCTCTGAAGGATACTTACCGATACTCCAGTCACTTCCCGTTACTACCTTCTCAATCGTCTATTTTGTTGTTTTCCAAGGGGTGCACATTTAATACGTTGTCCTCACCAGTCACTTTCCTATCCCCATTGCTTCTCGTTTCTCGCTAGGGCATTTTCTTCCGGACTGAGGAAGTCGAGTCGAAAACAGAGAGATACTCCAGTCACTTCCCGTTACTACCTTCTCAATCGTCTATTTTGTTGTTTTCCAAGGGGTGCACATTTAATACGTTGTCCTCACCAGTCACTTTCCTATCCCCATTGCTTCTCGTTTCTCGCTAGGGCATTTTCTTCCGGACTGAAGAGGACGAGTCGAAAACAGAGCTCTTTCTTCCGACTGAGATAGTAGTAGAATTATTTGAAAATCTTGCATGGGGCAAACGTTCCTGACCTCAGCCTCACAACGTATAACTAAATGTTTCTTTATGTTGCTTTTGTTCATAATTGTTCATTTATACTACTCTGCCTAGTGTCGGAATTATGAGTATCAATATCAGCGGTTGCTCTGGCTTTCTTAAAGTTTTTGCCAAATGTAATCTGAAGTCACCAATTTTGATAACGAATTGATAACAAGGAACAAGTACACCAATTATATAGAAAATAGTAACACTATACTAGTGATCCGATTTATGGGTGTAGGAATATATAAATAAGTGTTTCCAAGCTTTCGCACATCAACCAGATGACTTTTTCAAGGAAGTTAGACAGAAACTGCAAGCTGAATAATAGAACGCTTTAACAATTTGAACGCGAGAACTTGACTTGACAATAAATAGACACGGCGTTATATTCATTTAAAGATACGAGGTGTCACGTTGGTTGTGCACGTGATATCTTGAAAGGGAGAAGGCGTTACTTGAAGAACTGGATCCAAATTCGTGGCAGCTCAAGTGATACGCTATCATTGCAAGTATCGCTGCAATGATGCGAGGTGTCACGTAGGTTGTGCACGCGGTAACCTGGTAGGAAGAAGGCTTTACTTAAAAAACTGGTTCCAAATTCGTGGAAACTCGAATGAGACGCTATCATTGCAAGTATCGCTGTTGGTAATGATATCCAAGGTTTCCCGAATGGCTGTACATTTAGGGGTAGAGTAGGTAGCTAATTTCTTTATATCATCCCACATAGGAGTTGCGGATTCGCATAAGGTCTCCTGCTTCTTTATATACTGTGCTAAAGAGAAATGGTGAAAAACCACGTCTCTCCTGCGAAGCAGGTGTTTATGTGATCCTCCAACAGTATCCGGACGGCTCTAAACGATACTACATTGGAATGATCAAGCGTTCGTTTGGAACCAAAGTCAACGAACATAAAAGGAACACAAAATACGGTAAAGTAGCCACGGCACTATCCAGAGAAGCCAAATTCAAGTCCGCTTCTCCAATGTGAGGTGATAAAAGAAATTAGCTACCTACTCTACTCCTAAATGTACAGCCATTCGGGAAACCTTGGAGGTCATTACCAACAGCGTTACTTGCAATGATAGCGTCTCATTCGAGTTGCCACGAATTTGGAACCAGTTCTTCAAGTAACGCCTTCTCTCTACCAGGATACCGCGCACACAACCAACGAGATACCTCGTATATTTAAATAAATAAAACGTCGTGTCTATTTATTGTCAAGTCAACTTCCCGCGTTCGAATTGTTAAAGCGTTCTATTATTCAGTTTTTCAGTTTGCCGTTTCTGTCTAACTTCCTTAAAAAAGCCATCTGGTTGATGTGCGAAAGCTTGGAAACTTTGATTTCTATTCTACACCAAGAACTTTCGGATATCTAGTATCGTTATACTATTTAAGTACAATTGGTATATAGTTCCTTGTTATTTAATTAGTGAACAGATTAAATGATTAAATCGGTAGGCGAGTGAATTCTTCATTGAAAGTCATAGCTGCTTTAGGAGGTTTTCACAGGAATGACGGATTCTCAAAACAGTACCGAAAGTGTAATTGTTCCTAATCTGATGTATGGCAGTGAAACCTGGGTACTACAGAAGAAACATAGGAGTCGTTTGTGTGCCGGAGAAATGCGTTACTTACGGAGAGGTTTGTAGCATGACACTCTCTGATCATGGGAGGAATGAAGATGTGTTGCAGCTATGTAATGTGAAGCAAAATATTGGTAGCAAAGTGGAGACTAATATCTTAGGTGGTTTGGCCATGTTGAAAGAATGGGTGGTGGAATGCTTACTAAGAATTTTGTTTTGGCTCAAGTGGCAGGAAAGAAAGGCAGAGGAAGGCCAAGCATGTCATGGAAGGATCAGATTCAGGAGTGCCTGAGTGAGAAAAAGATTATGAGTATGAAGTATAGAAGGTCTTGTGTACGTCGTGTGATGAATGTCAATGAAGTTTGTGTTATGTGTCAGGATCGCTGTAAATGGAGAGATCTGATACGGCAACAGTAAGTAAATAATCAGTTAAAAATTTATCTGGTGGTTTGTATTACTTGTTAAATGTTTGTGTATCAGATGGTCGTTCTGTGAGAAGCTAACCTCTGAATATAAGAGGACAGCTTAATGATATGTATGTACTTTCACTTGGAACGTTTTCAGGAGTGGGAAGAGTCCTCCTTGTACATAATATTAATACATACAGTAATGTATGTTACCTTTATCCCTATAGTACTTGCTCTCGTGCATTGTTGAAGCAGTGGCCACGGCCGGATTAAGTAGGGGGGGGGGGATCTGCAGGAGCTATAGCTTTTGAGGCTCACAACAAAGCGCCCAGAAAGCATGCCTGTGAAAATAATAGGTAGATAGGTAGAGAGAGACGTTTAAAAAATGGCGTTATCTTTGTCTCTTATGATTCTTTGTCTCTTATGATTCCACTTGGTCAGAAACCGAGGCTGGGAGACGAACAGATTTTAGGGCAGTTACTCACCAAGGGCAAATGTTTCACGTTGCTGTGTACAGCGGGGTTGGCAGAGAGTTGTAATCCATTCATATCTCCCTATTTCCACTTGGAACCGTTAATGGTCGAAGTCTTCTGTGGCTTCACATTGCATAACAAAAAAGATGCATTAAGAAAAGTATACAATGCTAAATCATTTTAAAAAACCAAGACAAAATATAGGAATGGTCGCCCCGGTGGCGCAGTGGTCTAAGGCGCTGGCCTCTGATCATTCGTCCGTAAGAGGTCCGGGTTCGAATCCCGTTCAGGCATGGATGTTGTGTTTGTCTTACGGTACTGGCTCTCTCCCTTCCCTGGAACCAGTGACCCTAAATTAGGGACGGGCGACTGCTTATAGCCCATTGAGTTGCTCACGGTGGTCGTTAAACCTCCAATCCAAAAAAAAAAAAAAAAAATATAGGAATATTAACTCATGTTCTTATGAGAACAATGAAACATACAGTGAGATATTATGAAAGCTCTGCTGGTAATTATTAATGTGCTTCATAATGATTCCCCGTCATAATTCTTCGAGGGCCCACTCAGATGTCTTAGCCTGGGGGCTACTAAACCTTAATTCGGCTCTGGCAGTAGCCCTAAATTAGAGTTTGAAAACTCTTTGTTTGCGCCGGCCTGGTGGCGCAGTGGTCTAAGCGATGGCCTCTGATCATTCGTCCGGAAGGGGTCCGGGTTCGAATCCCGGTGAGGCATGGATGTTGTGTTTGTCCTATGGCACTGGCTCTCTCCCTTCCCTGGAACCAGTGACCCTAAATTAGGGACGGGCGACTGCTTATAGCCCATTGAGTTGATCACGGTGGGCGTTAAACCTACAATCAAAAAAAAAAAAACTCTTTGCAGTGTTAGGGCTAATATAAATCATGATGCGATGAGTGAAAGGAATGGTTGAAATGTTGGAAACTATTCGTGATAACCATTTTTGCTCACAGATTCAAAAATCGTATAACTAAGTAACATTTGTAATCAGTGCTCTTGCTTTGTGTTTCAGTTTTTACTGTAGTTTTATTTTTAAATAGACTTTTCTTTTTATTTAGACAATCAGCTCACGATTTCTCCCACATCCCTTGATACAGACAGATGCAGTGCTGAGTTTAGATGAAGATGTTCTCCTTACTACGGAAGAGGTATGCCTATTTGTAATGATTAATTCAACTTTCATCGCATAAAATGTGTTTTTTTTTGTTTGTTTTTTTTAGAACTAACTCGCTGGAAAAAAGTGTCTGCTCATTATTTACTGCTTTCATTAAATTTGGACAAACCTCCAAGAATTACAAGTCAAAAAAATTTGCATGTGTTGCATCATGGAATAATGCATTTCAAAGTAGCATGTAGGCTTTTATGTTCGGACTAGAATAAAATATCTTTTGTTGTCCCTCGATTACCATTTAAAAGTTTGATTTTACAATGCTGTGGCGCTAAGCCTGTGACTTTTCCCAGATATTTTGCATGCTTTATTGTTTTTACGTATACATTATATTGACAAAAGTCACCGGACACCCCTTCAGAACCAAATGAACGGATCCGCTGCGTTGTTAAGATGCGAGATACAGCTGCAAACGGTATGAAAACAAGCCTGCAGCTGACCGCGATCATATTGCACTGTGAGGTTGGGTGAAAATGTCTCGGCGGGAGAGAACTGGCTTTGAAAAAGAAAAGATATTTGGGTCTTATATTAGTGGGTTGTCCATAAGAGAAACCGAGAGGCGTTTAAACTTACCCAAGTCACTTGTTTTGGATGTACTGAATAAGTGGAAGACACATACATGGCGTGCCTGAAGCAGCAAAACATACTGGCAGACCAAAGAAAATCAGTGATAGAGGACGTCGAAGCCACAGGAGAGTCGTTACAGCTAATCGACGGAGTAATGCTCAAGACCTCAGTGTACAGGTGAGTACAAATGCTGGAACCTCGGTATGTACACGTACCATTCGCAGAGAACTGCATTCAATGGGTTACCGTGGTCGTGCGGCTGCTCATAAGCCTCTCATCTGCACTCGGAATGCTACTCGTCGTGTTGCATGGTGTAAAGAATATTTATCCTGGACCGTAGATCAATGGAAACGTGTCCTATGGACTGATGAATCCAGGTACACGATCCATCAGTCTGATGGCCGTGTGTGGGTATGGCGGCAGCCAGGGGAACGCTATTTTATGACAGTGTACTGTTCCTACGGTCAAGTTTGGAGCTGGCAGTGTACTCGTGTGGGGGTGTTTTTCGTGGTATGGTCCCGGCCCATTGGTTATCGTGGACAAACCTGTTAACCAACACGTCTACCCCGATATTCTGGACAATTATGCCCTACCAATTCTGTGGCAATACTATGGAACCGAGCCTTGTTGGTACCAGCAGGATAATATACCGAGCCATAAAGCAAGGACTGTTACGGCGTGGTTTGACGATAATTCCGTATCGTGTGTAGACTGGCCAGCACAGAGCCCTGATCGTAATCCCATATAGCACCTATGGGATGAATTAGAGCGCCGCATAAGAAGGTTGGAACCAAGGCCTACTACTAAGGAACAGTTAGCGGCAGAAATATGTACTGAATGGTGGAAGTGCATGCCTATCGCTGTGTTCCAAAACCTTGTCGAAAGCATATCTCGAAGGGTCAGTGCATGCATTAAGTCCAAAGGGAGATCGACACCGTACTAATGTATGTGAATAAATGCTATGTTGTGTTTCTCTTCTTGGTGTCCGGTGACTTTTGTCAGTATAGTGTATGATGTATACTAACAGCTGTTGAATCTTATAAAATCACCCCGGTAGAGCAGTAGTCTAAACAGTGGCTTCTGAACATTCGTCCGAGATGGATCCATGTTCGATTCCTGTGTGAGGCAAGGATCTTGTGTTTGTCTTACGGACATTTCTTGGAACCAGTGGTCCTAAATAACAGGCAGGCGATTGCTTACAGCCCATCGAGTCGCTCACTGTGGCTGTTAAATCCTCCTCCCCAAAAAACGAACATTACACGTTTTGATAATTAGCATTTCTATTTCTGGAAGCGCATCTGCTGTGGTGTGAAATACGAGTGTTGTGGGGAGGGGGTTGGCGGGAGGAGGGTCAGGAGAAAACGGAATATTGATCTAGGTTGCCTGGTTTCCAGTGTTGGTGAACTGGGGGAGTAGGGGGAAAAAAGCAGAGGTGTAACTAGGGCGGGGCATATAGGGCGGCTGCCCGGTCGCAGGTCAAGAGAGGGCTCAAAATTCACTGTTTGCAATTCGCTCAAAATTGGAATTTAACTTTAAAATTTTCTGGTGCACTTAAATTTCAAATTTCTTCTTCGGAATGTTCAAGGGATGCTAATTTCTTACATTCAGAAATGAAAAGCTCACTGGTGTAGTCCGTCCAAGTAAAGAAGAACCTTTGCCTTCGTGAACAACAATGAGGCCCGCAGTTTCTTTTCAGCTGGATGGGTAAGGAAGTCTTTTTTTTTTTTTCATTAGTTGAATGGATAAATATGTCCTTTTTCTTTATTTAGATAGATAAGGATGTCGGTTTTTTTAGTTGGATGAATAAAGATGTCTATTTTCTTTAATTAGGTGGATAAGGATGCCGTTTTTCTTTCGTTGGATGCATATAAGGATGTCTTTTCTTTAGTTGAATGGATAAGATAAGGATGTTCACATTGTTGAAGGTTCTGTGGCGTCTATTTGCTTATTACTGCGGCTGCGACCCACGACTGCCAGTTACATTCATCCCATTTGATGTGATGCTGAAGGTCCGAACTCTGAAACAGTTGTGAAAAGCTGTATAAATAAACACACACAGTTTGATTGTGCCTCCATCATAGAAATAGCATTGGGCTATCATGACGTTAATTTTGTTTTATCTAGCACTGTATGCCAAAAAGTCATGGGATAGCAGTATGCAAATTTTTAACTGGCCCTGCCGTCGTAAAAAGGATTCGACGCACGCCACGATTTTTATCAGTTGCAAGGTGTAATCTCGTGACTCAAGCTGGACAACCGCCAGTAGGGTTATGACAAGCCGACGTGAATTATCGGGGTTTCAACGAGGCATGGTAGTGGGAGCCAGACGTATGGGACATTCAGTTTCCGAAGTTGTGTGAACATTCCACAAGCTCGATCCACGGTGTCACGTGTGCACCGAGAATACCTCATGGAAGGCATTACCACCCACCGTGGACAGCGTAGTGGTCGATCAGCGGCGTCTGACCAGCATTGTCCATGCTAACAGACAAGCGACATTGTCTCAAATAACACTCACATTCAATGCAGGAGGTACCAGAGGCATATATCCATCAGGTCAGTGCAGTGTAATTCAACTTTCACGGGGGTATGGGAGTAGAAGACTCAAGAGTGCCTTTGTAACACTATGACATCGGGCACGGCACCTCACCTGGGATCGTGAACACGGCAACTGGACCCTAAAAGACTGGCAACATTCAGCGTGGTCCGATGAGTCGCGCTACCAGTTGTTACGAGCTGATGGTAGGGTTTGGGTGTGGCGCAGATCCCATGAGGCCATGGGCCCAAGATGTCAACAAGGCACTATACTATGCAAGCTGGTAGTAGTTCATACATATGTAAGATGTCTTCACGTGGCTCGGTTTGGGTCCTCGTAAACACGTTATTAACCGGTAATCACTTTCTTGCTTTGCTGGGTGACCGTTTGTAGCCTTTCATGTACCCCGACGACGATGGGACTTTCCAGGCGGACAGTGCACCATGTCATCGGTCCCAAGTTGTCCAAAATTGGTTGGAGGAGCATTCTGGACAGTTCCGACGGATGGTGTGTCCACCATGTTCGCCTGACATGAACCCAATAGGGCACTTTATGGGATTTGGTGGAAAGGTCCATTCACACCCAAGATCCTGCACCTTTTCGGGGCTCGTGGACGTTCACCCTGACCTCTCGTCGTCTTCCGGTGCCGTTCTGCTGCTCTTGAAGCGCGAGTGCCACTCAAAACACCTCGCACGACTCATTGCTTCATTGCCATAAGCCTGCCTCAACATTTCATGCGTCTCCGATCCCGATTTGCGGAGTTTGACGTAGAATTTGAGGTTCGCTCTCTGCTCTAGTTTGCAGTCCATACCGAAATCGCAGATGTGTTCTGCACGTGGTCTCCAAATATCGTGTAGCACAGCTCCCGATGTCCACAGAACGACGCCACTCGTCACAATGACTCATGAAGGTCACTGCCCTCGACCAATGCTCGCGTATCCGCTTACTGCCATCTGTTGGCGCGCTACGTACTTAGTCTCGGAACTTTTTGATCGCACTACGTATTACTGAATTGAAAAAGCATTAAGAATTACAGTAAGATATCGGGACTAGCGCAGAATTACCTATAAAAGTGGAAGCCGTATAACTGAGGTTTCTCTGTATTTCGTTTATTGTATAATTACTAATTTAAGTTTTCAGAAAAAAAGTTCTAGTTTAATGAGCTTGAAATCCCAAATGGTCAAAAAAGATGAGTCTATGAAGTTTTAGTGTATTTCGTTCTTTTTTTTTTTTTTTTTTTTTTAGATAGGGCAGGAACGCTCTTGTGCTAAACGAGTGAAAGGGCTGTTTTTGTAGTATGGTGTATTAGTTTGCAGTGAAATGTTTGAAGTTCAACAGCGGTTTCTTCTCAGATGCTGTTTTTTTTTTTTTTTTTTTTCAGTATCTGCAGCGTTTTATATGAGTAAATCTCTCTTTTCTGTACTAGATGGACTTTGCGTTCAAAGTGTGGCAGTCGTTTCCTGAGAGGATAGTGGGTTATCCCGCACGGTCTCATTTCTGGGATGACAGTCGCTCCTGTTGGGGCTACACTTCCAAGTGGACAAATGAGTATTCCATTATTCTCACAGGAGCTGCTTTCTATCACAGGTAATTATTTTCCTTGCGGTTTATTTACTTGTAGTTTTTATTATTATTTTTATTTCCAGCACATCATAACTGTAATACACCATCGTCTTCGACTGCACAGAAACTGCATTTTTGTCTACGTCGATACAATTGCATACATTTTATTTTACGATATTAGTAGAAAGGGTTATACACTGAGTGGCCACTTTATTAAGACCACCTGACAGTTTTAAGCAAATGTGCTATGGCTGCACGCTGTTGCCGCCAGAGGGCGAGGCTAGTATAAAAAGGGAAAGCTTAGTGCTTGCGACAGTAATAGAAGTGATTTTTGGCTGACGAGATGGCTAAAAAATGCGATTTGACGGACTTTCAACGGGGGATGATTGCAGGAGCTCGGAGCCATGGAGCGAATATCACCGTAACCGCCGCATTCGTGTAATGTTCCAGAGCAGCTGTTGTTAAAGTGTTTAAAGACTGGACTGTCAGCAAAAAAAAAAAAAAAAAACTGGGTCTCTACGTGCAACGTGTGGTCGTCATTGACTAGTGACTGCTCGGGCGGAACGGAGAGTGTCCAGACTGGTAACAGACAACAGAAGGGCAACAGTGCAGCATATTACAGACCATCTTAATCAAGGATCCCCTCAAATGATCTCTGCACGCACTGTTCGCCGTATACTGCATCGGATGGAATATAGCAGCCGAAGGCCTGTTCGAACACCTCTGCTGTCTGCAGTTAACAAGAGAAAACGTCTCCAGTTCGCAACAGGAGCACAAAGATTGGACAGTCGATAATTGGAAACAAATTATGTGGTCCGATGAATCACATTTTCAGTTGTACCATGCCGATGGCCGAATGAGAATTTGGCGGAAACAGCACGAAAGCATGGACCCCAAATGCGTTGCTATAACCCTTCACGCTGGTGGAGGCAACGTTATGGTTTAGGGAATGTTTTCCTGGCATGCTTTGGGCCCTTTAATTCGTGTTGATCAACGTCTGACTGGCACATCATATCTAAACATCGTTGCGGACCAAGTGCATCCTGTTATGTGGATGGTTTATCCCAATGGCGATGGCTACTTTCAACAAGATAATGCGTCCTGCCATAGTGCTCGTATAATACAGGTTTGGTTTCAGGAACATGCCGGTGAGTTTACTTTGCTTAGGTGGTCCCCACAATCTCCAGATCTCAACCCCATTGAGAATTTGTGGGATGAAGTTGAACGAGCCATCAGACAGCTGGATCCACAACTCTGCAATCTCACACTCCTGGAAAGTGCTATTCATCAAGCATGGTCTCATATTCCACAAACCACCTATCAACATCGCCTGGAGTCCATGCCACGAAGAATCGACGCAGTATTAAAGGCAAAAGGTGGCCCACGGAGGGGGGTCATAATAAAGTGGCCACTCAGTGTATATAAGCAAAAATACATTGATCCAGAGCAGTTGTTAGTTTGGTCGTGGCTGAAACTTTTGCAGGTTGAAGCTTTTTGTTGTGTACTTCGTAGATTTTTTTTTTTTTTTTTTTTTCGCCCAATTTCATGAAATGTAAGAATCACTTTTGGACGAAGTTCTTCCTAATAAGCACTTAATGGGGTTATATAGTGCTACTTAAATTGTTTAAATCATCTGAGACTGGTTTCATATTAGTAAAAAAAATGTTTCACTTTAAAAATGTTTTTTTTAATCTGACTAGTAAAACTTTATTACCTAAACAATACGAGAAGAACAGAAACGTTATTTTAAAATATTTATACTAATGTGCCACGTAGAACTGGCAGTACAATAATTGATTATCGTTTTTAACATTCGTACAAAACAATGTTTCACTTTCTTCTGTGGATGCAAAACATTTAGAAAGGATGATATTACGGGTTAGTCACCTCGTGAGGAGATCGCACATTCTGATTAAAAAATATATATTCTTCCTAATAAGCACTTGATTTTTGGGCCCATATACTGTATTTCTTATTTCAGTAAAATAATATCCTATAGTAGCAGTTCTTCAGTCTTTGGCGCCATGTACCGGTGAACGTTTGTGGTATTTCGTGTGTGTAGTACAAACAAGTCGAACAATCTGAAATGGCTTTCAGCCGCCCCGGTTGCGCAGTGGTCTAAGGCGCTGGCCTCTGATCATTCGTCCGTATAGGGTCCGGGTTCGGCATGGATGTTGTGTTTGTCTTACGGCACTGGCTCTCTCCCTTCCCTGGAACCAGTGACCCAAAATTAGGGACGGGCGACTGCTTATAGCCCATTGAGTTGCTCACGGTGGTCGTTAAACCTCCAATCAAAAAAAAAAAAAAATGGCTTTCAACAATTTCCATCCTCTAAAAACAATAATTGACGTGCTCACTCATTTTTTTTTCAATTTCATGTTGCATTCATTTCTAGATCTAGAAATTATTACGGATCTGCAGCTGTATTTTAAGGTGTCTCAAGGAGAGGTGCAATACAGTATTTGTTCTGCACATCATACCTACTGTACATGCCTCCAAAAGTGGAGCAACGACAGTTATTCCCATTTGTCTGCTTCTAGTTTTTCACCTTCTTCGTCAGTTTCTTCTGCGGAAAATTATTGTGTCCCCCCCCCCTCATTTTCATCTAATTATAATTCCGTGTTATCAGCGATGTTTCCTCTCAGCTGCTCTCAATATTCTTTACAGCATAATAGCAGTGGCGGTATCTTTAATTTTGCTGAGAAATTGCTTTAAATCGATATCGTGTTCTTTTGAAATATTAATTACAGTTGAAACACTAAATTTGTCGTGTAATGTGTTTATCCTTCAGTTACCTCATTACAGATGTGAGCAAAACCAAGCGATCGTCATCCACGATTTGAAAGCCGCCAAAGCTGTTTCTGTGAAAACCTGGGCACCACATATACCATTAATTATTCTCTCATCAGTATATGTTTTACTCTAATGAATAATTTCATGGCATTAAGTAATGTGTTGTTTTTCGTGCTTTTAAGGGTATGACCAGATTTATAAAAGTTTAAGTTTCCATGCTTTCAAGCAGCGAATGGATGTTATTTTCCCCAGAACTTTCAAAAACCTTTATTGGGATTACCGCAATACACGCCTCTGTTACTATCATAAGAGTCGGCCTTTCATTAATTTTTGTAGATGTATTTTGAACTGAAATATTCAGTGTATTGTGCTGATAATTTATTGCTAGGATTTCGATGCATTTGTATCGTCTGTTTTTTGATGAACTTAAACTGCAAGTATTACCTGAACAGAATGTTGTGCATTATTTCTTCACATTTTCAAACCTAATGATCTCGTTCCACATAGTAACTTGGAATTTTATATGCAAACTTTTGTAAACCCTTTATGTTTTATGTTCGAAACGCTGCAATAGGATTATCTCGATGTCTGGCCATTCTACAGGGCGTAAATAATTCCTCAATATTTAAAAATGCGTTCTGTTTTATTATAAACAAGTTAACACTTGAGAGAGATCTTAAAGATATGTCCGAAAGTTACTAAGTACACCACTAACAACTAAGGAGACAGTAAAGTCACATAAATCCGTGAACTGGTGTATTTCGAAAAAGTATTTTAATATACCGAACTGTCACGTGCCAATGGGAGGCTTTGTCAAGGCAACTTACACTAGACGGATTACTGTTCGCCTAGTGCAGTGTTTCCCAACCGCCGGTACCGGTCCGCGAGAAAGGAGTGAATTTATTTGTTTTTCTTTTAAATCGAAATAGAGTCCAAGTTAGAGGATATCTAAATATAAATTTCCTGTCGCGGAAGGTTAAAGGAAGTTTGGATTGCTAATCACTTCACAGAAGATCTGAACTCCTTCAGGCTAACTCAACATGAAAAGGAAAGCTTTGTTGAACTTCCTTCTGATGCCAGTCTGGTATCGCTATTCAGATCTAAATATTTTACCCAGTTTTGGGGTATTTTGGGGAAAGAATATCCAAGTCTCAGCGACAAAGCTCTAAAATTATGAATCAAAATGGAGTCTTTTGCTTTTCTTTGCCTGGTAAGTTAGCCTGCACTCAGTTTTTGGGTACTACGGAGAAAGAATATCCAGGCCTCAGCGACAAAGCTCTAAAATTATGAATCAAAACGGAGTCAAAGTACGAGGAAATCTATATCTAACTTTTTTTGGACACTTGTTGTGGAAGGTTAAAGGAAGTTTGGATTGCTAATCACTTCACAGAAGATCTGAACTCCTTCAGGCTAACTCAACATGAAAAGGAAAGCTTTGTTGAACTTCCTTCTGATGCCAGTCTGGTATCGCTATTCAGATCTAAATCTATTACTCAGTTTTGGGGTATTTTGGGGAAAAAATATCCAAGTCTCAGCGACAAAGCTCTAAAATTATGAATCAAAATGGAGTCTTTTGCTTTTCTTTCCCTGATAAGTTAGCCTGCACTCAGTTTTTGGGTATTACGGAGAAAGAATATCCAAGCCTCAGCGACAAAGCTCTAAAATTTATTGGTAAATTTTTCAACCACGTATTTACAGTGCGAGAAAACCTTTTCAGCCATTTCGGCAATCAAAACAAAGCACAGGAACATAATGGACATTAATATTGCAATGTCACTTGCAGGAACGATGCTGTAACCACCGCTCGAGAAGATTATCGCGAAGCAGCAGCAACAAACGTGGTACTGACCCCAGAAAAAATTATATTAACGGTAAGGAGAATATTGGGGTATACTTATTATGGATTGCACTTATTAATCATTAAAGAATATTAAGAAATTAAATGATATTAGCTTGTAAGTACGTGACATGGAATAATCTGGTATATAAATTGTGGATTGTACGCAGTGATAATTATGATATGGAATATTACGAGATTAAATGCTCGAAATAGCCTAAATGTTTTGTTTCGGATCACCGGTCCGCGAAAGTTTCCTCAACGTTTCGAGGGTCCGCGAATGCAGAAAGATTGGGAACCACTGTCCTAGTGTACGTTGCCTTGACAAAGCCTCCCGTTAGCAAGCGAAAGCTCGTCAGATTAAAATACTTTTTCGAAATACACCAATTCACGGATTTATATGACTTTATTTTCTCCTTAACACTCACTAACAGTTTTTTTTAATAGAAAAGTAGTTACACCACATGAACTACAAACATTATTATGTTTCACTGTATCGCTCTTACTACACTGCCGGACAATTGCTAAGGACGGATGACGATAGCAACCATGAAATGGAAGGCAGGAAAATGTGGAAATTAGCATAAGTGCGGGATACAGTAAGACGTGTTGTGCGTATGCAAATCTTGGATTGCCGAACTTGTTCGTGACGTCATAGCGCTGATAAGAGATATAAAGGATTTGACGCGTATTGACCGTTGGTGTTCAAACGCAAAGTTGAAAGGGAAAGAATCAATTGACGAACTTGCAATTTTCAGTATGTCTTCCCGACATCACCTAGTTGATTTTACGCGTGGCCGTATTATTGGCAAGATTGCAGAAGGGCAAAAAATAACAGATGTTGCCAGGGAGTTCGACGTCAGCCACAGTGTTGTTTCAAGGCTTTTGAAATCATTTCAAACAAATGGAGAGTGTAGCAAACGTCACGGGGGAGGTCGTGTTCGCAGTACGACACCTGCAGAAGATCGGTACATAGTGCTATCAACAAAAAGACACCGGCGCAGCACAGCTAGTGAGGTAGCAAATCAGTTTATGGCTGCTACTGGCACGTGGATCTCCCGAAAAACTGTCGCCAGACGTTTGCATGAAGGAGGACTGTACGCCCGCCGTCCTGTTGTGTGCATCCCATTGTCCAGACGTCACCGTACCGCCCGTTTGCAATGGTGCCATCAACATCGCAATTGGACTGATAACGACTGGTCTTCTGTCCTCTTCTCAGATGAGAGTAGATACAGTCTATCGTCGCCGCCCCGGTGGCGCAGTGGTCTAAGGCGCTGGCCTCTGATCATTCGTCCGTAAGGTGTCCGGGTTCGAATCCCGGTCAGGCATGGATGTTGTGTTTGTCTTACGGCACTGGCTCTCTCCCTTCCCTGGAACCAGTGACCTTAAATTAGGGACGGGCGACTGCTTATAGCCCATTGAGTTGCTCACGGTGGTCGTTAAACCTCCAATAAAAAAAAAAAACAGTCTATCGTCTGATTGTCGACGACAACTGATCTGGCGTGATAGTGGTACTGCATATTGTCCAGCAAACATACAGGAAAGGGACCGATATCCGACATGTAGTGTCATGGTATGGGCTGGCATCATGATCAATGGCTGTACGTCCCTCTATGTGCTTCCAACTGGGACTATGACTGGCCAACGATACATTAATGATGTTCTGCTACCCCATGTTTGCATGTTCCGTGGTGCTGTCGGTGATATATTCATTTTCATGGACGACAACGCAACATGTCATCGAACAGTCGCTGTCCAGGAGTGTCTTGAGAGCGTATATTCAACGCCTCGTATGGCCAGCACGTTCTCCAGATCTGAATCCCATTGAAAATGTGTGGGATGCTTTGGGGAGGAGTCTTGCTGGTCGCCAATGCCCTCCAATGAACAAGGACACCCTCATCCGTGCACTGACAGAGGAATGGGATAGATTGCCCCAGCAGCTGCTTGATAATGTTGTGCAAAGCATGACACGACGTGTGGAATCTTGCATCGCCCTCCATGGTGGCCATATCCCGTATTGACATCTTACGCCGAAACGCCTGCGGACGGTAATTGCATTTTTTTCACGTTTACGTATTCTTCACAAAATGGCCTGTTTGTCCCTTGAACACGTTCCAAAGCCTTCTGGATTTCAGAGCACAATAAATTGTCTTTCTTGTAATGTCCTGGCATTCTGACATTATTTTATTTCACTTGGCATCCAACCACACTTACTTTTTTATGCGCTATATAGCCGTTTATGATCCGTCCTTAGCAATTGTCCAGCAGTATAGTAACGATATCAGACTGGATGCATTAACTGAAATTTGAAGTCGGCGCTGTATTTTTTTACTGATAGATGCTTTTCACTTCGGAAATTCGGTTGTGAAACAAATGTGCGCAATCTGTGAATGCTTAGAGGAAGTGCTACCAGTATTTTAAAGTAATAAACGAATAACGGTTAAGACTGGTAGCTGAATTTATGTTTGTATTTTCTGACTGAACTATATAAAGTTACTTCTTTTGTTTGTGTTTCGTGGACTTTATCCTAAGGTAAGAGGAATTCCACGAATAGTGTAATTCTGTCATACTGATTCCAGTTAGGGGAGTTTGTCATCGCTATAAGAATGAAGGACACAAGATTAAGGTCTTAATCTAGGGTGTCTGAATCTCTTAACTACCTGAGAACTCCAGCTATATGTTTGCCAACTCTACGTAAAGAGCAGTTTTCGATTGTTGGGATTATTATAGCATCATAGCAGTGAGATAGCATATGAATTCCATGACACTCTGAAAACACCAGGTAAATGCGTTAAAGTAACTCATAAAATATAAGTTCAAGTACATGTAATAAAAATCACGTAAATGCAATAGATTGGTATGGTTCACTTTCAAAGTTAAAATAAAAATTTAGCGTAATATAACGCTTTTCAAAACTCTCCTACCTTAAACCATAACTTGCCAGGAGTGAGAATTTGTTCGCAATATTTTAATAGCGTGTTACTCGCTTACAGAGCATATTCCTTGAAAGATCAGCGTTTTGCTCCTCCAACAAATTTATGCTCTGGCGGAAACAGTGAAAGTACCCTTTGAATTATTAACTGTAGAGCTTACGAGTAGCGAAACACTCATGTTTACTGCGTTGAGGATTGCAGTGTTAAAAGGGTCACTGACCCTTTTCGGAACTTCGAAGGGGAGATGTGTTTGTTTGTTGTCGCAAATCACCTCAACAAGTGACAGTTCTCCAACACCCACGTGTGCTTTGAAGGGATTTTCCTATTCACAGCACTATCGTCCCAATAAGAAGGTTGTCAATCCATGGCTTTTCCGTTGAAGAAGCCATTCTTCGGCTATCTATTTTTATATTCAAAACATTATTTTGTGTAACCGTCTAATATGCTTATTTTTATTAAAACATCAATACATGAGATTACATTTACCTTTTCTGAGCGAGCAAAATACGTTATGCTTCCTTTTGTATGATGTCATATCATTATGATGGATTAACGCTTCGCCGTTCCCCTACGTATTTCCCCTCACAACCTTCGCTTTTGGTATCGTTATCGTTGCATATGAATAACTTTGGTCTTCATTGGAGCGCATCTTTGATTTTTTCCCCTTCTTGAGGTACCACATATCAGCCCCTCTTCTGCAATTATTTGTTTTGCGCAATGGAAATTCAGTAGATCTGCGTCTCTATTGTCTCCATGTTGCCAGAGTCTGTGCAGAGATACAATGAAGGAGCGAAAAGAGCAGGTGTACGTGAGGGGATGATGTATGCGCAAACACTATGCAGATTGAGAATTGTCACTAATTTGAAGTGTGTCTGCATTTGAATGCCAATGGTGTTGTAATGAATTTAAGAATTATAAGATGTAGGCTGGTATTGCTTATGGAGCAAGTATTGTATATATATATTTTACTCTGCCTGTGCAATTATCACATTCACTATATGGGCTTGTTTTCTTGCATAAAATGAAGAGGGGGGCCGTATTTTTTTTTTTTTTTCGATAACGAGAAAGCATATTTACAGCTCTTTAAACTATGTTGTGAAGAATCAGCATTGGTTATAAGTCTAGCGAGGATCTCTGTATTCAGCAGTGCGTGATTATTGAGTCTACTAAACAGCTATTATTTTCTCCTTCGTCTATTAGCATCTGCTGCTCACCTTACAGGCTATAATGAATCGGAAAATCTAATTTTCCGTAGACTTCTACTGATCCCTCAGTAACTGTTTTCTGACTGATGGTTTAGTCTGCTAGCAGTATGGCCGAACAGCGGTCAGAAAGCATCCTACAAGGCAAATATAAAGTTTTCTCTCTCTCGTCCGCCCATAGAGGGTTGAGTTCCGCAAAGACGACAATGCGCCCTTGAGGATTACTGGCAAATTAATGCATACGGCTTGCCATTCCTCTGCTGCATACGGGTGAGGGTGAAAGTGCGTCCGGGGCCGACCTCACAGGGAAGCACCTACTCATTCGCGTCCCCAAACACAGGGAGTCTGCGGAAAAACTGCAGACTTAGATTTAGATGGCCGGCAGGAACGGGATTCGAATACCCGTCAGAAATGTCTGCCTCCCACACAGCGCATAGCGACTTATCCAACTGTGCTATGCCAGTGGTCTATACAATTTTAGCTTGTTCAATTTAGCTCATCCGCGTTTGTGTTTTGTAATTGTGCCGTGTCTTCACAAAAGCTCTATACAAGTATTTTACGGTTGGATTTCAGTTGTCGTAGCGACTCCAAGGCGACTGTATTTTGTGCTTTTACCTCCTTTTCATGTTACGGAAAACGTCAGTCTTAAGAAGAAAGCAAATTACTACCCCTGGATGGATGCCAGTGGGATTTGAATTCACATTGCTTCGGTATTTGTTAGTTCATCTGTTGGTCGAGGCATCGCTACCTCCAGGGATTTCCACTTTCTTTATATGTTACGTTCTTGACGCCCTGTGGCCAGTCCCAGAAGGTGCGCCCTAAATGTCCGAAAACGTACAACACCAACTATTCGCAGTGAAATTACCATTTCCGAATCGGATGCTGTGGCTACTCCCAGAATTGATGCTGCAGACAAAGTGTTTTACTTAGTTTAACGTTAACTTACGGCAATTTAGCAGAAGACATTCTTTCGAAAAATCTGCTGAGCTGGCAGCAAAATGCTCAGTGGACCGAATGTTCGTGAATAAGTGCGTCTTACCATAATTTTTGTCTTTTTTGATGTGATCGAATACTCGCCTTTGGCCTGGTCAATTATGAAGAAGCTTGCGCCTAATTTTGTTATTACCTAATAAGTATCACACCTAAGCAGTGGTGTAGTGCTAATTGAAGAAGTACAGAAAAGCGTTGTGCCTTTACATTTACAATACATTTCCCTTCGGTCCCTCCATTCCGCCTCCCCCTTTTTTACTTTCTTCTATTTATACAGTATGAGAAAGTATGAAACAGTTAATCGCTCCTGTGAATCTGGGTGGGGCCCAAAGTGCTTGCTTTGGTTGCCGCTCATCCACGGTCCTGTTTTTTCTGAGTTCTAACAGTGAAACTGCTTGTGTGAAAGCTTGCCAAAGATTGAACGGTAGGACGATTTTATTGCTTCGACGGATATTTCCGTCTGTGTGAAACGGGCCCCAGAGAGAAAAGCCTCCTCTGCTTCCAGTGTAATTAAGGAGCATTGGTAACTGGACTAAATTCACTGAGACTCATAACTAGACCCTTTAATAATGACTATATCAATTAAATTCTCAATTACAAGAATTTTTCCACTGCAATATTCCCACCTCAACATTCTTAGCAACAGTAGAAAACGAAGTTTCAAGGGAACTTCGTTTTCTGCTGTTGCTAGAAAACGAAGTTACCTTGAATGGATTTGGACTCCAACTCTACCTTCAATCAAACCTGGGATGTTAATTCTACTAACTGTACAGATTTTTTCTTGCATTTTGTGACGTACCTGCCAGCAGGACGCACACGACATAAAGGCAGATAGGAATCAGAATAAACGTCTGCATAGCTCAGTTGGTAGAGCGACTTGTTCCGGAATAAGCGGCCTCGGGTTCGAATCCCGGCGTAGACCAAAAATGACGGAGAAATTTACTTCGTTATAATGGCGCCCGAACTATCCGGATGACCCGGCCGTTCAAAATCTCGCATTGGTGTGATGTTATTTCCACACCGCGAGACAGGAAAAATCAGAGAATTCCTTCTCCAGCGCTTCGAAAAATAAAAATGTGTGATGTTGCATTCCACACAGCAGATTGACTGGGAGTTCTCAAGTGCACGTTCTACAGTGGATGGCTGCCTGCAACGATTCATGGTCACGGCTGACCCGTGGGACATGCCCCCGGCCCTCTTTCGGGGGGGGGGGAGATGTGACGTACCTGCCAGCAGGACGCACACGACATAAAGGCAGATAGGAATCAGAATAAACTTCTGCGTAGCTCAGGTTGGTAGAGCGACTTGTTCCGGAATAAGCGGCCTCGGGTTCGAATCCCGGCGTAGACCAAAAATGACGGAGAAATTTACTTCGTAATAATTTTTACTGGAAAAAAATAATAGGACATTCGCACTTTTAAAAAGGAAAGCAATTTATGTTGTATAGGGTTTACCGGAGCGCCGTTCCGGGCCCACTACACCGCTGTGTCTAAGGTACATTGGCGTTCAGATTATACAGAAAATGTATGCAAAATGGCGATGAATTGAAATACTGCGTTGCTAAATTCTTGATAATTGCGATGTTTTTGAACATAAAACTATCGTGAAGCTTGGGGGGAATTTTAGTTTTACCGCACGTATTTGTGTTTCATGTAAGTGAAATTCTTTTTCCCGCATTTTCGTTCAAAGACCGGAAATATTTTGTAGAAAAAATTTGCTTCAACTTTGAGAGTGGTGTGAGCGAGTAATTAGGGACGCGGTCCTTTGACTAATCGTTCGAGTTGGCCCTGGGTTCGAATCCCGGATGACATCGGTGGTGTGTTTTTACAGTGGCCCTGAGTTAGGGCCGCTTTTTTCCTTAGATGCTCATGACTGTCTTTAATAAATCCCCCTTCCCTAGCTTCCCACTGGATGTGAAATATTTAGTTATTGCAAATTTGGAATATGCAATTCTGGTAAGAAAGATTGAGTATGTTATACATGAATTTAAACACGTTTAGAATACAGCAGAACATAGTTTATAGTGTAGCGAAATTTCAGAAAAATATGCTTCATAAACTCAGTTTTGCTAAATGCACCTGAAAACCCAATGAATTGAAACCGTGTCTCTCCGAAGAAAAATAATGTTTAGAAAACAACGCGAAAAGTCTGTTTCACTGATGAAGCCTAAGACAATGTGTGACTTAGTATGTCTTGCAAATATGAAAATCAGAATTTATTGTTTTCATTTGACGTAACCATAAGTACTTCACATACATGACCATGACTTCATGTGTTTCCATGACTACGTGAAATTTTTTCGCGCAATTCGGCGTCGAGCCTTCGTAAGAACGGAAGTAGGCTGATTGAACTATTTGCGAATGAATCAGAAAGATTTACTGGTTGAACTGTGTCGGTAACTCAAGATGCGATAGGCTCGAGCGCAAAATGGGAGCATGCGAACGATAAGATAATATTGCCATCAAGATTCCAAGGAAGTCCTTGATAGATGCAGCAAAGTTATCGAGACGTAATGGCTGCAGAAAGTTCGAACGATCGAATTTGTTTCTTCTTACCTCCATTTGCAAGCCAACATGGCATGAGATTTTGAGTAAAATGTAAAACACACGACTATATCAAAATAGACCGGAAATAAAAGTCTGGGTTTTAAAATGAAGTTCAAAGAGCGATTAAATGAAATTATAAAATGCAGCTCATTCGGAACTGTCATTGAATGCACTTACCTAATTGAATTCCAAATGCCAGGGTTTCCTCACGCATACATGAGATTCTTCCGCGGATTCGCGGAATTCCGCTTTTTTTTTTTTTGTCATCATTTGGATTATTCTCGTGATCGATGCAAAGCTGGAGAGAAATTTTGGAGGATTAGGTATTCCGTTTTTCAAAACTTTCGAAAATGGAAGTTAAAGGAGTGAACATTTCCCCCGTAATCGTGATTTCTTTTTCTCGCGATGTTTCTTCTGCGCATTAATATTGTTAATTATATTAATTTTATTCCATAAATATTTGCATTTCAGCTTGAAAATAGAAGAAAAATTCCGAAAACGGAAGTTGGCGCGAAATTTTCCCTGTGATCTTCAGGCACGAGATTCTTCAGTGGATTCGAAGAATTCCGACTTTTCCATCGTCATTTCGATGGTTTCCGAGATCGATGCAGAACTGAACAGAAATTTGGGAGGGATTGGTGGTAATCGTCATCCGTTTTTCTCACGATGTTTCTGTTGTAATCACAGCCTCTCAGAGATTTAAAAAAAAAAAAAAAAACTCAGGTCGTCAGACTCCCGGGAATCTTAAAAACGCTCCAAAATGAATTGCCACGTACCAGACGCAACTCTGTGACGTAACTACACGTAGCCCATCTTGAAACGTCACGACGCGTGCATCTTACTCTCACGTGATCTGTGACGTAGGTGAAGTCGAGACTAGAGCCTTCTTCTATAAACAGGCTGCTGTTGCCCTTTGCTTGTGTGAGGTAGTTTGTCTATGACGTTCCGTCTATATGTTCTTTAAAATAGAACTGCTCTTTTTTATTAGGAAGCAAACTATTTGTGCAAGATGTTTCTAATCTGTAAATTGTAGTACGATTCGTGATGTTATGAATATGAACGTGGTTTCTGTCTACTTGCAAAGAGTTTTGTGTGTGATCAACTGAAGTGATTTTATTGGCCAGTAAACATGGCGTGTGTTCGATTGATCTTCAGTTCCACTAATAGTGCATCAACTTGCTGATGTACTTTCATCAAATGAATAATCTTGTCATCCTTTATATTATTTATTAAATATCATCATATTTTACTGCCACAACTCAGGTCTGTATAAGAGTTTGTTATTGCTTGCATGAAGTCATTTGTTCTATTTTTACTGTTAAGCATACATTCCTTTACCAGGAATGAAGAATAGCAAAAAGTATTTTTTCTACTGCGTACTGAGCAATTGGGGAGTTAGTGTTCTATTTTATTTAACATTTCCACCTCTCTAAAAATCACAACAGTTTCTTCTACCCAGTAGTGTTGTTAAATATAATTTTATTCCATAAATACTTGTTTTGCAGCTTCAAAATGGAGGAAACTTTCCTAAAATTGGGGTTGAACAGAGCGTAGATTTTGCTGGTATCATCATCATCATTGTCAACCATTATCAATCCACTGCTGGACGAAGGTCTCCCCAAGTTTCCTCCACAACGGTCTGTCTTGTGCCAGTCTCCTCCATGTCACTCCCGCATATTTACGAATTTCATCCACCCATCTCCCATGTGGTCTTTTTCTGGGTCTTTTCCTGTCCCTTGGAATCCAATCTAAAATTTCGGCTGTCCATCTATGGTCTGTCCTTCTGGCAGTATGTCCAGCCCATTGCCATTTCAGGAATTTAACTCTGATCATGATGTCTTCCACTCGTCATTTTTCGGATCCACGAGTTCCTCTTCTTATCTCTCCTGGTTATACCAAGCATGCACCTCTCCATGCTTCTTTGAGTTGTCTGCAGCCTGTGTATGTCTCTTTTAGTTAAGGTCCACGTCTCTGCACCATACGTAAGCACTGGAAGGATGCATTGATCAAACACTTTTCTTTTAAGACATAATGGCATATTGCTCTTGAAAATTATGCTGTTTCTTCCAAAAGCTCTCCAGGCAAGTTTTGTACGCCGATTAATTTCTTCATCAATGTGACCCTCACTTGATATCTGCTGTCCAAGATAAACATACGTATCTGTTATCTCCAGTTTTTCTCCATCAATCGATAAATCTTCATTTCTTGTAAAAGCATTGAACATCACTTTTGTCTTCTGAAAGTTCATTTTTAATCCCACTTCTTTACTCTTGTCAGCAAGTTCCTGGATCATACTCTGCAGCTCTGATGGGGTAGTTGCAAAATGACTACGTCATCAGCAAAACGAAGGTGGGTTAGATAATCTCCATTAATCTTTATCCCTTTGTTTTCCCAGTTCAGTGATTGAAAGACATTTTCCAATGTGGCATTAAAGAGCTTCGGAGATATGGTGTCACCTTGTCTCACTCCCTTTCCAATTTTTATGTGTGTTGTATTTTCAAACAGCCGAATCTTTGCACTTGCATTTTCATAGATGTTATTAATAATATTAATGTATGCATCTTCAATACCGCAGGATTTCAGAGCCGTGGTAACTGCTGATGGTTTCACCGAATCAAAGGCTTTTTCATAATCGATAAAAGCCATGCACAATGGAAGTTCATATTCCCTCGCTCTTTCAATTAGTTCTCTCAGCACATGGATATGATCTATTGTGCTGTAGCCACTCCTGAATCCAGCTTGTTCTCTCGGTTGAGCCATGTCCAGTGTTACCTTCAAGCGGTGTGAAAGAACTTTAGTGAAGATTTTATAAACCACTGATAGGAGGCTGATAGGTCTGTAGTTCCTGAGATCCTCAATGTCACCTTTTTTATGTAGCAGGATCATTGTAGCATTGTTCCAATCCTCAGGAATCTTCCCTTCATTAAGGCATCGAGTGAAAATTTGGGCGAGTACTGTTTCAATTTCTCCACTTGCTTCTTGTATGATGTCTATAGTAATTCCATCTTCTCCTGGAGCTTTCCCCGCTTCATGTTCTTGATTGCATGTGCAACTTCTGCTGGGAGGACTGGAAGAACTCTGGTACCTTTCATGATGTCTGGAGTACATGTATCATCCCTTTCATATAATTTGGAGTAGAAATCTTTCACTCTTGTCAAAATTTCGCCTCTATTTCTTGTTATAGAACCATCTTCTTTTCTCAGAGCCATAATCTGTTTTCTTCCCTTACTGAGATGTCCCTTTGCTATCTTTAGGCTTTGGTTGTTTTCAATTGCTTTCCTCACTAGTTCACAGTTGAATTTTCTTACGTCTTCAGTGATACTTTTTCGTACTGTCTTGCATAGCTCTATATATTCCACTTTGGAAGTCACATCTTCTTTAGTTGTCCTCATCTCTCTTCTTTTTTGCATCAACATTTTGGTTTTTCCTGATAATTTGTTTACATGCAACTTGTTCTTAGACCCAGCTAATTTTGTTGCTGTTTCCATAAGAGCTTTGGTTACTTTTCTGTTAACTTCCGAAATATCCACTTCTTCCGATGTTAGGCCTTCTAAAGCAGAGAATCTGTTCTTCAGTTCCAACTTGAAAGTATTATGTTGTTTTTTAAGGTTGGTTATGTCAATACATTTTGTTTGTCTTATGAGCTTGCCACGTTCCAGTTTAGTGTTGAGGTGCATCTTACATCTCACCAATCTATGGTCACTACCCGTGTTGAACTTGTTTAGCACACTGCAGTCTTCGATGACGAATTTTTTGTTACACATAATAAAATCAATTTCACTTGTCGTCCCAATTGGATGTCTCCATGTCCATTTCCTGTGTGGCTTTTTCTTGAAAAAGGAATTCAAGATGAAAAATCCTTCTGCCTCTGCAAACTCAACGAGAGTATTTCCACGCTGGTTTCTGTTGCCGTGACCGAATTTACCTACTGAAGTTTCATTCTGTTGCCGGTGCCCTATTTTTGCATTGAAATCTCCCATAATTATCTTCAAGTGCTGCTTACCTTTATTATTTAGATGACGAATTTCCTCATAAAATTCTTCAATTTCTTCTTCAGGATGACTTGTGGTGGGTGCATACGTTTGAATAATCTGAGCCTGGTATCTTCTCGATAGTTGGATAACGAGTCGTGCAGCTCTGTCAGAGGAACTTTCAACTTCTACCACTTTATCCTTCAGTTTCTTGTTTATTATAAATCCAACACCACTAGTTCTGCCAGTATCTGTCCCACGATAATAGAAGAGATGTCCACTTTTCAGTTCAATGAGATCTTCTCCTTTTCTCCTTACCTCACTTAGCCCCACGATGTCCCACTTGATCCTTTGTAGTTCCTCTTCCAATTCAAGAAGCCTTGAATCAGAGGATAGGGAGCGTCCGTTGTAGGTAGCCAAGGTCAGCATCAAATGGCAGCCTAGTCCGGTCCTCCGGGGATTCTTAGCACCCTCTGCCTTCATGTCGCACTGGCCGCTGCCTTGGCCAGGTACATTCCAGCTGCCGGAGACTGAGGGCCAAGATTTAAGTTGTAGAGTCATTTTGGAGGTGTTTGGCCATAACTCACCACGCTGGCCAAGCGGGTTGGTGAGTGTGGGATAGCATTTCCTCTGATCCCGATGGTATAGTTATACCGCTATTTGCGGTCGTCAGAGCCCCTTTAGTGGGAACAGGATGCACCACGAGAAGGCGGGGTTGACATTTGTCAAGGAGAGGCTGTGATGTTACGCATCACCTGACCTTACATCCCTTGCTGGTATATATATATATATATATATATATAACATTTAACAGCAACACAGCGTAAATGTAGCATCGCAGAAAAAAGAAGATGGTTCTGTAACAAGAAATAGAGGCGAAAGTTTGACAAGAGTGAAAGATTTCTACTCCAAATTATATGAAAGGGATGATACATGTACTCCAGATATCATGAAAGGTACCAGTACCAGAGTTCTTGCAGTCCTCCCAGCAGAAGTTGCACATGCAATCAAGAACATGAAGCGGGGAAAAGCTCCAGGAGAAGATGGAATTACTGTAGACATCATACAAGAAGCAAGTGGAGAAATCGAAACAATACTCTCCCAAATTTTCACTCGACGCCTTAATGAAGGGAAGATTCCTGAGGATTGGAACAACGCTACAATGATCCTTCTACATAAAAAAGGTGACATTGAGGATCTCGGGAACCACAGACCTATCAGCCTCCTATCAGTGGTTTATAAAATATTCACTAAAGTTCTTTCACACCGCTTGAAGATAACACTGGACATGGCTCAACCGAGAGAACAAGCTGGATTCAGGAGTGGCTACAGCACAATAGATCATATCCACGTACTGAGAGAATTAATTGAAAGAGTGAGGGAATATGAACTTCCATTGTACATGGCTTTTATCGATTATGAAAAAGCCTTTGATTCTGTGAAACCATCAGCAGTTACAATGGCTTTGAAATCCTGCGGTATTGAAGATACATACATGAATTAATATTATTAATAACATCTATGAAAATGCAAGTGCAAAGATTCGGCTGTTTGAAAATACAACACACATAAAAATTGGAAAGGGAGTGAGACAATGTGACACCATGTCTCCCAAGCTCTTTAATGCCGCATTGGAAAATGGCCGTCAATCACTGAACTGGGAAAACAGAGGGATAAAGATTAATGGAGATCATCTAACTCACCTTCGTTTTGCTGATGATGTAGTCATTTTTGCAACTACCCCATCAGAGCTGCAGAGTATGATCCCGGAACTTGCTGACAAAAGTAAAGAAGTGGGATTAAAAATGAACTTTCAAAAGACAAAAGTGATGTACAATGCTTTTACAAGAAATGAAGATTTATCGATTGATGGAGAAAAGCTGGAGATAACAGACACGTGCGTTTATCTTGGACAACAGATATCAAGTGAGTGTCACATTGATGAAGAAATTAATCGGCGTACAAAACTTGCCTGGAGAGCTTTTGGAAGAAACAGCATAATTTTCAAGAGCAATATATAACATTATGTCTTAAAAGAAAAGTGTTTGATTCATGCATCCTTCCAGTGCTTACGTATGGTGCAGAGACATGGACCTTAACTAAAAGAGACATACAAAGGCTGCAGACAACTCAATGAAGCATGGAGAGGTGCATGCTTGGTGTAACCAGGAGAGATATGAAGAGGAACTCGTGGATACGAAAAATGACAAGAGTGGAAGACATCATGATCAGAGTTAAATCCCTGAAATAGCAATGGGCTGGACATACTGCCAGAAAGACAGATTATCGATGGACAGCCGAAATTTTAGATTGGATTCCAAGGGACAGGAAAATACCCAGAAGAAGAAAACATGGGCGATGGGTGGATGAAATTCGAAAGTATGCGGGAATGTCATGGAGGAGACTGGCACAAGACAGACCGTTGTGGAGGAAACCTTCGCTCCAAGTTTCCTCCACAACGGTCTGTCTTGTGCCAGTCTCCTCCATGTCACTCCCGCATACTTTCGAATTTCATCCACCCATCTTCCATGTGGTCTTCTTCTGTGTCTTTTCCTGTCCCTTAAAATCCAATCTAAAATTTCGGCTGTCTATCGATGGTCTGTCCTTCTGGCAGTATGTCCAGCCCATTGGTGCAGAGACGTGGACTGAGTTCAAGGATTTAACTCTGATCATGATGTCTTCCACTCTTGTCATTTTTTGGATCCACGAGTTCCTCTTCTTATCTCTCCTGGTTACATCAAGCATGCACCTCTCCATGCTTCATTGAGTTGTCTGCAGCCTTTGTATGTCTCTTTTAGTTAAGGTCCACGTCTCTGCACCATACGTAAGCACTGGAAGGATGCATGAATCAAACACTTTTCTTTTAAGACATAATGGCATATTGCTCTTGAAAATTATGCTGTTTCTTCCAAAAGCTCTCCAGGCAAATTTTGTACGCCGATTCATTTCTTCATCAAAAAAAAAATATATATATATATATATATTGAATAAAGTGATGTGCTCCAGCTCAATATTTACATAATAAATTTCAGTGAACAATTTTGTCTTGCTGACGCCGCGTTATATTCACTGTTTCACAGCATGTTCTTATTTTCCACCTGTGCGGTTAAAAAGTTCAGCTTTTTTTCCCGTCGTCAGTCCGGTGTATGATACATCCTACTCGCGTACATTACATTCAGGTTCATAAATAGGGACAAAAGGCATCGGCAAATATGTAAGTGCCGTGACACCCAATGAAAATGTCAACCCATCCACTGATATGATACATGCTACTCGCGTACATTACATTCAGGTTCATAAGTAGAAATAAAGGGCATCGGCAAATATGTAAGTGCCGGGATAGCCAATGAAAATGTCAACCCATCCACTGAAAATGTGAATGAAAATGTAAACCCATCCACTGAAAAAATCTCAATGAAAATGTCAACCCATACACTGCACCACATGGACACCGACGCATACATTCAGTTACGATCCCTAACAGGGATCGTAACTGAATGTATGTGTCGCAGTCCCTGTGGTGCAGTGTTTGTCTTGTATGAAGGACGGTGCATGTTGTAAAAACTTCCCAATGGAGTTCAGTGACTCAACTGAAAAAGCGTTAATGACTGCCCTTTAACAAAAAGATTCAAATCTGTTAAAATTCGTCAGTATGATCTTAATAATCTATGTGTCGTTCAGTACATTCCCTGGCCACACTGTTAAAAGTTTTGTGGTAAGTTGCACCAAAACGTTGTGCTACACCAGCTGCACCACTTTTTTAGAAAAGATACACCATTCTGTGGTGCAAAATAAACCCAACAGCATGGTACAATCTTGCGTGCAACCTTGTACCATAACGTGGTGAAAAGTTGAACCACATTGTTGGGTTTTGTTTGCAAAACACGTTGGTGTATCTTTTCTCTGAAAGTGGTGCAGCTGGTGCAGCACCACTTTTTGGTGCAACCTACCACAAAAGTTTTGACAGTTCAGTAAAGAAATTCAGAAACATGTGCCTCGTCTGTGATGAGCATTAAGTACTTCTACAAATACTAGTCTACAAAGGATATTACGCCCCGTGAGCTGGACTGGAAAAGGCAAATACACTGCTGGACAATTGCTAAGGACGGATCATAAACAGCTATATAGCGCATAAAAAAGTAAGTGTGGTTGGATGCCAAGTGAAATAAAATAATGTCAGAATGACAGGACATTACAAGAAAGACAATTTATTGTGCTCTGAAATCCAGAGGGCTTTGGAACGTGTTCAAGGGACAAACAGGCCATTTTGTGCAGAATACGTAAACGTGAAAAAAATGCAATAACCGTCCGCAGGCGTTCCGGCGTAAGATGTCAATACGGGATATGGCCACCATGGAGGGCGATGCAAGATTCCACACGTCGTGTCATGCTTTGCACAACATTATCAAGCAGCTGTTGGGGTAATTTATCCCATTCCTCTGTCAGTGCACGGATGAGGGTGTCCTTGTTTATTGGAAGGCATTGGCGACCAGCAAGACTCCTCCCCAAAGCATCTTACACATTTTCAATGGGATTCAGATCTGGAGAACATGCTGGCCATACGAGACGTTGAATATCCTCGCTCTCAAGACACTCCTGGACAGCGACTGTTCGATGACATGTTGCGTTGTCGTCCATGAAAATGAATCTATCACCGACAGCACCACTGAACATGAGGTAGCAGAACATCATTAATGTATCGTTGGCCAGTCATAGTCCCAGTTGGAAGCACATAGAGGGACGTACGGCCATTGATCATGATGCCAGCCCGTAACATGACACTACATGTCGGATATCGGTCCCTTTCCTGTATGTTTGCTGGACAATATGCAGTACCACTATCACGCCAGATCAGTTGTCGTCGACAATCAGACGATAGACTGTATCTACTCTCATCTGAGAAGAGGACAGCAGACCAGTCGTTATCAGTCCAATTGCGATGTTGATGGCACCATTGCAAACGGGCGGTACGGTGACGTCTGGACAATGGGATGCACACAACAGGACGGCGGGCGTATAGTCCTCCTTCATGCAAACGTCTGGCGACAGTTTTTCGGGAGATCCGCTTGCCAGTAGCAGCCATAAACTGATTTGATACCTCCCTAGCTGTGCTGCGCCGGTGTCTTTTTGTTGATAGCACTATGTACCGATCTTCTGCACGTGTCGTACTGCGAACACGACCTCCCCGTGACGTTTGCTACACTCTCCATTTGTTTGAAATGATTTCCAAAGCCTTGAAACAACACTGTGGCTGACGTCGAACTCCCTGGCAACATTTGTTATTTTTCGCCCTTCTTCAATCTTGCGAATAATACGGCCACGCGTAAAATCATCTAGGTGATGTCGGGAAGACATACTGAAAATTGCAAGTTCGTCAATTGATTCTTTCCCTTTCAACTTTGCGTTTGAACAACAACGGTCAATACGCGTCAAATCCTTTATATCTCTTATCAGCGCTATGACGTCACGAACAAGTTCGGCAATCCAAAATTTGCATACGCACAACACGTCTTACTGTATCCCGCACTTATGCTAATTTCCACATTTTCCTGCCTTCCATTTTATGGTTGCTATCGTTGCTATTGTCATCCGTCCTTAGCACTTGTCCGGCAGTGTAGTAGTGTATTGGTTTATCAGTATGAAATATTAAAATTTACTGATAGATGTATTAGTGATTCAGAAACAATGCGGCCGATTAATGACTTCACTCTATGTCAGAGAAGTATCATTTTATAAGAAGTCGGTTTGGATCAGATCAGATCACAAATAAACTTATAATTAATATTAATAAAACAAAACTTCTGATCTTTACTAGACAAAAAATACTACATACACAAGTACCATATTTACTTTTAAATAATACTCCTACTAATATAGTACAAGGCTTTTTAAGTATCTGGGAATTATTCTAACTTCCGACCTAAGATGGAATAACCATATAGATTCAATTGCAAATCGAATCTCCAAAAATATTGGGATTGTAAGCAAAATTATTTCAAGTTTAACTACTAAAACTGTTAAACTTTTATACTATACACTCTTTCAATAACACATTAATTATTGCTTTTCCTCATGGGGACAAACCACTGAAACCAACATCAATAAACTACAAATATTACAGAATAAATACATAAGGTTATTAGACTTAAAAACAAATTCTTCTTCTCATATCAACATCCAACCTTTCACTTTTTACCATACCCATGTCAATCCCCAACCATTACGGAATTTTATCTATTAACCAGTTATTTGACTTCAAAATAAGTAAACTAATGTTTCAAAGAATTAAACTGAATCTACTCACAGATATCATTGAATTGAATTCTCATACTTATCACTACAATACGAGACACAAATCATTATTAAGAGCCATACATCCAAAAACCCTCATGATGAAGCGCAGCTTAAATTATATTGGTCCTGAATATTGGAATACACTGCCAGCTGAGTTGAGCACAATAAATAACCTAAATTTATTCAAAAACAAACTGAAAAAATACTTGCTAAGTAAATTAATAAAAATAATAACAACTTAAAAAAATTATTTACAGTATAACTAACATCTAACATTACTGCTGTGTTTTATGAACCTGTGACTGCTTGCCAATTTAATTGGGAAATCAGGGAATGTCAGGACTCTCCGAGGCCTTTTCCCCAATCTTCCCTGCTGTTCTTATGAAATATAAAATGTTTGTGTACATTCACGAAGCCAATGTAACAGCAAAAAAAAAAATATATATATATATATATATATATATTATCATTATTGTTATTATAGAAAAGGAGTGTGTGACCCCAGGTCTTAAGCAACCCTTAGAAATAGGAAGCTAGGAGATTTGGGCTGGAGTGCCCGATAGGAAAGTGACACGGAAGCGAGGTAGAAAGGGGGGGAAGACGCCCTTATTTATTACCAGAGGGGCCAGTACCCAGGGCCCGACGGCTTAACGTGTCCATCCGACGCACGGCGGATATTTAGTGGTTCGAGCGTTCATACCTGCTGGGATCGAACCCGAGGTCTTCTTCGTGGCAGTTACGAACGTTGACCACTATGCCACCCGCGGTACTAGATGGTTTGGAAAGTAATTTCCGTTATATTATAGCACGCAGCGAGGAGATGGGCAAGTCGCGCATTCGCAGTGGTGACTTACTTGGTTCCCAGTACTCACGTTGTTCATTGCCTACTGTTAATTCGCGTTTGGTATGCGTCATTTAATATAAGTACTATATGGCAACTCTCTTTCGGTACCGGAGAGGTGTATTGCGAGACACTAAAAGACAACGGAGAGTTATTTAAAGCAAAAAAGCGCGGTTTGCTGAATGCTGGCGTGGTTCTCCCGCACGACAACGCTCAACCTCATACAGCTGCTTGCACTCAATAATTGCTGTAGCATTTCAAATGAGAATTATTTGATACCCACCGTACATTCTTGATCTAGCTGTAGAGATTATCACCATTTCAGACACATGGAAAAATGTAAATGTTTGGGTATACAATGTTTGTGAAGAAAATGTTTGGATACAGTGGGCTTAAAAGGGATTTTCCTCTTAGAATGACAATGGTGACAGTACCAAGGTAGTAACGGTGACAAAATCACTGTTTACGACAGTGGTCTCGGAGCTGTAAAGAAGCCGGAACTGCGAGTCACCGTCTTACGTGAAGCAGTGACAAAATTACTGTTTGCGACAGAAGTGACGATCGCTAACAGAACGACAAGTCACAGTAGTAACAGTGACAAAATAACTGTAACAATCGGCTCGCGTTGAATTCTTTGTTTACGAGCAAACGCACAGCGAAAGCCAAGAAAAAAGTATCTTAAGCGTGAGAAAAAGGGGAGACCGAAAGAAAGCTCTCATCACTAGCGGTCTCTATGATGTTTCAACAGAAAAAGAGGCAAATTGTTTAGATATGGATACATGGTAAGCGAAACTGTGACGCAACAGTGATTTTAAACCCCCAAGCATTGTTCGGGCACGGGTAACGGTGGCATTGAGTTTTCAGTAACGGTGACAAAGTAACTGTAGAGCACCACTGAGTTCAACATTCCACTGGACCTTACTGATTCCGAATCTCCCAAACGGGCCCGACGTAGGTTCTTTTAATCCCGTCGAGTTGAACTCGATCGCTGAAATACTGAAACTTGCAGTCAGCAATTACTTAATATCTAAGACAACGAGTGACTCCAGTAAAAAGTCTTGTTAAACGTAACAAAATTTAATAGATGAGAAACAAACTCCGTTCGATTAGCTATCTCCACGTGCCAAGAGGTTTCCAAATGGCGAACACTTCACTATCTCGGAAATATCCCGGAAAACCGTCCGCCACGTTTAACTTGAGTCTTTCCGTTCAAATCCCTGTCGATCTCTGATCGCTGAAAAACCCCGACTATTCCGTCAGCCAAAATGTAAATCCCAGAGAGGCCTAACCGACACTCCCGGCTCTAACAGCCGTTCGTCGAGGAAAATCCCGGTCCTCGTGTATACTTCGGACCAATCACCCGCCGTCCGACCACGTCGAAGGCGAAACACTACAAGCATCCTGAGCAGATCAGATCATATGTAGAGGATTTTAGAAAGGGAGTGTCTGACCCCAGGTCTTAAACAACCCTTAGAAATAGGAAGCTAGGAGATTTGGGCTAGAGTGCCCGATAGGAAAGTGACACGGAAGCGAGGTAGAAAGGGAGAGGAAGACCCCTTATTTATTACCAGGAGGCTAGTGCCCGGGGTCCGACGGCTTAACGTGCCCATCCGACGCACGACGGATATTTAGTGGTTCGAGCGTTCGTACCTGCTTGGGATCGAACCCGTGGCAGTCACGAACGTTGACCACTAGGTCACCCGTGGCCCTAGCATCCTAAGCGAACGTGTCGCTCAGTTTAATATCCTTATCCTCCTTTTTCCCCGTCCGCGCTTCTGGAATTCTGTTTCCGTGGAGTTCACCTCTCTCTCTGGGAGCGGCGACCTTGCACCGATACATCCGACCCAGTCGTCAAGGTCAACGGATGTCGCTAGGCACATGCCTGGCTCTGCACTCCCTAATACGGTGTACAAAAGTAACACGCCACTTGTCTTACACGTGCGTTGGAATTTGTATTACATTACGCTTGAAATAATAAATTGATACAGAAAAGGCTGCTATATGAAAATAATTATTGGGAGCTTGAGTCCGTCACCTTTCAGTAACAGTGACGTGATTTCGGACCTACCTTTAGCACACAGAGCTTCGGTGACAACGAGGAGTTGAAAAGTGTTAGTACAGTCGTGACTTGGCTTACAGGCGGGTGGTTTGTTTGGTGAGGGAACAATGACAAAAAGCTCCTTTTCTGATACAGCAGGTAGTTTGTTTTAGGTGGTGACTATGTTGTAAAGTAGTATACGTATGCACATAGTTTTGTACATACATCAGTGGCGTATCTTGCGTCCGAGACCTGGGCTATCTTACAACCACCCACCCTACCCTCCCAGTACTGTTTTTTTTTTAATTGCGAAGTGTATATTTCAGTTGTTATGTAATAGAAGTACCTTTCTAAATTTTAGGTACATGCTATTGCTAACATGATACCAAATAATTATGAGGATTATATGGTTCGCGCGCGTCCTGGAAATCACGAAAAAGCTCTGGAATTCCATTTTGTTCTGGAAATGTCCTTAAATTCTGTCACATGTCCTGGAATTTTATTCATTCCGGCCTTTCTGTCCCTGCGCGATGTTTTGTACATAGTTGAGGATTTTTCTACTGACAAATTTCCTCCCCACCCCTGCCAAATTCCAGGGGGGTATGTTGGTTTTCTTGTCTGTTAGGAGGACTGAAACTGCGTTATTAGCATTTTTTGGCGTCGTGCTTATGATATCACTTTGTCTGTCCGGCCGGGGAGATTATATCTCTGCAATTATTAGTTCGATTTGTAAAATTGTTTTTGCATTGGGAAGCTTAAAATGTGAGAATGATGATCCATTTGTTCCGGTTTTTTTTCCGATGCACAACTTCGCCGCTAGAGGGCGCAAATGAAGATCGTATCGAATTTGAAATGCCTTTTATTTCATGCATTTGCTTCTAAATATCCAACTGAAAAAAATATGTTTCCTTTCGATGACATTTATATCGAAGACTAATTTAGTTACCGTCGCTTTATCAAATAATGCATAATTTTTCCGCCAGAGGGTGTAAGGTAAATCCCAATTTTCACAATATCTCAGCTTCTAAAAGTCCGATTTAAAAAATTCTTCCTGCGTTGGATACAGCTCTTGAGGGAAAATGTTTTACATATAATTACTCATTTTTGGTAAAGAATGGTTTGGCCGCCAGGGGGCGTAGGTGTTTATTTTTGCTTCTAATGTATCTGCAATAAAATCTGAGCTCGAAACTCGATTGAAAAATTCCTCTGTGAACCGATACAGCTCACCTCGGAAAACTTTTTGAGAATACCTCCTGCTTAAAATAGTGCATAATTTTTCCATCAGGGGGCGTACACGTATACCATATTTTTGTCCATATCTGTTTCTAGGAGTCCGATTTGAAAATTATTTCTTTGTTGAAGAACATTTTCGGTGTGAATTGTTTCTCATATAATTTCAAATATTTCTTAGTGCCCCACTAGAAGGCGTAAGTTCACGTTTCCGTTTACAGCAATATCTATCTGCGCGATTAAAAACCTGATTGAAAAATATTCTCTTTCGATCAGATACTACTAACTATGAAAACTCTTTGTTTGTATTTTCTTCCCAAAATAATGCACAATTTCGCCGCTAAGAGGCGCAAATATTTAATCTATTTTTCTCAATATCTGTACTTCTAAATGTCCGATTTAAAAATTCTTTATCTTATGGAACAATTTAGGTTTGTATTTGAGGAGGTTTGTGGTTCACAATTCTGCCACTAGGTGGTGTTTATGTACTTCCGTTTGCAGCCTATCTCTGGCTTTAAAAACGTTGAGAATTTTTTTTTTATTTATTTACTGTATGCTATTCGCTATACTAAAGATGGAGAGTGAATAAGATTTTTGCTACAATAAGGAGAACCTTTTCAAATAATGTGCAACTTTTCCCCTAGGGGGTTGTAAAGGTGAAAACGTTTTTCTTTGTTACTCTGCTTCTGGGAGACGTATTAGAAAAGTTTTTTTTTTCCTTAGCATAGCTTTTGCTATGAAGAATGCTTTTAGCCCGCTTTCAAATTTTCCATTGAGCAAAATTCTTCCGCCAAGAGGCATCACATGTTTCCTTCTCCATCTCTTCTTTTAACGGTTTGATTTGAAAAGTCTTTTTGTCTCTAATATCTTCCTGCTGCTATGCGAAACGTTTTTTGCGCCATTTGTTAATTTTCGTAACATACTTTTTAGCCACTGGTAGAAGTAAGTAGCTGTTTTTTTTTTTTTTGTTTTTTTGTGAGTTATTTTGGCCTTTACTGAAATTTGCTAATGAATGCTTTATATAAAAATTTGCCATAAAATTAGAATGCTTTGTGATATCAGAAACTTAAATCTAGTTGTTTCTTAGTATTTTCTGAGCAAACCAATCACTTTGCATCTTCTATAATTAGTTTTCTAACCATGCCCTGTCAAAATGCCTTGATCACTTATGAATGCAGTTGTACACAGCCCTTGGACATAAGGTTTTCCTGTTATTCTCTTTCATTTCATGTTGAAAATTTTTGTTCATACTTTGTTTGCTGGCGAGTAGAAATTTAAAACATAGCTACAGCATCAATATTATGTTGAAAATTCCTTCCTTAAATAAAATGTGAAACACATACTTTCTTCCATGATTATTATGTGTTTAAGAAATAGCAATCCCTTTGGTCCTTTGAAAAAGTTCCAAATATTTCACCTTTCCTTACCCTTAAATTTCCAGTGTAAGCTTTTTTTCAAAATAATTAAATATAAATAGTATGTTATGTATTGATTGTGTGGTATATGAAAGCATTTTAAGAGTAATGCCACATACCTATGTGTTTTTGAGTTTTATGGGGGTTTTTTTTATTCTGTAATTTGTTTCAATAATTGAACTAAAGCCAAAGTAGAAAAATACATTTTTCTCAAAATTTGTGTAGTATACCATATAAAAGTTTAGTAGATATTAAACCTGGTCACATTTTCAGTGACAGTTTGGTATTTCAGTATTTATCCGTGGTTCTAAGTTTCTGATTAGCTGCAGCTGACAACACTTTTAACATTCTGTATTAAATTTGCCCAAGCATGTAAGAAGTTGTTTGTTGTAGGTTACAGGTTGAACAGACCTATGGTTTCACTATATTTTAGGTAAGAGCGTTTGGATCGTATGTCCTGTAAAAAAATTCAAAAGTCTTGGAATTTTGTGATTGAAAAAGCGTATGAACCATGGGATTAGGATTTGAACACTTATATGTACATGAACTCTATTCTTCTTTTGAATACTTTATTTGTACACGAACTCCATTCTTCTTTCCTTTTGTGTGAACTTGAGTGTTACGTTTTCATAGAAAGTTTCTTCCGAGTACTCTTTCACAGGGGTCGCGACGATCGCCATCTTCGCAATTTGCGAAAAAAAAATCGTTTTGGCGATGGAAAAAGAGCTGTGGCGATTACCTTTTTGTACTGTTATAACACTTTGGCGATAGAAAATTGAATTTAGCGAATAAATTACCGAAAACTTGAAAAGAGCCAGCGCGACCCATGCATTCTGTATTGACAAAGCAGCCAAGTTGCTCAAATGTAAAAGTCCTTGTGTGGCTTTAAGATATGTCTTGATTCTTTTTAGTGCAAAAACTTCTTACGGCGGTTGCAGTTGTTGATGGAAACTTTAATATTAGGTCTGCTACTTTGTACACCTCACTAAACAGAATGCCCAATTTATTCAACTTTATGTAACAAGTAATGTCTCTTAGTTATTTTGTTTTGTATTCATCAAGGGAATAAGTTCATTTTTAGTCGAGCTGTATGAAAATTTGACGCATAGAGTTCTTTAAGTTCTGACAGTAGATCTTCAGGAAAGCTTTCACAAAATTTATCAAAATAGTTCGAATCCAACAAAGCCACGAAAATAGGTTATGATATAACTGATTTTAATTCATTAACACTTCACACAAACTGAAACATCTCTCGCAAAACACGTGCTGTTGACGGCGGGAGCATGCGAGTGACTAATCTAGTCCTAAGTCTTCTCTTTTCTGAGCAAACCGTTGCCCAAAGCAATGGCTCATTCCCCTTCACCCGCTCATTCATGTTCTCATGGAAACGCTAGCAGGCTATCGTATCGAAGGTCTTTCAATCAGAACAGCGAAGACTCCGATAGAGCTGGTTGCGTTACGATAGATTCTGTTTTGCCAAAAGAAGCGAATCCGCATGTGTTTTCGCAGCGAAAGCATCGTTATATTTTAATGCCGTTGATAATTGACTTTTATTTATATATATATATATTTAATTCACTTTTATTTCTGCATTATCTGGGCTTCGCAGCTAGCCTCGTTAGCCTCGAATATACGCTACTGATATACATGTATAATAAAAATGTTTTGTTATACTTCTGGTATTTTTCATTGCCCGCCGGAAGTTACTTTCCGAACTGCCCTCGTATTGGGTTGGAAAGAAAATGTCCGATGACGAGGTACCCGAAGTCGATGCCCCGGCCACGGCTTCGGGTACCTGCTTTCACGCCGGTGTTCTGCCAATGAGATTGCGCAGAACACCGGCGTGAAAGCAGCAGGTAGGTGGCTTAAGTCATTGGCAGTTAGCCGTCAGAAGGCGAAGAGTATAAGCGCCGGCCAATATGGGGAAGTGGACAAGGACCACATTCTCCATTTCATGCGGTATGAGTTTCGTCGAGGTAGCACCCCCGCAAGTGCTGTAAGGAACAATACCAGTGTATACCCCAATTCCATATCGCATCGTCAGTGCTGCCGTTGATCTGTCAGACGGTCCCAAAGACGGAAGACCCTCAGTAGCGGATATGGACATGCTCAAGACCTTTGTGGAGACCGACCCCGAACAGCTGGGAGCTACCCACACGAGCATTATCATTCACTTGCGTCAACTTGGGAAGGTGCACAAGAGGTGAAGCCAAGGTACCCCATCAGCTTACAGTTGAACAAAAAGGAAATCGCATGGGTGCACGTTACCAAGTTGAACGGTTCCTGGACTGCATTGTGACATGTAACGAGAAATGGGTCCTGTATGACAATCTCAGCGCCCAGAAACAGTGATTGGACCCAAAACAGAAGCCCATTCCGACACCCAAAAGACGGCTTACACCCACGTAAAGTCCTGCTGTCTGTTTAGCGGGGGATATGCGGGGTGTCGTGTTTTTTTTTTTTTTTGAGCTGCTGCCGGACACCATCACCGCCGATGTGTGCTGCGGTCAGCTGGACGATCTGTACGCACGCATCTCTTACTTCGAAACGGCCAGCACTGCTGAACCGAGAGGGCGTCCTTCTACAGCAGGATGGAACGAGACCTAACTCAGCACGGGTGACCTGTCAGGAGATCTGTGGCCTGGGCTGGGAGCTGCTGGATCATCCAGCCGATTACCCCGACATTGCCCCAAGCGACTAACACCTTTTCTGGTTGTTGCAGCATTTCCTGGTTGGAGAAGACGTGATAATTTACCAAAGTATAAATGGTATCGCCAGTGAGCATCATATTACTTAGGAATTTAGTACGCCCTAAAGATATGTGTTATGAGATGCGCTCGCGCTATTCACGATTATGCGATTGCAAGGTAACATTGTTGAATAGTTACGGATTCAGTCAATACAGATAGATAGTGTTCTGCTTTCCGGCTGCCACTTTTCCCAACAGACAACCAACATGCCTTCCAGATTTAAAAATATGCAATTCCCTATGCGAATAGGTTTTTCAATTACAATTAACAAGGCTCTGGGTCAGGTTTTGGTGACAAAATCTCTGTTTACAAATTTTTAATCATCGTTAACTTTACGTAAGTCACTCACGCACGAGTAAAATCATTTGACTCTCAAACTTCTGTATCAGCAAATCAACAGATTGAAAAAAAAAGTGCATGTACAGAATTTTTTATTCTGAGTAATAAAGTTTGACCAGGGCGCAGAAGTTCTTCACGGGTAATGCAAGTGAAACTTACCTTTTGGCGCAGTGGTCTAAGCGATGGCTTCTGATTATTCGTCCGAAAGGGGTCCGGGTTCGAATCTCGGTGAGGCATGGATGTTGTGTTTGTCTTACGGGACTGGCTCTCTCCCTTCCCTGGAACAAGTAGCCCTAAATTAGAGACGGGCGACTGCTTATAGCCCACTGAGTTGCTCACACTGGTTTTACAGCGGAATTCTCCGTATTCCAGTAGCATTCAGAATTCTTTACCTTTTTTTTTTTTTTCTCAAATTTCCTTTTCATTTTTTCTCAAAACTTTTTCGATTCATCCTCGGTGAATATTTACTTGCGAAAATGGTCTGGGTTACAGATTAGTTTCAAAAGGGCCAAATTAGAACTTTACATTATTTTAGTTAATCTTCGTCCCGATAATTACCGGGCTTTCAAAATAGGTTAGGCCACCGAACTTCTTTCAATTATTTTTTCTCTTTCTTCTTCTTCTTCTTCTTCTCCCCCCCTCTCCGTTTCGTAGGGAACGCTCGCCGCCACCCAGAAAAGGAGGGGAGGAGATAGAAGGAGACCCGAGATAGCCAGAAATTCCTACGTACACGGAATACAAGATTCACCACGTTCCTAGCGTTGTTCCAAGGAAAGGAAGGAGTAACTCTTAAAGGAGGCGTAAGCCTTTCCAAAACCTATACAGCGTGGGACGCCCCGCCGACTCCCTGAAAGGGCGAAGTTCTCGAAATTCGGCACGCAGCAAAATTCCGTACGTGACTTCTGCCCATCTTAGAAACAAGGTGCGACGCTACATGAAAAGGTTGAGATGCAATATTTCAGTACTAATTGTGTCCTTCTTTAAAGGGGAGCTTCCACGAATCTCCAGCGAGCTTTTCAGAGCGATACACGAATCGCAAGCCCCAGGTCCCACGGGAGCCAATGAAGCAACCCGACGCCATTTTGGGAGGTGGTCAGTCACACCCCCTTCGCGCCGGACCCGGGAATGCCGAGAAGGGTTCAGAAAAAAACAAAAAACAAAAAACAAAAAAACCAGAGATTTCACAAAGGGAGTCCAGGGAGACTGTCAGGATTTTTGAGGCAGTCAGGAAGTTTCTTTCGCGGCAACACAGAGGGAGAAATCGGGAAATCAGTCATGTAGAGAGTAAGCATAAATGTAGTCAGTAGGGAGTCGCACTCAGAAAGGCTGATAAGAAAGTTAAGTCAGTATGTAGCCTAGGCACCCACCACAACGTCAGTACGATGCTTTTCACTCATACATTTCCGAAGTCATGCCTCATAGATTTTCATGTGCTAGCAGGGTCAGTTTTCCAATGGTATCAGCTATAATTTTACACACTTGTCTCTAGCGCACAGTTTTCGCGGCTAAACTCATGTAATCATAACGTTATAACCAGTTTACCATATTTCTATGCGGCATATTACAGTATAATGGAACTTAGGATGTTTATTAAAAGATAAAGAATTCCACCGGTACTCATGTAGCTAAAATTAAGAGCATTTTTTATATGAATAAATTATTAAGCTGTATTTAGCGTGTCACTCAGTCATTTTCTAAGTTGTTCAGTGTTTTAATTTCAATCAATAGATAAATGTTCACAAAATGTTTCTCGGGGATCAGTAACGTAAACTATTGCGGCATATGGAGGGGCATGGTAAACCCTTGTTCCATATGAAACACAATGTAAGGTCTTGTAGACCCTGAGATTGGAGACTCTTATTTAGGGAACCTAATTTCCTCGCCGACACCACTAGGGAAAATCACCGGGTGAAACTTTGCATATTTTGGCCTGTAAGTTAAAATAATCCCACTACGGCGAATAAGACGTAGTAATGGTTCGCCATACTCATAAGGGGGCGGTAATAGTGGTCGTTAAACCTCCAATAAAAAAAAAAAAGACTTACCTTAAGTCAGTTTCGTTAGATGCTTTCTATTTTCCTGTAAAACTAAAACAAGTTAACATAATATGTTTTTATTTTATTCATTTTTTTCTTCTTCCCAGGTACTACCACTTCCTTTACACTCACTACCTGAGCGACATTCTGCATAAGACAGTGGACCAATCGCAGAATTGCGAGGATATTCTGCTCAACTTCCTAGTCAGTCACGTGACCAAGTTGCCTCCCATCAAGGTTACTCAGCGGAAGCAGTACAAGGAGGCCATGGTCTCAGGTGCTGGGGGAAGCGCTAAGGCTTTCCCCTCTCCGTGGAACGACCCAGATCATTTCGTCCAGCGTCAGACCTGTATCAACACCTTCGCCAAGGTCTTCGGCTACGTACCACTTGTCAGATCGAACCTACGTCTGGATCCTGTCCTCTTCAAGGATCCCGTTTCAAACTTACGGAAGCGCTATCGAAAAATGGAACTCGTCGGGAGCTAGTAATGGTGGTACATGGCCTCCACCACGTCACTAGCTGTTCGTAGAACAATTATGGACATCTTAAATCTTCACGCGAAACAATCGGAGGTCGCTATCCCATGGCGAATCAACTGTGGTTTCTTTGGGAGGACGCAGAACGACAGGCTTCAGAAAAAAAGCGCCAGCTAACATTTGACCAAAGCAATATTACTAGGCAACGGAAGAATGGCTGCTATGTATTTTTGAAAAAAACGAAAGAAAAAAAAAAAAAGACACTCGACCGACAGCAGACGTGCTTTTGAAGCCCTTTAATAAAATTCCGCATTTCTTCAACATTCTCACAAATACCAGGCAGACTTTATACCCTGGCATCAGGCGTGTAAGGGGACGGTGCCAAATTCAGGTGAGCACACAATTCCTCTCCTGAACTGCGCCGTTCTCTCCTTTGATGTTTTGCGATAATTGAATTTGCCAAAGTGAAGCCGCTCGCCGTGCTCCTGTGGCACATTACTGCTACATTGTCAACAACATTTTTTGTGTTTAGAACTGGTAATTCTGTTGATTTTGTTTCAATTGAAATTATTGTTAATTAATTTATCTCATGCCATGTTTCAGCGTTGTCTTTATTGCGCTGTGCAGTGCCTTTTGTGTCACAAAGGGATCCAAAAAAAATGTAACGGTCGTTGAGTTTCCGTATAGTTTCTTAAAACTACTATTAAAGTAAAAAATTGACCGGTTCTGTTAAGTCGTACAAAGACGTTTTTTTCTTAATGGCATAGGTACTGCCTGTGTACCTCCCAATTATATTATAATATAATATATACGTGCATCACTGTCATCCACACATTCATCTGTTGGTTGAAAAAGTTGTTAGATCTTCAACTTATTATGTTGTAATCATAACATAACCATCATTCAAACTGGGATCAAGTATCATTTCGCAGAACGATCTTTTCATTTGTTCGTTACGTTTCGTTACGAATTGACAGAAATGCCCAATTCCAAGTAAAGTGTCATTTTAGAATGGGTTTGTAAAAGGTTCTGTATGTTTTTTTTTTTTTTTTATTCTTTCTTTCATACACAGTTTGATAATTAGTCTCAAAATTTTATTTCATGGTAGATAGACCCGGTCAAAAACTAAGAAGAATTCAAAGAAACGATATTTTCTTATTGCTGGAGGTGAATCAGGTAAAATGTAGGAAACAGAAGTGTTTTTCTTCTTCTCTGCGTAAAATGTATGAAGTGAATCACATTATCCTTATGTAATATTTCTTGTTTTTTTTTTCTTTGTTGTTTTTTTGTCCGACATAAGAGTTTTATGTGTATGATCACAATTGCAAGCTATACAGATATATCTCCTTTGTGTTGTAGCATTTCTGGAGAACTGTAAATAAGATGAATGTGTATAATATGTTAATATGTAAAATATGGCTGCTAATAATAGGCGAAAATATTCAAATTTTTAATAGACTGCAGCTAAGCACACCTTGGGTTTACATGCGTCGTCATCATCCTGTAGGTGAAATAGTGTGCATTTTTAATGGGGAAACATCAGTAAGAGCTAGATACTGATCACTTTAAAAGTAATCAAGCGATGGTTCTACGATGTAATTATTATTTAATATTTTCATTCATTACTGTTCATATTTTTGTGTTAGCTTACCATTCTGATTATTAATACCAGTAAGTTTTTTTATATTGGTTTGTTTTCCACAGAAGTTATTTTTATTATTTTCTTTAAGTGAGGTGCTGTGCTAATAATGAGTAATAATAAGTTGCAAGGTGTAATTATGTTTTTTAGTGGTGTGTTAAAGGTGTTGTATAATTCGTGATAGCTGTTTTCAGGAAATTTTATGAGAAAAACTTGCAAGAAATTTTGTTCAGAAATAACTGTGGGTTGCTGTTAAGTGAAAAAAAAATTCCAAATCATTAATGATGAATAATACTAAAAGGGCAGTAGTAGCAAATATTTTGGTGATCTCAACATGATTTGGTACGACATCCAGTGATTAAAAAATTGATAGAACTTTTTAAAATGCAGCTGGAAAAATGATATTCATCATGGATGCGTACATGATTTTTTGATTCTAACTGAACAGGATAAGTCCCTTTCCTGAGAGAAATAATTTCGTATTTTTTATGCATTCGTATTATCGAAAATGGTTGACGAACTGCATATTCCAGCAAAATTTTTGCAGAGGTTTTCCCTAGAGCTATTTCTCTTTATGTGAACATTGTGTCTAATGTTATGTTGCATGAAATTTGCCTTCGTGTTGTCCGTAACACTGGCATGATCTCGAACTCATTTGACATTCCTTTAAATATTTGAACCTGTCGTTTGATTTTATGCATTGTCGAGTAAATATGTAGTCAGGAATAGACTTTTACTAACAGAAGAATGATTAAGAAAAAAAATCGGGCATTTGCCGCACTTAAAAACTCATCGCTGTAAAACGGGATGGGAAGGTCTTTTTTCCTATTTCTTTGGATTGCTGGGTCGTCCCTTAAATCGCGAATTTTGTGTATCAAATTGGTAAACGGGCTCAACTTCGCAGGAGCGGATTATACGGCGATTTTTTTTCTGAATTGAACAACGTGCGGATTATACGAATGATTTTTCCCTCCCTGAATTTTACAGTCTGCAGATTATATGACGAAAAATACCGTATTTTAATTTTTTTGTTACTCAGGGTCGGGTGTAACTGTTCGCGGACGCAATATGACATCTGCGCGCTAAAAACGCCACTACGCACTTGATAATCAAGTCGTTGTTTATTCTTGGAGAAAATTAGGCTAATTGTTTGTTGAACACCTCAAATTTAGGGGTCTAGTACGTTTAAAAGACCATCGTGTAAAAGTTCCTCCATCCACAAAACTTCTTAGGCGGTCATCAAGACATGACTCCTAGTATTATATCTGATTTGAGGAATTCGAAATTGCTGGTTTATACGTAATGTATTCGTGTATAATCATTCTGTTCTTTCTTAAAGTATCGGGGTTTCTTTTTCAATTTTCATTGAGGCCGCCAATTTTCTTTGGAGGGCGAGGTGGGACTGAACAACTTTTGTGTGTACTGGGAGCTAGGTTGATTTACATGATCCTTACTCAAAACTCATAAACTACTACTGTTTTCTCCCTGAAAATTTTGAACACACTTTCCCAACTCGCGGTCTCTCTCGTGTACTTGGTAAGCTTGGGCGCATTTCTATCGATTCTAGTTTTCTCCCTTCCGTGAAGTATTAATTTACAGATGGACTGTTAATTCCTGACATGAAAAATCACCATCGCGGAAAATCATGCTCTTTCATCGTAAATTCAAAACGTTTATTACGCTAATGTTCCTAGTCGTACTCTTAATCTTTTATCGTAACTTTTTCCCACGAGAATCTACTGGTAAAATTCTCGGCACTCTGTGTCTGAAATCGTTCTTTACATGTATGTGTTCATTGCTTGTTTTGAAAAAGCTCGGCACTTAGATTTGGAAACACAATCACGTGGCTCCTTGGTACTCTCACACAACTCAAAGCAATTCTTCGAACTTAAACAAGTTAGTAAAATCATGCAATGCATTGATTATGATACGCTTTCCAACATGCCGGAAATCATTACTCAAGTTATGAGGATAATGGCTGTGGAATAAATCTCGCGCCTGTGCCCTGACCTTTGACCCCATTTTGCCCATTTTCAATAGGGTTCGTCCCCAGGTGGTCCCCTACCGCACACTAAAATTTCACCGAAATCGAACCATTTTTGCGCGAGTTGTCGTGCGAACGGACAGACGGACAAAGCTGGAGCATATGCGCTTCTTCAACCTACGGTTGGAAAGCGTAAAAAAACCTCTGCAGTAGATAAATCTGCGGAGTAAGGGAAAACTATCATTAAAGACGCATTTACAATTAGCACTGTAGAAGTGTAATTACATAGAACTCTCCTGTAAAAACAATGCAACCTTGCGGCACTAAAAACTTGCAATTCTCTTGTGCTTATTTAAGTGCCAAGTTCAATAATATTATCATAGTTTGAATTGTACTCCCTTTCCGCTGCCAAGTATTAAACATACATTTTATGCTGTAGTTAAAATATGTTAGTTGTCAAAACGATATTATTTCTGAAACCAAACAAGTTCCATGAGACTTACCCCATATGCTGCCTCAGTTTTTGACACTTTTTTCCTACTTCAGAGACCGCTCAATTATATTTTGTGGAATGGCGGGAAAAACAGTGCTTGTAAAACGATTAAAGTTTTTGTTTCATCTTTAGCGGAAGATTCTGCGACTAGCATTTCTTTAAGCCAAATGCGTCCTGGGCTACTAAATCTTCAAAAGTATTTTCAGTGGTTAGAAATCTTTCGCGAAGGATGCATACGAAGTTTTCGATCATCGAATTCTATATTAAAACGTTTTTCATTTCGTTATTCCTCTTTCCGATCGCCTTTATATTTATTGGCAAATGAAAACAGGAGTATTTGTTGACGTGTGATATATATTTTGAGCTGTAGGAACTACCCTTGCAGTTGCTTGAAAATTTGATATGGATATATCGACATTTTTAAGCAGAATTTTTTTTTTTTTTTGGCTTTACATTAAAAAGTTTAGACATATAATATTATGTATTCTTCTTTGTGCGAAAGAAAAAATTCTGAGTGCGATTAAAAAACATACTGCACACTACTTGGACATAATGCGTACATGTATGATAACGTGTCGTGCAGTTAATTCCTTCTTGTGTGTATGAGAGCAGTTTTCCTGATTAAATCACATTCGAGAGCATGCATCCTTTCTAGTTTGTTTCATTATAAGTCGTAAAACATTATTATTGCCTTTATCAAGTGTATAACTGTAACTTATTAACGACAGTTCTGTTCATAATACCTGTTTTGCCAGCATCCGCAAGTGTGTTATCGTTTGTTGGTGTAAATCTCCCGCTTCCGCTTCGCGCCATTTTGTTTCTTCAAGTTGCCATATTCCAGAAGGAGGAGGAAGTGTCAAAGCGATAAGGTAAAGTGATGTGATTGGATGGGCGTGAATAACGCTCGCCCAGCTTATGTAGAACTTAGACAGAAAAAGGTAGTTACACCTTGGGAAATTTGTAATCGTAGACAGCACAGGAGAAATTGCAACACATAGCTGCAAACAGCTGTGACTGTGAGATTAGGGTAAGGTACGACAAAAATAAATTTGTTTAGCTATGAACTTTTTCAAAATGTCTTCTGTTTTCAACAACGGCATATGATAAAGAAATGCCGTGGCATGCACTTTTCTGGCAGTGTTGCGGTTAACAGGAACGACCTTGCTTGTATTACAAGATTATATCTGTTTTCAGTTACAGTCTTAGCGTGTTTAACTATGTCACAGCTGGGAACAGAAGGAATAAAAAGTACCAAGTTGTATGATATACTCTGGTGTCCAGAACCTAAGGATGAACTGCATTTTTACCTGTTTAAAAAAAAAAAAAAAAAACAATACGTGGCCGCTGCCAGATGGGAAAATAATTATATTGCCAGCATACGAACACATGAAAAGACACAAAAAATTGTTTATAAATAACGCACAAATTACTCGGTGTTTACATAAAAGTTACAGATTTCCAAGTCGGAGAATGGATGTACAGTACTTACCGATGACCTGCTGGAGAGACATTTCAGTATGGCATATGTCTACCCCGAACTGTGATGCAGCTTTCACAGCGTCGTGGCATACTGAGTGAGCATCAAGCGATCCAGGAGTTCCTGAGGCATATTGGCCCACTCCTCCCTCAGAGCACGGATGACGCCCTGCTTGTTTTTTGGGAGGTTTCGAGCACCAGTGCGTCTCGCCATTGCATCTCGGACGTGTTCGATGGGTTTGAGATTTGGGTAGCGTGCTGGCCAATCGATGCGATGAATATTCTCGGTCTCCAGAAGTGTCTTCACTGCTCTCGTACGATGAGGTGTCGCGTTGTCATCCACGAACAGAAGGTCTTCCCGTACAGCACCACAGAGTAATCGAACTTGACGTAGAAGAACTTCGTTACAATATCGCTCTCCGTCATTGTCCCATTTTTACCGTCCCACACCAATGCCCGCCGTATCTGTCCCTTTCCTGCACAGTCTCGCTCTTGTACGCAGTACCACGTTCACGCCAGATCGACTGACATCTAGAATCCTAGGACACTCTGAAGCGACTCTCATCTGTGAAGTGTACATTGGCCCATTGACGACATACCCAATTTCTGTGGATACGACACCACCGAAAACGGGCGTTACGTTGAGCTCTAGATAGAGGGACGCAGGCCTTCGGGCATATAGACCTGTTTGTCGCAGACGTCTTGCCACAGTTTGTCTAGATATCCGCGTTCCTGTGCCGGAATGGAGGCGACTCGCAAGCTGATCAGCCGTGGTGTAGCAATTACGTTTTGCTGTTACAACTAAAAATCTGTCTTCATACGTCGTAGTAGAGCGAGGTCGACCTAGCATGCGTCTGGAAAACATTCTGTTGGTTTAAAGCGCTATCCATAAATGGATAATATAGTATGCGCAATTCCAAACTCCCCGGCAACATCACTCACTCGGCGGTCTTCACCCAGCTTCCCTATAATTCTTCCCGCATGAAATTATCTGTCTATTTTTATTTACGTTATGTTATGTCTTTGAGACATAACGTTAATTACACGTTCGTGCCTTTACGCCTCCACGTCTAGATTTTCCTTCAAACACATGTCGCCTACCCCGCCCTTTTCTCTTTTATCTGTTTAAATGATACCACGTGACCCCTGTGCGCGCGATTCAACATTTTGCATGTTCACCGACTTTCTCCTGAACATCCCCAATTATGCAAATTGCCACCAGGGTCGGATTGGCCCCACGGGTTACCGGGACATTTCCCGGCGGACCATTTGAGAAACGGCCCATTTTCTCGTCATCTTTTAATCTTAAATTTTTTTTAAAACGAATAATTATTTTTATTTTACAACTTATGAATAAAAATCGGTAACTTCATTTATGCGTTATATCTGCCTGAAGAGTTATTTATTTGCCGCCCCGGTGGCGCAGTGGTCTAAGCGCTAGCTTAGGACATTCGTCCGGGTTCGAATCCCGGTGAGGCATGGATGTTGTGTTTGTCTTGCTTCTCTGGTTCCCTCCCTTTCCTGGAACCAGTGACCCAAAATTAGGGACGGGCGACTGCTTATAGCCCATTGAGTTGCTCACAGTTGTCGTTAAACCTTCAATCAAAAAGTTATTTCCGTAAGAAATAACTACAAAGCGTTTCCTTCTGTCTATAATTTGGGTGTTTGCTCTAAAAAGACACAGCAAAATCCTCTGCATTTATCCGAGAAATGTGCAGCCGGACCAAGTACAGTGTTGTAAATTAATAAAAAGCTAGCTACAGTTAGACGTATGTCGTTGGGCTTGCAGCTCAGCCTAATTGGTAGGCCTAAACATTCTTTTCTAATTTTGACGGCGACACTAGCACCGACATTGTGATGACTCATCATCCCCACACCCCTATTTACATATAGATAAGGCAATTCTTGGGCAGAGATATTCCGAAATTTGTGTTCCTCCCGCATTTATATTAAAAGCAACAATGATTTACCACAGAACTGGTTCATATTGATTAAACTATGGGTCTATTGAAGGAGGAAGTACCGATACGTATTTATTTGGTAACTGATCACGCTGTAGATGATCAATGACCAAATAAATCTAAAAATGAATTGCGTAGGAAAATTAGTATGTGGCATGTGCACCCATTTCAATTCTCAGAATAACGTTCGTGATGATTAAGTTGAAATTATTGTTTTCGAGAGACTCATGATTTTGTCAAAACCAACTTTTCCAAAGGAAAAAGTTGTCCGGTACAACACCCCATTTTGAGCGTGATTTGATGCTACATTCAAACATGAATGTAGCATGTTTGAATTTAGCATCAAGCATGAATGGATTTAGAACATACTTTTACCGTTAAATTGTCGTTAAAATTCGTTCACGACTGAATTCGTTTTAAAGCGCAATTTTCGACAGTTTTCTTTCATTAAGGATCTAATAGATTTGTTTTACATGAGGGAAGTTATGAGGTATGTGACTCCCGTAGGTATGAGACCCCTGTAGGTATGTGAGGCACCTTCAGGTATGTGACTAAGTCTTTTTTAGTCAAGAGACCCCTGAAACCTGACTAAGTTTTGAAACTAAGTAAAAAAGATCATTAAAAAGTAAGTTAGTAAGTCAGAAAGAAAAAGTAAGTTAGTAAGTCAGAAAGAAAAAGTAAGAAAGAAAAACAAAAGTGTCAAAGTGAAAAAAATAAAAAAAGTGAAAAAAAAGTTGGATAAGTAAAAAGTAAGTTAGTAAGTCAAAAAGTAACTCAAAGAGATCTAAGTCAAAAAGTTAGTCTAACTAAGTCTGACAAACCTGAAACTGTGACTAAGTCTTTTTAGTCAAGATACCCCTGTAGGTATGTGTGTTTTTGTAATGGACCGCAAGACTGAAATTCCCGGCCTGGTTTAGTCGTCCCAATCCGCCCCTGATTGCCACAAGCTCTTACGTCTGATTTTGTGGTTGTAACCTTTCGAAATAATGTTCGTCCGTTGGTTTTGGACACCAGTGTATTGTTAGGTCTTTTGTTGAATGACTAATGTATGGATATTGTCTTCGTTCGGAACATGTTCGTATTAATTAAAAGAAGATTTCAATGACAGTACTTAGGGAGTGACCAGTTTTTCCCTTTGCACTCATTTTTTCCCTTTACCTTATCAGTTCAAGAAAATAGTTCGTGTGGTATTTCTTTTGCATGCAATTAATTGAGTTACGTACGTAAAACATGTTTTTTAATCATTTTTCTGGCAATTTTATTTAAACACTCTCACATATCTTATGCTTGTAGTGTGTTGTGATTCTGTTGATATTAATGGATTCACTTCGTAAATCAAGTTTTGTACGATATCTAAGTGTGAAATGAAACAAGTTTTGCATGGTTCTTGTGGAACGCATTTTTAAAGACTTAGTGCCGATTATATATATGTAAAAAAAAGTGTGTTTTTACTGGTTTTAGGGTAAAGAATAATATTTAAATTTTAAAGCACCTTGTGCAGTTCTTTTTTGTTCTGATTTATGAAAGCATTTGGATAATTTATTATGTATACTTTTTTAAAGATGAATAGAAGTGGCTGTTTGAAATGTAATTAGTGCTCTGAAAATTTAAAATTCAAGCACATGAAATATGTATTCTCAGAGCATTGGAATCTGTGACAAACTGAAATTGTTTTTATTGTGCATTGTTCGGTGTAGTGAAGAGCTCTGTGTAAAATTCCGTGACTTGTACTTCTTTAAATTATGCAGTAAAACTGGCGCAGTAATCTCTTGATATTCCGGGAAAGTATGTGAATAAACAGTGTTAAACAGAAATTAGTCAAAAAAAAAACAAATTTCAGAAATTTGTGAAAAATAACTTTTATAAGAAATTGTGTTATACATTAGCAAGTATTATCTTTGAAAAAGTAATATGCATACGATATAAATTCATAAATGAGGACTATGCCGTAATCTTTAAAGACAAAAAGTAAACAGTCTTCTTTACTTTTTATATTGTCTTTGTTGCATTGAAAGTTTCATAGAACGAGCATGATCAGATCAATTCAACTCCCACCGCCTCCTCATACAATAAGTGTGCTGCACAATCTTCTATACCCTGGTATGGAATCCTTATTCACTGATCTTTGTTGTTACTTGATAATGAATCGAGCATGTGCACTTAAAATTTCATTGCCAACCAAGTTTGCATTTCATGAATGAAATACGGGATTACACCATTTAATGCAAATATTGGAGATGACAATCCGTTTTTTGGTGTAAAAATGACAAATATGTTAAGTCAGATAATATCCGAAAACTTGAAAATTTCGTCGTCCTACCTGGGAGACGCGGGTTCGATTCCCGCTCCAGGACGACGAAATTTTCAAGTTTTCGGATATTATCTGACTTATCATATTTGTCATATTTACACCAAAAAACGGATTGTCATCTCCAAAATTTGCAAGTTCGCATTTATTCCCGAAAGCGTGGGCGATTTCCTCGTCAATAGTTTCAGAGCTGTTATTGCGATGCAAACTTTTTAACACACTTCGGACTTTGTCATCATTTCTCATTCAGATGTTTTGCCTCGATTTTCTTAAAGTTGCGCTTTCAATTTCTTTTTGCCGCCATTTTCTTGAACGGCTTCCAAACTATTAATTTGTTTTTCAGAAGTCCATTTCACCTACATTCTTTAGCCAAACTGATTAAAACGTTTAAAGCATCGTGCTGTTTTACTAGAGTGAGTCATAAGTTTGTAGCGTTTTTGGAATACAAATGTTCAGTCCGGTACCACATGTTGAGCACATATGGCAAAAATAAAGTCCATCAGAGGCTATTGTCCTTCGCCAACGTTCAGCAAAAGATGCAATGCCGTTGCAACACCAGGCGGCTGGCTGGGATGCAAAAAACTCAGTGGTGCCATCTTTCACAGCCTCCAAGGAAGAGAATTGTTTGCCAGCCAAGAAGTACGCAATGTAACGAAACAGGTGAAAATCCGAAGGGGCAAGATCCGGGCTATATGCTTGGGTGTGGTAGGATTTCGACGCCATCCAAATCATGAATTTTCTGGCGGACAGTCCCTGACCTATGACATGGGGGCTTTGTCGAATTGCAGGAGGACCTTCTTTCGGTTCACCATTGCAGGGTAGCGCTGGCGTAAAACGTCGTATACTTGTTGTAGCTGATCGGTGTACAGGTTCCCATGGCGATCCAACCATGTGCCACAAGCTCCCAGTGGACAGGACCCTTGAAATTCCACCATACACACAACATTGTCTTCATTTCAAAAGACCATTTTTGAACCACTGCTTGAGCCTCATCCCCGGACCGCAGCCATTGGTTTCCGGTATCAGTATAACGTAGAAAGACACTTCTCATCATTCGTTACGATTCTCCCCCGAAACCGGTCGTAACGTGGATTTTTCTGCAATTCTCGACACAGAGTGACATGCTCCTCAGCTTGCTTTAGGCTCAACTCATGGGGAACCATTCGCGGACATCCGGTGTGAACCGAGCTGGTGTAGGTGACGAACGATGGTGTTTTTTTGCATGGACATCCTCTGCTAATCATCGAGTGCTTGTTCCTGGGTGCTTTTCAACAGCTAGACGCAGGGCTTCGGTGTTTGTGGTGACTGGTCTCCCACACCTCGATTTGTCAACGAGTTCTGTGTCTCCGGACCGGAAGCGTTGGAACCATTGTGTTGCTGTTGCAGGGTGCATTGTCCCTTCACCTTCTACACTACAAATTTCCTTCGCGACAGCTGTCTCGTTCAATCCTTTTTTCCAATAATTGGAGCACACGAGCAATAAGTTTCTACTCCGACATTCTCGTCTCGTATGAGCGATACACACGTGTTGGACCCGGCGCATGCCTGTCTGTCTTATTAGCGAAGAATGTCACCCAATTTGGCGTGGGACACATTCCACCTTACTACGCATGTCTTACCTGTTTGGCGGAGCTTCTCCATCTGTACCGCGAAACGCTACGAACTTATGAATCACACTGGTAAATAGCTTTTTATCCCTCTTTCGTCCATCGTGTGTATTTAAAAACTAATATTTGTGGACATATATTCAAGGAATACGTCCCAGCTTTAGATTTTGTTTTTTTTTAGAAAAGCAAGCATGGTTTTTATGATAAAAAAGTGGTATTCTGCGCTGAAGAAAAACAAAAATTATTTTAAATCATTCACCAAGCATTCAGACGCTTAACACTTTTCGCGATCCGTTTCTCTTTGCTATGTGCATCCCGCTTGATTCACGACTCGAATAATGTTCTCCCGAGACGTCGAGAGGTTACTCTGTTTATTTTTCGTTTTTGAGTGCAGGTTCCGTTACAGAAATTCGCTTTTGAAAGTAGGAGTTCGCCTTTTACAGTTCCTTGCTACGATTTCATCTGTATGATGGTGTTACGAGCAGTTTCGCTGTATCCCTGCTTACGTTTCTTGTAATGAACTTTTTATTGACCGAAAGTAATTACTATCATGAATGTATGATGCGAAGACAAACAGATGATACCAATGTCATATCGCTGTATGCCTCTTTTTCAAGCGTGATAAAGAACAGCTTAAATCCTGTGTGGTACTTCTAAAATACAACGATTACATAGTTCAAGTGGACTGCTATTCTTTCTTCGCCGATAATAATGAATTTAAATGTGAGGGAAGAAGCACTGTGGCAATCCCAATATTCGCGTTTATTTAATTCCGTGTGTGACGGAAATTCGCAATTAGCCATCCCAGAGATTTTGGACTAATGAATTTGATAAAATATTTTGTTAATATGGGGCGCGACTTTTTAGCTGAAGTTAAATAAGGCATCACTTGACAGGTGATGACTATCATCGTGAGAGTGTGGTGAAGCCTGAAATTCTTAACGCGCCCCCTCAAGGTAGCGTGCATAGCATCGCCTAATGAATCTTGAGTTCGCCGCCCCATTTGCTCAGTGGTCTAAGCGATGGCGTCTGATCATTCGTCCGAAAGGGGTCCGGGTTCGAATCCCGGTAAGGCATGGATGTTGTGTTTGTCTTACGGCACTGGCTCTTTCCCTTCCCTGGAACCAGTGACCCTAGATTAGGGACGGGCGACTGCTTATAGCCCATTGAGTTGCTCACGGTGGTCGTTAAACCTCCAATCAAAAAATAATCTTTGGTTTCCTACTGTGGACCGAAATCGCGTTATAAAACAAGGGTTTAGATTGGCATTTCATTATCTCCGCTTCAAAATTGCGATGTACTGAAGAGCAGTATATAGCCGCCTTTTTCTTTATCGTATCCGTTCGGGCTTAAAAAATGAGACACCAGAAGGTTGTTTGTGTTACATGTGGTAGTCAAGCTCTTGATCCAGCTTGTAATGATCATAACAATGTTAACCGGGTATACGGTGCACTGAAAAACAAGTTATCGATGAAGTTCCAAGTGTTACGTCTTACATACCTTTTAATACGGAAAGGACTTTCATGTTTGTGAGAGTCGTAAGTAAGAGCTGAAAAACGTCATTTTTTGCGATCAAGAACTTTTCCATGCAATGAGAGAGTTCTTCATTTTTACATGCAGGTCTGCTCTCCCACATTGAATGACATTACATCCTTTCTGATTCGTTGACGGACCATCCAGGTGGTCGAGCAATTTTGGGCTCTAGCTCTGTCCCTTGCTTGGAACCAGTGCCCCTACGTTAGGGACTGGAGACGGCTAATAGCCATCAGATTTGCTCATGGTGGTCGTTAAACAGCGAAAGGAACGAACAAACAGCATGGGTTTTGCTGCTCCTGCGGCGCAGTGGTCTAAGCTCTCGCTTCTGGTCATTCGCCCAAGATGTGTTCGAATCTAGTGTGGCATGGATGTTGTGTTTGTCTCACGGCACTGGCTCTCTCCCTTCCCTGGAACGAGTGGCCCTATGCTAGAGACGAGCGACTGTTTATAGCCCCATTGAGTTGCTCGTGGTGGTCCTCAAACCCTCAACTAAAAAAAAAAAAAACAGGCGCTCTCTCATTGTGAGTCGAATATAAGTTTATGATTACGATTTAAAGATATGCAAAAGTGCTTTGTTATACACAATCACATCAGTCCCTATTATCATTTGGTGCATCAGGCTTCTATTGCCTATTGCGATTGCGTGATGGTTTTTATGGAGATGTTTCTGGCGTATCACTCATTAGAGTTCGTGATTTGTGCCACTGTCACTCTCTGGTTGGTTGCAACTATGCGAGATAGATGTCGACGGCCACTGTTCATCCACCACTTTTCTGCATTCACAGCCCTGTCCATAATGTGATGATGTTACAGGAAGGGCACGTTCCTGGTGTACTCTTAATACTGTCGAAAGGGAACATTGAGATTCCTGTAACCAGCTCCACGACCAACCGATCCATGTCCCTATTTGTGTAACAGGAAATTCTATGGCCGACCCGGTGGTATAGGTCGACAGTAAAATGTCTTGTTCTACTTGCCTGTTTGGAATCTATCGAAATATATGGTTGTCATGTGCGTTCATATGTCAATGGTTTTTGCCCTTCACTGGGATCAATGGCCCTGAAGTAGAGACAAGTGGCCTCTTCTATACTCCAAGTCAACCTAACAGTCTACCATTCTTAAAGGTGGAATAGCCGGATCACAGCGTCCCTGGGAAAACGAAAAAACGGTATCAATCCACGTTACACTCCCCTCTGACCCCAAACACACATTTATGGCTTTATGATCTAAATCGAAGCACTTTGCGTCGTCTTCCTTTCTTTATCTGTCCTATGGTTGCTAAGTGCCCCCTGCTCGCATTCCCCCCTATTTTAAATTTGCTGTCTCTGCGAATGTTGGGAGAAATCTTCTACGGTTTCCACCCTGACCCCTTTAAAAGTTACGTACATTTCACAGCTGGACAGTCAGCGGCCGAAAATGCGAGGCGCTCTTGATTGAAGAACTTCTCATAACAAATGTATTCCTAAAACGTTTTTTGCCATTTTGAAAATTTGTCTTAAAAACGGCTCAGCAAACAAAAATGATGATTTTGAGCGCTAGATCTGTTGCTCTTCGCTCTAAAAGCTACCAACTACTTTTCATAGCGGAGGTGGTTGTTCCACTCGAAGTATAGCGTTACGTGTATGTTGGGGGATAATAGCACCACTTCTCTTTCCAGACACACATTGCTTGAGGGAAGAACTGTCTGCCATTGGATTCTACGCATTTTTCTGTGCGTTACCGTTGAGCGTTGGTGCTGTGCAGGGTCACATAATATCAGTCAAGCAAGATACGTCGTCATTGAGTTGTAGTGCGGAATGAAGTTTAACGTCAGGAAACAGTAAGCGTATTTTTACCCAGAGAATCGCTGACTGTGTGCTATTGATGGTCACCATCTATGTTAAACTTTTCTTTCGTGTACTGATGGAGTGCCAGAATAGCATTCGCAGTATTGACATCCCAAGCTTTTACTTGTAAATGGTGGCAACGCAATGCATTTCATTGACGTCCTCAAAGTATATTTCTATCTGTTAGGTCCACTTGAGCAGTGTAAAGGTATATTTTTAGTTCACTTCGGCATTATGCTTGAAACGCAGTTTTTCACGCAAAATTATAGCTTATCTTTTAAAGCAAGTAGCTGGCATGTAAATATTATTCGCCATTATATTTTTTGTCTCAGCAAAAGGAAAAAAAAAAAGTTTGGTTGTCATGTATGTAGTGAAGTACAAATGTAAAGAGCACATGGCTACTTTATCTCATGGAAATTACACTGAAAATAATTTTCGCAACTTTTAAGAGCATAGGAGGGAGGGAATCGTTACACATTGTGATTACTATAGCAGCTAATTTTTTCTCTCTTGTAATAAAAGAAAATTAATATTGTTGCTGCGTAATTTATTTGTGAGCCTGCATATAAAGAATGTTTTCAATCTGCGTTGTTAGTGTTTTGAATTATTTTGTGAACCATGTACCGCTGTTTTAGGTATTTTATGTTCTAAGTGGCCTATTTTGAATAAACTAAACGAATTATAAGTGCATTTGTATTGTTTTGAATCACAGTAAAACTGTAAATTTTACCTTACTTCTACCAAGAACTGTGAGAAAGACCGGCGGCTGTGTCGTGTTTAAAAGTTATCTGCCCTGTTGAAAGGGAGTAGAAGTTGCATTTGTAATTTATAAGAAATAAATTTTATTGTTTCAATTTAACGTGTGTTCATTCGTCTCAATTGCTGTCTTGGTCCCACTTTCAGATTTTACGAGGGTTTTACCGAAAGTAATGCAAAAATGGGCATAACGTTTTTATTAACTGAAAGAGGTCGTTCTAAGTGCTCATGCTGATAGAGTAACTCTTTCTCTATACAAAGGTACTACTCAACATAGTCTCCATCACAAGCGATGCATTTGTACCATCGTTAAACCCAACTCTTGTATCCTCTTTGAAAAAATTCAGGTGTGGACTGTTGTACCCACTTCTTCACAGCCACTTTCACTCCGTCTGTGTCATCAAATCATTGTCCCCGGAGACTGTCCTTCATTGGACCAAACAGGTAGAAGTCCGAGGGCGCCAGAGACGGGCTGTACGGTGGATGGGTGACCACTGAGCAGCCTAATTTGCTGATCGCCTATTTGTTTCCAAAGATGTGTGTAGTCACATTGTCATGGTGAATGTGGATCCTTTTCAGATTTTTGTTCGGTCTCTTTTTCCTTATGGCTTTAAGCTTCTTAAGTGTCTCGGCGTACCGCTCGCTGGTTATAGTATGGCCATATTCCAGAAAATCAAAGAGGAAGACACTCCTGTCATCCCAAAAAACAGTCACCATGACTTTATATGCTGATCGCTGGCTCTCGAACTTCTTAGGCTTTGGTGAAGAGGTGTGACGCCATCCCATGGATTGATTCTTCATTTCCAGATCGTGAAGATACGCTCACCTTTCATCCCCTGTCACCAGATTGGAAAATCGTGTCTTCATTAGCTTCAAGCGCTTCCAGCAGATCAGAGCAGACTTGCACTCTTCTCTCCTTCAAATCGGGTGTCAACTGCCGAGGTACCCACTTAGGACACACTTTCCGATACCCTAAGTCTTCCACCATCTTCTGTATGGCATTGTGACCACAGTCCAGTTGTGCAACAAGATCACGGATTGTGACTTGTCTCTCTGTGTGAATCAGTTCATCCACTCGCTGATGATTCATGTCAGTGGTTGTGATGGTCTCCCACTGCGTGGTTTGTCTTCAATGCTAGTTTCCCCTTCTTTAAACGTCTTCATCCACCTGTTCACATTGCTCTTGTAAATGGTGTCATCTCCGCAAAAATTCTGTAGAATTCGGAGAGCCTGCACCCTTCCTTTGTCCAGAACTCAATGACTGCACGTTGCTTCTGCTTGGAATCCATTATTTACCTGCAATGAAGAAGAAAGGTTACTATAGATGAAGAGTTACTCTACCAACATGTGCAATTTGAACGACATCTATCAGTTAATAAAAAAGTTATGCCCACTTTTGCATTACTTTCGGTACAACCCGCGTATCTTTATTTTTGGTGTCACACACGTACATACGCGCGCATACAGAATGAACAAGAAAGGTAACACCACAGATTCTCGGGTGCTATGAGCACGTCTTTTGAATTCTTTCTGAAACACGAAGAAAATACTTCAAAGCATATTTTTAGATTCGAATGGGCATTATTTAAAATGCGCAGTGTTCTTCATAGTGTATTGAAACGGTTAAAAATAAAACCGGATTTCAACACAATCGGTAAAGCATTCACAAACAGAAATAGCTACTTACTCCCACTAGCGGCTGAAATGCGCACTACGAAAAATCAAAGATTCTTTACCAATCATTCTTCGTAGCGGAAGATATCGAAGGCAAAGGGGATTTTTCAAATCTTGTTCGCCGCCCCGGTGACTCAGTGGTCTACACAAATACGTTACAAATAGAAATAAACACACACGTCCGTTGTGGCAAAACTCTGTGATACCAAAATTGGCAAATTTCTGAAAAATAATCCTTTCTACAAACGACATCGGTCGCGAAAATAGTTTTTCAATCGGACTTTTGGAATCAGAAATATCAGTAGAGAGATTTACACGGTCGTATCAGAATAATATGACCACCTGCCTAATAATGGGAATAACCATCCATGGCTAGGATGTCAGGCGCGAGACAGCGTGGCACGAACGCACTGAGGCCCTGGAAAGTTGCCCAAGGCACACGTGCTGATTCGGACTGCAGAAGAGCACGGTAGTCCCGGAGTTGACGCGGTTGTGGGTCGGCACATCGAACCTGTCGGTTCAAATAGTCCCACAAGTGCTCTATGGGATTGAGGTCGAGCTAGTTTCGCCAGCCAAGGGAGAACGGAGACGCCGCCCCGGTGGCGCAGTGGTCTAAGCGATGGCCTCTGATCATTGGTCCGAACGGGGTCCGAGTTCGAATCCCGGTGAGGCATGGATGTTGTGTTTGTCTTACGGCACTGGCTCTCTCCCTTCCCTGGAACCAGTGACCCTAAATTAGGACGGGCGACTGCTTATAGCCCATTGAGTTGCTCACGGTGGTCGTTAAACCTCCAATCAAAACAAAAAAAAAACAGAACGGAGACCCCTTGACCGGCGAAACCGCATAGGAGGAACTAGTTGCACGCCCCCTTAGCGACATGACAGGGCGGATTGTTCTATTGGTAGACACCATCACCACAAAGGTAAACGTCCAACATGAAGGGATGCATGTGGTCAGAGAGGATGGACAGGTAGCCATTTGTATTCAGGGACCCATTCAGTGGTACCAGCAGTCCCAAGTCATATCAGGAAAACATCCCCGGTGGCGCAGTGGTCTAAGCGATGGCCTCTGATCATTCGTCCGAAAGGGGTCCGGGTTCGAATCTCGTGAGGCATGGATGTTGTGTTTGTCTTACGGCACTGGCTCTCTCCCTTCCCTGGAACCAGTGACCCTAAATTAGGGACGGGCGACTGCTTATAGCCCATTGAGTTGCTCACGGTGGTCGTTAAACCTCCAATCAAAAAAGAAAACATCCCCCAGACATGCACACTGCCACCACCGGCCTGTACTTGACCGATAAGCGTGCCTGGGTTTTCGTGAGTCTGATGCCCTATTCGTCACCGCCCGTCACTTCTGTGGAGTAGAAACCTCGATTCATCGGAGAAGGCAACCTTTTTTCTAGTCTTCCAATGACTGTAGTCCCATGTAAACTGCAGACGTCGTTGCCGATGGTCCTGGGCTAACATTGTTCTATTGGTAGACACCAATAGAACAATGCCTTGACGCAGCGTCTACTCCGGAGGCCCATGCGCAACAGGGTTCGCTCAATTGTTATCGGGGACATATACCTAGGGTCCCAGCGTTCATTTACGTGGTCAATTGTTGCTTGTCGAATGCCCTTTACCAGTCGGCTAAGGCGACGTTCTCCGCTGGGGTCGATGGCCTGTGGGGCTCCACAGTTATGACGTCCGAAGGTACTCGGTGTGCCAGCGGTATATTCTTGTTACATCCTTACTACAACACCTCGCGAACAGCCCACGAAGTCTGCTGTTTCTGAGATGCTTCCACCCTTGGCACGGTAGCCGATGATCATTCATTTTTGCGTCCGTCAAATCACTACCTCTGCCCAATATGCTCACGTGACGTACTATGGTTCTTCTGTCCTGGCCAGCCGCTTATACGTAGTGCGATGAAGTTCCGAGACTATATACGTAGCACGCCAACAGACTAGTACGCGGATGCGCTAGCAGCGGTCGAGGGTAGTGACCTTCATGAGTCATTGTGCCGGATGGCGCTGTTCTGTGAACATCTGGAGCTGTGATACACGATATTTGGTGATCACGTGCAGAACACAGCTGCGATTTCGGTATGGACTGCAAACTAGAGCAGCGAGCGAACATCAAATTCTGCGTCAAACTCGGCAAATCGGGAACGGAGACGCATGAAATGTTGCGGCAGGCTTATGGCAATGAGTCGTGAGAGGTCTTTTGAGTGGCACTCGCGCTTCAAGAGCGGCAGAACGGCACTGGATGACGACGAGAGGTCAGGGCGACCGTCCCCGAGCAAAACCCCTGAAAATGTGGACAAAAATAAGAAACTGGTGCATGAGGATCGTCGAAGAACCATTCAAGACATTGCTAATATCGTCAATGTGTCATACGAAGCAGTGCAAGAAATTCTGACGTCGGGCCGAACATTCACCGCATTGCAGCAAAGTTTGTGCCAAAGATTCCGAACCCCGAACAGAAGGCGCTCCGTGTTTAACTCTGTCAAGATCTGCGTCAGCAGGTGGTGAATGAACCAACGTTCCTGTCGCGGGTTAATCACTGGGATGAGACTTGTGTCTACGGTTACGACCCGGAGACCAAACAATCGTGGCCGCAGTGGAAGAGCCCGACATCTCCACGACCGAAGAATGCCCGACAGGTCCAGAGCGCATGCTCATCGTGTTCTTCGAAATTCGTGTGGTTGAGCACGTGAATTCGTCCCCCAGGGCCAGACCGTCACCGCCCTGTTTTACTGCGATGTTTTGCGGCGTCTTAGGGAGGACCTTCGCCGCAAACGACCTAAAATGTTGCGCAGGGGCGATTTCCTGCTCCAGGACAAACCAGCAGCTCACAGAGCGTTCGCAACACGCCAGTTTTGCAGCCGCAATAGCATGACGGCCGCAATAGCATGACTACCCTTCCTCACGACCGGCCGTTGTCAGAGGCTGGTTGAGTGAGTACCGTGTGATTGATTGCGAATCAAATCGACTGCTATTCAGATAGACTCTGTTAGCAGAGCGAGGGGAGTGAATTGCTCCCCTCAAAATCTTTTAATTCGATCCCTGAATATACAATAGGGTTTCGAGGCAGTGGGTTTGGACTTGTTAAAACTGCCCTTGTAAGGGCAAAGTCCAAACCTCGGTCAAAGCAAGGTGCGCAACTCTGACAAACGCGCGGGTACGTCGTCGCCGTGCTGGTCCCACTGATCTACGGATCAGTCCAAATCCCGCACTCAACCAGGGTCAGGTGCAGGTTACAGCGGAAAGAACCCCAGGGTACCGCTGAGCACCTGACTTTCGAACGTACTAAGTCTGACCGACCAGGGACACAGGTCCCAGGGCTTACACTCGGTTAGCAACCCGAGTAGAGAGATGGCAGAGGACGCGGGGACTTCAACCCCCGGTCCAAGTGAGCCCGTTGAGGCAGACTGCGGCTTAGAAATTCCGTCGGAATTCGCAAGCGCAGTCAACTCCTTCTTTCAAGAGTTGGAGAGGATTCTAGAGAATCCATTAAATAAGGTTCTGGTTAACACCAGAACCAAGATAAGAAAGGTAGCGAACTCGCTACAAGCAGCTTGCACCAAGCAAGTGATAGAAATGAGTCTCATCCAAGGGAGACTACAGGAAAGAAGTGAGCACGCTAGCGCGGCTCCAAAAACGTATGCCGAAGCGGCTCGAGCGAAGCCCGGCAAGGGGAACACAGCCCCTAAGCAAAAAACGGCTAAGAAGGAGGTAGCCAAGAAGGTGGTTGCCAAGAGGGTCGAGAAGAGGCACGTGCTTCTCGTTTACCCGCAACAGACAAGGGTTCTCCCTCGTCAGAAGACGTAAAGGCGGTTCTGCAAACTCAGATTTGCCCCGCCAAACTCCAGATTGGGGTTAAGGGAGTTAGAAAGGTCAATGGGGGAGGAGTAATGGTGGAATGCTCCTCCGCCAAAGAAATAGAGAAACTGGATTCGGAGCTAAAGAGCAATGCAGTGACGAAGGAGAACCTTCGGTCCAGATTGCCAGCTAAGAGGAATCCAAGGTTTATCGTCTACGGGATAGACGGAAACCTGTCAAGGGAAGAGGTCGAGCAATGTCTCGCGGAACAGAACCCAGAGTTGGAGGAGAGCAGCCTCCAGCTCAAGTTCTCGTTGAAGGTGAAGGGTGGGAAACGCCACTGGGTAGCAGAGGCGGACCCACTGACCTTCAAAAAAGTAATGAAGCGAGGCAAGCTCGGAGTGGGATGGACCGTCCACTCAGTAAGGGAATATCTGAGGGAGGTCCGTTGCTACAGGTGTAACGGGTTCGGGCACTTTAGGTCAAGGTGCACCGAAGAGCAGGATAGATGTGCCCGGTGTGGGGAAACCGGGCACAAGCGCCAAGAGTGCAGCAATAGCCCGGTCTGCACTAACTGCTTGGCAAACAACAAGAGATTCAGGCGTCGAGTGGATGTAGGCCACTCGAGTCTAGACAAGGAATGCCCAAGCCTTGTCAGAGAACTGGCTCTGCTAAAAGAACGCACTCATTATGGATAATAAACCAAAGAGAGGCGTTAAGGTGCTTCAAATCAATCTGCACCACGCACGGGCAGCAACAACACAGGCCATGGTGACAGCCACTGAGCAAAAAGCTCATATTCTGCTATTGCAGGAACCATTCGAACAGGGGGGAAGAGTGGTGGGCTTCCCTAACTCCTACCGGATCTACCACCCTAGGGTGGCAAAGCCCAGGGTGGCCACGGTCGTGAAAGACCCGTCCTAGCGGTTCTCGAGATAAAATGCTCCGAGAACGTGGTCGCCCTGGGCGTGGAATGTGGTGATGCAAAATTTTTAATGGTGAACGTATACAGTTCTCCAGCAGGTAATTTGAGAGGAACGCTGAATGAGCTAATGGCTCTATTAGGGAATTCCCCAGTCATGAGATAATAATAGCAGGCGACTTCAACGCGAAGAGTCCTCTCTGGGGCAATCAGAACGAGGACGAACGCGGCCAGCTACTAGTGGACTTTGCCAACGCGGCAGACCTGAGTTTTCTTGAACGATCCAGAGAGCACCCCGACCTTCCAAGGGGCGAGGGGCTCCTCTTGGATCGACGTGACTCTCGTCAGAGTCTCAAAGCGCAGCCTTGTCCAGGATTGGCAAGTACTGGACGACGAGAGCTGCAGTGACCACCTAGCGCTATCTTTCGTTTTGGGATCGGAAAAGCCCATCCGACCCAAGCGCAAAAGATTCTTAATGAAGAATCTAGACTGGTGGGCTTTTAAAGCCAAGTTAACTACCTTGTTCGGGGGTAGGAGGGAAGAAGAGGCCGCAGAAGTGTCGGACCTCAATTCCCTCTTTGAAGAACTTACCAGTCAAATAACAACGCTATGCGAGAGTAGTAGGGGAAATAAAAGGGGAGCACAAGGACCCCACCCCTGGTGGTCGGAGAAACTAAAAGCTCTAAGGGCGAGAGCTAGGCGGAGTAGGAAAGCTCTGCAAAGAGCAAAAGCTACTCCGCAAGACAGGGAGTGCACAGAAGTGCATAAAAAGGCTCGTTCAGCATACAGGAGAGAACTGAATCTCTCGAAAATCTCCTACTGGAGAAAACTGTGTGAGTTTCAAACTCCGGCTGACCCTTTCGGGATCCCCTATAAGATCTCGAGGGATCCATAACCGAACCGCTAAAACTAGCAGCGGTAGAAAGGGCAGACGGTAGCCTATCAAAGACTCTTGATAGTACCGTAGAAAGTCTCTTGGATTACCACTTCCAAGGAGACGAGGGAGAAGGGGACTCCCCTCAACAAAAAGAAATAAGGGAAGAAAGTCGGATCCCGCCGGACACTGGTGAGGACCCCCCCCCCCTTCACGAGAGACGAAGTGGAGAATGCCCTCTCCAGTCTAAATACGGGCAAAGTACCAGGCAAGGATGGGTTCGACCTCAGCATAGTCAGAGAAATCTACTATGCAAATCCCGGGTATTTTGTGGCGCTCCTAAACGAATGCCTCGGGAGGGGAATCTTCCCAGACTTGTGGAAAACAGCGGTGCTAGTTCTTTTCAACAAGACCGGAAAGAACAAAAATGACCCCGCAGCCTATAGGCCCATCTGCCTCCTCTCGGCGTGGAGCAAGGTGCTGGACAAGCTCATAACGAACAGAGCGCTTGGCTTTCTCATGGAGCAGGGAAAGCTAAACAGGAACCAATTTGGTTTCCTTCCGGGGCGTTGCGCAACGCAGGCAATTCGCAGCCTCCGAGAGAGGGCAGAGAGGAACAAAGCGGAGGGGCTCCATACCTGCTTCATCTCACTAGACGTGAGGGGGCATTCAACAGTGTCTGGTGGCCAATGGTTTTAACCAGACTTAAAGAACTTGGCTGTCCAAGGAACCTGTTCAAACTGATCAGCAGCAACCTGTCTGATAGAAGAGTCGAGTTCGAAGCGGGGAATGGGCAATCTTCGCGTTCGTACCATAGAGGGTGTCCGCAAGGATCCAACTCCGGGCCGCTCTGGTGGAATATAGTTGCTGATTCAGCACTGAACCTAGACCTGGGGCCCGCAGTGGAGATTCAAGCCTATGCGGACGATTTCGTTCTCGTGGTCTCCGCCTCAGGGAGACACGTGATCGAAAGAGAAGCACATAGGGCCTTGGATGTGCTAGAAAATTGGAGCAGAGAAAGCAAACTGTGCTTCGCTCCTGAGAAGACCACTCTGCTAGCAATAGCGAAGAGTGGAGTAATGAAAACACCACCTAAGTGCAAATTCCAAGGGTGCACTATCAAGGCGGTGCGTGAAATGAAGTACTTGGGTGTGGTCCTGGATCAGAGTCTATCAGGGCTGCCACACCTGAGGCACCTTAGAACAAGGTGCACGGTGATTCTCAATAGATTGAATGGCATGAGGTTAACGGGCAAAACCAAGAAGGCCATCTATCAGAGAGGAATTGAAAGAATTCTGACGTATGCAAGTGGAGCATGGTGGACTCTCACAGTCAGAATGAAGAAGGGGATAAACCAAATCCAAAGGTTGGCCCTACTAGGGATAACCGGTTGTTTTCGCACAACGTCAACCCTAGCACTCCAAGTGCTGGCGGGGTGCGAGCCGGCAGACCTAGTAGCGGAAAGGGAGGCAGCAATGCACTGCCTAAGGTCAGGCGAGGACGCCTACCTTCTCGGAGCGCCGCATCGAGCCTCCGACATGGAGATGGAAAGCGTAGACTGGCAGATCCACCCTGCCGAGGAAATTTGCCCACCGTGGGACACGGAGAAACCCACGGGAGTTGGGCATGAGCTGTTCACGGACGGCTCAAAGTTGAAGGACAAGTGGGGGAAGGCTTCTCTGTGCGTTCTCGGACGGGAACGAAGCCACTGCAGGAAGCGTGAAATTATCGCAGAACGCTTCTGTCTTTCAGGCAGAACTTCTGGCGATAGAGACGGCACTCACCTGGGCACTCCCCAGGCGTAGTGACGAAAGAATAAAACTCTACTCGGACAGTGAGGCAGCACTGCAGGCTCTGAGTAGATTCAGGGGAAGAAACCCCATCGTCCAGAGGATCAAAACCCTCTTGAGGGCAGAGGGAGATGGGGCAGTTAGTTTCCACTGGGTACGAAGCCATGTCGGAACCCTAGGAAACGAAAGGGCAGATCAGCTGGCGAAGGCAGCCACGCTGAAAGAGACGGTCGACGTGCAATGCAGACGCCGCGAAGGTGTATTCGCGCAGCATTAGCACGTCGGACCATGACCGAATGGCAGGTCAGATGGGACACGGGACAGACAGGGCGGAAGACACACAGAGTGTTTCCGAAGGTCTCGACCAAACGAGCACAGACAAATAAGTTCCTGAATCAAGTACTCAGTGGCCATGGCATCAGCCCTGAATACCTAGGCAGATTTGCCATCAGGAACTGCACTTGTCCCTGTGGAAAGAGAACGGCAAGCATAGAACACTGCGTACTTGAATGCAGTGGCTTCGCCGAATGGAGAAACACACTGATCCCAGGTGTGCAAAGAACGCGAAGATTGGATCTGCTCATCCAATCTTCCGTTAACAGGAGGGGGATAATAGCCTTGGTTGAAAGGCTAACCCTCCAGCAACATACCATCTTCCCCAATCAAACGGGGACCGAAACGCAGGAGGTGAACGTGCACACTGAAAGCGATTCGGAAGATGAATGAGGGTAGAAGTCTGTGGGAAAGCAGACGAAGAGACCACCAATGTAAATATTCTGTAAATAAATTTTTGCTATCTCTTGATGTTGTAAGTCCTAAGCATGAGGACAGTGTATACATGTGTGTAGATGTTTTGAAAAAGAAAATAAAGGGAAATTATTCCCCAAAAAAAGTTCGAGGGCAAGGAATCTTCCAGTCAACGATAAAGTAAGAAACGACCTATCCCGCCAGACAGAGCGGGAACCCAGACAAGGTATACTAGGTCGCCTGCCAGCACGTCACCACGGGCTGGTCTCTAGGCCATTGGGGTGGCCAGGGTCCGAACCGGCGTCTCAAGGCAGGATAATTGTCGCAACATGTCAAAATAACATCCAAGGTGCTCAATAAGTCCCCGTGGAGCCAAGACAGATTGGCGGAACGGGACAATGAAATCAGTATATATTACCCTTCCTCACACGCCTTACTCGCCCAATTTGACCCCCTGCGACTTCTTTCTGTTCCCGAAGATGATGTTGAAGGTCAAGGGTCGCCGTTTTGAAACCGTGGACGAGATCCAGCGCGTATCACAGAAGGTACTTGGCACGATTCGCGAACAGGACTCCCAGGGAGCGTTCCAACAGTGGCAAAAACGCTGGCAGCGGTGTATCGCTGCCCAAGGAGACTACTTTGAGGAAGATCATAGCCAGACTTGAGTAACGTAAGTACTTTGTTGTATATGGCCTAGTCTCGGAACTTTTTGATCGGATCTCGTATCTCTGTGTGGTCGACCTGGTCATATGCACTCTGTGGCGCGCTTGGTCGGGTTCACGGTGATTACGGGGTTGGTCATATTATTCTGATACAACTGTGTACGTTAACGCCCCTAGCGGAGAAACTACATATTATTTTGAGAAAAAGGTACATATATTTTCCTGTTTGATTTTTTGAAGAGAAGATTCTGCTGCAATCATTTTAAAAACACAAGTAGGTTCTTACACTTCATAGTGTTAAAACATTTTGTCGCAAATTATTGCAAAATCTTGTCATGACCTTCATCTAACGCAAAAAGAATTTTTAAAATCGATTTCTAGTAGCAGAGATTTCGGAATAAATTCAGTATGCTTTTACGCCCCCTAGCGGTGACCCCATGCATTATTTCAAATAGAAACTGTATAAAAGGTCTTTTGTGCTGGGAGGTAAAATATTTTTGAAGCGATTTTATAAAGTAAAACATACACACACCGGACACTGAATTAGAAACCTTTAAGCAGATGTACGTAAACATCACTTAAGCAGCGTCTATGCAAAATGCCTGGTCTCGTGCGTTACCACGTGATCTAGGCCAGTGGTTCCCTACCTTTTTACATTCGCGGACCGGCAAAACGTTGGGAAAAGTTTCGCGGACTGGCGATGCTGAAACAAAAGCTTTATGCTATTTTAGAGCATTTAATCTCGTAATATTCTATATTATAAATAATGAACACTGCATACACTGGTATGCAAACATTAAGGACGAAGAGGAGAAAATAGCGTAACAGCGGAACAAGCAGGCAGAACGGACCGAAAGACCACTCAGGAGATAGACTAGGGTCCGGTACGGTAGGACATGCGCATATATGCAGCATGACGTGGGAGGGGGTCGGAAGGGTATAAAGCACACGGGTGGTGTACGCTCATCAATTCGGTGAAAATTATTGCACGGTGTGCATCGGTTTGAACGACGTCGAGTTGCTGCCACCGTGTGATATGGCCAACAGGCAATCCAGTAGACGACATCTGGATGACTTTACCCGAGGTCGCGTCATTGGGAAGTTGGAAGAACGTCGAAGTGTGACTAGTGTGGCTGAGGGGATCGGGATCGCTCACAGAATCGTTTCACGAGCTTGGAAAGCATTTCAAACGACAGGAACAGCTGTCCGAGAGTTTAGCAGTGGTCGTCCATGAGCAACCACGACGGCGGACGACCGGTATATTTTCCTACAGGCGAGAAGAGACAAACGGCAGACAGCGGGAGAAATCGCAAGGCAAATGCAAGAGGCAACTGGACGTCCGTTATCTCGTTTTACCGTGGCCAGGAGGCTGCACAAAGGTGGTCTATTTGCACGACGACCAGTACGGTGTGTGCTATTAACGCCTGGTCATCGGAGACGGCGGTTTCTGTGGTGCCAGGAACAAAAGAACTGGACACATCAGCAATGGGGACGAGTTCTCTTTACGCATGAGAGCCGATTTAGTCTGACGAACGATTCTGGACGTATACACATCGGGAGAGAGCAGGGAACACGCAATCACACCTCCAACATCATCGAAAGGATCCGGTTTGGAGGTGGCGGACTTCTCTTTTGGGGCGGTATCATGCTTGGTAGCCGTACTGATCTCCACATCTTCCAAGGAGGTTCAGTCACTGGTGTCTGCTATTGTACCGAGGTTCTCCTGCTTCACGTGCGTCTGTTTAGAGGTGCTGTGTGTCCTAAGTTCCTCTTCATGTACAACAACGCTACACCTCATCGTACAGTGGCTGTCGCAGAGCTGTTAGAGAGTGAAGATATTCAACGCATAGATTTGTCCGCAAGGTCCCCGGACCTAAATCCAATCGAAGACGTGTGGAGAGCTTGGCAGCACGTCACCAGTTGCCTCGGGAGATGCTTGGCAGCACGTCACCAGTTGCCTCGGGAGATGCTTGGCAGCACGTCACCAGTTGCCAGCAACGATTCCGCAGCTGCGATTGGCGCTACAAGAGGAATGGGCTGCGATGCCTCAACAGCTCCTTGACAACATCGTCCTCAGCATGGACAGACGTTGTAAATCCTGCAACGCAGTCAGGGGTGATCATATCGCCTACTAAAGACTGGATTTTTCTTCGCAGCCGCCTGTCACATGGACGTTTCTGTCTTCTGTGCAGTTGTGCTCGAAGCTACTTTTTCAATAAAGTGCCGTCGTATCCTTTGTATTCCTTGTTTGGACGGTTTTGCTCACTTGTCCCATATTCTTACATCTTGGGGATCTTATGGTATGATTTGAGTCGATGTGGACCACTTCTGGACGACGTTACATTCGAAAAACCGCCTCGTCCTTAATTTTTGCACGCCCGTGTATAATCCATAATTTATATGCCAGATTACTCCATGTCACATACAGTTTATATCATTTAATTTCTTAATCTTTAATGATTAATAAGTGCAATCCATAATCAATACACCCGAATATTCTCCTTACCGTTAATATCATTTTTTCTGGAGTCAGTACGACGTCTGTTGCTGCTGCTTTGCGATAATCTTCTCGAGCCGGGGTTCCAGCGTCGTTTCCGCAAGGGGGTAGTATTAATATCCATTATGTTCCTGTGTTTTCCTTTGATTGCCGAAACGGCTGCAAAAGTTTTCTGATAAATACGTGGGCCAAAAAGGTTTTTTTTTTTTTTTTGATTGGAGGTTTAACGACCACCGTGAGCAACTCAATGGGCTATAAGCAGTCGCTCGTCCCTAATTTAGGGTAACTGGTTCCAAGGAAGGGAGGGAGCCAGTGCCGTAAGACAAACACAACATCCATGCCTCACTGGTATTCGAACCCGGACTCTTCTCGGAAGAATAATCATAAGCCAGCGCTTAGACCACTGCGTCACGGGGGCTGCTCGAAAAAGTTACCAATAATTTTAGAGCTTTGTCGCTGAGACTTGGACATTCTTTCTCCAAAATACCCCCAAACTGAGTTAGAGGTTTGGATCTGAATATCAATACCACACTGGCATCAGGAAGAAGTTCAACAAAGCTTTCCTTTTCCTGGTGAGTTAGCCTGCAGGAGTTCAGATCTTCTTGAAGAGATTAGCGATCCACGCTTACTTTAACCTTCCGCGAACAGATGTTCAAAATAATTTAGATGTAGATTTCCTCTTACTTTGACTCCATTTTGATTCATAATTTTAGAGCTTTGTCGCTTAGACTTGGCTATTCTTTCCCCATAATACCCCAAAACTGAGTCAGACATTTGGATCTGAATGTCGATTCCAGATTAACATCAGAAGGAAGTTCAACAAAGCTTTCCTTTTCTTGATGAGTCATCCTGCAGGAGTTCGGATACTAGACTGGCATTAGAAGGAAGTTCAACAAAGCTTTCTTTTTCCTGGTGAGTCAGCCTGCAGGAGTTCGGATACCATACTGGCATCAGAAGGAAGTTCAACAAAGCTTTCCTTTTCTTGGTGAGTCAGCCTGCGGGAGTTCAGATACCAGACTGGCATCAGAAGGAAGTTCAACAAAGCTTTCTTTTTCCTGGTGAGTCAGCCTGCGGGAGTTCGGGTACCAGACTGGCATCAGAAGGAAGTTCAACAAAACTTTCCTTTTCCTGGTGAGTCACCCTGCAGGGGTTTGGATACCAGACTGGTTTCAGAAGGAAGTTCAACAACGTTTTCCTTTTCTTAGTGAGTGGCACGTTGCACCGTCCTGTTGAAAGTAACCATCTGCAAGTTCCTGATTATCCGGCTGGTTCACAAACTCATTAAAGATTTCCAAGTATCGGTTTGTATTCACCGTGTCTTTAAGAAAGATTGGTCCAATGATACGGCGTCGGGACACCGCACACCAGACACCGAATTTTACTGGATGCAACGGCTCTTCATGGATGGCGAGGGGATTATCACTGGCCCACACCTGTGTATTTTTCGAGTTTGCATAACCGGATAAATGTAGCCATTCTTCGTCAGTAAACCATGTTATGTCCAACAGGGCGAGTTTTCGGTGAAAAAATTGGCAAACCATTGACAATATGCCAATCGCTTTGCAAAGTACGGTGGTTGTAACTCGTTCAGAGCCGCGATATGGTACGGTTTTATCTTCGCCTCTTTGGCTGGTCTTTGACATGTGGGATACGATCGTCCAGTCTCTTGGAATAGCTGCCAAATATATTTTCGTGGAGATGCCAATAACCGCTGCTTCACATCCTCTACTGTGTCCTCCGCCACCTGGGGTCATCCGCTCATATGTGGATCCACCCAGCTTCCCGTTCTTTCCAGCTTCTCGGCCAGTTTCGAAATGGTGGCCCAGGTTGGTGGTTTACACCCACCAAATTTCTTCAGAAAATCCTTCTGGCTTTGTTTGAAGGTACCGGTTATCCAGTACTGAAGAACAATGAACACTCACTCTTCAATTGAGTACACCATCTCCATTCAACCACCTCGCTTAAACTGTCTGCGGAGGCACGCTATTCCTCCACCACTACTAGACAGATGGTGCGTCAGTGCGGCACCACCCAATTGCCGGAGAGACATTTTATTCACAGGTAATGCATATCGATTGTTTCGTCTGGGAATAAAGAACCGCTTCGTTCGGGTTTCACGCTCATCGTATATTCCACATATACACAGTGCGTCAAAGAATTTTTAAGACTGGGTCTGTAAAATGAAATAGAAATAAGAAATTATAATTTGTTTTGGTTTGTTATTCAAAATAAGTCCCTCCGGCTTCAATACACTTGTTACAGCGATTTAATAATGATTCGAATGCCTGTTCCAGTTCACTTTGCGGAATTGCCTCCAAAGCACGCTTCGAAGCTGTTTGTATGGTCGAAATATCATAAAAAAACACCCATTTAACGTCATTTTAAGTTTTGGGAACAAAGAAAAGTCGCAGGGTGCTAATACAGGCGAATACGGTGGAGGATTCAACACACAGACGTTATTTTTCGCCAAAAATCTACGAACAAGAAGTGAGGTGTGACTGGGTGCATTATCGTGCAACAAACACCAACTGTTTTCATCTTGACATTCTGGACGAATGCGACAGATTCTGCCCATCAGACGCCTCAAAACATTTAAATAAAACTCACCAGTAATTGTTTGTCCACTTGGAACAAATTCTTTGTGGATACCTTTACTATCGAAGAATGTAATGAGCTTTGTTTTTTTTTTTATTGAAGGTTTACGACCACCGTGAGCAACTCAATGGGCTATAAGCAGTCGCCCGTCCCTAATTTAGGGCCACTGGTTCCAGGGAAGGGAGAGAGCCAGTGCCATAAGACAAACACAACATCCATGCCACACCGGGATTCGAACCCGGACCCCTTTCGGACGAATGATCAGAGGCCATCGCTTAGACCACTGCGCCAACGGGGCGTCGAGCATTGTTTTGATTTTCGATGGAACTTTTTTTGTTTTTTTGGTTTGTGGCGAGTTTTTTTACTTCCATTCTACCCTTTGTCGATTTGTTTTAGGATCATATTGAAAACACCATGTTTCATTACCAGTAACAATCGATTTTAAGAAGTTTGGATCCTTTTCAGCGGCTGAAATGATGTCTCTGCAATATGCACTTCTCCTTGATTTTTGTTCATTGGCTAACGTGGTTGGAACAAATTTAACACATACTTTTGTTTTGCCCAAATCTTCATGCAGGATGGTTCGAATCGTTTCTTTGTTGATGTTTAAAGACTCTTCCATCATTCTTAGTGACGCACATCGATTGTTTGCCACGAAATCAAGCACTTTTTCAATAATCTCAGGTTTCCTAGATGAATTTGGTCTTCCGGTATGCTTATCATCTTCTAGCGTATCTCTTCCGTCCAAGAAACGTTTGTGCCAAAGGAAAACATTTGATCTACTTAAACAAAACTCACCGTAAACTTGTTTCATCATTTGGTACGTTTCCGAGGCACTTTTACCAAGTTTTGCGTTAAATTTAATAACAGCCCTTTGTTCCATCTTAATAATTCAACATGAAAAAAATTTTACTTCTCTAATGAACGCCCGTTTCGTTTGAAGTACTGTAACAATTGCGCAGTACTTTTGGCAGAAAGCAAGCAGATGGTCACGGTTTATAACGCATTCGCGATTACACTGGTGGCGCCACCGTAGGCTGAAATCTAGCGCCAGTCTTAAAAATTCTTTGACGCACTGTGTAAGTGCTCAGTCCTGAGTGAATCGCTCTGTATTTTTAACTGCTGAGGGACCTTTGAATACGTCGGTTGTTACATTTATAGCCGGCGATTCTGGATATTTCTCTTAACGACTGCACCCCATCTCTTAAAATGAAATGACAGAAGAATCTCTCAGAAATGGAATGACAGTTCGTGAACAGCCATTTCAGGCTGTCAGACAGCTTGAAAATAGGAAACCGTGCGACCAACGCTCTTCGTGAAGTTCAGTAATTGCAGAGTACACTGTAAAAAATAAGTGATGTAAATTCACGGGACATTCTTGAAAATAACGTGCAGCAAAATTACCTGTAGCTGTCCGTTTTCTTGACGAAATTTCTATTTTAAGAAATTCCCATTTCTTCTAACTTCAGTATTTTGACAGAATTTCCGTAGTCAGTAATTCCGTTTATTTCAGAAAAAGCATTTTCCGTATTTATACAGAAATTTCCCAAAAACCTCGATTTTTACTATTTCAGCCGTCTTACGAATGCCCTCGCTTTGCCTCTAGTGGGTTTCGAACCAGTGATTCACCCAACGTGAACCGTGCATGCTACCTCTTGTCCAGAAAGGCATGCATGAGGAAGAACTTGGTGCGCAATGATGATTTTTTTTAATAATGTTATTGAATTAGTCATTTTATTTTTTGTTGGAGTTTATTATTTTTCTGAATATATTTGTAATCATTTTACTTTTTCTGTAGGTGAACCTATTGCACATTATGTTTTTCTTTATCGTGTTTTTTCGAAGCAACAGATTGCTTGGAAATTTCAGATCTTATCAAAGTGACAATAACTTTCAATTACCTTTAAGAAAAGGTTAAATGTAGTATTATTTGATTAAACTCCTGAACGGAAAATTTACTCTTGTTAGCTAATATAGCTTTTCTCTTAAGGAAAACAAAGACTGAAACATAACATTGTACAATCACCTGTACAGTAGTAATTTAAGTATCCAGTTTCTTATGGTAACATAATACACTACAATGACAAAAGTCATCGGACACCTAGAAAAGAAACACAACATAACATTTACTGACATACAATAGTACGGTGTCGGTCCACCTTTAGTCTTAATACATGCACTGACCCTTCGAGACGTGCTTTTGACAAGGTTTTGAAACACAGCGATAGGTATGCGCTTCCATTCAGTACATAATGCTGCCACTAACTTTTACTTAGTAGTAGGCCTAGGTTCCAAACTTCTTATGCGGCGCCCTAATTCATCCCATAGGTGCTCTATGGGATTAAGATCAGTGCTCTGTGCTGGCCAGTCCACACACGATACGGAATAATCGTCAAACCACGACGTAACAGCCCTTGCCAGAATATCGAGGTAGACGTGCTGGTTAACAGGTTTGTCCACGATAACCAATGGGCCGGGACCACACCACGAAAAACACCCTCACACCAGTACACTGTCAGCTCCAAACTTGACCGTAGGAACAATACGTTGTGGTAAAAAGTGTTCCCCCGGCTGCCACCATACTGACACACGCCCATCAGAATGATGGATCCTGTGTCTGGATTCATCAGTCCATAGGACCCGTTTTCATTGATCTACGGTCCACGATAAATGTTCTTTAAACCATGCTAAGTGACGAGTAGCAGTTCGAGTGGAGATGAAAGGCTTATGAGCAGCCGCACGACCACAGTAACCCATAGAATGAAGTTCTCTGCAAATGGTACATGTACATACCGAGGTTCCATCATTTTTACTCACCTGTACACTGAGGTCTTGCGCAGTACTCCGTTGATTAGCTATAACGGCTCTTCTGAGGCTTCGACGTCGTTTATCAAGGATTTTCTTTGGTCTGCCGGTACATTTTACTGCTTCAGGCACGCCATGTGTCTTTTACTTATTCAGTACATCGAACACAGTTGACTTGGGTATGTTTAAACGCCTCTCGGTTTCTCTTCTGGACAACCCACTAATATAAGATCCAACAATCTTTCTTTTCTCAAAGTCAGTTCTCTTCCCCCGCGACATTTTTACTCAACCTCACAGTGCGATATGATCGCGGTCAGCTGCAGGCTTGTTTTTATACCGTTTGCAGCTGTACCTCACATCTTAATGACACAGCGGATCCGTTCATGAAGGAGTGTCCGGTGCCTTTGTCGATATAGTGTATATAACAGCTGCTGCACAAAATGGGTGAGAGGGGAAGGTATAACCGATGCCACAATAACCAAATTTCCGTGTGATATTCTATCCACAATATCTGATCTCGATACAGAGCTTCAAAGCCAGATCATCCGACAGAAGATTGAATTTAAATAGTTAACCATACCTCAAGTATATTTCCGGGAGTCGCTTCTGTTGCGGTAAATGTTTCGTCACATGGATACGGAAAAAGTGTGAACAGATACTTTTTTTTGTTAATATACGGAAGGAATTGCAGAAAGGTTTCCAAAAAATTTAAAATTTTCCCTTAACACCTCTTGAAAACAGCAATATACACTGCTGGACAATTGCTAAGGACGGATCATAAACGGCTATATAGCGCATAAAAAAGTAACTGTGGTTGGATGCCAAGTGAAATAAAATAATGTCAGAATGCCAGGACATTACAAGAAAGACAATTTATTGTTCTCTGAAATCCAGAAGGCTTTGGAACGTGTTCAAGGGACAAACAGGCCATTTTGTGCAGAATACGTAAACGTGAAAAAAATGCAATTACCGTCAGCAGGAGTTCCGGCGTAAGATGTCAATACGGGATATGGCCACCATGAAGGGCGATGCAAGATTCCACACGTCGTGTCATGCTTTGCACAACATTATCAAGCAGCTGTTGGGGTAATTTATCCCATTCCTCTGTCAGTGCACGGATGAGGGTTTCCTTGTTTATTGGAGGGCATTGGCGACCAGCAAGACTCTTCCCCAAAGCATCCCACACATTTTCAAACGGATTCAGATCTAGAGAACTTGCTGGCCATACGAGGGGTTGAATATCCTCGCTCTCAAGACACTCCTGGACAGCGACTGTTCGATGACATGTTGCATCGTCGTCCATGAAAATGAATCTATCACCGACAGCACCACGGAACATGCGAACATGAGGTAGCAGAACATCATTAATGTATCGTTGGCCAGTCATAGTCCCAGTTGGAAGCATATAGAGGGACGTACGGCGATTGATCATGATGCCAGCCCATACCATGACACTACATGTCGGATATCGGTCCCTTTCCTGTATGTTTGCTGGACAATATGTAGTACCACTATCACGCCAGATCAGTTGTCGTCGACAATCAGACGTCAGACTGTATCTACTCTCATCTGAGAAGAGGACAGCAGACCAGTTGCTATCAGTCCAATTGCGATGTTGATGGTACCATTGCAAACGTGCGGTACGGTGACGTCTGGACAATGGGATACATACAACAGGACGGCGGGCGTATAGTCCTCCTTCATGCAAACGTCTGGCGACAGTTTTTCGGGAGATCCGCTTGCCAGTAGCAGCCATAAACTGATTTGCCACCTCACTAGCTGTGCTGCGCCGGTGTCTTTTTGTTGATAGCACTATGTACTGATCTTCTGCAGGTGTCGTACTGCGAACACGACCTCCCCCGTGACGTTTGCTACACTCTCCATTTGTTTGAAATGATTTCCAAAGCCTTGAAACAACACTGTGACTGACGTCGAACTCCCTGGCAACATCTGTTATTTTTTGCCCTTCTTCAATCTTGCCAATAATACGGTTACGCGTAAAATCATCTAGGTGATGTCGGGAAAACATACTGAAAATTGCAAGTTCGTTAGTTGATTCTTTCCCTTTCAACTTTGCGTTTGAACAACAACGGTCAATACGCGTCAAATCCTTTATATCTCTCATCAGCACTATGACGTCACGAACAAGTTCGGCAATTCAAAATTTGCATACGCACAACACGTCTTACTGTATCCCGTACTTATGCTAATTTCCACATTTTCCTGCCTTCCATTTCATGGTTGCTATCGTTGCTATTGTCATCCGTCCTTAACAATTGTCCGGCAGTGTATGAAAGGAATGACGGAAAAGTTTCTGAAAAACGAAACGAAATTTTCTTTCGTGGTGTACGAAAAATCCGTGAAATTCATTTTGTCATTTTACGGTAAAAGTTGTATCAGAAATATGCTTCCTTACTTCACGAAAGGAATCGCTGAAAATGGTTCGTGAATTTCAGATATTTTTTTACAGGGTATGTTGTCTGGATGTACGAAGTTTGTATGAAATTCAAACAGTATGAATAAAGAGAAAAAACAAAACGATGCTTTTTGTTCGAGGGACTGTTATTACTGAATGGAAGTTCTGTTTAAATGGTACAAGCTACCACGTGAGTGAGATTGTGTTATTGGGTTAGTGCGAATGAAATGTCTGGCAAAGGACCAGCACATGTGGACTGCAGGAACGGAAAAATAAGTCAATTTACCTAAGCAAAATAATTGCCCTCGGCATCGACACATAGTTGCCATCTGTCCGGCAAGTCCATGATCCCGGGGCGAAAAGAGTCTTGTGGCTGGGACCCAAAGAAGTCATCAACTTCACGTTGCACCTCGTTGTCTGCCGTGAACAGTTTCCCTGACAGGAAGTGATCCAGGCGCCCAAACAGATGATAGTCTGTCGGAGACAAGTCCGGAGAACTGGAAGGATGAGGCAGTGCTTCATAGCCCAAGGCACTTATTGTTAGCTTAGCTCGTTGTGTGATATGAGAGCTAGCGTTCTCCTGTAGGAGAAGAACACAATGTCTGTTGATCAAAACCGGTTGTTTCTGCAGCAATGTCCTGTGCATCTGGTGTAATTCAGCACAATAACGTTCTGCAGTGATGGTTTGGCCTTTTGCCAAGAAACTCCGATGAGTTATCCCGGCTGTGAAATACCAGACAAGGAACATAATTTTCTTGGTGTGTAGGCGTGGCTTAGGATGCCGTCCAGCAGGCTGTGCCTTGCTTAACCATTGTGCAGTTTGTTTCCGATTATCATAAAGGACCCACTACTCGTCGCATGTGACGATTCGATGCAGTAGAGGTTCCTGTTTATTCGTAGCAAGCAGCGACGCTTGGACTTCCAAACTCCTAGTCTTGTAGGCAGGTTTCAATTCATGCGTAGGCAGTTGTCGTGCCCAGCTTTTTGACCTTACCCAGCGTAGCCAGACGCCGAACAACTGTCGTGTGGTGGACACCTGCCTCTGCCGCTATCTCACGACCCGTTTTTCGGGGGTACGTTTCAACCACACGTAACAGAACATCGTCAGAAACAGCAACCGATTGGGACCACGTGCTTCGTTTTGCAGGTCGGTATCTTCGCTTCGAAACTTCACAAACCATCGTCGAATGATTCATTCGTTGGCTGTATTCTCCCCAAATGCTTTGTTAGTGTTTCGAGTGGCAATTCGGGCAGAATGGCCCAGTTTAAATTCATAAAGGAAGATGACTCTCAAATCCGGCGTCTGAATGTTTCCTTTGCAAGCCACGTTACGTCCAAACAAACCAAGCCTGAACTTGTTCTTAACACACGTGCTATTTGTTTATAGTAACTCTGTGACGTAATACCCGCAACACCTGTAGGTTGTTGCATTCCGCTGTGGTGGGGGCCTGTCTCTGCTGCTCGTTCGCGCCGGACGTTTCGTTCGCACCAACCCAAATATTCAGAAGCCTGTGTGCCTCATTGGTAGGTGAGTGAATTCAGCTTTGAAAGTCACAGGTGTACACGAGAATTTCGCAACAAGACTGATGAGCTCTCGAAGAGCTCCAGTATAGCTATACAGTAAGTCCCAGATTTACCCGGTTTCGAGTTAGGTGGCTGGATCTCGTTGAGCATCTTCCGCTTAGAACAACTTCTACGAGGAGGCGCTGGTGAGCTCGGTAGTGAGGAAAACTCTGGATGTAAAAGCAGTGACCATCTGATATCGGTTATCGACGATCTGCATTTTCACGCAGTTACGCCATTTCGTGATTTGAAGCTAAGCGAATGTCAAAGTACTTCAGAATTATCAAGGAAGGGCAGGCTGGTTTTGAGTCTCAGCATCCACATCTCGAAAGGATCGCGAAAGAGTTTGGATCAGTGCTTAATGTCCTTACTTGCTTCAAAGAGATTCAAGACGAGAAAAGAAAGGAGGCTGTACAGATGTCCTTGGACAAGTACTTCAAAGCGTTCTCGACATCGGCGGAGTCTGGATCATATTTTTTATACACTGCTGGCCACCCAAAATGCAACTCCAAGAAGGAAGCATCCGACTGGTCTGAAATTCGCAGCATACGTCGCCCACGAGAGGACATGCAAACGATTAGCATTGCAGGGCATATGCAAATAATGTGCGCCCGGCACGCCACCGAGAAGCACTATAAGAAGGGTGCACAGAAGGCGGGGTGTAAGTAGTGGAAGTGTGTTGTGCTGCCGGACCTGTGCGTGGAAAGCTTCCTGATGCCTCGTCGCAGAATACGGCAGTAATTCCAGTACGTTTCGGAGTTCGCCAGAGGACAAATAGTTGCTTATCGCGACAGCGGTTTATCGTACCGAGACATCGGCACCCGTGTGAGACGACATCCGGCCACAGTGAGCGAGTATGAATTCGGTGGGTGCAGGTGGGACGGACGGACCGGCGTGAGCGATTCCCGCAGCCGCGGCACACCACCGAACGAGAGGACCGGCATGTTGTGCGGCGGGCATTGACTGTTCTCACCGCCACATCACGAACGTTAGCGCAGGAATTAGGGTGTGTTGCGCAAAACCTGTGTTAGCACGTACCATTCGACGTCGTCTGCAGGAACGGGGACTTGTCGCACGGCGCCCATTGCTCCGATTACCATTGACGTTACACCACCGGCGAGTTCGGCGGCAGTGGACCGTTGAACGCCGCACCTGGACTACGGAATGGCACGACATTGTCTTCTCCGACGAATCCCGCTTCTGCCTGCAACACCACGATGGTCGGATCCGCGTGTGGCGGCACCGCGGCGAGAGACTGTATGACGCCTGCTTTATGCATCGCCATACAGGTCCGTCACCTGGCGTTATGGTTTGGAGTGCAATTGCATATGTCACCTGCACCCCTCTGATACGCATCGCCGGTACACTCAACAGCCACCGCTACATCTCCGACGTTTTGGAGCCTGTAGTCCTCCCTTACCTGCAGGACTTGCCAGCGGCTACGTTTCAACAGGACAATGCGCGCCCGCACGTGGCACGCATAGTGCAAAACATTTTCGCGGCCCACCAGGTGTCACTGCTGCCGTGGCCCGCCTGTTCTCCAGATATATCGCCCATCGAACACGTCTGGTCGCTGATCGGCAACCGAGTGGCCCGGCAAGCACCACCCGCCGCTACGCTTGATGAACTGTGGCAACGTGTGGAAGCAGCCTGGACCGACATACACCAAGCCCACATCCAAAGCCTGTTTCGTTCGATGCCGCGACGTGTAGCGGCCGTTATTGCCAGCCATGGGGGCCACACGAACTATTGGTGTCTGCGTGTTCCGCAAGTCGCACGGGCCTGTAAGCTCAATCGTTTCATCTTTGTATCTGTTGTTATGTGTCCAGTAAATCTGGCTTTGTTGTCTCGTGTCCTTCTTGGTGTTGCATTTTGGGTGGCCAGCAGTGTATATTGCCTGTAAGAGTGTAATATCCTGGTTCATATGTTCTAGCACGTTGTACACTGACGGAAAAAAATCCCAACGCCACGGAAAAATAGTTGTAGAGGAATGAAATGGCGGCAATACATTTGTATAGGTAACATATTTAATCGATTAAGGTTTCAAGATCACAGCTAAATGTAAGTACGAGAAGGGCCATTTTAAATGTGAAATGCTGGTACATTAATAACGAATGCAAGCACGCAAACGTTCATGCATTGTGTCGTACAGGTGCTGGATGTCAGTTTGTGGAATGGAGTTCCATGCCTGTTGCACTTGGTCGGTCAATACAGGGACAGTTAATGCTGGTTGGGGGTGACGCTGGAGTTGTCTTCCAATGATGTCCCATACGTGTTCGATTGGTTAAAGATCTGGTGATCTAGCAGGCCACGACAACATGTCGACACTCAGTAGAGCATGTTGGGTTACAACAACGGTATGCGAGCGAGCGTTATCCTGTTGGAAAACACCCCTGGAATGCTGTTCATGAATGGCAGCACAACAGGTTGAATCACCAGACCGCCCTACAACTGTGCCGTCAGGGTGCGTGGGATAACCACGAGAGTGCTGCTGCTGTCATAGGAAATTGCTCCCTAGACCATAACTCCAGGTGTAGGTCCAGTGTGTCTCGGCCGCAGACAGGTTGGTTGCAGGCGCTCACCTGGCCTCCTTCTAACCATCACTGGCACCCTGGCAGAACCGGCTTTCATCAGAAAACACAACAGATCTCCACTGCGTCCTCCAATGAGCTCTAGCTTGACACCACTGACGTCGCAATCGGCATGGGTTTGGAGTAAGTGGAATGCACGCTACATGGCGTCTGGCTGGGAGCTGTCCTTGAAGTAACCGATTTGGAACAGTTCGCTGTGTCACTGTGGTGGCAACTGCAGCTCGAATTGCTGCCGCAGACGCGGTACGATGCGCCACGGCCATACGCCGAACACGGCTGTCTTCCCTCTCAGTAGTGCCACGTGGGCGGCCGGAACCCGGTCTTCTTGAGGCAGTACCTTCCCTTGACCACCGCTGCCAACAATCATGCACATTGGCTACATTCCTGCCAAGTCGTTCTGCAATATTGCGGAAAGAAAATCCACCTTCTCGTAGCCCTATTACACGACCTCGTTCAAAGTCCGTGAGCTGTTGATAATGGCTTCTTCGTCTTCTTAAAGGCATTCTTGACTAACATCAACAATCTACGTCGAATCTCAACGATAACTAACGCTCACGAACGTTACAGCGCGTATTTACAGCAAACCTGCTTTGCATGTTCCGAGGGCGCTACTAGCGCCACACGTATGCGCCGAGCGCGAAATTTGCATAGACGTCATCTTACAGATGTACTCTCACCGCCTACCAACTGTCGTTTATCTAACACAACCCCTTCTTGGTGTTGGGATTTTTTTCCGTCAGTGTGTATACATAGCTTGCCCCAAAACAGCTGAAAATGTTGTTATGAAAAAAAGTCCAATACTGCGTTCGACCTTGCACGAGTTTTGAAAAAAGGTAGTCGTTGTAGTAAGCATAGCAACCGGCCACACCTGTTTATCGCGCATGCGTCGTCGGTAGTGCGCAGTTTAATAAGCGTTGTTTCGTGAACCCCTAACAAGCGTTTTCGCGCTGTTATTTTTCGAAAAAATGGATGTGAAAGAGAAGCAAACATGTGACATTAAATTTTGCTGTCAGCTTAAGAAGTGTGTTGGAGAAACTTTCCGTCTTCTCCAAGAGGCTTAGGATGATGAATGTCTAGGACCTAGTTGGGTCCGGGTTCGAATCACGGTGGGGCACGGATGTTTGTGTTTGTCTTTCGGCGCTGGCTCTCAATATGTTACTTGCCCAACACTGGTTATCTGTGTACATTTAGCATACTGTAAATTCCATGTTTGATGTATACTTGTTCACAATGTGTTACATGATCAGCTCTGTGTAAATTGATGATTTGTACTTGTTGCTGTGTAATTACTGTCTCCTGTTTATGTCTGCCTGTATGACTTCGTACACCAAGTCCAATAAAGCATTAAAAAGAATAAACCTCCAATAAAAAAAAAGAAACTCAGAGAGCAGCTTAGTGATACGCAGATATATGCAAATTGCTATGCGCAACATAAAGGTTTTCTCAAATTTCCTTCGAGACACAAACGCCCTTTTTTTTTCCAGATTTTCGTAATATATTTTAAAAGTCGGAACGATCTTTAACGTCTGTTACCTCCATCCATGCATTATTTTATCTCTTACTATTTTTATTGTGCTTTCCCACGCCAAGCACTGAAACCACTTTCCTTAAAAGATACCCTATTATATCTGTATGGAGAGCTATAAAGCCTTTTTTTTTTATATATATATAAAAATGTTGCAAATCCGTTTATTACTTTCGCGAAAGTTGCCCGATTATATTACTGTCGAAACATTATTTAGAAATCTGCGCATACCGTGCAAGGAATAAAGGGAAACTCGAGTAGAAGTATTCACATAAACCGGAAGAAAAAAAGAACCTCTTCCGTTAACGATTGCTAAAGTTATCAGCTTTCCACGTAAAAGCAGCTGGTCGTTTTCTTTCTCTCTCTCCCCGACCCCGCTTTTTTAACTACAAAGAAAAGAATGGATATCACGCGATGCATCGAATTACTATTCCTTTAACAGATTGCTTCTTTACCTGTGCTTAAAACTACTTCATTAGCATTTTGCAAGAACAGTTCTGTTCATGGCGTTTAGTTAACTACTGCCTGCGTCATATGACAGTTTCATCTCTGTTAAATTTCGGAGAGAAGCTAATTTTATCAACGCGGAAACGACTCCAAGATTTGCAAAATCTAGAAAGAAAGAGGTCGATTTTGGGGAGTGTGGTTCAGCGGTATATGACAAATTTTGCTGCTTTTATTATTATCATCATTAGTATATTTTATTTCGTTTTCTCGTCTACAGCAATGGCATCTGTAACATGATCCACTTGTCAGTACGGACATGAAGTTAAGTAAAGACAAAGTCACTCATGGTTTAAAAATCGTCCTACGATGTGACACGCATCGAAAACTACTGCTTCTTGGATTTTGAGCCCAATAGGTGTTGTACACCTGAAGCATCAAGCTGAGTTATAAGAGTCTCAGTAATTATCCCAGTTCCAAAGATAATGAGTGGACGTATGTGAACTGTTTCAGCTTCCACATCTGTTTAATCTCTTCAGCCAGTTCCACATACTTGTTGATTTTTGTTGCAGGTATTCTGAATATTACGGACCAATGGTACCGATATGTCGATAATGGCTGCTTCCGTCTGCCTCTTGTCATATAGCACTATGTCTGGACGGTTCGCGTAGATGGACATTATTATTATATGAAAGATGGTTCCACTACTTCCTGAGGTTTTTATCTTTCTTCTGGGACGGGTACGACGTACCAAGTCTGGGAAGTGGTATTTCTTTCTCTCAGTTGTCCATAAACTTCCTCACTATACTACAAGTGTTCAGGATAGCTGCCTTCTGTAGTTCCATGTAGGTGATAAGTTGAAGGTCTTGTGTCTCTGTAGAGCTGTGAATGGTCTTAGGTACAACTCCTGTGGCTGATATTACTATGGGGACGGTGGTGACGTTCTCCATATGCCACATTTCCTTCACTTCGTATCGTAGGTCGTTATACTTTGACAGTTTCTCTCCGTGCGTCTTCTGGATGTTGCACGTATTGGGCACGGCTATGTCAATGAAGTATGTTGACTTCTTCTTGTCGACCAGGACGATGTCGGGCCAACTGTGGGTGATGATTTTATCTGTTCTGATCCATCTGTCCCAGTACATCTTGTGGATGTTGTTCTCAACAACACCCACAAGATGTACTGTACAAAATGGTGGTTAATGTTGAAAATAAACCTACAGGTATTATCCAAAACTCTTCATTTCCCATAAAGTTGGACGAGTCTACCATTGCAGATAATAATGCTCTATTGAAGACATATGTACGGTAACTTGATGAGAGCAATACATTGAAAGAAGAAATGCTATTCACTGTAATTCTTATTACAGAAAGAGAATGATTATTAATATTTAATGCTGTGAAATCGTACTTTGCAAAAATAATACAGTTCTTGAACAATACTGTTGCATGCGCTGCTGTAGGTCGCTATAGTGAATTTGTTGCTTATTTGAAGGAAGAAGTGCCAAACGTTTTGTGTATTCATTGTGTGGTGCACAGACAATGTCTTGTATGAAAACAATTAAGTACAAGTCTCCATTCATCATTAAGTATAATATTTAGAGCTGTAAATAAGATCAAATCTAATGCCAAAGATGATATAATGTTTCGACAGTTGTGCCAAGACAGTAATGAACAATTTATTAAGTTACTTTTACACACAGATGTTCGATGGCTCTCAAGGGGTACATACATGCTTGCCTCGTTTTGTAGCATTACATGATAGTGTCGTGCAGTTTTTTTTAAGTAATAATGCGGCTGGTCTCTGTCAAAAATTAAAAACAATAAAGAATGATGCTTTTCATTTGACAGACATTTTCAATATATTTAATGAAATCAGCTTCAAGGAGCCAGTGTAACACTTATCAGTTGCACGAACATTATGTCATTGTTTATCGAAAACTTTCTTCTCCGTTATAATCTTTTGAAGACAGAATTTCATCCGTTTCCTGAATTGTCATCTATAAAAAATGATGTAATTCCAGCGGAGATTTAAAGATTCAGTAGCCACAACGAACTTAAATTGGATAAGGCAAATCGATTTAAAAATATTTTGAACTTAAGGTGTCTGGCTGGATTATAAATCCTTTTACTGCAAATTTTTCTAAGGTTGATATAACTTGCCAAGAAGAACTTTAATATGATGAAGAGAGCAAATATAATTTCGATAGTGGTGGATACCAAAAACTTGGGCAAAATAAAGAAATGCCTGCGTTATATCCAAATATATAGAAAATAGTATTTAATTCAACGATGCCTTTCCCTACCTCATATCTTGTAGAATCAGTCTTTAGTGTTGTTAGTCATATTATCACCAAACAGAGAAACCGTCTGAATATCACCGAAAGAGGAGACCTTCATTTGTTCCTTACGAAAATCGAACCAGATATCAAATATTTAATCTCGCTGTATCAGCCTCAAAGATCTCATTAATCATTAATTAAAGGCAAATTCAATTAACTTTATAGTTTTCACATTTAACTTTCATTTTCTTCAATTTAAGCAGATCCCGCACTAGTGGCGCTGTATCGATGGAGATGCAGAAATTCATTAAATTGATATTATCTATGTATAAACATACATAAAGTATAAATAAAAAGATAAATCTAAATCCATATCCTTTACAAACACTCCCCTCTAAAAATTCCTTCGCACTTGCGCTAAATTGAGTTACTGCGGCTCCGGAGGGCGGTAAGGAAATTTTACCATCAACAAACATATAAAAGTGGGCTGTAGGTATTAAAAGGCTGATGGCTCCTACTTTAGAAGAAGTAATTCTCATTAATTCCAGACTATATGTAGAAGAAGCATCGCTCATTTTACGAAGTAAAGGAGAGGGAATTTTTGTTAATTCCAAACGTTGTGTGAAAGATACATCACACACATTATTCTGGAACTTCACTGCCATGAAATTAAATTTTTCGTTCAGGTGCCAATGTTAAAAGACCCCCCCCCCCATTTTTTTAAACTTGTGATGGAATTCGAAATCACGCCAGTCTTCTCCGGAGTATACTGTTCCACCGATTGAACTACACCGAAGGAACTTGCCGTTTTGACTCTTGCGTCATCTCAGTAGTGTGTCATAACTAATAGAAATTAATCAGATGGGTGATTTCTCTTAAAAAGCACATATTCTCCCTCATCACTCTTCATAAAACTAAAAGAGCGTCTAAATATTAAATTACAATCATTTGCAAAAGTTTAAGATCGCCTGTTGGTATTAGGAGATTTCTGCCGATCGCGTCAGCTACTGTCTGTATTATTCAATTTTCTACCGGTGTTACATCATCCTACAGCGGTAGCTGTTGATAGAGTTAGGGGAAGCGTGCGAGTGTCAGTTTGCTTCTGGTTTTCATGCTGTGAGGTTTTGTACGTAATTCCTATATAGCAATAAATGGGCAATCATTAAGTGTTACTCAGAGGGCACAAATAGTGACGTTATATCATGAAGGGTACTCCGAATGTGACATAAGCTGAAAGGTGAATGTGAGCAAGACTGCTATTCCTAATACGATCATGAAATATCGAGATACAGGTGAATTTAGCGGCCGAAAGAGAAGTGTACGTCCAAGGAAAACAACCCTACTGTATCACAATACCATAAGACGAATAATTGTGCGTTCTCCGAGGAGTTCGTGTAAGAAATTCAAGGCCTTTTTACATTCAGAAGGGTTTGATATTAGTATCAGCATTGTTTCCCGACGTCTTAGCAAAGATTTTGGATTAAAGTATTATAAACCTGCATATAAACCTAGACTAACCTCTGTCATGAAAAAGAAGAGACTCCAGTTTGCGAAACGTCATCAATCGTGGACTGCTGAAAATTGGAGTCAAGTTCTTTTTTCCGACCATTCAACTGTGCGGCAATTTGAATCACGTGAAGCACATGGTCGAGAACCAAAAAGCAAAAAAGGTTTGATGAAAAATGCACCGTGAGACATCCTCCTAGTCAGATGATATGGGGTGCTATGTCAGCATCCGGTACTCCTTAATTACCTTTTTGCGGTCAGGCACTACCATGACTGGTCCTTTTCGTGTGGAAATGTTACGTGAGAAGCTGTGAACTCATATGCAAGTGCACAGATGCACAATCTTTATGCATGATGGTGCTCCATGCCACAGATCAAAGACAGTAAAGGACTACCTGCAGTGGAAAAGCATAACTGTGCTTGACTGGATCGGTAATAGTCCCGATCTTAACCCCATCGAAAATTTGGGGACCATTTTGAAACGCAAGGTACCAGAAAAACAGCCATCAAATTATCAAGTTTTTATTGACGCGAAAAAGTACGTGTGGTGCAAAGATATTTCAAGTGACTACTGCAAATCGCTCGTTAAAAGTATGCCACATCGTATTGTGTCCGTTATAAAAAACAAAGGTGGCAACACAAAGTACTGATTTCGGTCCTTTTTGTGTTCTAAAGAATGTAAGTATTCATCTGTGGTGTAATTTTTTCAAATATCTCTGACTAGTAATTAGTTTATGGTTTTTTTTTAATCTTAATTTTCAGTAAATTGACAGGTGGTTTTAAGCTTTTGCAAATGTCTGTATATGCTCTTGAGATTAATAGCGCTTGCATGTAGAGAGACTTGTATTGTAATTCACATTTCGCTTACCCATTACGAGATTGCAAATGCGACACGGATAACTTTTTTTGCTCCCTCTATCCGTGTATTTCCGTTTTTGTTATTGTGCGTTGAATTGAATCCTTCCTCAAGAACAGTCCAGCAAAGCAAAAAAGGGTTGATTCGTTCCTTCAGTGTAATAGGTTTTCCGAGGGAATGTAAGTTTTCGCCGCTCGTTAAAAAGGTCGAAAAACCCCGTTAAAACTCGTCAGTTGCTTGTCGATATTTGGGTTTGCAGACTCTTCCTGGTGGTCGATGATCATTTCAAGAAAAGACGTTTTGTGTTTGCCCTGTGAGCTGAGTCATTTTGTTGATTCTGGAGGGAGTTTCCCCATCATCATCTCCTCAAGAGCCCGAATTCCCATCAAGATAAACTTCAAAGTTCCACCTTTTCTTTCTTTTTTTTTTTTTCTGTTTTCACACAAAGATACCAAACCTTCGACTCCATTTGAAGAAAGGCAGGACACTATTTTGCCTTACTTTTCGTTTTATTTTTGCTTTGCTTTTTCGTTCTTCCTTTCCTAAAGGCTGATCATTTGAGAAATCTGATTTAGATGTGGATTGTGTTGCTGTTTTATGTTTCTGGGTTACTTATAAATTCGTTGACGAGCGTGTTTTTTTTCTTTTGTTAACAACGTGAATTACTGTACCTACATGCAGGGCCAACAATTCAGGCTTAAAGTGTTGGAAAATTTTAGGAATTAGACAAAAGCGCGTTATTCCTAAACTGGTTATTGCGCATATTCTGAAACACATGGATAATCCGCTGTTAGGTATTTTCATTAACGCTACACGAATATAATTTACATCACAATGATTTATTAGCGCTACACGAATATAATTTGCATCGCAATGATTTATTAGCGCTACACGAATATAATTTGCATCGCAATGATTTATTAGCGCTACACGAATATAATTTACATCACAATGATTTATTAGCGCTACACGAATATAATTTACATCACAATGATTTATTAGCGCTACACGAATATAATTTACATCACAATGATTTATTAGCGCTACACGGATACAATTTACATCACAATGATTTATTAGCGTTACACGAATATAATTTACATCACAATGATTTATTAGCGTTACACGAATATAATTTACATCACAATGATTTATTAGCGCTACACGAATATAATTTACATCACAATCATTTATTAGCGCTACATGAATATATAATTTACATCACAATAATTTATTAGCGCTACACGCATATAATTTACATCACAATGATGTATTAGCGCTACACGAATATAATTTACATCACAATGATTACGGCAGCAGTCGCCGAAAAGAATGCACATTGGGCAACATTGCAAAAAGAAAAAACTATGTTAATAAGCTTAACACTAAATAAAGGACAACAATTACACTGCTGTTAATAGAAATTGCAACACCATGAAAGAAACAAGAAATCACAATGAAATTTATGGGAGTAGTTAGTTATGATACGCTGCATAGGATCACAAATTACATACCGGTTCGTGATGAGGAACGCCAAGCAATTAGTAACAAGTAAATCCACCATAGGGGGTGATAACCGACCCCACACTCCGTGAAATCGTATGAAACAGAGTTTGGATGGTCGTCTGTGGTATTGCATTCCATTCTGCTTATACACGTGTCCACAATTCATGCGAGCCAGTTGTTGTGCGATGACACCCCAGACGTTCTCTATTTGCGGCAAATCTGGCGAGTGAGCTGGCCAGGAAAGACGACCGTCTTGATACGCACAGAGTACGTCTTGTACAGCACGAGCAACATGGGGTCGGGCATTGTCTTGTTGAGAGACGGCTCCCGGCATCGGGTAGAAATTCAGCTTCCAACAGTTCCGTGATGTAGCGTTAGCTGTCCAGTGTGCCTATGATGCGTATTAGACGAGTGCGTGAATGAATCGCAATAGATCCTCAGACCATCACGCTTGACGTGGGACCGATATGGCGCTGCACAATGCAGTCTTCCAGATGCCGTTCACCACGCTATCTGCCAACAAGGATTCGTTCGCCGTGATGCATTAGATTGAATCTGGACTCTCCCGAAAACACAATATGCTCCCATTCAGCACTCCAGTTTCGATGTTCGCGGCGCTACTGCAGTCGCTGGCGCCTGTAGTTCAGAGTCAAGGGAAGTCGCATCAATGGACGGCGAGCAACGAAGCTTCTCTGAAGCAATCTGTGACGAACAGTGCTTGCAGACATCGGACGATGTGTGAGCATCCTCCATTGCTGCGCAAGTGTCGTGGATGGTGTTGTATGCGACGTCATTGCCATGCGGTACAATTGCCTGTCTTCCCGCTGGGTCGTACGATTTCGAGCCCTAGATTCTGCACGATGATGCGCAGAACCTTCTGCTGTCTATTGACGCCATGTACGCATAACGGTAGCTGCGTTACACCTAACGCGTGCAGCAATATCACGGTATGATAAACCACCTTCTCTGAATCCAACGATTCTACCTCTTTCAAACTCCGTCAAGTGTTCGTATGGTTGTCTCGTCCTCCTACGCTGCATGTTTGCATGTTAACAACTGCGTACGGTCGAGTTTAGCGATAGCAAATTTAAAAACCTGCTCTCTGTAAGCCTTCTTTTATACTCCCTTCCATGACGTTTGAGATGGCGTTGCTCGCGCCTCACATTTGCACGTGCGCTGCAACTGTAATCATTTGCACGGTGCCCTATCCGCCCAGCACATTTCCTGCAAATCAGAACATTTCCTCAGGGTCTTGTGATTTCTATTAACATCAGTGTATTTTGCGTTTAATTTCTTTGCATTCATTGGACTCTCTGTTCCCTGGAATTTTAAATTGTGCAACTAGAAGAAATGCAGTGGAACTCGCAACGATCCCGCATTTAGCGAGATCCAGGATTTAACGAGCAAAACAGGAACTGTTGTTTACGCTTTCCAACCGTAGGTTGAAGAAGTGTATATGCTCCAGCTTTGTCCGTCTGTCTGTCTGCCTGTCAGCACGATAACTCTCGTAAAAATGGTTCGATTTCTATGACATTTTAGTATGTGGTAGAGAACAACCTGGAGAGAAAGCCTGTTGAAAATAAGCGAAATGGAGTCAAAGGTCAGGACATAGGAGCGGGATCCATTACATCGCCCTTATGGGTCGTAACTTACGTAAAAATGCTTCGATTGCAACAAAACTTCATGTTGTTCTGAAGATGTATTGAACCAATTCTGTTGAATATTATTGAAATGGGATCAAAGGTCAGGGCACAGGTGCGGGATTTATTCCATAGCCATTATCCTCATAACTTAATTAATAACTTGAGTAACAAGTTAGTAAAATCATGCAATGCATTGACTATGATATGCTTTCCAACATGCCAGAAATCAGTTCTCAAGTTATGAGGATAATGGCTGTGGAATAAATCTCGCTCCTGTGCCCTCACCCTTGACCCTATTTCGATGGTATTAAACAGAACCGGTTCGGTATACCTCCGATACAACATGATAGAGTTTTGTCGCAATCGAAGTATTTTTACGTAAGCTATGACACATAAGGGCGATGGAATGGATTCCTCTCCTATGTCCTGACCTTTGACCCCATTTCGTCCATTTTCATTAGGATTCGTTCTCAGGTTGTCTCCTACCACGTACTAAAATTTCATCGAAATCGAACCAATTTTACGCGAGTTATCGTGCGGACAGGCAGACAGACGCACAGACGGGCAATGCTGAAGCATATATGCTTTTCCAACCTAGGGTTGGAAAGCGTAAAAAATGCTTCTATTGCGACAAAACTTTAGTATGTTGTTCCGGAGGTATACTGAACAAATCAATAGTCAGGGTAGGGAGGAAGGTTTGTCTGCGCGCGATTTTTGGTATGTTGAAAAGCGTATCATTATCAATGCATTGCATGATTTTATTAACTTGTTTGGTATAGTGTTAATTTGAGTCTATTTTGTAGTTTTTAGAAAATGCGTGGAAGAAGCATCTTTCAATCTAATGAGCTAGGGTAAGAAGTGTCAAGAAATCCCATTGTTACTCTGCTGTTTCTATCGCTGCTGAAGTAGGAAATGCTTGTAATGGCTCGGTTAGTACCATAACTATCCGCAGAGAGTCGCACACTCTGGGTTATCATAGCAGAGCAGCGGCACACAAGACACACATCACTACTGTGAATGCGAAGCGCCATTTGGAGTGGTGTGCCTCGCGTCGTTTCTGGACTGTGGGCGACAAGAAAGCTGTTCTTTGGACAGATGAGTCACGTTTTTCACTCTTCCAAACTGATAGGCGTGTTTGGATTTGGAGACAGCCCGGAGAACGATTTTCGTTCGGACTGTGTTCTTACAACTGTTAAGTTCGGTGCAGGCTTCATCATGGTATGCAGTTTTTTTGTGTGTGTGTGGATGGAACTCGGTCCGTTGCTTATTATATCATACCACAAACCATGAACTCTGAAATGTACCTCGAATTTTTGGATAATTCGGCCCCACTAACAGTGTGGCAGTATTATGGAAATAACCGCTTTCGCTTCCAACACGATCGAGCTCCCTGCCACATTTCAGGGCTTGGACAGGACTGGTTTCTTGAAAATGAGTTTGAATTGTTGCTGCTCAGATATCTTAATCTCATGGAGCACCTCTGGGATGAACTGGAGAGACCGGTACAAAATCGATGACAACGACCGTCTTCGCTATCCACTCTGGCAGCAGCTTTGCACAACGAACGTCGAGCCATTCTTGTCGAGAACTACCAGAAATGGGTTGATAGTATGTCTCGATGTGTAGCCTCTGTCATACAAGCAAAAGGTGAACTGACTAACTACTGACTGTGATAATAAAGCCATTTGTCTCAAAACATTGAGGCGTCCGAATATTTTTGATAATATAGTGTATATACGGGTATCAAATAAGTTTTATCTCTTTCGCAATATCAACGATCTACTCCACTTATCTAGAAATTTCCACTAACTCCACACTCTATATATTCAACATCGTCGTATTACTTTTCTCTGACTCACTGTCAGTGTTGCCAAAATGTACAAGCAGTTCTGGGAAGTAATGTGGCGTTGAGTGAGAAGACGGTTAACCAAGAATTAACGTAATTTGCATAAGGAAACAGAAATAAAAAGGAAAGTTATTTAGAGGTGCACGTCGCGAACAACAATGTTGCCCATTCTACTAAAATGTGTACTAGTTTTTGCGTTATACAAATTATGTGATATGATTTTTGTGAGTTGTGATGTTTATCTCTAAATTAAATTCCCTTTTGAGTTTCTGTTTTCTTATGTGAATTTTGTTACTTCTCCGTCATTGTATCTTTCTGAACGGTGCGTCAAATCCTCCGAATCTCATTATTCCTTTTGGCCACGACTTACAGAAGTAAATAAAAGCCATGCACAGTACTAAGGCGCATGCGTGTGACACCCCGGTGGCTCAGTGGTCTAAGCGATGGCTTCTGATCGTCCGAGATGTGAGTGGGTTCGAATCCAGTGAGGCATGGATGTTGTGTTTGTTTTACGGCTCTGGCTCTCTCTCTTCCCTGGAACCAGTAGCCCTAAAATAGGGACGAGCGACTGCTTGTAGCCAACTGAGTTGCTCACGGTGGTCATTAAAACTCCAATCCAGAAAAAAAAGGTGCGTGTGTGCACGTAAGACTATAATATCAAGGGCGTGTTTAGCGGATGGGAAAAGGGGGCTGTGCCCCCGAAAGTGGTTTTTTTTCTGTTTTTTTGGTTAAAATGCAACTTACATTTGAAAAAAAAATGCTTTAATTTTTTCTTCTGTTTTTCATTAACTTTTATTTTGTTCCGGTGAATTCCAAAAACTTCCATTTTTCGTCGCCCCCTCTCCCCCGAAAAAAATATCTATACACGTCCCTGGACTATATACTGCTTGAAGTAGAACCTGATGCTGTCTTGATGATCTACATGCCGAATTAGTGTTATCTACGTTGATATTGTGATTCAGTCCACAAGGCTGTTTTAGTTGTTTAAAGAAATTGTGTTTGTGTCTAAACTACACAACTACACTGTGGTTTCGCAAAATGGAATTATAAGTCCACAACCAGAAAGCTGAGTAAACGAGTTCTTTGGAAGTTACGTAAGTTCCGTTTCTTACTATGTATATATCGACCTCTGTAACCGTGTTTTGTTATTTAAGTGTTAGTGTCAACCACTTAGTACTTAAATTAGTGATGTATCAACAAACAATCTGCTAAACCAAAACCTAAAATCTTAAAACATTGTGGAGTTTTTGCACCGCGTTTTCTTTAAAACAACCAGTGCTGCAGTATTCCTGTAAATGTTTTCAGTAGAGAAATTTGGTAGGAAGAAGGAAACATTCTTTCAAGTGTAACATGAGAAAAAACAAATCCTTAGAGCTTTTGAAAAATCGGAAAGTTGCAAGTTAGATTTGACATTTACATTTGTGCCCCAATTCGATGCACTGTACCGTGATTTCTAATAATTTGCGTTTCGCTGGGTTTTATTTATTTATTTATTTTTTTTTTCTAAAGTGATCGTCTAGTAATTTCGCTTCCTATACTTCCAATGGAAAAGTTTTCATCCCTATTTCCCCAGAGAAGAAATATTTCAATACATCAAAATTGGCCCATTGATAAAACAAACATCCTAACTTAGATTGTACAATCGACAAATCGATGTTTTTTTTTCAAAAATAACTTTCCTGAACTATATTAAAAATCAATAACTTTACTTCGACGTAGTGGTATAGAAGAGTGGCGCGAAGCATGTATGGTAACTATCTTTCATGTATCATAACTAGGGCAGTAATTTTATCGCACGAAAAAAAAGGCAAAATTGACGGGGCGGTCACGGGGTAAATTATGAAAGTTCACGCAAAATTCGCGGCCTATGATTTACTCTAACATTTCCGAGAAAAGAAGGTCTAGCAAGTTACGAAGCAGTAATACAAATGACTAGTACGTAACTAAATAAGCATTATAACCTTATAAGTTTTTTAAATTGATTCCTACATTTATAAACTATTCAAATTCTGAATGTTATCAACGTCGTTACACGAGATCAAGATTTCCACTTAGGTGGACGGCATTTTGATACATTATATTGTACATACACAGATTTTCTTCTTTAATGATATGTCTGTTGTCCTGTAACGCGTTTTTAAATTTGGAAAAGGATTGTTCAGCATCGACGCTGTTTGTGGATACTGACAGACAACGGATAACGACATTATGTAGCTTAGAAAACGACCTTTTTTCGTATTCCAGAAGTCTAGCAAATTTTCGCTGACACGAAATTCTTTTACACTCGCTTTATGTGAACGAAATTCACATTTTACTTGGTCCTCAACTTTGAACATAGGAATGTGGCTTAAAACAAACAAATCTTCTTCGTCGTCTAAAAAGTCCAAGGTCCTAAATTCATCGGGATAAAACACCCTACATGCTTTGAAGAAATTTGCTGACAAAATCGATGCTTTTTATCTTAAAAAAATAATGCTTAATTTTTTCCCAACAAGTGGATAGAGAGGTCTTTTTGCAGCCACCTGATCGCAGTCTTGACTCTTGCTAAGAATACTGTTGGCGATGTCCGACATTTCATTAGTATATTTTGTGCGCGGACATTTTACTCACGTGGCTCATTCTCAAATTTAAAAAAACAATATCTAGACTCTTCATAAACTACTCACACGAAAGAAAAAAATTTCTAAGCTAAGCGTCTGCGAAACACTCTTCTCTGTGAGCTGCTTTCCCAATTAAAATTACTAACACAACTCACGACATGCGGTTTACGGTTTAGTAGCCAGGCAAGTCGCAAAGGTCATTCCCATAAAGGAAGAATATATAGAGTGGAAACAGACATAGGAGCCCATGGAAATTCCTCACATAGAAAGTGGCGCTCCATGGACCTAAAACAGAAGCAAAATGTGACGTGACCCCGTGACGTCGGCAATAGTTCCTACGGCAACCCAGCGCTCGGAGATGATCAGACGAACAACAAACACGTAAAAACCCAAAAGTTATGAATTCTGTAAGGAAAAGTATACGACCAATAAGTAGTAAGCAAAGTACTACTACTATTAGAACGCTAAAGGAATTGAAAACCAAAAAGAATCTTAAAATTAATAAAGTATTGCGTGTATTCGTCTTAAACACTGCCGGATAGCAAGCCAAAGTCAAAAGTCAAAGTAAAAACATTCGTTCGGACAAAAATCACGTGGTTTTTGCATGTTCCCTGGGAAACCAGCTGTCAATCAACTGTAGTTCTGTTTTAGGTCGCGGGTGCGCTGCAGTCCACTTCATGACTTCATGAGTTTCAGCTTTATACAGCCAGTGTCTTCTCTATATATCCTTCCTTTATGGGCCATTCCAGTAGCGGAGGAAATCAGGAACACCACATGTGCACTCTTCAACAGAGTGCGCGTGACCTTGAATTACCGGTCAAGCTTGTTCGAAAAGAGTATCTTCGTAACGAACCACCTTGAGAGGTAATTCAAGGTTTAATTAAAGCTCTGGTTTGATTGGTCTTTCGAGTAAGATTACTTTGCGGTATATTTTTCGCTTAAATTCTAAAGAAGGCAGTATTAAAATTATTTAATTATGAAAAATACAGTAATCAAAAAATTTGTAATGGAAATTAGGCAAAAATAGGTAAAAATTCTGAAATTTGCAGATATATTTGATATTCGCGAAATTGCAAAAAAAAAACCCTAAAATTCGCGAAAATAAATCGCGGAAATTCTCGCCGCGACAGAATTACTGCCTAATCATAACTACATCGAAGTAAAATTATTCATTTTTAATATAGTTCAGAAAGGTTCTTTGCCAAAAACACCGATTGTACAATCTAAGTTAGGATGTTTTTTGTATCAGTGGGAAAATTTTGATGTATGGGAAATCTTTCTTCGCTGAGGAAATACGGTCGAATTTTTTTCCATTGGAAGAATAGGAAGCAAAATCACTAAACGTTTGACTTAAATGCCGTACGTAGTTCAGAACACTACACACGCTAATATGTTTGGTTTGAAACCAGGTGGCTTCATTCACATCCTGCACATTTCAGGTTTATGAAGTTTACGTATGCTACATATTTTTAGCTAAAGCTGAATACACATTTTCTTCAGAAGAATCACTGATTCCTCAAAAATATAAATATATTGTACAGTTTACTTGAAAACAGCTGTATTTTACGCATAAGGCTACGTATTTGTCTATTTAGAGCCTCTAAGATTAACTGAGATGAAATCAAAGTTCGATGTAAAATCCAGTTATACTATACCGTGCAAATTAATTGGGGCAAGCTATTTTATTCTCAGAATTGTAATGTGATCGCCAGTTGATGTCGGAAACCCACGTAAACCGGTTTTATCAGCTGTGAGGTGGTGTGACTGTTAGAACGTGATAGTAAGAATGTGGTTTGATAGGTTTCAATCAGGAAATAGGTACTTCAGCTTCAGTTGTGAGCTTTCGTGTGTGATAGGTGGATGTTAGTTTTGCTCTCTGTGAGTACGTGTTGCTTTCGTGTATTGAAAAATGGATATTTCCCCAAGGAAGCGTGCAAAAATAATTGCTCTGAAGGATCACACTTCTATGACAGTGAGAGATATCGCTTCTGCAGTTAGTGTAGGCAAATCAAGTGTATCAAGACTGCTTACGCGATACAATGCACCTGGATCATCGTCTCCGAAAAAGAGAGTTTAGTAAATGTGGAAGAAAACGAAAAACAACACCACGAACCGATAAATATCTAATCAGAAATAGTAAAATGAATTAAAAAAAAACAAGCACCGACCTTCAAAGAGATTTATTGGCTAGTGGTTGTGATGTTAGTATGCCGTAGGCTTCTGGAAGTTAGCCGGAAGGCAAGAAGACCAACGAAAAAAACAATATTTGAATGCGAAAATGAAGATAAAACGTTTAGCATGGGCCAAAAAATATAAATCATGGACTGCTGACGACTGGAAAAAGGTAATTTTCAGTGATGAAACTCATTTATTTGTGCAGGGTTACCAAGTAAATGTCGTTAGACGAAGCAACTGTGAACCCTTTAGACCTGAGCATGTCAAACAAACTGTAAAACACCCTCTGAAACAGATGTTTTGGGGTTTTTTCACATCAAATGGCACTGGAAGCTTAGTTCCTGTTCAAGGTATGATGAATTCAGCCAAGTACGTAGAAATATTACAACGTAGGATTGTTCCATTCTTGCAAACTTTTGACGGGACATTTCAACATGACTTGGCCCCATGTCACAATTCGAAATTGGTCTAGAATTCCATGCTGAAAAATCAAATTCATTTGCTTGATTGGCCTGGAAATTCACCAGACTTAAATCCCATAGAAAACTTGTGGAATATTTTGAAGAGACGTTTAGGTAAAATGGACTGTACAACCAAAGAACGCATGATAACGAATGCTATAAAAGTGTGGTTCCACGATTATGAAGTCAAAAATATGTGCACTCAATTAGTGGAGTCAATGCCAAAACAAATTCAAGAGGTCATTTCTGCTAAAGGAGGACATACTTCATACTAATACAGGTACTTATCAGTGTATATCAAGGCATAGAATGATATAGAGGTATAGTTTTGGTAAAAAGAGTGATTTTTTACTTTGTCCCAATTAATTTGCACAGTATAGTACCAATTACTAAAATCCAGTTACACCAATTACCAAATATTACATACTGACGTACAGTGCCTTCAGGTTTCGTCAATACTGTTTTACCATACAGTACACAGTACTATACATAAAAGATAGTTATCCGAAAAAAAAACTAAATTTCCACTATTTCAAAATTTTAAATACATTTTTTTAATTTTCAGAAAAAATGTGGTTTTTTTCCTACTGATGCTGTCGTAAAACACATCATTCAGTGAAAATTGCCAGAATACAAGTAAACTATTTCGCCTATAATATCTTAACCAAACGCAGTGTGTAACTAAAGTAAATGGGAAGACTGACAGTTCCAACTTCCATGCTTATTTGAAGTCATATAGACGATACACGTTTGATGAGGTTGACGGAATGAAACACGATTATAAGGAAAGGCAATATGCAGAACTGAACATTATCGTTAATCGCTGAACGAACAAATATTAACAAGTTAGTAAATTCATGCAATGCATTGATTATGATACGCTTTCCAACATACCAGAAATCATTACTCAACTTATTATTACTCAAGTTATGAATATAATGGCTGTGGAATAAATCTCGCTCCTGTGCCTTGACCTTTCACCCCATTTTGATGATATTCAACAGAATCGGTTCGGAAGGAACAACATACTAAAGTTTTGTCGCAATGGAAACATTTTTAGTCAAGTTATACGGATAATGGCTGTGGAATAAATCTCGTTCCTGTGCCCTGACCTTTGACTCCATTTCGATTATATTAAACAGAATTAGTTCAGTATGCCTCCGGAACAACATGATAAAGTTTTGTCACAATAGAAGCATTTCTACGTAAGTTATGACGCATAAGGGCGATGGAATGGATTCTGTTCCTATGTCCTGGCCTTTGACTCCATTTCGCCCATTTTCAATAGGGTTCGTCGGTTCGTCTCCAGTTGTTCCCTACCACATGCTAAACTTTCATCGAAATCGAACCATTTTTACGTGAGTTACGTGCGGACAGACAGACACACAGACGAGGAAAGCTGGATCATATACGCTTTTTCAACCTACGGTTGGAACTCGTAAACTAGGATAATGCCATAACTAAGAACTATCGTCAAGATAATGACAAGGTAAAATCGTACTGACTAACGAAGAACAAGATAGAGTCGTACACCGAAGTACAAAAAATACTGGGATACCACTCTAATACCGTTGTTGGTTCTCCTCGCGATCTTACAACGGCAACAACGCGAGAGGGTATGCCTTCCAAGAGTTCTCTGTAGTACTGTGGAGACAGTGCATACCATGCTTCTCCTGAAGAGCGTCCCATAATTCTGTAATATTCTCCGGTGGAGGATTCCTCGTATTGACGGTACATTGAGCAGCATCCCAAATGTGTTCGATGGCGTTTAAATCCTGCGAATGAGGTGAACAAGTCAGGATGCCAGACTCCATGGAATGTTCTTCCATAATCGGGTGACTCTGAACGTGTGCGGTGGCGCATTGTCGTGTTGAAAGAGGTCACACCGGCAGAATGGTTGCGTGACAAGAACGAGCGCAAATGATTCCCAAGGATGGTTGCGTAGCATCCACCAGTCAAAGCGGTCTGCAGATGTATAAGAGGGTCCTAATGCATGCCAGATGAAAAGCACCCCACAGTATTACAGAACCACTGCCGACCTGCACTGTCCCTCGTAGACATGCGGGATCCACTGCCTCGCGGGATTGTCGCCACACCCGGAGTCGGCCATCTGCCCGAAACAGTTGGTACCGCGATTCGTCGGAGCAGGCTGCATGTTTCCGGCCCAGGCGAGGCACACAGTCTTGTGCCGTCGGGACAGCAATGACACCCCGGTGAGCCGTCGGCTCCGAAACCCCATAGAACACAGGGAACGCTGCACTGTCCGAATACGGCTACTGCTACTGGCCCTAGCATTGAACTTCACTGTGATTTGCAGCATTGCTGCACGCCGGGCAGATGTTACGATGCATGCCAGAAGCCTCCCTCCACGATCGTCCAGGGTTTTTCTACGACCACAGTGTTCTCGCACTCTGGATTTCCCCTCTACGTTTGTGTAGTCCAAGAACACCCTTGAAATTGCTGACCATGTAAATACAAATTTCGTGGTAATTTCCGAGACTTCCGAGATCCATCTCCCGGGGGCCAACTATCGTACCGCGTTCGAAATCGATTAAATCTTGATAAGCTGCCATCTGAACTGCGAATGCTACTAATTGAGCTTGCGGAGATATCTGCCTCTATATATGCATGTGAGTCGTTTGCGGACGATACCATTTACCGCATGGGCGTGGTGGCATGTGACGGAAATGGTAGCCTCTTTCCCAGTTTTTTTGTTTGTTTGACACCTTAGTGTATATCTTGGTATCAAATATGCGCTAGCGTTGAAGATTCTTAACACCTAACTCACCTGTAAATATCGTGTACGCCGCTTTTATTGTGGCTGCTAGACCTGTCTTCGAATGTTGTCAGATGCAACAGAAACAAGGGTTGAGATATGACGTTAAGTATAGAACGTTGATATGACGTTAAGTATAGAACGTTGATATGACGTTAAGTATAGTCTGTGACCTTGAAGCACTGCACGCGGGCTGCAATAGACGAATCCATACAGTAATAATAGCGTTTACCTAGTAATAGCGTTTACCCCATAATAATCGTCCCGTGCAAATTAAGCTTCCGTAACTCGAAGCTCTATAATTGCAATTTACTTTCCTAGTAAATTTGAGTTACCACAAACGGTCAATTTCCGATATGTGTACTTCATTGTTTCTGTAACTCGAATTTTTGTTCATACACTGGTGTGCAAAAATTAAGGACGAAGAGGAGAAATTAGCATAACAGCGGAACGACCAGGCAGAACGGACCGAAAGACCACTCAGGAGGTAGACTAGGGTCCGGTACGGTAAGGCATGCGCATATATGCAGCATGACGTATGGCAGTGTCGGAAGGGTATAAAGCACACGGGCGGTGTACGCTCAGCAATTCGGTGAAAGCTATTGCACGGTGTACATCGGCTTGAACGACGTCGAGTTGCTGCCACCGTGTGATATGGCCAACAGGCAATCCAGTAGACACAACTGGATGACTTTACCCTAGGTCACGTCATTGGGAAGTTGGAAGAAGGTCGAAGTGTGATTAGTGTGGCCGAGGAGTTCGGGATCGCTCGCAGCATCATTTCACGTCACGAGCTTGGAGAGCATTTCAAACGACAGGAACAGCTGTCCGAGAGTTTAGCAGTGGTCGTCCACGAGCAACTACGGCGGTGGACGACCGGTATATTGTCCAACAGGCGAGAAGGGACAGACGGCAGACAGCGGGAGAAATCGCAAGGCACATGCAACAGACAACTGGACGTCCTTTATCGCGTTTTACAGTGGCCAGGAGGCTGCACAAAGGTGGTCTATTTGCACGACGATCAGTACGGTGTGTGCCATTAACGCCTGCTCATCGGAGACGGCGGTTTCTGTGGTGGCAAGAACATAAGAACTGGACACATCTGCAATGGGGTCGAGTTCTCTTTACGGATCAGAGCCGTTTTAGTCTGACGAGCGATTCTGGATGTATACACATCTGGAGAAAGCAGGAAACACGCAATCACACCTGCAACATCATCGAAAGGAACCGGTTTGGAGGTGGCGGAGTTCTCGTTTGGGACGGTATCATGCTTGGTAGCAGTACTGACCTCCACATTTTCCAAGGAAGTTCAGTCACTGGTGTCGGCTATTGTACCGAGGTTCTCCTGCCTCACGTGCGTCTGTTTAGAGGTGCTGTGGGTCCTGAGTTCCTCTTCATGGACGACAACGCTACAAATCATTGTACAGTGGCTGTCGCAGAGCTGTTGGAGAGTGAAGATATTCAACGCATGGATTGGCCCGCAAGGTTCCCGGACCTAAATCCAATCGAACACCTGTGGAACCTTCTCGGGAAACGCTTGGCAGCACGTGACCAGCCGCCAGCAACGATTCCGCAGCTGCGATGCCTCAACAGCTCCTTGACAACCTTGTCCTCAGGATGGACAGACGTTGTAAATCCTGCAACGCAGTCAGGGGTGATCATATCCCCAACTAAAGACTGGATTTTTCTTGGTAGCCGCCTGTCACATGGACGTTTCTGTCTTCTGTCCAGTTGTGCTCGAAGCAACCTTTTCAATGAAGTGCCTTTGTATCCTTTAGATTCCTTGTTTTGACGGTTTTGCTCACTTGTCCCATATTCTTACATCTTGGGGATCTTATGGTATGATTTGAGTCGATGTGGAGCACTTCTGCACGACGTTACACTCGAAAAGCCGTCTCGTCCTTAATTTTTGCACGCCAGTGTATTTGTGGAATTGTCATGCATTGGATCCTTTAAAATTGCAGAATCTGGAATAATCATCCCAATTACCCGGGTTTTGTGTCGGCTCTGTCCCTTTGAAATCCAAACTTTTTATTTTCCTGTTCTGTTTCGTTTAATATTGAATTTATGTATTTTAGAGTTGTGGAAATACATGTTTAAGTAATTAATAAATTTTCTAAGTTCACAGGCGGAAGGACCGCAATTTTAAAATCTTGTTCGTTATGGAGTGTTTCCCCAAAGCCTATGCGCATGCAGGACATTTGACCGTGACCTTTTGAACTCAGAAACAGAGCACGTGTGCAGAAAACTGTTTGTGTTCTAAATCGCAATCGTTGAATGCGACTGTGCCGGATTACTTTGCGGAAGCGCAAAACGTGTTGGGCAAAAAGTAAGAACGAAGAGGCTTCACGTCTCGTAGGCCATCTGTTGTGTCAGCGACAATCTTGAAAACGTGACTATGAGACAGAAGGCTAGAAAGAGAAAGAAAAGACTTAACAGATCCTGGTCAAGTGGTCTTTGCAGAAGAGAGAAATTATGACCACAGCTAAAAAAGCAAGCTGTTTTGTTTTCTTTTCTAAGGATCATGGGAAGGCACAACCCACGGGGAAACTGTTAGGTATGATTCAAAATCACGCATGCTTTACGTAAACACTTACGGTGAGACGGAACTGAACGTCTCCTTCTGCGTCCAATGAAAGAAACCCAAAACTAAAAAATTAAACAGGACTACAAAAATGTGCATATTAAAAGCTGAGTTATTTTGGTATATGTTGCACATACTTACGATGCTGATTGCAAATATGATTTTAATTTCACTTTATCACCAGAGACGTAGCCTGTAGAAGGGTCTTCGATGTCAGGAACCCTTATGAAATTTTTCAACAGTATTTTTAGCACGTCTTTTGTAAACGTGCTTATGTTATCGGTTTGTCCGTCCGTCTGTATAGACACGATATCTCTGCAACTATTAGTCCGATTTGGAAAATTACTTTTGCATTGGGAAGCTTGCAATATGAGAATGATGATCCTTTATTTCGTTTTTTTTTACGATGCACAATTTCGCCGCTAGAGGGTGTAAATGCAGATGATGTCGAATTCAAAAATTACATTTTATTCCACATATTTGCCTCTAAACATCCGATTGAAAAAAATATTTTATCTTTCGTTCCATCTATGTCGAAGAGTATTTTAAGTATAGTTACTTTTTCAATTTACGCATAGATTTTCCGCTAGGGGGCGTAAAAGTAAATTACGTTTTCCTCGATATCTCTTCTTCTAAAACTCCGATTTGAAAAATGTTTTCTTTGGATGATACAGCTCCTGATTGAAAATCTTTTGCATATAATTTCTAATTTTTGGTGAAGAATAACATGGCCACCAGGGTGCGTAAGTGTTAATTATTTGCCATAAAATCTGAGCTTCTAAAATCGCGATTGAAAAAATTCTTACGCGGACAGATGCCATTCACGTCGATAAACCTTATCGGAATATTTTCTTTTTAAAATATTCCATAGTTTCTCAGATAGGGGACGTAGATGTATATCTTATTTTTGTCAATATCTCTGCTTCTAATTGTCCGATTTGAAAAATTCTTTTTTTATTAGATAGTTTCTGGTGTGACATGTGTTTGATATAATTTCAAAATTTTCAAGTAATTCATAGACTTTCCGCTAAGGGAGCGTAAAGGTAAATTGCGTTTCCTCCCTATATCTCTGCTTTTAAATCTCCGATTTGAGAACTTCTTTCTGCACCGGATACAGCTCCTGATGGGAAATCCTTTGTACATAATTTCTAATTTTTGTGAAAAAATGGTTTGGCAACCAGGGGGCATAAGTCTTAATTTCTGCTTCTGATGTATTTGCAGCAAAATATGAGCTTCTAAAAACTCGATTGAAAAAAAGTCGTTTGTGAACCGATACTACTCATGTCAACAAACCTTTAAGGAACATTTTCTTCTTAAAATAAGGCATGGTTTCTACGCCAGGGGCGTAGATTTATATCTTATGTTTGTCAATATCTCTACTTACAGGAGTCCGATTTGAAAAATTCCTTCATTGTTGGATAGTGTTTCCGATGCGAAATGTTTTTCATTTAAATTCAAAAATTTCAAGTAAATCATAGATTTTCCGCTAGGGGCCGCAAAGGTAAATTGCGTTTTCTGCGTTTTTTCTGCTTCTAAAACTCCGATTTGAAAAAATCCTTTCTGTAACGCATACAACACCTGATGGAAAGAAAAAATTCATGTAGTTTCTAATGTTTGGTAAAGAATGGTTTGGCCACCAGGGGGCATAAGTGGTAATTTCTGCTTCTGATGAATTTGCAGCAAAATATGGGTTCCTGAAAACTCGACTAAAATGATGTTTTTTTCTTGGAGCGATACCGCTCATATCGAAAACCCTTTTGAGAATATTTTCTTCCTAAAATAATGCATGGTTTTCCCACCAGGGGGCGTAAAGTCACAACCTTTTTTTTGTAGATATCTCTGTTTCTAAGAGTCCGATTTGAAAAATTCTTTCTGTGTTGGAGAGCGTTTCCGGGGCGAAATGTTTCTCATATAAATTCATATTTTTATTAACAAGGAAGTCTGCAACCAGAGGACGTAAGCTCACGATTCCGTTTACAGCAATATCTGTGGGATTAAAAATCCGATTGAAAAACTTCTTTCTTACGTCAGATACTATTGTTTTCCATACAGGTTCCATTGACTTTTGAATAGCTTTGATAAATTTAATTTGCGTCAGAACAGATTCAAAAGATGTGCGTATTACACCCGAAAATTCGGTGTCATCTTTCTTGTTCTTATTGTTTCCATACAGTAATTTCAAAGGATACGTATCTTTTATGACATAATTATATAAAATTTTTGCATTTTTTTCTTTTCAAGTCTGTAAGACTAAATCAGCTTAGCTAAATTTATTACAAGTGAATTTAAATATACAGTACAACATGTATTTTATTTTTTTCACTCATCATTGCACGTTTTAGGGGACTGTGCAGCAGTTTCGCTGGACAAAGTTCATTTAAGTCCTTGTTTTGATAATCTCTGATTCTTTGAACAGTATGAAAAATATTTTACGTGGCCTGAGAAAAGAAAACAGAAAAAGATACCAGAAAACTTATTAACCGGTGACGTTACTACAGCTCTTGTTGCGTGAGTACAGGAATTCTACGCAAGTATCTGTAAGCTATTGAAAATTCTGAGTTTCAGAATTTTTAATAGTTTCCAGATTTTTTAAGAATTCCTAATCGATCCTTTTTATGACGAACTGCAGTGGTGCACTCAGTGATGGTGGCTCAGGGCCCCGGGCCCTTCCATGAGGTATCACTTGGTCCCCAATTCTTTGTTATTGTCTACTTATTCTTAAATATACATGGTGTCCATAAATGAAGTATACAACTTCAGTATGCTATTGATAAAAAACTACAATAAATAAGAACTAATGTCAAAACACATGGTATCTGTGAAAGATTTTTTTAAAATGTCAGTAGGTCTCCACGTGTGCTCCGTTGGTTGCTGGCAGGATGTCTAAACGATAGTCCAGTTCCACCCACGTACGCTGCAGAAAGTCAGTAGGTCTCCACGTGTGCTCCGTTGGTTGCTGGCAGGATGTCTAAAAGATAGTCCAGTTCCACCCACGTACAAAAGATAGTCCAGTTCCACCCACGTACAAAAGATAGTCCAGTTCCACCCACGTACAAAAGATAGTCCAGTTCCACCCACGTACGCTGCAGAATGTCAGTAGGTCTCCACGTGTGCTCCGTTGGTTGCTGGCAGGATGTCTAAAAGATAGTCCAGTTCCACCCACGTACAAAAGATAGTCCAGTTCCACCCACGTACGCTGCAGAATGTCAGTAGGTCTCCACGTGTGCTCCGTTGGTTGCTGGCAGGATGTCTAAACGATAGTCCAGTTCCACCCAAGTACGCTGCACAATGTCAGTAGGTCTCCACGTGTGCTCCGTTGGTTGCTGGCAGGATGTCTAAACGATAGTCCAATTCCACCCACGTACGCTTCAGAATGTCAGTAGGTCTACACGTGTGCTCCGCTGGTTGCTGGCAGGGTGTCTAAACGATAGTGCAGTTCCACCCACGTACGCTTCAGAATGTCAGTAGGTCTCCACGTGTGCTCCGTTGGTTGCTGGCAGGATGTCTAAAAGATAGTCCAGTTCCACCCACGTACGCTGCAGAATGTCAGTAGGTCTCCACGTGTGCTCCGTTGGTTGCTGGCAGGATGTCTAAAAGATAGTCCAGTTCCTCCCACGTACAAAAGATAGTCCAGTTCCACCCACGTACGCTGCAGAATGTCAGTAGGTCTCCACGTGTGCTCCGTTGGTTGCTGGCAGGATGTCTAAACGATAGTCCAGTTCCACCCACGTACGCTGCAGAATGTCAGTAGGTCTCCACGTGTGCTCCGTTGGTTGCTGGCAGGATGTCTAAAAGATAGTCCAGTTCCACCCACGTACGCTGCAGAATGTCAGTAGGTCTCCACGTGTGCTCCGTTGGTTGCTGGCAGGATGTCTAAAAGATAGTCCAGTTCCTCCCACGTACAAAAGATAGTCCAGTTCCACCCACGTACGCTGCAGAATGTCAGTAGGTCTCCACGTGTGCTCCGTTGGTTGCTGGCAGGATGTCTAAACGATAGTCCAGTTCCACCCACGTACGCTGCAGAATGTCAGTAGGTCTCCACGTGTGCTCCGTTGGTTGCTGGCAGGATGTCTAAAAGATAGTCCAGTTCCACCCACGTACGCTGCAGAATGTCAGTAGGTCTCCACGTGTGCTCCGTTGGTTGCTGGCAGGATGTCTAAACGATAGTCCAGTTCCACCCACGTACGCTGCAGAAAGTCAGTAGGTCTCCACGTGTGCTCCGTTGGTTGCTGGCAGGATGTCTAAAAGATAGTCCAGTTCCACCCACGTACGCTGCAGAATGTCAGTAGGTCTACACGTGTGCTCCGCTGGTTGCTGGCAGGGTGTCTAAACGATAGTGCAGTTCCACCCACGTACGCTTCAGAATGTCAGTAGGTCTCCACGTGTGCTCCGTTGGTTGCTGGCAGGATGTCTAAAAGATAGTCCAGTTCCACCCACGTACGCTGCAGAATGTCAGTAGGTCTCCACGTGTGCTCCGTTGGTTGCTGGCAGGATGTCTAAAAGATAGTCCAGTTCCACCCACGTACGCTGCAGAATGTCAGTAGGTCTCCACGTGTGCTCCGTTGGTTGCTGGCAGGATGTCTAAAAGATAGTCCAGTTCCTCCCACGTACAAAAGATAGTCCAGTTCCACCCACGTACGCTGCAGAATGTCAGTAGGTCTCCACGTGTGCTCCGTTGGTTGCTGGCAGGATGTCTAAACGATAGTCCAGTTCCACCCACGTACGCTGCAGAATGTCAGTAGGTCTCCACGTGTGCTCCGTTGGTTGCTGGCAGGATGTCTAAAAGATAGTCCAGTTCCACCCACGTACGCTGCAGAATGTCAGTAGGTCTCCACGTGTGCTCCGTTGGTTGCTGGCAGGATGTCTAAACGACAGTCCAGTTCCACCCACGTACGCTGCAGAAAGTCAGTAGGTCTCCACGTGTGCTCCGTTGGTTGCTGGCAGGATGTCTAAAAGATAGTCCAGTTCCACCCACGTACGCTGCAGAATGTCAGTAGGTCTACACGTGTGCTCCGCTGGTTGCTGGCAGGGTGTCTAAACGATAGTGCAGTTCCACCCACGTACGCTTCAGAATGTCAGTAGGTCTCCACGTGTGCTCCGTTGGTTGCTGGCAGGATGTCTAAAAGATAGTCCAGTTCCACCCACGTACGCTGCACAATGTCAGCAGGTCTCCACGTGTGTTCCGTTGGTTGCTCGCAGGATGTCTAAACGATAGTCCAGTTCCACCCACGTACGCTTCAGAATGTCAGTAGGTCTCCACGTGTGCTGCGCTGGTTGCTGGCAGGATGTCTAAACGATAGTGCAGTTCCACCCACGTACGCTTCAGAATGTCAGTAGGTCTCCACGTGTGCTCCGTTGGTTGCTGGCAGGATGTCTAAACGATAGTCCAGTTCCACCCACGTACGCTTCAGAATGTCAGGAGTAACAAGGAGGAAGGCTGCAGTAATGCGTTCTTTGAACTCAGTGATAGATGCAACCTTTTTGTTGTACACAATGTCCTTAAAAAAGCCCCAAAGTAAAAAATCGCGTAGGGTAATATCAGGAGAACGGGATGGCCATGCCGTCAGACCCTCACGTCCAATCCAACGCCCTGGAAAATCGTGGTCTAAACATCTGCGTACATCGAAAGACTAGTGCGGAGGCACTTCATCTTGCTGGTAAATGATGTCTTGAATATCCTGGAGTTGTGGAATTGAGAATTATTCTAGCATGCCCAGGTAGGTTATGACAGTAACGGTTGGTTCAGCGAAGAAAAAGTTCTCTATCACTGTGTCTTCCATTAGGATAGTCCAGACATTAACCTTTGGGCTGTCTCTCTCGTGTGTTACGACCACATGGGGATTTTCCGTGCCCCCGGATTAGGCAGTTATGCTTATTCACTCTGCCAGAAACACGGAATGTCGACTCATCGCTGAAACAGATCCGTGAAAGGAGAGTGAGATCTTCGTCAATGCGATTAAGCATGTCTACCACAAATGCTTTTCGAGGTGGTTGATCCTTTGCTCGAAGTTTTTGCATTAACTGCACTTTATATGCATACAGGCGGAGATGTTTATGCAGAACCTTGTGAAACGTTGCTCGCGGCATTTCGAGTTCACGACTGCGGACGCGGATGGACTTCTTCGGGCTCCTTAGATAAGCCTTACGCACATCTTCCAATTTTTCGTCTGAAATGGAAAATCTCCCAGTGTTTTTGCCTTTCAAGACACTTCCTGTTGCTTTGAATTTATTTACCCATTGTTCGTTGCTCCTTCGTATCGGGGCTGTCTCTTGTACTCCGTTCTGAACTTACGCTGAACTGTTGTTGGAGATTTTAACTCCACAAACCAAAACACACATGCTGCTTTCTCCACTGGGGAAGTCGTGTCTGTTGTATTCCGTGTTTGACGAGATTTTTTCATTAAATGAGACACCTGGCGCCATCTATCATCTGAGCGAACAAACTTTTAATAATTTTTTTCTATCGTATTTTTTAATATCATACTGAAGTTGTATACTTCATTTATGTACACACTGTATTTGTATGTTTTTAAATATATATACATTGATCACAAGAAGTTAGGGATGTTGCGGTTTCAAAGGGAAAACCTGGTGATATGCAAATTTCGCGACTACTGGAGATCGGTTATCTGAGTGGGTAGCTACGTCATAGTAATAGCATCATGACGACACAGCACGTGGCATGCGAGCTCAAATAGAAGTACCCAGCGAGAAGTGGAAAACGGGTCTTTTCAGGGCTTGGTCTAGAAGTTGGCTGAATGTATTGCCTTCAGTGTGGGATTAACCTGAAATGATGTCCAGACGACGTTTAAGCACTGACTACAGAAATGGAGCTGTTGGCTGTTACAAGCAAGTGTACAGCAGATCGATATGGCTGCTGCTTTAGAGTTTTGCAAAGTGTAGTAAGTCGGATACACACAAGATTTCTACAGAATGTAAATGTTGTAGAATGTAGATCAACCCAGGAGTAGTTGCCCAAGGATAACCACCAGGAGGCAAGATACCACGTACCACAACTAGAGCTGATCAGCTCTCGTATGCAATGGCTCCTCATACCATAAATCCTGCAGTGTAGGAGGTCTGGTGCTTGATAGCGAGGTTGGGATTGTGGCGTTGACCCAGGGACCTCCACACTCGGACACGATGATCATATGTCCCCAAAACGAAGCCGCACAAGATGGCTACCTGAAAATAAGTGCTCGGAGAAGGCCTAGAATCGCCAGTAGCCAACTCCGGTAATCACTTTGAGCTGCTTTTGGTGTCACAGTATATAATGAAACAGTACGAAACCATCCTCATGAATACGGACTCATAGCAAGGAGATCATTGAGATGTATAACATTGACATATGCTCACCATTGTCAAAGATGCACCTGGGTCCAACAATACATGGCGCGGAATATAGAGTGGCACCACGTACTTTTCGCTGACGAATCTCGTTTAGCTCTTTATCCTAATACTCGACGAGGACACGTGTGAAGGAGATCCGACACACGAACGCAGCCACGCTGTATGTAGTTAGTCCCCCTCACCAGCAGCAGTCAGTTCTGGTCTGAGCAGGAGTGTGTTTTAATGACCGTACTTCCTTGTATGTTTGAATACCTCAGTGTACCGAAGCTAGATCATTGTGCCCATAGTGACACTGCTTCACACTGCTCTTAGACATGCATTCTGTTTTCTCGATGACAATGCAACCAGACACCGAGCATGGAGTGTGCTTCAGGAGCAGGAAAATTATGGAACTGAATCGTTACAGCTTCATCCGAGACCTCCTGAACTTAATCCTATTGAGAATATTCGGGTCGCTGTACAGAAACATCTGGATAGCCACGATCCATACCCCAGCACACTGGCAGACCTGCGTAACGTGTTATGGGATGAGCTGTCCTAGGCACTCATCAATAATGTCATTGCAAGTATGTCTCGTAGGTGTCAAGACGTTCTTCAACACAGAGGTCGTGTCACTGAAATCCAGAGGTATGGACGTTCTCCGAATTTACCATTTTGTCTATATTGCATTGCTACTTTGTTGTGTGCAGAAATTGCACAATGAATTGTTTTTTTTGTAAAATGTAAAAGCACTCTTTATCGCTCGTGTTACGTAGCCTCACTGATGTTATTTCAATGCGTGTTACTTGAGTCAATGAAGGACGTATGTCCTTCATTTAAAGCAATATTCCTAACTTTTTATGACCAGTGAATTTTACGAATATATATCATCATCATCATTGTCAACCATTTTATCAATCCACTGCTGGATGAAGGTGTCCCCAAGTTTCTTCCACAATTGTCTGTCTCGAGCCTGCCTCCTCCATGTCACTCCGGCATGCTTTTGAATACCATCCATCCATCTCCCATGGGGTCTTCTTCTGGGTCTTTTTCTGTCCCTTGGAATCCAGTCTAAAATTTCGGTTTTTCATCGGTAGCCTGTTCTTCTGGTAACATGTCCAGCTCATTGCCATTTCAGTAATTTCATTCTCGTCACGATGTTGTCCACTCCTGTCATTTTCCTTATCCACGAGTTCTTAATCTTATCTTTCGTGGTTGCACAAAAGATAAGCTGCTCCATGCTTCTTTGAGTTGTCTGCAGCCTTTATATATCTTTTTTAGTTAAGGTCCATGTCTCTGCTCCATACGTAAGCACTGGCAGGATGCATTGATTAAACACTTTCCTTTTAAGACATAATGGCATACTGCTCTTAAAAATTGTACTGTTTCTTCCAAAAGCTCTCCATCCAAGTTTTATACGGCGATTAATTTCATCATCAATGTGACCCTCACTTGATATCTGCTACCCAAGATAAATCTAGGTAACGAATATTTCAAGCTTTTCTCCATCAATCAATAACTCTTCTTTTCTTGTAAAAACATTATACACCACTTTTGTCTTCTGAAAGTTCATTTTTAATCCCACTTCTTTACTCTTGTCAGCTAGTTCTTGGATCATACTTTGCAGCTCCAAAGGGGTAGTTGTAAAAATGACTACGTCATCAGCAAAACGAATGTGAGTTAAATAATATCCATTAATCTTTATCCCTTTGTTTTTCCCAGTTCAATGATTGAAAGACATTTTGCAATTTGGCATTAAGGAGTTTGGGAGATATGGTGTCACCTTGTCTCACTCCCTTTTCCGATTCTTATTTGTGCTGTGTCCTCAAATATCCGAACCTTTGCACTTGCATTTTCATAGATGTTATTAATAATGTTAATGTACGCATCTTCAATACCGCAGGATTTCAAAGTCATTGTAACTGCTGATGGTTTAACGGAATCGAAGGCCTTTTCATAATCAATAAAAGCCATGTATAATGGGAGTTCTTATTCTCTTGTTCTTTCAATTAGTTCTGTAAGTACATGGATATGATCCACAGTGATGTAGCGACTCTCGAATCCAGCCTGTTCTCTTGGTTGAGCCAGGTCTAGTGTTACCTTCAAGTGATGTGAAAAAACTTTAGTGAAGACTTTATAAACCACTGATAGCAGGTGATGGGCCTGTAGTTCCCGAGATCCTCAAAGTCACCTTTTCTATGTAGCAGGATCATTGTAGCATTGTTCTAATCCTCAGGAATTTTCCCTTCATTGAGACATCTGGTAACAACTTGGGCGAGCGTAGTTTCAATTTCTCCACTTGCTTCTTGTATAATGTCCACGGTAATTCCATCTTCTCCTGGAGCTTTTCCCCGTTTCATGTTCTTAATTGCATGTCTAACTTCTGCAGGAAAGACTGGATAGACTTTGGTACTGGTACCTATCGTAATGTCTGGAATAGATATATCCTTCCTCTCATACAGTTTTGAGTAGAAATCTTTCACCCTTGTCAAAATGTCGCTTCTATTTCTTGTTACAGAACCATCTTCTTTTCTCAGTGCCATAATCTGCTTTCTTCCCCTACTGAGATATCTCTTTACTCTCTTCAGGCTTTGGTTGTTTTCAATTGTTTTTCTCACTAGTTCACAATTGAATTTCCTTATCTCTTCAGTGACACTTTTCCGTACTGTCTTGCATACGTTTTTTTTTATTTCTCCTCATCTCTCTTCTCTTTCGCATCAATATTTTTGTTTTTCCTGAAATTTTCTTCGTATGTAACTTGATCTTAGTACCACTTATTTTTGTCGCTGTTTCCATAAGAGCCTTAGTGAGTTCTCTGTTAACTTCAGAAATATCCACTTCTTTTTATGTTGGGCCTTCTAAAGCAGAGAATCTGTTCCTCAGTTCCAACTTGAAGGTATTATGATTTTTTTTAAGGATGGTTATGTCAATACATTTTGTTTGTTTTATGAGATTGCCACGTTCGAGTTTAATGTTGAGGTGCATCTTACATCTCATCATTCTATGGTCACTAGCTGTGTTGAACTTGTTTAGCACACTGCAGTCTTCGATGACGAATTTTTTGTTACACATAATAAAATCAATTTCCCTTGTCGTCCCATTTGGATGTCTCCATGTCCATTTCCTGTGGGGCTTTTTCTTGAAGAGGGAGTTCATGATGGAAAACCTTTCTGCTTCTGCAAACTCTACGAGAGTATTTCCACGTTGATTTCTGTTCCCATAGCCGTACCAACCGAAGTTTCATTCTGTTGCTCTTGCCCTATTTTTGCATTGAAATCACCCATAATGATCTTCAAGTGCTGTTTGCCCATGTTATTTCGATTCCGAATTTCCTCATAAAATTCTTCAATTTTTTCTTGAAAATGACTTCTGGTGGGTGCATACGTTTGAATAATCTGAGCCTGGTATCTTTTTGAGAGTTGGATAACGAGTCCCGCAGCCCTTTCCGAGGAACTTTCAACTTCTAGAACATTGTACTTCAGTCTTTTGTTTATTATAAATCCAACACCACTACTTCTGCCAATATCAGTTCCACGATAGTGGAAGAGATGTCCACTTTTCAGTTCAATGAGATCTTCTCCTCTTCTTCTTACCTGGCTTAGGCTCACAATGTCCCAGTTGATCTTTTCAAGTTCCTCCTCCAATTCAAGGAGCCTTGAATCAGAAGATAAGGAACGTCGCCAAGGTCAGTATCAGATGGTAATCTAGTCCGATCATCCGGCGATTCTTAGCACCCTCTGCCGTCATGTCACGCTGGCCGCTGCCGTGGCCAGGTACATTCCAGCTAGCTGCCGGGTACTGAGGGCCAAGTTTGAAATTGTGTAAGCATCTCTGGGAGGGGAGGGGGTTGCCCATAACTCACCACGCTGGCCAAGCGGGTTGGTGAGTGTGGGATAACATTTCCTCAAATCCCGGTGGTATAGTTATAACGCTATTCGTCAGTCGTCAGTGCCCCTTCCGTGGAAACAGGATGCACCACAAGAAGGCGGGGTTGACATTTGTCAAGGTGAGGCTGGGATATGTTTATATATATATATATATATATATATACATGGGTAATTCAAACAGATTTCTTCGATTACAGATAATGACAATGCCTTGTTTATGAACATAAATACAATATCAGATTGTTGCACAATAAAGAAGGAAATTTAGAATTTTGTTTCCATACCTTAGGAACATTTTTGTTTCCATACCTTTTTGTTTTCATACCTATGTGACTCTCCTGAGTCATGTGGGCAACATCTAAACGGTAATCCATTTCATTGCATACATTATGAATCATGTCCGTAGTCACTAATACCAGTGCAAGCTCAATGCGCATCTTTAGTTCTTGCGGTGTTCTCAGCACATACATATGGTCTTTGACATACCCCCACAGAAGGAAGTCACAAGGAATAAGATCCGGAGACCTGGGTGGGCAATTCGCAGAAAACCCTGTCATCCTGTCCACAATGACCAATCCAACGGTTTGGAAGAATTAAGCAAGACCATATCATTTCGGAAGACCATAGCAACACTGATGTGTTGCTATGGTCTTTAATCATATTCTAAACTTCCTTCTTTCTTGTGTAGGGATATCAGCTGTCTATTTATTTTCATAAACACGTTATTGGCATTTGTAATCGGGGCAATCAGTTTAAATTACCCTGTATAATAATAAACACACATACACTAAGAGTGTGAGGGAGGATCCTAGAGCCCTCCTGAAATGAAATCCTGGCTACATCACGGTCTATGACCTAAGGTTTTTCCACAAAGTGATATAGCATTTTGGGAAGAATATGCATAATATAATAAGTTTTTAAATTTGAAATATGTGGAACAAATTGCTTTTATAATTGAAGGTAAAAATACGTATAAAGGTATCACATTTGAAACCTTTATATGTATTTTTTGTGTTTTGCATGTAATGAGTTTTGGACTATTAATATTTATAACAATCTCCGTCTTTTCCGTTCAAACTAGGCATTTTATAAGCCTTTATGTTTTTGTTATGGCATCTCCCTGCGCAAAATCCAGTTGTCTATCATTATTTTTAGTATTGCATCCTTGTACATTGTAACAACGGAAATAGCAGTTACCACTGTAAATTCTTAGGTTCTCTCCACACCATTGGCATACCAAAACGAATGAATATTTTCTTAGGTTTCGTCCATTGCTTGAGTTCTTCAATAGAAAATGCAAATACTTTAGGAGCCTATGATTTCACTCAAAAGTATGTACAATAATCATATTTTACAAATTCCCTAAAATTCCTCCGCTGCATTTTAATAGCACACTTCCCACATACGTAACAGAAACTGTGAGTTAAGTTATTACACTTTCATTTGCCCGTTTTCAGAAAAACTACAATTCATTACATCAAAACCAAACTCAAATACAATAGATAACTGTTCACTGCGCATACCCAATACCATGCAGCTTTCAGTCTTTTAAAGCGGTAGAGATGAGTTCAAGTGCAAGATCAGACATAATTACAAATATTGTATTTTTTCAAGTCGGCCAAGGTTTCGCTGGGCTGTGGCCTAGCTTCATCAGGACGAATGGCACGTAAGTATTAAAATTGTACATGGCACAATAAATGGTGTTTACAGTCACGGGTTTGGTTAGTTGCTTTCACGCGCTTGATAAAAATGGTGTGGATGCCATGTCATTAATAAGTTGCGAAGAATTCTGATACATATGGAAAGCTTCCAAAATATCAAGTTTGGTGGATGAATCTGGCTTGTCAATTAGTTTTGCTTCTTCAAAGAGAAATGTATGGTCATTTTCATAACAGTTTTTAGCCATCGATGTCTTCTTTACGTCATCGATGGCTGAACACTTTTCGATTGAAGAAATTTTCGATTGAAGGAGCACAAGACCTTTATTCGGAACTGTGACATAAAGAAGTCATCGATGGCTAAACAATGTTACGAAAAGTAACATAAATTTCTCTTTGAATATATGCAAAACTAGTCGACAAGCCAGATTCAACACCAAACTTGATATTTTGGAAGCTTCCGATATACACTGACGGAAAAAAAAATCCCAACACCACGAAAAAATAGTTGTAGAGGAATGAAATGGCGGCAATACATTTGTATAGGTAACATATTTAATCGATTAAGTTTTCAAGATCACAGCTTAATGTAAGCGCGAAAAGAGCCATTTTAAATGTGAAATGCTGGTACATTAGTAACCGGTGTAACCACCAGAATGTTGAATGCCAGCACGCAAACGTTCATGCATTGTGTCGTACAGGTGCTGGATGTCAGTTTGTGCGATGGAGTTCCATGCCTGTTGCACTTGGTCGGTCAATACAGGGACGGTTAATGCTGGTTGGGGGTGACGCTGGAGTTGTCGTCCAATGATGTCCCATACGTGCTCGATTGGAGAAAGATCTGGTGATCTAACAGGCCACGGCAACATGTCGACACTCTGTAGAGCATGTTGGGTTACAACAGCGGTATGCGGGTGAGCGTTATCCTGTTAGAAAACACCCCCTGGAATGCTGTTCATGAATGGCATCACAACAGGTTGAATCACCAGAACGACGTACAATTGTGCCGTCAGGGTGCGTGGGATAACCACGAGAGTGCTCCTGCTGTCATAGGAAATTGCTCCCCAGACCATAACTCCAAGTGTAGGTCCAGTGTGTCTCGGCCGCAGACAGGTTGGTTGAAGGCGCTCACCTGGCCTCCTTCTAACCAACACACGGCCATCACTGGCACACAGGCAGAACCGGCTTTCACCAGAAAACACAACAGATCTCCACTCCGTCCTCCAATGAACTCTAGCTTAACACCACTGACGTCGCAAACGGCAGTGGTTTGGAGTAAGTGGAATGCACGCTACAGGGCGTCTGACTCGGAGTTGTCCTTCAAGTAACCGACTCGTAACAGTTCGTTGTGTCACTGTGGTGGCAACTGCAGCTCGAATTGCTGCCGCAGACGCGGTACGACGCGCCACGGCCATACGCCGTACACGGCGGTCTTCCCTCTCAGTAGTGCCACGTGGCCGGCCGAAACCCGGTCTTCTTGAGGCAGTACCTTCCCTTGACCACTGCGGCCAACAGTCATGCACAGTGGCTACATTTCTGCCAAGTGGTTCTGCAATATTGCGGAAAGAAAATCCACCTTCTCGTAGCCCTATTACACGACCTCGTTCAAACTCCGTGAGCTGTTGATAATGGCTTCTTCGTCTTCTTAAAGGCATTCTTGACTAACATCAACACACTACGTCGAATCTCAACGATAACTAACGCTCACGAACGTTACAGCGCGTATTTACAGCAAACCTGCTTTGCATGTTCCGAGGGGCGCTACTAACGCCACACGTATGCGCCGAGCGCGAAATGTGCATAGACGTCATCTTACAGATGTATTCTCACCGCCTACCAACTGTCGTTTATCTAACACAACCCCTTCTTGGTGTTGGGATTTTTTTCCGTCAGTGTATATCAGTTTTCTTGGCAACTTGTTAATGACATGGCATCCACACCATTTCTATCAAGCGCGTGGAAGCAACTAACCAAAACCCGTGACTGTAAACACCATTTCTATCAAGCGCGTGGAAGCAACTAACCAAAACCCGTGACTGTAAACACCATTTCTATCAAGCGCGTGGAAGCAACTAACCAAAACCCGTGACTGTAAACACCATTTCTATCAAGCGCGTGGAAGCAACTAACCAAAACCCGTGACTGTAAACACCATTTATTGTACCTTGTACGATTTGAATATTTACGTGCCGTTCGTCCTGATGAATCTAAGCCACAGCCCAGCCAAACCCTGGTCGATTTGAAGAAATAAAATATTTGTGACAAATGTTGTATTCTCTTAATACTACCTTTGAACCATTATTACTCATTCTTCGCTTCCCTGTTCCCTTCTCTACCTCGGTACTCTTCCCCCTTCCCTCCTCGAGTGTTACCAGATTCATCTTCAGACCTGTTACACACACGTTTGAGTGGTAAGAATATCTTGTAGGGCGATCGGACAGAATAAAAAACCTTTGTGCTTCACTCGATCCGACGATTTAAACATTTCTTTTCGTTGAAAACTTGTACGTGGTAGAACAATTTGAGCATCAAATTTGACATCAAAGTTAATGCAAAACCAGGCAATAAAACGGAGTCAATAAAAACGTTATAAACCTGTGTTATTAACCCTTTAAGTAGTCGATGTGTCTGAACAAAATGGCGACCAAAATTTTCTGTGCTCCCCAAAGAGAAATGTACTCAAAGCGGCCGTGTTTCACCAAAGCTACGGAAAAACAATTGTTCCCCTTGTCTCATATCAGAAGTACGCACCATAAACTGGTGATAAGTGCCCTCTTGTATTTCTTCATCCTATGCTTCATGATCCTATGAATGATGCGGAACGGCTATTTCCCGTGGCACGTACGTACATCACGCTGTTCGTTTGTTGAAATATCCTTCTCTCACTTATTATCGTGAATGCAAGTGACTCAAACATCTTCTGTCTGGTTTCTTTGGTTCGTTGGCATTATTAGTTAGTTTGTTTGTTTGGAGGTTTAACGACCACCGTGAGCAACTCAATGGGCTATAAGCAGTCGCCCGTCCTTAATTTAGGGTCACTGGTTCCAGGGAAGGGAGAGAGCCAGTGCCGTAAGACAAAACACAACATCCATGCCTCACCGGGATTCGAACCCGGGCCCCTTACGGACGAATGATCAGAGGCCAGCGCCTTAGACCACTGCGCCACCGGGGCGGCCATTATTTGTTAGTATTCAGTCAGAAGGATTCGTGTCAATCATGTCTCTACATGATAATTTTCAATAGCATAACTGCTGTCCCGGTGGCTCAGTGGTCTAAGCAATGGCTTCTGATCATTTCTCAGAGATCGGTCCGGGTTCGAATCCCGTGAAGCATGGATGTTGTGTTTTTGTCTTACGACACTACTCTCTCCCTTCTTTGGAACCAGTGCCCTAAATTAGGGACAGACGACTGCTTATAGCCCATTGAGTTGCTCACGGTGGTCGTTAAAGCCCCAATCAAATAATACTAATAATGATAGAGCTAAGGGGAAGTAACCTCTCTGACACGAAGGTTAATCGTTCCAGTCGCGTTTGGTCCACTTCTCAGACACCAAATATACACTATATTGACAAAAATCACCGGACACCTAGAAAAGAAGCACAACATAGCATTTATTAACATACAGTAGTACAGTGTCGGTTCACCTTTGACCTTAATGCATGTACTGACTCTTCGAGACAGACTTTGGACAAGGTTTTGGAACACAGCGATAAGTATGCGCTTCCATTCAGTACATAATGCTGCCGCTAACTGTTGCTTAGTAGTAGGCCTTGGTTCCAAACTTCATATGCGGCGCTCTAATTCATCCCATCGGTACTCTATGGGATTAAGATCAGGTCTCTGTGCTGGGCAAACCACACACGATACGGAATTATTGTCAAACCATGCCATAAAAGTCCTTGCTTTATGGCTCGGTGCATTATCCTGCTGGTACCACCAAGGCTCGATTCCATAGTATTGACACAGAGTTGGTGAGGCATAATTGTCCAGAATATCGACGTAGACGTGCTGGTTAATAGGTTTGTCCACGATAACCAATGGGCCGGGACCGTACCACGAAAAACACTCCCACACGTGTACACTGCCAGGTTCAAACTTGACCATAGGAACAGTACACTGTGGTAAATAGCGTTCCCCCGGCTGCCGCCATACCCACACACGGCAATCAGACTGATGGATCGTGTATCTGAATTCATCAGTCGATAGGACCCGTTTCCATTATTGTACGGTCCACGATAAATGTTCTTTACACCACGCTAAAGGACGAGTAGCATTCCTAGTAGAGATGCAAGGCTTATGAGCAGCCGCACGACCACGGTAACCCATGGAATGAAGTTTTCTGCGAATGGTACTTGTACATACCGAGATTCCAGCATTTTTACTCACCTGTACACTGAGGTCTTGTGCAGTACTCCGTCGATTAGTTGTAACTACTCTCCTGAGGCTTTGTCGTCCTCTGTCACTGATTTTCTTTGGTCTGCCGGTGCATTTTGCTGCTTCCACACCATGTGTCCTCCACTTTTTGCGTACATCCAAAACAGTTGACTTGGGTATGTTTAAACACCTCTGGGTTTCTGTTATGGACAACCCACTAATATAACACCCAACAATCTTGCCTTTTTAAAAGTCAGTTTTCTCCGCCGCGACATTTTCACTCAACCTCACAGTGCGATATGATTGCGGTCAGCTGCAGGCTTGTTTTTATACCGTTTGCAGCTGTACCGCACATCTTAACAATGCATCGGATCCGTTCATTTGCTTTTGAAGGGGTGTCCGGGGACTTTTGTCAATATAGTGTACCTGTTTGAGCTGATTTTAACCTATTTGCTAACCCCGAGTTAGCCCGTTTCAGCAGGTTAAATGGTTAGCTCGTTTGCTTCTGAGTGGCTGTGGACATTTCTCCCTACGCGCGGCAATATCATCTATAGTTCGAAACCTTTATCAACAGCTAAGGTTTTTCTTTCGAGTTATCCCCGTTTCTCGTCGGAATGACCGGGTCCAGTCTTTTCGTATTTGAGATGGGGATATCTCAAATCAGCTGGAAAGTTGCATAATACTCTTCAGAAAAATTCTGTTTGTTTTCTGAAATATCCTTCTCTCATTTATTATCGCGAATAGCATTCACTTGAGTGGCTGATTACCAGACTTATGTTTTACAGGCATTTCCGTGGGTGTGTCTCCTCACAACAATCAGGAGTTGGAGTTGCTTTCCATAGCTTTACAAGAAATGCCATTACCCACTATCTGCATTATGTTGTATGCTGCAGCGTATCACGCACACAGGAAATCTTTTCAATCGCTTCCCTGATAAGGATTTCTTTGAAATTTTCCTGCCTCCATTATTCACGTAAAGAACAAAAAGTATTAGTTCTGGAAAACGATTTCGTGATGTAAAGAAAGGAAACTGTTTGCGATATTATGTACTAAATAAAATGTTTGTTTGTTTTTCGACCAAAACACGAAAACATAAAAAAAGTATCATGATATCGTGAATGATTTATTGGTGTAAATTTATTTCCTAACAGTATATCTACCCAAAGTAAACTTAAACAGCCAACTCCAGAAGAGTGAAACCAGATGTCAAACATAAAACCCAAAGTAATAAGACAAACAAAATGTATTGACATAACCAACCTTAAAAAACACCATAATACTTTCAAGTTGGAACTGAAGAACAGATTCTCTGCTTTAGAAGGCCTAACATCGGAAGAAGTGGATATTTCGGAAGTTAACAGAAAAGTAACCAAAGCTCTTATGGAAACAGCAACAAAATTAGCTGGGTCTAAGAACAAGTTGCATGTAAACAAATTATCAGGAAAAACCAAAATGTTGATGCAAAAAAGAAGAGAGATGAGGACAACTAAAGAAGATGTGACTTCCAAAGTGGAATATATAGAGCTATGCAAGACAGCACGAAAAAGTATCACTGAAGACGTAAGGAAATTCAACTGTGAGCTAGTGAGGAAAGCAATTGAAAACAACCAAAGCCTAAAGATAGCAAAGGGACATCTCAGTAAGGGAAGAAAACAGATTATGGCTCTGAGAAAAGAAGATGGTTCTATAACAAGAAATAGAGGTGAAATTTTGACAAGAGTGAAAGATTTCTACTCCAAATTATATGAAAGGGATGATACATGTACTCCAGACATCATGAAAGGTACCAGAGTTCTTCCAGTCCTCCCAGCAGAAGTTGCACATGCAATCAAGAACATGAAGCGGGGGAAAGCTCCAGGAGAAGATGGAATTACTATAGACATCATACAAGAAGCAAGTGGAGAAATTGAAACAGTACTCGCCCAAATTTTCACTCGATGCCTTAATGAAGGGAAGATTCCTGAGGATTGGAACAATGCTACAATGATCCTGCTACATAAAAAAGGTGACATTGAGGATCTCAGGAACTACAGACCTATCAGCCTCCTATCAGTGGTTTATAAAATCTTCACTAAAGTTCTTTCACACCGCTTGAAGGTAACACTGGACATGGCTCAACCGAGAGAACAAGCTGGATTCAGGAGTGGCTACAGCACAATAGATCATATCCACGTACTGAGAGAACTAATTGAAAGAGCGAGGGAATATGAACTTCCATTGTGCATGGCTTTTATCGATTATGAAAAAGCCTTTGATTCGGTGAAACCATCAGCAGTTACCACGGCTCTGAAATCCTGCGGTATTGAAGATGCATACATTAATATTATTAATAACATCTATGAAAATGCAAGTGCAAAGATTCGGCTGTTTGAAAATACAACACACATAAAAATTGGAAAGGGAGTGAGACAAGGGGACACCATATCTCCGAAGCTCTTTAATGCCACATTGGAAAATGTCTTTCAATCACTGAACTGGGAAAACAAAGGGATAAAGATTAATGGAGATTATCTAACCCACCTTCGTTTTGCTGATGACGTAGTCATTTTTGCAACTACCCCATCAGAGCTGCAGAGTATGATCCAGGAACTTGCTGACAAGAGTAAAGAAGTGGGATTAAAAATGAACTTTCAGAAGACAAAAGTGATGTTCAATGCTTTTACAAGAAATGAAGATTTATCGATTGATGGAGAAAAACTGGAGATAACAGATACGTATGTTTATCTTGGACAGCAGATATCAAGTGAGGGTCACATTGATGAAGAAATTAATCGGCGTACAAAACTTGCCTGGAGAGCTTTTGGAAGAAACAGCATAATTTTCAAGAGCAATATGCCATTATGTCTTAAAAGAAAAAGTGTTTGATCAATGCATCCTTCCAGTGCTTACGTATGGTGCAGAGACGTGGACCTTAACTAAAAGAGACATACAAAGGCTGCAGACAACTCAAAGCAACATGGAGAGGTGCATGCTTGGTATAACCAGGAGAGATAAGAAGAGGAACTCGTGGATCCGAAAAATGACAAGAGTGGAAGACATCATGATCAGAGTTAAATCCCTGAAATGGCAATGGGCTGGACATACTGCCAGAAGGACAGACCATAGATGGACAGCCGAAATTTTAGATTGGATTCCAAGGGACAGGAAAAGACCCAGAAAAAGACCACATGGGAGATGGGTGGATGAAATTCGTAAATATGCGGGAGTGACATGGAGGAGACTGGCACAAGACAGACCGTTGTGGAGGAAACTTGGGGAGACCTACGTCCAGCAGTGGATTGATAATGGTTGACAATGATGATGATGATGATGAATCAGAAAAAAGTCAGCAATCTACACAAATTTTGTTCATCTGGCTTTGCAGTTGAACAGGAAGAGAGAATGGAATTAAATCGTGATCAGCATTTATGCGTGTGTATAATATACACAGCCGTATCAGAATAATATGACAACCCCGGGAATCACGGTAAACCCGCTCAGGTGCGTGACAGGGTGCAAGTGACAAGGTCGACGCAACTGCAAGTGACGGAGATGCAAGCGGCCGGCCAGGACAGATGAGCCATAGTGCGTTACGTGAGCATAATGGGCAGAGATAGCGATTTGATGGACGTCCAAAAAGGAATGATCATCGGCTACCACGCCAAGGGTGGAAGTAACTCAGAAACAGCACACTTCGTGGGCTGTTCGCGAGCCCACGAAGTCTGCAAAAAATTAAACGGCGGCAAAAAATTAGTCGGAAACTTAAGACTTGGTCATTCTGGGTGGTGAAGTGGTTAGCATACCCGGACGCTATCTTAAAGACGCGGACTCGATTCCCGCTCCAGGACAACGACGGAATTTTCAAGTTTTCGGATATTATCTGACTTACCATCCTTGTCATATTTACACCAAAAAACGGATTGTCATCTTCAAAACTTGTACCATAAAGGTCATCGGGTGGGAAGCACCTTTCTGGCTCAGTCAGCAGTGTTTTGTACTTGCGTGCAAATTATTGCCAGTTCGAAACTCATCGCTCATGCGAAAATATTTATTTTGCTTCTTATTCAAAATCCCATTGGAAACCTATCGGCAACTTTGCTCAATGTTCATTAATGTTATTTTCGATGTTGCATGAGTTCATGCCACTTACATTTTGCGGGGATAGCGATTTCTGACCGCATGCCACTTAGTCGACTGGATGGCTTGCTGTTTGTTATGAGGAGGCAGGAAGTGTTACGACTAGTGCAATTGGAATGTTTGTTCAGATTAGTGCACTTCAATTACTGAGAAATGTGTTCTCCTTGGTGATGTGATCGTAACACACACACACACACACACACACAATTGGAAAGTCTGGGTTCGATTCCCGCTGCAACATTTGAGGTATTAAGCGCTTTGAAAATGGACGACTTGAAACTTGAGGATTTTAAAAATCTCGTTTCTTGGTTTGAGATTCAACTAGCAAGAAACATTACTTCCACTGATGATTCATAGGCAAAAACTTATTGAAAAATGGCCTTATCTTGGTGAAAATACTTTTCTGTATCCCAGACCAGAGTTGGAAATGAGTCCAAAATTTTGAACCCGACTCCGGCCCCCGACTGGACCCGGATCTTTAACCGTGACCCCTATATACTATATACAATACAGGGTGATTCAGCTAAGCGCGTAAAAACTTCTGCGAGAGGTAGATTGCACAAAGACAAATCGGAATCACATAGCAATGCAGGGTCGGAAACGCCATCTTCATTCGGTAGATGGCATTGTACGGCCGCGAGACTGCTCATACGTTCTTTCAGGATACTGTCATTTGTAAACCGCCCGCAGAGGTAGTAGGATGGCTGAGTTCACGAACGCGGAAATGGCTGATATGCATCCCTCGCATACGGAACATCGGACTGCAACAGACGAAGCGCCGTGCGACTGTACCAGGAACGATACCCGATGAGACGAGTGCCAAACCACCAAGTGTTTGCACGGCTGCATCAGAGGTTAAGCAACACTGGTTCTTTCCAGGGGCCTGCCAGGTGTCGCGAACGATGGGTACGTACTCCTGCCATCGAAGACAATGTGTTAAGTCATGCAGCAGACTCTCCAAGTGCCAGCACACGAGCAATGGCCCATCGGCTAGGTCTGTCCCAATCCACTGTATGAAGGGTTCCGCACGAAGACCAATTGCATCCATATCATGTGCAGCTCGTTCAGACACTAAGCCCTGAGAATTACCCTCAGCGCATTGCATTTGCGCAATGGAAGAGTGCAGCAGAATCCCAATACAGAAGAGTGCAGCAGAATCCCAATTTTCTGCTTCTGTGCTGTTTACAGACGAAGCGTGTTTTACACGGGAAGGTTGATTTAATGCACATAACGCGCATGTATGGGCTGTGGAGAACCTCCATGCTGTACGACTACGTGCAGCACAAATCCATTTTGCTGTTAATGTTTGTTCCGGCATTGTCGGGGACTACGTAATTGGCCCATACCTCATGCATCCTCGTCTGGACGGAAGGAGTAACCGAATATCTTTGGAGGACGTCTTGCCGGAACTATTGAACGAATAACAGGCCCCTCAGTCGCTGCGCCATGATATTTGGTTCCAACACGACGGGGCCCCGCCCATTTAAGCAATGACCTTCGTCATCACTTAAACATGACGTTTGGATATCAGTGGTTCGAGTGTGGTGGTCCCGTTCATTGGCCTGCAATATCGCTGGACTTAACATTCCTTGATTACTCCTTTCTGGGGTTACATCAAAGAACTGGTGTACGACACCCCCGTTGAAAGTGATGAGGACCTTGTAGCACGCATTTCTGTAGCTGCTTCGGAAGTCCGAGACACGCCAAGAATTTTCCAAAATGTACGTGATTCCATGCGCCGACGATGCCAAGCAAGTGTTACAGCTCATGGTCGCAAATTAGAACACCTTCTGTAACCTCAATGCATTTCGCAAATATCTTGTGAGTAATAAAAAGCATTTTTTCTCTTACGCGCTGCTCTTTCATTTCTCGTCCTCTCTGTATACACTAACACATGAAGATGGCGTTTCCGACCCTGCATTGCTATGTGATTCCGATTTGTCTACCTATCCCTCCCAGAAGTTTGTACACGCTTAGCTGAATCTTTTTTTTTTTTTTTTTTTTTTTTTTTGATTGGAGGTTTAACGACCACCGTGAGCAACTCAAATGGGCTATAAGCAGTCGCCCGTCCCTAATTTTGGGTCACTGGTTCCAGGGAAGGGAAAGAGCCAGTGCCGTAAGACAAACACAACATCCATGCCTGACCGGGATTCGAACCCGGACCCCTTACGGACGAATGATCAGAGGTCAGCGCCTTAGACTTAGCTGAATCACCCTCTATATATAAGTAATAAAACTTAAAAACGTGTACTATGGAGTTGTACAACTTACCAGAGAACTGCGCGTAACTGCAAGAACCACGGGTAGAGTATATAAGAAAACTTTTACTCACAATCAACGAAGAACTCCCTAAGAAAACTCCGAACCTCCCGTTAACGAACGTAAACTAAAATAAGAACTGTCACAAATATACATACAAAAATAGCCGTAATAATAAAAATAATAATGATAATAAACACATAGGGTCGGAAACCGGGAGCCACTCATCAGGGAAAGACACCCCTGGCCCCCGACCCTGGTTCAGGTTTCATGCAGGTGTCTAATTAACTGAAAAACAATCTCCAAAATAAAGGTTAAGAATTTTGCAAAATTTAGGACTAGACACGTAATCTTTCCCACCTGAACCAAAAATTAAAAATAAAGACTTATCTTAAGTACAGCAACCATAAACACCTTCATCTTAACGAACAGCAAACCAAAATGAACTCTAACCCATTCTTCAAACATATTTATCCTAAAAAAATATGTTTGAGGAACGGGTTGAATAAAAAACAAAATAAATGTGTTTAGATATATAAAAAATAAAATAAATGTGTTTGAGGAACCGCAAGAAATTGTCGACTCGTTGACCCGTGACCCGTTTCCATATCTGTCCCAGACAACTTTTCTTTTCAAAAGTAGGAACTGTACACCAAATTAAACTCAAAATAGTATAACTATATACTAAAAAAGTGTTGAAACGTTCTATTATCCTGTTTGCAGTTAGCTGTCTACCTTCCTTGAGAAAGCCATCTGGTTGATGTGCGAAAGCTTGGAAATTTTGATTATTTATTCTACGCCAATAAATTTTCGGATTTTTAGTATATAGTTATACTATTTTGAACTTTTCTTTTGTTATGCGTTTTCAAAATCTTCGCGGTCGTTGAATGTACTACCTAAGCTAAAGCAATAGTGAAGGGAAACCTTTAATGCGAATTCGCCGGATAATTAGAATTTATGATGTTATTTCTATGGGAAATATAGCGTAAAATGTGCTTTTCAGCTACCTAGTTCGAAAACTGTTGAACCGCCGGAAATACGCATGTGGACAATATTCAGCTAAGCTACCGTGGTTAATTGTTACAGTAAGTCTGTTTATACTTCTATCTTTAGCGAGAGAAGGGAGGTTAAACATTTGACACTTGTGTAGTGTCAAGCTTTAACTACCACGAGCTGGACTCTGCAAACTCCTATATATTCCCATTTTCTCTCATTCATTGCTTTAATTTCCATATGAACCCTTCCAATTCTGCAATGATTTACCACTTTTGGAATGCTAACTATACGTTGACTACCCAGCGTATAAAAATTTGCAACTGCTATTTTAAGGTCCAGAACCAAAATGGCTATGATTAACTACAACGCTCCCTGTCGTTAAGTAGCAAAATTCATAGAACAATGCTTATCCTTAATCATGTAGCACTGCTCGCTGTCCATAGCTCCACAGAAAAATAGAAATGGAGATTTGGGATACACAGAGACTCGTTGAGTTTTTAAAATTAACTGGATTCCGGCGTGAATACAAAATAACAACCATAAAATTATGCCTTAATTCCAAGAAGACTCTTTGCTGCTATCGAGAACAAAAGGATAAGTTATGTCTCTGAAGAAAATGAATGATGTTAATTCAACCAGATATGGTAAAAGACAGAACACCATTGCTGCTATTATAGTTCTTTCTTTCTTTTTTTTTTAACATCAGGCCACTCAACCCAATCGGTGAAAAAAGGCATAATTTTGAAAAAGAAAGAAGAGCCATCATGCTATTTGTCAAATAAGCAGCAATAGGATGGAAATTTTTGTTTTTAAAAATGGGCAATTTCTACCATGTTAGTCGCATTTATAAAAATTCATATTATAACAACACTGACAATATCGAAATAATATAAGTAACTAATGAAAATTAAAAGTTACTGTGATAACCATTTCTGTTTAAACCAAATATTTTGAGAAACAGTTCTCTCCCGTGGTTTAACGTGAAAGTGCTGATTATTGAAACTCCAGTGAGGAATTCTGGAAATTTCCACTAGCAGTTCCGTACTTTCTTATTCAATATCTCAAACAGCCTCATCAATTTTACTCTATATTTTCTGTAACTTTCAATCGAGGAACTTTAAAAATGTTCCTCTCAGACCTACTTAGTCTCTTCTCCCATTTTCTGTTGTTTCAACAAAATCTTCCTTTTACTCAATATCACTGTGTTCCCTTCTTCTCTGTTAAGAAATTCTAGAAAATTCCTCTCAGACTTACTTAATTTCATCTCCCTTGTTTCAACCGAATCCTCCTCTTCCTCAATATTACCGTGTTCCCCCTTCGGTGTCGCACGATTGGTCGACAGTAACGATTGGTCGACCGTAACGACTAGTCGACGGTAACGATTCGTCGACAGCACGATTGGTCGACATAACGATCAGTCAACCGTAACGACTAGTCGACAGTAACAACTGGTCGACACAACGATTGGTCGAGATAACCATTGGCTCAGAGGAATATGGTTTACATTCGCAGCGGTACCTCTCAGAACGTACTGACCTCTCAAAACGTAACGTTCCTTTTTGGAAATAATATCTTTTAAAATGTAGTCCTCAGAACGTACAGCATTATAACATATTATTTCCAAATAGGCCCCGTGTCGTCTTTTGTACTGTAAGTGAAATCTATATAGAGGGCCTTCTGAACGATGTTATTTCCGAAAGGGCACCGGGGTTCTTTAGGTATAGGCACTTTGGGGAAACTGCCACACATAATTCGGAAACTCGGAAAATTGCCCCACCGGAAAATTGCCACACTTTCAACGCGTTTCTCGGACGAACGGCGATTTGTGCTCGTCCCTTTAATGAAAACCATGTAGAAATTTTCCAGTGGGGCAATTTTTCTGTGTGTGGGAATTTTCCGGGTTGCTGAAAGATGTGTGGTAATCTTCCGGTGGGGCAATTTACCGCCAAACTGTTTGCACTTATTTAAATTTTTTTCCAAGTTCCGTTGACCATTTTATGTCGACCAATGTCGACTAATCGTTATATCGACCAGCCGTTACTGTCGACCAATCGTTATGTCGATCAAACATGCTGTCGATCAAACGTGCTGTCGACCAATCGTTACTGTCGACTAATCATTACTGTCAACCAATCGTTATGTCGACTAACCATTTCTGTCGACCAATCGTTATGCCGACCAATCGTTATGTCGACCAATCGTCACTGTCGGCCAATCGTGTGTCGGCCAATCGTGTGTCGGCCAATCGTTATGTCGACCAACCGTTTGTCGACCAATCGTTACATACCCGTTCCCTTTTCTGTTGAGACGTTCTAGAAAATTCCTCTCAGACTTACTTAGTTTCTTCTCCTGTTTTCTATTGTTTCAATCGAATCCTCTTCCTCAATATTACTGTGTTCCCTTCTTCTCTGTTGAGAAAATTCCTCTCAGAATTACTTAGTTTCTTCGTCCAATTTCTATTGTTTCAATTGAACCCCCCTCTTCCTCAATATTACTGTGTTCCCTTCTTCATTGTTGAGAAATTCTAGAAAATTCCTCGCAGATTTACTTAATTTCATCTCCATTGTTTTAACCGAATCCCCCTCTTCCTCAATGTTACTGTGTTACTTTCCCTGTTGAGAAATTCTAGAAAATTCCTCTTAGACTTAATTTCTATTGTTTCAATCGAATCTTCCTCTTCCTCAATATTACTGTCTTCCTTTTCTCTGTTGAGGAATTGTAGAACATTTCAGTCGTAGTCCCATTGTTTCAGCCTCCAATATCTATTGATTTTTAGAACTCATCTAGAACGTTTCTTGATCCTCGATGGCTTAGTGGTCAGAAGCGCGGGTTTTGGATAATGGTCTGGGTTGCGCCCCGGAAAGGTCCGGATGAAAGGGGGAACTTTGGGTGGCAGGCTGCAAACTAGGCCGAAAACTTAAAATATTCTTTAGAATACCAGTCGGTGAGTTCGACTGGTATTTCTCAAAATAAATATGAATTCAAATTAATCAAGAGAATTGATTCGAATTCCTATTTACTTTGCACCTTACACTTGCCTTGCTTACTGCTATCGTTATTTTAGGATACCAGTCGGTGAGTTCGACTGGTATTCCTCATGAGTTTGACTAGTATTCCTCAAAGTAAATGGCAATTTAAATTAATCAAGAAAATTGATTAATTTGAATTCCTATTTACTTTGTACCTTGCACTTGCCTTGCTTACTGCTATCGGTACTTTAGAATTCCATTGATGAGCTCGACTGGTATTCCGCAAAGTACGTCGTTAATAAGAATTAAAATTAATCAAGAAAACTGATTAATTTGAATTCCTATTTACTTAGTTATTTACTTGCGTATTTACTTGCATCGTTACTTTAGAATACCAGTCGGTGGTCTCGACTGGTATTCCTCATGAACTCAACTGGTATTCCTCATGAGCTCAACTGGTATTCCGCAAAGTACGTTGCAAATTAGTGTTCAAATTAATCAAGAGATATGATTAGAATTCCTATTTACTTTGTACGTTACACTTGATGGTTTACTGCTATTGTTACTTTAGAATACCAGTCGGTGGACTCGACTGGTATTCCTCAAAGTAAATATTGTACCTTACATTTGCCTTGCTTACGCTTAACTTTCACAACGACTTGAAATAACTTTCGCAAATAGTATGACAGAGAATCTCCCATACACCCTGCTTGAGCGTTAAAAAAATTATCATTCGAAAATGCGGACCAGTCTTCTGTGCAAAATGATTCTCTGGCGATTACTTCTAGATACCCAAAAAACAACACTTGTGTTATTGCAAATTCTCATGAATGAATACAAATGCTGCGAAGAAAATGGTTTCGTTGGCCCACACTCATTCTACGGGAGCTTTTCGTCCTGTGTTATCTAATGAGCGCTGAAACGACGTGACAATGCAAGAAAGTGAATTGGTGGGGCACTATATTTGCTAATAAAAAACCGCCAATTGTGCGTCGGTTTGTAAGACACTGGTGCGCAGGGAGAAAACTTAGTGTGTAGGGGGAAATTTGTGGCATTAACGAATATAATTAACTTCTGTCCTCTTTTATTTAGATTGTAACAATATTTTTAATTAAAAACGGTTGATTTGGGTAGTCCAGCTATGTAAAACAAATAAAAATACAATTAGTGTACAAGCTGCTATTTAGGTAAAATAGAATGTGCGTTAACAATAATAAAAATAATTATTATTATTTTATACCTAACAATAGCGATACAATGATTGCTTCCTAATAACATTACCTCCATCTCCAACAAAGATAACCTTGGAATGTTTCACTATAAAGCTAACTGATAGCAAAATAACTTATAGAAATAGGAAAAGTTTTCTGAAAGTGATAGCGATTCATGTCCAGCCTCGGGACAGAACATGGCATAATACGACCCTGGTCCCGGGCCATTCTCCTGAATGAGACATAGGTGACGTTTGTCCAAAGGCATCAAACAAAGGTCATCGCTCTTTCCACGTTTATAAGTGAGTCACGGAAAAATTCTCATTGGCCGCCCCCGGGAATCGAACCCAGGGTATTCCAGTTACGCGCCGGATATGCTTCCATTGCACCACAGCGGCCTCGAATTCCTCCAGACTCACACATATAACCGGCGCGTAACTGGAAGACCCTGGGGCCGCCCCGGTGGCGCAGTGGTCTAAGCGATGGCCTCTGATCATTCGTCCGAACGGGGTCCGGGTTCGAATCCCGGTGAGTCATGGATGTTGTGTTTGTCTTACGGCACTGGCTCTCTCCCTTCCCTGGAACCAGTGACCCTAAATTAGGGACAGGCGACTGCTTATAGCCCATTGAGTTGCTCACTGTGGTCGTTAAACCTCCAATCAAAAAAAAAAAAAAAAAAAAAAAAAAAGACCTGGGTTCGATTCCCGGTGGCGGCCAATGAGAATTTTTCCGTGACTCACTTATAAACGTGGAAAGAGCGATGACCTCTGTTGATGTTTCTGGTCCACGTCAAATGCCTGTATTAAGTGTCCAAAGACGTTGGCTCTCTAGTGCCTATAGACGAAACTTGACTAAATTATTAGGAAGTCCAAGGGGAAAAAATTCGAGTAAAAATTTTACTATTTTTTGAACGGAAACAGAAGAATATAAGGGTAAACAGTGGGAGGTTCGTGATAGTTTCAAAAATGTCCATTTTGACCGCAAGAAATTTATCGTCCATGTTTATCAAACCCCAGTACCCCATACGCAACATATTTGTGCATAATACCAGTAACTTGGAGAACAGTACGACTGTATGTTTGTGTTCAACAACAGATGGTTTCCCATAATGTTTACTAGTGGTTATTCTACAATAACCTTGGTAACTTCGTGATAATACTTTGCTAAGTTCGTGATAGTGAACGAGTTGTCCATTTGTACGCACAACATTGCGTGAGCGTAAAGAAATATAGAAATAATGGTATACATGATATATTGCACAGTTTACTCTAGTCAAACATAGAATAAATACATATTTCTATCGGTAAAATGCTCTCTTTTCGTAAAGTGCCATTTCAGCATCTTAATTTCAGACATTATCTGGAGCTTTCACAGGCGTTGCACATGAATACATTTTCATTTTAATCGTAAAAGTTTTGGCACTTCATGTGGTACCATATCATCTAAAAGCAATATTGAACCCACTGAGTTCCACTTTTTTTTCATTTTTTTTGTACATTCTCGTTATAGTTGTGTCCGCAAAATTCGCCATCTCAGTTATCGTCTTCTCCTTGCATGGCCCTGTTGATAAATATTGTACATATGAGCTATTTCTTTTTACATTTCAATTACATCACCTATTACGTATCGCGTAGCTACTACCTGTAGGTGATAAATTCCTGATGCTTTGGTTACTTCATGACAGGCTAAAATTAGTTAAAAACTGGAACTGAAGTGTCTATTTGAACCCCAACTATCATGGTTACAATTCAGAAACCAGATATTGTAGTTTAAATTACGGGAAAAAAGTATGTTTTAAAATCAACATTAATGTCTGAAAGAATTAAGTCCCCGAAGCTGACGATCATGCGTCCGTGGCTAAGAATCGTCCCGCTGTAGAATGCTGATAAGTGACTTGCGAATGCATTTTTAAATAAGGCGGGAATCTAATCAACGACTGTGTTAAATATTGTTGGCTTAATTCTATTTTTCCTTCTTGAAATTCGTTCATCTACCATGTATACTAAACACCATCACAAAAGACTATTCGATTCCCGCCAAGCGTTGAATAACTTTCTCTGTGATACGAACAAAACAGCTTACAGACGATGTCCTTCCGATTTTAGAAACTGGACATCTGCTGTCATTTATGATAAAAAGTTGAAACCAATTAAGACAGTAGTTATTTTACGAATGCTTACGCTCTGTCACGAATTTACTTTTGCCATGAAATTACCAATGTTTACTCTTTGCATATAAATTTTAAATTGATAAATTTAGTTACTTGAAGAAAACAAATACTATAAACCAAAATGGTTTTTATATGTGGGCATAACAGGCTTTCAATAAATGAATCACAATACAATCGAGAGATAAATTACAATTAATTTTAAAAAGAAATGTGTATGAAGTAGTTTTATAGAAGAAATTGTTGCTCATATAGTACTACTGTTTTAAATTCATCAACAACAGCGTCGTCATTTATCGATGTTATTGATGAATCTTGAATCTAAGACGCAACTGCACATACCGGTCACTGAATTAGAAATTTTTATTCAGTACGGGTTTGACTTCCTTTAGCCAGAATTACAGCACGTTTGCGATTAGGCACAGAATCCACAAAGTGTTGGATATTAGGCGTTCACTAGTCAGTCCTTTAACTGGCTTATGTTTGGCTTATTACTGGACTTATGTTTTCCTGGATCCGCGTTTTTTTTTTTTTTACATTCACAATGGGGTTCAGATCCAGGCTTTGTGGTGTCTAAGGAAAATGGTGGAAGGCACTGTTATACTCGTTGAATCATTGCTGAAAACATCTTGTGCTATGGACGGCATTGTCGTCCATGAAACAGTCGTCACCTTCTGGATAAAAAGTCACCATTGCAGAATGGACTTGATCGGCAACAATGTTCAGATAATCCTTGAAAAACACTCGGCCTTTCTGCAATATCAGGAGACCCGTTCCGTACCAACAGAATAGAATGTTTTCCATACCATAACACTACCTCCAGTACCTTGAGTTATATTTAAAGGAAAACTGGGTTCACTCCTTGGAGGACAGTTGACCATTTAGCAATATCAGGGACCCGTTTCGTACCATCGTACCAGAAGAACTTACCCCACACCACGGCACCATGCCCAGAAACTTGGGTTGTATTTACAAGGCAAGCTAGGTCCATTCCTTGGAAGACCCTAGACTATGTAGCAATATCAGGGGAACCAATTTTATACCAGGAGAACGTACCCCACATGACGGCACCATGCCCAGAACCTTCAGTTGTATTTACAAGACAAGCTGGGTCCATTCCTTGGAGGACCCTAGACCATGTAGCAATATCAGGGGGACCAATATTTTACCAGGAGAACGTACCCCACACAACGGCACCATGCCCAGAACCTTCGGTTGTATTTACAAGGCAAGCTGGGTTGTATTTACAGGACCCAAGACCATGTAGCAATATCAGGGGGACCAATATTTTACCAGAAGAACGTACCCCACACAACGGCACCATGCCCAGAACCTTGGGTTCTATTTACAAGGCAAGCTGGGTCCATTCCTTGGAGGACCTTAGGCCATGTAGCAATATCAGGGGGACCAATTTTGCACCAGGAGTACGTACCCCACACCACGGCACCATGCCCAGAACCTTGGGTTGTATTTGACAAGGCAAGCTGGGTCCATTCCTTGGAGGACCCTAGACCATGTAGCAATATCAGGGGGACCCAATTTTGCACCAGGAGTACGTACCCCACACCATGGCATCATGCCCAGAACCTTGGGTTGTATTTACAAGGCAAGCTGGGTCCATTCCTTGGAGGACCCTAGACCATGTAGCAATATCAGGGGGACCAATTTTTTACCAGGAGAACGTACCCCACACAACGGCACCATGCCCAGAACCTTGGGTTGTATTTACAAGGCAAGCTGGGTCCATTCCTTGGAGGACCCTAGACCATGTAGCAATATCAGGGGGATCAATTTTGTACCAGGAGAACGTACCCCACACCACGGCACCATGCCCAGAACCTTCAGTTGTATTTACAACGCAAGCTGGTTCCATTCCTTGGAGGACCCTCGATCTTGTACCAATATCAGGGACCCGTTTCGTACCAGCAGAACGTGCCGCACACCACAGCACCATGTCCAGGACCTTGTTTACAAGACAAGCTGGGTCCATTCTTTGGTGGGCACTTGACCTTCTAGCAATATCAGGGACCCGTTTCCTACAAGCAGAACGTGCCCCAGACCACAGCACCATGTCCAGGACTTTGAGTTGTATTTGCAAGGCAAGCTGGGTCCATTTCCAGTTATCGCAGCCTTGGAATTTAACGTCGGCCCAACACTGAGCCATCGTCTTTTAAAAATAAAAGGCGGTGGTTCAGTGTTGGGCTCATGTTAAATTGCCACACTGTGCTATCTGGGTTGTTTCATTAGGGTCCTACCAAACTTTCTGCCTACTGTCAGAACCGAACAAGATGCACCGCGACTCATCGGACCACATGACTTTTTCTTGCGCCATTGGCTATAAAAAAAATTAAAAAAAGCATAATTTGGATACGGTGTTGCAGCATGCGTTAATTTCCAGAACGCTCTTTATTTGCATGAACAGATCGTGACAGAAATAACAGTAAAATCGTGAACCACATTTATGAATGCATTTAAAGTCCTCGATCTATCACGTGCCCCATACCAGTTGAGCCACTCTTTTAGTAGCGTCGTTGACGAAGTGCCACCTTTTGGAACGGAAGCGTCGCTCTGTTGCAAATTTGTTTCTACTTCTAATTCATTAATATAAACTGCAAATGTCTGCGATAAAGCCTTGTGCTGCTCCTTTGCGAATTTTACGTTCATAAGTTTAGCCATTGCAGTTACTACTTCTAATGGTCCCCAGTTTAATCTCCTTTCGAGTTCTGTAACAATTGTGTCTTATAATGGGTAATATGAACTCAGATATTCATTTTCTCGTATTTTGATTCAGGAAAATATTTGCTGTGTAGCAAGACACGTTTCTTCACAGATCGCATCGAAATGTAGCATGCTTTCGTTGTGCATATCGATTGGCGACGGGACATTACAGCTAACAGGGGGGGGGGCTCATGGGGGTGACGAACGCCAAGATAAGAACTGAAAAACTGGTATATAAGAAAATGAAGGAATATATCACACGTGCCTATAACGATAATAAAGAAGTTTATTAATTACTGAAACATTAGGGTCTGTCTGGAAAACCCCGGTACCATCTGTAACTCCGCTTAAGCCAAAAGCTCCAAATTAGGGGACGGGAGATTGCCTATAGTTTTAGATACTCACAGTGGTCGTTAAACCCCTAAATTTGTAAAAAGAATAGTTTAGTTCGAAATGCGATGATTTCTGTTTTCATCTTCGCACTGAGAAAATTGTTCACTCTATTATTTTTGCCATTTTTAAGGCATTACCACCCACCGTGGACAGCGCAGTGGCCGACCGCGGGTGCTGAATGACCATGATCGTCCATGCTAACAGACAAGCGACACTATCTCAAATAACATCCACATTCAATGCAGGAGGTACCAGAGACATATCCATCACATCAGTGCAGCGTAATTTAGCGTCCATGGGGTATGGGAGCAGAAGACCCACCAGAGTGTCTTTGCTAACACAACGACATCGGACACAACGCCTCACCTGGGCTCGTGAACACAGTAATTGAACCCTGGAAGACTGGCAACATGTGGCGTGGTCCGATGAGTCACGCTACCAGTTGTTACGAGCTGATGGTAGGGTTCGGGTGTGGCGCAGACCCCATGAGGCCATGGACCCAAGCTGTCAACAAGGCATTGTGTGAACATGGTAATTGGACCCTGGAAGACTGGCAACATGTGGCGTGGTCCGATGAGTCACGCTACCAGTTTTTACGAGCTGATGGTAGGGTTCGGGTGTGGCGCAGACCCCATGAGGCCATGGACCCAAGCTGTCAACAAGGCATTGTGTGAACATGGTAATTGGACCCCGGAAGACTGGCAACATGTGGCGTGGTCCGATGAGTCACGCTACCAGTTGTTACGAGCTGATGGTAGGGTTCGGGTGTGGCGCAGACCCCATGAGGCCATGGACCCAAGCTGTCAACAAGGCATTGTGTGAACACGGTAATTGGACCCTGGAAGACTGGCAACATGTGGCGTGGTCCGATGAGTCACGCTACCAGTTGTTACGAACTGATGGTAGGGTTCGTGTGTGGCGTAGACCCCATGAGGCCATGGACCCAAGATGTCAACAAGACACTCCGCAAGATGGTGGTGGTTCCATACATGTGTGGGGAATATTTACGTGGCACGGTTTGAGGCGTCTGGTCCTCGTAAACACGTCATTAACCAGTATTCGCTTTGTTACTCTGCTAGGAGACCATTTACAGCCCATCATTGACTTCATGTACCCCAACAAGGATGGGATTTTCCAGGTGGACAATGCACCATGTTATTACGCCCAAGTTGTTCAAAATTGGTTCGATGAGCATTCTGGACAGTTCCAACGAATGGCGTTGGCCAGTACGTTCGCCCGACATGAACCCAATAGAGCACTTATGGGACGTGGTGGAAAGGTCCATTCGCACCCAAGATCCTGCACTTACAAATACCAGGGAACTGTGGGAGGCTATTCAGACGTCATGGCTCAACATCGCTCCAGAAGGCTTCCTGCCATTTGTGGAATCGATGTCACGTCGAATTGCTGCATTTCGCTGGGCTAGAGGAGGTCCTACACGTTACTATAGGTACGTATCCCTTGACTTTTGGCATTCGGCGTTATATATTAGTATGCATATTTAACATCTGTATTAGGTGTACAAATAAGTTTTAAAGAGTTTTAAGACAACGCAACATGTAATTTGAGAGAAAACAATACCTTTACAAATCAAAATATGCGCCGTCATTATCTATTACCTTCCGCCATCGGTCTGGCAGCTGATGGATTCCAGCCATGAAGAATACTTCGTCAGTGACGCGATGAAGTCGTCAACCCATTTTTGCATTTCGCCACATGTCTGGAACCTTATAGCAGGCAAACCATGCTGCATCGATCGGAACAAATGTTAGCCTGAAGGGACTATGTCGGGACTATACGCCAGGTGCTCCAAAACGTCCCAGCCAAGCGTCAATAGCGTTTACTTGTCCGATTTCGCGGCATGCAGCCTAGCTGTTGTCATGCAGTAATTTCACGGGACGCAATCCTTTGCATGTGAATGGACGTTTCCGACAGATGTCCTGGTTCAATCGCAGCAATTGTTGCTTGTAGAGATCAGCATTAACAGTTTGACCTTTTTCCAATAGTTCATAATAGAGCCACATCCTTCATAACCCACCAGATGCACAGCAAAACCTTCTTAGAGTGAATATTACGTTTCGGTGTCCAAGTCGTTGCTTCACCGGGGTCTACCCAGTGTTTTTTGTGTTTAGGATTGTCGTACCATATCCACGTTTCATAACCCGTAACGATTTTCCACAGGAAACACTTTCTGTGTTGTTTGTTGAGTTACCTCCAGTTGTTCAGCTAGTTCCAGCAATGCTTGCAGTTCCTCATGTGCAACCTTCTGCGGGGCGCTGCTACGTTCTCGATCGCTAACATCCAAATCACCTGCTTTAAACCGTCTAAACCAAAACTCACACGTGCTTTTCGAAACAATATTCTCCACCAGAACAGAACAGATCGATGCACATGTTTTTGCAGCACTTTTTCCTTGATGAAATTCGTAAAGAATTCAGTGTCGAATAAATGCAGTATCGCTTGCCATCTTTCACCTACCGATGTGCAACTGTGCTTGAATTTTGGGCAAACTTCTGTGTCACATTTTGTACTCGGGACCAGTTACGGTCACATGACAACAACCCGGGGGAATGTCGGATATTTAAATTAGCGGTATACGTCACACAAAAAACGCTTTAAAACTTATTTGTACACATAATAACAGTATATACTGTATAGCACTGTTACATATGTAGTAAATTTGAAATTTTTTAAAGAATTCCTACACAAAATCAAGTAACTACTATTGAAAAATATTATTGCATAGCAGATTTTGCTGTACAAAAATGTTTGAAGAAATTTCTCCCTGATTGTTAAACCTCGAAAAAGAAAACAGAAGCGGGTTCCGTTTCTTTTCCAGCTCGAGATTTAACGACCATCGTGTGCAACTCAATGGACTATAAGCAGCCTCCCGTCCCTAATTTAGAGCCTCTGGTTCCAGGGAAGGGGAAAAGCCAGTACCGTATAACAAAAACAACACCCCTGTTTCACCGGGATCCAAACCCGGACCCATCTTGTGCAAATGGTCAGAAGCCAGCGCTTAGACCATTGCGCCACCGGGTTGACAAAGGCGTGTCAAAATCCTACTTTCGATTGGTTCTTACATATGATAGAGTGCAAGTAAAATCTAGCCCTATATTTACTCTACTTTAAGATCAAAGAAAAGAATGTAAAAATTCAAATGCTTCTAATTCTCAGCATGCGCTTAATACCCCTGTATTTTGAAAATGAATGTATGTACTAATGTGAAGCGTGAAAGCTATGTTTTATACATTTTTACGTCTTTTTATGTCTGATTAGCAAGAGTTAGAAATAAAATCCCGTATGCACAACAGACCAGCGAAGGTGATATTTTTCGCATTTTGCTAGTGTATAATCGAATTGCAACGATTTGTTTTATGTATAAAACTGTATGTATGTCACTCATAAAAGCCACATCTTCTTCTCATCCATTTTTGCAGTCCAGAATTCCTCCGTGTGTGAGAAAGGGCACAGATGGAACTTCTTGTCGCCATGGTAACTTCGTTGTCTACACACTAAAGAAACAACAAAAAGGCAGCATAAAAATTCTGTAGGAATCCCCGCTTTATCTTAACCTGCAAACCAGAACCATTTCTTCAGAACGCAACGGAAGTAAAAGGCTAATGCTAATGACACCGCAACCATAGAATCATTCATATTTTATCACCCTGATACGTTTTTGGTTCAACGCAATGGAAAATTGGCACCGATCGAACGTTTTGCAACTGTCGCTATTTTGTCGAGAAATATTCTTTGACTACGAAGACAGCACACATCACCTTGTGACCAGACTCATACTTTTGATTGGCTCACGCACGAAATCCTTATATATATAAAAAGTAAACGAGGTGCACAATGATTTTATTATCACATTTCATTGACTTTTAGTTGGAAGCATTGCTCAAACAAAATACATAACTAAATTCACTTTTGATGTGCTTCTGATAACTGTGGGTAATCAATAACAAAAAGTTTGATCTGTATATAGTTCTGGAAACTTTGCATAATGGTTTCTGATAAACAGAAATAGAAGTAAATAAATAAATTAAGAGCAATTTTATTTTCAACTTGCTTTCAGCATTAAATGTCTTCACAAATAAAGCTTTTATTTTTCCTTAACTGACCGCAAAATGCATCATTTCCTTCATTATTTCTGTGATATCTGTATATTTTCAAAGCGAGAAGGAACGGATTTCTTCAGGAACTTTGGTAATGATATCAAACTTTGAAGTACCTGGGGTAAATCTGAAAAGTGATAATTGAAAATGTATGCTTTGCTTCTAAGAGAAAAGAGGTGAGGATGATTCATTCCGACGCGCTAAATTCGAATGTGGGCTTAAAACTGCTTTATCACACTTAAAATAGTAATGCTGCGCTAGTAAGCTGAATTTTTCGCACATCAACCAGATGGCTTTTCAAGAAAGGTAAACAATCAAAAAGTTGTCTAACTTTCCTTTAAAAAGCCATCTGGTCAATGTGCGAAAGCTTCGAACTTTGATTTCAATTTTACGCCAATAAATTCGGATTACTGGTATTGCTATTTTATGTATTCTTGGTGCACAGTAGATTGTTATTAATTGCTTTATCACAATCCAAGTTAGTCAAGAATCAAAGAAGTGTTATAACATACAACTTTCTACCGGTGGTGGGATTCGAACCATGTCTCCTACTCCGGAGCGGCTGCTCTCCGAACTGAACTATGCCGGCAGAATGATCGTTGCGGCGTTGCTGATTTGACTGATGTGTTACCGCAGTACAGTAGTGCATCATCAATGTCATGTTACGTAGCAAATTACATATCAGTTACGTTTCACAGGAACCTTTATTACTCAACAGGATTCCTTCCTTTTCCGCATAGGGGTTTCCATGGCAAATGCTCCCATCGAAACATTTCTTGTACGACAGAAAGAACCTAAAATGGAAATTCAGTATTCACGGGGACTTTCGCGAGTTCTTAGGTTAGTTAGTTGGTTGGTTGGTTTTTATGGCGTAAGGGCCATGTTTGGCCAAAGAGCACCAGACACAAGACACTCAAAAAACAGTATTAAAAACGTGGTAGAATGCTTAAAATCAGGCTGAATTGGTAAAAGTGAAAAATGAAAATGAGGCAAAGATTAAAATCTAGATACGATTAAAAAGCCAATTTGTTGGAAAAAGCAAAAAACAGCAAAAGTATCGTACTGCTCATCGAGGAGCCGCTGCAACGTAGCATCATCGTCGTTCAACAGATGAGAATGAAAAAGGTGAAAACGTACATCACAAAAACGAACACAAGTACACAAAAGGTGAACGACAGTGAGTCGGCAATCGCACGTCTCACACATCGCCACAGTGTCGCCACACAACAAAAAGCGGTGAATGAAACGACAACGAGTTCTTAGGCACATGAAGTTCTGACTCGAATTACAAGTTGGAGACTTGGGGAAAGACCTTTCGATTGCAGTCCCGTTCTGCCTTGTGCTCTTCGCCGAGCGCTGCGACCGTTCTCTCGGTGGATTTCAGAGGTTCTTAAAATAAGACACTACCCCGCTTTCTGCAAGACCTCTGCAGTCGTCATGTTTACTACACGACTCGCTGTTTACGCATTTAGGAGACAATCGATGTCCGACGGCAATTTCAGATGGCGACCATAATCTCGCATTCTGTCCCTTTATGCAACAAAAAACGAGCAGTACACCAAAATGCAGTCATCTTAAAGGCACAGAACCGGTTTAGAGGAAGCAAATGCTGAAAATTACACGTGCGCAAAACCAGACTTGGGGCTAGAAGTTCAAGTCGTGCATCTGAAACTCTCTCTCCCTTTTAATTGAACCCTTTTTTTCTAATCCCCCCCCCTTTTTATCACCGTTCTTTCCGCAACTGATTTTTAAATAAAAAAAAATATTAAAAACATTTCATTAATTAAATTTTTTATTTTATAAAGAGTGAGAAACTCAAACTTACTTCTGGAATAAATCTGCCTTATTATCTGACAAAGTTTAGCAAAACCCTTTTACCAGCGGCTTACAATTTAACCGACGGAATGCCTTTCTCTCGCCAACTAGCATGGGGGCATTAGTTAGTACAGTGAACTTGGTTACGGTTTGCTGTGATTGGCTGGCGCCGATGTGTTGTTTTGAGAAAAGACTCAATATCAGCCTCTTTCTCGGCGTGGGAAAATCACTAATCCGCATTCTTGCGTTCACTATCTGCTCGCACGAGGTTACTTTGCAAGAAGCCTTTGAGAATGAAGAGGACAAGGAGACGAACTTAGAAGGAGGCGAAGGCTGCACACGTGCAGCTTAGAGGGAACATTGGAGAGCAGTGAGTAAAGCATCTGCCTCTTTCTCGGCGTGAGAAAATCACTAATCCGCATTCTCGCGTTCACAATCTGCTCGCACGAGGCTACTTTACAAAGAAGCCTTTGAGAATGAAGACGACAATGAGACAACAGCATTTAAGAAAAGTATTTTGACTTTTGAGAGCCCGAATTTCATTTATTTATTAATATTTTTGTAGATAATTGATTTTCGATTTATGAAAATTAATTGGGGATTTTGGAATTTTAATCTGAAATGCTTAATGCGCGGAGGAAGTGAAGTCGCCCGCGATCTTAGAGGGAACATTGATTCCATGCAGTTAACCAGAGTACAGAGACCACACACTATGAGGCGTGAACATATCATATCTTCGAAGCAAATTTTCTAAAACGTGAATGGAAGTATAGAAAACAAAATGCTGACAGCCGCCCCGTTGGCGCAGTGGTCTAAGGCGCTGGCCTTTGATCATTCGTCCGTAAGGGGTCCGGGTTCGAATCCCGGTCTGGCATGGATGTTGTGTTTGTCTTACGGCACTGGCTCTCTCCTTTCCCTGGAACCAGTGACCCTAAATTAGGGACGGGCGACTGCTTATAGCCCATTGAGTTGCTCACGGTGGTCGTTAAATCTCCAATAAAAAAAAAAAAAAAAAAAAAAATGCTGACATGCCTAACTTCTATGATCTTTCCGAACATGTCGTTGGGATGAAAGGCTAATTAATCATTTGTGCTCTGTCGCAGAAAGTTCTCTGAGTGTTTAACCTTGAACGGAATTTTTCCAAGCCCTACCCCTAAAGCTTCCTATTGTTAGGTTCTCTATCCGATATTCATTTGTTCTGTTCTCGTTTGTTTCTTGCTCTGTATTTCTGCGGAATATAGCGTTGTCGGCGTTCTCATAACGTTTACGCCTTACTTGGAATTTACAACCTGTGGTTATTCGGCGTTTATGTAGTTTTTACATTTTTAATAAAAGTAGGTCAAAAACTTGGAGTGCGGTTTTCGAACGATAATAATACTTTCCTAAAACGGCAGTGTTTTTTTTTTTTAATTGGAGGTTTAACGACCACCGTGAGCAACTCATTGGGCTATAAGCAGTCCCCGTCCCTAATTTAGGGCTTCTGGTTCCAGGGAAGGTAGAGACCCAGTGCCGTAAGACAAACGCAACATCTACGCCTCGCCGAGATTCGAACCAGGACCCTTCACGGTCATAAGCCAGCGGTTAGACCACTGCTCCACCGGGGCGGCAAAACGGCAGGGTGTGAGAAAGTAAAAACCACATGTTAACTGAGTGGAACTCGAAGGGGAATAATTTCAAGTCTTGCCCTCCCAGATAAGAAAAGAAAAAGCCGCCCTGATGGCGCAGTGGTCTAAGCGATGGCCTCTAATCATTTGTTGGAATTTAGCTTCCTCGAGGGTTCGAATTCCGGTGAGGCATGGATGTCGTGTTTGTCTTACGGCACTGGCTCTCTCCCTTCCCTTGAACCAGTGACCCTACATTAGGGATGGGCGACTGTTTATAGCCCATGGAGTTGCTCACGATGGTCGTTAAACCTCCAATCAAAAAAAAAAAAAAAGAAGAGCTTGCTAAGGTTCCGGTTAGCTGCATCCTTATGTTGCAGTTTTTACAGCTGTATTGATCACGTGCTTATGTTAAAGCTTCACCAATATTCATTCCTCCTTTGTCGGATTTGTTGTTTTCTTTTAAAAACTTGATTCCCCTGCCGTTCTTTGACGACGACTTGACATAAGTCCACTGTTTTCCATGAAGTTGTGTGAACACAAATCTTGTAAATGCAGCTACATTCGGAAGCAGCTTGTTCTCCGGTTGTCTTTAGAACGTTGGGATTGAGGTAGTCGTGTTTTTAAACACGATATGACTTTGTCTCCCCTGTTTTTGTCTTTGTTATTCCGTTTTATTGCTCATGAAAATTTCGCTACATCCTCTACATGATTCAAACACCATAAGTATAATCGATCTTTTTAGCGGCGAACTGCCGAAGGCAATAACACTCTACCTAAGGAATCAAATCGCGGCGTGATGTTGGAACTTATCTTCATCGAGTTTTACTTTCAAATCGGTGTTTAAGCTGGACACACTTTCTTCATTTTTAGCACGTCTTTTGTAAAAAAAGATCGTGCTTATTTTATCAGTTTGTCCGTCCATCTGTAGACACTATATCTCTACAACTATCAATCCGATTTAAAAAAATTGCCTTCGGAAGCATGAAATACGCAAATGATGATCCTTTATTTCGTTTGTTTTTTTACGATGTATAATTTCGCCGCTAGAGGGCGTAAATACAGATGATATCGAATTCAAAATACATTTTATTCCATATTTTGCTTCTAAATATCCTATTGTAGAAATTCTTATACCTTTCGATTCCTTTTATGTCGAAGAGTATTTTAGGCATTGTCACTTTTTCGAGTTGCGCATAGATTTTCCGCTAGGCGGCGTAAAAGTAAATTGCGTTTTTCCCTATATCTCTACTTCTAAAACTGCGATTTGGAATTTTTTTCTTCAGAAGATATAGCTCCAGAGGGAAAATATTTTGCATATAATATGTTTTTTTTTTTTTTTTTTTTTTGCTAGAGAATGGTTTTGCCTCTAGGGAGCATAAGTGTTAATTTCTGCTTCTGATGTATTTGGCAGAAATTCTGGGCATCTAAATTCTCGATTGAAAAAAATCTTCCGTAGACCGATGCCGTTCACGTCGATACACTTTTTCGGAATATTTTCTTCTTAAAATAATGCATGGTTGATCCGCCAGGGGGTGTAGACGTATATCATATTTTTGTCAATATCTCAGCTCCTAATTCTCCGATTTGAAAAATTCCTTCTTTATTGGATAGAGTTTTCTGTGCGACATGTTTTTTCATATAATTTCAAAATTTTCAAGTGCGTTTCCGCCCGATATCTCTGCTTCTAAAACTCCGATTTGAAAAAAATCTTTCTGCACCGGATACAGCTCCTAATGGGAAGTCTGTTGCATATAATTTCTAATTTTTGGTAAAAAAAAAATTTGGCCACCAGGCGGCGTATATCTTGATTTCCTCTTCTGATGTATTTGCAGCAAATGAGCTCCTGAAAACTCGTCTGAAACAAGTATTTCCTGGACCGATACCGCTCACATCAAGAAACCTTTTGAGAATACTTTCTTTTCAAAATAATGCATGAGTTTCCCATTATGGGGCGTAGATGTATATCTTATACGTATTTGCCGATATCACTGCTTCTAAGAGTCCGATTTGAAAAATTCTTTCTTAAATGAACTCCTGAAAACTCGACTGAAAAAGTATTACCTGGACCGATACCGCTCACATCGAAAAACCTTTTGAGAATACTTTCTTTTTTAAAATAATGCATGCTTTTCCCATCATGGGGCGTAGATGCATATCTTATATTTGCCGATATCTCTGCTTCTAAGAGTCCGATTTGAAAAATTATTTCTTTGTTGGAGAGCGTTTCCACTGCGAAATGTTTCTCGTATAATTTCAAATTTTTTCTTAACGCACAAGTCTTCCAACAGAAAGCGTAAGCTCACGAGTCTGTTTACAGAAATATCTGCAGGATTAAAACTCGATTGAGAAACTTCTTTCTTCGGTCAGATACTATTGTTTTTCATACCGGTTCCATTGATTTTGAATGCCTTTGATAAATTTAATTCGAGTCAGAAAGGATTCAAAACACGTGCTCATTACATCCGAAAATTCGGTGTCATCTTTCTTGTTCCATTTCACGTTGTACTAACTTTCAGCGTGGTACACTGGTTGCTTGTTTTTGTGGACTCAGGTCCGAATTCTAGGTGAAGAACGTGGATGTGGAATTTATTTTGGGGCTCTTGTTTTTCCTTTTTTCTGTATAATAATAGATGCTCAGTTGGGTGACTAAATAAAAAGATAAAAAAAGTGATCCATATAGACAATGCCCGGTCCTAAGCGTGGGCAAAATAGGCATTCACGTAGGTGATCATAGGAGGAAAGGCCGTCATACTGGCCTCATTTTATAATAAATTTTTCTTGTCTCACTTTTAATTTAAAATTTCTGCTTTATGCTTACATTAATCTTAACTTTACAGCACAGCAATCTCTCATTGTTCAGTTAGCATTGAAATTTTCGGAAGTCTGTCTTCCGAGCCTGGTAACTTATACAGGATCTCTTCCCGCAAAGCTGGTAATAAAAATGGCCGCCGTAAATAATAAAGCAGACAATACGTTGTGGAAAAAACGTGGGGAGACCTTCATCCAGCAGTGGATTGATAATGATGGACAATGATGATGATGGTGATATATTCGAGACTGAATTCCAAAGAAGATGATGATGATGATAACTTTAGACTGGATTCCAAGGAAGAGTGAAAGACCCAGAAGAAGACCACGTGGGAGATGGGTGGATGGACGAAACTGGCCCAAGACAATCCGTTGTGGAAAAAACGTGGGAAGACCTTTATCCAGTAGTGGATCGATAATGATGACAATGATGATATTTCGAGTTTATAGCTCAAAGCAGATTTGTCCGGGTCTGGTCCGCGTCGGGTCCAATTATGTCCCGGGCAGGCCCAGGTTTAAAATGTTTGACCCGTTTCCAACTCTGGTATGTTCACTTATTCCCAAATGAAAATGTACAGGCTCTTTAGTAGTTTGTAGAAAAGTTTCTTTCCTTTTAAGATGTCTTATTATGTCAGTTTCTACAGCTTGGGAAATCATTTTTTTTTCTTTCAGTCTACCCCATTCAACATCGATTCTTCCGTTTTGATGTAATCATCGCATTCTTGGTTAAAATAAACTGAATTTTATATCCGTTTGGATTCAAAAGAGGTTGTCATTTTTAAAATTCCGGAAAAGATTTTCTGAATTAAAGCCCATTTGCTTTAACACTCGAACACCCTTTCCGTTAGTTTTCTTTCGCCTGTCGACTGCGCGCTAAAAATACCCTTTGTTAACATCTTTCGTGTGCTTATCGCGTTTAAAGAAAACTGAAACTGCTTCTTTGGGATACGTACAGTTTGAAGAATGAACCGTCTGAAAAGGTTTCAAACTGAACAAAGCATGTGTTGCGTGAAAGAAAAGTGTCAAAAGAAGCAGTTAAGAATATTTTCAGGCGCCACTTTCGTCATGAAATCGACGGCGTTACTCGACCCAGCAGCCATGTTATGGAAAGAAAGGGGGAAATGGTATCATCACCTGTCTCCCCAACATGCCCGTTCGCGCGTTCTCCGCAGACAATATCCGTTAATGATTCTGGAGGAAATGATGTATTTACATCTCTCCCGTAACGGCGCCTTGGCCAATCTGGGCATTTTAATTCGGCAAGTTTCTTCAAAATCTATGCACCCCGTTCTTTGCAACTCTTCCATGCGGCTTAAGGAAAACAAATTCCGACTCCCGGAACTTGTTACGAAGCCATAAATACACGATGCTCAGGCTCCGTCGAGCTTGAAAGAATTAATCCCCTAAATGGCTGAAAACAATCCACTAATTTTCAAATTCTGGGCCATAAACCTTTATCGCTGTAGCAAAACTTTTGATAGCTCTTGGTAACACGGAAATAAATTTGCTGGTTTTTTTTTCCTTTTTCTTTTTTACGGCTTGGAAAATGCGTTGGTGAAAAGTTACTTTTAGTGTTGTTCGCTGCGCCCGACTTCGAGTTTGATGAAGTTTTCTTTGCGATAAAATAAAATCCTTTTGTTCTTCATCGGCAGTAACACGAGTTGATCTACGTAAACGGCGTACGTGTCGCAAGGCACTGAATTTCCCAATTCCTCAGGACCACATCTCCGAAAAGCCGAAGCCCATAACAATAATTAGTAGAAACACCTGTTGAGACATCTAGATCCACTAAAAGAAACTGCCGTTTCTTACTAGCAGCTGCGTCGTTTTCTATCAACCGTACTTATCGTAATATTGTTTCAGCACATATCAACCGACATAGCTGCGGCAAATTGATTTGCGGCGCCAAGGTTGGGTAACCATCTGCTTTGACTCCAGAATAGCACCTGCTTACAAATCGATTAAGGGTCCTCCATACCTCGTGAAAAATAGCTCAAAACACGCATTTTCAGAACGAAATTACATATATGAAAAAATAATTTAGAAATTTGTTTCTTTTTATTACATATAGAACAAGTTAGTAAAATCATGCAATGCATTGATTATGATACGCTTTCCAACATGCCGGAAATCATTACTCAAGTTATGAGGAAAATGGCGGTGAAATAAATATCGCTCCTGTGTCCTGACCTTTGACCCAATTTCTTCCATTTTCAATAAGGTTCGTCCGGAGGTGGTCCCCTACCACATACTAAAATTTCATCGAAATCGAACAATGTTCACGCGAGTTATCGTGCGGACGGACAGACGGACAAAGCTGGAGCATATACGCTTTTTCAACCTACGGTTGGAAAGCGTAAATAAATATTGAACCATTTTTCTGCATTTCTATGTTAACGTCACTTTGTGGAGTAATATTTTAATTATTATCCCAAAAGTGTAAAATAATGGGCAGATTGACAATTATTTTTAAAAAGTTTTGATTGACAATTACTGTATTATTAAAAAGTTTCTAATTTTGTTATCTGCTAGGTTAAAAAGCAGAAAAATAGTTTGATATTTTCTTTCGAAATAAAAAAAATTGCGAACACATACGAGGGATTTCCATCTGCATGATGCTATATTTGTTTCAATTTCGCATTCGGCGGAATTGAAACAACACGGGGTTTAGAGGACTCTTAACGCATGGAGGAAGCTTTTAGTGCAAAATAGATCTTAACGATCCGATCATTTCTGTTCATCCGTGATAGCTTGCTTTATGAGTAACTTCATCTGCGAAGGCTTTTTAATTAAGTAAGAAGTTCATTTGTCGACAACGTGGAAAACGCATTTATAATTTTTTTTTCGCGAATAACCAAAATATCAGGTTGTAAAGAAAATATCCAGAAAATAGAGAACCATGTATTTCAAACTTAAAAAATCGTACAAAACACTTAACTTAATCGTCCAGGTAGTTCTCATTGGAACTCATGACCTTGTTCCACCGACCTACAAGTTGGAATATCCCATTGCGATAGAAGCCTAGCGAGTGGGAGTTGAAGAAGTCATCCATACAACGTTTCACATCATCATTACTATAGTAAAGTGTTTCAAAGCGAGAAAATTCGACAAAGACCGAAAGAGACGAAAGTTGGATGTGGCAAGCTGTGGGGAATAAAGGAGGGAGGGATTGACAGTATTTCCCATTCTACCACGTGCAATTTTTGCTGGGTCCATCAAGCACATTGGAAAACAACTCCAAGGCGAATCAACGCTGTGCACTTTTCTTGCAGTGCAGCATGGAGACGGTCCAATTGTTGGATGTAACCAACCGCTGTAATGGTATTGTTCCACGGTAAGAGTTCATAGTGAATCACACCGCGACAATCCCACTAGCAACTCAGCATCACCTTCCGTCAAAGAAGGGACCATATAACGAAGTAAATTTCTCCTGTCATTTCTGTCCACGCCAGGATTCGAACCCGGGTCCCCTCATTCCGGAACAAGTTGCTCTACCAATTGAGCTACGCGGATGTTTTATTCTGATTCCTATCTGCCTTTATGTCGTGTGCGTCCTTCTGGCAGGTACGTCACATCTCCTGGTACGTTACATCATCTCCCCCTTAGTTTTTTTTTTTTTTTATTCGAAGTGCTGCTCTTATTTTTCCTATCTCGCGGTGTGGAAAGAACATCACACCAATGCGAGATTTTGAACGGTCGGGTCATCCGGATAGTTCGGGCGCCATTATAACGAAGTAAATTTCTCCGTCATTTCTGTCCACGCAAGGATTCGAACCCGGATCCCCTCATTCCGGAATAAGTCACTCTACCAAATGAGCTACGCGGACGTTTTATTCTGATTCCTATCGGCCTTTATGTCGCGTGCTTCCTTCTGGCAGGTACGTCACATCTCCTGGTACGTTACAACCAAGCTTAACGACCTTCTGTGGGTATTGTCCCTTCTTGGTTCATGCTCTTTGCCGCGAAACATTCACGTTAATTTCACGAAACATTCATGAAACATCACGCTCCATTCATTCATTCACGAAACATTCACGCTTCATTCATTCATTCACGAAACATCATTCATTCATTCACGAAACATTCACGCTTCATTCATTCATTCACGAAACATCATTCATTCATTCACGAAACATTCACGCTTCATTCATTCATTCATTCATTCACGAAACATTCACGCTTCATTCATTCATTCATTCATTCACGAAACATTCACGAAACATCATTCATTCATTCACGAAACATTCACGCTTCATTCATTCATTCATTCACGAAACATTCACGAAACATCATTCATTCATTCACGAAACATTCACGCTCTTTGCCGCGAAACATTCACGTTAATTCACGAAACATTCATGAAACATTCACGCTCCATTCATTCATTCACGAAACATTCACGCTTCATTCATTCATTCACGAAACATCATTCATTCATTCACGAAACATTCACGCTTCATTCATTCATTCATTCATTCATTCATTCATTCATTCATTCACGAAACATTCACGAAACATCATTCATTCATTCACGAAACATTCACGCTTCATTCATTCATTCATTCATTCATTCACGAAACATTCACGAAACATCATTCATTCATTCACGAAACATTCACGCTCTTTGCCGCGAAACATTCACGTATGTGACCCATGTTTCGGCACCCGTGGCCAACCGATGCAAAAAGACTTCCAATTTTTCTCTTTCACGCAGAGCAACAGCAATGGAGTAGTGTTGCATCCGATTCTGGTCAGACAAAGCATGTGGTACGCATTTGCGCAGTTTACACGAATATCCCAACTTCCGAAGTCGGGTTTTGATGGTCGTATGGGAGGTCTTCAATTCCCTTGCAAGTTCTCGTACTGTTTCATCAGGCTTTGTCGATAACGCATGTTGCCCGGTATCATCTTCAACCTTACTGGGTTTGTCACTTGTGGGCGCATCAGACATATCCCGTACACCAGTGTCGAATTTCCTGTACCTGTCATAGCAAGTACTCTGTCCAGTAATATCTTCACGAAATGCGTTTCGAATTTTTCCAAGTGCTTCCGTAACTTTCACGCCATTCAAATATTCATAGAGCCATATTGTACGCACACTTCCCTTCGATATCGTCATCGTAACGTAGCCACGTGCAACTAATCTTCACCATAACAGCGTACGTTCTGTCCTTAGAATCTATTCTTTCGCGCACAGCACTCTGGGATGTTTCGTCACCTCAGGCTCGCAGTATCTTGCATTACACACACCACATAAGATTTTTTCCGGAAACTTTCCTTACAACCTGATAGAAATGTTTCTCGTAACGCCAAGAAGGGCTAGAAACTCAGTAAGGAATAAACGTTACGTTTGAACGTTACGTTTGTTCTTACGGAGTTGGTTTACTCCTTCCGTGGGGCACACCATACCACTGAAATTTGGCAGACTGCAAGCCTTAGATGCAAATCTAGTGTTTAGACTTAATTGGTTGTGTATAAAGACACATAAGAAAAGGGGCTTATAAAACCCACGAGCAGGTATTAAACATTAAGAACTGGGACATAAAAGCAATACCAGAAAATATTTATTGAACAGAAAAATGCACTTATATAAAAACAGGAGATGGCAGTAATCTCTGGGCTGTACAAAACAAAAGGTACTGCAGTGATTCACGCCTATTCCATTCGTTGCAGTGATTCCGGCCTATTCCACTCCTTGCAGTGATTCCGGCCTATTCCACCTTTTGCCGTGATTTCGACCTGTTCCACCCCTTTTAATGATTCCGGCCTATTCCACCCCTTGCAGTGATTCCGGTCTATTTTACCCCTTGCAGTGATTCCGGATTATTCCACCTCTTGCAGTGATTTTGACATGTTCCACCCCTTGCAGTGATTCCCGCCTATTCCACGGCTTGTAGTGATTCCGGCCTATTCCGCTCCTTGCAGTGATTCCGTCGTATTCCACCCCTTGCAGTGATTCCGGTCTATTCCACCACATGCAGTGATTCCCGCCTATTCCACCCCTTGCAGTGATTTCGGCCTGTCCCACCTCTTCAGTGATTGCCACCTATTCCACGGCTTGCAGTAATTCCGGCCTATTCCACTCCTTGCAGTGATTCCTGCTTATTCCACCTCTTGCAGTGATTCCGGCCTATTCCACCCCTTGCAGTGATTATCGCGTATTCCACGGTGATTCTGGCTGCTTTACCTGGTGGCGACGTCAGCGGTTCACAGAATTTTTCTGGGTTTTTTCCCCGTTTTAACAACCGCATGAGCAACTCTGCGGATTATAAGCAGTCGCCCGTTCCAAATTTAAGGCCACTGGTTCCAGGGAAGGCAGAGGGCCAGTGCCACAAGACAAACACTCCACCCATTCGTTATCAAAGACTCGTTCCAGCCCAGTTCAAACGAACGGTCGTAAGCCAGGGCTTAGATCACTGTGCCCCCAGAGTAACGGTTCAGAGTTGGGGTAGGAAGCTAAGTGTCCTATATATGTATACTGTTAAAAAGCCAGGGGATGTTGCGATGAGGGCATGCAGTGATGGGAAAAATCGACAAGATGCAAGACTGTGATGAAAGGTTAAACCTCTGAGCAGCGCATGTCAACAACAAAAAGAAGATCGCAATATATAAATCAGCACATCTAACGCATTTGAGTTCTTTACCGAAGCACAAAGCAAACTGGCTATAAGTATCGCACTCGCTAAGTCGTCCTCGTTCAGTAGGAAGTTGCCGTGTCTCAGTTGAACGATGTTTCAAAATCGACAGCTTGGAGGGCGATGGGATGGTTGGGAACTGACTAGAAACAGGAAATAGTAGCAGAAACTGCAGGAGTTTCTCAAAGCGTCATCAATAGACCGTAGATACTTTTTTAAGATACTAGAACAGTACCAAAATAAGGGTAGCGTCAGCCAACATTATGTAACGTAGGAATCGCTGGCAAAATGCGACTGAATTGTAACGCATGTTCACTGCGTCCACAGGAAACGCTTATCAATACGGACTTTATTGATAAGCGTTTCCTGTATAAAGACTAAAGCCATTAGGGCCTTAGAGAGTGGCGCTGCATTCTTTTCAAGGATGAGTCTCGGTTCAGCGTGCATGTATAATTTTCTTATCTTTCTCTAGCGTTAACGAGGAAAGCGGAATAATCAAATTTCCATGCAAGAAAAAGATGGTGATGGAATACTTAATCAAATTGAAGGAAATTATTAAGGACACCTGCCTAATAACGTCTTAGATAATATTAGGAACACCTGCCTAACACAATATTATTAAGAGCACCTACCTAATAACATGGTAGGCCGCTTTCGGCCTTCAAAACAACCTCAGTTCCAGTGACATGGATTAAACGAGGTGCTGACTTCATTCTACAGTTATGTTTATTCAAGCGGCTATAATGGCGCCCGTCACTTGCCGAATGCTTCCTGGAGAAGGATCTCTGTTACAAATGGCTCAATCACATCCCGCAGGTGTTCAGTTGGGCTAAGATCTGGGGTCTGTGAGAGCCATTTTAGCACCTTGAAAGCACTGCCGCGTTCCTGGAACCACTGCGTTACGATCCGAGCTCCGTGGAAGTTCGCATTATCCTGCTGGAAGTAGCTTTCTCCATCAGAAAACACCATGCACATTTTCTTGTCCGCAATGTTATACAACGCCAGCCATGGAAACAGACCTAAAACCATTACACCACCTCCACCAGCTTGTACAGTTGAGATCCGTCGATTCGCCATATTGTGACAGGTTCATCTCCGTATATTAACTGGAAACTTGATTCATCGGACCAAGCGACCTTTTTTTCCAGTTATCAAGGCTCTGGTGTTGGTGCTCTTGTGGCCACTGCAGATATTTTTTTCGGTTTTTAGCAGAGGTGATTGGTACACGAAGAGGACAAGTCTGCTCTTAAAGCCCATTCTCTCCAATGTGGGGCGGGATGGGTAAGCTTAAATCCTCCTCTCGCCACCGCTGCTCTCGCGCATTGACCAGTCGTTTCCTCTCATAGCAAGACCAATGATTGTTTATTTTATCGCTTGTGCACCACTCATTGCACACCCTCGATATAGTTATTCCTGCATAACCGAGGAGGTTTGCCGTTTCTGAAATTTTTGCACTTGCCTTCCTGACACCCTTCCTCCACTATCATACCTCTGTCAAAGTCGCTTAAATCACGGGTCTTTCCCATATTGTCCCTATCTGCGCTTGTTACACGTCTGAATCCTTTGCAGTGATCTGCTTATAAAGGTATCTCAACGTATAATTGTGTGCGTGAGTGAGGAAGGCACGTGTCTGATTGCCATTGGCGTTCCTAATAACCCGAAAAACAGCAGCCACTCGGCGAGGCATCGATCCGATGAGGTGGCGGTAGATATCCTGGGGTATCTGGTACCATAATGTCAACAGCAAGTCCACCAGTTCCAGTACGTTTCAGGGTGCAGGTGATGTAGCGCGAACCCGCTTTTCCAACAAATGTTCGATGGGGTTCATATCAGGTGAATTTGGAGGCCAGGACATTAACAGAAAATCACCAGCATGTTCTTCGAAGTACTCCTTGACGATTCTGGCAGTGTGGCATGGCTCATTTATCCAGTTGGTCATCATCACCAGCAGGGAACGCAGTCGCCATGAATGGGTGAACTTTGTCCGCAACGATGTTCAGATACTTCACAGCTGTCAGGGATTGTACTATTAGGATAATGGGGCCTAAAGTGACCCAAAACAATATCGCCTACACCATAACATCGCCGCCACCAGCTTACTTCCACCCAAAAGTGCATCCAGGTGCCGTAGCCTCCGTTGGTAATTGGCGTATCCGCCCTCGGCCGTCTACGTGGTGCGCAAGAAATCTTGATTCGTAAGACCAGGCCACTTTCTTTCAATCACCCACGGTCCAATCTCGACGATCTTGGACTCATTTCATGCGTTGTTGATGATGACGTGCATTGAGCATGGCTGGGTCTTCGGCTACGCAGGCCCATGTGCAGAAGACTGCAATGAACTGTGTGCTGTGACACACTGCCCTGATCACCACTGTTGTAGCCGCGGGTGATTTGTAGCAGTGTGGCCTTGCGGTCGCTGTGAGCAATGCGCGACAGTCTCCGCTCCACACTCGCATCAATGAGCTGCGGACGACAGACGGCCGGATGACAGTTCGCCGTTTGGCCATCTGAGCAACACTCTTGATACGTGCTCACTACAGCGGCGCATGAACAGCCCACAAGTCTCGCCGTTTCCAACATCGTAGTTCCAAGGTCCCGTGCCATCATAATTGGTCTTTTATCAAACTCCGATAAATCGGTGTTTTTCCCATTCTGACTCCGAACACTCTACTAACCGAAAGCTGGTCCTCGGGTTGTGTATATACTCCTCTGCGAACTTCACCTGCGCCATTATTCGGTCTCCAGTTACGCTAATTTCTCTAAGCAGGGAGTAGTCATAATGAAATGGTTCATCGGTGCATCATTGAGTTTATATTAGGTGGAGTCACCACTCCTATCCACGCAGCACTGGCCGCCATAAGTCACCGCCAGTGCCGCAGGTGACGTCATATAAAGGCAAAAAGCTGCTTTGAAACCAATGAAACAAAAGCTTCGCGGACTATAGACAAATAGAATGACGGATTTAAAAATCTTTATCAATTATATAAGCTTACTGTTTTAACAATTTAGTTTGTTTTAGCCTGTATGTGACGTCACTCCAAAGATTAGCTGTGACCTATTGCGGCAAATCCAGGGTAAACTCGATCTTGTATATATACCAGATCGTTCGAAAAATAATGACATATTTGCAGGGTAAAAATGAAAGAGACATACCTCATAGCACACAACTTTGTTTTATTTGAAATAGGCACCCTTCAGCAGCCACAAACCTCTGCCAGCGAGTGACAAGTGCTTCAATGCCAGTCTGGAAGAAATCTGGTTCCTGGGTGCAAGAAAGTCCCGGAATGCAATTTCGGCTTCCTCTCAGTTTCTGAAGGTCCTGTCCTTGAGGTAATTGCTAAAATGCATGAACAGGTGGAAATTGGTAATTGCCAAGTCAGACGAGTAGGCCGGATGTGGAAGGGTTTCGAACCTCAATTCGTTTTGTTTCTGTTTCGTCATTTGTGACATGTATGGTCTCGCGTTATCACGGAGGAGGAAAGGAAACTTCCGGTTCACCAAAGATGGCTGCTTGGAACAGAGCTTCTGGTGCATTCGGTTAATTTCTTCACAGTGTCAGACTAAGGTAATGCTTTCACCGGCGATCATGAACCCGTAGTGTATGACACCGCAAACAGTCAGCCACACTGTCAGCAAAACGTTTTTTGGCGTCAACCTTGGGTTTTGGATGTTTCGGTAGTTCACCAATCTGATCAAGTAAGGCATCCTTTTCGTTGCGAAGCGGAAGCTTACTGCACATCTGAAACCGTTGTTGTTTCTGATGTTCTGTCAGTTCGTGGGAGACTCACGAATCGAGCTTCTTGACCTTACCAATTTATTTTTGATTGAGGGTTTAACAGCCACCGTGGGCAACTGAATGGGCTATAAGCGGTCTCCCGTCCCAAATTTAGGGCCACTGACTCCAGCGAAGAGAGAGAGAGAGAGACCTAGTGCCGTACGAGAAACACAACATCCATGCCTCACCGGGATTGGAACCGGGACCCATCTCGGATGAATGATAAGAAACCATCGCTTAAACCACTGCGCTACCGGGGGCCTTACTGATTTGGTGGAGATGTTCTGAGATGGTTGACACCAACACATTGTGCCGTTTGGCGAGTTCTCTGACTGTGACGGAAGGGTTTATCTCCACATTTGTCTTCAGAGTGTCGTTATCAACTACTGAATGTCGTCTTTAGCCTTCCTCATCTTGTAGGCTCGTGTCACCAGAACGAAACTTTTCAAACCACCGACGGACAGTACGTTATGATGATGCCACCTGGTCTCATGCCTCTACCACATTACGGTGGGTTTGTGCCGCATTATGACCCTATTTGAACTCATGCAGCAGAATCACCCGTAACTCGCTCTTTCTTTACAGGTTGTACCGACCACTCCCACACGAGTAGCAACGACTGCAGTCAACCGATTATAGCGTGTATGTGCCGTCGGAGTCGCCCTTTAACTCGTATGAATGGCGCTGCGAGTGGATTGGTCTGCAAGCATTTCGGACGAGATAAATGTGGCACCTCAAAAAATCGGCCATTATTTTCTGAACGACATGATATATCATAAATATGAAGCTTTACTAAAAGAGACATAGAGAGAATGTAAACAACTGAAAAAAACATGAAGGGAAATATGCGGTGTAAGGAACAGATACGAAAAAAGAGCTCGTGGATCATCTGTTTTAATTTAATTACTAAACTCTTAAATGTTTAATCATAGCTCCACATTTTAGCATTTCAACTTAAAAGTCCAAGAACTTAAGTACTGTGAAAAATGAAAGTGAGCCGAACTTATGACTAACAAGTTATTGTTGTCAAATCCTTTTATTCCATTTGCACATAGAGCTGCTGTAACACACACCAATTACCACGTAGAAGATGATTTCACCAACACGTAACTTGATTAGTGATGACAAGGTACAAATAACTAATATTAATCCAAGTAAACATATAAAAACAAGTGATAACCTTCGTAACAATCAAATACCACGTCTCATCATTTTTTTCACATCTCTTTTATCTGTCTTGTCTCATCTTTGACCCGCTCCCAGCGCTACCCCATAGAGGTAAACTTGTTTGGAGTTCAGATATGCCGTTAAGTTTGGAAAGTGGAATTCAGAGATAAAAAAAATTGCATAAAAGGTAATTGATCACAAGGATCATATGTAGAGGATTTTAGGAAGGGGGTGTCTGACCCCAGATTTAAACAACCCTTAGAAATAGGAAGCTAAGAGATTTTGGCTAGAGTGCCCGATAGGAAAGTGACACTGAAGCGAAGGAGAAAGGGGGGAAAGACGCCCTTATTTATTACCGGGGCCGGTACCCGGAGTCCGACGGCTTAACGTGCCCATCCGACGCACGGCGGATATTTAGTGGATCGAGCGTTCGTACCTGCCTGGGATCGAACCTGAGGTCCTTTCCGTGGCAGTCACGAACGTTGCCCTCTAGGTCACCCGCTACCCTGAAAGATAACTGAAAGAACTAAATTTGTTTTTATACGTCACAATCGGGAAACTGCTTAGAGTAGGTGACGTCATGATCAAGGCAAAGACCCTGAAGTGGACAATGGGCTGTCGTACTGCCAGAAGAATTGGTCACGGTTGGATAACTGAAATACTAGACTGAATACCAGGGAGAAAGAAGAGATCCAGAAAAGGACTTCGGGAGACCATCTGACAGTGGATTGAGAATGGTTGCTGATGATGGTATTTACACTCATGGGACAGATCATTACGACCGGTGCAAGGAAAGCTGGATGCCAACATCTCAGCAATAGGAGGTACTGTTGTAAGACGCCGTAATGAATCTGTTCGTGGAACGCCGTAGTGAATTTGTGCCAGCAAGGGGCCGTAGGAGAAAGGGGAGACCCGTTGTTTACGACCAGAATTGAATATCATTACCAGGTGCTGCCCGAGACAACAGATTGGTCCCGATTTCTCAATTAACGGCGGACGACATCCAAAGGGCTCAAGAAAACGTTGCTGAGCATAAAATTCAGTATGCTCAGAATGCTTGGGACCATTCGCAAGAGGCTTAGGCTATAGCTCTTGCGAATGGGCCTAAGCAGTATCCAGTATGCTCAGTAATGATCTGACCCATTCGCAAGAGCTAGGGCCTGAACCGATTGCTTAGGTCCTACCTCTTGCGAATGGGTAAGCAATCGGCAGACCGTTAATGTGCCCATGTTGACCGACCGTCAACAACAGCTTTGCCTACAGTGGCATAGGAGCACCGTGACTAGATTTTGGAAAACTGGAAGAGAGTCGCCTGGTACAATGAGGCCAAGGTCGATCTCCAGCATGTCAATAGAAGAGTCCGTATTAGACGCTGCGCAAGTGAACCTTTGGAAACAGACTTCACGGTTGCACGGGAACAAAGCGGTAGCAACACCTACGCCTGGGGACAGTTCTCGTGGATATCACGGGACTCCACTCAGCCGTTGAACAAGCCCCTCATCGCCAGATATGTGTTGATACTTCCCGGAATATAAATTTCCTCATGAGCCATATTATTATGATAAATTACTTAGCAGCTTGCATCTACTAGGTTTTGGAAGGGATATACCTCTTGCACCCGGAGTGGTATCGACTCCATTTAACCGCGGAACATGCTTCCAGATATTCCATATAAGCTGGGCAAAGTTATGTCCGGGTGTTCGTCGAATGAGCGAGGCACTGGCATGGACTTGCTAAAGCTGCAAATGTTCTGGGGATTCAATTCAGGGAAAGTTTGGGGGCATTACCCTCGAAGCTTTCCAGCACATTGCGGACCACGGTTAGAGCACGGTGAACCGTTCAATGTGTTTTTAAAGAAAATGAGAGAGCCAAGCGATGTTCATGAGTAAACTTCTTCTACCATGATACCTCCGCATTCGTGTGTATATCTGGTTGTAGCTCTCCATCCGCGCGGCATCGAATCCAGTCCCATCTATTGGCATGTGGGAGATGGAACCTGGTCTCATCGGAGCAGGCGACTTTTTCCTGCCGTACAGTTATGGTTCTCCAGTGCTGTGGGTGAGGGGTCGGTCAACATAGGCACGTGAATAGTCCACCCACGCCATTGGCCCATCCGCAAGAGCCACTGGATTTTGCACTCCCAAACGTTTTTCTGTGAGTCCTGGTTGTAGTCTGCCATTAATTAAGAAATCGTGAGCCGTCTGTTGTGCCGGGTAACACGGGATAACAGGCGATCACCCTGACTGTCAACCAGTGGTGATCTACCCTTTCCGATACGTTGGGAAGATGTGTGTCTCCCTGTGGATCACTCCAGCCATCCACCATGTCTTCTCTACGGCGGCTGTCGAACAGACAATAATGCCTGTTCGACAGCTGGATAGATACTGTATCCCACCTTCTAACGGAGATAACCCACAGTTAAGAATTTCGTGGCAGGTCGCAACAAAAAGTGGTGCTACAGCAACTGCACAACTTTCTGAAAAACGATAGATCCTTGTGTGGTGCAAACAAAACCCAACAACATGGTGCAACTTTTCACCACAGCTGCACCACTTTCTGAGAAACGATACACCATTGTGTGTTGCAAACAAAACCCAACAACATAGTGCAACCTTGCACCATAACGTCGTGCAAAGTTGCACCATGTTGTTGGGTTTTGTTTACACCCCGGTGTAGCAGCACTTTTTAGCGCAACCTACCACTAAACGTTCAACAATGTTATTTCCCCACTTAAACTTTGACAAGACGTTCTCTTTCCCCACAGCACGGGCATCGTACTGAAGAAATCACACCCTGTACCCTTGACGTCTATATATATATATCATCATCATCATCATTGTCAACCATTATCAATCCACTGCTGGACGAAGGTCTCCCCAAGTTTCCTCCACAACGGTCTGTCTTGTGCCAGTCTCCTCCATGTCACTCCCGCATATTTACGAATTTCATCCACCCATCTCCCATGTGGTCTTTTTTCTGGGTCTTTTCCTGTCCCTTGGAATCCATTCTAAAATTTCGGCTGTCCATCTATGGTCTGTCCTTCTGGCAGTATGTCCAGCCCATTGCCATTTCAGGATTTAACTCTGATCATGATGTCTTCCACTCTCGTCATTTTTCGGATCCACGAGTTCCTCTTCTTATCTCTCCTGGTTATACCAAGCATGCACCTCTCCATGCATCTTTGAGTTGTCTGCAGCTTTTGTATGTCTCTTTTAGTTAAGGTCCACGTCTCTGCACCATACGTAAGCACTGGAAGGATGCATTGATCAAACACTTTTCTTTTAAGACATAATGGCATATTGCTCTTGAAAATTATGCTGTTTCTTCAAAAGCTCTCCAGGCAAGTTTTGTACGCCGATTAATTTCTTCATCAATGTGACCCTCAATATATATATCATCATCATCATCATCATCATTATCAACCATTATCAATCCACTGCTGGACGAAGGTCTCCCCACGTTTCCTCCACAACGGTCTGTCTTGTGCCAGTCTCCTCCAGGTCACTCCTGCATACTTTCGAATTTCATCCACCCATCTTCCATGTGGTCTTCTTCTGGGTCTTTTCCTGTCCCTTGGAATCCAATCTAAAATTTCGGCTGTCCATCGATGGTCTGTTCTTCTGGCAGTATGTCCAGCCCATTGCCATTTCAGGGATTTAACTCTGATCATGATGTCTTCCACTCTTGTCATTTTCGGATCCACGTGTTCCTCTTCTTATCTCTCCTGGTTACACCAAGCATGCACCTCTCCATGCTTCTTTGAGTTGTCTGCAGCCTTTGTATGTCTCTTTTAGCTAAGGTCCACGTCTCTGCACCATACGTAAGAACTGGAAGGATGCATTGATCAAACACTTTTCTTTTAAGACATAATGGCATATTGCTCTTGAAAATTATGCTGTTTCTTCCAAAAGCTCTCCAGGCAAGTTTTGTACGCCGATTAATTTCTTCACTAATGTGACCCTCACTTGATATCTGCTGTCCAAGATAAACGTACGTGTCTGTTATCTCCAGCTTTTCTCCATCAATCGATAAATCTTCATTTCTTGTAAAAGCATTGAACATCACTTTTGTCTTCTGAAAGTTCATTTTTAATCCCACTTCTTTACTTTTGTCAGCAAGTTCCTGCATCATACTCTGTAGCTCCGATGGGGTAGTTGCAAAAATGACTATGTCATCAGCAAAAAGAAGGTGGGTTAGATAATCTCCATTAATCTTTATCCCTTTGTTTTCCCAGTTCAGTGATTGAAAGACATTTTCCAATGTAGCATTAAAGAGCTTCGGAGATATGGTGTCACCTTGTCTCACTCCTTTCCCAATTTTTATGTGTGTTGTATTACCAAATAGCAGAATCTTTGCACTTGCATTTTCATAGATGTTATTAATAATATTAATGTATGCATCTTCAATACCGCAGGATTTCAGAGCCATTGCAACTGCTGATGGTTTCACCGAATCAAAGGCTTTTTCATAATCGATAAAAGCCATGCACAATGGAAGTTCATATTCCCTCGCTCTTTCAATTAGTTCTCTCAGTACGTGGATATGATCTATTGTGCTGTAGCCACTCCTGAATCCAGCTTGTTCTCTCGGTTGAGCCATGTCCAGTGTTACCTTCAAGCGGTGTGAAAGAACTTTAGTGAAGATTTTATAAACCACTGATAGGAGGCTGATAGGTCTGTAGTTCCTGAGATCCTCAATGTCACCTTTTTTATGTAGCAAGATCATTGTAGCGTTGTTCCAATCCTCAGGAATTTTCCCTTCATTAAGGCATCGAGTGAAAATTTGGGCGAGTACTGTTTCGATTTCTCCACTTGCTTCTTGTATGATGTCTACAGTAATTCCATCTTCTCCTGGAGCTTTTCCCGCTTCATGTTCTTGATTGCATGTGCAACTTCTGCTGGAAGGACTGGAAGAACTCTGGTATCTTTCATGATGCCTGGAGTACATGTATCATCCCTTTCATATAATTTGGAGTAGAAATCTTTCACTCTTGTCAAAATTTCGCCTCTATTTCTTGTTACAGAACCATCTTCTTTTCTCAGTGCCATAATCTGTTTTCTTCCCTTACTGAGATGTCCCTTTGCTATCTTTAGGCTTTGGTTGTTTTCAATTGCTTTCCTTACTAGTTCACAGTTGAATTTCCTTACGTCTTCAGTGATACTTTTTCGTACTGTCTTGCATAGCTCTATATATTCCACTTTGGAAGTCACATCTTCTTTAGTTGTCCTCATCTCTCTTCTTTTTTGCATCAACATTTTCGTTTTTCCTGATAATTTGTTCACATGCAATTTGTTCTTAGACCCAGCTAATTTTGTTGCTGTTTCCATAAGAGCTTTGGTTACTTTTCTGTTAACTTCAGAAATATCCACTTCTTCCGATGTTAGGCCTTCTAAAGCAGAGAATCTGTTCTTCAGTTCCAATTTGAAGGTATTATGGTGTTTTTTAAGGTTGGTTATGTCAATACATTTTGTTTGTCTTATGAGCTTGCTACGTTCGAGTTTAGTGTTGAGGTGCATCTTACATCTCACCAATCTATGGTCACTGCCTGTGTTGAATATGGCTAATCTCAATATATATATATATATATATATGGGATGTAAGGTCAGGTGATGCGTAACATCACAGCCTCTCCTTGACAAATGTCAACCCCGCCTTCTCGTGGTGCATCCTGTTCCTACTAAGGGGCTCTGACGACCGCCAATAGCGGTATAACTATACCATCGGGATTAGAGGAAATTCTATCCCACACTCACCAACCCGCTTGGCCAGCGTGGTGAGTTATGGCCAAACCCTTCCAAAATGGCTCCACAACTTAAATCTTGGCCCTCAGTCTCCGGCAGCTGGAATGTACCTGGCCAAGGCAGCGGCCAGTGCGACATGAAGGCAGAGGGTGCTAAGAATCCCCGGAGGACCGGACTAGGCTGCCATCTGATGCTGACCTTGGCAACGTACAATGGACGCTCCTATCTTCTGATTCAAGGCTTCTTGAATTAGAAGAGGAACTACAAAGGATCAAGTGGGACATCGTGGGGCTAAGTGAGGTAAGGAGAAAAGGAGAAGATCTCATCGAACTGAAAAGTGGACATCTCTTCTACTATCGTGGGACAGATACTGGCAGAACTAGTGGTGTTGGATTTATAATAAACAAGAAACTGAAGGATAAAGTTGTAGAAGTTGAAAGTTCCTCTGACAGAGCTGCACGGCTTGTTATCCAACTCTCGAAAAGATACCAGGCTCAGATTATTCAAACTTATGCACCCACCACAAGTCATCCTGAAGAAGAAATTGAAGAATTTTATGAGGAAATTTGTCATCTAAATAATAAAGGTAAGCAGCACTTGAAAATAATTATGGGAGATTTCAATGCAAAAATAGGGCAACGGCAACAGAATGAAACTTCAGTAGGTAAATTCGGTCACGGCAACAGAAACCAGCGTGGAAATACTCTCGTTGAGTTTGCAGAGGCAGAAGGGTTTTTCATCTTGAACTCCTTCTTCAAGAAAAAGCCACACAGGAAATGGACATGGAGACATCCAAATGGGACGACAAGTGAAATTGATTTTATTATGTGTAACAAAAAATTCGTCATAGAAGACTGCAGTGTGCTAAACAAGTTCAACACAGGTAGTGACCATAGATTGGTGAGATGTAAGATGCACCTCAACACTAAACTTGAACGTGGCAAGCTCATAAGACAAACAAAATCTATTGACATAACCAACCTTAAAAAACACCATAATACCTTCAAGTTGGAACTGAAGAACAGGTTCTCTGCTTTAGAAGGCCTAACATCGGAAGAAGTGGACATCTCTGAAGTTAACAGAAAAGTAACCAAAGCTCTTATGGAAACAGCAACAAAATTAGCTGGGTCTAAGAACAAGTTGCATGTAAATAAATTATCAGGAAAAACGAAAATGTTGATGCAAAAAAGAAGAGAGATGAGGACAACTGAAGAAGATGTGACTTCCAAAGTGGAATATATAGAGCTATGCAAGACAGTACGAAAAAGTATCACTGAAGACGTAAGAAATTTCAACTGTGAACTAGTGAGGAAAGCAATTGAAAATAACCAAAGCCTAAAGATAGCAAAGGGACATCTCAGTAAGGGAAGAAAACAGATTATGGCACTGAGAAAAGAAGATGGTTCTGTAACAAGAAATAGAGGCGAAATTTTGACAAGAGTGAAAGATTTCTACTCCAAATTATATGAAAGGGATGATACATGCACTCCAGACATCATGAAAGATACCAGTACCAGAGTTCCTCCAGTCCTTCCAGCAGAGGTTGCACATGCAATCAAGAACATGAAGCGGGGAAAAGCTCCAGGAGAAGATGGAATTACTGTAGACATCATACAAGAAGCAAGTGGAGAAATCGAAACAGTACTCGCCCAAATTTTCACTCGATGCCTTAATGAAGGAAAGATTCCTGAGGATTGGAACACCGCTACAATGATCCTGCTACATAAGAAAGGTGACATTGAGGATCTCGGAAACTACAGACCTATCAGCCTCCTATCAGTAGTTTATAAAATCTTCACTAAAGTTCTTTCACACCGCTTGAAGGTAACACTGGACATGGCTCAACCGAGAGAACAAGCTGGATTCAGGAGTGGCTACAGCACAATAGATCATATCCATGTGCTGCGAGAACTAATTGAAAGAGCGAGGGAATATGAACTTCCATTGTGCATGGCTTTTATCGATTATGAAAAAGCCTTTGATTCGGTGAAACCATCAGCAGTTACAATGGCTCTGAAAACCTGCAGTATTGAAGATGCATACATTAATATTATTAATAACATCTATGAAAATGCAAGTGCAAAGATTAGGCTGTTTGAAAATACAACACACATAAAAATTGGAAAGGGAGTGAGGCAAGGTGACACCATATCTCCGAAGCTCTTTAATGCCACATTGGAGGGTGTTTTTCAGTCACTGAGCTGGGAAAACAAGGGGATAAAGATTAATGGAGATTATCTAACCCACCTTCGTTTTGCTGATGACGTAGTCATTTTTGCAACTAGCCCATCAGAGCTGCAGAGTATGATCCAGGAACTTGCTGACAAGAGTAAAGAAGTGGGATTAAAAATGAACTTTCAGAAGACAAAAGTGATGTTCAATGCTTTTACAAGAAATGAAGATTTATCGATTGATGGAGAAAAGCTGGAGATAACAGACACGTACGTTTATCTTGGACAGCAGATATCAAGTGAGGGTCACATTGATGAAGAAATTAATCGGCGTACAAAACTTGCCTGGAGAGCTTTTGGAAGAAACAGCATAATTTTCAAGAGCAATATGCCATTATGTCTTAAAAGAAAAGTGTTTGATCAATGCATCCTTCCAGTGCTTACGTATGGTGCAGAGACGTGGACCTTAACTAAAAGAGACATACAAAGGCTGCAGACAACTCAAAGAAGCATGGAGAGGTGCATACTTGGTGTAACCAGGAGAGATAAGAAGAGGAACTCGTGGATCCGAAAAATGACAAGAGTGGAGGACATCATGATCAGAGTTAAATCCCTGAAATGGCAATGGGCTGGACATACTGCCAGAAGGACAGATCATCGATGGACAGCCGAAATTTTAGATTGGATTCCAAGGGACAGGAAAAGACCCAGAAGAAGACCACATGGGAGATGGGTGGATGAAATTCGAAAGTATGCAGGGGTGACATGGAGGAGACTGGCACAAGACAGACCGTTGTGGAGGAAACTTGGGGAGACCTTCGTCCAGCAGTGGATTGATAATGGTTGACAATGATGATGATGATGATATATATATATGTATTCCTCACAGATCGGTGACGTCACTGTTACATTCTGTGGGAAGCGTCCACTTTCGGAGACTGGGGTAGTTATAATGATTTGGCCGTTGAGTGAACATTTGACTTCTTAGTTGTTGTTTTTTACAATATGTTTTTATTTTTTAACACTTCTAGTGTGTCAGAAAGTAAAAATACGCGACTACTTCTTCATGAGGGATAGTTCGATTTTTTATTTGTTATGTGATATCTCGGTCGATTGCTTTAAGTACGCATAAATGATCAGTTCTGTTTGAATCCACTCAAAAAACCCAAAACAAATTCCTGTCTATCAAATATGATGTAAGTAAAAATTGCGGAGATGCATACATAATTAGAAGTGTATATATTGTTTGCTTACATGTGGTAATTACTTTTAAAAATATGTAAAGGTTTACACGATAAGCATCTGGCGTTTCTTTCTTCATGCTCATGTTATTACATTAAATGAAATAAGGTAATATGTGCCATGCAGAGATGGAAATGGGTCACAGGGTCGAGGTGCTCTTGACCCGATTTCGACCCGGTTTTATTTCCATTTTATTTTTGAATAGAAAAAAAGATATTTCAAAGAAGCCTTTAGGTCTTTGAAATAATGCTTCAGAATAGCAGAGTATGATCCAGAAACTTGCCCAGAAAGGTAAAGAAATGGGGATCAAAAACGAACTTTTAGAAGACATAACTGATGTACAATGCTTTTACAAGGAATGAAGATTTATCAATTGATGGAGGAAATCTGGAGATAACCAATTTCTACATTTACCTTGGGCAGCAGATATCAAGTGAGGGTCACATTGATGAAGAAATTAATTGGCGGATGAAACTTGGTTGGAGAGCTTTTGGACGAAACAATACAATATTTATGAGCAATATGCCATTATGTCTTAAAAGAAAAGTGTTTAATCAGTGCATCCTTCCATGGCTTATGTAATCAGCAGAGACGTGGATCGTAACTAAAAAAGGCATACAAAAACTGCAGACAACTGAAACAAGCATGGAGATGATGCATGCTTGGTGTAACTAAGAAAGATAAGAAGAGGAACTCGTGGATAAGGAAAATAACAAGAGTGGAAGACATCACGATCAGAGTAAAATCCCTGAAATGGCAATGGGCTAGATATATTGCCTGGACAACAGACAACTGATGAACAACCGAAATTTTTGACTGGATTCTAAGGGACAGGAAAAGACCCAGAAGAAGACCACTTAGGTGATGGGTGGGTGGAGGAGGTTAACCCAAGACAGTCCGCTGTGGAAGAAACTCTGGGAGACCTTCATCCAGCAGTGGATTGAAAATGATTGACAATGATGATGATGGTGATGATATATTCCAGTTTATAGCTCAAGGAAGATTTGTCCTGGTCAGGCCTGGGTCGCATCTGGGTCGGGACCAACTATGTGACGCCCGGGTCCGGTTCCAAAATTTCTTACCCGTTTCCAAATCTGGTCCCAAGCAGAAGTGAACGGTGAAGTTTCTCACATTCTGTGATCTCGGAAATGTCGTTATGCGCGCGACAGCTAAAGATGAGAAATTTTCGAAGATACAAAAGACGTTTTTTCTTTTAACTTACATATTTTGTCACTTCAAGAACCAACTGATGTTAAATATAAATGCCTTTGGAAGACGTATTAAGTTCGTTTTTTTTAACGATGCAGTGTTAACCAGAACTGTCGTTACTTTAATTGGCCTTCTACTTGACCCGAGAAGAGCTTAACTTTTCTTTCAGTCACGTATCTGTGAGATGCAGCGAAACCTGGAAGTAATTTATCTGTCAGACGACAACAGCATTTATCAATTTGTTTTATTTGCAACGAGCTGCCTGTCAAGGTGTTGCGATTCCTTTTTTCCATATTAGGAAAGAAATGTTAGCCTGTAGCTCATGCTGCCTCTATTAGATCAGTGGTTGCGGATCAGACCAGGGGCACTTTTCATCAGAACTAATCGATATCTACGAGCTGTTCAGGAGAAGAAAGTAAAATCATCACAAAGATGCGACGAGGAGCGAGAGAAAGAAAATAAAATAAGAAGTTGCTTGCTGAGCAGTTTATTATAAGATATGGGATGTCGTTGTCTGAGAGAGGATTTTCATTTTTGCATATCCCAGCAAGATTCTGTGTCCCTTGAGCATAAGATGCAGCGGCAGAGGTGGATAAGAAGCCCAAGAGAAAGGATGGCGGAATAAACGGATGAGGGATGCAGGAGAGCGGACAGTGTGCATCTCGGCGTGATGATAATGGAAGGGTGGCTGCCGGCCTGGAAGTCAGATAGGCCCCGGAGCCAATGACCCCCCAGCTCTTCGCGAAGGTCACCGGATTACAAGGGAGCAAATGGCGGGAAAAAGAGGACGTTACACTAGAAGCACGGACAGACGAAGATGAATCTTGCTTTCGCTTGCAGATGTACTGAGTTTTATTATCCTTGCATCCATAACTAGACCACCACTTGCACCTTTTTGTTTTAACCGCGGAAACACTAAGGTTGGTTCGCTATCTAAAATTGCATAAAAGAAAGCGTGAAATACAGCGCAAGCATAACTTTCTGGATGGGACATGTAAATTTGGATACATGTTTCATTTTATTACTTTACATCTTTTTATATAATACTGCACCAATTCAAGACCGACCAAGAGCAAGCGGGCATTTACCTCGCGCTTTGGAGGATTCCGCTTATCATCATCGTCACAAAAAAATATTGAAATGAATATGCAAAATAAATCAAAATAATTATAAATGACCTGCACAACCAAGCAAATGTTACCTTATTTGTATCTGATATATTCCTAAATTTCATAATTGTCTTAACAATTTTATTGGCAATATAATTTCCACTGTTTCAGCAGAGTGAAGTTTCTCTAAATTGAAATTAATTGAGAACTATCTTAGAATTACAATGACTCAAGAGAGTTTTCTAATTTGTCATTACTGTCAGTGCCACATGCTATGAAAAAATCTAGTTTACAAGAGCGTAATTAATGGTTTTACGCCACCCCTGTGGCAACATCCATGCCTCACCGGGGGATCCGAACCCAGACCTATCTCGGACGAATAGTCAGAAATGTCAGACTCAGACCAATTTCGGGCTACTCCTCTGAGATGGGTCTGGGTTCGTATCCCCTAGTAGGGCATGGACTTTGTGTTTGTATTACGGCACTGGCTCTCTCCTTTCCCTGGAACCAGTGGCTCTAACTTAGGGACAGGCGACTGCTTGTAGCCCTTTGAATTGCATTCGGTTGTTCGTTATAACCCCAAATAAAAAAATATTTTACTTAAATGAAGGCAACAAAAATGAAATTTCTAAACTTGTGATAATTCATTAATTGTGCGTGTAATCTTATATCTTATGCCTCTATGAATAGAACATGCAAACCCATACGCAGTCTTGTGTATAAAAGAAAGACTCTTAATCAATATTTCATCAGCCTTACTTCCCGCAAATTTTATATCATTGCCTTGATCTCAGTATGATACATTGCAATAAGGCTTGCTACCAATGAAATCGACAAGTTTTCTTTTGGGATTCCGAAAACAAATGAAAAGGCCCTTCTTTTCCACATTTGTTTCATTGTCAAGCGCTATGGAAGACGTTTGTGGTACTTACATAAATCCTTAGAGAAACCCTGGTCAGCATTGAAAGAGGTCACATTCTACGAAACGCAGTGATTACGGCCTAAAGTGTTCAAAAGAGGACTGATAAACAAGTACGTAAGTACCTCTCTTATACCCATCATTCTAAATCTTTATCGACAGATCAGTATATCTCTCATGAGCTCAGGAATTCTACAATATATTTTTAGTCAAATTATTTATACAGACAGTGCCACACAGACTCTAGTGGCGGCTCTACACCAATTAACAGACATACGGATTAATTCATTGTTTATCTTCTGGAAATTTTTCCCTTCCAGTTAAGAAGCAATTCACTTTTTAATGGACCTTGCGATTACTCCCATGGGTTTAGGACTGTAAATGGTCATGGAAAATATAAATATAACCCTTGTCTATATTAGTACCGCGCCACGTCCCGTTTGGGAACTTACGGGCATAAATTTTGTTAATGAACTCCGATCGACTAAAGTGGCAACAATGACATTGGGTTTCCCAGTACAGACGACCCAATCTCATCGTTGGGACCTGTACGCTTTGTGTTTCATACGAGCTCGTACGAGGTTGTCGCAAGAACTCCTATACCGCAATTAAATTAAGTTTTAAAAAACTAACCTTTCGTCATTATCAAGAACGAAAAAACTGTTTACTTTAAAACGAACCAAAACCCGACACTCATACCTTTTTTCTGAGCAGTAGTGAAGAAAAACACGTTTGTTTAAAAAAACAAATATAAAATTTATTATAACATGTTTCTTAATTTATGTACAAATTAATGATGGGACCAGATTAAGTTATATTAAAACATCGTTACAAAAAATAAGTTAAGATTTAGCCTAAGATTTATAGAAATAGAAACGTTCCTAGCAATCCAACTAGTACGAGGTGAGCAATAATATTTTATTTCTAAATTTCAATGATTACTCAGCATGCAAGGGATTGAAATATTTCGATGATGTCTTTCTCTAAATCTTCAACTATGCAACACGGGTCCGAGGGTTGATGATGGGTCTTCTCCTTCGTGAGCGGTTTCTTCTTGGGTCCACGATCTTGTGGCTGATATCCTCTGTTTCTAAAACGCGGCCCTGAAGCCCTTGACAGCTGTACAACTTCTCCTACCATCAACTTGGCATCTTTCAGTACTGCTTTCCAATGGCACCTAACATGCTACGCAATTTGTGAGTCTGACGTTTTGACCTACGCACGACCAAGCATTTCTGCCAACCAACAACAACAACAACAACAATCCTGATTTTCCCAATTTTTCGCATTTTATTTTCGTTTCGTTTCCCTTTCGGTCGTGCTGCTAGGCGTGTTCTCCCGTTTTGGAGGCGTAACCCTCACGCTCATTGGTTTCTGGGGTCTCCCCCCCTCGTCCGGCAGTGGTCCGCCGTCCGGTCGATGTTGAGCAGTGGCTATTTCTTCGAGCAGATGTTCTCCTGGCCAGCTGACCATTTACCGAGCTAACTTTAAAAAAATATATTTGGCCCTAACTGTCACCCTGTTTCGGAAGACCATTCGAGAAACTCTTTTTAAATCTTTAAGTATGCTCGCAGGCACATATGCCCGTCTGAATTATGTTCCCCGACACAGAACCTGGGTGACCGGTTATTACATAAGCTTTACCTTCCTACCAGATTTATATTTCTTTCTTGGACTTTCGCGTGTAGTCACCACTGGCCTATTTTTAACTAAGGCTGCAGTATGTAATCCGCAGTGATGGCTCTTCGTAAATGTCTGGCAATGAAAATACCTTTCATTTCGTTTGCGGAAGTTTGCACCTGGCCTAGCGTTTGCGATTCGATCTCCTTCCCATGCGAAGGGAAAACAAGAAAAAAAAAAAAGAAACCAGCGAATCCTTATGTGACTTGGGTCGGGATAATACCCCCTGAAAACTCAACTAGGAATTACTCTAATTCAAAGAAATGATTAATTAATTGTGTTAATTAGTTAACAATTAAAAAATATTACGTAATTTAATCTCGAAGTTGGGTATTTCTTTGCCAGAAGCAATGTGTCCGAAATTAGAAGAATTTTTGCAGCAACAATATTAAGATAATACAACGTTTATCATAAATATTTTATTTTTTCAAGTCAACCACGATTTCTGTGAGTTCTGACCTAGCTTCATCAAGACGAATGGCACGTAAATATTCAATTCTACGTATCATAAATGGGGCTTACAGGCACGGGTTTTGGTTAGTTGCTTCCACGCACTTTTTTTTTTTTGATTGGAGGTTTAACGACCAACGCGAGCAACTCAATGGGCTATAAGCAGTCGCACGTCCCTAATTTAGGGTCACTGGTTCCAGGGAAAGGAGAGAGCCAGTGCCGTAAGACAAACACAACATCCATGCCTCACGGGATTCGAACCCGGACCCCTTACGGACGAATGATCAGAGGCCATCGCTTAGACCACTGCGCCACCGGGGCGGCGCACGCGCTTGATAGAAATGGTGTGGACACCATGTCATTAACAAGTTGCGAAGAATTCTGATATATATAGAAAGCTTCCAAAATATCAAGTTCGGTGGTTGAATCTGGCTTGTCAATTAGTTTTGCTTCTTCAAAAAGAAATTTATTGTCTTTTTTGTAACAGTGTTTAGCCATCGATGATTTCTTTAGGTCACAGTTCCTAATATCGGTGTTGTGCTCCTTCAATCGAAAACGTAAGACCATACTGGGCTGTCCTGTATGTTTCTATATGTGGAGCACAAGATCTACATTCGGAACTGTGACCTAAAGTAGTCATCGCTGTCTAAACACTGTTACGAAAAGGGCCACACATTTCTCTTTGAAGAAGCAAACCTAATTGACAAGCCAGATTCAACCACCAAAGTCGATATTTTAAAAGCTTTTCACATACATTATATTGACGAAAGTCACCGGACTCCTAGAAGCGAAACACAACATAGCATTTATTGACATATATTAGTACGGTGTCGGTCCACCTTTGGCCTTGATGCATGCACTGACCCTTCGAGACATGCTTTCGACAAGGTTTTGGAACACAGCGATAGGTATGCGCTTCCGTTCAGAACATAATGCTGCCGCTAACTGTTGGTTAGTAGCAGGCATTGGTTCCAAACATCTTATGCGGCGCTCTAATTCCTCCCATAGGGGTTCTATGGTATTAAGATCCGGTCTCTGTGCTGGCCAGTCCGCACACGATACGGAATTATCGTCAAACCCCGCCGTAACAGTCCTTGCTTTATGGCTCGGTGCATTATCCTGCTGGTGCCAACAAGGCTCAGTTCCATAGTATAGCCACAGAGTTGGTAGGGCATAAGTGTCCAGAATATCGAAGTAGACGTGCTGGTGAACAGGTTTGTCCACGATAACCAATGGGCCGGGACAATAATACGAAAAACACCGCAACACGAGTACACTTCCAGCTCCAAACTTGACCGTAGGTATAGTACACTGTGGTAAATAGCATTCCCTTGGCTGCAGCCATCCCAACACACGGCAATCTGGCTGATGGATCGTGTATCTGGATTCATCAGTCCATAGGACCCGTTTCCATTGATCTGCGATAAATGTTCTTTACACCATGCTAAACGACGAGTAGCATTCCGAGTGGAGATGAGAAGCTTATGAGCAGCCGCACGACCACGTACCCCATGGAGTGAAGTTCTCTGCGAATGGTACGTGTACATACCGAGGTACTAGCATTTCTACTCACCTGTACACTGATGTCTTATGCAGTACTCCATCGATTAGCTGTAACGACTCTCCTGAGGCTTCGACGTCGTCTATCTCTAATTTCCTTTGGCCTGCCGGTATGTTTCGCTGCTTCAGGCACGCCATGTGTCTTCCACTTACTCAGTACATCCGAAACAGTTGACTTGGCTTTGTTTAAACGCCTCTCGGTTTCTGTTATGGACAACCCACTAATATAACCCCCAACAATCTTTCCTTTTTCAAAGTCAGTTCTCTTCCGCCGCGACAGTTTCACTCAATCTCACAGTGCGATATGATCGCAGGCTTGTTTTTATACCGTTTGCAACTGTACCGCGCATCGTAAAAACGCAGCGTATCCGTTCGTTTGCTTTTGAAGGGGTGTTTGGTGACTTTTGTCAATATAGTGTTTATCAGAGTTCTTTGCAACTTGTTAAAGACATGGCATCCATACTATTTCTATCAAGCGCGTGGAAGCAACTAACCAAAACTCATGACTGTACACACCATTTATGATATCATGTTCAATTTGAATATTTACGTGCGATTCGTCTTGATGAAGCTAGATCAGAATTCAGCCGAACCTTGGTTGACTTGAAAAAATAAAACATTTGTGGGAAACGTTGTATTATCTTAATATACATAATCGTCACAAGACTGTAATCCCTGATTGCAAAAATAACCCTTCTCTGTCCATCGCTAGGTAAGCCAGGTACACTGTGGATGTACATAGGTCATTTCGTATGCAATGCACGCACATGTTTTTGTACATACCGGAAGTGTCTTAGGAGATGTCTCTCTACACTCCTTCTACGTAGTTTCCCTTCTTCTGAATGACGGCGTCCCAACGTTTTGGAAGGTCCACAGTTCCAGTTAGGTGCCCTCATTTTTTCAGCTTTTGGACACTGGTGGGTAACTGCTGTAGAAAGGTCCTCTATTGAGGAAAATCTCAGTCCACGCATGAGTTGCTTGAGCTTGGGGAACAAGTCAGTCTGGTGGACTCATGTCTGGGCTCCAGGTGCGGGAGGTAACACTTCCGACCTCTACTTCTCCAGCAAGGGTTCACCACCTTCCCGATGTGTGGTCTTGCATTGTCGTGCAAAATGAGAGGCCTATCTTAGGTCGGTTGCTGTGCATTTTCCTGTGCAATTTTGAAGGAAGTCGTGGTAATAGGCTGCTGTAACACTTGTTCCATATGGCATTACTCTGTCTGTCATGATGGCGCCAAGGTGATAAAATGAGGATCATCGTTTGCGTGATCTTTGATTGTGCCCGTCAGAATTTTTTGAATCGTGGGAAGCATGAACTTCTCCACTCACTCGACTGCGATTTCAGCTCAGGTTCGACATCCTTAACATACGTTTCATGAATAGCAACAATTCGTAACAGGAAGGCGTCGCCTTCAACTACAAATCTTTGCTTCAGCTATGTTGCATTGTCCACACGAGTCTATTTCTGTGTGGTAGACAAGACATGATCTGGCCAAAATTTTCTTTTCTGCAAATCGTTCGTCAAAACACTGAAATTCCTGTAGCTTCTGCAATTTCCTCACATGTTGCTCAACGGTCTTGTTCGACACATTCCGTGACTAGTTCAACACTTCGGTTATCCGTTGTCGTTTTGGCCTGCCTGTCTTCCAGTCTTCGTTTATGCTTAAACGTCCTTCACGAAAGTACCCCAGCTGGAAACTGTATTCCGGTCTACTGCTTCATCCATGCAAAGCATTGTGAATGTCTGTTGGATTTGTGTCACATAAAGTTTCAATCTTGATGTACGAACGTTGATCTTCACGTGTCACAGTACCTGAGGCGTCTACATGGAGTCATTTCCAACATACAACGCCCCGTACTACGGGAGTAATGAGGCCACGTGCCACTTCCTCAAGTTCCATACTACAACTAAAGCAAACATCGTTGAGATTGCGTCATCAACTCCGCATTGTGCAATTTACTTACAATTAAATTCAATTTACCAAATTACTCAGCAGCGTTACAGTATTTTTTAATTTACTTTCTAAAAGTACGGGGTTCAAATGATCCACGCACTTTTAGAAAGTAAACTAAGAAAGGAATGTCGATATCGAGTGGAAGGTCTCCTAAAAGATATTGAGTGTCTAAACAGTTGGCATTTTCATGATACGCATTCATCAACTGATCAGAAATTCTAAATGTTTGCTGCTCACATTTCATAATCAGATGTGAGCTTTTTAAGAACTCTGTCTCCTATTGTAAGCCTTCATGCTACCAAAGGTGTTTTGTCGATAACAAAAGAGACAGGGACGGACTGGATTACCGGGACTCTGAAATATTTCCCGGTGTACCACTCGACGAGTAATGTGTGTGTGTCCCACTTCCTCGTATTCTACCTCTTTTTTCCGGTTCTGGATTTTTTTGAAACGAAAGAAGAAGAATTTTGATGCTTATGAATAAAATAATCGATAATTAAATTTGAAATTTAATTTATTTCTGTTTGAAAAGTTATTTCTTCAAGACAAAAAAACGGGGGGGGGGGGGGGGGTGTTCCTTCTACCTGTACTGTGCGTTGGCTCTGAAATGACATAGAAAATTCTATGTACTTACGTGAGCAGAGGCGTAACTACTCATTTCTGCGCCCGGGGGTAAACCACAAATTATTGCGCCCCCACCTGTTTTTCGATCTTATACGTGTTGTTAATTTAATAGTGTACATTAGTGTTTATATACATAAAAATGTACGTTACTCGACAAAGCAACGTTGCGATGTGACGTTAATTTTATCTCTATCGGAGAGGAACAATGGGACTGGCTGTACAGCTTTTTACAATTGTTTCGGATGTTTGATACCACGATAAATGTCTTGACTGCAGCTAGAAATCGTGACCCCCCAATCGCAGTAATGATCAAATAGCCCTCAGAGAATCTTCATCAAAGTGAACAACTTTCTTCTTTTGAAACGTACGTCCAACCGTATCTTCATTTTTAAACATGAGCCACTGATATCCCCTGGAGGAAGGAATGCGAATTTTAATTTGCCAAGTTTACCCAAACTGGAGAAGCATATTAAAAGCGAAATCTGTAAATCAACAAATGAGAAAGTATGGCGCGAAAAAAAAAAAAAAAAACTGCACCAGATACGATATTTAAAGAAGTTTTAGGAAGTTTCTAATCACAGGTCTAAAACTACCCTTAGAAATAGGAAGCTAGGAGATCTGAGTAAGTGAACTCAATAGGAAAGATAAAAAGAAAAATGAGTGAAAGGAGAGGGTGACACAGGACCGAGATTTATTCCACCGCCATTGTCCTCATAACTTGAGTAATGATTTTTGGTATGTTGGAAAGGGTATTATAATCAATGCATTGCATGATTTTACTAACTTGTTCAACAATTCTCTTTGATCCCGGAAAAATATTTTCGTGAGGATATTTATGAAGCGTTTTTCTGTATGAACGTGTGTTAGTGGATCGCAAGATTAAAATTTCCCGCTTGGTTTGCTCGTCCCAATTCTCCCCTAAACAGAAATTGGTACTGGAAGAGATATAAGCTGAAACCTGCATCGTTACCTCTTCAGAACGTCCGCTGTCATACCTTGGTACAGGTGGACTCATATTTGGAGCTGTAACGAAGTAGATATACTGATTAAATCCCTCGCTATTCTCGCTTAATACTCTTAAAGTTATCTTCGCATTATGGTACATAAATAAAACTTCCTTATTTCCTTTTTTTTTCTTGAGGATCGAAGATTTGTCAGAAGGCATACCTTTCAAATTACGTATTTGTTTTTTTTTAATTCAATCTTCTTACATTTGTTGCGGCTTCTCTTTTAATTGCATTTCCCCCATGACATTCGAAAACTCAGCAAATATCTAAATATCAGTACAGTTGATTTCTTTCTGAAGTTCGTAACAACATTTACTGCCTCTTGACTGCATATTTTTTTCTCAGTTTATTAATTATGAAAAATCTTTCGAAACACACATCGTGAGTACTCTCCTTTTAGTGATTTCATAATCCCAAGGAACCGCGAAATCAGTTACGAATTTCTTTTTTTTTTTTTTTTTTTTTTTTTTTTTTTTTGAGATTAAAATAGCTCAGGAGATTCTAACCGCTCCGTTCTTTGATTAGCAAAGAGAATCAAGAAAAGCGAGACATTATTCCTGTTCTTTTTGTTCGCGTTTATTTCGAAACCTCCTTTGAAACAGACTGACTCTTTTTTTATGTGGATCTAGGAAACTACGTACTCAATAAGACGGGGAATTATTTTCAGACTATTTGTAATTGTAACTTGCCCTTTTGTTTGCCTACCTGCTAGTTTTTATGGCGTAGAATATAACGTAATCAGTGATTACCATCTATCAGGGCCGTAACTAGACTTTTGTTTCGGGGGCGGGACGGGGGGAGGGGTAAAACAATATTCCACAGCAAAAATGTAATCTATCTATCTATCCATCTATCAGGGCCATAACTAAACTTTTGTTTGTTTCGGGGTTTTAAGAAAAAAATTATTCCACAGAAAAAAATCTATCTATCTATCTATCTATCTATCTGTCTATCAGGGCCGTAACCAAACTTTTGTTTCGGGGTTCCAAAAAAACAACAACTATTCCATAGCAAAAAATATATCTATCTATCAGGGTCATAACTAAACTTTTGTTTCGGAGTTTCACAGCAAAAAATCTATCTATCTATCAAGGTCATAACTAAACTTTTGTTTCGGGGTTTTAAGAAATAAAACTATTCCTCAGCCAAAAATCTATCTATCTATCTATCTATCTATCTATCTATCAGGGCCGTAACCAAACTTTTGTTTCGGGGTTTCAAAAAAACAACAACTATTCCACAGCCAAAAATCTATCTATCTATCTATCTATCAGGGCCATACCTAAACTTTTGTTTCGGGGTTTAAAGAAAAAAAAAGTATTCCACAGCAAAACATCTACCTATCTATCTATCTATCTATCTATCTATGTATCAGGCCCGTAATCAAACTTTTGTTTCGGGGTTTCAAAAAAACAACAACTATTCCACAGCAAAACATCTATCTATCTATCTATCTAATCACTGAACAAATAATACTCTCTTTAGGTTTTAGTATATTAGTATTAGTTAGCAAGTAACGACAGATGAAATTGTTCAGTATAAGAACTGTAACGTACCAGGAGATGTGACGTACCTGCCAGAAGGACGCACACGACATAAAGGCAGATAGGAATCAGAATACATGTCCGCGTAGCTTAATTGGTAGAGCAACTTATTCCGGAATGAGTGGACCCGGGTTCGAACCCCGGCGCGGATAAAAATGACGGAGAAATTTACTTCGTTATAGAACAAACTGAACAATATGAGACAGAGATCCCGTGAAAACAACGAGATTACAGAAGAGACAGGATGACAGCGAGTACAGTCTCAAAAATGAAAAAAATTGATATTTTCGTCAGGAAGTGGATTTCGAAAATTCCGATAAAGATAGATGAAGCCATCATACCAAGGAACTTTGACGTTGAATTTACCTTCTAATAGTTGCTATCATAATAACGATGGTAATGTTTGTGCCTTCTGAGGTTCCGAATTTCTTCTAGGAATTCTGTACTTGCAAAGCATCTCAAATTAGGAGCAGCAAACGCGCAATATACCAGTCCTTTTATTCAAAACCAACATATCAACATTTGCCGAAACATTATTCAAGATTATAACGTACTAGTTTGTCCGCACCGGCATCGACCCGGGTCCCCTCACTCCGGAGTAAGTCGCTCTCCCAACTGAGCTACGGGGACATGTGCTCTCACTGCTATCTGCTTTTATCTCATGTGCGTCCTGCGGGGCAGGCACGTCACAGGATGCAATAGAAAAAAGTAAATGCTGCAAAATGTTTCACCGTTATGGCGGACGAAACGACAGATATTTCGCAGATCGAACAAGTCTCAATGTGCCTACGGGAAGCAATCACTTACTGCGTTCTCACATTTCCAAACACAATCCATCCCAGTCTGGCATCTTGATATTATAATGAAACAATAAACTACGATTCAAACTGCCATCTTTTTTCGTCTCTCTTAACACGGTAAATAAATAAATAAATAAGCGATCTCAAAAATACCTGATTATAGAACAATTCCGATTAATAAAGTGCCAGACACACAGTTTCTTGTGTAAATTCGTTACTGCTAACCAGTGGGTGTGGTGAGAAGAACATGTGCTTCTGAGACAAGGGTTATCAAAGAAAATAACAGAAACAATTTGTAAAAAAATGAAAAGAAGATAATGCCGACTCCTGTTGATCTAATAACTTACGATCAGTGACGTGTCTTGGGTCCGAGACCTGGGCTATCTCTCCCCCTCCTTCCCCCCACAGTACTGTTTTTTTTAAAATCGCAAAGTTTATTTTTATATGTTAAGTAATACAGGTAATATTTTTTTCTAAATTTTAGTTACGTGGTATTGCTAGCAGGATACCAAATAATTAAGAGGATCAGGGTTTGAACACTTATTTGTACGTGAACTCCATTCTTCTTTCCTTTTGTGTGAACTTGAGTGTTACGTTTTCACAAAAATGTTTCTTTCGAGTACTTTCCATATTTAAAAATAATGTTTTTCTCTATTAACAAACCAGCCAAGTTGCTCGAATGAGCATGTGTGGCTCTAAGATATATCTTGATTCTTTTTAGTACGGAAAAACTTCTTTCAGCAGTTGCAGTTGTTGATGGAAAGTTTAACATTAGATCTGCTAATTTGTACACCTCAATAAACAATGTCAAATTATTCAACTTTATGTAACAAGTAATGTCTCTAACTGATTTGTTTAGTATTCATCAAGGGAATGAAACACTTTCAGTTCATTTTTTGATCAAGCTGTATCAAAATTTGAAGCATAGATTCTTTATGCTCTGATAGTAGATGTTCAGAGAAGCTTTCAAAAAATTTATCAAAGCAGTTCGAATCCAACAAAGCCACGAATTTAAGATATATTATCACTGATTTTAATTCATTCACACTTCACACAAACTGAAAACACTCTCGCGAAAAAGGCGCTGGAAACATGGAGGGGACTGCGGGAGTTCGAAGTCTCCTCTTTTCTGAGCGAACCGTTGCGCAAAGCAATGGTACATTCACCTCCATACGCTGATTTGTGTTGTCATGGAAACGCTAGCAGGCGATCGTTTCAAAGTTATTCACATAAGAACAGCGAAGACTCGAAGACCTGCGTGCGTTATGCCGTTGGTCATCGCTCGCCAGACCGATTCTCATAATCGAAAGAAGCGAATCCGCCAGTGTTTTTTTCGCACCGAAAGCATCCATATACAGTAGCGAACAAAAGTATTTGGCGAAACACTTTTTCGACCATAATATTTTTTCTGCTGGATCAAGTCGGGTCATTTTGGGATATGATATGTGTTATTCAGTTGTAAACATGACCCATATGCAGATGGATCGGAAACCTTAACACAGATCAGGTACTGAGCTTAATCGCAAAGATCATACAAATTGACCAACAAAGTAGGTGTGTATCACATTCATTTAATGCAACGATAACAGAAAACAAGTACGAGAAAACGACAAAACAATAACTAATACTTAGTGAGATAACCACGAGACTTAATAACAGCTGCACAATGGGCCGGCATCGAGTCCACTAGCTTCTCGACGGTGACCTGCGGAATTCGCGCCCATTCTGCAGGCAGCTGATCGAACTTCTGGGCTGTATTCCGGCAGGTTTTCTTCGCACATCGTCTCTCCAGCTCCTCCCACATGTGCTCGATGAGGTTAAGGTCTGGAGATTGGGTTGAAGATTCATGGAGCGGACAACACGATCGAGGTGGTCGCACAGATGCTCAGTTGGGTTTAAGTCTGGGGAATTAGGGGGCCAGAGAAGTACTTTGAAGTCTTTATCGTGCTCTTCCAACTACTCTCGGAGATTTCTAGCTGTGGTCACATTGTCGTGCTGAAAGACCCCCCCGGAAAGGCAATCAACACGTATGGGTGTGCATGGCCTGCAAGGATGGATCCAGAACGAATTCGGTACATAGTGCCTTCCACAGGTATGAGTGGACCCAGAGAATGACAGGAAAACATTCCCCAGAACATAACGCTGTCCCCAACAGCTTGTGTTCTTCCAGCAATGGTCGAAGAGTGTTTTTTGTCCGATATTTCTCGCCTTATACGCCAACGTCCATCCGTTCGATGAAGCAAAAAACGTGACTCATCGGAGAAGGCAATCCTTTGCCAATCAGCGGAGGTCCAATTCCAATACTGCAGTGAAAATGTAAGTCTTTTCCGGCTATGCACCTTTGTTAGCATAGGTGCAGCGACCATCCGTCTGCATCGGAGCCCCATACGCAGCAGGGCTCGCTGAACTGTCGTTTTAGACACACTTCCGGTAGCCCCCTAGTTCATTCAGCCAGTGAGTTGCTCCACTGTAGCTTGTCGATCGGCCCTCACGCACCTCCAAAGCCGACGTTCACCTCTCACATCAATGGCACCTGGTGTTCTGCAGTTTCCACGTCGCTTATTCGCAATGGTGCAATTTCTCTAATCACGATACACTTTAACCACAGCAGCACGCGAACAGTTCACAAACTGCGCTGTTTCAGAAATACTGCCTCCCTTGGTCCGAAAACCGTAATCATCCCTTCTTGCAAATCCGATAAATCGCTCCTTTTATGCATGATAGCAACGAGGGATATGTTTTTAAACGATCAATGATCATATATCGAGGATTTTAGGAAGGGAGTGTCGGACCCTAGGTCTTAAACAACCCTTAGAAAGAGGAAGCTAGGAGATTTGGGCTAGAGTGCCTGATAGGAAAGTGACACGGAAGCGAAGTAGAGAAGGGGAGGAAGACGCCCTTATTTATTACCGGGGGGCCAGTACCCGGGGTCCGGCGGCTTAACGTGCCCATCCGACGCACGGCTGATACTCAGTAGATCGAGCGTTCGTACCTGCTGGGATCGAACCTGAGGTCCTTTCCGTGGCAGTCAGGAACGTTGCCCACTAGGCCACCCGAGGCCCTATATGTTTTCAGAATGAATACAGCACAGCTTATGTACCCTCCAAGCCAGCTCACGGCACGCGCCTTCTTTCATTGGCTACGCGCTGTTGACGTTAAAAGTCGGAGGTGGTCACAAAAATGTGACTCGACTGTGTACATCAGAAGTGGAAATTAAGACTTACGCCCCCTCGTGGCCAAACCATATTTAACCAAAAATTAAAAATTATATGCAATTGATTTCCCTTCAGGAGCTGTATCCGGTGCAGAAAGATATTTTCAAATCGGAGTTTTAGAAGCACAGATATCGGCGGAAACGTAATTTATCTTTACACCCACTAAAGGAAAGAAATTTTTTGAAAATATATGAAAAAACATGTTGCACCGGAAACTATATTTAATAAAGAATGAATTTTTCAAATCGGACCATTAGAAGCAGAGATATTGACAAAAATAAGATATACATCTACGCCTCCTGGCGGGGAAACAATGCAATATTTTAAGAAGAAAATATTCCGAAAAGGTTTATCGACGTGAGTGGCATTAGTCCACGAACGAATTTTGTCAGTCGAGATTTTAGAAGCTCAGATTTTGTAGCAAATACATCAGAAGGAGAAATTAACGCTTACGCCCCCTGGTGGCCAAACCATTCTTTACCAAAAATTAGAAATTATATGGAAAATATTTCATGTTAGGAGCTGTATCCTCTGAAGAAAGAATTTTTCAAATCGGAATTTTAGAAGCAGAGATCGGGGAAAACTCAATTTACTGTTACGACCCCTAGCGAAAAATCTTTGCGTAACTTGAAGAATGACTATATCTAAAATACTTTTCGACATAAATAGAACCGAAAGGTAAAATATTTTTTTCAATCAGATGTTTAGATGCAAATATATGGAATAAAATATATTTTGGATTCTATATCATTTGCATTTACGCCATCTAGAGGCAAAATTGTACATGGTGAAAAAAAAAACGAAATGAAGGATCATCATTCGCATATTTCAGGCTTCGCAATGCGAGAAGAATTTTTCAAATCGGACTAATAGTTCCAGAGATACAGTGTCCACAGTCGGACGGGAACAAACCGATAGCATAAGCACGATCTTTTGTACGGCTCTCTCTCTATCTCTTTATTTTTGCGAGTACTAAAGAATAAGAAAAATTCTAGACGTGTTTGGACTACACGAGAGAGAAAGACGGGACGTTAAGAACCTTTAAAGTGAGGTACCGATCTTATAAAAAGACTGAAAATATGGACATAAACTGATAAAGGAGCTGAACAAATACCTGAAATGCTGTGCAAAAAGCATTAGGACAGATATATCTCATTTCGTGAAATGTTTGACTTGCTGAAATGGGAGTGCAGCAGGGTATTCAGATCTGCTTCAAGTATTAGTGTGCATTCTTAGAGCATGCAGTCCAATATCCAATCACCATATTCAGATTTTAGTGTTTGCAGAAGAAAGAAAATCCTCGTACGGATTGAAGGCTCTTACGCTTGTAAACACGAAAGCAAGTAAAGAGAAGAGCGTGGGTGCGTTCGGCACCTACGCATTTCCTTCTTACTCTAAAAACCCTAAATAGATACAGTGAGTTCTTTTTCTTTGCTAGCAAATGTAGAATGTAACATCGCCAGCGTTATAGAGATGGATGCGTGGAGGAGGAATCAAGGAGAGGGAGCGGAGTTTGGAGCACTTGATGGACAAGGAATTTCCTGGGCGAAGTCAAACGCCTCCTCACACATGCTGAACAAGGAGTCCTGCTCAAATATTTGCCCGAGATCGCGCTCGGGGCTTTCCTGATGACTTTTTAATGAGCATCTGCCATTGGACACAATCTCTTAGTCTCCTCTTCTTCCCTTTCATTACCTGGCAACGGGAGTCATATTGACTGCACATGCGCCGTGGCTTGTTCTCCGTTGCCACAACAATTCTGGCATCCCGGAGAGATCCAGCCAACTCCTTTTCCAGAGAATCCTTAGCCTCTGAGCTCGGGGCCACTCACGTGAATAAACAGAAGTAGGCCCAGTCCTCCTCACCGCCAAGGAAAAGCCAAACTCTATTAAGAACCTTCATTAAAACCCTTGTGTTTGATTTACCCTATCATCTCTGTTCCTCCGGGCTTCAAGCCGCGTGCTGTTTGTTTTTCGAAGTGTGTGCGCGCTTTTCTTTTATTTTAACTGAACAATTCCAGCAATGCGTTTTGCCTGGCTGTAACGTGATGCAATTTTCAGAGAAAGGCAGAAAGATTGAAACTATGCGGTTATGTGCAAAAAGTGCGTTTTACAAAGCTTCTAGCTTCGGGAAAACTACAGTCGTGCAGTTAACAACTTTTATTCAATATTATGTTATCATAATATACTTCTGTTGCTCTGTATGATATCAGAGTCGAAAACAAATGCGTAATGCGATTACTTTGTTCACGATCGAGTGAACAATGCAGTTGAACTTGTGACGTACCTGCCAGCAGGACGCACACGACATAAAGGCAGATAGCAGTCAGAACGAACGTCCGCGTAGCTCAATTGGTAGAGTGACTTATTCCGGAATGAGGGGATCCGGGTTCGAGCCCCGGCGTGGATAAAAATGACGGAGAAATTAACTTTTATAAAAATGACGGAGAAATTTACTCGTTACAATGGCGCCCGAATTTTCCGGATGACCCGGCCGTTCAAACTCTCGCAATGGTGTGATGTTCTTTCCACACAGCGAGATAGGAAAAATAAGAGAATCCCTTCTCCAGCGCTTCGAAAACTAAATGTGTGTGACGTTGCATTCCACACACCAGATTGACTGGGAGTTCTCAATTGCTCGTTCTACAGCGTGTGGCTGCCTGCAACGATTCATTGTCACGGCTGAGCCGTGGGCCATGCCCCCGGCCCTCTTTCGGGAGGGGAGATGTGACGTACCTGCCAGCAGGACGCACACGACATAAAGGCATAACGACATAACGTCCGCGTAGCTCAATTGGTAGAGTGACTTATTCCGGAATGAAGGGACCCGGGTTCGAGCCCCGGCGTGGAAAAAAATGACGGAGAAATTTACTTCGTTATAAACTTCATTATTAAGATCCATAAAAGGCGTATAAATGTGTTAATCTACAGTCGATTGATTCATCGTACTTCTGGGTCTTTCTTCACATCCTGAGCGGGAAATAGATGTGTTCATATTTCCAACTCTTGCTCTCTTCCCCTTTTCTGAACCCAGTGGAGAAGGAGACTCCAAATAGCGCTTGACGCCCCGTAGATCTTTATAGTACCGCTAAGCTGTGGAAATACAAATTTGTCCGTAACGGAGATCGAAACCGAGCCCCCTCACTCCGGAGTAAGTTGCTCTTTCAACAAAGTTACACGGACAGAATGTATCTCTGCCGATTTGTCGTCTTGACTCGTGCTTTATTTCTGTTGTACGTCACGTCATCTCTCTCTAAAAACATTTTTATGTGAAGCTAAGTACGATTTTTTTCATTAATTCCAGACGATGTGTGGAACAAACATCACACATTTTTCGAAGAACCCAATGGCCAGAACATCCATTTTTACTTACGGTCGCCAATGTGAAAACACAAATTTGTTCGTGACAGACATCAAAATCACGCCCCCTCACTCCAGGGTAAGTTGCTCTCCCAACTAAGCTACATGGACAGAATGTATGGCTGCAGATTTGTCGTCTTGACACGCCATTTACGTCTGTAGTACGTTACAAAGCTTATCATTACGTCGAAAATTGTGAGAATCAAATATATTTTTACACGATGAAAGTAGGCTTAGCTTTGACAAATTTATTAAAGGGGCACGTCCAGTGAAACATTATTAAAGTTTAATCTTGCTTAGAATATAAGATTAGGTGCAGAACTCACCACATCTTCACTTTCATTTCAAAAAATAATAATTTTTTAAGAAGAGCATAGGACCGTTATAACGAAGTAAATTTCTCCGTCATTTCTGTCCACGCCAGGATTCGAACCCGGATCCCCTCATTCCGGAATAAGTCACTCTACCAGTTGAGCTACGCGGACATTTTATTCTGATTCCTATCTGCCTTTATGTCGTGTGCGTCCTTCTGGCAGGTACGTCACATCTCCTGGTACGTTACATCATCTCCCCCTTAATTTTTTTTTTTCTTTTTTCGAAGTGCTGCTCTTATTTTTCCTATCTCGCGGTGTGGAAATAACATCACACCATTGCGAGATTGTGAACGGTCGGGTCATCCGGATAGTTCGGGCGCCATTATAACGAAGTAAATTTCTCCGTCATTTCTGTCCACGCCAGGATTCGAACCCGGATCCCCTCATTCCGGAATAAGTCACTCTACCAGTTGAGCTACGCGGACATTTTATTCTGATTCCTACCTGCCTTTATGTCGTGTGCGTCCTTCTGGCAGGTACGTCACATCTCCTGGTACGTTACACCGTATCTTATGAATTATTACTTCTCAAAACATACTTTTTCTTTTATCATCAGCAATCAGCGTCGTTATTCTGTATCAGCCCAGGGAAAGAGCCTTATAAAAAAAAGCTTTCAAAGGAATTAAAAAACGACGATGAAGGAATTCAGGGCAGGCCGTATGCCATTTTAAATTTATAAATAAATTATTTTGAGCACAAGATGCATTCTCCGGCAAAAAGCACGGAATTCAAAAACAATATTTCTTTAGCTTCCAATAGTATATTTCGTTTTGATAAATGCGAAATACAATTACATTTTTATTTAGTGGATAATTTGTTCCATCCCGTGGCGGAATGGTCAGAAGCACTAGTTTCTGGTTGGTCGTGTAAGATCAGGTCAGATCATATGTAGAGGATTTTAGAAAGGGAGTGTCTGACCCTAGGTCTTAAACAACTCTTAGAAGTAGGAAGCTAGAAGAATTGGGCTAGAGTGCCCGATAGGAAAGTGACACGGAAGCGAAGTAGAAATGGGGAGGAAGACGCCCTTATTTATTACCGGGGGGGCAGTACCCCGAGTCCGATGGCTTAACGTGCCCATTGGACGCACGGCGGATATTTAGTAATTCGAGCTTTCGTACCTGTCCGGGATCAAGCCTGAGACCCTCTCCGCAGCAGTCACGAACGCTGACCACTAGGCCATACGAGATGAATCTTAGCTGGAGTCTTGGATGAAGTATGGGTCAGGTGTGCCTGTGTCCTGCACCGTTGGCTCTCTCCTTTCTCTGGAGTAAGTGACCCTAAACTGGGGACAGACTACTATTTATAGCTCTTAGTGTTGCCCATGAAGGTTGTTAAACTCGGCATAAAAAATTCATGTTTTTTTATATCGCATCAAAAAGATAAAATTTTGCAATTTTATATGTAATATTCCGAAGAAAAAAATCTTACTTTTGAGTTGAATTAATACACAGCTGTGAGTTTTCTTTATTCAAATTGCTTCGGAATTGGTTTCGGTTATGCATCACAACCAGATTTTTTGAGATCGCAAACTTTTAAGCTTTTCTTTCCTTTCATGGATAATGTAAAACTCTAAATACGTTAACAAAAAATTAGCAGTTGATATAAAGGGAGAGATGAAATTTGTTTAATCATAAATTGCATGGTATTAGTAACCTGACTAAATACGCATATTTATAGTTATACACAGGGGCGTATTTAGAGGGGGTCAAGGGGGCATTTCCCCTCCGAAAGTGTTTCATTTCTTTGTTAAAATGCGGCTTACATTAGGAAAAATACTTTAATTTAATAAAAATGCATAAATTTACAATAGAAAAATAAGGATTTAATTTTATCTTCTATTTTTCATTAACTTTTATTTTATCTTAATGGATTTCATAAACTTCCATCTTGGGTCGCCCCTCCCTCCCGAAAATAAATTTATATACACTTCCCAGGTTATACGATACAATACACTATTCTCCAAGATTTAGAGGTTAGCTCCTCAAAGAAAGCTTATCTGCCAGATTAAAGTTTAAAACTTATGGAACTGAATTTTACTTGCTGTTGATGTATCAAACGTCTCCATTTGAAGCAATCTCGACACATACAGGGGTTGGACAAAATCATGTGAACACCATACTCAGAGACTTCACTTGTAATGCAGCTGTGTACGTGCAATACGCAAATGTATCCGCCACTTTTTGGTTGTAATAGCTTTGTTTAGAACCTCAAGGTCCTGTTTAAGTGCATTTAAAATGTCTTGTAAAATTTCTTTCAAGGTGACGACGAAATGAGCGATCTAACAGACTTCGAAGGAGGGCTAGTTGGTGCCTTCCGTGAAAACAGTCGGCAGGGTAGTGGGGATATCGAAAGCTACCGTGTCTAGCATCATGAGATCATACCGTGTTCCTGGCAAAACCCCGTCTGCGAAACACAAGAGCGGCCGGAAAACGACCCTGACTGATAGAGACAGGAGAGCATTAAAGAGGATTGTTACCCGTAATAAGAAGACCACGGCGTCAAAAATTAGTGCGGAGCTCAATCTGCGTCTCCAGACCCCAGTATCAACGAACGCAGTGCGGAGGGAACTGAATAAACAAGATATTTATGGCAGAGCTGCTATTGCAAAACTTCTGGTGACCCGGGTGAATGCACAACGGTGACGGCAGTGATTCCAGGAGCACACAACGTGAACTGCCGATGCATGGAAGCATGTAATGTGGTCGAATGAATCCACATTCCCACTATTCCCCACTACAGGACGTGTTTACGTTTGTAGAACACCATCAGAAGCGTACAACCCAGACTGTCCGCTCCCAAACAGTGCAGCATGGTGGTGTTTCTGTCATGCTCTGGGCGGTCATATCATGGTTTTCAGCAGGTTCCTTGATCACTGGGAAAGGAAGGGTGATTGGCAGGGCGTATGAAACCATTTTTGTCCGACCAAGTCGATCCAATAGCTCAGACATTGTTTTCTGCTGGGGATTCCATCTATCAAGATGATAACGCCTCAATTCACAGAGCTCGGAATGTCCAGTCATGGTTTGAGGAACATGAGGACGAACTTTCATACCTTTCTTGTCCTCCCCAATCACGAGACTTAAACATCATCGAGCCACTGTGGTCTGTATTGGAAAACAGAGTAAGATCCTGTTATCCTCCTCCTGCATTTCTGAAGGACCTGGAGCACTTTCTGCATGAAGAATGGTGTAACATCCCACTAACCACCATCCAGGATTTGTATGCGTCTATTCCAAGGAGGATTCAGGTGGTTTGGAATACCAAAAGGTTGTCCCACACCCTACTTGGTACGTAAAACCTTCTTTTCTAGGTGTTTACATTATTATCTCCAACCCTTACAATTTGAGCTTCACCGACATTCATCTACATCTCACACAAGAACGTTTGTACTTCACACTCACTATCGTTTTCTCATGCAGGCATTCATGAATGGTCTTCCCATGATTTTCTTGGTTTTCTCAACTTTTCTTTCCTGGTAGGTCTGAAAAATTCTCTTAGTAAGCATATCACCACTGTTCTTTCAACACTGCCAAACCACCTCAGTATATATGTCTCCACCTTACTAACAACATTGCTATACATTACATATGTGCAATGCCTTTTCGTTCCTCACATGATCAGAACGTATCTTGCCACAACCTCCCATTAAGTAACGCATCTGTCCGGCACCCAAACGACTCCTATGTCTCTCCTGCAGTACCCAGGTTTCACTGCGGTACATCTGAGTAGGCGTGATTGCATTTTTCATACACAGCCATTCTAGAAGTTTTGGGGAACCCATCATTCCTGTCTCCAAGACCAGCTATGACCTTCAAAGATGAATTCACTCACCTGCTAATTTCCCCCTAGAGGTCTGTACGTGCCGCGTCGTGCCTTTCTTTAGTTTAGAGAACAAAGCTACGTGCTGGGCTGATCTTTTTCCCAGACATATATCATCAGACAGGGCCAAGTCGACCCATTCTTTTTATCGCAATGGTAAAGAAGAAAATTTCCTGGTCTGTTTAACTGTTTCGCTGGCTTTACTTACTTCCATGACACAGCCCAGGGGTAATCAAAAAGCAAGGAGAGACACTCACAGTGTTTTCACCATCTGTAGGTATTAAGACGGTAAAACCTCTTTGGGGCTTGTTGACACCAAAAACATTCGACCCTGAGCTAGTGTGTGTGTGTGTGTGTTGTGTAGAGTGGGGAACGGAGGATGTCTGCAGTGTTTGTGTGTGTGTGTTATGTACAGTGGGGGGCGGAGGATATCTGCAGTGTGTGTTATGTACAGTGGGGGACGGAGGATATCTGCAGTGTGTGTGTGTGTGTGTTATTTACAGTGGGGGACGGAGGATATCTGCAGTGTGTGTGTGTGTGTGTGTGTGTGTGTGTGTGTGTGTATGTGTGCTGTGTAGAGTGGGTGACGTAGGGTGTCTTCAGTGGATTGAGGGTGTGTGTGTGTGTGTGTGTGTGTGTGTGTGTGTTGTGTAGAGTGGGGAACGGAGGATGTCTGCAGTGGGGTGAAGGTGTGTGTGTGTGTGTGTACTGTGTAGAGTGGGTGACGGAGGGTGTCTTCAGTGGATTGAGGGTGTGTGTTTGTGTGTGTGTGTGTGTGTGTGTGTGTGTGTGTGTGTGTGTGTGTGTGTGTGTGTGTGTGTGTGTGTGTTGGGTAGAGTGGGGAACGGAGGATGTCTGCAGTGTGTGTGTTGTGTACAGTGGGGGACGGAGGATGTCTGCAGTGGGGTGAAGGTGTGTGTGTGTGCTGTGTAGAGTGGGTGACGGAGGGTGTCTTCAGTGGATTGAGGGTGTGTGTGTGTGTATGTGTGTGTTGTGTAGAGTGGGGAACGGAGGATGTCTGCAGTGTGTGTGTGTGTTGTGTACAGTGGGGGACGGAGGATGTCTGCAGTGGGGTGAAGGTGTGTGTGTGTGTGTGTGTGTGTGCTGTGTAGAGGAGGTGACGGACAGTGTCTTCAGTGGATTGAGGGTGTGTGTTGTGTAGAGTAGGGAAAGGAGGATGTCTGCAGTGTATGTGTGTGTGTGTGTGTGTGTGTGTGTGTGTGTGTGTGTGTGTTGTGTACAGTGGGGGACGGAGGATGTCAGCAGTGGGGTGAAGGTGTGTGTGTGTGCTGTGTGTGTGTGCTGTGTAGAGTGGGTGACGGCGGGTGTCTTCAGTGGATTGAGTGTGTGTGTGTGTGTTTGTATGAGAGAGTGGGACGCCATGGATTTTTTTCTTCTATCCCTAATCTGTATAGGGATTGACTTTGTAGTGTTACCGCTTACTAGTTCAGAGAAAGGAAGGTTCTGAACGCTCTTAGTCTTCCTTTTTTGCCTCTCTTTAAAGGTTATATTTTACGGTAATTGTCCAAGTTTAGTCAATATATTTAGGCTTACATTCAACTAAATATTTTCAATAATATCTCATTGCATTATTTAATTTTCACATTTTAATAAAATACAATAGAAAGACAAAATAATACACAATGGCACATCACGGGTCGGGACAAATAAGCGCTGAAATTGACGGGCCTGGGCTTGGGTCGGGCCGGGTTCAACAAATTAAGCCCGTGAAGACCTCTAATTTCCCCATCTAAATAATGTTTTCTCTGTCAAACATGCTTCCTAAATATACAAATTCATTCACCTGCTCTATCTCTGCGCCATCTACATTGAATTTACATGAACAGTTATGAGATAATTAAATCTGCTTATTATTTTAATACTTTAAAACTGCTGTGATTAAAAATTAATTTGTGTTAGTAAAGGTGAAAATATGCGAGTTCTCAATTTTAAATTTTCTGCATCAGACATTTAGTAGCAGATAGAACATGTGATTGAACACAATTCATATAGCTTTGATTTATGCAATTAAATAAGCATACTATCCCACTAAATTGAACTGAACGAAGAGGGATTTCAAAATTATCTTCCCGGTCAAAAAATTTGAAAAATGTAAAAAACATAGCATAAAGTAGCTATGTCTTTTTGTCTGTCAGCTTTCTTCTTCAGACAATCAGGATTTGGCTGGAAAATTAAAAGAAATCAGATTTCTTTCTTCCGAATCCTACTCAACAATAACTGCAAATTGTATTTCGTGATAATTACATTTTTTTTAGGTTGGAGAAACCGTTTCGAATCGTTACATAGTTAAAAATCAGGATATTTGGGCATTAGTACCGTAGGTGGATATAAACCGTTATTGAAAATAATTTGAGTACTTTCCTACATTTTCTCTCGGATGCAACTAGATTTTTCGTTTTTAATAATCTGCTTTAAAATTTGAAAAATAATTTTTAGCCGTCCTGCATAAATACTGTGTGAACTTGCTAGTACTAAAACATACGTGTTTTTTTCGAAATAAGTACCAGATTTTTTTTATCAAGGAATACTCGACATCATATAAGTATACTTGACGTGATCTTGGAAATATCACCAAAATCATGAATTCATCTTCAAAAGAATAAGTTCTTATCGTCGCGGTTGGGAAAGTATTATTTCAGAAAGAACAACAAACAACTTAAACAAGAATGAACAACTAAAACTTAAACGAATGGATTTTTTATTGAGGTAAATATTGGTATGTGTGAGTCATCATTTTAAGGAAAAATACAGTATGAAATTTTTTTGTCGGAGCTTTAGCTCATATTTTTAAAAAATCATTTAATTCTGGTTGCACGGTGTTTTTAACATTAGGTATTAACTAAACAGTATAAAATATTTACAACTAGCTAAATTTTTCGGCATTGCTCTTGAGAATTTGGTGATAATTCACTATCTAAATTTTGTACAAATCAAATGAAAACGATTACTTTTTTACGGCATGAACCGTACCTTATAATGTATTTCATTTCTTCATTGAATTTGAATTTTGGTCTTTGTAGAGTCTTTAGGCACACAATATTTTTAGTTTTCCGTTTGATATTTTGTTGTTTATTTACCTTCAGTTCCAATGCTGAATTGTGTTGCAGTTCTCCACTGGAAAGCACTTGTTACAAAAAAAAAAAAAAAAAAAAAATCAATTCTTGCACTTATCTGTAGCACGTCATAACAAAAAGTCGTGACGTGCTACAGAGGTGAAAATATGTGTCAAATGACAAATCTGCAGCGCGACACTCTGTCCGTGCAGCTTAGTTGGGAGAGCAACTTACTCCGGAGTGAGAGGACACGATTTCGATGCCCGTCGTGAACAAACTTGTGTCTTCACAAAGTATTAAATTCGAATTCAAAATAAAAAATGGAACTCTTTACGAAAATTTTGTGTGTGTGTGTGTGGGGGGGGGGTCTTGACTCCGGGCTCCGACTCCTTCCAAAAAACCATCTACGGTCTAAGTTAGAGTGCCATGAGATAGTATACCAAATTTGGTGGTTCTAAATTGAAAACTGTAGATTTGCATAGTGGACAAACAAACAAACATTCAACTTTACATATTAGATATAAGCCCATATGCAATAAACATAACAGTGAATTCGGTCTCTCTAACTTTGTCATTTCTTTACAGGTACTCATTTCACATTTAAATATAGGTAGCAGTATATATATTTTTTCTCAACAAAAGGCGAATAACAGGAGAAACTTTAGCACGCCATTTGTTGTAATGACACGGTTTGCTTTAATTATTCTCATGGAAATGTGTTAAATGTAAATGCATCACAGCAAAATTATTATTCAAGTCAAGCAGCTGAAATTGTTCAAAAAATGTTTTTTTTTTTAATTTGCCTTTAGCAATTCAAATTATATGTAGCTTTCGTGGTCAAAAAATGAAACGGATTGTGTTTAAATTCAGCATTTGATTTTTGCTTGCGTCTCTTAAGAAATGTGTTCCTCGAGAGCTAGCAGTGCTCATGAGCTCTGCTCAACTTGCCCCTTTAATTCCCATACCAGGAAGACGTAATTAATAGCAGGAAATTGCATGCCCTGACCCCATGCAGAGGAGGAAGATTATAATCTCCACTTAGCTCAGGAAAACAATTGCCGTGCGGAGCACTCTCGGGCTCAATACTTGAACGTAGCTGTTGACGAAAGTCCCCATCTTGGACCGGAAAACCATCATTACGGGATAATTCGGGGTGTTCCTGAAAGATTTCTACTTGTTCACTCAGCTATAATCTGAGGCCAACGACTGGAATCAAGAAACTCTCTAAGTCATAATTTCGGTAGAAAATCAGTCGATTATTCCCGAATGTGAAGGGATAACATTTCGTTCTCGCATGGCACTGACTGTGCGATATCAAAGTTTGAATAAAGAATCGTAAATAACTTCAAATTTCGGTACTTACATCTTAAACCGAGGACCTCAGCAGAGACAGATTTTGGGGCAAATATGACCACGGCAAGTACACGTACAAGAGTGAAACAGTTTAATATAAAACAAGAAAGATGACACCGAATTTTCGGGTGTAATAAGCACGTCTTTTGAATCCGTTCTGACGCAAATTAAATTTATCAAAGCTATTCAAAGTCAGTGGAATCGGTATGGAAAACAATAGATCTGACGAAAGAATGACAAAAATAAGATATACATCTACGCCCCTGGCGTAGAAACCATGCATTTTTTCAAGAAGAAAATGTTTCTAAAAGGTTTGTCGACATGAGTAGTATCGGTCAACAAACGACTTTTTTTTCAATCGAGATTTTAGGAACTCATATTTTGCTGCAAATACCACAGAAGCGGAAATTAAGACTTACGTCCCCTGGTGGCCAAACTATTTTTTTACAAAAATTAGAAATTATGTGCAAACGATTTCCCATCAGGAGCTGTATCCGGTGCAGAAATAATTTTTCAAATCGGAGATTTAGAAGCAGAGATATAGAGGGAAACGCAATTTACCGCTACGCCCCCTAGCGGAAAGTCTATGAATTACTTGAAAATTTTGAAATTATATGAAAACCGTGTCACACTAGAAATACTATCCAACAAAGTAGGAATTTTTCAAATCGGACTCTTTAGAAGTAGAGATATTGACAAAAATAAGATATATATCTACGCCTCCTGGCGTAGAAACCATGCACTATTTAAAGACGAAAATAATTCTAAAAGGTTTGTCGACATGACTAGTATAGATCAACAAACGACGTTTTTTTCAATCGAGAATTTAGAAGCTCATATTTTGCTGCAAATTCAACAGAAGCGGAAATTAAGATTTACGCCCCTTGGTGGCCAAACTATTTTTTACAAAAATTAGAAATTATGTGCAAACGATTTCCCATTAGGAGCTGTATCCGGTGCAGAAAGAATTTTTCAAATCGGAGATTTAGAAGCAGAGATTTAGGGGGAAACGTAATTTACCGCCACGCCCCCTAGCGGAAAGTCTATGAATTACTTGAAAATTTTGAAATTATATGAAAACCATGTCACACGTAAATCACTATCCAACAAAGAAGGAATTTTTCAAGTCGGACTCCTAGAAGTAGAGATATTGACAAAAATAAGATGTACATCTACGCCCCCTGGCGTAGGAACTGTGCAATATTTTAAAAAGAAAATATTCCGAAAAGGTTTATCGATGTGGGTGGCATTAGTACACGAAATAATTTTTTCAATCGATATTTTAGAAGCTCTGATTTTATGGCAAATACATCAGAAGCAAAAATTAACACTTACGCCCCTTGGTGGCCAAAGTATTCGTTACCAAAAATTTGAAATTATATGCAAAAGATTTTCCATCAGGAGATGTGTCCGCTGAAGAAAAGGTTTTTCAAATCGGAGTTTTAGAAGAAGAGTTATCAGGAAAAATGTAATTTACTTTTACGCCCTCTAGCGGAGAATCTGTGCGTAATTTGAAAAAGGAGCTATATCTAAAATATTTTTCGACATAAATGGAATCGAAAGATATAAAAAAAATTTCAATCGGATGTTTAGAAGCAAATATGTGGAATAAAACGTATTTTTGAATTCGACATCATCTGCATTTACGCCCTCTACCGGCAAAATTGTACATCGTAAAAAAAAACGAAATAAAGGATCATCATTTTCATATTTCAAGCTTCCGAATGCAAAAAGAAATTTTCAAATCTAACTAATAGTTGCAGAGATATCGTGGGTACAGACGGACGGACGGACAAACAGATAACAGAAGCACGATTTTTTTTTACAAAAGACGTGCTAAAAAGAAACATATACTGCCTAAATTACACATACAAAAGTCAACATATACTGCCTATATACTGCGTAAATTATACACATACAAAAGTCAATATATACTGCCTAAATTAAGCATACAAAAGTCAACATATACTGCCTAAATTACACATTCAAAAGTCGAACAGTTCAACATAAAGAAAAGAAATATATACTGAGACATCAGCCCAGCTTTTCTGATGGTGGCCAAACATTAGCAATAGCGGAAAGTATGGCTTCAAACACGTTTTCATCTCTTTGTGTCATTCTTCGCCACATGAACTCCGCTAAATAAGATTCGACATGATGACGTGCAGTACCACGATGTTTCTTGTTGCGCCATTTTGTAGAACCCCATAACCTTTCTATAGATTGTGTGTGTTCCCCTTTTCGGGTTTCAACAAAATTGTATTTGTGATTCACAGTGAAGTTAATGAAAACCAGCCTCTTTAAGTTCATTAGATTTTTACACCCGCCACGAATCCGAATCAATCTTACTGCTTTCGTTTATATTTTGAACAATAGCACTCATTAATGTCGAAGCGTTTCGATCAGCAACTTGAATTATAAAACATTCATTTGTCTCTCTACAAAGTCCCCCCAAAACCCACTGCTGTGGGAATATTCGTCCTGAGTTGCTCTTTCATTTGTTAAACAAACTTTCATCAATCTCCACCACCAAATTCGGCCCTCCGATTTTTTTCTTATTTCTTTTATCCAAAATTTCAACACAAAGTTCTGTTATATATTTGTTCTAGTCAATTACACTTTTGCCTGACATATCAAGTTGCCTTTTACACCATTCAATAGATGTGAGCTCTTCACAGCAACAGTAAATAAATCGTAAAGCGGTTACGAAAGGTATACGAGATTCTTCGAACCAATTTCCGACACGCATACCTACTTTGCTCTTACAGCTTTTTACATTACACTGCCAAGATTTAAATGAAAAGTATAATTTCATATTATGGCCTATACTCTGAACAAAAAAACTCACTACATCTTCCGTAGTGTTAGGTAGATCCCAAATGTTCATCATATTTCCGCAAAATGGCGAAAGCTTGCTTAAACAGCATTAGCAATTAACAATTGAAGCACACAGAATGCGAAACAAACTAAGAACGATAAATAAATAATCGAATGATATATCAAATGAAGTTGTCACATGATGTCACGAGTCTGACGTCAAGTTCGTAACAATGATCGCCGCGAATGTCTGCTGAGGTACTCGGTTTAATGCATAAGTACCCAAATTTCTATACACAGAACTACGCGAAGATCATGATCATATGTAGAGGATTTTAGGAAGGGAGTGTCTGACCCCAGGTCTTAAACAGCCCTTAGAAACAGGAAACTGGGAGATTTGGGCTAGAGCACCCGATAGGAAAGTGACACGGAAGCGAAGTAGAAAGGGGGAGGAAGACGCCCTTATTTATTACCGGGGGGCCAGTACCCGGGTCCGACGGCTTAACGTGCCCATCCGACGCACGGCGGGTATTTAGTGGATCGAGCGTTCGTACCTGCCTGGGATCGAACCTGAGGCCCTTCCCGTGGCAGTCACGAACGTTGCCCACTAGGCCACCCGCGGCCCAACTACGCGAAGAAAATCCCACTCAGGTATTTAAAGTTGTTAGAAAGTACAGGAAGTGGACAAAACAATAGAAACAATCAGATGAGCTTATTAACCATTGGGCCCATGGGCATACTGATAGCACCCACAACCCCTGCAGTGCATGGGAGTCTCACCGCCAAGATGGCTTCTAGCCTCAGCAGAAGGATTTTTCAAATTTTTGCTGGAACTTCATATGAAACTAGTTAAAGGAATAGCCGGAAATTTTGACGTCAGCTTTGAATGAAGAATTAAAAAGAAACGTTTTTTTTTTTTTTTTAGTAATTAAGTAAAATCTTTAAGATACCCTTTTCATTTTAGTTTATAAAAAACTGGATGAAGAGAAAGCCGCTATTTCGGAGGGCTTGAGGCCCCTTTTCACTGCCATAGCGATAGTACCTATACATGCATATTAACAAGAGAATATGAATGAAATATCAATTGATTGACTAAATTAAATTTTTCTAACAATGAGGATTAGGCGTTATATACACTCACGGACAGTGACATTTGCGCTCCAAGAATGAAGCATCGGATTGAACTAAAATTTTATGGACGTAATGATACAGATAAATGATACACATGATGGCAAAAACAGACATGCAGGACAATTACAGAGGGATCTGTGGCACGCAGTCTGGTCATCTTCAATAGCGCGTCGCACCGCCTCGTGCGGCGATATATGCTGTAATACGGTCCGGCATGGAGGCGGACAGACGCCTGATGTTGCCCTGCGGCAGACTGGCCCACACGTGTTAGACGATGTGCTCCAAATCCCGGATAGTACAGCACGGCGGTAGCCGGCGTTTCAACTGGCCCCACACATGCTCGATAGGGGACATGTCCGGGTAGTGGGCAGGCCACTGAAGTGTCTGAACATGACATAGGCAGTCCTGGGCAACCCGAGCCGTGTGCGGGCGGGCATTATCCTGCTGGTATAGCACACCTGGAATCCCGGCCAGAAATGGGAGCACATGGGGCCGTAGGATCTTATCCACATACCGCTGGCCAGTCAATGATCCACGTACCACTAACTAGAGCTGATCGGCTATCGTAGACAATGGCTCCCCAGACCATAATGCTTGCAATGGGGGAGGTGTGGCGCTCGATAGCAAGGTTGAGATTGTGCCGTTGACACGGGGACCTCCACACCCGGAAACGATGGTCATCTGCCCCCAAAACGAAGCGGCACTCATCGCTAAACACCACACGTCGCTCTGGCCTGTGGCACCACTGCACACGGAGTCGGCGAGGTTCCGATGTTAATGGCATCACACGTAAGGGGCGCTGGGATCGCAAATTCGCTTCCACCAGGCGTCGGGAAATGGTTCGTGGACACAGGAGCCGCTACATCTTCCTGTATAGTGGACCGGTTCCCGGTGGGATCCGTTTGTCCCTGGCGCACGATCTGTCGATCCTCTCTAGCGGTGGTCCTCCTGGTCCTTCTAGAGCCGCTCCGCCGTGTGGCAGTGCCGTCACGTAACCACTGCTCCCAACTCAGTCGGACGGTATGGTCAGAACGTTTCACGTGGTGGGCTATACGGTGCGCCGACCACCCTGCGGTTTTCAGCCTCGATGATCAGACCTCTCTCAAAGTCCGTAAGTTGCGTAAATCGACGTCTTTGGCGTCTACTCGGCATTCCTGTCACTCTGTACTCTTGCTAGCGTTGGCCATTACTTTTTGCTTTCATATACTACATGCCGGTTTATAAGGTTGCCAATTTGTGCTTACAGCGCCACCACAGGGTGTGCGGTCATGCGCAATCGCATCAAACGTGGATCATTTGCATACCAGCACGCACTCTAGCTATTTGCAAAGTTTCGCAGTTGTAGCATGTTTTCTTCTAGGCGCAAATTTTATTGCCCGTGAGTGTACGTCGTATTACACTTATTTGCACATATAACTACGCATCCTTCGGCGTATAATGAGCTAAAAACTGTGCTTCGCGGGAACGAAATATTCAGAGACCTGTGCAATTTTTTTGTTTATAACGAAGTGAAAGGAAAAGACTTTTGCTATATGCAAAACATTGTAACGTTATGTTAAGTGTGTTTTTTTACACTCAAGAGTAAATAATTTGGATAATTTTACCCTTTTTGTACCACAATTCTTAATTGTTATTTATTTACTTGTTCATTTATGTTCTGTACTTTCGTATAAGTCGGTAAAGGTCATTAGACACTGTCACACGGCCGTTACGTGTTTTGTGTGTGTGTTCGTGAGGGATTTCAAAGAGGCTTGCCTTAATTCTCTAAAATAATAAAATTGGCATGATATGAATGACTTTGACGTAAGTGTTTTGTAATACCTTTTATTGGTGTTAAACTAGGGTAATAATTTTAATCATAACATGTACATTTTTATTTCACGCAAAAAAAAGTATAACACTTTTTGTTTTTACGTGTTTAAATTCTCTCTCCTTAGAACTTATAGGTATTTTTATACCTATAGGTTCCAAAGAATTTGAATTACAGAACACCCGTAAAAACTACTGTAATACATTCATTCTCATAAACATTCGCGCACCGAGAAGGAGGCGTCAGATTGAAATGAGGTTTTAGTCAAAAGTAAACGAGGTACTTGCCTTAAATGCACCATCTAACGCAATTACCTCGATTACTTTTCACTATCTCTGCACGAATTTAAATCTTCCAATACCATCATGAGATTTTAGTAGTGAGATGGTACATACCAAGGACAGAAGTTATTACAACACCACAGCAGCAGGACGATTTCCCGCGGACAAACGGTACACATTCGGGTCAGCGTTAGTACCGCGTCGGACCGCCCCGTGCTTGGATACATGCGGTGATACGGTCCGGCATGGAGTCAAAGAGACGCAGTATGTTATCTCGGACATATTGGACTATTCAACTGTAAACTGTGGTGCAGTGACGACGGAAACAGGGTTCTGTTATGAGTAGAGTTCGAGGGAGAACACCCAAATGAGGGCGTGTTTTTCGTAATGTACGTGAGCGGAGGAATTTTGAAAGCACACGTAATGATCGCAGTAATACACGCGGGAACCTAACTTTCCGAAAGCCTTTATGAAATTCCTGTTGTCATAACGGCTTTGTTTCCCTTCCACAAATGCAGATAAATACGGATCTGAAGGACTTACTTCTCCACAGTCCTAAATTTATCCAACACATCCGGAAGTACAATAGTGCATGCCATTCGCTTCCATCTCGGCCACAAAGAAGGAGATTCCAGGCACAATGGCCCGTACTGCTTTAAAATTCAGGGACAGATTCACAGGTACATCTCGGATTTATTACAACTTACTGGTGAAAATTGTATATTACACATTCCTCGGCAGCTACTGATATACGTATTGGAATGAAGCTAAATAATTAAAGCAATCGATAGTGACAGTCCTGGCAGATATTCTGGCTAACAGTCCTTACGGCCAAGGGTACAAGACTGCAGCTGAGGCGACTGAAAACCTGGACCGGCGCTTTGTTGATAATATATTTACGCCATGAATACGGGATTACACCAGTGTACAATACAAATTTGAAGTTGTGATTACGTCTATTGGTGTAAATTATGACAAGAGTGGTAAATCATATAATACCCGAAAACCTAAAAATTTCATCGTCCTGGAGTGGTAATCGAACCGGCGTCTCCCGGTTTGCGCCCGAATATGCTAGCCACTACACCACCCAGAACGACCAAGTCTCAAGTTTCCGAGTAATTTGAATATAAAACATCACAGGAATCGCCAGTCGAAGCAACGGCATTCATGTTTAGCGAATCTGGATGATTGAAATTCGTTGTCTCCCGTGATTGCCCGAAGAGGCAGATAAACCATGAGACGGTGTTACACCAGTGTACAATACAAATTTGAAGTTGTGATTCCGTCTATTGGTGTAAATTATGACAAGAGTGGTAAGTCATATAGTACCCGAAAGCCTGAAAATGTCATCGTCCTGGAGTGGTACTCGAACCGGCGTCCCCGGTTTGCGCTCGAGCATGCCAACCACTACACCACCCAGAACGGCCAAGTCTCAAATTTCCAAATAATTTGAATATATCAATTCTATTCATCCAGGTTCGCTAAATATGAATGCCGTTGCTTCGACTGGCGATTCCTGTGATGTGTAATATTCAAATTACTCGGAAACTCGAGACTTCGTCGTTCTGGATGGTGCAGTGGTTAGCATACCCGGGCGCAAACCGGGAGACGCGGATTCCCACTCCAGGACGATGAAAGTTTCAAGTTTTCGGATATTATTTAACTTACCACTCTTGTCATAATTTACACCTATAGACGGAATCACAACTTCAAATTTGTGTTATATATTTACACATTATCTATATTTCTTCAACAGAATACGTAAAACATGAAGAAATGTGCAAATTTTATTACCACTTTACTTTTTTGAAAAATGTGAAGTCATGTGCGTGAGCGGAGGAATTTTGAAAGCACGCGTAATGATCGCAGTAATACATGCGGCACAAATGTATTTTTTAAATGTAATCTAAATACATTTGTGTAATCGTAAGTAATGATTCCCATTTGTAATATACTCCATGGTCAAGAGATGGAATGGGGTCACGGGTCAACTCGTCGATAATTTTTTGCGGGTCCAACGGGTCGGGTCAAGGTGTTCCTGACCCGATTTTGCCCTGGTTTTGTTTTTGAAAAGAGAAAAATATGTTCCAAAGAAAAATGCGCGTTGTGGAATTCTGTAGTCGATACTGGTGCCCAGAGAGTGAATAATGATTTGCCATGCAAAAATATTGTCGTCTCTTTCTTGAAGCAACGAAGATTTTCCCCGACCGACGTCAAGCACACCGACACCATATCGTAAAAAGATACTTCCTTTGCGTTCTTTTACAGTGCGATTGTCCAGGGCAAGGTACAGGCAAACGCCATTCGCCTGCTTCTCAGTTGATTCACTCTCTCCGTACGAAGTTCACTGTATGACAAAGAGTTACTTTTCACATCACATCTTTTACGTTGAACATTCAGAGGTTTCGATTGATGTGCTAACATCCCGTTCTCATAGCATCCATATTAACAAATAAGGAGTTAATGTCGAAATTAACTCCTTATTTGTTAATATGGATGAATTTAATATTAAGAAGGTTGAGAAAGGCTTCGAGACCAACAAATACGTGCTTGTTAAAAACCACGAGAGGAAGAGTGAATGCTGGAAATTATTTCGTCTCATTAAGTAACCGGTGAATAATTCTGCGTTGTTTGGTCTTGCTTGTTGTTCAAAATGTGGAAAGTGCATAATTACAAAGAAAGATGCCTACGGTGTAACAAGAGATTATGGAACCAAAAATCTAAAGGACCATATGAAAGTGTACGCATCTCCATCAAAGCGTGGAAAGTGTGAACAATCGAAATACATTTAAAAAAATACATTTGTGTCATCGTAAGTAATGATTCCCATTTGTCATATAATCCGTGGCCACGGCCATAGTCAGCCATTACTTCTGGATAACGCAAAATAGTGGCACTAAAAATGGCACTAAAATTTAACAAGTAACCAAATTTTATTATTAAAAAAGGATTTCAGTTATTAAATATCAAGCAGTTATTGGGATGAATATATGTATAAATTACGTTTATATATATATATACACTGGCGGAAAGTGAAAAAAGAACACCAAGAAGGAGACGTATGATACCAACGAAATTTATACAGCATAATAACGGAATACAGAGGATAACATGATCAAAACATTATGGCAAAATACAGCTGTATTTGCTGGTAAACTGAAAAATAACATTTTCATGTAACATGGTTAGTACGAGGTTGAACCGGCATGAACTGGGTCACACTGTGAAATTCTGGCATGGAGTCTGTCGTACAGATGTTAGATGTAAGTTTGGGGTATTGAGTTCCAAGCATCCTCAACTTGGACGCGTAAATCGGGGTTGGTCGTGGCTGGCCGTGGAGACCGGATGAGTCGTTGTCACATAAAATCCCACACGTGCTCAATGGGGGACAAATCCGATGAACGTGCAGGCCATGGAAGTTGTCTCACACCCTGAAGTGCATGTTGCGTTGCACGTGACGTGTGTGGGCGTGCATTATCTTGCTGCAAAGCACCACGATGGACCGACCTTACAAATGGCACAACAACGGGCTGAATGATGTTGTTGATGTAGGAGGTGCTGTTTAACGTACCCGGTACAAACACTAGTTCTGTACGGGAGTGATAGCTGATCGCTCCCCACACCAGGAGACCAGGTGTGTAGGCCCTGTGTGTCGCTGGCGGATGCAAGAAGGGTGGAGACGCTCCCCTGTGCGTCTGCGAACACGCATACGGCCATCGGAGGCTCCCAAGCAGAATCTGCTTTCATCGCTGAACACGACAGATCGCCATTGCGTTCTCCAGTGCAGACGTTGGCGACACCACTGCAGCCGTTCTAGACGGTGGGCTGGAGTCAGAGGTACACATGCCAGAGGCACACGTGCACGTAGTCCTGCATCCAGTAGACGGTTGCGGATTGTTCGCAAAATCACCTCAGGTGCAACGGCATCTTGGATTTGCGTCGCAGTGGATGTTCTGTTTGACAACGCCGCTGTTCTTATGCGTCGATCGATCCGCTCATCAGTCCGTTTGTGACTCCCGGTTCCACGTCTTCTCGCGTGGGAATGTTCCTCGGACCATCTACGCCACCATCGTACCACCACCGATACTTCGCGCCTAATTCGCTCCGCAATACGACGATACGACCACCCGGCCTCGCGGAGTCCGACTAGACGACCTCGCTCAAAGTCCGATAACTGCTGAAATCGTACACGTCTTCCTTGTCCAGGCATTGCAGCTTCTTCAGGGTCTTTGCACGTGTCCGTACGCCGACGACTGATTACATTCACTTCGCCGTACTCCTTAAATACCACCGGCGATAATTTGCATATTATGCCGTGCTGTGGCGTAAGCGCTAACCGGTTGGTCCCGAAATTAACATCACACCTACGTAAACTCGACCCCATTAACACATGTAAATTCATGATCGTCCGCCAATTCCTTCTTGGTGTTCTTTTTTCACTTTCCACCAGTGTATATAAATTGAATTTCGAATTTATAGTTCAAAGCAGATTTGTCCAGGTCAGTTACGGGTCCGGGTCCGAAACTTTTTGATCCATTTCCAACTCTGCCCCGATGGCGCAGTGGTCTAAGCGATGGCCTCTGATCATTCGACCAAAAGGGCTCAGGGTTCGAATCCCGGTGAGGCATGGATGTTGTGTTTGTCTTACGGCTCTGTCAGTGGCTGCCTTCGCTGGAGATAGTGACACTAAAATAGGGACAGGCGACTGCTTATAGCCCATTGAGTTGCTCACGGTGGTCGTTAAACCTCCAATCAAAAAAAAAAAAAACCGTGAAAAATATTTTTTACTAGATCGGGGCTTTTGCTCCACCAAGCCACTAGTATTGTTTTAATTTTGTTACATTGTGACTTATCTCCATAAGAAAAATTTTCTTGGAACTTTGCTTTGTTTATATGCGTACCTTTAAACAGAAAGAAATACGTTCCGTCAATCCAAATACTTTGATTATCATATGAGACGTTTCAATTAAAATATGTATTTACACCGTCATCGGCCAGCAAATAGTAGACTATCTTATCACGCTGGAAGTAGTTTAAAAGCTACAGTTCTTATTGAAATGCGAAAGAAAAAAAAGTAGGAAATCGTTATTTCAAGAAACAACATCAGACAGACTTGAGCTGATGAATTAATGATGTTACGGAATAACTTGGGTGTAAAGTTATGGAAAGACGAAAAAAAAAATACATTTCATTGAGAATTGAACTGGAAATTTATCAAAGAAAAACAAGCGGCGACCCAGCCTCGTGAAACGCACACAGCCTTCGCCCTGATCATGCATGCTTCGCTCTTTTCTTTGGACGGAGCCTGCCTTCTTCCTTACGAACACTTTGATCATTCGAGCAGAAACTTCATTTTTCATTCGAGTACATTAGCTAGTCTCTCTTTTTTTTTTTCTGTTCGGGCCGAGATCAAAGGTTCAAATTATATTTATTTATTTTTGTTTCGTTTCCAGAGTAAAGCAAATTTTCAGATTTCCGAATTTATCTTTCCCAGAAAGCGCTGCTTTGGAAATGTCGCACGGCGTATTTCCTTCAAGTTAAAAGAATTTTCCTTTGAACCATCTAGTTTTCGATTCCAAACGGTAAGAGGAAATCATTGGTCAAAATTTAGGAAGGATTTTTTTTTTTTTTATTCCTCCGAGTATTTAGATCGTCTGGAGAAGTCAAGAAAGATTTACCTACAAGCACGCGTGCAATTTCTTTCTTTTCTAAACCTTTTTTCCTAGGGAAATTTAATTTGGAAAATATACTTAAAGGTAATATTCAGTGCTATACGCGAAATCATAAAGCAGATGTAATGTGAGACCATATTAACATTCGAGTTTTAGTTGTCTTTCTCAAAAAAAAAAAAAAGAATATATATATATATATATATACACTGCTGGCCACCCAAAATGCAACACCAAGAAGGACACGAGATAGCAAAGACAGATTTACTGGACACATAACAAAAGATACAAAGATGAAACGATTGAGCTCACAGTCCCGTGCGACTTGCGAAACACGCAGAGATCAATAGTTCGTGTGGCCCCCATGGCTAGCAATAACGGCCGCTACACGCCGCAGCATCGAACGAAAGAGGCTTTGGATGTGGGCTTGTTGTAAGTCGGTCCAGGCTGCTTCCACACGTTGCCACAGTTCATCAGGCGTAGCCGCGAGTGGTGCTTGCCGGGCCACTCGGTTGCCGATCAGCGACCAGACGTGTTCGATGGGCAACATATCGGGAGAACAGACGGACCACGGCAGCAGTGACACCTGGTGGGCCGTTAAGAATTGTTTCACGATGCGTGCCAAATGCGGGCGCACATTGTCCTGTTGAAACGTGGCTGCTGGCAGGTCCTGCAGGAAAGGGAGAACTACGGGCTCCAAAACGTCGGTGATGTAGCGGTGGCTGTTGAGTGTACCGGCGATGCGTACCAGAGGGGTGCGGGTGTCATATCCAAGCGCCCCAAACCATAACGCCAGACGACGGACCGGTATGGCGATGCATAATGCAGGCGTCATGCAGTCTCTCGCCGCGGTGCTACCATACGCGGATCCGACCATCGCGGTGTTGCAGGCAGAAGCGGGATTCGTCGTATAAGACAATGTCGTGCCATTCCGTAGTCCAAGTGCGGCGTTCAACGGCCCGCTGCCGCCGCACTCGCCGGTGGTGTAACGCCAATGGTAATCGGGACAATGGGCGCCGTGCGACAAGTCCCCGCTCCTGCAGACGACGTCGAACGGTACGTGCTGACACAGGTTGTTGCACAACACACCCTAATTCCTGCGCTAACGTTCGTGATGTGGCGGTACGAGCCGTCAATGACCGCCGCACAACATGCCGGTCCTCTCGTTCGGTGGTGTGCTGCGGCTGCGGCAATCGCTCACGTCGGTCCGACCGTCCCTCCTGCACCCACCGAATCCATACTCGCCTCACTGTGGCTGGATGTCGTGCCACACGGGCGCCGATGTCTCGGTACGATAAACCGCTGTCGCAATAAGCCACTATTCGTCCTCTGTCAAACTCCGAAACTTGCTGGAATGACTGCCGTATTCTGCGACGAGGCATCAGGAAGCTTCCCACGCACAGGTCCGGCAGCACAACGCACTTCCAATACTTACACCCCGCCTTCTGTGCACCCTTCTTATAGTGCTTCTCGGTGGCGTGCCAGGCGCACATGATTTGTATATGCCCTGTAATGCTAATCGTTTGCATGTCCTCTCGCGGGCGACGCATGCTGCGAATTTCAAGCCAATCGGATGATTCATTCTTGGTGTTGCATTGTGTGTGGCCAGCAGGATATATATATATATATAGAATTTAAAACGAAAGATGCAAAATAACCTGAAGATCAAAATGCGCAACGCAGCAATTATGAAAATTCAGAATTCACATTCTATTAAGAGACTGAAGCAAAAAAAAAATTTTGACTCACACCAAGTACAATATAGAAAAGGTTATGTATTGACCGGTGTGAGTAAATAGAGAAAAATAAAACAACTGAATGTAGAAAGTGTCGAGAATACTGAGCCTTGGCTTTATCAAGGACCAGCAAAAACTCTGCATTTTCTCACTTCCACAAAGACCTATTTGGAAATGGGTTTCTGCAAAGTCATAGATGCAAGTAATATGCCCACCAAAAATTTTTAAAAAATATATATATTTTAAAGAATATATATAAATGTCATGACCTCCGCAGAGTTGCATGACCAAGCTTTAGGTAACAATTTAGCTAGCATCCATAACTTTCCTGGCCCGACCCATGCTCTTCATCTGTTACTATTAAACAGAAAGAAGAAGATTATAGAAAACTCAAGTTGTAAGAGTGACATAATAAATCAGAAATAATGTTCAGCAATAACAAATTACCAAGTTCGCCTGAGAGAGAATTTAAACCTGAATAGCAATACAAAAGTATTACAAATTCTTAACATTGCAATAAAAAAGGAGATATTAATTTTTTTAAAACACAGATTCTTGAAAGAAACTGGATTATGAAAAACCCCTACTCCACAACTTCTGACAACATTTATTTTTCTCTGGAGATGGTAAAAGGTCACTCTCCAAACTACAAGACCTATTTATTTTTACCACTACGGATAAAGCTAGCAATGATTATGCAGTTATCTGTAAGAAGTTCTATTTTGAATTGTTAACTATGGAACTCAATAATAGAGTAACCTACGAGCCCGTAATTTGTTCCACTAAGCAGTTAGAAAATCGTTTTAAGGCATTCTTCAAGAAGCTTAAAATTCCACAAATAAGAAGATATGAGCCTGAATTTCCCTTTCTTTTTGCAACTGTTAAGTTTCATAAAGATCCAGTGAAGTTCAGATTCATAGCTAGTGGAGTCAGGAGTCATAAAATGAAAATTGATCTAGCTTTTGAAGAAATCTTGAAGAAGGTTTTGAAACACATTAGTGACTGTACTAATTTGAAGTACAGAGATTTTTGGATAATTAATAATAATGCAGAAGTAATTTCCACTGTACTCGAAGTAAATCCCTTAGATATTAATAGTTATGATTTTGAGAACCTATATACTAATCTGCCTCTATCAGATATAATCACTACCTTTAAAGAGCTGTATGCAGAATTTAAACTTAACCAATTTGTTAATGTAGGAGCTTGGAACTCTTATCTCAATTGCTGCATTAAAAATAAGCATATCTTATATAATAATACTCTCTATAAGCAAGTAAACGGTATCCCCATGGGTACGTCAACATCCACGAGTATTGCAAATCTATTCCTGTTCTTTAAGGAATATAAATTCATTAAAAATCACTTCACCTGCTCCGATAACTACCTTTACACATTTAGATATATTGACGATCTGCTGTGTATAAATAATTCAGAAGTTATTGAGAGTGATTTTGATAGTATCTATCCTAGCTCTCTTAACTTATGTAAAACCAACCACAGTAATCAGAAACTAGAGTTCCTAGACTTAAGCATTAAACTTAACAGAGGTAACCCATCTATTAGCCTCTTTGATAAAAGAGTTAGTTTTCCTTTTAAAGTAATTAAATATCTGCACTGGAATAATAACATATCAACCAAAGTAATTGAGAATGTACTAATTTCTCAGGTGCTTAGAATTTCAAGAATTTGCAGCAACAATTTGGACTTCAACTACCACATTAATATACTATTAGACAGTTTCCTAGAGAACAAAATTCCTACTTCTTTCATCAAAAGAACTTTAAGAAAAATTATTCTGAATAATAGAGTAAGGTTGGCAGATCTGCTTTAATTTTCTACGCAGTTAATAATATGATTCTGACCAATGAAAGCCTTTTGGAAGTTGGCTAGAGGATGCCTATTAACTAAAAAAAGGAACCTTAGGGCTATGGATAAGAAGGTCCTATTAAAAATAAAAAAATAAATAATACAGACAAAATCACAAAAAAAGCTTAAAAATCTGTTTATAAAATAAAATAAAAATAAATATAAAAGAAAACTAGTTATTCGCTCACAAGAATAGCTATACTAAAAATAGTAAAACTAACATTAAAATTAATAGGATTCTGAATAGTCTACAGAAGCTCACTAAGGTGATTAAATACATGCAAAGATTATTAAATACACTACTTGTGTATTTCATAATATTTCTCATGTATTCTGGAGAGTTAATTCTGCTCTTTCTGATAATACAGGTCCACAATCTTAATTATATATTTTTTTCTCTAGTTAAAATCTCCGCGAGTAGGATTTTTCAGTGTGTGGAGGCCTTCAGCCCCACCCACACTGCCCCCTAGCGACTAGGGAGTGGCAGGGGGTTTGGAAGTTTATGTTAAAAGGTAGCCATGTTTCCTCAAGAAAGGAGGAAGTTCAGTTGCATAAGAGGTAAGCTCTCTTTATTGTCTTTAGGTTTTGGGATTTCCAAGTTCAATGATTGAACTTCTTGTACTTTCTTTCTTTTTTTGTTTTCAGCTTTTAGGCACTGGCAAGTCTATTAACTTTTTTGCGGATTTTAACTCTTTCTTTTCTGGGTAACTTTGCGCGTTTTTTAGGGAACTAAGGCCAAAACAGCCGGCCGTTTCATTGTTCTTGTAATTTGCGCTGTGTTTTCAATGTAGTTAAGTTCTTAATAACTACTTACTTATGCACTTAAAGCACTTCTGAAATACTCTGTACATATTGCAACTAATTGTTCATGTCATATAACCTTCACAATGCGTTTCTTTAATTAATTATTGTCTTTATTATATTCTCGTTTTTGTGTTGTCAGAAGTTGTGGAGTAGGGGGTTTTTATAATCCAGTTTCTTCAAAAAGATTCTGTGTTTAAAAAAAATTAATATCTCCTTTTTTATTGCAATGTTAAGAATTTGTAATACTTTTGTATTGCTATTCAGGTTTAAATTCTCTCTCAGGCGAACTTGGTAATTTGTTATTGCTGAACATTATTTCTGATTATTATGTCACTCTTACAACTTGAGTTTTCTATAATCTTCTTCTTTCTGTTTAATAGTAACAGATGAAGAGCATGGGTCGGGCCAGGAAAGTTATGGATGCTAGCTAAATTGTTAACTAAAGCTTGGTCATGCAACTCTGCGGAGGTCATGACATTTATATATATTCTTTAAAATATATATTTTTTAAAAAACATTTTTGGTGGGCATATTACTTGCATCTATGACTTTGCAGAAACCCATTTCCAAATAGGTCTTTGTGGAAGTGAGAAAATGCAGAGTTTTTGCTGGTCCTTGATAAAGCCAAGGCTCAGTATTCTCGACACTTTCTACATTCAGTTGTTTTATTTTTCTCTATTTACTCACACCGGTTAATACATACATAACCTTTTCTATGTTGTACTTGGTGTGAGTCAAAAATTTTTTTGCTTCAGTCTCTTAATAGATATATATATATATATATATATATATATATATATATATATATATATATATATATATATATACCGGGTGGTTATAATTAAAGTGACACTACTCAGAGCCATAGAGCTCTGGAGGGAGTACTATGAGAGATATAGAAGTGAAACTTGGAAGGGAGGCGAATTAGAACATGAGGTCAAGAATTATGAAAAAAAAAAAATTCAACAGTTAACTACCAGGTGGAGGAATGGCGCTGTGAAGGAAAGCAAGAGCTGGGTTGGGTATAATATTTATTGTTATTGTTCAGAAATTACAAAGTTGTTCAACATGTGTGCATTCCAGGTCGATTACATGCTGAATACGCAATACAAAATTATCAGCACACGTTTGTAGCATTTGCAGGTGGGCCGGGTGGTGCAGTGGTCTGAGCGATGGCCGCTGATCATTCGTCCGAAAGGGGACCGGGTTCGAATCCCGGTGAGACATGGATGTTGTGTTTGTCTTACTGCACTGGCTCTTTTCCTTCTCTGGAACCAGTGACCCTAAATTAGGGACGGACGACTGCTTGTAGCCCACTGAATTGCTCACGGTGGTCGTTAAATCTCCAATAAAAAAATAAATCAGGTGGGATATTTACAGAGCCACACCACAACACACTGTGGACTATGCAAATTATCTGCGAGACAGTTGTTCTGTCTGCGAGATAGGCTGCATACTATAAAACAACAAGAAACTTTTCGATGGCAATAGTTGTCGACAGTCATCATGCTGCAGAAGAAAGACCGCGCGCTCTTAGTGAAGTTGTTTCATGAGAAAAATGGGAATGCGTCATCGGCGCTAAGGGAGTGCCGAAGATTAAGATTTGCGACGGGGACCCCTGACAAGAAATGGATTAAAGAAAATGATTGTAAAATTTGAACAAATAGGGAAATAAAATGTTTCACCTGGAAGAGGCCAGCGACGTGTCCTGGAGGAAGTTTTTGAAGAGATCGCTGTAGCCATCACGTACAGTTCAGCAGATGCAGAGGTTCCTGTATCATCATCAAGTGCCCGAGAAGCAGCTCGAAAACTGTCAATCCCATGGTCAACTGTACGCAATGTGCTACGGTGCATTTAAAGCTTCTACCCATACAAAATTCAGATGGTGCACGACTTGAAACCCGAAAATCCGGGACAGCGAACAAATTTTGCGTCATGGTTTTTGGAGAAAACGGGTATGAAAGAAACCTTCCAATACAACATCCTGTGGACTGATGAAGCCCATTTTACACTGGCAGGTGCGGTGAACACTCATAACTGCCGGGTATCGGGGTACTGTAAATCCACATGTTGCATTTTAAAGAACATTACAGTCTACCTATGTGACTATATGGGGTGCGGATTCACATCCACTTTTATTCTTGGGCCATTTTTCTTTGAGGAAAGAACCCCTGAAGATGTAGTGCAATGCACCTTTGCAAGAGAATGGTACCGTGTCCTTCTGGCTCAGTATATCCTTCCTGCGTTTGCAAGAAAAAGCGTGTTTACCGAGTACTGTTTTTATGCAAGATGGAGCACGACCACATGTTGGTCGCACAGTTACACAGCTGCTTCGGGATACATTTGGAGGTGAACCACAGGTTTTTTCATGTTCGGCCTTCACGATCACCAGATTTGGATCTTTGAGACTTCTTGCTTTGGGGATATCTCAAGGATAGAGCCTACCAGGGTCATATTCGCTCCATACCAGAGCTTAAGTCAAGCATAACGAGACATGTTCCAAATATCCCACCGGAAATGCTACGAGTGTGTGTTGATAATTTTGTATTGCATATTAATCGACCTGGATGGCACACATATTGAACCAACTTTGTTATTTCTGAACGATAACAGCAAATACACTATCTACCAACAAGTAATTGGACACCCCTGCAATCGACGATATCTGCGGTCCTGATACACGTCACGACAGCCGCCGTCAAATATCGTGTGGGAAACAACAACGCAACCGGTCGCATGCAAGATGCCATGCAGTTCAGAGCTCTCTGATTTTGACAAAGGTGTAATCGTCGGGTATCACAGAAATGGCCGATCCATACGTGACATATCCAGCTAGTTGAAGTACCCAAAATCGACAGTGGCCTACGTGATTGGCAAGTGGAAAATGAGAGGTGACTGTCGGAATGTGCCCCGACCCGGCAGACCCACAAAACTGGGAGTTAGAGACCGACGGGTGCTGGCCAGAGAAATTCGGAAGAACCGCACCAAATCGATGGGCCACATCCGCGAAGAGTTTCAACAGGCATCCGGGAGTGTTCTTTCGATGAATACCATCCGTAAGGAAGCCCATCTGCTCGGTTATCATGGACGTGCTGCCGCCCACAAGCCTTTGATCACCAAGTCAAATAGCGCTGCTCGGCTAACGTGGTGCAAAGAACGTCGACAGTGGACCGTTGAACAGTGGAAACAGGTTCTCTGGAGCGACGAATCAAGGTTCACCGTCTGCCGTTCGGATGGCAGGGTCTGGGTTTTGGCGTCTGCCTGGAGAACACCTCCTGCCGGAATGTATTGTGCCAACTGTGAAGTTCGGCGGCGGTGGAATTATGCTATGGGGATGTTTCTCCTGGTATGGCACGGAACCCTTGGTCGCAATTCCAGGTAGACTCAACGCCGAGACCTACTGTACCATTTTGGATGACCATGCGCTTCCTACGTTGTGGCAGTTTTACGGGGTGGACCCATGTTACTTTCATGATGACAATGCCACCTGTCATGTTGCGAGGTCCACCATGGCTTATCATGGTGACAATGGGGTTAATCGAATGGACTGGCTTGCGCAGAGCCCGGACCTGAACCTTATCGAGCAACTCTGGGACGAGTTGGAGCGTCGACTTAAGGGGTGCCCCCACCGCCCGAAATCAGTGAAGGAACTGACCTGTCTTCTCCAAGCCAAGTGGAAGAAAATACCGCTAGCCGTCGTACAATGCCTGGTTGAGAGTATGCAGCTGTAATGGAGGGTATGACGAAGTGAATTTCTCCGTCATTTTTATCCGCGCCGGGGTTCGAACCCGGGTCCACTCATTCCGGAATAAGTTGCTCTACCAATTAAGCTACGCGGACATGTATTCTGATTCCTATCTGCCTTTATGTCGTGTGCGTCCTTCTGGCAGGTACGTCACATCTCCTGGTACGTTACATCATCTCCCCCTTATTTTTTTTTTTTTTTTTTTTTCGAAGTGCTGCTCATATTTTTCCTATCTCGCGGTGTGGAAATAACATCACACCAATGCGAGATTTTGAACGGTCGGGTCATCCGGATAGTTCGGGCGCCATTATAACGAAGTAAATTTCTCCGTCATTTTTATCCGCGCCGGGGTTCGAACCCGGGTCCACTCATTCCGGAATAAGTTGCTCTACCAATTAAGCTACGCGGACATGTATTCTGATTCCTATCTGCCTTTATGTCGTGTGCGTCCTTCTGGCAGGTACGTCACATCTCCTGGTACGTTACAAGGGTCGCAGCTGTAATCGCCGCTCGTGGAGGCTCCACCAACTATTGAAGGTTAATAAACTTCGTTTTCCTTTGGTATCACATGTGTCCAATTACTTGTTGGTAGATAGTGTATTATACCCATTCCAGCTCTTGTTTTCTTTCACAGCGCCATTCCTCCACCTGGTGGCAAACAGTTGACCTTTTTTTCCATGATTCTTGACCTGACGTTCTAATTCGCCTTCCTTCTAACTTTCACTGATATATCTGTCATAGATCTCTGAGTAGTGTCATTTAATTATAATCACCCGGTATATATGGTGCCTTTCTTCTCTATGTCTTCAGTGACTGTATAAATGCCTATTTCGTGTATTTTAGGTCGAGTGTTTCTTCTCCTTCTCGTAAAATTCAACCTTATATGGTAACAAGCACAAAGCAGGTAGAGAAATAAACACTTTAAGACAGGCAAACAAGACTGGACATACCAAGACCACCAAATCCATTAAGATCTTCGTACGTGAATGGAGTACGTGTTATGAATTTGATTTAAAAGAAAAGAAAGAAATCATATCTGAAGTACGAAGGAAGTTTGAAATATTCGTTCTATAACTAAGATTCTGACAACGTATTGCCTTTTAAAACCGCAACGTTTACAGACAAACCTTTGTCGTCTATTCTGCAATTTATTAATTCCAGTTGCTTGCAAAGTTTTGTCTTGAGCTTCTATTTATAAACGCAGTAAAGATGAAATCGTGGATGGGATAATCCGTGGTAGCTAGGTAATAGGTTTTTAAGCATTAAGGTCAAAACTAGGAAAAATATGAAAGTCCGATAGTGCTAGAATTGGAGAAAACAGAAGATGGTCCAAGATTTTGTAACTACTCTCATGTAGCGCAGACATAACAATGCACGCTTATGAGTAGATGCTGTCCCGTCCGTCATGGAACAAGGCACCTCCTGAGTGTTCGTCTTTGATGCTTTTATGCAAATACGTTGCAAGATCATTGTAATATGGTCTGGTGACTGTCCTTCCTGAAAGAAATTCACTTACAACATCCTTTCAGTGTTTCGAAATACCGGTACCATTTCTTTTCCATCAGTGGGAATTGCTTTGGCTTTCTTTAGAGGGCGGATTAAATGAGCTTCCACTGTTTGAACTGTTCCTTTTTCTCTGGCCAATGTGATAGACCAGCCTCTAGTTCATTGACAGAAACATGCCAAAACATTTACCTGTCCTAATCAAAGTTGCCACGGAAATTTACTGCTCTTGAATAAATTTGTTCAGCTGGCAACAGCTTTCGGATCCGTCGTGCTGCCAACTTTCACATAGCCAAAACCTCCATGATTGTTTGATGTTCAAATGAGATAAATATTAATCTATGAATATTTTCATGACTTAGACCCCATTGTTTTTTAGGTGTAACTGGCGTGGAAACTCAAGCCGATTAATTAAAAGCTTTAATTAATTCGCGGGTTCTGAATGAGTTTCAGGGCAAAACAAGAGATGTCCCCAAATGAAACGGTACTATCTCGACAAGTTCTGTTGGTTGGTTGGTTGGTTAGTTGATTTTAGTGGCGCAAGGGCCAGGTTTGGCCAAAGAGCGCCAGACAAAGAACTATCAGCTACAGATTTTTTAAAAGCGTGGAAAATGATTAAGAGCAGACAGGCTTGGTAAAAGTTGGAAAAGAGGATGATGAAAGCTGTGAAGACAAGTTAGTTAATTAGGTTTATATAAAAATTTATTAATTTACTATTATAAATATTATCATTTTTTAACACAACTACACAAAGGATGAGTCACCAGGAGGGGGACGAACCGTCACTCTCCTCCCTCCCACACTCCTCTGCAATGCTGGCCGAGGGCGGGGACGAACTGTCACTCTCCTCCCCCATGTTCCTCTGCAATGTTGCTTGAGGCTGGGGACGAACTATCACTCTCCTCCCCCATATGTTCCTCTATAATGTTGGTTGAAAGTGGGGACCTCGCTGAGTCCGAGACAGGTGCAATGTTGGTCAGGCGGACCGCGACAGTAGGATGGACACTGCACACCTTTGCGGATTGAGGGCCGGGTCTTCAGCACGTGCAGGCCTTCTGCTGGGAACTGGAAGAGTCGGTCGTCTTCAAAAGAGAAGGCGCAGACTCAGCTATCCGAAAAATTTGGAGCTCGGGGAAATCCACCTGTGTCGCATGTTCAGCTGTAGATCGCTTGGCAAGTGCGGCGAGAGCTACAGGGCGCGGAACAAAGGGCTGCACGGGTTGTGGCAGAGACTGAACTACTGCGGCAAAAGTACGCTTGGTGGGTATACCCAACTTGGCCTTTGCAGCAGGGTACGAGAGGCCTTCCAGGGTCTTGAGGCGCTGGATTCCATTTCATACAGTTGCGGGAGTAAGCTGCATGGGCCTCACCACAGTTAACACAGCAGGCCGCAGAAGTGCAACCTTCCCCGTCATGTTCACTGGAGCCACAATTAGCGCAACGAGCGGAACTCTTACAGAAACGTTGTGAATGCCCGTACCTCTGGCACCTGAAACAGCGCAGAGGACTGGGAATGTACGGGCGAACTCCACAGACCAAGTAGCCAGCCTTGATTTCGGTCGGAATTTTCAGGGAGTTAAAAGTCAAGATCACATTTTTAGACTTAATCAAAGAACCATCGCGCCGGAACATCATACGACGCGCAGCAATAACACCTTGATCTGCAAGTTCAGTCACCAATTCGTCTTCACTGCATGGCAAGAGATCAAACTCCGAAATAACACCCGAGAGGTGTTAAGAAACGGGTGAGGTGTCACTTTTACAGGAATGCCTTGAAGACTAGTGAGGTGCAGAAAAGTGTTACTCTGAGAAACACTGCAAGTTTGGACAAGCAGGTCCCCAGAGCGAAGCTTCCTCACAGACTTCAAGGGGCCAACCGCAGCGTCCAAAGCTTTAGAAATGAAAAATAGAGATCTGGTGGACAGTCTCTCAATCGGATCGATGGATTCCACAACTAAGTGTGTAGCATGCGTAGTCACAACAATCGAGGGGAGACGACGCTTCGGAGCGACTGGTACAGCTGCCGAAGAAGAGGTTCCACAGTCGTGGTCCAGGTCATGGTCTAAAGATCGTTTAAGGTTATGAGACTTGGTAGGTTGAGAAGACGAAGGAGAGTCGTTGGCAACCATCATTTTTTCAGGTGACTTAAATTTGGAGTTTTTTGTTTTTGGGTTTACCCATCGAAAAAAAGAAGGAAGATTCGTCTGCAGACTACTCCACCCACCACCGAGCCCTACAAGGGAGAACTGGAGGTCCGCAAGCCAAGAAAATGACGCTGGACACAGTTCTGGAGCTTATACGTTGCAGATATAGTCCGTTGGCTGTGATCCCACGCACTCGGCGGACACTTCGGCCTCCTGGTACCGTCATGCCAACGCCTTTGGCATGATCTCACAGCCCCCGGGCTTACCCTGCCGTGCTATACGACAAAAAAGCCGCTAAAGCCCTGTACACAACTTGGCACATGACTTCTGACTAGAGGTGGGTTAGTCTCTAGCCTCCCGTTTACAGCGAAGCCGGGGTCGAAGAGGAGTGTTGGTACACAAGAGGCACTTAACCGGTCTCCTGCGACCTCAGCCGCCAGACATCCCATTTCCGCCTCACGGGTCTCCGCATCGCGGCAAACATGCAGGTAGGTCTAGCACCCAAACCAGCTAAAAGGAAAAAAAAGAAATCCAAAGAAGACAAATCCTGGAAGGGAACCTAAACGGAATCTCAGCAACCTACGAACTGAGCGGTTAATATAAGACAGTTAGTGGTGGAGGGTAACAAAACCACAAGACCGGGGTGTTAGTACATAACGTGGTATGAATTAGGTAGAGTAAACAACACGGGCAACTAGCCAGTGGAGAAAATAAACAAAAAAGCGAGACATAAGACCAGCTCGGGATCGTGGGGCCGCGACTCCCCAACAGCTGGATGAACAGCCGTCCCTGCAAACTCCAACAGCACCAAAATAAAAAACAAGCGGTGGCATGACATCAGATGTTGACCAGTCACAAGGTCAGCTCGGGCCGTGGGGGCGCCGCTCCCCAAATAACTGGAAAACCAGTTATCCCCGTGCGGGGCAAGTTCTGTTCGCTGTGTGGGGTCAAAAGCAATAACGTAATCGTAAATCAGTCGTTTGCGACAGGAAACAGACTGAACAACGCCATGTTTCTAAGTCTGAACGGGCTTCCGAGATAATACTGTTGGCTTCAAGTTGTACCAGAGACAGACAAATTTATAAGAATACAGTTTGGGGCGCCGCCCAGGTTGCGCAGTGGTCTAAGCGCTGGCGTATGACCATTCGTCCGAGAAGGGTCTGGGTTCGAATCCCGGTGAGTCATGGAAGTTGTATTTGTCTTACGGCACTGGCTCTCTCTCTTCCCTGGAATCAATGGCCCTAAATTATTGACGGACGACTGCTTATAGCCCATTGAGTTGCTTATGTGGTTGCTAAACCCTAATAAAATAACAAAAACAAAAAACAGTTTGTGCCAAAGAAACTCCGTAAATTGGTTTTAAATGCATCTCAAGAACGTGTGTTCCTGCGTGGGCTGGAAACCGACGGAACAAAAATAATTTCTTCCCGAGGCTCGAGGAGGGAGTCTACGGCGTGCTCGCATCGGTAAAGATCGAAAGACGTAGAAAAATTATCATCTCGCATACATACATACATATCACTAAGCTGTTCTCTGAGATTCAGAGGTTAGCTCCACAAAGAAATACAAACTACCAGATACATTTTTAACTGATTATTATTATTTACTTACTTTTGTTGCATTAAACTTCTCCATTTACAGCGATCTTGACACACAACTCGGGCTTCACTGACATCCATCACTCGACGTACACAAGACCTTCTATATTTCATACTCATAATCTTTTTCTCATGCAGATACTCCTGAATCTGATCCTCCCATGACTTCCTTGGCCTTCCTCTGCCTTTCCTTCCTGCCACTTTCGCTAAAAACATTTTCTTAGTAAGCATCTCATCACTCATTCTTTCAACACGGCCAAATCACCTGAGAATAAACAAAGACATCGCTCTTTCCACGTTTTAGCAACACACAGCAACAGAAAACTTGTTATTCGGTCACTGCCAGGGAATTGAATCCCGGATCTCCCGATATCTAGCCGAGCGCGTTAGCCTTACCTTACAAAGGTAAGGTAAGGCTAACGCGCTCGGCTAGATAACGCGCTCAGCTGGATACCTTACAGAGGGAAGGCTAACGCGTTCGTCTAGATATCAAGAGACCCGGGCATCATTTCCCCGGCGGTGACCGAAACACAATTTTTCAGTTGCTATGTGTTGCTAAAACGTGGAAAGAGCGATGTCTTTGTTTATTCACTGACACCACGTATTTGGAGGATTTTCACACGAGAAAATTAATTTCCACCTTGCTAGCAACATTTTGCTTCACATTACACAACTGCAACGCATCTTCGTTCCTCACACAAACAGAACGTGTCTTGCTACAAACACCCCGTAAGTAACACGTTTCTCCAGCACATATTCAGAGCTCGAAAATACAGTAAATATTTTTTATCAATGCTCACATACCAACAGCTTCAACTCAGGGTGCACAGGTGAACACATTCACTCAGCTCTAAAAATAAGCATCTTCACTCACAGGGGCGGATCCGTAAGCTTACCTTCGGGGAGAGGGGGTGGGGTTGCTCTGGTCAAAACAAAAAGATAAAAAAGAAATGAAAAGGGTTTGTGGAAGGGTCACAGATACTTTCACACACATAAACTGGCAGAGTTGTTTCTCCCTAACATTGCACAGCTTTTTAAAAACTGTTTCCACGCAAAATTTTAAAATCGCCAAGTGGGAAAAAGAACTGAAAAATCTGCATTATTTTAATGGCGTGCAATAGCATGGTTTGCGAGGAAGGTTTGCGAGGAAACGAGCTCCGTGCTTTTTAAATATCAAGTCTGGATAGAATCTTTCGAAATAAATTTGATCCCTTCTAGTCGAGTGTCTTAATTAGATAGAAAATTTTCCAGCTTGGATCATCGAATCATTCCTAGACAATACGACTGGAAATTCCTCTTCAAAATATTCCCGTATTCTTTCGCAATGCAAGATTCCCACTTTATTTTAAAGGAACTTCCGTTTGCTTTACTTCGTCAAGTCAGACCTCCCCCATTCATTGTCTTATTGGCGATTCTCTCTCGGAGGTTTGTGAAAATATTATGTTAAACGGATCACATCCATTGCTTTTCGTGATCAGTCAAAATCGCTTTTCGTGATCAGTCAAAATCACTTTTCCCTTCCGCTCTCAGTTTCCTCCGTTTCTGAAACTCTAGTCGTTGTTGTTATTTTCTGTTCCCTTTCTCTCTGAATCTAGAACAGACCATTTATTCTGGAAATTTACAGGAAATTTTAATTGCTATAAGACATTTTACGTAAATCTATGCATTTATTACTAACATGTTTCTAAAATAAATACATCAATTATTTACAATTTTGGCCATTTAAAACGGAAAAGTAAAAACATTTTTAAACCCCAAAATTTACTGCCATACATCAGAGTAGGGACAATTACACTTTCATACACAGCTATGCTGGACTCTCTTAAAAACCCATCATTCCTGTAAAAACCTCCCAAAGCCGCTAAAACTTTCAATGAAGAATTCACTCGCCTACTAATTTTACCATCGAATTTGTTCTCTCTGTAAAACATGCTTCCTAAATACACAAACTCATTCACCTGGTCAATCACTGTGCCATTTAGACTTATATTACATTCAGGACTACCAGTTCCTCTCTCAAAAACCATAACTTTGGTCTTTCCTTTATTTATACTCAGTTTGAATTTCATGCAAACTTCGTACATTCGGGACAACATACTCTGCAGCTCACATTTGTTCTCTGCCAACAAGCCAGTGCCATCAGCATACAGCATTGACGAAGCCTGCGACACGAGTGCAGTGTTTTCGTTTTTACGAGAGATTGACTTTTTTAAACTGATCTAGATTTTACCTTGTTCACTCTCATGTTTCATTTTTACCACATCAGCCTGTTTTTAACCTTGTGTACGTTTTTTATTGATTATGTTTTATTTTGATGTCTTTTGTTTGGCGCTCTTTGGCCAACCATGGCCCTTGCGCCATTAACATCTATCAACCAACCAACCAACCAGCATACAGCAATCTGTACACAAGGATATCACCAAAACATAAACCAATATTATCTATTTTTGGCATCTCGCAGTATCTGCTAATACAGATTTGGTAGGACACACTCTGAATTAAACAAAACCGACTATTGAAACGCCTACAAAAAGATGTTTGGTACGAATGCTTTATTAAAGGCTGGATAGGAAATAGTCCAGCAGGGGACATAACAACTGCGAAAAGCATCGGACAGCGTTAGTACCTTCTTAACCGCAGCGCATTTTTTTGGAGCAGAGCAACATTCGGGGGTCTGGGGTGCTATTCTCCCCTCAGTGGCTTCTCCCTCACCATCGGCATTGTTATCGAGTGAACGAGGGGTGGAATAAATCCAGAGTGGGCTTCTATGCTAAGACGTCTGAGTGGGCCCCATAGTACTGATGACGAAGAATAATTATGAAGTCCATTAAAACACGTAACTCAGGGTATTATGTTGTGCATTCGTCAAACTAATAAATTATTTGCATAGTTTTCACATCAATAAGTTACTGTATGGATTCTCCACTGTTCTTTCGAGAACATGAGTTAAAGGCATATGATTTCTACATTTTTCTTGGATTTTTAATGATTTCGTATTGTTCAATATTCTTGATGCGTCTCTTTTGTTTCATGCAAATTACAAAAAAAAATTCCCGCGAACTTTTTGGTTCATTTAAGCGATGATAAAGGTCTATGAAGAAACACTAAAATGTTTCAGTTTTTTGCGAAACACATTTAATGTGTTAGTATGGAAACTACAGTAGCAGAACTAAAGCAGTCTATTCCTACAAATGCACACGAAATGGAATGTCTGAGTGATCATAGCCGGTGAAACATGCTTAGTAAAATTAATGTTTATCACATGCTGTTTTTGCTTTACCATATTCGTTTTCGCTTATGTTTTTCATTTGTGATTTTGTTTATGTTATGTTATTACTTATATTTGTCATGTGCTGCTTATTGCTGCCTATTTGTTGCTTTTGATGCACTAAAACAACAGATCCAGCCTACCATCCTTTTACAGTGGGCAGCGGTGTTTTCATGAAAACCGAATTTTCTTCTCCATTTCTCTAGTCTGAAAAACCATGATTTAAAATTACAGAACCTAAGTGTGAAGATTTTGATAGGAGTCAGATGGATCTGTAGTTTCTGAGATTCTGAAGTTCTTTTTTTTTTCAGGTAGTAAGGGGACTGTAGAAGTGTTCCAGTCATCAGCAGTCTTGAGAAAGAGTAGTAGAGAGAGAGAGAGAGAGAGAGAGAGAGAGAGAGAGAGAGAGATGTGTTCTGTGTTTTTTGTGTAGCGGCATGCCTCCTGAGCTTTTGGTGATGTTGCATTCTTAGGCTATATCTTCGTTTGACTCTCCCCTAATCTTGCCCTGGAGTGAACGGATCCAGCGGGAGGCGACTGGGGCAATCCTTCCCCTTAAAGAAACAGACTTTTCCGTTTTAAATGGCCAAAAATTGTAAATAATTGATGTATTTATTTTAGAAAAATGTTAGTATTAAATGCATAGATTTTCGTAAAATATTTTACAGCATTTAAAATTTGCTGTAAATTTCCAGAATAAGTGGTCTGTTCTAGATTCAGAGAGAAAGAGAACAGAAAACAACAACAACGACTACAGTTTCAGAAACGGAGGAAACTGAGAGCAGAAGGGAAAGGAGATTTTGACTGATCACGAAAAGCAATGGATGTGATCCGTTTAACATAATATTTCCACAAACCTCCGAGAGAGAATCGCCAATAAGACAATGAATGGGGAGGTCTGACTTGACGAAGTAAAGCAAACGGAAGTTCCTTTAAAATAAAGTGGGAATCTTGCATTGCGAAAGAATACGGGAATATTTTGAAGAGGAATTTCCAGTCGTATTGTCTAGGAATGATTCGATGATCCAAGCTGGAAAATTTTCTATCTAATTAAGATACTCGACTAGAAGGGATCAAATTTATTTCGAAAGATTCTATCCAGACTTGATATTTAAAAAGCATGGAGCTCGTTTCCTCGCAAAGCATGCTATTGCACGCCATTAAAATAATGCAGATTTTTCAGTTCTTTTTCCCACTTGGCGATTTTAAAATTTAGCGTGGAAACAGTTTTTAAAAAGCTGTGCAATGTTAGGGAAAAACAACTCTGCCAGTTTATGTGTGTGAAAGTGTCTGTGACCCTTCCACAAACCCTTTTCATTTCTTTTTATCTTTTTTGTTTTGACCAGAGCAACCCCCGCCCCCTCTCCCCGAAGGTAAGCTTACGGATCCGCCCCTGTGAGTGAAGATGCTTATTTTTAGAGCTGAGTGAATGTGTTCACCTGTGCACCCTGAGTTGAAGCTGTTGGTATGTGAGCATTGAATAAAAATATTTACTGTATTTTCGAGCTCGGAATAAAACTGTTCGTCTGGGAGAATTCAGTAAGGATGTTCATTTTTCTATATTCAGTAAGGAAGTTCATTTTTCAATATTGAGTAAGAATGTTCATTTTCAATGTTGACTAAGGATGTTCATTTTTCAATACTAAAGTACAAGGATGTTCGTTTTTCAATATTGAGTAAGGATGTTCGTTTTTCAATATTGAGTAAGGATGTTCGTTTTTCATTATTAAGGCTGTTTGTTTTTCATTATTGAGTAAGGATGTTCGTTTTTCATTATTAAGGCTGTTTGTTTTTCATTATTGAGTAAGGGTGTTCGTTTTTCAATATTGAATAAGGATGTTCATTTCTCAATATTGAGTAAGGATGTTCATTTTCAATATTGAGTAAGGATGTTCATTTTTCAACATTAAAAAAAGATATTCGTTTTTCAATATTGAATAAGGGTGTTTATTTTCAATACTGAGTAAAGATATTCATCTGTGAGGAGGACCAAGTGAGCATCATGTATATGTGTACTCAGTGAAGGTATACGTTTTTTAACAACGAGAGAATACAGGGTCAGGGTGAGTCAAAAGTCGCAGTGCACCCATGTATTTCAAAAACGGGAGCGAAAATGAAATATCTGAATACCCCAACAAGGAATCGGTGAGGGGCCCTATCTTTTAGGCTTTTCCGGAACATGACCGTTATTTTGAAATCCACCATATTGGATCAAGGTCAAATTTTTCAAATCGAAAAGGGGTCAGGTTGAATATCAAACAAGACCAGAATTTTCTCAGAAATTGATTGCCGTAATCAGATTTGGCATATGTGTTGTGGTTCACAAGTGCTGGGGTATTCAGATATTACAATTTTCCTCCCGTTTTTGAAATACAAGGGTGTCCTGCGACTTTTGACTCACCCTGTATATTCATCCGCGACGTTAAGTGAAGATCGTATGCATATATTGGGTAAACACTAACTGGAAATATGAGACTGAAGATGCTCAACTGTGTTTACTTAGAGCGTATGCCTAACTGTCGGCGCACTAAGCTGAGATATTCATCTATAAGTGAACTCACACACACACACACACACACACTTTTAACGATTAAGTGAAGATCTCCATCTGCGTGCACCAGGTACACATGTTCACATTTGAGCACTAGGTGAAGATGCTCTTACTTGAGCACTGGACGTAGATCTTCACGTGTGAGTACTAACTGAGGGCTTTTATTTTTGAGCACTGAGTGAAAGTGTTCGTCTCTGCACAGCGAAGAAAGGTGCTGATCTGTGAATCGCCTTTGCTAAGTTTATCAGCATTCATATCATGATTGGTGATTTCTCATGAAAAGCCAACAATTAAAATTCCAAAGACTGCTTAACATTTCATCACAGAGTTTCTAAAACAGTTTCTGTATTCTCTTGCTCCCTCTTTAATAACCTTGAGACCATCTGTGATGCATCGAAGAAAGAAACGTGACTGTGTTGTGCGACAAATATCTTATTCATAACCAAGGAGAATACTACTGATTTTTCTGCATTGCTGCGTAATTGATTGTGGATGTTGTTTCCCGTCTTCTGCACTGCACGCGATACTCCTATTCTGTACGGTCCTCATCTTTTCATTCAACGCACAATCTTTGAAATGCATGTTTCCCCACCGGTGAATGTTTTTTTACTCTCTTTGATATTTCGTGGTGACAAGAAGACTTGCATTAGTAGCCAATTTTTTTATTCTGTGTTACTTTTCCGAAAATCGATTGTCGAGCAGACCCAGCAATGAATCTTTTAAGCTTTCGCTTCCTATGATCACCCACGAATTTATCAAACGTTTGATATATTTTCATATGATGACGTCTGGTGTTACATTCTTTCAGTACGGCTTGGCTGAACAACAGTACGAGCTTATAGTATCACTTTGTCCGTCAATCTATGGACAGCATATCTCTGCAGCTATTAGTCCGATTTGAAAATTCATTTTGCATTAGGAAGCCCTGAATGTGAGAACAAGTCTTGTTTTCCGGTCTTTTTCTGATTCACAACTTTGCCATTAGAGGACATAAATCCATGTTCTATGGAATTCAAAATACACTTTATATCTTTACTGCGATTATATGATTGAAAAAATAATTATTTCCTTCGATACCAATTATTACGAAGAGTATTTCGGGCAGCGTTCCTTTTTCAAGTTATACACAGTTTTTCCGCTAAGGGCAGTAGAGGTAACTTGTTATTTCCTTGATAACTCTGCTTCTAAAAGTGCGATTTAAAAATTCTTTTTTAGCATTGGATTAAGTTTCAAGTGGAAAACGTTCTGCATATATTTTCCAATTTTTTGTGAGGAACTGTTTTGCTACTGCTGGAAGTAAGTATATATTTCTGTTTCCGATGTATATACAGAAATATCTGCTCTTCCGAAAACTACAAAAAAAAAAAAAAAAAGTCTCTTTGCAGTCACCTATTAAACTCGAAATAGTATAATAATATGATCCCAATTTCTTGGCGTAGAATAGAAATCAAAGTTCCCAAGCTTTTGCACATCAACCAGATGGCTTTCGCAAGGAAGGTAGACAGCAAACTGCAGACACCTAAATGGTACTGGAAGCACCTAAATGCAGTTTGCTGTATATCATCCTTGAAAAAGCCATCTGGTTGATGGGCGAAAGCTTGGAAACTTTAATTTCTATTCTACGCCAAGAACTTCGGATCATTAGTATATTTATGCTATTTTGAAAATTCTTGCTTTGTCGGACAGCGTATTATGCAGTATGTTATGCATATAATTTTAAATTTTCGTAAAGCACAAATTTGCCATTACAGAGCACGAGTCACGTTTCCGTTTACAGCATATTTGCAGCAATATAAAACCCCCATTGCAACGTCTAAAACCCGAATTAAAAAAAAGTCCGTTTTCGGTCAGGTACTAACTACAAAAGCTTTCCATAAGTATTTTCTGCCCAAAATCATACACAATTTTCCATCTAGGAGAAAACCATTAAGTGCATCATGCATCTTTAGCGTCAAAAGACAGCAATTAATGCATATGCATGTTCCCACAGTGAAAGCAGAAGTCGAAATGTGCATCTAGTTGTTAATTATTTTCTAATTTCCTGGAGAATATGGTACGCGTATATGTAGAACAGACGGTATTTCCATGTTTAAAATAATGAACTTGTAAATTCGGATTAGCCAGAACTCCTGTCAACCGTTCTGCCCACGTTGCGGTTTAGTCTTTAGAGACAGCCTGTTGTAACGCTTCACAATGTGGAACACGATTTGTGAACAATTGCAATTTGAAACGCTCTTGTTGGGCTTTTAAACCTTTGTGTACAAAAAATGCCTCTGATTAGTTCTAATCACAGCAAGTAGCATGCGTTTTAAAGCAATGGCTGCCCATAGCTCACTTCTCTGATGAACTGTAACGACAACACATAACATCTGCTTCTAGGAGGATTAAAACTTCGCACACTGCTAGCATTTCATTTCGGAAACTCAGAACAACAGGCGAAAGGTTGTGAGCGCATACCAGTAATTTGAACCTACACCCAACAGCTCTGCACTGACAGTCGCATTAAAAGGGCACAGCATCAAAACATGACATTCAGCAATCAGTAATTTAATCTTTCAATTTTAGAGAATTACCTTTTCAATTTATTGTACTGACACTTATCTTTGTACTAGTATCATTCAAAATAGATGGCGGTAGCATTTCAATGGCTGATGTCGAAGAACTTAGTTCATAGTATAGGAAGAAAGAGATGTTGCAAAACGCACAACGTAATCATTTGACATCAGAGAAAGGCAACTGGAATGATGACCATGTTCCACTTAAACGACATAGACAGATGAAACTCAACGACCGCGGTGCATATTATGCTTCATCAACATTTCAACAAATAGCATGGTGGAAAAAGTGCTGGACATAGTCCTGCAGCTGTGAAGTCTTAAAAGGCCTAATTAGATACTGGAGACACCTAAATGGCACCGCCCCGGTGGCGCAGTGGTCTAAGCGCTGGCTTATGACCGTTCGTCCGAGAAGGGTCCGAGTTCGAATCTCGGTGCGTCATGGATGTTGTGTTGGTCTTGCGGCACCGGCTATCTCCTTTCCCTGGAGCCAGTGGTACTAAATTAGGGGCGGGCGACGGCTAATAGCCCATTGAGTTGCTCACGGTGGTCGTTAAACCTTCAATAAAAAAAAGCCACCTAAATGGCGTTTGAGTTGGCGTCACTTGAGAAGACTTTGTTCCGAAAATCCTATGAATTTGCATGGTTATTTTCCATGGAAAAGAAACCTCATATAGTAGCTGAGGAATTAATAAAATCTTGTGCATTGGTATCGGCAAAAATAATATTGTGTTCATAAGCACAAAATAAGCTTCAACATGCTCTCGTATCAAAACATATAATTCTATTAGGGATTAACGACAACGGAGCCAGGAACAATCAGGAAACCAGTACACATTTATACAACGAAATATTGGCCGTTAGCACGAATGACCTTTTGCCATTTTTCAGGATACAAATGAATGCCCCTGTGATAGAAGGACTCGGGTTTTGAGCTGAAGAACGCAGTGATGAAATTTTCCCTCTCTGGAACAGTGGTGAACCGCTGTTGGGCTAGGGAATGTTGCTTAGAGCGAAACAGATGAAAGTCTGAGGGTGCAATGTCCAGGGAAGCCGGGTGAGGTAAAACCTCCAAGTGTAACTGTTCAAGGGTTGATTTCGTGGTGGCACGCACATGTGGTCTAGCGTTATCGTGTAACAGGATGACTGGGAGGCATCTTTTACCTGTCCATTGTAACAGGATGACCACTATATCATTGTGCAGTGATTGTTTCACCCGGTTTCAACAGTTCGAAGTACAACACTCCATGCATATCCCACCAAACACACAACAGCACCTTTTTCGGTGGATATATCTAAACAGGCAACGGCGCATGCGTTGTATCTTGCTGATGCACAGAGTCGTGTATATAAGCCAGCGTGCCCCGTGCGAGTTCTCTTGTTGTGCCTGAGGATGGGTCTGTAAAAGACAGACCCGAGAGATCTCGCACCTTGTTTTAATCATTTTAACCTTTTAAACAAGTTTTAATTTTCGTAAATAACGATGTTTTCACAGCTTGCAATAATTCGACTTAGTTTATTTCGTGTTGAAATGGGTTATGTCTTGCTGTTCGTGCTTAAAACAGCAATATGGTCTACCGTTAAATCTTAATTAGCACGACAAAAACTTCCACTCATCGTAAACAGGCAATGTCCGTGGATACTTTTCGAACATTGCCTGTTTTGCAGTGGATGTTGATGGCTGGCCTAGGTAGATCCAGGAGCGCTTGCATACGGGGTTGTCGCAATAGACCAATTTTTCATCCTCGGTGACAACCTTCCACAAGATATTCTTCCATTGAAACACCTTCAGCAAAGACATGCATATATCCAATCTTTGACCAATATTACGCTCCGTTAAAGTATGCGGAACCCACTTACAAATCTTCTGGATCGTACCCAAGGGCTTGCCGCAATACGTTGCACCATCGTCGATTGAGCCACTTTCAACGTTTCGCCAGTTGCGTGGTTGATTGTGTGTCATCCTCTTGCCACAGCGATTCCAGTTCCTTGTTTGCGTGTTCCTGCTGGCTACCTGCACGTGGCTTATCTTCCATGCTTAAATCACCTTTCTTAAAGCTGGCAAACCATTCTCCACACGTCCGCTCACCCATAACGGTTTCGCCATACGCTTGACACATTGAACCGTATGCTTTACTCGCACTTTTCCATAAATTAAACATGAATAACAAACAGTACCGCAAATGAACTTTATCGACTACCATGCTTGGCTTCATGTACGAACTGACAGCACTGGTCGCCTGCCTGTTAGACCCTTACAGCGCCCGCTAGCGGGCGGCCGAAACTTTTGCATACCCCTAATATCTATAGTTCACGAGACATGCCAAGATGCAGGTGGTAAATCCAAAAGTAAAGGCAATTTGTGAATTAAATTGATACCGCAAGCGACAGTAGCTAACCAACGTTAACACGTCATAACGGTTATTACATATAGTGGTAGTATGTGGCAATGTTGTGCTGGGAAATCGTGCGTCCGTATTTCCCCCTCGGAAGTGCGGGAAGTGCTTTGTTTACTTTTCCGTAGTATTAGGTTATCAAAGTAGCATCCACAGGGCCATGAATATTCAGTTCTCCACTCTTCCAAATCCTTAGCTCAATTACCCTTTAGCGACCATAACTATAAAGTCTAGTGTCACTCTGAACACCATAACGCCCGAAACTGTCTGTTGTTTCTCTTCTTTGTTTAGTAACAGCAATAGTGATTAGCGGTGACTCACGCGGATCCCTCATAGGCCGTGCAAATTTAAAGAAAAGGTAAGGGTAGGAAACTTGACTCTCACACTAGACAGGCGTTTTGGTCAGCTATGGTCGTTTACATGTACGAGCGTTTTGGGTGTTACGTTCGTTAAAGACTTCAGCCTTTTATCACGTTAAATGGCCAAAGGCGAATGAGGAAGATGGATAGGAATTCACTGAGGAAGATCGTTACTAATTGCTCTACTGTTTGTTTGTGCTATTAAGTAGGGGATATCAACACAGAAAGAGGATTCAAAAGCTATAGTAGCGCTCTTAAGCCTGCCCTAGGAAAGTAAGGAAGCAGGAGGTGGCTGACGAATGTTTTGAAAGAGAGGAGTGCAACACAAAGTTGCTGGCTTGGAGGATGGAAGATGATTGATATGGTATTATGCCTGCGTGTCCTTATTTCCCTCAACTGTAATCGACGAAAACATTTGCTTTCAGATCCTCTTCCTAAGCATGAAATTTTCTTTTAATCAGTAAGAGGTACTGGTGACGGTGTGTTATGTCCATTATACGGGTATGCAACTCTTCAGGTTAATATTTCATTAAAAATTGATGGAGCATTAACAGTAAATAATAAGATGCGCTCAGTTGCTGAGCCCATCTTACGGATTTATGATGTCAGTAGCTAACAGAAAAACGCACATACCGCCGTTGATTGTTGGCCACCTTAGCGTACGGCTAACGCGCTGGGTTAGATATCGAGAGATCTGGGATTCGGATCCCCAGCGGTGACCGGATAACAATTTTTCGGTTGCTATGTCTTGATAAACGTGGAAAGAGCGATGTCTTTGTTTATTAACTGACGTATTTGGAGAATTTACACCTCGGAGCATTAACAAAGAAAAAAAAAGAAAATAAAAATAAAGACTCCAAACTTTAGGTACTTTTGCATTCCAAAGGGTGCAAAAACTTAAACACAGTTCTAAAAGTAATGAATATGTATCCGAGGAAGTCGGATTGGGGATTGAATGAGTATGTATCCAAGGAAGTGGGGATTGACGCGTCTACAAGGACGTCGCTTGACTTCAAAATCAGGGTGGACGACTGGTGGAGGGATATCATTTTTGCTGGGGCAAATTTGACAGCACATTTTATTTACAAAACACTGAAAGAAAGAATTGGCGACAAAACAATTCGAGAAAGAAAGGCGACAAAGCAATTCGAGCCAATTCCCCGTCTTGGATACGCTCACACACACCCACATCAGACTAGTAACGGCACTGGTAAACCCAGACAGCATGACAATTACTCATGGGTTAATAGTGTAAAATATAAGTGTTGGTAGAATGTCGCCTTAAACTTTTTCCTTGCTGTGAATGCCATAATTTCTTTTCAAAATTTTGCATTTTTGCTTATGAAAATAGCATCGTACTTGACCAATTTCTCTAAAGAAAGACGTTCTATTTGTTTTCCTAAATTAAATTTTAACGTCGTGACAGGTAGACACATCTCTTAACTCCTTAACTCCCTTCCTTTAAGCCAGAAACATTACCTTTCACTACTGTCCTCTTTTCCTTCAAGCCATCGAACTTGCCGAGCACTTCTCTGCTCCAAAGCAGCCGTCAGCCACGTTCCGCTCCCTCACTGGAGTGCGGCAGTCATAAAAGCGCTAGTATAACTTTAGACTCCACTTTCTGTGTTGGAGTCCTTTACTTAGTAGAGATAAGAAACACTACTAATTAGTAATGACCTCTCAATAAATTCCTATCCACCTTCCTTATTCGTCACTGGCCTTACTAAAACATGAACAAACGCTTAAACTAAGGGTTTGGAAGAGAGGCGAACAACTGAATTTTCATAGTCCTGTGGATGCTATTTTGACAACCTTTCTACGGAGAAGTATACAACGCGCTTCCTATGGAAAGTACGTAGGGCTACAAGTCTAAAAACACCACTCAGTATTACTGACAAAATCCAGATTACATTTCAAGGTTAAAAAAATCGGAAAACGGCACATCTTGAACTGGGTGGGCAAAACAAATTTCAGGGTGGGCTCCCGCCCACCTTCGCAGCCCCTTGGCGACGTTCATGCGCGTCTAACCGATAGTAAAAAGTATTAAAAATTTTAACGGAAGTCATCGCTCTTTCCACGTTTATAAGTGAGTACGGAAAAATTATCATCGGCCGCAACCGGGAATCGAACCCAGATCTTCCAGTTTCGCGTCGGGCGTGCTACCACTGCACCAGAGCGGCCTCAAATTCCCTCAGACCCACAAACACTAACTGCCAAACCACATGGCAGGTTGCTTCTTGGAGCCCCGCACAATGCTGGGGATTCACCAAAGATGGTAAGCAGCAACTGAACAAGCAACTAGGAGGCGAATGAATATAATAAATGAATAAAATGGGGGAGAGATCAGGCACTCTGGCAGGCCACGGAAGCGTCGAATCTTGACGTAGACAGTCCTGGGAAACCCGAGCGGTTTGCAGACGGGCGTTATCTTGTTGGAAAATGGCTCCGGGCCGCCTCGCCAGGAAAGGCAGCACATGGGGCCGCAGGATCTCCTGTACGTAGCGCTGGCTTGTCAACGTCTCTCGGATCACTGCAAGGGAAGTCCGGCTGTTTTCCCAAGCCTGTCTGCTCTTACTCATTTTCCACGCTTTACAAAATCTGTGACTGATCGTTCTTTGTCTGGCGCTCTTTGGCCAAACCTGGCCCTTGCGCCACTAAAATCCACTAACCAACCAACCAACCAAGTCCGGCTGTCATACGCGATGGCTCCTCATACCATCACGCCTGCAGTTCGGGACGTGTGCCGCTGAACAGTGAGGTTGGGATTGTAGCGCTCACCTGCGGTCTTCCACACTTTGACATGGTGGTCGTCCGTTCCCATACAGATGCGGGATTTGTCGCTGAACGCTATACGTTGCCAGTCCGTAGCATTCCACGTTGCTCGCTGCTGAAACCACTTCAATCGAACCCGACGATGGTTAGGTATTAATGGCAGAAAACGTAAGGGCCGTCGAGGGAGCAGATTCTCCTCTGCCAGGCGTCTGGAAATAGTTCTGACGGACACAGGAGTCCCTTGTACAGCCGCCACATGTATCTGGATATTAGATAAGGATGTCGTTGGATCTGTGTGGATCGCTCTCACGATTAAACGGTCCTCTTTGCTGGTGGTGTGTCTCGTCGCCCAGAGCCAGTGCGCCGTGTCTGTGTGCCTTCCCGTGTCCATTGCTCCCAACACGAACGCACCGTATTGTCCGTTCGGCCCAAATGGCTGCCGATTCGGCGCGCCGGCTATCCTGCCTCTCTTATCCCGACGATACGGCCTCGTTCAAACTCCGTCAGTTACCCGTGCGCACATCTACGGCGGCTCCTCGGCATGCCTATCGCTCAAGGATCTCACCTGACTCTTACCGTGCACCTCGGTAGGCATGTGGAGTCCCCTGCGCGGCGCCTTATGAGGCCGAAGGATTGAGATTTCAGCACTAGTTTTAGATGTCAGACATTCGGAATCGCACGAAACTCTAATAATTTTGCGTGTCTGCCCTCCACGTAGCTATTCGCCGAGTTTCGCGTTAATCGCACGGCTTTTTCTTGGTGCGCGGATTTTTATAACAATGAGTGTATATAGATTAACACTGCGTGTGAATTTCATTTATTTTTACACATGTCTTGCTGACACGTCTATGCGGTAGGATAGTGTTTTAAAAGAAAACTAGTTCCGAAATTAATGTTCCAACGTTAAAAGGTCTAAGTTTCACGAAAATCACAATGTAAAAGAAATTAGTTGATTTAGCGAGTGTACTACATGACGAGTCTTTTTGTTCGCCAATGTTACAACTCGTGATTGATCATAGTGTAGTTTAATGACGCAAGAGCCAGAAGCGACCTGAAAGTATAGCACACAAAGCAACACCGAAGCCCAAAGGATTTCAGTGATTTGGGAGAACGAAATTTTCTTTTCCGAAAGCTTCTTTCCCAGGTGAATGAACTAGTTTCTTTCTGAGTACTCCCATGATGCCATTAGATGCAGTATTTCTTACTTCTTAGGCATGCTTCTGAAACTGTTATTTGAAATTAGTATACACTATGATCTGTTTTAATTAATAACTTCCATTTTCCAGTAACGGATTTTTTTATGTAATTTGATTTAATTTTTTTGGAAAATTTTGTATGTTTTCTGGATATGATTATCTAAGTACGATAGATTTTTTTGTCTCACATACACTATATTGACAAAAGTCACCGGATACCCCATCAAAAGCAAATGAACGGATCCGATGCGTTGTTAAGATCCGCGGTACAGCTGCAAACGGTATAAAAACAAGCCTGCAGCTGACCGCGATCATATCGCACTGTGAGGTTGAGTAAAAATGTCGCGGCGGGAGAGAACTGGCTTTGAGAAAGGAAAGATTGTTGGGTGTTACATTAGTGGATTGTCCATAAGATAACCCGAGAGGCGTTTAAACATGCCCATTGCCCAAGCCAACTGTTTTGGATGTACTGAATAACTGAAAGAACATGACGTGCCTGAAGCAGCGAAACGTACCGGCAGACCAAAGAAAATCAGTGATAGAGGACATCGAAGCCTCAGGAGAGTCGTTACAACTAATCGACGGAGTACTGCACAAGACCTCAGTGTACAGGTGAGTAAAAATGCTGGAACCTCGATATGTACGCTTACCATTCGCAGAGAACTTCATTCCATGGGTTATCGTGGTCGTGCGGCTGCTCATGAGCTTTTCACCTCCTCTCGGAATGCTACTCGTCGTTTAGCATGGTGTAAAGAACATTTATCGTGGACCGTAGATCAATGGAAACAGATCCTATGGACTGATGAATCCAGATACACGATCCATCAGTCTGATGGCCGTGTGTGGGTATGGTGGCAGCCGGGGAACCCTATTTACCACAGTGTACTGTTCCTACGGTCAAGTTTGGAGCTGGAAGTGTGCTCGTGTGCGGGTGTTTTTCGTAGTATAGTCCAGGCCCATTGGTTATCGTGGACAAATCTGTTAACCAGCACGTCTAGCTCGATACTCTGGATAATTATGCCCTACCAACTCTGTGGCAATACTATGGAACCGAGCCTTGTTGGTACCAGCAGGATAATGCACCGAGCCATAAAGCGAGAATTGTTATTATGTATGTTAGCGTCCTTTGCTCGTTTCTTTTATTTCTCATCGGACACCTTCTGCAAGTTGTTTACGTTTCCGTTGATGCCGAGCAGCCAGCAAGCGGTGCGTTGCAAAGACTTACGGGATTACGACCCTGGACAACTGTTGAGAAGGAGAGAGGGCATGTTGGCGTCCCTTCGCTGTGTGTGTGTGAACATGCTGTATTTGTTGTTCTTAGAAAAACTGCTCTAAAAGAGTATTATCATTACCTAAAAGGATTCTCGAGGGATTATACACAGTGTTTTTCTGTGAACTCCTAAAAGGGATATTAATCATGGCAAGACTGTTTAAGACAGACTAAATATAAAGCAAAGTTCGTTGTTAACAATAGCTCATTTGTTTTATGTTTAGTATTATCCGTCAACTTACAATAGCATTTTAGTTGTGTGCTTAGTCAAGAATAAACAACGAAAAACTTAAATCAGGAGTCTGTCGATTATGAAAATAGTTACCGTTGCAAATCATTTCTTAGTTTTTAACTTACACCATCATGTTACGTCGTGGTTTGACGATAATTCCATATCGTGTATATGGACTAGCCAGCACTGAGCTCTGATCTTAATCCCATAGAGCACCTATGGGATAAATCAGTGCGCCGCATAAGAGATTTGGAATCAAAGCATACTACTAAGCAACAGTTAACGGCAGTATTATGTACTAAATGGAAGCGCATACCCATCGCTGTGTTCCAAAACCTTGTCGAAAGCATGTCGGGAAGGGTCAGTGCATGCATTATTACTGACACCGTATGTCAATAAGTGCTATGTTGTGTTTCTCTTCTATAAGTGTCTCGTGGCTTTTGTCAATATATTGCGCTTAAGATGTCAGTTTAACGAATGCACCGTCCTAATTGGTGACGCTTGTATGAAGGACATGTTGGATTTTGTACCTTCTCTTTTTTTTTTTTTTTTTTTGATTGGAGGTTTAACGACCACCATGAGCAACTCAATGGGCTATAAGCAGTCCCCCGTCCCTAATTTAGGGCCACTGGTTCCAGGGAAGGGAGAGAGCCAGTGCCGTAAGACAAATACAACATCCATACCTCACCGGGATTCGAACCCGGACCCCGTTAGGACGAATGATCAGAGGCCATCGCTTAGACCACTGCGCCACCGGGGCGGGGCATACTTTCTTTCCCTCTCTCTCTCTGTTTTTTTCTTTTTTCTTTTTCTTAAATGCAAATTAAGTTAGTTTATCATCCACTGCTTCAAATGCAAGACTTCCGGGTGACATCGCATTGGTTTTCATGCTACTTCTCTTTCTCTAATCAAAACTCAGTAGCATTATTTTCTGATTGTTTAATGAGGTAATGCAAGTAGAAGAACAAAAAATTGTTTTTAATGAAATGCATAGTCTAATTAAATTCATAAATTTCTACGAAATACTGAATTGTGACAGGGAGTAAGTTAATTGATTTCACTAGGAAAGTATAATAATTGCAACAAGTAGTTCAAAGTGTTGCGGTTGAGATTACGTTGTCCGTAAAAAACATTTCTTGTTAAAGCTACCGGAAGTTCCGTTGATTCGATTCAGAAGTTATATGTTCACGAGAAATACGAAACATAGTTCGCAAAACCGAAAATGAGGGTGTCCTCAAGGTTTTGGAGTTAAGTACGAAAACAAAAAATGAAGTGATAACTGTGTAAAGAGTACGAATATCGAAACGCCGGTAATGCATAAAAGATGCCTTTCTACAGCATAATGATCAAAACAGACTCTATTATTTGGAGGCGAACAGCTTGTTATTTCCAGAAGAATTCCCGTATTCAATCCATGAAATTGTTATCTGTGCTCTTTTTAGCAGAGAAATACACCACATTCTTACCGTCGGGAAAAAAAAGCTGCCCTTTATACATTTATGCGTGATATCTAGTTACTCGAATTCGGAAAGCGTTGAGTGATCTACCTTCTGGAATTTGATCGCTGCCTCCAGCGAGGGACCAGATAAATAACCTTTAAGCTGCCAATCATAACTCAAGAACGTTTTATAGAAAAAGGATGCGACTTTACTCTTCTGGTTATTCGTTTATTCCAATTTCTTTTGGAATGTCTCCTTTTTCTTTCACGTTCCGCAATATATTCACAAAAACTGGCAAAGTTTCTGCACTGTTGGACTTCTGTCATATAACATGGTGGCACATTGCGAAGTTGGTATTATTTTAACTTTCCTTTTCACCATCTAATGCTAAGGTCACTTGGAAGTTATGAAATGTGCAGAACATACTCAAAAAACGCATATAGCGTATCAAATCCGTTTATTTATTTATTTTTTGGCGTAATAAGCACAAAGATTCACCAAACTTTCTCACTCAACTGGGAGGCTTTTCAATGCGATGGTAGACATAAAAAGGCGGGGTATTGGAACACATAAGGAACAAAGAGGATTTTTGAAAATAACGTGGGTGACATCACGACCATATTACATGAATTTTTATCACGCAATTATACTGCGCGCCGCCATGGTTTTCCATCTTTTAATAACGCATGCCAAGCCATTGATAGTTCAGTAGAGAACATTTCATTGCATGCTACTTTGCTGGACAGGATTTCGTCTGTTTTCCTAATGGCGGTTTTAGTTTCCCTAAAGCAAACCCGACTACCAAAATAACAAGTAAATTGATAATATTTATAGCAAAGGTCTAAAGGCTGGATATAAGAAGCATGGCATAGACAGAATACATAGTACTGTAAGAAATCGTATAATGTCAACAATAACAAAATCACCAAGTAAGACTATGAGACACGCAGGATCCATCACATATGTCTCAGGCTTTACATATTGGTTAAAGAATTTATTACATAAATACAACCTATTAATAACAATGAAGTCCCCGACCCCGTTATCACATATAATATCAAGCTGCAAGGAGAGACAGTGTGAGAAAGAAAAGGCAGGCGTGTACGCTATACCGTTCGTATATCCTGACAACACTGAAAAGATAAGCACAGTCTAGTCACATTATTGTGACCACCTCCGACTTTTGACGTCAACAGCGCGTAGCCAATAAAAGATGGAACGGGTCGTGAGCTGACTCGAAGGGTATATAACGTGTGATGTAGGTATTCTGAAAACATATCACTAGTTGCTCTCATGGATAAAAGAAGCGATTTATCAGATTTGCACAAAAAGATGATTATCGGCTATCGGGCCAAGGATGGCAGTATTTATGAAACAGCGCAGTTTGTGAAGTGTTCGCGTGCCGCTGTCGTTAAAGTGTATGGTGATTGGAGAAATGGCACCACTGCGAATAAGCGAAGTGGAAACTGCGAATCACCACGTGCCATTGATGTGAGAGGGGAACGTCTGCTTCGAAGGTGCGTGAGGGCCGATCGAAACGCTACAGTGGAGCAACTCACTGGCCGAATGAACCAGGGGGCTACCGGAGTCTAAAACGACAGTTCAGCGAACCCTGTTGCGTATGGGGCTCCAATGCAGGCGGATGGTCACTGCACCTATGCTAACGAAGGTGCATCGGCAGAAAAGACTTGTATTTGCACGGCAGTATCGGAATTGGACCTCCGCTGATTGGCAAAGGATTGCTTCTCCGATGAGTCACGTTTTCTGCTTCATCGAACGGATGGATGTTTGCAAATAAGGCGAGAAACATCGGAGAACGAATGCTCTTTAACAATTGCTGGCAGAACACAAGCTGGTGGGGGCAGCGTTATGGTCTGGGGAATGTTTTCGCAGCATTCTCTGGGTCCACTCATACCTGTGGAAGGCACTATGGACCGAATTCGTTATGAATCCATCCTTGTAGACCACGTACACCCATACATGCTGATTGTCTTCCCTGTGGCGGACGGGATCTTCTAGCACGGCAATCCGACGTGTCACACAGATAGAAATGTCCGAGAATGGTTGGAAGAGTACAATGAAGACTTCAAAGTACTTTCCTAGCCCCCTAATTCCCCAAAATTAAACCCAATTGAACATCCGTGGGACCACCTCGACCGTGTTGTTCGCTCTATGGATCCTCCACCATGCCCCGTCCGGCAGCTGTCAGATGCATTGCATGCCTCCATATACCTGTGGACAGCTTTCAGCACGTTATTGAGTCACCCCCCAGCCTGTCTAGCTACTGTCCGCGCTGCACACGGCGGTTACTCTAGATATTATTAGCTGGTGGTCACAATAATGTGACTCGACCGTGTATATCAGAATGGCAAAGCGGTTCTTGGACACTAGATGTAAAGAACACATACGAAGTGTCAATCAAGATATGCAGAATACAGTCCTCGCCAGAATTGCCCCTTATATGAACTTTAAAGAGACTGCCATCAGGGAAACAGTCGAAATCCTATCCACCAACCTGGAATCCAATGATCTGGTCTCTACTGAACTACCAATGAGTTTTTTTTTTTTGTGTGTGTTTTTTATTGGGGGTTTAACGACCACCGTGAGCATCTCAATGGGCTATAAGCAGTCGCCCGTCCCTAATTTAGGGTCACTGGTTCCAGGGAAGGAAGAGAGCCAGTGCCGTAAGACAAACACAACATCCATGCCTCACCGGGATTCGAACCCGGACCCCTTTCGGACGAATGATCAGAGGCCATCGCTTAGACCACTGCGCAACAGGGGCGGCCCAATGGTTTGGCATGCGTTATTAAAAGATGGAAACACACAGCAGCGCACCGTAGAATTGCATGATAAACATTCATGTAATATGCTCGTGATGTCACACACGTTATTTTCAAAAATCCTCTTTGTTCCTTACGTGTTCCAATTCCCTGCATTTTTATTCTACCATCGCCTTAAAAAAGCCTCCCAGTGGAGTGCGAAAGCTTAGCTAATCTTTGTGCTTATTCCGCCACAAAAATAAACGGATTTGATACGCTGTATGCATTTTCCAAGAATTCACAGTCGGGTGTATTTACAATAACGTGTGCAAAACATATTTTGTCAATCGTTGGCAACAAGGTGCAGATGTAAAACGTACTGTATCAAATGTTGGCAACAATGTAGATGACGTACGAGGGATTTATTTTTCTTTGTACTTTTGGCGGTTTAACGACCACCGTGAGCAACTCGATGGGCTTTAAGCGGTTGCACCTCCTCTGATTTTGAGCTACTGTCTACAGGAAAGCGCGTAGCCTCACTTCCCCTTATCCGTTTCCCCTAATTCCCGTTTGCCCTAATCACGTTTACCCCAATCGCGTTTCCCCGAAATCGTTTTGACCCGAATTCCCATTTCCCTAATTTCGTTTGCCCTAATATCGTTTCCCCTAAATATCGTTTCCCCTAATTCATGTTTGCCCTAATCTCGTTTCCCCTAATTCATGTTTGCCCTAATCTCGTTTCCCCTAATTCATGTTTGCCCTAAACATGTTTACCCCAATCGCGTTTCCCCAAAATCGCTTTTACCCGAATTCCGATTTCCCCTAATTTCGTTTACCCTAATCTCGTTTCCCCTAAATCTCATTTCCCTAATTACGTTTGCCCGAAAAACATTTACCGGTATCAAATTTTCCCTAATTCGCATTTGCCTACGTTTTTTTTCTTAACCGAAATAAGACGGTGGTTCTTGATATCTCAAGAGAATTATTCTTTTCCTTCCTGTTGATGATGTCTAACACCATGCCAGCAAAAGCGTAAAGAAGTGCACGTTGTTATATATATATATTAATTCTATAAGGTTTTTTGCTGTAAGACCTGTTGTGAGAGAACGGCTGAACGTAAACATATGGTTGAGGTATCAAAACGAAGGCCTTACCATGTAGATGTGCCAGTCGATGAGAAAAAATGAGATTGGGGCAACGGTTCGGGCTTTGTGGGGCGGCAAAGTCCCCACGTAAAATCTATGGGAGAAGCGTGCGTTTGATATCCGATCGCCTGCGGTTGATTCACGCGCTGTTGAAAGTGGAAGAATGGAGAGACTCAGATAGTCCAAAATCCGAGGTCTCTTTTCTCAGTGCGCTTTTGTGCAAAACAACGCTAGCAGGAATTTGTTTGAAAGTTCTTATCGGAACAGCGAACACTCGAAGACTGATTGCGTTGTGCCATTGGACTGTGTGATGTATACATACAATTTAACATTCATTCGATCCAGTTTATTCACGCAGGTAAGACGTTTCCCATTATGTAAAGATGTAAATAAACTTTTCATATCAGTTTATTCTTTTCAAAAAAGAAAAAAAAATCGTCGGTTCCGACGGGTTTCGCCTACCGGGGAAAAAAAACTATTCGTCGATTCCGGGTTTCGTCCACCGGATTCGAATCCCGGTGAGGCATGGATGCTGTGTTTGTCTTACGACAGTGGCTTTCTCCCTTTCCTGAAACCAGTGACCCTAAATTAGGGACGGGCGACTGCTTATAGCCCAAGCGTTGGCTTATGATCATTCGTTCGTGAAGGGTCCGGGTTCGAATCCCGCCCGGTGAGGCATGGATGTTGTGTTTGTCTTACGTCACAAGCCCTCTCTCTTCCCTGGAACCAGTGACCCTAAATTAGGGACGGGAGACTGCTTATAGACCATTGAGTTGCTCACGGTGGTCGTTAAATCTTCAGCGGATCACACACAAAAAAAATATCACGAACCTGGACTATTGTCTTTACTCAAGGGGGTGAATGAATTTGTCAATCAAATAAAGTTTACATTCGTTTTTTCATATGAGTTTATTATTTAAAAAAAAAAAAAAAAAAAACTTACCTTCAGTACCGACGGGTTTCGTCTAGGTACCATTTTTCGGATAGTCCATAGCGCAGGTATTGTATTCGTCACCCCCACACCCTCACTGATAAAGTACTACATCGCGCTAAACTTTTATTAGAGCAAGAAATAGTATTGTAATGCATTCGCTAGGATTGTGAATACAGAAGTTGAATGTTTTCCCACTTACCATCATCACCGATTGGGTGTAGGAGAACTGGTCACAAAAATGTTAAGGGGCCGTATAAAAACTGCGTTTTCGACAGCTCCGTGGCCACGTCCCCAGAGGTTGGTTATCTGAATCACATAAAGTTTCTGTAATGTCGTATTTTCTTAACTGGAATATTTAATGTAACTCTTTATAAAAAAAAATTATAATCTACAATTCAACTGAAGAATTTCACGGGTTTAAAAACTACAGCTCAATATATTCCCTGCAAACGCAGGAAGTATGTTCGGAGGGGTGGGGTGGGGGTACCAATAATGCAAAATATAAATAATTTCTGATCCGACGGTGGAGGAGGAGGGGGGGCAAAATCCCGAAAAAAGGAAATGCGAAAATTTTGTAGCCCAATCGGAAGATTTTCGGTCTTTACACACTACAAGTCAACAAATTATCTGCGGGCATGTGCTAACGCAGCAAACCTAGAATGAGAGAAAGAGAGAGAGGAGAGAGAGAGAGAGAGAGAGAGAGAGAGAGAGAGAGAGAGAGAGAGAGAGAGAGAGAGAGAGAGAGAGAGAGAGAGAGAGGGAAAGAGAGAGAGGGGGAGAGAGGGGGGAGAGAGAGGGGGAGAGGGGGAGGGGAGAGGGGGAGAGAGAGCGAGAGAGAGAGAGAGAGAGAGCAATTAATGGGCGGGGACTAAAGCCCGTCAATAAGTCCACTCCCGTCAATTGGAGTTACTATTTTGACCCTGCCCGGCCCGTGATGTGCCATTTTGTATTATTTTGTCTTGTCATTGCATTTTATTAAATTCCGAAAATTAAATAATGAAATGAGATATTATTGAAAATATTTACTTGAATGTAAGCCTAAAATATTAATAACGACGAACTGTGCACCAATTATGTAATAAATTGTAAAATCATACTAGTAATCTGATTTATTGGCGTAGGACCATAAAAATAAGCGTTTCCAAACTTTCGCACATCAACCAGATGGCTTTTTGAAGGAAGTTGGACCGAAACTGAGTAATAGAACGTTTTAACATTTTGAACGCGGTGACTGGACTTAACAATAAATAGATACCACGTTGTATTAATTTAAAGAAACGAGGTATCACGTTCGTTATGCACGCGGTATCCTAGTAGGGGAAAGCGTTACTTGAAGAACTGGTTCCAAATTCGTGGCAACTCGAGTGAGACGATATCATGGCAAGTATCACGACTGGTAATGATCTCCAAGGTTTCCCGAATGGCTGTACATTTAGGGGTAGAGTAGGTAGCTAATTTCTTTATATCATAATATACTCCTATGTGGGATGATATAAAGAAATTAGCTACCTACTCACCCCAAAATGTACAGCTATTCGGGAAACCTTGGAGATCATTACCAATCGTGATACTTGCCATGATATCGTCTCACTCGAGTTGCCACGAATTTGGAACCAGTTCTTCAAGTAACCTCTTCTTTCTACCAGAATACCGCGTGTACAACCAACGTGATACCTCGTTTTTTTAAATGAATATAACGTGGTATCTATTTAATATCAAGTCCAGTCACCACGTTCAAATTGTTAAAACGTTCTATTATTCAGTTTGCAGTTTCTGTCTAACTTCCTCGAAAAAGTCATCTGGTTGATGTGCGAAAGCTTGGAAACGCTGATTTGTATATTCCTACACCAATAAATTGGATTATTGAGGTACTTTCACTATTTATTACTAAAATTATTAACTAAAATTTGGAAATTACCGAAGAATATAACCTTTAAAGAGAGAGGGAAAAAACAAACACTAAGCGTGTTGAACATCTCCGTTTTTTTAAACTAGCAAGCTGTAGCACTGCAAAAGTCAATATCTCTGTATGGATTAGAGATAGGAGAAACTATAGATGTCTCACTCTCTCGTACAAATTCACGCACACAACGCAACCCACTGTAGACATCCCGCTTCAACACTCACACTCGCTTGTGGTGGAATCTTTTTGTTGTTAACAAGCCTCAAAATAGTTTTACCATCTTAATACCAACAGACGGTAAAAATACTGCGAGTGCCTCTCCTTGGCTCTGTGATTACGTCCTGAGCTACGTCACGGTAGTAAGTAAAGCGAGCAAACTAGTTAAACTGACCAGGAAATCGAGAACGCGACATATACACTTTCGAAGGTTATTCACCTTTCGTAAAAACTGCTCAGGAGTTCCACTTCTTATCGATACATTTCGAGCACGTATACCACTCTTCAGTCTTCCGTCGGTGGTTCGAGGAAATGAATCTTCACATAACAGTTTTCAACCGTAAACTCCAATTTTTAAACTACAACCCAGGTATTAAATTCAGTAGTCTCATATTAGTACGTTTTCATTCATTTTTCGTTACCTCACTGCCTCCCATATAATCTCGTATGCTAAACATCCCTTCTTGACGAACGCTATTAAAAAAAAAAAAAGGCACTCGAATACCCAAACAAGACACATACTAAACAAACACGCTAACCCTAAACACATGCAGCATTTTAAAACGCTTATAATACACTAGCTTATAGCCCGTCCTAAGATGGTAAAATTTTTAATTGAAGCAGATTGAAAACAAATCAAATAGACGGCGGCTCTTTTTTGTAAGGAAATATAGTAAAAACTTATACAGGAAGAACTCATTCATGTTAGAACTGAAAATTATATACTATTTATTTCTGTTTTTCCTTCTAGTCCAGTTGTTTTCGTGTAAACTTACCTTAATAACTTTTTGCTTTGATTTTTCGAGTTAAATTACTTTTTCTCCGGCACACGTGTTATTCCGCTCACGGCTTGTTTTAGACTGCCCTATCCGAAGCTTAGTTTGAGGTTTCATACCGAAGCTTTTTCTACAAAATAATGCGATATCTGGTATCACAAATCGGAATTATGCAAATTCTAGACAATGTGCTGTTGGGGCGACATCTGCTTTTAGATGCAATCTTGCTCACTTCGACATCGCAAGATTTCAGTTTTTATTGTAGGTTAGAGCGTTTAGATAGATCGATATTTTGCAAAATGTATGATATAATCAGCACTAAACTCGGAAAATTAGTTAAAAAGTAAACAATAATTAAAACTTATCAATTAATATTCGAATTGTGTTAAATTAAATTAATTTACAAACTCAACTTGCCACGATATTAAGATTTTAATTCGAATTTTGTAGATCGGATAGATACAGCTGGAGTCATTGATAATCCAACGTTTTTAAATTAGCATGCTATCACCTTGACATCTCAATGTGATTGCGTGCAAACTGAACTTGCTGTGATATTAAGAATTCAATTCGAATTTTGTAGATCGAAAAAACAGAACTCAAATCATTAATAATCCAATGTTTTTAAATTAGCACGCGATCACCTTGACATCTGAGAGTAATCTCGTGCTATTATATAGCAGGAAATCATTTTGACATCGCGAGAGCACATACGAATTGATCGATAAGTGATGACGCAACAATGCACCCGTTGGTGTGACGTCAAGCGTTCCAGAGAGACGGATCTGGGTGTTTATATTATTAATTGCTAACACTTAACCATCAGTTAAAAACAATTAGCTACAACAATTCATCCTTCTTCTTCTGTATGTTCACATTATATCTCGAAACTCGGAAAATCCAAACACAATACATCCAGGAAGGACAACATATTAAACCAAACGTTCATATCCTCTCCCTACGAGGCGGCAACATCCTCTTCGAGCACTTTCAACCGTTTCTGTGGTCGTCTTCAAGAAACTCGGCAGTTCCGATTACACCTACAGCCTCCAACCAAGTGACTATTCTGGCCGTCACGTCGCAATGCTGCATGTGTTTACGGTTAGTGTGTTTGCTTAGTGTGTGTGTGTCTTGTTTGGGTATTTGAGTGTATTTTTTAATGCCTTTCGGCAAGAAGGGATGTTTAGGATGCAAGATTATATGGGAGGCGGTGATGTATCGAAATATGAATGAAAGCGTATCAATATCAGACCGGTGAATTTAATACCTGGGTTGTTGTTTAAAAATTGGAGTTTACGGTTGAAAACTTTTATGTGAGGATTCGTTTCTTCGAATCACAGACGGAAGACTGAAGAGTGGTATACGTGCTGGAAATTTATTCATAAGAAATGGTACTCCCGAGCCGTTTATAAGAAAGGTAAGTAACTTTCGAAAGTGTATATTAACGTTAAGCACGTTAATTTAAAGACAGTGAGGTGGATATATTGATCTACAAAGCTGTATTGGTATATAGAGAAACACGACTCTTTTCTTTCTTTACCACTGCAATAAAAAAAAGGGTCGACTTGGCGAGGCGTGGGCCTGCCGTTAGCGTCTTGGAAAAAGCCCACCCCTTTGCTTTCTTGCGGCCGGTGCAGACCTCTAGCCGGTGTGTCGACATTTGGGTTATTTAAATGACTGCAGGTGCAAACCAATCACCTTATAGGTGAGGAAGACAAAAGAGCAAAAGTACTCTAGTCGCCTTAACTGGACGTATGAACCACTGCATCAGAGTGATCTCGGTGGTGAAAGCACGTTTAAGGAGTGAAATTGCCTGGGCGACGTCATCGGGGAATTCCACCATCAACGGCTGGTTGGTCCTTGCCTCGCATCGTGCTGCAACAACTGTGAACCGAATGTAGAAACAGTGGTTGGAGGAAAGTAACGTGCGTCGCCGTAGTGGGATTCGTGCACGTAGGCGGATGTCCGAACGTATGGATCATCTAATTTCGACGTGCGCAGCAACCACATAATCCACACTGGACGATAGTCGACTAGGTGTACATCGAAGTATCAACAGAGACTGTGAATTGCAAATTCGCTGAGGCAGCTTTACCCTCTTGCCAGCCATTTCGACGAGTGTTACTCACCCCTGCACATCCTCGCTCAAGGTTGCAGTGGTGGGGAGTGATCGCTCGTTCCGTCACACATATATGGTACCACTATTCACCGGCGAGGCTCACTTCTGTATCAGCGCCGACAATCGCGGGTTGAGAGTCTGGAGACCACGTTGTCACCGGACTGATGTTGCTGCCATTCCTGAGCGTCATACGGCTCCTCAGCCTGGGGTCGTGGTTTGGTGTGTTATCAGCTTCAACAGGAAATCACCGCTCCTACGTTTAGTGTGTGCAATGCGAGCACGGCGATACGTCGATGAGGTTCTTCATCCTGTTTTGTTGTGGTGTCCCTGATGCCCAGTTTCAAAAACACAATGTCCTCCCGCAAATCGCTAACATCGGCAGACAGTGTCAACAAGGTGCTTTACCATAAAGCGCAACGCTTCGACCTCTTCCCAATAGAAAACTAGTGCAACGTCATTGGTAGACGACGTAACGACTTTTCACGACCCCTCACAATGTCGATTAACTGTGGGCACAATTTAACGACGCATGGTTAGCAACACCTTGGGATATCATGCGGTTTTCCACTCAATGCCGTTCCGAACGTATAGCCCAGCATGACAGCCATTCGATTTGCTGACTCAGACCAAGTTATACAAATGGGTTAGTGTCTCCTCACCCATCGCATTCGTGAAACTCGTTCAGAAATTAAATCACTTCTTCCGCGTCTACTTGTCTATACGTACGATGTTTAATAAGTTTTAAGCCTAACACACAAAGGCACAAAAAGTTTTGAAAAACGCAACTTTATTTTCCCACATAGTCTCTGCTGACTTAGATGCACTTGTTGTATTGATTATAGTGTTGGCGAATCCCCGCTGCGATAAACGCTTTGTCTTTCTCCTCAAACCAACACTTCGTTGCCTCCTTCAGTTCAGAATCACCGGCAAAAAGGCCTATCCTGCACATAATTTTCTTAGACTTTTGAAGAGGAAGAAGTCACTAGATGCGAGGTCGGGTGAGTACGGTGGATGAAGAAGCATTGGAAGCGCCACATTCTGTAAGAGTTTGCATGCAAACACCGGTTGTGTGGATTGCAGCATCATCCTGAAGAAGCAGAGCACCCCGACGCAATTTTCTTCGCCGTTTACTCTTGACGGCTTTACGCAACTGTCGCAATAGCACGGCATAAAAAGCAGTCCTTTTATGAGGCAAGTAATCAATTAACAGCAACACTTCTGAGTCCCAAAAGATGGTGGCCATAATCTTCCCTGCAGATGGTTATGCTTTATTGGTGGTGGTGTTCCATGATGTTTTTCTTGCATGTTCTCTTGCGTAGTACCGGGGTCCCAGTGGTGAAGCTACGTCTCGTCACCAATCACAACACAGCAAGAGAAGTAATCTGCATCGCAGTTGATGCGGTTAAGCAGAAGCCGACTTGCAACAACCCGATCATTCTTCATCTCAGGTATCAACATTCGAGAAACCCATCTCCCACGAACCGTCGACATCCCTAACCTCTAATGAAAAATGGTCCAAACAGTGACCGTGCTTAACTTCAGTTCCTCAGAAACCTGTACGACACGGATTCGCTGGTTTGACATTCAGGTCCTCCAATTTCTAGCACATTTCATCTGTGGTCACCTTCATTGAGCGTCTCTTGCGAGGGTCGTATTCCAACGAGTCTCTTTCTCGTTTAAAGAGAGTAGTCCATCTTTTGACTGTGGTATATGAAGGTGCACCATCGACGTACACACGGACTATCCGTTCATGAACACCGCGTGGCATTTCATCTTCCTTAGCCAAAAATTAAATCACCGCTTGGTTCTGCAATTTCATCTGTCACTCATCCGTTGTCACCTTATAGACTTCAATGCTGTGTGACGCCGTCTCAAATGCATCCGTTAATGAATACTGCATGGCGTTTCACCTTACGTCATCAATTGAATTATCGTTCGGTTCTGAAATTTCATCTGTTGCCCATCCATTGTCACCTTGTAGACTTCAATGCAGTGTGGCGCTGTGTCAAATGCATCCGTTCATGAATACTGCATGGCGTTTTACCTTACTTCACTCATTTACTGGACAGAAAGAGAACGTGAAAAAGGGATTCACTTTAAAAAAATTAGCTCTTACAGATTGTTGAAAACTAAATTCGAGAAGGGACAAGTTTCTTTGCGCACGTGTTTTTAATGAGCTAGAATTTGACTTTTACTTAGATTTGGTAATGTAAAATCAGTACTATAGTAACGCAAATCATAATGATTAATGTTTCAACAGAAGTTTACTTGTATGAAGCGTCCGTACATCTAACTGCAACGTACTGACCAGATTTGGGCAAAATTGTTATTGAATTAATCGGTAATTAAATAGTAATGGAAACAAAAACTTAGCGTTACCATTACATGGTGTTCTTGTACATGTAGCAGTTACCCATTATAATCGTAATGGTTAACTATATGTTGGTAATTAACTAATAACTTATGGGTAACAATACAACGTGAATAAACCAGCAACCATTACACCCTTACACGTTGTGTAGGTTATTTGACAATTGTTCCACCCATTGGACCTCAAATGCGTGTATGTAGGTATTGGAGATTGTACGTGTATGGCATGAGTAGTTGACCCGTCTTCGCCGCAAGTAAAGTGATTTGAAAGAAATAATACATATGAGGAAAGTACGAATGGGATGTTTATTTCGGTTAGAGATACTCATTTCGTCCATTTCCAGTACAGTGTTCTTGTCCATTGCATACGTTTCACTGTCCAAAATAATTACCTCACTATAGCCACAAGCACATATTATCACTACACTCACAGTTCAGCAACTCAGGGTGCACTGCCGAATATTACAGAAATTTGCGAACTCTTGACATTTTTGCCGTACTTCTCAAAAGTTGTTGTCCATTACTTGTCCGATACGAACACTGGACTGGAGAGCGACTGACTTCTTTACATATAACTTCACGACAGGACCTGGAATCTTCCCGATTTACATAAAGCTCCCCAAATTCCTATCATTCTGGAACATTCTACAAATGTCTAATCCATTCTTGCCGCTTCTAGAATATTCTATACGACACTTCGGTCTCTGTCTGCTATGTTACATGACCGCCTCTTCTAGACATAGCTTTTGGCACACGTGCATTTCTATAAACTATTAGTATGTAATTACACTGGCGGAAAGTGAAAAAAGATCACCAAGAAGGAGACGTCTGATACCAACGAAATTTATACAGCATAATAACGGAATACAGAGGATAACATGATCAAAACATTATGGCAAAATACAGCTGTATTAGCTGGTAAACTGAAAAATAACATTTCCATGTAACATGGTTAGTACGAGGTTGAACCGCCATGAACTGCGTCACACTGTGCAATTCTGGCATGGAGTATGTCGTACAGATGTTGGATGTAAGTTTGGGGTATTGAGTTCCAAGCATCCTCAACCTGGACGCGTAAATCGGGGATGGTCGTGGTTGGCCGTGGAGACCGGATAAGTCGTTGTCCCATAAAATCCCACACGTGCTCAATGGAGGGCGAATCCGGTGAACGTGCACGCCATGGAAGTTGTCTCACACCCTGAAGTGCATGTTGCGTTGAACGTGCCGTGTGTGGGCGTGCGTTGTCTTGCTGGAAAACACCACGACGGACCGACCTTACAAATGGCACAACAACGGGCTGAATAATGTTGTAGATGTAGGAGGTGCTGTTTAACGTACCCGGTACAAACACTAGTTGTGTACGGGAGCGATAGCTGATCGCTCCCCACACCAGGAGACCAGGTGTAGGCCCTGTGTGTCGCTGGCGGATGCAAGAAGGGTGGAGACGCTCCGCTGTGCATCTGGGAACACGCATACGGCCATCGGAAGCTCCCAAGCAGAATCTGCTTTCATCGCTGAACACGATAGATCGCCATTGCGTTCTCCAGTGCAGACGTTGGCGACACCACTGCAGCCGTTCCTAACGGTGGGCTGGAGTCAGAGGTACACATGCCAGAGGCACACGTGCGCGTAGTCCTGTATCCAGTAGACGGTTGCCGATTGTTCGCACAGTCACATCAGGTGCAACGGCAGCTCGGATTTGCGTCGCAGTGGATGTTCTGCTTGACAACGCCGCTCTTCTTATGCGTCGATCGATCCGCTCATCAGTCCGTCTGTGACTCCCGGTTCCACGTCTTCTCGTGTGGGAATGTTCCTCGGACCATCTACGCCACCATCGTACCACCACCGATACTTCCCGTCGAATTTGCTCCGCAATGCGACGAAACGACCACCCGGCCTCGCGGAGCCCGACCAGACGACCTCGCTCAAAGTCCGATAACTGCTGAAATCGTACACGTCTTCCATGTCCAGACATTGCAGCTTCTTCAGGGTCTTCGCACGTGTCCGTACGCCGACGACTGATTACATGCAGCTCGCCGTACTCCTTAAATACCACCGACGATAATTTGCATATTATGCCGTGCTGTGGCGTAAGCGCTCACCGGTTGGTCCCGAAATTAACATTCCCAACTACGTAAACTCGACCCATTAAAATATGTAAATTTCATCATCGTCCGCCAATTCCTTCTTGGTGTTCTTTTTTCACTTTCCGCCAGTGTATTATTTGCAAATTGTGTAATTTCATTACCAAAAGCATTCCATTGCTTTTGAATGGCATTATTAAATGATTGAAATATATCCTCTTCAGTGTAATGCATTACATATTAATTCCATTACCTTGTGCAAACCATACTTGGGATTACCTTGTAATGCATTACACGTTAATTGTAATCTTTACTTCCATTACTTTGTAATGAATTCCTGTCCAACTCTGGTACTGACTAACATATTAGGCTCAACTTGCCAATTGCCGTAGCAAACATTTATCAGTGAAAACGTTTCTTGTGCGCATCAGCAATAACGCACGAATTTTCCTACGAAAGAAGTCAAGTTGTGTGACCGGAAAGGGGAAATTTTGAGACATTTTGTATTCCGCGGCATTGTGGGTAATGAGCAGTTCGTTAAAAAATGGTTCTCAGTTGTGTGGCTTGGACTTTCCGAATAAATTTAAGATCTGCTATTTAAACGCTTTCCGCGATGTTCCTATCATTTAAAGTACCATCAAGTTCGGTGTTTCTAACGTTTTTCGTGAAACCACAAATATCTCAAAATTGGTTTGATTGTAGTCTCGTTTCTCAAGTACGTAAACGTTCTATAATTTTGCTCCATTACTTAAATCTCACTGGATTAGTGGCTGAGTGTCCGAGCATTTCTCCAGCTGGGCGCCAGATATGGTTTGTGTAGTTCTCTGATACTTCTGGCTGTTCCTTCTTTCCTTCTCTGGAATCAGTTGGCACTAAATTAGAAACGGGAGACTACTTGCAGCTGTAAGAATTGCTCATGGTGATCGTTGAGTCCCCCTTAAAAATACTCTCGAAAAACATCAACTAATGATGTCACTTTGAATTAATACAGCTTTCACATTTCAAATTTAACTTAGGAGTTATAAAGCTCTGCTACTTTGTAACGTACCAGGAGATGTGACGTACCTGCCAGAAGGACGCACACGACATAAAGGCAGATAGGAATCAGAATGAAACGTCCGCGTAGCTCAATTGGTAGAGCGACTTATTCCGGAATGAGGGGATCCGGGTTCGAATCCTGGCGTGGACAGAAATGACCGAGAAATTTACTTCGTTATAACTTGAAAATCACACTAAAATCTGGAGTTCCTTTTTTGTTTTGATTGGATATTTAACGACCACCGTGAGCAACTCAATGGGCTATAAGCAGTCGCCCGTCCCTAATTTAGGGCCACTGGTTCCGGAGTTCCTTTTGAGTGAGAGAACTTTGAAACTTAACTTTGGAATTAAGTTCTAAAGCTCTGTTATTAAAAGTCATACTAAATTATGGAGTCTCTTTGGAATGTCAGAGTTTTCATACTTCGAGAAATCGATACCAGGTGCCATTAGTTCGGTGTGTGTTGTCCGAAATCTTTCATGAGAGTGGATTAGAAGTTACTGAGAAACTAATATTTCATCAAATCTTTCTGATCTTTTCTGAACAAATGCACTTTCGTTCTCACTTCCAGAATATTCCACTCTTTTTAATTTGAAATTAAAACTTTCTCCTGACTTTCAGAGGAATTCAGATGACGGATAAAATTGTTCAAATCTGGTTGAAATGTTAAACGAGTCTGTGACCGTGAGCAAGCTACTTCGAACATTTTGTTCTTCACTACAGCGTGCGTTGCTTCGTCATTACATTCAAAGTAATGATTTTCATCTTCCCCTAAAATCCAATTTTCCCAAATAAACTAAAGAGCATTGCGACGGGGTATGATGCACTTAAATCATGCGAACACTACACTTAAGCATCAGATTAATGAACCAAGTGCAGAACGGAATTTTAATTCGTTCCTGATTGCATAAATATATGAACAATAAACCATCAGAGAGTTTTACGGTGACATATTAAGTAATCGTAGTCCATTACTACTGCTTAATAAGCTTTTTTACTGTACTATGTCATGGGAAAGGTTTCTACTGCCTAATACGCTAATTGTTACTATTCCAGAGGAAGCATTTCTACTACCTAACAGGCTAATTGTTATTATGTCATGTCAAAAATTTCTTCTGCCTTACAAGCTACGCTGGGTTCGTATGAGCTGCGTTGTAACTGTTGTTTGGGAGACAAGAAGTCGGCTAAGATGCAATAAAGAAAAAATACGGAAGACCTGAGGTAAGGGGAAACCCAGAAAACGTATAAGGAATATACCATAAAAATCAAACTTAAATTTACAGCAATGAAATTATGATGTAGTTAAATAATGAACGTCCACATCGTTCGAAAAAAAGTTTTACACGTAAGGAGTTTGTTCATAACCTTGCCGAGTAATCAGAGGCGCAGGCGTCTGGCTAGTCGTTCGGGTTGTTGGTCAGTTGCGCTCAAGAAACTGCGAAATGGGTCAGTTGCACTCAGAGCTTCACCTGGTTCATGGCCTAATTGCATTCAAGAGGCAGTCCATGCACTAGAGCTTCTTCCTAGAGAGGGGTTACTGAACTCAGAGAATCCATCAAAACCTTTACCGTTCTTGGAAACTTTTGCTCATAGAACGGTAAGTATGTGAGAGTGTATATACACTGAGTGGCCAAATTATTATGACCACCTGGTTTGTACGTTCTTAGGCCACGTTTTGCCCTTAATACTACATGAATTCGTCTTGGTATGGATTTGCGAAATGTCAGTAATTGGCTTGGGGTATGTAAGGTCAGGTGATGCGTAACATCACAGCCTCTCCTTGACAAATGTCAACCCCGCCTTCTCGTGGTGCATCCTGTTCCTACTAAAGGGGTTCTGACGACCGCCAATAGCGGTATAACTATACCATCGGGATTAGAGGAAATTCTATCCCACACTCACCAACCCGCTTGGCCAGCGTGGTGAGTTATGGCCAAACCCCTCCAAAATGACTCCACAACTTAAATCTTGGCCCTCAGTCTCCGGACATGGAGGAGACTGGCACAAGACAGACCGTTGTGGAGGAAACTTGGGGAGACCTTCGTCCAGCAGTGGATTGATAATGGTTGACAATGATGATGATGATGATATTAGCGCAAATGCAATGAATGGCACCCTCATGCTTTTGAAGATTTGATGATAGAAGATCCAGCCGTCTGATGCTCTCTTTCAACTTCATCCCAGAATTTTGCTCCATTGGATTGAGATCTGGTAATTGAGGAGGTCAATGTAGCAGGAAGAAGTATCCGCGATGCTCCTCAAATTATTCGCGTGCAATGTGAGCTCTGTGTCATGAATGATGGTTGTTTGGTTGCGCAGTGATGTGTTGGAGGGATGGTTCGGTTGATTAAATTGTATAATTTCTTATTGCAGTGATATAACCAAAGAACTACTCCATCTTGAAATACGTATTGCAATCACATTAGAAAACACCGCAATTTATTACATAAAAAGACACGAACTCTTCGCTTCACAATTCACAACAACCTCTTTCTACGGAGGCTAATTCAGGAGTCAAGCTGTTACGTCATACACAGAGAGTCTGAAGTGCGGTGCGCATCTGGCACCATCTCTTAATCAAAACTGAATGTAAAAACGTTGAGAATTAAGTCAGCCTACTCTCCGCTCAGCTCGACCATGCAGTAGCCGTTAACGACCACACGTCTTGCTCTCAGACCCGTTTATTGTCTGGTGGTCCACTCTCTGTAAACTTTAACAACTACTGCCCTAGAACATTTCACAAGTGCAGCCGTTTTGCTAATGCTGGCACCAATGCTTCGAGCATCCACGATCATTCCACGTTCAAAGCCCGTCATATCGCGTCTTTTACCGATTATTTCTTGCGCAACACACTCCATTAGTCTGTGCATACCATCAGCATTCCCTTTTTATATTGATTCAGCAGTCCTGGGTTAGCAGCATCTCCGGGGTAGATACTTTGCATAAAATGGTCTGGTGGTGTTATATAATTTGGCCCCTCGGCGTATACTTATATACACTATATTGACAGAAGTCACCGGATACCCTTTCTAAAGCAAATGAACGGATTCGCTGCGTTGTTAAATTTGAGAAATGAAAGATTGTTGGGTGTTATATTAGTGGGTTGCTCGTAAAGGAAACCGAGATGCGCTTAAACATACCCAAGTCAACTGTTTCGGACGTACTAAATAAGTGGAAGACGCATAGCGTGCCTGAAGCAGCAAAACGTACCAACAGACCAAAGAAAAGTAGTGAAGGAGAACATCGAAGCCTCAGGAGAGTCGTTACAGCTAATCAACGGAGTACTGCACAAGACCTCAATGTACAGGTGAGCAAAACGCTGGAACCTCGGTAAGTACACGTACCATTCGCAGAGAATTTCATTCCATGGGTTACCGTGGTTGTGCGGCTGCTCATAAGCCTTTCATCTCCACTCGGAATGCTACTCGTCATTTAGCATGGTGAATAGAACATTTATCGTAGACCGTACATCAGTGGAAACGGGTCCTATGGACTGATGAATCCAGATACACGATCCCTCAGTCTGATGGCCATGTGTAGGTATAGCGACAACCGGGGGAACGTTATTTACCACAGTGTACTGTTCCTACGGTCAGGTTTGGAGCTGGCTGTGTACTCATGTGGGAGTGTTTTCCGTGGTATGGTCTCGGCTTATTGGTTATCGTGGACAAACCAGTTAACCAGCACGTCCACCTCGATTTCTGGACAATTGTGCTCTACCAACTCTGTGGCAATACTATGGAACCGAGCCTTATTGGTACCAGCAGAATAATGCACCGAGCTATAAAGCAAGTATTGTTTACGGCGTGGTTTGACGATAATTCCGTATCGTTTGTGGACTGGCCAACATCCCATAGAGCACCTATGGGATGAATTAGAGCGCCGCATTAAAAGTTTGGAACCAAAACCTACTACTAAGCAACAGTTAGCCGCATCATTATGTACTGAATGGAAGCGCATAGATATCGCAGTGTTCCAAAACCTTGTCGAAAGCATGTCTCGAAGGGTCAGTGCACGCATTAAGGCCAAAGGTGGACCGACACCGTACTAATGTATGTCAATAAATGTTATGTTGTGTTTCTCTTCTAGATGTCCGGTAACGTTTGTCAATATAGTGTATATACAGATACACATTACTCAATATATTATGACTCTACTAGTAATCCGAATTTCTTGGCGTAAAATAGAAAATCAAGGCTTCCAAGTTTTGTGGTTTGGAAACTTTGATTTTCAAAGTTTATTTTTATCAGAGATTCCAAGGATGGTGACAGCAAACTTCCTGAAGTTTCCTGTCTACCTTCCTTGGAAACGCCATGTAGTTGATGTGCGAAAGCTTGGAAACTTTGATTTTCCAATTTACGCCAAGAAATTCTGATTACTAGTATAGTTGGCATACGGTTCCTGTTTATTAATATGCACACATGATATAACATTTAAAATATGAACATATATAACTTCCTTTGTCTGAACGTTTGCTCCACTTTGTTGGCGCCTCTTGGTGCTTGCTTGTTTTAATTGTGGAATCTCTGCCACAAACAATATACTTTTAATTGTTATAATGTTCATTGTTGTAAAGTTCATGTTCATTTTTGTAATGTACATTGTTTCACACTTGGAACACGTCTGTTTCATTCTGACAAAACATGTTTCGTGTATTTTTGTGATACTCCATACGAAGGTAAGATTCTTACAACAATAAAATATAGTCAACCAATACAGCGCACGCGTGTACTACTTTGCTCTGTTGTCATAGCAACAAAAACCGATTTTTCACAGGTGCTGGTGTGACGTCAACTGATCCAAATCATTCTGACATGAAGTCAGAGATGCATTGCGTCACTCGATTAAAATAGCTTCAGGTACTCTTTAAAAACAGGGTAGGGGCCGCGGATGGCCTAGTGGGAAACGTTCGTGACTGCCGCGGAAAGGACCTCAGGTTCGGTCCCAGCAGGTACGAACGCTCGATTCACTAAACATCCGCGTGCGTCGAATGGGCACGTTAAGCCGTCGGAATCCGGGTACTGGCCCTCCGGTAATAAATAAGGGCCTCTCCCTTTCTATTTCGCTTCCGTGTCACTTTCCTATCGGGCACTCTAGCCCAAATCTCGTAGCTTCCTATTTCTAAGGGTTGTTTAAGACCTGGAGTCAGACACTCCCTTCCTAAAATCCTCTACATATGATCATAATTAAAAACAGGGAAACGTTACATCAGGAATATTGGTTCTACTTTAGCGTTCATACAGAACTTTCCATTTTTCAAAATTTTGATTGGGGGTTTAACGAGAAACCCAAAGTGCTATAAGCAGTCGTCTGTTTCTAATTTAAGGTCACTGGTTCCAGAGAAGGGAGAGAACCAGTGTTGTAAGTCAAACAAAGCATCCATGTCTTACTGGGATTCGAACCCGGACCCTTCACGGAGGAATGGAGAGATGCCAGCGCTTAGACCACTGCTTCAGCATGGCGGCATGTTTCATATAGAATCCTATTATGCGAAATTTAGTTTTAAGATTCCCTTGCGAACCTAAAACGAATATTTCAGATTACCAAACCAATTTCTTTTCATGTTTAAGTCTAAAAATTGAGAGTTCCAACACAGTAGGTAATAGCTGTGTGTTATTACTTCATACGCATGCTGAAGAAATGTGAGTTGGGAACTTCCTTTTTCCTTAAATCACGAAATTATTTTCGCAGAATATAACCAGGTATTTTTTTACTTATATCTGTGAAAGAAGTGAAAAGAAAAGAAACAATACTGTTTGTTCTTCTGCGCATGAACTACCATATAGCATTTTAACATTTGCAACTGCGCAATTCTAAATTCACAAATGAAACTATCTAGTTATTAAAAAATTACTCTACATATATCATTTTTTTTTTCGTCACTGTTGGCGGGACTTCACCTAATATGTACAGTATATGAACTGAAGTTACAAAATGCATGGCATAGCAGTATGCACATTTTAAACTGGCGCTGCTGTCGTATAAAGGCTTCAACGCAGGCCGCGATTTTTATCAATTGCGAGGTGTAATCTCGTGAGCCAGGTTGAACAATCGCTAGTAGGATTATGGCAAGCTGACGTGAATTATCGGAGTTTGAATGAGGCATTGTATTGGGAGCCAGACGGATGGGACATTCAATTTTCGAAGTTGTGCAAACATTCAACATTCCTCGGTTCAAGGTGTCACGTGTGTACCGAGAATACCTCATGGAATGCATTACCACCCACCATGGACAGCGCAGTGACCGACCACGGGTGCTGAATGACCGTGAACAGCGGCACCTGACGAGGATTGTCGATGTCAACACATAAGCAACACTGACTCAAATAACATCCACATTCAATGCAGGAAGTTCAAGAGACATATCCATCAGGTGAGTGCTGCGTAATTTAGCGTCCATGGGGTATGGGAGCAGAATACCCACCAGAGTGTCTTTGTTAACATAACGACATCGGACGCAGCGCCTCTCCTGGGCTCGTGAACACAGTAATTGGACCCTGGAAGACTGGCAACATGTGGTGTGGTCCGACGAGTCACGCTACCAGATGTTGCGAACTGATGGTAGGGTTCGGGTGTGCCACAGGTCCCATGAGGCCATGGACCCAAGCCGTCAACAAGGCACTGTTGTGGTGGTTCTGGCACGGTTTGAGTCCTCTGGTCCTCGTCAACACGTCATTAACCAGTTATGGTTTTGTCGCTCTGCTGGGTGACCATTTGAAGCCCTTCATGGACTTCATGTATCCCAACAACAATGGGAATTTCCAGGTGGACAGTACACCATGTCAACGGGCCCAAGATATTCAAAATTGGTTCAAGGAGTATCCTGGACAATTCCGACGGATGGTGTGTCTACCACGTTTGCCCGGCACGAACCCAATAGAGCACTGATGAAACGTGGTGGAAAGGTCTATTCACACCCAAGATCCTCCACCTACAAATACCAGGGAATTGTAGGCGGCTGTTCAGACGGCATGGCTCAACATCTCTCCAAAAGTCTTCTGGCCACTTGTGGAATCGATGCCACGTCGAGTTGTGGCACTTCGCTGGGCTAAAGGAGGCCGTACACGATACTAGGTGCGTATCCCATGACTTTTGGAACTTCAATGTATATACTCACACATGACATTTCTCGATCTTAATAGAATTTGTGTCCTGAATGTGTAATTTGTTTTTTTCCCTTTTTCGCTGTGCATAAAATTCGTGTTACCTCTATATCGGTGTTTGAAGAATGATGCAATGATGGGAATGTTTTGCAGGGAGTGGCAGTATCATTTTCCAGTACAGAACACCTTTTGCTGCAGAATTCCTGTTTCATCCACCAGGTTATCAGGTTTTCCTTCTAGTAAGCAACGACTTGCTGAGTGTAGTCAATCGCTATCCTCCCTTTTTGAGTGCAACTGACCCTTCAGATAATGATCTCAGATTAGGGTGAGTGCAACTGACCCATGCCCGTTGTTCGAGCCTGGATGAGACATGGGTGGCATGCCTGTCTAACGGGGTAGACAATGTGTCCGTTTGGAACCAGTAACCCCAAATTAGGTATCCACGACTGGTCATAACCTTTAGAGTTCCACATGGTGATAATTAAATCCCGACGCACACGCAGCTTGCAACAAAACTGAAGGAAACTATTACATCATTGTAAGAAGCATAAATGTATACTGCTCAAAGTAAGGAAGATTAAAATTTAATTCAGTAAACTCAAGGCTAAGATCATGACCTCTTGAGGCCATGGTCTCAACAAATTGTTGCTGTTCAGCAGAAAGAAAAATGTTAATATAGATGGGGAGTGTTAATAGTTCAGCAGAAAGTCATACAAACGGGAGTTACATAAAACAGATGTGCGTATATTCTAATTTAACTTTCATTTTTAGTTCCTTTTCCTATGTAAATGTGACTTTGTTCTCTTTTGCATTTCTCAAACTTAACGTGATGTCTTCCCTCTCACATGAATGGAACGTTTGGAAACACCCTTGAGGTCAGTACGTAAGTGACGAATGCATGTTGATAAGAACGAGGAAGGATATATATATTTTGCGATGTAGTTGTTTGGTGTGGAGAGGTTGCAACTTTTATGAGAGAATTACGTTTGTGGATTTATATCGTTATTTGCATTGTAAAGGTGCGTGATACACAGTGAGGAGCAATTGAATTGGACATACCTGTCTAGTAAGGTGTAGCACCACCTTTCGCCCTGATGACGGCGGCGATTCGTCTCTGCATGGACTCGACAAGACACCGGAGGCGTTGGGAAGCCATACGGATCCACGACCCCTGAACAAGCTCCCACAGTTCACGAAGATTTGATGGTGGGGTGGGGGGGGGGGGTCAGAGCTTCGAACATCTCTCTCGATGGCATCCCAGATGTGCTTGATGGGATTGAGGTCAGGTGACCTAGCTGGCCAAGGAAGCTAGGTCACGTCGGTGGAGTGTTCATCCAACCATTCGGATACAATTCGGGAGCAATGGTACGGTGCATTGTCTTGTTGCAGGATGAGGTCCCCAGTGGGATGTTGAAGACGCACAAACGGGAGCAAATGGTCGTCCAGGATATCCCGGTAACGTCGACCTGTGAGGAACGATGTCACACGTAAAAGGGGTCCCATTTCAGTCCACGTAAACAGTCTCCAGACGAGAATGCCATCCCCACCAGCTTGAAGAGTACCATGCTGGCAAGAAAGATCCATCGCTTCATGTGGTTTGCACCGTACTCGTATCCTGCCATCCGCATGTACCAACGTGAATCTCGACTCATCAGTCCAGGCAGCATTTTTTCACATGTCTACGGTCCAGTGGCGATGATCCCGCGCCCATGCTAATCTTCGCCCCCTGTGATGTGCGGTCAACAGCGGTACCCTCGTGGGACGATGGCTTCTGCACCACATAGCGAGGAGATGGTTCTGGATGGTGTGGCTGCTTACACATTTTTGTGCACCAGCGTTAAATTGCCGAGTAATTTCTTGCACTGTAGCCCGTCTATCCTCTGTTACACTGCGAGCTAGCCGACGATGACGCCGCTCATCCACACGCTGTTGTCCACGGCAGTTGGCCCTTGAAAGGATGGTTTTACCGGATTCGATGTACTCACGGTGCACCCGTGACACAGTGGCTTGTGAAAATCCCAGTGCCTGCACGAGTTTCGAGATGGAGTGACCCCTTCGTCGGGCCCCGAAAATTTTCCCACGATCAAATGCGCTTAGATGCTTCGTTTTACCCATACTGCGTCCGACTCTGACTGATTTCCGTCGCATCACTCCTTATATTGTCAGATCGCCGCATACGTCATGTTGTTTCCGTTTACAGGGCCGCCCATAACGCCACATTTGCATAACGCCGGCTGTCTCTAATTCAATTGCTCTTCAGTCTATAATCCTGACATACAATATTATAGAATCTGATATAGAAGATGAAGATAAGAAGGTACGTAACATACAGTTTTGAATGCAATGTGTAGGTACTATTAAAGTGACTATTTCCTTTTTACAGGAAATGTTTAGTTTTGTACTGAAACACCACAGGTTTGCGAGGCTAACATTGAACAAAATTAAGATTTTACTTTATGATTTTTAAAATATTATTTTAAACACATATAATACTAGTTTAGTTATTGTAGCATATTAATATATTTTTGCTGCGTATTTATTAATGTAATTACGTTTTGTTTTGTGGTAAATGGCGTTCGCGCAAAAGTTTTATTGATGCGCATTTTCCACAGTTGGCAAGTATGCAAGATGTGAAAAGTCTGCCGAGAAGTTAATGGTAATCACTTTCTTTGATTACCAAGGAATGGTGTGTCTGAATGTCGTTCCGCCAAATCGAACGGTTAATGAGGATTGTAACGCATTTGTTCTGACAAAACTAATTGCACATATCTGTAAGAAACGTCCACACATTCACCAAAATGATTGAATATTCCACCATGATAACGTTCGTCCTCTAACGCTCGTCTTCACGTGGCTCAGAAAGTCACTACTACCTTCTTGACTGAAAAAAATATTGGAACGGTTCCACACCCTCCATACAGTCCAGATTTAGCTCCCTGTGACTTTTTTCTTTCCCCAACTCAAACAAAGAGCAGATGTTGGTTTGCGAAGACGTAGGCTTACGTCTTCAGAGGCAGCTCTGAAAGATGCAGAAAGATATCTTCCAGCACGTCTTTGAGGAGTGGCAGTGACGTTTTGTCAGATGCATTGCCTTCGGAGGAGATTACTTTGAAAGGACCAAACCATAGATCAGGTTCGTACATACATGTTTATAAATTTTCGCGCAAGTCTTTCTTAAACGGGCTTTGTACAAATGTGAAGATTGCGGGATCAGTAACACACAAAGTAAATTTTCATCGGACCAAACTATGGAAGGATCTCTTACAGAAGTACTGCCTCAGTTGAGTGAGAAACACTGAAATAAGATCTAGATGTAACAAATACAAGGTTTTCTGTTTGTGTAAAAAGAAAGTGTGTGTGTGTGTGTGTGTGTGTGTGTGTGTGAGAGAGAGAGAGAGAGAGAGAGAGAGAGATAGAGGGACAAATGAACCTTTCAGCAGGCGTTAAGTGCAACGTTACTGTACGTGCTAGCACCGCAGGACGCACATGAGATAAAGGCAGATAGCAGCGAGACGCATGTCCGCGTAGCTCAGTTGGGAAAGCGACTTACTCCGGAGTGAGGCGACTCGGACTCGAGGCCCGGCGTGAACAAACCTGTGTTTTTACATTGGCGCCCGAACTTCCAGGATGACCCGGCGGTTAAGTTTCTCGCAACGTTGTGAAGTTATTTCCGCACCGCGAGACAGGAAAAATGAGAATCCCTTCTTCAGTGCTTCGGAAAAATAAATGTGTGAGATGTTACGTTCCACACACCAAATTGTCTGGGATTTCTCAAATGCACGTTCTTCAGCTGATGACTGCCTACAGCGACACATGGACATGGTTCCGGCTGACCTGTGGAACATGTCCCCGGCCCTTTTTCGGGGGGGGGGAGAGATGTGACTTGCCTGCACCGCAGGACGCACATGAGATAAAGGCAGATAGAAGTGAGAGCACACGTCCGCGCGTAGCTCAGTTGGTTTTTGGCCGGAGACTCGTTTGGCCGGAGTGAGGGGATCCGTGTTCAATGCCCGACGTGGATAAACCTGTGCTTTCACATGACATTTAAATCTGCAAGAAAAATTCTTACATTCGCTCTCTGATTTACTAAAATAATAAATGATATTGGAAAATAACTCTAAGTATGTTATGGAGATCTCTTGTATCAGTTTTTCATGATTAACTAAAAAATTAGCTAAAAGGTTATCTGGTTGGTATTTTCTTTTTCTATCTGCCATGCATCGTTTGCTCAGCCGCGCTTCACATTGCAGACTATAGTATAATCTATCATAACTACTGTTTTAATTTCTTTTTCTATCTGCCATGCATCGTTTGCTCAGCCGCGCTTCACATAGTAGACTATGGTATAATCTATAATAACTACTGTTTTAATTTCTTTTTCTATCTGCCATTAATTTCTTTTTCTATCTGCCATCAATTTCTTTTTCTAGCTGCCATCAATTTCTTTTTCTAGCTGCCATTAATTTCTTTTTCTAGCTGCCATTAATTTCTTTTTCTATCTGCCATGCATCGTTTGCTCAGCCGCGCTTCACATTGTAGACTATAGTATAATCTATCATAACTACTGTTTTAATTTCTTTTTCTATCTGCCATGCATCGTTTGCTCAGCCGCGCTTCACATTGTAGACTATGGTATAATCTATAATAACTACTGTTTTAATTTCTTTTTCTATCTGCCATTAATTTCTTTTTCTATCTGCCATCAATTTCTTTTTCTAGCTGCCATCAATTTCTTTTTCTAGCTGCCATTAATTTCTTTTTCTAGCTGCCATTAATTTCTTTTTCTATCTGCCATGCATCGTTTGCTCAGCCGCGCTTCACATTGTAGACTATAGTATAATCTATCATAACTACTGTTTTAATTTCTTTTTCTATCTGCCATTAATTTCTTTTTCTAGCTGCCATCAATTTCTTTTTCTAGCTGCCATCAATTTCTTTTTCTAGCTGCCATTAATTTCTTTTTCTAGCTGCCATTAATTTCTTTTTCTATCTGCCATGCATCGTTTGCTCAGCCGCGCTTCACATTGTAGACTATAGTATAATCTATCATAACTACTGTTTTAATTTCTTTTTCTATCTGCCATGCATCGTTTGCTCAGCCGCGCTTCACATTGTAGACTATAGTATAATCTATCATAACTACTGTTTTAATTTCTTTTTCTATCTGCCATCAATTTCTTTTTCTAGCTGCCATCAATTTCTTTTTCTAGCTGCCATTAATTTCTTTTTCTAGCTGCCATTAATTTCTTTTTCTATCTGCCATGCATCGTTTGCTCAGCCGCGCTTCACATTGTAGACTATGGTATAATCTATAATAACTACTGTTTTAATTTCTTTTTCTATCTGCCATTAATTTCTTTTTCTATCTGCCATCAATTTCTTTTTCTAGCTGCCATCAATTTCTTTTTCTAGCTGCCATTAATTTCTTTTTCTAGCTGCCATTAATTTCTTTTTCTATCTGCCATGCATCGTTTGCTCAGCCGCGCTTCACATTGTAAACTATAGTATAATCTATCATAACTACTGCTTTAATTTCTCTCTTACGTTAAGGTTATCTCCCTTTATATTTTTCCAACTTGTCATAGCTAAACTCCCGATAGTTCCTACTTATATTGCAGCACGTGTAGCGAGTCAAAAGGATAAACAAGAGAGGTAAAAGAACGAAACGCTATATGTGAAGTGTGGCAGGTAACGAGATATTCTCAGAGATAAACCTAACGTACTTATTCCATGACACCAAATGCCGTTTGTTATGCTCCTACGTTAATCGTGGTTAAAGTTTTTAATGTGTTAAAACGTCTTGAGGATTACTAATAGTAGTCATTATGTTCATCCTCCTAATTTATAAGAACTAACTACTGCGTTTGCAAGTCCCCGATCTTGTCAGAGTGATTTGAAGCAAAGGAAATAAATGAAGATTATGTACAATAATTGTAAGTGCCTTTTCATTTTTCCAGTGTCTTGAGTCCTTAGCTTAAGAACTGAAGACAAGTGATAAATTAAGTGTACAAGTGACTCTTACTTAACTTCAAAACACTACAACATCTAAGGTGAAGTGTAGAATATTTGAGAAAAGTGTTCATCAACTAAGAAGCTTGATTCAACCTGCCTTTCATCGAAGGGGAGGGGCACGTATGTATCTGCTGATTGAAGCGTAAAAGAAATAAGCAAATACGAAAATTATCCCATTTGCGTAATGATAGCTTTGCAGCTAATGGAGAAAATAATTTCGGAGTATGAACAGAGAAAAGCAAGAGTTTCTTTTCAAAATGTTGAAATCCTCCTTTTTCTCTTATTTTTTCATGGCTGCAGAACTCGAAAAAATCTTTACATCTGATTATATTTCGAGTTTCAGAATTCCCGAACAAAAAGCAACGAAAGGAAGAGGGGAGGAGGGGGAGGGGGGGGATCATCACGGCCATTAAACTCCAACGATAAAATTCCTTCTCATTGTTCTTTGGAGATAATATTTCGCGAAAGTGTGGTAGAATAAAAGGCGCAGTTCCAAAAAACAGTGATTTTAGCAGAGATCAATATTTCGTAAGAGTGTGAGAAGAAAGAAATCATTCCGAAGAACGGTAATTTTAGTCACGCTAACGACGTCTGGAATAGTTTCAATCTCGTATTTCACCTAAGTGGCAACAACTCAACTGAGTATGACGTCATGGGACACGACCTAGCCGCTGTGTTTCGGCCTTCCCGCAGAAGTTCTTAGCACGTTTCACGTAACTACCGATTTCTCAGTTGCATATGACGTCAAGGGAGGACAAACAGAAACGGCGAAAATTAAGCGCTGAATTGCGCAACGCCAGTGATGGACAATATGCAATCGAAAATGTAAATGTGCACTTTGCAAATCCAATTTGCCATCCCAGTGGTCGAGTTCTCTGGGGCGGTGGATTCTGACCATTCATCGTAAATGGTCCCTAGTTCGAGTCCCAGATGAAGTATGGTTTTTTTTTTGATTGAGGTTTAACGACCACCGTGAGCAACTCAATGGGCTATAAGCAGTCGCCCGTCCCTAATTTAGGGTCACTGGTTCCAGGGAAGGGAGAGAGCCAGCGCCGTAAGACAAACACAACATCCATGCCTGACCGGGATCCGAACCCGGACCCCTTACGGACGAATGATCAGAGGCCAGCGCCTTAGACCACTGCGCCACCGGGACGGCAGATGAAGTATGTATTAAGTGCACTTTCTTAAGATGGCAATAGCTTCGCTGTTCCCTAGAACCAATGACTTCTGCCGCCCCGATGACACAGTGGTCTAAGCGCTGGATTCTGACCACTCGTTCGAGATAGATCCGGGTTCGAGTTGCGGGTGAGGCATGGGTGGAGCAAGGCAATGACATTTGAGAAATGACTTCCCTTCGTTTGTGACGTCACTCTCATGATACATGGTCTGATATGTCGGTGTCTTGTTTGACGTCATACATGACAACGTTGGAAACCAATCGGAAACATTTGCTTCCGCGTGACGTCACTAAAAGAGGGAACTGATCTCTGTAATGTAATGTCCTTACATTTTCTAGACGGCCTTGGTAGAGCACCTTCTCCGGTGGCACTGGCTCTGTCCCTTCACCGGAGCCAGTGTCCCCATATTAAGAACGAATGACTTCTTTTAGTCCGTTAAGTTGTCATGGTAGTCCTTAAATTCCGAAAAATCAAAATTCGAACTTTTAAATTAAACGTGCCAAAGAAGTACACAAAATGCTGTCATATTTAATGCGTTTGTCTATAACCATTATAAGAGACTGTTGAAATTTCAGGTGCCGCCCCCGTGGCATAATGGTCTAAACGCTGACTTCTGGCCATTCGTCCGTGATAGGTCTAGGTTCGAATCTCTGTGAGGTATGGATGTTGTGTTGTCCAACGGCACTAGCTCTCTCCCTTCCCTGGAACCAGTGACCTTAAATTAGGGACGGGAGATTGCTTATACCCATGATCACGGTGGTCGTTAAACCTCCAAACAAACAGACAAAAAAAGCTATCGACTAAAGTTGCGCCCGAAGAACGCAATTTCCGTATCTACACTGAAGAGCAATTGAATTTTTTTTTTTGATTGGAGGTTTAACGACTACCGTGAGCAACTCAAATGGGCTATAAGCAGTCGCCCGTCCCTAATTTAGGGTCACTGGTTCCAGTGAAGGGAGAGAGCCAGTGCCGTAAGACAAACACAACATCCATGCCTGCCGGGATTCTAACCCGGACCCCTTACGGACGAATGATCAGAGGCCAACGCCTTAGACCACTGCGCCACCGGGGCGGCCAATTGAATTAGAGATACCTGTCTAGTAACACGTAGCACCACCTTTCGCTCTGATGGCGGCGGCGATTCGTCTAGGCATGGACTCGACAAGACACCGGAAGCGTTGGGAAGCCATACGGATCCACGACCCCTGAACAAGCTACCACAGTTCACGAAGATTTGATAGAGGGGGTCAGAGCCTCGAACATCTCTCTCGATGGCATCCCAGATGTGCTCGATGGGATTGTGGTCCGGTGACCTAGCTGGCCAAGGAAGCGAGGTCACGTCGGTGGAGTGTTCATCCAACCATTCGGATACAATTCGGGAGCGATGGCACGGTGCATTGTCTTGTTGCAGGATGAGGTCCCCAGTGGGATGTTGAAGACGCACAAACGGGAGCAAATGGTAGCCCAGGATATCCCGGTAACGTTGACCTGTGAGGGACGATGTCACACGTAAAAGGGGTCCCATTTCATTCCACGTAAACAGTCCACAGACGAGAATGCCACCCCCACCAGCTTGAAGAGTAGCCAGCTGGCAAGAAGGATCCATCGCTTCATTTGGTTTGCGCAGTACTCGTATCCTGCCATCCGCATGTACCAACGTGAATCTCGACTCATCAGTCCAGGCAACATTTTCCCACATGTCTAGGGTCCAGTGGCTATGTTCCAGCGCCCATGCTAATCTTTGCACCCTGTGATGTGCGGTCAGCAGCGGTAACCTCGTGGGACGATGGCTTCTGTACCCCATAGCGAGGAGATGGTTCTGGATGGTGTTGCTGCTTACACTTTTTTTGTGCACCAGAGTTAAATTGCCGAGTGATTTCTTGCACTGTGGCCCGTCTATTCGCTGTTACAATGCGAGCTAGCCGACGATGACCCGGCTCATCCACACGCTGTTGTCCACGGCAGTTGGCCCTTGCAGGGATGGTTTGGCCGGATTCGATGTACTCACGGTGCAGCCGTGACGCAGTGGCTCGTGAAAATCCCAGTGCCTGCACGACTTCCGAGATGGAGTGATCCAATCGTCGAGCCCCGGCAATTTGCCCACGATCAAATGCGCTTAGATCCTTCGTTTTACCCATACTGCGTCCGACTCTTACTGATTCCCGTCGCATCACTCCTTATATTGTCGGATCGCTGCATATGTCATGTCGTTTCGGTTTACAGGGCCGCCCACAGCGCCACATTTGCATAACACCAGCTGTCTCTAATTCAATTGCTGTTCAGTGTATATATAACTATGTATCTGTGTGTGTATCCGCATCCTAATATTGAGGGGGCGTAATGTGAGGTCGTTTTTTGGGGGCTAAGTTTAGGGAGCAGTTGTGAGGTATTCATGTACGTTCAAAGTAAAGTAAGTGTATGTACATTCAGTGTCATAAAAATCTGCGTACCAGGAAGGAGGCGTCGGATTGAAATGAGATTTTAAAAGTGAGATGTACATACCAAGGTTTTTACAATATCACTGCAGCAGGACGATTTCCCGCGGACATACGGCACACATTTCGGTCAGCTTTAGTACCGCGTCGAACCGCCTCGTACTCGGATACATGCGGTGGTACGGTCCAGCATGGAGTCATAGAGACGCCGTGTGCTATTCTGGGACATATTGGCCCACACGTCTTGCAACTGACGCTCTAAATCCCAAACACTGAGACATGGAGAATCTGGCCCCACACGTATTCGATGGGCTAGAGATCAGGAGATCTGGCAGGCCACTGAAGCATCGAAGATGACGTCGACAGTCCAGGGAAACCTGAGCCGTGTGCGGACTGGCATTATCTTGTGGGGAAATGGCTGCGGGCCGTCCCGCAAGGAAAGGCAGCCCAAGGAGCCACAGGATGTCCTGTACGTAGCGTGGGGCTGGATCACAGCGTCCCTCAGATCACCGCGAAAGAAGACCAACTGTCATACACGATGTCTCCCCAGACCATCACGCCTGCAGTTCCCGACGCGTGCCGCTGTACAGTGAGGTTGGGATTGTCGCGCTCACCTGCGGTCCTCCACACTCTGACACGGTGGTCGTCCGTTCCCATACAGAAGCGAGATTCTTCGCTGAACGCTATATAGTTCCCAGTCCGTAGCATTACACGTTGCTCGCTGCTGACACCACTTCAATCGAGGCCGACGATGGTCACGTGCTAATGGCAGAAAACGTAAGGGCCGTCGAGATTAGAGATTCCCCTCTGTTAGGCGTCTGGAAACGGTTATGGAGGACACAAGAGCCCCTTGTACTGCCGCCACATGTCTCTGGATATTCGACAATGACGTTGTTCAATCTGTGCTTGCCGATCTTACTATCACACGCTCCTCTCTTCTGGTGGTGTATCTGGGTCATCCGGAGCCAGTCCGAAGTGCCTGGGTGCCTTACCGTGTCTACTGCTCCCAACACGATCGCACCGTATTGTCCAACCGACCCAAATGTCGGCCGATTCGGCCCGCCGGCCACCCTGGCTCTCATCCCGACGATACGGTCTCGTTCAAACTCCGTCAATCACACCGTACTGGCCAACTGACCCAAATGTTGGCCGATTCGGCCCGCCGGTCGCCCTGGCTCTCTCATCCCGACGATACGGCCTCGTTCAAACTCCGTCAGTTGCCCGTACGCACATCTACGGCTGCTTCTCGGCATGTCTATCGCTCAGGGATCTCGCCTGACTCTTACCGTGCACTTCGGCACAAATGTGGAGTTCCTTGCGCGGAGCCTTATAAGCCCCAAGGATTGCGATTGCAGCGCCGGTCGTGAACGTGCGGGCATGTGGAATCGTACTTAAATTTAATCATTTGCAGGTCCACCCTCTCCGTAGCTTTTCGCCGAGTTTTGCGTTAATCACACAGTTTTTTCTTGGTGCGCGGATTTTTAGGACAATGAGTGTACAAGTGAATGAACTATTCGCCTTTAACTTATGTAGGTGTTTTCGTCTTCCAGCTTTGCGAAACAAAATGAGTGACATACAACCCGAGGAGAGCGATGTTCGTCATTGTATGCTGTATGAATTTCACAAAGGGAACAATGCAAAAGTGGCCACCGATAACATCTGCGCTGTTTATCCGAATGTGTTAAATGACCGCAAGTGCCAGCATTGCTTTGCCCAATTCCGGTCGCGCAATTTGACTTCTCTGATGCCCCTCGTGCAGTAAGGCCCGTGAAGTTGGACAATGACCTGCTGCGTGCAGCCGTTGAGGCAGATCCTCCTGAAACCATTGAGGAATTATCCCAACATCTTAATACATCATTGTCTACTGTTCAATAGCACCAGCAGCAGATAGCTTTGCAATCAGCGCATTGGTCAACAGACAAGGAGTTTTGGTCCCCCACAACAACTTTCACCTGACAACAAAGCCCAGCGTTCCACCACGTGCAACTCTTTGCTCAGCCGACAGAAAAAGCATCCATTTCTTCATCGAATTGTCACTGGAGATGAAAAGTGGATTCTTTGGGTGAACAACAAACGCAAAATCTAATGACTTTCTCTAGGTCAGACACCAGTTTCACAGAGCAAAACCTTTTCCGGGTGTACGCCAATACCAGGGGTACACCCGGAAAAAGTTTTGCTCTGTGCTTCGTGGACTAGCGCTGGCATAGCTCACTTTGTGCTCTTGGAACCCGGACAAACCGTAACGGCAGACCACTGTTTTCAACAACTGGACGGTTTGAAGCAAGCTCTTAGTGCAGAACATCCAGCACTGGCCAACAGAAAAGGTGTCATCCTCCAGCATGACAACACGAGACCTCACACGTCGAGACGTATACCCAGCAGACGATCAGATATTTTGACTGGGAAGTTCTGCCCCATCCCCCTCATTCCACTGACATTGCACCATCTGATTAACATTTGTTCAGATCTCTGCAGCACTTTCTCAATGGGAAAAGATTCCACAATATTGATGATGTCAAAACGGGGCTCTCGGACTTCTTTACATCACAGCCTACGTCTTTTTATAAAGACGGCACTGAAAGTTTGGTTTCACGATGGGCAAGTGTGATTGATAATGATGGCGATTATACACTGCTGGACTATTGCTAAGGACGGATCATAAACGGCTATATAGCGCATAAAAAAGTAAGCGAGGTTGGATGCCAAGTGAAAAAAAATAATGTCAGAATGCCAGGACATTACAAGAAAGACAATTTATTGTGCTCTGAAATCCAGAAGGCTTTGGAACGTGTTCAAGGGACAAACAGGCCCTTTTATGCAGAATACGTAAACGTGAAAAAAATGCAATTACCGTCCGCAGGCGTTCCGGCGTAAGATGTCAATACGGGATATGGCCACCATGGAGGGCGATGCAAGATTCCACACGTCGTGTCATGCTTTGCACAACATTATCAAGCAGCTGTTGGGGTAATTTATCCCATTCCTCTGTCAGTGCACGGATGAGGGTGTCCTTGTTTATTGGAGGGCATTGGCGACCAGCAAGACTCCTCTCCAAAGCATATCACTCATTTTCAATGGGATTCAGATCTGGAAAACGTTCTGGCCACACGAGGCGTTGAATATCCTCGCTCTCAAGACACTAATGGACAGCGACTGTTCGATGACATGTTACGTTGTCGTCCATGAAAATGAATCTATCACCGACAGCACCACGGAACATGCGAACATGAGGTAGCAGAACATCATTAATGTATCGTTGGCCAGTCATAGTCCCAGTTGGAAGCACATAGAGGGACGTACGGCCATTGATCATGATGCCAGCCCATACCATGACACTACATGTCGGATATCGGTCCCTTTCCTGTATGTTTGCTGGACAATATGCAGTACCACTATCACGCCAGATCAGTTGTCGTCGACAATCAGACGATAGACTGTATCTACTCTCATCTGAGAAGAGGACAGCAGACCAGTCGTTATCAGTCCAATTGCGATGTTGATGGCACCATTGCAAACGGGTGGTACGGTGACGTCTGGACAATGGGATGCACACAACAGGACGGCGGGCGTATAGTCCTCCTTCATGCAAACGTCTGACGACAGGTTTTCGGGAGATCCGCTTGCCAGTAGCAGCCATAAACTGATTTGCTACCTCACTAGCTGTGCTGCGCCGGTGTCTTCTTGTTGATAGCGCTATGTACCGATCTTCTGCAGGTGTCGTACTGCGAACACGACCTCCCCCGTGACGTTTGCTACACTCTCCATTTGTTTGAAATGATTTCCAAAGCCTTGAAACAACACTGTGGCTGACGTCGAACTCCCTGGCAACATTTGTTATTTTTCGCCCTTCTTCAATCTTGCGAATAATACGGCCACGCGTAAAATCATCTAGGTGATGTCGGGAAGACATACTGAAAATTGCAAGTTCGTCAATTGATTCTTTCCCTTTCAATTTTGCGTTTGAACAACAATGGTCAATATGCGTCAAATCCTTTATATCTCTTATCAGCGCTATGACGTCACGAACAAGTTTGGCAATCCAAAATTTGCATAAGCACAACACGTCTTACTGTATCCCGCACTTATGCTAATTTCCACATTTTCCTGCCTTCCATTTTGTGGTTGCTATCGTTGCTATTGTCATCCGTCCTTAGCAATTGTCCGGCAGTGTATAATTGATTAAGAAATAAATTTCTTCGGTTACAAACAGTGTTTATATTCTTTTCCCAAAACGACATTACTTTCCGGTCCCCCCAATATGTTCAGCCTTCATTTGTAAAAAAACAGTACGCGGTGCAGAAAAAACAATGTCTGTTTTCTAATCAGCGCATTGATATTTACATAAATCACGTGAAAATTTGAAAATGAGATGAAAAAAGTTTCATTCGTAAGCTGGTGCACTTAATGAACTGTAAGAAATAGTAAATTACTGTCATGCATTTATAGAAACTCATTTCGTAGCAAAATTCCTTTACTAACACACAAAGAATCGAGAATACAGACAGCCATGAAACACACCCATTCCATTCCCATGAATAACAAGAAATAATTTCTGTATAATTCTTCGTTTTAACATGCACTAAACCACTTCAAACAAAAGTCCCGGAAATACATTAAAAATCGTTATGTTGAAAAAAAGAAGAAAATAAGAATTATACGCGTACAAAATTTATCAATTATCTAAAAAAAGTGCCATGTGGATATAATGTACTCATCCTTGGATTGAATACACAAGTTTGGAGAAATTTGCTGCTAAAAATAGCGACACGTAAAATAAAATATCTTTCCTATTTAGAACAAATGTAGCTTCGGACCGTGGAAAAAAAAGATACAACATTAAAAATGTAACATAATGTGACATGAACTGGTAAATATATTAATTAAACAATGGCCTTCAAGATCACAAGGACAGCACAACGCTTTGGGAAACGTCTTTCAGTTGGTACACTCGTTGAAAATGAGTGAACTTCCCTTAAGGTAAATAAAAACAATCGTTATGTTGAAAAAATAAATGTATAAATGATATGAAACGGATATTTATGAAAAATAACTCGCAATATTTTAACAGGATCCTTTGTTTCACATCGCTCAAGAAAGAGGCTCACCTTCAAGCAAATGCTCATGCGTGATAAACTAGTGTTATGGCTAAAGCGTCCGCTTCGCACACGGGATGTCGTTGTTCCGATGCTACACTGATCCAATCGGGCGTTTTTCAGGGCATGTTGAGAAAATTTCCCTAGCGACGTGCCGTTATGCAGATATTTCGTGGGAAAAGAAGGAATGGAACTGTGGTTATATATTTTTTATGGCTATCAACTGGGAAATTGGCGCACAAGATTCGGCAAGCCATCAGTTATGTCACGTAATTGCCGGCTGCCACTGCCGGGAAACTAGCGGATCACATTAGGCTAGCCATCGTTTATGGGGCATGCTTGCAGGGCCGCTTGTGGCAGCCACTGCCTTTGATGGATAACTGTTGGTCAGCTGCTGGCCTGTACTGCTGGCCCATGTGATGGTCGCCGGGACATTTCATTGACAGTTGGGCACCGGCAACATAGTACTGGGCCACTGCTGAGACTACTGGCTTGAGTGCTGGTCCAGCAACACTATTTTTACTGGGTAAGGTTTCTGCGTTTAAGAATGCACGCTCGTAAGTCGTTCAAAAAAAAAAAAAAATTAAAAAAAAATCAAAAAATCGTTTCTGCAGTTCCCAGACTAAAATTAGCGCCAGTATGAAAATTCCTGGTAAAAAAAGTGCCTGTATGGAATACTACTAGGAAAAAGGAAGTGCCGGTATGCCATACCGACATATACCGGCCCCTTTCGAGCACGGCACGTTAGGTGAAGAAACTAAAACCAAAAGTTGAGGGGGCCGGTCACTACTTAAGAAAAAGTTGAAGGGGTCTCGTTCCTTGTCCTCATAGGATTCTATGCCCAATTAGGGTGGAGCGAAAAAAACTAAAACTGTATCAGCAGAAACGGGTACCCATCAATAGCTGTCTGTAACAGTTTTTGGGTAGTGATAAAATGCTAGAGAAAGACCTTGAAAACAACATAAATTTTTCCCTACCGTTACTTTTTACATCTTCAGTTTACGCATTTGGGTCAAAATATCAGATTTTTTGCACATTTTCGTAATTTCTGGCGGGATTGTGTACTTTTCAAATTTATAATTCTACCGTAACTTAAAGCGTCGAAATAAGATTAAATTATTATTAAAACTTAGAAACAAACTGCTTATCAAATTTAACTCGTAGGGAAAAAAATGAAAAATCATAAATTTAAGCAAAATTTTCAAACTTTAGGATTGATGCGCAGACTGAAGACGACTTCCAAAAAAAAAAAAAAAAAAAACAATCACAGAAATGTTAGTGGGCCTAATACACAACTATTGATAGGTACCCGTTTCCTCTTATGCAATTTTAGTTTTTTCGCTCCAGTCTAATGCCCATCATATTAATATGATTCAAATGGAAGAACTGCCGAAGAGAGAGAGAGGGAGCGGGGATAGAGAAAAGGCAACAACAATTATTTGACAAATGTTCTTTCATAGGAGGGTTTGATTAATGAGTTTCAGTTCTAAAAGAATATTTTCAGCTGAGTAGGAACTTTTGCAACTGCTATACCAGAGTAATATCATATGCAGGGCGGAACTACTGCTTAGGTAAAACTCATGTACTGAATTTTGTCATTGCCAAAAAAAAAAAAAAAAAAAGGAAATTGTTATACGCAAAAAATATATCGATAAAAATTTCAAGCTTCTGTTAAGGAACATCTAGTGCATACGGAAAGGATAAAATATAAAAAAAAGATGAAAAATTCGCAATGCAAAAGAGAAACTATTCTGACCACAGTTCTTTGTAACTGGAAGTTCTAGACTTCGTAAACAATACACTCTTTTATTAGACTTTTCCGCTGAAACAGAAAAGATAAAGATTAAAAAGAGAAAGAAAAAGTAAGTCGTGAAAAATCCTCACAAAAGAGTGTAGAAGGCAAATGGGAATAGAGAAGTATCTTTTTCTTCATCACTCCTGGTGTCACATGACCGAATGTCTTTCATTCCGAACGGCGCCCTCTCCTGCGTCCTCCCAGCCCCCATTCTGTCCCCTGGGTGGGAGGGAGCCACGTCCGCGATGTCTCATTGTTCAGAAGGGAGATCTCTAGCTTGTGTCCCTCTCTCTCAACTGCGTGATCGATCTATAGGTATTCGATAGGACAAAGTTCCGCCTCGGGATGTATTTTCTCGGAAGAGCATTAAATTTCATGTCCTCTTTCCTTTTTATTTTGCCCATGACACTCTCAAAGAATTCTATATCTCTTAGTACGCTTTGTATTTAGGAGCTGATTTTGTATTTTTTTTATTTGCCTGCTATGTCGATCACGATCGGACTGTTCGGAATGAAGTGTTTATAGTTCGATCAAAGGCACGATATCCATCTGTATTAACCCTTTAAATGTTAGGATTTATAAATGTCAAGTGTTAGTACAGTTTTAGGAGCTTAAATCGCCATCTTGATTTTCAGCAGCTCATAACAGGTTGCCACATGTGCTTGCGCATTCCATTTGGCAGAACAGAGAGAACATTCACTAAATATATATGCACACTAAACAAAAGATTGTGACCACCTACCTGGTAACGTGTTAGGCCTCTTTGGCTCTCGGAACAGCGGCATTAGGTCATGGAAAGTACTGAATGAGATGTTGGAACAGATCCGAAGAGAAGCGAAAACCGTACAACATCCCACAGTACAGGAGCGGCGGAAAGTGAAGTTCGTTGACCGGGCCCGAAATTTCGAATCGTGGTAAACCTTCTACCTTCCAGCTTCCTGGAACAAACAGAAAAAAAACAATGCCTAAGGTGCTTTGTTGGGAATTAGGACAGTAGTATATGTCCCATACTATGGGACACATCATATACTACAAAAAACCTCAAAATCAGGCGTTTTTTGATTTTTCAGACCTCAATAATCACGAACATTTTAAGGCTTTTTATGAACAAAAACACCATATTTTCATTAAAAATCATTGATTTTTGAGCATAAAATAGTCAAAAACATCAGATTTTTGAAAATTGAAGTTTTTACTCTGTTTTTCATCAAACTAGAGCATCATAAAAACACACATTTTAAGTCATTTTTGTGTACATTTTTGAACAATTGCAATCATTTTGAACTTTGAATAGCTTTGAAAGTGATGAAATGATGGATTTAGTGATGAATAGAAAAGTTGTAAAACAAACTACTTTGAATTGGTACTTTGCAAAGTCCTTTTTTAAAAATGCATTAAAAAAGGGGTACCCAAAATGGATACCCCTTATAGGAAGATTAAAAAAATAGGAAGATAAAAAGTGTAGGAAGATTAAAGTTCTAATTCATAATCATAATATTTATCATCAATTTTGCCTTTAAAGTTAAAAACATAATTACCTTTATTGAGTTTTTTAATTGTTTTATCTGACAGTTTTCCATGACATTTTTTAAGAAAATAATCTCTTTCTTCATCATTAACTTCTAATTTTGCAATTGTTGTATCTCCAAATTTTGTTTGGATTTTTTTCAATGATATGAGTTTATATTTTCCTGTATTCAAATCTTTTAATTTGAAAGTTTCAGGATATGATCTGATGTTGTTGAATTCATCCATTTATTAGGAAACATTTTTATAAATATTTTTAAAATATATTTGTCACAAATGTAATTTCTTTTGTAATCTCATCAAATATTTCTAATCCTTTATTTTTAACCTCTTCATTTGTTCTTATTTTCAAAATTAGTTTATGCATCTTTTTAAGATATTTAGCAATCAATTTAATAAGATCAGGATATTCATTATTATAATCTTTACTCACATATATTAAATCTTCACATAAATGAGATAAACATCTTATATCATCACTATATTTGATTCCTTTACGATCAGTAAGAGAGCTCTCATATCTCCTAATAAATCCATTTATAAGGTTTCATTTTTTTGAAATACAATTCTTGTAAAACATACATCTATACATAGAGCATCCAGTACCTAAAATTTTTGCACATTTAGTTAATTCAAGATCTATAGAAGGAATTTCTAACTCATCAAATATTTGTTTTTCCATTATTCCTCCTTTATATACAAACTTACCACCATAATATTCATACAAGTTTTTTATATAATTTTTAATCTCATCAGTACTTATCCATAGAGATTTTTGATCTGGAAATCTTTTAAATTTTAATCCATGAATATCTCTTGTACATTTATATATAATTCTTCGCTCTCTATCATTTAATATATAATGAGGTTCAAATACTTGAATTGTTTCCCCTACAGGTTGATGTAAATGACACCAACTTATCTCTCTGATTATACTTTTATTAGGAAGAATAAATCCTTGAAAATTGAAAATCAGTGTAATGTCATCCATTTATATAGAATAATTTTTATAAATAGAAAGATTAAAAATTCAGAAGTTTAAAACATTCAAAGATTTAATATCCAAAAGGCACAGTATTATAATCATCTAAAATTCTTCTTTTATCAAATCCAAACATGTATCTTTTATTTGTTTTCTTAACCATAATATTTCTATCTTTTTGAATTTGAAATTGATTACTTTTCACATCTAAATACTCTGTTTCTCCTGTAATTACTTTCATTCTCTCATCGAAATTTAAAACAGTTTCACTCTCATAACTCATTTTAAATCCTTTAACTTTTCCTTTACAATTCCATCATTTAATATATATCCATAATCTTTAGAGGCTCCAGATATCCATGATTTCATATGTTTATCATCTCCTAATTCATCAGTCCATTCACCCAACATACATCCTGTTTTTATTTTATTTGTACCATCTTCAATATATACAATACTATCGGTATCATAATATATCACTTTATCTCCTAATTTATCAAGCATTTTATATAATCTTATTCTTGCAGAACTAGTTGTAAATGCTGCTATATAAACATTTGTATTAAAATTATTTTCGGCATATTGGTCTTTCTTTTTTTATAAGTCATTTCTACACAATCGTCATTCATGAATATCATGTTTAATTCCTTAATATTATCATTCAATATAATTCTATAAAAATCTTCTAATTCCATTACATATTCAGTTTGTTTCATATTTTTCGTTGTCCAAACTTACCCCATAAAGAGTTTAAACATATCTTACTTATAAATCTTAAACCAGGATTTTTTTCTATTTTTTCTAATTTTATATCTAATTTTTCTTTTAACACATCTCTTATATTCCTTTTCAGTTTTAAAATTTTCAGACCATTTATCATCAGTTTCTAATTTAATTTTTAAGAACATTTTAACATAATCTCTAAACAGTTCATCTGTTTTATTTTCAAAATTCCAAACCTCATATATTCTTAAAATTTTATAACCTTTTTTAAGTGCTAATCTCATTTCATCAGTAGTCCAAGTACCAATAAAACATCTTTCAGTATGATTACATTCTTTATTTCTGACTTCATAACAGTCTTTACATCTTTTCTTTTCTACAATTTGATTCGATTTAAAATGATTACATTTTATAGTTTGAGAACATGATTTACATAGAGTGAATATTAATTTTTCGCCTTTATATGGTAACACAGGATGATATAATTTCCTAGGTGGTAAGACTTTACATTTTATTAATCCAAACCATTTCTTATCATACTTCTTAGGATTAAATATTTTTGTAGGGTGACCAATTGGATAATTATCAAAATAATTAACTGTTGGATATAATGAACACACATCTATATATCTACCTTTTTCATTTCCTTTGAATTCATATTTCAATTTTGTTGGTTCACATCTACCACCATAAAAAGCATCTCTAGGATTTAAAGGATCTACAAAATCTCTATTCCATTCAGTTTTCATATATTTTTTAATTTCCTTATTATTATCAAAATCACATTCCCATATTTCAATTAATTCATATCCATTATTTTTTATCTTCTTATTTATCTTTTTTGTTCTATTATATAAGTCTTTCATACATATCTGATTTTGAATATTTATAGTTGATTCTCTATAACATTTAGGACATCCATGCCAGTGACATCCTTGAAACTGATACACTATATTATTATAAAATCCATCTACTTTATAATATTTATTACCTAATTTTAATTTCTTTTCTCCACCATTTAAAGCATGTTGAATATTAATATTATGTTTCTGAGATAAATAATCTAACCAAACAATAGATTTTTTACTATATTTATCTTTATGAATTATATCGTCATCAACAGCAATTGTATTTTCTTTTAGGAATTTATCTCTGTAAATAGCCATACATACACCTGCTAATGTAACATATTTAAAGGGATCTATGTTTGCAATTTCTAAAAATAATTTTCTAAATTCTAAGCATCCTCTCCTTAAAATATCTACATCTGATCTACAGTATTTAATGAATTCTTTTTGAAAATCAAATGTTTCATGTCTTACAGTATTATACCATTTATCAAACATTTCTCTCTGTTCTGATGTCATACTATCATAACCATAGTAATATTTTTAGGATATAGACCTACATAATTTTGATTATTTGATGTATTGAATAAATGAGGAAAATACCCTTTTGCTAGTTCATCTAATCCAAATGTTTTAGGAAAATTTCTTAATGGAACTAATGTAAAATTAATAGAATCAATAAATCTCATATTTAAACAAGGAATTTGCATATAATTAAGTTTATTTCCATTATATATAGTGAATACTTCAATTTTATTTTTAAAACAATACTTAGCTAAGAATTGAAAATCAAATCCTTTTCCATAATGTGCTAATACTGTATAGCCGTAATGTTTTTTATCAAATAACCATTCACAATATTCATCTTCATTTTTAAATATATTTTCATCTCCTTTAAAACCATGATTTATAACTAGATTTACTTCATGAATTCCTGTTTCTTGTTTCGTTTCAACATCAAAAAAGAAATATTTTTCAGTATATTCATATTTACATTTTTCACACCATTTATCTTTAAATGGAATATTTTCAACACAGTCTTTTATACATTTACCACCTTTTGTATCTTTACGTTTCATAAAACATTTATGATCATTTAGAACCCATTGCCAGCAGTTTTTACATCGTTTTTCACCACATCTATGTTCTTTTGATTTCCTCTCATATTGATTAATAATTCGTTTACAGTTTAAACATTTCCATAAACTATTACAAACACTTATACCTTTTTTATCTTTCATTTCATGGTATATAAAACACTCTTTACCTTTAAATAATCTATTACATTTTTTACAAAATATTTCATCACTATTACAATATTTGCTATCTGTTGTAAAACATCTATCACATTTAAGAGGACATTTATGTTTATCTTTTTTATCATAACTTATTTGACAGTAATCACAATAATTTCTTCTACCTAAAAATCCTTTAATAGAAGTAATAACATCAAAATGATTTCTATTTTTAAATATATAGATACATGTAGGTTTATAAGTACCACTATATATTCTTTCGTTAAAATTCTCTCTACAAAATATATTAATTTGAATATCTAAGAATTCTTCAAATATTTTAACCTCTTCTAAACAACATATTTCTAATGGAATATTGCATAGTTCATGTAATTTTACAGCTAATGATTTTTGTAAAACTCTACCTTTTCTAATATATGTTATATCATTCTTTGATATTTTTTCATGGTTTAATTTATTACATAACACCTCAGGATTTTGAATTGCTAATGCTGTTACAATTGATCTAGCTAAACAAATATTATCATTATTTTTTATTTGGCATATACTTCTTTTATTTACAATATCGTCTTCTTTAACTATTATTAAATGTTTTCCTCCTTCAGGTAATTCAACCACATTAAAATCAAATATACAGTCTGTAATATCTAATTCTTTATATTCTATTTGATCAGATAATTTATATATATAATATTCATAAGCATCATTTGTTGACATCATTTTATCATGAAATGGTTTATTGAGATTAGGACTGTATACTATTATATCTACTTTTCCATGAATTTTACCAATTGCTTTTCTAAATATATCTTGTAAAATATTGAAATATTGTTCAGGTTTAATGTTTACTCCAGCTACTCTATAATTCTTTCTATGTACCATATATTTTTTAATATATTTTCCTTTTGTTTCAATAATTTCATAATCAGGTTTAAATAATTTTTCAAGATTTACAGCTGTTTTAATTTTCTTTTCTTTTCTTGGTTTCAGTTTGTTATCTTTGAATTTCAAGTTAAAAGAATCAAATAATTTTTTAATTCTATTTCTTCTCTCTGGATGATTAATAAATATTTTTCTTTTTCTATCTAAATATTCTGATGTATCTAATCCAAGGATATCTACTAAAACAGACTTATAATCACCTGTCTTTCTAATATATTTTATCAACGATTTAATTAAATCATCTTTTTTTACATTTCGTTTTTTGATATTTAATCTTTTTAAAACATTTCTAAGTTTCTGAACACTAATAGCATTCAGAGCACTTTTAAGATGCACAATAATTGGCTTCAAAGTTTTATCCATTTATTAGGGAGTAAATTTATAAAGGGATTTTCGAAATCAAAAAGTGATAAAAGCTAAACGACGTTTGTGCAATTTACTTCTTAAATGTCTTTGTTTATGAGTATAAGTATATTGTTTACCACAATCACAATTTATTTTTCTATATAAAATTATGCACTGACAAGATTTGCAAAAATGCTGTCTATCAACTTTACCATAACGATGTTGAACATAAAATTCATCAATAGGTTTTGTTTGTTTACAACTTGTGCATGTTTTGTCTTCCATTTATTAGGAAACAAATTTTATAAATACTTAAGCTGAAAAGTTTGCTGCTTTAAAGTCTTCCCAGATCTTTTCATTATTTGGATTTATATTAATTTTAATATCATTTGATATATTACAATAGTCACAAATTTTTTTAATAAAATATGTATATTTTAAATTTTTCTCATAGTACATAAAATCTAGTAATTTTAAAAATAAATCTTCTGCTTCCTTATTAAATTTAAGGTTACTTTTTCTTTTAAACTGATTAAAATATCTTATTCTACTAACATATCTACTTTTTAAATATTTATTATAATCTATATAATAACAGTCTTCCTCTTCATCATATTTCATTTTCTTTATTTGTTTCATTACTTTTTTAAAATTTTCAGGAATTTCAATTTGTTCTTCTTCTGAAGAAGAAAAGTAATTAGTTTCTTCATTAAAATAATTCATTTATTAGATATCATTTTATTAAAAACTTTTTAATTTTTTAACATAATAATCTTTAACAATCTTGTTAACTTTATCATAAAAATCATTTGAAACCCAACAAGCTATATTTGTAATTAAATCTTCACTGACATATGTACCATTAAAGTTATATTTTATTGCTGTTTTACCTCTTATTTCATGTATATTTTCACGGCCCGAATTCGGGCCGTCTAAATCTTAACCAAATTGATCATTTTTATGGCGGCCCGAATTCAGGCCACCACAATTTTTATCATCAGACACATAAGAACCATTTACATTATACTTTTCAGTTAAACCACCTTTAATTTCATATATTACATCATTTTTTCCCATGGCTGGAATTCCAGCCGTGGAAATATCTTTAATTAAATCTTCTGAAGCCATTTTTTAAATCTCTTACCTCCATCTTTACAAAGTTTAAAATATCCAGTATTTTTATCTATTATTAATTTAAAATCTCCAAAGAGACCATAATAATAATTATCTTTAATATTTTCATAACATACATCTTTTAATGAAGCCATTTATTAGATATCATTTTATTCTTTTAATATCGTCAGTATTCATTATTTTCATATAACAGTTTTTTCTTTCACATATAGATGTCAGCACAAGGCATTATCTCTCTTTCTTTCTTAGTTGCAAAAAACAGTCATTACATAACACTGATAAGCTGCGAGCGAAAATGTTTACATAAGTTGAATCGCTGCCAATATTCTCCGCGGCGCGCGATTACGTAACGTGTCCTCGGAAAAAAGCAGTTCTTCGTTACGTAACAACTTTGGATCATAGCCAAGCTTCGACATAAATATATGTTTCAAACAGAAACTTCCTGGCCAGACGTGGCCGATCGTTAGCGTAAGCGCTTCGCATGCAAAAGGTCTCAGGTTCGAATCTCGGTACGGTTAGAATGGCTCCCTGTCCTAAACTTTGAAATCAGAGTTTGGGTTCACGGTAGAGCGTGTGCGTGAATAACATCTGATGGTAGAGAGTGTGTGCGGTGGAGGGTCGAAAGAGTTAACGCCCACCTGGCTGGCCAGGTACAAATAAATATAAAAAAATGAAGCATAGACCCTCCACCGAAAGGGCGTTTTGCAAAATATTTTCAAATTACAACCCAACTGTTAAATTCATCAGGATATCCCAACCATTTAACTAAGTATTTATTTCCTTTCTTTCTAATAATTTTTTCAATCTTATAAACCTCATCTTTCTTATCATATTTAACCAGTTCCTTTTCATAAAATGTTCCTGTAATTTCTTCATTATTTAAATCTTTTATTTTATATGTCGGAGGATCTGTGTTCAATATATCGGAAATTATAAATATTTCTTCTGTAAATGTTGGAAGATAACCTTTCTTAAATTCTCTTTTATATTTTGAAATTCTTATTTTATCTCCTTTTTGATATTTTGGTTTATTTTTTCTCTTTTTCTTTATACAAATTATTATAAACTTTTAATTCATTTTCTTCCTTACTTGCTTCTATAGGTGTCATTTTAATGGATCTATGATAAGAATTATTATAATTCTTAATTAATTTATCTAGTACATTTAACCACTTTCTAGTATTATTTGCTGTGAAATACTTCCACATTTTAGTCTTTAAAGTTCTATTGAATCTTTCAATAACAGCACATTTAATCTCAATATTCTCAGTTGTAAACCAGTGAATATTTTCATCCTTGAATAACTTTTGAGTTTGTTTATTTATAAACTCTGTACCCTTATCTGTTTGAAGTTTTTCTGGTTTTCTTTCTTTAAATATTTTTTAAATGCTCTAGTTACCTCTTCACCTGTTTTTCTTTTAATCGGAATTGTCCAAGCATATTTACTGAATATATCAATCACTGATAAAATATAATTTGTGTCATTATTAAAGGATTTAAATTCTTGCATATCTATAAGGTCAGCTTGAAATTGGTCATTGACATGAGAAACATAAATTCTTCTTCTTTTAAATCTATGAATAAGTGGTTTATGTTTTGTATATACATCTTGTTGATGTAAAAACTCTTCTATATCTTTCCTGGGTAATTTAGTTTTTCTTTGTAATTCATTAATACCACAATAACCAGTTTCTGGTGTATAATAAATATTTTTAAGGTCTACGTCTTTAAAAAAACACTCTTTTTAGTTCCACAAACTTTACACTTTCCTTTTGCCATCGGTCTTCCATTTTTAGCTACTGTTTCTTGAATATCTTTAGTTTCAGTTTTCTGTTTGCACTTTAAGCAATAGGATGAAATTCCTAAACCAAATGTTTTCTTTGCTTTTATAATTGGTTTTATAACAGCTCTAGCTTGTTTCTCTCCTAATGGATAGAATCCACTTGTAGTATTTTCAATTGAATCTAAATCGTTTAAGAGTTCTTGATCAGCAATATGTCTCTGTTTAGTATCTTTAGTTTTACTATAAGCTACATCATGTTTTTTTACAAGCTTTATCAACTCTGTTAATTCCTGGATCACCTCTTTTTAATCTCTTTTCTAATTTTGTAAATGGACCACAATACTGGTAACCAGGTATATGCATTTCAGGTGGATTTAATTTATCTTGTAACCATCCTACTATATCACCTCCTTGTAATTCCATTTATTTAAGTGTAAATCTATTTTACATATCTATAACCATTTAGTTGCGTTTGTTTTACATATTTCTCTAAAGGAAAATACTTCATATTTTTTATAAAATCCTCTTCTCTAACGTAAGCATCCTGTTCTGAAATTGAATTAGCGTTTATTAAATTTAATATCTGTTTATAAAATTTGTAAGCTTGTTTATATTCTTCTTTTCTTTCTGAAATATTTAGAGTTTTATCGACAACTTCAATGACTCCTGCTCCTAAAGAAAGTGCTGCTAAAGGAATAAATGCAAAAGCTGATAAACCTGAAGCACTAAATATAAATTTGCCTACTGATAATGATATACTAATTTTATTATAGTAATTAAAACTTTTTCTGTATACATACATTTTCTTTTCTAAATATTCTTCCATTTATATAGGATCAAAGTTATGTCTGTATCTCATATAAGGATTTTTCAAATCTAACATGAAGAAATCATAAGGTTTTTTAATACTTTTTTGATAAGGATCTATATTAAAATCACCATCAATTTCTCTAATAATTTGTTTAATTTCTCTGTGCTGAAGTTTAAAATATAAAGTAATCACAGTTGTTTCTTATATCAATAGGTGTTGAATAATAGGTCTGTGATAAATAAATAATGGATGCATTTTTCTTCCTTCCTCTTATAAAAAATTTTTCAATTTCGTTTTGATCTTTTTCTTTTTACACAGTCATCAAAAATAACTAGATTTTTTAATGAAGGATCTAAGTCATCTACAGTAATAAATTCATTTATGTCTGAACTAAATAATGTTTCTTTCTTAAACTTTTTAAATAATTTTAATAACTTATTTTTATTCTTTCCCTTTATTTTTAAAATGTCTTCCTCTTCTATATCATCAAACACTGAGTAATTTTCTTTTAATTTAGAGTATTTAGGTTCGTTAATATCTTTTGCACATATGAATAATGCATCAAAATTTAAATGATCATATATTAAATTTAATAGTAAATTTGTTTTTCCACATCCTGAAGATCCTGTTATTAAAAGTTTAAAAGGATGAATAGGTAACATTGGATTTTGATTTGGATCTATAAATTCTTCTGGTTCGGAATAATCTTTTTATTTTAATGCTGCAAGGCTTAATCATATTTATTTAATAGAAATTCAGCATCTTCAATAAACATTTCAGCTTCAAATAATAAGTCTTCAGCTGGTATTCCTTGAGATAAATAACATTCAGCTAGATATAATGCCATTTCAGCAAAAGATAAATATTCTTCAATTTGTTCAAAATCTTCCATTTATATAAGTAAAATAATTTGCTTGGAAGTAAAATAATTTGCTTGGAAGTAAAATAATTTGCTTGGAAGTAAAATAATTTGCTTGGAAGTAAAATAATTTGCTTGGAAGCAAATTTTCAGTTAAATAAATGAGTAAAGTGATACAAGATTTATTAAAATTAGCAAAAGTAAATGCTGAACTAAGAAAACGAAATAAGGAAAAGCAATTAGAAGATTTAGGATATGAAGAGGCAATCACAAAATTTCATAAACCTATAGTTGAAAAATTAGAATATCAAGATGTATCTAGAAAAGAAAATTTAAAAGCTATTCAAGATGCAATTGAAGAACTTTCATTTCAACCAATTGCAGAATCTTCAAGATTTCCTGCCTTAGAAGATGTTGAAGAACCTATTTCAGATGCTAAAGAAATGTATGAGAGAGAAGCAGGAATTCATAAAATTAACTTAAACAAAAACTTGAATGTATCAGTTATTAAAAAAAGTTAGGATTTGATTTACCTTCAGAATTAGTTAATAAATCTGATGAAGAGATTGATGAAATAATAAATCAAGCAAATGAAAAAATCAGTGAAATCGGACGTCTAAAAGGTCCTCAAGTAAAAGCACTTAATAATGCTAAAGATGAAGAAAAAAAGAAAAAAATTAGAGAAAAAAATTGATCGTTTCGATTATAAAATGGCTGAGGTGCGAAAATATATTAGAGCATTAGAAGCTCTCAAAATGGGGAATTACTATATGGGTGAGGGTCTTAATATTTTTAGATAAATTAACAGATAAAATATGTAAGGGAACTAAAAATAAGAAAGTATATAACCAAGTAGTTCAAATACTAGATTTATTATTGAAAGAGGGTAAAATGACTAATGAGCAAGTAAAACAATATTATTCAAAGTTTCTATCTTAATAAATGAGTAATTATATTGTATCAAGAATTTATTTGAGTGAAGGTCAGAAAAACAAATTAAAATCAGCAGTTAAGAAAGGTGAAGAAATTACATTGCAAATTGATAAAACTAAAAGTGCTAATCATGATATGTATTTAACAAAAACTCAAATTAATCAAATTAAAAATGGTAAACGAATAACTATAAGTAAGACACAATTAAAGAAAAACGGAGGTATTTTACCCTTTTTGATCCCTATCTTAGCAGCTCTTGGTACTGGTGCTTTATCTGGTGCTGCTAGTTTTGGTGTGAATAAAGCTTTAAGTAAAGTAACTGGATCAGGTTGTAAACCGAAAGGTTCACACCTTAAAAAAACATTCTGGAAAGGGAGTTCTTCAGAATTACGAGGTATATCCAATAAAACGATAGAACAAAATATGAAAGATGTAAAAGGATTCAGAGGTGTATTTACATCAGATTTATTACCTAAAAAGATTAAGAAATTTGAAAGTGGAATTATTAATTTAGATATATCTACAGGACCTGGGACTCATTGGGTCTGTTATTATAATGATCCTAAATATAATTTTGTGGAATATTTTGATCCATTTGGAGAATATAAATATAAAGACATTAAATTGAATAACATTTTCATACCTAAAAATATTGTAAAATATCTTGAAACATCTAATAAAGGAATTAGATATAATTCGAGTTTTTTACAAGAACCAACATCTGTTAAATGTGGTTTTTATTGTATGAAATACATAACTCAAAGGAATAAAGGTAAATCACCTGTTGAAGTTTTATATTCTTTTACCCAAGAACCAAGTGGTTATAATGAAGATTTTGTGCTTAATAAATGTTAATTTTAGATTCAAAAAATTTTGAGAAATCAGAAGATTTTACAATTGAATATGTCCCACCTATTCCTGTTAATGAAAATTCAAAAATTGCTTTAAAATCTATGTCTATGTGGGTTTCATGGAACAATATTGATGAAGAAAATAATACATTTAAGTATTTTGATGGTAGTTTATGGCATGAAATAACTTTAGATAATGGAAATTACACATTAAGGGAATTAAATAACTTTTTAATAAAACGATTTGGAGATGAACCACCAATTAAATTTAGAGCTAATTTCGCTACACAGCGCTTTATAATTGAATTAAAAGATGAATATAAAATTGATCTTAGAGAGAGTAAATTACATGAAATTTTAGGATTTGAATCAGAAATATATGAAGATAATCATCAGGAAGGAAAATATATGGCAAACATTTCTAGAGGAGTTGATGACATACACATTCATTGTGATGTAATTACAGGAGCTCTATATAATAATATTAATTCAGATATTTTGTATTCCTTTACGCCATCTAATCCTCCTGGTAGTTTAATAAAAATTGATGAAATAAATCCTTTATTTTTACCCATTAATAGACGAAATTATATTCATAGAATTCGAATGTATATCACGAATCAAGATAATGAACTGATAGACTTGAATAATATGAGAGTTTTATATAGATTAATTTTAGCTTAAGCGCAGGCTTTTCAGCTTAATAAATGAATTATAACAAACATAGATTATATGCAAAACGATATGGTGGTAATATCTTCACTGAAGGAATCAAAACTGTTGGGAAAAAAATATTAGAAGTTTTAGGTAAATCAATTGAAGATAAAACTAAAAAAGTTATTCAAAATAAACTTGAAAATATATTATCTAAACCCTCTGTAACTGTTAATGATATATTATCTAAACCCTCTGTAACTGTTAATGATATATTAGCTAAGAAGAAAATTCAGGATCGATATGGATCTGGTTTGAAATGGTATAAATGAGTTTTTTATCCTAATAAATGGAAAAACTTTGGGACTTAAAATCTATTCCAGATTATTATAGTAATAAAATTGCTAAGTATGAATATATAAAACATAATGAAGATAGTACTAATGTAAAAGAATCTGATCAATATAAGTTTACTATTAAAGATACAAATTCCCCTATATTATATAGTAACGGTTATATATGCTTAGAAAGTAAAATAGTAAAAAATAATAATGATACTATAGGAACTGATAATGTTACATTTGTAAATGGTGGGAATTTGTTTAGATCCGCTTCATTAACTATAGGAAAAGAACAAACTGATTCCAATATTGAATGTGCTTCATTAATTCATCAAATTAACGGACTTATAAATTTCACAAAAGATTATTCCGAGTCTACAAATATGATGTATTATGTTGATACATCAGAATCAGCTGATAAAGATAAAATAGTAATAGATGATCCTAATAAAGATGTAAAGAAAGGATCAGATATCAAATTAAAAGAAAATGCCTCTTATAATAAAGGATTTAAACAGAGATGGCTTTTAACAAAAAACAGCAATATAATAAAATTTTGGATTCCTTTAAGACAACTGTTTGGGTTTCTCAACGATTTTAGAAGATTAATTTCTGATATAAAAGTTACATTTGAATTTCAAAGAAATAGTCATAATGATATGTTATACACAGATGTTGCAAATCCTAATTATAAAGTTATTATATCTGATATTCAATTATGGTTACCTTATGTAGAGTTGTACCCATCCATTGAGGCTGAATTTAAAAGTATAGCTTTGAATTCTACACCTATTGAAATTACTTGGTGTTCTGCTTCAATTGAGAAAAGTAATCAGCAAACAACATCAAGTGGTGCATGTCATATAAGAACTACATCTGATGAGGTGTTAAGTGTTCTTGTCATTCCACAGTATGTAGAAAAAGAAAACAATCAAACTCAGAATAATATGATTTTTGATAATTTAGATCTCATTGAATGCTGGATAGTATGTAATAATAAAAAAGTTCCAGAAGAAATTTATAAAACTAATTTTAAAGATGGGCAGTTAGATTATAATAGATGTTATTCTGAATTATTAGCAGCTGGATTAAATACTCATAATACTGAAAGTGGATGTCTTATAAGTTATGTAAATTATGCGAGATTGTATCCAATCTTTTATTTTAATTTATCTAATCATCCAGAGTATACTAATATTTCGAATTTAAGACTAGAATTTAACTGGAGATTAGGATCAAATCCAGGTAAACCATATAGATTTTATTTCATCGTGAATGAAACAAAAAGAGGATCACTTAATATGGCTAATAAGGAATTTAAAACTTTGAAAACTTTAGATTAAATAAATGAATTGGTACCCTTTTGGTTCGTCTTATGAAGAATTTGGAATTGGACCATCTGGACCTCCTGGAAAATGGATTTAAATTAACAGATGATGGTAATTATGATATGGAAGAAAAAAATTTAAAAAATTGTAAAGAACCTATAGATGAACATGATGTTACTACAAGAGAATATGTTTTAAAACAAATGAGAGAGAATAATCTGGAAGTTAAAAGTGAAATAGAAAAAAATATTAATGGTAGTTTTTCAGATTTTGTTCAAGAAACTGCTGTAAGAATAAGAGATTTAGATGCTGTACTTAAAGGTGAATTAAGTAATTTGGATCAAAAATATTTACATATTCAAGATGGGAATGTAATTAATGCAAAAGGTAAAAGAATAGGAAATGTTGCTGATCCTACAGCAGATAAGAATGCAGTGAATAAGAGGTATTTAGAAAACAATGTTTTAATTTTAAAAGATGAAAAGTTTGATGTTCAAAATAAAAGACTAGTGAATATTCCATCTCCTCAGGATATGTATGACGCAGTTAATAAAAATTACGTGGATAATCAAAAATGTTATGCAACAATTCAAGAAGATAAAAAAGCATATAATACTCTTGGTGCTATGCGTTACTGGGAAACAGTCGTTTTTATGAAATTTAGTAGCAATCTCCTTGACAGAAATATGAAACTGAGTGAAAATATGGATATCAAAATTACATTTTATTTACGTCCTAATTATACTAATGGGAAATCAGAAGTTTTAATTACACTTGGCGAGAATATATTATTTAATAGTGATGCCTACACAGATAAACCTTTAATACTCTTTGCATCAGGAAAAAAGAATGATGAATTAAGCATACAAGTCATGTCTTATTTAGAATTAAACATTTTTAAACCTTACTTAGAAATTGAAAAAATAACATTCCATTTATAAAAATTCATTCTATATATAAATGGATAGGTTAATTAGGAACAATATTAATTGGGATTCATTTTCTAAAGATAATGAACTTTCAGAAGATATAATTAGAAGTGTAAAAGATGCAGTAAATTGGGATTTAATATCAGAATATCAAAAATTATCTGAAGATTTTATTTCAGAATTTCATGATAAAGTGAACTGGGATAAAATTTCTCAATATCAGATTCTTTCTGAATATTTTATGAATAACAATAAATTAAACTGGTCTTTGATTTCTCAATATCAAACACTTTCTGAGAGTTTTATATTAATGAATATTGATAAATTAGATATGAGAAGAATTTCTATGTATCAAAAATTAAGTAATGATTTTATAAAAGAAAACTTTCGATTCTTAGACATGTCAATAATTCCAATAAAACAAAAATAATTTTGTTTATTGGAATTATATAACAATAAAACAAAAATAATTTTGTTTTATTTCTTCACTTAATTTTGTTTTTTTCAAAAAAAACAAAAATTAAGTGAAGAAACTATAGATTTTCTTAGTGATTTTATTGATTGGAAAGAAGTTACAAGAAACCAAGAATTAACAGAAGATTTTATTATGAAATATAAAGATAAAATTAACTGGTGTGATATTGTTATCAATAGAAAATTCTCTGATGATTTTATAAATGTAAACTATAAAAAACTTGTTGTGTATCTACTTGCAAAGATATGTCATAAAATTTAAATATTTTTTAATCTTCCTACACTTTTTATCTTCCTATAAGGGGTATCCATTTTGGGTACCCCTTTTTTTAATGCATTTTTAAAAAGGACTTTGCAAAGTACCAATTCAAAGTAGTTTGTTTTACAACTTTTCTATTCATCACTAAATCCATCATTTCATCACTTTTAAAATCAAAGCTATTCAAAGTTCAAAATGATTGCAATTGTTCAAAAATGTTCACAAAAATGACTTAAAATGTGTGTTTTTATGATGCTCTAGTTTGATGAAAAACAGAGTAAAAACTTCAATTTTCAAAAATCTGATGTTTTTGACTATTTTATGCTCAAAAATCAATGATTTTTAATGAAAATATGGTGTTTTTGTTCATAAAAAGCCTTAAAATGTTCGTGATTATTGAGGTCTGAAAAATCAAAAAACGCCTGATTTTGAGGTTTTTTGTAGTATATGATGTGTCCCATAGTATGGGACATATACTACTTAGGACCACCCAACCACTTACTTATTTATTATAGATTGTTCACTCTTTCTACGCTTTGATGGAGGTGCGCATACTTTCATATGGTCCGTTAGATTTTTGGTTCCATAATCTCTTATTACACCGTCGACATTTTTCTTTCTAATTATACACTTTGCACATTTTGAACAACAAGCAAGACCAAACAACACAGAACAATTCACCGGTTTCTTAATGAGACGAAACAATTTCCAGCATTCACTCTTCCCCTTTTGGTTTTGAACAAGCACGTATTTGTTGGCCTCGACGCCTTTCTCAACCTCCTTAATATTGAATCCGTCCATATTAACAAATAAGGAGTTAATTTTGACATGACATGTCATAGGAACGGGATGTTAGCACATGAATCGAAAACCTCTGAATGCTCAATGTAAAAGATGCGACGTGAAAAGTAATTCTTAGTCATACAGTGAACGTCGCACGCAGAGAGTGAATCAGCTGAGAAGCAGGCGAATGACGTTTGCCTGTACCTTGCCCTGGACAATCGCACTGTAAAAGAACGTAAAGGAAGTACCGTTTTGCGATATGGTGTCGGTGTGTTTGACGTCGGTCTTTGGAAATCTTCGTTGCTTTAAGAAAGAGACGACAATAGTTTTGCACGTTAAATCATTATTCACTCCGTGGTCACCAGTATCGACTACAGAATTCCACGACGCGCATTTTTGTTTGGAATATATTTTTCTCTTTTCAAAAATAAAACGGTAATAAAAGCGGATCAGGAACACCTTGACCCGACCCGTTGGACCCGCAAGAAATTGTCAACCCGTGACCCGTTTCCATCTCTGGGCAGAAAAATGTGACTACGTTGTGTATACACTGAAGTGCCAGAAAATCTGGTACACCAGTCTATTACTTGATAGATCCCCCACGGGAGCGCAGGAATGCAGAAATGCGACGGGGCATGGACCCCACTAGCTTCTGGAAATATGCTGTAGGCAATGCACACCATACTACCTGCAGAGTGTTCCACAATTCGGGTGTATTCCGAGGTCTCGCATTCCTGTGTTCGAAAGCGCGTTGCATGGCATCCCAAATGTGTTCTATCACGTTCAGATCTGGAGACTTGGGTGGGAATGGCAACACCCCAAACTTAAACGAATGCTCCTCTAACCATAATGTGGCGTCTCGACAGTTGTGTGTAGGTGCTTTGTCCTGTTGGAACAGGCTCAACCCATCAGCATGAATGCAGGACATGAACGGATGTATCTCGGTAGAAAGGACGCGAACATAGCGTTGGCCGGTCACAGACGTTTGTAGACGTACCAGGTGTACCAGTGAAGTCCAGCTAAACACACCCCATACCATTACGGATCCCTACCAGCCGGTACAGTTCCCTGTTGGCAGGCGGGATCCATGGCTTCATGGGGTTTGCGCCACTCACGAATCCTTCCATCTGCCCGATACAGTTGGAAACGCGACTCGTCCGACCAGGCTACTTGTTTCCAGTCATCAAGTGTCCAGTGGCGGTGTTGCCGTGCCCAAACGAGGCGCACAGCGCTGTGTCGTGCAACCATCAAGGGGACTCGAGTTGGGCCTCGGCTCCCAAAGCTCATATCGTGCAGGGTACGTTGCACAGTCCGGACACCGATGCTTGTTGAGGCTCCAGCATTGAATTCTGATGATACCTGGGAGAGTGTTGCACGCCTATCGCGTGAAACGATTATTGACAGTCGACGATGGCCACGTTCACCCAATGTCTTTTTACGGCCACACTGGTATCGTAGGTTGGAGGTTTCGCCGGAATTCTTGTAGTCACGGTACATCCTTGCAATGGCCATCCGTGAAAATTTAAACTTCGTTTCTACCTCCGAAATGCTATGGCCCATCTCACGAGCGCCAGCTATGACACCGCGTTGAAAATCGCTTAAATCGTTATTGCTTGTCATTCTCATGCCGAAAACAGCTCTGACAGCTGGCAAGGATATCTATCGCTTTATATACTAACTACCGGACGCAACCGAGTACGCGTATAGGTGGCGTTGCTATGTATTTGCATAAGCTCGTCTGTACCAGTTTTTCTGGCACTTCAGTGTACATTACTGTTTGTGAAAATCGCAAAACCAAGAAGGAACCATGCGACTCGAAAGAAATTTATACCACACCTTACTGATATGCCTGTACTTAAGTGATTTAATTTTCAAAAGAATACAACAATTTTTACCTGGAAAAATCAGTATCTTGTGAAGCCTCTGCGAGGTGCAATAAGAGCTTCTAGACGGCGTCGCATTGAATCGAAAAGGGGTTGGATGGAGTCCTTGATAACTGTTTGCCACGCGGCATGTATGCGAGTCCTCAGATCATTGGTACTTACCGCTGAAGGACTTTGATATGCCAGTAGCCGAGTGACCATATCCCGGACATGTTCAATTTGAACGACCTTTGTCAGTTAATACGCAGAAACGCTATGCCCACTTTTGTATTACTTTCGGTCGAACCCTCGTATTATTATATTGTCGGTAACAAGTATTTCCAGTATCAATGCAACAGCTTATAAAATAAAGAATTTTTAAATGGACTGTGATTATAGCTTTATTATTTTATGTTATTTCAACTTCAACTTAACTCATCTTGCCAACTTCAATGTCACTTTTCCGAATTACTCCAGATTGTTCATTATAGCTGAAATATTAATTAACCATGAATATCACTAAGTAAGCATTTCAAGTAAACGGCCGGAGTGAGTTATTAGACAGTACTTAGGAACCAAGTCCACTTTTTGTCCAGTCGACAAATCAGTCCTTCACAATACCGGTCGTTCTCGTCAAAAAGACTTCACATATCTATCACCACGTAGTCAATACATGCTTTTGAATAATATTGCTCAGTACATAACCTTTACAATATAATTTTCAATATATATCGCTCTCAAGTCTAAATACAATCTGCTTAATAGCTCAGGACACTAAATATCTATCTAATATCTGCATCTCACTTATCCCAACATTGCACATACAATCTGCTATCTGCCTCTTTCTCTATCTCAGCATTGTGTGCAATGCTGAGATAGAGAGAGGCAGATAACTGATTATTATTTACTTGTGATTATCCTTTGACCCACTGTCAGTCTGCCAACTTCAAGTTTGTCGGAAGAAACTTTGTGGCGTTAAGTCAGAAAATATTTAAAAACAAATTTAGATGCGAAACTCGAAAGGAAGTTAAAATTCGAGGGATACGCCTGAAGTTTTGCTGGAATATAAGCCGTCATTGGACAAACACTGCGCGAGTGGGTTAAGTGAGGCGCGCAGTTATGCTGAGGTAGCTTTACCACTCAGACAACACGATGCGCTCACCAGAGGACACGAATCTGAACATCACGCTCCCCATCCTGAACCTTCTAACCACGAAAAACTTTCGTTCTTTTTATGGACTAAGTGTATGGGTGTCTTTGGAACACACGAATAGCCACTCTGGCGGTCGAATGGTGCGAAACGTTGGTGTCTGAAATGGGTCCGGGTTCAAATCCCGAGTGAGGTATGGATATTGAGTTTGTCTTACGGTACTGGCTCTATCTTTCCTGGAACCAGTACCATCAAATTAGGGGCAGAATTAGGGATGCCCATACATTTGCTCATGGTAGTGGTTAATCCCCCAAACAATCTTTCCCCAAAATATATACACGAATGCCGCAAAGTACTCAATTATAAGTTCATTGTACCTCTTTATAAAATGCGTTACTCGTCTTTCCATTAGGTTGTAAAATGTTATCATATTTTCCATATATTCTGCAGCCACGAATTTTCTCTTTCAGAAGGAATATAATGAAAATGTTTGACAAATGCATTCATTCTGTGTAATCCTCGCAGAACTGTGTACACTGTAAAAAGTTTTCCAAAATTCACGAGCCACTTTCCGTGATTCTTTTCGTGTATTAACGAAGTATATTTCTGATACAGTCTTTTCCGTAAAATGACTGAAAGATACGCGAATTTCAAGGATTTTTCGTACGCCGGGAAAATTCTGAATTTTCAGAAACCTTTCTGCAATTCCTTTCTCATATTGCCGAGAAATTACCGTTTTTCAGATGTGTTAGCGGAAAATCTGAATTTTCAGAAACCTTTCTGCAATTCCTTTTTCATATTGACGAGAAATTATCGTTTTTCATATGTGTCAGCGGAAATTTCTGAATTTTCAGAAACCTTTCTTCAATTACTTCCGTATATTAACGTAAAACCCTGTTCTCGCTTTTTACGTATCCATATGACGAAACATTTCCGGTAATAGGAGCGATTCATGGAAATACTTTAGATTCGACTAACTGTTAAATTTCAATCGTCCCTCAAAGGTTCTACTTTTGAAGTTCTGTAGCGAGATCGGATATTGTGGATAACATATCGCATGAATTTTGGTTATTGTGGCTCAGGATATTTCTTTTACTCTCCCCCATTTTGTGTACCAGGTATTATATATTGTGTTACCGAAAGAAACTAGGTACTTAAATTATTTTACATGTGATTTCACGATGTCTATATATCAGTTTTTGCCATCATTTAGACAAAAGCTATTATAGCTATCAAGAGTAAATTTTACATATATTTAGGAGTTTTGTGAAATAGTACTGTAAGACAGTAGTACATTTAAACTCTTCTTAGAGAAAATTCAAAGTCATTGTCAATTTAAAAAGACCAGAAAATTTCATCGTCCGTTCCACGACGGTGAAATTTGCAAATTTCTGTTGTTATGTTACATGGAAAGAACAGCTGGATTTATGTCTATATTGATCATTCCATGTGTTTTTAACTTGATATTTACTCACTTGCAGGTGATATAACTTAGCACTATGATGAAATACGTTTGTTCCGACTGGTGCAGTGAAATCAAAGTCTGACATTTCAGATTAATGCCTGAGTTGGACCGCGGATGTCCTAGTGGTCAACGTCCGTGACTGCCACGGATAAACCTCAGGTTCGATCCCAGGCAGATACGTGCGCTCGAACCATCCGCTGTGAATCGGATGGGCACGTCAAGACGTCGGACGCCAAGTGCTGACCCCCTTGCTAATAAATAAGGGTGTCTTCTTCCCCCTTTCTAACTCGCTTCCTTGTCACTTTCCTATCAGGCAATGTAGCCCAAATCTCCTAGCTTCCTATTTCCAAGGGTTGTTTAAGACCTGGGGTCAGACACTCTCTTCCTAAAATTATCTGATCTAATGCCTCAGTTATTTGGATTTCATTGTCCTGGGGGGAGGGGTGTAATGGTTATCATACTTGAGCGCAAATCAGGAGATGCGGGTTCGATTTCCGTTCCAGGACGATGAAATTTTAAAATTTCTGTGCCTATGTTTCTTGGAAGGAACAGCTTGATTTATTTCTGTATTAATTATTCTATGTGTTTCCAGTTTGATTAACCATGATAGCCAAAATACATTTTGCTGTAAATATGTTATTTTCTACAAACACATTTAAAACATTAATTATTCCATGTGTTTCCAACTTGAATAAATATGAAAGTTAAAATACATTTTGTTGTAAATGTGTTTTTTTTTACAAATAATTTTTCTTTGTGCTAGTTCTTAATGGTGACCATAAAGGCAATTCTAACTAATTCTAAAGCTTCAAAAGTGAAATTTGTCCCTTTCCCATGAGATTATAAAGCCCCAGGCTCGCACGACCACTAATCTCCTTTTATAGAAGTTAGAAATCGGGTTTCGTCAGTGGCAAACGAATGTGCCCTTTTTACCCGTGTTCCCTTTCTTGTACATGAACTCAGCAGGTGGATTATCTCAGTGGGTGGTGGTAGAGGTGATAAGAAACAATGAGCCAATGCCAGTTTTGAAGTATAAAATTTTCAGTTAGTTATCTGTTGTAACTGTACTGTATGGTTAACGGTTTCAGTGCTTAGCGCATTTTAGGACAAGTCCAGAAGAGTCAGCATGGCTGAAAAGAAAAAAAAAACTTATCATTTGGGACTATTTTGAAGAAATTAAAACTATGGCGAAGGTTCACGTGCCAAGTACAAACTGTGTGAAAAAGAGATCCAGGCACTTGTTGCACGCATGAAAAACCATTTGCTCATTGTGTTCATTTAATACAAATGAAGTTGATGTACCTTAACTGAGCACTTCAACTAATTTAAGATATGTTGAAGTTTATGATGCTTCACCTGCCAACAAATCACAACGTAGAAGAGAACTGTTATTGGTATCCGTAACAATCACTAAATCTGTGACAGCAGAGAAAAGTTAAAAAAAAAAATGGATTCATTTGTGACACGAACCACAGCTGAACAGAAAAAGATGTTTGATCTGCAAACTGCTCGAATGATCTGTTCTTCAAACTCTCTATTTCATATGGCTAAAAATAAGGAGTTAAAGAACCTTGTTGTGAAATGCTACATCCTGGCTGTAAGCCACCAACAGAACAGGAATAGCTGGTTGTTTATTAGACGAGGTTTTTGATAATGAAATGGAGAAATGTTGTCAGTCTTTAAAAGATAAGATAATCTGCATGAGTATAGATGAAAAGTTATATATTCAAATTAATCGGAAATTTGAAACTTGGTAGTTCTGGGTGGTGTGGTGGTTAGCATACTCAGGAGCTATCCGGGAGACACGGATTCGATTCAAGACGACGAAATTTTCAAATTTTTGGATATTATCTAACTTAACATTCATGTCATATTTACACCAATAAACGGATTCACATCTTCCAAATGTGTATTATCACATATGGTTGCACAGCCCACATTTAAAACATCAAATAACAGGTTGCACAAATTGTGAAGTATTTCAGAAATCACGACTTTTCCAATGAGCAGCATATAAACAAGTTGCTGGACTAGCTCTTTTATTGTTTCAAGATGTACGCTGGAATTCCATGTGCGACTGTTTAAGAAGTTACATCAATAACTGGCCAATACTTACAAAAATAGTGCTGAACAATAAAGATAGCAATACTGAATCTGAAATCAAGGAAAAGGTAGTTAATTTGGATATAAAGAAAACTGCAGATGATTTATCGGCAATATATCAAACAACAGCCAATGCTCTTGATAGAGTCCTGAGAAATAATTGCAAAATTTCTGGGGTAGTTGTGGTCTGGAAAAAAATTGGAAATTGTGTTTATAACGAAGTGAATTTCTCCGTCATTTTTATCCGCGCCGGGGTTCGAACCCGGGTCCACTCATTCCGGAATAAGTTGCTCTACCAATTAAGCTACGCGGACATTTATTCTGATTCCTATCTGCCTGTATGTCGTGTGCGTCCTTCTGGCAGGTACGTCACATCTCCTGGTACGTTACATCATCTCCCCCTTATTTCTCTTTTTCTTTCGAAGTGCTGCTCATATTTTTCCTATCTCGCGGTGTGGAAATAACATCACACCAATGCGAGATTTTGAACGGTCGGGTCATCCGGATAGTTCGGGCGCCATTATAACGAAGTGAATTTCTCCGTCATTTTTATCCGCGCCGGGGTTCGAACCCGGGTCCACTCATTCCGGAATAAGTTGCTCTACCAACTGAGCTACGCGGACATTTATTCTGATTCCTATCTGCCTGTATGTCGTGTGCGTCCTTCTGGCAGGTACGTCACATCTCCTGGTACGTTACATGTTAAATGACATCTTAGATGAAATCTGAGTTATTTTATAAAAGATGTGGTCAAGTTTTATCTTCAGCTCATGTTTTTGGTCTTCCTGTTTGATCTTCCCCTTCAAGCAACATATATTTATGTGACTATTACGCCTGAAGAATAAGAAGTTGCTTTTCAATTTGTCCGCAAAAGAAATGGAGACATATACCTGACTATTCTCATTAAGCTTGTGGCACCATTTGTTGGAACGATGATGGAGCAAAAAGTGCAGCTTGCAGTAAATTTGACTGGTGGAATTCCTTTTCCCTAGTGAAAGAGTCCATATAAAAAAAGGACTAGAAAGTGTTTTGCAACTACTAACAGCAACATCTGCTTCGGTTAGAATTTAAAGAATTTTCTTGACATTTAACATTGTGCATTCTAAGTTAAGAAATAGGCTAGGAGCTCAAAAAGTAACAAAACTTGTATTTTTGTTCAAACTGCTGAACAAATAGTTTCTCTCATTACTTGTTTGTTTTTTAATTCAATTAAAATTTACTCAGGAATTCATGTTTTTCAATCCCTATATTATTATTTTGAAGCTTTTATGATTCAAATTTAATGGTTAAGTTGTAGATTTTCTAAACTACAAGTAGTACAGTGACTAACACCTTTTCTGTTTTATGCATGTTGTGCACATTGATTTATTTTTAATTGTATGAAAAATAAATCTTTTTGAAATATAAAAACATAATTTTCATATGAGAAATCACTGAAAAGTTTAGTAGATATAAATCAGTAGAGTAAACATGCTGTATGACATTAAGAAATATCATTCTCTTCTTATTGCATCCTCATTCATTATTTGCTATGCAGTGTTGTTTAAATTTTAAAAATACATTCCATCGAGTCCATACTAGAGAAGAATGTTTTTTCATGTTTGCGCTGAAGAATGATGAGGTATTTTAAAGTTGAACTGAAACACAACAATAAGTTAAATTTAAAAAAATCTGATTTAAATCAAATAAATTGGATTCTTTTTTAAATATTTTTTTTAAATCATGATTTTTTTTAACCCTCGTGTCTTGCAGGGACTAATGTCTCGCAGGGTGTTAGAATACCAAGTTTTCACTGCAATAGAGTGCAGTGAAAATTTAAAAACCCGATACAAATTTAGGAATCGTGACTTTTAATCGGCTCTGATTCTTTTCTGTAGTAACACTAAGTAAGGGATAAGCAATGCCTTTCAGCTCTTCGCGGTCATGGGAAAAAATAAAAAGAAGAAATGTGATGAATGCGACGATATGTGAAAAGAAACGATATCTGGAAAAGATTAGGCTTATATAACCGTAGATTCGTTACCAGTAATCTCTATTAACATCCATTAATGTAATAACTTTCTGCCATGCTTCCGCTAAAGCGCGAGTTAAGTAATCTCATGTGCCCGAATTTAGAGACCCGTGCGTATCTGGTGTCCTTCAAGTTTGTCATAAACGGCAAAGCTTCTACATTATGGCGCCGTGGGAAATCCAGCAAAGTCACCGGCGCAGAAATGAATTAATCTGTCTGAAAGAGGCATCACGGGAAGGAGAACCTTCGAAAACTTAGGATCAACTGCTTCATAAATTCTGGTAAAATGATAAAAAAAAAAAAAGACACATGGGTGTTCATCATATTATTTACTACGATTTATCTCTTGCCGTTTATAAGCGGAATAAACTCCTGGGACACTAAATCCTTCTCAGCAAATCCCGATTGAATACTTAGCAAATAATTTTGTTACTCTTGCTAAGTCACCAAATTTGCTACTAATAATACAAAATTGAGATCAGTTAACGCTTTTTAAATAATTTATGTTAATTTACCCAACATCTCAGGCTTGACGTCTATATTCACCTTACTGCTTCCGATTTATACGTCTATATCTTCACCTTTTTGCTTCCGATTCAGGCAGGAAAACGATGTGGAGTCCCAGAGATAGAGGGAAAAAGCCATGTCAGGAAAGGTAGTTATCAGTTGCATAAAAACCAGGAAAGAAGACACCGAATTCTTGGGTGTAATGACAGGTCTTTTTGAATCTTTTCCAACCTAAAAATAATTTTTCAAATCATATTATTTAAACAAAAGAAAATCAACGAAATAGAAAATGCATTTAATACTGAAAAACCTGGGTATTGTTAAAATACACAATGTGCACGGTTTTCTTCATAGTGAATGGAACCAGTTATAAAAGGAATTTTTTCAAGCGGAATTTTATTACCAGTACATCATTTACAAGTAGAAATATAAACTTACATCTACTAACAGCGAAAAAGTGCGTTAGGAAAAGCCAGAAATTACACTGACGGAAAAAAATCCCAACACCACGAAAAAATAGTTGTAGAGGAATGAAATGGCGGCAATACATTTGTATAGGTAACATATTTAATCGATTAAGGTTTCAAGATCACAGCTTAATGTAAGCGCGAGAAGAGCCATTTTAAATGTGAAATGCTGGTACATTAATAACCGGTGTAACCGCCTGAATGCTGAATGCAAGCACGCAAACGTTCATGCATTGTGTCGTGCAGGTGCTGGATGTCAGTTTGTGGGATGGAGTTCCATGCCTGTTGCATTTGGTCGGTCAATACAGGGACGGTTAATGCTGGTTGGGGGTGACGCTGGAGTTGTCGTCCAATGATGTCCCATACGTGCTCGATTGGAGAAAGATCTGGTGATCTAGCAGGCCACGGCAACATGTCGACACTCTGTAGAGCATGTTGGGTTAAAACGGCGCTATGCGGGTGAGCGTTATCCTGTTGGAAAACACCCCTGGAATGCTGTTCATGAATGGCAGCACAACAGGTTGAATCACCAGACCGACGTACAACTGTGCCGTCAGGGTGCGTGGGATAACCACGAGAGTGCTCCTGCTGTCATAGGAAATTGCTCCCCCGACCATAACTCCAGGTGTAGGTCCAGTGTGTCTCAGCCGCAGACAGGTTGGTTGCAGGCGCTCACCTGGCCTTCTTCTAACCAACACACGGCCATCACTGGCACCCAGGCCGAACCGGCTTTCATCAGAAAACACAACACATCTCCACTCCGTCCTCCAATGAGCTCTAGCTTGACACCACTGACGTCGCAAACGGCAGTGGTTTGGAGTAAGTGGAATGCACGCTACAGGGCATCTGGCTCGGAGCTGTCCTTCAAGTAACCGATTTGTAACAGTTCTTTGTGTCACTGTGGTGGCAACTGCAGCTCGAATTGCTGCCGCAGACGTGGTACGATGCGCCACGGCCATACACCATACACGGCGGTCTTCCCTCTCAGTAGTGCCGCGTGGCCAGCCGGAACCTGGTCTTCTTGAGGCAGTACCTTTCCTTGACCACCGCTGCCAACAATCATGCACAGTGGCTACATTCCTGCCAAGTCGTTCTGCAATATTGCAGAAAGAAAATCCACCTTCTCGTAGCCCTATTACACGACCTCGTTCAAATTCCGTGAGCTGTTGATAATGGCTTCTTCGTCTTCTTAAAGGCATTCTTGACTAACATCAACACCCTACGTCGAATCTCAACGATAACTAACGCTCACGAACGTTACAGCGCGTAGTTACAGCAAACCTGCTTTGCATGTTCCGAGGGGCGCTACTAGCGCCACACGTATGCGCCGAGCGCGAAATTTGCATAGACGTCATCTTACAGATGTACTCTCACCGCCTACCAACTGTCGTTTATCTAACACAACGCCTTCTTGGTGTTGGATTTTTTTTTTCTGTCAGTGTATATACAAGATGTACCTCATAGTGGAAGGTATCTGAAGCAAAATAACTTTTTCAGATCTAATATTAGATGCAACTTCATAGAGGAAACGCAATATAACTTTCCGTCTTCTTCTACATTGATGGCACAGAAAAAACTAAACGAGCAACTCAAAGACCAATCAGTATTAAAATATTACCAGTTTAAGCTAAATTTATCTTCATTCTCTGCTCCATTTTACTGTCCTTTGTTCTCTGCTCCATTTTACTGTCCTTTGTTCTCTGCTCCATTTTACTGTCCTTTGTTCTCTGCTCCATTTTACTGTCCTTTGTTCTCTGCTCCATTTTTCAGTCCTTTGTTCTCTGTTTCATTTTATAATCCTACTTTCTCTGTTCCATTGTATAGTTCTTTATTCTGTGCTCCATTCCACAGCCCTATGTTCTCTGCTCCATTCTATAGTCCTTTGTTGTGTGCTCCATTCTATAATCCTGTGTTCTCTGCTACATTCTATAGTCCTTTGTTCTTTGTTCCATTCTATAGTCCTTTATTTTCTGCTCCATTCTATAGTCCTTCATTCTCTGTTCCATTCTATAGTCTTTTATTCTCTGCTGCATTGTGCAGTCCTTCATTCTCTGCTACATTCAACATATCTTTACCTTCTGCTCTATTTTATAGTCTTTTGCTCTCTGCTCCACTGTATAGTCCTCTACATTCTTCTCCATGGTCCAAGCCATAATGGTGAAGGAGAAGTCCCCCTGGCACGAGCATCATGTCACTGGGTAGAAATAAGTAACTGAAACACTTTTCTCTCTACTTTCTTAGCCTTGTCGATATTGTTACAGACCTTTTAGCCAACAACCAGTTGAAAGGATTAGTCAATCAACCCCCTAAATTGCCACTTTGAATAGCAAAGCTAGGAGTGGAAGCAACGCTATCTGATAGGCAGGTCCACTCGTTCCAGCCGCGTTTGTCTCACTTCTTAGACATAGCAAATATTCGTTCGAGTCGACTTCAGCCTAATTTGCTCACCCCGAGTTAATTCGCTCCAGCTTGTGAAAAGGTTAAAACTGACTTGCAGAACAGCTGTACAGGGATTTTAACTACAAAAAGGTGTAATTAGTTGCCCTTATGTAAGAACAGAATCGCATGAAAAATATCAGGAAGCGATAAAGGAATGTTTGAAAGATGAAATTTCTGTCATTTCGAAGTCCGCGTAAAAGACGGTGCCGTAACTTGAAAAGAGCATTTTTCTTCTTGCGAAATATCAGCTACGATAATTAACCATAGAACTAATTTTCACGGATTATATTTCCCAATTTCCCATGCAGCTTTAATGCAGTCATCGATTTAAGATTGTAAATGATTACCTGATAATACAGGGTGATCGAAAAGTCGCGCCCTCCCCAATAATAAACCTTCGATTTTGAAAACACCAGCGATAAGAGAAGCACGAAAACATTAATTTTTTGAATAAAACGAAATGTATTCTTACCACACACACACATACACGCGCGCGCGCACACACACAAACACACACACACAAAAGCCTTTTGGATGTTATTACAGAAGGTGTTCAAAATGGCCTCCTTTGACATATAAAATTGGACATATATGGACCACGCTTCCTTTTTTTTTTTTTTTTTTTTTTTTTTTTTGATTGGAGGTTTAACGACCACCGTGAGCAACTCAATGGGCTATAAGCAGTCGCCCGTCCCTAATTTAGGGTCACTGGTTCCAGGGAAGGGAGAGAACCAGTGCCGTAAGACAAACACAACATCCATGCCTCACCGGGATTCGAACCCGGACCCCTTACGGACGAACGATCAGAGGCAAGCGCCTTAGACCACTGCGCCACCGGGGCGGCACGCTTCCTTGGTAAAGAAGACGTTATGAAGTTCACTTACTCCATTTTGGTCCACTAACTTGCGTAAGCATCTGCAGAAATGTAAACGTTTCTGAAAATCACATAGTTTCAATTCAGCCACTGAGATAAGACAATACAGATGGAGATTTAGTTGTTTCACACATGGAGGTAGCAGTAAGGGGAGAAAGCACTCTCCGTTGGCTCAATGCAATCCAAGTGAAGCCAGCCAAACGTCACGGTAGCCATCTTAAGACTGACATGAGCAGACTAAGCAAAAGCTGTTAACGCTGTGCGACGCATGAAGTTGGCAATTTGTTTTTAATATTAATAAATGTGCCCGTCTTTATTATATTAATCGTTGATATAAGGATATTATTAGTTGATTTGTCAATGTTTAGGGCGTTACGGCTATTTCTAGGTATTTAGAATTTAGGAAACATTTCGGCTGGCTTCTGGGGGATCAGCGTAGGTACACGAGATTTTTTCATTCTGTAGGTAATACCGCCGTGTAATATCATAGTTTTTAAAGTTGCGTGTTAATAATCTATGTTTAGTAACGCGTTTTAATCTAAGTTTAGTAACGTTTTACAGAGATCTGCTCTGTTAAAATGAAGAGAATATGATAGTGTGCTCAAACTAATGTTAAGCTGTAATACCCCAATATTACTTTATACGGTATTATAATGAAAACATATTTTTCACCAAAGAAAGGCACAATTTCAAAGGCAGTACAAAATCCTTACATTTCTACAGTATTTGGAAAAGGAATACAAAATCCTTACATTTCAACACCACTTAATAAAATTTAAAAAGTGCATGCAGGGTTCAGTTACATGTTCCCCAGCTTTATAATACACCTTGACTATAATTCTAAATGGGAAAATGCTTTTTCACCTGTGAGCAATCATATACCTTGAAATATGACTTTAAGTTGCTTGGAACTAATAGTATGTCACATTGGTAAGACTTTTCATCTGTGTGCATAAGCATGTGCTCTGGAAGATGACTTTGTGTGTATGCTGAAATATGACTTTGTGTGAATATGCTCTGAAAGATGACTTTCAGAGCATATGCTTATGCACACAGGTGAAAAATAATCTAAAGATGAAAGATGACTTTTCCGCGTTTCCATTAGAATCTTTTCCTCTGTTAGCACAACAAAATGTCATACTGTTCAGTGCCATTCTGTCAATCAAAATGGGAAATTAAGCTGATAAAAATTTAGAAAATCAAACTCATCATGTACGTAACCCAATGGCTCGAAACGATTATCAGGGTCTTAAGATGGTCGTCACACTGTCAGCGTCATCTGCCAAGAAAGCTTCAAGTTTGTGACGTCATACTTTCTCTCCTTATTCCTACCTCCATGGTTTCACAGCTTTCTGCGCACTGCCATAAGATAATCCTGTCTGAATGGAAAGATAACATTCAGACAGAATTATCTTATGGTAAATTTTTGGTTGCGGAAAGCCTCATTTTGGTCTACACATCTTGCATTTTTTCGTCGCTTAAAACAGACAGTCTTCTACTTCGCTTTCTGTTTCCCCAAACGCTCTACAAGACGAGAGATAGTTCTCTTATCAAGTAGCAAAACGTTCAGATATTGATCGCACAATGCTTCCAGTACAGCGAAATATTGCACAATTACGTACACACGCTGGCTTTGGGAAAACGGCATGAGCCCCTCCAATAACGCAGTGGTATTTTTTTGATTGGAGGTTTAACGACCACCGTGAGCAACTCAATGGGCTATAAGCAGTCGCCCGTCCCTAATTTAGGGTCACTGGTTCCAGGAAAGGGAGAGAGCCAGTGCCGTAAGACAAACACAACATCCATGCCTGACCGGGATTCGAACCCGGACCCCTTACGGACGAACGATCAGAGGCCAGCGCCTTAGACCACTGCGCCACCGGGGTGGCCGCCCCAGTGGCCGCCCCGGTGGTTGTTTCTGATCATTCGTCCGGTAGGCGTGCGGGTCGGAATCCCGGTAAAGAACGGTTCTTGTGTTTGTCTTACGGCACTGGCTCTCTCTTCCCTGGAACCAGTGGCCCTAAATTAGGGACGGCGACTGCTTATAGCCCATTGAGTTTCTCAAGGTGGTCGTTAAACCTCCAGTAAAAAACATAAATAAACGACATGGTACTCTCGCAAGAAACAAAACGATAAGGGCGTCAATTGGTACAACGAACGCTTTCAGAAATCAAATATATCTTTCAAGACAATGCAGTGATGCCATCTATTGGCTGAAGTTTCCGATCACCCTGCATTTAGATTTGTAAATCTAATAAAAAGAAAATAATATCTTATGTTTCTATAATTCGTCAAGAACTTGAGTTATACATGGAGCCTTTTTAATAGTGTGAACAAATCTAGATCTGTAAACTTTAGCTGTGAATCATTCTTAAGGGGTGGCCTCTGATCATTCGTCCGTAAGGGGTCCGGGTTCGAATCCCGGTCAGGCATGGATGTTGTGTTTGTCTTACGGCACTGGCTCTCTCCCTTACCCTGGAACCAGTGACCCCAAATTAGGGACGGGCGACTGCTTATAGCCCATTGAGTTGCTCACGGTGGTCGTTAAACCTCCAATCAAAAAAAAAAAGAAAAAATTCTTAAGGGGAAAAAACTCTCACGCTAAATAAATTCATATTCCACACAACTGTTATGGATAGCATAGCAACGCGATATGACGCAGCTTTTATCTGTGGAATTTTCACAATTTCTATCATTCTAATAGACATTCCATTTCACTCCAAGCCTGCTATGCTTTAGGGAGGGTGAGGGGTGGGGTGGGGTTGGGGGGAATTGACGACCACCGTGAGTAATTCAGGGGGGGTATAAGCAGTCACCCTTCCTCAATTTGGGGCCACTGGTTCCAGAGAAGGGAGACAAACGCACCACCCATGCCTTGCACGGCATTCTGTCCCGGGCCCATCTAGGAAGAACGATCAGGGAACAGAGCTTAGGCGACCGCGCCACCGGATCAGCGCTAAACTTCACAATGACCATGAATAAAGCTTAGAGGGTTAGTTATTAATTTTTTTTCTTTATTATTCAAATCCAATTTTATATCGGTTGCTTCAGGATTCGAAAGAGGAGGAATCTTTGCATCACCTATTTCAAACAAAAGTTCATCAAATATAGCTCATAAGGTTTTCTAACAGTGAATTGTATCGCATAATTTCCAAAAATCCATACCATTCATGAATTGCCACAATATGCACTCGTGCTGAGTTGAAAAGAGTATGATGCATGCATTTTATTTACGGGGAGTGACATAAACAGAGTAAATATGCAAATTACCAAGTGCCAATATTAGTATTTAGATACAAAAACGTCCTTTGCCCAGTGATATTGGTTGAAAAACGCAAAATGGTGGAGGACAGAAGTGCGCGCATTTAATATTTACCTGCAAACGATTTAGAACATGGCGAAGAGTGAGACTGCTCAAAGTACCGGGGTGCGCGGGAAAGAGTATTTATTCAGGAGTTGGATGCATCGTTGGTTGATGATAGCGATTTGCGTGCAAGAGTGGGTATGTGTGTTGAATAACATCACACAAGACGATTAGTGTAAACGATTCCAGGATAATGAGTACGAAGTTCATCCTTCCGCCAAAAGCGTAAACTGATTAATGCAGATAAAACAAACAGTTTCCAGGAAGATCTTAATGTTGGAGAACTTCGTGCCTCAACTAATTTATGATGTTTTTACAACATTTAATTTCATTTACTTTTCGTTATGGGATAACATTTGACCATGTTACATTTCAAAATAAATTTTATAACACATAATATTAAGAAAAGAAACAACATATATAATATGAATACCTATGTACAGGGTAACCATAGAACAGGAAATTGAGGAAAATGCTATATATATATAGCCTGAATGAATCCCAATTCCCCTAAAGTAGGTAATCAAGCCAAACGTCCTGCACATACACTGAGTGGCCACTTTATTATGACCACCTGACAGTTTTAAGCAAATTAGGTATGGCTGCACGCTGTTGCCGCCAGAGGGCGAGGCTAGTATAAAAAGGGAAAGCTTAGTGCATGCGACAGTAGTAGAAGTGATTTTTGGGTGACGAGATGGGTAAAAAATGTGATTTGACGGACTTTCAATGTGGGATGATTGTAGGAGCTCGGAGCCATGGAGCGAGTATCACCGCAACCGCCGCATTCGTGAAATGTTCCAGAGCAGCTGTTGTTAAAGTGTTTAAAGACTGGACTGTCAGCCAAAAATCTGGGTCTCTAGGTGCAACGTGTGGTCGTCAACGACTAGTGACTGCTCGGGCGGAACGGAGAGTGTCCAGATTGGTAACAGACAACAGAAGGGCAGCAGTGCAGCAAATTACAGACCATCTTAATCAAGGATCCCCTCAAATGATCTCTGCACGCACTGTTCGCCGTACACTGCTTCGGATGGGATATGACAGCCGAAGCCCTGTTCCAACACCTTTGCTGTCTGCAGTTAACAAGAGAAAACGTCGACAAGTTCGCACAGGAGCACAAGGATTGGACAGTCGATAATTGGAAACAAATTATGTGGTCCGATGAATCACGTTTTCAGTTGCACCATGCCGATGGCCGAGTGAGAATTTGGCGGAAACAGCACGAAAAGCATGGACCCCAAATGCATTGCTACAACCCTTCAAGCTGGTGGAGGCAACGTTATAGTTTGGGGAATGTTTTCCGGGCATGTTTTGGGCCCTTTAATTCGTGTTGATCAATGTCTGACTGGCACATCATATCTAAACACCGTTGCGGACCAAGTGCATCCTGTCATGTGGATGATTTATCCCAATGGCTACTTTCAACAAGATAATGCGTCCTGCCATAGTGCTCGTAGTCTACAGGATTGGTTTAAGGAACATGCCGGTGAGTTTACTTTGCTTAGGTGGCCCACACAATCTCCAAATCTCAACCCCATTGAGAATTTGTGGGATGAAGTTGAACAAGCCATCAGACAGCTGGGTCCACAACCCTGCAATCTCACACTCCTGGAAAGTGTCATTCATCAAGCATGGTCTCAGATCCCACAAACCACCTATCAACATCTCGTGGAGTCCATGCCACGAAGAATCGACGCAGTATTAAAGGCAAATGGTGGCCCAACGAAGTACTGAGGGGGTGGTCATAATAAAGGTGGCCACTAAGTGTATAAAATGTACGCATATATGGTCTGATTAATACATTTTATATCAAATTTTATATTTTAGTTTGTTAGCAAATATTTTTAGTTGCTTTCGAAAATAATTATGATTATTAATATGTGTTAGTTGACTAGGTAGATTATTCCATAACATGAATCCTTGGTAATCAATAAATCTTTGTTCGGTTAAAGTGTTAGTCATTGGTAATAAATGCATTTCTCTCTCTTGTTTGATAGTCATGACCCACAGTGTTCAGCTGAATTAAATGTTTATACCTATTCTCTTTTACTCTTTTATACATAAATCCTAATAATCTGTACTGCCCTAATTTCTCAATATCTAAAAATACATAAAAATTAATTCGTACCTCCATATTCAAATTAATTCCCCTAAAATTATTTAAAATTTTGACCATCCTATTTTGTAATGATTGTAATTTATATCTTAGTAGTTAGACCCCATACTAATAAAACATGGACAAATCAGACTGTAATACAACATTTTTAGTGTTTGAATTGTTTAATTATTTGAAATTCTAGTAATTAAACCCATACACAAGTATTCTCCTTTTGCAGAGGAAATAATAATTTTCACCATTTTCACTTGTTCACAGTTTATAATTTTTTTCTTTCACTTGATATCTGAAATTCGGCTTTAAGTGATATGAGAATTAGCTTTAGCAGGGCAAGTGAGTAATGCATGTTAATTCTAAATGCGGCCTTATAGACAACATACTCAAAATGAATCAGAAGCAACAACACAGTTCAACGGGAGAACAAGACGGTTCATTTTGGACTGGAAAGCCCATATTTTATTATCTGAACACCTGCATGTCTACAAATAATATTTTCTTACAGAAAACTTACCTTTGGCTTTTATGACTGCCTCAAATCTCCTGAAATATTCTTCAAAAATTTTTTTGTAAACGCCCTCTGATACGTTCCGACATTGAACCTTCAAAGAAATGACCTGTTAAGCTTTGTTTGTTGGGCTGCCTCTTCTTCCATGCACCTGGCGAACCAATTATGGCCGCTGAACCGGTGGCGCAGTGGTCTAAACGCTGGCTTATGACCATTCGTCAGAGATGGGTCCGGGTTCGAATCCCGTGAGGTATAGACGTTGCGTTTGTCTTAAGGCACTTGCTCTTTTCCGTCCCTGGAACCAGTGACTCTAAATTAGGGACGGGCGAGCCCATCGAGTTGCTCATGGTAGTCGTTAAACCTTCAACCAAAGAGAAAAAAATATTTCCAATGCTTTTTCTGCAGTGTACAGGTCAGGAATCTAAACTGGACAGTCCAACTTCTCGATTCCCATGTCTTCAAACCATTCTGCAATAACGTAAGTATAGTATGACATGGTGCGTTGCCCCGAGAAAACTTACCTTATTGCCGTTCAATATTCTGCTCTCCGCTGCTAATGACAGCATGCCAGTGGTGAGGTAGGTCCTGAATGCCCCGTAGTACGTCATCTTTGTTCAGCTGTCGTATTATTCGGGGTCACGTCCAATGACACTTCGTCTAGCGATTCATAGCGGATGCCACCGTGCCAAATTTTTAACTTTGAGAAAAGATCAAGGTCAGGTGGACTGAGATCGGGACTGTATGGTGGGTGGGATAAAGTTTCCCGGCAGTATTTCGACAAAAATCACCGTACCGACGCTGCACCATGACACGATGGGTTGCCGCGCAGCAGGATTGCTCCCGCTTCCAACAAATCGGGACGATTTTGACGAATTTTCAGTCTCAACTTTGTCGTCAGAAAGTCACGATAATATTGTGCGTTAACATTCTGCCCTACCAGCACTCAATCAGAGACCACAACACCCTGGGCATCGTACACAAAAATCATCATTTGCTTCACTTTGGATTGTTGCCGACGACACTTTGTGGGGCGTAGGGAACTTGGATTCCGCTGATTGTGACTTTAGATAATTCCGCTGATTGTGCTGATTGTGACTTTAGTTCCAGTCCGCTGATTGTGCTGATAGTGACTTTAGTTCCATTCCGCTGATTGTGACTTTAGTTCCAGTCCGCTGATTGTGACGTAGTTCCATTCCGCTGATTGTGACGTAGTTCCATTCCGCTGATTGTGCTGATTGTGACTTTAGTTCCATTCCGCTGATTGTGCTGATTGTGACTTTAGTTCCGGTCCACTGATTGTGCTGATTGTGACTTTAGTTCCATTCCGCTGATTGTGCTGATTGTGACTTTAGTCCCATTCCGCTAATTGTGACTTTAGTTCCATTCCGCTGATTGTGCTGATTGTGACTTTAGTTCCATTGTGTTGATTGTGACTTTAGTTCCATTCTGCTGAGTGTGCTGATTGTGACTTTAGTTCCATTCCGCTGATTGTACTGATTGTGACTTTAGCTCCATCTCGAAATCAAGGGTCCAGGTCTCATGAATTACGACTATTCTGTCCAGGAAGGTGTCGCCCTTCCTTTCGAACCTGTGAAAGTGATTCTGTGCGACGCTCACGCTGGCTGCCTTCTGCTAGGAGATGAGTTGATAAGGCACCCAGCACGCGGTCATTTTTCTTTTTCCCAGTGAATCGGTCAAAATCCGATGAACAGACATGGTGGACAAATTTGCCTGATGAGCAATCTCCTCGACTGCCAAACGGAAATTCTCTTCGAGAAGCGTTGCAACAATGGTGACAAATGTTTTGTCTGTCGCCGCTTGTGGTCGGCCTAAGCGGTAATCATCTTCGATGCTGCTTCGGTCCTACCGGAAGCGCGATGCTCAGCGAGAAATTGCGCTTCGATCAAGAGTTCCTTCTCCACAAACTTCTTGTAAGGCAGTGTGGATCTGTGTCGGAGTTTTTCTCAGCAATGTTTCTATTTTCACGTACAAGCACTGGTCTAACGCTCTGACTCGACCTGAGGAGCTGCACCCTTCGATTTCAAACCCTCCCACGTCCACACAGCAAAATATAGAGCGTCGTTCTGACACCACTGCGTTGCTCTATATGATATGACGCAATCATTTCCCGATTGCATCATCCACTTCCGTTTTAGATTAACGTGTGCAGAAATTTTGTTATGACCCTCGTACCTAACAAAAAGGAAACGGCGTTGCCTCCGAACGTGTAAATTGTGGGCGCCATATGTAGATGTCAGATAGGGATAGGTGAACGTTGGCACGTATTGTACAACGGAAGCACAAGACCACGTCACCGAAAACAGCAGCAGAGTTGAACAGCAACTGGAATGATCTCGTTCCTGACATAGCAGTTCGTTGGGAACTCTATAGTGAAAGTATGAAGGTATTTATGGCCGTGCAGTAATCCACTAAGTTAGTGGCGTATCTTGGTTCCGAGACCAGAGCTATCTCCCCCCCCCCCCTCCCACACACACACAATACTGATTTTTAAAAATTGCGAAGTTTATATTTCAATTCTAGAAGTAGCATTTTTTCTAAATTTTAGGTACATTATACCAAATAATTAAGAGGATTATTATAATTATTTGGTATTTTGTTGGCCATTACCAACAGGATAATGCACCATGCCACACTTCCAGAGTCGTCAAGGTGTGTGTGTGTGGGGGGGGGGGTGTTCGAGGAACATGCTGGTCACTTTCTGTTAATACTCTGGCCTCCAAATTCACCTGACATGAATCCAATCGAACATTTGTGGTTCGACTTGGAAAAGCGGGTTCGCGCTAAATCACCACCACCCCGAAATGTACGGGAACTGGAGGACCTGCTGTTAACATTATGGAAAAAAATACCCCAGGATACCTATCGCCACCTCATCGAATGGCCACTGTTTTGCAGGCTAAAGGGGTCCTACAGCTTATTAGGTAGGTGGGCATAATGTAATGGCTAAGTGGCGTGTATACTGGTATTTAAAGTTCAAACCACCTGTGTGGCGCATTCACATGAGTCCAGTACTTTTGCTTTAGAGTCCTTGACAGTTTTTCTATGAAATTTTCCTCATGCTGTCGATCACACACGATTTTAAATTAGCATCTGATGAGTTGTCTTAATTTTTTTCTCTTCTTAGATACAAAGACTTGTAGTGATTTGTTTTGATATTACGCTGGCATCTAATACACCGAGCTTGCTTGAAGTTAGCAAGAAACACACCATTCTCATGTGGGGCGACCCGTTACATCGGCGCTTTAAAAGAAACGAAGAGGGCGAGGGCCAAGAAAACTCTCAAAGGACATCAGAATGAGAGAAAGTCCAAACGTGTTCCTCAAAAAAGAAGTGGAGACGTAGAACAACGCCACACGCAGGGAAAGAAACAGCAGAAAGAAAGGAAGATTGCTTATTTCTTAACGATGGTAAGGTGGCCTAGACTATAGCGTGGCAATAATCTTTCGAAGGAAGCAACCAAAGAAAAAGTATACAGGGTTTGGGAAGAAAACAAAAATAAGCAAATACGGAGCAAGAATTCCACTGAGGAAATTGCATTTTCAGATATTCCCGAGAAATGAACAACACAAATTTAGCTCTCTGGAAGGACAACAAATAGAGCCATGATAAAGGCAAAAAGACGGGGCATCTAATATTCCTTATGCACCGTGGTATTGATTGATTGGATAGATTTAGATACAACTTCCTTTATCTTTTGAAGAAGGATTCTTTATCGTTTGAAGACGGAAAGGAAAAAATATTTATTTGGTGCATAAAGATATCTGAATGGAAAAAGCAAAATACACTGTGCGACAATAAGTAATGAGACTGACATGTTTTTAATGGAAAAAGCGGGAAAACTTATGTGAATATATTTTATTCGACGTACATTCTTCATGCGTTAATACAAGAAGTGGCACGATCAACCAACGTAAGAAAAGCCATCTTTCGGTATGGAGTGAAGAGCTGATGTCGCAGTTTTTATCTTCAATGTCTCGAAAAGCTGTTACTTTTTAAAGCAGCTTTAATGTAAGGAATAGGAAGTAGTCACACGGTGACAAATCTGGAGAATATGGCAGATGGTTGAGTACACATAGTTGTTTTTGTCATGCACACTTATTGCTCTGTGTACGGGTGCGTTGTCGTGAAGAAGAAACAGTTGCTCGCTTTTATACTCAGGCCGGACACGAACAATCTTCTTCCATAGTCGTTCCAAAATGGTTGTGTAAGCTTTGCGATTGACAGTTGTAAATTTCAGGAATGAACTTGTGATGCAGAATTTCCTTGTTGTTGTAAAAGCACTCAAGCATTATCTTGATTTCGAAAATCTTCCAAATACGTGTAGACAATGTGAATAGACAAAGTCATCGCTGTTTCCGCGTTTTCTTTAGATAACACACAGCAACCGAAAAATTGTTATCCGGACACCGCTGGGGCCGTACCCCAGATCTCTCGATAATTAGCCGAGTGCGTTCGCGTTACGCTACTGTGGCCAACAATCCACGGCGCTATGTGTGTTTATCTGTCAGCATCTGACTCCACAAATCCGTAGGGATGGGCTCAGCAACTGAGACGCCTCCATCTAGTGGGGCTTAAGCTATTAATTATAGTTAATAAATCGAAACGGCGAATGTGATGGTCAAAATCTTCGGAATACAGACGCTGACAGATAAACACGCATAGCACAGTGAATTGTTGGACACCGTAGTGTAAAGCGAATGCACTCGGCTAGTTATTGAGAGATCTGGAGTTCGATCCCAGCGGTGTCCGGATAACAATTTTTTGATTCCTGTAGGTTAAGTAAAGAAAACGTGGAAAGAGCGATGACTTTGTTTATTCACACTGTCTCTAGGTATTTGGAAGATTTTTATTATCACTCTCGTCCTTTGGATTTATTAACTATAATGTAAATAGCTTGTGCCGTTAAACCCCACCAGATGGAGACGTCTCATTTGCTGAGCCCATCTCTACGGATTCGTAAAGTCAGATGCTGACAGATAAACACACATAGCGCCGTGGATCGTTGGCCACCGTAGCGTAAGGCGAACGCACTCGTCTAGTTGTCGAGAGATTTGGGGTTCGATCCCAGCGGTGTCGGAAAACAATTATTCGGCTGCTGTGTGTTGGTTAAAGCAAAATGTGGAAAAAGCGATGCCTTTGTCAATTCATTTCGATTTTAGACTTCTGCAACCTGATCTTTGCGTTGGGTAACTGTGGCGTCTTCCACTGAGCACTCTGACACTTCACTTCGTTTTAGGATCATAACGAAAACACCACGTCTTATCACCTGCCACAATGCTTCGGAGAAAATGTTGCATTGTTTCTGCAGTGTGCAGAATGTCTTTTGCGTACTCCACTCGTGCATGTTCCTGGTCGTCTGACAAAGCATGCGGGACAAAACGAGAACAACCCTCCCCCACAAAAAAATCTTGCAAGAAATTTGACAAAGCGACTCTTTATTAACACCGAGCTCACAATCCAGTATCCTCAAGGATATACATTTATCCTCCTGGCGGGAAAGCTGCCCGTTAGTTGGAGAAGAAACTGCGCATCAAAGGGCATTTATTGAAAAATATGTCAAAACAATTAAAAAAAATTTCAAACTAAATTTTAGAAGCAATGATGGTATAGAATAAATTATATTTTTAATTCGATATCATCTGCATTTACACCCTTTGCGGGGAAGTTGTCCTTCGGAGAATGGCTAAAATACGTTGCTGTTAATACTTTCGTGACCATAGCGCGTGAGTCGCCCGGATAGCATGTGCAGAATTTCTTTAACACCTCCCGCCCCGTTCTTCGGATTTGCACGGCGTCCAAGGGTTTAGCAAAATTCACCCTCAGTCGTCTTATTGTTGTCGCTAAACAAAGAAGTGAATCAGGAGTTGTTTGTCCCGAGGCTATATCATTCATCCTCCTAGCATCGTTCAGTAGGACTTATGCTTTGTTGACACGTGCTTCGTTTGTCTGTGACATTTTGGATTGTCCCAGAAGCGTATTTTATTGCGGGAAATCTGTCGAAAATATTATTTCACTATGCTCAGTCCAAATAAACAGATTATAAAAAAGTCTATTTATTTGGAAAACATAACAGCGTATTTTTTACAAGAAAAGGGGAAAGTAAGCAAGATTTTTCATCTGCTACTACCTATCCTATCTTGCCTAGCGATTGGAAGATTCTAGTGGTGACACAGTCCTAATCGGTTTTTTTTTTTTTTTTTTGTTATTGCGAAAGGGAAGGGGGAGTGAAATTCGGAAGGGAGCGGTAGACATTTTCCGGCGTTATGGTATTCTGAGCGGCAAAATTATAACGAAGTGAATTTCTCCGTCATTTTTATCCGCGCCAGGATTCGAACCCGGATCCCCTCATTCCGGAATAAGTCACTCTACCAATTGAGCTACGCGGACGTTTTATTCTGATTCCTATCTGCCTTTATGTCGTGTGCGTCCTTCGGGCAGGTACGTCACACCTCCTGGTACGTTACATCATCTCCCCCTTATTTATTTATTTTTTTCGAAGTGCTGGAGAAAGGATTATCTTATTTTTCCTATCTCGCGGTGTGGAAATAACATCACACCAATGCGAGATTTTGAACGGTCGGGTCATCCGGATAGTTCGGGCGCCATTATAACGAAGTGAAGTTCTCCGCTGGACGTGTAGTGCAGGGAAGTTTTCGTTTTTTTTTTTTTTTTTTTTTTTTTTTTTGATTGGAGGTTTAACGACCACCGTGAGCAACTCAATGGGCTATAAGCAGTCGCCCGTCCCTAATTTAGGGTCACTGGTTCCAGGGAAGGGAGAGAGCCAGTGCCGTAAGACAAACACAACATCCATGCCCGACCGGGATTCGAACCCGGACCCCTTACGGACGAATGATCAGAGGCCAGTGCCTTAGACCACTGCGCCACCGGGGCGGCGAAATTTTTTCGTTAAGTCACGTTAGGGTTATTGGAAGGTTACTTGACGTAGCTAAAGTGTACCTAATCTTCAAAGTGCTAGAGTTTGTTTAGGTAAGACTCGCACGTGCAATAAATTCATTGAATATGGAACTTCTTTTTACTCAGCGTTCCTCATTATCTTGAATATCAGTACTATAACTTCGGTTTTAGTACATTAGTACCTTGAAGGCTCCTTATTAGAGCGGTAAACACAATATACCCTGGACTTAATGGAGACACTTAATGAAAGAGACTTAACGGCCAGACAGAGGTCTGACAATAATATGAACTGAGAAAACGTACTCACTTTAAACCTTTTATTGGAAAACTCCTGGTATTATCAAACACACTCTCAACAAATCACACTACTACTGAATATCCGAACTTTCGTAGAATCGCATAACAATAATTAAGAAGAACCTATCACATAAAACGAAGCTCTCTTGGTATAGTTGAGCGCGCCTATATATACTGTATACCACCACGTCATGACTTACACTCGTTGCCACATATCATTCAGCGGGAGAAATAACATCTCGTTAAGTGAGAAGATAATTTGCATAGGAAAATAAAATAACAAGAGACAGTAAAATCAGAAAGGAAACTGAATCTAGAGTATACGTTACAAAATGTTTTAGAATCGTGGTAGTTAAAGGGTTAACAAAAATTGCAACACCAAGAAAAAAACCAAGCAATCGCAATAAAATTTATGGGAGTGATTAGTTATGGTACAAGCTGCAAACGATTACAATTACATACCGGTTTGTGATGAGGAAGGCCAAAAAATTAGTAATTAGTAAATCCACCATGGGCTGTGATAAGCCACCCCACGCTCCGTTGGATCAAATGAAACAGAGTTTAGACGGTCGTCTGCGATATTGGATTCCAATCTGCTTCTACACTCATCCGCAATTTGTTGGTTGTGACAGGCGGCGAGGCCATGCGAGCCAGTCGTTGGGCGATGACACCCCAGACGTTCCCTATAGGCGACAAATCAGGCAAGCGAGCAAACCAGGGAAGACGAGCGACTTGACGCGCAGATAGTAAGTCTTGGACAGTACAAGCATCATGGTGTCGGGCATTGCCTTGTTGGAACACGGCTCCCGTGATCGTCTGAAGGAAGGGTAGAAGTTCAGCTTCCAACACTGCCGTCATGTAGCGTTGGCTGTTTAATGTGCCTGTGATGCGTAGTAGGCGAGTGTGTGAATGAAACGCGATAGCACCCCAGCCCATCACGCGCGGCGTGGGACCGGTATATGCAGCCTTCCAGATGCCGTTCATCACGGTACCTGCGAACAAGGATTCGCCCGTCGTGATGCATTAGATTGAATATGGACTCGTCCGAAAACACAATATGCTCCCATTCCACACTGCAGTTTCGACGTTCGCGGCACCACTGCAATAGCTGGCGCCTATGGTTCAGAGTCAAGGGAAGTCGCATCAATGGACGGCGAGCAACGAGGCTTCTCTGTAGCAATCTGTGACGAACAGTGCTTGCAGACATCGGACGATGTGTGAGCATCCTCCATTGCTGCTCAAGTGTCGTGGATGGTGTTGTGTGCAACGTCATTGCCATACGGTGCAAGTGCCTGTCTTCCCGCTCGGTCGTACGATTTCAAGCTCCAGATCCTGCACGACGATGCGCAGAACCTTCTGCTGTCCATTGGCGCCATGTACGCATAACGGTAGTTGCGTTACACCTAACTCGTGCAGCAATATCACGGTATTGTAATAGTGGTGAATGCAAATAACCTTTAATAATATCGTAATTGAACGGGAATATTAATTTTTACGAAATGTAATGTAATGTAAATATCTTTCAATTGTTGAATTTTAATGAATATGTAAATAATTAAGAATCCTTGAAGTTTTAGAATGTTTTAAAAGTAATCGTGGGAAACTTCTAAGGATATGATTTTTGAGTTCGATTTGGGAGAGCCAGTAAGTCACCAGAAATGATTAGTTATCGGCGAACTTCCTGGAGTGGACAAAACACAGGATTTCGTGTATGGATAGTGTGACGTGCCTGCCCAGCAGGACGCACACGACATAAAGGCAGATAGCAGTCAAAACGAACGTCCGCGTAGCTCAATTGGTAGAGTGACTTATTCCGGAATGAAGGGACCCGGGTTCGAGCCCGGCGTGGACAAAAATAACGGAGAAATTTACTTCGTTATAATAGCTATTATAAAAGAAGGCTTTTTTAGAGTTTTAAAGCGACTCATTAGGAAAGACTTCTGTTCTCGAGTTAAGGGTTTCCTTAGGGGAGGTGATTAGGAATGGAGATGGAGACGGAATGAGAAGAAGGTGTTCGGACAGAGGCTTCAGGCTAGTTTTTTTGGCAGTAGTGCGGAAGATAATAGGAGAACGAGACTTCGAGGGTTGCAATGATGACGTGTGTTAATGGAGAAGGCGTCTGACGTGAGTAGAGCGAAGTGGCGAGACGTTGAAGGGAAACGAGTAAATTTTGAGAAGGGAGGTTGTCAACCGCTTACGAGCGGTAGCCATGAATGAATAGCGAGGAGTTATGGAGCATGAGAGATGGTCTAATCACAAGTGACCAGGAGTAATAATTAAATTAAGCAAAATCACGACAATAAAGGATTTTATCAAACATCAACTCTTTTCTGTTACATGATCTATTAGTACTCTATTGATGTGTACAGTGCTCAAGGACCTGTCAATCTTCTGATTCAAACTTATTTCGGCAAATAAGGAAAGAGATGAAACAGCACTGCGACAGTATGATTAACCACCATCTCGGAGTCCAACGATTCTACCTCTTTCAAACTCCATCAAGTGTTCGTATGGTTGTCTCGTCCTCCTACGCGACATGTTTGCATGTTAATAACTGCGTGTGGTCTAGTTTAGCGATAGCAAGTTTAAAAACCTGGTCTCTGTACGCCTTCTTTTATACCTCCTGGTGTGACGTTTCCGATGGGGTTGCGCGCGCCTCACGTTTGCATGTGCGCTGTAATTGTAATTATGTGTACCTCCCGTGGTGCCCTATTAACCCTGTAAATTCCGTGCAAATCCGAGCCTTTCTTCATCGTGTTGCAATTTTTATTAACAGCAGTGTATATGGATTATCGCTTTTATAGTTCAGGCTTTTGTGACGTCCCTGCCCCGCAGGATGCACATGAGATAAAGGCAGGTAGCAGTGAGAGCACATGTCCGCGTAGCTCAGTTGGGAGACCGACTTACTCCGGAGTAAGAGGCCCGGCGGGGAGACAAAAAAGTTGTACGTTATACTTTTTAATTGAATTTTTTAAAATTTTAAATAGGACTAATTTTGGCAGGGAAGTGGTGTCCATGAAATGGACGGACAATAGTTACAACATATACATGTCTTTTGTTTCAAAAAACGAACTACAATATCTAATTCAGGTATTGTCATTTATATGTTTTGTTTACCTTTCCAAAGGTGAACACAAGAGGAACCAAAATTACGATACTGGGTCACCCACAAGAATAGAAAGCACCATGAAAAAATTAATCTGTTCTGATAGCTAGACGAGCACGTACACAGGCTATTACTGAAGATTATTGCGATATTCTGGTCAAAACAAAACCCATCATAAAAGCTCTTCATTTCTTGGCAGAAAAAGAAAAGAAAGAAAAGAAAAAAAAAAAGGAATAAGCGATGCACGTTTTTACACAGTGAAAAAAGACAAGAATCGCATTGACAAATTGAGCATGAACGCAAGCATCGTCCGTTACCATCGAAATGAAACAAATCTTAGGAAATTACTTTGTTCCCTTGTCTTCCACACGTACTACAAATTGCAGTAAATGCGGACATGTAACACTTTTTCTGCAGTAAGCGAAAAAAAAGAAACCGCCTTCTTGTAAGACTATTTCGATAATGCGATATAAATTACCTGCAATGAAAAAAATGCGAAAAAACTGAAAGACAAGTGTAACATTCATCTTCCTTCGAACAGTTAAATCAATGCAAACTATTGCCGAAATCCATGCTTGATTTGCGTAGTAACTGATATCTTCCAAGTATTCACACACTTACGCGTGGACTTATCGAGGCATATTAAAGCTTCAGACCTAGGGTATAGAAAACAAACGACAAACTTTAATAAAAACAGAATACCTGAAAAGACTCGAGCTACGATTTTGATTTTCATAGGATATGCTAATCTGGCAAAATTGGAGAAGTGATTAGCATTTCGGGGTCATAGGTGCGTACCTACCGCGTCTAGACAAATCAGATCGCGCAATTTCACAGACCGGAAACCGGCCGTTTTTCTGCTATACAGAGGTTGATTCACATTTATACACCGATGAGTTATTACATTATGACCACCTACATAATAAGCTGTAGGACCCCATTTAGCCCGCAAAACAGCGGCCGCTCGGCGAGTCATCGATTCGATGAGGTGGCGATAGATATCTTGGGGTATCTGGTACCCTAATGTCAAAAGCAGGTCGCCCAGTTCGCGTACATTTCAGGATGGTGATGATTTAGCGCGAACCCGCTTTTCCAAGTTGAACCACAAATGTTCGATTGGATTCATGTCAGGTGAATTTGGAGGACAGGGATTTACAGAAAGTCACCAGCACGTTCTTCGAACCACTCCTTGACACTTCTGGCAGTGTGGCATGGCACATTATCCTGTTGGTAATGGCCATCACCAGCAAGGAACACAGTTGCCATGAATGGATAAACTTGGTCCGCAACAAAGTTCAGATACCTGACAGCTGTCAGGGATTGTGCTATTGGGAAAATGGGGCCTAAAGTGTCTCAAGAAAGCATCACCCACAGCATAACACCGTCACCACCCACCTGTTTCCGCCCTAACAGAGCACCCAGGTGCACTGTTATGCGGAAACAGGTGGTAATCGGCGTATCCGTGCTCGGCCGTCTACGTGATGCACCAAGAATCTTGATTCGCCAGACCAAGCCACTTTCTTTCAATCATCCATGGTCCAATCTCGATGATCTTGGACCCATTTCATGCGTTGTTGGTGAGACGTGCAGTGAGCATGACGACCTGTCTGGGTCTTCGGCAACACAGGCCCATGCGCAGAAGGCTCCGATGAATTGTGTGCTATGACATATTTCCCTAATCACCACTGTTGTAGCTGCGGGCGATTTGTCGCACTGTGGCCCTGCGGTCACTGTGAACAATACGCGACAGTCACCTCTCCCTTCTGGCATCAATGACTGCGGGCGACACACGGCTAAACGACTGTTCGTCGTTTAGCCACCTGTACACCACTTTTGTTACGTACTCACTGCAGCGGCACGTGAACAACCCACAAGCTGCGTCGTTTCCGAGATTGCAGTTCCGAGGCGCTACGCCATCACAATTTGTCATTTATCAAACTCCGATAAATCGGTAGCGTTTCCCATTCTGTCGTAACACTTCCACCAGCCACTTACGCGTCACCACAACGCGCGCCAGGTGTGTCATATGCTGCCGTCACTTCAGGTGCGCCAACTTCTTCTTCTCATCAGCCCCCTTCTTTAAAGTGCCCTTATGAGAAGACGTATGGTACAGACCAGATCTACGTGGATGTTCCGACTACTTGCCCTCAAGGTCAGCTTTGTGTTGACAAAATCGGACTGGGTGTATTTTTCCGCAGCTTCCCCAATACCAAGCTGACAGCGTAAAGCGCTGCCCTTAGACAAATTGTTCCAAAAGAGGCTATTACTCACGTGGGTAGAAGAACCAGCCAAGTCATAGCTTATCTTGCGACTCCTGCCGTCGCCTTTCGAGTTCTGACCGAAGGCATTTCCATCGGCGATCGCCATCTCCTTGCGACCCCACTTGCACAAGCACTTACTACAGCCAGTTTTGCCCCTGTTCCTCCGGAAGTATCCAACTACCTATCGCTCTACGTCGCTCAAAATTACGGACGTACTGTCGGATCGGTCATCACGTACTCCTCCTTTCCGGGAGTCCCTGAGGACCGTTATATCTTAGGATTTCGCCGTAACGTACGTGTGATCTTTCCCTCAGTGGAAGCCATGTTACGTGCTCCATCGATACTCAATGTACGCTGTGACACTCATATTAGGCGCATTGACATCACTGTGGGCACCCTTAGTTCGGTATGTAAGAGTACTGGTCACCCTAGTACGCTATGCCCTCATCGTTCAGCTACAGCCTCCAAATCTTCAGTACAGCCTACTCAACGGTCAACTGGTACCCCAGCATCTTCATCTGGCGCCTCTCACCAGCGGAAGTCGAGTTATTCCGAAAGTCTCCATAAAGCCGTTGGTCAACGCGTGACCTCGTCGCAACCTTCCACTTCCAACTCAGCTTCTACACTCCAGACATGCCCACAGCAGGAGAATTCTTCGACCGGAGACCCGCTGAACTCTCCTCTACTTTCTACAATTTCTCAACAGCACCCGTCAGAGCCCGATAATGGGGTCGCTGCGCCTGATGCCTTCACAGAGTCAGACCCTCCAGTCTTTGGTCCCGAGCAACTGAGGGTACGCTCGAAGCGTCGTCGGACTACTCGACGCCGCAATAAGAAGACTTACACATCTGTCACCTTTCAAGGAGGACGTGATCGCTCGGAAAGTCGTTCATTCCCATCTGGCGCTTCTAGCATCTCCATCTCCGACTCTGACGACAGCACGCTGGTCCCACTTACTCTAAAGGATTTCGTACAGCAACTGGAAGATTCCTCACTACCACAGACACCAATTTCTGGTGCGGAGTTATACTCGTATCTCATCGGTCCTCGTAGTAAAACCATGTCTCATGATTTTCTCCAATCCTATCTCACGGAGCTTGCAGCAACTACGACGCAAGTGGCGGTTGTTCGATCTCACCTCCAAGCCTTACCATCCACATCTTTCGGCGAAAGCGGATGTCTCAAGAAAGTCTGTGATCGTCTCTCTCGGCTCCAACGAGCCGCTGACAAGCTTTTTGAACCACCGTCGGACATTTACGTTCAAGATAACAGCACTGAACTGGAGGGGGTTTGGTCCCCTCTGGCGAACTCGCTTGCTCGTGAGGATCTCCATCACCTCACAGCTGACATTCTTCTGCTCCAAGAGACGAATTACTTGTCTACAACGCCCTTCAATCGATGGCGTACGTGGAACTATCAGTTCCACCACGCTTTCCGACACTCTACAATCGGCGGTCTGGCCGTAGGCATCCGCCCTTAGTTCCGTCATGTTCTATCTTCAGTGTCGGTACAGCATCTCTGCCGTGACTTGCTACGACGCCTCACCTTTGTTCTGGACGAGCGTCGTTATATCGTTTTCAACATCTACGTCCCGTGCACACCTCAACATCACACCCTACTTTTCATGGCGCTCCGTTCTGCTCTTCAGTCAACGTTGCCGTCGGATCACGTGTTGATCGGCGGCGATTTTAATTGCACGCTTGACCTTTATCTTGATCGTGCTCCAATTCATAAGGAAACTCGCTTGCGTCTTGTGGAGCAATTACACTCCCTCATCACGGAGTTTGATCTTCGGGACGTCTTTCGTCAAATTTATCCTACAACGGTCTCCCATACGTGGAGGTCCTCAGCTGCCACCTCGTCATCTTCCGCTAGACTTGACCGTTTCTACGCAACTGCTCCACTTCTGCCCGTGGTCACGGACTGTCAGCATCTACCCACCGCCTCTTCTGACAACTGTGCCGTTGTGGCCACCTTCACCTCTTCTTTCCGTCAACGCTCCGAGTTTCACTCCTGGACATTAGATACTTTTCTCTTGAAAGACCAGGCCTTGTGTTCTAACGTCCTCAATCTCCTTCACTCTTATCACCTTGGACTGTCCACTGCATCCTGTGCGCTAAGTTACTGGCTGGATGTCAAGTCACATCTGCTCCACTTTCTCAAGAGCCACTCGTTCACAGTCGCCAATCTGCGCACCATGGAAGAACGCAATCTCCGACAAGTTCTCGCCCAGCTTGGAGCCACTCACTTCTTCTATCCAGCATATTTGGCAGACCTCCGTGCTCTTCTGGAACCTCGAACCCGGCAGGCCATTTTACGACTTCGTCTCCAGCACTTGTCTCCCGAAGACTGCTCTTTTGAGTTCTTGTCTTCGTTAGAGGATCAGCGCCGTTCTTCTCATCGACTCCGGGTGCTGCGTCTGCCTGACGGTCATGTGGATTCGGACCCAGATGTGCTTTGCTCACATGTTCGTCAATACTTCTCCGACAAATACAGTGATGCCCTCCACCTTCTGCTTCGGCATCTAATACTTTACTTTCTTCTCTCCCTCAAGACCCCTCTCACGCTTTCCGCTTCTCTGCTACAGCCTATCTCTCCATCTGAACTCAGGACTGCACTTTCCTCTCTCAATCCCCGAGCCGTCCCTGGTCCTGACGGCCTCCCTCTATCATTTTATCTCATCTTTTTACCTTCTCTCCTTCCTTTCCTTCTCGCTGCTTACTCTTCTGCCTTTGCATCTATCTCCCTTACGAGGGGCTTCACTGTTGCTCACATGGTACTTTTCCCTAAGAAGGGCGACCTGCTTGACCTGCGGAACTGGCGTCCGATTTCACTAATAAATCTTGATTACAAACTGTTCACTAAAATTCTCTCTCGCCGCCTAAATCAAGTTCTTCCATATCTTCTCTCTTCCGACCAGTCCTACACGCTACCTGGTCGTTCCATCGCTACTAACCTTCACCTCCTTCGTGTTCTTCTGTATCTCGCCCGGACTAATTCTGAATCTCTTGTCCTATTAAATTTAGACCAACGTGAAGCTTTTGATAATATCTCCCATTCATTTCTCTCAACTACTTTACACGCTTTTGGCTTTCCTTCTGTTTTCGTTACCACTATTCTTGCTCTCTATCGCGACGCCAGGTCAAGACAACCGCCTTTCTGACAGCACCCATTTCTTTCCATCGTGGAGTACGACAGGGGTGTCCACTTACTGGGCAATTATGGCGTTCGAGCCTTTCCTACGCACAGTACATCGTGCATTTCTTGTGGCTCTTCCTCCTCCCACGGCAAGCACCAGGCACTTCTCTATAACCTACTCCGCCTATGCCGACGACGCGACTTTCTGCGTCCGGATGGAGTCGCAAGTTGATACCCTCGCTCATGTATATGCGCTCTACTCTTCTTGCTCCTCAGCGATGCTCAACACTACCAAGAGTGCCGGCCTGTGGTGCGGTGCCTGGGAATCCAGGACGTACTCCCCATGGGGCGCCTCCTGGACTGCCTCTTCTCAGAAAATTCTTGGTGTACACCTGGGAGCTCCCATAGCTGCCCGAAACAACACGTGGGCTGCTCTTCGTAATCGCCTTGCTCGATCGGCTGCCTTCTGGCGGAAAGCTCAGTTCAGCGCCTCTTACGTCACCCGGGCACGCCTTGCTCGTACATATCTTCTGTCTCCTTGTCTTCACGTGAGGCCAGCTGCTCGCAGACCAGCTTACTATCTTGCTGAAGTGACACGGATCATCTCTACTATGATCTGGTCAGCTCATCACTGGATACAAGTCTCAACTCTAAGTCGTGCGATCTCCACCGGTAGTATTGCGCTCCTGGATGTTCGCCAGTTCTACAGAGCACACCGGATAGCATCCCTTCTGCGTCTACTCTGTGAACCAAAATCCACAGCCTCTCTTCTCCGAAACGTGATGATTTCTCCCCGGAACCCCCGCTTCAAATTCACAACTTTTCTGCTGATGGATCGCTTTTCACTCCCCCGCTCTCGTCTTTCCCCCGTTTTTTCGGAGGCGCTTTCCTTTCTTCGCTCTCTGCCACTACTCCGTGCCCCACCCGCTTCCACCTCAGAACGTTTAGCTAAAACTCTCTTCTGCTCCTCCATCCTCCATTTTCCTAACGCACCCTATTTCACTGACCTTTCCTGGCTCCCCGCTGGGATCGTATCCGTCCGAGATTTACTTTCCTCCGACCTAACATGGAAACCCTTTTCCGATCTCTCTCCTTTCCTTTCACGCACATCTGCCTCTCTTGCACTCTACGATTCTCTCCCCTCCTCGATCATTACTCTTTTTCCTGCTCTCGCTTCTCCGGCTGGACTCTTTCTCGTTTCATCTGCTTCTCTTCCCCTTCCTTTTTTCTTCCTGTTCGTGGCTCATTTCTTCCGATCTCCAGTTTTACTGTCCGTACTTTCTATCGCTTTCTTCTTCAGGATCCATCGCCACCCGCACCCCAGCTCATTTCAGGATTGCCGCCCGCCTCTCTTCTGAGTGTGTGGTCGGCAACAGCTTCACCCATCTCGACACCAGATGAAAGGAATATTCACTGGCTCTTCCCTCACCGCCGCCTGCTAGTGCCGGCCACGTTATTTCTGATGACGCTGGCAGCCGCATCCACCTGCATCTTCTGTTCTGAGCATGCTGATGTTCTACACATCTACCAGTACTGCCCGGCGATCCTTCCTTTACCGTTGCCAAGTGTCTCTGTGCCAAAGAGCTGCATTTTTCTTCGCACAGTACGTTGCTGATTTCTTATTCTCCACCGGTGCCTTTATGCGAGCCATGCGCATACATCTTTGTACTCGCAAAGCATGTGATTTACTGCTTCTATCTGCAACTCCGTCATACCTCTAATGCGCCTACGCTCCTTCAAGTAGGAGATACCCTCTGTGCGCAATTCCGCAATCGGCTGACCTCACGGCTCCGATTGGCGTTTACCGTTACCCGGGCCACTGACCAGAGCCAGCAGTTCCTGAGTGTATGGTCACCATTACAAAGCTGGTTTTTCGGGCCTCCTGCAGAGCTACATCTTCTGCTTTGACTTCCACCCTGTAGGTTGGAACCTTCCGCGCTTTGATCTTTGTGATGAACAATGTGTAACGTACCTGCCAGAAGGACGCACACGACATTAAGGCAGACAGGAATCAGAATGAAACATCCGCGTAGCTCAATTGGTAGAGCAACTTATTCCGGAATGAGGGGATCCGGGTTCGAATCCTGGCGTGGACAGAAATGACGGAGAAATTTACTTCGTTATAATGGCGCCCGAACTATCCGGATGACCCGACCGTTCAAAATCTCGCAATGGTGTGATGTTATTTCCACACCGCGACATAGGAAGAATGAGAGAATCCCTTCTGCAGCACTTCGAAAAAAAATAAAAAAATAAGGGGAGATGATTTAACGTACCAGGAGATGTGACGTACCTGCCAGAGGGACGCACACGACATAAAGGCAGATAGGAATCAGAATGAAACGTCCGCGTAGCTCAATTGGTAGAGCAACTTATTCCGGAATGAGGGGATCCGGGTTCGAATCCTGGCGTGGACAGAAATGACGGAGAAATTTACTTCGTTATAATGGCGCCCGAACTATCCGGATGACCCGACCGTTCAAAATCTCGCAATGGTGTGATGTTATTTCCACACCGCGACATAGGAAGAATGAGAGAATCCCTTCTGCAGCACTTCGAAAAAAAAAATAAAAAAATAAGGGGGAGATGATTTAACGTACCAGGAGATGTGACGTACCTGCCAGAGGGACGCACACGACATAAAGGCAGATAGGAATCAGAATGAAACGTCCGCGTAGCTCAATTGGTAGAGCAACTTATTCCGGAATGAGGGGATCCGGGTTCGAATCCTGGCGTGGACAGAAATGACGGAGAAATTTACTTCGTTATACCTGGACTGGCTCACCGGATCCGGAGAGTTTCTACCAAAGCTTGTCAGGCTTAGATCTTCTGTACATTCTTCATATTCCCATCTCCAGTTTATCTTTTTACTGTCAGTGTTTCTAGTGTATTCACGTGAACTCTCTTCTGAATGAGTGTTCTTTTTAGTAATTTCTTCTGTGTGCCTCACATTGTACCTGTATGTTTAATGTTTTTATTTCGTCATACACTGCTGGACAATTGCTAAGGACGGATCATAAACGGCTATATAGCGCATAAAAAAGTAAGTGTGGTTGGATGCCAAGTGAAATAAAATAATGTCAGAATGCCAGGACATTACAAGAAAGACAATTTATTGTGCTCTGAAATCCAGAAGGCTTTGGAACGTGTTCAAGGGACAAACAGGCCATTTTGTGCAGAATACGTAAGCGTGAAAAAAAAATGCAATTACCGTCCGCAGGCGTTCCGGCGTAAGATGTCAATACGAGATATGGCCACCATGGAGGGCGATGCAAGATTCCACACTTCGTGTCATGCTTTGCACAACATTATAAAGCAGCTGTTGGGGTAATCTATCCCATTCCTCTGTCAGTGCACAGATGAGGGTGTCCTTGTTTATTGGAGGGCATTGGTGACCAGCAAGACTCTTCCCCAAAGCATATCACACATTTTCAATGGGATTCAGATCTGGAGAACGTTCTGGCCATACGAGGCGTTAAATATCTTCGCTCTCAAGACACTCATGGACAGCGACTGTTCGATGACATGTTGCGTTGTCGTCCATGAAAATGAATCTATCACCGACAGCACCACGGAACATGCGAACATGAGGTAGCAGAACATCATTAATGTATCGTTGGCCAGTCATAGTCACAGTTGGAAGCACATAGAGGAACGTACGGCCATTGATCATGATGCCAGCCCATACCATGACACTACATGTTGGATATCGGTCCCTTTCCTGTATGTTTGCTGGACAATATGCAGTACCACTATCACGCCAGATCAGTTGTCGTCGACAATCAGACGATAGACGGTATCTACTCTCATCTGAGAAGAGGACAGCAGACCAGTCGTTATCAGTCCAATTGCGATGTTGATGGCACCATTGCAAACGGGCGGTACGGTGACGTCTGGACAATGGGATGCACACAACAGGACGGCGGGCGTATAGTCCTCCTTCTTGCAAACGTCTGGCGACAGTTTTTCGGGAGATCCGCTTGCCAGTAGCAGCCATAAACTGATTTGCTACCTCACTAGCTGTGCTGCGCCGGTGTCTTTTTGTTGATAGCACTATGTACCGATCTTCTGCAGGTGTCGTACTGCGAACACGACCTCCCCCGTGACGTTCGCTACACTCTCCATTTGTTTGAAATGATTTCCAAAGGCTTGAAACAACACTGTGGTTGACGTCGAACTCCCTGACAACATCTGTTATTTTTCGCCATTCTTCAATCTTGCCAATAATACGGCCACGCGTAAAATCATCTAGGTGATGTCGGGAAGGCATACTGAAACTTGCAAATTCGTCAATTGATTCTTTCCCTTTCAACTTTGCGTTTGAACAACAACGGTCAATACGCGTCAAATCCTTTATATCTCTTATCAGCGTTATGACGTCACGAACAAGTTCGGCAATCCAAAATTTGCATACGCACAACACGTCTTACTGTATCCCGCACTTATGCTAATTTCCACATTTTCCTGCCTTCCATTTTATGGTTGCTATCGTTGCTATTGTCATCCGTCCTTAGCAATTGTCCGGCAGTGTATGAGTAATAAACAAGTGTTGCAGTTGTGTAATGTAAAGCAAAATGTTGTTAACAAGGTGGAGACTAATATGCTTTGGTGGTTTGGCCATGTTGAAAGAATGAGTGACGATATGCTTACTAAGAAATTTTTTTAGCCCAAGTTCGAGAAGGAAAAGCAGAGGAAAGCCAAGGAAGTCACGGGAGGATCAGATTCAGTAGTGTCTGCACGAGAAAAAGATTATGAGTATGAAATATAGAAGGTGTTGTGTACGTCGAATGATGGATATCAGTGAAGCCCGAGTTGTGTGCCAAGATCGCTGTAGATGGAGAAGTTTGATACGGCAAAAGTAAGTAAATAAATAATCAGTTAAAAAAGTTTTTGGTAGTTTGTATTTCTTTGTGGGACTAACCTCTGAATCTCAAAGAACAGCTTAGTCATACGTATGTATGTATGTACTAATTTGTAATAGACTAAACGACTCACATAACCTAAAAACTTCTTTTATGGCGTACATACGAACACTCAATATAAGCCAAGCTTTCGCATTCTGTTGGGACGCTTCGTCTGCTTTTGATTTTCAAAGTTTAGAACAATCACAATTTTTCGCACGTCTTTTGTAAAACAAGTTAGTAAAATAATGTAATGCATTCATTGTAATACGCTTTCCAACATACCAGAAATCATTACTCAAGTTATGAGGATGATGGCTGTGGAATAAATCTCGGTCCTGTGCCCTGACCTTTGATCCCATTTCGATGATATTCAACAGAACCGGTTCAGTATACCTCCGAAACAATATGATAAAGTTTTGTCGCAATCGAAGCATTTTTACGTAAGTTATGATGCATAAGGTCTATCAAATAGATCCCGCTCCTGTGTCCTAACCTTTGACCTCATTTCACCCATTTTCAATAGGTTTCTTCCCCAGGCAAGCTCCTACAACATACTAACATTTCATCCATATCGAAGCATTTTTACGTAAGTTATGACGCATAATGCCGATGGAAGTGATTCCGCTCCTATGTCCTGACCTTAGACCCCATTTCGCCCCTTTTCAATAGGGTTTGTCAACAGCTGGTCCCCTACCAGATACTAAAATTTCATCGAAATCGAACCCTTTTTACGTTATTTATGACGCATGAAAGCAGTGGAATGGATCCCGCTCCTATGTGCTGGCCTTTGACCCCATTTCGTCCATTTTCAATAGGGTTCGTCCCCAGTGGTCCCCTACCACATACTAAAATTTCATCGAAATCGAACCATTTTTACGCACGTTATGACGCATAAAGACAATGGAATGCATCCCGCTCCTATGTTTTGACCTTTGACCCCACTTCACCCATTTTCAATAGGGTTCATTCCCAGGTGGTCCCCTACGATATACTAAAATTTCATCGACATCGAACCATATTTACGTAAGTTATGACGCATAAGGGCAACGGAATGGATCCCACTCCTACGCCGTGACTTTTGACTTTCGTCCATTTTCAATAGGGTTCGTCCCCAGGTGGCCCTCTACCACATACTAAAATTTCATCGAAATCGAACCATTTTTACGCGAGTTATCGTGCCGACAGACGGACAGACCGACTGACGGACGCACGGACAAAGCTGGAGCATATACGCTTCTTCAACCTACGGTTGGAAAGCGTAAAAAAGTAACGGCCGCCGCTGCAGCTGCTGCTCCTGTTTTAGAAATTTCGCGACACTCTTGCTTACCTAGCTCGCAGCGCAAAACATATTGAACACAAAAATATGAAATTACCATCGTTTGTAGAGAATTGTTTAGAGAACACGCTGAAATAAACCGTGTCTCGATTCTAGCGATACTTCAAGAGCTATTGTATTTCAAAGTTAAGGTAAGCAAAAAAGTGCTATCAGGTCGCGTTCCGGACATACTAACAGCAACAAAACCACAAAACTTTGAAGGCATGTAGTGGCATGACCGAATTTTTGCACCTCGTGGCCCTTTTTTTGAATTTCAATTTAGTTTACGAGAAATTAAATTTCTGAATTTCACAAAATTCTCTATTTCGCGATGGGATCCATTAAAAAAACGGATATATGGCAAACTATAAATCATAACGCTTTGCAATTTTTACAGCATAAACTTACAACTATCATCCCTTTTTTACAACATTTTTTTTAAGAAAAAGTCATTTTCTGATTTTTAAGCATTTTGTAAAGACGCAAAGGGAAGAAACGAACGGCTCGTCTTCATAAGGTATTTATTGCTCAAAATGTTAGGTATAAAAAACGCCTCTACAAAATATGAACGAGAACAGAATACAAAACAGTAACAAGATGTGGGAGAGAACAAGGTATACGCAAGCATTTAAAAAAACAATAACAGTGTAAAGGGTGTGAAAAAGAGGGCGCTGAGAGGCTGCCCAGTTGAACAGCAGTAAAAATAAAAGTCTATTAGTCCGTTGATAACAATAGTATTAAACTGTGTCTAAGAGTTCGCCGAAAACTAAACAAAAACAGACGGTAAAGCAGTACAAGTTCAAAGGTAAGCAATTTCAAAACAAAACGTTTATTCAGAAGAAAAAAAAACTCAGTCAGTTGGGAAATCATGAACAGGCTGTTGATTGTTTTCGAGTTCAGCTGTGAGCAACTTCAGCATGTACCACAGACGATGCTGAAGCTGGGCATCTTCAGGGGGAACGGAAACGTTAATCAAAAATTCATCAAGCAATTGCAGTTGTTGAAGCATTTCAGGTAACCAATTTAACTTAGATTGAATACACGGGATTGTTAGAAATTTGTCAATCCTAGGGCGTTGAATTAGTTCAAGAAGTTCAGTAAATGTGAGCGGTTGCATTGGAACAGAGCAGTCTTTGAACAGAGCGGAAAGTTTGGGAATGGTGGGAAGAGAAGAATCATCTCCAACAACATCCGAAGCATTCGATGCTGATTCACTTAAATTAGCAGCAACATCCATATCATCATCAGTAGGGAGGCAAGCGAATCTGTTTGTTGTACGAAGTTGAGAAGAAACATTTTCTACGCCAGGTGAGGTTCCAGAGGAAGTGGCAGAAGATTTGGTCCGAAAACGCCTAGTGCGACGCGAAGGCCTAGGAGAAGACTCGGCAGAATTTGGGCGTTTCCCGGCAGTTTTGGGTCCAGAGGAGCCCACCGAAGTAGGAAGAGGTGGAAATGACATGTCAACAATGAGAGCAGATTTGAACAGTTGAGAAGCAGGTGTTTGCACTTGCGAAACAGGCTGTGAAACGGGAGGCAATTTGTTGCTTGGTGGTGGCGCGTGAGAGCTGGGCAATGATGACGCAGTAGTTTCGGAAGAAAGCGGCTGCTCGGAGTTGAATGGAAATGGCAGTTCAGTGTTTGGCAATAACTGCGTAGTTGTTTTGAAAGAAAGCGCCTGCTCGGAGTTGTATGGTAATGGCTGTTTAGTGCTTGGCAATAACTGCGTAGGAGTTTTGAAAGACAGCGGCTGCTCGGAGTTGAAGGGCAGTGGCGAAACTGAAACAGGTGAAGACAACGAAATATCTGCAGTCATTGAAGGAGCAAGTAGCAGAGATGGTGACGTGGTTGACATTGGGGAAACAGTTTGTCCAGTAGTAAGGGAGGAGGAAGTGAATGATGGAGGTGTGTCAGGAACCTTCAACGAAGGGACAGCACCTTGCGCAAGTGTGCGCTGAGGGCACTCATAAGCCAGGTGGCCTTCAGCTCTACACCGGAAACACTGGACACCAGCAAATAAGTTGAAAACGTATGTTCGTGTGTCCGTAACAAGTTGCAGAGATGTGGGGCGGTTAGAAATGGCTTGGTCAGTGGGGAAAATAACACGATATTGGCGACGTCCTCCTTGCACAAATTTGAATGGAGAGTCTCTGGCAGCAGCTGGGAGAAATTTAGTCTCTCCCACTACTCGACCAAGAGTGCCGAGTGCAGCAACAAGTAAGTTGTCAGGAATAGCAGTAGGCACAGGAGATAATGTCACTGTGACCGGGCGCTGTGCAGAAGCAACAGGTTGCAAGTGAAAAGAGCCAATATCAATGCCTGTGGCAAGAACGGTGTCGGTGGCTTTTTGGTGAACAAAATGAACGACAACACCCTCCAATGCGAATAATTGAAACGATGCTTTCCTTGGGAACAACTTTAACCAAGGCCTCCAAATAGAGGGGGAGGGGTGTCACGAAGAGACGGAAAATACACACTTAATAACAAAGCTGAGGAAAGTTCTTTACCTGCTGGTGAGTCGTCAGAAATCCGAATCTTGAGAACTTTATCTTCTCTAGAAAATTCTGGTTGCATTAAAAGAGGTGCATGAGATTGGTTTGGACGAGCAGTCGCAGCATACGAGCGTGGAGGAGTAGCAGCCGTGGCAGCAGGACGTGACTCGGCATCCAGGATATGCAAATTAGGACGAAGAACATTCGATGCAGAAACATTAGGACGAAGCACATTAGAAGCAGAAACACAATTAGAAGTAGACAAATCCACATTTGAAGAGGTCATAGTTGTCTCACAAGCGGTCGATGTAGCCAAAGAAAATCCAGCGGAGATAAAATCAGTAGACGGAACTTGCATTTGTACTTGGGAAGCAGCCATCATGACCGCTAAGCCGAACAACACAACACTGTGTGCTGCAACTGCGTCACACAGAAGAAACACAAAATAACGAAACAGAAGGCACACACACTCACTTCAAGTGAGTCAAAACGGTGAAAACACAACACAGTCAACACGAACCACTAACGCTGACAATAAATTCACAGGAAAAAAAAACGTTTTTTTACAGACGCAAAGGAAAGAAACGAACGGCTTGTCGGTCTTCACGATAACCACAGAGGAACGTGACCTGCTGCCATGGTGACGCAGATAGTTTGTTATGCATATGCTTTGTTGGTAAAGATATCTCACTTGTTTAAGGTGGACGTCAAGTAATTTTGCTTCCTATACTTACAATGGAAAAACTTCTGTAAACATTTTCTTCACAATTAATGCGTTCCCACGGCCGAAAATTTGAACATCGATTAAAATAGCTTCATTTTATAACTTGAAATACTTAATATTTTCTAAAACATAACCATAATTATGAAATCCAACATTTGTTTGTCTACTGACGTCATCAAAGTACAGGTCGCGCCATCTTTTTTCTGGACAATTGATGCGTTCCCAAGGATGAAAATTTGAACATCGATTAAAATAGCTTCATTTTATAGCTTGGAATACTTAATATTTTCTAAAACATAACAATAATTATGAAATCCAACATTTGTTTGTCTACTGACGTCATCAAAGTACAAGTCGCGCCATCTGTTTCTGGTTCCAACACCACCAAAGGAGAACTTATTGATTTTTAATATAATTATGGTTATGTTTTAGAAAATATTTAGTATTCCAAGTTATTATATGAAGTTATTTTAATCGATGTTCAAATTTTCATCCTTGGGAACACACCAATTGTGAAGGAAATGTGCACAAAAGTTTTTCCATTGGAAGTATAAGAAGCAAAATTACTTGACGTTCACCTTAACGGTTTAGCATAACGGTTTACGGTTTACAGAAATGCTTTTTGGACCGCTTTTGTTTTCCTTTGCGGTAAATTTAGTAAGTGCTATAAGTTCAAACAACTAAAGTCACACCTTCCAAATATTTACGACAGCAAAAAAAAAACTCTGAAATGTCGGAATAACAAGCCTTATTTGCTTAGACATGCAATAAAAATTAAAATTTATACTAATTTTCCAGTTTTTATTTCATGTGATATATATATGGAGATCGGGCTGCAGGGCCCGAGCGCTATATTGGAAACGAGTCTAGCGAGCTTAGAAGCGCAGCCCCTAGTGTAAAACAAGATCGTGCTTATGTTATCGGTTTGTCCGTCCGTCCGTCCGTCCGTCTGTAGACACGATATCTCTGCAACTATTATTCCGATTTGAAAAATTATATTTGCATTGGGAAGCTTGAAATATACGAATGATGATCCTTCATTTCGTTTCTCTTTTACGATGTACAATTTCACCACTAGAGGATGTAAATGTAGATGATGTTGAATTCAAAAATACATTTTATTCCAGATATTTGATTCTAAACATCCGATTGAAAAAATTCTTTCATCTTTCAATTCTATTTGTGTCGCAGAGCATTTTAAGAATAGTTACTTTTCCATATTATGCATAGGTTTTCCGCTAAGGGGCGCAAAAGTAAATTACGTTTTTCCCGATATCTCTTCTTCTAAAACTCCGATTTGAAAAATGTTTTCTTTAGCGGATACAGCTCCTGATGAAATATGGTTTGCATATAATTTCGATTTTTTGGTAAAGAATATTTTGGCCATCAGGATGCGTAAGTGTTAATTTTTGCTTCTGATGCATTTGCCATAAAATCTGAGCTTCTAAAATCTCGATTGAAAAAATTATTTCGTGGACCGATGCCACTCACGTCGATAAACCTTTTCGGAATATTTTGTTTTTAAAATATTTCATGGTTTCTCCGCCAGGGGGTGTAGATGTATATCTCATGTTTGTCAATATCTCTGCTACTAATCGTCCGATTTGGAAAATTCTTTCTTTTTTAGATAGATTTTCCGGTGTGACATGTTTTTCAAATAATTTCAAAATTTTCAATTAATTTATAGACTTTCCGCTAGGTGGCGTAAAGGTAAATTGTGTTTCCACCTATATACACTGCTGGACAATTGCTAAGGACGGATCATAAACGGCTATATAGCGCATAAAAAAGTAAGTGTGGTTGGATGCCAAGTGAAATAAAATAATGTCAGAATGCCAGGACATTACAAGAAAGACAATTTATTGTGCTCTGAAATCCAGAAGGCTTTGGAACGTTTTCAAGGGACAAACAGGCCATTTTGTGCAGAATACGTAAACGTGATAAAAATGCAATTACCGTCCGCAGGCGTTCCGGCGTAAGATGTCAATACGGGATATGGCCACCATGGAGGGCGATGCAAGATTCCACACGTCGTGTCATGCTTTGCACAACATTATCAAGCAGCTGTTGGGGTAATTTATCCCATTCCTCTGTCAGTGCAAGGACGAGGGTGTCCTTGTTTATTGGAGGGCATTGGCGACCAGCAAGACTCCTCCACAAAGCATCCCACACATTTTCAATGGGATTCAGATCTGGAGAACGTGCTGGCCATACGAGGCGTTGAATATCCTCGCTCTCAAGACACTCCTGGACAGCGACTGCTCGATGACATGTTGCGTTGTCGTCCATGAAAATGAATCTATCACCGACAGCACCACGGAACATGCGAACATGAGGTAGCAGAACATCATTAATGTATCGTTGGCCAGTCATAGTCCCAGTTGGAAGCACATAGAGGGACGTACGGTCATTGATCATGATGACAGCCCATACCATGACACTACATGTCGGATATCGGTCCCTTTCCTTTATGTTTGCTGGACAATATGCAGTACCACTATCACGCCAGATCAGTTGTCGTCTCGACAATCAGACGATAGACTGTATCTACTCTCATCTGAGAAGAGGACAGCAGACCAGTCGCTACCAGTCCAATTGCGATGTTGATGGCACCATTGCAAACGGGCGGTACGGTGACGTCTGGACAATGGGATGCACACAACAGGACGGCGGGCGTATAGTCCTCCTTCATGCAAACGTCTGGCGACAGTTTTTCGGGAGATCCGCTTGCCAGTAGCAGCCATAAACTGATTTCCTACCTCACTAGCTGTGCTGCGCCGGTGTCTTTTTGTTGATAGCATTATGTACCGATCTTCTGCAGGTATCGTACTGCGAACACGACCTCCCCCGTGACGCTTGCTACACTCTCCATTTGTTTGAAATGATTTCCAAAGCCTTGAAACAACACTGTGGCTGACGTCGAACTCCCTGGCAACATCTGTTATTTTTCGCCATTCTTCAATCTTGCCAATAATACGGCCACGCGTAAAATCATCTAGGTGATGTCGGGAAGACATACTGAATCTTGCAAATTCGTCAATTGATTCTTTCCCTTTCAACTTTGCGTTTGAACAACAACGGTCAATACGCGTCAAATCCTTTATATCTCTTATCAGCGCTATGCCGTCACGAACAAGTTCGGCAATCCAAAATTTGCGTACGCGCAACACGTCTTACAGTATCCCGCACTTATTCTAATTTCCACATTTTCCTGCCTTCCATTTTATGGTTGCTATTGTCATCCGTCCTTAGCAATTGTCCGGCAGTGTATCTGCTTCTAAATCACCGATTTGAAAAATATTTTCTTTAGCGGATACAGCTCCTGATGGAATATTGTTTGCATATAATTTCTAATTTTTGGTAAAGAATATTTTGGCCACCAGGGGGCGTAAGTCTTAATTTCCGCTTCTGATGCATTTGCAGAAAAATATAAACTTTAAAAATCTCGATTGAAAAAAAAAGTCGTTTCTGGACCGATACTACTCATATCGACAAACCTTTTAGGAACATTTTCTTCTTAAAATAATGCATGGTTTCTACGCCATGGGACGTAGATGTATATCTTATTTTTGCAAATATCTGTACTTCTAGGAGTCCGATTTGAAAAATTTCTTCTTTGCTGGATTGTGTTTCCGAAGCAAAAGGTTTTTCGTATAAATTCAAAATTTTCAAGTAAATCATAGACTTTCCGCTAGGGTACGCAAAGGTAAATTGCGTTTTCTGCGTTATTTCTGCTTCTAAATCTCCGATTTGAAAACTTCTTCCTGTATCGCATACAACACCTGATGTAAAATATTTTTCATAAAATGTCTAATGTTTGGTAAGGAATCGTTTGGCTACCAGGGGGCATAAGTGTTAATTTTTGTTTCTCATGTATTTGCAGCAACATCTGGACTCCTGAAAACTCGACCAAAATTTTTTCTCTTGGACCGATACCGCTCATATCGAAAATTTTTGAGAATACTTTCTTCCTAAAATAATGCATGGTTTTCTCACCAGGGGGCGTAAAGTCACATATTATTTTTGTCGATATCTCTGTTTCTAAAAGTCCGATTTAAAAAATTATTTTTGTGTTGGAGAGCGTTTCCGGGGTGAAATATTACTCATATAAATTCATGTTTTTCTTAAAGCACAAGTCTGCAACCACAGGGCGTAAGCTCACCATTCCGTTTACAGCAATATCTGAGGGATTAAAAACCGAATTGAAAAACTTCTTTCTTCCGTCAGATACTATTGTTTTCCATATCGGTTCCATTGACTTTAAATAGCTTTGATAAATTTAATTTGCGTCAGAACGGATTCAAAAGACGTGCAAATTACACCCGGAAATTCGGTGTCATCTTTGTTGTTTGAATTATTGAGCTTTGTCCTTCTACACTCCGAGAATTAAACCAAACGAAGCCTCCCAAAGGAGTGCGAAAGCTCGGCATGCATTGTGTCTTTGTGTTTACGCCATTAAAAGTGTTTTTAGACTTATGTGAGAGTCGTATGTTATAAATGTGTAGACTATCTTGTAACAATCACTAGTTTTTATGTGTTCTTTGTAACACGGCAATGCTATGTATTGCTACCCAGAACGAAATCCTTGCTGCGTGAAACCAAGCGGAACACTTTTAATTAAAAAACCGCATTAACAATTGAAGCGTAGTGACATTCTTTCTTCGATTTGTTAAATCCCCATTGATTTTTCTTTTGGACACATTCACACTACGTACACTGGTAATTTGGAAAACGCTCGAGCTTTCAACACTATTTATATATCTTTAATGGATATGCACTTTTAACGTTTTCTAGGATGAGTTTTCTTTGAGGCTTTCCCTCGTTGGTGCTAATTTACTATTGTTCCTGCTCCAGAACTCGATGTTATACGTTGTTGCGCTGATAGAAAGCCAACAACGTCGTGGGTTGTATTGTTGGGCAAGAAGGGAGACAAAGCCAGAATGGATTTCGAGAAGCAGAACGTAAGATGAGATTAAGAAGGACAGTGAAAGAGAGAAGATGGGAATGGTGAAAGATAGGAGTGAGACTGAATTAAGGCAAAGGCGGGAGCGCATCGTTGGAAAGCATCTGAGCATGTTTGCTCAACGGAGCGACGTCTGATGAGTCAATAAGAGAGTCAGCGAAGGATCTTCGTTAAAAGCAGTCTATTTAAATTGGTTTCCTTATCTGATCAATGCAAGGAAGGGAGACGGATGGAGGACGTCGCCTCCATCACAGTCCGCTGCACATCATTACTATGACAGATGTCTAGGGACTGCGCACCCTCCTCTTATGTTTACCTCCCGCCCTTATTATAATCCACTCTCTTGTCTCTTCTGTCATTATCAGTAGGGAAGATTTGAGATTGACAAAGAGGATTCTTCACCGTGTTTTCAAAACCTCTTTAATGAGTCTTTAAAGTATAAAAGTAAAACGAAAAAAATATTGCCGTGAATTCAGTTAGCTTAAATGATCTCACACAACGGTAATTCCTTACATCAGATAATGGATTAGCCGACTGGAAGGGTTCGATAAAATTGGTATCGCTGAAAATGCTCGGAAATGAGCTTATGACGCTCTCTGAAGGTTATCCTTCACTGGAATTGTCCCTTGAGAAACAAGCAAAGTAGCGATCAACAAAGTACTTTGCTAAAAATCAGTGTTAGATAATAGAAGCTTCCACGGAAGTTTCAGCAAAACCTATATTAGATTTCTGTGTTAGCCAAGATTTAATATTATTATGAGAGTTCAGGGAAAATTGCGCTTAATCATCGGTAATTTTGCTTTGATTTTTGTCAAAATGATTCCCAGTGATTTCAGCGCACTTGTTATCAGCGTACACCCCACTTGTCAATGAAGATAGAAGATACCCCTCGGCATTTCTCAAAATCATTTTCTCCGTTTTAAAGGCTTCCATAAATGTTGTAAAATCATATTGAACCAAGATATTCTAGTACTGGAAAAAAACACCTTCATTGATGGTAGAGTTTTGTGCTTTTTCTTACAGAGAACACCGATTATTGTAATATGCCACATTTACTCTATTCATGGAATGTTTAGCATGCTTTTACATGCTTTTTACAATTTACATATCTGAGATTATAGTGTAAAAACCATTTGCCGTTGGCGGAATGGAACCCGCATCCTCTGCTACGGAGCCGAATGCTTTCCCAATTAAGCTAAACCGACGAAGTTTGCCGCTGCAACTTTGCCGTATTAACATGTGCGCCCCCTGTAAGGTAGGTACGTCACATACATAGTCGTATCAGAATAGTATGACCACCTACGTAATAATGGGAATAAGCACCCTTGGCCCGGATGACGGCGTGGCATCGATGCAATGAGGTCCTGAAAGTGGAGAAAATCAAAACGAGAAGCAAGAGCAAGTGATGAGGAATGTAAGAAGCCCAAGATGACAGATTACCACGTTGGGTAATTTGTGTATCGATCTGCTTTGTGTTCGGAATGTATCCAGCATTATTTGTAAAAATTATGTAAGCTACTTTTCATATCATAGACCTGTGTTGGCTATAACAAATTAAAGAAACACTTTGAAACCCTACTCGACTAGCTCATTTCAACTCTCCGATCTGCAGGTCGTTGTCATGCGTTCCAAACTGACGGCTCAATCAAAACTGAGCCTATCTGTATTTTTTTTTTTTTCCATTTCAAAAATGTATTTTTCTTTTTGATTTTGGAATTTCCTACGTGGAGAAAATCTCGTGGGACATTAAAAAGTGCTATCGGGCTGAAAATCCTTGCTAGAGGAGAACGCGTGATAGAAATCTGAAACAGGTAGGACCGGGCCGTAAACTGGAAATTCTGAGTCGGGCCTATAGAGTTCGGGGAAGGGTCCTTCCAAATCAAGACCCGGGTAGACCTCTAGTTCAAATACCTTGAGGCATTCATATGTTATTCCAGACGTACAAGGGTTGTCCCAACACAACTGAGATTTTTTTATAAAAAAAAATATGCATATTTTAATTATCAAGGAAGTCGTGGTCTTTTTCGAAATACTGCCCATTGCATCGTATACAGGTGTCTCAGCGTTCATTCCACTTTTTAAATGTCTTCTGGAATATTTCTTTTGAGATGCTGTTGAAACATTTTTCTTTTGAAATGCTTTGAAGCATCCCAAGTCTCAAATCGTGGCCCCCGTATAAAGTCTTTTTTGAAATGGGGAACAACCAGAAGTAACTCGGGGACAAGTCTGCACTATATGCAGGTTGGGGTATCAACTTAATATTCATTTTCAACATAGAAAAAACGACAGAACTCCCTGTGTGCGGCCTTACATTGGGCCGCACATGAAAAGAAATGGGGAACCCAAATTGAACAAACTCGTTCCATGCGCAAATAAATGCTCGGTTAAAATTCTGTGAACTGATTATTTTGAAATAGGAACCATATCTTCGGTATCTCTAATTGACAGGGGCCTGTCTTCTCATATAAAAACACCTATTGTGTTGATGTTCACATCTGTAACACTCGGTGAAGGTGCGCGATTACAGCCGCCGGCTCACGACCATCCACGAATTCTTTATGCCATCTGCAAATTGTTGATTTTTTTTTTCGAATTGAGGTTTAATGACCGCCGTGAGCACCTCAATGGGCTATAAGCAGTCGCCCGTCCCTAATTCACGACCACTGGCTCCAGGGAAGTGAGAGAACCAGTGCCGCAAGGCAAACACAACATCCATGCCTCACCGGGATTTTAAGACCATCTCGGACGAATGGTCATAAGCCAGCGCTTAGACCACCGCACCACCGGGGCAGCAAATTGTTGACTTTTCCCAAACATTCATCTTTATAAGCATAAGGCGGAAAGTCTCCCAGACAGACTTCTTAAGTCACAACAAAATTTCATGGCCCATCTTTGTTCCTCCTTCACATCCACTTTTCGAAAAATCACAGCGCGGAAACACTTGTTAGAGGTTCACGAAACAATGCATATTAAACTGCGTATTACGGACGACGCATGCGTGATAAACAGGTGTGGCCGGTTGCTATGGTTACTACAACAACTACCGTTTTTTCAAGACTCGTGCCCAGGTCGAACGCAGTATTGCACATTTTTTGTAAAAAAAATTCTCAGTTGTTTTGGGACAAGCTATATATTAAAGAACATAATACCCGCCATGAGAACACTGATTCAGACAAATATATTGCCCTACTAGATGTACAGTTAACACTAGGCAGATGAGGTCCACCGATTCGATGAAGCCGTATTACAGCCCGTATATCAGTGTGATTCATTTGGACCAAGCGACCTTTAAATCTAAATCTAAATCTAAAAGGGTCTTAAAATAAAATAGAGAAAATAAAAATTAATTATAGTGAACTCTCCGTCCCTAAATAATACTTAACAAAATCCCATTAAAAATTATGAATAAATAAATTTAATAAAAGTGAGCTCAGAAGTTTCAAATAAATAAAAGTGAGAAAGCCTAAAATATGTAGACAGAATTACTACATGCCTATACTCCTAATAATTTTTAGGAAAGAAGAAAGAAAAATGCCAAAATGTCATTGCTCCCGTCTCCCCCACTAGCACCAGGAAAGCCTCAAGCAGGGAATAGGTGCAATAGGAATAAGTATAATAATGATGGGGATCACAGGGTAAACTTACATGCTTCGAGAAACGGTAGCAAGCAGTCTAACGCCTAAGCTTGCTACTAGTAAAAAAGTTTTTTTAACTTCCGAAACGAAGCATCCAACTCATCTTCATCTGATGATGACGAAGGGGATCTTCTCCGAGGATCTCTTCTCGGAGCTCTGAGGGCAACTAGCCCGATATTTGGTGTTGCTGTGTTATTCTAGGCGCTCTAGAGAAATTGCGCTCTCAGATGCCCTTTAGAAATTTCTGAAAGATCACAGTATAACCGAGGACTTGAGAAATTTGTAGAGTCGTGAGGGTTGTACAATAAATCATCAAAATCCAGTCGGACTCCAACTAACTAGGCGGCGCACTCCATTCTTCAAGTGTCCAGTTTTGGTGCTCGCTGCAGAAATTGCAGATTTGTCAAATTTTGGATTTGTCAATTTGTCGATTTTTCAAATGTCAATTGCCAATTTGTCAAATGTTATCATGTCAATTGTCAATTAGTGATTGTCAGCTGTCATTATCGTAATATCATATGTCAATTTTTCAAAGTCCTTTTGTCGGTTTTTCAAATGTCATTATGTCAGTTGTCATATGTCAATTGCCAATTTTCAAAATGTCAGTTGTCATATGTCAATTTGTCGATTTGGCCACCACGGTGGTGCAGTGGTCTAAGCGATGACCTCTGATCATTCGTCCAAAAGGGGTCCGGGTTCGAATCCCGGTGAGGTATGGATGTTGTGTTTGTCTTACGGCGCTGGCTCTATCCCTTCCCTGGAACCAGTGACCCTAAATTAGGAAATTAGGGACGGGCGACTGCTTTTAGCCCATTGAGTTGCTCACACTGGTCGTTAAACTTCCATTAAAAAAAATTGTCGATTTGTCAATTGTCATTATCTTAATTGTCATATGTCAATTTGTCGATTTTTCAAATGTCATCATGTCAGTTGTCATATGTCAATTTTTCAAATGTCATTATGTCAGTTGTCATATGTCAATTGTCGATTTGTTAATGTCAATTTGTCGATTTTTCAAATCTCAGTTTGTTAAATGTCATTATGTCAGTTGTCATATGCCAATTGTCATTGTATATGTCAAATGTCAATTTTTCAAATCTCAATTTGTCAAATGTTATTTTGTCAGTTGTCGTGTGTCAATTATAATTATGTCAATTGTCAATTTTTAGTAGAAACCAATAGTACACTAAGCTGACGTCTGCTAATTTAGCCCATTCGCGCTAACGTAAAGCGGGGTGTGTATGCTGATATTCTCTTCTCGGTACCGCTGTTCCACTGCGTGGTTATTTGCCGTTGCTATCTCGTACAATCATCTCCACTACCGTTGCTCTTGGACATCGGCCAGATGTTTCCGCCCAGAGCTGACTGCTTGTTTCGTTGTTTGTATACTACTCATTATACACCCTCGATACAGTCGTTCTTGCATAGCCGAGAAGGTTTTCCACTTCTGAAATGCTTGCACCAACCCTCCAAGCATACAATATCATGCCTCTTTCAAAGTCGCCCAAATCACGAGTCTTGCGGCTACCTGCGCTTCGAACACGTTCGAGTTCTTACACTGAACTGCTTATAAAGCTAGATGACTTATAAACATCTCACCTCACAAAAAGTCATAGTTGTGTACCTAAGTAAGGATGGCAAGTGTCTGATTGCTCTTAGGTGTTCCTAATAATTTGCTGCTTCGCTATAAACAGAATGAGCCAGAAGTCATTGTGCATCTGACAAGACAATACATATACAATAACTACAAGGGTATCTGCTACAATAAATGCTGGAAATGGACCCTTCCTGTGTGTAGACATGCATCCACGCGTCTGAACATGTTCTCAAAGACACGTGACAGGTCCAAAGGAGAAATGTTAGTGATTAATGTGGTGATGGCTTCCTGTAGTTCAGGCAAAGAACGGGAATTGTTCTTGTTAACAGAGTTTTTCAGTAAACCCCACTGATAATAATCTGAAAGCGGGAGACTGGACGAGCGTGGCGGTCACATGCCTTTGGAGATGACCCTATTTCCGAACACATGATTCAACAACGCCATGGAGACATGAGTTGTATGGGACGTAGAGGAATCCTGCTGGAAGTAGCCATTAACAATGTCCTCCTCGGTTTAGTGCCCGATGAACCATGAATAGATACAGGATATTGTCACTCATAATATTTGCATCATTATGGCAATTAACCACCATTCTGCTGCACTAATTCACGTGCAAGTCAATAATGACTTCATAAAAAAGAAAGTTCGACTTACCCTTAGTGTCATGCCTTCTTTCAAGCAACACTTCATGCACGTTAACTAAAACGAGTCATATGCGACTGTCTTTCGGGCTTTATCCTTCTTTTGCACGTTAACTTAACTTCATGCATGTTAACTAAAACGAGACCTATGCGACTGTCTTTCTGGGCTTTATCCTTCTTAAAGCCCGACGACTGTCTTTCAGGATTTATCCTTATGCACGTTAACTAAACTTCATGCACCTTAACTAAAACGAGTCATATGCGACTGTCTTTCGGGCTTTATCCTTCTTATAGATCTTTCTTATAGAAGGATAAAGCCCGACGACTGTCTTTCAAGCTTTATTCTTCTTAAGCACGTTAACTAAGCTTCACGCACGTTAACTGAAACGAGTACTATGCGACTTTCAGGCTTTATCCTTCTTAAAGCCCAAAGACTGTCTTTCAGGATTTATCCTTATGCACGTTGACAAAACTTCATGCACGTTAACCAAAACGAGTCCTGTGCGACGGTCTTTCGGGCTTTATCCTTCGTATGGAAGGATAACGATGACTGTCCTTCAGGCTTTCGACGACTGTCTTTCAAGCTTTATCCTTCTTACGCAAGTTAACTAAAATGAGTCGTATGCGACTGTCTTTCGAGCTTTATCCTTCTTATAGAAGGATTAATATCTCACACCACACACCAATCCTCTGGTTACCTTTCTTATAGAAGAATAAAGACCGACGACTGTCTTTCAGGCTTTCGACGACTGTTTTTCAGGCTTTATCCTTCTTATAGGCTTTATCCTTCTTATTTATCCTTCTTATAGAAGGATATAGAAGGATAAGATCCTTCTTATAGGCTTTATCCTTCTTATTTATCCTTCTTATAGAAGGATAAATAAGAAGGGCTTTATCCTTCTTATAGAAGATCTTCTTATAGAAGATAAAGCCCGAAAGACAGTCGCATAGGACTCGTTTTAGTTAATACTTGTTAAAAAATTCGTACGTTTAGGAGATAATTACTTAGAGGCGTGCTGTCTCCGTACGATATCATCAAACCAACATCTCTGACTGTACAATAAAAAACTTTATTTACAATAAAAGACATGATTTTAAAATATTTAAAAAATGGCAAGATCTTTCGGGGCTACAATAGCACCCGTCCTCAGGCCACCCAACAGTGCCACAAAGCATAGGGAAGTGCTGCAATATATAACCAGTCTCCCCCGCGAGACCCACAATACATTTGTTCAAAACCGCAGGTGATGCCAATTGAAAAAAACAGCAGAACAAAAGTAATATGTACAAATGATATAATCGATTAAGTAAGGTCCTCTTCTTCAGTTTTTTGAATGGGAGAAGTAATTATTTTTCTCCATTGTCTAGGAACAAAAACAGGTAAGTCCAAGTTACAACAGGTATTACCATAAGAGATTATATACAGACTCTCGGTAAAAAAGACGGTTTGTTGGCTTACATTGGAGGAGAGTACTATTGTATTAGGCCAATCGGGAGAGTAACCTCCCTGGCGAACAGCTGTAGTAAATGAAGTAGAAATGCAGTCAGTTCGAAGTGCATATTTATGTTCAGACAATCTAATGTTCAGACTTCTAAGGGTAGAACCTATGTAGTATTTGATATCTTCGTTAGGAGCCGAGGGAAGCAATGGGATACGATATATTCCTGCTTTATTCAAAGTGGCAACTTGATCTCTGTCGTTACGTATGGTAGAAAAAATGTTTTTGGTGCAAATTCCAAATTTAATATTATATTTATTACATACCTTCCGCAATATAGAAACTACGGGAGGGATGAAATCAACTTTACCAACGTATATAGGGGGAACGACTTCCCTTGACAACGTCGTAAATCTTAGTCTTTCAAATTTCTGTAGAAGTTCCCGAAAGAAGCAGGCGGGACTGAAGAAAAAAAAACTGAAGAAGAGGACCTTACTTAATCGATTATATCATTTGTACATATTACTTTTGTTCTGCTGTTTTTTTCAATTGGCATCACCTGCGGTTTTGAACAAATGTATTGTGGGTCTCGCGGGGGAGACTGGTTATATATTGCAGCACTTCCCTATGCTTTGTGGCACTGTTGGGTGGCCTGAGGACGGGTGCTATTGTAGCCCCGAAAGATCTTGCCATTTTTTAAATATTTTAAAATCATGTCTTTTATTGTAAATAAAGTTTTTTATTGTACAGTCAGAGATGTTGGTTTGATGATATCGTACGGAGACAGCACGCCTCTAAGTAATTATCTCGTTTTAGTTACCGTGTATGAAGTGTTGCTTGAAAGAACACATGACCCTAAGGGTAAGTCGAACTTTCTTTTTTATGAATATTTTCACGATAAGTTGCTGCGTTTATACCATAAACGCGGCGAAGAATGTAGGCCCAATTATGCGTCTTCGAGATATCGCACACCACACACCAACCCTCTGACCATGTACTGTTTGGCTCTGATCATGCATTTCGTGTATCTGATGTGAATTATTGGAATACCACATGCTACTGTTTTGGCTGTTCGCATATCCCGATAAGTGGAACAGCGCTTCATCGGAGAAAAACGTGACGTCCAGAATATCCTCTCCGTTGTCATTAATGAAGTCCTTGAACCATCTGCAATATTCCACACGCTTATCGTAGTCTCTGTCTGTTTCAGTTTGTGCGCTGTTCTGATTTTGTAGGGGTAGAGCTGCAGCCGCGTCTTTAGTGTCCTACGAGTGCTGCTGTACGACACACCTGCTTGTTGTGCCAATTTTCAAACCGATTTCTTTAGACTTTTAGTGACGCGAACGGAAATATCCTCCACCTCTTCCTCTGTTAACACTCGCGGCCTACCGCTTCTTGGAGCATCTCTCACTAATACGGTTTTACGAAACTTTTCAATTAACCGCCTTACTGCATTGCGATAGGGTGCTTCAGTATCGGAAAATTGTTCTCTGTACTTACGTTTCTCTCCTCTGTTACCGCGCCAAGCCCCGTTGGGGAACTTGAGGGCATAAATTTTGTTAATGATTTTCGAACAACTAGATGGCAACGTTGGGTTTCCTAGTATAGGCGGCCCAGTCTCACCGTTGGGACTTGAAAGCGTTGTGTTTCATACGAGCTCGTACGAGGTTGTCGCAAGAACTCATATGCCGCAAAGAAATTAAATTTAAAAGCTAACATTTCAGTTTTATGCTTGATTGAAGAAAGAAAATTTTGAAGAAAGAAAAACTATTACTGTAAATCAAACCAGAACACCGAATCTCGTACTGATTTGCAGAGCAGCGAGAAGAAAACCACGTTGTTTAAAGAGACAAATATAAAATTTATTTTGTGTATATTTCTTAATTTAGGTACAATTTACTGGTGGGACCAGATTAAGTTATAATAAGACATCTCTACAAAAAGAAGTTATTGTTTAGCCTGAGAATTATTGAACTACAAACGTCCCTATCAATCCAACTAGTGCGAGGTGAGCAATAATATCTCATTTATAAACTTTCAATGAATATTCAGCATGCAAGGGATTGACATAATTGGACGATGGCTTACCCTAAAAAAACACTTCTGCTGTGCTGCACCGATCCGGCGTTGAGGAAAGTGTTTGTCTTCTTCCAGCCGTGGTCTTTGGATGGTATCCTCCGTGGATAAAACACAGCCGGTAGCTCTCTAATTTCCTGGGGTATCTAACATCCTGACTCAGTGACGACAGACTTCTTAACCCACGCACATATAGGCATATCTTGCCAACCGCTGACGTCGAGCTGCGACTTCCTACAAATGACAACAACAACCCAACGGCAACCACAACACTGCGACTGACCCAGAGTTCTCCAAGTTTTCCCTTTTATTTCAGTTTCAGTTTTGCTTACAGCCCTGCTGCGAGGCGTGTTCTTACCTCGTGAAGACGTCCCTTGCCCCTTCATTGGTTTCTGGATCCCCCCTCCTCCCGTTCGCAAGTGGACTGCCGGCCAGTGGCTATTTCGAGCAAATGTTCTTCGGGCCAGCTGGCCATCTGCTGAGCTAAGCCCTTTAAAAATATATTTGGTCATAAATGTCACCCCGTTATTGAGTTCTATTATCGGAGCATCCGAGAAAACCCTTTTTAAAACCTTAAGCATGCGCAAAGGCATGTACGCCCGACTGAAATATGTTCTCCGACACTGAGCTTGGGTGACATTTATTGCCTAGCCTTACCTTCTTACCAGATTTAAGATTCTTTCTTAGACTTCCGCCGTATAGTCACCGCTGCGCCATTGTTAGTTAAGGAAGCATTATGTAATTCGCAGTGCTGTTGCTTCGCAAATGCCGGGAAATAGAAGAAAATAGCTTTCGCTTCGTTTGCGAAATTTTGCACCTGGCCTAGTGTTTGCGTTTTCGATCTCCTTCCCACGCGACGGGAAAGCAAAGAAAAGAAAAAGAAAAGAACCCAGCGAATCCCTATGCGGCCTGGGTCGAGATAATATTTATTGCACCTAATTAAGAATTACTTCAATTAAGAAATTACATAATTAGTTATGTTAACTAATTAACATAATTAAAACAATTAATTGGGTATTTGAATCTCGAATTTGAGCATTTCTTTACCAAAAGCAATGTGCACTAAATTAGTAGAACTTTCGCGGCAACACCACTATGGAACACATGTTCAATTAGGAACACTCGACCCTCAAGCGACAACACCATGTTCAACCGGCCACTGTTACGCCTCAGTACTGACATATTCAATCACGGCCACACGCCGGAAATACCGACTGCGTCGTTCAAGGCCAGACGGCAGGATGCGCGTAACCCCACCCCAAACACACAAACATGCTCCATTCAGAATATTGCACGAACCTGCTCGGTAACTAAATTTTATAGATTTTTTATTATTATTTCTTATCACAGTACGTCAGGTGCACAGGGACTTTTGGCTCACCCTGTATATGTAATAATTTAAGTCTATTCGTTCCCATTAGATGCCATTATAAAATGCGAAACAATGTTACATCGATATCATAACATTTTCGTAACACCTTAAGTTACTATTTATTTCATTTCAGAATTCGAAATCATTTACTTATCGCTTGACTAACTGCGCCTTGAGCTGAAGACCACAGAACAGAGTTCACGTTGCAGCAGTTTTTCCTTCACGGACGAAAACTGATTCTAACAAAAATCATTTTCTACTTATACACTCACGCGCAATGAAATTTGCGCACCTAGAAGAAAATATGCTACAACCGCGAAACTTTGCAAATACCTATGAGTGCGCGCTGGTATGCAAATGATCCACGTTTGGTGCGTGTGCGCATGACCGCACACCCTGTGGTGGCGCTGCAAGCACAAACCGACAGCCTTATAAACCGGCGTGTAGTTGATGCTCCATGAAAGCAAAAAGCACCGACGGACGCAAGCAAGAGTACAGAGTGACAAGAATGCCGGGTAGACGACAGAGACGTCGATTAACGCAACTTACGGACTTTGAGAGACAAATCATCATCGGGCTGAAAACCAAAGGGTGGTCGGCGCGCCGTATAGCCCGCCACATGGATCGTTCTGACCATACCGTCCGACTGTGTTGGGAGCAGTGGACACGTGACGGCACCGCCACACGGCGGAGAGAGCTCCGGACGGACCAGGAGGACCACCGGTACAGAGGATCGACGGATCGTGCACCAGGCACGAACGGTTCCCCTAGTCCACTGTACAGGCAGATGTAGCGGCTCCTGTGTGCCCAGGAACCATTTCCCGACGTCTCGAGGAAGCGGATCTGCGATCCCAGCGCCTCTTACGTGTGCTGCCATTACCACCGGAACATCTCCGGCTCGGTGTGCAATGGTGCCAGGCGAGTGCGACGTGGAACACCCTAGACTGGCGGCGTGTGGTGTTTAGCGATGAGTTCCGCTTCGTTTTTGGGACAGATGATCATCGTGTCCGGGTGTGGAGGTCCCCGGGTCAACGGCACAATCCCAACCTCGCTATCGAACGCCACACCTCCCCCACTGCAGGCATTATGGTCTAGGGAGCCATAGCCTACGATAGCCGATCAGCTCTAGTAGTGGTACGTGGATCATTGACGGGTCAGCGGTATGTGGATGAGATCCCACGGCCTCGTGTGCTCCCATTTCTGGCTGGGATTTTAGGTGAGCTATACCAGCAGGATAATACCCGTCCGCACACGGCTCGGGTTGCCCAGGGCTGCCTACGTCATGTCCAGACACTTCCATGGCCTGCTCGCTCCCTGCACATGTTTCCTATTGATAATGTGTGGGACCAATTAAAACGCCAGCTGCTGCCGTACTGCACTATCCGGGATTTGAAGCACACCGTCCAACAGGGCCAGTCTGCCACAGGACAACATCAGGCGTCTGTTTGCCTCCATGTCGGACCGTATTGCAGCATGTATCGCCGCACGAGGCGATGCGGCGCGCTATTAAAAGGGACGAGACTGCGTGCCACAGATCCCTCTGTAATTGTCCTGCAGCTCTGTTTTTGCCATCATTTATATCATTCATCTGTATCATTACGCTCATAAAATTTCAATTCAATCTGATGCTTCCTTCTTGGTGCGCAAATTTCATTTTACGTGAGTGTATTTGTGGTCCAAGAATTTTTTTCTTTTGCAAACACTCTGTGGCTTTCTGTTTTACCAAGCTGCATTAGTATCATTCACAGAATCCTGCATGCTCACATATAGCGCACCTACTCAATAGCCAAACTAAGTCGCATGTGAGGTTTCCCAAATAGCGTTCAGCTGAAAGATTCATTAGTATTTTGGGTCAAATAAAAGCTTTAAGCTCCTTCCCGTTTTACGGAAACACTCCGTTCTCTGTCGACATAAGCAGTTCCCCGTAAGCCGCTGAGTTGGTTCCACATGCATAACGATACATAATTGTGTCTTCGGATTGTGTTCGAGCATATGTTCCTCTCTACATTGGTTACTCAGCCAGACGAAATTCCTTTCATTACCGGTAGTCGTACACTTAGAAAGTCATAACGAGTTTTATGCATTCATGCGCTATTTGCATGACACTTAGAAACTTACGCCCCATCCAACTGTTAAGTTCTGATAGGTACGTCCAAGCATGAATTAACAATAAGTACCTTTGGACAGGCGCTCTTATATACGCATTTGTAGAGGTTTCCAACCTTACTGCCCGCTATTTTCCTTAATATGCATCAGTTACATTAGCGCACTCACGAAAGGGGCTTTAGGGGATTACGCCCCCTCCAAGGAGATTAAGAGCGACGTGCGTCATAAATTGAACATTCAAAAATATCATTTTACATGTTCAAAACATTACATAGTGTCTTCTATTCCATGTTTTTCCCCAAAGCTCCAAAGAGATTAAGAGCGACGTACGTCACAAATTAAACATTCAAAAATATTATTTTACATGTTCAAAACATTACATAGTGTCTTCTATTCCATGTGCTCGTATTGTACAGGACTGGATTCAGGAACATGCCGGTGAGTTTACTTTGCTTAGGTGGCCCCCACAATCTCCAAATCTCAACCCCATTGAGAATTTGTGGGATGAAGTTGAACGAGCCATCAGACAGCTGGACCCACAACCCTGCAATCTCACACTCCTGGAAAGTGCTATTCATCAAGCATGGTCTCAGATTCCACGAACCACCTATCAACATCTCGTGGAGCCCATGCCACGAAGAATCGACGCAGTATTAAAGGCAAAAGGTGGCCCAACGAAGTACTGAGGGGTGGTCATAATAAAGTGGTCACTCAATGTATTAACAAAGAGGAACAAACTGCTTACAGCACTTTAAATTACTCACAGTGATCACTAAACTCCGACAAAAAATATCTTAGTAATATGTAGCCCATTTGCCCCTGTCTAACTATTATTTTCTTTAATCGACATGCTTATTATCCTGTCTTTTATTGTTTTCAGCATGTGCCTCTTCCCTTGCTTGGCTTCGCTTCGCTGTCTGTTGTGTTACTGTATCTTTGTTATTTAGGATCCACGTAACTGATCTGTAAGTGACAATTTGTAGGATCTACCGCTTCGGCAGATTCGTCTTGGGACGCAGCAATAAATCGCTCGTAAAACTAACATTCTTGCTCTTAAATGTACTCCAGGCTAGATGTATAAGAGTATTGATTTCTTCCTTGATGCCAAAACGAACTGTTACTTTAGCCTGAGGTAAACGCGGATATCAACAACTTCCAATTTCACTCCATCGACCTGCAAATCTTTTCTTCTGCATGAGCTTTGACTTTCCAAGTTTATCCAGAACCGTACACTCATGTAATTTCTTAGATCACGACTGGCATTCCTGAAGCTTAGTTTGAGGAATTTACGATGGCGTTAGACAAGCGAAAGCGAATGGTATTAAAACTTTTATTCTTCTCTCATTCCAGTTTGCTTCATGGAAAATGTTCTGCGAGTTGGAGAAAAAAGCCCACAGAAAAAAATATCTCACCTGCTTCCAGATTTTAATGCTATTTTTGTGCGATTGAATAACCCAAACTGTTACCAGTGAAGTCATAAGCAATTTAAGCGCCCTAGCGTCTCAAAGATTTAGTAACTGCTCATATTTCCATTGGAGTTAAAGCCTTCACATAATCAATAAAAAGTAATACATAGTGGGCGTTCGTGTTCATTGATTTCTCAATTAATTCCCACAATGCGGGGATATGGTCGATATTGCTATATATAGTCACTCCTCGAATCCATTGCATATCTTCTTTGAGTCACGTGAAGTGTTTTTGTGCAAAGCACGTAACGGTGGCTTAGTGAAGATTTTGTAAAGGGGAGACAGCAGATAAATATTGGTCAAAAATTCTTGAGATATTTGTTTCGTCTTCTTCCTTTTTCTTAAATAACATCAATCCTCAGAAAAAATCAGGACAAATGTAGTTCCTATTTTTTCTACTGTCTGTTCAGAAAACCTAATGAGAAATATCTTCCCTTGGTGTATTTTCGTCTCATGCTCTTAATTGCTTAAGCATCTTTCTGGACAGGAAACACTTGTGTTTTCTATTACGTTCGCAAAAATTCCCCTTTCCTTTCATACAATTCCCATTAATTTTTTTTTAATTTTTTATATAGTTTTTAATGAGTGTCCTACATTATTTTTTCAAATTCTTTAAACTGCTTTCATTCATTACCGAAAGTGCGGTGTTACGTTCCTTGACTGCTCTCAGTTTTTGCATTTCCACAGCAATATTTATTGCTGCAAAGTGGTTTAACACTTTCCTACATATATTACATTCTGGGATTGTGAAGTTTCTTCATTTATCTTTATTTATAATTCTTCCCTTTTTTGTGTCAATAACTAAACTTGTTCGATATTTTCTTATATTTTGCGATTTTAATTACCTGGAATCTTTTTGCTACACATGTAAAGATCATGGTGAATGTTTTTAGCAGAAAAGTATTTGCTTTCTTTATTCACACCACATTTTTAATGCATTTTATTTTCCTACGTAAAAAACCGTACTTGTGTCTGAAACTTAAGCGTACCATCTAGTCGATTATAATTTTTTAACACAACACTTCTCATTTGCTTCCTATACTGATATTATTTTGATTTTGTATTGAGAAGAATTATACATATTGCTTTTCGGTGATCGCCGTTTGCACCTGCTAAAGACAATGCAGTTTTTATCGAAAAGTTTGTTTTTTACTTCTTGATCGTGAGTAGGAGAGAGATAATTTGTTCCTGCTTTTATACTTTTTCATCAATTTCTGCATTTCTACTTCTCGTTGGTAAGTAGCAACTTGTTTCTGCTTTTATCTTTCTTGGTTTCCACCAGAAACTTATATCTGTTTCTCTACATTTTGAACTTAAGTACAAACTTGTCCACCTTTTTCACTTTTTGGTCGTTAATGGAAACTTGTCTGTGATTTTAAAGTTCTTGGTCGTAAGTGGAAACTTGTATATTCATTTCCACTTCTCGGTGGAAAGTACAAACTTGTCTGTTTTCTAGTTCTTTGTCGCATGCAAAAAGTGTCTTTGCTTTTCTACTGCTTGGTCTTATGTAGTAACTGGTCTCTGTTTTCCTACTTCTTGCTTGGTCGTAAGTACAAATTGTAGAAATTTATTCCTGCTTTTCTACTTCTTGATCGTAACTGAAACTTGTTTTTCTCTTTCTACTCTTTGATCTTAAGCAAAAATTTGTCAAGGCCAGCTGATGACCCAGTTTATTGCACATTTCTTATTTCATCTGTCTGAGGTTACTAACTACTCCTATGCTATAGAATTCCACAACTCTTTTATACAGTTGCATAGTAAAATTACGCCCTCTTTTCCCGTCTTTAAAGTGCCTATATTTTCCATCACACTTCTTTCTAGGAAAAAATATGAATGTAAGCATTCCAGTCCCTGAAGTGTTAATAAAAAAAATCAGATGCTTTTGTTGGCTGTGACAGGGTAACGAAGTAGAGTTCCAATCGTTAATTCTTGTGCAGTATTCTCACTGAATTGTTCTTCTAATGCCTTAATGATATGCACAACTTCTTCGACTTCGAATGTTTTCACAACACGAATTTCTATTTTTAGTTGGTTTGATTCGTCGTGCTGTTCATTAATATTTACATTGTATCTTGAGCAGTGGAGGCTGGTACTACGGAGCTACAGAGCTGCATTTGCCACTTCACTCCCAATTCAAAACAGTTGTTTCACTTCGTCTCGTACCGAAATTTTCTGAACTCTGCTCAGAGATTTTCCTGCAAAACGCGCAACCAATTTCTTCTCTACTTTCTTGTGTAGTTTCAGTTTCTGGTTTCCTTTTCCCACATAAGTTAGTGTCTATGAAATATAAAATCATTAAGAGATGTTTTGCAGCCAGCCCTGGCTGGATAAAACAGCAGAGTCGTTCCAATAACTTAGTGGAAATGCATAGCTGCTTTACTTTAGACTATTGCTGTGCTACTGAATCTTATATCATCATCATCATCATTGTCAACCATTATCAATCCACTGCTGGACGAAGGTCTCCCCAAGTTTCCTCCACAACGGTCTGTCTTGTGCCAGTCTCCTCCATGTCACTCCCGCATATTTACGAATTTCATCCACCCATCTCCCATGTGGTCTTTTTCTGGGTCTTTTCCTGTCCCTTGGAATCCAATCTAAAATTTCGGCTGTCCATCTATGGTCTGTCCTTCTGGCAGTATGTCCAGCCCATTGCCATTTCAGGGATTTAACTCTGATCATGATGTCTTCCACTCTCGTCATTTTTCGGATCCACGAGCTCCTCTTCTTATCTCTCCTGGTTATACCAAGCATGCACCTCTCCATGCTTCTTTGAGTTGTCTGCAGCCTTTGTATGTCTCTTTTAGTTAAGGTCCACGTCTCTGCACCATACGTAAGCACTGGAAGGATGCATTGATCAAACACTTTTCTTTTAAGACATAATGGCATATTGCTCTTGAAAATTATGCTGTTTCTTCCAAAAGCTCTCCAGGCAAGTTTTGTACGCCGATTAATTTCTTCATCAATGTGACCCTCACTTGATATCTGCTGTCCAAGATAAACATACGTATCTGTTATCTCCAGTTTTTCTCCATCAATCGATAAATCTTCATTTCTTGTAAAAGCATTGAACAACACTTTTGTCTTCTGAAAGTTCATTTTTAATCCCACTTCTTTACTCTTGTCAGCAAGTTCCTGGATCATACTCTGGAATCTTATATATAAAACACAAAACGTTTGGTTGTCTGAAGCAGCAAAAACTCTCGAACGCCGAACTGTGGCATCGTGAAATTTGCATAGCTTATTAATACTGGAATTTCTAGGTCAACGCAACAATTTTAAGATCTCTAAGTTGTTCCTTTGGCGAGTTATGAATTAATTAATAAGCTAATCAATAAAGTGCTAAGTCATCGTTATCTGTTCCAAATCTGAAAGCACGTGACTTCATTCATCCGCAGGTATTTCTATTCTTTAAGAACTGTGCATAAAAAAATGCAAAAATGAACTTTGAGAAATCTTAACGAAACGGGATGAAATTTTTATCAGCACCATGAATTAGTAATAAGAGCAGTCCCTCAGAGTTTCACCGGAATCCTGTCAAAACTTTTTAAAATAGGCATGGCATTTTAATTCATCGGTAAACAGAAGTATATACGCAGAAACGGTTAATAAAATTTTTACGGCTAATTTAAAAGTTATTTCTCGATTCAGGCGAAATTTGGAGGTCATGTTCCTATTAACGACTTATGGTGTTCATTAAAATTTCAGCCAGTTTCATAAAATATTCGCAAAGACACGTTTTTAACTTTTTTATCCCAGAGATTCGCCCCTCAAAAACATCTGAAACTGAAAAAACGTGATGCATTTGATGTTCCTCACATAGACTATGTTGGAATGTCAAGAGCAAAGGATCCAACAAAATTATATATTGTCGCCGATGACGGAGAAACCAAAAATGTTGTGTACGACCAAGTGCTGAAATAATCACACTACGAATAAATAATTTGTAATGACCGAATTTGTGAAATCAGCTTTTTTCCCTCGCAAGCATCAGTTTTTTTCCCGATTTTTTCAGTGACATATAAGGGAACATGAAATTAATAATCCTAAATCCCAGGCATAGCCGGGTAGTAAAGCTAGTATGAAATAAAATGGTAAAAACATTAAGAAAATGAGTGATGTGGAATGTATTATTTAATAGTTTCTCCCTGTTCTTTTTTTAGATTTTTGGTTTGGTCCTCCTTTGATTGAACGTGTGATGTGACTCTCATCAAACTGGAGAAAATTTTCTGTGTTCGCTAATAACAAAATCTCAGTTGTCGTGATTTTTGTGAAAAGTTTCAATTATTTTTTCTTCAAATAAAATTGGGCATGTGAATAAATTGCGATTAGGAATAAAGTTCGGTAAAAGAATAAATTGCAAGCAAAACGAAGTATAATTAATTACTTAATTTCTGCAGCAAAATACTTCCATAAAATTATTTTTTTTATTTACCTAGCGGAGCGAAATTTTCGCTTTCTAGCGCATGTAAATTTTTATTCGCCAAAAATCACTGAAGTTACTCCTTTGGGTGATTTTTTTATTTTTATTTTATTTTTCTGCTGCTTTTGTTTAAACAATCTGTGCGTTTGGGTCCAGGTAGTGAGCTATACTTAATTTCTTAACGGACATACTTTAATCAGATACTTACGCATTAACTGACAACTGGCGTATTTTTGGTATTATCAAGCAAAAAATGTCGGTGAAGGAGTTCCGTTCATAACAAAAACCTTTAAAATGTAGCTCTTATTAAGAAAATTTACGAAGATGAGCAATAAATTGTAGTCATTGCTTCAAAATGATAACTAAGTGTGTTTCCAATCTATAATAATTAAAGGGAATATTTGTGTGTGTGTCTCTGCCAGAACTCATCGCGAAATCATGGCAGACTTAAAAATTTTGCACGATGTTTTCATTGCCATCGGAACCGCATTGGTCTGTTTCAAGTCAAAGTTCTAAAGGGATCATATTAGAAGAACAATATTTATTACGATACTTCAACGGATCCGGAAAACAGAGCTGAGAACGCATATGTGACCTTAAATGTGTGTGCACTGCTACCGGCATTAAAATGCTTTTGCTACGAGTACATCGCTAACATCAAAATGTGTTCCCCCTTTAATTAGGAGTTACTACAGTGTGCTTCACTAGGTAGTGTCAGCCAAAGAACCAGCTGTTGTTCTCTTCCCACTCTACATAGAAACATGACGTTGGGTTTAAAATTGCCCTTGGTTCTTTTTTTTTTTTTTTTTTTGGACATTTAACGACCACCGTGAGCAAATTAATGGGCTATAAGCAGTCACCCGTCCCTAATTTAGGGTCACTGGTTCCAGGGAAGGGAGAAAGCAAGTGCCTTAAGACAAACGCAACATCCATACCTCTCGGGATTTGAACCCGGACCCCTTTCGGACGAATGATCAGAGGCCATCGCTTAGACCACTGCGCCACTGGGGTGGCCCTTGGTTCTTGAGAAATGCACAGTGGTGATATTCCTGAAAAGGCGCTGACTCATTGTGACTTCACCCCATCACCCATCAGATGGCCGTGCACGCTTTCTGTCACGAGGCAACCTGCGGGTTTTATGTGTCGTTGAACATCTTTCAGGATGGCTGTGTATACCGTTGCGGAGTGGGTGTTTATTGTGAAATGTTATTTGATAACAAAGTCCATAAAGGTAGTACAGCGTGAATTCCTGGAGAAGTTTGCAACACCACGATGGTCGGATCCGCGTGTGGCGGCACCACGGCGAGAGACTGTATGACGCCTGCATTATGTATCGCCATACCGGTCCGTCGCCTGGCGTTACGGTTTGGGGCGCATATGTACCGGCGATGCGTACCAGAGGGGCGCGGATATGACACCCGCACCCCTCTGGTACGCATCGCCGGTACAATCAACAGCCACCGCTACATCGTGCCACGTGCGGGAGCGCATCTGACAATGCGTTCCCGCTCGTGGCACGCATCGTGCAACAATTCTTCACGGCCCACCAGGTGTCACTGCTGCCGTGGTCGGCCTGTTTTCCTGATATGTCGCCCATCGAACACGTCTGGTCGCTGATCGGCAACCAAGTGGCCCGGCAAGCACTACCAGCGGCTACGCCTGATCAACTGTGGCAACGTGTGGAAGCAGCCTGGACCGACATACCCCAAGCCTACACCCAAAGCCTCTTTCGTTCGATGCCGCGGTGTGTAGCGGCCGTTATTGCCAGCCATGGGGGACCACACGAACTATTGATGTCTGCGTGTTCCGCAAGTCGCACGGGCCTGTAAGCTCAATCGTTTCATCTTTGTATTGTTCTTATGTGTCCAGTAAATCTGACTTTGCTATCTCGTGTCCTTCTTGGTGTTGCATTTTGGGTGGACAGCAGTGTATAAGAAGTTTGCAGTTTAAAAAGAAAACAAATTATGTTGTATAGGGTTTACCGGAACCCGTGACGGCTAGGAAAAAAACTACCGGAACGCCGCTCTGGCCTCACTACACCACTGGTCATGTGGGTAGAGGTCCGATCAAAAAGTTCCGAGACTAGGCCGATATACAACAAAATACTTACGTTACTTAAGTCTGGCTATGATCTCCCTCAAATTTGTCTCCTTGGGCAGCGATACACCGTTGCCAGTGTTTTTGCCACTGTTGGAACGCTCTCTGGAAGTGCCGTTCGCGAATCGTGTTGGGCACCATCTGCGATTCACACTGGATCTCGTACACGGTTTCAAAACGACGACCATTGAGCTTCAGCTTCATCTTCGGGAACAGTAAGAAGTCGCAGGGGGCCAAATCCGGCGAGTAAGGCGGGTGTGGAAGGGTAGTCATGCTGTTGCAAAAATGGCGGGTCGCTAACGCTCTATGAGCTGCTACATTATCGTGATGGGGCGGGAAATCACCCCTGCGCCACATTTCAAGTCGTTTGCGGCGAATGTCATCCCTAAAACATCGCATTAAAAAATGACGATGACGGTCTGGCCCTGGGGGACGAATTCATGGTGCACAACCCCACAAATGTCCACATTTTCTGGGATTTTGCTCGTGGGCGGTCCCCCTGACCTCTCGTCGTCTTCTAAAGCCGTTCGGCCACTCTTGAAGCCCGAGTGCCTCTCAAAGCACTTCGCACGACTTATTACCTCATTGCCATATGCCTGACGCATCACTTCATGGGTCTCCGTTCCCGATTTTGACGCAGAACTTGATGTTCGCTCGTTGCTCTAGTTTGCAGTCCATACCAAAATTGCAGATGTGTTCTGCACGTGGTCACCAAATATCGTGTAGCACAGCTCCCGAAGTTCACAGAACGACGCCACTCAGCCCAATGACTCATGAAGGTCACTGCTGTCTACCGCTGTTAACGCATTGCCGTGCTGCCATCTGTTAGCGCGCTACGTACCTAGTCTCGGAACTTTTTAATCGCACTACGTATAGAAACAGATAGGTGTCTCTTCCTCACTCCCTAGTTGAGAAAGACATTAGTTAATTGAAGGGTGGGAGAGAGTAGAGGTTTGTAAGAACAGTTTTTATTTTATTAATGCCAGAACGAGTTAGTCACAGTTCTCGGGTTCGTTCGGGCTCAGGCGCCCTTAAGCTCGAATTCAGCACTGGAGCTTACACACAAACCCTCAACCGTACACAATTATGCGAAGCTCCACAGCTCACGTATCTGGCTGGGCAGCTTCTTGTCTTTTTCTTATTTTGACGTCGAACTACGTCTTTCCCCGCACTGATTAGGGGTAACATGGGGAGCACGGATGCAACGCAAACATGTCACATTTTGAACGCTTATATCCTCCAAACTAATAATTGTAGAGTAATAAATAACATATCATTAGATAGTTTATAAAGTCGCATTTATAACAAAATAAGTTTCAACCCTCCACCTTTTAACCCTTCGATACAGTAGCGTTAGAAATTTCATCTAAATTTTGCGTTATTTTGTTTCGCCGCACGCCGCACGCCGCTTTAAAGTTGATAACTAGTGAATAGATAATGATAGCGATGACCTCAGCCCCGCATTCGGTAGCTGACGGCCAGAGCTAACAGGCGTATGTGATAAACCGGGATAAAATGGATTGAAATTTAGTTATTTTTAGATAAAAAAATTTGATGACGAAAATTTAAAAATGCCGCAAAAATCCAGGGAAAATTACTATAAGAACGGACGAAAGTTGTAGAAACAGCTATAGATGAACGAGAGGAATGCGAAAAGGCCCGCTAAGTCATCAACCGAAAGGTCACAGGAATGTAGGGAGCGTCAAAAGTCCGCTCTCCAGGATGCGTTTCACCCGAGTTCGACTATAGACCCACAACCTCCTGCTTCAACTGCACAAATTGACCGTGAACATCAAGAACAGAAGGAGATTGATGCCATCGATACAAATTTCCACACCGATCATGGAATACCAATGCGCTTCGCCAGTGCTCACAACTTCGCTGGATAATGAATGTATTACGTCTCAAACCTTTACACCGCAGATGCATTCTAGATCTAGACAAGAACAAGAGCAACAACAAAAAGAGTACATTAGGCCCGAGACGTATCGCCAAATTTATAACAAGGCAACTAAGGAGTTTGAAAAATTGTTTCTGAAGAACGATTTCTTCAGAAACATTTGGGGGGGAGGGGGTCGAAGGTTTAACGACTACCGTGAGCAACTCAATGGGCTACAAGCAGACGCTTGTTCCTACTTTAGGGCCACTGGTTCCAGGAAAGGAAGAGAGCCAGTGCCGTAATACAAACACAACATCCATGCCTCACCGGGATTCGAACCTGGACCCTTCACGGACGAATAATCAGAAGACATCGCTTAGACCACTGCGCCACCGGGGCGGCAACGTTAATTTATAATCAGCATAATTTATTATGGATTTTGTGTAATCTAAGTTGCTTTTAAGTAAATAAAGTAAAACATTTCTTTCGTTTTATTTCTTAAAAATTTTATATCTGGAAAAAATCATAGGGGCACAGCAGCAATTGTACCGCAACCAACAACGTAAAGCTAACTGTCCTTCGCAGAATGCTTTAAGGACATAGAACTATTGAGATACTGCCATGAAGTAGTGACGAGGCTACGAGTAGCGGCAATTGACGTAGTTCTACGTTGGAGGTTGCAGCATAGTTGCTACTGTGCCCCTTTGATATTTTTATAGAGGTTTAATTGCCACAGTGATTTTTTCTTTTTGGTTGGAGGTTTAACGACCACCGTGAGCAACTCAATGGGCTATAAGCAGTCGCCCGTCCCTAATTTAGGGTCACTGGTTCCAGGGAAGGGAGAGAACCAGTGCCGTAAGACAAGTACAACATCCATGCCTCAGCGGGATTCGAACCCGGACCCCGTTTGGACGAATGATTAGAGGCCATCGCTTAGACCACTGCGCCACCGGGGCGGCAATGGCCACAGTGAGCAACCCGGTGGGCTATAAGCAGTCAACCGTTCCTAATTTATAGGGTCACTGGTTCTTTGGAAGGGAGAGAGCGAGTGCCGTAAGACAAACAGAACATCCATGCCTAACTGTTTTCAAAGCCAGACCCATCTCAGGGGAATAGTCATAAACCATCGCTTAGACCACTAAAAAAAATGCGCCACTGGGGCATAAAAAAAAAAAATTCGAAAGAAATGCACCGCCGGGGCGAGCGGCCTTCGTGAATTGGTAAGTTTTCAGTTCTCATCGCTATGACGAGTTCAGAGAGTGATGCTGGAGAACGGGTGCTGAAAAATGTCTTAAGTTGATGACAACATTTCCGGCTTCATTCACACAATATATTTCCGCCGCCCCGGTGGCGCAGTGGTATAAGCGATGGCTTCTGATCATTCGTCCGACATGGGTTTGGGTTCGAATCCCGGTGAGGCATGGATGTTGTGTTTGTTTTACGGCGTTAGAACCAGTGTCCCTAAATTAGGGATGGGCGACTGCTTATAGCCCACTGAGTTGCTCACGGTGGGCGTTAAACCTCCAACAAAAAAAAAAAAATGTATTTCCCCGTCAGTGGCAGCGCATTTTTTTTTTTTTTTGTATATATTCTTTGCATTTCGTTCCGGATGTTATAATTCGCATATCAGTTGTGGGCAACTGATATGCGAATTAATCTACATTTGTAAAGCAAGTTTGTGGCTCTTGGAATTTCCCTTTTAATTAAATGTTTTGTTTCTAAACCACACACCTTCTGGAAACACAATAACCAAACAACAAACGCTAAGATCTTCTGCGCATAATATGTTGTCATATTTAGGCAACTGAAGCTGAACAAAATAGCCTTACTGATTAGATTAAGACAGTTAGTGCCCTTCTCCTCGCTGTGAAGAGTACAATGTCACGGGTAATTTTTTTGCTTCAATCTTCACTCGTCGCTAAACGAAACAACAGGTCATTCGAGCGATCAGAATGTACATATGTCGCAATACACAAAAAGGCTAAAAGCAGTCCTGATAATTTAAACGGATGCTTGTATCACCGGCGTGTGAAGCGCATGATCATTGTGCAAGACATGCTTCATGGAATGTGCCTCAAAGACTGACTTGGAAAAATAACAGTTTCGTAATCGCATATACAGTCACACAAATGAAAACCACAACACCATAAAGTTACTGACGAAATTTCTGGAATTTGAAGGCGCGTTCGACTTGGATCATGGAAAAGTGGAGATGAAAGTACATGACAAAGATATTCAAAATACTACAGGATCCGCTTAAACTGAGCACGTATTTAGCAACATCCCCGGATTTAACCAGCAAAACACGTATACCTTTGCTTGGCATAATGGCAATTCCAATATATACTCACGGACAACGAAATTTGCGCACCAAAAAGGAAGCATCGGATTGAACTGAAATTTTATGGACGTATTGATACAGATGACGGATACACATGATGGCAAAAACAGAACTGCAGGACAATTACAGAGAGATCTGTGGCACGCAGTCCGTTCATCTTCAATAGCGCGTCGCACCGCCTCGTGCATCGACACATGCTGCAATACGGTCCGGCATGGAGGCGAACAGACGTTTGATGCTGTCCTGCGGCAGACTATTCTGCGCGTGTTGGACGGTCTGCTCCAAATCCCGGATACTGCGGCACGGCGGCAGCTGGCGTTTCAATTGGTCCCACACATGCTCGATAGGAAACATGTCTGGGAAGCGGCAGGCCATGAAAGTGTCTGGACATGACGTAGGCAGTCCTGGGCAACCCGACCCGTGTGCGGGCGGGCATTATGCTGCTGGTATAGCGCACCTGGAATCCCTGCCAGGAATGGGAGCACATAGCGCAGTTGGATCTCATCCACATACCGCTAGTCTGTCAATGATCCACGTACCGGTACTAGAGCTGATCGAATATCGTATAGGCAATGGCTCCCCAGACCATAATGCCTGCAGTGGGGGAGGTGTGCCGCTCGATAGCGAGGTTAGGATTGTGCCGTTAACCAGGAGACCTCCTCACCCGGACGCGATGATCATCTGTCTCCAAAACGAAGCTGCACTCATCGCTAAACACCACACGTCACCATTCTGTGGTATTCCACTTCGCTCTGTCCTGGCTCTACTACAGAAGGAGACGGCGATGTTCCGGTGTTAATGGCAGCACACGTAAGGGGCACTGGGATCGCAGATTCGCTTCCGCGAGGCGTCGGGAAATGGTTTGTGGGCACACAGGAACCACTACACCTGTTTGTATATTGGACCGAGTCCCCGTGGGTTGCGTTCGTTTTTGGAGCACGATCCGTCGATCCTGTCTACCGGTGGTCCTCCTGGTCCGTCCGGAGCCAATCGGCTGTGTGGAAGTGCCATCAGGTGTCCATTGCTCCCACACAGTCGGACGGTATGGTCAGAACGATCCACTTGGAGGGCTATACGGCTCGCCGACCACCTTGCAGTTTTCAACCCGATCATCAGGCCTCTCAAAGTCCGTAAGTTGGGTAAATGGACGTCTTCGGCGTCTACCCAGCATTCTTGTAACTCTTTATTCTTGCTTGCGTTGACCGGTGCTTTTCGCTTTCATGGGGCATCGACTACTCGCCGGTTTATCAGGCTGCCGGTTCGTGTTTGCAGCACAACCACAGGGTGTGCGGTCATGCGGAATTGCACTAAACATGGATCATTTGCACACAAGCACGCACTCTAGCTGTTAAGTGAACAGTTTCGCGGTTGTATCATGTTTTCTTCTACATGCGCAAATGTCATTGTCCGTGAGTGTAATTTGATCAATACAAATTTGGAAGATATGAATCCGTTTATTGGTGCAAATATTACATCGACGTTTAGTCTGATAATATCCGAAAACTTGAAAATTTCCTCGTTCTGGAGCAGGAATTGAACCCGGGACTCCCGGATAGTGAATGAGTATGCTAACCACTATACCACTCAGAATGACCAAGTTTCAAGATTCCGATTAATTTGAATATAACCATCACAGGATTCGCTAGTCGAGGCAAGCGGCGTTCATATATATCGAATGTGGAGGTTAAGAATTCATTCTCGTGATTGCCCGGAGGAAAGATGAAAATCGGAAACTTGAAACTTGGTCGTTCGGGGTGGTGTAGTGGCAAGCATACTCGAGCGCTATCCGGAAGACGCCGGTTCGATTCCAGCTCCAGAGCGACGAAGTTTTCAAGTTTTCGGATATTGTCTGACTTGACATCCATGTCACATTTACACTAATAAACGGATTCGTATCTTCTAAATTTGTATTGTACAAAAGTGTACTCCCGTATTTCATTCATTGATCATTTGATCATTTTTAACGAACAAAATTTAATGAAATTCCCGAATTTAACGAGGGACAGAAAAGCTGAAGATAATCCCTTCTAGCAAGCGAAGCAACAGAATTTAATGAAATTCTATGTTGAACGAGAAAAAGAAAATCTGTAGTACTGTAAAAAAAAAAAAAAAAAATTGAAATTCCGGAGCCACTTTCCGTGAAATGACTGAAAAAGACCTGAGGTTCACGGATTTTTCGTAAATTCGGAATTTTCAGAAACCTTTTCGCAGTTCCCTTGGTATATTAACGGAAATAATCTGCTCACACTTTTTCCGTATCCATTTGACGAAACATTTCCGGTAATAGGTATAATTCGCGAAAATAGATAAGTCTGATCAGCTGTTAAATTTCGAAGAATCTGATTTTGAAGTTCCTAGCGAGATCGGATATTGTGGATAACATATCGCATGAATTTTGAATAATAAAATAAAAATAATTATTATTGTCAGTAAGAGTTAAATTAGAAAAAATAAAGTTAGTGCTTGGGCTACTAGGGGGCCATTCAAAATGTCCTGGAGGGCCAATGTTTTGCCCGCGGGCCTTGGGTTGGTTACCCTTACTATATATACTGCTCAAAACAATTAGCGAATATCGTGGTTTTCATATGAACTACTGACATCAACTGTATGTATGAGAAATTGAAGGAAAGTGATTAGAATGAAACTTTTGCACACTTACAAACACCTGAGTATGGAAAACTTTTTGTGTGACGTTAAAAAGGGCGTGTTTCCGTCAGCGAATGAAAAGTGGCATGTATCGTACGATCGTTTAGTTCAAGATAGAAACGACTCACATGCTTTGAATGTTTGTTATTGATGAATGTGATGTCCGAACAACGTGATTTACCCGAATCTGTAGCCTGGAGGGCTATTGGTTGCTTAGAAGCGGGTCAAACCCAATCGCAAGTAGCGGAAGCCATCGGAGTGTCTCAAAACATGATTTACAGATTTTGGAATCGGTTTTCAGATACCGGAAATGCAAGGCGAAGACCAGGGCAAGGTCGTAGGAGAACAACATCAAGAAATGGGGAGCAGTTTTTATCACTGACTGCCAGGAGAAACCGGAGTATGAACGCCACTCTTCCGCAACTCAAACTCCGAAACGTAACCGCCTGCCATTTTTGTTTTAGAGTTTACAAGTCTCTCCACGGTGCTACTTATATAACCACTGGTACCGTATCACGTGACAGACACTATCGTTATTTCATGCCCGACCACTGGGGCGCTGTGTTAAACACGAGAGTTGGACCTATGTCTCTCCTCCTCTGTGGTTAGGGTCAGACGTAGCCTATTGTATAGGTGTTATGTCATTCGCTACAGTAAAGATGAAGAACATTTTTCTCTTTAAATAAAGCACAATTTTCCTGTCAGGAAGGCATAAATGTCAAAACCTTTTTCTCGCGCTGCTTCCAGGAGATGTATTTGAAAAATTGATTTTCTTTAGAATAGCTTCTGCTATGAAGAATATTTATTTGCATATTTCGTACTTATCCGTTATTCAAAATTCCACCACTATGAGGCGTAAAGTTATGTTTTCCTCTGTATCTGTTTTTCTATTCGAAAATTCCTTCGTATCTGATATCTTCCTTTCGATATGAGAAACGTTTTCCGCAAGGTTTGTTAATTTCCATAGCATACTTTTCATCCACTAGTGGGAGTAAGTAACTATTTCTAGGTATTTTATTGATTCTGAAAATCCGGTTTATTATTTTTATTTATTTTTTAACGGGTTTCTTTGACTATGTATTACTTTGGAATTAGGTGAAATCCCGTCAACAATGACGGAGAAAAGTAAGATATGTACAGTACTTTTTTAATCATCATCATCATCATCATCATCATCATCATGTCAACCATTATCTATCCACTGCTGGACGAAGGTCTCTCCAAGCCTCTTCCACAACGGTCTGTCTTGTGCCAGTCTCCTTCATGTTACTCCCGCATACTTTCGAATTTCATCCAGCCATCTCCCATGTGGTCTTCTTCTGGATCTTTTCCTGTCCCTTGTAATCCAATCTAAAACTTCGGGTTTCCATCGATGGTCTGCTCTTCTGGCAGCATGTCCAGCCCATTGCCATTTCAGGGATTTTACTCTGATCATGATGTCTTCCACTCTTGTCATTTTTCTGATCCACGAGTTCCTCTTCTTATCTCTCCTGATTACACCAAGCATGCACCTCTCCATGTTGCTTTGAGTTGTCTGCAGCTATTGTATGTCTCTTTTAGTTAAGGTCCACGTCTCTGCACCATACGTAAGCACTGAAAGGATGCATTGATCAAACACTTTTCTTTTAAGACATAATGGCATATTGCTCTTGAAAATTATGCTGTTTCTTCCAAAAGCTCTCCAGGCAAGTTCTATACGCCGATTAATTTCTTCATTAATGTGACCCTCACTTGATATCTGCTGTCCAAGATAAACGCACGTGTCTGTTATCTCCAGTTTTTCTCCATCAATCGATAAATATTCATTTCTTGTAAAAGCATTGAACATCACTTTTGTCTTTTGAAAGTTCATTTTTAATCCCACTTCTTTACTCTTGTCAGCAAGTTCCTGGATCACACTCTGCAGCTCTGATGGGGTAATTGCAAAAATGACAACGTCATCAGCAAAACGAAGATGAGTTAGATAATCTCCATTAATCTTTATCCCTTTGTTTTCCCAGTTCAGTGATTGAAAGACATTTCCCAATGTGGCATTAAACAGTTTGGGAGATATAGTGCCACCTTGTCTCACTCCCTTTCCAACGTTTATGTTTGCTGTATTCTCAAACAGCCGAATCTTTGCACTTGTATTTTCATAGATGTTATTAATAATATTAATGTATGCATCTTCAATACCGCTGGATTTCAAAGCCATTGTAACTGCTGATGGTTTCACCGAATCAAAGGCTTTTTCATAATCGATAAAAGCCATGCACAATGGAAGTTCATATTCCCTCGCTCTTTCAATTAGTTCTCTCAGTACGTGGATATGATCTATTGTGCTGTAGCCACTATTCAATCCAACTTGTTCTCTCGGTTGAGCCATGTGCAGTGTTACCATCAAGCGGTGTGAAAGAACTTTAGTGAAAATTTTATAAACCACTGATAGGAGGCTGATAGGTCTGTAGTTCCTGAGATCCTCAATGTCACCTTTTTTATGTAGCAGGATCATTATAGCGTTGTTCCAATCCTCAGGAATCTTCTCTTCATTAAGGCATCGAGTGAAAACTTGGGCGAGCACTGTTTCAATTTCTCCACTTGCTTCTTGTATGATGTCTACAGTAATTCCACCTTCTCCTGGATCTTTTCCCTGCTTCATGTTCTTGATTGCATGTGCAACTTCTGCTGGGAGGACTGGAAGAACTCTATTACTGGTATCTTTCATGATGTCTAGAATACATGTATCATCCCTTTCATGTAATTTGGAGTAGAAATCTTTCACTCTTGTCAAAATTTCGCCTCTATTTCTTGTTACAGAACCATCTTCTTTTCTCAGTGCCATAATCTGTTTTCTTCCCTTACTGAGATGTCCCTTTGCTATCTTTAGGCTTTGGTTGTTTTCAATTGCTTTCCTCACTAGTTCACAATTGAATTTCCTTCAGTCTTCAGTGATACTTTTTCGTACTGTCTTGCATAGCTCTATATATAGTTGCATAGTTCTCTATATATTCCACTTTGGAAGTCACATCTTCTTTAGTTGTCCTCATCTCTCTTCTTTTTTGCATCAACATTTTGGTTTTTCGATAATTTGTTCACATGTAACTTGTTCTTAGACCCAGCTAATTTTGTTGCTGTTTCCATAGGAGCTTTGGTTACTTTTCTGTTAACTTCAGAGATGTCCACTTCTTCAGATGTTAGACCTTCTAAAATAGAGAATCTATTCCTTAGTTCTAATTTGAAGGTATTATGATGCTTTTTAAGGTTGGTCATGTCAATACACTTTGTTTGTTTTATGAGCTTGCCACACTCAAGTTTAGCTTTGAGGTGCATTTTACATCTTACCATTCTATGGTCACTACCTGTGTTGAACTTGTTCAGCACACTGCAGTCTTCAATGACAAATTTCTTGTTACACATAATAAAATCAATTTCACTTGTCCATCCACTGGAATGCCTCCATGTCCATTTCCTTTGCGGCTTTTTCTTGAAAAAGGAGTTCAAGATGAAAAACCCTTCTGCCTCTGCAAACTCTACGAGAGTATTTCCACGCTGGTTTCTGTTGCCGTGACCAAATTTGCCTATTGTAGTTTCATTCTTTCGCCCTTTGCCCTATTTTTGCATTGAAATCTCCCATAATTATCTTCAAGTGCTGCTTACCTATATTATTTAGATGACGAATTTCCTCATAAAATTATTCAATTTCTTCTTCAAGATGACTTGTGTTGGGTGCATAAGTTTGAATAATCTGAGCCTGGTATCTTCTGGAGAGTTGGATAACGAGTCGTGCAGCTCTGCCAGAGGAACTTTCAGCTTCTACAACTTTATCCTTCAGTTTCTTGTTTACTATAAATCCAACACCACTAGTTCTGCCAGTATCTGTCCCACGATAGTAGAAGAGATGTCCACTTTTCAGTTCGATGAGATCTTCTCCTTTTCTCCTTACCTCAGTTAGCCCGACGATGTCCCACTTGATCCTTTGTAGTTCCTCTTCAAATTCAAAAAGCCTTGAATCAGAAGATAGGGAGCGTCCATTATACGTAGCCAAGGTCGGCATCAGATGGCAGCCTAGTCCGGTCCACCGATGATTCTTACCGTTTGCCTTCATGTCGCACTGGCTGCTGCCTTGGCCAGGTACATTCCAACTGCCGGAGACTGAGGGCCAAGATTTAAGTTGTGGAATCATTTTGGAGGGGTTTGGCCATAACTCACCACGCTGGCCAAGCGGGTTGGTGAGTGTGGGATAGCATTTCCTCTAATCCCGATGGTATAGTGTGACGTACCTGCCAGCAGGACGCACACCACATAAAGGCAGATAGCAATCAAAATGAACGTCTGCGTAGCTCAGTTGGTAGAGCGACTTGTTCCGGAATAAGCGGACTCGGGTTCGAATCCCTGCGTAGACCAAAAATGACGGAGAAATTTACTTCGTTATAATAGTTATTCCGCTATTGGCGGTCGTCCGAGCCCCTTTAGTGGGAACAGGATGCACCACGAGAAGGCGCGGTTGACATTTGTCAAGGAGAGGCTGTGATGTTGCGCATCTCCTGACCTTACATCCTCAAAAAAATAATAATATATCATTATATTTTTATAATAGATTACCATTATATTTTTATTATTATCATTATATTATCATTATCTAAAGGTAAAGATAATGGCTTTTGAAAAATGGCTAGCTGAAAAATGTAAATAAAACCATGGCACAAACACACCTCTCCTGTTTCTATACACACAGGTGTCATGTCATATACAGAGACACATGATATACACACCGATTCCTCCAAATGAGAAAATTTCACATTAAGAAAAGCTGAAATATATGTGGAAAATGTTGGTTTTACTATGAAAGCATTTTTGACACCACTTGAAGAAAAGATAAATGGCTTCTGGAAAAATGATAATGGTTAAAGAAAAGATAATGGCTTTTCTTTAAAAGATAAGAAAAGATAATGGCAAAGAAAAGAAAAGATAATAGGTTATCTAAATATCTAAAAAAATATAGATTATCATTATATTTTTATTATATCATTTTATTATAGAATATCATTATAATAGATATCTACAAAAACATCGATTATATAGATATCTAAAAAATATATCGTTATAGATATCTAAAAAATATAGATTATTATATTTTTATTATATATTATAGATTATCATTATATTATCATTATCTAAATGAGAAGATAATGGCTTTTGAAAAATGACTAGCTGAAAAATGTAAATAAAACCGTGGCACAAATACACCTCTCCTGTTTCTATATGCACAGATATTATGTCATATACAGAGACACGTGATATACACACTGATTCATCCAAATGAGAAAATTTCACATTAAGAAAAGCTGAAACATGTGTGGAAAATGTTGGTTGTACTATGAACTCCGTGCTGCAAAAAGCATTTTCGACACCACTTTAAGAAAAGATAAATGCATGGGTGAAATCTAGGAGGCACTGCCAAAGGTGCAATTTTTTTACGTAACCTCCCCTGGCCTTTGAACCGTAAGAAATTACGACTGTGCCTGCATTTGTCACCTACATCTTCATTTTTGAATGTAATCCCACCCATCATACATATATATATAGGTATGCTACTCTAGTTTATGTGGAAGAATAGTCTTACACCCATAAAATTTAATTGCATACAGAGAGAGAAGTCTCAGCAGAGTCAAGGTCATTAAATTTGTCCCACGTGGTGATCACATCCACGTTGGGAGATACATCACCCTGATTGACAGCAGCGTTTTTGCAGCTACGCATACAAAATGCATTCGCTGATAAAGATCAGAGTAACAACAAAAGCAAAGCTCCAAATGTAAAGTAATATCTTTTGATTTACCTTCTATATCAAGCTGAAAAACAAACATTTATGGAATAATTGACATTTAACAATACATGTCAGAGGGAACATTGCGAGGATTTTATTTTTTATTTTTTTTACTATTACGGGAGAATTTTTGTTCCATCTAACTTTTTTAATAACTAGGCATTTTAGTTTTGTTTTTAAAATTAGAATTGCACAGTTCCAAATTTTAAAATGGTATGGTAGTTCATGCGCAGAAGCACAAACAGTACTTTTTTTTTGCTTTCTTTTCTTCTTTCTTCTTCATATCTTCTACAGATATAAATAATAGAATGCACACTACTGATCTCTCTCTATATATACAGGGTGATTCCTAAAGTCCTAAGTAACCTCAATAACTTGGGTACAAAGACAGCTAGAGATATGGAAGTAAGGTATAGTAAAACAACCATGCGCTATCGGATGAGAGTGACTGTAGTGCCCCTAGTGGCAGAATGTGGAACTTAGCAGTCCTATCTCGGAAACCATGAGAGATACGGGAAAGAGATCAATTGGAAACTTGTAGAGCATCAACGAATTAGTAGGAAACGACATATGTTAGAAACGCCTGGGGTAAGTAGAAGGCTGGAAACGCGAACTTGTGCGAAGCCGGTTCGTGTCGTTGTCGCGGTAACAGTCTAGCAGAGAGAAATGTATGACGTATGCGACCGCACGCCTGTGAGTGTCGTATGCAAATTCTGGTGTGACATAATGCCTCACTTGTCGTATCAGGCGCGGCGTGGCAATGTATAAAGGATCGTTGGTCAGGAGCTATGTCATTCGTAACGTGAGTATCGGGTAAAGAACGAGCATGGCAGGGTATTCGAATGAACAGTATTGCGAGCTGGTACTGCTATATGGAGAATTCGGACGCAACGTGAGGGAAGCGTCACGCCAGTATGGCTTACGATTTCCGACTCATCTATCGCCGACAGTGTGGACCATCAGTCGTGCGGTTCGACGGATACGAGAGACAGGCAGTATTGCAGCGCGTCCCCATTCGGGCCAACCCACCGGAATGGGTAGGGATGTGCAACCAGTCAATGTTCTGGTATACGTTTTGGCCAATCCACACACTAGTACGAAGGAAGTCAGTATGACATGTGGCTTATCATAATCCCGTGTGTGGAACATTTTGCATTAGCATGGCGCCCACCCGTACCATACAGTACCACTGCACGTACTGATGCCAGGGGATAACCAACGACGTCTAGATTGGTGCAATTTTGTAATGAACACCGTAGAAGAAAATTAGGCCTTTCTATCAAACATCGTTTAGACTGACGAGGCGCAGTTCACACGCGCCGAGGTGCTGAACAAACAAAACACCCATTACTGGGTAGTTCAGAATCAATTTTTTACACGGGAAATGAGGCATCAGGCGTGCTGGTCCATTAATGTATGGTGTGGCATCTGGAAGGACCGACTTGTTGGGCCTGTGTTCTATGAGGGCGCATTAAATGGACGAAGATGCCAGCAGCTGTTACAAAGCACATTACCTGAGTGGTTAGATGATCTGTCTCTGCAAGATGTACGCTCATTATGGATTCAGCATGACGGCGCTCCGGCACATCGACCAACAGCGGTACAGCACTTCCTGTCCGACACTTTCGGGCAACAGATCATCGGTTATGGTGGTCCCGTAGCGTGGCCTCCACGATCCCCGGATCTAACTCCCATGGATTTCTTCCTCTGGGTTACCTAAAGGATCACGTGTACAGGGTGGAACCGACGAGTCTCCGCGATCTCCGACTGCGTATCGTCGCTGCGCGTGAGGGCGTGACACGTACAACGGGAAGTTCTATCTGGCATTCAAATGTGTATTGTGGCAGATGGTGGCCATATTGAACCCTATTTACGTTAAACGCAACGCTATGTAAGTACCGCTGTTGCATTAAATACGACCAATGTACTCCATTTGTATTCATGCCTGAGTATAATAAACCTTGTGTTTCCCTCACGTTCCCAGGCTTCTACTTACCCCAGCCGTTTCTAACATATGTCATTTCTTACTAATTTGTTGAAGCTCTACAAGTTTCTAATTGATCTCTTTCCCCAGCTCTCATGGTTTCCGAGGTAGGAGTGCTAACTTCCACATTTTGCCACAAGGGGCGCTGCAGTGACTCTCATCCGATAGCGCATAGTTGTTTTACTATACCATACCTTTCTTCCATAGCTCTAGCTGTTTTTGTTCCCAAGTTATTTAGGTGACTTGGGACTTTAGGAATCACCCTGTATATAGATCAGTAGTATGGCAGCTCAGGAAGAACAGCCGAAACGGGAGATGAGGAATCAGTTTGCACCCGATCAGCATCGGTGGACACTGGAATCACAGATGAAGCAGCAGGAAGATGCGGCATCAGGGAAACAGTAGACAAGTTCGTAGATGGAAATCCGATATGCGAGAGACAAGGAGGAGAGTCAGGCGGCAGGAGTTCCGAAACACCACTCGATACATCCGAGTCGGAACACTCAGCGGTAGACACATCAGTAGCGGAAGACAGCTCTGCTAACCCAGAAGGAGGATGCACTACCGTACGGTGCTGAAGAGGAGGAAAGGGATCACTGTCCTGGACTGGAATGTGCGTCGGACGAAGAAACGGAGAGGTAGCGGCAGGCAGACCAGTGAAAGAAGGGATGGTTGAAGGACTCGAGTGATCGGCATTGGGATGCGAGCTGGAAGAAAGACCTCGGCCTATGTACACACAGGAGGCAGTGGTGTGATCCTGTGTAAGACAGTGAGTAAAATAGTGAGTGCTAAAAATCTTGAAACTGTAAGTACATGAGCCTATCTCAACAGTAGCATCTGTCGGGCAATCCGCCAAGGCGTTCTCAGTAGGAAAGACGACCAATAACTGACGGCGATGTCATGTAGCATGTTCAAATCGAGTTCCGCGTGGAGCACGAGGAAGGCGACCGAACTGGCCAACAATTTTACAAACGTGATTGACAAGGAGAGGAAGAGTAGTATCAGGCACTTTCAGGGAAACAGGATATAACGTGATGTTCACCGGATGCCTGGAAAGAGGCGAAGGGATGAGATGACTTGTTCCAATCGAAAGTCCGTGTGCAAGAATAAAGTCAGCATCCTCTTTGCGCTGGAATTGCACTGAGATATCCCGAAGGGTACGAGAAATTCTGGCAATAATTGAGGACGACAAATGACCTGAGCGGGCCTCCATGTACCGTGGCAAAGGAGTATTCGGTAAGGTATGAAATAGCATACCTCTATCCAGAAGATTATGGAACTCACGGCCAATCTGTGAATTTTCATCAATCGCTACTTCACCTTGTGGTTGGATACCTGAATAATAGGTGTTGATTGCAAGAGACCATCAGGTTGAGAAAAATCTGATGTAGAAGCAGCGCCTCGCTGCACTGCAGAAGCCAATGACAACCTCGGAAGAGAAGTCTGTGCAAAGCCTGCTATCGCAGAAGGCAGTGAGGGAAGAGGAGCAGAAGCACAAGGCAAGGCAGCAGTAGTAACAGTTATCAGGAAGGGCACCGAGGCAGAGACAGAAGCAGAAGGCGCAGCCAAGTCCTGGGAAGGCACCTTAGCAGGAGTACCAGGAAGCTGGGAAGGCATCTGAACGGACACATCTGAGGACGAGAGTGTGTCAACTTCCATTGACCCACGTGGGAAGGGCGACGTTACGTGTATCCGTCACGCCCAGAGATGATAAGGATAGACCAGAAGCCGCCACGTTGGCAGCTTCCAAACGTAAACAAACGAGCTAACGATATGGAAACGGAGGAATATGAACAAATGCAAGGGCGAGATCGTCAGAAAAGTATCTCAAAACGTACACAGTACCTTTAAATAGGCAAGGCGCGCAACAGATTAGTGCGGGACGAGGTACTGCATATCACAACAGAATGCATAAAATGTAGGAGCCACCAACACAACGTCTGTCAAGAACGATCAATGAGCTGTACATGTTGCCAGAAGAACAGACTACCGATGAATAACCGAAATTCTAGACTGGATCCCAAGGGGAGGGAAAAGACCCAGAAGAAGATCACGTGGAAGTTGGGTTGATGAAATTCGAAAGCATGCGGTAGTGACATGGAGGAGACTGGTGCAAGACAGACTGTTGTGGAAGAAACTTGCGGAGACCTTCACCCAGCAGTGGATTGATAATGGTTGACAATGATGTTGTTAATGATGATGTTATACACTGTATTGAGAAAATTCACCGGATACCCCTTCATAAGCAAATGAACGGATCCGCTGCGTTGTTAAGATGAGCGGTACAGCTGCAAATGATATAAAAACAAGCCTACAGCTGACCGCGATCCTATCGCACTGTGAGGTTGAGGGAAAATGTCGCTGCGGGAGAGAACTGACTTTAAGAAAGGAAAGATTGTTGGATGTTATATTAGTGGGTTGTTCATAAGAGAAACCGAGAGCCGTTTAAACATACCCAAGTCAACTGTTTTGGATGCACTGAATAAATGGAAGACACATGGCGTGCCTGAAGCAGCAAAACGTACCGGTAGATCAAAGAAAATCAGTGACAGAAAACGTCGAAGTCTCAGGAGAATCGTTACAGCTAACAGACGGAGTACTGCACAAGATCTCAGTGCACAGGTGAGTAAAATGCTGGAACCTCGGTATGTACACGTACCATTCCCAGAGAACTTCATTACATGGGTTACCGTGGTCGTGCGGCTGCTCATAAGCTTTTCATCTCCACTCGGAATGCTACTCGTCGTTTAGTATAGTGTAAAGAACATTTATCGTGGACCGCAGATCAATGGAAACGGTTCCTATGGACTGATGAATCCAGATACACGATCCATGAGTCTGATGGCCGTGTGTGGGTATGGCGGCAGCTGGGGAAACGCTATTTACCACAGTGTACTCTTCCTACGGTCATGTTTGGAACTGGCAATGTACTCGTGTGTGGGTGTTTCTCGTGGTATGGTCCCGGCCCATTGGTTATCGTGGACAAACCTGTTGAACAGCACGTTTGACTCGATATTCAGGACAATTATGTCCTACCAACTCTGTGGCAATACTATGGAACCGAGCCTTGTTGGCATCATCAGGGTAACGCACCAAGCCATAAAGCAAGGACTGTTAGGGCGTTTTTGGACGATAATTTCGTATGATATTAATCCCATAGAGCACCTATGGGATGAATTATAGAGCCGCATAAGAAGTTTGGAACCAAGGCCTACTACTAAGCAACAGTTAGCGGCAGAATTATATACTGAATGGAAGCGCATACCTATCGCTGTGTTCCAAAACCTTGTCGAAAGCATGTCTCGAAGGATCAGTGCATGCATTAAGGCCAAAGGTGGATCGACCAAAGGTGGATCGACACCGTACTAATAATGTATGTCAATAAATGCTATGTTGTGTTTCTCTTTAAGGTGTCCGATAACTTTTGTCAATATAGTGTGTATATATATATATATATATATATATATATATATATATATATATATATATATATATATATTTTGAAAATAAAACACACATAAAAATTGGAAAGGGAGTGAGACAAGGTGACACCATATCTCCGAAGCTCTTTAATGCCACATTGGAGGGTGTTTTTCAGTCACTGAGCTGGGAAAACAAGGGGATAAAGATTAATGGAGATTATCTAACCCACCTTCGTTTTGCTGATGACGTAGTCATTTTTGCAACTAGCCCATCAGAGCTGCAGAGTACGATCCAGGAACTTGCTGACAAGAGTAAAGAAGTGGGATTAAAAATGAACTTTCAGAAGACAAAAGTGATGTTCAATGCTTTTACAAGAAATGAAGATTTATCGATTGATGGAGAAAAGCTGGAGATAACAGACACGTACGTTTATCTTGGACAGCAGATATCAAGTGAGGGTCACATTGATGAAGAAATTAATCGGCGTACAAAACTTGCCTGGAGAGCTTTTGGAAGAAACAGCATAATTTTCAAGAGCAATATGCCATTATGTCTTAAAAGAAAAGTGTTTGATCAATGCATCCTTCCAGTGCTTACGTATGGTGCAGAGACGTGGACCTTAACTAAAAGAGACATACAAAGGCTGCAGACAACTCAAAGCAGCATGGAGAGGTGCATACTTGGTGTAACCAGGAGAGATAAGAAGAGGAACTCGTGGATCCGAAAAATGACAAGAGTGGAAGACATCATGATCAGAGTTAAATCCCTGAAATGGCAATGGGCTGGACATACTGCCAGAAGGACAGATCATCGATGGACAGCCGAAATTTTAGATTGGATTCCAAGGGACAGGAAAAGACCCAGAAGAAGACCACATGGGAGATGGGTGGATGAAATTCGAAAGTATGCAGGGGTGACATGGAGGAGACTGGCACAAGACAGACCGTTGTGGAGGAAACTTGGGGAGACCTTCATCCAGCAGTGGATTGATAATGGTTGACAATGATGAATGATGATGATATATATATACTATATAATGCTTATAAATCTTGCCAATTATACCAATTATAGTGCCTGTAAATCCTGTTTGCAATACAGAAATAGTATCTTTGGAATGCATTAATGATTAATAGGAAAAATGAATCTCAGTTATTCATAATACCTCATTATAAACTCTGTTAATCGTCTATCCATTATTTGCTGAAATGTTTCATTTCTGAGCCTTTTAGCTTCTCCTGCTTCCATAATTCTAATTGCAACCATGAATATCCTCTTTCTCTCCAGTGTACTGGGACTTTAGGGAGGAATGCAATGAAAATGAGTCTTAATCCTATATTAATGGACTCAATTTGAATAGCATTTACACTTTCAACTGTAAGACTCATGAGAAAAGTAACTGACAAACACACCCTGTGCAAATATTCATGAACCGTAGGTAAAATAATGTGCCCAGCTCATGAAAATGCGTGAGAGCGCAGCGGCGAAGCGCTGTAGCAGAAGGGAGACGTGGATTTGTCGCCAGCAAACATTGTGACCACCGCTGAAATAATAATTCCCTGGTAAGGGAGCTTATTCTGCTTCACCTGACGCACATGTGACAGAAACATTTTCACCGATTGTCGGAGGCTTCAAGGTCGCTAAGATAACAGCTGTCTCGTTGATAACTGCGTCGTTCCCGTAGCATTCTAAAAAGTTTTACTTCTGGCAATCTCCCTGCTCCGAATTTCGGTTTGAGACCGGCCGCTATAACCGATACGACGATGAAAAACAATCTGTTGAATTTTCAAGGGTTTGCCACAATATTCCGTTGAGTTACGACCAGAGATGGAAACGGGTCACGAGTCAGCAGATCAACGGGTCACGGGTCACTGGGTCGACAATATCTTGCGGGTCAAATGGATCGGGTCAAGGTGCTCCTAAAGTGATTTCGACTCGGTTTTATTTTCATTTTATTTTTGAAAAAAAATTTTTCAAAGAAACCTTCAGAAGTATTTTAAATAATACTTCAGAGCTATAGATTATGATCCAGGAACTTGCTGAAAACGGTAAAGAAATGGGATTAGAAATGAACTTTCAGAAGACAAAACTGAAGTACAATGCTTTTACAAGGAATGAAGATTTATCAATTGATGGGGAAATGTTGGAGATAACCAATTCCTACATTTACCTTGAGCAGCAGATATCAAGTGAGGGTCACATTGATCAAGAAATTAATCGGCGTATAAAACTTGGATGGAGAGCTTTTGGAAGAAACAGTACACTTTTTAAGAGCAATGTGCCATTATGTCTTAAAAGAAAAGTATTTAATTACTGCATCCTTCCAACTGCTTACGTACGAAGCAGAGACGTGGACCTTAACTGAAAGAGACATGCAAAGACTGCAGACAACTCAAAGAAGCATGGAGAGATGCGTGCTTGGTGTAACCTGGAGAGATAAGAAAAGGAACTCGTGGATCTGAAAAATGACAAGAATGGAAGACATCATGATCAGAGTCAAATCCCTGAAATGACAATGTGCTGGACATATTACCAGGAGAACGGACCATAGATGAATAACCGAAATTTTTTACTGGATTCCAAGGGACAGGAAAAGACCAAGAAGGAGACCATGTGGGTGATGGCTGGATGGAGGATACTGGCCCAAGACGCACCACACCACTGTGGAAGAAACTTGGGGAGAACTTCATCCAGCAGTGGATTGATAATGATTGACAATGATGATGATTCGAATTTATAGCCGAAAGCACATTTGTTCGGGACAGGTCCTGGTCGGCTCGGGATCGGGTCCAGTTATGAGACGGCTGGGTCCGGGTAGGGTCCTGGTCCCAAATTTTTTACCCGTTTCTAACTCTGGTTATGACTGCCACAGACACACATCAACACATAGGAGCCGGTGCTGAGACCGGCCGAACCCGAGCCCGTAGGCCTGAAACCGATCCTGGGCCCGGACTGGGCTCGAGCTGCAAGCTATTTACTACGGTTCGGGCTCGAGCTCAGAGAAAGAGAGACAGAGAGAAAGAGAATGTTATTCATTTTTTAAATGCAATTCTGTATGATCTAGAATACGGGACTATTCTTACACTTTCTAATTAATAAAGATAATTTTTCGGTAATTGGGTCTGGGGTTGGGAGTGGGGATTCTGGAGGGATATTTGTTCCGTGATTGGGCAGCAAATATCATAGGCCACTTATTCGTGGATTCCTGCTGAGAAAGAATAGCTTCTTGAAGAACTATACATATCATATAATAGGTAGCATGCCTGCAAAATGTTGCCCCCCTATCTCCACGCAGCCAGCTATTCTATTTCTCATTACTGCTTTATCTATTGAGCAAAGTACGTAGATTGCAGCGCCCTTCGATCTTTCCGGCCACCCGAAACATTTCAGGAAGAAATGAATGGTTAAAAAAACCCCATGCAACTATACTATAGAAACAGATAGAGGTCCCTTCTCCACTCTCTAGTTGAGAAAGACACCGACTAATTGCAGGGAGAGGAGAGAGTGAAAGTCTGGAAGAGGAGATTCTTTTACATACTTCGGGCTCGGGCTCTAAAATTTGAGCCCGAACTCGAACTCAGCACTGATAGGAGCATAATCTTTTATTATTATTATTATAGAAAGATGATTCCACCGCTTTCCTGAGGTTTTTCTCTTCCCTCCGGGACGAGTACGACGTACCAAGTCTGGGAAATCGTATTTCTTCCTCTCAGTTGTCTGGGAATTTCTTTATTATCCTACAAATGTTGAGGATAGCTGCCTTCTGTAGTTCCATGTAGGTGTTAGGTTGAAGGTCTAGTGTCTGTATAGAGCTGTGAATGGTCTTAGGTACAACTCTTGTGGCTGATATTATTATGGGGACGGTGGTGACGTTCTCCATATGCCAGATTTCCTGGATTTCGTATTCTAGGTCGTTATACTTTGACAGCTTCTATCCGTGCGTCTTCTGGGTGTTGCATGTGTTGGGCATGACTGTGTCAATGAGGTATGTTGACTTCTTCTCTTTGTCGACTAGGACGATTGTGGGGGATGGTCTTATCTGTTCTCTCTAGAAGCGTTGTTGGTTCATACGTACTTATAATAAGGGACAAGACTTATTATTATTAGCATTATTATTATTACAGATGCATGAATTCAGGATTCGAGCTTTAGCATTGTTTATACACTTTGCACTACCGCATTAAATTTTTTTTCTCCCATTGCACCGGCGTATTTTTGTTTTCAATTTGTTTTGATCATACGCACACATATGGAGAAGGGGAGGGTCAAAAGAGGGTATTTTCTCTTCCCTGAAAATGTGATTATTCCATTACAGCTGTTTGGGGGCTCTACAAAGTTTTTCGCGATAACAGTTGCCGTGATTTCTAATTTTTTCGTTGAATTTCTGGTTGTGTATGCGTGCGTAGTTAAAATAGCAAAACAGTTGAAAATTTACAGTATCAAAAGCGGAAATTTAAAGTACAATTTATTAATATTGAAATTTCCCATTGTAATATGAAACACATAGTACGTGTGTGCAGTATGAAAACTATGAAAGGCAAAGGAATAAAAATGTACATTTTCATGTGGCAACCATTCACAGTTGACCAATGATCTTCCAAAGTTTCTCCAGAACTTTGCCTTGAGGGTGTATGACCAATTGTGTGGTCACTAAGGTTTCGGGATGCATGGGGAACAAATGGTCAAAAGACGTAAGATACAAAACAAAAACAACAAACATTTGCTTATTGCCCCAACGCGCTGTCTAATTTTATTTTTTTCATTTCTTTTTTGTAGCCTATTGATTTTAACTTAAATTTATCTGTGTGTGTGTGTGTGTGTGGTATAAGCGGTTAGATAACACAGAAGGCACAGTTACAATTTGTATATGGTTTTTATGTACATGTTATTTGCATTTACCATTTCCTTTTCCCCGCCTCCTGAAATTGAGCCACAGAGGCGTTCATCATCTTGATGCGTATTGCAATGTTGCTTGCCATCGACATCTCGTTCAAGCTCGATAACTGTGCAGAAAAACCTGACTCTTCCTATCTTCAATCGTCCACGCCATGAAATCAGTCGGAGAGAATATAATTGATTCCATGTTGCAGAACATAATGGTCTAGTTCATTAAAGACATTTTAACTTCTAATCCCTTTTCGCGGTCACAGCAATAACAACAACCGAAAAAACAAAAGACAAATCTCAGGTATTTCATCGTTAAATTCATACCTGTCCCAGGTAGGTAGTTGAAGATAGTGTGTAATACTAGGATACTCATCCAATTATAGAACAAAATAAGTTTTGTTTTTTTCATTCACCTAATTAGTACTTTCTCGTCATTTGTAGCCATTACAGAAATTCTTCTCTCTACGTTATATAATCAAATAACGAATCAGCGTCAAATTACTTAGACTGTTTTTCCCGTCATTAAGGAAACAAATATTTTGAAACTGTCGGGGTACTTCCTTCCGATACGGTGAGACTTAGCTGATTTGGGAACGCGCAGAATTATTGTGCACGAGGTACAAGTGAAGTTCGAAAATCGTTTTTGATTTTCAATTAACTCCTTTTTAAGGTAAAAAAATGAGATGTATCCTTACACGTTGTATCAGAATAATATGACCACCTACCTAATAATGGAAATAACCACTCTTGGCCCGGATGACAGCGGCTAGTAGCATGGACGCAATGAGGCACTGGAAGGTTGCCCAAGAAACTCCTACCCATTCGGACTGCAGCTAAGCAAGGAAGTCCTGGTGATGACCTGGTTGTGGGTCGGCACGTCGAACCTGTCGATCAAAATAGTCACACAAGTGCTCTATGGGATTGAGATTGGGAGATTTTGCCGGCCAAGGGAGAACGAAGACATCGATGTCGTGTTCCTGGAACCAGTCATGCACCCCCATAGCGACGTGACACGGCGCATTGTCCTGTTGGTAGACACCATCATCACCAGGGCAAATGCACAACATAAAGCGATGTATGTGGTCAGCGTGGATGGGCAGGTAGCCACTGGCGTTCAGGGACCTATGCAGTAGTACCTGCGGTCATAGGTCATACCAGCAAGACATCCTCCTGACATGCACACTGCCACCGCCGGCCTGTACTTAAACAATAAGCGTGTACGGGTGTGTGGCTGACGCCGTATCCGCCACCACCCATCGTTTCTGTGGAGTAGAAACCTCGATTCGTCGGAGAAGGCAACCTTTTTCAATCCTGCCACTGTGCAATGACAGTAGTCCCATACGAACTGAAGGCGCCGTTGCCGATGGACCTGGGTTAACATGGGCGCCTTGATGCAACGTCGACCACGGAAACCCATGAGTAACAGGATTCACTTTACTATTATCGGGGACACATACCTGGGAGCCCCAGCGGTCGTTTGCATGGTCAGTTGCTGCACTGTTGCGCGTCGATTGCCCTTTACCAGTGAACGAAGGCGACGTTATCCTCTGGGGTCGATGGCTTTTGGAGCTCCACAGTTATGACGTCGGGATGTACTCGGTGTGTCAGCGGTCCATTCTTGGAACACCTTTACTACAGCACCTCGCGAACAGCCCACGAAGTCTGCTGTTTCAGAGATGCCTCCACCTTTGTCGCGGTATCCGATGACCGCTCCTTTTTGAACGTCCGTGAAATCACTACCTCTGCCCATTGTGCTCACGGAACGCACTATGGCTCATCTGTCCTGGCTGGCCGCTTATATCTCCGTGTGGTCGGCCTTGTCACGTGTACTCTGTGACGCGCCTGGTCGGGTACACTGTTATTCCGGGGGTGGTAATATTAATCTGATACGATCGTGTATATTCGGATACATGACGATATTTATATTTGTTGTCTGTGGATTAATCTATCTTATATACTTTTATCCCTTCATTTAGCCGGGTATTTTAAATATATTAGTGGGAAATTCATTTGATTTATTGATGACATGAGTAGTTCTTAATATACAGTATTATATTTGAATCTTCTGTGTTTCTTCTAAACGCATTCCACCTCTTCACGTTTGTTTCTGTCTTGTAAAGCAATGTTGCTACCTATCTTCAACAGCCTGTCTGAATCTTCTGCTCTCTCGCACGCAAACTTGGTTTTCCAAACGATTTACGTAATGACACTGAAGTAAAAGACTAAAAAAACTAAATCACACGTGTATGTTAATGAAAGACGAATTCAAAACGAAGCACAGACAATCGGTAATGCGGCCGGGTTATGCAACACACAGGATACATTAGGACTGAGTATACGTATGTTGCTCATCCCCCCCCCCCCCGCTGTCCCTTTTGGAACTCAAAAACTGGAAATAAAACTAGAGCAGGACTTGTAATTTCAGATTTTTTTAAAGATTCCTTTGCAAGATCTGATTTTAAATCAGATAAAAATGTTCTTAGAAGTGCAATTTGATATGAACCAACAGTTATTTCCCACTAATTATAAGCTCACCTCCGATCAAAAAAGTACGGTTCCATGACACTTTCAAGATGGCTCGTGCGTATTGTATACCTTTTTTAATTCCTTCCTTCCGAATTTCCAGCTTTGCGTGTGGCCACATCCGGTCATTCCGAAGCAAAACCTCAATATTCCCTGAACCAAGATTCACTTTCGATGTTCAACATTTTTTATTTCACATTCGAAGCACAAATCAAAATGTTTCTACTGTATTAAAAATTCATAATTCATTAACCAAAATTACAGCAATTTACAAATGCTCATAAGAAGTCAGTAATATTTGAACCAGAGTGTAGGGATATGGCAGAAGCCCATAAACATCAGTATTCGGATGATATCAACCTGTTTTGTTTTTTTCATCGAACATTTTCGCAAGACAGTTTAAGGAACTATGGACGATGGCAATTCGAATCGTAGAAGAAAACCTGTTAAAACGTCATGTGATGATAACAGCTGCTCATGCGGGTCCCATGATTCAACATTGATTTTTTCATTAAAGTTCTCATGCTTAAACTGTGTCTGCCACAATTGTTCTATCACATAAATTGTGTTTTCAAAATTATATTTTCATTAAAAATTTCAGGCAGGAAATCAAAATGAGCTCAGTTACATTTGAAAATTAATTCTGCACACAATAACATCATAATGTGTGATACTTTTGAGACGCATTAGTCAGAATTCGGAAATATTTTATCAATTATAAAAAGTTACAAAACTAAAGACTGGACTTTTTCATTTGCTTTGACAAAAACGAGTTATTAAATTCCAAAAGAGTTTTATCAAAAATACATTAACTCAACACAATCGAATACATGATGCATTCTGAAAAGCGCAAAACGGTTTTTTTATCCATGCATATCAAATGGTAACTTTCTTGAGTATGGTTCCAGCAAAATTTCTAGGAATTTTGGACACATTATGTTGGCTCGGTTATCGTTTTTTTGTTATCCGCGCATATCAAATGATTACTTTGTTGAGTTAGGTTCCATCAAAATTTCTAGGAATTTTGGACACATTATGTTGGCTCGGTTATCGTTTTTTTGTTATCCGCGCATATCAAATGATTACTTTGTTGAGTTAGGTTCCATCAAAATTTCTAGGAATTTTGGACACATTATGTTGGCTCGGTTATCGTTTTTTTGTTATCCCCGCATATCAAATGATTACTTTGTTGAGTTAGGTTCCATCAAAATTTCTAGGAATTTTGGACACATTATGTTGGCTCGGTTATCGTTTTTTTGTTATCCCCGCATATCAAATGATTACTTTGTTGAGTTAGGTTCCATCAAAATTTCTAGGAATTTTGGACACATTATGTTGGCTCGGTTATCGTTTTTTTGATATCCGCGCATATCAAATGATTACTTTGTTGAGTTAGGTTCCATCAAAATTTCTAGGAATTTTGGACACATATTGGCTCGGTTTTTGTTTTTCGTTATCCATGCATAACAAACGATAACTTTCTGCGTATGGTTCCAGCAAAATTTCTAGGAATTTTGGGTACATTAATTTGGCTCGGTTTTTGTTTTTTGTTATCGATGCGTATCAAATGATAACTTTGTTGAGTAAGGTTCCAGTAACATTTCTGTGAATTTTGAACACATTGTGTTGTATCGGTTTTTGGTTTTTGTTATCCATGCATACCAAATGATAACTTTGTTGAGTAAGGATCCAGCAAAATGTCTAGGAATTTTGGACATATTATGTTGGCTCGGTTTTTGTTTTTTTGTTATCCATGCATATCAAATGATAACTTTGTTGAGTAAGGTTCCAGCAAAATTTCTAGGAATTTTGGACACCTTATGCTGACTCGGCATTTGTTTTTTTGTTATCAATGCATATCAAATGATATGTTGAGTAAAATTTCTTCCAGCAAAATTTCTACGAATTTCGGGCCCATTATGTTGGTTCGGTTTTTGTTTTTTGTCATCCATGCATATCAAATGATAACTTTGTTCAAGGCTCCAGCAAAATTTCTAGGAATTTTGGATACATCATGTTGCCTCGGTTATGATCCAGTTTGGAAATTTATTGTTCTTTTTTTCATCTATTTAGTTCATGGACTGCCTTTTACTAAACACCACCTCAGATCCTGGTCACGACACCAGTTTTATTACCGCCTAACCAGTTCTGAGAAATTGGGGCATAAATTAATTAGTATCAAAAAGTAATTTCGATCGTCAAAAATTTAATGGCGAATTGTGGCACTGGTATCCTAGGTTCAAAGGAACCCAGTCTTATGTTAGGATCTTCACGCGTTGTGTTTATATGAGTCCTTAAGAGATCTCGTAAAAAATCCTATGTCTTTACGGAGTAAATATAGACACTTAGTGCAATAAAATTCTGAACATGTTCGTTAAATGAGAATTTATCTTAGTATATGTGGGTGTGGAACAAAATTTGATTATGTTTTTATTTTATTCCGTAGCTACACATGAGTCCTAATGAGATCTTGTAACCGTTCGCCGTTCGTATAAGCACAACGCGCCAATGTCCCAAACACGAGACTTCGGTCTCCTATACCTAACATACCCGATGTCATAGTTTTCCATTAAATTTCTGAAGATCAAAATTACTTTGGAAATTTATGAACCAATTTTCTAGAAGGGACTTCACTGTGATAGTATTGTAATAAGTACGATAACAACAAATTATGTTAAATATTCTCGACTTTCTGCTTTGAAAAGGAGAACAACCGTGTTTGACGGCAGAGAAGTCAATTTAAGTAAATAACAGATTCCCTGCTTACTATCACATTGGAACACGGGAAGTGTGTGATCATTGCGCATGATCCAGCAGAGAAGTCAAGTTGTTCGTTGACCGTGGCCATGCACTACACATTCTACTGATTCAGACCACAGAAGATGAGCACACCGCGTGGGCGATGCGGAGGCGTTGTACGTGGTTACGGTTCGCCAGGGCGAAGCAATGTGGTTTTTCCACTTTATTTTACTTGGTCCACACCAGCACATGACGACCAAACCAAACCTGCGCACATGACACAGAACGGAGAATCGAGAGCAAATAAAATTGCCGTCCCGGTGGCGCAGTGGTCTAAGCGCTGGTTTCTGACCATTCGTCCGTGATGGGTCCGAGTTCGAATCCCGGTGTAGCATAGATGTTGTGCAAATTTAGAAGACGTGAATCCGTTTATTGTTGCAAATATGACATGGATGTTAAGTCAGATAATATCCGAAAACTTGAAAATTTCATTGTCCTGGAGCGGGAATCGAACTCGCGTCTCCCGGATGGCGTCCGAGTATGCTACCCACTACACCACCCAGAACGACCAAGTTTCCAGTTTCCGATTAATTTGGATATAACCATCTCAAGATTCGCTTGTCGAAGTAACCAACCGGCATTCATATATAGCGAATCTAGAGGTTAAGACAGAGGTGTAATCTGTACAGTGGTGTAATCCCGTATTTCATTCATTGATACATATTGTGTTTGTCTTACTACACTGGCTCTTTTACTTATGTGGAATCAGTGACAAAATGTTTTAAGAGCTGCTGTAGTTTTGTGAGCGGAAAGACGTTATGCAAAATAAATAAATCAATGTTCATAAAAATAAGGTAGATATTGAAAGAATTGTGATTCTGAGCCCTAAAATAACTGGGAATGCGGTACTTCCTTTAACCTGCACATCAGCGATGTACGCCATTGTTCTATAGTATCATTTCATCCCAGAAGTAATGTCGTTTTGCGCAAGCCCAACAGTAGTGATTCCCCTGGTGCTCAGACTATGACGTCGACCACGGTGAGTATAAAAGGGATCACGCGAGCAGACCTTTAAGTCACTTGAGACCGCAAACGGGAGTTCTAGGGGCAGTCGTTGTGTACTTAAACCGCATAGGAAATGGCAGTGTCAGAAGACCACATTAAGCACATTAAACTGTATGAGTTCCACCATCGACATTCAGCGACGGTAGCAACACGAAACGTTAATGAAATATCAATGGGCCGGTTACCCTTGAGGCCAGGAAATATCAACGCTGGTTCCAGATATTTCGAAGGGGGACACCAGCCTCAAGGATATGCAACGACCCGGACGGCCTGTTGAGCTGCATAACGATGTGTGCTGAAAGCTGCTGTTGGGAGAAATCCGTAGGCAACAGTCGAGGAAGTGGCCACACTTGTTCATTCAACTCATTTCAATGTTCACCGGCATCTGCAGGACCGCGGTTATGTGTCGAAACTGGATAAGTGGGTACGCCATGATCTCACTCCACAACAGCTGCAACAGCATGTGGACATTTGTACTTCTTTGCTCTCCCGTAAAAAAAGGGACCGTTTTTGCACAGAATTGTCGCGGGCGATGAAAAATGGATTGTTTATCACAACATTAAGCGTAAACGGCAGTGGCTTCCCAAAGGGAATGTGCCTGCAGCTGTGGTGAAACCAGGACGTTTCCTACAAAAGGTTTTGATGTCTGTGTGGTCAAATATGCAAGGCTTAATCCATTACGAGCTGCTACCAACCAACAAAACCATTACAGTGGAAGTCTACTGTCAGTAGATGCAGATTCTACGCACTGATGTGCAGGATAAACGTCCAGCACTCGTGAATCGTAAAGGCGTGTTGCTGCAGAAGGACAACGCAAAACCACACACAGCGAAAATGACCAGTGCCACGTTGCAGGACTTCGAATGGCAAAAACTTTCGCTTCCAGCATATTCTTCTGAAATCGCCCCATCCTACAAAAACCTCTTCCGCAGCCTGCAAAAACATCTTGCTGGGACTACTCTTCGAAATGTGGAGGAGGTACGGCGAACCTTTTCTGCCTTTTTTGCATCGAAACCCATGGAATTCTGCAAGTCTGGGATTCAAAACCTTGTCGATCGATGGGAGAAGGTTGTAACTACCGGGGACACTTATTATATGGATTAAAACAACTGTCCCAGGTACGTTTTTATTTCTTTTGTTCACACGTTGAAAAAACGACAGTATTTTTGGGATTACCTGATATGATGAAGGAAAAGAAAAAGAAGCAACAAAGGTCCACAAGCGTTGAAAGTAACCTACGATGATTCTCGGCTGCATAACACCAGTGGCAGACCTAATGCGGTCATGTTAGCTATCATACTAGGGGTGTTCAAATGAAAAGGTATGAAACGTCATAAGAACGTAACCGTTAACATATTTGCCTATGCCGCTATGGGAGAACGTAGCGACACATCTAGGGATGCGATTGGAGTCGCCGGCGTGGATCGGAGCATGCGAGGGCGCCCGCATGTGCAGGAGAGAGTAGAGGCTCTTATAAAGAGCGCCGTCCAATTGACTACTTGTTGAATTCCTCCAGCACAGACGAACCATTAACTCCGATGTGTACTGTGAGACACTCCGAAGCCTACGCAGGTACATCAAGAACAAAAGACCGGGGCTGCTCACGGAGGGTGTGGTTCTGCTTCATGATAACGCGCGTCCACACGTCTCCAGGGTCACACACGTGGAACTGGCCAAGTTCCAGTGGGGCAAGCTTGACCATCCGCCCTACAGCCCGGACATGTCGCCCTGCGATTTCCATGTGTTTGGTCCCCTGAAAAAACATCTGAAAGGGAAGCGCTTCCACTCGGACGACGAACTCAAGGACGCTGTGCAGGACTGGGTCTCGTCACGGCCACAGGAATTCTGGGAACAAGGAATCCTTCGGCTCGTTAATCAATGGGATCGTTGTGCTACGGCCTATGGTGTATACTTTGAATAAAGTATTCATTTATACCCACAGTGTCGTTTCGTACCTTTTCATTTGAACACCCCTAGCACCTTGGCAGGACTACGCGCAGTCTTGCGAATGAAGGGCACATGCTTAATAGTTTTATTCGTGCTGTGTTGTGTTTGGTGGTTTGACGACCACGGTGAGCAACTCAATGGGCTGCAAGCAGGCGCCTATCTCTAATTGGGGCTACTAGTTTCAAGGAAGGGAGAGAGAGAGAGAGAGTGTGTCTTTTTTTTTTTGATTGGAGGTTTAACGACCACCGTGAGCAACTCAATGGGCTATAAGCAGTCGCCCGTCCCTAATTTAGGGTCACTGGCTCCAGGGAAGGGAGAGAGCCAGTGCCGTAAGACAAACACAACATCCATGCCTGACCCGGGATTCGAACCCGGACCCCGTTCGGACGAATGATCAGAGGCCATCGCTTAGACCACTGCGCCACCGGGGCGGCAGAGAGTGTGTCACAAGACAAACAAATCACATTTGCCTCATTCGAAACTGGCACACTTGGAGGAACGGTCAGAGGCCCGCGCTTAGAACACTGAACCACCGGGGCTGCGCTTTGTAATTTGATCGTAACTCCCTCATTAATGAGGCTGTATAAATGGAAGTAGAAATTCAGACAGAAAAAACTGAAGTTAAATGTAAGTTATGTGCGAAATTATGAAAATAGAATCCGAAATCAGTAACTGAAGGGGTTGGGGGGAGGGCAGGGGCGGATTTGCAAGAAAGCCAACGAAACCCAAGCGCGGGCCCTTCAATGATGGAGGGCCTCAAAAATAACGATTTTTCGTTTTATTTATTTTTCTTCTAAAAGAAAAAGGTAATCATGCAGGGAGGAATAAATTCATTACTCTGAGTTTCGGGGAGTATGATACCCCCCTCCCCGAACTCGAAGTACGTCATCTACAAGTATAACTCTACTAGTTTAAATGCAAGCTTACTGAAAAACGTTTTGAGAGTAATATTACTTAATACTACACTGTAACTGAACTTAGAAATTGATGTTATAACGAAGTAAATTTCTCCGTCATTTCTGTCCACGCCAGGATTCGAACCCGGATCCCCTCATTCCAGAATAAGTCACTCTACCAATTGAGCTACGGGGACGTTTTATTCTGATTCCTATCTGCCTTTATGTCGTGTGCGTCCTTCTGGCAGGTACGTCACATCTCCTTGTACGTTACATCATCACCCCTTTATTTATTTATTATTTTTTTTTTCGAAGTGCTGGAGAAGGGATTCTCTTATTTTTCCTATCTCGCGGTGTGGAAATAACATCACACCATTGCGAGATTTTGAACGGTCAGGTCATCCGGATAGTTCGGGCGTCATTATAACGAAGTAAATTTCTCCGTCATTTCTGTCCACGCCAGGATTCGAACCCGGATCCCCTCATTCCGGAATAAGTTGCTCTACCAATTGAGCTACGCGGACGTTTTATTCTGATTCCTATCTGCCTTTATGTCGTGTGCGTCCTTCTGGCAGGTACGTCACATCTCCTGGTACGTTACATCATCTCCCCCTTATTATTATTTTTTTTTCGAAGTGCTGGAGAAGGGATTCTCTTATTTTTCCTATTTCGCGGTGTGGAAATAGCATCACACCATTGCGAGATTTTGAACGATCGGGTCATCCGGATAGTTCGGGCGCCATTATAACGAAGTAAATTTCTCCGTCATTTCTGTCCACGCCAGGATTCAAACCCGGATCCCCTCATTCCGGAATAAGTCACTCTACCAATTGAGCTACGCGGACGTTTTATTCTGATTCCTATCTGCCTTTATGTCGTGTGCGTCCTTCTGGCAGGTACGTCACATCTCCTGGTACGTTACATCATCATTTCCCCCTTATTTATTTTTTTTTTTTTTTTCGAAGTGCTGGAAAAAAGGATTCTCTTATTTTTCCTATCTCGCGGTGTGGAAATAACATCACACCAATGCGAGATTTTGAACGGTCGGGTCATTCGGATAGTTCGGGCGCCATTATAACGAAGTAAATTTCTCCGTCATTTCTGTCCACGCCAGGATTCAAACCCGGATCCCCTCATTCCGGAATAAGTCACTCTACCAATTGAGCTACGCGGACGTTTTATTCTGATTCCTATCTGCCTTTATGTCGTGTGCGTCCTTCTGGCAGGTACGTCACATCTCCTGGTACGTTACATCATCTCCCCTTTATTTATTTATTATTTTTTTTTTCGAAGTGCTGGAGAAGGGATTCTCTTATTTTTCCTATCTCGCGGTGTGGAAATAACATCACACCATTGCGAGATTTTGAACGGTCGGGTCATCCGGATAGTTCGGGCGCCATTATAACGAAGTAAATTTCTCCGTCATTTCTGTCCACGCCAGGATTCGAACCCGGGTCCCCTCATTCCGGAATAAGTTGCTCTACCAATTGAGCTACGCGGACGTTTTATTCTGATTCCTATCTGCCTTTATGTCGTGTGCGTCCTTCTGGCAGGTACGTCACATCTCCTGGTACGTTACATCATCTCCCCCTTATTATTATTTTTTTTTTCGAAGTGCTGGAGAAGGGATTCTCTTATTTTTCCTATTTCGCGGTGTGGAAATAACATCCCACCATTGCGAGATTTTGAACGATCGGGTCATCCGGATAGTTCGGGCGCCATTATAACGAAGTAAATTTCTCCGTCATTTCTGTCCACGCCAGGATTCAAACCCGGATCCCCTCATTCCGGAATAAGTCACTCTACCAATTGAGCTACGCGGACGTTTTATTCTGATTCCTATCTGCCATTATGTCGTGTGCGTCCTTAGGGCAGGTACGTCACATCTCCTGGTACGTTACAATGTGTTACTTATATTGAAGGCAAATTTTCTTAGAATGTAATAAACATTCTTCTCTTTCATTTGGTGTTTAATATACAGAGGTTGTCCAAAGTAATGGAAACACCTCGCTGAAAACAGTGATTTTGGTATGTGCTGCTTTTTGAGTAAAACGAACATGTAGCTACAATTGTTTTTGTAAAAAAGTGTTGCTTATAGTCTTAAGGGTCTGTGTGATTGCATTGTTAATCGCTGTTTGCATAATTTCGTTCCAGGTGAAGGCACAATGAGTGACGTGTCGGAGTTCCAAAGAGAGCAGATTGTAGGAGCCCGTCTGGATGGTTCTTTGGTAACCACAGTGGCACAGGTATTGGGAGTATCGAGAGGTACCGTGTCGAAAGTCATGACAGCATACAATGTTCACGGCACAACATCATCTGCATCTGCGAGATACAACTGAGGAAGGAAGCCCAAACTCACTGCGAGAGACAGGAAGACATTAAAGAGGATTGTGACAGCAAGGAGGAAGGCCACAGGGACGAAAGTGACCGCTGGGCTTAATGCACATCTCCAAAACCCAGTGTCGACCCATGACGTGCGAAGAGAATTGCATAAGCACAATATTTACGGCAGAGCTGCGATTGCAAAACCCCTGGTGTCACAGGTGAATATGAAACTGAGACTACAGTGGTGCCGGGAACATAAAACGTGGACTGCGGATCAATGGAAACATGTCTGGTTTTCCGATGAATCAAGTTTTTCCCTATTCCCCACTACAGGATGGGTTTAAGTGTGCAGAACCCAGCAGAAGCCTAGAACCCAGACTGCCTCCTTCTGCAGGGAAGCATGGGGGTGGTTCCGTAATGGTTTGGGCCATGATCTCGTGGTTTGCAGCAGGTCCCATTATCACCTTATACGGACGGATCACTAGAGGTGACTATGCTACCCTTTTGGCCGACCATGTGCATTCAATGGCGCAGACATTGTTTCCGTCAGGGGATTGCACCTTTCAAGATGATAATGCACAGAAGTCGAACTGTTCAATCATGGTTTTGAGCAACATGAGGATGAAGTTGCACACCTTCCCTGGCCTGCACAATCACCGGACTTAAACATCATTGAGCCCCTGTGGTATGTGTTGGAAAACAGAGTGTGATCCCGTTATCCTCCTCCAGCGCCTCTCAAGGAATTGAAGCAGTTTCTGCAGGAAGAATGGTACAGCATACCACTTACCACCTTCCAGGACTTGTATGCGTCCATTTCAAGCAGTTTTAAATGCCAAGGGTGCTCCCACACCATATTAGGTGCGTAACAACACCTAATGTTTCAAGGTGTTTCCATTATTTTGAGCAACCCCTGTATATGCTCATTATTCCCTTAAAATTTATTTTTCCTTCACTAAGTTTACTTTTAGAGACATCGCAAGACTGTTATCGTACGAGTAAATGGCATCGGGAAAGCTGGCATGAGACAGGCTAATCAAGGGTTCCCAAACATTTTGAGACTGCGCCGCCCTTCACATGTCGCATTTTCCGTGCGACACCCCTGTGCCCAAAATTAAAAGAAAAATTCCCTAAATCCGAGCTTGTGGTATTTGTTTTAAAAAGGAAATAGTCATTTGCATTACTACGAGGGTGATAACAAAGGTTCTGCGCACGTTAATCTAAAACGGAAGCGGATGATGCAATTGGGAAAACGATTGCCTCATGTCAAGGTCAGACTCTCAGCAACGCAGTGTCGTCAGAACAATACACTGTGTGGATGTGAGAGGGTTTGAAAATGGAAGCTTGCAGATCCTCAGTACGAGTGACGGCGCGTTAGTCCAGCGCACGTACGTGAAAATAGAAACACTGAGGGGGGGGGAGACTCCGACACAGATCTACGGTGCTTTGCAAGAGGTTTGTAGAGAAGGAACTCTTGATCGAAGCACAATTTCTCGCTGGGCATCGAGCTTTCAGGAGTGCCGAAGCAGCATCGAAGATAATCACTGCTCAGGCCGACCTCAAACGGCGACAGACAAAACATCTGTCAGCATTCTTGCAACGCTTCTAGAAGAGAATCGCCGTTTGACAGTCGAGGAGATGGCTCATCAGGCAAATCTGGCACCATGTATGTCTGTTCACCGGATTTTGTACCGACGCACTGGAAAAAAGAAAAATTGCCACACTCTAGGTGCCTCATCAACTCACCCCAGAGCAGAAGGCAGCCAGAGTGAGCATCACCTCCACAGGTGCGAAAGGGAGAGCGACACTTCCTGAACAGAATTGTCGCAATTGATGAGATTTGGACCCGTAATTTTGAGCCGGAACTGAAGTCACAATCAGCGGAATGGAGGCATCCAAGTTCCACACGCCCCTCAAAGTGTCGTCGGCAACAATCCAAAGTGAAGCAAATGATGATTGTTGCGTACGATTCCCAGGGTGCTGTGGTCTCTGATGGAGTGCCGGTAATGCAAAATGTCAAAGCACAATATTAGCGTGACTTTCTGAGGACAAAGTTGAGACCGAAAATTCGTCAAAATCGCCTTAACGTGTTGGAAGCGGGAGCAATTTTGCACCATGACAACACATCGTGTCATGGTGCAGTGTCGGTACGGGGACCTTTTTCGAAATATGGCTGGGAACCTTTGTCCCGCCCAACATACATCTCTGATCTCAGCCCACCCGACTTTGATCTTTTCCCAAAGTTTAAAAATTGGCTCGGTGGCATCGTCTATGAATCGCTGGACGAACTGTCATTGGACGTGACCCGAGTAATACGGTAGCTGAACAAAGATGGCGTACTACGTGGCATTCAGGACCTACCTCACCGCTGGCAAGCTGTGATTAGCAGCGGAGGGGAGTACATTGAACGACACTAAGGTAAGTTTTCTCCGTTACTGCACACTTTTCTCAAAAATGGCCAGTGTGCAGAACGTTTGTTAGGGCCCTCGTAGCTTGTATTCTAAACTACTGTGTACGGTTACTCTCAGCTGCCAACACTTTCCGGCAGGTTACATATTCAGGACGTTCTTCGTTTTAAACAACAGTGCACGTGAAACCGAAATCCAAGTACGTGTCATCATAATTTCTGGACTTGCTCCTTCTCGCCTGTTTAAAACTGCTTACAACTTCTTCTAAGCCCGTTTTTTATTAGAAAACTTCTCCATTATCATAAACCAACACACACTCACATACCCAGGTAAAAATAACTACGTTCACAGTTATTAAAACACAGCAGCTCAGTTCTAACGAATGTTCATATGCGCTACATATGTATCGAATGAAAGCTGCGTAATAAACTAAGCGTCCAACAATGCAGCGGTAAACTTTATCGCTTGACCTTGCCTGGCTCAGTCTATTTTCAGACTGCAGGGGATCTCGCACGACGTCACGCCAAGTTTTCAAAGAGCATTACAGTCCGTAACTCAGATGAAGGGAGCTCTTTCACAAGAAAAATTATGTGTTATGTTTTTTTCTTTAACATTCTTTCTTACAATTCATTCTTTAAAATATGTACACGTGTTGAAAATTTGCATTTTGCGTTTTAATATAAATTATAAGTTTCAGTTTTTTCGCATAGTCGCGACGCCCCGGACCAAGACCGGCGACGACCAGATTGGGAACCTCTGGAACAGATTTCATCTCTGTTCGGTGTTTCCTTAAGGGAACTGTCAGTCGGGGATAGAATTTGGTGATATGCGACAGCAGATCTCACACAGCATGTAGCATAAATGTCAATTAAAGCAGTAGCATAAACTAACTTTACGTAACATGTTGAAGTATTGTGGTTTAGTGACCATACTTATGAAACCTCCGACTTTCCTTCTTCAACAAATGCGTTTCACTTTTAACTTCAGCCATTTTCTCCCCATTGGAGTATTACAAAATCCCTTAGCATTGACTTTCATCTTGATAGCTGTAATAGCTTTTGAGTTATAACAATGACAAACGACACAAACAAACACAGATACCACTTTGAACGTAGTGAAATCATATTCGAGGAGACCAAATGTGTATTTTTGTTGAAATCTGGAAGTCCATTTTTTTTTTTTTTTTTGCGATTACAAATACATTCTCCTACATTAGAGAGAGAAAATGAGACGAGGAAGGAGATGGGGCGGGGGTATGCGGAAGCGAAAAATGTTACTTTTAAGGATTCCAGACAAAGTGAGGGGGCTCAAATTCATTGCTGTGCTCAGAGACCCGGTAACTGTTAATCTGCTACTGGGGGTGGATCATGACACGTGCGTTTTTTTTTTTTTTTTTTTTTTTTTTTTTGTTGGAGATTTAACGACCACCGTGAGCAACTCATTGGGCTATAAGCAGTCGCCCGTCCCTAATTTAGGGCCACTGGTTGTAGGGAAAGGAGACAGCCAGTACGTAAGACAAACACAACATCCACGCCTCACCGGGATTCGAACCTGGACCCCTTCCGGACAAATAGTCATAAGCCATCGCCTAGAACACTGCACCACCGGGGTGGCCGTGCGGATTTGGATTGCTTAGCACAAAAGGCTTGAAGTTAGCTTTTAGCTAAGATAGTACGTATAGGATAACAAAAGCCCACATTTTCGAAAATGATATAAGATAATTCAAGAATAGCAAAATGGTGCAAAATGGCGTCTTCGAAAGCAAACACAATTTGGAATGTTTTAGCAGAGAAAGAGATTACGGATTTCCCTTTCAAAACTGGAATTCGAAGTGTGACGAAATCTTTCTGCACACTTAATTCTATTCCGATAAAAGCGTTTGAGTAGAATCAGCCTTTTAAATTTAGAATATTTAAAGATGAAGGTCATGATTTGCTTTATTGAAAAGTATCAAACAATTCTTGTGAAACAGTACGAATCTAGAAAATTGGCGGATAACCCGCTTGCACTGAAGACGTGGAATATAGCTTGTAGCTTAACATGCATTCGTGGGAACATTTAAAGTTCTGTATTAGAAGCCGCTACCACCGAAACGTTATAGTAACTTTTGCTAACGGATTACAGAATATTCGAGGCAGTTTTAGTGGATCAAATATAGAAATTTGTCTCACGCAGTCTCAAGGAAAAGAAAGGAGTTATCGTTAAATAAATCCTTAGTATTTTGAATGGATATTTTCCCGCAGATTCAAAATGCTAAATTAGACTTAAGACTGTTAAACAACTTTTCCACCAATTACTCTGCTTTTTGCTTTTGGTCAGTATATTCAAGCCTCACAGAGTGACGAGGAGTATAATTGTTTGTGTGCGTGTAGGGGAAGGTAGCTACCACCACCCACCCTAAGTACTCATTGGGCTATAAGCCGTTGCAGGAGGCACAATTCTTAGCATGTATATTCAAGCCTCACAGAGGGACGAGGAGTATAATACGAGGAGTATAACTTTTTTAATTGGAGGTTTAACGACCACCGTGAGCAACTCAATGGGCTATAAGCAGTCGCCCGTCCCTAATTTAGGGTCACTGGTTCCAGGGAAGGGAGAGAGCCAGTGCCGTAAGACAAGTACAACATCCATGCCTCACCGGGATTCGAACCCGGACCCCTTCGGACGAATGATCAGAGGCCAACGCCTTAGACCACTGCGCCACCGGGGCGGCTTTTAGCATGTTCAACTGAGTGTCCACGTATTCAGTGTGGGTAGGTGGCAGCAACTCAATTCGATGGCGTTGTCACTAACTCTCGTTGGAATTGGAATTTTCTTTAATACACGTAGCTATAGTTGTTGTTATAGTGGTTTTCATGATAACATTTCATGTTTCCAAGTGTAGCTGGCCGGTAGACTAAACAAGCGGGGTCTAAGATGGTTTCCTTTTAGGCCATAGCGTTCATTAAAGAAGAACAAAGAGTGAAGATATGTGTCTACCTTCATACCTTCATTTATCTAATGGAGTTCAGATCGAGAATCTGTCATCCTGATAGATGGAATTCCCGGGGGTGGGATAAATTTCAGTGGCTGCGCAGGATTGGAGTTGGGGGGGAGGGGTTACGATCTGCAGTTTTCTCAAAGCGTTAGCCATGTAGGTCGGTAGCACATCGCTCATTTTAAAAAGCTCCTTCAATTACTCTCAGCCAGTTGATGTATTGGCTTCAACACTTCACCATCCTGGAAGGAAGATTAATGACACTTGCCTGACTGCGATGTTTTCTCGCGGTAAAAGCACTTCTGCCATGTTTACTGCTACGACTCTTTTCGACCAACTTCTTGGGGTATTCCTTCGGTGATTAATGCGGTTTAACACTTCTAAGTACACAACAATTAAATATAAATTTCATGGTTAGATGTGCAGAGATTTTAACCTTTCCAAGACATTAAACAATGTCGCGTTAAAGAGTGTTTACAAGAAACAAAAACTGTGGATGATTTTATAATACTTTTCGATATCACCGTTGAAAGAATTAGGCTCTAAAAGAAATATATCTAAGTTTTCAAGATAAAATCTGGAAACGTGTGTTGTTGACTTAAAATAATTCGCCTAAATTGCAAAAGATAGGAGAATCATCAACTAATAAGAATATATTTATATTATCACAATGATGTTATTATACTCAAGAAACGCATATAGCTTATTAAAGCCGTTTATTTTTCTGGTGTAGTAAGCACAAAGATTCGCTAAACTTTCGGGGAGACAAAAGTCTCCCCGAAAGTTTAGCGAATCTTTTAAAGGCAATGGCAGACATAAAAATGCAGGGAATTGGAACACGTAAGGAATGAACAAAGTCGATTTTTCAAAATAACGTGGGCGACATCACGAGCATATTACACGAATTTTTGCCACGCAATTATACGGAGTGTCGCGATGTGTCCCATCTTTTAGTAACGCATGCCATACCAATGTATTTCAGTAGAGACCATGTCATTGCACGCTGCTTTGCTGGATACGATTTCGACTGTATCGCTGATGGAAGCCTCTTTAAGGTTCGTATAAGGGGCAATTCTTCTAATACAATTCCATACAGGAGCGGCCGATGAATGCATGACTTCTCTAGTGAGGGCTGTATTCTGCATGTCCTAGTTGACACTCCGCACGTGTTCCTTGCATCGTGATCAAGGTTCACTTTGTCATTCTGAGATATATCTTTACCGTGTTGTCAGGATATACCAATGGCATAGCGTACACATTCGCCTTTCTTTCTCACACTGTTTCTCCTTGCAACTTGACATTATATGTGAAGTAAGAATTACTATTACAATGAATTAGTTCTTATAAACATACGCAACGCAAAAATTGTCTGGTGCTTCTGAGCCCATTGATAACGTGCGACTTTGTGACTTGCTGTTAAAAGAGGCCTCTCCTGTGGTGCTCTGCTCCAGATGTAACGTACCAGGAGATGTGACGTACCTGCCAGCAGGACGCACACGACATAAAGGCAGATAGTAGTCAGAACAAACGTCCGCGTAGCTCAATTGGTAGAGTGACTTATTCCGGAAGGAGGGGATCCGGGTTCAAGCCCCGGCGCGGATAAAAATGACGGAGAAATTTACTTCGTTATAATGGCGCCCGAACTATCCGGATGACCCGACCGTTCAAAATCTCGCATTGGTGTGATGTTATTTCCACACCGCGAGATAGGAAAAATGAAAGAATCCTTTCTCCAGCACTTCAAAAAAAAAAAATAAAAAAAAATAAGGGGGAGATGATGTAACGTACCAGGAGATGTGACGTACCTGCCAGCAGGACGCACACGACATAAAGGCAGATAGTAGTCAGAACAAACGTCCGCGTAGCTCAATTGGTAGAGCGACTTATTCCGGAATGAGGGGACCCGGGTTCGAATCCTGGCGCGGATAAAAATGACGGAGAAATTTACTTCGTTATACAGATGTCCATCGCATGTAGTTCTCTTCGCAATGCCCTTTCGGAAATTGGTTGGAGTGGACTTTCATTGACTGTTTGGAGCAATTGTTGCCTGGTTTGAAACCGATTTGCAGTTACATGGCGGCAGTCCCTGTTGGTGAGAATCGTTTCACGGCCACAGTTACGGCACCGATTATCAGTTGACTGCGAACTACACCATTGTTTATAGATCCGTTGGACAGTACGCTTCGACACACCAACAAATTGGGCGACTTCAATCCCTTTGTGCCCGTGGGTACGGCCAAACACGATGGCTCCTTTTTTCCACTCAGTAACGTCTGTCTTACGACCCTTATTGCAGATTAAATTGAACACACACGTTGCTCTTCACCACTGCACGAGACAGAAATGATCCGGTAGACCACGTCAGTGCCATTTATCTCCCAACAATGCTATCACGGCGCCCTCTGTGCAACCGGTAACTTCCTACTGTCATTTCTGCTAGGGGTGACTATCTTTTTGTCCGGTGTGCTTATTAGTAAGCTGCATCGAAAACGAAAAAAGACAAAAAAAACAACAACAACAACGAAAACAAGAAAAAAACAAAAAACTTAAGGTTAAATACTATCTCATTCTCAGAGATGTCGTTTCCTATTTTTGTAATGAGGTCCTGTATAGATAAATAAGGAATTCATAGAAATAATATGCTTAAATGAATTCAAATTCTCGCATAGTATTATTGTGGAGGAAAAAGAAATGAGCAGAACAGATGCTTTAAAAGATTACAGTACAGACAAAATATTTCACAACAAGGATTCTGAAGTTTGGAATCCATGAACGCACCTATTTTATTCATTTCTTTTACATATCACTGAACAAAAACGTCACAATTCAAGATAAAAAAAATTTTGCTCTGCTTTTTCAATTTTTTTATGTTGCTTTTCGTAAATTTATCAAATGCTTTCGGTTGATATTTGAATGCAAAGTTATTGCCTTTTGCCACACAAGTAAGATATAATGGTGCAAAGACATGCTTTCCAACCTTTCATTGTGAATGAAAATCCGATTTTTTCTTTCAGACAGAAATCCAGACCTTCATAAACATATTTTAACGTGTGTTTGAAGTACTCGGTGAAGCGCGTTTAATGTTATTAAGGAAGTGGGTTAACGGTAGCCTGGAGAGTGTAACAAACAAGACACAGAGTTACCTCGGATTTATTAATATTATTGTTCTTATTCTTATTATCATGCTTGTTTTGTTTGGATGTGTGCATGACCTAATTTAGGTATATTAATGAAAACATTTCTTCAAAATCACATTTTTTACAGAAACTACATATTAATTTCTTAAAACTTCGGCAACGGTTGTTCTGTATAACTTTAATGTATGGGCAAACTGCCATGTGCTAATGAATGAGCATACATCCAATTAGGAGATGTGGTCCAGGTAATCTTTACTGGATTATTCCTCACACACAAGGTAATGCCATCACGCAAAACGAGATTACGGATGTTTATTGCTCAGTTGTTTTCTCTGATTACGGCTCTGGAAGTTCGTCGAAGCAACTGAAAATCACCCTCTACTCGAGACTTAGTTATAATAAATGTAACACAAATTTGAGTAAAATTGGTTTAGTAATGATGCACAACTTGGTGGTTTTGTTTTGCCGATAAGATCACATTTATCTCCTTTTCGGCTATTCCGACATTTTTATTCAGCGTTTTATAAATTTGAATAAATGGAATATATCTTCTGTTGCAGCTTTTCTCGGCTTCTCTTGTGAAATTTCATCAGACTGCTTAAAGTTTTCAGTTAGCCAGAACTTGCTGAAATTATTACTGTAAAAAAAGTGCAGAATCACAAAAGTCTGCTTAAAAAGTTCGCATTGAATGACTTCTGACTTTTGGTCCAGTGAGTTGTGAAACACAGTACCCAGTATAAAAGGTTGTCAGCCGAGGTACAAAGTAGCGCAACAATCCAGTGGCGACAGGAACGCTTTTTTAAGCCTGGCATTTGTCTCTCCGAGTTTATTTCTAAGTGAGAGGTTTTCTTTTCTTTCTTAGTATGAACAAATTTATTTTGAAGGGCGAGAGAGGTTTCTTTATTTCTATCAGCCGCCATGAATTCTCCAGGAGGTTGAAGGTAGAGATAAACAAACTCATGTAAATATTTGCCATCAGCGGAAGATCTCTATTCGATCTCTTTAGCTCTGTTCGTATTTTTCTTCAGCTGGTGGATGAAGACAACGCATGCGTGGTGCATGTTATCGAACAACAGCGCTGCAACTTTTGTGGATTAAATTTTTCATCTTAGGAACTTATTAGTGCGACCTTATACCAGCGTTTATTCTCTGTGTAAATCATCAAACTGTGATTCTTCAGTGTAGTCGTTCTCTGACCTGTTAGACCCAAAGCTGTGCATACAAAAAAATAATAATTTAAAACTACAAAGTGGAAAGTCAAAAATTTTGTATATACATATAACGAGTGAAGTCTCGCAGAGTAAATGTAATAAAGACTATGTGTGAAATGGGTGGATGAAATTAGGAAGCATGCCGGAGTGACATGGAAGAGACCGCTCCAAGAGAGAAAGTTGTGGAAGAAACTTGGGAAAAACCTTATTGTTGAGATGATGAAGATACTTATAATCAAGCCAGGGTCACATGGAATGAGGAATAAGTAGGAGAACATGATATAGTTGCAGAGCTTTTGGAAGAAATAGTATAATTTTCAAAATCTCTCTCTCTTTCGCTCTCTCTTTCTACATTATACACTGGCGGAAAGTGAAAAAAGAACACCAAGAAGGAGACGTCTGATACCAACGAAATTTATACAGCATAATAACGGAATACAGAGGATAACGTGATCAAAACATTATGGCAAAATACAGCTGTATTTTCTGGTAAACTGAAAAATAACATTTCCATGTAACATGGTTGGTACGAGGTTGAACCGCCATGAACTGCGTCACACTGTGCAATTCTGGCATGGAGTCTGTCGTACAGATGTTGGATGTAAGTTTGGGGTATTGAGTTCCAAGCATCCTCAACCTGGACGCGTAAATCGGGGATGGTCGTGGCTGGCCGTGGAGACCGGATAAGTCGTTGTCCCATAAAATCCCACACGTGCTCAATGGGGGACAAATTCGGTGGCCATGGAAGTTGTCTCACACCATGAAGTGCATGTTGCGTTGAACGTGCCGTGTGTGGGCGTGTGTTATCTTGCTGGAAAACACCACGATGGACCGACCTTACAAATGGCACAATAACGGGCTGGATGATGTTGTTGATGTAGGAGGTGCTGTTTAACGTACCCGGTACAAACACTAGTTGTGTACAGGAGTGATAACTGATCGCTCCCTACACCAGGAGACCAGGTGTAGGCCCTGTGTGTCGCTGGCGGATGCAAGAAGGGTGGAGACGTTCCCCTGTGCGTCTGCGAACACGCATACGGTCATAGGAGGCTCCCAAGCAGAATCTTCTTTTCATTGCTGAACACGACAGATCGCCATTTGCGTTCTCCAGTGCAGACGTTGGTGATACCACCGCAGCCGTTCCTAACGGCAGGCTGGAGTCAGAGGTACACATGCCAGAGGCACAGGTGCACGTAGTCCTGCATCCAGTAAACGGTTGCGGATTGTTCGCACAGTCACCTCAGGTGCAACGGCAGCTCAGATTTGCGTCGCAGTGGTTGTTCTGCTTGACAACGCCGCTCTTCTTATGCGTCGATCGGTCCGCTCATCAGTCCGTCTGTGACTCCCGGTTCCACGTCTTCTCGTGTGGGAATGTTCCTCGGACCATCTACGCCACCATCGTACCACCACCGATACTTCCTGTCCAATTCGCTCCGCAATACGACGATACGACCACCCGGCCTCGCGGAGTCCGACTAGACGACCTTACTCAAAGTCCGATAACTGCTGAAATCGTACACATCTTCCATGTCCAGGCATTGCAGCTTCTTCATGGTCTTCGCACGTGTCCGTACGCCGACGACTGATTACATTCACTTCGCCGTACTCCTTAAATACCACCGACGATAATTTGCATATTATGCCGTGCTGTGGCGTAAGCGCTCACCGGTTGGTCCCAAAATTAACATTACACCTACGTAAACTCTATCCCATTAACATATGTAAATTTCATGATCGTCCGCCAATTCCTTCTTGGTATTCGTTTTTCACTTTCCGCCAGTGTATATATACACTCACGCACAATGAAATTTGCGCACCAAGGAGGAAGCATCGGATTGAACTGAAATTTTATGGACGTAATGATACTGATGAATGATACACATATGACAAAAACAGAGCTTCAGGACCATTGCAGAGGGATCTGTGGCACGCAGTCCGGTCATCTTCAATAGCGCAACGCACCGCCTCGTGCTGCGATACATGCTGCAATACTGTCCGGCATGAAGGCTAACAGACGCCTGAAGTTGTCCTGCGGCAGACTGGCCCACACGTGCTGGACGGTGTGCTCCAAATCCCGGATAGAGCGGCATGGCGGCTGCTGGCGTTTCAATTGGTCCCACACATGCTTGATAAAGGACATATCCGGAGAGCGGGTAGGCCATGGAAGTATCTGGACATGACGTAGGCAGTCCTGGGCAACCCGAGCCATGTGCGAGCGGGCATTATCTTGCTGGTATAACTCACCTGGAATCCTGGCCAGGAATGGGAGCACATGGGGCCGTAGGATCTCATCCACATACCGCTGGCCCGTCAATGATCCACGTACCGCTACTAGAGCTGATCGAATATCGTAGGCAATGGGTCCCCAGACCATAATGCATGCAGTGGGAGAGTTATGACATTCGATAGCAAGGTTGGAATGTGCCGTTGACCCGGGAACCTCTGCACCTGGACACGATGATCATCTGTCCCCAAAACGTAGCTGAACTCATCGCTAAAAACCACACGTCGCCAGTCTGTGGCGTTCCACGTCGCTCTGGCCTGGCATCAACGCAAACGGAGCCGGCGATGTTCCGGTGTTAATGGCAGCACACGTAAGGGGCGCTGGGATCGTAGATTCGCTTCCACGAGGCGTCGAGGAATGGTTCGTGGGCACGCCGGAGCCGCTACATCTGCATCTGTAGTGGACCGGGTCTCCCGGGGGGATCTGTTCGTACCTGGCGCACGATGCGTCGATCCCCTCTATCGATGGTCCTCCTGGTCCGTCCGGTGCTGCTCCGCCGTGTAGCAGTGCCATCACGTGTCCACTGCCCCCAACACAGTCGGACAGTATATGATTAGAACGATCCACGTGGTGGACTATACGGAGCGCCGACCGCATTGCTGTTTTCAGCCAGATGATCAGGCCTCTCTATAAATCCGTAAGTTGCGTAAATAGACGTCTCTGGCGTCTACCCGGCATTTTGTCATTCTGTACTCTTGCTTGCGTCGGCCGGTGCTTTTCGCTTTCATGGGGGAATCGACTACACGCCGGTTTATAAGGCTGCCGGTTCGTGCTTTCAGCGCCACCACAGGGTCTGCGGTCATGCGCAATCGCATCAAAGGTGGATCATTTGCATACCAGCGCGCACTCTAGCTATTTGCAAAGTTTCGCGATTGTTGCATGTTTTATTCTAAATGCGCAAATTTCATTTTCCGTGAGTGTATAAATATGTTGAATTCTCGGTCCTGCGGGCCATCTAGTCTGCGGTGTTTCCCGGATTCTCCGCAGGCTCCCTGTGATTGCGGGATGCAAATGCGCTGATGGTTTCCCGTGAAGTCGTCTCCTGGCACACTTTGTCCCTTATCCGTATGCAACAGAGGAATGGCAAGCCAGCTTCATTAATTTGTCAGTTTTGATGTCTTCTTTGCCAGACTGGTGCGCCGTGGGCGGACCAGATAGATGGATTGAAGAATTATTATTAATATTACTATTTTATTTCATTTTTTCATCTACAGCAATGGCATCTGTAACATGGCCCACTTGTCAGTACGGACATGAAGTCAAGTGAAGACATAGTCACTCATGGCCTTAAAATCATCGTACGATGTGGCACGTATCGAGAATTACTGCTTCTTGGATTCTGAGTTTATGTGTTGTAGACCTAAAGCGTACGCTGAGTTATAAGAGTCTGAGGAATTCTACCAGTTGCAGAGATAATCAGTGGACGTATGTGAACTATTTCAGCTTCCACATCTGTTTAATCTCTGCAGCCAGTTCTACATACTTGATTTTTGTTGCACAGGTATTCTGAATAATACCGTCCAACGGTACCGATATGTCGATAATGACTGCTTCCTTCGGCCTTTTATCAAACCAATACTATGTCTGGACAATTGGTAGATATGGTTACGTCTGTTTTAATCACACGGTCCCAATAAAATTTGTATTGTTTATTATTATAATAATAATTATTATTATTATTCCACAGACCATGTGGTTGGGGACGCGAATCCGTAGACGGTTCCCTGTGAAGTCGGCCCGGACGCACTTTGTCCCTTCTCTGTGTGCATCAGAGGAATGGAAAGCCGGCTCCATTAATTTGCCAGTAACTATCCCGAATGCATAGTCGTCTTTGCGGGACTTAATTCCCGCCAAGGGCGGGCAAGATAGATGGCTGAATATGTTGTTGCATAAATCATTAATCCATGTATTTGCATCTGCGATTTACTGAATGGAAGCGCATACCTATGAATGTGTTCCAAAACCTTGTCGAAAGCATGTCTCGAAGGGTCAGTGTATGCATTAAGGCCAAAAGTGGACGGACACCGTACTAATGTATGTCAATAAATGCTATGTTGTGTTTCTCTTTCTAGGTGTCCGGTGACTTTTGTCAATATAGTGTATATACACTGAAGTGCCAGAAAAACTGGTACAGACGAGCTTATGCAAAATGCATAGCAACGTCCCCTATGCGCGTACTCGGCTGCGTCCGCCAGTGCGTATATAAAGCAATAGACATCCTTGCCAGCTGTCAGAGCTGTTTTCGGCGTGAGAATGACAAGTAATTGAACGATTTAAGCGATTTTCAACGCGGTGTCATAGTTGGCGCTCGTGAAATGGGCCATAGTATTTCGGAGGTAGAAAGAAGTTCGGATTTTCACGAACGACCATTGCAAGAGTGTACCGTGACTAGAAAATTCTGGCAAAACCTCCAACCTACGATACCAGTGTGGCCGTAAAAAGACATTGGGTGAACGTGACCCTCGTCGGCTGGTCGGCTGTCAAGAATCGTTTCACGCGATAGGCGTGCAACACACTCGCAGGTATAATCGGAATTCAATGCTGGAGCCTCAACAAGTATCAGCGTCCTGACTGTGCAACGTAACCTGCACGATATGGGCTTTGGGAGCCGACGCCCAACTCCAGTCCTCTTGATGGGTGCACGCCACAGAGCTATGTGCCTCGCTTGGGCACGGAAACAGCGCCACTGGACACTTGATGACTGGAAACAAGTAGCATGTTCTGGACGAGTCGCGTTTCCAACTGTATCGGGCAGATGGAAGGATTCGTGTGTCCGCAAACCCCATGAAGTCATGAATCCCGCCTGTCAATGGGGAACTGTACCGCCTGGTGGGGGGTTCGTAATGGTGTGTGGTGTGTTTAGTTGGACTTCACTAAGACCCCTGATATGTCTACAAACGTCTGTAACCGCCCAATGCTATATGCGCATCATTTCTGACGAGGTACACCCGTTGATGTCCTGCATTCATGCTGATGGGTTGGGCCTGTTCCAACAGGACAATGCATCTCCACACAAGTGTCGGGACGCCACATTATGGTTAGAGGAGCATTCATCTGAGTTTGGGTGATGCCATTCCCACCCAAGTCCCCAGATCTGAACGTGATAAAGCACATTTGGGACGCCATGCAACGCGCTATCGAACACAGGATTCCTAGACCTCGGAATGAACCCGAATTGTGGAACGCTCTGCAGAAAGTATGGTGTGGTGCCTACAGCATATTTTCAGAAGCTAGTGGAGTCCATGCCCCATCGTATTTCTGCTGTCCTGCGCTCCCGTGGGGGACCTACCAAGTGTTAAACTGGTGTACCAGTTTTTCTGGCACTTCAGTGTACACAAGGCGTTCAAAATCTCTGCGCGGTGGGTATCGTAGGTTATATAGAAATCATATAGAAATATTACGGAAACGTATAATTTAGTCATTTACAGAAAGTTTTGAAAGTGTCGTCCTTCATATAACGTAACTGTTTTACACATGCTTTCAAACACATCTGCGAGAGTCGAAAAGTTCTTCCGCAGTATTGTTAAAGCTGTTCCACTTAATTTTGATAATACTACAGGCAAAATGTTTGAATTAAGTAACTTGTATGTTTAATTACAGTAGTTTTTGCTGTTTTCTTGATAACATATGAAGATTCAGAATATATGAAAATTGGTGTTGCTGTGAAACGTATTCTGGTTTCTTAATGAGACGAAACAACTTCCAGCATTCACTCTTCCCCTTTTTGTTTCCATCAAGAGCATATTTGTTGGCCTCGGCGCCTTTTTCAATCTCCTTAATATTTAATTAATCCATATTAACAAATAAGGCATTAATTCCAACACGACATGCAATGGAATGGGATGTTAGCACGTCAAACGAAAACCTCTGAATGCTCAATGCAAAAGATGCTTTGTGAAAAGTCACTGTAAGTCTTGCAATGTGACACGCGGGGTGTGAGAGAATGAATCACCAGAAAAGCAGGCGACAGGTGTTTGCCAGAATAATGCTCCGGACAATCGCACTGAAAATAAACGTAAATAAAGTAAATAATAGACAAAGTCATCGCTCTTTCCACGTTTTTCTTTAATTACCACACAGCAACCGAAAAATTGTATTGTCTGTTTACATTGTCTCCGCGTATTTGGAAGATTTCACAATTTCTCTCGTAAAAAAAGTATCGTTTTACGGTATGGTATCGCTGGCAGTTGGAAATCTTTGCATTACGAAACAGACAGCAATATATGTTTGTATGACAAATCATTTTCAAATCTTTTTTTGATTTTGTATTAATGCTGTGGCAACTAATATGCTAACAAATGAAATGAAATTTTTCACTCCGCTGGCACCAGCATCCAGCATAAAAGTCCACAGAACGCATCTTTGGTGCGCATCAGAAAGCGTTGTTTTCTCTTTAGCTTTGTTGTTCAAAGTGAAAGAGGATATGGAATTATAGTTCCTGACTGATTACCAGCTAACCTTAGAAAGAAAAGTTGGAGTCACTTGTTTCGACCCAGTGACACACTACCTCTGTCAGAGGGACTAGACTCTTCCCATCATGCCTTGAGTCATGCTGTGAAGATAGAGCGTCATTTGCCGGTCATGGGATTCGAAACCACATTTACCTTCTCCGGAGTCGATTGTTCTACTGATTGAACTAGACCGACGAAGTCTATCGCTACAAATTTGTGTCTCGACATGTGCGTCCCCTCTGAGGTAGGTGCGGCACACATTACTCTCCTCCCCCTTGAGACATGGCTGCGACGAAATCGCAGATTTCCGGGTCTGAAGGCAAACCATGCTTGAAGTAGCTCGCAAAATTTTATTAGCCAGACGACGTGTGGAAGATTTATGACACAGTTTTCTCGAATCTCACGGCCAGGAGATTCAGCTTTTCGTTCGGGTACCAATGTGAAAATAAAGACCGATTTACCGTTGATGGGATTCGTATCAACATCTGCATCCTCCGGAGTATACTGTTCTACCAATTGAACTACAATGACAAGGCTTATCGGTGCATCTTTGCCGTTCTTATATGTACTTCATCTCTGAGGTAGATACGTTATAATGTAGAATACAATAAGGAACTGCGAGCGAGCTGTTTTATCACGAGTGTAGCTCGCAAATTCTTATTAGCCAGACGACGTGTGGAAGATTCATGACACAGTTTTCTCGAATCTCACGGCCAGGAGATTCAGTTTTTCGTTCGGGCACCAATGTGAAAATAAAAACCGATTTGCCGTTGATGGGATTCGTATCAACATCTGCATCCTCCGGAGTATACTGTTCTACCAATTGAACTACAATGACAAGTCTTATCGGTGCAACTTTGCCGTTTTTATATGTACTTCATCTCTGAAGTAGATACGTTATAATGTAGAATACAATAAGGAACTGCGAGCGAGCACTTTTATCACGCGTGACTGGTTTATGGTCAGTACCGCTGAGATTTGAAGGAACTGCGAGCGAGTTCTTTTATCACGCGTGACTGGCTCATGGTCAGTACCGCTGAGATTTGAACGAACTGCGAGCGAGCTCTTTTATCATGCAGGACTGGTTTATGGTCAGTGCCGCTGAGATTTGGAGAGGAAAATATCTGTTTTGCAGTAGCTTCTGTAAAATCTTGCCAGTATATGAATATTTCTGTTGGGGACCCCAGAAGATTTTAGGCACCATTTGGTTAAGTACATCGGCCGCTTTGGTGGTTGAAGGTTTTTGACAGCATTCATTTCTTAGTTGCGGTCATTTGAAGGAAAAATGTAATTTTTCAGTAATCAGTGTATTATTTCTTCCAAAAAGTACAAAATCTTTTTTGCGAGGAAGTGCTGAGACGACTGGACAACACAAAATTTGCCTCTGAAATGAAAATAGCGAATCTTTACTAATTTCAATGTGCTGAACACGAAAATGACAATAAAATCTGTCGATTGGCTTTTCTTTAGGAGAGACTCAGTCCGCAACATATTGCGTCATATGGCATCAGCCTATCATACACACCACCCCAGGAGCCTTCGCATCATTGCCTGGCACAATGCAGTTGAGTCACGATATCGCTGACGTAAGATGGTGCAATCATTAATACCCTCAACGTCAAAAAAAAAAAAAAAAATAGTTGCACCCAGAAGGAAGCAACCGATAGGAATAAAACTTGGTGGGCAGGGTAGGTTTGGCATCGTGAGACATGGAAATTATTCAAGTACAACGGTCGCCCGCGCATGTGACGCAAGCAAGGAGAGGCCGTAGCACTGTTCCTGACCGGCTATATAAGGTCGTGCCGTTGCGCGTGCTTGCCGTTCTGACTCATGCTGTTGTGTTGGGTGCATCCTTTGCAGGTCAATTATGCCTCGGAGAAAAGTTCGGAAGCAATTCGCGCAGTTGGAGGAGTTCAAGGGTGACCGCGTCGTCGGGGTCAGCGAAGCGGGATGGCCTTATCGCCGTATTGCGCGCCATACTTGTCGTGTGGATATCACCATATCACGCTGTTGGTGGCAATGGATAGAACAAGGCACGCAGTAGCGACAGGAAATGTCTGAGAGACCTAGACGAATCACGGAGAGAGAGGACCGACGGATTGTCCGACATATGTGGAGTGACCCAACAGCCACGCCTGCTGATATTCAGCGAGCAGTGGTGCCTTCCAAGCATCGTCCGATTAGTGCCAGCACCATAGGCAGACGACTGCATGACGTAGGACTACACACACGCAGACCGTTAAGACATCGTCATAATTGCATCGACTCCAAAGACTGCAATGGTGTCGTGCCAGACTGTTATGCAGCCACACAGAATGGCAGCGGGTGATCTTCAGTGAGGAGTCCTGCTTTAGTCTTAGAAGCCACGCATAATGGCATTGCATGATTGTTCGGTGCCTGCTGCATAATGGCAGCAGGCACCGAACAATCATGCAAAGAGACGACCACGGAATCCATGTGTTGAGGCACCGTGGTCAGCGCCAAGATGAACGGTTTGTTGTCGAGCGTCACGCGTCCAAAAGGCCTGGTGTCATGGTGTGGGGTGCAATTGCCTACAATGCCAGATAGCCTTTGGCGTTCTTTACAGGCACTGTGACAACCCAACGTTACGTTAATGAGGTCCTGCAAGCAGTAGCCCTACCTTTTCTGAACGCTCACTCCGGTGCGATTTTCCAACAGCACAACGCTAGTCCGCATACTGCTGCTGTCTCGAGAGCTTTCCCTTCAAGGCACTGACACTCTGACATGGCCAGCATCATCGCCAGACCTATCGCCGATTGAAAAGGTGTGGGTTGCTATTGGACGCGCTATCCATACTTCAACCCTACCATACAATCTGCAGGAACTGTGTGAGAAGATTCAAGCTGCATGGGATGGCTTATCGCACGACACCAGTAGGAACTTGTACGAATCCATGCCGAGACGTCTGGCGTGCTGTGTGGGCAAACATGGCGGCCCGACGCCATACTGAGAGACACTACTTGTTGGTATGTAGTTCAGTAAATATTGCCCATATCAGTCTCAATGTTTATTAATTTATTGTTCCTGGTAACATTTACTTCCCTCCCGAATAGCATTGCAATCCGACAACTCCTTCTGGATGCTACTATTTTTTTGATGATGAGTGTATAAACTGAAATCTCGTTGGGTGGGTAAGTGATTGTGCGACATCCTGAGCTACACTCCCATTTACTCCTGCGTCATATACACAAGTGATCCCCGCAGTGTAAATCTAGCAGTAGTGAGGTCTCGTAGCTGAGTTAGTAGTCCATATAACTTGTGTTATGTTTGCGGGGAATTGACGTTTGTAAGCCAAAAAAAGGTCATAACTCTGAGAGTGAAGAAAGCGTATCAGCTTTATTTTAGATGCAAGATTGAGGACCAGGACAAAGCATGGGCCGCACACATATGCTACGGTACGTCTGTTAGAAATCTTCCGATGTGGCTGTAAAGTGTCGATGTCGTTTGTTGTTCCCATGGGTTGGAAGGAATCAAACAATCATGCAAATGACTGCTACTTCTGTATGAGCATGGTACCACCTATTTCGGGCGGCATCACGTGGAAAACAAAGTCGACGATAACGTTCTCGAATACACCATCTGCTGTCCGACCACTTCCGAATGGCGGGGGCCGAGCCTCCGAAAGAATTTTGCATCGATTCTGAGGACGATGATGACAGAGGCAAACTAATGTCAGGTTCTTCTGAGTCTTCGGCGTCTAATGATGATCCATATGTCGGCCACTGTGTGTCCTCTGACCCACACATTCTCTCACAAGAAATACTGATCGATCTTGTTCGCGATCTGGAGCTGGCCAAGGCCGAAGAAGACTTACTGGAATTAAGATTTCTACAATGGAATCTTCTCAAGGAAAATGTCCGAGTGACTTCGTTTCGCATTCGTCATAAGCAGTTTGCGCCTTACTTCCGAAAGGGAGATTACCTTGTGTCCTGCTACGATGTATATGGCCTGATGAATGCCCATCGAATCAAACATGACCCTCACGAATGGCGACTATTCATAGGCTCGTCGAAATTGAGTCTCAAGGCAGTATTGCTGCATGATGAAAACCAACTTCCACCTGTTCCAGTCTACATAAAAGAAACCTGCGAAAACCTGTTGGACTTTCTACAATACAGCAAGTACTGCTGGCATCTCTGTGGTGACTTGAAGGTACTGTCTGTGTTGATGGATCTGCAGCTGGGATATACGAAGTACTGCTGTTTTTTGTGCGAATGGAACAGCAGAGCAAGCACTATGTGAAGAGAGACTGGCCTGCGAGGAAATCTCTGAAGGCCAGAGAGAACAATGTGCAATGACAGAAACGCACAAAATTCTGCTACGCCTCTACACATCAAACTCGGTCTTGTAAAAATCTTCGTAAAAGCCATCGACTGGACTGGATCAGCCATCAAGTACCTGGATGACCAATTCCCTCGACTCAGCGAAGCGAAAATTAAAGAGGTAGTTTTTGAGGGTTCTCAGATCCGAGAGCTCTTCACTGACAAGGTGTTCGACAACCTGCTACAAGGTGATGAGAAAAAAGCTTGAGACGCGTTTCGTCTGATGTCATCTAACTTCCTCGGAAATGTCAGAGCAGAAAGCTACCAGGAACTGGTTGGTGACCTGTTGTCTCTGTATCACAAGCTTGATAAGAGCGGTTAACATTCGTGCAGTTAAAATTCAAAAGTTAAAAATAACACCGTCAATACACGATAAAAATTTATGAAAAGAGAAAAATCCCTTTGCAAGTCAGGTAAAACTTTACTAAAAGTTAAAATATTTACAGATTAAAAGTGAGATCTTTTGGGATCACTATGTCCCATCCTCAGACTACAATAGTATGTGCCAGTGTGCTTTATATACACTGGCGGAAAGTGAAAAAAGAACACCAGGAAGGAATTGGCGGACGATCATGAAATTTACAAATGTTAATGGGGTCGAGTTTACGTAGGTGTGATGTTAATTTCGAGACCAACCGGTGAGCGCTTACGCCACAGTACGGCATAATATGCAAATTATCGTCGGTGGTATTTAAGGAGTACGGCGAAGTGAATGTAATCAGTCGTCGGCGTACGGACACGTGCGAAGACCCCAAAGAAGCTGCAATGCCTGGACATGGAAGATGTGTACGATTTCAGCAGTTATCGGACTTTGAGCCAGGTCGTCTAGTCGGACTCCGCGAGGCCGGGTGGTCGTATCGTTGTATTGCGGAGTGAATTAGATGGGAAGTATCGGTGGTGGTACGATGATGGCGTAGATGGTCCGAGGAACATTCCCACACGAGAAGACGTGGAACCGGGAGTCACAGACGGACTGATGAGCGGACCGATCGACGCATAAGAAGAGCGGCGTTGTCAAGCAGAACAACCACTGCGACGCAAATCTGAGCTGCCGTTGCACCTGAGGTGACTGTGCGAACAATCCGCAACCGTTTACTGGATGCAGGACCACGTGCACGTGTGCCTCTGGCATATGTACCTCTGACTCCAGCCCACCGCCAGGAACGGCTGCAGTGGTGTCGCCAACGTCTGCACTGGAGAACGCAATGGCAATCTGTCGTGTTCAGCGATGAAAGCAGATTCTGCTTGGGAGCCTCTGATGGTCGTATGCGTGTTCGCAGACGCACAGGGGAGCGTCTCCACCCTTCTTGCATCCGCCAGCGACACACAGGGCCAACACCTGGTCTCCTGGTGTGGGGGAGCGATCAGCTATCGCTCCCGTACACAACTAGTGTTTGTACCGGGTACGTTAAACAGCACCTCCTACATCAACAACATCATTCAGCCCGTTGTTGTGTCATTCGTAAGGTCGGCCCATTGTGGTATTTCCAGCAAGATAACGCACGCCCACACACGTCACGTGCAACGCAACATGCACTTCAGGGTGTGAGACAACTTCCATGGCCTGGACGTTCACCGGATTTGTCCCCCATTGAGCACGTGAGGGATTTTATGGGACAACGACTTATCAGGTCTCCACGGCCAGCCACGACCATCCCCGATTTACGCGTCCAGGTTGAGGATGCTTGGAACTCAATACCCCAAACGTACATCCAACATCTGTACGACAGACTCCATGCCAGAATTGCACAGTGTGACGCAGTTCATGGCGGTTCAACCTCGTACTAACCATGTTACATGGAAATGTTATTTTTCAGTTTACCAGCAAATACAGCTGTATTTTGCCAGAATGTTTGATCACGTTATCCTCTGTATTCCGTTATTATGCTGTATAAATTTCGTTGGTTTGGGGTATTGAGTTCCAGTCTCCTTCTTGGTGTTCTTTTTTCACTTTCCGCCAGTGTATATGCAATATTCAAGAGCTTCCATGACGTATCTTATCAATATTAAAGAAAGACAGAGACCCATAGATTAGTGTGAAAGGTTTGGAATTTACAGCATTCCCATGAAACCAGTGGACAGTAGTTCATCCCCAAAACTGTATATTGGCTCCGCAAAACGCTCTTTACAGCTTCGCCTTTCAGAACACATCTATAGTGTGAAGACCGTGGCTATGAATTCTGAGCTAGCTCGACTTCACACAGTGGGGCCCATTATCCGGCCTGGAAAGAGAGCCAGTATCCTTTTTACCCCATCGGACGTGTCTACTCTTCCTTTCACAGAGAGCTTGTATATTCACTCCCAGTTACAAGTCTGTTGTAATGACTCATTATCTAGTAAAATACCACAACCGTGGAAATTGTTATTTCCAGGAGGGTATCCACGTCAGACAGAATAACCCTGTAAGTTTTTAAATTTATGTCATAACTTGCCTTAAGTGGTTCGATTGTGTAACGTGGATGAACTTCCTTTTGCAACCAGATTTCCGCTAGCGTACGGGGTGAGTACTCTTCAAAATTGGCCCTACGTCTCATGGAAGCTCTTGGACATTGTATATACACTGCCGGACAATTGCTAAGGACGGATGACAATAGCAACGATAGCAACCATAAAATGGAAGGCAGGAAAATGTGGAAATTAGCATAAGTGCGGGATACAGTAAGACGTGTTGTGCGTATGAAAATTTTGGATTGCCGAACTTGTTCATGACGTCATTGCGCTGATAAGAGATATAAAGGATTTGACGCGTATTGACCGTTGTTGTTCAAACGCAAAGTTGAAAGGGAAAGAATCAATTGACGAACTTGCAATTTTCAGTATGTCTTCCCGACATCACCTAGATGATTTTACGCGTGGCCGTATTATTGGCAATATTGAAGAAGGGAGAAAAATAACAGATGTTGCCAGGGAGTTCGACATCAGCCACAGTGTTATTTCCAGGCTTTGGAAATCATTTCAAACAAATGGAGAGTGTAGCAAGCGTCACGGGGGAGGTCGTGTTCGCAGTACGACACCTGCAGAAGATCGGTACATAGTGCTATCAACAAAAAGACACCGGCGCAGCACAGCTAGTGAGGTAGCAAATCAGTTTATGGCTGCTACTGGCAAGCGGATCTCCCGAAAAACTATTGCCAGACGTTTGCATGAAGGAGGACTATACGCCCGCCGTCCCGTTGTGTGCATCCCATTGTCCAGATGTCACCGTACCGCCCGTTTGCAATGGTGCCATCAACATCGCAATTGGACTGATAACGACTGGTCTGCTGTCCTCTTCTCAGATGAGAGCAGATACAGTCTATCGTCTGATTGCCGACGACAACTGATCTGGCGTGATAGTGGTACTGCATATTGTCCAGCAAACATACAGGAAAGGGACCGATATCCGACCTGTAGTGTCATGGTATGCGCTGGCATCATGATCAATGGCCGTACGTCCCTCTATGTTCTTCCAACTGGGACTATGACTGGCCAACGATACATTAATGATTTTCTGCTACCTCATGTTCGCATGTTCCGTGGTGCTGTCGGTGATAGATTCATTTTCATGGACGACAACGCAACATGTCATCGAACAGTCGCTGTCCAAGAGTGTCTTGAGAGCGAGGATATTCAACGCGTCGTATGGCAAGCACGTTCTTAAGATCTGAATCCCATTGAAAATGTGTGGGATGCTTTGGGGAGGAGTCTTGCTGGTCGCCAATGCCCTCCAATAAACAAGGACACCCTCATCCGTGCACTGACAGAGGAATGGGATAAATTACCCCAACAGCTGCTTGATAATGTTGTGCAAAGCATGACACGATGTGTGGAATCTTGCATCGCCCTCCATGGTGGCCATATCCCGTATTGACATCTTACGCCGGAACGCCTGCGGACGGTAATTGCATTTTTTTTTCACGTTTACGTATTCTGCACAAAATGGCCTGTTTGTCCCTTGAACACGTTCCAAAGCCTTCTGGATTTCAGAGCACAATAAATTGTCTTTCTTGTAATGTCCTGGCATTCTGACATTATTTTATTTCACTTGGCATCCAACCACACTTACTTTTTTATGCGCTATATAGCCGTTTATGATCCGTCCTTAGCAATTGGCCAGCAGTGTATAGAGAGCACACTAGCACATACTATTGTAGTCTGAGGATGGACCATAGTGCTTCCTAAAGATCTCACTTTTAATCTGTAAATATTTTAACTTTTAGTAAAGTTTTACCTGACTTGTAAATGGTTACTTCCCCTTTCATCAGTTTTTTATCGTGTATTGATGGTGTTGTCTTTAACTTTTGAATCACAAGCTTGGCTGTAATATGTCCTTAAAGAGATACATCTGCTACATTCTCACTTGGATTTCTTCCCCTACAACTGTTGCACGGTTGATAATGAGCACGGTTTCCTATCACGAAATTGCAACGATGGAGAAACGATACCAGGGAAAGTGGTCCACTTTTATATTGGCTGACTACTGTTGGACGCTCTCTAGAGATGATCCCGAGCAGTTACACAAGCGAGAAGCAAATCGATGTTTGACATAGAAGCTGACATTTACTGGTACAGGTGGTAAGTACGTATAAAAAGTTGTGGATCTATCACAAACCGTAGACAGTTTTGCATTTTCATTGTCATATTCGTGTTCAGCACCTTGAAATCTATAAGAAATTATTAATTAATCTAGGGGGCAAGACTTTTGTAAAACTTTCTTGTCCAGTGTGCTTTGTTCATTCCAGAGTCATTTAGCTGCGAGAAATCGCGTTCCTATTTCTTTACATTGTAAAATTCTGCTTCTTTTTTGTTTCTATTCTCTAATTCTTTCCTTTTTTGTCGAAAAAATTTACAGAAAAGTGAAATATTTTATATAATCGTTATCTCAGAGAAAAAAACAACAACTTCTGAATCAAGGACACCCAAGATACGAGCAAATTTATTTCTCTTAACTGATTCTGTCAATGATATCCCCACGAAAACTGTCGGCACGACAGTTTAAAGTTGAAGCGAAGAAAATGGAAAAGAAAAAAAGTCCTCGAAACTCACTTCTTCACGGATTGAAAGAAGCCTAAAAGTAAAAGAAAATCTTTCTCAGTCTCTTTCTCACTCCTCCAAAAGCGTCTCCTCTTTCTTTCCTTTCAGCAACATAGTACCAGAGTGCATTGGGTTGCCATTATAACCTCTCTATTACTCAAGAAGCCTTAAAAGCTCCTCATACTTTTTTCTTTCCTTTCATTGCTATGGGAAATAAAGAAAGAGAAAGATATTAAAAGTATCCCCGAGCTAAATAAATAAAAAAGCGTGCTTTCCGCAAAAATACGTTCTTCTTCATGAACACTTCGGAGTGGGTAGAATTCATTAAAACTTTTTTTTTGTAAACATCAAGTAAACAAGAACTGTTGTCAGAGAGTGATTAATGGACTTAGGCAAAGATTTCGTGCGCGCCTGTGCCAGAGAAAAACGATAGAAAAGACGATTTTTTCAGCCAAGAGCGAACATGATGCGAGCCTATTGGAGCGTTAAGGCTTCTCTAAGCATCAAAGTATTTGTTAATCTCTGACATTCAGCGAAAATTGATAGAAAATAACGGTGGGCGTATACATTTTCGCTGTGAGAAGGATGCTTTTTTTTCTTTTGCGGGGGAGGGGGGTATGAACTGGAGAAATGTAGATTTCCAAGCCAGTCCATTATTATCGCGAATTTAACAACGGTTCAGTTTGAGAGAAGCTGAAGTGAAAATACCACACCTTTTACCAATGCAGTACCGGAATATCCACATAAAAAATCATAAACAGTGTTTGGGAATAAATCATGAATTGAAAAATGCATAAAATGAGTGGTTTCCATTATGAGTCTACTTTGATATCTTCAGTCGCAATGCAGTGAAATAAGGACTGGCAAACCAATTTCCTTCAACCTTCATTCTTCGTATTTTGAAGAAGACACTTTTACATATTGAAAGAAAATATACGCCACACATCGAAGAAGAAGAAAGGTAGGTATGACGTCAGTGAGGTTCAGAAAATGTGCACAAGAGTCAGATAATCGAAACCTAGGAATTGCAATTAGTATGTCTTTCGATGAAAGATTCAATTTGGAATGTCCCACAGTATTCCACAATCACGTGAAACATTTCACAAAAATAAATTACAAACAAGAATAAAATACTGAGTGCTATTTTTCCACTGTACTAAATACTATTATACATTTTTAGTATACATTTCCACCTACTGCAAGGGAAACAATATACAGCGCTCCTGGGAAGTCTGTAAAAATAGAAAAGAATGTTTATGAGACCGATGGCTATCCACTATAAAACGTTTCCGTTTTTTTCTTCAGTCCATGCCATACAGGGTGTCCATAAAGTATAGAAACATAAGCAAAAACACAAATATCAGAAACTATACGCGGATGACACATTCCATTATGATCACCCCAACCTTAAAGAAATGAGCTTGCCTGGAGACCGAACGGTGGCGCAGTTGAAGTTCAGAGAGCAGTATATATACAACCCTAGGACCGGCTTTCGGTTAGTAGAGTGTTCGGAGTCAGAACAGGAAAAGCTGCCGATTTATCGGAGTTTGATAGCACGGCGCCTGGGAACTACAATCTTCCAAACAGCGTGGCTTGTGAATTGTTCACGTGCCGCTGTAGTGAGTACATAGTAAAAGTGGTGCACACATGTCCAAACGACGAACCGTCGTCCAGCCGTTTGACGTCAGCAGATCATTCATGCCAGAGGGGAGCGGAGACTGTCGTGCATTGTTCACAGCGACCGCAGGATCACAGGGCGACAAATCACACGCAGCTACAACAGTGGTGATCAGGGTGTAACGTACCAGGGGATGTGACGTACCTGCCAGCAGGACGCACATGACATAAAGGCAGATAGGAATCATAATACATGTCTGCGTAGCTCAGTTGGTAGAGCTGCTTGTTCCGGAATAAGCGTACTCGGGTTCGAATCCCGGCGTAGACCAAAAATGACGGAGAAATTTAATTCGTTATAATGGCGCCCGAACTACCCGGATGACCCGACCGTTCAAAATCTCGCATTGGTGTGATGTTATTTCCACACCGCGAGATAGGAAAAATATGAGCAGCACTTCGAAAGAAAAAGAAAAATAAGGGGGAGATGATGTAACGTACCAGGAGATGTGACGTACCTGCCAGCAGGACGCACATGACATAAAGGCAGATAGGAATCATAATACATGTCTGCGTAGCTCAGTTGGTAGAGCTGCTTGTTCCGGAATAAGCGTACTCGGGTTCGAATCCCGGCGTAGACCAAAAATGACGGAGAAATTCACTTCGTTATAAGGGCAATGTGTCGCAGCACACAGTTCATCGCAGCCTTCTGCGCATGGGCCTGCGTAACCGAAGACCCAGCCGCGTCCCTATGCTCAGTGCACGTCATCGCCAACAACGCATGAAGTGGGCCCAAGATAATCGAGACTGGACCGTGGATGATTGGAAGAAAGTGGCCTGGTCTGACGAATCAAGATTCTTCGTGCATCACGTACACGGCCGAGTGCAAATACGCCGATTACGAACAAAGGATACGGCACCTGGATGCACTGTTTGGCGGAAACAGGCAGGCAGCGGCGGTGTTATGCCGTGGGCGATGTTTTCTTGGAACTCTATAGGCCCCATTATCCCAGTAGCACAATCCCTGACAGATGTCAGGGATTTGAACATCGTTGCGAACCAAGTTCATCCATGCATTGCAACTGCGTTCCCTGCTGGTGATGGCCATTACCAACAGTATAATGCGCCATGCCACACTACCAGAATCGTCAAGGAGTGGTTCGAGGAACATGCTGGTGACTTTCTGTTAATGCCCTGGCCTCCAAATTCACCTGAAAGAACCCAATCGAGCATTTGAGGTTCGACTTGGAAAAGCGGGTTTGCGCTAAATCATCACCAACGCGAAAAGTACGGGAAGTAGAGGACCTGCTGTTGACATTATGGTTTCCAGATACCCCAGGATACCTATCGCCACCTCATCGAATCGATGCCTTGCCGACTGGCCGCTGTTTTGCGTGCTAAAGGGCGTTCTACAGCTTATTAGGTAGTAATGGTTCATCGGTGAAGATATTAATACATGTCTTTAATACATAAAATATAATGTGTCAACATGAAATGACATTACAGGATATGTTCCATGTGTTGTCCGTCATTGACAATGCATTGCTCAACATGGAAATTAAAATTATGATGAACTCCGTCAATGAGCTCTAAATCCTCATCAATCTGTGATAATGCGCTGCTTGAGGTGATCCATGTTTTCGTTTTTCACTGCGTATATCTTCGTTTTCAACATGCTTCACAGATAGAAATCAAGAGGATTCATATCAGGTGACCGGGGAGCCCATTCCACACGGCCACAGCCGCCCAATCCAGTTAGGGAAATTTGAATCTAACCAGTGCCTCACCACAACAGCAAAATAGGGTGGTGCGCCGTAGTGCTGTAACCATTTAGGCATTCCATCCTGTAGCAAATCAAATGCAGGCAATAACTGGGCACCTAACATGGTCAGATATGACTCAAAAGTTACAATGACACCAAAGAAAATTAGTCCTAAAACATGTGCCCGCCACAGTCGATACCAAACCATCACCTTACTTGCTCTTTAGTAGGAAAGTTGCAGTGCGGATGTTACCTTAATTTATCTAAACATTCTTATTAGAAATTTTCCGCGACAACAAACAGCTACTCTTATTGTTGTACAGATTTGGTGCCTATGTGTCCAGACTTTATGGACAGCCTGTAGAAACGGAAGCACAGAGTCACAATGTTTCAATGGTTACTAGTGGTAGGAGCACTGTTAGAGGCCAGGAAATATGGAACATTCTCACCTCTGTGTCATTCAAACATAATTTTTCCAACTAAGTTTCTAGAAGCACGGGTATTGTGACAAAGAGATACATTTACGACATCTAGGAAGAATATTTAGCACTCTGTGAAGCAGAAAACTGTTAATTTTGTCCTTTTTTTTGTTGAGATGCACGATTTCTCGGATGATCAGACTGATGGACAGACGGAAAATGTGATAAAATAAGAAAAGAAATTTCATGAGGAATTAATGTTAAAAAACCTGCTGTTAAAGATTTTGGAAATGCGAAGTAGAAAAACGTGCAAAACCGACAATTAATTACTGGAAAACATCAGTGAATATAATTCAATATCCCAAGAGCACTATTAATTTCGAACTGAAACTGCGTTAGGTAGAAGTGCTTTAGTTAAAGTTAAAGGGAAACAAGAATCATGACTATGCCCCGCCCATTCGTCTCACCTCGTTCAGGCCTTTTTGGCCGAACAAGGGATTCAACGAGTGAGGCAAGCCCCATTTTCTCCAGATCTGGCTCCTTGCGACTTCTGGCTGTTTCCGAAGTTGAAAATGCCTTTGAAGGGGAGAAGATTTGAAGCCACAGAGGCGATCAAGAAGAACGCTACGCAGCTCCTATTGGTGACGATTCTTCAAAAAGTATCTAGCCGACCGCGTGGCTAGAATTCACGCTTTGTCTTCTTCTTCTGTGCCGCTTTCTCTTCTTCTTCTTCTTATTATTATTTGGACGCCAGCGCTCTCAGCTCGGCGCACCATCCATGCGTCATCCGAAACTCGGTTGATCTCGGAAAAGTAGCCAGAAATATTCGCCTGATACATGACAAGTATGTCACGAACTGATTTGGGAGAGATTTTTATTTTTTTTGTGCGCCATGCACTATAATAAAGTTACAGTACTGTATGAGGAAAATACCGCACACTAAATTTGATAAAGACCAAAAAAAAAATTAACCCTAGAAACGAGCATACAGCTATCAAACTCTATTTTGCAAAATACGTTATACATACGATCATGAAGTGAAAGTATCGTCCTACGTCAGATATGCGAGTGCACGCATCCACAAACTTTTTACGAAGAAAACATTTTGAAAAGTTTAGGAATTTTGAAAGCAATAAATGAATCAAATGAAATTTCCTAGTAGGATGTTCAGTGCAAGTAAAATGTTTCTATGATGAATGTACACTGAAGAGCAATTAAATTAGAGATATACCTGTCTAGTAACTTGTAGCACCACCTTTCGGCCTGATGACGGCGGCGATTTGTCTCGGCATGCACTCGACAAGACACCGGAAGCGTTGGGAAGCCTTACGGATCCAGGACCCCTGAACAAGCTCCCACAGTTCCTGAAGATTTCATGGCGGGGGTCAGAGCCTCGCTAGAAGATCTCTCTCGATGGCATCCCAGATGTGCTTGATGGGATTGAGGCCAGGTGACTTAGCTGGCCAAGGAAGCGAGGTCACGTCAGTGGAGTGTTCATCCAACCATTCGGATACAATTCGGGAGCGATGGCACGGTGCATTGTCTTGTTGCAGGATGAGGTCCCCAGTGGGATGTTGAAGACGCACAAACGGGAGCAAATGATCGTCCAGGATATTCCGGTAACGTTGACCTGTAAGGGATGATGTCACACGTACCAGGGGTCCCATTTCAGTCCACGTAAATAGTCCCCAGACGAGAATGCCACCGCCACCAGCTTGAAGAGTACCCTGCTGGCAAGAAGGATCCATCGCTTCATGTGATTTGCGCCGTACTCGTATCCTGCCATCTCCATGTACCAACGTGAATCTCGACTAATCAATCCAGGCAACATTTTTTCACATGTCTAGGGTCCAGTGGCGATGTTCCCGCGCCCATGCTAATCTTTGCATCCTGTGATGTGCGGTCAGCAGCGGTACCCTGGAGGGACGATGGCTTCTGTACCCCATAGCGAGGAGATGGTTCTGGATGGTGTGGCTGCTCACACGTTTTTGTGCACCAGCGTTAAATTCGAGTGATGTCTTGCACTGCGGCCCGTCTATCCGTTGTTACAATGCGAGCTATTCGACGATGACCCCGCTCATCCACACGCTGATGTCCACGGCAGTTGGCCCTTGCAGGTTTTACCGGATTCGATGTACTCACGGTGCACCCGTGACACAGTGGCTCGTGAAAATCCCAGTGCCAGCACGACTTCCGAGATGGAGTCGGAAGTTTGATCGTGGGCAATTGTTGGGACCCATTCGTCGGGTCCCGACAATTTGCCCACGATCAAATGCGCTTAGATCCTTCGTCTTACCTTAACTGCGTCCGACTCTTACTGATTCCCGTCGCATCGCTTCATATATTGTCGGATCGCTGCATACGTCATGTCATTTCCGTTTACAGGGCCGCCTACAGCGCCACATTTGGATAACGCCAGCTGTCTCTAATTCAATTGCTCTTCAGTGTACATGGAAGAAAAAGTTAATACGAATACTAAACTTGTTTGGAGTACATTTTAAGAAATAATAAAATTTTCAAGAGCAATTTACCATTACGCCTTAAAATAAAAGTGTTTAATCAATGGATTCTTTCAGTTTCGACTTATGGATCAGAGACACGGACCTTAACAAATAAAGACATAAGGGAAGTTGCGGACAACTCGAATAGGCACGGAATGATGCACGCTTAATGCAACCAAGGAAGACAGAAGAACGACAAGAGTTTATGACGTATGCTCTAATTTAACTTTAATTTTTAGTTGCTTTTTCTACACCAATGAGCTATTACATTATGACCACCTCCCTAATGAGCTGTTAGACCCCCTTTAGCCCGCAAAACAGCGGCCACTCGGCAAGGCATCGATTCGATGAGGTGGCGATAGGTATCCTGAGGTAGCTGGTACCATAATGTCAACAGCAGGTCCTCCAGTTCCCGTACATTTCGGTGTGGTGGTGATTTAGCGCGAACCCTTTTTTCCTAGTCGAACCACAATTGTTCGATTGGATTCATGTCAGGTGAATTTGGAGGCCAGGGCATTAACAGAAAGTCACCATCATGTTCCTCGAACCACTCCTTGATAATTCTGGCAGTGTGGCATGGCGCATTAACCTGTTGGTAATGGCCATCACCACCGAGTAACACAGTTGCCATGAATAGGTGAACTTGATCAGCAATGATGTTCACATACCTGACAGCTCTTAGTGATTGTGCTGTTAGGATAATGGAGCCTAAAGCGTCCCAATAAAACATCGCCAACACCATAACACCCCCACCGACGGCCTGTTTCATCCCAACAGTGCATCCAAGTGCCATAGCCTTCGTTGTTAATTGGCGTATCCCCGCTCTGGCGTCTACGTGATGCACCAGGAATCTTGATTCGCCAGACCAGGTCACTTTCTTCCAGTAATCCACAGTCCAATCGCGATGATCTTGGGCCCATTTGATGCGTTGATGGCGACGACATACAGTGAGCATGGGGATCGGGCTGGATCTTCGGCTGCAGAATGCTGCAATAAACTGCGTGCTGTGACACATTGCCCTGATCACCACTGTTGTAGCTGCGGGTGTTTTGTCCCACTGTGGCTCTGCGGTCGCTGTGAACAATGAGCGACCGTTTCCGCTCCCCTCTGTCATCACTGAGTTGCTGACAAAACACGGCTGGACGACGATTCGTCGTTTGGTCCTCTGTGCACCACTTTTGGTACGTGAACAATCCAAAAGCTCGGCTGTTTCCGAGATCGTAGTTCCTAGGCCCCGTGCCATCACAATTTGTCCTTTATCAAACTCCGATAAATCGGCAGATTTTCCCATTCTGACTCCGAACACTCTACTGACCGAAAGCCTCTCCTCGGGTTGTATATGTATTGCTCTTTGATCTTCGCCTGCGCCACCGTTCGGTCTCCAGGCGCGATCATTTTCTAGGCTGTTGTGGGGCTCATAATGGAATAGATCGTCCCTGTATGTTAATTTGAGTTCCTTCTGTTTTATAGTTTTTCAACTTTAACGTTATATTTCAACCTTAACGTTATATATTCCGTCTCGCGGAATGAGGCTGGCAACACGTTTGAGGTCAGATAGCATCAAAAGTGTTGCCAATCGTATGTAGAACTAGAAGAGATATAATGTTGAAGTAGCAGCCAAAAAGTGTGGTGGTATGATGTGATAATCGTGGAAGTGGTGGTGTTTACTAGAAGTTGTGTCTATTTGAATGTTGCGTGTTGAGTGCTGTTATACACTGAAGAGCAATTGAATTAGAGACAGCTGGTGTTATGCAAATGTGGCACTGTGGGCTGCCCTGTAAAAGGAAACGACATGACGTATGCAGCAATCCGACAATATAAGGAGTGATGCGACGGGAATCAGTAAGAGTTGGACGCAGTTAGGGTAAGACGAAGGATCTAAGAGCATTTGATCGTGGGCAAATTGTCGGGGCCCAACGAACGGGTCACTCCATCTCGGAAGTCGTGCAGGCACTGGCATTTTCACGAGCCACTGTGTCACGGGTGCACCGTGAGTACATCGAATCCGGTAGAACCACCGCTGCAAGGGCCAGCTGCAATGGACAACGGCGTGTGGATGAGCGGGGTCATCGTCGGCTGGCTCGCATTGTAACAGCGGATAGATGGGCCGCAGTGCAAGAAATTACTCGGCAGTTTAACGCTGGTGCATAAAAACGTGTTAGCAGCTACACCATCCAGAACCATCTCCTCGCTATGGGGTACAGAAGCCATCGTCCCACGAGGGTACCGCTGCTGACCGCACATCGCAGGATGCAAAGATTAGCATGGGCGCGGGAACATCCCCACTGGACCTTAGACATGTAGAAAAATGTTGCCTGGATTGATGAGTCGGGATTCACGTTGGTACATGCGATGGATCCTTCTTGCCAGCAGGGTACTCTTCAAGCTGGTGGGGGTGGCATTCTCGTCTGGGGACTGTTTACGTGGACTGAAATGGGACCCTGGTACGTGTGACATCGTCCCTCACAGATCAACGTTACCAGGATATCCTGGACGACCGTTTACTCCCGTTTGTGCGTCTTCAACATCCCACTGGGGACCGCATCCTGTAACAAAACAATGCATCGTGCCATCGCTCCCGAATTGTATCCGAATGGTTGGATAAACACTCCACCAACGCGACCTCGCTTCCTTGGCCAGCAAGGTCACCTTACCTCAATCCCATCGAGCACATCTGGGATGCCATCGAGAGAGATGTCCGAGGCTCTGACCCCCTTCCATCAAATCTTCGTGAACTGTGGGAGCTTGTTCAGGGGTCGTGGATCCGTAAGGCTTCCCAACGCTTCCGGTGTCTCGTCGAGTCCATGGCGAGACGAATCGCCGCCGTCATCAGGGCGAAAGGTGGTGCTACACGTTACTATACAGGTATATCTAATTCAATTGCTCTTCAGTGTATATTTAACGTTCTGAGGTAAAAGTGTTCTGCCTGCTCACATTTGTTAACTAGTTCTGAAGTGTTAAGATCACTGTGATTATTTCCAGCATAGTAACTTCCTGCATGAACTGTATTCATAAGGTGTGAGTAGCTCTTTCTCTGGACTTTATTTATGTGACTCCTGTTGCGCTTTAAGTGAAGTATATAAGAAGAACTGATGGTATGTAGTGTTCCGTAAGCCATACACATTATATTCACAAAAGTCACCGGACACTCCTTCAAAAGCAATTGAACGAATCTGCTGCGTCGTTAAGATGCGATATAACTGCAAACGGTATAAAACAAGCCTGCAGCTGACCGCGATCGCATCACACTGTGAGGTTGAGGGAAAATGTCGCGGCGGGAGAGAACTGATTTTGAGAAAGGAAAGATTATTGGGTATTATATTAGTGCGCTGTCCATAAGGGAAACCGCGAGGCGTTTAAACACACCCAGGTCAACTGTGTTCGAGGTACTGAATAAGTGGAAGACACATAGCGTGCCTGAAGCAGCAAAACGTACAGGCAGAGCGAAGAAAATCAGTGATAGAGGACGTGGAAGCCTCAGGAGAGTCGTTACAGCTAATCGACGGAGTACTGCATGAGACATCAGCGTACAAGTGAGTAAAAATGCTGGAACCTCGGTATGTATACGTACCATTCGCAGAGAACTTCATTCCATGGGTAGACTTTTCGTAGAGAATGCAGGTTATCATAATACGGACAGAGTTGTTTATAGATGAGCTTCCAGCGAGCGCGTTCATGGCGAGCAAGAAACTGTTTGGTAGTATGTTCACGTGGTGGTGTGAAAAAGAAGAGATGAACTTCTGACATAGTGAGCGGTGAAGGTGGGAGCTGATAAGGCTGTAGGAGCACAGATAGCTGTTTTTCCGTGAAAGGAGGAGCTGAATGTAACACCGCAGCAGATGTGACGGAGTCGGCTGTAGAAGCTGGCGCAGCAAGACTTATTCTTGGGCGAAGCGTACAGTACTGGGAAGGGGGAGAGAACACATTTTCTTGCCAGGAGGAGTAGATGATGGCGATGACGATCGTCTGGGATCAGGAGCTGCAGAAGATGAATGTTGGGCAATATAAAAGCAGAACCTACCAATGGACCGCCTGGAAGAGCCGGTACAGAGGTCAAAGCAGGCAGTTGCTGAGGAGTCGTAGAAGCTGTTGGCATATCCATGGACGTATCAGCCAAGGGGTCACTGGATATTGATGAAGCAGGAGACGAACGTTGACTATGGGCTGTGACTGACTGTTGGGGAGAGCCAGTCCTAGGAGAAGAGGACAGAGGAGCTGAAGCAGTAGACGAGCGTTGATTAGGAGCTGTAACTGACTTTCGAGGAGACATGTGTTGATCAGAGGCTGTAACCGACGTTTGAGTAGAGTCGGTTTGAGAAGATGACAGAGCTGAAACGGAAGACGAGCGTTGACCAGGGGCTGTAGCTGACTTGTAAGAAGAACTGGTATCAGGAGAAGATGGCAGAGAAGCTGAAGCAGAAAACTCTGCCGGAACACTATCGAAAGGCGGAGGGGCAGCAGGAGAGGATGGCTCAATGGAGATCTCAATGCGACGATGGTGATGACCGCATCGAACAATGATAACAGATGAGCAAGCACGTCAAAGAGCAACTGAGGAGAAATCAACTCGGGCCTGGCGGCGAAAACTTCCAATCGATCGATCGATTGGGAGGATCTTTAAATGCAGATGAGAGCGTCGTGATGGGGTCAATCACCTTTTTAAATTGGCTTAGGGCAGCATTAAGTATCGCATCGGTGACCTCAGGAGGCACACGATGAACTGTAACGAGAACAGGGTGAAGGGCAATATGCTGTGGAAGCAGATGACGATAACCCAATTGAATACCTTGGGCTGACACCTGTACAAAAAATCAAGATGTGCAAAATACACGACAACAATCCGAGGCTTTCTAGTCAAATGAGTAATTGCCCAGGAGGGCAGAAATGTCTGAAGGGCAGAACAGTAGGATTTCAGTGGAGTATCCGGCAATGCCTCTAAGAAGACTCCAAGCCCTAGGGTCGAGTTCATTTGCCATCCAGTGGGAGGATCTTCGGGAACTTCAATGAGAACGTCATCACCTCGAAAGGTAACATGATAATCAAGTGCACTTATCGTAGAAATAGAGGGTGGCAGAGCTGTTGACGAGGCAATGGACGCGTACGTATTCACAGAGGCAGAGGCTGTTGAAGAACGCTGAGCCGCGTCTGTAGGCGAAGGCATAAGGGAAGGATGAGGAGCAACGTCAGATGTAGCATCTAAAACAGCTTCCGATGACGTAGGCAGCACAGAGTCGTTGGCATACCGGGTGGGCAGAGAGGTAGAGGCATCATAAGGAGAAGAAGAAGTATGCATCATGCAGTCAGCAGATGGATGATTGACGTCAGTGGGAAAACCCGGCACAACGTCAGAAGAAGGCAAGGCACTGGGAGGAGCCTTGGAGTGGGAGACAAGGGTCTCAACCAATCCAGGCGAAAACTCCATTTGCAATGGCGAGGCAAGTTCTTTCAAGGACCAGCTTGATCAGAAAGTAAAATAGAGATTATTAGTAGAAGCAAACACTCGCCGACTTGGGAAATGTCTTAAAAGGAAGATGAGAACTTCACGGAAATCATACACTACAAGGCAGATGACAAGCAAACCAGGAAATGTACTTAAGGGCACAAAAATAAGAGAGCTTGAGCACACACGTCTAGGCCAAAGGTGGCCGACACCCTACTAATGTATTTACATAAATGCTATGTAGTGTTTCTCTTTTACGTGTTAGGTGAATTTTGTCAATATAGTGTATACACGTACAAATAGTAAGGAACATTACAAGTTGATGACTGAAGATCTACGGAAGTGTACGTGAAGGCGAATGTTCCATAAATGCTCAACTCAAATCCTTCTGTCGTGCGTTTTTCTCTCAAACTTCGTGATCTGAAGTACAAAAGGGCAAGATGTTAAAGTTTTGGCTTCCACACTTTCTACGGCAAACAAAAGCAGTACAGCTAAAAACTGGAAACATCGAGCAATAAATCCCCCCCCTTCTCAACTGGCACAAAAGTTGCGTTACAACCTCATTTCCCTGAATAACTGAAGCTCTTTAATTTTCGTGAATGGGATATGTCTCTAAAGGCAAACGGGGTCATACTCTTCGTTTACTTAAGATCATCATTTGAGGTCTGATCAAAAAGTACACGATCTCATTTTTATCACCTAAACTTGCCACAGCATGGCGCCGAGACCCAGTTGCGCACAACCTTGGACCTCAGTACGCATGCGCGCATGTTTGCCAAGCTGTCACCACACTCATTTTGTGCCAGTGAAGATTTGGTGTTGCGAACTTCTTACCCGTCACATACTTATCACGTGCAGCACAGAATTTTGCTAGTTCAGCAGAGACTCTGCATCATATTTTGCCAGAAACTCGGCCAAACATCAGCTGAAATAATTCAAATGATTAAAAAGGCTTTGGGTGATAAAGCTATGGGTTTAACAATCAAGGCGTGGTATCAGCGCTTCAAAGATAGACGAACGTCTATCGACCTTACTCAGAGTTCACAAAGTCCCTGTACCAGCAGGAATCCCGAAATGATGAAGAAAGTGTGTGCTTCAGTCATGGAAAACCGCTGAATCACGATTAGAGAGACCCAAAGTGATCTCGAAATTGCTTACCGTTTAGCACAAACCTGTAATGTGGTAGCAAGGTGACTGACAGCTGAAACCATAAACATGCCCGGCAATTCGTCTCACCTCATTAAGGCCTTTTTGGCCAAACAAGAGATCCAGCAAGTGAGGCAAGTCCCATACTTTGCAGATATGGATCCATGCGACTTCTGGCTTTTTTCGAAATTGGAAATGCATTTGAAGGGGAGAAGATTTGAAGACACAGAGGAAATAAAGTAGAACGCTACACAGCTACTATTGGTTCAAAACGTATCTAGCCGACAGCGTGGAAAGAATTCACGCATGAGCACGCCACTAAGTCTCCCCGCCGATCTCTGTCTAATTTAGGAGGGGGGAAATGCAGGTTGATACTTTTGGATCAGAGTTACAACCACCATTATTTTTCTCGAACTGCGGGCAGCAGAATAGGACTAACTGCCCATGCTGTAGAGCAAACTACATGGGGACTTTCAACAGCGGGAGTAGATTTCTAAATAAGGTACTGAAAGCTTTTAGCTCCAATTAATCGCACTTGTGGTAAGTATAAGACTTTTGCAACCTTAAGAATCTTCTTTTTTGTAAATCTTGGGCATAACACTTATTTGAATTAGTGGTTGAAGCTTTAGTTTCATTACTACGTTAATCTGATATTTCATTCTCTGCCTTGTGTAGCTTTGGGAAAGAAATCGCAAACAAGCGCTAAGGCCTAACCATAGTGCTATACATTGTGATGCATGCTTTCTTCAATGCTTCTGCGGTTGAAATATAATCTGAGTTTCAAATGCGCGCATGACATTCAATAAAGCGAAAGATCGAGGCGGAGAATTGTCGCCGGGAAGAATGCTCATGTAGAAAATATAAGACGAAAAAGCGATGTTTAGAAATATTTGAAATTACAGGTGAAACGAAAAAGCCATGTTTCGAGGTATTTTAAATTACTGAATAACAGAGTGTGCACAATAGTCCTTTCGAACCCTTCGTCCATCACAACAATCCACACTCGTGTTCGGATTCAGTTAAACACTGAACCTTAAAAGTTGAAGCTTTGCACTCTTGTGTTTTTCGTCGGCTTTAGTTTCCCACAGGAAAGTGAAGGAATGACGAAGATCAGGGAAACAAACGGAAGTCTTGTACTTGCATCACGAACTGGGCCTGATTCGTTAGTTCGATTGAAATTTACGTTAAGGCCCGCCCTTTAACGGCTCAACTTGGACCGGGCCGGACTTTTGCACTCAAGTCGTGTGTAGATCTCTACCTTTCATGCTTTCTCAGTGTTACCAATACACGGAAGCGTTATTTAAAACTGAAATGCAAAACTGAATCCAACAAACTTTATCTGTATATTCATGTAATGTATAAGTGTTAGTATCTTTTATGTTTACAGCTCATACATACACTATTATAAATAGAAACGTGAGTACATTCTGTTTGGATGTATACACTGCTCACCATGGAAATCTCAACAACGTAAAAAAATCACCTTATACAGGCATTGGATAGAATAATGTGAATACCTAGGGAAAGGTTTTACGTACCAAGTAGGGTGTGGGACCACCTTTGGCATTCAAAACCGCCTGAATTCTCCTTGGAATGGATGCATACAAATCCTGGATATTGGTTAGTGGGATGTTACACCATTTAACAGGTGAGCATTAAACAAGATTGTTACTCGTAATGGTGGTAACAATCCTCTTTAATGCGCTCCTGGGAATGGTGTAACATCCCACTAACTAGTATATAGACAGAAACTGCTCAAGTCCTTGAGAGATGCAAGAGGAGGATAACGGGATCTTACTCTGTTTTCCAACACAAACCACAGTGGATCGATGATGTTTAAGTCTGGTGACTGGGGAGGCCAAGGAATGTGTAAAAGTTCGTCCTCATGTTCCTCAAACCATGATTGGACATTCCAAGCTATGTGAATTGGGGCGTTATCATCTTGACAGATGGCATCCCCTGCGAGAAACAATGCTTGGTAGATCAAAATAGTTCCATACGCCCTGCCAGTCATTGGTCTTTTCAAGGTGATCAGGTGACGTGCTGAAGACCACGATATGACCGCTCAGAGCATGACAGAATCTCCATCGTACTGCACTGTTGGGAGCAGACAGCCTGGGTTGTACGCTTCTGACGGCGTTCTCCTCATGTAAACACGTCCTGTAGTGAGGAATAGTGTGAGTGTGGACTCATCCGACCACATTACACGCTTCCATGCGCCGACAGCCCATGTAGAATGTTCCTGGTGCGACTGCCGTCGCCGTTGTGCATTCACTCAGGTCACCAGAGGTTTTGCGATAGGAAATCTGCCATGAATATCTTGTTTATGCAGTTCTCTGTGCACTGGTTTCGTTGATACTAGGGTCTGGAGATGAAGAATGGGCTCCGCACTAATTTTCGGCGCCGTGGTCTTCTTATTACGGATGACAATCCTCTTTAATGCTCTCTTGTCTCCATCCGGCCGCTCTTGTGTTTTGAAGACGAGATTTTGCCAAGAACATGGTATGCTGTCATGACGCTAGACATAGTAGCTCTCAATGCCCCCACTACCCTGGCGACAGTTGTCAAGGAGGCACCAACAATTAGCTTTCTTCGAAGTCTGTTAGATCGCTCATTTCGTCGTCACCCTGAAAGAAAATTTGCAGCAAGACATTTTAATTGCACTTAAAGAGGACCTTGAGGGTCTAAACAAAGCTATTATAACCAAAAAGTAGTGGATACATTTGCGTATTGCACGTACGCAGCTGCATTAAAAGTGAAGTCTCTGAGTATGGTGTTCACATTATTCTGTCCCCCTCCCCTGTAGTTGTGAAAGTCACACGACGCAAAGAGCTGGCAAAAGCATGTAAACTATCGAAAACAAAAATGTGAGAAAGCAGAATACCTTCATTTATTCAGGCTTGCTTAGTACAGACCCAGGTAGCATAGCCTTGCAATTTAACGTAGGCACAACACTGAGCCACCATCTTTTAGGAACAGAAGACGGTGGCTCAGTGTTGGGCCTACGTTAAATTGCAAGACTGTGCTACCTGAAGAGCCGGTCAACCTCTCATGCAGTTACTCAAGCTTACAGACGACGAGGAATGTCATCAACAAGGTCATCATTGGTGTGTTGGATGTGGCATTCCTAGGAGCAAACAACTGGAAAGGCAGATTTTTCAGGTCCGTTGCTGGTGGTGGCCGAAGAAGGTAGCGACACATTTGGGCCGGCACGTGCTTGATGGGCGACAAATCCGGTGAGTTCAGTGGACATTGAGGAATAGCCTCGACTTGCGGTCTATTCCTTTTAGCACGAACAGTACGCAGAGGGCATTTTCATGCTGCAAGATCTGACTATGGTATTAACATAGTGTCTTGCCATTAAAGCGCCAGGCACATAGACAGGGAATGCCTCCCTAAAGTCTCGGACTCTACCTAGTACCAATATATCATATCTGGGTGTTGTATGGTGATTGATTGTAAACGCCTCTGCATATTATTGATAACAGTGGTGCAGTATTGATATGCAGGAATTTGGCACGTCGAAACATAGCCTGGACTCATTTATGAATACCAACATTCCACAGTCCAATATTGTATCTTAATGTGCCATTCCTAAGAAGAAACTCTGTGATGTTGTGGTAACGTAAAGTTCCGGACTGGTCGTCGTGTTCGTAGTTCCATATCATGCAAACATCACTGTATGATTTGGCTTGACACCTCCGTACCTGTAGCAGATCATGCTGCAGAATTGTCGTCGTGGTGAATGTGTTGCAAACAACCTCTCTACAGGGTAGCCAATCTTATCGTGTTGTGGCCCGAAATCTTTGTTAACTTTCTTCGCTTCGCATCATTCAATAATCTGTGACAGCTGAAACGCGACATCTCACATTGCGTCACACCCACGTAGAAACTGTTCGTAAAATCACACCCAGCTATTGCATACCGACAAACTTCTGCAGCTCTGTGTAAGTTAATTAGACATAGGTGTCCGTGTTGGTGAGTGGGCCGCACATTCAGAACGTTTTCGGCGAACACACCGGGCCTTAAACGTTTTACTTTCTATGAAGCGAGCACACACGTGCGCCGTTTTTAAGCCCTACTCGGAAGGCAACCACGTGACGGATCATTGCAAAACTTTGATTTACACATCTCAGGTAGCCCCTTAATTTATGAGATTTTTACGTCTCCACGATAACATTTGGATGTTGCGATTTCTATGTTGAGTAGTGAATATATCCAAATACTTATAATGACAGTTCTCGTTCACAAAACGCTGCAAACACTATTCACTAAAACCACACGCACATTGGTGTTTCTCAAAATAATGGAAACGCTGACTGCGACTGGATTATGTGCCGTATGGAAATCATAGAGGTAACGTCACATGCGATGTGAGATAAATAAAGCGGTGCACCACGATGTCGGCTATCACGAAGTAGTGCTACAGTCGCAGGTGAAATAGCTCTTGTGTAGTAATTGTCGACAGTGACGCATCTCAGTGACCTCAAAAAAGGGCATAATCATTGGTGCATCGTGCAGTAGTTTCATTAACTACAGCGGCCAAAATAGTAGATGCAACACGAGGAACTGTATCGAAGTTTATGGCTACCTATCAAGAATGACATGGCGTTGCCTCCAAACGTAGAAATTGTGAACGCCATACGATGTTCGGAAAATGATAGGCGAACGTTGGCACGGATTGTATTATAGAAGCACAAGACCACGACACCGCAAATAGCAGCACAGTTGAACACCATGATCCCGTTTCCATCATAAAAGTTCGTCGGGAACTCCATCGTATCAGTATTTATGGCCAAGCTGCAATCCACTAGCCTCTGATTGTCAACATCAATGCAACAAAACGTGTGAAATGTTACAAAGCACGTAAAAACTGGGATGCTAAAAACTGACAACGCGTAACTTGATCTGATGTATCCTGCTTCACACTGTTTTCCCACCACTGGTAGAGGATATTTCCGACGAAAACCTGCAGACGCGTACCACCCGACTGTTTGGTTCTGACTGCGAAGTATGGAAGTAGATCCCTGTTGCTATTGGGTGCCATACCATGGAATTTCTTAGGGCCATTGGTTATTCTGCAAGGCTGTGTTACGTCAGCAACGTACGAATTCATTCTTGGGAACCACCTGCACCTAATGTTGTTTCTCAAGGAATGCTGACAGCAAACTGCCAAAGACCTAATGACCGCCGCTGGTTTCAAGCAGAATGATGCACCCGCGCGATATGTCACGTTGTGGTTTGCAGAGAATATGGATGAAGTACAGCAGCTTCCCGAGCCACCTCAATCTCTAGACCTCAATATTATTGAACATTTGTGGAAATATCTGGAGCGAAAGGTCAGATCACATTTCCACCTCCAACATTACTTTGGGACATATTTTACAGGAAGAATGGTTCCAAATTCTATTACCCTATGTACAAAGTTTGTATAAGTATATTACAAAATACTATAACTATATTAGTGATTCGAATTTCTTAACGTAGAATAGAAAATCAAAGTTTCCAAGCGTTCGTACATCAACCAGATGGCTTTCTCAAGGAAGGTAGACAGCAAACTGAATAATAGAACTTCCTTGAGAAAGCCATCTGGTTGATGTGCTAAAGCATGGAAACTTTGATTTACTATTCTATGCCAAGGAATTCGGATCACTTGTACATTAGGGGCATGCAAACGTTTCCGCCGTTTTAAGGAGAAAGGAGACAGGGACAATCAGGAAACCAGTATACATTTATTCAACGAAATATTGGCCGTTAGCATCAATAACCTTTTGCCATTTTTCAGGCAAAAAATGAATACCCCTGTGATAGAAGCGCTCGGGTTTTGAGTTAAAGAAAACAGTGACAAAATTTCCACCTCTGGAACTGTGGTGAACCGCTGTTGGGCTAGGGCATGTTGCATAGCGCGAAACAGATGAAAGTCTGAGGGTGCAATGTCCGTGGAGTAAGTCAGGTGCGGTAAAACCTCCTAGTGTAATTGTTCAAGGGTTGATTTCGTGGTGGAACTGACATGTGGTCTCGCATTATCGTGTAACAGGATGTCTGGGCGGCGTCCTTGACCTTTCCGTGGGCGTTTTAGCTCGATTGCGGCGTTCAGTTTCATCAAATGATTGCTATATCGTTGTGCAGTAACTGTTTCTCCCGGTTTCAACAGTTCGAAGTACAGCACTCCATGCATATCCCAATACAACCACAAAAGCACCTTTTCCCCGTGGATATCCTGTTTTTCAGTGGATGTTGATGGCTGGGATGGGTCTACCCAGGATTGCTTGCGTACGGGGTTGTCGCAATAGACCCATTTTTCATCCCCGGTGTCAACCTTCCACAAGAAATTCTTCCCTTGAAACCTCTTCAGCAACGACATGCAAATGCCCAATCGTTGATCAATATTACGCTCCGTTAAAGTATGCGGAACCCACTTACCAATCTTCTGGATCTTTCCCAAGGCCTGTAGACGCCGTACCACCGTCCATTGAGCCACTTCAAACGTTTCGCCAGTTGCGTGGTCGATTGTGTGGCATCCTTTTGCAACAGTGATTCCAGCTCCTCGTCTGCGAGTTCCTGCTGTCTACCTGCACGCGGCTTGCCTTCCATTTTATCACTTTTCTTAAACCTGGCAAACCATTATCGACAGGTCCGCTCACCCATTATAACGAAGTAAATTTCTCCGTCATTTTTATCCGCGCCGGGGTTCGAACCCGAGGCCGTTTATTCCGGAATAAGTTGCTCTACCAATTAAGCTACGCGGACATGTATTCTGATTCCTATCTGCCTTTATGTCATGTGCGTCCTGCTGGCAGGTACGTCACATCTCCTGGTACGTTACATCATCTCCCCCTTATTTTTCTTTTCTTTCGAAGTGCTGCTCATATTTTTCCTATCTCGCGGTGTGGAAATAACATCACACCAATGCGAGATTTTGAACGGTCGGGTCATCCGGATAGTTCGGGCGCCATTATAACGAAGTGAATTTCTCCGTCATTTTTATCCGCGCCGGGGTTCGAACCCGGGTCCACTCATTCCGGAATAAGTTGCTCTACCAATTAAGCTACGCGGACATTGATTCTAATTGCTATCTGCCTTTATGTCATGTGCGTCCTGCTGGCAGGTACGTCACATCTCCTGGTACGTTACACCATAACCGTTTCGCCATACGCCTAACATATTGAACCTATTTTCACTCGCACTTTTCCCCAAATTAAACATGAATAACAAACAGTGCCACAAATGAACTTTACCGACCGCCATGCTTGGCTTCATGTACAAACTGTCAGCATGGGTCGCCGGCCGGTTAGACCCCTACAGCGTCCCCTAGCTGGGGCGGCGGAAACTTTTGCATACCCTTAATAGTTATACTATTTTGAGTATAGTTTGTGTACGGTTCCTGTTTATTAAGTATATTCTTAGTCGAACTGCTTCAGTTCTGAAAGCCCGAGGTGGGGTTGCAGCTTATTTATAAAAACTTCTTCCAAGCAGTAAGTTTTTCCATTATTTTCAATAACCGCTGTATGTTTACGCAATTCAAATTAGTTTTACGTTCTTCACATCGCATGAACTTTGGTAGCTTGTGGCGTTCTTGTCAGTGCCAGAAGTGGTAATTCCTGAGGAAAGAATTTATTGGCTATGCATTGCGAATTTGTGTTAGAATACGAGCAATACGGCATTCCTCGTCTATAATTCCCTAAACAAATGAAATCAATCGTGATTTACATCATTTCCAACTAAAAACTGGCATTAAGCTTATTCACTCTAGCAAATTTAACGCCAATGAAGCTTCACTGCGTGGATACATTCACATACATTCTCCAGGTATGTTGACCTAACTTACGCGACTGTTCTTACTCAAAAATAACCAAACAACCTAGATTTTGATATATACCAAAGCCTCAGCCATTTTGAGAATAGGCTTCCTAACAGCGGAACTGTTGGGATGCTTAAGCGCAATACCTTCAGTGATTTTCATGTAATATGGTCCACATTGGTGTATTTTTACGTAAATATCCAAGTAAAAAGATTTTTAGAAAAAAATTGAGTGTTCACCGGATTTGTGTTGCCCTTGCTTGAAAAATGTACGAAATGTTTTATTTCATTTACTCCTGAAAGTAATTACCATCGCTACGAAAAAGAAAAAAAATTGGTAGTTATTAAATTCCCGAAAGATGAAAAGGAAAGGGGGAAAATAGTTGGGCCTATTGCTCCATCCTTGACCGAAAAGTGCCTCTTGCTGAAAATCTTTGCATCGCTGGATATTTTGCTAAATTAACTATTATTTGAAAATCAATTCCCTATAACACAGAGACTGTACCTAGGCTGTGCGAGAGAGAGAAATTCTATAACGTTATGCGAACAGTTTTTGCTTTGGAGTTTTACAACCAGGCATTACTAACGTACGAGCAATACTTCATATCTCGGGAGCCTCGTTTGTTGCTGCTACTTTCCAAAACTCTTCCAGGCTTTTCTTCAGAAGGAATCGTTAAGATCCGGAGACTGCTCTACCAAAGGAATTCTTTAGTCAAAGACTTCCTTGTATGTCTTGTAGCTGAAAAGCATTTTCTTCGGGAATTTTTCGAGCCGCTTTTGCTCTTTTCCTTGACTCTGATTTGAAACCCCGATTTACCCATTTTTGAATTTCTTTATGCACTCCTTTTTATTTTCTGCAGATTTTGACGTCAATCTCTAATCCTGACTGCGTTTATTCATTTACAATACCTCGTGTATTTCCCTATCTCCAGAATATTTCTTCCTGAGAAAAAGTTATTGAAATCAACTTTCCATGTTATTAGCGAGATATTTTCATGTATGAACAACCCAGCAAGAGCAGTTTCATGCAAAGTAGTTTCACAGAGCTGCTTAATTTAGACTCATTTTTATAAGGTCCAGGAATTACTTGAGATCAGGACAATTTATGTGAACAAAAAGTAAAAAGGAAAACTCTTTTTCGTATTTTGATATAAGTACAGATGCCCCTTCAGACTAAAATCAAACAAAGGCTGGAAAAAGTAAAAGAATTCTCATGTATATTTGGGGGGGGTGTTCAATGACCACAGGGAATAGGGCTTTGTAAACCCCTGAGAGCTTGGGTCCATTCCCTTTCGGGCGATAACCCCTCGGTCACGGGGCCAAAAGTATCAGATTTAAAATGTAATGTTAGTATACTGTTTTTCAATATATTCACGCAGCTGTTTTTCACGGGAAAAAGGCACAAATTGTGAACCTTTTATTGCAGCATAAGATTTTAAAAAAGTCTTCATTTCACAGGAAAAATGAACATAAAATAATAAAAGAAGAAGTTTTGGTTCAAAGTGAAATAAGAGTAAAATTGGGGAAAGTGGCGTACTTTCTTCAGGAACCTGAAAAAAGAAACTTTCGTTAAGTTATGCTCAGAAAAGGAACTTCCCCACCCCGCAGTCAACAAAAATCAATTCCGTTGTATTTCGAAGCAGATTCAGTAGTTCTGCAAAACTGTGCTATCTAATCCACTCAGCTGTGTATCGATTATTTTCTCTTTCCTGTTTAATAAAAGCACAGAAGCAAGATAACAGCCTCGTAAGCTTACTGAGTGTGTGTGTGTGTGTGTGTGTGTGTGTGTGTAATACTGACAATGCTAAATAAGCGCTATACATACTTATTCAGTACTCTTCTGTAATTTTGTCTGAAACACATAAAATAGTTCTTAACTCTATTTTCAACTTCACAGTTACAAAAATGACAATTTATTTTCGGCCCATGTGGTAAAACAACACTGTGTAACAAAATCTGAACAGTTATAATACAAACAACAATAAGAGATTCCGTCCATGCAAGATGTACACTGAAGTCCACCTTAGGGCTATCATTCAAAATTTATTAAACTGAATCATTAAGTAAAAAGTATAAAAGTATGAGACCTTTCGGACACCTGCACCGGGGTCCATCATCAGATAAGTTAAAAAACTGATCTTAAAAAAACTTATCTGATGATGGCCCCGGTGCGGGAGTCCGAAAGGTCTCCTACTTTTATACGTTTTACTTAATTATTCAGTTAAATAAATCTTGACTGACTGAAGTCTGAGGTAGATTTCAGTGTATATCGTGCATGAACGGAATGTTTTATTATTGTATGTATCCTGCACGAAATACTTCATTACAACATCTGAACAGTTACGTGTTTATCCGAATATTTTGATGTTTCTTTATTAATTTTAGTGCGAAAATTTCAAAATTGCCGCTAGTTTTGGCATAGCATCAATAATGAGCTACAATTTACGCTACTCCAAAATCTAAGCATTTGTATAATGTACGACGTGTATTACAATGCATTAGGCAATTGGATAGGGGATGTCAGAAAGTAAGAGGGGACGTAAAAGAGGATGTAAGACAAGGGATGCATGAATACTCTCAATACGTAACATGAATTTAAACAATTTAAGACACGAAGTATATCTCTTCTAAAAAGTTACTTTGGATCGTCTTTGGCTTTTACGAACACTACTAGCTAGGCGCGCCAAATTCGAGATGTAGTTTTGCATCATGGCTTCATCCCATCTTCCTTATCATCTCTTTTCCATATTTTGCATGTCTTGTTGAAACCTCTCACCATGTTCATTTCTCACTCCCTGCAACCAAATTTTCTCTGAAAACCCGAGATGTGAGTGCAAGCAATGAAGTTTCTCCTACATTCGACACCCAATCTTCCAAAATTGTCTACTAAATTCTCCGGTAGCTGTTTGTAGTTGGTGTTCTTCCTATTTCAAAGAAATTCAGTCCAAATAAGACGTAACGGCTGCCAAGAATTATTTTCATTATTATTCATTTTGCTCTAGTTCTTCTGAGGTCAACATTACCTTTATCTGTAGCCCACAAACAAACCACCTTGTATTTCGACATCCGAGAATTTGGGAACACAGAGCAAATGAACTTGAATGTCTGTCCATTAGAATTCAATGCTTTCACAAACTGCTTCTCCAGTCCCAACTTGATATCCAGTGGGGGTAATAAGATTTTCTGTACTGGAACGAGGTCTTTGTGTATGACATTCTGTTCACTAGCTCGCAACTGAACTTCTAGAGGCCATTCTTTTATTTTGTAGTACTAGCAATCATGATCGTTCTGCTAACAAGGAATCTATAAAATCATTTTTTGAACATAAAATTAAAGAAAGAGAAAAGTAATTAAGGGAAAGAAAAGAAATTTAAAATCCGTAACTGTTTTTTTTTTAGAAGTGGTCGAACAATTCGCGGACGAACGCACTCACATTTTCCATCTTTGCTTTTTATGCACGAGGCGAAAGCCTATATTTACATAGGTATTCACGTATGCCGGCGGAAAACGCCGAAGTTTAGAAGCGTTGCTACAATATTGTGCCATTACCAGTTTGATTATAGCCCGTTCTTTCCCCCAAGGAGAATAAAGTGCTAAAAACAGCTGCTTTATTATGGTAGCAGGTCACGGGACCAGAACTGCCCTGTATGGTTAACGCTGAAGCTTGCGCTTGAAGGCAGAGTAAGAAGCTCGTTTCTTTCCTTTGTGTTTTAAAAAATGCTTAAAAATCAGAAAATGACTTTTCCTTATTTTTTTTTTTGTAAAAGAGGGATAATAGTTGTGGGTTTATGCTGTCAAAATTGCAGTGCGTTATGATTTATAGTTTGCATTATATCCGTTTTGTAAAATGGATCCCATCGCGAAATAGAGAATTTTGTGAAATTTAAAAATTTAATTCCTCTTTAACTACATCGAAATTCAAAAAAAGGGAGACGAGGTGTAAAACTTCGGCCATGGCCCTACATGCCTAGAAAGTTTCGTGGTTCTGCTGCTGTTAGTGTGTCCGGAACGCGAACTGATAGCACTTTTTTGCTTACCTTAACTTCGAAATACAATAGCTCTTGAAGCATCGCCAAAATCGGAAAACAGGTTTCTCAGCGTGTTCTCTGAACAATTCTCTACAAACGATGTAAATTTCATATTTTTGTGTTCAATACGTTTTGCGCTACGAGCTAGAAAAGCGCGAGTGTTGCGAAATTTCTAAAACAGAGGCGGCGGTGGCGGTTACTTTTTTAGAATACAGAGATTAGCTGACGGCGTTGCTGTCCCACGAGCAAAGGAAACAAGGATACTTTGTAAAGCCAGGTTGCAGGCCTAAAAGGAACCCAATTATCTCAAAATCATCACAGATATTCTAATTGGATTCATGATATTTGATTTTTTCTAGAAGAAGCTTGACGCTGGTGTAGTCTTCTTTCATGGGTATGGAGTGTGCTACTGGAATTGAAGGGTGTATGTTTCCATTGTGCCATAGCAATGCCTTCAGAATTCTAATCGAACAGTCTATAAAGAGTATCCATTCTTCAGGTATGTGAGTAATGCCAATGTTCTCAAAGAGCCCATCATACCGAAGCAATGGCAAAGAGCATTATTCACAACATAATATTGTGCATATGCTTCATGTCTTTTTCTGTACGCGGTAGATTTGCAGCTGGGTTCCAATAAGTTCCATTCTTACAAACGAGAAGTCAAACATTCTGCATTTGATTTTGTTAGTCCCACGTCTCCTATTAAATCATCTAATTCTTGTTCATTTGGAAAATGTGGCTGAGCACTGCATGTCTTCCTCACAATCACCACCAGACTAGACATCTTCCTCTACTGTTTCCACACGTTTTGGTGGTTATGGAATGGGAAGATCATCGCAATGTAGAACTGGTGCAGTAGATGATGGTATGTTGAGATATGTAGTGGCATTCTGGTCACTAGGCTTCTTGTACTTTGACAAATCCACCTTATAAAAGAAAGAGTCATTAAGATGACTCTTTAGTTCCCTCAAAATTCGAAGATTGGCAAATGGCATTGCTTTCCTTGCACCACGAAGTCAACCTTCAAACGTTGACCTGAAACTACCACAGCAAAAAAGCGGTGCCCAAACATTGACTTGGACACCCCGTAGATTCCGAAGTAAGACTGATATGCAACGGAAAACTTAGTCCCTGTGGTTATTTTGGGCTTGACTTGCTTAGGACCATTACCCGCAAACATCACAGAAAGAGTCGGGGAGTGCTTACAATCTTTTGTCGTGGCCATGTTCACCCTGTAACAAAGAGGAATAACAGTGTATCAATAAAAACACAAAATTTAAGATAACTAAAAAAGTGCTGATTGTACAAAAAAAAAAAAAAAAAAAACTAAGACCACCGTTGAAATCAGCACCTTTGAACTGCATAAGAAACATTACAAAATCAACAAAAGCATTTTTTTTGTGTTACACAGTGTAAGGATTGCACTGCTTTTCTCGTAAGTTGAAAATATTTCCTATTTTATTAAACAGTTTGTCCTGTCGTACTCTAATATCTATCAATATTTCTAATGATCAGCTCGAGTACTGAGTTTCTGGAGCTAACATTATGGATTTATTTTTAAGTACATGTTCACACGCAAACAATTTTTTTCAGACGTTTGACTTTTTAACTTGGGCAAGTGCTGTAAATTAAAACTTCTCCGAAACTATTACGTCTTCTTGGAAATTATTGCAACAAGAATGTCCATTTATCTTATCGCAGTTACCGCATCAGATTTCTCAGCGCATTTTTTGAGACCCTGAGGGGCTTTTTTTTTCAGATTTTAATCAAGTGTCCAAATTGCTTGGTCAAATTGTTTATCATAAATTAAAACAAAAGTTTTCATCATTAGAGCTGAAGGAGAATCTTCCTTATATTGCTCGTGGAATTAGCTGTTGAAGTAATTAGTATAGGATTCGTTTTAACACCCAATTATCTTACATTCTGGGAAATCGAATATTCTTCAAAACATGAATCTGGCCATGTTTAAGATGTGAGAAGAAAAGAAGGAAACCTTTCACCTGGTATCCTTAAGGTAAATGAAATGGTTTCAAGCAAGCAAAAGAAACATCACTCAGGTCGTTGTTAATGAGAATTCGATGATTCATGCTTTAATTATTCTCGGGAATAATTAGAAAAAAAATAGCGAAATAAAAATACTAAGATGTGTCATTCACTTTTCGATTGTTCAAGTGAAGCACCAAGAAGACAAAAGAGTCACAGAAATTAGTGGTACACATTTAAGGGATCAAAAGTACTTTTTCCTTGTAAATTGAGCAAATGAATGAAACAACGTAATTAAGGGCTGTCATACGTCAGCTGTAATTAACTGTAAATCAATATTTTTTTGCATGTTATCATAAACCACCATGTTTATTTGTTATTGCAGCTTCTAGTACGAGGGTAATCAAAGTGCTTTAAGAAATATAACAAACGAACAAATATTTTTACAAGTAGACCCTGATTACAGCAAACTATTTTGTGATCTAGACATAGTTTTGGATTTTCCAAATTCTCTATGTTTGAGTCAATGCTTTTCAGTGAAATTAAATAAAGGTTATTTCTTTTTAATCAAAAATGGCATCAAAGTGGTTTCAGTGAAATCTATGTGATGCTTTATGAAAAACTGTGTGTGGTTTTTGAAACTCATTTTGGTAATTGTTGATCCACAATTCTGTGTTAGTCTAAAGATCATCGGTTTTCTTTCTTATCCAGAAGTGTCTCCTGGAGCAGCGGGAAGCGCATTATATTCTTACGAACATTTATGTATGTTTTGTAATCTTCTCCGCAAATCTGAAGAAAAATGTGCTTCTGGTAGATTTAGTGAATTCATCGACAGCAGTTCAGGAGTACCAAGCACACTCTGTTACCGAACGCACTCGACTAGTTATCGAGAGTTCTGGGGTTCAATCCCAGCGGTGCCGGAATACAATTTTTCAGTCGCTATGCGTTGTTTAAAAAATAACGTGGAAAGAGCGATGACATCGTCCATTTATATTATCTCTACGTATTTTATATATATTAACCATTTCTATCGCCCTTTGAATTTATCATTTATCAGCTACAATTAAATAGCTCTTGCGTTAAATGCCACCAGATGACGATATCTCAGTTGCTGAGACCATCAATACGTATTCGTGTAGTCAGATGCTGACTGATAAACCACGCATGGCGCTGAGAATTGTTGGCGCCGTAGCGTAAATCCGAACGCACTCGACTAGTTATCGAGAGTTCTGGGGTTCGATCCCAGCGGTGCCGGAATACAATTTTTCAGTCGCTATGCGTTGTTTAAAAAATAACGTGGAAAGAGCGATGACATCGTCCATTTATATTATCTCCACGTATTTGATATATATTATACATATATATGTTCATATATATGTGCGTGCGCAGTGAGCGAGACTTTAACTATGAACGCCTTCCTGGTGGACAATGGTCAGAGGGTTGAGTTTCTGGCTGTTTGGCCTGAATTTGAGATTCGGGTAAAGCATAGTCCTACATCGGTAATTGTGCCTCCCTACCTGCAACCAGTGGCACTAAATTGGGAATAGCCGACTCCATATAGTTCTAGATTCACAGTAGGGTCTTTAATACACCGAAATTCCGTACAAATAAAAAAAAAGATCAACCCACTATTAAGTAAGACTCTACCCAAGTTCTTCATTCCTGGTGGCAGATGTGAAAACGGTTTGTCTACCCAAGTTCCTCTTTTTCTGGTGGCTGTTGTTCTGGGAAAGGTTTGCCTACCTAAGTTCCTCTTTCCTGGTGGCAGTTATTCTGACAACTGCTTGTCTGCCCAAGTTCCTCTTTTCCTGGTGGTTGTTGTTCTGGGAAAGGTTTGGCTGCCTAAGTTCCTCTTTCCTGGTGGCAGTTATTCTGACAACGGCTTGTCTGCCCAAGTTCCTCTTTTCCTGGTGGCTGTTGTTCTGGGAAAGGTTTGCCTGCCTAAAGTTCCTCTTTTCTGGTGGCAGTTATTCTGACAACGGCTTGTCTGCCGACATGCCTCTTTTCCTGGTGGCAGATGTTCTGACATCGGTTCGTCTGCCTAAATTCCTCTTTTCCTGGTAACTGTTTTTCTCACAAATGTTTGTTTGCCCACGTTGCTCTTTTCTTAGTAGCAGTTGTATTGACAACGATTTGTCTGTCCAAGTTCCTCTTTTCCTCGTGGTAGCTATGGCAACGGTTTGTCAGCCGAAGTTCCTTTTCTGTTTTGGTTGCAGTTGCTTTAAAAATTCACAATACAAACAAACGACATTTATTGGAAGTTCGAAAAACAAGTGAACCATTCAATAAATGGTCTTAAGTACTTCTAATTAGCTTCTCAAGTTTCTCTTTATCTACTCCAGTTTCTGTTTTCTTACTTTCATTTCATTTCTAATTAGCTTCTTCAAATCCTAAATCCAGCGGTTTTACAATCCCTTGGTATTCAATTAAGTAATTTTGATGTGCAGTGTTTTTCTGTTGGTCTTTTGCAGCATGGCCAACGTTTTTACATTTCAGTGATTTGATACGTGTAATGAAGCCCGGCAGTCTTTGTACAAATGTATTTCTTCTGACGTAAGTGTCATTATGCACTTGTCCATACTTTCTTGAATTGTGTTCAGTCTTTGTTTATTTGTTTTTGTCAGGGTCCAACTTTATGATCCATAAGTGAGAACAGGTTGGATTTATCCATTGAATATTTTACTTTTCAGGTAGGACAATTTTCTGTCGAATATTTCAGAATAGTTTCGATTTAAACTAAAAAATATTTTTCGTGATGTGGATTCGAAGCCGCTCTGTCGATGGATCCAATTAGTTTGCAGATTAATAAGCTAGAAGGTAATTTTTATCAGTACAGATGTCTATTCAGATTCCACCTTTTTAATCAACTTGTCGTTTGTCAATAAAAAAGGTAGTACCACTCCCTTTTTCTTTTATTGGTTGTTTCATGTGCCTTGCGAACTGTAAATAAATACTGTTCGTTTGAACTGGGAAGTTTTAACCGTAAGCAGAATATATGGTACACCAGGAAAGGAACTGAATATTCTCCAAAGAAGCTATTTTGATGTATGAAAACGAATTAATTGGTTCTTTAGACACATGTTTATCATAAAAGATCAGCAATTTGAGCCTTACTGGTTTTGTCTCAACCTTACAAACCGTGTTCACCGAAGTGACTTGAACACAAATGAAATTATTTTGTTCTACGAAAGGGACCTGAAACCAGAAATAAAATTATTTTGCACATTCTATCAGCCATAGAGGTGAATTTGTCAAAGAAATCAAAGCAAATGACCACAGCTGTTGGAACGTGTTTCGTAACTAGTAAATGTAAGTTTTGTAAGAATTCATTTTGAACGCTGTTCGTTGCTATACGTTTTTCTTTAGTTTACGCCAAATTAACGAGAAGAGGTGATATTCGATCAGAAAGTGGTACAGGTCCGGAGTTATCGATTAAACTCAGTTAAAACATTGTTAGAATGTTTTTAAAATATGCAAAGCTGAAAAGCTTATGGGAGTTTACAAGATTTAAAAGCAAGTTAGAAACAAATACTGTATAGTTTGGAAGAGATGAAAGCAGATTCATTAAGAAAATTTACTTTCGTCGCGTAAACCCGAAACGCAAAACAGTTACACGACATAACAGCTTTCAATAAGTATAAGCAACCAGCCTCACTGACAAGCAATAACACTCTTCCGTCTTTTTAAGTAAGACCCACTCGTGAATAGTAAGTCACTATAAAATATTAATACAGACATGAAGGCTTGATCAAAGAACTGCAAAAACGTAAAATCCTGAATGCGAAAGATAAAATTTCCTTAATCCATTTGTAAACATCTCAAGCAGGTCTCCCAGCAAAAAAGAAATCAAAGTACTTAGCAAAGGACAAAGTAGTGCTTCATAATTGATGCACTCCAAAAAATATAATACCTATGATTGTAAAAGGAATATCCTATGAGAAAGCGAACGACACAAGAGACGCGAGATATTGAGTAAAGCCGAGTACAAGATGTTAAGGAAAAAGAAACAACTGGTTAAGAAAACATTAAAAAACCAGCAAAAATGCTTTCTAATTTAAGAAAAGATCATTGAATTTCCATTACATTACTCGAAAGCACAGGGAAAACAGTATTAATGAACAAAGGTGAATACAAGAATAAATTTCAGTCGTTCACTACCAGCTCTAAAGCTCTAAATTATTTTGGATTACAAATAACCATATATCAAGGTTAGAAAATTTGCAAAATTGAGAATATTTTATGAAATAATAAAAGCTGGATTTAGCTATCTGTTTCGTGTAGAACACAAAAACACATAAATCAAGAACAGTTGCATATAAAAGTTTTTAGCGTTCCCTGAAAAAGCATTTGTAAAAGCATTAACCCCTTAAATGGACCGATTTACGTGAACCAAATTGTGCCCAAAATCAGCTGCAGATTTCGGACGCATTGGCTTCAAATTTTCTGCACTCTCGAAACAGAAATGGTCACTTAATGGCTGGATTTTACAAATGCTACTTGTTTTCATAGATAAGCAGAAATGGTCACATAGTGGCTAGGTTTTACAAATGCTGCTTGTTTTCATAGATAAACAGAAATGGTCACATAGTGGTTAGGATTTACGAATGATGCTTGTTTACATGGATAAACAGAAATGGTCACATAGTGGCTGGGTTTTACGAATGCTCCTCGTTTTCGAAGATAAACAGAAAAAGTCACATAGTGGTTGGGTTTTACAAATGCTGCTCGTTTTCATGGATAAACCAGTTCACTTACTAGCTAGGTTTTACGTTTTCATGGATAAACAATGTTCACGTGTGACGTACCTGCCAGTAGGACGCACACGACATAAAGGCACATAGCAATCAGAATGAACGTCTGCGTAGCTCAGTTGGTAGAGCGACTTGTTCCGGAATAAGCGGACTCGGGTTCGAATCCCGGCGTAGACCAAAAATGACGGAGAAATTTACTTTGTTATAATGGCGCCCAAACTTTCCGGATGACTCGGCCGTTCAAAATCTCGCAATGGTGTGATGTTCTTTCCACACCGCGAGATAGGAAAAATCAGAGAATCTCTTCTAAAGCGCTTCGAAAAATAAAAATGTGTGACGTTGCTTTCCACACACCAGATTGACTGGGAGTTTTCAAGTGCACGTTCTACAGTGGATGGCTGCCTGCAACGATTCATGGTCACGGCTGGCCCGTGGGCCATGCCCCCGGCCCTCTTTCGGGGGGGGGAGATGTGACGTACCTGCTATTAGGACGCACACGACATAAAGGCAATCAGAATGAACGTCTGCGTAGCTCAGTTGGTAGAGCGACTTGTTCCGGAATAAGCGGACTCGGGTTCGAATCCCGGCGTAGACCAAAAATGACGGAGAAATTTACTTCGTTATACACGTACTGGCTAGGTTTTACGAATGTTGCTCGTTTTACTGTATAAACAGAAATGTTCACATAGTGGGTGGATTTTACAAATGCTGCTTGTTTTCATGACAGAAATGATCACATAGTGGCTAGGTTTTACGAAGACTGCTTGTTTTTATGGATAAACAAAAATGGGGATATAGTCGCAGAGATTTACGAATGCTGCTTGTTTTCATGGACATGCAGAAATAGTCACATAGCGGCTAGGTTTTACGAATGCCGATTGTTTTCATGGATAAACCATCCTATTCTGCTTCTTATCTCTGCAGTGCCGACCTGTCATACATAAAATGCAGTATGTTCAGGATATTTGTTCTCTGGTCCCTGACCCAAGACATGAATGGGGAAGGGTTAGTCCTTCTGACAAGGACATCATGGTATTCAAGTACCTTCTGTATTTGGTTAGTATTTTAGCACATAATCAGTCAGGAAGTAGCAGTGTCAATCATTCTCCTATGTGACCAATTCGAATAACAAAACAAAGAAAGAAAGCAATGCTGATGCTCTACCCTTGCAGCCAACTCGTTCGCTCGAGGTTGGAAACAATAAACATAACTCGAATTGATTCGTTCCAACCGCATTCGGCCCACTTCTCAGAACGCGAATGCATTCATTCGAGGTGATTTCATCTCAATTTTCTAATTACATGTTATTTTTGTTTCGGTCGGTTAAAAGTTCAATCCGTTGCTATCAGAATTTGATAGCGTATCACATACACCACAATGAACAAAACAATACAGATGCCTACATAATAGCGTGTTGCTACTCCTCCAACTTAAACACTTCGAGACATCGACTCCAACAGATGACGGAGGGTTTCCGGAAGTAATACCAGCCATGCATAATGCAGCATATTCTACAACTCACCCGAGACGTCGGTCAAGAATCCATGGATCTGATGATCTCCTCCATGGCATCCTAAAGAACTTCCACGGGGTTAAAATCCGGGGACCTTGGGAGTCACTGAATGCTTCCAAACTCAGATGAGTGTTCCTCGAACCATGCCTGGGTGATTGCAACACGGTGATGGGGTGCATTATCCTATTGAAACAAACCATCTGCCGCAGGACGCGCGAAGGCCATGAAAGCGCACAGGTGATCAGCCAGCACATGTTGGTATGGTGGTCCTTAAGATTTGACGTATAGCCCGACGTTTTGTAGTTCAGATAAAAGCACAATTCGTACAATATATCGTACAAAACAAATACCACTTCTATGTATGATATTTACACTGCTGGCCACCCAAAACGCAACACCAAGAAGGACACGAGATAGCAAAGCCAGATTTACTGCACACATAACAACAGATACAAAGATGAAACGATTGAGCTTACAGACCCGTGCGACTTGCGGAACACGCAGACATCAATAGTTCATGTGGCCCCCATGGCAGGAAATAACGGCCGCTACACGCCGCGGCATCGAACGAAAGAGGCTTTGGATGTGGGCTTGGGGTATGTCGGTCCAGGCTGCTTCCACACGTCGCCACAGTTCATCAGGCGCAGCCGCGGGTGGTGCTTCCTGCGCCACTCGGTTGCCGATCAGCGACCAGACGTGCTCGATGGTCGACATATCGGGAGAACAGGCGGGCCACAGCAGCAGTGACACCAGGTGGGCCGTGAAGAATTATTGCACGACGCGTGCCACGTGCGGGCGCGCATTGTCCTGTTGAAAAGTGGCCGCTGGTAGGTCCTGCAGGTAACGGAGGACTACAGGCTCCAAAACGTCGGAGATGTAGCGGTGGCTGTTGAGTTTACCAGCGATGCGTACCAGAGGGGTGCGGGTGTCATATCCAATTGCGCCCCAAACCATAACGCCAGGCGACGGACCGGTATGGCTACGCATAATGCAGGCGTCATACAGTCTCTCGCCGCGGTGCCGCCACACGCGGATCCGACCTTCGTGGTGTTGCAGGCAGAAGCGGTATTCGTCGGTAAAGACAATGTCGTGCCATTCCGTAGTCCAGGTGCGGCGTTCAACGGCCCACTGCCGCCGCACTCACCGGTGGTGTAACGTCAATGGTAATCAGAGCAATGGATGCCGTGCGACAAGTCCCCGCTCCTGCAGACGACGTCCAACGGTACGTGCTGACACAGGTTGTTGCGCAACACACCGTAATTCCTGCGCTAACGTTCGTGATGTGGCAGTGCGAGCCGTCAATGCCCGCCGCACAACATGCCGGTCCTCTCGTTTGGTGGTGTGCCGTGGCTGCGGCAATCGCTCACGTCGGTCCGTCCATCCCTCCTGCACCCACTGAATCCATACTCTCCTCACTGTGGCTGGAAGTCGTCCCACACGGGCGCCGATATCTCGGTACGACAAACCGCTGTCGCGATAAGCTACTATTCTTCTTCTGTCGAATTGCAAAACGTACTGGGACGACTGCTGTATTCTGCGACGAGGCATCGGGAAGCTTCCCACGCACAGGTCCGGCAGCACAACACACTTCCACTACTTACACCCCGCCTTCTGTGCACCCTTCTTACAGTGATTTTCGATAGCGTGCCGGGCGCACACGATTTGCATATGACCTGCAATGCTAATCGTTTGCATGTCCTCTCGAGGATGACGCATGCTGCGAATTTCAAGCCAATCGAATGCTTCCTTCTTGGTGTTGCATTTTGGGTGGCCAGCAGTGTAATTAAAAGAAGACATCTATTTACAAATTAAAACCTCCACTATCACTTTCGGGGTAACACTTCCCCCATCATCAGGTAGAACAGAGAGGTTAATGCAGTACTCGCGGAGACCTTTATATGAGCGCAGCAATGCACCATGGTATAGTTCTCAAGCGTCACAAGGTTAAGGTGTTGCCATCGCAGCCGAGCAATAGATACAATTTCCGACTTTAGTTACACATAATACAAATTGTGTTGCACTGTAAAAATTATCAAATTCACATGTTATTGTTTTATTAAATTTATATTTAAAGTTCAAATATAATTTAAAGTTCAAATCTGCGACGTGGTTTTTTCAAACTTTGTAGTTCTTCTCGCAAAGGTTACATTTTGCGTAGACCTTATTCTTATAAAAAAAATGCTTCTTAAAACATATTTCACGTTTCCCCATTTTTGATAATTATTTAGTTTCAACACCGGACGCACGTTTAAATTTCCTGTACATAAAATGCTTTTGACTTTGTATTTATCTAACTGAAACGTATACTTTCGCCTTGAGCTTGACTTCACGTGAAGAACAAGGGAATACAAAGTCCGTATACCTTCACCGTTTACTCTTTCTGTTACACTTAACTATAGTTGACATCATGTATCAATGCGGCTGGGCTCGATCTTTTGACACCAGTATAAATGAGTTGAAAGTGAGCGTTCCAATCATCAATGCCATCGGTGGAACTTGAATAGTTTACATTTGCAGCACTGAAAAACGTGAAACTATTGAAAGCTAAAAAAAATTATCGATACACTATTGATGTACTAAGTTGGAAAAAACTATCGATGGTGCCATCAATAGTATCAAACCTGTACTTGGACACTAGAGGGAAACTAGTTGTCGTTTATTCAACCAAAACGACAATTTCCGGCAGATGATCTTGCCAACCAGTGGCCATTTTTGTCATAGGAGCTTTTGCACAGCCTCATAAATTGCACAATTGCTGTGAATCCTATTACGCACTCAGGGTCGACTACACCCCTTGTTGGGTTTTATCTCTTATTCCTTGATTGTGCTTTATCTCTTATTCTACAAAGATGTAGTTTTGCGTCATTTTTCGTCAGCGTTGATTTCGGAGTGCTATTTGAATTGTACAGTAATTGTTTAGCAATCCATATAAGCAGTAGTATTACTACACTGCCGGACAATTGCTAAGGACGGATGACAATAGCAACGATAGCAACCATAAAATGGAAGGCAGGAAAATGTGGAAATTAGCATAAGTGCGGGATACAGTAAGACGTGTTGTGCGTATGCAAATTTTGGATTGCCGAACTTGTTCGTGACGTCATAGCGCTGATAAGAGATATAAAGGATTTGACGCGTATTGACCGTTGTTGTTCAAACGCAAAGTTGAAAGGGAAAGAATCAATTGACGAACTTGCAACCTTCAGTATGTCTTTCTGACATCACCTAGATGATTTTACGCGTGGCCGTATTATTGGCAAGATTGAAGAAGGGCGAAAAATAACAGATGTTGCCAGGGAGTTCGACGTCAGCCACAGTGTTGTTTCAAGGCTTTGGATATCATTTCAAACAAATGGAGAGTGTAGCAAACGTCACGGGGGAGGTCGTGTTTGCAGTACGACACCTGCAGAAGATCGGTACATAGTGCTATCAACAAAAAGACACCGGCGCAGCACAGCTAGTGAGGTAGCAAATCAGTTTATGGCTGCTACTGGCAAGCCGATCTCCCGAAAAACTGTCGCCATACGTTTGCATGAAGGAGGACTATACGCCCGCCGTCCTGTTGTGTGCATCCCATTGTCCAGACGTCACCGTACCGCCCGTTTGCAATGGTGCCATCAATATCGCAATTGGACAGATAACGACTGGTCTGCTGTCCTCTTCTCAGATGAGAGTAGATACAGTCTATCGTCTGATTGTCGACGACAACTGATCTGGCGTGATAGTGGTATTGCATGTTGTACAGCAAACATACAGGAAAGGGACCGATATCCGACATGTAGTGTCATGGTATGGGCTGGCATCATGATCAATGGCCGTACGTCCCTCTATAAGCTTCCAACTGTGACTATGACTGGCCAACGATACATTAATGATGTTCTGCTACCTCATGTTCGCATGTTCCGTGGTGCTGTCGGTGATAGATTCATTTTCATGGACGACAACGCAATATGTCATCGAACAGTCGCTGTCCAGGAGTGTCTTGAGAGCGAGGATATTCAACGCCTCGTATGGACAGCACGTTCTCCAGATCTGAATCCCATTGAAAATGTGTGGGATGCATTGGGGAGGAGTCTTGCTGGTCGCCAATGCCCTTCAATAAACAAGGATACCCTCATCCGTGCACTGACAGAGGAATGGGATAAATTACCCCAACAGCTGCTTGATAATGTTGTGCAAAGCATGACACGACGTGTGGAATCTTGCATCGCCCTCCATGGTGGCCATATCCCGTATTGACATCTTACGCCGGAACGCCTGCGGACGTTAATTGCATTTTTTCACGTTTACGTATTCTGCACAAAATGGCCTGTTTGTCCCTTGAACACGTTCCAAAGCCTTCTGGATTTCAGAGCACAATAAATTGTCTTTCTTGTAATGTCCTGGCATTCTGACATTACTTTATTTCACTTGGCATCCAACCACACTTACTTTTTTATGCGCTATATAGCCGTTTATGATCCGTCCTTAGCAATTGTCCAGCAGTGTATTATCCCCGTGCCAATTCTGAGCCAAATATTTCCGCGAGAATCTAAGGTATCGTCAGTTTAGTGAATGTTCCTTAAGTTTCAGAAACCAGTGTACATGCAAAACCAAACCATACAACCAAAGAATCAATCCGGAAATATTAAAAAGAGATCCATAAAGTGCGAATATCTGATGCATATTCATTCTCTTAGTAAACCACGATGGTTACATAAGATATTTGGGAGAAACAGTGCAATTTTTAAGAGCAATTTACCATTGTGTCTTAAAGAAAGGTGTTCTTACTTTTTTACTTACGTATGTCCATCCTCCCGTCACTTATGTGGAGTACAAACCTTGACTCGTCGGAGAAGGCAACCTTTTCCCACCCTTCCACTGTCCAATGACGGTAGTCCACACGAACTGCAGGCTTCGTTGCCGGTGGACGTCGGTTAGCATGGGCGTCTTGACGGAGCGTCGACTCCGGAGACCCGTGCGTATCAGGGTTCGCTATGCTGTTATCGGGGACACGTACCTGGGTGTCCCAGCGTTCATTTGAGTGTGTAACGTATACTCTAGGTTCACTTTCCTTTTGATTTTTACTATCTCTGGTTATTTTATTTTTCTATGTAAATTATCTTCTTACTGAACGAGATGTTATTTCACCCGCTGAATGAGATCTGGCAATGAGTGTAAGTCATGACGTGGTGGTAGCCAGTATAAATAGGCGCGTTCAGCGATATCTAGGGAGAGCGTTGTTGTTGTACGGAGAGCGTTGTTGTTGTACGGAGAGCGTTTGTTGTTGTACGGAGAGTGTTTGTTGTTGTACGGAGAGCGTTTGTTGTTGTACGGAGAGCGTTTGTTGTTGTACGGAGAGCGTTGGTTTATGTGAAGGAGAGAGTTTGTTGTTGTTGTTGTATTGAGAGCTTCGTTCTATGTGATTAGTTTGATTCTTCATTATTGTGAAACGAGTTGTGTGTGAGTTGGATGATCAAGAGTTACATAATAAAAGAGCTTTGTCGTAAGTACGTCTTTCTCAATTCATAGTTTTTGTCAGATCTCTGTCTGGCTGTTAGGTTTATGTCATTAGTTTATTACTATTAACAACCAGCGTTAAGACTTTATTCATCCTAATTACTGCTACAACATTACTACCAGTTATAAGTTTGTTCAATACTATTACTACACTACTAGAAGGAGACTTTATTCATGATCTTAATTAACTAGTAACAACAACCATTTGAATTCACTATTAGAAGCTTAGTACAAGCATATAATTCAGTAGCCGAAGCATTATAAAACATTACTAGCTTAGTTGAAAGCTTTATTCATTATAATAAGCTTAGCTGGTAGAAGAAGTTTATTCATTATAAGTGGTCAATTGCTGCACTGCTGCGCGTCGATTGCCCTTTACCAGTCGACGAAGACGACGTTCTTATCTGGGGTTGATGGTCTTTGGGACTCCACAGTCATGACGTCAGGAGATACTCGGTCTGCCAGCGATCCATTCTTATTACACCCTTACTACAGCACCTCTCGAGCGGCTCAGGAAGTCAGCTGTTTCTGTGATGCTTGCACCCTTGGCGCGGTAGCCTATGATAATTACTTTTCGAACGTCCGTCAAATCACTACCTGTACCCACTGTGCTCACGTAACGCACTATGGCTCATCTGTCCTGGCCGGCCACTCATATCATCGCGGCCGTATTATTCTGATATGACAGTGTACATTGTTGTTGTGACGAAGGAAGATAAGAACCATATTCCATGGTCACAACAAATCGTTAGAGAGTTGAGGGCATCAAAAGAGTTATGGGCATTGTGACCAAAGTAAAGACCTTCAAATAGCAATGAGATTAACATGTCGCTAGAAGAACTACCATATTTTGGACAACCCTAGATCTACACTAGATACCAAGGGACAGGAAAAGATCCTGGAGAAGACCACAAGGGAGATGGATTCATGAAAGTTTAAAGCATACCTGACACGGAAAGTGTCGTTTTTTTATCCCCCTTCTATTTTAACCAAACTTGGCACAAAGCATCATTGATGATGTACACATGTAAAATATTTCGTCGGAAATCTAATGAGCTGTGGAGATACGGGGGTCCAGAAATTTGAACAAAGATGAAAGCGCCATACTCATTAATGCCATGATTTAAGTGTTTAAATTAGATTAGAGAATGATTAATATCGATGGCAAAACAAAGAAATAATGATTATGCTGACCTGATATGAAAACTTCGGTAGTGATAGTCTCAAAAACAGGTGTAATATCCAGTGATTAAATTATGAAAGAAGTATTCTTGTCATCAATGATCGAAAATAATGTTCTTCTGCTGCTTCATTCCTGGACTTCCAATAAAGATGAGAATATTATTCATAGCACTCCCTCAAGGTAAAACTATTGAAAGGTATCTCATCCCTGAATGTTGTACTGGTATTATTCAATCTTTTATTGTAAGATTTTTCAGTTCATACATGCAAAATGTTTGGTTTATTACTGATACAATAACAACAGATCGAAACTTCAATATTTGGCAGAGAGACAACTTATTAAAATTACAGTAATTTTCTTCTTCCAAATTCAGAAATTTCATCAAGAACGCTTTTTTCTAAATCAGACTTTCTATCTTCTCATCCAGACCATTATGTAACACCACTAGAATATCGTTTCAAGCTCGGATTAGGCACTTGCAGTATTAATAATATAAATATTAGTTTTTTCTGATATACTCATTGCACATATACAGGGGTTGTCCGAAATAATGGAAACACCTCGCTGAAAACAGTGACTTTGGTGTGTGCTACTTTTTGAGTAAAACGAGCATGCAGCTACACGTTTTTTTGTAAAAAAATGTTGCTCATAGTCTCAAGAGTCTGTCTGATTGCATTGTAAATCGGCGTTTACATAATTTCGTTCCAGGTGAAGTCACAATGAGTGTCGGAGTTCTAAAGAGGGAGTTCCAAAGAGGGCAGATTGCAGGAGTCCGTCTGGTTGGTGGTTCGGTAACCACAGTGGCCCAGGTTTTGGGGGTATCGAGAGGTACCGTGTCGAAGGTCATGACAGCATACAATGTTCACGGCACAACATCTGTGAGACACAACTGTGGAAAGAAAACGAAACTCACTGTGAGAGACAGGAGGACATTAAAGAGGATTGTAACCGCAAGGACGAAGACCGCGGCGACGAAATTGACTGCTGAGCTTAATGCACATCTCCAAAACCCAGTGTCTATCCATATCGTGCGAAGGGAATTGCATAAGCACAATATTTACGGCAGAGCTGCGATTGCAAAACCCCTCGTGTCACAGGTGAATATGAAACGGAGACTACAGTGGTGCCAGGAACATAAAACGTGGACTGCGGATCACTAGAAATATGTCTTGTTTTCCGAAAAATCAAGTTTCTCACTATTCCCCACCACAGGACGGGTTTACGTGTGGAGAACCCCCACAGAAGCCTACAACCCAGACTGTCTCCTTCCTACAGTGAAGCATGGGGGCGGTTCCGTAATGGTTTTGGGCCATGATCTCGTGGTTTGCAGGAGGTCCCATTATCACCTTACACGGACGCATCACTAGTGGTGACTATGTCACTCTTTCGGCCGACTATGTGCATTCAATGGCGCAGACATTGTTTCCGTGAGGGATTGCACCTTTCAAGATGATGATGCTCCGATTCACAGAAGTCGAACTGTTCAATCATGGTTTCAGGAATATAAGGATGAAGTTGCACACCTCCCTTGGCCTGCAGAATCGCCGGACTTAAACATCATTGAGTCCTTGTGGTCTGTGTTTGAAAACAGAGTGCGATCCAGTTATCCTCCTCCGGCGTCTTTCAAGGAATTGGAACAGTTTTTGCAAAAAGAACGGTACAACATACCACTTATCACCATCCAGGACTTGTATGCGTCCATTCCAAGGAGGATTCAAGCAGTTTTAAATGCCAAGGGTGCTCCCACACCATATTAGGTGTATAACACCTATTGTTTCAAGGTGTTTCCACTATTTTGGACCACCCCTGTATATTCTACTTTGAACATTCAATTATTAATCTTCATACTCTTATTTAATTTCACTCAATTTTTCAATAAAATGTTCAACAAAGTCAAATGTCGTGCGTTTCTGTTACTTTTCATGCAAAAACTTTCGCGCCCTGTATCTTCTTAACCCAACGGATTTCCGACGAAATATATTACACGTGTTCATCGTTGGTGAGGATGAGCGTTTATATCTAGTTTGGTTAAAATCCGAGTGGGACAAAAAAAAAAGACACTGCCCTTGTGAGGGACACAGAGGGGAATTACTCACGGCAAAGGGATGTTACTTGGGAGACCTTCATTCATCAGTGAACTGAGAATGGTGATTGTGCGGACAATTTTATTTTTCCTTTTTAAAACTGCGAAATCTTAAGTAGTACGTTTTTTTCAGGCAAGGTTAAATAAAACAAAAAACGTTAATGTGTCAGTGTTTTAAATTATGCACCACAGTAGGCACTATTTTTAAAAAACTATATACAGTGGTATACTTAAGGAAACATCAAAGCTGGAAGCATACACACCCATGACATAAGTAAATAGACACCTGTCGTAATTTAATTTTTGCTTTGTAGTAGAGTCTATATTACATTGCATGCTCGTATTCCCTTTAACATATTTTGCAGGACAACGACAGTGAGTAGGTGACACCAAAGGAACATGCCTAGACCCAAGGAACTAAGCGACTTTTAGATAGGACGAATCATGGGGCAATCGTATCTCGGAGCCAGCCAGGTTAGATTGCTGCAAACCTGCAAATTCCTCTTGGCACAGTTAATCGAGTGCTAGCGGGATCCAAGAAGGCAGACAAGGAAGCACCAGCATCACGTACGGATCGCCCAGGTCCATCACAGAGATGTCTTCAAGCAGTCAAGCGTTCTGTGGAAACTCAGATACGTAGCAAGGTTGCTGAGATTTCAGAACAGCTCCAAGTGAGTTCCAGAATTGCTCACCGGTTTCTTCACCGACTTGGCTATTATGGAAGAGAGGCTTAACGCAAACCTCTTTTGCGATAAGCAAATATTTGTCGCAGATTGGCATTGGCAGCAGACATGATTGAGGGACCCTTAGCATTTTGGCACACTGTCATATTTCCTGATGAGCTTCGATTTGCACAATTTCCAGAGAGTGGCAGGGCCTGGGTGTCGCGATTGCTCAGCCAGAAATTCAACTTGAAGCACCTAGAAGCAACTGTGAAACATGTCGGTTTTTTAGTCATGATGTGGCGAGCCCGGTTCTGTACAAAACACCGACGATCAAAATACCGACAAACAAAACACCGACGGTCAAAACACCGACAATCAAAACACCGACAGGTCAAAACGCCGACGATCATAACACCGACAATCAAAACACGGACAGGTCAAAACGCCGACAGAACACCGACAGTTGAAAACGCCGACAGTTCAAAACGCCGACAGTTCAAAACACCGACGATTATAACACCGACAGGTCAAACCGCCGACAGGTCGAAACACCGACAATCATAACACAGACAATCATAACACCGACAGTTCAAAACACAGACGATTATAACACCAACAGGTCAAACCGCCAACAGGTCGAAACACCGACAATCATAACACAGACAGTCATAACACCGACAGTTAAAAACACCTACAATCTATACACGGACAATCAAAACACCTACAATCTATACACGGACAATCAAAACACCGAAAGGTCGAAACACCGACAGTTCAAAACGCCGACAGTTCAAAACGCCGACAGGTCAAAACGCCGGCAGGTCAAAATACCGACAATCATAACACCGACAAATCATTACACCGACAATCAAAACACCGAAAAATCATACCACCGACAATCATAACACCGACAGTTCAAAACACCGTCAATCAAAACACCGACAAATCAAAACACCGACGATCATAACACCGACAATTATATGGACTAATATCATTGTACTACGAGTACAGGAACTTTACTCCGAGCAATGGCAACCTCAGAGTTGGTGGGAAGGGGGATGACAACACCCAATCGATGGATGTGCTTCCCGCTAGAGGTGAGCGATGGAACTTCATAAATTTTTATTTCGACCGATGTCACCAAATTTTTATTCCGAGTGATGGCAACACCGGAGCACAATTGGGTGGATGGTAGAGGATGACAACACCAAAAGTATACTAATGTGTTGCCCTTAAGGTGGGTGGAGTGTTGCCATATGGATGACTGGTCGTTCAGTCCTCATAGGATGTATAGGCAACAACAATGCACAAAAATATGTAACCATCCTTGAGAAGGGCCTGATACCAATAATCTCCAGTGGTTAGATATCAAAGGCTACCTCCTTGTTCATGGAGAATGGCAGTTCACGTAATAGGACGAAACGTACTCAAACATGGCGCGAACAAAACGCCATCCAGAAACTCTCGTGGCCAAACCTGAGTCCTGATATGAACCCAATTGAACACCTGCGCTCCATATTGGATGGAAAATTACGACGGTTGCCACAGAAACCAACCAACAAAGCATGTCTGCTGGCCTTGTTACGTGAATCCTGGGCTCAAATACCACAGAGCATCATTCGGGATCTCAAGGGCGACAGAAATGGTAGATATACAGGGTGATTCAAAACTCTTGGGCCAAATTTTACGGGGTGATAGAACACACCTTATAACGAAGTAAATTTCTCCGTCATTTTTATCCGCGCCGGGGCTCGAACCCGGATCCCCTCATTCCGGAATAAGTCACTCTACCAATTGAGCTACGCGGACGTTTTATTCTGATTCCTATCTGCGTTTATGTCGTGTGCGTCCTTCTGGCAGGTACGTCACATCTCCTGGTACGTTACATCATCTCCCCCTTATTTTTTTCTTTTTTTTTTTTTTTTTGTTCGTTCGAAGTGCTGGAGAAGGGATTCTCTTATTTTTCCTATCTCGCGGTGTGGAAATAACATCACACCATTGCGAGATTTTGAACGGTCGGGTCATCAGGATAGTTCGGGCGCCATTATAACGAAGTAAATTTCTCCGTCATTTCTGTCCACGCCTGGATTTGAACCCGGATCCCCTCATTCCGGAATAAGTTGCTCTACCAATTGAGCTACGCGGACGTTTTATTCTGATTCCTATCTGCCTTTATGTCGTGTGCGTCCTTCTGGCAGGTACGTCACATCTCCTGGTACGTTACAACCTAAACAAGCGCTTTTCGTCAGACAATGCAGGGGTGTAACTCAAATGGTGAAGCGCTAGAGGGCGCTGTTCAGTGAACACATATAAGCACGGGTTTTCGCACTCTTCGTCATTTCTACCGTGGATTTCACAAGCATTGGCTTGTTTCACGAATCAGGAGAAGGCGGGCATGCATTTCATGTATGGAGTTGCAGACCAGAAAGCGAGGGAAGCCCAAAGACTGTAGCGGTAGCGCTTTCCGACAATACGCGTGCCACATCGTAAAACCTTTCAGCGATTGCACCAATATCTGTGCGACACGGGCTCCTTTGTCAGCGGCTTGCAGGACACAGGACGTGCAAGGAGTGCACGGACGCCACGTGTTACAGAAGAAATTCTGTGAATGGTTGGAGATCGTAAAACCTTTCGCCGATTGCACCAATATCTATGCGACACGGGCTCCTTTGCCAGCGGCTTGCAGGACACAGGACGTGCAAGGAGTGCACGGACGCCACGTGTTACAGAAGAAATTCTGTGAATGGTTGGAGATCGTAAAACCTTTCGCCGATTGCACCAATATCTGTGCGACACGGGCTCCTTTGTCAGCGGCTTGCAGGACACAGGGCGTGCAAGGAGTGTACGGACGCCACGTGTTACAGAAGAAATTCTGTGAATGGTTGGAGATCGTAAAACCTTTCGCCGATTGCACCAATATCTATGCGACACGGGCTCCTTTGTCAGCGGCTTTCAGGACACAGGACGTGCAAGGAGTGCACGGACGCCACGTGTTACAGAAGAAATTCTGTGAATGGTTGGAGATCGTAAAACCTTTCGCCGATTGCACCAATTTCTGTGCGACTCGGGCTCCTTTGCCAGCGGCTTGCAGGACACAGGGCGTGCAAGGAGTATACGGACGCCACGTGTTACAGAAGAAATTCGGTGAATGGTTGGAGATCGTAAAACCTTTCGCCGATTGCACCAATATCTGTGCGACACGGGCTCCTTTGTCAGCGGCTTTTAGGACACAGGACGTGCAAGGAGTGCACGGACGCCACGTGTTACAGAAGAAATTCGGTGAATGGTTGGAGATCGTAAAACCTTTCGCCGATTGCACCAATTTCTGTGCGACACGGGCTCCTTTGTCAGCGGCTTTCAGGATACAGGGCGTGCAAGGAGTATACGGACGCCACGTGTTACAGAAGAAATTCGGTGAATGGTTGGAGATCGTAAAACCTTTCGCCGATTGCACCAATTTCTGTGCGACACGGGCTCCTTTGTCAGCGGCTTTCAGGATACAGGGCGTGCAAGGAGTGTACGGACGCCACGTGTTACAGAAGAAATTTTGTGAATGGTTGGAGATCGTCCCGAATGTAGCACGCGAGCATTTTCCCATGCCGTACGTGTGCACCAATCGACGGTGTGGAGAGTACTACGAGACGAACGCTTGCACGCCTACCATGCACAGCTGGTGAAAGCCGTGACCTCTGTAGATTATCAACCTCGTGTCGAGTTTGCACAGTGGTTCCTTCAGCAAACTGCAGCGCAGCTGGAGTTTCCCGCACATGTCTTGTTCACTGACGAATGCACCTTTACACGTGAGGGAATGTTTAATACCCACAATTCTCATGTGTGGGAAGGCACTAATCTGCACGCCACGCGTCCACATTCATACCAGTGGTGATCCTCAATAACTTTATGGGCTAGAATCATCCATGACCATTTGACTGGCCCATATTTTCTGCCAGGCCGACAGGATGGGAGAACTTACCTCGTATTTTTACAAGAAGTCTTGCCAGAATTACTGAACCGTGTTCCAGCAAACATTAAAACACGCACGTGGTTCCAACACGACGGAGCGCCACCCCATTTCAGCGTGAATGTGCGGAACGCCTTGGATGCTAAATTCCCAGGACGATGGATTGGTCGTAGTGGCCCCATCGCTTGGCCGGCACGATAGCCCGATCTCTCACGGCGATCACTACGTCGAAGGTGTGAAGCCGGCATTACTGTTGGCGGTCGCTCTTTTGAGCAGTTGATATAATTTGTTCCATAAAAGTCTGTAATTGCTGTCAATAAAATTTTGTTCTGTAATTTGCTCAATCACATTTGTTCTTTCATTTCTTCAATGTTTTCATACCTCGTCTGTCATTCTTGTGTTTCAGCGTTTCAGGGCACAGTAAGTGCTAACACCTAACGCTTCACCGTTTGAGTTACAACCCTGCATTGTATGGCAACAAGTGCTTGTTTGCGTGTGTTCTATCACCCCGTAAAGTTTGTCCCAAGAGTTTTGAATCACCCAGTATTTGGGGATATTGTAAATAAACGATGCTATCGCTCTGTCCAAGTTATTTTTTAAACAATTCATAGCCACTGAAAAATTGTTTTCTGACACCGCTGGGATCGAATCCCAGATCTCTCGATAACTAGTCGAATGCGTTCGCTTTATGCTATAGTGCCAATAATTCTCAGCGCCATGCGTGGTTTATCAGTCAGCATCTGACTACACAAATCCGCATTGATGGTCTCAGGAACTGAGATGTCGTTATTTGGTAGTATTTAACACGAGATGACGACATCTCGGCATCGCCCTTGGATTTATCAGCTACAGTTAAATAGCTGTTGTGTTAAATGCCACCAGATGACATCTCAGTTGCTGAGACCATCAATACGGATTTGTGTAGTCAGATGCAGACTGATAAACGACGTATGGAGCTGAGAACTGTTGTTACCATAGCGTAAATGCTAACGCACTCGACTAGTTATCGAGAGATCTGGGGTTTGATCCCAGCGGTGTCGGAACAACAATTTTTCAGTTACTATACGTTGTTCATAAAATAACGTGGACAGAGCAATGACATCGTTCAAATTACATTGCTGATCTCATTTCCTACGTAGTGCAAAGAGTATGGCTATACCAGATATTAAATCCAGCTAGAACTACAGCTTCTTCTCTTCCATGCGGGCAGAAAATAAATATTAACAAATCAGGTGTCTATTTACTTATACCATGTCTGTGTACGTACCCATATCTTCCTCTTCTCCGTAAAGAGCGCCCGGCTGCTTGTTAAAATGCTGGCCGTACAGTAATAACAAGATAGTTTTATTTATTTTTATTTTTAAATTCATCGGTCAAAAAACTCTACCATTAAAGCGTATGCTCGTTCATTTCTGCATTATGAACTTATTTTAGGATAGCTAAAGCCTAGTCGTCGAACCAGAAATATTGGAATTTTAACTGTTACATCTTCTTTAACTTAGCTTTACGTTTACATTTAAAGCATGTGGAATTCAACTGACTGAAAAACTTACTGCAGACGTATTGGAAATTTCGTGGCAACTTTCCGCTGTTTCGCATAGAAGGTTTGGTCAGTCGAGAGAAAAGGAAATAAGGAAAAGGGGTCAGATCAGAAGTCGGGTAAAATGTTTTATGTGGCAAGGCAGGCTACCAACAAGAAAATAGTTCTTCATCCCAAAGGGTTCAGCGGCGGCACAAAGCTCATTTCCACGCGAACCACTGCTTTTTTTTTCTTGCTCTTTTCCTTACAACACTCCTGTTCGGAAACATAAAAACGAATGTTCAGTTTTATGACCTGGTAACAGATGTTATGCGCGAGGCGTCATATTTATATGAAGAAAAAGGAAGAGTTTTTGCAGGAAAATCGACTTAAATCCAATATCACGTTTTCCACGGGAAACGAACGGCTGCTGAAAGCTAACTCATATAAAAAACTTGAAACATATCGAAAGATGTAGCACCAGAACAGAACAGAATATATTTCTTATAAAATAAGTTTTTATTTGAAAACAACGAGGAATTTGATTCCGTATACTTCAAGATTCCTATTAAAAAATTCAGAAGTTTTACGCAAGGCAGTTTAACTGCAAGTTCTAGTTATAAATGTGTTTCCGGCAAGCCCTGCAGCATTTCATATTTCATAAGCGATTATGATAGCATGTGTACCAAAAGAAGCATTCACGAAACGTCTTTTGGTACCTTAGGTACTGATTTCCTTCAAAGTTTTGGGTTTCTAGACGTTTTTCATTTCAATAAAGAAAGATTTTTGCGTCTTGATTTCCCAGATCCTTCGCTATCCACTTCGCAAAAATATCACGCTAGGAGAAATCGAATCCTTTACATCAATATTTTTTTAAAGAAAACCAGGCATCAACTTTCACTGAATAGGAAAATCATTCCTGAATATATTTTTGCACTGATTTTTCGTTTACAATACGGATTGTATTTTTTCTCACTTAACATAATGCGGGCTAGATGACAATCTGAGTAGGGATTTTTTACTTATTTCGTTTTTTTCCCTTTTTATTCTTGTGGCCTTTAAGCTGATACCATTAAGAAGTTCCTGATCTGGATTTTGGTAGCCTGTGTAAAATAATATAACGGAATCCTTTCTGAGAATGCATTTAAATCAAAAATGTGATCGCATCAAATAAAAAAATCACTTGTGACGTATACTCTAATTTTTTTGACACTGGTGACATATACTCTATTTTTTTTATTAGAGGTTTAACGAGCACCATGAGCAACTCAATGGGCTATAAGCAGTCGCCCGTCCCTAATTTAGGGTAACTGGTTCCAGGGAAGAGAGAGAGCCAGCGCCGTAAGATAAACACAACATCCATGCCTCACTGGGATTCGAACCCGGACCCCTTTTGGACGAATGATCAGAGGCCATCGCTTAGACCATTGCGCCACCGGGACGGCATACTCTAATTTCACTTTCCTTTTTGGTTACTTCCTCTATGTAAATTTGAGTTCATTCTCCTTAGCGTTTTTCAAACTTAACGTTATATCTTCTCTATCGCTAGAGTATCGTTGGCAACACCTTGAGGTTGGAACGTATGACGTGTGTGTGTGTGTGTGTGTGTGTGTGTGTGTCCGATGAGAAGTGGAAGATATACACTATATTGACAAAAATCACCGAACACCTCTACAAAAAGCAAAAGAACGGATCGGCTGTGTTGTTAAGATGCACGGTACAGCTGCAAACGGCATAAAAACAAGCCTACAGCGGACCGCGATAGCTGCAGGCTTGTTTTTATGTTGAGTGAAAATGTCGCGGCGGGAGAGAACTGACTGTGAGGAAGAAAAGATTGTTGTGTGTTATAATAGTGGGTTGTCTCTAAGAGAATCCGAGGGGCGTTTAAACATAACCAAGTCAACTGTTTTGGATGTACTGAATAAGTGGAACACACATGGCGTGCCTGAAGCAGTAAAACGTACCGGCAGACCAAAGAAAATCAGTGATAGAGAACATCGAAGCCTCAGAAGAGTGTTACAGCTAATCGCTGGAGTGCTGCACAAGACATCAGTGTACAGGTGAGTAACAATGCTGGAACCTCGGTATGTACACGCACCATTCGCAGAGAACTTCATTCCATGAGTTACCATGGTCGTGCGGCTGCTCATAAGCCTTTAATCTCCACTCGGAATGCAACTCGTCGTTTAGCATGGTGTAAAGAACATTTATCGTGGACCGTAGATCAATGGAAACAGGTCCTATGGACTGATGAATCCAGATACACGATCCATCAGTCTAATGACCGTGTGTGGGTATGGTAGTAGCCAGGGCAACGCTACTTACCACAGTGTACTGTTCCTACGGTCAAATTTGGAGCTGGCAGTGTACTCGTGTGCGGGTGTTTTTCGTAGTATGGTCCCGGCCCATTGGTGATCGTGGACAAACCTGTTAACCAGCACGTCTACCTCGATATTCTGGACGATTATGTCCTACCAGTTCTGTAGCAGTACTATGGAACCGCGCCTTGTTGGTACCAGCAGGATAATGCACCGAGCTATAAAGCAAATGCCTGTTACGGCGTGGTTTGACGATATTTCCGTATCGTGTGTGGACTGACCAGCACAAAGCCCTTAACATAATCCCATAAAGCACTTATGGGATGAATTTGAGCGCCGTATACGAAGTTTGGAACTAAGGCCTACTACTAAGCAACAATTAGCGGCAGCATTATGTACTGAATGGAAGAGCATACCTATCGTTGTGTTCCAAAACCTTGTCGAAATGATGTCTAAGGGTCAGTGCATGCATTAAGGCCAAAGGTAGACCGACACCGTACTAATGTATGTCAATAAATGCTATGTTGTGTTTCTCTCCTAGGTGTCCGGTGACTTTTGTCAATATAGTGTATGTATAATGTGTGTTCTGCAGTAAAGGTTTGGAGATGGTAGTATGCTGATATAATAGCAGTTGTGGAAGTTCAGTTACTTGGAGTTGTGATTTCGTGATATCTGCGTCTTGTACATTTAGTGTTGGTGTTTTGTTTTTCGTTAAACGTTCTCTATCAGGTAACTGATTGGGATTACTTCACTAATATTGTTGAAGAGTTGTGCTTAATGAGGTTTTTTTTCAGTTTTGTTCTAAGTTCGACCACCGTGGCCAACACAATGGGATATAAGCAGTCGCCAGTCCCTAATTTAGGGCCACTGACTCCAGGAAAGGGAGAGAGCCAGTGCCGTAAGACAAGCACAATATCCATGCCTCACCGGGATTCGAACCCGAACCCATCTCGGACGAATGGTAATAAGCCAGCGCTTAGACCACTGCGCCACAGGAGCGGCTAAATGAGTTTTGGCTGAATAAAGACTAACTGTAAGTAACTCTTTCTCTACATTTCCTTGAATGGCCCCTGTTTCACTGTAGGTGAAGCCTTTGAAGGCCGCCCCGGGGGCGCAGTGGTCTAAGCGATGGCCTCTGATCATTCGTCCGAAAGGGTTACGGGTTCGAATCCCGGCGAGGCAAGAATGTTGTGTTTGTCTTACGGCACTGGATCTCTCCCTTCCCTGGAACCAGTGACCCTAAGACAGGGACGGGCGACTGCTTATAGCCCATTGAGTTGCTCACGGTGGTCGTTAAATCTTCAATCAAAAAAATAAAAGAAAAAAAGCTTTTGAAAACTGATTTACGTAGTGTTCAATGAGCTATACTTACACGAACATTACACACTGTAATAAGGAAATTGCTGTGTGACTTATATAACAAAACAGAGCAAAAATTGCTAATGTCGTTTCATTATACATAGATCGTTTTTGAGTCAAAGATTACACTTATAAAAATGTCAGTAAAGGAAACTATAATGGGACCAGCCACTAGGACTCCCGCCAGCCATCAAATCGCGTACATTGTTCTATAATAAGAGATTCAAAAGCTGATTAAAAAACGGAACAACATACACGATTTGATGGCTGACGAGAGCCCTATTGGCTGAAAGCATGGTCCCATTATAATTATCTTTACTGGCATTTTTATAAGTATCATCTTTAATTCAAAAACGATCTACGGCATGTGTCTGTTAATTGACTGCATTTCAGAAAGCCAAACCTTTCAGGCCTAAAACTTCACGCAGATGCTAAAGAGGATTTAAAGGATGTTAACATCGAGTCTAGGATGAGGCATGGGTGGTGAGATTGTCTTACGGCATTGGCTCTCTCACTTCTCTGGAACAAGTGTCTCCAAACTAGGGACGAGAGATTGCATATAGCCCTTAGAGTTGCTCATGGTAGTCATTAAACCCTTCCCTCCAAAAAAGTATGTTTAACATGGTCTATAAAAACAATGATTTTTCTTAGGGGAGTGGAGGTTTCATACATCGATGAGCCAAAACATTATGACCACCTGGCTAATATGTTTGGTGCTTCACGTGCTGTCGAAACAGCTTTTACTCGACGATGCGTAGATTCTACGCGATTTCTACGACTGTCTTGTAGTATCTGGTACCAACAAGTTACAAGCCGTGGATTACGTTTCGGATATCGTGGAGCGGTACAAAAGTTCAAAGAGATGACAACATTCCTTATGGACGATCGAGACAGACTGAACAAAGATGTGTGAGAAGTGCATCGAAATTATTGGGTTTGTTTGGTAAAGAAATGATTCAAAATTTGCACATGGATGTCGGACTTCGAAATTGGTGAAAGCCCTTCGTAATTTCGCAGCAAGTTGAGTCACGTTCACTTGGTACAGTTCATTTAGTCTACAGTTCATTTAGCTCACTGTTCATTTAGTCCACTCTTCATTTAGCCCACTGTTCATTTAGTCCACGGTTCATTTAGCCCCCTGTTCATTTAATCCACAGTTCATTTAGTCCACCTTCGCTTAGTTCAGTTCGTTTCGTCCACAGTTCATTTAGTCCACCTTTCACTTTATCCGCTCTTCATTTAGTCCACGGTTCATTTATCCCACTGTTCATTTAGTCCACGGTTCATTTATCCCACTGTTCATTTAGTATACGGTTCATTTAGCCCATTGTTCATTTAGTCGACTGTTCATTTAGTCCACGTTCACTTGGTCCAGTTCGTTTGGTCCACCATTCAATTAATCCGCTGTTCATTTAGTCCACTCTTCATTTCGTTCACGTTCACTTGGTACAGTTCATTTCGTCTACTGTTCACTTTATCCGGTGTTCATTTAGTTCACAGTTCATATAGCCCACTGTTCATTTAGTCCACTCTTCATTTCGTTCACATTAACTTGGTCCAGTTCATTTCGTCCACGATTCACTTGATCCAGTTCATTTCGTCCACGGTTCACTTTATCAGCTGTTCATTTAGTTCACTGTTCATTTAGCCCACTGTTCATTTAGTCCACGGTTCACTTAGCACATTGTTTATTTAGTCCTTAGTTCGTTTAGTCCACGTTCGTTTAGTCCAGTTCATTTTGTCCACAGTTCACTTGATCCAGTTCATTTCGTCCACGGTTCACTTGATCCAGTTCATTTCGTCCACGGTTCACTTGATCCAGTTCATTTCGTCCACGGTTCACTTTATCAGCTGTTCATTTAGTTCACTGTTCATTTTGTCCACAGTTCATTTAACCCACTGTTCATTTAGTCCACTCTTCATTTCGTTCACGTTCACTTGGTCCAGTTCATTTCGTCCACTGTTTAGTTTGTCCGCTGTTCATTTAGTCCACTGTTCATTTAGCCCACTGCTCATTTAGTCCACTCTTCATTTAGCCCACTGTTCATTTCTTCCACCTTTCACTTTGTCCGCATGTTTATTTAGCCCCTGTTCATTTAGCCCACTGTTCATTTAGTCCACTGTTCATTTAGCCCGCTGCTCATTTAGTCCACTGTTCATTTATCCCACTGTTCATTTCTTCCACATTTCACTTTTTCCGCTGTTTATTTAGCCCACGGTTCATTTAGCCCGCTGCTCATTTAGTCCACTCTTCATTTAGCCCACTGTTCATTTCTTCCACCGTTCACTTTGTCCGCTGTTTATTTAGCCCACTGTTCATTTAGCCCACTTTTCATTTAGCCCACTGTTCATTTAGTCCACTGTTCATTTAGCACACTGTTCATTGAGTCCACTCTTCATTTCGTTCACGTTCACTTGGTCCAGTTCACTTCGTCAACTGTTCACTTTATCCGCTGTTCATTTAGCCCACGGTTCATTTAGTCCACTGTTCATTTATTCCACTGCTCATTTAGCCCACTGTTCATTAAGTCCACTGTTCATTTAGCCCACTGTTCATTAAGTCCACTTTTCATTTCGTTCACGTTCACTTGGTCCAGTTCATTTCGTCCACTGTTCAGTTTGTCCGCTGTTCATTTAGTCCACTGTTCAATTAGTCCACAGTTCATTTAGCCTACTGTTCATTTAGTCCACTCTTCATTTCGTTCACGTTCACTTGGTCCAGTTCATTTCGTCCACGGTTTATTTTATCCGCTCTTCATTCAGTCCACTGTTTATTTAGCCCACTGTTCATTAAGTCCACTGTTCATTTAGCCCACTGTTCATTCAGTCCACTCTTCACTTCGTCCACGTTCACTTGGTCCAGTTAATTTCATCCACTGTTCACTTCATCCGCTGTTCATTTAGTCCACGGTTCATTTAGCCTACTGTTCAGTTCGTTCACGTTCACTTGGTCCAGTTCATTTCGTCCACTGTTCACTTTATCCACTGTTCATTTAGCCCACTCTTCATTTATCCCAGTCTTCATTTCGTTCACGTTCACTTGGTCCGGTTCATTTCGTCCACCGTTCACTTGGTCCGGTTCATTTCGTCCACCGTTCACTTTGTCCGCTGTTCATTTAGTCCACTGTTCATTTATCCCTCTGTTCATTTATTCCACCGTTCGCTTTGTCCGCTGTTCATTTAGTCCACTGTTCATTTATCCCTCTGTTCATTTAGTCCACTGTCTATTTAGCCCACTGTTCATTTAGTCCACCGTTCACTTTGTCCACATTCATTTCTCCCTCAGAATGGATGGAATACCATGGAAATTTTCTGTTCTGATAGAATTTTCGTTACTAGACAGAAAAAGAGGTCAGCGGACATTGCTTACATGCGATTTTGTTCCCTGTTTCAGTTTTTCGATTAAAATATAACGATTTAAAATATTGAAAGTAAAACGAGAAACTGAATTTTGAAGATCTTTTTAAATCTTCTGTGTGGTATGATATCAATCACTCTGACGTAAAACAAAGTTTTACAAAAATCTTTTAATGTTTTCAAATACATCTTATATATTGTTTTCATATAGTTCATATCTTTTCAGTATACTTAATTTTGATTTTTATTATTAATTGATTATAATTTCCGTTTTAATAATTTTCATACGAATGAACTACAATGCTCTCTACATGTGTCATGGTTATTTAACGTGCGGAAAAAAAATCCGTAAAAGTATAACAGTGAAAAAACTTCTACATTGATATTTACTGTGAATTTGCAGTGTGAGAGAAGGAAAATGGACTTTTTATATAAAGGAATAAGGGAGCTCTAAAATTTCCTCTTCAATCCACCAAATACATTGATTGCCATTCGAATAAACTTTTACGAATCTGATTTTGCGAATAAAATATAATAATGCTCAATAAATGCTTAATACATTTTATTGAAAAATGTAAACAGGATAAAAATTCGCATGTAAGCAATGTCCACTTTTTTTTCTGCCTAGTAACAATGTCCTCATAATGGATGGAATACAGGTTATTCCATCCATTATGAGGACGAAATGAATATGGACAAAGCGAACAACGGACGAAGAGAAGGGTGGACGAAATGAACTGGGCCAAGTGAACCGTGGACAAAATGAACACGGACATGGTAAAAGGGAACCGACCAAATCAGGCCAGGAATCTTAGTTTGGGGTCCACTACGTGAACATGCGTATCTACATGGAAACATTTCATAAATTCCCTTACGAAGAAACATCAGTTTCAGTTAGATTCTGGGTTAAAGAGAACTTCTAAAATATGCATTGTAAAACGAATTCAGTCGTGAACAAATTTCAACAACCATTTTTGAAAATTCGTTCATGATTGAATGTAGCATCAAACGACGCTCGAAACGGGATGTTGTACCATAGAATTATTTTCCAATAAAAATTTGGTTTTGATAAAAAAAAAAAAAAAAAAAGGAAGGAATGAATCACGGGTCTTTTGAAGATCGCATTTCCCAGTAAATCACCATGGAGAACATTCTGAAAGTTGAAAGGTGCACATGCCACATAGCAATTCTTCTACGCAATTAATTTTTATATTTATTTGGTCACTGATTGTCTACAGCTGTGAAAAGACAACTTTTTCAGTGACGGAGATCGAATCCCTCACTCCGGAGTAAGTTGCTCTCCCAACTAAGCACACTGACGACAAATGGGTGGCGCAGTGGTCTAAGCGATGGCCTCTGATGATTCGTCCGAAAGGGGTCTGGGTTCGAATCCCGGTGGGGCATGAATATTGTGTTTGTCTTACGGCACTGGCTCTCTTCCTTCACTGGAACCAGTGGTCCTAAATTAGGGACGGGCGACTGCCAATAGCCCATTGAGTTGCTCACGGTGGTCGTTAAACCTCCAATAAAAAAAAACAAGTTAGTAAAATCATGCAATACATTGATTATTATACGCTTTCCAGCATACCAGAAATCCTTACTCAAGTTATCACTTTTGGAATAAATCTCGGTCCTGTGCCCTGACCTTTGATCCCATTTCGATGATATTCAACTGAACCGGTTCGGTATACCTCCGAAATAACATGATAAAGTTTTGTCGCAATCGAGCATTTTTACGTAAGTAATGATGCATAACGGCAATGGAATAGATCCCGCTCCTGTGTCCTAACCTTTGACCCCATTTCGCCCATTTTCAATAGAATTCGTCCCCAGGCAGGCCCCTACAACATACTAACATTTCATCCAAATCGAAGCATTTTTACGTAAGTTACACTGCCGGACAATTGCTAAGGACGGATGACAATAGCAACGATAGCAACCACAAAATGGAAGGCAGGAAAATGTGGAAATTAGCATAAGTGCGGGATACAGTAAGACGTGTTGTGCTTATGCAAATTTTGGATTGCCAAACTTGTTCGTGACGTCATAGCGCTGATAAGAGATATAAAGGATTTGACGCATATTGACCATTGTTGTTCAAACGCAAAATTGAAAGGGAAAGAATCAATTGACGAACTTGCAATTTTCAGTATGTCTTCCCGACATCACCTAGATGATTTTACGCGTGGCCGTATTATTCGCAAGATTGAAGAAGGGCGAAAAATAACAAATGTTGCCAGGGAGTTCGACGTCAGCCACAGTGTTGTTTCAAGGCTTTGGAAATCATTTCAAACAAATGGAGAGTGTAGCAAACGTCACGGGGGAGGTCGTGTTCGCAGTACGACACCTGCAGAAGATCGGTACATAGCGCTATCAACAAGAAGACACCGGCGCAGCACAGCTAGTGAGGTAGCAAATCAGTTTATGGCTGCTACTGGCAAGCGGATCTCCCGAAAACCTGTCGTCAGACGTTTGCATGAAGGAGGACTATACGCCCGCCGTCCTGTTGTGTGCATCCCATTGTCCAGACGTCACCGTACCACCCGTTTGCAATGGTGCCATCAACATCGCAATTGGACTGATAACGACTGGTCTGCTGTCCTCTTCTCAGATGAGAGTAGATACAGTCTATCGTCTGATTGTCGACGACAACTGATCTGGCGTGATAGTGGTACTGCATATTGTCCAGCAAACATACAGGAAAGGGACCGATATCCGACATGTAGTGTCATGGTATGGGCTGGCATCATGATCAATGGCCGTACGTCCCTCTATGTACTTCCAACTGGGACTATGACTGGCCAACGATACATTAATGATGTTCTGCTACCTCATGTTCGCATGTTCCGTGGTGCTGTCGGTGATAGATTCATTTTCATGGACGACAACGTAACATGTCATCGAACAGTCGCTGTCTATTAGTGTCTTGAGAGCGAGGATATTCAACGCCTCGTATGGCCAGAACGTTTTCCAGATCTGAATCCCATTGAAAATGAGTGATATGCTTTGGGGAGGAGTCTTGCTGGTCGCCAATGCCCTCCAATAAACAAGGACACCCTCATCCGTGCACTGACAGAGGAATGGGATAAATTACCCCAACAGCTGCTTGATAATGTTGTGCAAAGCATGACACGACGTGTGGAATCTTGCATCGCCCTCCATGGTGGCCATATCCCGTATTGACATCTTACGCCGGAACGCCTGCGGACGGTAATTGCATTTTTTTCACGTTTACGTATTCTGCATAAAAGGGCCTGTTTGTCCCTTGAACACGTTCCAAAGCCTTCTGGATTTCAGAGCACAATAAATTGTCTTTCTTGTAATGTCCTGGCATTCTGACATTATTTTTTTTCACTTGGCATCCAACCTCGCTTACTTTTTTATGCGCTATATAGCCGTTTATGATCCGTCCTTAGCAATAGTCCAGCAGTGTATGACGCATAATGGCGATGGAAGTGATTCCGCTCCTATGTCTTGACCTTTGACCCCATTAAGCCTATTTTAAATAGGATTTGTCGCCAGGTGGTCCCTACCACATACTAAAATTTCATCGAAATCGAACCTTTTTTACGTTAGTTATGACGCATAACAGCAGTGGAATGGATTCCGCTCCTATGTACTGACCTTTGACCCCATTTCGTTCACTTTAAATAGGGTTCCTTCCGAGGTGATCCCCTACCAGATACTAAAATTTCATCGAAATCGAACCATTTTTACGTGAGTTATCGTGCCGACAGACGGACGGAAAAAGCCGGAGCATATACGCTTCTTCAACCTACGGTTGGAAAGCGTAAAAAAATTGACGGCAAACGTATCACTGCAGATTTGTCGTCTTAACACGTGCTTTACCTCTAGTACGTCACATCACCTCCCTCTTGATTTACTTTTTTTTTTTTTTTTTTTTGCAGCGAATAACGAATTTTCATTAAGTCCAGACGATGTGTGGAACAAACATCACACATTTTTCGAAGAACCCAACAGCCAGCAGATCCATTTTTACGTTCAGGTGCCGATGTGAAAACACAAATTCGTCCGTGACCGAGAATCCACGCCCCCCCCCTCCGGAGTAAGTTGCTCTCCCAACTAAGATACACGGACAGAATGTATCGCTGCAGATTTATCGTCTTGACACGTGATTTACCTCTGTAGTACGTCACACTGCACAATGGTATTGGTATCTTCTTGAGTAGACGCCCTTCCTAAGTCTACTCATTATTTTAACCCATGAACCACCATTTTTACCCATGAACAAATACTAATACACCGTTGCTTCTTTTAAGATAAACGTGGGTGCGACATAGATTTTGGAATATCTCTGCTTTGTGCTCTGAATCAGTTTGTGAGTATGAGGGTGGGGATTTTTTTTTTTTTTTTTTTTTTTGATTGGAGGTTTAACGACCACCGTGGGCAATTCAATGGGGTATAAGCAGTCGCCCGTCCCTAATTTAGGGCCACTGGTTCTAGGGAAGGGTGAGAGCCAATGCCGTAAGACAATCACAACACCGTACCTCACCGGGATTCGCACCCGGACCTCTTTCGGACGAATGATCAGAAGTCATCGCTTAGAACACTGCCCCACCGGGGTGGTGAGGGTTGGGATGATGGGCAGTTAGATTGGGTACTGGTGTCTACTTCAATTTTACAAAAGGAGGGTAGAGCGTACTAATGACTCTGAGTAGTAGTACTATGAGCGTACTAATGACTTCAAGTCGCCAATAACCTATGTGTAACTGTAGCTATATTCGGCTTAATTAATTTATCAGCGTGAACAGTCCAGAAGCACTTTCTCACATAGTACAAAGAATTTTGTTATGCCATTTCAGAGCAAACTCGCAACATACAGATAAAAGGAAACCAATTTGTTTTAAGGAAATAATTTTTCAGACAGAATTAAAACTCAAATAAAGTTAACGATTATTATTCATAGGTACCAAAATAATTCTTGGTTTGTTCCAAAACATTCAGACGGAAAGAATACGAGAAAGTGGGTCATTTCTCCAGTAGTCTACAGGGAAATGTCCCGTTGTCCCAGTGGACAAATGCTTTCCTGACTGTAGATGTTTCTCAGAGTACTTGAAAATTCTGCACTCTATACTTTTGAGAAAAAATCCAGCTCGGAAGAACACGAGAATCACGTACAAAATGCGTTATGGAGATTTGGAAAATAATTTTAATTCGACGAGAGAAGGGCTAAAATGCATGTTTTTAATTATCTTTGAGAAAAACTGCTGGAAATCGCGAAAAAATAAGCATTTGATTTCATCGCGATCGAAAAGACAGGTAAAGGGGATTTTTATGTGTAATGAGATAAACGTTGAATGAAAACTGATTCCTCTGTCTGAACAAGTTAAAATCCACGCAACCAGTATTTAATTCATGCGAACAGCAGTGATACAAATTCTCTGTGCAAAAGAGAAGTTAGAATCACGGATATCAAACTTGTAAAATATTCGCCGTATACACACGCTTTTTTCAAAGAAGGAACTCTTCAAAAGAGAACTAAACATTATCCAAGTCTTATGATTTCTTATTGGGATGTTCTTTTGCTTTCGCCATTTTTATATTTGCCAATAATAAATTTTGATGCTAGGCACAGCTGGAAGAGAGTCACAGCATTCTTTCTTCTTTCTAAAATGACGCATCCTTTGTTTTGGAAATAACATCCAAAATGCGTCTAATTCTTTTGAATCTTGATCGAAACCTAAAGGGAAGCAAAAATTTCTTAGGCCTGAACAAGAACTTTCAGAAAGGTTTTCTCATCCTTTGACTCTGTAGTGTTTGTCAGCAACTTCTTATTTCTTTGAAATGTTACGATTTCTCCAATTAAAAAATGTGTATTACGTTACCTTTTCAACACCAAACAAATACTGCTGTTAGAAGTTTTTTTTATTGGGGTTTTAACGATCACCGTGAGCAACTCAGTTTGCTATAAGCAGTCGGCCGTCCCTAATTTAGAGCCACTGGTTCCAGGGAAGGGAGTGAGCTAGTGCCGTAAAACAAAAACAGCATCCATGCCTCACCGGGATTTGAACCCGGACCCATCTCGGACGAATGATCTTTTTTTTTTTTTTTTTTTTTTGATTGGAGGTTTAACGACCACCGTGAGCAACTCAATGGGCTATAAGCAGTCGCCCGTCCCTAATTCAGGGTCACTGGTTCCAGGGAAGGGAGAGAGCCAGTGCCGTAAGACAAACACAACATCCATGCCTCACCGGGATTCGAACCCGGACCCCTTACGGACGAATGATCAGAGGCCAACGCCTTAGACCACTGCGCCACCGGGGCGGCACGAATGATCTGAAGCCACCGCTTAGACAACTGCGCCACCAGGGCGGCTTGAATTTTTATGCACAGCTTGCTAAAGCACTTGCGTGGTGTTAGTAGTGCTAATCAATGCAGTTTTCTTGTCTTTTAATTTGTAATGCTTTGTACATATCAGGGAATGGATTTTCAAACCTTGTTAAAGGAGATAAAATCGGGTAAAACGGCTGAAGTACTGATTACCCTGAATTTTTACTCCTCATTCGAACAGCAATCAACTACGTTAAACCGTACCCGTCATCAGAGATCCATTCCTTCGTTGATGATTTCGATAATGATTCCAAAAGTAAAAGGAAATGCATAATTTGGATTTAATTATGCTTTTGTGGCTCTGTTGAACTGATTGAAAGAGACGCCGTGATGAACCGCTCCCCGTTGGGAAGCGGATTTCATAACACAGAAGCCTTTGTTCTCGATAACAATGCCACCATTATCATTACCGCTCCACGAATCGATAAATTTAACGAAAAGAGGCAAAACTGAAGAAAAAAAGCAACAGTATGATAATGTAACAGGATTAATTACTGTTGGTTTTTGATGAGAACGTGATGTCATTTATTCCTTAACAAAGTGTTTGGGGGAAACTTTGCTAAATTATCGAGCTCAAACGATGCTGGGAAATAACATTAAAGTTTTGCGTTCGTCCTGTAATTGTGGCCTGGTATAAAGGCTGATCCTTAGAACTGCAGGTCATTGTTTCGTCTGGATCAGTGACGCAGAACCCGTGGAGACGTAATCTTCGGCAACGTACGTACTTTGAATATTAAGTGAAACGTGAATTATCGGAGAAAACAAAATATGACGTTTATGCTACTCTTAGAAGCTAAATTTTCTTGAATGCATGGTACAGTACATATTTCTTGTACAACGGAAACAGAGTTTTAAACGAATCAAAATATCAAGTGTAAAAAAACATTATAAGTTCAGCTATATCGGTAGAACTATTTGCATCTGAACAACTGAAAGGTGGTGTAAGTGTCCAATGGAATGGTACGACACCGTAAGGTAATCTCCCCATCTTGACAAATACGTACTTTATTAAAAATAGTTAAGCTCCAAAATGAAAGAACATTACAAAATTAGTAATTACAATAGCTTCAAAGACCTTACAAAACAAAAGTTACATTTCCTAATATCATTTCAATACTGGAGACGCGTGAAACAAACTCCGAGATGCTTGTGATGGAAATTTTCTGCTCTTTCTTTTCTTTCTTTTTTTTTGTTCCCCCCCGCGATAACTGGTTTTGAGTCGATGAAGAGTTTCAGAAGCTGCTCCGATAACCGAGTGTTCAGAGGTGTATGATTCTGGGTCCAGATTTTAGTCGTGAAACGGGCTTGAGTAGTGCATTTGTCTTGCGACACTGGTTCTACCCCTTCCGTGGTTGTCCAAAATTAGGGAAGTACCGTGGCATTAATTACGTAAGTTAAGCAGGCACAGCATTCAGACTTTTTTTTTTTTTTTTGGAGGTTTAACGACCACCGTGAGCAACTCAATGGGATATAAGCAGTCGCCCGTCCCTAATTTAGGGTCACTGGTTCCAGGGAAGGGAGAGAGACAGTGCCGTAAGACAAACACAACATCCATGCCTCGCCGGGATTCGAACCCGGACCCCGTTCGGACGAATGATCAGAGGCCATCGCTTAGACCACTGTGCCACCGGGGCGGCCGTTCAGACTTCATCTAAGCTTTTAAGAACGAACTAATTATCGGGGAAAATATCTCACATATCTACTTCACGCCCCCTCCCCTCTAAACATTTCAGTCTTAAAAATAAACAGCGTCCTTGACAGGGAAAATAAATCCAGATGGTCAGTTACGTTTCCTTAATCGCGATCTAGGTAAATGTCAGCGTGAAAAAACATTTTCCCTCCCAGATGTAAGAACGACCCGCATTTTCTCGCGCAATTTACCAATTGAGAGATACCTCGCACCAGAGATCATTCAAAAGTACGCAGCCGCCCCCGGTGACGCAGTGGTCTAAGCGCTGGCTCCTGATCATTTGTCCGAGATGGGTTCGAGTTCGAATTCCGTTGAGGTCAGGATTTTGTGTTTGTCTTACAGCACTAGTTCTGTCCCTTCTCTGGTACCAGTGGCCCTAAATTAGGGACTGAAGGCTGCTTACAGCCTATCGCGTTGCTTACGATGGTCATTAAACTCCAAGACAAATAAACAAAAAAAAACAAAAAAAAAAAACGAGGAGTATATAGCGACGATATTACGAGTCAGTCAGGTTGGTCTGATGAGATGGGTGGAGATACTGAGATTTTCTGGATCCTTAATATTGGCATGGACTTGTTAGGAGGGCAAAGCCTAATTTTTTTTGAGAACTCGCCTCCCTGTTGGAAATATTACTAACATATGTATATCATCATCATCATCATTGTCAACCATTATCAATCCACTGCTGGACAAAGGTCTCCCCAAGTTTCCTCCACAACGATCTGTCTTGTGCCAGTCTCCTCCATGTCACCCCTGCATACTTTGGAATTTCATCCACCCATCTCCCATGTGGTCTTCTTCTGGGTCTTTTCCTGTCCCTTGGAATCCAATCTAAAATTTCGGCTGTCCATCGTTGATCTGTCCTTCTGGCAGTATGTCCAGCCCATTGCCATTTCAGGGATTTAACTCTGATCATGATGTCTTCCACTCTTGTCATTTTTCGGATCCACGAGTTCCTCTTCTTATCTCTCCTGGTTACACCAAGCATGCACCTCTCCATGTTGCTTTGAGTTGTCTGCAGCCTTTGTATGTCTCTTTTAGTTAAGGTCCACGTCTCTGCACCATACGTAAGCACTGGAAGGATGCATTGATCAAACACTTTTCTTTTAAGACATAATGGCATATTGCTCTTGAAAATTATGTTGTTTCTTCCAAAAGCTCTCCAGGCAAGTTTTGTACGCCGATTAATTTCTTCATCAATGTGACCCTCACTTGATATCTGCTGTCCAAGATAAACGTACGTGTCTGTTATCTCCAGCTTTTCTCCATCAATCGATAAATCTTCATTTCTTGTAAAAGCATTGAACATCACTTTTGTCTTCTGAAAGTTCATTTTTAATCCCACTTCTTTACTCTTGTCAGCAAATTGCTGGATCATACTCTGCAGCTCTGATGGGGTAGTTGCAAAAATGACTACGTCATCAGCAAAACGAAGGTGAGTTAGATAATCTCCATTAATCTTTATCCCTTTGTTTTTCCAGCTCAGCGACTGAAAAACACCCTCCAATGTGGCTTTAAAGAGCTTCGGAGATATGGTGTCACCTTGTCTCACTCCCTTTCCAATTTTTACGTGTGTTGTATTTTCAAACAGCCGAATCTTTGCACTTGCATTTTCATAGATGTTATTAATAATATTAATGTATGCATCTTCAATACCGCAGGTTTTCAGAGCCATTGTAACTGCTGATGGTTTCACCGAATCAAAGGCTTTTTCATAATCGATAAAAGCCATGCACAATGGAAGTTCATATTCCCTCGCTCTTTAAATTAGTTCTCTCAGTACGTGGATATGATCTATTGTGCTGTAGCCACTCCTGAATCCAGCTTGTTCTCTCGGTTGAGCCATGTCCAGTGTCACCTTCAAGCGGTGTGAAAGAACTTTAGTGAAGATTTTGTAAACTACTGATAGGAGGCTGATAGGTCTGTAGTTTCCGAGATTCTCAATGTCACCTTTCTTATGTAGCAGGATCATTGTAGCGGTGTTCCAATCCTCATACACTGATTAGCCGTTACATTATGACCATCTATCTAATAAGCTGTAGGACCCCATGTAGCCTGCAAAACAGCGGCCAGTCGGCAAGATATCGATTCGATGAGGTGGCGATAGGTATCCTGGGGTATCTGGTACCATCATATCAACAGCAGATCCTCCAGTCCCCGTATATTTCGGGGTGATGGTGATTTAGGGCGAACCCGCTTTTCCATGTCGAACCACGAATGTTCGATTAGGTTCATTTTTGGTGAATTTGAAGGCCAGGGCGTTAACAGAAAGTCACAGCATGTTCCTCGAAGCACTCCTTGACGATTCTTGCAGTATGGCACGCGCATTATCCTGTTGGAAAAGGCCATCACCAGTAGGGAGCACAGTTGCCAAGAATGGATGCACTTGGTCCGCAAAGATGTTCAGATACCTGACAGCTGTCAGGGATTGTGCTGTTTGAATAATGGGGAGAAAGTGTCCCACGAAAACATCGTCCACAGAATAACACCGCCGCCTGCCTGTTTCCGCCCAACAGTGCATCCAAGTGCCATAGTCTCCGTTGGTAATCAACGTATCCGCGCACGGCCGTCTACATGATGCACCAGGAATCTTGATTCCTTAGATCCGGCAGCTTTCTTTCAATCATTAACGGTCCAATCTCGATTATCTTGGGCCTATTTCATGCGTTGTTGGCGATGACGTGCAGTGAGCATGATAATCCTGCTAGGTCTTAAGCGGCACATGTCTATGCGCAGAAGGCTGCGATAAACTGTGTCCTGTGACACATTGCCCTGAGCACTAATGTTGTGGCTGCGGGTGATTTGTCGCGCTGTGGCAGTGCGGTTGCTGTGAACAGTGCGCGACAGACTCCGCTCCCCTCTGGCATCGATGAGGTGCGGACAACACCTCATTGATGATCTAAGGAATCATGGCTGGACGACTATTCGTCGTTTGACCACCACCACACCAATGCACCACTTTTTATATGTACTCACTACAGCGGTACGTGAACAACACTCAGACCCACCAATAGTTGCTCATAGTGGTTCCTGGCCCCCACCACCATAAAAGAATTAAAAAAAAGGAGAATTTCAGAATGGAGTAGCACTTTGAGTAGTCTCCATATGCTCTTAAATACTGGACAGTAATATGTCTGAATTGTCTACAATACCAAAATATTCATTCGAACTGGATCAACATGATGGCTGATAAATATTATAGTATGCGCAAAATGTTTACGATAATGAAAAACTCCTACAGATTAGTGTCTGCTCCCATACAGGGCAAACATAAACGATATTTGATTTTTTGGCTTAAAAATGTCGTACCGGATTTGTAGCATTAGTCAAATTCTCAGAAACTTGAAAATTGAATTTACAGCGGTGATCGATTACGCACTTCAGAACAGAGGGTTTTAACAAATACGCAACCCAAGACAATTGGTTCCCAAGAAACTGATATCTGAACAAATTTATCAGATTGTGATGTCAATGCCCCAGTTCGTGGCGACGACCCTCTAATCCGGGAACGAATCTAGTCCAAGAACCACCAGTTTATTCGACCCTTCAATGAAGACATAGACATAAAACATCAAGCTGTTCTTTCCATGTAACATAACCACAGAAATTTGAAATTTTAATCGTCCTGGAATCGAACCCGCACCTCCCGATTTGCGCTCGAGTGTGCTAACCATTACACACCCAGGACAATGAAATCCAAACAACTGAGGCATTAATCTGAAACGATAAATAAAACAATATTATATATAAAACTATATATCTCTATCAGTCGACCACAGAAGAAAACTCATGAGTGTATTGATTTCGGATTTTTAAAATTCGAATCTGCAAAATGATTTCCTATTTTTAAAATTCGAATCTGCAAAATGTTAATTAATTTTTAAAGCAATTTCTATGGAGGGATTTTGACTTGGTTTCTCCAACCATTGTTTCGAATTTAACATAACGTACGCGATTTTCAATCTGAAAATTTGTCTTGCTGTAGTACAAGCCCATATTTGATCACAGTTTTGCATGGTTTTGAGGGAAACAAACTAGAGGAACTTCACGCCAAACATGATAGAAGCAACAATATTAATATAATAGACTGTGCCAAAAGTTTGGGGCTCAACTTCGAAATTGTTGAATATGTCTTTCCTCAGTAGTTGCTGCTGGATTTGTTCACGTTTTAGACCACTGCTCTTCGCGCATTGCTACACACTATAAATAGTTCCACAATACGCTTTGAGATAAATTATATTTCAGTGAAATGTAAGTAGAATACATGAAAAGAAATGCTAGAAAAATGTAAATTAATTTTTTCTCGCCTTTCTTTCTTGAAAGCTTATCATTGCTATTTCTCCGTTCGCTCATTCTCCCATCGCATCTTGACCACGTATTTTACTTGATGTAATCTGGATCCACTAACGGAACGCTACCGACTCTGAAGAAACTCATGTCAAATGTCATCGAAATTACTGTCATGACTGGCAATGCTGTTAGAGCCCATGTTCTAATTCTACGCATTCCAATTATCCCATCTGACTTTCAATTTCAGTTTAACGTTTGCCTTGTATTTTCATTGGGCAAACTTCTGTAGCCACTTTCTTCACAATTAAGGCGTTCCCATGGATGAAAATTTCTAAATCGATAAGAATAACTTCATATTATAACCTAGTATGCTTAACATTATCTAAAACTTAACCGTAATTATATTAAAAATCAATAACTTTTCCTTTGATGGTGTTGAGACCAGCAAATAGATGGTACCACATTTGCATGTGACTTCCTAAATACAATCACGTCGCATTTTGTTTCAATAATTTACGTAATTTTTGGACTGCAATCAACACTTGTGTCCATCCGTGCGATAGTCCGGAATGTTTAGAATAGTTCGAGCCATTTAGATTAAATATTCTGACATTAATTTGGCTGAAAATGTTGCAGAGTGGGATTACTGGTTTACTTCGGAATTAAAAATCAGCAGCATCTACAATTCTGTTAACATTTTCAGCTAAATTGTTATCAGAACATTTAATCTAAGTGGTTGAAATAATTATAAACATTCCAGACTGAAGCTTGGATACACCCAAATTTAGATTCTATTCCAAAAATTCATAAAATTATGAAAAAAATGCGACGTCATCGTATTTAGTAAGTCACATGTAGATGTGGCGCCATCTATTTGCTGATCTCAGCACCGCTAGAGGAAAAGTTATTGATTTTTTATATAATCATGGTTACATTTTAGAAAATATTAAGTATACTAGCTGTAATATGAGGTTATTTTTATCGATGTTCAAATTTTCATCCTTGGGAACGCATTAATTGTGAAGAAAATGGCTACAGATGTTTATCCATTGGAAATGCAATGCAAATAATTTAGGCGGATCCACCTTAAACGTCTACAGTTTTCTCTTTGTCTCACTTTCGCCATGAGTATTAACAATATGCAAGATCAATCGTTAAAAGTTTTTGGACTCAAACTGCAAAACCCATGCTTTTCTCATGCCTAGCTCCAGCTCTATATTAATTGCTCCAGAGTTGGCAACAATAAAAACTTTTTCAACTTGGCTCCAATTGGAAGAACTATCGACATCATTTACCTCAAACGTTCTTGAAGGATAAACTTACTTGAACTTCGGAAGAACTGTACAGCACACTCATCACAACACATGAGAAAAATGTAGATATTTCAAATTTTTAAAATTTCCAGTATTCACAGTCAAATAAGGACTGATGGTTTTACACAACTGTACCGACCCAAGTACAGATCTTATTCTTTTTTCAATTCCTTTATTAGGTTGTCGGAAAAGTCATGACGTATTTTAGCCATGTTTTGCAAAGTTCATTTATTGATAGAAAGAACAAAGATCAATCAATGATATAATGCCCGTTTTGTTCGATAACCTTTTGCCATCTTTCAGTGAGCTGCAGAATGCCTCGTTCATAGAAGGACCTGTCTTTCGTGGCGAAAAACTATACAAGGTGCTGATTTACAGCCTCATCTGAATTGAACGTTATACCACGCAAGGACTGTTGAAGAGAGCGAAACAAGTGGAAGTCTGACGGCGCAAGATCAGGCGAGTATGCTGGGTGGGGTAACACATCCCACCCAAGCTCCAATAATTTTTGTGTTTGGTCTCGTGTTGTCGTGATGGAACACAATACCTTTACGATGAACGAGCTCTGGACGTTTCTGGATGATGGATTCGTTCAAACTGTCCAATTGCCGACAGTACACGTTCGAATTGATTGTTTGGTTCCGTGGTAGGAGCTCGAAAAACACACCTTTAAAATCCCACCACATTGAGACCAGAACCTTCCGCTGGTGAATGTCTGCTTTGGATGTCGTTTGAGGCGAAGCAGCACGTCGGGACCAAGACCGTTTGCGCAGCACATTGTTGTACACAATCCACTTTTCGTCACCAGTTATCAGTCGCTTCAAAAAAGGATCGTTTTCCTTCCGTTTAATGAGCAAATCGCAGATGTTTATACGCGCCGTCAATTGAGCTTCTTTGAGTTCATGAGGAACCCACACATCGAGCTTGCTTACGTATCCCAGCTTCTTCAGGTGGTCGTGAACGCTTGAATGATGGATGTGCAATGTGTCTGCAAATCTTTCGTGTCGTGTAACGTGGGTTTGACTCGATCAATGCCTTGATTTTGTCGTCATCCAACTCGATTGAACTCCCGGACCGAGGAGCATCGTTGAGGTCAAAATCACCAGCACGGAATTTTGCGAACCACCGCTGGCACTGACGTTCTTGTAGAGCATTATCACCGTACACTTTGCGCAACATTTCACAAGCTTGACGCACGTTTTTCCCTTTACGGAAGTAAAACAGTAAATATGGCGAAAATGCGCAGTTTGGTCTTTCATTTTCAACTTGATGTCAAATCTCCGCAAATCAACCAAATCGCTCACTATACAGCTGGAACTGGCATCTGTCGAATGCCATAACGATAACAGAGCTGCGCATGCCTCTAGCACTTCCAAAACCGCCCAATCGCCGTCGGGTCCCAAAATACGTCATAACTTTTCCTACAACCCAATATTTTGATTAGTGGAACTAAATGATTCAGTGCAGTGCATCCTAATCCTAGTCTCAGGAAAACTCGAAAAACTATAGCCAAGAAGCTGATTGATGTTCATCTATCTCATCCATTATTCCGTAGTGTCGCACAAAATTGCGGGACATAGGTACGTCGCATGAACTTGAGAAATGGCTCATTTTAGAGATCTTGATCGCAAGAATCGGGCGGAAATAAGAATTTTCTTTTAAATTTAATCAGATGATCGCTGTACGGGTCACAACACTCAGTTTGACGTCGTCATCGCAACGCGGGGCAGACGGGTATTTGTACGACCTTGAGAGATGGCTCCAGCCGGACCCAGCGAACAAGGAGCCGATTGGCTATTGTCAACGATAAATCGGCTGCACGTGCTTCCACTGCTAGTCAAATGTAAACTGTGTTACAGTAAAGACGGAAGCATGGTTATGTTAGGAGTAGCGTTCGAGGGGGACACCCAAACGAGGGGCGTGTTTTTCGCAATGTACGTGAGCGAAGGAATTTTGAAAGCGCACGTAATGATCGCAGTAATACACGCGGTAACGTATCTTTCCGAACAGCTTAATTTAATTCCTGTTGTCATAACGGCCTTATTTCTCTTCCAGAACTACAGATAAATACGGGGCTGAATGACTTATCTCTGAACAGTCCTAATTTTGTCGAACACATCCGGAAATACAATAGTGCATTTATAAATTCCTCGGTAGCTACTGATATACGTATTGGTCGTAATGAAAATAAGGAATTGAAACGGTCGATTTTGACAACCCAGGTAAATATTCTGGCTAATAGTCCTTACGCCCAAGCATACAAGACTGCAGGTGATGAGATTGAATATGAAGAAGCAGGACGCAACCTGGATCTGCGTTTTGTTGATAATGAATTTATATATTCTCTATATTTCTTCAACAACATACATATAGCATGAAAAAAATGGCGCAATTTTTTCCCCACTTTACCTTCTTGAAAATTGTGAAGAATACTTCTTACTAGATTGGGGCTTTTACCCCACCAAGACACTAGTTAATATTATTTTGTTAAATCCGGACAACGTCGGTGAAACCAACTTGTCAGAAAACTGAATCGTCTTCTTATGTTTCTTGATTTCCGTCAAAGTACATACCCGAGTATTACTGGCTTGGATCCATCACTGGATTAGCATGATAATCGCAATGAGGAGGCATCGGATGCCTCAACTAGTGCAATCTAACAATTTTTCTGTCTTCAGCTATTTCGCCAAGGGATGCCCTGGGTATTGAAGTGGTTGGCATGCTTGGATGGAAATCTGGTTCGATTCCTGCTTAGTCTTCAAGGTTTTTTGAAGTGTTAGCTACATGGTAGCAATCGATGTATGCGGCTTATTTGGAAGTTGAGTAAACCAAAACATTCTGACTCTAAGTGAGTCACGAACGCCGCGGACAAAGAGCGCAACTCATTTTGGCATTTTCCCCTCATACTGCACATCTAATGATCTTCAGCAACAAAGAATTATATAAGGGGTAGGCAAAATTTTCACGGCCCCTGCTAGCGGGCGCTGTAGGGGTTTAACCGGCAGGCGACCCGGGCTGTCAGTTCGTACATGAAGCCAAGCATTGCGGTCGATAAAGTTAATTAGCGGCATTGTTTGCTATTCATGTTTAATTTGGGGAAAAGTGCGAGTGAAGCATATGGTTCAATATAGTATGGCGTAACGGTTATGGTTGAGCGGACGTGTCGAGAATGGTTTGCCAGGTTTAAGAAAGGGCATCTGTGCTTGGAACACAATCCACGTGCAGGTAAACAGCAGGAACTCGCAGATGAAGAACTGGAATCGCTGTTGCAAGAGGATGCCACACAATCGACCACGCAACTGGCGAAACGCCTGAAAGTGGCTCAAACCACGGTGGCACGGCGTCTACATGCCTTGGGGAAGATCCAGGAGATTGGTAAGTGGGTTCCGCATACTTTAACGGAACGTAATATTGGTCAAAGATTGGGCATCTGCATATCGTTGCTGAAGAGGTTTCAAGGGAAGAATTTCTTGTGGAAGGTTGTCACCGGGGATGAAAAATGGGTCTATTGCGATAACCCCGTACGCAAGAGATCCTGAGTCGACCCAAGCCAGCCATCAACATCCACTGCAAAACAGGATATCCTCGGAAAAAAGGTGCTGTTGTGTTTGTAGTGGGATATTCATGGAGTGCTGTACTTCGAACTGTTGAAACCAGGAGAAACAGTTACTGCACAACGATACAGCAATCAGTTGATGAAACTGAACGCCGCAGTCGAAGAAAAACGCCTATGAACAGGTACAGGACGCCGCCCGATCATCCTGTTACACGATAATGCCAGATCACATGTCGGTGCCACACGAAATCAACCCTTGAACAGTTACGCTGGTAGGTTTTATCACACCCGCCTTACTCCCCGGACATTGCACCCTCAGACTTTCATCTGTTTTGCTCTATGGAACATGCCCTAGCCCAACAGCAATTCACCGCAGTTCCAGAGATGGAAATTTTCGTAACTGCGTTCTTCAGCTCAAAAACGAGTCCTTCTATCACAGGGGCTTTCATTTCTTGCCTGAAAAATGGCAAAAAGGTCATTGATGGTAACCGCCAATATTTAGTTAAATAAATGTGTACTAGTTTCCTGATTGTTCCTGTCTCCTTTCTCCTTAAAACGGCGGAAACTTTTGCATTCCCCTAATATTTCTCGGAAGTACGAACCCTGAGAACAGAAATGCTTTTTAGGAACGAAACACATTAATTTTGCGTGTACCCTGTGGCTGAGTGGTCACAGGCTCATGGTTTAGGTCAATAGTCGGAGTTCAGCCAGTTTGCGAATCTCGGATGTCTTGTGAATAATGCAGTCGTCATATGGCGCTGCTCCTGGAACCAATGCCCCTAAATTAATGACGGGCGATGGAAGCTGCTTCAATTTGTTTCGGTTTTTCCTACCCAGCACTGTATAATTTTGTGCACCGTGAATCGCGATCCATGCGAAATTGATGTTGCACAATTTTCTCACTAGTGGTCTGAGCTTATGCTTGACATTTGGCACGATATCTATACTTCCAAATATGATCTGAGCGCCCCAGTGGCAGTGTGGGCTAAGGCGTTAGCATATGACCATTTATCCCAGATGAGCTGGAGTCCCGAAAGAGGCATTGGTGGTGTCGAGCGCTTCATTTCCGACCTCTCTGAAACCAGTGACCTAAAATTAGGGACGAACGACCACTAATAGTCTACAGAAGTGGTCACGGTGGTATTTAAACCTCCAAACAACGGAAACAAAAACTGATCCGGGAAAATTCCTTTCGAATTCAATACTCGTGGTTCAATGACTCAAATTTTTCAAGTACAGTAAAATTCCATTTTTCGTCCAGCGTGTTCTTGTTTCGTCGTGTTCACTAGCGGAATCGAAATATCATCTGAATATCATAGCAGCTGCATGGTGATTCGTTTTGCTGTTTCTAGGGTCGAAATGGCCTTGTATGATCCGGGATTCGTTGGCGAGCTTGCCTTGTGGTCTACGAAAGATCTTCCAGACTCAGCTGGAAGGACTTGTAGCGAATGGTGAAACTATTTAAGCTGAAATGAGTGGTAAAAGAAAGCACACTTCCGTTTATTTGAATGATAAAAGCAAGGCTTTAAAAAAAGGTTAGATACTGGCTAATGTATTGAAAATATTGTAACCGAATTAGATTTAGCGAAGTTACAATAGGTAATTGGAAATCAAACAGACCAAAGATTGAGAAATGGAGCATCGGAAACTTTTCAGAGCTGGATAGCCATTTGAGAAAACGTATGCGGTAAGGTGAGTTCGAAGACTAGCGAAATATTGTTTCGAACGATTTTTGCAGCAACGATTAAAAACATTACTATTTCAGATCTGATGTTGCTGGAAATGACGGTATTTTTTTGTAAAGATTGGCAAGATGGCGACAATTTCACCGCTGGTATTAAACGAATGTGCAGATTGAAAAAAAGTATGGAGAGTACAAAAGACGAACATTTGTGAATGACACTTGCGGCTGATTTCGCACGAAATTCAAAATTTTAATTATAAAATCTTGCAGATTAATAATTTTGCAATTATAATGAGGCGGGTATATACTTTAAAATGCTCCCAAGTAAAGCTTTTGCCTCTAGATCAGAAAAACCGGAACCCGGCTATAAAAAAGGGAAAGAAAGAGTAACCGTACTGGACTATACAAATATATCCATATATTCGGTACTCTTAAATTGCGCTGCGTGTTGATTGATAGACCAAAGAGCCCACGGGCAATCAAAAAGTGTTACAATTCACATAACCCTAGTTTCGTATAAACTCAATAAACGTCTGAATGAGTAAGGATATAACAGTTGTTCTTCTATGAATTATTTCCAGAAAATGATTTCTTTTTATAAAAGAGAAGATATTGATTCGCAAAGCGATATTGCTGATGAATAATGTACCATCGTACCCTGAACTGGAATATTTATGTAGTGGAGACATAAAAGTATCTTTCTCTCCGAAGGTTTCCAGTTTAGCGAGTGGATTAAAGCATAATATGATGTTTAAAAATAAATATCGAAAAATGTTACTTGCTCACATTTTGAAAGAAATCGGAAAGCAAGAATCTTCGGTAGATCTTTCGTAAAAAAAAGTGTACGATCAAAGACGTAATCTGTTGGTTAGCAAATTCTTGGTCGCAAATCAGGCTTGTGGCGTTCGCAAAAACCAGATTACGGACTAAAAACATGATGGCGCTTATCAAAATGACAGATAAAATCTGAGAAAAGACGGAAAGAAGAGCTCACCTGCCCAATTTAATGGTTTCTGTGGTGCGAGAAGCAACCAAAAACTGCATTAAAGATTATGTTGACTGCTACGATGAAGAAGTTGCAGATGAACATCATTGGGATTCTTCTATATGTCGGAGCAAAGTCTGATAAAGAAGAAAATGCCTGTGTAAAGAAATAAAGTCATGCAAAAGGAACTATGGCGCGCGAGACGACACTACAATACGTAGATCAGCATTCAGAATAGTCACCTTTTGTCGTACTTTTCCTAAAAAGATGGCGAGATAGCGCTGTCAGAAACGTGTTTGACACGAAAGCAAAACACACTTAATGGTTTATCCAGCGTTAATGCAATGCAAGTTTTATTGTAACATTAATCTAATTTTTTTCATTCTCTTTTTTCACATATTAAAAATTATTTTGTAAAAGGTTTACATACTGCATACCTACACCAATAAGCCATTACATTACGACCATCTACCTAATAAGCTGTAGGACCCCCTTTAGTATGCAAAACAGCGGCCACTCGGCGAGGCATCGATTCGATGAGGTGGCGATAGGTATCCTGGGGTATCGTCAAGGTGTGGTTGTACCATAATGTCAACAGTAGATCCCCCTGTTCCCGTGCATTTCGAGGTGGTGGTGATTTAACGCGAACCCGCTTTTCCAAGTCGAACCACAAATGTTCGATTGGGTTCATGTCAGGTGAATTTGGGGGCCAGGGCATTAACAGAAATTAACCAGCATGTTCCTCAAACCACACCTTGACGATTCTGGCAGTGTGGCATGGTGTGGAAACCACACCTTGACGATTCTGGTAGTGCGTCATCTTGCTGGTAATGACCATCACCAGCAAGGGACACAGTTGCCATGAATGGGTGAACTTGGTCCGCAACGATGTTCAGATACCTGACAGCTGTCAGGAATTGTGTTATTGGGATAATGAGGCCTAAAGTGTCCCAAGAAAACATCGCCCACAAAATAACACCGCCTCCGCCGGCTTGTTTCCGAACAACATTGCATACAAGTGCCATAGTCTCCTTTGGTAAACGGCGTATTCGCGCTTGGCTGTCTACGTGATGCACCAGGAATCTTGATTCGTCAGACCCAGCCACTTTCTTCCAATCATCCACGGTCCAATCTCGATTGTCTTGGGCCCATTTCACGAGTTGTTGGCGATGACATGGAGTGAACATGGGGACCCGGCTGGGTCTTCGGCTATGCAGGCCCATGTGCAGAAAGCTGCGATAAACTTTGTGCTGTGACACATTGCCCTGATCACCACTCTTGTAGCTGCAGGTGATTTATCACACTGGGGCTCTGCGGACGCTGTGAGCAATGCACGACAGTCTCCTCTCTCTGGCATCGGTGATCTGCGGACGAGACACGGCTAGACGACGGTTTGTGGTTTGGCCATCTGTGCACCACTTTTGATACGTAATCCCTACAGCGGCACGTTAACAACCTAAGAGCCGCGCCGTTTTCGGGATCGTAGTTTCGAGGCACAGTGCCATCACAATTTGTCCTTTATCAAACTCCGATAAATAGGCAGCTTTTACCATTCTGACTCCGAACAATACTAACCGAAAGCCAGTCCTCGGGTTTTATATATACTGCTCTGTAAACTTCACCTGCGCCACCGTTCGGTCTCCAGGCGCTCTCATTTCTCTAGGCTGGGAGTGGTCATAATGTAATGGCTCATCGATGTATGTTTAACTTTCTGCATTTCATATTTTATGATCAGTGTTTTCAGCAATCCGTGTTGGTGCCGGTCCCGATTGCCTTGGATTTTCCAGACTCTACTGAATTTCAAGTCTACTAAGGCGCAGAGTTTTACTTCTAGGAAGCCTAAATGTATATTTCTGCGAGGTGACGTGAATGTATCTTTGCATATCGCGTGGTTCTCCTCTTGTTCAATTCTGAATCATCATTTTGCGTCCAGTTATTGAAAGTTTCTGCTTTTTCTATTAGAAAATATTCAGGCTAAGTGGCGAGAACTTGCTTTATTTATGATCAATAGAATCGACATCCTCTCTGTGTTTTCAAGGGCGCTATTTCCCCGCTAGGGGGCGGCACGTTATTATTTTGATTTAGAAAACTATATCTGCATTTATGAAAGTCCTATTCCTGAGTATCCTTTAACCTTTCGACTGTTGTAAGCAATGCCACGATTTCCATGCATTTTCTAGTTCTTCTGATATAAGATATTCCCACAAAGCAATTAAATTCGATATTTATTAGAAAACCGAAGAATCACTCTGCACTTAAAATAAAATCTCCTAAAAGGGGTTTCATCTTACTACTGACTTTTGGCCACAGACATATTTAGAAAGCATTGCAAGTTTGTAGGTTTTTCTCTTATTAGTTTTTGAATGTTGTTAAATTACCCAGTGGCTCATTCAATGGGAGCGATCCAGGTGCCCGGGTATCCTCATGAAGTATCCGATGGTCCTTCGTTCTTTGTTATTGGTTGCTTATTTTTAAATATATTTGTATATGATTTTAAATATATATTTTATGAACCATCGAAAACGCACTGTAATATGGCTGAGATTATTTTTATTCGTTTCCCAGTGTTTTGGGAGATGTCTTCCCAAGTGTACTTTTATTTGCATATTTAATATTTTGGGCCACCCCAATAAAGAAACCTTCGGTGCGCCCTTGAAGTTGCCCCCGAAGGAATTCGGTTCTAACCCGATCAACAACCACCAAAAGAGCACAATCGAATTTTGCACTTTCGAATGAAAAAGAAATAAAACGAGACAAGAATTAGTAAATTAAACAAATTTTATTTAAACGGAAATCCTAATCTTATAACAGGACCGCCTGTGAAGAGGTCAGATTTGATTCAATTTGGCAAGCTTGGATGAAAATCATAGCACAGATCTCCGAAACGTCTGTACCTCTGGCGGATAGCCAGGTTCCATAGAAAGAAGAACACAGCAGACAAGCATGCATAGAAAATTCTTTTTTCTTTTCCCAAGTGGCCCTACATTAAACCGCCTCGAATGGAGTCAACTTTTCTTGGAACACTCAGCAATACAGCTATAGCAGTGTCCTCAAATTGCTGTCACGCGTGAAGGTTTACTTAATTTAATTTTATCTTTCTATTAGGAGTACAAATAAGTTTTAAAGCGTTTTAAAACAACTCAACATGTAATTTGAGAGAAAACAACAATACCTTTACGAATCAAATTATGCACCGTCATTATCTATCACCTTCCGCCATCGGTCGGGCAGCTGACGGATTCCAGCCATGAAGAATACTTCGTCGTGTGACGCGATGAAGTCTTCGATCCATTTTTGCACTTCGCCATATATCTGGAACCGTACAGCTGACAAACCATGTTGCGTCGATCGAAACAAATGATAGTCTAAAGGGACTATGACAGGACTATACGCCGGGTGACCCAAAACTTCCCAGCCAAGCGTCAATAACGTGTCCTCGACCAATTGCTGCCTAGCGTTGTCATGCAGTAATTTCACGGGACGCAATCCTCTGCCTGTGAATGGCGGTTCCGACAGATTTCCTGGTTCAATCGCAACAATTGTTGCTTGTAGCGATCAGCAGTAACAGTTTGACCCTGTTCCAATAGTTCATAATAGAGCATACCCTTCATATCCCACCAGACGCACAGCAAAACTTTCTTGGAGTGAATATTGCGTTTCGGTGTCGAAGTCGTTGCTTCACCGAGGATCTACCCAGTGTTTTTTGCATTTGGGATTCTCGTACCATTTCTACTTTTCATCACCCGTAGCGATTTTCCACAGGAAAGACTTTCTGTGTTGTTTATTCAATAGATTCAAACACTTCATGACACGCTCATCCTTGTTCCTCTGGCTCAGGTCATGTGGCACCCATTTTCCTTCCTTCTGAATCTTTCCCATTGCGCGTAAACGATTGGAAATGGTTTGTCGAGTTACCTCCAGTTGTTCAGCTAGTTCCTTTTTTTTGTTTTTGAGATGAATCTTCATCCAGCAATGCTTGCAGTTCCTCATGTGCAACCTTCCGCTACGTCCTCGATCGCTAACATCAAAATCACCTGCTTTAAACTGTCTAAACCATAATCTCTACGTGCGTTTTGATAAAATATTCTCCCGCAGAACAGAACAGATCGATGCACATGCTTTTGCAACACCTTTTCCTTGTAAATCGTAACGAATGCAATGTCGAATAAATGCAGTATCGCTTGCCATCTTTCACCTACCGATGTGCAAGTGGGTTTGACTGTTGAGTAAACTTCTGTGTCACATTTTATACTCTGGACCAGTTACGGTCACATGACAACAACGCTGGGGAAGGTCAGATATGTAAATTAGCCGTATACGTCACACAAAAAAACGCTTTAAAACTTATTTGTATGCCTAATATATACAAGGTTTGTCCAAAACAACTGAAAATGTGTTTATAAAACCAATATTCGCACCTTAATTATCAAGGAAGTGGTCATCTTTTTCAGAATACTCTCCATTGTATGGACTTCAAGTGTCCCAATGCTCCTCCCACTTTTTGAATATCTTCTGGAATTCTTCTGAAATGTGAAGCGCCCTGCAGCTGTAATAAAGTATTGATCAGTCTCAAATTGTCGTCCATTAATGCCTTGTTAGCACGTCTTTTGTAAAAAAAGATCGTGCTTACGTTACCGGTTTGGCCGTCTGTCTGTACCCACGATATCTCTGCAACTATTAGTCCGATTTGAAAAATTATTTTTGCTTTGGGAAGCTTGAGATATGCGAATGATGATCCTTCATTTTGTTTTTGTTTTTTGCGATGTACAATTTCACCCCTAGAGGGAAATGCAGATGATGTCGAATTCAAAAATACGTTTTATTCCACATATTTGCTTCTAAACATCCGATTGAAAAAATTCTTTTATCTTTCGATTCCATTTATGTCGAAGAGTATTTTAGATAAAGTTACTTTTTCAAGTTACGCATAGATTTTCCGCTAGGGGGCGTAAAAGTAAATTACATTTTTCCCGATAATTCTTCTAAAACTCCGATTTGAAAATTTTTTTCTTCAGCGGATACACGTCCTGATAAAAAATATTTTACATATAATTTCAAATATTTGGTAAAGAATACTTTGGCCACCAGAGGGCGTAAGTGTTAGTTTTTGCTTCTGATATACTGTATTTGCCATAAAATCTGAGCTTCTAAAGTATCGATTGAAAAATTCTTTCGTGGACTGATGCCACTCACATCGATAAACCTTTTCCGAATATTTTCTTCTTAAAATATTCCACAGTTTCTGCGCCAGGGGGCGTAGATGTATATCATATTTTTGTCAATATCTCTACTTCTAGGAGTCCGATTTGAAAAGTTCCTTCTTTGTTGGATAGTGTTTCTAGTGTGACATGCTTTTCATATAATTTCAAAATTTTTAATGAATTCATAGACTTTCCGCTAGGGAGCGTAGAGGTAAATTGCTTTCCCCCTATATCTGTGCTTCTAAATCTCCGATTTGAAAAATTCTTTCTGCACACCGGGATACAGCTCCTAATGGGAAATCCTTTTCACATAATTTCTAAATTTTGTAAACAATGGTTTGGCCACCAGGTGGCGTAAATCTTAATTTCCGCTTCTGATGTATTTGCAGCAAAATATGAGCTTCTAAAATCTCGATCGAAAAAAAAGTGGTTTGTTGACCGATACTACTCATGTTGACAAACCTTTTAGGAACATTTTCTTCTTGAAATAATGAATGGTTTGTACGCCAGGGGCGTAGATGTGTATCTTATTTTTGTCAATATTTCTACTTCTAGAATTCCGATTTGAAATATTCCTTCTTTGTTGGATAGTGTTTCCGATGCGAAATGGTTTTCCTATAAATTCAAAATTTTCAAGTAATTCATAGACTTTCCGCTAGGGAGCACAAAGGTAAATGGCGTTTTCTGCGTTTCTTCTGCTTCTAAAACACCGATTTGAAACATTCTTCCTGTATCGCATACAAGACCTGATGGAAAATATTTTTCACATAATTTCTAATGTTTGGTAAAGAATGGTTTGGCCACCCGGGGGCATAAGTGTTAATTTCTGCTCCTGATGTATTTGTAGCAAAATGTGGGCTCCTGAAAATCGACTAAATTTGTTTTTTCTTGGACCGATACAACTCATATGGAAAAACCTTTAGAGAATACTTTCTTCCTAAAATAATGCATGGTTTTCCCACCAGGGGACGTAAAGTCACCTCTTATTTTTGTCAATATCTTTGTTTCCAAGAGTCCGATTTGAAAAATTATTTCTATGTTGGAGAGCGTTACCGGTGCGAAATGTTTCTCATATAAATTCATGTCTTTCTTAACGCACAAGTCTGCAACCAAAGGGCGTAAGCTCACGATTTCGTTTAAGGCAATATCTGTGGGATTAAAAACCCGATTGAAAAACTTCTTTCTTCCGTCAGATACTATTGTTTTCCATACCAGTTCCATTGACTTTGAATAGCTTTGATAAATTTAATTTGCGTCAGAAAGGATTCAAAAGACGTGCTTATTACACCCGAAAATTCGGTGTCATCTTTCTTGTCAAAATGGGTAACAACCAGAAGTCACATGGTGACAAGTCTGGACTACATGCAGGTTGGGGTATCAACTTAATATTCATTTTCTCCAACCTAAGAAACGATAGAAATCCCTATGTGCGGCCTTGCATTGGGCCGCGCATGAAGAGAAATTAGGAACCCAAATTGAACAAACTCGTTTCATGCCCAAATACTCGGTTAAAATTCTGCGAATTGATGATTTTGAAATGTGAACAATGGCTTCGATATCTCTAATTGAGAGGTGCCTGTCTTCCCGTAATATAACACCTATGGTTTCGATGTTTACCTATGTAACACTCTTTGAAGATCTTCCTCCATGCAGGATTAAAGCTTCCGACATTCAACTATCCATAAAAAAATTCTTTATGCCATCTGTAAATTGTTAATTTTCCTAGACATTCATTTTATAAGCCTCTTGCATGAGACGGAAAGTCTCTTCTTCAGACTGCTTAAGTGGATAGCAAAATTTAAGGGTGCATCTTTGTTCCTCTCTCACATCCATTTTTTGGGAAAATCATTGCGCGAAAACACTTGTTAGGGGTTAACGAAACAACGCTTATTAAACTGCGCTCTACCGACGACGCATGCGTTGTAAACAGGTGTGGCCGGTTCCTATGGTTACCACAACGACTACCGTTTCTTTCGAGACCCGTGCTAAGGTTGAACACAGTATTGCACATTATTTATAAAAACATTCTCAGTTGTTTTAGGACTAACTATGTATAAGACCATTTTGCCGTACAGTTTCCGCGCTTAAAGAAAGAGTAAAAGTACTGTTAAAAGACAAATTAAAAACAAAGAAAAAATCATCAGATTTTACTCTCTAGAAAAAAATATTTTACGCCCTTTCTTTTTTATTTCAGTGATGCACTTCCTGGAAGCTGGACTGAAAAATTTTTGTACTCAATATCTGCAACTATGCGCAAAACTTTCATTGCATCAGTAACAGAAAATATAGCTTCCAAAAATTCGTACAAAATGCCCTATTTCTTCGTGGCTCAGAGTATTTCTTCTTAGCTCAAACGAATTTTTACATCCGATTCCAATAATACTGCTATGAGTGACAAGAGATGCCAATTTTTAAAAAAGGAGACATGTGTTTATACTTAAGGTATGCAACTACGTTGGGAGCACTTTTTTTGAAAAAATGCAAGACTGGGTAATTGTTTTAGGAAGGCTAACACACAAAAACACATAAACGTCGGGAAAAAATGATATCAATATAAATTTTCAAGAAATTGGGAAATTTGTGAAAGAATTTAAGGAAATATGTCGTTTACGTAAACGCTCTAAATAAAAAAAGTTACATGCATCAGTATATGCGCATGACTATTATCTACGCAGTGAACTAAAAGGTAAGTGATGTTCTTAAACACTGCTGAGATACGCTCATGGCATGCATTAGTGTGAATTTTCGACAAATTTCTTCACTATGTTGAATGTAAATACACTGACGGAAAAAAAAATCCCAACACCAAGAAGGGGTTGTGTTAGATAAACGACAGTTGGTAGGCGGTGAGAGTACATCTGTAAGATGACGTGTATGCAAATTTCGCGCTCGGTGTATACGTGTGGTGCTAGTAGCACCCTCGGAACATGCAAAGCAGGTTTGCTGTAAATACGCGCTGTAACGTTCGTGAGCGTTAGTTATCGTTGAGATTCGACGTAGTGTGTTGATGTTAGTCAAGAATGTCTTTAAGAAGACGAAGAAGCCATTATCAACAGCTCACGGAGTTTGAACGAGGTCGTGTAATATGGCTACGAGAAGGTGGATTTTCTTTCCGCAATATTGCAGAACGACTTGGTAGGAATGTAGCCAATGTGCATGATTGTTGGCAGCGGTGGACAAGGGAAGGTACTGCCTCAAGAAGACCGGGTTCCGGCCGGCCACGTGGCACTACCGAGAAGGAAGACCGCCGTGTACGGCGTATGGCCGTGGCGCATCGTACCGCGTCTGCGGCAGCAATTCGAGCTGCAGTTGCCATCACAGTGACACAAGGAACTCTTACAAATTGGTTACTTGAAGGACAGCTCCGAGCCAGACGCCTTATAGCGTGCATTCCACTTACTGAAAACCACTGCCGTTTGCGACGTCAGTGGTGTCCAGCTAGAGCTCATTAAAGGACGGAGTGGAGATCTGTTGTGTTTTCTAATGTAAGCCGGTTCTACCTGGGTGGCAGTGATGGCCGTGTGTTGGTTAGAAGGAGGCCAGGTGAGCGCCTGCAACCAACCTGTCTGCGGCTGAGACACACTGGACCTACACCTGGAGTTATGGTCTGGGGAGCAATTTCCTATGACAGTAGGAGCACTCTCGTGGTTATCCCACGCACCCTGACGGCACAGTTGTACGTCGGTCTGGTGATTCAACCTGTTGTGCTGCCATTCATGAACAGCATTCCAGGGGTGTTTTCCAACAGGATAACGCTCGCCCGCGTACCGCTGTTGTAACCCTAACATGCTCCACAGAGTGTCGACATGATGCCGTGGCCTGCTAGATCACCAGATCTTTCACCAATCGAGCACGTATGGGACATCATTGGACGAAAGCTCCAGTGTCACCCCCAACCAGCATTAACCGTCCATTTCATTGACCGACCAAGTGCAACAGGCATGGAACTCCATCCCACAAACTGACATCCAGCACCTGTACGACACAATGCATGAACGTTTGTGTGCTTGCATTCAACATTCTGGCGGTTACACCGGTTATTAATGTACCAGCATTTCACATTTAAAATGGCTCTTCTCGCGCTTACATTAAGCTGTGATCTTGAAACCTTAATCGATTAAATATGTTACCTATACAAATGTATTGCCGCCATTTTCATTCCTCTACAACTATTTTTTCGTGGTGTTGGGATTTTTTTCCCGTCAGTGTAGCTGTAGCCTAACTTTGAAAAACAGCAAAACGTTTAGTTCATTGCATGCACAACATTGTAAGAAAGATGTATACAAAGTTTCATCAATTTATTTACAAACCTTTTCGGTTATCAGGTAAAGAGTTCGGGACGAAAATCTCGTCCCACAAAAAACGCGTTTCAAGTGTCACTTCCCGTTCGTTTGACACCTGGGCTTAGATATTCCGATTGCTATAACTCTGTATCTATTCATCGTAGACAAGAAACAAAGGCAGTTTTGGAATCCTAAAGAATGGGGCTTTTAAATGAAAGCATTTTTACAAAATGTAAAATTTGGCACAAAACGACCTTTTCAGCAGAACATCATAAAACAGTTTATGATGTTCTGTTAATGAATGCTTTAACAATGAATACTTTTATAAAATGTATATTATTTGTGAATAGTCTTGCCGTTTACGAAATTTAGGATGAAATCCCTATAACAACAAATTTCGTTTTTTTTTTTTTTTGATTGGAGGTTTAACGACCACCGTGAGCAACTCAATGGGCTATAAGCAGTCGCCCGTCCCTAATTTAGGGTCACTGGTTCCAGGGAAGGGAGAGAACCAGTGCCGTAAGACAAACACAACATCCATGCCTCACCGGGATTCGAACCCGGACCCCGTTCGGACGAATGATCAGAGGCCATCGCTTAGACCACTGCGCCACCGGGGCGGCATTTCGTTTGTTATATGCCACTTACCTTCTCTACCAGGGCTGTTGAATAAAGGAGTTTTCAAGGGCTCAGCACATTTGTGATTCTTGATGGGCCATTTTTTTTTGGTGGAGGTTTAACGACAACCTTGAGCAACGCAGTGGGCTATAAGCAGTCGCCTGTCCCTAATTTAGGGCCACTGGTTCCAAGGAAGGGAGAGAGCCATTGCCGTAAGACAAACACAGCATCCATGCCTCACCGGGATTCAAACCCGGACCCATCTCGGACGAACGATCAGAAGCCATCGCTTAGACCACTGCGCCACATGGGCGGCATGAGTCACTTCAAAATAGCTCATATTATTGCTTTATCCCAAAGTTCCTACCATGTTTTAAACACACAGAAGAAGCAATTACATGACTTTGGAAAATCTCCGCCGCTATAACAAATTGTTTTGATAGTTGAAAAGTTTTTCAGCTTTAATTTATTGAGAGGAAGGATCATAAGGTGCATGATCTGGACATAATGTCAATAATGAAGACATACTGCACTGATACTGTGACGTATTACAGAGGTGAAGCACGTGTCAAGACGAAAGATTTGCAGCGATACATTCTGTCGGTGTAGCTTAGTCGGTTAGGGCAACTCACTCCGGAACGAGGGGATGCGGTCCGATTTCCGTCACCGGCAAATTCCTGTTTTCAGAATGCCATCAACGCTATGTATGGTAACATCCGCGATGTATGGTCTTGCACTATCTTGATGTTTCAACTGCTAACTTGAATCCGAATTAGGTAATGATCTCTCCTGCATCATTACATATGTGATGGACGTATGTCTTGGAGCATGTTATGGTAAATCGTTCCATTAACCCTTTAACGACCCTAACGCCCAAAACGCCCGTACATACGAACATACAAACAACCATAGCAGCCCGAAAGGCCCGTACGTACGAACATACAAACGACCATAGCAGCCCGAAAGGCCCGTACATACGAACATGTGTACAAACGACCATAGCAGCCCGGAAGGCTCGTACATACGAACATGTGTACAAACGACCATAGCAGCCCGAAACGCGTGTCTAGATGGAGTCAGATTTTCTACCCTTACAGCTCTTTAAATTTGCACGACTTATGATGGATCAGCAGGAATTACGGTCAGTCACCAATGTTATTACTAAACAAAAATAGTAAAACAACAGACAGTTTCGGGCGTTATGATATTTAGGGTGACACCAGATTTTAGAGTACTTGGTAGTTATAGGGTTAACTTGGAGGATGGAGATGACCATAACCTTTTCCTGATGAGATTACCAGTTGTCTTTTTAAGCCACTGAAAATCTGTGAAGTATGAGTCAAATGGACAATGAAGTAGCGATAAGCCTGTCGGCGTAGTTCGATTGGGAGAATGGCCGCTCTGAAGTAGGAAGATGTGGCTTGGAATTCCGTTGTCACCGAAAGAAAAGGTATATTGGCGTCCGAACGCAAAAGGATTTCCTGGGCGTGAGAACTGAAAGAAGTATTGTGCAATGGTTCTTCCGCACAACGTACGTAAATACTGAATAAAAAATAAATACTTTGCAATAAAATAGTGGCAGTGTTGCTATCGGTTGACCCGAAGCCTGCTGAGTGATTTCGTGCCATCGCCGTTTTCAAGGGGGGATGACGTAACGTATGAGTCAAATGGACAATGGAAAAAACAGCGATAGACCCGCTGGCGTAGTTCGTTTGGGAGAACAGGCACTCTGGGGTAGGAAGTTGTGTGTTAGAATCCCACTTATTTGTCCGACGGCCTCGGGGTAAGAGAACCTCAGTTACAAATATGGTCATCTCCTTTCCCTCTTCCCACCTCTGCCAGCTGTGCTCTTTGGTCTTCCTGTTAGGCACAGCGAACTCGGTCCTTCTTGCTCTGCTATGTAACTCGAAGTCTCTTCAGGGTAAAGTGGTGAGATTTTAACGTAACCTTTGGAGAAACCTACTGGGAAATGAAGCCTGTTTATCTATCTATACTCTGCTTAAACTTAGGAAATTTCCACCATCTTCAGTACCTTCCCTTCAATTTCAGGCAAACCCCTTGGGCATTTGTTGTTGCTTAGACGTCAGAAGTCTTGGAAACCAGCGTGCAGAAAAGTTCTGCAAGGACTGATGCACTGTATTATGTGTACTGCCCAATGATGTTCCCAATTTTTCTAGCAGTTTTCCTTCAGTTAGACGGCTCTCCTGTTTCAAGATGACATCAGCGGAGCTGTTGGTTATCTCAATCGTTACAGTGACTGTAGTTCACATTTCCCTTTTCCTTCTGATTTATACAATCTTCTTCCGACCCTATAACGTAACCCTTTTTCGTGAGCGAGATTGGTGTTACGGTATGTCTAAAACCATGACTAAGGAAATGTTGAACTAAATGAGAATACGATGCAATAGTTGCACGCGATAGCTCAAATTAAGGTTTTACGGCCAGACGAAATATATACAGAGGTCAAACTTACGATAACTTTTTATTGGCCCAGCAATATTTGATGTACTCCACAATATAGCAGCACAAGTTGTAAACTTCACATCTATCTTGACAGCCAGGGCTGGCTGGACCATAGGGGCAAACGGGGCGGTCGCCCCGGGATCCGCGCGTTTAGGAGGCCCCGCAGTTCAGAAAACAAAATAATTTTCGGTAAAACAAATTCAACTACATTTTTTTGTAACTTTTGGGGCGCAACGCCATTAAAAATATATTTTTGAAGTTTTTTGTTTGTTTCCAATCTCTCCATTTTTGAATACGTTATCCCTCCTGTTCGTCGTACGGACACAGATTTGCAAATTCGAAATGATTTTTGTAACCACCTTAATCTTTTCCGCATTCGTGAAATAGCAAATTAAATTTCGTCATTTTGTGGTCCCCTACTTTTATATATCCCACAAATTGTGTGAAAACCTGATACTTAAATTTAAGGAAATAAAAAGAACAATATCCAAGTTACTTTCGGACTACATATGGAGGCCACTTTTCCAACTTTACAAGAAATTGAAAAAAAAAAAGGCAACTTTTATATATGAACGTGTATAAAAGTTTAGAATGTCACCAATTTGTCAGTTACTCCACTGTGCATTAAATATCAATCACTAAATATGTAACAGGGGAAAAAACTGTTTATACCAATTTATTTTAGAGGGATTCTTATTATGTATATTTCCTATACAAAAATATTCGCAATGAGAAAATATTCGCTAAGCAGGTATTTTTTTATCATTCTGTGAATAAGCTGTTATAAGAGTCACAATGCAACCTAAACTCCTTCTCTCGGGAAAGAAAATCGTAGATTGTAACACTTTTTACTTTCTCTCTCTCGTTCTCTCTCTCTTTCTTTATCTCTCTCCCTCTCTTTTTCTCTCTTTCTCTCTTCCTCTCTTTTTTTCTCTATCTCTCTTCCTCTCTCCCTTTTTCTCGTTATCTCTCTCCCTCTCATTTTCTCTCTCTCCCTCTCTCATTTCTCTCTCTCTCTCTCTCTCTCTCTCTCTCTCTCTCTCTCCTCCTGAACTTTCAGTTCGTATTATGGTCTTTTTCTTAAGCTTAAAGCAAATACTTCTTTGAGATAATTGTTTTGTCTTTACGGTAGTGTTCGTGTGTCTTCCTCACGAACGATAAATTTCTCTATCTCTCTCCCCTCTCTTATTCTATCTCTCTCCCTCTCTTTCCCTATCTCTCTCTCTCTCTCTTTTTCTCTTTCTCTCTCTCCCTCTCATTTTCTCTCTTTCTCTTTCTCTCTATCCCTCTCATTTTCTCTTTCTCTACCTCTGTTCCCCTCTCTCTCTTTTTCTCTTTCTCTCTCTTCCTCTCTCATTTCTCTCTATTTCTTCTCTCTCTCTCTCTCTCTCTCTCTCTCTCTCTCTCTCTCCCTCTCTCTCTTCCTCTCTGTCTCTCTCTCTCTCTCTCTCTGTGTCTCTCTCCCTGAACGTTCAGTCCGTATTATGGTCTTTTTCTTAAGCTTAAAGCAAATACTTCTTTGAGATAATCGTTTTGTCTTTACGGTAGTGTTCGCGTGTCTTCCTCACGAACGATAATTTTCAGAAACGACTTCATTAAAATATGAGATTTATTATTTAGTGCCCACAATTAAATTTTGCTCTGGGCCCTGCAATGAAATTTTGCCCAGGGCCCCACAAGAGCTCCATACGGCCCTGTTAACAGCGATCGAACATCCCCATACACACACATACACTAAGCAACTGCTGTATCGCCCTTTTTATCTAACGTTTTTATAACATTCATACGTCACTCCCTCTGAACTCAAAAGTTCTGCCAACCTCATTCATGTGAGAAAGAAGATATCACGTTAAGTTTGGAAAGTGCAACGGAGAAGAAACTCAAATTTCCATAGGTAAAAAAACTAACAATGAAAGTTAAATTAGAATATACATCACAACACTTTCAACACTTACTGGCCGTAATGTAAGAGAGAGCAGATTCACCATACGAATATGCATATGCTGCGGTTTAACATTTTTTAATGGTGGTTAAATTTCAGCACAATGTACTGTTTGTTCTTAATGTATTTCTTCCATTTCGAATCTCAACAGGCATCTTCTAATGCTGCAATCACTGAGTCACGTTGAGCGCGATACGTCAGGGCATTTGTGACATAATATAAACCAGCCAGGTGCAATATTCTCAGATTCGGCTGCAAATGCTTTGCTTAGAAAAGGTTCATTACCACTTATTATAGAACATCATCAACAACCATGGGTAATAATCTCGTTGGTGTCTGATAACGTGGGGCATCAGACTACCAGTGCATCGACACTCATCTGGTAAACCCAGGCATTTTAGGAAAGGGGAGGGGGGGGGTCCAAGAACAAAGCGCGTCCGGGGCCGACTTCAGAGGGAACCATATACGCATTCGCGTCCCCAAACACAGAAAATCTGCGGAAAACCCTAGAAAAATCTTAGATTAGATGGCCAGCAGGACCGGGATTGGAACACCAGTCAGAAACGTTCGTCTCTCACACAGTGCACAGCAACCTAACCAACTCGCACTGTGCTGGTGGTATTATTGAAAAGTCCCTGTATAACTGGCGTTTAAAGATAACAGATTCATTTAATATCGCTACTGATAATTTTATTGTTTTTAATAACGTATTCGGCTTCGTTAAGTGATGAACGATTAATTTGCATATCAACTGTGTGAAACTTGTCAAATGTCTCCAAAAGAACCATTTTTCTGCCCCAGTGGCGCAGCGGTCTAAGCGATGGCCTTTGATCATTCGTCCGAAAGGGGTCCGGGTTCGAATCCCGGTGAGGCATGGATGTTGTGTTTGTCTTACGGCACTGGCTCTCATCCCTTCTCTGGAACCAGTGACCCTTAAATTAGGGACGGGCGACTGCTTATAGTCCATTGAATTGCTCACGGTGATCGTTGAACCACCAATAAAAAAAAAGAATAATGTTTTTCAGCTTTACACGTTATTAAAAACTATCTACTTTTCTTGTACAATGAAATTTTGTTAGGAACTCTTCGCTTTCCGGGATGCAATGAAATAAGTACTTTATACACTTGTGTTCAAAAATTAAGGACGAAGAGGAGAAATTAGCATAACAGCGGAACGAGCAGGCAGAACGGAGCGAAAGGCCGCTCAGGAGATAGATTAGGGTCCGATTCGGTAGCGCATGCGCATACATGCAGCATGACGTAGGGGGAGGGGAATGTCGGAAGGGTATAAAGCACACAGGCGGTGTACGCTCAGCAATTCAGTGAAAGCTATTGCACGGTGTACATCGGTTTCAACGACGTCGAGTTGCCGCCACCGTGTGATATGGCCAAGAGGCAATCCAGTAGACGACATCTGGATGACTTCACCTGAGGTCGCGTCATTGGGAAGTTGGAAGAAGGTCGAAGTGTGTCTAGTGTGGCCGATGAGTTCGGGATCGCTCACAGCATCGTTTCACGAGCTTGGAGCGCATTTCAAACGACAGGAACAGCTGCCCAAAAGTTTAACAGTAGTCGTCCACGAGCAACGGCGAACGACCGGTATATTGCTCTACAGGCGAGAAAAGACAGACGGCAGACAGCGGTAGAAATCGCAAGGCACATGCAACAGACAACTGGACGTCCGTTATCGCGTCTTACCGTGGCCAGTAGGCTGCACAAAGGTGGTCTATTTGCACAAAGGTGGTCTATTTGCACGACGACCAGTACGGTATGTGCCATTAACGCCTGCTCATCGGAAACGGCGGTTTCTGTGGTGCCAGGAACACAAGAACTAGACACATCAGCAATGGGGTCGAGTTCTCTTTACGGATGAGAGCCGATTCAGTCTGAAGAGCGATTTTGGACGTATACACATCTGGAGAGAGCAGGGAACACGCAATCACACCTCCAACATCATCGAAAGGGAACAGTTTGGAAATGGCGGAGTTCTCGTTTGGGGCGGTATCATGCTTGGTAGCCGTACTGACCTCCACATCTTTCAAGGAGGTTCAGTCACTGGTGTCCGCTATTGTACCGAGGTTCTCCTGCCTCATGTGCGTCTGTTTAGAGGTGCTGTGGGTCCTGAGTTCCTCGTGATGGACGACGACGTACAGTGGCTGTCGCAGAGCTGTTGGAGAGTGAAGATATTCAACGCATGGATTGGCCCGCAAGGTTTCTGGACCTAAATCCAATTGAACACATGTGAGACCTTCTCGGGAGATGCTTGGCAGAACGTCACCAGCCGCCAGCAACGATTCCGCAACTGCGATTGGCACTACAAGAGGAATGGGCCGCGATGCCTCAACAGCTCCTAGACAACCTCGTCCTCAGCATGGGCAGACGTTGTAAATCCTGCAACGCAGTCAGGAGTGATCATATCCCTTACTAAAGACTGGATTTTTCTTGGCAGCCGCCTGTCACATGGACGTTTTTGTCTTCTATCCAGTTGTGCTCGAAGCTACCTTTTCAATAAAGTGCCTGTATCCTTTGGATTCCTTGTTTGAACGGTTTTTCTCAATTGTCCCATATTCTTACATCTTGGGAATCTTATGGTATTATTTGAGTCAATGTGGAGCACTTCTGCACGACGTTACATTCGAAAAACAGTCTCACCTTTAATTTTTGCACGCCAGTGTAATAATCTCCAACAAAAAATAAAATGACTAAATCACTCGTATTAATGACAAAAAATAATTGACTGTCACGTAATTTGTTTTACCACGTTCGTAATTCGAATTTGCGAGTGTCTGTGACTCGGTAGTTAAAGGTGAGCGTTACCTGTTCAACCAACCCAAGCGGCACGGGTTCGATCCTGACTGGAGCGAAATTATGACTTGGACAAGGGGCTGTAAATGCAGGGTCATTGGTTTTGCGGAATTTCAGTTTCAATACGGAAAAAACCTGAAATGGATTTTTTGACTATTTCTGACTACTGAAAATCTGTGAAAATACGGAAGGTAAAATAAACGGGCACTTTTTAAAACTGAAATTTCTGAAAAAAAAAACGGACACATACCGGCAACTTTGCCACATGTTATTTTTCAGAAAATTTCCGTGAATTCATACCTCTTATTTTTTACAGTGTAGCATTTCAAGCAAGAAGCAGGCACCATTTTTGGCTCTTGGTTGCGGGAAAGGAAAGAAAATGGCTCCGTAACGAACATGGTATTACGGTTTGACCTCAGACTCAAACTGATCACACGGGCGAGAAAGATTAATCATCTAAAAGCTCGTTAACAGGTTACTGCAGATGTTGAGGTCGATGGAGTTGGTTGCAGAGGAAAGCCACAAGAACGAATGACAGCTTCCGATTAGAATTCGAGCATTGAGCGGGCTTCCTTATACACATAGCGTCCAAAAGCGAGAGACACGATATTCTCACTATTATAAATTCTGGTATTCAGGGAGATTTGGGCGTACATTCTTATACATATAATACCCAGAAATGGAATTTGTTTTCTCCTCAATTTTTTTAAATTCTGGCATTGAGCGTAATCTAGATGGGCCTCGGTATACTTAAACTGCTCCAGATAGAAAGTGCCGCACCATAAAGGAATGCATGGAATGAAACGAAGCTTACCACACATGTAGAAACGTAGGTGGATAAGAAGTGATTTAATTTCTGAATCATTACATGAATGCGATAGGAGGGAAGATACACTGATTAGTTATTACATTATGAACACCTACCTAATTAGCTGTTGGGTCCCCTTTAGCCCACAAAACAGCAGCCACTCGGCAAGGCATCGATTCGATGAGGTGGCGATAGGTATCCTGTGGTATCTGCTACCATAATGTCTACAGCAGGTCCACCATTTCCTGTACATTTCAGGGTGGTAGTGATTTAGCGCGAACCCGCTCTTCCATGTCGAACCACAAATGCTCGATTGGGTTCATCTCGGGTGAATTTGGAGGCCAGGACATTAACAGAAAGTCACCAGGACGTTCTTCGAACCACTCCTTGACGATTCTGGTAGTGTAGCATGGCGCATTATCTATTGGTAATGGCCATCACCAGAGGGGAACACAGTTACCATGAATGGGTGAACTTGGTCCGCAACGATGTTCAGATACCTGACAGCTGTCAGGGATAGTGCTATTGGGATAATGGAGCCTAAAGTGTCCCAAGAAAACATCGCCCACAGCATAACACCTCCTTCGTCGGCCTGTTTCCGCCCAGCAGTTCGTCCAGGTGCAATAGCCTTCGTTGGTAATCGGCGCATCCGCGCTCGGCCGACTACGTGATGCACCAGGAATCTTGATTCGTCAGACCGGGCTATTTTCTTCCAATCATCATCGTTCCAATTTCGATCATCTTGGGCCCATTTCATGCGTTGTTGGCAATGACGTGAGGTGAGCATAGGGACCTGGCCGGGTCTCCGGCTACGCAGGACAATGCGCAGAAGGCTGCGATGAACTGTGTGCTGTGACACATTGCCCTGATTGCCACTGTTGTAGCTTCGGGTGATTTGTCGCACTGTGGCCCAGCGATCGCCGTGAACAATGTGCGACAGTCTCCACTCCCCTCTTGCGTCAGTGAGCTTCGGACGACATACGGCTGGACGACTGTTAGTCGTTTGGCCAGCTGTGCACCACTTTTGATACGTACTCACCACAGCAGCACGTGAACATCCCACACGCAGCGCTGTTTCCGAGATCGTAGTTCCGAGGTCCCGCTCCATCACAATTTGTCCCTTATCAAACTCCGATAAATCGGTAGCTTTTCCTATTCTGACTCCGAATGCTCTACTAACCGAGAGTTGGTCCTCGAGTTGTATATTTACTGCTCTGTGAACTTCACTTACGCCGCCGTTTGGTCTCCAGGTGCGCTCATTTCTCTAGGCTGGGGGTGGTCATAATGTAATGACTCATCGCTGTAGACAAGTATGTGAGAAAGAAGCGATTTAATTTCTGAATGATTACATGAATGCGATGAGCGAAAAGTCGGGGGTATGTGTCCTAATTCAATAGATCGCATGACTGCCATGCTGCCCTATACATTAGGCAACACGGCGTGGTATCAAGAGAAAACCACCCCGGACGGTGTCCTGAGGTAGCACTGCATGACCATGCGTCGATCGCAATTTGAAGCTTATGTTTAATTTTTCAAATCACTGTGTGTCACAGATCCTAGGTTGCAGGTTTTCATGAGACGTTACACTCGCCTGCTCGCCTCCTTGCAGGACCTCGCTGAGCAACTTCTTTGAGCTTCCTCACCTACTAACGCAGATGACATTTAGCTTTCCTCTCCACGCCGATTATTTTGAGATCCCTCCGGCGCCGTTTTCCACCTTGTGGTCGCTGGATCCACCGGGATGCGCATCCTCCTGAATCCTTATACAAATATTTTCATGTTCCTTGTGTTGCTTCACGTCGTGTCCCGTGCCGTTATGCTTTTCCTTATTTGTGTGCATATTTTTTTTTTGTACTTTGTTAATAACGATGCCCCTTTGCATTATATTGCGCTCCTTATGTTTGATCTCGAGTTTGTGTTGCAATGTGGACATCCTTGTACTTCCTCATTTATGTTTCCTACACTGCAAATTTCAGTGATATCTCCTATGTTTGTAATTTCAATATCGCAATAAACTGGGTACCCCTGGTGCCCACAGTTACCAAAACCAAAAAACCATTGCGATTTTACTCTGATCATGATGTCTTCCACTCTTGTTACGGTATTTTCCTTATCCATGAATTCCCCTTTTTATTTTTCTAGGTTACACCAAGCATGCATCTCTCCATGCTTCCTTCAGTTGTCTGCAGTCTTTGAATGTCTTTTTTTTTTTAGTTAAGGTCCACGTCTCTGCTCCGTACGTAAGCACTGGAAGGATGAATTGATTAAACACTCTTCATTTAATATATAATGGCACATTGCTCTTAAAAATTGAACTGTTTCTTCCAAAAGCTCTCCAACCAAGTTTTATACGCCAGTTAATTTCTTCATCAATGTGACCGTTGCTTGATATCTACTGCCCAAGGTAAATGTAGGAATTGGTTATCTCCAACTTTTCCCCATCGATCGATAATTCTTCATTTCTTGTAAAAGCATTCAACTTCAGTTTTGTCTTCTGAAAGTTCATTTTTCATCCCATTCCTTTACCCTTCTCAGCAAATTCCTGGATCATACTCTGCAGCTCTGCAGAATTATTTCAAAGACCTCTGAAGGGGTTTTTTGAAATGTATTTTTTCTTTTCAAAAATAAATTGGGAATAAAACCGGGTTGAAATTAGGTCAGGAACGCCTTGGCCCGACCCGTTTCACCCGCAAGAAATTGTCGACCCCGTGACCCGTTGACCCGCTGAACCGTGATCTGTTTTCATTTCTGAACATAACACCAGGCTGAGAAACCGTATGACGCTCACGGATGGCAACAAGATCAGTTTGGTGACCACGTCGTCTTTAAACACTTAGTCAGCGATTTTAGACACCGAGACAGAACGAGACTCGTCGCGGGATACCACATGTTCCATTCGTCGTGTCTGCTACAGCGCCACTGCGACCTTGCGCAACGATGTGCTGCGGTACGTTCCAATTATAGCAATGGCTGGTGAGAGCAGAAATCTGCCTTAGCCAATCTGCGATCCACAGTCCGTTTTCAAACGGGGATGTCCGTAGCTGCATTACGCCTCTTCGAATGTTGTCCGCTGTGGATTGTGAGGCTGCTATGGTTTGCCGTCGAGTGCGGTGATCGGGGTGCTCGAACGTCCACTTATGTGCACCAATCCCACTACGGCTACGCACGTTTCCTTTCTCCAACCACTATTACGATAATAATCGGCCGACAGTTTTTGCATCCCGATGCTTTTTCCGCCTCTATGCGATACAGGGAGGAACCAGCCGTCCGTAAGCTTCAATTAAAGCTGTCCGTGTGACGGTAGGATGCGCGATAACATCGCTTAGGCACTCTCTCTTCTTACATGTGCTTTCGCCACCGAGATCACTTCGATGCAGTGGTGCGAATTCCCAGGTGAGGACCATCAAAGTTAACTACGCCGAACCGTTCGACACTTTTACCTCCCTACCGGCCTACCACGAGATTGGTTTGCAACTGCGGTCATTTACATAACGCAACTGTTTTTTATTGGAGGTTTAACGACAACCGTGAGCAACTGGATGAGCTATAAGCAGTCTCCCGTCCCTAATTTAGGGTCACTGGTTCTAGAAAACGGATGCCGTAAGAGATATACAACATTCATGTCTCACCGGGATTCCAGCACGGACCCTTCTCGGACGAATAGTCATAAGCCAGCGCTTAGACCACTGTGCCACCGAGGCGGTGGTCCCCGGCTGTCAACACATACGCAGTAATTTGCATGGCGAACGAACAAATACTTTCTGCTGTGGCCTTTCCTTTGGGGGAGGGGCTTGGCGATCCCCTGTGAGCAACTCGGGCTATAAGCAATCGCCCATCCGTAATTTAGGGCCACTGGTTCCAGGAAAGGGAGAGACCCAATGCCGTAAAGGACAAGCACAACATCCATGCCACGCCGGGTTTCGAACCCAGACCAGTCTCGGACGAGTGGTCACAAACGAGTTCTTACACCACTGAGCCACCGGGGCGGGTGTAGCATTTTCTATGTCGTGAAGCAGTATGTAATGTGCTTCTGGACATAGAAAATGGTGAGATGTGTCTTTCTCACTATAGAGTTTATTTACTGCAGTGAGAAAGACAAATCTCACTATAGTTTACTATAGTGAGGTGTGACTTTCTCACTATAGTAAATTCTGGTATCAAAGGTGATCTGGGAAGACTTCCTTATATTGTGCAGAAGATGAAGATATGTCTTCCTCACTATAGTAAACTCTGGCATCAAGGGTGATCTGGGCAGACTTTCTTATATTGTGCAGAAGTAGCAGATGCGTTCTCTTCACTGTGGTAAGTTCGAGCATTGAGAGTGGCTTGGTCGGAGTAACTTAAACGTATAGCGTCTAGATGTGGAAGATCAGATGTCCTCAGTATGAAGAATTCTGGGCATTACGGATGATTTCCTTATGTACTTAGTGTACAGAACCGGAAAATTCGCTCTGCTTTCTGGGGTAAAAGTTACAAGAAACCAGATCTAACTAAGGAAAATACTTAGCGTTTCAGAAAACAAATATTTCAAGGAGATAAAATACCATTCTGTCGAGGTACGGGTTGGGGAACTTAGAGATTCCAATTGAAACATGTTATATATGCTTCCGAATTTTCTTATCAGTAAGCATCCTAAGTAATGAACTACTTCAAAAGAAGCACTGGATAATGTCCAGAGCTCCGTCAAAGTTTCATTGATAATTATATAAAAGCGGTGTAATTATCTGGGGAATTTTATGGCAAACACCGGGTCCATTAATACCTTTTGAAAGCATTTGGTTACCAAATGGTACAGTATCTTAACATTATTGCTGCTAGGTACACCGGTACATGTGCTTGGTATTTCCTGATGGAGAAGCCTACTTCCAGCAGGATAATGTACCATTCTACAAAGCTCATATCGTCTAGGAGCACGGCAGTGACTTCAGTGTACTAAAGTGATCACACAGTCCCCAGATTCTAACCCAATTGAACATCTGTGGGATGAGATTGAGAGAGCTATTTGTAAAAGAGATCCCTCTCCAGCGAACATTCGGCGATTGTCGGATGCCATCACATCGGCGTGGCCAAAGATACCTGTAGAATGGTATCAGCAGCTTGTTGAATCCATCCACATCGAATCGATGCTGTTTTGAAAGATAAGGGTTGCCCAACGCGTTACCAGTAGATGTTCCAAACAATTTTCTACTTCAGCACAATTGAAGCCCAATCCTTCTGAAAGATTGTTTATGCGTTAATATTTTAAAATATGTTTCACTGATTGAAATGATGAAAAATTGATTCCAAATGCGACACTGCGTAACCCATGTGCTTCCTCGAATTTCAGGTTCGTAATCAGTTTATTCGTTCTCTTTAGATGATGTATCTTAAACAATCTCAAACAAGCGTTCCATTACACTAGCGACGATGTCGTTGGTTTCATGCTATTTGAATACGTTTTCAATCCAGTGTCTCTTTCCGTAAAGCGAGAAATTCTGTTTCCAGTGAAACCAAGCTAATTTAAACCGAGCTTCAACACAAGACGAATTCGTTTTCCTTAACAAATGGCTCATGCATTCAGCAATATCAAAACAATTGCATTGAAATTTCTCACAGAGGTTGGGACAAGAATTTATAAACACGAAAAGATAAAAGCTCACTACCAATATACGCCTTCAACTTTGGACCAAGCGCTCATAACATTCAGCAAGAAAAATATTGCTGGTGTTAATCGTAGCATGTCATTTAGAGAACAAGTACAAAACCAAATTATTTAAAGTAAATATTAAATGTACTTACATTGTGCTGTATGGAATAACCGAATAGGTAAAACTATACACAATCATATCAGAATAATATCACCACCTATCAAATAATGGGAATAACAATTGGCCAGGATGACAGCTGCGAGATGGCGTGGTATGGCCGCTACGAGGCCCTAGAAGGCTGCATGAGGCACACGTGCCCATGCGCACTGCTGCAGAGCACCGTGGTCCTGTCGATGATGTGGTTGTGGGTCGGCGCGTCGAACCTGTTGACACAAATAGTCTTACAAGTGTTCTATCGAATTGAGTTCGGCCGATTTCGCCTCCAAGAGAGAATGGAAACATCGCTGTCGTGTTCCTGGAACCAGTAACGCACCCCTAAGCGAAGTGGCACGGCTAACTGTCTTGTTGGTAGACACCATTGCCACCAGGGTAAACGTTCAACATGAATGATGCATGTGGTCAGCGAGGATGGCCAGGTAGCCAGTGGCGTTCAGGGACCCATCCAGTGGTATCACCGGTCCTAATTCATACCAGGAAAACATCTTCTAAACATTCACACTGCTGTCGCCGGCCTGTACTTGACCAACAAGCATGTCCGAGTGTTGGTCTTCGTGTGTCTGATGCCGTATCTGCCACTGCCCGTCACTTCTGTGGAGTAGAAATCTCGATTCGTCGGAGAAGGCAACCTTTTTCCACTCTTCCACTGCCCAATGACTGTAGTCCCATGCGAACTACAGACGTCGCTGCCCATGGACCTGAGTTAACATGGGCGCTTTGATGCAGCGTCGATTCCGGAGACCCATGCGTAAAATGGTTCGCTCTACTGTTATCAGGGACACGTACCTGGGTGCCCCAGCGTTCATTTGCTGCACTGTTACGCGCCCTTTACCAGTCGATAGAGACGACGTTCTCCTCTGGTGTCGATGGCCTTTGGGCTCCACAGTTATGACGTTATCAGGTACTCGGTGTGCCAGCGGTTCATTCTTGGTACACCCTTACTACAGTACCTCGCGAAAAGCCCACGAAGTCTGCTGTTTCTGAGATGCTTTCACCCTTGGCGCGGTAGCCGATGATCACTCCTTTTTGAACGTCCGTCAAATCACTACCTGTGCCCATTGTGCTCACGTAACGCACTATGGCTCATCTGGCCTGCCCGGCAGCTTATATCTACGCGTAGTCGACCTTGTCACGTGCAGTCTGTGATGCGTATGGGCGAGCACACTGTGATTCTGGGGATGGTCATATAATTCTGATAGGACTGGGTAATGTTTTTCGTTAAATATGTCAGTCCTTAAACATTACCTTCGTACCATGAGTTGCATTACTAGAACTTCATACTGCTTAGCGTCGTACAAATATTGCACGCCCATCCATCCATCTATGTCGTCCACCCATGGCGGGTTGAGTCCCCATAGATGACTAAGCACCCTTAAGGGTTAGTGACAAATTAAAGCAATCGGCTTGCTATTCCTCTGCTGCATACGGATAAGAGACAAAGTGCGTCCGGGTCCGATTTCACAGGGAACCATCTATGCATTCGTGTCCCCAACCACAGGGAGTCTACGGAAAACCCGCAGAACTAGATGGCCGGCAGGACCAGGATTTGGAGACCCGTCAGAAACGTCCGCCTTCCACACAGCGCATAGCGACTTAACCAACTGCTCTATGCCGGTGGTATTGCAGGTGTAGGAGAAAAAAATAATTATGTTTATATATTATGTGATGGACATTATTTTACATAATTTTATAGAAACAGAGATCTTCATGTATTATGTGATGGACATTAATTTACGCAATGGTATATACGAATGCATAGATGGTTCCCTGTGAAATCGGACCAGGACGCACTTTGTCTTTTATCTGTATGCAGCAGAGGAATACCAAGCCGATTGCTTTAATTTGTCACTAACCCTTAAGGGTGCTTAGTCATCTATGGGGGACTCAACCCGCCATGGGTGGACGACATAGATGGATGGATGGACGTGCAATATTTGTACGACGCTAAGCAGTATGAAGTTCTAGTAATGCAACTCATGAGGAGGAAAGCATGGTTTGTTTGTTTTTCTTTTTAAACAAAGAAAATTATCCCAGGCACAGAACTTTCTGGATTTTCTTTATCTAGGCGTGAGAAAACACAGAATTTTTAGATATCGCCAAGAAAACGCCTTGGAACATTCTTGTCTTGCTCATGAACAATTGAAAGTCACCTACAAGAAATAGATCACGATTGTCCCTTACGGCGAGTGTACCAGCGGAACAAGGTCTGAAACCAGCAAACGCCAGCCAGTCTGGCAAAAGTATTATTTCAATGGTATTCCAATGTATGTTGTTTGTTAATCCATGTATTCACCAAGGCCACAAGTATTGTCACTAGCCGGGCACCTTCAGCTTGCAATAGACGCGGAAAGGTAGGAACGAGTTAGGGGGAACGACCTAGGGGCCAAGTCGAGTAGACGTCCGAAGCCAGGTCATGGGTCGGAGGTCACGGAAGGGCAGGGGACGCAGAGAGAGGTCAGGGGGCCATATGATCATATGATCACATGCAGAGGATTTTTGGGAGTGTCTGACCCCAGGTCTTAAACAACCCTTAGAAATAGGAAGCTAGGAGATATGGGCTAGAGTGCCCGATAGGAAAGTGACACGGAAGCGAAGTAGAAAGGGGGAGAAAGACGCCCTTATTTATTTCCGGGGGCCAGTACCCGGGGTCAGGTGGCCATCTCTAGACGCGCTCTACACAATGGAGCCGTTTTCGCCTCAGGGCGGAGAAGAAAGCAGCGGCCAATGAGAATTGAGGGATATGAATCCTCGGGGGTTGCATCGAAGAAGAGAGCAATTGGTTTTGAGCATTCTCGATGAAGAGACGCTATGCCTTTGTTCAAAAGGTTAAGGAGATCGGCGTGGGCTCTTTTGGGGATTTCACCGGTGTCGAGTATTTGCGTGTCGTGAGTAACAGGAAGAGACGAAGTGATACAGGCCATAATCGCTTTCACTTACACTACAGGTTATTAACTAGAAAATAGGTTTATTTCAGAGTAAGGGTCCCTGTACTGAGTAAGGACATTCTAAACTGCCAGGTCTACTGCCTCCAAAAGCGCATGGACTAGTGGAACGACGTGGCCGAACCTTCAACCCATAATAAAATGTTAAGTTTCTATTTACGTCTGACGAATGATTTATACCTTGGTGATGTTATGCAATTCTTCCCTCCCCTGTCTCGATAAGCAGATACATTCACCGAAAAGCTGAGAGAGTGAGCGCTGGGCAATCCTCAACAGTTATTGGCGGATAGTTTATTTGTAAAAGGACCTTCTCTCTATTGTGCTGTGGGGTAGTTATCCGAATCCTAGGCAAATAAGGCCGATAGCGGGCTATGCTAATTAGCGGACGGCTTTCCACCCGTACAGCAGGTACAAATCTTAATTTCACACTGAGCTAAACTAGGCGTCCTAATGTGAAAAAGCCTTTGATACGGTGAAACCATCATCAGTTACAATGGGTCTGAAATCCTGCGGTATTGAAGAAGCACACATTAATATTATTAATAACATCTATGAAAATGCAAGTGCAAAGATTCGGCTGTTTGAGAATACAGCACGCATAAAAGTAGGAAAGGGAGTGAGACAAGGGGACACCATATCTCCGAAGCTCTTTAATGCTACATTGGAGGGTGTCTTTCAGTCGCTGAGCTGGGAAAACAAGGGGATAAAGATTAATGGAGATTATCTAACTCACCTTCGTTTTGCTGATGACGTAGTCATTTTTGCAACTACCCAATCAGAGCTGCAGAGTATGATCCAGGAACTTGCTGACAAGAGCAAAGAAGTGGGATTAAAATGAGCATTCAGAAGACAAAAGTAATGTACAATGATTTTAAAAGAAATGAAGATTTATCGATTGATAAGGAAAAGCTAGAGATAACCAATACCTACATTTATCCTGGACAGCAAATATCAAGTGAGGGTCACATTGATGAAGAAATTAATCGGCGTATAAAACTTGCCTCGAAAGCGTTTGGAAGAAACTATAATTTTCAAGAGCAATATGCCATTATGTCTTAAAAAGAAAAGTGTTTGATCAATGCATCCTTCCAGTGCTTACGTATGGTGCAGAGACGTGGACCTTAACTAAAAGAGACATACAAAGGCTGCAGACATCTCAAAGCAGCATGGAGAGGTGCGTGCTTGGTGTGACCAGGAGAGATAAGAAGAGGAACACGTGGATCCGAAAAATGACAAGAGTGGAAGACATCATGATCAGAGTTAAATCCCTGAAATGACAATGGGCTGGACATACTGCCAGAAGGACAGACCATCGATCGACAGCCGAAATTTTAGATTGGGTCCAAGGGACAGGAAAAGACCCAGAAGAAGGCCACATGGGAGATGGGTGGATGAAATTCGAAAGTATGCAGGAGTGACATGGAGGAGACTGACACAAGACAGACCGTTGTGGAGGAAACTTGGGAGACCTTCGTCCAGCAGTGGATTGATAATGGTTGACAATGATGATGATGAATGGCCAGAAGAGAAATCTTTGAGACAACTTACGAGAAAAACAGTTTTTATTGTCGTGACTTCACGGTACTTCAGGAAACTACGCATGCACAAACGATCTCGTTAACACAATTGAACCTCTATCAACTTAAGTTCAACAGGTGTACTTCTGATCTATGAATTACAAGAATTTGCCACAGTACCTTATCAATAGCACGCCACAACATCATACTACACCACGCTTTATCTGCTCGCTCCAGACATCATATCTCGTCCTTCCCTTGTCAAATATGTACACGTCCTTCACTCTTGACCTCAAGACTGCTGCCAACATAACATTCAGTGAGTACGAAAATATAACGTCAAGGTCGAAACGCTAAAAGAGGACGAACTCGAAGTTTACACAGAAAAAGACAGCTAAAAATGAAAGTTAAATTAGGGTGTACGCCATAACACGCGATGTTTTTTTCTTCATCCATCTAAACGACGTATGCTCAGAATTATTAATACGGTAATCAGAATGGCCTGAATTTCCTATTTCAGTAATCAGCATGTAACATCGTATCAGAAAAAGCAAAAATTACACCCCACTCGAGCAAGAAACGAGCTCATATTTCCAAATTTTCGTTCCAGCATGCTATCCGCTCCTGGGCGATATAATTTTCGAGTTTTCTGATACGATGTTACATACTGAAATATAAAATCTAAGCTATTCTGATTTCCGTGTCAATAATTCTGTACTTGTTCATTGTGAAAAACATTTTTTCTATAATTTCTATAGTTATGTTCAGCTTATGTTGTACGAAAAATAACAAGTTAGTAAAATCATGCAATACATTCATTATCATACGTTTTCCAACATACCAGAAATCATTACTCAAGTTATGAGAATAAATCTCGGTCCTGTGCCCTGACCATTGATCCCATTTCGATGTTATTCAAAAGAACCAGTTCAGTATACCTCCAAAATAACATGACGAAGTTTTGTCGCAATCGAAGCATTTTTACGTAAGTTATGATGCATAAGGGCTATGGAATAGATCCCGTACCTGTGCTCTAACCGTTGACCCCATTTAGCCCATTTTCAATAGGATTCGTTCCCAGGAAGGCCCTTAAAACATACTAACATTTCATCCAAATCGAAGCATTTTTACATACGTTATGACGCATAATGCTGATGGAAGTTATTCTGCTCCTATGTCTTGATCTTTGACCCCATTTCGCCCATTTTCAATAGGGTTTGTTCCCAGGTGGTCTTCTACCACATACAAAATTTCATCGAAATCGAACCTTCTTTACGCTAAATATGACGCATAAAAGCAGCGGAACGGATCCCGCTCCTGTGTCCTGACCTTTGACCCCATTTCGTTCAATTTCAATAGGGTTCCTTCCCAGATGTTCCCCTACCACATACTAAAATTTCATCGAAATCGAACGATTTTTACGCGAGTTATCGTGCGGACGAACATACGCACACAACGCGTGATGTAATGAGACAGATGGGACTCGCGACCATCTGCTCATAAGAGTGTGACGTCATAAAACTTTAATAGAATCCACACACAATGCTTGACGTAATGAGACAGATGGCGTACCCGCGCGCCAACATCGCAATCGCGAGAGTGTGACAGCATAAGATTTCTAAGCATGGGTACCATTAATGGGACGACGCCATGACACTAAACACGTGGTAATTTGGGTTGGTTATTTAACCCACTAAACGAATTTCCCCAAAGTCGAGATCAAGCTAAATCGATTTCTAGTACCAGAAAACGGTAGGTTAACGACTTTCATCAAAATCCTTAGAGCCGTTTTAAAAATAAAAATTTACATACATACAAGAATTGCACCTTTAATAGTATGGGATAAGGGCGATGGAATGGATCCCGATCCTATGTTCTGGTCTTTGACCCCATTTCGTCCATTTTCAATAGGGTTCGTCCCCAGTGGTCCCCTACCACATACTAAAATTTCATCGAAATCGAACCATTTTTACGCGAGTTATCGTGCGAACAGACAGACAGACAGACGGTCGGACGTAAAGACAGACAGACGGACGGACGGACAAAGCTGGAGCATATACACTTCTTCAACATACGGTTGGAAACCGTAAAAAATCATCCAATTAATTCTAAAGATTCCATTCTTTCTGAATATACAATTGGTTTCAACTGTTGAGATCTTAATCATTATGATAATACGCATCCTAATGCATTTTGTACGTTTTTCGAGAACTACGAACGAAACTATCTGTTTCGTTCTTCATACTCAAAAACCCGTGGCGGTCATCACGATCAAGTTTTACTGTGTTCTCATCACAGTTACAATAAAGCATTAATTTGCTGTTAACGTTTTCTATCCGATAATGTTTTCAAAACAGTGAATAAATTTAAATTGAATATAGATTGCTCAAAAGGAACCAAATCATGTTTTAATTTAGAATAAGTCAACAGCAGTTGTCAGTTTTTTGGAAACAGTAATTAATTCCCTGACGGGAAAAATTAATTCATAAATTACGGATGTTAAAATATAACTTGGGTACTTTATCTCAACGACTACAGTCTTGTGACGATTATATACAGATTAAGATAATACAACGTAGATGTCACAAATGTTTATTTTTTTAATTTCTCAAGCCGACCATGGTTTCGCTGGGTATTGACCTAGCTTCATCAGGACGAATGGCACGTAAATATTCAAATTGTACATGACATCATAAATGGTGTTTACAGTCACGTGTTTTGGTTAGATGCTTCCACGCGTTTGATAGAAATGGCGTGGATGCTATGCCATTAACAAGTTGCGAAGACTTCTGCTATATATGGAAAGCTTCCAAAATATCAAGTTTGGAGGTTGAATCTGGCTTGTCAATAAGTTTTGCTTCTTCAAAGAGAAATCTGTGGTCCTTTTGGTAATAGTGTTTAGCCATCGATGACTTCTTTAGGTCACAATTCCGAATGTAGGTCTTGTGCTCCTTCAATCGAAAACGCAAGCCTCTACGGGTCTGTCCTATATACGAAGCGCCACATTCACATGGAATTTGGTAAATTCCCCACGAGTTTTTGTCTTCAACACAGTCCTTTGATCCAAAACACGTGACTGTAAACACCATTCATGATGTCATATACAATTTGAATATTTACGTGCCATTCGTCCTGATGAAGCTAAGTCAATACCTAGCGAAACCATGGTCTGCTTGAGAAATAAAAAAAATAAACATTTGTGACATCTACGTTGTATTATCTTAATCTATATAACTTGGGTAGTAATTTTACCGCGGGAAAAACAGGCAAAATTCGTGGGGCGGTCCCAATGAAAATCCCGAAATTTCGCGAAATACCGTATTTCCTTAAAAATTTGGCAATCAGGCTCTTCCCCATTCTTTGGATATGTAAGATGCATTGTCTGTCACAAAAGTGGTTATATTCGCAAAGGGTATTTCATATTTATTAACGCACTGAAGTATTACCTCACTGACTGCTTTAAAATATGATCATCATCATCATCATCATCATCATCCTTGTCAACCATTATAAATCCACTACTCGATGAAGGTATCCCCAAGTTTCTTCCAGAAATGTCTGTCTTGAGCCAGTCTCCTCCATGTCACTCCGGCATGCTTTCGAATTTCATCCGTCCATCTCCCACGGGGTCTTCTTCGAGGTCTTTTTCTGTCTCTTGGAATCCAGTCTAAAATTTCAGTTATCCATCGGTGGTCTGTTCTTCTGGCAACATGTCCAGTCCATTGCCATTTCAGTAATTTCGCTCTAGTCATGATGTCGTCCACTCTTGTCATTTTCCTTAACCACAACTTCCTCTTCTTATCTTTCCTGGTTACACCGGGCATGTATCTCTCCATGCTTCTTTGAGTTATCTGCAGTCTTTGTATATCTTTTTTAGTTAAGGTCCACGTCTCTGCTCCATACGTAAACACTGGTAGGATGCACTGATTAAATTTTTCCTTTTGAGACATCATGGCATACTGCTCTTAAAAATTGTACCGTTTCTTCCAAAAGCTCTCCATCCAAGTTTTATACGCCGAATAATTTCTTCATCAATGTGACCCTCACTTGATATCTGCTGCCCAAGATAAATGTAGGTTTCGGTTGTTTCAAACTTTTCTCTTCTTTTCTTATAAAAGCATTGTACAACACTTTTGTCTTCTAACAGTTCATTTTTAATCCCACTTCTTTACTCTTGCCAGCAAGTTCTTGGATCATACTCTGAAGCTCTAAAGGGGTAGCTTTAAAATATACGGATTCCAAAGTGATTCACTGGAGAGACATTGCATTCAATTACGTTTCAGCATTCGTTTCAGTTGATGGAACAGCAAGAATACACTGAAATGTCAGAAAAACTGGTACACCAGTATAATACATATTAGGTTCCCCACGGGAGCGCAGGATTGCAGAAATACGACGGGGAATGGACTCCAATAGCTTCTGGAAATATGCTGTAGGCAATGCACACCATACTTCCTGCAGAACGTTCCACAATTCGGGTGTATTCTGAGGTCTCGGATTCCTGTGTTCGATAGCGCGTTGCATGGCAACCAAAATGTGCTCTATCACGTTCAGATCTGGGGAATTGGGTGGGAATGGCAACACCCCAAATTCAGATGAATGCTCCTCTAACCATAATGTGGCGTCCCAAAACTTGTGTGGAGGTGCATTGTCCTGTTGGAACAGGCCCGATCCATCAGCATGAATGCAAAACATGAACAGGTGTACCTCGTCAGAAAAGATGCGCACATAGCGTTGGCCAGTCACAGACGTTTGTAGACGTACCAGCGGTCCCAGTGAAGTCCAGCTAAGCACACTCCATACAATTACGGAGCCCCCACCAGCCGGTACAGTTCCCTGTTGACAGGCGGGATCCATGGCTTCATGGGGTTTATGCCACACACGAATCCTTGCATCTGCCCGATACAGTTGGAAACGCGACTCGTCAGACCAGGCTACTTGTTTCCAGTCATCAAGTGTCCAGTGGCGGTGTTGCCGTGTCCAAGCGAGGCGCATAGCTCTGTGTCGTGCAGCCATCAAGGGGACTCGAGTTGAACTTCGGCTCCCAAAGCCCATATCGTGCAGGGTACGTTGCACAGTCCGGATGTTGATGCTTGTTGAGACTCCAGCATTGAATTCCGATGCTACCCGCAAGAGTGTCACGTGAAACGATTCTTGACAGCCGACGATGGTCACCTTCACCCAATGTCTTTTTACGGTCACACTGGTATCGTAAGTTGGAGGTTTTGCCGGAATTCTTGTAGACACGGTACTCTCTTGTAATGGCCGTCAGTGAAAATTCGAACTCCGTTTCTACCTCCGAAATACCATGACCCATCTCACGAGCGCCAACTATGACACCGCGTTGAAAATCGCTTAAATCGTTATTACTTGTCATTCTCATGCCGAAAACAACTCTAACAGCTGGCAAGGATGTATATCGCTTTATATATGCACTGGCGGACGCAACCGAGTACGTGCATAGGTGACGTTGCTATGTATTTTGCATAAGCTCGTCTGTACCAGTTTTTCTGGCACTTCAGTGTATTTTAAAATTGTACTTCTGAATCAGTTATTTCGTCAGCTACGATGCTTACATCGGATACCGGTTTTAAAAAATCTTCTACTTGTTCCTTGTGAATATCATATACACTGCTGGCCACCCAAAATGCAGCACCAAGAAGGACACGAGATAGCAAAGCAAGATTTACTGGACACATAACAACAGATACAAGGATGAAACGACTGAGCTTACAGGCCCTTGCGACTTGCGGAACATGCAGACATCAATAGTTCGTGTGGTCCCCCATGGCCGGCAATAACGGCCGCTACACGCCGCGGCATCAGACGAAAGAGGCTTTGGATGTGGGCTTGTGTTGTCGGTCCAGGCTGCTTCCACACGTTGCCACAGTTCATCAGGCGTAGCCGCGGGTGGTGCTTGACGGGCCACTCGGTTGCCGATCAGCGACCAGACGTGTTCGATGGTTAACATATCGGGAGAACAGGCGGGCCACGGCAGCAGTGCCACCTGGTGAGCTGTGAAGAACTGTTGCTTGATACGGGCTACGTGCGGGCGCGTATTGTCCTGTTGAAACGTGGCCGCTGGCAGGTCCTGCAGGTAAGGGAGGACTACAGGCTCCAAAACGTCGGAGATGTAGCGGTGGCTGTTGAGGGTACCGCCGATGCGTCCCAGAGGGGTGCTGGTGTCATATCCAATTGCGCCCCAAACCATAACGCCAGGCGACGGACTGGTATGGCGATGCATAATGCAGGAGCCATACAGTCTCTCGCCGCGGTGCCGCCACACGCGGATCCGGCCATCGTGGTGTTGCAGGCAGAAACGGGATTCGTCGGGGAAGACAATGTCGTGCCATTCCGTAGTCCAGGTGCGACGTTCAACGGCCCACTGCCGCCGCAGTCGCCGGTGGTGTAACGTCAATGGTAATCGGAGCAATAGGCGCCGTGCGACAAGTCCCCGCTGCTGGAGACGACGTCGAACGGTGCGTACTGACACAGTTTGTTACGCAACACACCCTAATTCCTGCGCTAACGTTCGTGATGTGGCGGTGTGAGCCATCAATGCCCGCCGCACAACATGCCGGTCCTCTCGTTCGGTGGTGTGCCGCGGCTGCGGAAATCGCTCACGTCGGTCCGTCCTTCCGTCCTACACCCACCGAATCCATACTCGCCTCACTGTGGCTGGATGTCGTCCCACACGGGTGCCGATGTCTCTGTAAGATAAACCGTTGTCGCGATAAGCCACTATTCGTCCTCTGTCGAACTCCGAAACGTGCTGGAATGACTGCCGTATTCTGCAACGAGGCATCAGGAAGCTTCCCACGCGCAGGTCCGGAAGCACAACAGACTTCCACTACTTACACCCCGCCTTCTGTGCACACTTCTTATAGTGCTTCTCGGTGGCGTGCCGGGCGCACATGATTTGCATATGACCTTCAATGCTAATCGTTTGCATGTCCTCTCGGGGGCGAAGCATGCTGCGAATTTGATGCCTCCTTCTTGGTGTTACATTTTGGGTGGCCAGCAGTGTATTTTTGGCAAATCACATTTCGGCATCCAATTTGCATTTGGAATAACAGCAATATCCTTCAACGAATTTTCCAAGTAATTGATTTAATGTAGAATTGTCCAGTTTAGGAAATGGGATGTTATCGGCACAACAGGCACCAGTTAATTTCGAAACTTCAGTTGAGGGATGCTATTTTTGTTTAGTTCTTTTCCCGATTAATTCATCAACACATTTCTGCATTATTTTTGGCTGACTGTTCCTGTACAACATTTTTTTATGCATCGTACTTGCTAAATGCTGTTCACAACTGTCATTTCTTGAAAAATCCACTGGTATGTTGCAACACGAACAGGACAACAGATTTTTGTTCACATCAAAGTTTCCCTATGCCATACTGCTTGCAACTGTCGGATACACATATTTTACTCACGTTCATCCTCAATTTTTTTTATTGAAAGTTTAACGACCACCGTGCGCAACTCAATGGGCTATAAGCAGTCACCCGAACCTAATTTAGGGTCACTAGTTCCAGGGAAGGGAGAGAGCCAGTTCCGTAAGACAAACACAACATCCATGCCTCACCGGGATTTCAACCCGGACCCTTCACGGACGAATGATCATAAGCCAGCGCTTAGACCACTGCGCCACCGGGGCTGCCTCAAAATTTACAAACAATATCTAGAAACATTATAAACTAAATACTCACACTAAAGCACCAAAATGTTCTAAGCTAAACATCTGCGAAATTCAAACACTCTTTTTTGTGAGCTGCTTTACCCAGCTAAGTAGCTACTGATACAATTGACGACATCCGGTTTTCGATTTACTAGTTCGGCAAATCGCCAAGGTCATTCAACAGTAGCAGGGGCTTGAAATCCCAAAAGATCCCACTTTCATTCTTCAGGAGAGTGCATGTGATCTGGAATTACCAGTGGAACCATTTCTATCGCCCTTTGGATTTATCAGTTGCAATTAAACAGTTTGCTCTGTTGATTGCCGCTAGATGGCGACACATCAGTTGCTGAGCCCGTCAATATGGATTTGTGTAGTCAGATGCTGACCGATAAATCACGCACAGCGCTGCGAATTGTTGGCCCTGTAGCGTAAAGGGAACGCACTCCGCTAGTTAACGAGACATCTGGGATTCGATCCCAGCGGTGTCGGATGAACAATTTTTCAGTTGCTATGCGTTGTTTACGAAATAACGTGGACAGAGCGATGACATCGTCTATTTACTGCATGGGTAATTCAAGGTTTAAAGTTCTGCTATGGACTTTGGAGTAGAATTACTTTTCGGTATATTTTTCGCGTGAATTCTAGTGAAGTTAGTAATAAAATTATTTAAATGTGAAAAATAGTCTAAAAATTATTATAGAAATTCGGCAAAAAATAGAAAAAAATCTGAAGTTCGTGGATATTTTTGATATTCGTAAAATTGAAGAAAAAGAAAGACTAAAATTCGCGCCGCGAAGCAATTACTAGCCTAAATATAACTAACGGTTTTCTGTTTCTTTCGATACTTGTTTTTGTTTATGACGACAGCGAAAGTCTTTCCCCAGTTTTGAAATAGTAAATGTTATGCATTTCAGCGGTTGTTTCCTCAGAGACGAGTTAAGAAATCTGTTACAAGGAAAAAGTCTTGGTTCACGAACTAAAGCTTGGAGCAGACACCTAAAACACGAGAAAGTGCGAAGAGGGTTTTGCTGTCCAAACACGTCGTTTCTTTCCGTTTTGCACAGAGACTCTACAGGATGTGTTCACACCGTGGGGATCTGAAAGTAAAAGTACACTTTTCAAAGTTTTGTGATGTTTTTCGCAGTGAAAGGCGACACCCTGAAAGACATCCGGCGCAAACATGTGTGAATGTATGCATGACGAGCCTTTCAAGGGCATGAATCGATAAAAATATGTGCCTTCATCTTTGACTATAAAAAAATGAAAATGAGCAGTGCCATTCATGCTCGCAGTAGAGCCAAAAGCTGAGGAATAATTGAAGATTGATTGTCAACATTTCAAGAAATGCCTTTTCACTGAAACTAAATTCAGCCTAAGCAGTTTTCTGACCTCAGCAAATTATTCATCATGCCGCTCAAAGTTCTTTCAGATATTGGATTTAGCGAAACGTATGCTACACTCATTTTTAGATATACTCTCACGAAGTGATTTTTCTACTTGCTGCTAATTTTTGATGAGATGTGGGAAAGTAAATAATATATGTGCTAAGGAAATTCTCTCTGATTTAGTTCCGTTAAATTAACACACGTTGCTGTTTCTTCTTTTTTTAATTACCACAGTGGACAACTTACTCAGTGGGCTATGAGCAGTCGCTTGTCTTTAATCCCAGGACATTGGTTCTAGGGAAGGGAGAGAGAGACAGTGCTGTAAGACAAACACAACATTCCTGCCTCACCGGCATTCGAACCCGGACCCACATCGAACGAATGGTCAGAAGCCAGCGTTTATACCACTGACCACCGGACGGCACACACGGCTGTAACTTCAAAATTGGTTTGCAATTGCACATTCGAAACTGAGTTTTATGTATTAGATCACTTCCTCCACCCATTATCTCCCTACATACGTGGGTCATTTCAAAAGTTTTGCACATTGCGCATCTGCTGCCCGTAGGATGATGCAATCTCTCCAAACATTGCGCGCCAGGTGTGAGTCAGACTTCAGTATACCCAAAGTTGTGTCTACGTTTGCTGACTAATTTGTTCCGTTCCGAAAAATTCTTCATAGAAATGGAGAAAGAAAGTGAATCAGGTTAGATCTAGCGAAGCAACCAGCGATCCTAAATTAAAATTGAAACTTTGCAAGGAAAATCCCCTACCAAAATTCACAAAGATTTGTGTGATGTTTGTGGGGTTAGTGTATCAGATCGTATCAGTGTCACTGTGGGCATCTCGTTTACGCCAAGGTCAGGAAAGCATCGAAGACGACCGAAGAAGCGGCCGTCCATCAGATGCAACGGACGACACTTCTGTGGTTATCGTCAACAGCATTTTGGAAGAAGATCGACGCAAAACATGCGAAGAGATTGCATATGAAGCAAACATGTCTACCGCTTCGGTTTTCATAATCCTAACTAAAAAATTACAGAAGAGAAAAGTGGCTGCGAAATGCGTTCCGCACAATCTGAGAGAAGAGCAGCAAGCAGTTCCCAAAGGGACCACAGAAGAATTGCTTCAGTGGTACGAGACAAGAGGCGAGAAGTTTTTGGACTGAATTGTTGCTACAGACGAAACCACCTGGATATGAGATTTAGAACTAGAACTGAAATCTCAGTCCGCTCAGAGGAAACATCCAGAATCACCTCATCAGAAAATATTACGCCGCGAACAATCGAAGGTTACGCTGATGATGATTATGGCGTATGACAAAGTTGGAGTGATAGCAACAGACGGAGTGCCCGAGGGAACCACTGTAACAGCGGATACTACAGAAGGTTTCTGCAAAATGTCTTGCGCCCAGAGATTCGCCAAAGAAGGCCAGAGATACTCGAAGCTGGTGTCATCACTTTGCGCGACAACGCGAGGCAGCATGTTGCCCGTACAGTAAAAGACATTCTGGAAAAGTATGGATGGAAATTGCTTACCACGTGCCGTACACTCTTGGCATGAACCCACCAAACTGTGACTTGTTCCCAAAACTTAAGAAGCCACTTCGCGGGAAACGATTCAGAATGATTCAGGGGTTTTCTAATGAGGTGACCCGAGTAATCCGACGCCGCAAAAATGGAGGTGTCCTAACTGGAATACAAGACTTCCTCAAACGTTGAGCCGCTGTCTTAAAGAAACATGGAGATTACTTCGAAGGCCTATAAAGGTATGCTGTAAAATAAATTCGTTTTTTTTTTTTTTTTTTTTATGATTGGAGGTTTAACGACCACCGTGAGCAACTCAATGGGCTATAAGCAGTCGCCCGTCCCTAATTTAGGGTCACTGGTTCCAGGGAAGGGAGAGAGCCAGTGCCGTAAGACAAACACAACATCCATGCCTCACCGGGATTCGAACCCGGACCCCGTTCGGACGAATGATCAGAAGCCATCGCTTAGACCACTGCGCCACCGGGGCGGCAAATTCGTTTCTTGAGAGATAACCCACAGTGTGCAAATCGTTTGAAATGACCCAAGTACATAACTTCCCTTACAGCACGAATGCACCAATTAAGTTAATGTCAAGTTGGAAAAACGAGTGCTAACCCGGTAGCCGAGTGGTGTGAGGCACTGCCTTCTGGCCATTCGTGCGAGATGGGCAGGGGTTCGAGTCCCAGATGAAGCTTGGGGAATGTGTTTGTCTGATGGTGCTGGTTCTGCCCTCTACCTGCGACCAGTGACCCCAACTTAGGAAGGGTTTATGGTTCTTAAATTTGCTCATGGTGGTAGATATACTTAGAGGAAATAAGAACTGACTACCTTGAACATAGTGTCATATACTGTGGATATCTACGACGTTAATATTTTATTGGAATTGACGTCAAATAAGAGTTATGTTCTTGCATTAGCTCACTGGAAGTATATGGATCATCTAGCGCTACATAGCATTGGAGTCATTCGGTGCTCTTAAGGTGAACGTCAAGTAATTTTGCTTCCTATACTTCCAATGGAAAAACTTTAGTACACATTTTTTTTTTTTTTTTTTTTTTTTTGATTGGAGGTTTAACGACCACCGTGAGCAACTCAATGGGCTATAAGCAGTCGCCCGTCCCTAATTTAGGGTCACTGGTTCCAGGGAAGGGAGAGAGCCAGTGCCGTAAGACAAACACAACATCCATGCCTCACCGGGATTCGAACCCGGACCCCTTTGGACAAATGATCAGAGGCCAACGCCTTAGACCACTGCGCCACCGGGGCGGCCAGTACACATTTCCTTCACAATTAGTGTGTTCCCAAGGATGAAAATTTGAAAATCGATTAAAATAACTTCATATTATAACTTGGAATACTTAATATTTTCTAAAACATAACCATAATTATATTAAAAATCAATAACTTTTCCTTTTGTGGTGTTGAAACCAGAAAAAGATGGCGCGGCCTGTACTTTGATGACGTCAGTAGACAAACAAATGCTGGATTGCATAATTATGGTTATGTTTTAGAACATATTAAGTATTCCAAGTTATAAAATGAAGCTATTTTAATCGATGTTAAAATTTTCATCCTTGGGAACGTATTATTTCTCCAGAAAAAAAGATCGCGCGACCTGTACTTTGATGACGTCAGTAGACAAACAAATGCTGGATTGCGTAATCATGGTTATGTTTTAGAAGATATTAAGTATTCCAAGTTATAAAATGAAGCTATTTTAATCGATGTTAAAATTTTCATCCTTGGGAACGCATTCATTGTGAAGAAAAAAGATGGCGCGACCTGTACTTTGATGACGTCATTAGACAAATGTTTGATTGCATAATTATGGTTATGTTTCTGAAAATATTAAGTATTCCAAGTCATAAAATGAAGCTATTTTAATCGATGTTCAAATTTTCATCCTTGGGAACGCATTAATTCTGAAGAAAATGTGTACAGAAGTTTTTCCATTGGAAGTAAAGGAAGCAAAATTACTTGACCTCCACCTTAAAGGAAGATGATGCTTCCATTTATATCAGGGTGTTTCTGGGTTTTCACCCTATGTTGTTAACTTCTGAAGTGTTGCGCAGCAGATTGGAGAGCTGATGATATTTCCACTCTATACAAACTCATTGATGGTGAATAACTGATGGCAAATCCCATTCACTGTGATGAATACGCAAGTCTTCACGCCTTTATTTCCCACATAGTATCACCATCAATCTGACACCATTCCATTGCTAACAGAAGTAAAAATTTCTACACTACTGCCAAATGTTATGAAAGCGCATTACCTTGATTTCTGCCAAAGGCAGCACAGTAGGAAACCAAGCTGACCTTATCTTCAAACTGAGGAAAGGAAAAATTGACCACCCTGGTGATGCACATGTCCAAACGTTGGTTTCTGACCATTCGTCTTACATGGGTCTGGGTTCGAATCCCGGTGTGCTACGGATGTTGAGTATGCCTTACGGCCCTGGATCTCTCCCTTTTTTTGGCATCAGTGACCCTAAATTAGGGATGGCCGACTGCTTATTTCTTATTGGGTTGCTCATGGTGGTCGTTAAATCCACAAACAAAAAACAAACGAAGTAACTAAGCGAAAAAGAATTTTTCAAATAAGTACAGTAGGTAAGAATATTTGCGCAGCCCCGGTGGCGCAGTGGACTAAGCGCTGACTTAATACCGTTCGTCCGACAAGGGTCTGGGTTCGAATCTCGGTGAGACATGGATGTTGTGTTTGTTTTACGGCGTTGGCTCTATCATTTCCCTGGAACCAGTGGGCTTAAATTAGGGACGGGCGACTGCTTATAGCGCCATTGAGTTGCTCACGGTGGTCGTTAAACCTCAAAAAAAAAAAAGAATAAAAAAAAAGGACATTTGGTGCTCATAGCATAAAACTTTCCTATTGTCACTAATATCCGGACAACCCTCTATTGATAGTGAATTGCGCCCTACGCCCGCACAATATCTCAGCATAACTATAAATATGTTCATAGATTAATGATAACGCAATAGTATGTTTGTGAATGCAAGATACTTCGATCGACACGGTTAACTGATTTCCACCATGGATTTATGATAGGGTGCCACTTTAACCGTCGATCCGTACGTGCAATTTCAGTGGCATTAAAGATCCCTAAGTCGACAGTTGGTGATGTAATATACACTGCCTGACAAAACAAAATGCCACACCATGAAGGAATGCTCGAAAACAGGCCAAACTGCACACACAGATAGCCAAATAAGTCTTGAACAAATGATTAAATTATCACACACAGACCATGTTCCAGTGGCCGAATATACAGGATGATCAATAAGGAGTGTGGCCCCATTTTGGGAGACACAGCCTTGAATCCGACGTGGCATCGAGACAATGTGAGTCCGAGTAGAGTCCTGGGGTATCGTGGACCATGTGGTGTTGATCCAAATCCACAGTTCATCTTCATTCTGCGGGGGTGAGAGGGTACTCAACCAACGTCCAATCGTGTCGCACAGATGCTCGATGGGCGAGAGGTCGGGGTTCGTGCTGGCCACGGGAGCATCCGCACACCGTGTAAAGCATTCAGGCTGATCCCAGCGGTATGCGGCGGGGCGTTATTCTGTTGAAAAACTGCGTTTGGGATGACCTGTAGATACGGTAGTGCCATGGGCCGCAGCACTTCATCAACATAGCTGCGCGCCGTCATTGTTCCCGTAATGCGTACCAGCGGTGAGCAGATGTTGACGCTGATAGCACTCCACACCATGATTCCACGTTGCAGGGCGGTGTGGCGCTCCACAATATCGGAGGAATCCGTCTGTTGGCCACGTCGCCTCCAGACTCACACACGGCGATCATCAGCGGTGAGAAAGAACTGCGATTCGTCGCTGAACACCACACTGTTCCATTTGACACCCCACGCAGCTCTGAAGCTACACCACACCAAGCGGTGACGACGATTGCTCGCTGTTAAGAGTAGCCTTCGCAAAGGACGGCTGGACAGCAAAACAGACGCCTCCAATCGGCGCGACACTGCCCGCGTCGATATCGGGACATCGAAACCTCCCCATACACTCCGCAAAATGTCGCCCGCTGGGGACTGTAGGTCCGCTACGGTATGACGTCGGATTCGACGATCGGTGAGTTAGGACGTCCGTATCCGTGCTCCGATCCCCCTACAACGTTGCACAGATCCTTCCTGGGACCACTGTCACCAAATGCGACCTACGGTTGTGTCATCACGTTGCGTTTCTTCCGCAATGTGGCGCAAGGACCATTCGGCGCTACGAAGGCCTACGATGACGCCTCTCGTGAACTCATCCGTTTGACGAAATCGGGTACGACGGCATCTTAACGGCATTGGTACCCCTTGGTCGTTCTGAAGACACGGTTACAGCAGGATCACTCACTTTTCGCGACCGTGACGTCTCGACTGATCACGGGCTGGTTGTACGCTTATATCACGCGCGTCGTTCTAGCGATTGGCCCGTAAATGCAATCATTTGCATAACTTGTACGTGCTCACCCTCCCTGCAATTTGCATGGCGCTGCGTTCACGTCTTCATGGTGTGGCATTTTCTCTGTCAGGCAGGGTATGTCTGATATTTCTTATTATAGCTGTAAACCCTTCCATGCCTTTGCTGATGAATGAGGAGGAACAGTAAGATGTGGATCTTCAATAGCGCGGGTCAGCAAAAGAATCCCGAGCAGAAAGTAAACAAAGGGACATTCGAAAAATCACCACCTCAAAACGATAATTCAATTTGTTAATATACGACTTCATTCACATAAGAGCTAAACGTCGTGAGCGTTATAAACTGTAGAAAGCACAGTCCACATGCTAAACGTATCCATAAAATAGTTTGCGTTACATTAGTTCTATAATGGCGGACATAATACAAAGTCAGCGACTATTGTTCTCTATTAGCACATCACCTAATGTCTCGTTATCAGCGAGCAAGGAGCCTGACGACCCGCCATCTCGTGCACGCGCGCTTATGCATCGTTCTATATCTTCGAGAGTGGTAGAATATGATGCGTTACTCGACAGCTTCCGCTGTTCACATCGTCCAACAGGAATTCCTTTATTCTTGTTCGCTCTGCACAAAACGAGATTTTTCAGGAAGGGGTCAAAAACTTACTTATTAGTTTCAAAATTCCTGAACAGTTACCATCATACTGAAATCCTATTATTCGGTTTTCATCCGTGAAAGCCAAATTTCTACTTGCTATAAATTTTATATTACTGGCACATTTCTTTTCAAAACTTTCCAATGATTCCTCTCTTCTGTAAATTGTTTTGAGAGATAAAAATCTATGGTATTCAATTCCTATTTTGCCTGGTGAGATATTTTAGCATACAAACTCAGTGCTCTAGTTAACTTTCACGTTCGAAATTTTCAGGAATCTCAACTTTTGAATGCAGCATTGTGACAAAAATGTCTAGCTTTGGTCAGTCAGAAACGTATTTCATTTTATCAGGACAACCGGCGCGGCGCCCTGATATTTTTTTTTTTTTTTTTGATTGGAGGTTTAACGACCACCGTGAGCTTCAACAATTTTTATTTGGAGCAAACATGGACAGGAAGATACAGATGGCCTGTGCTTAACAGTTACCAAAAGATAAACAATTAGATGACCTGTTTACAATGACAATGAGATATTTACATTATGTGGATGCACTATATACAATGTAAGCAAATTCATAACACTGACAATACTGGACTGAAGGGTTGACTTACTCTATGTACATCATATGTTCTCAATGTGCATCAGCATAGTGCCATCTCTAACAGGTGAACACCAGTACAAGGTATAACTATAAATTTTACAGTGCAAAAACAAACATGTATATTTTGAGCAATCTTGAGAAAAAAGAAGAAAAGAGCAGAAGGTTTATACTTTTCAGTATCTGAAAGATAAGCGAATAAATGATCTATCCACAATGATGGTGTGAACTCTATACAAATTGAATGCAATATCTCTCTGTATATTGAATGCAATATCTCTCTAGGGATGTAAGGTCAGGTGATGCGTAACATCACAGCCTCTCCTTGACAAATGTCAACCCCGCCTTCTCGTGGTACATCCTGTTCCCACTAAGGGGCTCTGACGACCGCCAATAGCGGTATAACTATACCATCGGGATTAGAGGAAATGCTATCCCACACTCACCAACCCGCTTGGCCAGCGTGGTGAGTTATGGCCAAACCCCTCCAAAATGACTCCACAACTTAAATCTTGGCCCTCAGTCTCCGGCAGCTGGAATGTACCTGGCCAAGGCAGCGGCCAGTGCGACATGAAGGCAGAGGGTGCTAAGAATCCCCGGAGGACCGGACTAGGCTGCCATCTGATGCTGACCTTGGCTACGTACAACGGACGCTCCCTTTATCTTCTGATTCAAGGCTTCTTGAATTGGAAGAGGAACTACAAAGGATCAAGTGGGACATCGTCGGGCTAAGTGAGGTAAGGAGAAAAGGAGAAGATCTCATTGAACTGAAAAGTGGACATCTCTTCTACTATCGTGGGACAGATACTGGCAGAACTAGTGGTGTTGGATTTATAATAAACAAGAAACTGAAAAATAAAGTTGTAGAAGTTGAAAGTTCCTCTGACAGAGCTGCAAGACTCGTTATCCAACTCGAGAAGATACCAGGCTCAGATTATTCAAACTTATGCACCCACCACAAGTCATCCTGAAGAAGAAATTGAAGAATTTTATGAGGAAATTCGTGATCTAAATAATAAAGGTAAGCAGCACGTGAAGATAATTATGGGGAGATTTCAATGCAAAAATAGGGCAACGGCAACAGAATGAAACTTCAGTAGGTAAATTCGGTCACGGCAACAGAAACCAGCGTGGAAATACTCTCGTAGAGTTTGCAGAGGCAGAAGGGTTTTTCATCTTGAACTCCTTTTTTCAAGAAAAAAGCTACACAGGAAATGGACATGGAGACATCCAAATGGGATGACAAGTGAAATTGATTTTATTATGTGTAACAAAAAATTCGTCATCGAAGACTGCAGTGTGCTAAACAAGTTCAACACAGGCAGTGACCATAGATTGGTGAGATGTAAGATGCACCTCAACACTAAACTTGAACGTAGCAAGCTCATAAGACAAACAAAATGTATTGACATAACCAACCTTAAAAAACACCATAATACCTTCAAATTGGAACTGAAGAACAGATTCTCTGCTTTAGAAGGCCTAACATCGGAAGAAGTGGATATTTCTGAAGTTAACAGAAAAGTAACCATAGCTCTTATGGAAACAGCAACAAAATTAGCTGGGTCTAAGAACAAATTGCATGTGAACAAATTATCAGGAAAAACCAAAATGTTGATGCAAAAAAGAAGAGAGATGAGGACAACTAAAGAAGATGTGACTTCCAAAGTGGAATATATAGAGCTATGCAAGACAGTACGAAAAAGTATCACCGAAGACGTAAGGAAATTCAACTGTGAACTAGTAAGGAAAGCAATTGAAAACAACCAAAGCCTAAAGATAGCAAAGGGACATCTCAGTAAGGGAAGAAAACAGATTATGGCACTGAGAAAAGAAGATGGTTCTATAACAAGAAATAGAGGCGAAATTTTGACAAGAGTGAAAGATTTCTACTCCAAACTATATGAAAGGGATGATACATGTACTCCAGACATCATGAAAGGTACCAGTACCAGAGTTCTTCCAGTCCTTTCAGCAGAAGTTGCACGTGCAATCAAGAACATGAAGCGGGGAAAAGCTCCAGGAGAAGATGGAATTACTGTAGACATCATACAAGAAGCAAGTGGAGAAATCGAAACAGTACTCGCCCAAATTTTCACTCGATGCCTTAATGAAGGGAAAATTCCTGAGGATTGGAACAACGCTACAATGATCTTGCTACATAAAAAAGGTGACATTGAGGATCTCAGGAACTACAGACCTATCAGCCTCCTATCAGTGGTTTATAAAATCTTCACTAAAGTTCTTTCACACCGCTTTAAGGTGACACTGGACATGGCTCAACCGAGAGAACAAGCTGGATTCAGGAGTGGCTACAGCACAATAGATCATATCCACGTACTGAGAGAACTAATTGAAAGAGCGAGGGAATATGAACTTCCATTGTGCATGGCTTTTATCGATTATGAAAAAGCCTTTGATTCGGTGAAACCATCAGCAGTTGCAATGGCTCTGAAATCCTGCGGTATTGAAGATGCATACATTAATATTATTAATAACATCTATGAAAATGCAAGTGCAAAGATTCGGCTGTTTGAAAATACAACACACATAAAAATTGGAAAAGGAGTGAGACAAGGTGACACCATATCTCCGAAGCTCTTTAATGCCACATTGGAAAATGTCTTTCAATCACTGAACTGGGAAAACAAAGGGATAAAGATTAATGGAGATTATCTAACCCACCTTCGTTTTGCTGATGACATAGTCATTTTTGCAACTACCCCATCAGAGCTGCAGAGTATGATCCAGGAACTTGCTGACAAGAGTAAAGAAGTGGGATTAAAAATGAACTTTCAGAAGACAAAAGTGATGTACAATGCTTTTACAAGAAATGAAGATTTATCGATTGATGGAGAAAAGCTGGAGATAACAGACACGTACGTTTATCTTGGACAGCAGATATCAAGTGAGGGTCACATTGGTGAAGAAATTAATCGGCGTACAAAACTTGCCTGGAGAGCTTTTGGAAGAAACAGCATAATTTTCAAGAGCAATATGCCATTATGTCTTAAAAGAAAAGTGTTTGATCAATGCATCCTTCCAGTGCTTACGTATGGTGCAGAGACGTGGACCTTAGCTAAAAGAGACATACAAAGGCTGCAGACAACTCAAAGAAGCATTGAGAGGTGCATGCTTGGTGTAACCAGGAGAGATAAGAAGAGGAACACGTGGATCCGAAAAATGACAAGAGTGGAAGACATCATGATCAGAGTTAAATCCCTGAAATGGCAATGGGCTGGACATACTGCCAGAAGAACAGACCATCGATGGACAGCCGAAATTTTAGATTGGATTCCAAGGGACAGGAAAAGACCCAGAAGAAGACCACATGGAAGATGGGTGGATGAAATTCGAAAGTATGCGGGAGTGACATGGAGGAGACTGGCACAAGACAGACCGTTGTGGAGGAAACTTGGGGAGACCTTCGTCCAGCAGTGGATTGATAATGGTTGACAATGATGATGATGATGATCTCTCTTGTGAAACGCTGTCAAATTACAAAAAGAACTATTACTTAGGCTTAAACAAGTGCCTCAATCACAGTGCTATAGATTAACTTGTAATGAACAACAACATATGTACACAACATGCAACGGCATAGGGAAGACACTAATCAGGAGTTACAACTCCATGGTACAACTGTAAGTTTCACAGTGCAAAGAGTAAAGTATATTAGTACAAACAGAACTTGCGTTTTACAGAAAATTTATACTTCGGGTACAATACAAATAATGTAAATATGAAACTGACTCTTTGTACAGCAAATATGCAACACAGCGCAGAATATTATCTAATAGACTTATTATTTCCTGTTAGGCGCATGTGACATGAGAAAAACCACACTGTGTAATATTAACATATAATTGAAATACTATCAAAGCGTTTGCTCCGCACCATGAGCATAAAACTTAAGACATGTAATCGTGACCCAACACGCGAAATGTGCCAAACATAAATTTTACAGTGCAATTAGGAAAGTACATTAGTATATACAAAACTGAGCTTTTGGCATAGCAACTATACTTCAGGTACAGTACAAATAACCGAATGATGAACAATTACCCCCTGCACTACAAAAGTGCTAAACCTTGCAGAACATGGTGTAATCGACTGATCATATCCCTTTATGTACATGTAACATGATCAAAAACCACACTGTGCAAAATCAATAATACAATTTAAACACTATCAAACAGTTGCTTAGCACCGTGAACAAAAACCATATATTATAAAGCCCGGCAGACATAAGGAAAGTGCCGAAAAAAAAAAAAACTTTAAACTTATTCTAAGTGCCTGTGGTATAACAAGAAACTCACCAACAGGACCTTGTTGGTGAGAAACATGCAAACGTGCAGTAACATTAAGAAGCAATGATGACAAGGGCACCTAAGAACACGATAATCACAAAACTATACTTCAATTAGTCCAAACAATTTCACAGAAGTCAGAACAAAGTCTAAGGTCTTCTGATGGACCAGAAAACCATTGACTAAAAGGTGACCACACAGACATAAAGTTTGGGATTCGATTCGCTGCCTTAGCAACAGTGAAAGCAAGCCTCAAGCGTGAAGTCAGTCAGTTCCGGAACTGACTGCACATCGCAGCTCCCGCCTGAAAGATGGTAGGCTGTATAGGGGTAGAACGTAGCTGTTGATAGTAGCAAAAAATCACATGTTTTGCTAATATGAATACATAAGCACATGACTCTGATATAGGAATAGGCGGAGTACTTGAACTGAGTAGCGTACTATAGGCTGAGAAGGAGAGATCATTAGTACTAAGGCACTGTGCAGTAGTGAAGGTCAGATGTAGCAAGGGAAGAAGCACTGTGCAATGTTGATACACATGATCTACATCCGCAATCGCAGAGCAAAACATGCAGTTAGGCGAATCAACAAGCGTCATCCTGAATAATTTGGTAGGAACTGGTAACCGCCGATGAAGAAACAACCATTGGATGTTTCTTTCTGCTGGAATAGATAGTGGCGAATTAGACATGGACCACACTTGTGAAAGGGCGACATTCGGAACATCTGGAATCATCAATGGTGTAGCATATAGTGGATCAATGAGACAACGGTAAAGAGACGAGATAGAAAAACTGGAGAGAGGAAGTGATGAGCCCCGAACGGAAAGGAAAAAGGGAAAAGGAAGAGAGGCAGAGGGAACAAGAGTTAACCCAGCTTGAGAGGCAAGGTTAGGGAAGAGGGTAATGATTGAAGAACGGAAGGAATCATACAGCAAAAGAGAGGAAGAGGTAGGGGGGAGGAGGGGGGAAAGATCAGCGAAGGGTTTCCAAGAAAGAACTGGAGAAATTAGATCCTGAACAGATACTATTCCGGCGGGGAGCCAGGAAAGGTCAGTAAAGTAGGGAGCATTAGGGGGATGAAGGATGGAAGAAAAGAACAGGGGCTCAGCTAATAGTTCAGTGGTGGAAGCCGGTGGAGCACGGAAGAGGGGTAGAGAACGGAGAAAGGAAAGGACCTCTTTGTAGAAAGGGGAAAGTTTAGAATGGAAAAAAGGAGATTGATCCATTAGAAGATACATGATGAAAGTGATTCGGGAATTCCTAGGCGATATCATGACATCTCTAACGAGCGTAACTGGCGACTCTGGTGCACTTAGTAGCCGCAGGAAAGAAACCACTTTATGTGCTTTATAATAGGTACGAACATCCAGCAGTGAAATACCTCCATCAGTGACTCGACGACAGAGAGTGGAGACCTGGATCCAATGGTACCTGTTCCATATTATCGTTGAGATGATTCGAGTGATTTCATTGAGGTGATAAATGGGCATACGTTCAGCTGACCATGCATATAGGCATGGTGAAAGAATATAAGTCTGAGCTATTCTAGCTCTTGAGAAGTAAGAAGTACAAAACTGGGAACCTCGCCAGAAGGCAGCAGTTCGAGTAAGGCGTGTTCTGAGAGCATTCCATGTTTCATTTTGAGCAGAAAGACGGACTCCGAGATGGACCCCAAGGAATTTTTGGGATGAAGCAGTCCATGAGGCGCCCCACGGGGTGTCAGTCCTAGAGGCCCACGCTCCGCACCATAGACCTGCACTCTTGGATGTATTAAGTGATGCCGCTGAACATGAAGAATATTGATCGTAAATCTGGAGCAAGATGTCGAATTGAGCGTCTGTCCGTACACAAAAGGTCGCGTCATCAGCATATGCAGAGTATGTCACAGAAAAGTGCCTAGTACTTGCAGTAGGCGGTGGCAGTGCATCTATAAAGACTCGATGGACAGACCGAAGAAACGGCTCAAAAGCAATGGCAAAGAGCTGCCCAGAAAGTGGGCAACCCTGCCGAATGCCTCGCCGAAAAGGAATAGGTGCAGTCAAGAAGGCGGCCGTCTTGACATGGAAAGCAACGTCCTGATAAAGGGCAAGAATAGAGGTAACAAAAGCAAAAGGAAAGCCGAAAGCAATAAGAACAGCAGAAAGATACGAATGTGAGATATTGTCGAAAGCAGCTCTTTGGTCAAGATTAAAGAGGGCAAGTGGTTCAGAGTTAGTACGAGCCAGATGTAGGAGATCTCGAAGGAGATTGAGATTAGAAGTGATGGACCGACCAGGAACCGTGTAGGTCTGGTCGGGAGAAAGAAGAAATGGAAGAACTTGGTTGAGTCGATTGGAAAGGAGTTTAGTGAAGAGTTTATAGTCAATGTTTAGTAGCGAGATAGGGCGCCAGTTTCCCAAGTCAAGCAGATCGCCTTTCTTGGGGAATAACACCATATGAGCCTCTGTGAAACCCCTCGGAAGAGAAGAGGAAGAAAGAGCAGCATTGAAAGCGGCGAGAAGAAATGGAAGCAACGAAGGGAGAAAAGTACGGTAGAAAAGGAGCGGAAGGCCATCTGGACCTGGGACAGCACGGGAATTTAGAGAGGCAAGAATGGTCCGAAGTTCAGTCTGCGAAATAGGTTGTAAAAGGGAATCAGAGAGATTGGAAGGAACTTGGGGAAGAGCAAAGAGTAAAATAGCAGAAGCAGAAACAGAAGGCTGAGGAGTTTCACTGTATTTGATAGTAAAATATCGACGAACCTGAGAGCAAACTGCATCCGGATCAGAGATGATTTCACCATCAGGCCGCCGAAGTAGTCGAAGCTGATGCGACGAGCGGCGCTTTTCTTCTAACGCGGACAGAAACTCAAAGAGCAGTCCTCTGGTGATATATGTTGTAGACGGAGACGAAGAATTACCTGACGTGCACGAGGCTCAAGAAGTGCTCTAAGATCCGCTTGGTAAGCTGTATACATGGGATGACTCGCACCAAGCTGTAACAGGATGTTTCGGAGATTTTGCTCTTCCATGGAGCGCTTCGTGCCTTCGGAGAAGGAATGACGTCTGAGAAGATAAATTAGGTAAGATTTTACCTCGAGCCAGTAATTGATGGCACAAGGTGCAGTGGACAGGCCCTCTCGCATATGATCAAGAAGATCTCTGATCTCGGCGCACATATTCTCATCAGCTAGGAGAGAAGTGTCCAGTGTCCATGACCGAGGCCTAACATGCAGACGAGATGAAGAGCTACAGGAGAGAGTGATGGCACAGTGATCCGATGAAGCTGTAGGAGAGTGCATACAATCCGTTGTAATGGACAATAACGGAGCAGAAGCGTAAAATCGATCCAGCCTGGCAGAAAGAGAGGAGGATGCAGATGAAGCTCTCCAGGTATGTGAAATGGATGTCGGATGCAATCGTCGGAACACGTCATGTAAATCAAAATCAGACACTAATGATCGCAATTGCTCCACAAGACGTGAACGATGTTCAGTCCTCGAAGGAGCGCGATCGAGCTCTGGTTGAAGTGTACAGTTAAAGTCTCCTCCTATGAGCACATGATCTGATGGTAATGCTGACTGAAGTGCAGTGCGGAGCGACGAAAATAACAAGGTTAGATGTGTAGATGAACATGGAATATATATGTTGAAAACTAAATATCATTGTCCATCTAGGACGAAAGTGAGTCGCTGCAATAAGTCTCGGCACAGGTTATGAACTTTAACAGAGGAGAGTGCTTGACGAAATCTATTATGTACACCAATCGCTAAACCTCCACGAAGAGAGAGCCTATACGCGTGATGAAACTGATAGTCCCATCTCCTCCAGCGATGGAAGGGTGAAGTGGATAGACAATTTGTCTCTTGCAAAAGTAGGAGATCTGCGTTGAGGTGGTGGACGTCTTCATACACTAAAGCATTCGCCAAAGGGGTACACATACCCCTACTATTCAGTGAGACTGTCTTGAACAGAATAGTCTGATGATGGTTGGAGGATGTTGTCGGCCGCGTTCTGTAACTTGGCGAGGCGGCTACGGAACTTCTTTGCCCAGTAGGGACCACCCAGATCTCTGCCCGGAACGGTACGTAAATGAGAATGTATCGCCAACATTTGATTCATGGTGTCAGACAGACAGTGGGAGTATCCTTCCAAAAAATTGCGAGACAGCTTGTCTCTACGGGGACTTATTAGGAACGCATACACCTTCTCCCCAGACACAGGTGTCTGTGGAAGCGAGGATGCCTCTAGAATATGTAAAAAGTTTTCACAGGAGATCGGAATAATTGTTCCATCATCTGTATCAGATTCCATAGAGCCTTCAGACGTGAGCATCTGACTACTAGAACAATCACGTCCTGCCTTAAGGGTAGTTGTAATTCTAAACTTCTTATTCTGAGCGCGTGAAGTTCTACGTCGCTTCGCCCGTCCACGACTTTGTGCTGTAACCGGAATTGGAACTTCCGGCAATTTAAAAGGAACTGAAGAAACAACCTCAACGGTCGGTGTAGCAGTATGACGAGAATCGTCATCAACCATCTCTATAGGAGACTTTGGATTAACAATTGATGCCTCATTTGACTGAAGAGATAAAGTGGGCGCCAATGCATCACCCGAGGTCGAGGGTTTACCCATAGACGTCGGTTGACCAACGGCTATCTCACTACTTCTGGTAGACGTCGGTTGACCAACGGCTGCCTCACTACTTCTGGTAGACGTCGGTTGACCAACGGCTGTCTCACTACTTTTTGTAGACGTCGGTTGACCAACGGCTGTCTCACTACTTCTGGTAGACGTCGGTTGACCAACGGCTGTCTCACTACTTTTTGTAGACGTCGGTTGACCAACTACTGTATCATTACTTTTTGAGGAAGTCTGCTGTTGCTGGTCTTTAGCACCAGAAGAGGATGCCGATTGGCGTGACAAAGAGGAAGAAGGTCGTGCTGTTGACTTGGAAAGAGTGTTCGCATTATGAGGGCATAGAGCGCGGGGATGTCCCGTGCCTTTACAATTCGGACAGACGGAGCCTACTGTGATGAATATCTCTCTAATGTGCGTGCAACAGCGTACACGTAAAGTGGGTGGAATACGCAGCATGTGCTCCTCTGAAGGGAAGACCACACGAACATTGCGGCGAAACCCGAGTAGGTATCTATCTTCTGGCACCTCTGGAAACGAAGAGTAGGTAGTTACACCTCCAATGATCCGGCCATAAGGAAGAAGAGCGGCAATCAAGAGATCATCTGAAACTTCAGGTGGAACTGGTGAGAAACTTACAACAACGGAACTCTGTGAAACAGGTTCGGCATGGATGTGACGATCACCAATTGAGATGCCCTTGGTCAGTACATGTAGGGAATGGGCAGGAGTAGAGAAGTAAACAACTACTTTGTAAGGCTTCCTGCCCACATGAGTTATAGCTGATGCAGGAACAATCTCTCGAAGAGCAGCAGTATATGCAGTAAGTTTTGTATTTCTCAGGCTCGGAAATACAACACCATTCTCCATAGTTTGAAGGAATTTCAGCCCAGAAGGGGTATCTTCTTTAAGGACAACCTCAATGACTTCAGCATTATGCGTCATCTCATATTGTCCAGGAGAAAAAGAAGACGCCGCCCCGGTGGCGCAGTGGTCTAAGCGATGGCCTCTGATCATTCGTCCGTAAGGGGTCCGGGTTCGAATCCCGGTGAGGCATGGATGTTGTGTTTGTCTTACGGCACTGGCTCTCTCCCTTCCCTGGAACCAGTGACCCTAAATTAGGGACGGGCGACTGCTTATAGCCCATTGAGTTGCTCACGGTGGTCGTTAAACCTCCAATCAAAAAAAAAAAAAAAAAAAAAAAGAAGACTGGGAAGGTCCCGACTTAGGTGCGGTTACGTCAGCATATGAGAGGGTAGTTGTACGTTGCTTTGGAGATGATTCCGGCATGGAGTGCGAAACATCCATGGCGTCATCATTAGCTTTCAGAGAAGACATCGTATCGCCGCTGGGAGACTTGGAAGAAGAGGCGATATCCGATGGTAAGGCAGCAACAGAAGGCTGCAAGGAGGAGTGGTTTATCGAGATTGACTCGTCATTGGTAGTAGTATTTAGAGAAGCTGTTATCGGGAGATCATCATTTCCGGTAGCAAGGGTTAGGACGTCATTCTCCCCGGAAGCCGCCATTTGCAATGGCGAGGAAAAGCTTAGCCCTTAGCCAGCTTGGCCAAGGCAGAAAAATAAGGTAAACTAATCAAAATAAGCACTTACCAGCTAGGCAGGCATATAAAAAGAAACACGGAACCTTCACACACAACACACACACGAAATAGAACACTGACAACGAAGAAAAATAACACACCAACGAAAACTTGAGGAACACAGATAAACACGACTAACCCACCGTGAGCAACTCAATGGGCTATAAGCAGTCGCCCGTCCCTAATTTAGGGTCACTGGTTCCAGGGAAGGGGAGAGCCAGTGCCGTAAGACAAACACAACATCCATGCCTCACCGGGATTCGAACCCGGACCCCTTACGGACGAATGATCATAGGCCAGCGCCTTAGACCACTGCGCCACCGGGGCGGCCCTGATATTTTTCGAAATGGTACAGTAAATATCGAGTAGCATAGCTTGAAAAAAAAGACGTCAGGCTTTTATATTTGAAAACAAGACGCCAGTCTTCTATATTTGGCAAAAAAAGACGTCAGGCTTCTATATTTGAAAAAAAAAGATGTCGAGCTTCTATATGTGAAAAAAAGATTTCAAACTTCTATATTTGAAAAAAAAATGTCAGGCTTCTATATGTGAAAAAGATTTCAAGCTTCTATATTTGAAAAAAGATATCAGGCTTCAATATTTGAAAAAAAGGTGTCAGGCTTATATATTAAAAAAAAAAAGATGTCAGACTTCTATATTTGTAAAACAAAGGTGTCAGTCTTCTATATTTGAAAAAAAAATGTCAGTCTTCTATATTTGAAAAAAAAAAGATGTCAGGCTTCTATATGTGAAAAAAAGATTTCAAGATTCTATATTTGAAAAAAAAAGATGTCAGGCTTCTATATGTGAAAAAAAGATTTCAAGCTTCTATATTTGAAAAAAAAAAGATGTCAGGCTTCTATATTTGAATAAACAAAGACATCGCTCTTTCCAGGTTTATCAACAAATAGCAACCGAAAAGCTGGCCACTGCTGGGATCGTATCCGACATCTCTCCTTATCAAGAACCCATCCTACGGATATGTGATGTCAGAAGCTGACAGATAAACGCACATAGCGCCGTTGATATTGGCCGCTGTAGCGTAAGGCGTACGCACTCGGCTAGATATCGAGAGATATGGGGTTCCATCCCAGCAGTGGCCGGATAACAATTTTTCGGTTACTATGTGTTGATAAACGTGGAAAGAGTAATGTCTTTGTTTATTCACTGACGCCACGCATTTAGTGGATTTTCGTTTTCTATATTTGGAAAAATGATGTCAATCTTCTACATTTGAAAAAAAGATGTCAGGCTTTTATATTATTCCACTCATCTCTCATATCACAAAGCTGTTGTCGTGATGCCAAAATAGTTATGTCTTGGTGATATCCGTGTGTGTTGCTGTATACTGATGACACTGTCCTCTTGGCAGAGAGCAAAAGTGAGTTGCAGAGTATGTTGTCCCGGATGTATAAAGTTTATATGAAATTCGATCATCATCATATCACTAAGCTGTTCACTGAGATTCAGAGGTTAGCTCCAAAAAGAAATACAAACTACCAGATATTTTTACTTACTGTTGTCGTATCAAACTTCTCCATTTACAGCGATCTTGACATACAACTCGGGCTTCACTCACATCCGTCACACGCCGTACACAAGATCTTCTATACTTCATATTCATAATCTTTTTCTCATGCAGGCACTCCTGAATCTGATCCCCCCATGACTTCCTTGGCCTTCCTCTGCCTTTCCTTCCTGCCACTTGGGCTAAAAGATTTTCTTAGTAAGCATCTCTTCACTCATTCTTCCAACATGGCCAAACTACCGAAGCATATTAGTCCCCACCTTGCTAACAACATTTTGCCTCACATTACACATCTGCAACACATCTTCATTCATCACATTATCAGAACGCGTCTTACCACAAACCCCCCGTAAGTAACGCATTCCTCCAGCACACAAACGATTTCTATGTTTCTTCTGTAGTACCCAGGTTTCACTGCAATACAACAGAGTAGGAACAATTACACTTTCATACACAACCACGCGGGATTCTCTTGAGAACCCATCATTCCTGTGAAAACCTCCCAAAGGAGCGATGACTTTCAATGAAGAATTCACTCGCCTACTAATTTCACCATCCAATTTGCTCTCGCTATTAAACATGCTGCCTAAATACGCAAACTCATTCACCTGGTCAGTCATTTTGCCATTTAAACTTACATTACATTCAGTGCTACCAGTTCCTCTCACAAAAACCATAACTTTGGTTTTTCCCTTATTTATACTCAGTTCACCTAGGAGTCGTTTGTGTGCTGGAGAAATGCGTTACTTACGGGTGGTTTGTGGCAAGACAGTGTCTGATTGTGTGAGGAATGAGGATGTGTTGCAGTTGTGTGATGTGAAGCAAAATGTTGTTTGCAAGGTGGAGACCAACATGCTTCGGTGGTTTGGCCATGTTGAAAGAATGAGTGATGAGATGCTTACTAAGAAAATCTTTTTAGCCCAAGTGGCAGGAAGGAAAGGCAGAGGAAGGCCAAGGAAGACATGGGTAGATAAGATTCAGGAATGTCTGCATGAGAAAAAGATTATGAGTATGAAGTATAAAAGATCTTGTGTACGGCGTGTAATGGATATCAGTGAAGCCCGAGTTGTATATCAAGATCACTGTAAATGGAGAAGTTTGATACGACAACAGTAAGTAAAAATATCTGGTAGTTTGTATTTCTTTTTGGAGCTAACCTCTGAATCTCAGAGAACAGCTTAGTGATATGATGATGATCGAATTTCATATAAACTTTATACATCCGGGACAACATACTCTGCAACTCACTTTTGCTCTCTGCCAAGAGGACAGTGTCATCAGTATACAGCAACACACACGGATATCACCAAGACATAACTATTTTGGCATCACGCATGCACGCATCCATAAATATATTATGCAGCCATGGTGACGTTACACAACCTTGTCTGACTCCTGCACCAATAGAAAACCAGCCAAGGCCGTCTATGTAGTCAATTAAAACATTCACGCTCGGACGCCGTCAAAATGGAACATACTTTGAAAATCTTGCAAACGGTTGGGAAGAGGTAATACAAAATGAGATCAAATATACATGTGTTTGAAATTTGATTTGAGGAAGCTTCGTTTTCAGTTTGAAGTGCAGTGTGATATATTAAGTCATTTCATTTCCTTTCCAGTCAACAACGCACATATATAATTCCTCGTATATTTACTTACGAATGAAATATTAAAATGCGAAAGAAATTTAGCCTATTGCTTCTTCAGCCTTTTTTGGTGAGCAACTGGGAATTCTTAATTATGGCATTTACTAAAGGATAACAAAAAGTCAGTTGTTACACCGTTTAAATTTTTTTCAGAATGTTTTTGCGAGCGGTAATGAAATTGGACAAGAAGAATTCGGATGCATCTTATTTGGCAATCTTATTTTGACATCTGCAAGACTCGAAAGAGAAATTCAATGGCACAGTGTCGTAACCAAAAATTTCTTAAGAGATTTGGTGCATCGGTGAAAGACTACCCGAGAAAGCTTCTCCAAGTGGGAATAAGCCCAAAAATCTTGAAAAGTCAGAAAAATGACAAAAAAAAAAAAAAGAAGACATTACTAGAAAAGAAACTTTTTTCAATATATATAGCTTTAAATGAGTACTCAATCCCCATCAGGGGGGATGTCCGTATCCGAGGAACCCCCCCCCCAGCTATGCATTTGAATGCAAACTTACAGTCCTATGTGTCTCAGACGGGTTAGTTTTATTTTAGGGTTAAAGCCTCGACTAGCGACTATAAGTAATCGCCGTCCCTAACGAAAGGCAACTTGCTCCAGGGAGAGGATAGAGCCAACTTCACCCGATAATCACACCATCTGTGACGTACCTGCCAGCAGGACGCACACGACATAAAGGCAGATTAGTAGTCACAAGAAACGTCTGCGTAGCTCAGTTGGTAGAGCGACTTGTTCCGGAATAAGCGGCCTCGGGTTCGAATCCCGGCGTAGACCAAAAATGACGGAGAAATTTACTTCGTTATAATGGCGCCCGAACTACCCGGATGACCCGGCAGTTCAAAATCTCGCATTGGTATGATGTTATTTCCACACCGCGAGACAGGAAAAATCAGAGAATTCCTTCTCCAGCGCTTCGAAAAATAAAAAATGTGTGATGTTGCATTCCACACAGCAGATTGACTGGGAGTTCTCAAGTGCACGTTCTACAGTGGATGGCTGCCTGCAATGATTCATGGCCCACGGGTCACGGCTGACCCGTGGGCCATGCCCCCGGCCCTCTTTCGGGGGGGGGGGGGCGGAGGGAGATGTGACGTACCTGCCAGCAGGACGCACACGACATAAAGGCAGATAGGAATCAGAATAAACGTCTGCGTAGCTCAGTTGGTAGAGCGACTTGTTCCGGAATAAGCGGCCTCGGGTTCGAATCCCGGCTTAGACCAAAAATGACGGAGAAATTTACTTCGTTATACATCCATGACTCGTCTGGATTTGAGCGCTGGCCCATCTCACACACACAGTTACAGGGGCGGTAAAAGATCGCCTTTCACAATCTACTTAATTTGTACGGTATGAATATTAAATGGATAACTTATGTCAAGATATTTTATCATGCTTTTTTTTTCCATTAAGTCATGCTGTTTTATGAGATTTGGCTTAAATCTGTTGTTAATATTGCCGCAGTTTTATTACGCCAAATAACAGCAGACACAAACGCGGCGGGAATCCGAAATGCAGAACTACAAGGTGCACGTTTTGTTTTCGTGAACCAAAAATCCTGTTACTCAGTAGTAACACATACACACGCGCATACCAGCGCGCGTGCGCTCTAGAATGGAGAGAAATTTCAGTACGACATGGACATGGTGTTGAAATATTTTTTGATCGATCGTAAGGCCCCTGGAGATCTCGACGATTATGCGTGTGCAGAGGATGGCGAAACTTCCATTTTAAAGCCCGGCGATTAATACAGCAATTAAGGCGTGTCTCCGAGTGCTGTTCTGCTGCAATTAAGCAATTAAAGCGTCATCGTGACGCAGTAACTTTGACAGGCATTCATTGGAGGCATTCACGAGAGCTCTTCTTGAATCAAATGACACATCTCGGGCATGGGGAGGGGGAGAGGTGAGGATGCCGGGAACTCTCCATCCTCATTTACTGCAAAGCGGACTTTCATTTCCACCAGATAAGTCCGATCATCATATCTGCTTTTCTCTCACCCAGGCGAATGGTTCGAATTTATTTGACTGTTATGCAATGCACTAGAGGAATCAATGGTCTTCAACGGATGCTGCAAGAGGGCTGAAGTGCGAATGCTAGACGAGAATTTATATCAACTAACGCGAATGTTTAAAACTGCTACGACTTCACGCCTTGTAGCTATCTTCCGCGAAGGAGTTCGTTGAAAACTGGGAGAAATGACTCCTGTAGAAACGATCTATACATTTCTTCCCTTTTTGGACAAAATTTATTCTAAAGTGCTAGTCTTGATTGCAAAGCAGCACTGACACTTAAAACTAAGTCGTTTAGTAACAAAGAGAATTGATTTCTTTGTTTCTAACTATTGTTCTAGTTCCGAATTTTAAATGTGATTGTCCAATTCGTTCATTGCAATGGCTCAAGTTAAAAACATACTAACGGAATTGTACCCGCTGCTGCGCCTCCCCTGAGGCCGAGTGGTCTGAGGCGCTGGCTTCTGACCATTCGACCGAGATGTTGCCGGTCTCGAGTCCCGCTTGGGTTTTTCCGATGGCGTCAGCTCTAACCTAGAATCAATGTCTCCAAATTAGGAACGAGCAACTCTTCAGAGTTGCTTATTGTTTTTGTTACTCCATGAAACAGAGAAAAAGTACCCTGCGCCACCCGAATGTAACGTTTAAGATGCAGTTTGTATATTATGATTTTCCACTGCAGTGAGTGATTCCGTTGTGAACAGACACCACCTCCTAATTTCTCTAACGGAAAAAAGTATTCCTTTTGATGTACTATTCTTGGGTAAATATTATTAGAGTGCAGTCGTAAATACAACTGGAACACGTGAATATTAAAAAATATCAAGTAAAAGTTTATAGTACCTCCTTAGAAATTACGTTCATCGCCTTTTCCAATGATTACTAAAATGTTTCCTTTCCTCTCGTTTCTTCTGTTTCTATAGGCTCAGCTGTAACGACGAGTTTCTTCTTTCAGAAGGAATGCAGTGAAAATGAGACTCTATAGGCTCAACTGCATCTACGAGTTTCTTTTTTTAGAAGAAATGCACTGAAAATAAGATTCTATAGGTTCAGCTGCGCCTACGAGTTTCTTATGAGATTCTATAGACTCAGTTGCACCCACGAGTTTCTTTTTTTAGAAGGAATGCCATGAAAATAAGATTCTATAGGTTCAGTTGCGCCTACGAGTTTCTTATGAGATCCTATAGACTCAGCTGCACCCACGAGTTTCTTTTTTCAGAAGGAATGCCATGAAAATAAGATTATATAGGTTCAGCCGCGCCTACGAGTTTCTTATGAGATTCTATAGACTCAGCTGCACCCACGAGTTTCTTTTTTTAGAAGGAATACCATGAAAATAAGATTCTATAAGTTCAGCTGCGCCTACGAGTTTCTTATGAGATCCTATAGACTCAGCTGCACCCACGAGTTTCTTTTTTCAGAAGGTATGCAGTGAAAACGAGATTCTATGGGCTCAACTGCATCTAGGAGTTTCTTTTTTCAGAAGAAATGCCGTGAAAATAAGATTCTATAGGTTCAGTTGCACCTATGAGTTTCTTATGAGATTCTATCGGCTCAGCTGCTTCTATAATTTTTTTTTCAGAAATAATGCAGTGAAAATGAGATTCTCTAGGCTCAGCTGCACCCACGAGTTTCTTATTTCAGAAAAAATGCAGTGGAAATTCGATTGAAAAACACGCCCAGTATTATCCGTAGGTAAAATAATTTGCCAAAATCAAGGCCGGAAAAGAAACACTGCATACTTTGGGAGAGTGGCGTACATACGTCGCCAGCCCCCATTGCGACCAATGATTAAATAAAAATGACCAAATAAGGTAAAACGTTTTGCTAGTCGTGATGCTCACGTGAAAGAAACATTTTCAAGCGGAAATGGCAGTTCACACACGAACGTTCAAGGTCACATACGCTTTCTCATGTGTCTCTATGACTTCCACAGAAACAGCGTGATCCACCCCTACCCCATCGTTTGGAATTTCGAGTTGGACGTGGCCACTGCCTTCCAGAGTTCCGATATGGAGCTGGGTAGTGTGTGTCCAACAGTCTCAACTGGCATTCGAAAACATCCTACAGATGCTCAATTCGGTTGAGATCAGGTGAATCTGGAAGCCATTTAGAACGTCTCATATCAGCACTGTGTTCATCAGACCACTTCTGTACGAGGCGGGTCCGATGGCATGGAGCATTATCGCCCTGAAAATTCCATCCAGGTATCGGCGGAAGTATAGCTGCAGGTATGAAATGATTAGGAACTATATTCACCTAAGTGTACTTGGTTCCCAAGCAATCCCTACTAGTAGCTGGCGTCGAAACGTTGGTCCATACACACGAGGATTCTAGTTCGTGCCAGCTAAACATGCTTCACGTCATTCAACCGCTGCCCCAGGCCTGAATACTAGGTACCATGCATGAGGGATCCGTAGCCTCAGTCGAACTGGAACATCGACAAAATGTACCATATGTGGTGATTCATCGGACCAGCAGACCTGCTTCCAGTCTTCCATCATCCAATCGACTCATATTGTACTGGGCCTCCAACAGCGAAACTATGCTGCGCCAATTACCCTGTACAAAGCGATCCACACCAGTAGTTTACTTCTGTGATACACCTTTCGCCTCCGTTTATAGCCTTTTTGCCATTTTAGCACCATTCCTGATGTACTTTAACCATGAAGACCCTCGAGCAACCAGCAATTGTCGCCGTTTCCAAAACCGAGGCACCAACCCGGCGTGCGCTCGCAATCTGGCACTGCGTAAACTCCGATAAACTCCCGTTTTGCCTATCACGTCCGTAACTTACCTATCAACTGAAACACCAATCTCTTATATACGCCGCTGTATCCTACAGATAAGGCCCTATAGAGAGTTACTGGTTACACCAGTAACAAGCGTAACTCATAGGGTCGGTCGTAGTCAGTGAGCACTCAATATACATATGCCCATACAATATCACACTAACTTACTACACATAACGCAAAAAAAAAAAACTAATGCGATAAAAACAAAACAATGGATACTGGAAAATAATACACAAGGCATAAATATTCACACAATGCTTTTCACACTGCTTTCGACAGCTTGAGTTAGAATGAATAACACAGTGAAGAAACATCATTATATGTAAAAATATATAATTCCAAAGGGTTAGAATAACACAGTGAAACAACAAGCCATATTATCAGACATTAGCAAAATACACATTGAAGACTCACAACAAAACAGTATAAAAATGCTTATCCTGAAACAGTCACTCATGAAAGATGCCAAACAGTCAATACACAACACTGTGTAATAACTGTTGTGTATAACTTTGTGTAATATATACATATATATATATATACACATATATACATATATATATATATATATATATATATATATATATATCATCATCATCATCATTGTCAACCATTATCAATCCACTGCTGGACGAAGGTCTCCCCAAGTTTCCTCCACAACGGTCTGTCTTGTGCCAGTCTCCTCCATGTCACCCCTGCATACTTTCGAATTTCATCCACCCATCTCCCATGTGGTCTTCTTCTGGGTCTTTTCCTGTCCCTTGGAATCCAATCTAAAATTTCGGCTGTCCATCGATGATCTGTCCTTCTGGCAGTATGTCCAGCCCATTGCCATTTCAGGGATTTAACTCTGATCATGATGTCTTCCACTCTAGTCATTTTTCGGATCCACGAGTTCCTCTTCTTATCTCTCCTGGTTACACCAAGCATGCACCTCTCCATGCTTCTTTGAGTTGTCTGCAGCCTTTGTATGTCTCTTTTAGTTAAGGTCCACGTCTCTGCACCATACGTAAGCACTGGAAGGATGCATTGATCAAACACTTTTCTTTTAAGACATAATGGCATATTGCTCTTGAAAATTATGCTGTTTCTTCCAAAAGCTCTCCAGGCAAGTTTTGTACGCCGATTAATTTCTTCATCAATGTGACCCTCACTTGATATCTGCTGTCCAAGATAAACGTACGTGTCTGTTATCTCCAGCTTTTCTCCATCAATCGATAAATCTTCATTTCTTGTAAAAGCATTGAACATCACTTTTGTCTTCTGAAAGTTCATTTTTAATCCCACTTCTTTACTCTTGTCAGCAAGTTCCTGGATCATACTCTGCAGCTCTGATGGGGTAGTTGCAAAAATGACTACGTCATCAGCAAAACGAAGGTGGGTTAGATAATCTCCATTAATCTTTATCCCCTTGTTTTCCCAGCTCAGCGACTGAAAAACACCCTCCAATGTGGCATTAAAGAGCTTCGGAGATATGTTGTCACCTTGTCTTACTCCCTTTCCAATTTTTACGTGTGTTGTATTTTCAAACAGCCTAATCTTTGCACTTGCATTTTCATAGATGTTATTAATAATATTAATGTACGCATCTTCAATACCGCAGGTTTTCAGAGCCATTGTAACTGCTGATGGTTTCACCGAATCAAAGGCTTTTTCATAATCGATAAAAGCCATGCACAATGGAAGTTCATATTCCCTTGCTCTTTCAATTAGTTCTCTCAGCACGTGGATATGATCTATTGTGCTGTAGCCACTCCTGAATCCAGCTTGTTCTCTCGGTTGAGCCGTGTCCAGTGTTACCTTCAAGCGGTGTGAAAGAACTTTAGTGAAGATTTTATAAACTACTGATAGGAGGCTGATAGGTCTGTAGTTTCCGAGATCCTCAATGTCACCTTTCTTATGTAGCAGGATCATTGTAGCGGTGTTCCAATCCTCAGGAATCTTTCCTTCATTAAGGCATCGAGTGAAAATTTGGGCGAGTACTGTTTCGATTTCTCCACTTGCTTCTTGTATGATGTCTACAGTAATTCCATCTTCTCCTGGAACTTTTCCTCGCTTCATGTTCTTGATTGCATGTGCAACTTCTGCTGGAAGGACTGGAGGAACTCTGGTACTGGTATCTTTCATGTTGTCTGGAGTGCATATATCATCCCTTTCATATAATTTGGAGTAGAAATCTTTCACTCTTGTCAAAATTTCGCCTCTATTTCTTGTTACAGAACCATCTTCTTTTCTCAGTGCCATAATCTGTTTTCTTCCCTTACTGAGATGTCCCTTTGCTATCTTTAGGCTTTGGTTGTTTTCAATTGCTTTCCTCACTAGTTCACAGTTGAATTTCCTTACGTCTTCAGTGATACTTTTTCTTACTGTCTTGCATAGCTCTATATATTCCACTTTGGAAGTCACATCTTCTTTAGTTGTCCTCATCTCTCTTCTTTTTGCATCAACATTTTGGTTTTTCCTGATAATTTGTTCACATGCAACTTGTTCTTAGACCCAGCTAATTTTGTTGCTGTTTCCATAAGAGCTTTGGTTACTTTTCTGTTAACTTCAGAGATGTCCACTTCTTCCGATGTTAGGCCTTCTAAAGCAGAGAACCTGTTCTTCAGTTCTAACTTGAAGGTATTATGGTGTTTTTTGAGGTTGGTTATGTCAATAGACTTTGTTTGTCTTATGAGCTTGCCACGTTCAAGTTTAGCGTTGAGGTGCATCTTACATCTCACCAATCTATGGTCACTACCTGTGTTGAACTTGTTTAGCACACTGCAGTCTTCTATGACAAATTTTTTGTTACACATAATAAAATCAATTTCATTTGTCGTCCCATTTGGATGTCTCCATGTCCATTTCCTGTGTGGCTTTTTCTTGAAGAAGGAGTTCAAGATGAAAAACCCTTCTGCCTCTGCAAACTCAACGAGAGTATTTCCACGCTGGTTTCTGTTGCCGTGACCGAATTTACCTACTGAAGTTTCATTCTGTTGCCGTTGCCCTATTTTTGCATTGAAATCTCCCATAATTATTTTCAAGTGCTGCTTACCTTTATTATTTAGATGACAAATTTCCTCATAAAATTCTTCAATTTCTTCTTCAGGATGACTTGTGGTGGGTGCATAAGTTTGAATAATCTGAGCCTGGTATCTTTTCGAGAGTTGGATAACAAGTCGTGCAGCTCTGTCAGAGGAACTTTCAACTTCTACAACTTTATCCTTCAGTTTCTTGTTTATTATAAATCCAACACCACTAGTTCTGCCAGTATCTGTCCCACGATAGTAGAAGAGATGTCCACTTTTCAGTTCCATGAGATCTTCTCCTTTTCTCCTTACTTCACTTAGCCCCACGATGTCCCACTTGATCCTTTGTAATTCCTCTTCCAATTCAAGAAGCCTTGAATCAGAAGATAGGGAGCGTCCATTGTACGTTGCCAAGGTCAGCATCAGATGGCAGCCTAGTCCGGTCCTCCGGGGATTCTTAGCACCCTCTGCCTTCATGTCGCACTGGCCGCTGCCTTGGCCAGGTACATTCCAGCTGCCGGAGACTGAGGGCCAAGATTTAAGTTGTGGAATCATTTTGGAGGGGTTTGCCATAACTCACCACGCTGGCCAAGCGGGTTGGTGAGTGTGGGATAGAATTTCCTCTAATCCCGATGGTATAGTTATACCGCTATGGGCGGTCGTCAGAGCCCCTTTAGTGGGAACAGGATGCACCACGAGAAGGCGGGGTTGACATTTGTCAAGGAGAGGCTGTGATGTTACGCATCACTTGACCTTACACACATATATATATATATGTGTGTATATATATATATATATATATATACACACATATATATATATATCATCATCATCATCATTGTCAACCATTATCAATCCACTGCTGGACGAAGGTCTCCCCAAGTTTCCTCCACAACGGTCTGTCTTGTGCCAGTCTCCTCCATGTCACTCCCGCATATTTACGAATTTCATCCACCCATCTCCCATGTGGTCTTTTTCTGGGTCTTTTTCTGTCCCTTGGAATCCAATCTAAAATTTCGGCTGTCCATCTATGGTCTGTCCTTCTGGCAGTATGTCCAGCCCATTGCCATTTCAGGGATTTAACTCTGATCATGATGTCTTCCACTCTCGTCATTTTTCGGATCCACGAGTTCCTCTTCTTATCTCTCCTGGTTACACCAAGTATGCACCTCTCCATGCTGCTTTGAGTTGTCTGCAGCCTTTGTATGTCTCTTTTAGTTAAGGTCCACGTCTCTGCACCATACGTAAGCACTGGAAGGATGCATTGATCAAACACTTTTCTTTTAAGACATAATGGCATATTGCTCTTGAAAATTATGCTGTTTCTTCCAAAAGCTCTCCAGGCAAGTTTTGTACGCCGATTAATTTCTTCATCAATGTGACCCTCACTTGATATCTGCTGTCCAAGATAAACATATTTATCTGTTATCTCCAGTATTTCTCCATCAATCGATAAATCTTCATTTCTTGTAAAAGCATTGAACATCACTTTTGTCTTCTGAAAGTTCATTTTTAATCCCACTTCTTTACTCTTGTCAGCAAGTTCCTGGATCATACTCTGCAGCTCTGATGGGGTAGTTGCAAAAATGACTACGTCATCAGCAAAACGAAGGTGGGTTAGATAATCTCCATTAATCTTTATCCCTTTGTTTTCCCAGTTCAGTGATTGAAAGACATTTTCCAATGTGGCATTAAAGAGCTTCGGAGATATGGTGTCACCTTGTCTCACTCCCTTTCCAATTTTTATGTGTGTTGTATTTTCAAACAGCCGAATCTTTGCACTTGCATTTTCATAGATGTTATTAATAATATTAATGTATGCATCTTCAATACCGCAGGATTTCAGAGCCGTGGTAACTGCTGATGGTTTCACCGAATCAAAGGCTTTTTCATAATCGATAAAAGCCATGCACAATGGAAGTTCATATTCCCTCGCTCTTTCAATTAGTTCTCTCAGTACGTGGATATGATCTATTGTGCTGTAGCCACTCCTGAATCCAGCTTGTTCTCTCGGTTGAGCCATGTCCAGTGTTACCTTCAAGCGGTGTGAAAGAACTTTAGTGAAGATTTTATAAACCACTGATAGGAGGCTGATAGGTCTGTAGTTCCTGAGATCCTCAATGTCACCTTTTTTATGTAGCAGGATCATTGTAGCGTTGTTCCAATCCTCAGGAATCTTCCCTTCATTAAGGCATCGAGTGAAAATTTGGGCGAGTACTGTTTCAATTTCTCCACTTGCTTCTTGTATGATGTCTATAGTAATTCCATCTTCTCCTGGAGCTTTCCCCCGCTTCATGTTCTTGATTGCATGAGCAACTTCTGCTGGGAGGACTGGAAGAACTCTGGTACCTTTCATGATGTCTGGAGTACATGTATCATCCCTTTCATATAATTTGGAGTAGAAATCTTTCACTCTTGTCAAAATTTCGCCTCTATTTCTTGTTATAGAACCATCTTCTTTTCTCAGAGCCATAATCTGTTTTCTTCCCTTACTGAGATGTCCCTTTGCTATCTTAAGGCTTTGGTTGTTTTCAATTGCTTTCCTCACTAGCTCACAGTTGAATTTCCTTACGTCTTCAGTGATACTTTTTCGTGTTGTCTTGCATAGCTCTATATATTCCACTTTGGAAGTCACATCTTCTTTAGTTGTCCTCATCTCTCTTCTTTTTGCATCAACATTTTGGTTTTTCCTGATAATTTGTTCACATGCAACTTGTTCTTAGACCCAGCTAATTTTGTTGCTGTTTCCATTAGAGCTTTGGTTACTTTTCTGTTAACTTCCGAAATATCCACTTCTTCCGATGTTAGGCCTTCTAAAGCAGAGAATCTGTTCTTCAGTTCCAACTTGAAAGTATTATGGTGTTTTTTAAGGTTGGTTATGTCAATACATTTTGTTTGTCTTATGAGCTTGCCACGTTCCAGTTTAGTGTTGAGGTGCATCTTACATCTCACCAATCTATGGTCACTACCTGTGTTGAACTTGTTCAGCACACTGCAGTCTTCGATGACGAATTTTTTGTTACACATAATAAAATCAATTTCACTTGTCGTCCCAATTGGATGTCTATATGTCCATTTCCTGTGTGGCGTTTTCTTGAAAAAGGAGTTCAAGATGAAAAATCCTTCTGCCTCTGCAAACTCAACGAGAGTATTTCCACGCTGGTTTCTGTTGCCGTGACCGAATTTAACTACTGAAGTTTCATTCTGTTGCCGTTGCCCTATTTTTGCATTGAAATCTCCCATAATTATCTTCAAGTGCTGCTTACCTTTATTATTTAGATGACGAATTTCCTCATACAATTCTTCAATTTCTTCTTCAGGATGACTTGTGGTGGGTGCATAAGTTTGAATAATCTGAGCCTGGTATCTTCTCGATAGTTGGATAACGAGTCGTGCAGCTCTGTCAGAGGAACTTTCAACTTCTACCACTTTATCCTTCAGTTTCTTGTTTATTATAAATCCAACACCACTAGTTCTGCCAGTATCTGTCCCACGATAATAGAAGAGATGTCCACTTTTCAGTTCAATGAGATCTTCTCCTTTTCTCCTTACCTCACTTAGCCCGACGATGTCCCACTTGATCCTTTGTAGTTCCTCTTCCAATTCAAGAAGCCTTGAATCAGAAGATAGGGATCGTCCGTTATAGGTAGCCAAGGTCAGCATCAAATGGCAGCCTAGTCCGGTCCTCCGGGGATTCTTAGCACCCTCTGCCTTCATGTCGCACTGGCCGCTGCCTTGGCTAGGTACATTCCAGCTGCCGGAGACTGAGGGCCAAGATTTAAGTTGTAGAGTCATTTTGGAGGTGTTTGGCCATAACTCACCACGCTGGCCAAGCGGGTTGGTGAGTGTGGGATAGCATTTCCTCTAATCCCGATGGTATAGTTATACCGCTATTGGCGATCGTCAGAGCCCCTTTAGTGGGAACAGGATGCACCACGAGAAGGCGGGGTTGACATTTGTCAAGGAGAGGCTGTGATGTTACGCATCACCTGACCTTACATCCCATATATATATATATATATATATATATATATATATATATATATATATATATATATTGTGTGGTTAAAAGAAAAACGAAAATGTTGATGCAAAAAAGAAGAGAGATGAGGACAACTAAAGAAGATGTGACTTCCAAAGTGGAATATATAGAGCTATGCAAGACAGTACGAAAAAGTATCACTGAAGACGTAAGAAAATTCAACTGTGAACTAGTGAGGAAAGCAATTGAAAACAACCAAAGCCTAAAGATAGCAAAGGGACATCTCAGTAAGGGAAGAAAACAGATTATGGCACTGAGAAAAGAAGATGGTTCTGTAACAAGAAATAGAGGCGAAATTTTGACAAGAGTGAAAGATTTCTACTCCAAATTATATGAAAGGGATGATACATGCACTCCAGACATCATGAAAGATACCAATACCAGAGTTCCTCCAGTCCTTCCAGCAGAAGTTGCACATGCAACCAAGAACATGAAGCGGGGAAAAGCTCCAGGAGAAGATGGAATTACTGTAGACATCATACAAGAAGCAAGTGGAGAAATCGAAACAGAACTCGCCCAAATTTTCACTCGATGCCTTAATGAAGGAAAGATTCCTGAGGATTGGAACACCGCTACAATGATCCTGCTACATAAGAAAGGTGACATTGAGGATCTCAGAAACTACAGACCTATCAGCCTCCTATCAGTAGTTTATAAAATCTTCACTAAAGTTCTTTCACACCGCTTGAAGGTAACACTGGACATGGCTCAACCGAGAGAACAAGCTGGATTCAGGAGTGGCTACAGCACAATAGATCATATCCATGTGCCGAGAGAACTAATTGAAAGAGCGAGGGAATATGAACTTCCATTGTGCATGGCTTTTATCGATTATGAAAAAGCCTTTGATTCGGTGAAACCATCAGCAGTTACAATGGCTCTGAAAACCTGCGGTATTGAAGATGCATACATTAATATTATTAATAACATCTATGAAAATGCAAGTGCAAAGATTAGGATGTTTGAAAATACAACACACATAAAAATTGGAAGGAGTGAGACAAGGTGACACCATATCTCCGAAGCTCTTTAATGCCACATTGGAGGGTGTTTTTCAGTCACTGAGCTGGGAAAACAAGGGGATAAAGATTAATGGAGATTATCTAACCCACCTTCGTTTTGCTGATGACGTAGTCATTTTTGCAACTAGCCCATCAGAGCTGCAGAGTATGATCCAGGAACTTGCTGACAAGAGTAAAGAAGTGGGATTAAAAATGAACTTTCAGAAGACAAAAGTGATGTTCAATGCTTTTACAAGAAATGAAGATTTATCGATTGATGGAGAAAAGCTGGAGATAACAGACACGTACGTTTATCTTGGACAGCAGATATCAAGTGAGGGTCACATTGATGAAGAAATTAATCGGCGTACAAAACTTGCCTGGAGAGCTTTTGGAAGAAACAGCATAATTTTCAAGAGCAATATGCCATTATGTCTTAAAAAGAAAAGTGTTTGATCAATGCATCCTTCCAGTGCTTACGTATGGTGCAAAGACGTGGACCTTAACTAAAAGAGACATACAAAGGCTGCAGACAACTCAAAGCAGCATGGAGAGGTGCATACTTGGTGTAACCAGGAGAGATAAGAAGAGGAACTCGTGGATACGAAAAATGACAAGAGTGGAAGACATCATGATCAGAGTTAAATCCCTGAAATGGCAATGGGCTGGACATACTGCCAGAAGGACAGATCATCGATGGACAGCCGAAATTTTAGATTGGATTCCAAGGGACAGGAAAAGACCCAGAAGAAGACCACATGGGAGATGGGTGGATGAAATTCGAAAGTATGCAGGGGTGACATGGAGGAGACTGGCACAAGACAGACCGTTGTGGAGGAAACTTGGGGAGACCTTCGTCCAGCAGTGGATTGATAATGGTTGACAATGATGATGATGATGATATATACACATACAGTCGAGTCACATTATTGTGGCTACCTCCTACTCCTGACGTCAACAGCGCGTAGCCAATGAAAGAAGGCACGTGTCGTGAGCTGGCTTGGAAACTATATAGGATATATGAAAGCATATCATTCGTTGTTGTCATGCATAAAAGGAGCGATTTAGCAGATTTGAAAAAAGGGATGGTTATCGGCTTTCGGGACAAGGGTGGTAGTATTTATGAAACAGCGCAGTTTTTGAACTGTCCGCGTGCTTCTGTGGTTAAAGTGTAGCGTGGTTGGAGAAATAGCACCATTGCAAAAAAGCGACATGGAAACTGCGGCGAAGTACCACGTACTATTGATGTGAGAGGTGAACGTCGGCTGTGAAGGTGCGTGAATGCCGATCGACACACTAGACTGGAGCAACTCACTGGCCGAATGAACCAGGGGGCTACCGGAAGTACGTCTAAAACGACAATTCAACGAACCCTGCTGCGTATGGGGCTCCGATGCACACAGATGGTCACTGCACCTATGCCAACGAAGGTGTATCGGCGGAAAAGGCTTACATTTGCACGGCAGTATCGGAATTAGACCTCTGCTGATTGGCAAAGGATTGCCTTCTCTGATGAGTCACGTTTTCGGCTTCATCGAACGTATGGACGTTGGCGTGCAAGGCGAAAACCATCGGAGAACAAACACTGTTCAACCATTGCTGCAAGGATACAAGCTGGTGGGTCAGCCTTATGGTCTGGGGAATGTTTTCGTGGCATTTTCTGGGTCCATTCATATCTGAGGAAGGCACTCTGGACCGACATCGTTATGAATCCATCCTTGAAAACCACGTACAACCATACATGCTGATAGTCCTCCCTGGAGCACGACAATGTGACGTGTCATACAGCTAGAAATGTCCGAGAGTGGTTCGAAGAGCACAATGAAGACTTCACAGTACTTCCCTAGCCCCCTAATTCCCCAGACTTAAACCCAATTGAGCATCTGTACGATCACCTCCATCGTGTTGTTCGCTCTATGGATCATCCATCACGCACCCTCCAGTAGCTGTCAGATGCACTGCAGTCAGCATGGCTCTACATACGTGTGAACACTTTCCAGCACCTTATTGAGTCACTCCTAGCCCATCTAGCTCCTGTCCGCGTTGCACAGGACGGTTACTCCGGATATTAGCTGGTGGACACAATAATGTGACACGACCGTGTATATATATATATATATATATATATATATATATATATATATATATATATATATATACACGGTCGTGTCCCACAGATGCTGAATTGGATTTAATTCTGGGAAATTAGGGGGCCAGCGAAGTACCTCGAAGTCTTCGTCGTGCTGTTTCAACCACTCTCGGACATTTCCAGCTGTGTGACACGTCGCATTGTGGTTTTGAAAGATTCCATCCGCTCCAGGGAAGACAGTCAGCATGTATGGGTGTACGTGGTCTGCAAGGATGTATTAATAACGAATTCGGTCCATAGTGTCTTCCACAGGTACGTGGACCCAGAAAATGCCACGAAAACATTCCACAGACCATAACGCTGCCCCCACCTGCTTGTGTTCTTCCAGCAATGGTTTAAGAGTGTTTCTTCTCCGATGTTTCTCGCCTTATACGCCAACGTCCATCCGTTCGACGAAGCAGAAAATGTGACTCATCAGAAAAGACAATCTTTTGCCAATCCGTGGAGGTCCAATTGCGATACTGCCGTGCAAATGTAAGCCTTTTCTGTCGATACACCTTCGTTGTCGTAGGAGCAGTGACCATCCGTGTCCATCAAAGCCTCATACGCAGCAGGTTTCGCTGAACAGAGGTTTTAGAATACTTCCGGTAGCCCCCTGGTTCATTCGGCCAGTGAGTTAATCCACTGTAGCTTGTCAATAGACCCTCACGCACCTTCGCAGCTGATGTTCACCTCTCACATCAATGGCACGTGGAGATGCGCAGTTTTCACGTCGCTTATTCGCAATGGTGCCATTTCTCCAATCACGATAAAATTTAACCACAGAAGCACACAAACAGTTCACAAACTGCGCTGTTTCAGAAATACTACTACCCTTGACCAAAAAGCCGATAATCATCTGTCTTTGCAAATCTGCTAAATCGCTCCTATTATCCATGACAGCAACGAGTTATGTTTTCAGAATGTCTATAGCACACCTTATATACCATATAAGCCAGCTCACGATACGTGCCTTCTTTCATTGGCTGCACGCTGTTGATGTCAAAAGTAGGAGGTGCTCACAATAATGGAAATCGAATGTGTATATACACTGGCGTGCAAAAATTAAGGACGAGACGGTTTTTCGAATGTAACGTCGAGCAGAAGTGCTGCACATCGACTCAAATTATACCATAAGACCCCCAAGATGCAAGAATATGGGACAAGTGAGCAAACCCGTCCAAACAAGGAATCCAAAGGATACAAAGGCACTTTATTGGAAAGGCAGCTTCCAGCACAGCTGGACAGAAGATAGAAACGTCCATGTGACAGGCGTCTGCCAAGAAAAATCCCGTCTTTAGTTGGCGATATGATCACCCCTGACTGCGTTGCAGGATTCACAACGGCTGTCCATGCTGAGGACGAGGTTGTCATGGAGCTGTTGAGGCATGGCGGCTCATTCCTCTTGTAGCGCCAATCGCAGCTGCGGAATCGTTGCTGGCGACTGGTGACGTGCTGCCAAGCGTCTCCCGAAAAGGTCCCACACGTGTTCAATTGGATTTAGGTCCAGGGACCTTGCGGGCCAATCCATGCATTGAATATCTTTACTCTCCAACAGCTCTGCGTCAGCCACTGTATGATGAGGTGTAGCGTTATCGTCCATGAAGAGGAACTCAGGACCCACAGTACCTTTAAACAGACGCACGTGAAGCAGGAGAACCTCGGCACAATAGCGAACACCAGTGACTGAACCTCCTTGGAAGATTTGGAAGTCAGTACGGCTACCAAGCATGATACCGCCCCAAACGAGAACTCCGCCACCTCCACACCGGTCCCTTTCGATGATGTTGGAGGTGTGATTGCTTGTTCCCCGCTCTCTGCAGATGTGTATACGTCCAGAATCGCTCGTCAGACTAAATCGGCTCTCATCCGTAAAGAGAACTCGACCCCATTGCTGATGTGTCCAGTTCTTGTGTTCCTGGCACCACAGAAACCGCCGTCTCCGATGAGCAGGCGTTAATGGCACACACCGTACTGGTCGTCGTACAAATAGACCACCTTTGTGCAGCCTCCTGGCCACGGTAAAACGCGATAGCGGACGTCCAGTTGTCTGTTGCATGTGCTTTGCGATTTATCCCGCTGTCTACCGTCTGCCTATTCTCGCCTGTAGGACAATATACCGGTCGTCCGCCGCCGTGGTTGCTCGTGGACGACCACTGCTAAACTCTCGGACAGCTGTTCCTGTCGTTTGAAATGCTCTCCAAGCTCACGAAACGATGCTGTGAGCGATCCCGAACTCCTCTGCCACACTAGTCACACTTCGACGTTCTTCCAACTTCCAATGACGCAACCTCTGGTAAAGTCATCCAGATATCGTCTACTGGATTGCCTGTTGGCCACATCACACGGTGGTAGCAATTCGACGTCCTACAAATCGATGTACACTGTGCAATAGCTATGACCGAATTGCTGAGCGTACACCGCCGTGTGCTTTATACCCTTCCGACACTCCACCCCACACCACTACGTCATGCAGCATATATGTGCATGCCCTACCGTACCGGACACTAGTCCATCTCCTGAGTGGTCATTCGGTCTGTTCTACCTGCTCGTTCCGCTGTTATGCTAATTTCTCCTCTTCGTCCTTAATTGTTGCACACCAGTGTATATACATGGTGCGTAGGACAGTCCCTTTAGCCTGGAATAACTTGCGAACGGAGAGAGGTACAGTTATGTAAGTGAGATAACGGTATAGTAAAGCGACTACGCCCGATCGAATGCAACTAATAGCAGCGCCCCTAGTGGCGAAATGCGGAAGTTAGCCAGTGCGAATCAAAAACGAAAGGAGATAGAGCAAAAGTTCCAAATACAAAGTTGCAGAACATCAATTCATTAGTACAAAACAGCATTTATTTCACACGGATAAGATAAAGTTTCACCTCAATACCCTAAAATGTCCGAAATCGATGTGCAACGATTCGAATCTGCATATTGACATTTCGCAAATGTAGCCGTAGGCAAATGCAGATTGTGACGTTGGATCGTACCTACGACATAAAAACCAGCAGGAGGATGTACCCTGATCAGAAGTTTAGGTCTACGTACGCTGTGTGAGAATGGCGAGCTTGGATTTCTGGGGTTACGTAAAAAATCAGGTGTATGCAACAGCGCCTACAAATCTGCTGGATCTACGTCGTCGTGTTACAGATGCTTGCAATAGTGTTACACTTTCCATGCTGAAGAATGTGAATGCCGAGTTACTTTAACGAACACAAATGTGTACCGTGGGCAATGGCGAACTCTTCGTACATACTCGACATTAACTTTTTGTCATCGTGAGCCAGTTTGCCTTTTTTGTTTTTGTTTTATCTGACGTCATCAAACTGTATTGATGTAAGTACGCATTTATGCAATAAAAAGTGTGTGTTTGCTCATACCTATGCCTGTTCCTTTCAAACATTCACACAAAAGATCGAGTATCGATTTCGGACATTTTAGGGTATTCAGGTGACAAGTTATCTTATCCGTGTGAAACAAATGCTGTTTTGTACTAATTAATTGATGCTCTACAACTTTGTATTTGAAAATTTTGCTCTATCTCTTTTCGTTTTTGATTTGCACTGGCTAACTTCCGCATTTCGCCACTAGGAACGATGTTATTGGTCGCATTCGATCGGGCGTAATCGCTTTACTATACCGTTATCTCACTTGCATAACTGTACCTCTCTCAGTTCGCAAGTTATTCCAGGCTAACGGGACTTTCCTATGCACCCTGTATATATGAATACCTACAAATCTTAATAACAGTATCGTACAGTAAAACTTTCATTATCTAGTGTCCATATATTCAAAAATATGCACACTACGTAATGCGAAGTATACAATATCACACCCAGTCCCAGACAATGTCATGACATTCAGGGAAACATGCTCCCTGAATGCCATGGAAACAGTTTCATTCTTTCAGGAAAACATGCTCCCTGAATGCCATGGAAACAGTTTCATTCTTTCAGGGAAACATGCTCCTCACCCTGGAGTTTACTAAAACAGAACTGCGACCTAAGACAAAACAGAAATTGTGCTCATAGGGCATCCTGGGCATAATGTTTCCCAAAATGAATGAAACAAAGGAACAGGAATTGTGCCCACAGGACATCTTGGGCACAGTGTTTCCCTGAATGAATGAATCTCGGGCATAGTGTTTTCCTGAATAAATGCAAGAGCTTGTGGCTGCCCGAGTTGGGCAGCGACAAGCTCTTGCACCCGAGTTGGCATTGACTCCACTCAGGTGGTCTGATTTTTTGTACCATCTGCATCGAGTGACGTCCCGCAATTCAGCGATGACATAGACTGGAGAATTTTGCGGTGCATTGCATTCCACAGATGTTCAATAAGGTTCAAGTCCGGAAAATCTGACGGTCAGATGAGCTCACGAAATGCTTACACATGATCTTTCAACCATTTCTTCACATTACCGGATTTGTGGCACTGGGCGTTTTCTTTCTAAGTCGAGTGCCATCTTGATACGTGGTCACAATGTAGGGCAAACAGTTGGCCCAAAACAAGTATCTGGAAATGATAATTTGTTCCACAGGGAAAATGTGATCAAGCGAAGTTCCCTTTCTTCACGTGGAACAAATAAAGAAGAAAACAGCCGCCGTCGCTGGCCGGTTTTCATCCACTGTACAGTCCATTTCTAGCTGCTTACTGCGCGGCTTCGAATGAGATTCGTCCATCGGAAATTTGGAGCGGGAACCAGTACGCCGCGGATCACGTGACTTTTTTGTGCATGTAATTTCAAGTCACGGTGCTCCCGTACCACTGCAGTCTGAACTTCGATGGCAATCAGTCCCCATGGACACATGAACCGGCCGTTGACTTTTTAGGCTTAACTGCAAGAGCGTCCTCTGGGGTGTGTGCTCGGAAACGTTTATCTGGGCGCTCTGGTTGTAAGCTATCGTTAACTGAGTGATCATGAACCGTGTGCTGTTCCGGAAAGCACGTGCCAACTAAAGTTCACCTCGACTTTAAATCAATGGTGGTCTTTTTTCCGGTACGTTTGGACCATTACCACCACACCTTCACGATGATGACCCTAGAAGAGCAAGCAGTGCCACTGGTTGCTGAGCAGCTGATCCGCGCCTTCTTCGATTCGATAACCATTACCTGTTTAACCTCCGACAAGTCATTCTCTTTGGCCATTACACGGATTTTGTACAAGAGAACTGATATACTGTATATCCTGTGTCGGCCAGTGCTTCGCGCTGTGACCGGGTAATAAATAAGGGCGTCTTCCTCTCCCTTTCTACCTCACTTCCGTGTGACTTTCCTATCGGGTACACTAGCCCAAATCACATAGTTTCTTATTTCTAGGGATTGTTTAAGACCTGGGGTCAGACACTCCCTTCCTAAAATCCTCTACATATGATCAGATCAGATCAGCTTTGCGCTGTGAGACGAGTCCACTCAGGGAAACAGTGGTGATTATAATGATCCGGCCTGTGAATGTAATTCCAATGCTTATTTAAATTATTTTGTGGTACAGACCAAGTTTGACAAGGAATTTTCTAGACTAAACTACTGATTGAATAACTTTTGGTTCTTGATTGCTCATGTAATATGAATATATTTGAATAATATTTAATTTTGATACGAACCGAGCATCAAAAAACCTGTGCAGTTTTCTCTCGGGAAGTCTACTGTACTTGAACGAGCGCCTACATAAACTAAATTTTGCAATCACCAGAGGATCCAGAAATCGATTGCGAGGATTGCCGGAACATAAAGGGCATTTTAATGTAGGAACCGATATTTACGTAATATATGAGGCCAAAGATGTTGACAGGTCTCTACCACCAAATGTTAAAATTCTAACAGGTTTTGCTGTCCAACCGTTAATTCAGAAGCCGTTACTAGCACCACAACTCACAGGTAAGCTAACCGATTTTCTGGATCAGGTCAAGCGGCGAACATAAACAAAAAGGAGAGCAACTTACAGTTTTTGTTGAAGAGATAATCCAAAAACACTAAGAAAACGTACACACCAATAACTACGAGAAGCTCTCAGCTGCACTACAAATCACAAGAAGCCATTCACAGCTTTCACAGTGAATGGCTTCTTCCCTTAGGCGAACTCTTCTTCCTCGATTCGCTGTTTTCTTAATATGATGATACTACCCAACTTTCTTTCTCAAAATCTTGAGAAACAACTCATTTTCTTCATCCTTTCTCTTAAGCACATCTAAAATCTTGCAAAGTTCTTTCTCCTCCTCCTTGTACATTGGAATACTAGGAGCATTAGTCGGCACTCGATATCTCAAATCTACGGAAACGGGTGGCCTTTGTAGACCTCATTCCTCATAAAATTGTCCTTCAAACGGTGCCTCAGAATCCTTGTTTTGTTTACTGCCCCGACTGAGTCACGACTGTTACGTCGAGTTGGGGACCCCACACAACAGCAAAGAACCATTTGTGTGGTCCCTGTTTCACTTTGGGAACATCCCTTCTTTGTCTCAAACCCTAACCAGAGCCCACGATAAGGCTTGATTCGCCTTGCCCATCATATCCAAAAAATAATGAGACCAAAGTCGCATCAATATTATGAATCAGTCACTTTAATTATGCAATTTACAAAAGCAGATAGCATTTTGCTTCAGAAAATCACTTAAGAGCGAATCTTCTTATCTGGGAAACAGATCTAGCTCACAGACTCCGAATGCATGATTAGAGGAGGGGGGAGGGGGAGATGCTCAGACTCCCACTCCCACAGAGGAAAGGGACAGATTTTCGTCTTACATACACTGAAGAGCAATTGAATTAGGGATACCTGTCTAGTAACGAGTAGCACCACCTTTCGTCCTGATGACAGCGACGATTTGTCTCGGCATGGACTCGACAAGACACCGGAAGCGTTGGGAAGCCAGACGGATCCACGACCACTGAACAAGCACCCATAGTTCACGAAGATTTGATGGAGGCGGGTCAGAGCCTCGCTCGAACATCTCTCTCGATGGCATCCAGGATGTGCTCGATTGGATTGAGTTCAAGTAACCTAGCTTGCCCAGGAAGCGAGGTCACGTCGGTGGAGCGTTCATCCAACCATTCGGATACAATTCGGTAGCGATGGAACTGTGCATTGTCCTGCAGCAAATGGTCGTCCAGGATATCCCGGAAACGTAACGTTGACCTGTGAGGGACGATGTCACACGTACTAGGGGTCCCATTTCAGTCAACGTAAACAGTCCCCAGACGAGAATGCCACCCCCACCAGCTTGAAGAGTACCCTGCTGGCAAGAAGGATCCATCGCTTCATGTGGTTTGCGCCGTACTCCTATCCTGCCATCCGCGTGTACCAACGCGAATCTCGACTCATCAGTCCAGGCAACATTTTTTCACATGTCTAGGGTCCAGTGGCGATGTTCCCGTGCCCATGCTAATCTTTGCACCTTGTGATGTGCGGTCATCAGCGGTACCCTCGTGGAACGATGGCTTCTGTACCCCATAACGAGGAGATGGTTCTGGATGGTATGGCTGCTTACACGTTTTTGTGCACCAGCGTTAAATTGCCGAGTGATTTCTTGCACTGTGGCCCGTCTATCCGCTGTTACAAAGCGAGCTAGCCGACGATGACCCCGCTCATCCACACGCTGTTGTCCATGGCAGTTGGCCCTTGAAAGGATGGTTTTACCGGATTCGATGTACTCACGGTGCACCCGTGATACAGTGGCTCGTGGAAATTCCCATGCCTGTACGACTTCCGAGATGGAGCGACCCATTCGTCGGGCCCCGACAATTTGCCCACGATCAAATGCGCTTAGATCCTTCGTCTTACCCATACTGCGTCCGACTCTTACTGATTCCCGTCGCATCACTCCTCATATTGTCGAATCGCCGCATACGTCATGTCGTTTCCGTTTACAGGGCCGCCCACAGCGCCGCATTTGCGTAACGCCAGCTGTCTCTAATTCAATTGCTCTTCAGTGTACAGTATGGAGAAGCTGTGAACTAGATTTATATGTTGACAGACACTTACGAGGCAAATGTCCGCGCGGGAGAAAACGTTCTTCCACTAGAGTGAAGACTGACCCCTATCCCATGCAAAGGTAGCCAATTAACGAACTCTTTGCGTGGAGAATCATAAAATGAACACAAGCCCGAAGAAAAGGAGAGAAAAGAAATGCAGTAGAAGTTAAGAGTTTGGTCGGAAAAGAGCGCATTTCTCTGGGATGTAAGTAGGAGCGGGGAAAGGGCGCGAACTTTACGAGGAGGCAAAAAGGTCCTGAATACATCACTCCTTGCGAGAAGTACTGAAAAATACAAATATTTTCCCCCCAATGTAACTGGTTCGATTTAAATTGTTTGCTTTCTTCCATGCTCCAATAAGACAAAGAACCTTCATTCAATCATCTGCCGTCCATGCAATCGGCATTCAGTGTTAAACAAACGTATCAACAAAGTTGCTAACAAAATTGACCACCACTCCAGCACTACTGTGGAACGATTTGTAAACATAGCTCGTTTTTAATTTAGAACAGCTGGATCCCGGAAACAAATCGTAATGTAAGTACACGGAATTCATTGGTGTTTTTCCAGAAATTCGAACGTAAAGGGCTAAGTGATACCAGCAGCCCGAATGATTGCCGGGGTGAGTAAAAATTTCTCCGGTATCAAACCGAAGGAAATGACAGGAGAAGCACATAATTCGCATGAGGTTAGCAATGTGCACTTACTAATTTGCTCGCGCAGTGGCGAGAAGTACTGAAAAATACAAATATTTTCCCCTAATGTAACTGGTTCGATTTAAATTGTTTGCTTTCTTCCATGCTCCAATAAGACAAAGAACCTTCATTCAATCATCTGCCGTCCATGCAATCGGCATTCAGTGTTAAACAAACGTATCAACAAAGTTGCTAACAAAATTGACCACCACTCCAGCACTACTGTGGAACGATTTGTAAACATAGCTCGTTTTTAATTTAGAACAGCTGGATCCCGGAAACAAATCGTAATGTAAGTCACACGGAATTCATTGGTGTTTTTCCAGAAATTCGAACGTAAAGGGCTAAGTGATACCAGCAGCCCGAATGATTGCCGGGATGAGTAAAAATTTCTCCGGTATCAAACCGAAGGAAATGACAGGAGAAGCACATAATTCGCATGAGGTTAGCAATGTGCACTTACTAATTTGCTCGCGCAGTGGCGAGAAGTACTGAAAAATACAAATATTTTCCCCTAATGTAACTGGTTCGATTTAAATTGTTTGCTTTCTTCCATGCTCCAATAAGACAAAGAACCTTCATTCAATCATCTGCCGTCCATGCAATCGGCATTCAGTGTTAAACAAACGTATCAACAAAGTTGCTAACAAAATTGACCACCACTCCAGCACTACTGTGGAACGATTTGTAAACATAGCTCGTTTTTAATTTAGAACAGCTGGATCCCGAAACAAATCGTAATGTAAGTACACGGAATTCATTGGTGTTTTTCCAGAAATTCGAACGTAAAGGGCTAAGTGATACCAGCAGCCCGAATGATTGCCGGGGTGAGTAAAAATTTCTCCGGTATCAAACCGAAGGAAATGACAGGAGAAGCACATAATTCGCATGAGGTTAGCAATGTGCACTTACTAATTTGCTCGCGCAGTGGCGAGAAGTACTGAAAAATACAAATATTTTCCCCTAATGTAACTGGTTCGATTTAAATTGTTTGCTTTCTTCCATGCTCCAATAAGACAAAGAACCTTCTTTCAATCATCTGCCGTCCATGCAATCGGCATTCAGTGTTAAACAAACGTATCAACAAAGTTGCTAACAAAATTGACCACCACTCCAGCACTACTGTGGAACGATTTGTAAACATAGCTCGTTTTTAATTTAGAACAGCTGGATCCCGGAAACAAATCGTAATGTAAGTACACGGAATTCATTGGTGTTTTTCCAGAAATTCGAACGTAAAGGGCTAAGTGATACCAGCAGCCCGAATGATTGCCGGGATGAGTAAAAATTTCTCCGGTATCAAACCGAAGGAAATGACAGGAGAAGCACATAATTCGCATGAGGTTAGCAATGTGCACTTACTAATTTGCTCGCGCAGTGGCGAGAAGTACTGAAAAATACAAATATTTTCCCCTAATGTAACTGGTTCGATTTAAATTGTTTGCTTTCTTCCATGCTCCAATAAGACAAAGAACCTTCATTCAATCATCTGCTGTCCATGCAATCGGCATTCAGTGTTAAACAAACGTATCAACAAAGTTGCTAACAAAATTGACCACCACTCCAGCACTACTGTGGAACGATTTGTAAACATAGCTCGTTTTTAATTTAGAACAGCTGGATCCCGGAAACAAATCGTAATGTAAGTACACGGAATTCATTGGTGTTTTTCCAGAAATTCGAACGTAAAGGGCTAAGTGATACCAGCAGCCCGAATGATTGCCGGGATGAGTAAAAATTTCTCCGGTATCAAACCGAAGGAAATGACAGGAGAAGCACATAATTCGCATGAGGTTAGCAATGTGCACTTACTAATTTGCTCGCGCAGTGGCGAGAAGTACTGAAAAATACAAATATTTTCCCCTAATGTAACTGGTTCGATTTAAATTGTTTGCTTTCTTCCATGCTCCAATAAGACAAAGAACCTTCATTCAATCATCTGCTGTCCATGCAATCGGCATTCAGTGTTAAACAAACGTATCAACAAAGTTGCTAACAAAATTGACCACCACTCCAGCACTACTGTGGAACGATTTGTAAACATAGCTCGTTTTTAATTTAGAACAGCTGGATCCCGGAAACAAATCGTAATGTAAGTACACGGAATTCATTGGTGTTTTTCCAGAAATTCGAACGTAAAGGGCTAAGTGATACCAGCAGCCCGAATGATTGCCGGGATGAGTAAAAATTTCTCCGGTATCAAACCGAAGGAAATGACAGGAGAAGCACATAATTCGCATGAGGTTAGCAATGTGCACTTACTAATTTGCTCGCGCAGTGGCATCTCTAAGGACAAGAGGCGCAGATGTTGCGCACCATTCTGTATAGAAATGGTGTCGACATTTTCTGTAACCGTAATTCTGATTTGCATTATCGCGATGTTAGGCATTCCGGTCGGAATAACTGCGAGGGTTCATGGATCCACAGCCAATAGCAAACAAAGCCCACGTGAATAAATCATTTGCATGAGCTGGATTGTTTGTTTTCTCGTTTGGCGCCAAGTGGGTATGATAAATAATTCATCAGATATGTCGGCATCGGTCATTACGCTTCATTCGCTGTTCCAATGGCCTCTTCTCTTCGCATTAGAGTTTGATTCCCGCATTGCGAGGTCGTCCTCAAAATGGATGCCACTCCTCTTCGGCGAGGAATGCAAATACGGTCGGGCTTAGATGGAATGATGAGAGATAATCTATTTACCAAACATCCCATTACTCCAAGTCCTTTTCAAAAGGAGTCCGTAGCAGCAGCCGAATGAAAATAAGCTCTCTCTTGATAAATGACACACAAAACAACTTTGCATCGCTTCCGCTGCGGTTCATTTTTGTAATGAGAACATCTCCACGAGTTCTGTTCTGATTGCTCGCTGAGGGCCACTGGAAGAATACTATTTGAAAAATACTAGATCTGCGCGTTACCTGTATATATCGACGGAGATTTATCACGAATTACCGTTTCATTACGATTTCGGAACGAAATTGTCCGTTCTTCTTGTTAAACATCTTCCTCATATCCACAAATGATACTGTACAGTTGATCATTCGACAAAAAAGTCTGAAAAACACAGAGATCCGGTGAACGAATGAAAAACCGTCGACGCTTTAGTCGGAAAGAAATCATTCTCTAAATTCTGTTTTCTTTTCTTTTTACACTGCCTGAAAGTGAAAAAAGAACACCCAGAAGGAATGTCGGTAGGAACGTCATATTATAACATGTTAATTGCTAAGGGCAGCAGAAACTGCGATCCATGTTTGAATGTCATTGGATGAAATAATGACGTCACGGCGGACGACAACATGCAAATGTACGCAGCGCGAAGGACTAGGGCGTGCAGAACGAAGTCATTCGTCTATTATCGTGCTGTTCAGTGCTCGTTGAAGAAGCTACGATGCCTGGACGACGCAGGCACGCAACATTTGTTCACTTATCGGAGTTCGAGAAATGCCGTATGGTGGGTCTGTGGGAATGAGGTTGGTCCTTCGTCAAATTGCCGACCGAGTGGGACGAGAGGTATCGGCCGTGGTAAGATGGTAGCGTCTGTGGTCAGAGGAGCATTCGCACACTCACAGACGTGGTTCCAGGCAACACAGAGCTACGGATGCACGAGAGGATCGGCGTATCGGGAGGGAGGCGTTGGCAGAGTGGACGGTTACGGCGTCACAAATTCGATCCTCTGTCATACCAAGGATATCTACCAGACCGAAACGGAATCGTTTGTTTGAAGCAGGACTACGGGTACGCATCCCGTCAAGCACGTTTGCGGTGGTGTCAAGAACGAGTTCATTGGAAAGAAGAATGGCGGTCTGTGGTCTTCAGTGATGAAAGCCGATTCTGCTTAGGAGAGCCTGACGGTCGTGTACGAGCCTGAAGACGACAAGATGAGCGGCTTCTTCTTTCGTATATCCTCCAACGACACACAGTCCATACGCCGGGCATCATGGTGTGAGCAAAGCGATTATCTATCACCTTCGTACGAGTCCGGTGTTTGTTCGGGGTACACTGAATAGCAGTACGTACGTAGCGACAGCGTGCAGCAGGTCGTCATGCCCTTTTCGAGTGCGATCTCAAATGTGATATTCCAGCAGGATAACGCCCGCCCCCACTCCACCTGGGCAACTCAATATGCTCTTCAGGCTGTGCATCAACTCCCTGGGCCAGCACGCTCTCCGGACTTGCCTCCAATCGAGCATGTCTAGGACTGTATCGGACAAGGACTCTTCCGCGGACTCCGGCAGGCAGAGACCTTCTCTGAATTACGCGTCCAAGTTGAAATCGCATGGAATGCTATCCCCAGCGCCAGTCCGCCGAGTCCGGGTGCCTTCCCGTGTCTATTGCTCCCAACACGACCGCATCGTACTGTCCGACCGGCCCAAATGTTGACGATTCGGCGCGCCGGCCACCCTGCTTCTCTCATCCCGACGATACGGCTTCATTCAAACTCCGCCAGTTGACCGTGCACATCTTCGGCGCTTATTCGGCATGTCTAACACTCAGGAATTTCATCTGACTCTTACCGTGCATTTCGGCACGAATGTGGAGTCCCATGAGCTGCGCCTGAAAAGCACCAAGGATTGCAATTTTTGCGCCGGTCTTGTACACGTGGGCATGCGGAATCGCTCGAAACTTTAATCATTTCCATGTCTGCCCTCCCCGTAACTATTCGCCGAGTTTCGCGTTAATCGACGGGTGTTTCTTGGTGCACGGATGTTTATGACAATGAGTGTATAATAACAGCTAAAACTCTAAATAGCTGCAACTTAGAGTGAAAACTTATCATCAGATCTTCTAATTTAGATGAGAAATTTATTTATTTGTTAGATTGGTCTAAAGTAGAACTGAAGGAAGTCATATTCTGCAGCTTTTTGTATATGTTTATACACTGGTGTGCAAAAATTAAGGACGAAGAGGAGAAATTAGCATAACAGCGGAACGAGCAGGCAGAACGGACCGAAAGACCACTCAGGAGATAGACTAGGGTCCGGTACGGTAGGGCATGCGCATATATGCAACATGACGTAGGGGGCGGGGGGAGTGTCGGAAGGGTATAAATCACACTGGCGTTGCACGCTCAGCAATTCGGTGAAAGCTATTGCACGGTGTTCATCGGTTTGAACGACGTCGAGTTGCTGCCACCGTGTAATATGGCCAACAGGCAAACCAGTAGACGACATCTGGATGACTTTACTCGAGGTCGCGTCATTGGGAAGTTGGAAGAAGGTCGAAGCGTGACTGGTGTGGCTGAGGAGTTCGGGATCGCTCACAGCATCGTTTCACGAGCTTGGAGAGCATTTCAAACGACAGGAACAGCTGTCCGAGAGTTTAGCAGTGGTCATTCACGAGCAACCACGGCGGCGGACGACCGGTATATTGTCCTACAGGCGAGAATAGGCAGACGGTAGACAGCGGGAGAAATCGCAAGGCACATGCAATAGACAATTGGACGTCCGTTATCGCATTTTACCATGGCCAGGAGGCTGCACAAAGGTGGTCTATTTGCACGACGACAAATACGGTGTGTGCCATTAACGCCTGCTCATCGGAGACGGCGGTTTCTGTGGTGCCAGGAACACAAGAACTGGACACATCAGCAATGGGGTCGAGTTCTCTTTACGGATGAGAGCTGATTTAGCCTGACGAGCGATTCTGGACGTATACACATCTGGAGGGAGCAGGGAACATGCAATCACACCTCCAACATCATCGAAAGGGACCGGTTTGGAGGTGGCGGAGTTCGTTTGGGGCGGTATCCTTCTTGGTAGCCGTACTGACCTCTACATCTTCCAAGGAAGTTCAGTCACTGGTGTCCGCTATTGTACCGAGGTTCTGCTGCCTCACGTGCGTTTGTTTAGAGTTGCTGTGGGTCCTGAGTTTCTCTTCATGGACGACAACACTACCTCTCATCGTACAGTGGCTGTCGCAGAGCTGTTGGAGAGTGAAGATATTCAACGCATGGATTTTCCTGCAAGGTTTCCGGACCTAAATCCAATCGAACACGAGTGGGACCTTCTCGGGAGACGCTTGGTTGCACGTCACCAGCCGCCAGCAACGGTTCCGCAGCTGCGATTGGCGCTACAAGAGGAATGAGCCGCGATGCCTCAACAGCTCCTTGACAACCTCGTCCTCAGCATGGACAGACGTTGTAAATCCTGCAACGCAGTCAGGGGTGATCATATCTCCTACTAAAGACTGGATTTTTTTTTGGTTGCCGCCTGTCACATGGACGTTTCTGTCTTCTGTCCATTTGTGCTGGAAGCTACCTTTTCAATAAAGTGCCTTTGTATCCTTTGGATTCCTTGTTTGGACGGTTTTGCTCACTTGTCCCATATTCTTACATCTTGGGGATCTTATGGTATGATTTGAGTCGATGTGGAGCACTTCTGCACGACGTTACATTCGAAAAACCGTCTCGTCCTTAATTTTTGCACTCCAGTGTACCTTACTACCGAAGTGAAGAAGTGAGCACAAAAATCAAAAAATCATATGCACAGTCGAGTCATATTAATGTGACTCCCGCCTTACTTTTGGTGTCAACAGCGCATAGCCAATGAAGGAAGGTACGTGCCGTGGGCTGGCTTGGAAGGTATATAAGGTGTGCAGTAGGCATTCTGAAAACATATCACTTGTTCCTGTCATGGATAAAAGGAGCGATTTATCAGATTTGCAAAAAGAGATTACTATCAGCTTTCGGGCCAAAGGTGATAGTATTTCTGAAACAGCGCTGTTTGTGACCTTTTCGCGTGCTGCTGTGGTTATAGTGTATCGTGATTGGAGAAATGGCTAAATTTCGAATAAGCTACGTGGAAACTGCGGATCACCACGTGCCATTGATGTGAGAGGTGAACGTCGGCTGCGAAGGTACGTGAGTACCGACCGACGCGCTACAGTGGAGCAACTCACTGGCCAAATGAACCAGGGGGCTACCGGAAGTGTGTCTAAAACGACAGTTCAGAGAATCCTACTGCGTATGGAGCTCCGATGCAGAAGGATGGTCACTGCACCTATGCTAACGAGGTGCATCGGAAGAAAAGGCTTACATTTATACTGCGGTATCGGAATTGGCAATCCGCTGATTGGCAAAGGATTGTCATATCCGTTGACTCACGTTTTCTGCTTCATCGAACGGATGAACGTTGGCGTATAAGGCGAGAAACATCGGAGAGCAAACATTCTTTAACCACTCTTGGAAGAACACGATCTAGTGGGGGCAGCGTTATGGTGTGTGGAATGTTTTCGTTGCGTTCTCTGGGTCCATTCTTATCTGTGGAAGACACTATGAACCGAATTCGTTATGAATCCATCCTTGCAGACCACGCACACCCATACATGTTGATTGTCTTCCCTGGAGCGGATGGGATCTTCCAGAACGACAATGCGACGTGTCACACAGCTAGAAATGTCCGAGAGTGTTTGCAAGGGCACGACGAAGACTTTAAAGTACTTCCCTGGACCCCTAATTCCCCAGACGTAAACCCAATTGAGCATCTGCAGGACCACCTTGATCGTGTTGTTTGTTCTATGGATCCTCCAGCAGCTGTCAGATGCACTGAAGATCTGCATGGCTCCACATTCCTGTGAACACCTTCCAGTACTTTATTGAATCACTTCCAGCCCATCTAGCTGCTTTTCGCGCTGCACACGGCGGCTACTCTGGATATTAGCGGGTGGTCACAATAATGTGACTCGACCGTGTATGTATTACGTTTTCTTCCATGTCTCTTCTAATGGTTCGATATGAAAATATAATTTTTCTTTGGATATCTTCGTCTGTGAAGAACATTTTGCACACAGCTGGCGATTTTCCGCAAACGTACACAAATTCCTGCAACAAGTGGGCGTAAGTAGCTATTCCTACTTGAAAATGTTTTCCCGATTCTAGAAATCCGGTTGAAATACTTCGATCTTAACTGATTCCGTTCACTATGAATATTTCTGCGCACACTGTCTCCTTAAAATAATGCGCAGGTTTGATGCCATGTTTCTTTCCCGACAGTAGTAAAATAAATCCCAAGTAAAAAATTTCATTGTAACGAAAATAGGTCACGGAAGTAGTTAAAACCATTGTTGAAATTTGATCGTACCGCATCTGTCCCATGACGTGACGCAACGATAGTTAATTTCATTGTTACTCAAACATATATTTTACTAAAGTTTCGCCGAACATTATTTCATCACGTTTTACATAAAAGAAGCAATATATCATTGCAATCTACGTGGGTTACAAGAACCTGGCGCTAAATGTAATAAAAGTCATTATAAAAATGCATTTTTGATGCTATGAAAACCTTGCGTCGTAGCAAAATTTTGCTTCTTCTCGAGCCCCCCAAGGTGTGTGTGTGTGGAGGGGAGGGGGAGGCGTTACCTGCTATTGTCGAGAGCTTTACAATGATGTATATAATACGATGAGGTGTCAGCTGTAGATATCCTTTAGACCCAAAGTTTCCAATCCGCCTTACTGACACACGCTTCAGCTTTTTGTTCTATCTTGAGGTCAGCTTTTAACTTGCCGCATGCGCAGATGAACTTTCTTAGCTGCATCTCATTTCATCGGTAAAAGTGTCGTTTCTTTTTTCGTCTAAATCTAATAATAATAATACTTATAGCTTGGTGAACGACATAATAATAATAACAATAACTACTACAATTAAGGGTATAAGTGGTTCACCTGTATATACAAACATCTGGCAGATCAACTGACTGATCAACATGATCCAAAATCCAACCCCAATCCGGATTTCCTCACCCAGAGAGTAACGATACGAGAGGTTAAAGATGAGGACACAAGAAATCCAATCAACTATCAACCAATAGCGTGTCTGTCTAAGCTTTATAAGATCCTTACTGCGTGCATCACCAATCAGATAATGAGGCACACACACTGACTGAAAAAATCCCAACACCACGAAAAAATAGTTGTAGAGTAATTAAATGGCGGCAATACATTCGTATAGGTAACATATTTAATCGATTAAGGTTTCAAGATCACAGCTTATTGTAAGCGCGAGAAGAGCCATTTTAAGAGTGAAATGCTGGTACATTAATGACCGGTGTAACCGCCAGAACGTTGGATGCAAGCACCATGCATTGTGTCGTACAGGTGCTGGATGTCAGTTTGTGGGATGGAGTTCCATGCCTGTTGCACTTGGTCGGTCAATACAGGGACGGTTAATGCTGGATGGGGGTGACGCTGGAGTTGTCGTCCAATGATATCCCATACGTGCTCGATTGGTGAAAGATCTGGTAATCTATCAAGCCACGGCAACATGTCGACACTCTGTAGGGCATGTTGGGTTACAACAGCGGTATGCGGGCGAGCGTTATCCTGTTGGAAAACACCCCCTGGAATGCTCTTCATGAATCGCAGCACAACAGGTTGAATCAATACACCGACGTACAACCGTGCCGTCAGGGTGCGTGGGATAACCACGAGAGTGCTCCTGCTGTCATAGGAAATTGCTCCCCAGACCATAACTCCAGGTGTAGGTCCAGTGTGTCTCGGCCGCAGACAGGTTGGTTGCAGGCGCTCACCTGGCCTCCTTCTAACGAACACACGGTCATCACTGGCACCCAGACAGAACTGGCTTTCATCAGAAAACACAACAGATCTCCACTCCGTCGTCCAATGAGCTCTAGCTTGACACCACTGACGTCGCAAACGGCAGTGGTTTGGAGTAAGTGGAATGCACGCTACAGGGAGTCTGGCTCGGAGCTGTCCTTCAAGTAACCAATTTGTAACAGTTCGTTGTGTCACTATGGTGGCAACTGCAGCTCGAATTGCTGCCGCAAACGCGGTACGATGCGCCACGGCCATACACCGTACACGGCGGTCTTCCCTCTCAGTACTGCCACGTGACCGGCCGGAACCCGGTCTTCTTGAGGCAGCACTTTCCCTTGACCACCGCTGCCAAGAATCATGCACAGTGGCTACATTCCTGCCAAGTCTTTCTGCAATATTGCGGAAAGAAAATCCACCTTCTCGTAGCTCTATTACACGACCTCGTTCAAACTTCGTGAGCTGTTGATAATGGCTTCTTCGTCTTCTTAAAGGCATTCTTGACTAACATCAACACCCTACGTCAAATCTTAACGATAACTAACGCTCACGAACGTTACTGCGCGTATTTACAGCAAACCTGCATAGACGTCATCTTACAGATGTACTCTCACCGCACACCAACTGTAGTTTATCTAACACAACCCCTTCTTGGTGTTGGGATTTTTTTCCCGTCAGTGTAGAAGGACAAGCCATTATGGCAGAACAGCAAAAGAGATACCAACCGGACTGTAGAGGATGCAAGGAACAGTTTACCATCGACGCTGTTGTAATGGAGCAAGTTTTCAAGATGCACAGCAGCAGGGGGGTTTTTTCCGTTTGTTTTTGCTTTTTCTATTGGAGGTTTAAAAAAATGATTTATTGGACCTGGTGGTACACAGACATTCACAGTAGACAGAAATTACACAGCAACAAATACAAATCCTACATGGTTGACAGCACGAACAATTTACACAGATATAGACAGTGTTGATCATGTAACACATTGTGAACAAATATACATCAAACATGGATTTTACAGTATGCTAAATGACCAAGGTACACAGATAACAAGTGTTGGACAAGCAACATATCGAGAGCCAGTGTCGAAAAACAAACACCAACATCCATGCCTCACCCAGATTCGAACCCGGACCCACTGCCTATATCTGTGTAAATTAACTAGGGCGAATGATCATAAGCCAGTGCCATATACCACTGCGCCACCGGGGCTGCACCGCAACATGTACACATCATACATCGATTACCGTAAGGCCTACGATGCCATACCCCACAGCTGGCTGTTAGATGTCCTTGAGAATTACAGAGTAAGTCCTGTAGTCATCAACTTCCTTAAAGTGGCTACGACAGGGTGGAAGACAACAGTCAAAGTCGAGAGCAAGCCCATTCACATAAGGAGAGGCACTTTCCAGGGAGATTCACTTAGCCTACTACGGTTCTGTCAAGCACTCAACCCACTGTCAACTATGCTCAACGAAAGCAAGTATTGGTTTACCCGAAAGTGCAACAAAACCAACAAGTACAAGCTCTCCCACCTCATGTACATGGATGACATCAAGCTGTACGCGTCGTCGCAGAACCAACTCCAGCTGCTAATCCGGATCACCGAAGGCTTTAGCAATGGCATTGGGATGGAATTCGGCATAGAAAAATGCAAGACACAAGATATGAACCAAGGAGAGTACGGTGCACTTAGCTACCAAGTGAAGACCGGAAGACAGATCGCAGCTATGGAGGAAGGAGTAGCTTACAAGTACCTTGCTATGCTTCAGGCACAAAGCCGAGAACACAACGAAATCACAAACAATCTAGCTTCACCCAATACAACCAAAGGCTGAGGAAACTAATGAAGACCAAGCTCACCGTTGACAACATTACCAGGGCTATCAACACATACGCAGTTCCAGACCTCACGTATTCCTTCGGATTCATCAAGACCACCACAGAGCTTGAAGAAATAAGGCGTAATACCAGGATAACCATCAATAAACATCGCCAACACTACCCGAAATCGACAGTAGAAAGACTGACCATTGGACGGCCAGGAGGAGGACGGGGAAGTCCTTTTTTTAATTGGAGGTTTAACGACCACCGTGAGCGACTCAATGGGCTATAAGCAGTAGCCTGTCCTTAATTTAGGGTCACTTGTTCCAGGGAAGGAAGAGAGCCGGTGCCGTAAGACAAACAGAACATCCATGCCTCACCCGGATTCGAACCCGAACCCCTTTTGGACGAATGATCAGAGGCCATCGCTTAGACCACTGCGCCACCGGGGCGGAGGACAGGGAATGATTGATATAATGCAACACCGAGACAAAGAAATCGGCAACCTCAGAAAATACTTCCATCAGAGTAAGGGGCCCCTTCACCAAGCGATAAACCAGAGTGACAAGAAGTACATAGCACTAGACCTCTCTACTCAGAACATCGGGATTAGAACGAAGGAGCCAAAAGAAAAAGCTTGGGGCAAGAAAGTCCTACACGGGAGGCACTACAACGATCTGAAATCCGACCATGTTGATAAGACTGCTTCCAATCTATGGCTGACAAACGGATAATTCTTCCCCGAGACCGAAGAGTTCCTGATGACTATACAAGTTCAAGTTGTAAACACCAGAAACTACCGGAAGCATATCCTGAAGGGCACGTCAGTGGAAAGCGACACATGTCGGCAATGTCATCAAGCTCCAGAGACCATCGTATTACTGCAAGGTTCAGAGTCCTCACACAAACAGAATACACGAACAGGCACAATCAATTCGCCAAGATCGTCCATCAGAAACTGGCAAGAAAGCACCACCTCATTACAACTGAGCCTGCCCCCTACTACAAGTATGAGCCAACAACGCTTCTAGAGAACAACACCCACAAGATGTACTGGGACAAATCGATTAGAATAGATAAGACCATCTCCCACAATCAGCCCGACATCGTCCTGGTCGACAAGAAGAAGAAGTAATCATATTTCATTGACATAGCCGTACCCGACACGTGCAACATGCAGAAGACGCACGGAGAGAAGCTTTCAAAGTAAAACGACCTACGATACGAAGTCAATGAAATGTGCCATATGGAGAACGTCACGACCATCCCCATAGCAAAATCAGCCACAGAAGTTGTATCTAAGACCATTCACAGCTCTATGCAGACACTGGACCTTCAACCTAGCACCTACATGGAACTACAGAAGGCAGCTATTTTGAACACTTGTAGGATACTAAGGAAGTTCCTGTACAATTGAGAAAAAGAAATACCACTTCCCAGATTTAGTACATTGTATCCGTCCCGGAAGAAAGAAAAAACCTCAGGAAGAGGTGGAATCATCTCTATAACTCTTATCTATAGTAATAATAATGATTAAATATAGAGATCTGGCCATAGAAGTTACCCAATTAAGTACTAAACACACAACAGTAGTCTCCATTGTCATCTGGGCACTTGGAACAATGTCAAAACATTTTATGAATCATTTAAAAAAACCGCAGCTTTCTGATATACCACCTACAGAACTGCACAAGACACCTTTACTTGGGACATCATATATATTACGCCGATTCTTGACTTATACCAAGGTCTCCGGTGAAAGCTCGTATCCTCCCCGGTGGCGCAGTGGTCTAAGCGATGGCTTCTGTTCATTCGCCCGAGATGGGTGCGGGTTCGAATCCCGGTGAAGAATGGATGTTTGTTTTTGTCTTTCAGCACTGGCTCTCAATATGTTATTTGTCCAGCACTGGTTTTCTGTGTACATTGGTCATTTAGCATACTGTAGAATCCATGTTTGATGTATACTTGTTCACAATGTGTTGCATGATCAACACTGTCTATATCTGTGTAAAATGATCATTTGGCATGTTGTCAACCATGTATGATTTGTACTTGTTCACCATGTGTTACATGATCAACACTGTATATATCTCTGTAAAATGATCATTTGGCATGCTGTCAACCATGTATGATTTGTTCTTGTTCACCATGTGTTACATGATCAGCACTGGCTATATCTGCGTAAATTGATCATTTGGCATGCTGTCAACCATGTATGATTTGTACTTGTTCACCATGTGTTACATGATCAACAGTGTCTATATCTGTGTAAATTGATCATTTGGCATGCTGTCAACCATGTATGATTTGTACTTGTTCACCATGTGTTTACTTGATCAACACTGTCTATATCTGTGTAAATTGATCATTTGGCATGCTGTCAACCATGTATGATTTGTACTTGTTCACCATGTGTTACATGATCAGCACTGGCTATAACTGCGTAAATTGATCATTTGGCATGCTGTCAACCATGTATGATTTGTACTTGTTCACCATGTGTTACATGATCAACACTGTCTATATCTGTGTAAATTGATCATTTGGCATGCTGTCAACCACGTATGATTTGTACTTGTTCACCATATGTCACATGATCAACACTGTCTATATCTGTGTAAAATGATCATTTGGCATGCTGTCAACCATGTATGATTTGTACTTGTTCACCATGTGTTACATGATCAACACTGTCTATATCTGTGTAAAATGATCATTTGGCATGTTGTCAACCATGTATGATTTGTACTTGTTCACCATGTGTTACATGATCAACACTGTATATATCTCTGTAAAATGATCATTTGGCATGCTGTCAACCATGTATGATTTGTACTTGTTCACCATGTGTTACATGATCAACACTGTCTATATCTGTGTAAATTGATCATTTGGCATGCTGTCAACCACGTATGATTTGTACTTGTTCACCATGTGTTACATGATCAACACTGTCTATATCTGTGTAAAATGATCATTTGGCATGCTGTCAACCATGTATGATTTGTTCTTGTTCACCATGTGTTACATGATCAACACTGTCTATATCTGTGTAAATTGATCATTTGGCATGCTGTCAACCACGTATGATTTGTACTTGTTCACCATGTGTTACATGATCAACACTGTCTATATCTGTGTAAAATGATCATTTGGCATGCTGTCAACCATGTATGATTTGTACTTGTTCACCATGTGTTACATGATCAACACTGTCTATATCTCTGTAAAATGATCATTTGGCATGCTGTCAACCATGTATGATTTGTACTAGTTGCTGTGAAATTACTGTCTCCTGTTAATGTCTGCCTGTATGTCTTTGCACCACCTGGTCCAATAAATCATTTAAAAAAATTCTAACAAAAAAACTCGTATCAGCTCAAGAACACCAATCAATGATAGTTTTGTTGTTTATATTTGATTGTCATAGGCTGTGTTTCGTATATTTCGAATAAAGACGGCGATAATAATAATAATAACATATATTGTTTTTGAAAAACTAAACAGTCGAAATACTTTCTGTTGCTGCCTCCATAGTTTAATAAACATTTACTTTTATGACTCACATATTTTCTTTCATTGGTTTTACGATAATAACATTCGTTAATCCACCTACCTAAGTACAGCTCAGTGACTGGAAATAGTAAACCGTATTGTTTGTTTATCCTATAATTCCGCTTACCATGTACCATGCTATGAGCTCGGTGTGGTTGTGAGTGAAGAGAAGAAATGATATGCGTATCAATGTATTCTCTCGAATCACTCCTTTTATTTCCCACACATAAAACCTTGGCATGACTATAAATGCATAGTATAAATTATCTGCAAAGAGTGCCAGGGCACTACTCGATTTTTTCTTCGTTTGGGAGTTTAAATAGAATTTCTTTGTCGCTGAAGTTCTTTTATTATAAAAATTCTTTTAATGTCGAAAATATTTGAAAAGATGTACTCATTGCGCTCGAGAACTTCGGTGTCACCTTTCCTGTTCAGAACGGAACTGATAATGTTTTTCCTGAAATTCAGTGCTTTAGGAGAGCTTTAGCATTCTCCTTCTTTCATAAGAATAGGACAAACACATAAAGATAATAGTTTAAGATTCTCTGACGAAAATTGGTTTATCAAAACGCCATTAGATAAGAGACGTAAGAATTATATTCTCCGGCTTGTAAACTTCAAATGTATCAAACGGAACTAAAAAAATAGCAACGTATTCTTCACCCTCCTGATAACGTTACACTCACGAAATTCCATTATCCACGTTTGATTTCCCTTGTCGTTCTTAGCGTGCAATTATTTCAGTGTATTAAGTTATGTCACAGAGATATCCATGCTGTATTTATCACATTTAGCAAAATGTTTCAATTTTTCACAGCAGGAAATTCGCTTACGGCGAGACTCTCTAAGCTAGTCAAAGAAATGACATTTTATTCCACTTATTATCCCATCTGAGACGGAATAAAAATTGCATTTACTCGTCGAATTCTTACTCTTATTGATCAAAGAGGGAGTGAAGGCCACCTTCGAATTCCCTGAGAATGTCGTTACATAGCGCTGTATAATTGCAAGAATGATCCTTGATGCAACTTCTAGGAAAAACTTTCTTTTTTCTCTTTTTGTTTTTCAACCACAGCGTCACGAAAAGCAGCCGTCTCAGCATACAAACGAGGTAAAAATCAACACCCATAAATTATTTCTTTTCATTCTGCCTTGATTTTAATCTCATGAAGTTATTGAAAGATTTAAAAACCCAGAATGCGGTGTTGTCGAACTGCTGCTGATTTTCTATATAAGAAAACATTTTTTCCATTGCACCAGTAAAATATGGCATATAAATGGCTGACTTACCATTTCTATTGATTTCACTGACATCCGGAGTTTCCAATAACCCAGTTTTATTCACTTCATCCAAGAGTTACTGTCCTGAATCTGATAACATAGCTAGAGGGCGTTGTGTTTCTACCTCCCTCCCCCTATAACGAAGTGAATTTCTCCGTCATTTCTATCGGCGCCGGGGCTCGAACCCGGATCCCCTCATTCCGGAATAAGTCACTCTACCAATTGAGCTACGCCGACGTTTTATTCTGATTCCTATCTGCCTTTATGTCGTGTGCGTCCTTCGGGCAGGTACGTCACATCTCCTGGTACGTTACATCATCTCCCCCTTATTTTTTTTTTTTTTTTTTTTTTTTTTTTGAAGTGCTGAAGAAAGGATTCTCTTATTTTTCCTATCTCGCGGTGTGGAAATAACATCACACCAATGCGAGATTTTGAACGGTCGGGTCATCCCGATAATTCGGGCGCCATTATAACGAAGTAAATTTCTCCGTCATTTCTGTCCACGCCAGGATTCGAACCCGGATCCCTTCATTCCGGAATAAGTCACTCTACCAATTGAGCTACGCGGACGTTTTATTCTGATTCCTATCTGCCTTTATGTCGTGTGCGTGTTTCTGGCAGGTACGTTACATCATCTCCCCCTTATTTTTTTTTTTTTTTTTTTTTTTTGAAGTGCTGAAGAAAGGATTCTCTTATTTTTCCTATCTCGCGGTGTGGAAATAACATCACACCAATGCGAGATTTTGAACGGTCGGGTCATCCGGATAGTTCGGGCGCCATTATAACGAAGTAAATTTCTCCGTCATTTCTGTCCACGCCAGGATTCGAACCCGGATCCCTTCATTCCGGAATAAGTCACTCTACCAATTGAGCTACGCGGACGTTTTATTCTGATTCCTATCTGCCTTTATGTCGTGTGCGTGTTTCTGGCAGGTACGTTACATCATCTCCCCTTTATTTATTTATTATTTTTTTTTTTCGAAGTGCTGGAGAAGGGATTCTCTTATTTTTCCTATCTCGCGGTGTGGAAATAACATCACACCAATGCGAGATTTTGAACGGTCGGGTCATCCGGATAGTTCGGGCGCCATTATAACGAAGTAAATTTCTCCGTCATTTCTGTCCACGCCAGGATTCGAACCCGGATCCCTTCATTCCGGAATAAGTCACTCTACCAATTGAGCTACGCGGACGTTTTATTCTGATTCCTATCTGCCTTTATGTCGTGTGCGTGTTTCTGGCAGGTACGTTACATCATCTCCCCTTTATTTATTTATTATTTTTTTTTTCGAAGTGCTGGAGAAGGGATTCTCTTATTTTTCCTATCTCGCGGTGTGGAAATAACATCACACCAATGCGAGATTTTGAACGGTCGGGTCATCCGGATAGTTCGGGCGCCATTATAACGAAGTAAATTTCTCCGTCATTTCTGTCCACGCCAGGATTCGAACCCGGATCCCTTCATTCCGGAATAAGTCACTCTACCAATTGAGCTACGCGGACGTTTTATTCTGATTCCTATCTGCCTTTATGTCGTGTGCGTGTTTCTGGCAGGTACGTTACACCATCTCCCCTTTATTTATTTATTATTTTTTTTTTCGAAGTGCTGGAGAAGGAATTCTCTTATTTTTCCTATCTCGCGGTGTGGAAATAACATCACACCAATGCGAGATTTTGAACGGTCGGGTCATCCGGATAGTTCGGGCGCCATTATAACGAAGTAAATTTCTCCGTCATTTCTGTCCACGCCAGGATTCGAACCCGGATCCCTTCATTCCGGAATAAGTCACTCTACCAATTGAGCTACGCGGACGTTTTATTCTGATTCCTATCTGCCTTTATGTCGTGTGCGTGTTTCTGGCAGGTACGTTACATCATCTCCCCTTTATTTATTTATTTATTTTTTTTCGAAGTGCTGGAGAAGGGATTCTCTTATTTTTCCTATCTCGCGGTGTGGAAATAACATCACACCAATGCGAGATTTTGAACGGTCGGGTCATCCGGATAGTTCGGGCGCCATTATAACGAAGTAAATTTCTCCGTCATTTCTGTCCACGCCAGGATTCGAACCCGGATCCCTTCATTCCGGAATAAGTCACTCTACCAATTGAGCTACGCGGGCGTTTTATTCTGATTCCTATCTGCCTTTATGTCGTGTGCGTGTTTCTGGCAGGTACGTTACATCATCTCCCCCTTATTATTATTATTTTTTTTTTTGAAGTGCTGGAGAAGGGATTCTCTTATTTTTCCTATCTCGCGGTGTGGAAATAACATCACACCAATGCGAGATTTTGAACGGTCGGGTCATCCGGATAGTTCGGGCGCCATTATAACGAAGTAAATTTCTCCGTCATTTCTGTCCACGCCAGGATTCGAACCCGGATCCCTTCATTCCGGAATAAGTCACTCTACCAACTGAGCTACGCGGACGTTTTATTCTGATTCCTATCTGCCTTTATGTCGTGTGCGTGTTTCTGGCAGGTACGTTACATCATCTCCCCCTATTTTTTTTTTTTTTTTTTTTTTTGAAGTGCTGGAGAAGGGATTCTCTTATTTTTCCTATCTCGCGGTGTGGAAATAACATCACACCAATGCGAGATTTTGAACGTTCGGGTCATCCGGATAGTTCGGGCGCCATTATAACGAAGTAAATTTCTCCGTCATTTCTGTCCACGCCAGGATTCGAACCCGGATCCCTTCATTCCGGAATAAGTCACTCTACCAATTGAGCTACGCGGACGTTTTATTCTGATTCCTATCTGCCTTTATGTCGTGTGCGTGTTTCTGGCAGGTACGTTACATCATCTCCCCCTTATTTTTTTATTTTTTTTTTTTTTTTGAAGTGCTGGAGAAGGGATTCTCTTATTTTTCCTATCTCGCGGTGTGGAAATAACATCACACCAATGCGAGATTTTGAACGGTCGGGTCATCCGGATAGTTCGGGCGCCATTATAACGAAGTAAATTTCTCCGTCATTTCTGTCCACGCCAGGATTCGAACCCGGATCCCTTCATTCCGGAATAAGTCACTCTACCAACTGAGCTACGCGGACGTTTTATTCTGATTCCTATCTGCCTTTATGTAGTGTGCGTCCTCCGGGCAGGTACGTCACATCTCCTGGTACGTCACCCCCCCCCCCCCCACACACACAAAACACACACACACCCGAAGACCCCACGAGAAGAGTCAGGAAAGCCCCTGTGAAAAATATGTCGCCGTAAATCGCTAGACTACTGCTTTCGTGATTTATGAAAATTGTCTGATATTTCAATAAATCGTATTTTTTTATGAATTGAAATTTAGTCCTAACAAAAATTTGCACGAAAGGTTACAAACCATGAGGGAAACTCAAAAGGAACTTCGACATCCGAATGTGAATCAGTAGAAACAGTTGTATTAGAAATTCTCTGTAAACGGCAGGTGCAAAATATTGTTTGTCTACTGTAGATAGTGAATAATTTGTTACTACGCTCTTTGAAGTCCAGACGATGCAGACTGCGTAATTTACACATTTCTGAGGAAAAATCCCTTACAAGCGTGCATCTCCACTTAGAGTAGCAGACTGCGAAACGTCAATTTAGAAAGAGCATTGAAGTTATTTTTGTATTTCTGAATGGTAATCAGTTAAATTCCATTATCATGTGATCTTACGGCATTGGTTCCGAGCATTTACTAGTAAATGGAAAAGCGTGTAAATCCAAACGTATCCGTGATAAGAAATATGATTGCTATCGGCAATCACGTGCATTCCAGCAGGATTGGCTAAAGACTTCTAGTTCGCTCCATTCAATTCTGAAATAGACAATGTCTTTCGCTCACTTTGTAAAAATTCTAAACCTGCTGCAAAACAGCCAACATTCCTTGGTGATAACTTCAAAACTGTTTAAAGGCACACACATCGATTACACTCATAATCGAGTAATGCATTTTGTCACAGATTCGTGTGAGCGGGGTTCTGAAATACCGAAAAATCGAAACACTTTTTCGAAATAAACTGAACATTCAAATTATTTGAAAAATATATTCTACGTACGCACATACATGTATTGATATATATACATATTATATATACATAAAGGACAACTAAAGAAGATGTGACTTCCAAACTGGAATATATAGAGTTATGCAAGACAGTACAAAAAAGTATCACTGAAGACGTAAGAAAATTCAACTGTGAACTAGTAAGGAAAGCAATTGAAAACAACCAAAGCCTAAAGATAGCAAAGGGACATCTCAGTAAGGGAAGAAAACAGATTATGGCTCTGAGAAAAGAAGATGGTTCTGTAACAAGAAATAGAGGCGACGTAATTTGGAGTGAAAGATTTCTACTCCAAACTATATGAAAGGGATGATACATGTACTCCAGGCATCATGAAAGGTACCAGAGTTCTTCCAGTCCTCCCAGCAGAAGTCGCACATGCAATCAAGAACATGAAGCGGGGAAAAGCTCTAGGAGAAGATGAAATTTCTGTAGACATCATACAAGAAGCAAGTGGAGAAATTGAAACAGTACTCACCCAAGTTTTCACTCGATGCCTTAATGAAGGGAAAATTCCTGAGGATTGGAACAACGCTACAATGATCCTGCTACATAAAAAGGTGACATTGAGGATCTCAGGAACTACAGACCTATCAGTGGTTTATAAAATCTTCACTAAAGTTCTTTCACACCGTTTGAAGGTAACACTGGACATGGTTCAACCGAGAGAACAAGCTGGATTCCGGAGTGGCTACAGCAATATAGATCCTATCTACGTACTGAGAGAACTAATTGAAAGATTCAGTGAAACCATCAGCAGTTATAATGGCTTTGAAATCCTGCGGTATTGAAGATACACACATTAATATTATTAATAACTTCTATGAAAATACAAGTGCAAAGATTCGGCTGTTTGCGAATACAGCTCACATAAACGTTGGAAAGAGAATGAGACAAGGTGACACCATTTCTCCCCAGCTCTTTAATGCCACATTGGAAAATGTCACTCAATCACTGAACTGGGAAACCAAAGGGATAAAGATTAATGGAGATTATCTAACTCACCTTCGTTTTGCTGATGACGTAGTCAGTTTTACAACTACCCAATCAGAGCTGCAGAGTATGATCCAGGAACTTGCTGACAAGAGCAAAGAAGTGGGATCAAAATGAGCTTTCAGAAGACAAAAGTAATGTACAATGATTTTAAAAGAAATGAAGATTTATCGATTGATAGGGAAAAGCTAGAGATAACCAATACCTACATTTATCCTGGACAGCAGATATCAAGTGAGGGTCACATTGATGAAGAAATGAATCGGCGTATAAAACTTGCCTGGAGAGCGTTTGGAAGAAACTATAATTTTCAAGAGCAATATGCCATTATGTCTTAAAAAGAAAAGTGTTTGATCAATGCATCCTTCCAGTGCTTACGTATGGTGCACAGACGTGGACCTTAACTAAAAGAGACATACAAAGGCTGCAGACAGCTCAAAGAAGCAGGGAGAGGTGCATGCTTGGTATAACCAGGAGAGATAAGAAGAGGAACTCGTGGATCCGAAAAATGACAAGAGTGAAAGACATCATGATCAGAGTTAAATCCCTGAAATGGCAATGGGCTGGACATACTGCCAGAAGAACAGACCATCGATGGACAGCCGAAATTTTAGACTGGATTCCTAGAGACAAGAAAAGACCCAGAAGAAGACCACATGAGAGATGGGCGGATGAAATTCGAAAGTATGTGGGAGTAACATGGAGGAGACCGGCACAAGACAGACCGTTGTGGAAGAAACTTGGGGAGATCTTCGTCCAGCAGTGGATTGATGATGGTTGACAATGATGATTATGATTATGATTATATATATATATATATATTCCATTCTGATGAAACACCGCATGCAAGTACTTCAGGGCCGAGTATGCTAATGATTAAAAAGTAACGACCAATGACAAAATAGTGGCCCGCCACTGCGCATGGGAACCGTGCATTGAGAAGTGGTACATCAAGAGCAAAGCTGGCACGCAAAGACAATTGTGAGAGAGACTGCGGTTGCATTAACTTCCACGGACTGTCAAGATGCCTCGACGTCGGATTCATGTACACTACGAGCAGTTGAGCTAGTTTGAGAGAGGACGTATAATTGAGCTAAGAGAGGCCGGTTGGTCAAATTGCCGTGTCGTCAGAAATTTAGGTCAGAGCGATGCGGCAATCAGACGATTTTGGCGCCAATAGGTCGAAGAGAGCACAGTCTAGTAGCTCGCGGGCAGTAGACGGCCGAGGGAAAAGACTGATCGCGAGGATCGAGCGAATATTGAGAGCTTCACGAATGGAACCCAATTCATCGCTTTCAACCCTCTGGGGCCATCTTGCATCGTCTACAGGTACGGAAATGACAATCGGGACCGTTACCAGACGACTTGCGGCACGAGGACTGTAATCGAGGAGGCCACTCTGCCGTCTGCCACTGACCAGCGACCATCTTCGGCACAGGTTGCAGTGGTGTCAGGCTCGATCAACGTGGGATAGTGTCTAAAGGCGTCGTGTTGTCTTCAGTGACGAGTCTCGTTTTGCACTTGGCGCCGATGATTAGCGTATACGTGTCTGGAGACAAGGTGGCCAGCGCACGGATCCTGCTTTTACCGTGGAACAGCACACGGCTCAAACACCAGCAGTGACTGTCAGGGGAGACATTTCCTACGATAGCCGGACACCCCTGGTAGTCCTCCGTACCACCATCACTGCTCAACGGTACGTCGACGACTTCCCAGGATCTGTTGTGTTGCCCTTCCTGTCGCAGCATCACCGAGCAATTTTTCAACAGGATAATGTCTCTCCCAGGCCTGACTCCATAGTGTGGACACCCTTCCATGGCCAGTCCGATTACCCGACCTCTCATCTATCGAACATGTCTGGGACATGATCAGATGCCACCCACACCCATCCCGGAATGTCGGCAAACTGGCCCACAATTTGGACATCATCTGGCATGCTATACCTCCAGACAGTATCCGTGAACTGCATGCGTGTATGCCACGCGGATGACCGCTTATATCCGAACCAGAGGTTGTGCACTCGTGTAGCTGCTTTATCCGAATAAATGGCCCAACTGCTCTGGAATTGCAGTCGTTTCCTTTCCTATACGTGTACATACCAACTTTTCGATTGGATGATTCCTTCTGGATGTTTCTGGGGTTTCTGAGAAAGAAGATATATACACCGAAGACCTAAACCATTGTGACCTCGTGCTTAATATAATGTTGGTCGTCAACGTGTTGCCAAAACAGCTCTTACCCGGAGAGGCAAGGACGCCAGAATATTTCTAAAGATGTCTTACGGTATCTAGTTACAAACGTTACCGGCAGATCCTGTAACTCTCGTAATCTGTGTAGCTGAGCCGCGGCAGATCGGATTTGCTATTCCCACACACACCGCAGATGATCGTTTAGATTGATACCTAGGAAATTTGGAGCCCAGGGCAGTAACTGGAAGTCTTCTTCAGTCGAACCATTGTCGGACAATCCGGGCAGTGTGGCATCGCGTATTATCTTGTCGAAAGAAACCACTAACGGAGGGGAATACTGTTGTCATGAAAGAATGCACCTGTTCTAATGTGATGTACAGGTAGGTAGTACACTTCATAGTTTTTACACATGAGCCACTGAACCCGGAGTTTCCCTTGCAGAAGTTTGACCAAAGCTTTTTTCACAGGTTTGTTTCCGTCCTATGGTGCATTCTTGTGCTAACACTTCCCCAGGTAAACGACAGACACACGTATACGTGTGTCTGTGTATACTCATCCGTCCACATGACACAACAGGAAACATGATTTGTCGGACCAGACGACCTTCTTTCAATCATCCAAGGTCCAGTTTTGATACTCGCGTCCCCAGTGTAAATGTCGGTGAGCCGAGGTTAGCATGCGCACTCGTAGCCGCAAACCCATCTTCAGCAAGGTTCGATGTATTGTGTGTTGTGGCACATTACACTTGTGTGTGTAAACCGAGGTTATCATGGGCACTCTAAACGGCCTGCGACTACGCAACCCCATATTAAGCAGCGTTCGATGTACTGTGTGTTGTGACACATTGCACTCGTGTGCGTGTGAACCGATGGGCACTCAGAGCATCCTGCGGCTACGCAATCCTATCTTCAGCAGGTTTCGATGTAGTGTGTGTTGTGACATGTCACCAGAATTAGAATTATTGGAGAGATGCGCTACAGTGTCCCTTATGTTGAGTCGTACCATACGGAATAACCTTCGCTCACCTTTAGCATCAATGAGTCGTAGTAGGCCCACACCATGCCGTTGGCTCGTGATTTTTCCCTCCATAGGTCACTTTTTTTTCAAGTGCTAACCACGGCTTGCTGCGAGCATTCCACAAGCCTTGCTGTCTCAAAATATTATGCCCCAGTCGTCTGACGATTACAATTTGGCCTTTGTCAAACTCGTTAAGTCCGCTGCGTTTCCCCATCCTAAGAAGAAGAATAAGATAGATCAACAGAGCTCAGTGTAGGTGTTAAAAATACCGTTTCATGACCTTCACACACGCCGTCGTTTACCTGCAGTCGATTTGCATAATGATGCGCTGGGCGATAGTCATAAAGTTTTTATTCTTTCGTGTGTGTGTGTGCGTGTGTGCGCGCGTACTGGTCACAAACAGTTTAGGATATTGCATGGAATAAAGGATGAACGGATGTATGTATCTGACTGAAGTAACACGCATTAAAAAACATCAGTGGTGCTACGTAACACAAACGATGCGTTTACAAAAAAACAATTTGTTGTTCAATTGCTGCACAACAAAGTAGCACTGCATCGTAAACAAAATGGTGAACTCGGAGAATGTCCATACATCTGGATTTCAGTACCCGGTAACACCACCTGCGTGTCGAAGAGCGTCTCGACACCTACGAGGCATACTTGCAATGATATTATTGGTGAATGTCTGAGGAAGCTTGTCCCATATTTCAGCCAACACGCTACGGAGGTCTGCCAGCGTACTGTGGTATGGAACGTGGTTATCCAGATCTCGTTGTACAGTGTCCCAAATGTTCTCAATAGGATTAAACGTAGTAAACATCCTTCTTGTATCTGTTGAACTCATATGTCATTCTAACGAGAGCAGGCGCTGATACGCCGTAAACATCCCTCTCATCTCTGTTGAATTCATATGTCATTCTAACAAGAGCATGCGCCGGTACATCATAAATGCCCTTCTCATCCTTGTTTTTTTTTTTTTTTTTTTTATTGGAAGTTTAACGACTACCGTGAGCAACTCAATGGGCTATAAGTAGTCGCCCGTCCCTAATTTAGGGTCACTGGTTCCAGGGAAGAGAGAGAGAGAGAGAGAGCCAGTACCGTAAGACAAACGCAACATCCATGCCTTACTGGGATTCGAACGCGGACCCCTTTCGGACGAATGATCAGCTGCGATTGGCAATACAAGAGGAATGGGCCGCGATCTCTCAACAACTCGTTGACAACCTCGTCCTCAGCATGGGCAGACATTGTAAATCCTGCATCGCAGTCAGGGGTGATTACATCCCTTACTAAAGACCGGATTTTTCTTGGCAGCCGCCTGTCACATGGACGTTTCTGTCTTCTGTCCAGTTGTGCTCGAAGCTACCTTTTCAATAAAGTGCCCTTTTGTCCTTTGGATTCCTTGTTTGGACGGTTTTGCTCACTTGTCCCATATTCTTGCATCTTGGGGATCTTATGGTATGATTTGAGTCGATGTGGAGCACTTCTACACGACGTTACATTCGGAAAACCGCATCGTCCTTAATTTTTGCACGCCTGTGTATATGCTGCAATCTTCTTTATCTAACCTAATTTAGGGACAGCAGCGTGGTTTTAACTTGACACGCTAAAGCTGTCGTCAAACTTTTACATCACGCTTGCGCTCAAGAAATCTCAACTTGAAGGACCATTTGATCATACCAGCATAATATTTTATGTACCTATTACCGCGCCAAGCCCCGTTTGGGAACTTGCGGGCATAAATTTTGTTAATTAATTCCGACCGTCTGAAGTTGCAACAATGGCATTGGGTTTTCTAGAATAGGCGACCCAGTCTCATCGTTGGGGACTGTACGCGATCCAGTCTCATCGTTGGGGACTGTACGCGATCCAGTCTCATCGTTGCCCCCTCCCCCTCCCCCTGCTGAACTGAAGTATCTCAGCAAAAGTCATCAGTTTTATATTTCCACTAATACTTTAATATTCAATTTATATTTTAATATTCAGTGAACGAGGCAAATTTGTTTTCATTTAGGTGATGGTATTTCCAAAAGAAAAGAAAATGAATTTTCTTGTAAAAAGAAACACTTAGTGTCAAGCCAGACGTTTTAGAAAAAGAAAATCTTAAATTATTTATAACATACTTTTTTCTAAACCGCTACTTTAAGCTGCTGGTTGTCTTTTTTCTCCTTCGTACTAAAACAGGTCCACGCAAATCTAATCAATATTCACTCACGATTTTTTTAACTCAAAGCTTTCAATTTGTTTTTTTTTATTTTTCTTCCTCTAAACCTCCTCATTTACCTCTAGGTTGAATATGAGAACAACTGTTCACTGCTGGAAACCCAGATGGAATCAGATCGGTTTTCTCATTATTAACTTTTAATTTTGTTTTAGTCTTTGCGTGCAGCTGCTATGCATGCGGCAAAGCAGATATAGATTTTTACCATTCGCGAGATGTATCGGAACCGTAGTTGATTAAATTAATCATTCGACGCTGCGGAAAATTAACTTCAACCCACAGCCCAATGACAGAAGGATTTTAAATTGTTTTTAGCTGAGTAAAAGTTTCGGCATTTTAAACCCTTGCGTTTCACGTTGTTATAACTGGAGGGAGAGAAAATTCCCATTGAAAGCAGCGATTCCTTTAAAAATCAGGATCCTTCCGTAAAGAAAAGGACAAAAGACAGGCTCAAGTAAAAAATGACAAGGAGAAATAATTATTTCTTTTGTGAACAAATATGAGAAATTAATTTTTATTTAAAACAGCAATTTTCTTTTTCAAACCTTTATTTTGCGAAAAAAATTAAGGAATGCGAATTCCTAGAATTTACTGCAAGCAAGAGTAAAAAAAAAAAAAAAAAAAAAAAAACACAAAGAGAAAAAAAGAATTCATATTAAAAGGTAACGCTTAGTTCCATTACAAACAATGGAATCACTGTTAATTGAAATTTCTGTGAGCCAACATTTTTTATGGAGTTAATGTGGTAGGAATAAGCACTGCAGGTTAATCTCCAGTTTTGTTTAACCTCTGATGTTTAAATCATGATTTCAATTGTCTACCAATGTTTCTCTGTGCATTAACACACGATCATATTCACTATATTTTTATCCTTTAGTTTCTCATGCATACACCAAAAGCCTAAATTATTAAGATGGTTCCAGCTAAAAGCTCTATCCAATGGTGAAAACGTCTGTAGGCATTTTCTTCGCAATTCCCAAGGATGAAAATTTGCACATCAATAAAAATAACTTTAATTTATAGCATGGCGTACTTAATATTTACTTTAATTTATAGCATGGCGTACTTAATATTGTACTTAATATTTGCTAAAAGGTAACCATAATTATATTAAAAATCAATCATTTTTCCTTCGGTAATGTTGAAACTTGCTAATAGATGGCGTAACCTGTACATTGACGACATCAGAGGGCAAACATGCACCATCTTGACAAAAACCACCGGACACCCCTTCAAAAGCAAATGAACGGATCCGCTGCGTTGTTAAGGCGCGCGGTTCAGCTGCAAACGGTATAAAAACAAGCTTGCAGCTGAGAGCGATCATATCTCACTGTGAGGTTGAGTGAAAATGTCGCGGTGGGAGAAAACTGACTAGGAGAAACGAAAGATTGTTGGGTGTTATATTAGTGTGTTGTTCATAAGAAAAACCGACAGGCGTTTAAACATACCCAGGTCAACCGTTTTGGATGTACTGAATAAGTGGGAGACACATGGCGTTCCAGAAGTAGCAAAACGTACCGGCAAACCAAAGAAAATCAGTGATAGAGGACGTCGAAGCCTCAGGAGAGTCGTTACAGCTGATCGACGGAGTACTGCACGAGATCACAGTGAACACATGAGTAAAAATGCTGGAACCTCGGTATGTGCACGTACCATTCGCAGAGAACTTCATTCCATGGGTTACAGTGGTGGTGCGGCTGCTCATAAGCTTTACGTCTCCACTCGGAATGCTACTCGGCGTTTAGCATGGTGTAAAGAGCATTTATCGTGGACCGTAGATCAATGGAAACGGGTCTGATGAATAACTGATGAATCCAGATACACTATCCATCAGTCTGATGGCCGTGTGTGGGTATGGAGTCAGGCGGGGTAACGCCATTTATCACAATGTACTGTTCCTACGGTCAAGTCTGGAGCTGGCAGTGTACTCGTGTGCGGGTGTTTTTGGCGGTATGGACCCGGCCCATTAGTTATTGTGGACAAACCTGTTAACTAGCACGTCTAACTCGATATTCTGGACACCCTACCAACTCTGTGGCAATATTATGGAACCGAGCCTTGTTGGTACCAGCAGGATAATGCACCGAGCCATAAAGCAAGGACTATTACGGCGTGGTTTGACGATAATTCCGTATGGTGTGTGGACTGGCCAGCACAGAGCTCTGATCTTAATCCTATAGAACATCTATGGGATGAATTAGAGCGCCGCATAAGAAGTTTGGAACCAAGGCCTATTACTAAGCAACAGTTAGCGGCAGCATTATGTACTGAATGGAAGCGCATACCTATCGCTGTGTTCCAAAACCTTGTCGAAAGCATGTCTCGAAGGGTCAGTTTAAGGACAAAGGTGGACCGACACCGTACTAATGTATGTCAATAAATGCTATGTTGTGTTTCTCTAATAGGTGTCCGGTGACTTTTGGCAATATAGTGTATATTCAGTATAAACACAGTCGAGTCACATTATTGTGGCCACCTCATACTTTTGACGTTAACAGCGCGTACCCAATGAAATAAGGCACGTTTCGTGAGCTGGCTTGGATAGTATATCTAGCTTGGAGAGTTTATAGGCATTCTGAAAACATATCACTCGTTGCTGCCATGGGTAAAAGGAACGATTTATCAGATTTCCAAGAAGGGATGATTTTCGGCTTTCGGGCCAAGGGTGGCGGTATTTCTGAAACAGCTCGGTTTGTGAACTGTTCGCGTGCTGCTGTGGTTTAAGTGTATCGTGAGTGAAGAAATGGCACCACTGCGAATGAGCGACTTGGCCACGTGCCATTGATGTGAGAGGTGAAATACGACCCCTAAGGTGCGTGAAGGCCGATCGTCACGCTACAGTGGAGCAACTCATTGGCCGAATGAACCAGTGGGCTACCGGAAGTGTATCTAAAACGACAGTTCAGCGAACCCTGCTACGTATGGGGCTCCGATGCACACAGACGGTCACTGTAGCTATGCTAACGAAGGTGCATTGGCAGAAAAGGCTTACATTTGCACGGCAGTATCGGAATTGGACCTCCGCTGATTGGTAAAGGAGTATCTTCTCCGATGAGTCACGTTTTCTGATCATGGACGTTGGCGTATAAAAGCGAGAAACGTCGGAGAACAAACAAACTTCAACCATTGCTGGAAAAACGCAAGCTGGTGGAGGAAGCGTTATGGCCTGGGGAATGTTTTCGTGGCATTTTCTGGGTCCACTCATATATGTGGAAGGCACTATTGACAGAATTCGTTATTAATCCATCCTTGCAGACCACGTACACTCATACATGCTGATTGTCTTCCCTGGGGCGGATGAGATCTTTCAGCACGACAATGCTACGTGTCACACAGCTAGAAATGTCCAAGAGTGGTTGGAAGAGCGCGACGAAGACATCAAAGTATTTCGCTGGTCCACCTAATTCCCCAGACCCTAACCCAAATTAGCATCTGTGGTACCACCTTGATCGTGTTGTTCACTCTATGGATCCTCCACGATACAACCTCCAGCAGCTGTCAGATGCACCGCAGTCAGCATGGCTCCACATGCCTGTGAACACCTTCCAGCACCTTATTGAGTCACTCCCAGCCCGTCTAGCTGCTGCCCGCGCTGCGTGCGCACACACACACACTCATATATAAATATACGAACCTTAATTATCAAGGAAGTTGTCATCTTTCTCGAAATACTGTCCATAGCATCGAATACAGGTGTCCCAACGTTCCTCCCATTTTTTGAATGTCTTTTGGAATTCTTCTAAAATGCTGTTGACGCACCCCTTCGCGCGCAGCTGTAATAAGTTGTTGATCAGTGTCAAGTTGTCGTCCCGGTAATGTCTTTTTAAAAATGGGGAACAACAGAAGTGACATGGTGACAAGTCTGGACTACATGCAGGTTGGGGTATCAACTTAATATTCATTTTCTCCAAATAAGAAACGATAGAACTCCCTATGTGCAGCCTTCCATTAAGCTTTAGACGAAAAGAAATGGGGAACACAAGTTGAACAAACTCCTTTGGTGTCGAAATGCTCGGTTAATATTTTGTGAATTGATTATTTTGAAATGTGAACTATATTTTCGATATCTTTAATTGATAGGTGCCTGTGTTCCTGTATAATAACACATATCGTATTGGTGTTTAACTCTGTAACACTCGTTGAGGGTCTTCCACCAATCGCGATTAAATCCACCGACCCAGGACCATCCATGAATTCTAAAATTCTGAAATTTTTATGCCATTCAAAAATTTTAATAAAAAAATATCTGAATTAAGAATAAATAATTTTATTAAATTCTGTCGGAGAGACTTTCCATCATATAAGCATAAGACGGAAAGTCTCTCCGACGGACTCCTTAAAACTACAGCAATAATTAATGACGAATCTTTGTTCCTCTTTCACATCATTTTTTTCGAAAAATAACAGCGCGAAAACACTTGTTAGGGGTTCACGAAACAATGCTTATTAAATTGCACACTACCGACGACACATGCGTGATAAACGGGTGTGACCGGTTGCTATGGTAACTACACCGACTACCGTTTTTCGAGATTCGTGCCAAGGTGGAACGCAGTACTGCACAGTTTTTATAAAAACATTCTCAGTTGTTTTAGGACAAACCATGTATATGAACGCCAGTATTTGTACTCGTATATCTTCGTTATAATTACATTCTACACTCTTTTTAATAAAAACTATTTTCCAAACCAGTGTATGTGTCCAACGATTCCTTTTGGAATCAGAGGTATGGTGCCTTGCGGCCTCTTTGTCACTAATTCTTTCCCGTGATGTGTAAGTAAGGAAGTTTTGTTTTTTGTATACATGATGAGCAATGTCAGGCAGGACTAACAAGTGAAACTATCGGACCTCCCGACGAAAATCGTCACGGAATATTCTGTGGTGGACAAGCACGGCACCAAAGTAACAAGTGTGAAGTACGGTATTTCGCAATCGCCTGCAGCCCCTAGAACATGGCTCAGAAAAGTGGGACGCCCGCCTGCAATGTATGCAGCCATAAAGTGTCAAACAACATGTAAATGTGAGTGTGATGTTATTGGGTGTTACTGCGCATGCCTGGAAGGTGCTATGCGTTATGCACGTCAGTGGCTGTTAAAGGTGAGTAGTGTGAGTCAGCACACGGGCCTGCTCGTACGCATACAAATATTGTGCTGTGTGTTTTAAAAAATGGCTTGTAACTTTCATGCTGTAGTAGAGATACTGGTGGACGAGGTGACGCAGAAATACCAAGCGGACGACGCGGCTCCAACGTACATCGACAGGCGAATTGGAAGGCAGTTGCATAGCGTTTTGGAGCAACATGTCATTGGAGGCGCTGACATGTTTGAAGGACAGATATTGTGGTGTGATAGTGATGAAACGTCGGACACGTTATCCGAACATAGTGATACACCGGGTACTCCAGCACACAACGTACCAAGCTGTTCGAGTCTCTATGAACCATCACCCAACAAAGTGAAACGGAAAGGCATTCACGAACAGTTTTCCGGACAAACCATGCAGTGTCTATGACAATGTGTAGGTCGCAAAGAAAACCGTTGTAGCAAGTTCCCGTAAATACAAGATATCACCAGAAGAAGTGTGACAAATACGCTGGAGTGCAAAAATTAAGGACGAGACGGACTTTCAAATGTAACGTCGTGCAGAAGTGCTCCACATCGACTCAAAGCATACCATAAGATCCCCAAGATGTACGAATATGGGACAAGTGATCAAAGCCGTCCAAACAAGGAATCCAAAGGATACAAAGGCCCTTTATTGAAAAGGTAGCTTCGAGCACAACTGGACAGAAGACAGAAACGCCCATGTGATGGGCTGCTACCAAGGAAAATTCAGTCTTTAGTAGGGCATATGATCATCCCTTACTGCGTTGCAGGATTTACAACGTCTGTCCATGCTGAGGACGAGGTTGTCAAGGAGCAGTTGAGGCATCGCGGCCCATTCCTCTTGTAGCGCCAATCGCAGCTGCGGAATCGTTGCTGGCGGCTGGTGACGTGCTGCCAAGCGTCTTCCGAGAAGGCCCCACACGTGTTAGATTGGATTTAGGTCCGGGACCTTGCGGGCCAATCCATGCGTTGAACATCTTCACTCTCCAACAGCTCTGCGACAGCCAATGTACGATGAGGTGTAGCGTTGTCGTCCATGATGAGGAACTCAGGACCCACAGCACCTCTAAACAGATGCACGTGAGGCAGGAGAACCTCGGTACAATAGCGGACACCAGTGACTGGACCTCCTGGGAAGATGTGGAGGTCAGTACGGCTACCAAGCATGATACCGCTCCAAACGTGAACTCCCCCACCTCCAAACAGGTCCCTTTCGATTATGTTGGAGGTGTGCTTGCGTGTTCCCTGCTCTCTCAAAATGTGTATACGTACAGAATCGCTCGTGAGACTAAATCGGCTCTCATCCGTAAAGAGAACTCGACCCCATTGCTGATGTGTCCAGTTCTTGTGTTCCCGGCAACACAGAAACCGCCATCTACGATGATCAGGCGTTATTGGCACACACCGTACTAGTCGTCGCGCAAATAGACCACCTTTGTGCAGCCTCTTGGCCACGGTAAAACGCGATAACGGACGTCCAGTCGTCTGTTGCATGTGCCTTGCGATTTCTCCCGCTATCTGCCGTCTGTCTCTTCTCGCCTGTAGAACAATATACCGGTCGTCCGCCGCCGTGGTTGCTCGTAGAAGACCACTGCTAAACTCTTGGACAGCTGTTCCTGTCGTTTGAAATGCTCTCCAAGCTCGACGATACTGTGAGCGATCCCGAACTCCTCAGCCACACTAGTCGCACTTCGACCTTCTTCCAACTTCCCAATGACGCGACTTCGGGTAACGTCATCCAGATGTCGTCTACTGGATTGCCTGTTGGCCATATCACACGGTGGCAGCAACTCAACGTCGTTCAAACCGATGTACACCGTGCAATAGCTTTCACCGAAGTGCTGAGCGTACACCGCCCGTGTGCTTTATACCCTTCCGACGGTTCTACGTCAATTCGTCGCGTGCGTCAATTCGTCTACTGCGTCAATTCGTCGCGCGTCAATTCGTCGACTGCGTCAATTCGTCGCGCGTTAATTCGTCGCGCGTTAATTCGTCGCGCGTCAATTCGTCGATTGCGTCAATTCGTCGCGGACAAATTCGTCGACTACGTCAATTCGTCGCGTTTACAGGTTTTGGTTACATACAAAACGAATGCAGGAAAACCTATGATTTCGAACGTCTTGCTCCCTGATCAAATTTATAAAGTTTGGACACGCAGACAGGATAGGAATATTACGTTTTTCTTTGGCACTAAAAATATTAGACGGTAAACGGTTTCTGGAAAGGGGCAGGGCCCGGTTGGTCAGAGCCCCCCATATACAAAATTTTCGCAAAATCTACAGTTTTCAATTCAGAACCACCAAATCTGGTATACTATCTCATGGTATTCTAACTTAGACTGTAGACGGTTTTGGGAAGCGGTTCAGAGAGGGGGGGGTAGAGCCCCCCCTCCTCCTACAGAATTACCGTAAGATATAGTTTTCAATTTAGAACTACTAAATTTGGTATATTATCTCATAGTACTCTAACTTAGACGGTTTTTGGAACGGGTCAGGGGCCCGGTTGGTCAGAGCCCCCACACACAAAAGTTTTCAATTCAGAACCACCTAATCTGGTATACTATCTCATGGTACTCTAACTTAGACGCTAGACGGTTTTTGGAAGGGGTTGGTGCCCGGGGGTCAGACCCTCCCCCGAATAAACCTTTTTTCGTAAAATTTACAGTTTTCAATTTAGAACCACCAAATTTGGTATACTATCTCATGGTACTCTAACTTAGACGCTAGACGGTTTATGGAAGGGGTTGGAGCCCGCGGGTCAGAGCCCCCCCCCCCCTCATAAAAATTTCGTAAAATCTACAGTTTTCATCTTAGAACCACCAAATTTGGTATACTATCTTATGGTACTCTAACTTAGACGGCAGACCGTGTTTGGAACGGGTCAAGGCCCGGGGGTCAGAGCCTTCACATACAAAATTTTCTTAAAGAACATTTTGTATGTGGGGGTTCTGACCCCCGGGCCTTGATCCGTTCCAAAAACGGTCTACTGTCTAAGTTAGAGTACCATGAGATAGTATACCAAAGTTGGTGGTTCTAAATTGAAAACTGCAGATTTTACAAAAAAAATATTCGGAGGGGGGTCTGACCCCCGGGCTCCAACCCCTTCCAAAAACCGTCTAGCGTCTAAGTTAGAGTACCATGAGATAGTATACCAGATTAGGTGGTTCTGAATTGAAAACTGTAGTTTTTAAGAAAATTTTGTATGTGGGGGGCTCTGACCCCCGCGCCATGACCCGTTCAAAAAACGGTCAGCCGACTAAGTTAGAGTACCATAAGATAGTATACCAAATTTGGTGGTTCTAAGATAAAAACTGTAGATTTTACGAAATTTTTATGAGGGGGGGCGACCCCGCGGGCTCCAACCCCTTCCAAAAACCGTCTAGCGTCTAAGTTAGAGTACCATGAGATAGTATACCAAATTTGGTGGTTCTAAATTGAAAACTGTAGATTTTACGAAAAAGTTTTTATTCGGGGGGTCTGACCCCCGGGCTCCAACCCTTCCAAAAACCGTCTAGCGTCTAAGTTAGAGTACCATGAGATAGTATACCAGATTAGGTGGTTCTGAATTGAAAACTATAGTTTTTAAGAAAATTTTGTATGTGGGGGGCTCTGACCCCCCGGGCCTTGACCCGTTCCAAAAACGGTCTGCCGACTAAGTTAGAGTACCATAAGATAGTATACCAAATTTGGTGGTTCTAAGATAAAAACTGTAGATTTTACGAAATTTTTATGAGGGGGGCGACCCCGCGGGCTCCATCCCCTTCCAAAAACTGTCTAGCGTCTAAGTTAGAGTACCATGAGATAGTATACCAAATTTGGTGGTTCTAAATTGAAAACTGTAGATTTTACGAAAAAGTTTTTATTCGGGGGGTCTGACCCCCGGACTCCAACCCTTCCAAAAACCGTCTAGCGTCTAAGTTAGAGTACCATGAGATAGTATACCAAATTTGGTGGTTCTAAGATGAAAACTGTAGATTTTACGAAATTTTTATGAGGGGGGGGGCTCCGAATCCGCGGGCACCAACCCCTACCAAAAACCGTTTAGCGTCTAAGTTAGAGTTTCATGATACCAAATTTGATGGTTCTGAAATGAAAACTAGATTTTACGAAAATTTTGTATGTACGGGGGGGGGGGGGCTCTGACTCCCCGGGCCTTAACCCGTTCCAAAAACTGACAACCGTCTAAGTTAGAGTACCATGAGATAATATACCAAATTTGGTAGTTATAAATTGAAAACTATATTTTACGGCAGTTCTGTAGGGGGGGGTACTAACCCCCCTCTCCAACCGCTTCCCAAAACCGTCTGCAGTCTAAGTTAGAATACCACGAGATAGTATACCAGATTTGGTGGTTCTGAATTGAAAACTGTAGATTTTACGAAAATTTTATATTCTGTAAACGCGACGAATTGACGCGCGACGAATCGTCGTGGTCGACGAATTGACGCGCGACGAATTGACGCATGCGACGAATTGACGTGCGACGAATTGACGCGCGACGAATTGACGCAGGCGACGAATTGACGTAGTCGGCGAATTGACGCACGCGACGAATTGACGTGACACCCCTTCTGACAATACCCCCTCTACGTCATGCTGCATATATGCGCATGCCCTACTTTACCGGACCCTAGTCTATCTAGTGAGTGGTCTTTCGGTCCGTTTTGCCTGCTTGTTCCGCTGTTATGCAAATTTCTCCTCTTCGTCCTAAACTTCGCTATGCGTGGAAGGCGTCTGGATACTTGCCACACGAAGCGCCTCTTCCGTTTCGTAATGTGTTGGACATCAATTTTGTTGTGCGTGACACGCGCAGCGCTCCTGACTGTGATTCCAGTGCCATCATTATCCGCTCGTGGTGCGAGATTCACCTTTGCTTGCAGCACTGCCTTCTCTCAACACATTACCATGACGTGGAGTGAGGTATGTATATGACAGCCATGTTCTAGGGGTTGAGGGCGATTGCAAAATGCTGTACTTCACACCTGTTACTTTGGTGTCATGCTTATAAACCACAGAACGTTCCCTGACGATTGTCGTCGGGAGGTCCGATAGTTTCCCTTGTAAGTACAAGTTAGTTCTGCCGTTGCTTTTTTTTTTTTTAAAAGGAAATGTTGGACTGAAACCTGTGGTTGCGTTCTCCTGTACTGCATAAGAAATTTATTTTTTTTACTTTGAGAAAAAAAACATTGCTGCTTTTAATCTTTTCTTGGTGGTCCGTAGAAATCGCTCTGCCTGTCTGTTAGTGGCTAGAATTTAGGAAGATCTAAAATCAGATTTTCAGCCATTTAGTCTGAGAAAAGTTTAAAGCCTTATGAGTTGAATTGCTGTTCATTGTTGGAGACTAAAGAAGTGGGCAAACCATATAAAGCAAGAATAAATAAAGTACATCCAAGTAATGGATTGTTGATTTGCAGAGATTTTTTTACTATCAATAAATACTTCAAGCTATTTATTATGTGATTATCAATGATAAGTAGACGAATTTTGCCCATGGTCAATCAGCATGTATTAGTTGCCAAGGTGAAGAAAGACACTCGCATGGGTGTACATTTTCTTTTCCAGGGTTCTTTCTCAACTGCATACATGAAGTACAACTTTGGGCTAAATGTTTTTTCTGGACTTTATACCTGCTGTCCTTCACATCCTTGCTGTAGAGTATACATATTGTTCAATTTTTTTAAAAACACTAAAGTTCGTTTAAAATTTCTGTTTCAGAAGTTAAATTGTGGAATATTCGTTTCAGAAGTGGGTTTCCTTTCGTACTTTCAGCAAAAGGTTTTACAGTAACTGGCAGGACTCGGCAAATGATAAATCTGAGCAACTTCACTTTCATCTGATAAATGTTGGTCTTTCCTCCAAACTGGAAGCCTTGACAGGTAATCAGCATCACGTTTTGTAACGAATATTAGACGGATTGTAAATAAGAAGCATGACTTAGCATTCTAGAAGTTGAACGAACAGCAGCAATCCTTTTACCTGAGAGGAAGATAAAGATTAGTGACATGTCTTTATATAATGTAAATTTTCTTCCGCACAGGTATCGAAAAAAATTCTTCGCATGAAACACCATGGTCAGAGCATCTTTGTCTATCTGACTGTAGCTTTTTTTTCTGCTTGAGTTGGTGTTCCAAAAGCAAATGAAGTTGGTCTTTCGAAATCGTCCGGTGTTTTATGAGAGACAAGATTGCTGGCATTCCATAAGATGAAGCACCAGTTGATAAGATAACTGTAACTCAGAAATAAAATGTATGAGCACATTATCTGAAGTAACTTCACGTTTAATACTTCCAAGGCATTTTTACAATCTGAAGTTCGCTTAAAAAGTGTGTTTATATGTAAAAATGTGTGCAATGAATAGATAACAAACGATAAATTTGGAATAAATCTACTGTAAGAAGAGAGTAAGCCCCAAAATATTTCAGTTGTATTATATTAGTTGGCTTCGGAGCTTTCAGATTAGCTTCTAACTTTTCTTCGGCTTTGTAAACATGCTTCTTGTCAAATTTTTATAAACAATCCGTAATGAAATTTGTGAAAAATTATGTACTTTTTTGCTTGCGTACCTTGAGATTAAAGTCATGTAACCGTTAAAATGTCTGTTCAAAGTTTTGCTAATGGATGCAGTTATTTGATTCTGTAACAGATATATCGTCTAAAAGAAACATTAATTCTTTCTATGCAATTTAAAACTTGTTCCATAGTTCTTTATCATATAGTAGGTGCGGTGGAAATTCCAAAAGGCAACCATTTAAACCGTTCATATCAAGTAATACCTGACATCTCCCTTTTCAGCAACGTGCGTACAAGTTTACTCCAGATAAAGAAGCTGAAATGACACCCATTACGGATAATGGTTGCTTTTTTACTTCCAAATGCTTATTTATACCAATGAGCCATTACATTATGACCACCTACCTAATTAACTGTAGGACCCCCTTTAGCCCGCAAAACAGCGGCTACTCGGCGAGGCATCGATTCGATGAGGTGTGATAGGTATCCTGGAGTATCTTGTTCCATAATGTCAACACCAGGACCTCCAGTTCCCGTACATTTCGGGGTGGTGGTGAGTTAGCACCAACCCAATTTTCCAAGTCGAACCACAAATGTCCGATTGAGTTCATGTCTGGTGAATTTGGAGGCCAGGGTATTAACAGAAAGTCACCAACATGCTCTTCGAACCACTCCTTGACGATACTGGCAGTGTGGCATGGCGCATTAACCTGTTTGTAATGTCCATCACCAGCAGGGAACACAGTTGCCATGAATGGGTGAACTTGGTCCGCAACAATGTTCAGATACCTCACAGCTGTCAGGGAGTGTGCTATTGGGATAATGGGGCCTAAAGTGTCACAAGAAAACATCGCCTACAGTATAACACCGCCCCCGCCTGTCTGTTTCTGCTCAACAGTGCATCCAGGTACCATAGCCTCCGTTGGTAATCGGTGTATCCGCGCTAGGCCGTCTACGTGATGCACCAGGAATCCTGATTCGTCAGATCAGGCCAGTTTCTTCCAATCATCGACGGTCCAATCTCGATGATCTTGGGCCCATTTCATGCGTTGTTGGCGATGCCGTGCAGTAAGCATGGGGATCCGGCTGGGACTTCGGCTACGCAGGCTCATGCGCAGAAAGCTGCGATGAACTGTGTATTGTGACACATTGCGCTGATCACCACTGTTGTAGCTGCTGGTGATTTGTTGCGCTGTGGCCCTGCGGTCGCTGTGAACAATGCGCGACAATCTCCGCTCCATTGTGACGTCAATGAGCTGCGGACGACACTCTGCCGGACGACGGGTCGTCGTTTGGCCATGTGTGCACCACTTTTGATACGTACTTACTACAGCGTCACGTAAACAATCCACAAGCCGCGCCGTGCCGTCACAATTTGTCTTTTATCAAACTCCGATAAATCGGCAGCTTTTCCCATTCTCACTCCGAACACTCTACTAACCGAAAGCCGATCCTCGTGCTGTATGCAAACTGCTCTGTGAACTTCAACTGCACCATCGTTCGGTCTCCAGGCGTGCTGATTTCTCTAGGCTGGGGGAGGTTATGATGTAACGGCTCAACAGTGTATAGTAAATTTTAAAATCACCATAAATTCGAATTCTTCCATTTGGTTCCATGACATGTATTACTGGAGTAGCCCATTTACCATGCGTGGCACAGGTTTAATAATAAAGGTCTAACTTGTGTATAATGAGTTCGTATTTAACGAGGGCTCAGATTGAGCGAGGATAAGTTAAGATTTCTTTGGTTCAATGCTAGTAGTTATGCGTTGAACTCGTTTATCACCGCCAATTCTCAGATTTAACGAGAAAATTTCAGATACCTCGCTCGGCAATTTTCAAAAAACCCCGGCACTCTCGGATTGTGTTTCACCCAAAAAATTCCGTCAAGGTGACGATGAATAGGGAACTAATTTAACGATTACCAGTGTGTGACCTAACGAATTGGGGAAGGCAGGGTCAGATTGCAGTCTGTTACAACATCATTTCTCACACTGCTACAGAAGTTGAGGAAAGAGGGAGGAATTGACATCATATTCTGTCAGACGTTATAGCTAATGGCCGAAATTGAAGAAACAGAGAAATAAAGTGGGAATGAGAGCTTGTTATTTTTCAGGTAGGTCCTCCCGGGTCGAAATTACGCGTGCTTTGCGTTCGATCACAGCACAAATCAGGCATTTTAAAGTGGCATCAATGTAGCACTTTGTGTTTTGTGGTTTGAAAGCGAAGGATTTAGTCCGTAAAAGACAAAGTTCAGATTATCCGTGAATGCAAAATAAGTGGGAAAATGTGAAAATATGCAATCAATAAGAACTTTTATTATCTATTTTTACCAAGGGCTGAAAAAACCAAGACACCCTGAAAAAGACATTCCAAGAAATAAGCAGCTAGAGTAAAACGACCGAAGAATCGTGAAAAAGAATATTTAGATGAAGCGTTGATAAAATACGTAGTTAACAGATCAGAGTAAAGCTCACCTTCTTATAAGTGACTTCTTTTTGAAAATTGCAACACAGAAGTTTTCTATACTGCTGAGATACTCAAATTTTAGTACGTCTTTTGTAAAAAAGATCGTGCTTATGTAACCGTTCGTCCGTCCGTACGTCTGTGGCCACCATAGCTATGCAACTATTAATCCGATTTGAAAAATTCTTTCTGTATTGGGAAGCTTGAAATGTGCGAATGATGACGTTTTATTTAATTTTTTTTTTTTACGATGCACAATTTTGCCGCTGAAGGGCATAAATGCAGATGATATCGAATCAAAATACATTTTATTCCATATATTTGCTTCTAAACATCCGATTTTTACCTTTCGATTCGTTTTATGTCGACGGCTATTTCAGGAATAGTCACTTTTTTAAGTTACGCGTAGATTTTCCGCAAGAGGGCGTTAAAGTAAATTGTGTTTCCAACGATATCTCTGATTCTAAAACTCCGATTTGAAAAATTCTTTCTGCAGAGGATACTGCTCCTGGTGGCAAATATTTTGCATATAATTTCCAAATTTTGGTAAAAAAATGATTTTGGCACCAAGTGGAGTAAGTGTTAATTTCTACTTCTGATATATTTGCAGCAAATTCTGAGTTTTTAAAATCTCGATTGAAAAAATTCGTTCGTAGGCCGATGCCACTCACGTCGATAAACATTTTCGGAAAAATTTCGTCTTAAAATAATGCATGGTTTCTCCGCCAGGGGGCGTAGACATAAATCTTATTTTTTGTCAATATCTCCGCTTCTAACAGTGCGATTTGAAAACATTTCTTCTTTGTTGGACAGAGTTTCTGCTGTGACATGTTTTTTCATATAATTTCAAAATGTTCACGTAATTCATAGAATTTCCGCTAGGGGGCGTAAAGCTAAATTGCGTTTCCCCCAATATTTCTGCTTCTAAAACTTCATTTTGAAAACTGGTTCCTGTATCGCATGTAGGTACCGGTGTGAAATGTTTTGCATGTAATTTTTAATTTTTGGTAAAGAACGGGTTGGCCACTAGGGGGCGTAAGTGTTAATTTCTGCTTCTGATGTATTTCCAGCAACATCTGAGCTCCTGAAAACTCAATTGAAAAAATTGTTTCGTTGGCGATCGATACCGTTCACATCGAAAAACTTTTTGAGAATACTTTCTTCTTAAAATAATGCATGGTTTTTCCGCCAGGGGACGTTGATGCCTATTTTACTTTTGTCGAGATCTTTGGTTCTAAGAGTCCGATTTGAAAAATAATCTTTGTGAGAGAGCGTTTCCGCTTCGAAATGTTTCTGATATAATTTCAAATAATTTTTTTTAACACACAAGTCTGCCATCGGAAGGCGTAAGTTCACGTTTCCGTTCACAGCAATATCTGCGGTATGACTAAAAACCGTTTTTTCTTTGAACAGATACTATTGTTTTCCATACCGTTTCAACTGACATTGAATTCCTTTGATAAATTTAATTTGCGTCAGAACGGATTCAAAAGACGTTTGGTAACAAATTTCTTGTTTATATTCAAATGAATGGCTGATTGTTTTAAGAGTAGAAATAGTATTTCATTTGGAAGAATCTGGGGCAGAACAAAGTATGGAAACATCAAAAGTATTTCAACATGGTTGGATGAAAAATGATCGTAACTAAAAGAAAACTGCACCGCAGACATCGTATATAATGCTATTATAATGATTCCCCCAAGAGACTTATAATGCCACCCAAACGATATATAATGCCACCTAAGGGACTTCGAAGTTTAAAGGCCGAAAGTGCGTCGAAGGTAATTTTTCGAGAAAATATAATCTGGTCTAGCTATGGGCTCCCCACTCTTAGGTAACTATTATGTGGGAAAACTAGAAGAAAAGGTACTAGTACAACCCACATACTTCTGCCTATATAGCAGATACATGGATGGCATCTTATTTATAATAGATAGCTCAGACATTGTTCCAGAAAGAATTGTAGACTCATTCAATGAATTAGATGAATACCTTAAGTTCACTATTGAATTTCAAAAAAAAAAAAAAAAAAAAAAAAGAATTAATTTCTTAGATATTACTATCTATTATGAAGATGAAAAATTCCTCACTAGTTGGTATAAAAAACGATGAATATTAATAGACTATTGGATTTCCATTCCTATCATCCAGTTTCGATTAAGAAAAATGTAGCAAGTCAGTTTGTAGAAGAAATCCATAAAATAATTTCTGCAGCAGATAAGCGAGAAGCCCATAAAGAAGATATTAAAGTCATACTTGCAGAAAATAACTATCCTAAAGAAGAAATTGAGAAGCTTTTGAATTTTAATGGTACGAAGGGGTGGGGGCGGCAAGTGGGATTCACTAAGGAAGTTTCTTATCACAAAGGTTTATTTGAGTCTTTGAAGAGAATTGGTGGGGGTGCAATATTGGGCTGGCTCCAGGTTTGGAGAACAGGGTTAGGGAATATTTCCCTAGAGTGGTTCAAAGAGGGGATGATATTTTAAAAATGTAGGGTGTTGTCTATGAAGCAAAATGTAATTGTGGACTATCTTACATTGGTGAAATAGGTCGCAGACTAGAAACTCGTATAGCAGAGCATAAAGCTGCTATAAAAAATTGCTCCAACAAGACTAGTTTAGATAGACATGTTAGAGAAATTAGTCGCAGCATGGACTGGAATTCCCTTAAAGTCATCAGTTTCCAAGTCAATTTTCAAAAAAGAAAGCTAAAAGAAGGAATAGAGATTGAGAAAAATCAAAATTCCATCATCAATGACTGCAAAAGATTTTCCCTGCCTAACATCTGGCAGGATTTGATGAAAAATAACCGTAACCTTCAAATTTAACCGTAACCGCGATAGTGACGGGAATAAGTGACAACAAAAAGACAGCCTGAAGAAAGAGAAAGGTTTTCTCCGAAAATTTGCAATTTAAATAAAACATTTCCTAGTAAAATTCCCATAATAGTTGTTTTTGATTAGTAATTGAATTAAGTTAACGGTTTTAGAGTTGGATACTATGTTTGGCTCCGACAAGAGGAAGATTTTAATTATTATGTTCTAGAAAGCCTGAGTTGTTGCTTTTTCATTTTCATTTTTTTTAAATTGCTACCACCTAAGTCTAACTTGGAGTTTCTCCCTATTAAATTCATAACGGTAACACTTGATCCTCTGATGTATTCATTACTGCCGCTGTCAAAATTTACCCTCATCAGTAAATGTGTGCAATCATTTGCGGCTTACAAAAAGTGCAATTAGTGTAGTCTTATGGCTACGATCGACCATGACCTTGTGACAAATTTAAGGAAACTTTTAAGTGCGTGTCGCTATCGAAATATGCCTGCACCTCACTCACGAGGCAGAGAGAGAAGGAACATTTTCGCTGCACGGATTAGGAAAGGAACTGCCTTGGCTAAACCATACTATATGCCCCCTACATTACCAGCAGACTACGAGTAAACAAGGAGATAAATTAAAAATCTCCAAGTGGCTTATGCAAGCGATTGATGGAACAAACACAGCTTTGGGATGTACAAAAGAGGCGTTGAGGACAATCACACATTGGTTATCACTCTGTGCACTTGGAAAAAAATCCCTTTAGTCGACGGTACAACTACAAACAAAAGGAAAAATCACGCCGTAATGGGAATGAACAGAAAGGAAAACAAAATTTCTAATGAGGGATCCAACTCAACTCTCAGAAAGGGATATTTATGCCACCCCTGGGAGCAGTGATCGATGACACTCGCCGCCTGAGATTTTCTTTTAAACTTCAGTTTAGCCAGCATAGGGCTCCTTTAGCTCCTCTGAGAGCTAGACTTCAATATTTAAGAATGAGGGGTCGCTATCAGACTTGGAAACGGGTCAAACATTTTGGACCCTGACCCAACCCGGAACCGGACGTCACATAATTCGACTCGACCTGGATCTGTAACTGACTCGGAGCTGACCCGGACAAATATTCTTTGAACTATAATATACAGGGTGCCCATCAAGTTGTAACTAATTTCAAATAATCATAACAGTTTTAATATAAATGATCTTAATACACAACTTGTGCTAATTGACAGAACAGATCATAACGTTCTATAGACATTCGACATGGGCACCATTATTCACCCGAACAATGTCTAAACGGTATTCCAGTTCCAGCCATGTTCGTTCGAGAATGTCCGTATTAACTTTCTGCAGTGCGTGTGTAATTTTCCTCTTTAGGTCAGCAATGTCAGCAACAGGGGTGTTGTAAAGCTCACCCTTGATTAATCCCCATAAAAAAGTCACAGAGTGTTAAGTCTGGCGAACGTGGGGACGCCATGCAATTGGACCACCACGCCTAATCCATCAATTGGGAAATTTGGTATCCAGAAACCTCCTCACAATCAAAGCCCAATAAGGTGGCGCCCCATCTTGTTGGAAAATAGCCAGAGTTACATCCAACTGGGGATACACAAGCTGCTCCATCATATTGAGGTAATTATCAGTTCTCACTGTCGTTTCCTGAAAGAAAAAGGGTCCAATAACACGGTCGACCATTATGTCACACCAAACATTCACATTTGCGTTAGCATGTTCAGGTTCCATTGTACAATGAGGGTGTTCAGTTCCTCAAATTCTCACATTCTGTTTATTAAGCTTTCCAGAAACATGATTTATACCACTTTCTAATGCTGTTACGTGTGGGCGGTTTGCTCCGATATTTTGTTCTGAAATTCAGCTCAACCTGCGTTTCGCATCGGGTTTAATAAACCACTCCACAATCTGTGCTTTCGTCGCAGGATCCATTGGGTACACTTATAGAAAACTTGAGGGTATTCCTTACCACCTGCGATAAACAGAATGCTGATATTAGTTTTTATCCAAAGTTATCATCATTTGAAAGTGGTTACACCTTTATCGAACACCCTGTATATACAGGGCGTTAAAAAAGTATCAACGCAGTGGATATCTTGGGTTATATGGAAATCAAACAAATGTTTCACGGGAACGTATAATTTACACACTTATTTAGAGAAAGCATTAAAACTGTCGTCCTTCATTTGCAAGACATGACCTACCTGTGTTACACATGCTTTCAAACACACATCTGTGAGAGGCAAAAGTCCCTCCTCTGTAATGATAAGGTTGTTCCACCTAATTTTGATTGCAATACAGTCAAAAGTTTTGAAGTAAAAAAAATTGTATGCTTAATTTCAGTTTTTTTGATAACATGTCAAGCTTCAGAATATGTTTCACAGCAACACGAATTTTCACCAGCTTCTGATGAGTTGAAAGTTTCCAAAATGTGGATGTTGTTTTCATCATTGCCCCTCAGAAGGAAGGGATACTTTCTTTTATGGTCATATTATTCTGATACGACTGTGTGTATATACATAGTGGTTTTACTACTTTCTTAGAAATTCGCTCAGAGGACTCTGTCCGTTTCTCAAAAGTAAAAACAGTAAATTTAACCAAAAATTCATTTTACATAATAAAATTTCATGAATTCGAGAAATTCGGGCACGTTTTTCCAAGTTTCCTAAAATCTTAGATGGTTGCACCAACCATATGTTATGACTGCTTAAATATTTGGGAAGGGGGTGGGGGCTAAAGACTGGGCTCAAAGAAAAGTTTTGTGGGTTTCAGCCCACCACTGCCCACATGTAGCGTCGCGCCTGGGCTACATGAAAGCGGAAAAATCGTATTGGAAAACGCATTTCCCATTCTGAAGCGAAAAATCGTATTTAAGTCTTCAACATATTGTAACGTATACTCTATATTCACTTTCCTTTTGATTTTACTATCTCTGGTTATTTTATTTTACTATGTAAATTATCTTCTTACTGAACGAAATATTATTTCACCCGCTGAATGAGATCTGGCAATGAGTGTAAGTCATGACGTGGTGGTAGCTAGTATATAGGCGCGTTCATCGAGACTTAAGAGAGCTTTTGTTGTTGTTATGAGAGAGTGTTGTTGTTTACGGAGAGAGTTTATAATACGAGGAGAGATTCTTCATTATTGTAAAACAAGTTGTGTGTGCGCTTTAGTTGACCAAGAGTCTTAGAATAAAGAAGTTACCGTAAGTTAGTCTTTCTCAATTCATAGTTTTTGTCAGACCTCTGTCTGGCTGTCAGGTTTATAACACTTATTTATTACCATAAATAACCAGCGTTAAGACTTTGTTTACGTTCGTAATTAACTAGTAACAACACCCTTTTGAATTCACTATTTTGAAGCTTAGTACAAGTATATCATTAGCTAGCTGGTAGGAAGAGAATCATTCATATGAATTAGCTTAGCGGAAAGAAAATAAAGCTAATTCATTATAATATGCGCATCGTTTTTCATTTTTGTTTTGTGCCTACTTATATCAGAGTTCGTCCCTACAAATTTAGTCTCTAGCCCGCGGGTCGATTAGATGTAATATGTACATGTATAAATATAGTTGTTATATTATAGTTAAACTCATAGGCAGTTAATTGAAGCGCAATGCATAACTCTTGAGCAAAGTGTCATATTAGTATTTGTTCTTTTTTAATGTTTACAAGTGTTTCCTATATACACTGAAGAGCAATTGAATTAGAGATACCTGTCTAGTAACGTGTAGCACCACATTTCGCCCTGATGACGGCGGCGATTCGTCTCGGCATGGACTCGACAAGACACCGGAAGCGTTGGAAAGCCATACGGATCCACGACCCATGAACAAGCTCCCACAGTTCACGAAGATTTCACGGAGGGGGATCATAGCCTCAAACATCTCTCTCGATGGCATCTCAGATGTGCTGAATGGGATTGAGTTCAGGTGACCTAGCTGGCCAAGGAAGCGAAGTCACGTCGGTGGAGTGTTCATCCAACCATTCGGATGCAATTCGGGAGCGATGGCACAGTGCATTGCCTTGTTGCAGGATGAGGTCCCCAGTGGGATGTTGAAGACGCACAAACGGGAGAAAATGGCCATCCAGGATATCCCGGTAACCTGTGAGGGACGATGTCACACGTACCAGGGGTCCCACTTCAGTCCACGTAAACAGTCCCCAGTGCCACCCCCACCAGCTTGAAGAGTACACTGCTGGCAAGAAGCATCCATCGCTTCATGTGGTTTGCGCCGTACTCGTATCCTGCCATCCGTATGTACCAACGTGAATCTCGACTCATCAGTCCAGGCACCATTTTCCCACATGTCTAGGGTACAGTGGCGATGTTCCAGCGCCCATGCTAATCTTTGCACCCTGTGATGTGCGGTCACCAGCGGTACCTTCGTGGGACGATGGCTTCTGTACCCCATAGCTAGGAGATGGTTCTGGATGGTGTGGCTGCTTACACGTTTTTGTGCACCAGCGTTAAATTGCCGAGTGATTTCTTGCACTGTGGCCCGCCTATCCACTGTTACAATGCAAGCTAGCCGACGATGATCCCGCTCATCCACACGCTGTTGTCCACGGCACTTGGCCCTTGCAGGGATGGTTTTACCGGATTCGATGTACCCACGGTGCACCCGTGACACAGTGTCTCGTGAAAATCCCAGTACCTGCACGACTTCCGAGATGGAATGACCCATTCGTCGCGCCCCGACAATTTGTCCACGATCAAATGCGCTTAGATCCTTTGTCTTACCCATACTGCGTCCGACTCTTACTGATTCCCGTCGCATGACTCCTTATATTGTCGGATCGCTGCATACGTCATATCGTTTCCGTTTACAGAGCCGCCCACAGCGCCACATTTGCATGACGCCAGCTGTCTCTAATTCAATTGCTCTTCAGTGTATGTATACATGTTTCTATTTTTTAGGTTTTACATTATGGTTTTAGCGTCGAACATGCCGCGCCGCTGGCGCAGTGGTCTAAGCGATGGCTACTGATCATTCGTCCGAGATGGGTCGGGGTTCGAATCCCATTGAGGCATGGATGCTGTGTTTGTCTTACAGCGCTGGCTCTCTCCCTTCCCTGGAGCCAGTGGCCCTAAATTAGGGACGGGCGACTGCTTATAGCCCACTGAGTTTCTCACGGTGGTCGTTAACCCTCGAACAAAAAAAAGTGTCGAACACGGTATACTTTCAGATTTACTAGGTCAATATACATAAACATGCTGCCGATAAAACACAGACAGCCACATTCACATTTGAGCGTATTATTGTCTAAATGCGAGGATGGACGCTGCGATGTAAATATTTGCAGTATTAAGTATTCACGCACGTTTTTAAGAACGTGATAGTTACTTCCGTATGAGTGTGTGCTTTGCTGTGACTTTTAGGTAGATTGTGACGTGCTGGAGTTATATGTAGGTGGCCACGCCCAATCTTGATATGGTTTTGTGGATAGTTTTCATCAAGTATTTTTATCCTTATTGGAGGTTTAACGACCACCGTGAGGAACTCAATGGGGCTATAAGCAGTCGCCCGTCACTGATTGAGGGCCACTGGTTCCATGCAAAGGAGAGAACCAGTGCCGTAAGACAAACACAACATCTTTGCCTTATCGGGATTCGAACCCGGACCCATCTCGGACAGATGATCAGAAGCTACCGCTTAGACCACTGCTCCAGAAAGGCGCCCAGCTTGTTTGAAGAGAAGCGAGCAGCGGAGGAATTGAACGAAATTTGTTATAGCTTTTTATTTATTCGGTGTGAATATCGGGTGTATTATTACTCGCGATACCACACCTGCGCCGCGACCTAACGATATAAATAATTAAGATATAACAATAGGAAAATTAAAAACGCCAAGATGTTTTAAAAATGCACAAATTTCCGTTAGACTATGACAACGGTCAAAAAATATGGGTGATTCCGGGCATTTTTACAAGACATATTTCTAAATAAGAACAGGAACTTAGGAGACAAAAGTACAAAATTCTGCTTCTTGTGGCGATTGTTCAGCTTATCATCACAGAACTTACGAACATTGAGGAACATAAGATGCGCTAAGTGCGCAGTGTGCAAAGTCGAAATGCAGAGTGTCTATAAATGAAGTATACAACTTCAGTATGCTATTAAAAATACGATAAAAAACTTACTTTAAACGTCAAGTGACGTGGCAGTTGTTAAAGTTTGTTAAGTCAAACGATAGATGGCGTCAGGTGTCTCATGCAATGAAAATCCTCGTTAAACACGGAATACAACAGACATGGTTTCCCCAGTGGAAAAAAAAGCAGCGTGTGTTTTGGTTTGTAGAGTCAAAATCTCTAACAGTCCAGCGTAAGTTCAAAATGGAGTACAAGAGACAGGCTCGAGACGAAGGGGCAACGAACAACGGGTAAAGAAATTCAAAGCAGCAGGAAGTGTCTTGAAAGGCAAAAGCACTGGAAGACCTTCCATTTCAGAAGAAAAGGTGGAAGACGTGCGTAAGGCTTATCTAAGGAGCCCGAAGAAGTCCGTCCGCATCGCCAGTCGTGAACTCGAAATACCGAGAGCAACAGTTCACAAGGTCCTGCATAAACGTCTATGCCTATATGCATATATAAAATGCAGATAGTGCAGAAACTTCGACGAAATGATGCCACGTCGAAAAGCATTTGCGGTAGACATGCTTAATGGCATTGACGAAGATCCCACTATCATTTCACGGATCTGTTTCAGCGATGAGTCGACATTCCATTATTTCTGGCAGAGTGAATAAACATAACTGCCGAATCTGTGGCACGGAAAATCCCCGTTTGATCGTAGCACACGAGAGAGACTGACCTAAGGTTAATGTCTGGGCTGGCCTAATGGAAGACACAGTGATAGGGCTCTTTTTCTTCTCAGAACCAACCGTTACTGGAATAACGACATGTTAGAACAATTCGCAATTCCACAACTGCAGGATATGATATTCAAGACACCATTTCCCAGCAAGATGGAGCGCCTCCGCACTGATCTTTGGATGTACACAGATCTTTAGACAACCATTTTCCACAGCGTTGGATTGAACGTGGGGGTTCGAGGGCATGTTTTCTTGATATTTCCCCAAGCGATTTTTTTCTTTTGGGCTTTATTACGGACATTGTGTACAAGAAAAATGTTACATCTATCACTGAGCTCAAAGAACGCATTACTGCAGCCTTCCTCTTTGTTAAATCTGGCATTCTGCAGCGTATGTGGGTGGAATGTCTAGCGTTTAGACATCTTGCGAGCACCCAACGGAGCACACGTGGAGATCTACTGACATTCTGCAGCGTACGTGGGTGGAACTGGACTATCGTTTAGACATCCTGCGAGCAACCAACGGAGCACACGTGGAGATCTGCTGACATTCTGCAACGCACTTGGGTGGAACTGGACTATCGTTTAGACATCTTGCGAGCACCCAACGGAGCACACGTGGAGATCTACTGACATTCTGCAGCGTACGTGGGTGGAACTGGACTATCGTTTAGACATCCTGCGAACAACCAACGGAGCACACGTGGAGATCTACTGACATTCTGCAACGCACTTGGGTGGAACTGGACTATCGTTTAGACATCTTGCGAGCACCCAACGGAGCACACGTGGAGATCTACTGACAATTTGCAGCGTACGTGGGTGGAACTGGACTATCGTTTAGACATCTTGCGAGCACCCAACGGAGCACAGGTGGAGATCTACTGACATTCTGCAGCGTATGTGGGTGGAATGTCTAGCGTTTAGATATCTTGCGAGCAACCAACGGAGCACACGTGGAGATCTACTGACATTCTGCATCGTACGTAGGTGGAACTGGACTATCGTTTAGACATCTTGCGAGCACCCAACGGAGCACACGTGGAGATCTACTGACTTTCTGCAGCGTACGTAGGTGGACCTGGACTATCGTTTAGACATCCGGCGAGCAACCAACGGAGCACACGTGGAGATCTACTGACTTTCTGCAGCGTACGTGGGTGGAACTGGACTATCGTTTAGACATCTTGTGCGCACCCAACGGAGCACAGGTGCAGATCTACTGACATTCTGCAGCGTATGTGGGTGGAATGTCTAGCGTTCAGATATCTTGCGAGCAACCAACGGAGCACACGTGGAGATCTACTGACATTCTGCATCGTACGTAGGTGGAACTGGACTATCGTTTAGACATCTTGCGAGCACCCAACGGAGCACACGTGGAGATCTACTGACATTCTGCAGCGTACGTGGGTGGAACTGGACTATCGTTTAGACATCTTGCGAGCACCCAACGGAGCACAGGTGGAGATCTACTGACATTCTGCAGCGTATGTGGGTGGAATGTCTAGCGTTCAGATATCTTGCGAGCAACCAACGGAGCACACGTGGAGATCTACTGACATTCTGCATCGTACGTAGGTGGAACTGGACTATCGTTTAGACATCTTGCGAGCACCCAACGGAGCACACGTGGAGATCTACTGACATTTTGCAGCGTACGTGGGTGGAACTGGACTATCGTTTAGACATCTTGCGGGCACCCAACGGAACACACGTGGAGATCTACTGACATTCTGCATCATACGTGGGTGGAACTGGACTATCGTTTAGACATCTTGTGAGCACCCAACGGAGCACACGTGGAGATCTACTGACATTCTGCATCGTACGTGGGTGGAACTGGACTATCGTTTAGACATCTTGCGAGCACCCAACGGAGCACACGTGGAGATCTACTGACTTTCTGCAGCGTACGTAGGTGGACCTGGACTATCGTTTAGACATCTTGCGGGCACCCAACGGAGCACACGTGGAGATCTACTGACATTCTGCATCGTACGTGGGTGGAACTGGACTATCGTTTAGACATCCGGCGAGCAACCAACGGAACACACGTGGAGATCTACTGACATTCTGCATCGTACGTGGGTGGAACTGGACTATCGTTTAGACATCTTGTGAGCACCCAACGGAGCACACGTGGAGATCTACTGACATTCTGCAGCGTACGTGGGTGGAACTGGACTACCGTTTAGACATCTTGCGAGCACCCAACGGAGCACACGTGGAGATCTACTGACATTTTGCAGCGTACGTGGGTGGAACTGGACTATCGTTTAGACATCTTGCGAGCACCCAACGGAGCACAGGTGGAGATCTACTGACATTCTGCAGCGTATGTGGGTGGAACTGGACTATCGTTCAGACATCTTGCGAGCACCCAACGGAGCACAGGTGGAGATCTACTGACATTCTGCAGCGTATGTGGGTGGAATGTCTAGCGTTCAGATATCTTGCGAGCAACCAACGGAGCACACGTGGAGATCTACTGACATTCTGCATCGTACGTAGGTGGAACTGGACTATCGTTTAGACATCTTGCGAGCACCCAACGGAGCACACGTGGAGATCTACTGACATTCTGCAGCGTACGTGGGTGGAACTGGACTATCGTTTAGACATCTTGCGAGCACCCAACGGAGCACAGGTAGAGATCTACTGACATTCTGCAGCGTATGTGGGTGGAATGTCTAGCGTTCAGATATCTTGCGAGCAACCAACGGAGCACACGTGGAGATCTACTGACATTCTGCATCGTACGTAGGTGGAACTGGACTATCGTTTAGACATCTTGCGAGCACCCAACGGAGCACACGTGGAGATCTACTGACATTTTGCAGCGTACGTGGGTGGAACTGGACTATCGTTTAGACATCTTGCGGGCACCCAACGGAACACACGTGGAGATCTACTGACATTCTGCATCGTACGTGGGTGGAACTGGACTATCGTTTAGACATCTTGTGAGCACCCAACGGAGCACACGTGGAGATCTACTGACATTCTGCATCGTACGTGGGTGGAACTGGACTATCGTTTAGACATCTTGCGAGCACCCAACGGAGCACACGTGGAGATCTACTGACTTTCTGCAGCGTACGTAGGTGGACCTGGACTATCGTTTAGACATCTTGCGGGCACCCAACGGAGCACACGTGGAGATCTACTGACATTCTGCATCGTACGTGGGTGGAACTGGACTATCGTTTAGACATCCGGCGAGCAACCAACGGAACACACGTGGAGATCTACTGACATTCTGCATCGTACGTGGGTGGAACTGGACTATCATTTAGACATCTTGTGAGCACCCAACGGAGCACACGTGGAGATCTACTGACATTCTGCAGCGTACGTGGGTGGAACTGGACTACCGTTTAGACATCTTGCGAGCACCCAACGGAGCACACGTGGAGATCTACTGACATTTTGCAGCGTACGTGGGTGGAACTGGACTATCGTTTAGACATCTTGCGAGCACCCAACGGAGCACAGGTGGAGATCTACTGACATTCTGCAGCGTATGTGGGTGGAACTGGACTATCGTTCAGACATCTTGCGAGCACCCAACGGAGCACAGGTGGAGATCTACTGACATTCTGCAGCGTATGTGGGTGGAATGTCTAGCGTTTAGATATCTTGCGAGCAACCAACGGAGCACACGTTCAGATCTACTGACATTCTGCATCGTACGTAGGTGGAACTGGACTATCGTTTAGACATCTTGCGAGCACCCAACGGAGCACACGTGGAGATCTACTGACTTTTTGCAGCGTACGTAGGTGGACCTGGACTATCGTTTAGACATCTTGCGGGCACCCAACGGAGCACACGTGGAGATCTACTGACATTCTGCATCGTACGTGGGGGGAACTGGACTATCGTTTAGACATCCGGCAAGCAACCAACGGAGCACACGTGGAGATCTACTGACTTTCTGCAGCGTACGTGGGTGGAACTGGACTATCGTTTAGACATCTTGTGAGCAACCAACGGAGCACACGTGGAGATCTACTGACTTTCTGCAGCGTACGTGGGTGGAACTGGATTATCGTTTAGACATCCAGCGAGCACCCTACGGAGCACACATGGAGATCTACTGACATATTGCAGCGTACGTGGGTGGAACTGGACTATCGTTTAGACACCCTGCGAGCAACCAACTGAGCAGACGTGGAGATCTACTGACATTCTGCATCGTACGTGGGTGGAACTGGACTATTGTTTAGACATCTTGCGAGCACCCAACGGAGCACACGTGGAGATCTACTGACATTCTGCAGCGTACGTGGGTGGAACTGGACTATCGTTTAGACATCCTCCGAGCAACCTGCTTCCTGACATTAAAAAAAACTTTCACAGTTACCATGTGTTTTGACATAAAAAATAAGTTCTTGCTTATTGTAGTTTTTTTTTCAATAGCATACTGAAGTTTTATCCTTTATGGTCACCCTGTGTAATGTACGTTATAGATATAATGCAGAAGACAACTGCATTTATTTTAAACCGTTTTGAGCGATCCAATTAAGCTGCATACCTGGAACCTCTTACATGCATATTAGTTTAAGATATGAAATTAAATTTTCAAAGAAGCTGCATATAACAACAAGTTAGTAAAATCATGCAATGCATTGATTATGATACGCTTTCCAACATACCAGAAATCGCGCGCAGACAAAACCTCCTCTTTACCCTGACTACTGATTCGTTCAGTATACCTCTAGAACAACATACTAAAATTTTGCCGCAATAGAGGCATTTTTGCTCAAGTTATGAGGGTAATGGGTGTGGAATAAATCTCGCTCTTGTGCCTTGCTTGGCCTTTGACCCGATTTCGATGATATTCAACAGAGCCGGTTCAGAATACCTCTGGAACAACATGATAAAGTTTTGTCGCAATCGAATCATTTTTACGTAAGTCATGACGCATAAAAGTGATGGAATGGATCCCGCTCCTATGTCCTGACCTTTGACCTGTTTCGCACATTTTCAATAGAGTTCTTCCCCTACCACGTACTAAAATTTCATCGAAATCGAACCATTTTTTACGCGAGTTATCATGCTGACAGACAGACAGATGGACAGGCAAAGCTGGGGCGTATACGCTTCTTCAAACTACGGCTGGAAAGCGTAAAAAATCATTTATGACCACGGGTCTTTGCAATCGCAGCATTTTTGTCGATATGATATTAAATTCTATGTAGCGCTGAATCTTTTCTCATCTATGATTTCTTCCCAGTTCCGCGTAATTTACGGTGGGAAATTTTACAACCATCAGAGAAGTCTGATCTGTGTGTGGAACTTCAGTTTCGAAACAACATTTTACCAAGTAAGTGGCAGGGCATTCAACTTGCTAGATATTTCTGTCAACGCCGAGAATTTTTTTCGAGCGAGCGCATTATGGCGGACAGTCAGCGAATCACTTTAGTATATCAGTTATTCGAGACTTCCTGGAAAAAGCATTTCCATTCAAAGCTCTCCATTAGATATAACGAGGTCTAGGGACTCGGAAGGTCAGTCCTCTCATGACGTTCTTTCCATAAAAATGTCTCTGCGCTGTTTAGCTGAAGATTGGCAGCATGCCCGATGGCTTCGTCCTGTTGAAAGCAGTCATTAGAAAACTCGACCTCACTCACTTGTCCACTGAATAAGTGGAGATTAACGGAACATTATCTTTCCGCATTAGTGGTGTCATGGGAAAATTTCTGTATAACCATTTTTTTTTTCGGTTTTCTTTTATTTCTGATTCTTTCTTCTGCTGCGACACTAATATTTTCCCTCTCATCTAATGAAAGAATGATGAAAACACGATGAATATAGTGTGACAGTCAGCAATTACAGTTGTGGATGTCAAAGATTAATTTACCGCACAGTGTCACTGATTATTGAGCTCTAAATCAGGAATACTGCCATCATCAATCATTCTCAGTCTACCTGCTGGATGAAGGTCTTCCCAAATCTCTTCACTAGCTCTCTGTCTTGAGTATATCACTCTGAAATCCATCCACCCATCATTTACGTGGTCTTCCTCTAGGTTATTTACTATGTCTTGATATTCAGTGGACATAAAGTCTTTCCCTCATTAAGAAGATTTTTATTTAAAAAACCATGATAGGTAGAAAAGAAGCGATTTGCGGCATGATGCATGTTAACTAATGGAGTTTTTTTCTACATTGTTAGCACACATCCACAAGAGCGCTGTTTGTGGTCTGGAGCAAATCTAGTTGGTATACAATTGCTCGCCACGTTTTGCCATACATTTTTGTCTTCAGATATCGCACTCTATTAGGAACTTTTTTGTTGTTGTTGTTGTTTGAGGGTTTAACGACTACCGTGAGCAACTCAGTGGGCAATAAGCAGCCGCCCGTCCCTAATTTAGAGCCACTGACTCCACGGAAGAGAGAGAGAGAGAGAGAGAGAGAGAGCCACAACATCCATGCCTTACTGGGATTCGAACCCAGACCCACTTGAACGAACGGTCATAAGCCAGTGTGTAGACCACTCCGCCGCCGTGGCGGCGGAACATTTTGGAAATATTCCTGATTTTTCATGACCTACATTTCTGTTGCTCGTGGGCGGAAGTATGTGTTTGGAATTTTTTCACAATTCTTGAAAACCAGTTAAAAGTTTTCCAAGCGGTATCATTCACTATAAAGAACCCTGCTCACATTTTATTTTTTAAATAATTCTCCGATTTGTTTCGTCAGGGTGAATAAATATACTCACTTGTTTCCAGATTTTATCTTTCTCTAAACATCCGTTTCCTAAAATTATTTTTGTGTCCTAAAGGTTTCAGAAGACGTGAGAGATTTCTTTATGATCTTGTTGTTCGTTAATTGTAGGTACTTACTGTAGCGAACGAGGACTTTTGAGCACACGCTGAAAGACGAAGCATCGCAAGTTAGTGTAGGTTGGAGTTCCTACAGAAGAACACATCCTCGTTATTTCGGAAAGAAAACGATATGCATTTGTGTTTCACATAGGCACCGACTTTCCAAAAATCAAATGAGTGCTAGAACTTGCAACATGAAATCTGAAGAAAACCTCCAATATTCTCTAGATGAAGAAGAATAGGACAAAGTGATATGCTAAAAGTTTATATATGCTCTAGATGAAGAAGAATGGGACAAAGTGATATGCTTAAAAGTTTACATATTCTCTAGATGTAGAAGAATAGGACAAAGTGAAATGCTGAAAGTTTACATATTCTCTAGATGAAGAAGAATGGGACAAAGTGATATGCTAAAAGTTTACATATTCTCTTCATGGCGTATACTGTATATGTAGAATGTACATTTTTAACTACAGGATTTGGGGAACGTTTTGGTGAAAGTAAGTGGAGAAATGTGAAATAACAGGAGTGAAAAAGGTACCACTAGCACAGTAAAAAAAGATATGTATATAAACTTAAAATTCCACAAACTAGAAGATATGAGCCTGAATTTCCATTTCTTTTTGCAACGGTTAAGTTTCATAAAGATCCTGTGAAGTTCAGGTTCATAGCTAGTGGAGTAAGGAGTCATAAAAAGAAAATAGATCTTGCTTTTGAAGATATCTTAAAGAAGGTTTTGAAACACATTAGAAACTGTACTAATTTGATGTACAGAGATTTTTGGATAATTAGTAATAATGCAGAAGTAATTTCTACTATACTCAAAGTAAGTCCCTTAGATATTAATAGTTATGATTTTGAGAACCTATATACTAATCTGCCTCTATCAGATATAATCACTACCTTTAAAGAGCTGTATGCAGAATTTAAACTTAATCAATTTGTTAATGTAGGAGCCTGGAACTCTTATCTCAATTGCTGCATAAAAAATAACCATATCTTATATAATAATACTCTCTATAAGCAAGTGAACGGCATACCCATGGGAACATCAACATCCACGAATATTGCTAATCTATTCCTGTTCTTTAAGGAATATAAATTCATTAAAAATCACCCCACCTGCTCAGATAACTACCTTTACACATTTAGATATATTGATGATCTGCTGTGTATCAATAATTCAGAAGTTATAGAGAGTGATTTGATAATATCTATCCTAGCTCTCTTAACTTATGTAAAACCAACCACAGTAATCAGGATCTTGAGTTCCTAGACTTAAGCATTAAGGTCAACAGAGGTAACCCATCTATTAGCCTCTTTGATAAAAGAGTTAATTTTCCTTTCAAAGTAATTAAATATCTACACTGGAATAATAACATATCAACCAAAGTAATTGAGAATGTACTAATTTCTCAGGTCCTAAGAATTTCAAGAATTTGCAGCAACAATTTGGACTTCAATTACCACATTAATATACTATTAGATAGTTTTCTAGAGAACGAAATTCCTTCTTCTTTCATCAAAAGAACTTTAAGAAAAATTATTCTGAATAATAGAGTAAGGTTGGCAGATCTGCTTTAATTTTCTACACAGTTAATAATATGATTCTGACCAATCAAAGCCTTTTGGAAGTTGGCTAGAGGATGCCTATTAACTACTAAAAGGAACCTTAGTGCTATGGATATGAAGGTCCTATTAAAACAAAAAATTAAATAATATAGACAAAATCACAAAAAAAGCCTAAAAATCTGATTATAAAAGAAAATAAAAACAAATAAAAAAGAAAACTAATTATTCACTCACTAGAATAGCTATACTAAAAATAGTAAAACTAACATTAAAATTAATAAGATTCTGAATAATCTATAGAAGCTCACTAAGGTGATTTAATACATGCAAAGATTATTAAATACACCACTTGTGTATTTTATAATATTTCTCATGTATTCTGGAGAGTTAATTCTGCTCTTTCTGATCATACAGGTCCACAGTCTTAAGTATATATATTTTTTTCTCTGGTTAAAATCTCCGCGAGTTGGTTTCTTTCAGTGTGAGGAGGCCATCAGCCCCACCCACACTGCCCCCCAGCGACTAGGGAGTGGCAGAGGTGTTTGGACGTTTGGGGAAAAGGTCAGTTATGTTTCCTCTTGTGTGGAGAAAGTTTAGTTGCATAAGAGGTAAGCTCTCTTCATTGTCTTTGGGTTTTAGGTTTTATAAGTTCAATGTTTGTACTTCTTGTACTTTTTTCTCTGTTGTTTTTTGCTTTTTAGCATTTAGGCACTGGCTAGTCTGTTAACATTTTTGCGGGTTTTAACTCTTTCTTTTCTTGGTAACTTTGCGCGTCTTTTAGGAAACTTAGGCCCAGCAGCTGGCTAAGCATAGTTCCTTTACTTTGCGCTGTATTTTCAAAGTAGTTAAGTTCTTAATAACTATTTAATTATGCACTTAAAGCACTGCTGAAATACTTTGTACATATTGCAACTTATTGTTTATGTCATATAACTTTCACAAAGCTTTTCTTTAGTTAATTATTGACTTTAATTTATTCTCGTTTTTGTGTTGTCAGAAGTTGTGGAGTAGGGGGTTTTAGAATCAAGTTTTCTTTCAAAAATCTGAGTTTTAAAAAATTAATATTTCCTTTTTTTAATTGCAATGTAAAAATTTGGAATTCTTTTGCATTGCTATTCAGGTTTAAATTCTCTCTTAGGCGAACTTGGCATTTCGTTATAGCTGAAAATTATTTCTAATTATTATGTCACTCTCACAACTTGAGTTCTCTTTAATCTTCTTCTCTCTGTTTAATAGTAACAGATGAAGAGCATGGGTCGGGCCATGAAAGTTATGGATGCAAGCTAAATTGTTAACTAGAGCTAGGTCATACAACTCTGCGGAGGTCATGACATATATATATATTTTAAAACAATTTTGGTGGGCTTATTACTTGCATCTATGGCTTTGCAGAAACCCATTTCCAACTAGGTCTTTGTGGAAGTGAGAAAATGCAGAGTTTTTGCTGGTCCTTGATAAAGCCAAGGCTCAGTATTCTCGACACTTTCTACATTCAGTTGTTTTATTTTATTTTTTATCTTTTATCCTTTTACTCACACCGGTAGATACATAACCTTTTCTATGTTGTACTTGGTATGAGTCAAAAAAAATATATATTTTTTGCTTAGGTCCCTTCTTAATAGAATGTGAATTCTGAATTTGCATAACTGCTGCGTTGCGCTTTTTGATCTTCAGGTTATTTTGCAACTTTCGTTTTAAATTCTAAAGTTTTCCCTTAGTTTTCAGCTTTGCTCTTCAGTAACAATATACAGTATGTATATATGCTGTCATTTGCAAAATTTTAAGTTTAGCTGTTGGTATTAGGACATTTCTGCCTATTGCGTCAGCTACTGTCGGTATTACTCAACTTCCTGTCGGTGTTGCATCAGACTACACAGTGGCAGGTGTTGATAGGGTTGGGGGAAGCGAGCAAGCGTCAATTTGCCTCTGGTTTCCATGCTGAGAGGTTTCGTACGTATGTTCTATCAGATATAGCAAAAACGGGGCAAAACAAAGTTATTAAGTATTACTCAGAGGGCACAAATGGTGACTTTATGTCATGCAGGATGCTCCGAACGTGACATAAGCAGAAAGGTGAATGTGAGCAAGACTGCTATTCATAATACAATCATGAAATATTGAGATACTGGCGAATTTAGCAATGAAAAAAAGTAGACGTCCAAGGAAAGCAATCCCACGTGACGACAATACCATAAGATGAATAGTTATGCGCTCTCCGAGGTGTTCGTTCAAGAAAATCAAGGCCTTTCTACATTCAAAAGGGTCTGCCATTAGTATCTATACTGTTTCTTGACGTCATAGCAAAGATTTCGGATTAGTGTCTTATAAACCGACTATCCTCTGTCATGAAAAAGAAGAGATTCCAGTTTACGAAGATTCATCAATCGTGGACTGCTGAAAATTGGAGCCAAGTTCTTTTTTTTTTCGCTGAATCAACTGTGCGTCAATTTGAACCACGTGGAGAAAATGTTGGAAAACCAAAAAGCAAAAGGTTTGATGAAAAATACACCGTTAGTACCGTGAGACAGGTGATATCGGGTGCTATGTCAGTATCCGGTGCTGCTTCATTATCCTTTTTGCTAACAGGCACTACCATGACTGGTCCTTTTCATGTGGAAATGTGAGAAGCTGTTAGAAGCTGTTAACTCATATGCCATATACGTGAGAAGCTGTTAACTCATATGCAAGTGCACAGATGCACAATCTTTATGCATGATGGTGCTCTATGTCACAGATCAAAGACAGTAAAGGACTACCTGTAAAGGGAAAACATAACTGTGCTTGACTTGCCCGGTAATAGTCCCGACCTTAAACCCCATCAAAATATTGTTGACCATTTTAAAAGACAAATTAGCAGAAAAACAGCCATTGAATTCCCAAGCTTGGATTGACGCGATAAAGTACGTGTGCTGCAGAGACATTTCATGTGACTACTGCAAATCCCTCATTGATAGTATGCAACATCGTATTCTGTCCATTATAAAAAACAAAAGTGGCCACAAAAAGTTCTGATTTCGGTCTTTTTGTGTTCTAAAGAATGTAAGTCTTCATCTGTGGTGTCATTTTTTCAAATATCGCTGACTAGTAATTAGTTTCTTTGAAAATCTTAATTTTCAATAAATTGACAGGTGGTCTTAAACTTTTGCAAACGACTTTATATAAGGATACCTTTTTCACTCCTGTTATTGGTCATTTCTCGACTTACTTTCACCATTTTTCCTCATTTCCCCAAATCGTGGCCTAGAAGCGAAAGGCCTTTACAAGTACGCATTTCAAACAGCCAAAGAATATATTTATCAGAATTGTGACGAATTTAAAATTCTTCAAGCTATTACCACAGGAAAGAAAAAGCTTAAAGGAGGTAAAAAAATTAATTATCTGTTTTGTTAATGTTTTATAAAAGTTACTTAATTGTGGGGCAGTTTTAGGAGCTAAAGTTGAAAGGTTCCGCTAATTTCTTTTATCTATACATCGTGATGTCGGCTGAAGCTGAATCAGTATTCGAAACTTATTTTTTCGACCTAGAAATGCATTACTCATCAGCAAATGAATTCCGAATTGGAATAAAAAATGTGGATTGGTTTGCATAGGCACACGTATGTACATTTAAATATTTTAACGGCGCTATATTTTTGGCTGTGGTAGCTATACCGAAGAGCCAAAACATTATGACCATCTAGGGTAGTAGTAGCTATACCTAAGAGCCAAAACATTATGACCATCTAGGGTAGTAGTAGCTATACCGAAGAGCCAAAACGTTATGACCATCTAGGTTAGTAGTAGCTGTAACGAAGAGCCAAAACATTATGACCATCTTGGGTAGTAGTAGCTACACCTAAGAGCCAAAATATTATGACCATCTAGGGTAGTAGTAGCTATACCGAAGAGCCAAAACGTTATGACACCTAGGGTAGTAGTAGCTATACCTAAGAGCCAAAACATTATGACCATCTAGGGTAGTAGTAGCTATACCTAAGAGCCAAAACATTATGACCATCTAGAGTAGTAGTAGCTATACCGAAGAGCCAAAACATTATGACCATCTTGGGTAGTAGTAGCTATACCGAAGAGCCAAATCATTATGACCATCTAGGGTAGTAGTAGCTATACCTAAGAGCCAAAACATTATGACCATCTAGAGTAGTGGTAGCCATACCGAAGAGCCAAAATATTATGACCATCTAGGGTAGTAGTAGCTATACCGAAGAGCCAAAACATTATGATCATCTAGGGTAGTAGTAGCTATACCGAAGAGCCAAAACATTATGACTATCTAGGGTAGTAGTAGCTATACCTAAGAGCCAAAACATTATGACCATCTAGGGTAGTAGTAGCTATACCTAAGAGCCAAAACATTATAACCATCTAGGGTAGTAGTAGCTATACCTAAGAGCCAAAACATTAGGACCATCTAGAGTAGTAGTAGCTATACCTAAGAGCCAAAACATTATGACCATCAAGGGTAGTAGTAGCTATACCGAAGAGCCAAAACGTTATGACCATCTAGGGTAGTAGTAGCTGTAACGAAGAGCCAAAACATTATGACCATCTTGGGTAGTAGTAGCTACACCTAAGAGCCAAAATATTATGACCATCTAGGGTAGTAGTAGCTATACCGAAGAGCCAAAACGTTATGACATCTAGGGTAGTAGTAGCTATACCTAAGAGCCAAAACATTATGACCATCTAGGGTAGTAGTAGCTATACCTAAGAGCCAAAACATTATGACCATCTAGGGTAGTAGTAGCTATACCGAAGAGCCAAAACATTATGACCATCTTGGGTAGTAGTAGCTATACCGAAGAGCCAAATCATTATGACCATCTAGGGTAGTAGTAGCTATACCTAAGAGCCAAAACATTATGACCATCTAGAGTAGTGGTAGCCATACCGAAGAGCCAAAATATTATGACCATCTAGGGTAGTAGTAGCTATACCGAAGAGCCAAAACATTATGATCATCTAGGGTAGTAGTAGCTATACCGAAGAGCCAAAACATTATGACTATCTAGGGTAGTAGTAGTTATACCTAAGAGCCAAAACATTATGACCATCTAGGGTAGTAGTAGCTATACCTAAGAGCCAAAACATTATAACCATCTAGGGTAGTAGTAGCTATACCTAAGAGCCAAAACATTAGGACCATCTAGAGTAGTAGTAGCTATACCTAAGAGCCAAAACATTATGACCATCTAGGGTAGTAGTAGCTATACCGAAGAGCCAAAACGTTATGACCATCTAGGGTAGTAGTAGCTGTAACGAAGAGCCAAAACATTATGACCATCTTGGGTAGTAGTAGCTACACCTAAGAGCCAAAATATTATGACCATCTAGGGTAGTAGTAGCTATACCGAAGAGCCAAAACGTTATGACATCTAGGGTAGTAGTAGCTATACCTAAGAGCCAAAACATTATGACCATCTAGGGTAGTAGTAGCTATACCTAAGAGCCAAAACATTATGACCATCTAGAGTAGTAGTAGCTATACCGAAGAGCCAAAACATTATGACCATCTTGGGTAGTAGTAGCTATACCGAAGAGCCAAATCATTATGACCATCTAGGGTAGTAGTAGCTATACCTAAGAGCCAAAACATTATGACCATCTAGAGTAGTGGTAGCCATACCGAAGAGCCAAAATATTATGACCATCTAGGGTAGTAGTAGCTATACCGAAGAGCCAAAACATTATGATCATCTACGGTAGTAGTAGCTATACCGAAGAGCCAAAACATTATGACTATCTAGGGTAGTAGTAGCTATACCTAAGAGCCAAAACATTATGACCATCTAGGGTAGTAGTAGCTATACCGAAGAGCCAAAACATTATGACCATCTAGGGTAGTAGTAGCTATACCGAAGAGCCAAAACGTTATGACCATCTAGGGTAGTAGTAGCTATACCGAAGAGCCAAAACATTATGACCATCTTGGGTAGTAGTAGCTACACCTAAGAGCCAAAACATTATGACCATCTAGGGTAGTAGTAGCTATACCGAAGAGCCAAAACGTTATGACCATCTAGGGTAGTAGTAGCTATACCGAAGAGCCAAAACATTATGATCATCTAGGGTAGTAGTAGCTATACCGAAGAGCCAAAACATTATGACTATCTAGGGTAGTAGTAGCTATACCGAAGGGCCAAAACATTATGACCATCTAGGGTAGTAGTAGCTATACCGAAGAGCCAAAACATTATGATCATCTAGGGTAGTAATAGCTATACCGAAGAGCCAAAACATTATGATCATCTAGGGTAGTAGTAGCTATACCGAAGAGCCAAAACATTATGACTATCTAGGGTAGTAGTAGCTATACCTAAGAGCCAAAACATTATGACCATCTAGGGTAGTAGTAGCTATACCGAAGAGCCAAAACATTATGATCATCTAGGGTAGTAGTAGCTATACCGAAGAGCCAAAACATTATGATCATCTAGGGTAGTAGTAGCTATACCGAAGAGCCAAAACAATATGACTATCTAGGGTAGTACTAGCTATACCTAAGAACCAAAACATTATGACCATCTAGGGTAGTAGTAGCTATACCTAAGAGCCAAAACATTATGACCATCTAGGGTAGTAGTAGCTATACCTAAGAGCCAAAATATTATGACCATCTAGGGTAGTAGTAGCTATACCGAAGAGCCAAAACATTATGACATCTAGGGTAGTAGTAGCTATACCTAAGAGCCAAAACATTATGACCATCTGGTGTAGTAGTAGCTATACCTAAGAGCCAAAACATTATGACCATCTAGAGTAGTAGTAGCTATACCGAAGAGCCAAAACATTATGATCATCTAGGGTAGTAGTAGCTATACCGAAGAGCCAAAACATTATGACTATCTAGGGTAGTAGTAGCTATACCGAAGAGCCAAAACATTATGACCATCTAGGGTAGTAGTAGCTATACCGAAGAGCCAAAACATTATGATCATCTAGGGTAGTAGTAGCTATACCGAAGAGTCAAAACATTATGATCATCTAGGGTAGTAGTAGCTATACCGAAGAGCCAAAACATTATGACTATCTAGGGTAGTAGTAGCTATACCTAAGAGCCAAAACATTATGACCACCTAGGGTAGTAGTAGCTATACCTAAGAGCCAAAACATTATGACCATCTAGGGTTGTAGTAGCTATACCGAAGAGCCAAAACATTATGATCATCTAGGGTAGTAGTAGCTATACCTAAGAGCCAAAACACTATGACCATCTAGGGTAGTAGTAGCTATACCTAAGAGCCAAAACATTATGACCATCTAGGGTAGTAGTAGCTATACCGAAGAGCCAAAACATTATGACCATCTAGGGTAGTAGTAGCTATACCGAAGAGCCAAAACATTATGATCATCTAGGGTAGTAGTAGCTATACCGAAGAGTCAAAACATTATGATCATCTAGGGTAGTAGTAGCTATACCGAAGAGCCAAAACATTATGACTAACTAGGGTAGTAGTAGCTATACCTAAGAGCCAAAACATTATGACCATCTAGGGTAGTAGTAGCTATACCGAAGAGCCAAAACATTATGATCATCTAGGGTAGTAGTAGCTATACCGAAGAGCCAAAACATTATGATCATCTAGGGTAGTAGTAGCTATACCGAAGAGCCAAAACATTATGACTATCTAGGGTAGTACTAGCTATACCTAAGAACCAAAACATTATGACCATCTAGGGTAGTAGTAGCTATACCTAAGAGCCAAAACATTATGACCATCTAGGGTAGTAGTAGCTACACCTAAGAGCCAAAATATTATGACCATCTAGGGTAGTAGTAGCTATACCGAAGAGCCAAAACGTTATGACATCTAGGGTAGTAGTAGCTATACCTAAGAGCCAAAACATTATGACCATCTGGGGTAGTAGTAGCTATACCTAAGAGCCAAAACATTATGACCATCTAGAGTAGTAGTAGCTATACCGAAGAGCCAAAACATTATGATCATCTAGGGTAGTAGTAGCTATACCGAAGAGCCAAAACATTATGACTATCTAGGGTAGTAGTAGCTATACCGAAGGGCCAATACATTATGACCATCTAGGGTAGTAGTAGCTATACCGAAGAGCCAAAACATTATGATCATCTAGGGTAGTAATAGCTATACCGAAGAGTCAAAACATTATGATCATCTAGGGTAGTAGTAGCTATACCGAAGAGCCAAAACATTATGACTATCTAGGGTAGTAGTAGCTATACCTAAGAGCCAAAACATTATGACCACCTAGGGTAGTAGTAGCTATACCTAAGAGCCAAAACATTATGACCATCTAGGGTTGTAGTAGCTATACCGAAGAGCCAAAACATTATGATCATCTAGGGTAGTAGTAGCTATACCTAAGAGCCAAAACACTATGACCATCTAGGGTAGTAGTAGCTATACCGAAGAGCCAAAACATTATGATCATCTAGGGTAGTAGTAGCTATACCGAAGAGCCAAAACATTATGATCATCTAGGGTAGTAGTAGCTATACCGAAGAGCCAAAACATTATGACCATCTAGCGTAGTAGTAGCTATACCTAAGAACCAAAACATTATGACCATCTAGGGTAGTAGTAGCTATACCGAAGAGCCAAAACTTTATGACCTAATACGATGTTGGTCTTCCACGTCCTTGCAAAACAGCTCTTACCCGGCGAGGCCCGAACACTACATTATTACTAAAGGTGTTTTGTGATATCTGGTACCAACAGGCTACAGGAGATCGTTTGGCTCTTGTAAATTACGTGGTTGAGCCTCTGCAGATCGGGTTAGTGGTTCCAACACAAGCCACAGATGCTCGATTGGATTGATGTCTGGGGAATTTGGAGGCGAGGGCAATACCTGGAAATCTTCTTCTTGTTACTCAAACCATTCTCGAATAACCAGGGCAGTATGGAATGGTGCATTATCCTGCTGAAAGGAGGCACTACTAGAGGGGAATACCGTTGCCATAAAAGGTTGTGCCTGGTCTGCAGTGATGTTTCTATAGGAAGTAGACATCATAACTTCCTGCATATGAATGACTGGATCCATAGTTTCCAAAAAGAGCATTACACTTCTTCCACTGGCTTGTTTTCGTTCCACGGTGCATTCTGGTGCCAACACTTCTCCAGGTAAATAACGTACCCTGGCGTCGAAAAGGTACAATAAGAAACAAGATTCGTCAGACCAGACGGCCTTTCACTCACTCAAGGTCCAGTTTTGATGCTATCTTGCCCGTGGTAGGAACTTTCACTGGTTAACCCAGGTTAGCATGGGCACTAGGCACGGTCTCCGGCTACGCAAACCCATTATTAGCGGAGTTAGATGTACTGTGTGTTGCTTGTGTGTGTGTGTGTGACACATTACTACCTTCACGCGCATTCAAATTACCGGAAAGTTGCGACACAGTATCTTTTCTGTTAGCTCGCACCATACGCGATAGTCTTCGCTCACCTCTAGCATCGCAGAGCCGTGGTCGACCCACACCTTGCCGGCGGTTCGTGGGTTTTCACTTCTCGGACCACTTTTTGGAGGTACTAACCACGGCTGATCGTGAATGCCCCACAAGCCTTGACGTCTCGGAAGTGCTCTGACCCAATCACCTGGCCATTACGATTTGACCTTTCTCAAACTCGCTTAAGTTAGCTGCCTTTCCCATCTGAAGAACAAGAATAACACTGATTAACAGAGCTCAGTACCAGGTGCTCTTTATGCCGACTCATGACCTACAGATGCGCCATCGTTTACGTGGAAGTGCTTCGATTTGCGTAAAGACGCGCTGATCATAATGTTTTTGCTATTCGGTCTATAAGCTGTTACAAAACCTCATATACGAGTGCGGATCAAAAAGTTAGTTACACTGTAGAATAAAAAAAAATCAAATAAAGAGGTATACTCAGGGAATGTATGTTGGTTTAAAGGTACAATATTGATTCATTTTTTGACATACATTATATTGACAAAAGTCACCGGACACCTATAAGTGAAATACAACATAGCATCTATTGACATACATTAGTACCGTGTCGGTCCACCTTTGGCCTTAAACTGACCCTTCGAGTCCTGCTTTCGACAAGGTTTTGGAACACAGCGATAGGTATGCGCTTCCATTCAGTACATAATGCTGCCGCTAGCTGTTGCTTAGTAGTAGGCCTTGGTTCCAAAAGTTTTTTTTACGTTGCGCTCTAACTCATCCCATAGATGCTCTATGGGTTTAGGATCAAGGCTCTATGCTGTCCAGTCCACACACGATACGGAGTTATTGTCAAACTACGCCGTAATAGTCCTTTCTTTATAGCTCGGTGCACTATCCTGCTGGTACCAACAAGACTCGGTTCCATAGTATTGCCACAGAGTTGGTAGGACATAATTGTCCAGAATATCGAGGTAGACGTGCTGGTTAACAGGTTTGTACGAGATAACCAATGGGCCGGGGCCATACCACGAAAAACACCCCCACGCGACTTCACTGGCAGCTCCAAACTTGACAGTAGGAACAGTAAGTACACTGTGGTAAATAGCGTTCCCCCAGCTGCTATCATACCAACACACGACAATCGTGTATCTGGATTCATCAGTCCATAGGACCCATTTCCACTGATCTACGGTCCACGATAAATGTTCTTTACACCATGCTAAACGACGAGTAGCATTCCGAGTGGAGATGAAAGGCTCATGAGCAGCCGCACGATCTCGGTAACCGATGGAATGAAGTTCTCTGCGAAAGGTACGTGTACATACCAAGATTTCAGCTTTTTTACTTAGCTCTACACTGAGGTCTTGTGCAGTGCTCCGTCGATTAGCTGTAACGACTCTCCTGAGGCTTCGACGTCCTCTATCACTGATTTTCTTTGGTCTGCCGGTACGTTTTGCTGCTTTAGCACGTCATGTGTATTCCACTTCTTCAGCACACCCAAAACAGTTAACTTGAGTATTTTTAAACGCCTCTTGGTTTCTCTTATAGACAACCCACTAATATAACACCCAACAATTTTTCCTTTCTCAAAGTCAGTTCTTTTCCGCCGCGATATTTTCACTCAACCTCACAGCGCGATATGACCGCGGTCAGCTGCAGTCTTGTTTTTATACCGTTTGCAGCTGTACCGCGCATCTTAACAACGTATCGGATCCGTTCATTTGCTTTTGAAGGGTGTCCGGTGACTTTTGTCAATATAGTGTAGTCTCCTAAGGTCTGTAAACATTTACGGGAACGTGTAATGAACTTTTCCGTACTGTACAGTAGACGTCTCCTCCAGTTTTGGTGCAACCAGTTAAAGACCGCAGTTTTCACAGCCTCATAGGTATGGATTCGTTATCCAGTAAGGTTCTGTTTCATTTTACTGTACAAATGGTAGTCGCACCGGGTTAGGTCGGGGTTGTACGGTGGATGTTGCAACATCTCTCACTTGAATGACTGTGGCAATTCCTTTGTTTCCCGTGCTGTGTCAGATGTGGCGTTGTCGTGCAACAGAATGGCACCGTCGTTAAACTTATACCGGCGTCTGTCCTTAATTGCCTTTAGCAAATTTCGTAGCATTTGGCGATATCAGTCGGCATTGATAGTCTGCGTTTGGCAGTAATTATGTGTAAACAACACCTTCACATTCAAAGAAAACAGTCGCCATAACCTTTCCCGCAGACGGTTGAATTTGAGCTTTAGCCTTGTTGGAGAGGTGACATACTTCCATTCCATGGACGATTGTTTGGTTTCAGGGGTGAAATGGTAAAACCACGTTTCATAACCTGTGATGATTCGACGCAAAAAAATTGTGACCCTCAGAACAATACCGTTGCAGAAGAGACAAAGACGACAGGAATCGTTGGTTCCTGTGTTGTTTGGTGAATAACCATGGCAACCATCTTGCATACAATTTCCGAAATCCCAGCTGCTCGTGAATGATGGAATGCACAGTCCCGTACGAAATGTCTAACGTACTGACAATTTCGTTGATTTTCATAAGCGTATTATCCCGTATCATGTCGTCAACATGCTTCGGAGTGCTGGATATTGATGATCTGCCTTCGCTGTATTCCTCCGTCAAATTTGTGCAACTCTTTTCAAAGTGTTGGCCCCACTTTACAATGGCCGAGCGAGACATGGCATTTCCCTCGTATATAGCGCAGATTTCGTGATGGATGTCAGTGCAATTTAGTCGCTGAGCCCACAAATATTGAATGGTTCCTCGCACTTCCAAATTGGATAAGAATCCAGTTGACGAGCCATTACAAAATGCTACTGAACTAAAATAACTCCCGTCGGCAGCTCTGACGAACTGTCTACTTCGCCATTACGGACTGCCTCCTGCACACGCCTTACGCAGTTACTGAACTAAAACACATCCCGTCGGCAGTTCTGGCGAACTGTCTACTTCACCATTACGAACTACCTCCTGCACACGCCTTACGCAATTACTGAACTAAAACACCTCTCGTCAGCTGTTCTGATGTACTGTCTACTTCGCCATTACGAACTGCCTCCTGCACACGCTTTACGCAGTTACTGAACTAAAACACCTCCCGTCGGCAGCTCTGATGAACTGTCTACTTCGCCATTACGAACTGCCTCCTGCGCACGCATTAGGCAGTTCGTGAACTAAAACACCTTCCGTCGGCAGCTCTGACGAACTGTCTACTTCGACATTACGAACTGCCTCCTGCACACGCATTACGCAGTTACTGAACTAAAACACCTTCCGTCGGCTGCTCTGATGTACTGTCTACTTCGCCATTACGAACTGCCTCCTGCACACGCCTTAAGCAGTTACTGAACTAAAACACCTTCCGTCGGCAGCTCTGATGTACTGTCTACTTCGCCATTACGAACTGCCTCCTGCACACGGCTTACGCAATTACTGAACTAAAACACCTCCCGTCGGCAGCTCTGACGAACTGTCTACTTCGCCATTACGAATTGCCTCCTGCACACGGCTTACGCAATTACTGAACTAAAACACCTCCCGTCGGCAGCTCTGACGAACTGTCTACTTCGCCATTACGAACTGCCTCCTGCACACGCCTTACGCAGTTACTGAACTAAAATACCTCCGTCGGCAGCTCTGACGAACTGTCTACTTCGCCATTACGAACTGCCTCCTGCATACGCCTTAAGCAGTTACTGAACTAAAACACCTTCCGTCGGCAGCTCTGATATACTGTCTACTTCGCCATTACGAACTGCCTCCTGCACACGCCTTACGCAGTTACTGAACTAAAATACCTCCGTCGGCAGCTCTGGCGAACTGTCTACTTTGCCATTACGAACTGCCTCCTGCACACGGCTTACGCAAATACTGAACTAAAACACCTCCCGTCGGCAGCTCTGAAGAACTGTCTACTTCGCCATTACGAACTGCCTCCTGCACACGCCTTACGCAGTTACTGAACTAAAATACCTCCGTCGGCAGCTCTGACGAACTGTCTACTTCGCCATTACGAACTGCCTCCTGCACACGCCTTAAGCAGTTACTGAACTAAAACACCTTCCGTCGGCAGCTCTGATGTACTGTCTACTTCGCCATTACGAACTGCCTCCTGCACACGGCTTACGCAATTACTGAACTAAAATACCTCCCGTCGGCAGCTCTGACGAACTGTCTACTTCGCCATTACGAACTGCCTCCTGCACACGCCTTACGCAGTTACTGAACTAAAATACCTCCGTCGGCAGCTCTGACGAACTGTCTACTTCGCCATTACGAACTGCCTCCTGCACACGCCTTAAGCAGTTACTGAACTAAAACACCTTCCGTCGGCAGCTCTGATGTACTGTCTACTTCGCCATTACGAACTGCCTCCTGCACACGGCTTACGCAATTACTGAACTAAAACACCTCCCGTCGGCAGCTCTGACGAACTGTCGACTTCGCCATTACGAACTGCCTCCTGCACACGCATTACGCAGTTACTGAACTAAAACACCTCCCGTCGGCAGCTCTGACGAACTGTCTACTTCGCCATTACGAACTGCCTCCTGCACACGCCTTACGCAGTTACTGAACTAAAATACCTTCCGTCGGCAGCTCTGATGTACTGTCTACTTCGCCATTACGAATTGCCTCCTGCACACGCCTTACGCAGTTACTGAACTAAAACACCTTCCGTCGGCAGCTCTGATGTACTGTCTACTTCGCCATTACGAACTGCCTCCTCCACACGGCTTACGCAATTACTGAACTAAAACACCTCCCGTCGGCAGCTCTGACGAACTGTCTACTTCGCCATTACGAACTGCCTCCTGCACACGCCTTACGCAGTTACTGAACTAAAACACCTCCGTCGGCAGCTCTGACGAACTGTCTACTTCGCCATTACGAACTGCCTCCTGCACACGCCTTACGCAATTACTGAACTAAAACACCTCCCGTCGGCAGCTCTGACGAACTGTCTACTTCGCCATTACGAACTGCCTCCTGCACACGCCTTACGCAGTTACTGAACTAAAACACCTTCCGTCGGCAGCTCTGATGTACTGTCTACTTCGCCATTACGAACTGCCTCCTGCACACGGCTTACGCAATTACTGAACTAAAACACCTCCCGTCGGCAGCTCTGACGAACTGTCTACTTCGCCATTACGAACTGCCTCCTGCACACGGCTTACGCAATTACTGAACTAAAACACCTCCCGTCGGCAGCTCTGACGAACTGTCTACTTCGCCATTACGAACTGCCTCCTGCACACGCTTTACGCAGTTACTGAACTAAAATACCTCCCGTCGGCAGCTCTGACGAACTGTCTACTTCGCCATTACGAACTGCCTCCTGCATACGCCTTAAGCAGTTACTGAACTAAAACACCTTCCGTCGGCAGCTCTGACGAACTGTCTACTTCGCCATTACGAACTGCCTCCTGCACACGCCTTACGCAGTTACTGAACTAAAATACCTCCGTCGGCAGCTCTGGCGAACTGTCTACTTTGCCATTACGAACTGCCTCCTGCACACGGCTTACGCAAATACTGAACTAAAACACCTCCCGTCGGCAGCTCTGAAGATCTGTCTACTTCGCCATTACGAATTGCCTCCTGCACACGGCTTACGCAATTACTGAGCTAAAACACCTCCCGTCGGCAGCTCTGACGAACTGTCTACTTCGCCATTACGAACTGCCTCCTGCACACGCCTTACGCAGTTACTGAACTAAAATACCTCCGTCGGCAGCTCTGACGAACTGTCTACTTCGCCATTACGAACTGCCTCCTGCACACGCCTTAAGCAGTTACTGAACTAAAACACCTTCCGTCGGCAGCTCTGATATACTGTCTACTTCGCCATTACGAACTGCCTCCTGCACACGCCTTACGCAGTTACTGAACTAAAATACCTTCCGTCGGCAGCTCTGGCGAACTGTCTACTTTGCCATTACGAACTGCCTCCTGCACACGGCTTACGCAATTACTGAACTAAAACACCTCCCGTCGGCAGCTCTGACGAACTGTCTACTTCGCCATTACGAACTGCCTCCTGCACACGCCTTACGCAGTTACTGAACTAAAATACCTCCGTCGGCAGCTCTGACGAACTGTCTACTTCGCCATTACGAACTGCCTCCTGCACACGCCTTAAGCAGTTACTGAACTAAAACACCTTCCGTCGGCAGCTCTGATGTACTGTCTACTTCGCCATTACGAACTGCCTCCTGCACACGGCTTACGCAATTACTGAACTAAAACACCTCCCGTCGGCAGCTCTGACGAATTGTCTACTTCGCCATTACGAACTGCCTCCTGCACACGCCTTACGCAGTTACTGAACTAAAATACCTCCCGTTGGCAGGTCTGACCTACTGTCTACTTCGGTCTCAAGCACACACGGTGTGACTGTAATTCCACTCCAGATGACGCGAGGCGTAACTTACTTTTTGAAACACCTACGTTTTTTCAGCTGCTCTAACATAATCATGCTGCAAGAAGTACCGAAAAGAGTAAATTAGAAGAGTTAATTTTCTAAAACTTGAAAAATTCACAGTTTATGGATTTTTTTAAATCCTGGATTCTTACTAATGACGTAATAGGTGTTCTGCACCCATTGGTGAATTTCAGTGGGTGCCTGAGCCTCAGAGCACCCATGTAATCCACGCTTATGGTGTTTCACGCACACACGCGTTAACGCTCTTTTCGAAAGATCAGTTTGCATCGTTGTCAGACGTGCTGTTGCATTTGGAGCACAATAACGCTAGGTACAAACCGCACGGCAAATTACATTAAAAAGTCCTAATAGAAAATAGAGTGTTGATTTTTTGAGACGCGCAGTTACAGAGGTTTGATTTAAAACAAATCTCACCAAGTGAGTGGTATCTGTCAAATGCTTTGATGCAGGCAACTTGGCATTTGAATTACGATCACTTCATGCTGAAGACTTTTAAAGACGATTGTTTTTATAAAACTGAAGAGAGATCTTCTCTCAGTGGATGTGTGTTGGAAAACTCTTGCCTTTTACGAGAAGTATTCCCGCTGAATGGAGTGATGAAATATCCATACAATCAATCTGGACGTTGTCAGCTTTACATAAAATGGCGTTTTGTTTTTATTATTTAGCTTTTGGCTTGATTGAAGCACACTGGTTTTTCTAGGCCCAAATGGAAAATATTGCTCTCAAGAAAGATTGCGGATTTTTTTCTCCAGAAGATAACTTATTATAGGTTGCTTTAAAATAACTGCCATTAGCAGGAATAATAATCAAGAGAAGAGAGAGAGAGAGAGAGAGAGAGAGAGAGAGAGAGAGGGGGGGGAGCAATCGAAAGGAACAGGTCTCGCAGTAAGAGAAAGAACTTTCAACTTACATAGAACTTGGTTATAGCTTGTATGGTTTAGACAACACCTCGGCTAAAACGTCACAATTTCAGTACATATTCTTGTTCCAAGAAATTGCTCTTAGAAATAACACCAACGATAGCAATGCCGTTTCTTTTTCACCAAAGTATGGAGGCAAATGACAAAATAAAATCAGTAACAGTTTATATTACGCAGGATTTATCCCTTCGAAGTAAATGAGAACAGCTGCTACTGACGGCTACCTACCATTCCGCAGATGGCTTAGAAGATTGTCTCACAGCTGCGTTATGTAACATTTAGACGAATTTTTACAGATGTAAATTTTTAACTACAGTCGGATTATCAGGCAGTCTAAGAAATGAAAAAACTTCTTACGCAACTATTGTTACCGGATACGATGCAAACTGTAAATATGGAGGACGTCCCTGGTGCAAATGATATCTTGAAAACCCCTCAAGAATGAATTTCTACGTGGGAACAGAAAATCAAGAAAATATTTCAAAAACTCGCTGGCATCGCTGGACCTTGTATTTATCTTCAAAATGAAGGCAAAGGAGCATTATCAATTTTGCATGCACTTTCAGAAAAAAAGCAATTGGTTATATACACTATATTGACAAAAGTCACCAGACACCTAGAAGAGAAACACAACATAGCATTTATTGAGGTATATTAGTACGGTGTCGCTCCACGTTTGGCCTTAATGCATGCACTGACCGTTCGAGGCATGTTTTCGACAAGGTTTTGGAATACAACGATAGGTATGCGCTTCTATTCAGTCCATAATGCTGCCGCTAATTGTTGCTTAATAGTAGGCCTTGATTCCAAATTTATTATGCTGCACTAATTCATCCCATAGGTGCTCTATGGGATTAAGATCAGGGCTTTGGACTGGTCAGTCTACACACGATACGGAATTATCGTCAAACCACGCCGTAACAGTCCTTGCCTTATGGCTCTGTGTATTATCCTTATGATACCAACAAGGCTTGGTACCATAGTATTGCCACAGAGTTGGTAGAGCATAATTGTTTAGAATATCGAGGTAAACGTGCTGGTTAAATGGTTTGTCCACGATAACCAATGGGCCGGAACCATACCACGAAAAACACCCCCACACGAATACACTGCCAGCTCCAAACTTGACTGTAGGAACAGTACACTGTCGTAAACAGCGTTCCCCGGTTGCCGCCATACCCACACACGGCTATCAGACTGATAGATCGTATATCTGGATTCATTAGTCCATAGGACGATAAATGTTCTTTACACCATGCGAAACGACGAGCAGCATTCCGAATGGAGATGAAAGGCTTATGAGCAGCAGTACGACCACGGTAACCCATGGAATGAAGTTATCTGCGAATGGTACGTGCACATACCGAGGTTCCAGCATTTCTGTTCACCTGTAGACTGATGTCTTGTGCAGTACTACTTCGATTAGCTGTAACGACTCGCCTGAGGCTTCGACGTCCTCTATCACTGATTTTCTTTGGTCAGCCGGTACGTTTTGATGCTTCAGGCACGCCATGTGTCTTACATTTATTCAGTGCATCCAAAACAGTTGACTTGGGTAGACTAAACACCTCTCGGTTTCTCTTATGCACAAGCCACTAATATAACACCCAACAATTTTTCCTTTCTCAAAGTCAGTTCTCTCCCGTCGCGACATTTTCACAGTGCGATATGATAGCGGATAGCTGCAGTCTTGATTTTATACCGTTTGCAACTGTACCGCGCATTTTTAGCGGATCCGTTCGTTTGCTTTTGAAAGGGTGTCCGGCGACTTTTGTCAATATAGTGTATTTATGATCGTTCATGTAAATCAGTGAAGTTGTGTTTCCCTTTTTTACAGAAAAGTATCGGCATTCTATGATGCGGTATTGCTTTTGGTAAGGATATTCAGGTAAGTAATGTTTTTGCAACTGCATCTCAGCTTTGATACCCAGATATTTCATATAAGTAATGTAATTCCGTAACAGATGTTATCACTGAGTTTTAATAGATGCCTGAACCTACGAGCATGTGTCGAATAAGTAAATACAAATAGATAAATTAATATGAGTTGAAATAAATACATAGAACTGAAATTCGATAAAACCTGAAAGCGAGAATTCTACGCGCCTTGACGGAATACTATTTTCGTAGACTTGTACCATTTGTGAATAATAAAGAAGTCGTTAAATAAACACACGAAAAGCGCTTCTGAACGCGGGTACTGAAAGTAGAAATCTGCCACCTAAGTTTGGTGGATAGAAAAGCATTGAATCTTTAAGCGCAACGTCTTAAATAATATTTAATATCAGATGCAGCAATTTATTTCTGGAAAATTTATCTGTAACTAATTAGCAGCAAAGAATTGCCCATCATCCATTGTAAGCTCCCAGATTAGCCTAAAACTGAAATACAGTATTAGAGCATTTCTGGATAACAATGCTCATGCGCGTAAACACAAATACTGGCTGGTATTTAAAAAGCATTATTTAGTAAATGTTCGTAAAAGCAGAATATTCAGAGCAAACAGAATATAAATTCTGAATGCGCTTGTACCAATTACTGGTCAGCCATGTAACAGCTCTCACAAAACTCGAATATTTCATCAACCTGGAGCGGGTATCGAACCCGCCTCTCACGATTTCCGTTCGAGTGTGCTAACCGTTAAACCACCCAGAACAACAAAGTTCAACCTAATTGAGACTAAGCAAACTTAGCTTAGGAATTTGAACATCGTCAGATTTTCGCTAGTCGAAGCATGGTTGATTTCTCATAGTGTTTTGACCCATCTCTCATCCAGAAACAGATGTAGGTCGGAAATTACCAGTACAACAGATAAATCAATGAATTTAGAAATATCTCTCATAATACATGGAAAATCGACTGAATCTTCAAAACAAATAGAATATACGTAAATTCTGGATCTGCTTATTTGAGGAATATTTCTTCCTTCATTGATTTATCTTTGGTTCATCAAAATACACTCACGGACAATTAAATTTGTTCACCAAGAAGGAAGCATGGAATTGAACTGAAATTTTATGGAGGTGTAGTGGAAAATTTTATGGATGTTATAGTGGACAGGGTCCCCGTGGGATCCGTTAGTGCATGGCGCACGATCCGTCGATCTTCACTACCGATGGTGCTCCTGGTCCGTTCGGAGCCGCTCCGCCGTGTTGCAGTGCCGTCACGTGTCCACTGCTCCCAACACAATCGGATGGTGTGGTCAGAACGATCCACGTGGCGGGATATACGGCGCGCCGACCGCCCCGCGGTTTTCAGCCCGATGATTCGGCCTCTCTCCAAGTCCGTACGTTGCGTAAATCGACGTCTCTGGCGTCTATCAGGTATTCTTGTCACTCTGTACTCTTGCTTGCGGCGGCCGGTGCTTTTCACGTTCATGGGGCATCGAATACATGCCTGTTTATAAGGCTACCGGTTCGTGCTTGCAGCGCCACCACAGAGTGTGCGGTCATACGCACTCGCACCAAACGTGGATCATATAAATGTTTCGCGGTTTTAGCGTGCTTTGTTCTAGGCGCGCAAATTTCGTTGTCCTTCAGTGTTTTAGAATTTTGAAATTCAAGGATTGTGTTAAATGAAAGGTAAGATTAAATTTATTCTTTCATAAAACGTACTGTTCAGCAAAATTTCTTAATGAAAAGGAAAATCAAGCATGTTTTACATACCCTTGAAAATCACATCGTCCTGGTCACTGAAAACAAACGGTGTCAGTTTTAGGATTTAGCACTCGTGCCTTTATAATGAGATTAATGGAGGTATAACTTATAGACTTCGTCGCATGTTGGAAGTTTATTGTAAGTTAGGTGCATTTTAAAAGAAACTCTTATTGAGAAAAGACGGTACGCTTTCTGTGTGTATTCCTTTAGTGTAGACAAAACATTTCCAATAAACAGACGTTTCTAAAATGTGCGCATTTATTTTCGGACATATGCGCTGATACTACTTAGAAGAGGTAGCACAGTGCACTGCTCTCGATGCTTTCTTAGTGTTTTCTTTGCTTCAGTCATACTGTACAATTACATGTCCTTATACATCTGCAACTGCCTATTTGGTTTGCTATTTAACGTCAGGAATTTCCTCGTCTTCCAGCTTCGTTAAATATCCTTTTGGTGCCCAGTCTTGTTTATCTGCTGATCCATATACACAAAAGGGAATCCCCGTCACCAGCACAGTTCCAATACTAATCCAGAACACTATACTCCACTGGCGAAGAGTTTGCTGAAAAACAGTAAACGAACAACAGTGAGAGATAAAAATACGTAAATCAAACATACACTATGTAGCTCAAAGTATTCGGACACATGGGTCGAACGGAAACAAGAGCATTTAATAGCAGAAATCAGTACATAGTAGGCCCACCTTTTATGCCGTTATGACTGTGGCGACCGTTCTAGGCATGTCTTCCACGAGATACCGGTAAGTCTGCACTGGAATTTTCTTTTTATTCTTGTTGCAAATTTTCAGCCAAATCTGCCATAGAGGTAGGTCTCATCGGCCGAGATTAAATTTGGCGTTCTAGCTAGCTCACATATGTTTTATTGGATTGAGATCTAGACGTGGGGCTAGCCTATCGTACACTTGGACATCCTCTTCCTCAAACCAGGCCTGAACAGACTTTGCAGTGCAGCAAGATGCTCCACCATACTGAAACAGGCAGGGGTAACACTTGGACATCCTGCTCCTCAAACTAAACTAGGCCTAGACAGACTTACTTTGCAGTGTGGCAAGGTGCTCCATCTTGCCGAAACGGGCAGTGAGTGATCTGTGCTAAAGTACTGCAAGAGCGTGGGTAGCGCGGAATTATTCAGAATATCTTCGTACCTGGCAGTCGTTAGGCTAGAGGGCACTAGAACCAAAAGACTGAGTCTTTTCCGGAAGAAACTCTCCCATACAATCACAGATCCCCTCCAAACTTGAATCTAGAGACAATGCCAAACGCCGCACCTAAATACGTTTATCAGAACAAAAAATTGAGTAGCATGATTATTCATCCTCTTTCACACTTGTGTTATCCACGAATAGCGAGTGTGCTACAGTCATCGTCTGGCAATGTCCAGAGTGCTACAGAGCTTGTGTGCAACTGACTTAGCTTGGTAATCATAGGCATGCAATTTCTGACGGACTGCTCTAGTGCTAATAGGTGTTCCAGTGTCTTGTTCCACAGGAATTACGCGCCTTCTTCACATTCCCCGGTAAGCTTCGTTTGGAATGATCACTCAGTTCGTGCTGTCTCCCAGACACGGCTTCACTGTGGTAGTACCATCTGCTTTCCATCGATGAAGAACATGAAATGCAGTGGATTCGGGAATCTCAGAAGAACAGCAATGCTACACACTGATTGCTTACTCGGTGGAATCCAATCACTTTCATAATCCGTCTGCTCAGCTTCGAGCGGCACGGTCGCTAACAATGCGATTTGACTGGTGTGTCAACGCTCCCATTTACAGTATATAGAGCACAAACACAGTCAGCGCATGCTTGTGTCATCCTGCAAATACACGTTTATTAGCATATGCGAAGGTGTCCAGATACCTTTGTCTACATGGTGTATCATACAAAGCGAAAATAAATTGATTCTATCGCAATTATAGATATCTAATACATATTAACCAGAGGCACGGTTAATACCTTTTATGCATAACATACAATCAAGATAACATCACAATAATATTCAAATAGCTCCTTTACGAGGGCCGTTCAAATGTTATTATGGTACTAAGATTTTCAATTCTCAAACTGGAGCAAAGCTGAGTTAAATAAAGTATATTAGTTCATCAGGCACTATACACCGAGTAGCCAAATTATTATGACCACCAGACAGCTTTATGCAAAGTAACTATCCCGCAGATACAGCTAACACAATATGGCTGAATCGGTACCAAAAGGGAACGCTGAAGGCTTGCGCAGACTAGTGGAGTTGCGTTGCGCAAGAAATAACGGGTAAAAGACGCGATCTGACAATGAACGTGGAATGATCGTGGGTGCTCGAAGCATTGGTGCGAGCATTAGAACAACGGACTTTGAACGTGGAATGATCGTGGGTGCTCGAAACATTGGTGCGAGCATTAGCAAAACAGACTTTGAACGTGGAATGTTCTTGAGTGCTCGAAGCATTGGTGCGAGCATTAGCAAAATGGACTTTGAACGTGGAATGATCGTGGGTGCTCAAAGCATTGGCGCGAGCATTAGCAAAACGTACTTTGAACGTGGAATGATCGTGGGTGCTCGAAGCATTGGTGCGAGCATTAACAAAACGGACTTTGATCGTGGGTGCTCGAAGCATTGGTGCGAGCATTAGCAAAACGGACTTTGAACGTGGAATGATCGTGGGTACTCAAAGCATTGGCGCGAGCATTAGCAAAACGTACTTTGAAAGTGGAATGATCGTGGGTAGTCCAAGCATTGATGCGAGCATTAGAAAAACGGACTTTGAACGTGGAATGATCGTGGGTGCTCGAAGCATTGGGGCAAGCATTAGCAAAACGGACTTTGAACGTGGAATGATCGTGGGTGCTCGAAGCATTGGCGCGAGCATTAACAAAACGGACTTTGAATGTGGAATGATCGTGGGTGCTCGAAGCATTGGTGAGAGCATTAGCAAAACGGTTGCACTTGTGAAATGTTCGAGGGAAGTAGTCCTTAAAGTTTACAGACAGGGGACCACCAGTCAAATCACCAAGTCTGAGCACAAGACGTGTGGTCGTCAACGGCTACTGAATGCTCGAGCTGAGCGGAGAGTAGGCAGACTTGTTCAGTTCAACAGACGGGCAACACTTCGTCAGATTACAGATAATCTGAATTAGGGAACCAGTCCGATGGGCTCTCAACGCACAGTTCGGCGCACTTTACACTGTATGGGCTACAGAGCACACGGCCTGTCCGTAAGCCATTGCTATTTGCAGCGAACAAGGAGAAACACCTCCAGTTCGCTCAGAAAAACAAGAATTGGACTGTAAATGAGTGTTAAAGGATAATGTGGCCTGACAAATCACGTTTTCAAATACACCCTGCAAATGGAAGGGTGAGTATATGGAGACAGCAGCACGAAAGCATGGACAAATCTTACATCTCCACAGCTCTTCAAGTTGACGGCAGCAACGTTATGGTCTGGGGCATGTTATGGATCGTGTGTTCGGGTCATTTCACTCGTGTGGAGCCCAAAAGTATGAGTATTTAAATGCCGTTATCGACCAAGGTCACGTAGTCAGCCTGATGGTTTATCCCGATGAATACGGATACTTCCAGCTCGACAATGCTCCATGTCATAGTGTCAATGCTCTGCCATAATGTCAATAACGTCAATGCTCTTCCATAGTGCCAATGCTCTGCCATAGTGTCAATAATGTCAATGCTCTTTCATAGTGTTAAAAATGTCAATGCTCTTCCATAGTGCCAATGCTCTGCCATAGTGCCAATGCTCTGCCATAGTGTCAATAATGTCAATGCTCTTTCATAGTGTTAAAAATGTCAATGCTCTTTCATAATGTTAATAATGTCAATGCTCTTTCATAGTGTTAATAATGTCAGTGCTCTTCCATAGCGTCAGCAGTGTCAATGCTCTTCAAGAATGTCAATGCTCCATAGTGTCAATAATGTCAATGCTCTTCCATAGCGTCGATAATGTCAATGCTCTTCAAGCATGTCAATGCTCCATGTCATCGTACGCGAATGGTTTAAGGAGCAACACGTAGACTTTTCCCTGCTACTTTGACTTTTCCCTACTTTTTCATCGTACGCAAATGGTTTAAGGAGCATCACGCAGACTTTTCCCTGCTGGTCTCTTCAATCACCGGATCTCAATCAGTGGGGCATTTGTGGGACGAAGCCAAAAGGGGCATCAGAGAGCTGGATCCGCTACCATTAAATTTTCGTGAGCTTGAGGGTGCAATTCATCTCATTTGGGCTGATATGCCCCATGTTGGGACTACGCCGGCAGAGGGCACAGCGGCGGAGGCCAACGGCAGACGTGAGAAAATTGTGGACATGTGAAGACGCGTGGGAACCTATGGGGGTGGCCGCAGAACTGAGGGCAGCGGCCGGAGAGCTGATATGGCAAAGGCCTCAGAGTGAAAACTGATGTTAAGACTTATGACGCGAAAGACAAAACAACGAAGTTTGTGTATGTGTTTGTGTATTTACATCTAATTCATATAAAATGATCTGCAATAAATTAAGTGCATCAAGTTCCAGGATGTGTGACCCTAATTGGAATATGTGAATGTTATTGTGTATACGACTGTGTGAACAGGAGAAAATGATGTTGGAGTGCTGGAGGGCCCGTGCACGGACTCACGGAAGAGGTAAGAAGTTAAATATAAATACCTCTAAGTACCGAAATTGAATTGAAACGCGAAGAGTAAGAACAACCCAAGCCACTTACTGACATATTATAGAGTCCGTACCAAGAATAATTCAACCAGTATCAAGAGCAAAATGTAGTCCAAACAACGTACTAACCAGTGGTCATAATAATTTGAGCACTCAGTGTATATCGGAAATAATCAGTCCAGCAAACGAGCTCAAACTTTAAAAAAAGGTGTTTGAAATTGGCTATTAGAGTACTTGAATGCAGAAACTTAACTAACGAATTTTTTTATTTAAAACACTGTCAAAACGTTATTTCATTAAATGCCAAATAAGCCAGCAGTTAATAAAAACATGTTTAAGACACGTCTCAGGTATTTAACCCTGTTAATCATGACAACGTGTTTTTGAATTGTATGGAATGTGGTAGCTCCAGATAAAACGTAACCGTTCCAAACATTTTATGCTCTCAAAAATAGCAAAAGAATCTGATAAAATTACTACCTGGCAAACTAAGTTGTTGTTGAGGAAAGCGACGGTGAAAGTTCAAAAATTTTATAGCTCAGAATGAAGATGACGCTTATCACGATATTGATACCGGATTTTATTCGGTGTATTACGAAAAAGAGATAGAGAGAGGGAAAGAACCATCATGCTTAAATAAAAGGTCGAGCAGGCACGTGCGTGCAGCACGTTGTTGGAGTTTATTTGCACGTCAAGCGGCATAAAACTACTTTTGGAAAGTTCTTGTCAGTCATGTCTGGTGGAGAAAAGAACGCCATTACCGCCACTGATGAGAGTTTGCCTGTGTGGAGAAAAAGTAAGTGCGAATTTATTATCTGCTTGGATCTGTGTGCAATCCAAAGAGAACATTCTTGAAGCAATGACCCTTTAAGATGGAAACCTGGGCCACTGTATATTGGAATTATGATTTTTAGGCAGAATCTGTGATATATATGTGTGTTTGCTTGCCTTTAATATTTCAATGAGCACAGTTATTTAAAGAAAAACCGAACTAAGAGACAAGAAAAAAGAAAATAACTTTTACATGTTTGATACCAAATTTATTACAAACTACCTGTGTTGTCGTGTTTCATTTTAACGTTAATTTGTTGATATGGATGAAGTACAGACAGAACATGTGTCGTTAGAGAAACATCGAGTTCTTTCATGGTGTCGGACTTATGACCCAGGTGCACTAATTAAAAAACGGCACCAGTACTGCGTTTTATTAAAATGCGAAACGGGGCTAAGAATCGCGCACACATTAGACAGACTTTGTATTAAACAATTTTATTTGGGGACGTTGAAGATCATCGTGAGAAATTTGTACAAGCAGTCTATCGTCCCTGATTCCAGGGTGGGGAAGAGAGTAAGTGGCGTAAGACAAACAATCATCATGCCTCAGACGAGATTTCGAACTCATAAACTCATAACTTAACTAATATTGATGCTGTAAACATGTACACGTTGGGCTGCACCAATATTTCATTTCCAAAATGCAAATGACTCTTATGTTAAGCCTCCTAATACAGGGTGTCCATAAATTCTTTCCCACATTACAAAAATTAATATAAAAAGTACATTACAGGTACAAGAAAGGGATTGCACGAGAGTGATCGGGCACAAATATTTTTTCCAGTGTCAGTACACCTCCACATGGACGCCACTGGTGGCCCAGAAGACATCTAAGTGGTATTCGATTTCACGCCATGGTTTTTTTAATATCTCAGTAGAGACAGAACCAATGACGTCCGCTATTCTGCTCTTCAACGTCTCGACATCCGGAACACTGCTAGAGTAAACTTGGTCTTTCACATAAACCCACAGGAAAACGTCTAGAGGGGTTATGTCCTGCGATCAAGGTGGCCCTGTCATGAGACCGTCGCGGCCAATCCATCTGCCCGGAAATGTGACATTCAGGAACTCACGAACCATTATTGACCAATGTGGTGGGGCCCTGCCTTGTTGGAAAATAACCGAAGGTTGGAGTGTATGCAACTGAGGTGCTGCAAAAAGTTTCAGCATATCCAGGTACACGTTACATGTTACTGTGGGTTCTGTAACAAAAGAAAGATCCGATGATTCTGTCATGCATCAGGCTGCACCATACGTTTACTTTCGGGCTAGCCCTTTGTTGTTCGATGACATAATGGGGATTTTCTGATCCCCAGATTCGCACATTGTGCCTATTTACTGTACCAGAGACGTGGAATGTGGCTTCATCTGAGAAGCAGACACTGTACAGATAATCACTATGATGAGCTATGCGCTGCAACATCTCCGTTGCAAATGCAGTTCGGCAAGGTCGGTCATCAGGCTGAAGACCTTGAACGATTTGTACCTTATAAGCATACAGATGAAGACGTCTGTGTAAAATTTTGTGAACCTTGGCACGGGGAACCCCAGTTTCCAGTGAAGCACGACGAATGGATTTCCTGGGGCTTCGCAGAAATGTCTCCTGAACAGCTGCAGCTGTCTCTTGTGTAACAGGTGGTCGGGTAACTCGGAGGTGATAGCCAACACTACCCGTCGTTTTAAACTTTTCATACCAAGCTTTTATCCTTTTTTGTTCCGGTGGTGATCGTCTGTACTCTTTTCTGAAATGACGCTGGACAGTAACCGCCGATTTGGTCTCATTTAACCACAACACGCACGCCGCTTTTTCTTGCATGGAAGCCATTATCGATTAATTACTCTTTTTATTCAGCAGTAGCGCTCACCTAAAGAACAATAAAAAAACTTTATGAGTGCTGCTATATTATTTTGCCAACCATTTTATTTTAACTTATATATCTATATCTCTGCTTTACATTTATGTAAGGCACAGATATAGATGTTTTACATTAATTTTTGTAATGTAGGAAAAACTTTATGAACACCCTGTAGGTTACTTCAGGAAATCTACGTAAAGGTACACATTTATGTAAGGCAGAGAAATAAGACATGAGCTGGGTGACGCAAAGTCGCAGCTCAGGTCTTCGAAATATAGCTTTCTTTTTCTTCAGCTGCATGACCATTAATATTATAAACAACAACCCAACTACGATTTGGCGTTCCGCTAACAAAAAAAATGTAATAACCAGAACCAGTGAGAAGTAAGAATTCCTATACCACACCTACCAGGAAGTGGTTAGTTCCCTAAGTCACAGGGAAGCTGGTATTTTGTCAAAACCCATCTTTATTATGAGAGCATAAAACACCGTTTGAAGTTATTTGTCACACTGAGAAGTTATTTGAATTACGGAAAAATTGATGTATTAGAATTGCCAATCATCAGGCAAGGCATAGGCGTTTTGAAGCGTTTTAGATCAAGGACAATAATTTAGATTCTCGGTGCGTCATGGAATCGTGCTTAATCCGTTTCAAAATTACTCTGATGGTCATCGATTAGCAGATTTTTATTGTTACTTGAAAATTCATTGCTCTGGGGTGGGAATCAAACCCACATTTCGGTATTTCCCTCTAATTATGTTGTTGTTCCATTACCCAGGGCACTTGGATCTGCATTGCTTTTCTTCCTGTTCAACACGAAATGGGGGACTACTGTTAAGGGCAAAGTTTCTGTGAAGAAAGGACAAGATTCACTTAACATTGCCAAATACGTAGCAACTATCCCACGCAAATGGTTCAGGGCATGAAGTCTTAATGGGAAGATCGAGAGAACTATTCAGAGTCGACTTTTAAATTTAGCCGGATTTATAAGCCGGTTATGGTAATTAAAGTGCCCCTATTCAACGCCGTCTAGGGAGACAGTGAGCATTCCAAATGCAGCCAAATTTGGCATGGTGACATTTTCGGACATGCGGAAGGCATTTCCATAAAAAAAAAAGTACCAAAACTCACCACTATGTGGCGCTGCAAGCAAATAAAAAACCAAAAAAAAACACTTTCATTTGTATAAAAACACATGTTGCAGCAAGTAATGGGTGTAAAAGTGGCCACAACTGCTGAATGTCACTCTTAGTGAGTCAACGTTCGTGACTGGTACGGAAAAGTCTCAGGTTCGTTCCCAAGCAGGTACGAATGCTCGAACCACTAAATATCCGGCGTGCTTCAGACGGGAACGTTAAATCGTCGGACCCCAGGTACTGGTCCCTCGGTTATAAATAAGGGCGTTGTGACGAAGTAAATTTCTCCCTTCCTTTTATGCCAGAGGCGGGATTCGAACCCATAACTTTTGGCTCCGGAGCTCCGAGTGCCATCCATTATACTACACGGGAATGTGCTCTCACTGCTATCTGCTTTTATCTCATGTGCGTCCTATGGGGCAGACATGTCACAGCGTCTTCCTCGCCATTTCTACCTCGCTTCCATGTGGGTTTCCTGTCTGGCACTCTAGCCCAAATCTCTTATCTTCTTACTTCTAAGGCTTTCCTGTCTGACACTCTAGCCCAAATCTCTTATCTTCTTACTTCTAAGGCTTTCCTGTCTGGCACTCTAGCCCAAATCTCTTATCTTTTTACTTCTAAGGCTTTCCTGTCTGGCACTCTAGCCCAAATCTCTTTATCTTCTTACTTCTAAGGCTTTCCTGTCTGGCACTCCAGCCCAAATCTCTTATCTTCTTACTTCTAAGGGTCGTTTACGACCTGGAGTCAGACACTCTCTTCCTAAAATTCTCTACATATGATTTCATCTGATCTGAATGTCATTCTTATCAGATACGATGATCATCAGCATGTCGGAACGCTCATTTCTAGTGAAGCTGTTTTACAAAAACAACGGCAATGCTGCGGCTGCACTTTGGGAATTTCGTCGTCGTAAGAAATTACGCCGAGGGCCATTGACTTCATAAGCTCTCATGAGGATGATCAATCGATCCAAGAAAACCGGACGTCTAGCAGTTAAACCCGATCGATGGCGCAAACCTATTACTTCACAAGTCGTTGAAGATATTGCCACAGCTGTTGTTGAACAGTCAAAGAATAATGTTGCAGGCTCCAGTAGTGCACGTGCAGTGTCACGGCAGTTGAATGTATCCTATGGCACAGTGTGGCCACTTCGTTCTTCGAATCTTAATCCTTGTGATTTCTGGTTGTGGGGATACTTAAGAGGGGCGGTTTTTAAATGAAAAGTAAATTTGGCAGCCTTGAAAAGCCGCGGGTGGCCTAGTGGTCAACGTTTGTGACTGCCACGGAGAAGACCTCGGGTTCGATCCCAGCAGGTACGAACGCTCGAACCACTAAATATCCACCGTACGTCGGATGGGCACGTTAAGCCGTTAGGCCCCGGGTACTGTCCCCCAGTAATAAATAAAGCCCACCCCCTCATTTCTACCTCGCTTCCGTGTCACTTTCCTATCGGGCACCCTAGCTCAAATCTCCTAGCTTCCTATTTCTAAGGGTTATTTAAGACCTAGGGTCAGACACTCTCCTCCAAAAATCCTCTATGATCTGATCTGATCAGATAGCATCACAGAGAATCAGTTACGGTCGATCGTTCAACATAGAGTTCATCGCCTTCAAGTTTTACAACTTCAGAATGGGGGTACCACATTGAGCAGTATCCCTTGCATTGCTAAGGTCAGTATCTATGTATAGCATGAGCGTCTTGTACATAAAATATTTGTTGCTTGCAGTGCCACAAGCGCCATAGTAATAAGTTTTGGTACTACTTTTTTTTTCTTTAAGGAAATGACTTCTGCATGTCCTGAAAAGTCCCCGTATCAAATTTCGTTACATTCGGACTGCTAAATATCTCTCTAGACAGCGTTGAATACGGGTACTTTAATTACAATCACCCTGTACTTGAGTGTCCATGGAAAAGATTGAAGAGTCTACAAAACAGAAACCGGCAATCCTCTCAGTTTCCGAGGAATCTTGCTGCTAATCATAAGGGTTGCCCAACTGGTTGTCTGACAATAAACACCACTGAAGACAGACGAGCGCAAAACGAACTGAACTCCGAATCACATCCTTAAAGTTCATCGAATAACGAACCACAAAACTTCGAATCTGTCTCCCGCTAGAGGGAGTCCATGCCGAACTGGATCGGTTCTCATGTGGTCAAGTTGTGGTGCACATCTGTGGGAAATTAAATCACACCTTGAATATCGATGGCTAGCATAACGTCGCCCATTCCTGATTCAGGGTTACTGACTTTAGGGAAAGAAGAAGGCAGAACCATAGGATGAACTCCGTAGGCTGTCTCTTGTCCTGGAACTAGCCAGAAGTCCTTAGCAACTTCACCATTGATAAACAAATCAATATTTGAAAATTCAGCTATGACGTGAAGTGTCCATACAAATTTGAGATGTCGGGAATTTAACAAACTGCAATTGGACAGTTAAGGTGGTTCCACCTAAAATTTCTGCCTTATGCTTCCAATGGTAAAACTTCTTTACATATTTTCTTCGGAATTAACGTATTCCCAAGGATGAAACTTTGCACATTGATAAAACTATCTTTAAGTTGGGATACTTAATACTTGCTAAAACGTAATGATACTTAATACTTGCTAAAAAAGTAATGGTATTTAATACTTGCTAAAACGTAACGATAATTAAGCAATACTTGCTAAAACGCATGAGATACTTAATACTTGCTAAAACGTAACCATAACTAAGCAATCCAACATTTGTTTGTCTACTGACGTCCTCAATGTACAGGTCGCGCCATCTGTTATCAGGTTTGAACATTACTCAAAGAAAAATGATTGATTTTTAATATAATTGTGATTATATTTTAGTAAGTGTTAAGTAACCCATGCTATAACTTAAAGTTAGTTTTATCGATGTGAAAATGTTCATACTTGGAAATACATTTATTGCGCAGAAAATATGTATTTATTGCGTAGAAAATATGCAAAGAAGTTTTACCATTGGACACATAAGGCAGAAATTTCATGTGGAACCACCTTAAGTTTCCTTAAAGTGGAGACAAAAGGCATATCTCATGCAGCCTTCTGCCCATAGAAGACGCTAAAAATCACGTTGTTTTTGTGACTCTTTCTTGTCTTAGTTTTGTGAGTGAATTTCTCGAAGTCTTTCACTTATCAGATGGTGATTTCTGAATAATCTGCTGTCAGCATCTTAGATTGCCAGCATCTAATTTCTGATTTAAATAATTTCGCGGGTAGAAAAAGCAGCAAACTGCATTGTAAGTGATTTAAATGATTACTGACATCCAAAACAAAAGCCTGTAATCGCTCAATTATTATTGTCTGTATGAAAACTTTTAATATTCAAGAGAAAAGAAAAGGAAGTTCCACGTTCCCAGTACTTGACGTGCGTAGAGCCCCACCTGCTAACGATATGCAACACTACACCAACACACAGAAATTTAGTTTCAAAATATTCCCTACAATTTTTTTTTTTTCTTAAATTTGCAATTCACTGACTATAGTTCAGTGTCTTCTTCGTCAGTGAGCCAATTTTCATGAGTAAGAAAGCATTTCTTGTATGTGAACATATGTAACTCAGTTTTCACCATTGCAAATACAGCGGCGCATTTTCACTTGACCTCTAACAGCTAGCAATGCTTGCCAGTGTTAAGATGTAGGGAGCTAGCCTTTCTGGCGCCGAGAGCAATTTTCCGTTAAAGCTCCGGTGAGGCTTTCCCTTTCTCCATTACACCGGCTTCGTTTCGAAGTGACACATCCTGCCCATGCCGTGTATATTTATTTGATCTCACTGCTACGTTGTGTGGGAATCCTCTACTAAAAGAGAGAGAGAGGTGGTCATAAAGAGTGAACCTCCTGGAGAATGCCTCTTTCACATTCATCAAAAATTCTAATAAATATTGCCAGTACTGTTATCAGTAGTACATGGAAAAAGCATCCATTAAATAAATAGGAACTGTACACCAACTATACTCAAAATAGTATAACTATACTAATGATCCGAATTTTTTGGCGTAGAATTTGGATCATTAGTATTGTTATACTATTCTGAGCATCCATTCAATGCTAGTCATAAGTGTAACAGACTCTCTACAAAGGCTATTTGGCGCATGCGCACAACAAGGGGTATAAGCAGATTACGCATAGTTGTTTTATGAGCCTCGGGGCATTTTATGAAGCTGCTTTCCCCCGGCTTCATGTACTGCCGAGATTATGATAGAGATTCTCGTTAACTTAGAACGATGAGAGCGGAACCTGAGGACAGAGATGTTATTGATGCTCTGCTCTAGAATGGATCAATATTGAGCCAATATGCGATGGCAGTACTAGATCGATATCAGGTCAATATGTGACGCTGCCGTCTAGAATTACTTGGCAAATCTTGCATGTCCAACGTGAGGAATAATGAGATGTCAGTCCTACCGCAAAATGCTCTTACTTTATTGCCTGCTAATACGCATTCTATATTGGACAAATAAAGTTCAATTAGCACTCCCAGCACGACTTTTTGTCAATTCTTTGCTATCAGAGTTACAGCATACATTTTGGAGCTTCTTATTGGGTGTATTCCCGCACTAACTTCATTGTGTGCACTTCAGTATCAGACAGTAGCTTAAGGAAAATCTCATTATGCAGTTCATTTGAGTTTATTCAGGCAAATATGTCCTGTATTTGCTCAAAAATTGTTAAGACCTTTCAAATTAAAGGGGAAAAAATAAGATTCATCAACTTAAGTGCAATCAAATTATTTCATCAATTTAAAACACTCAGCTAGAAAAAAATCTTGCATGCTGTGTAATTATTGAAACGCCTTAATAATGGGGTTAGACAAAGTGTCTGGAGCCGTTGTTATTCATCGAGAGGGAAAAAAACGAAAACCCAGGCTGGAAGAGTGCCATGTTTCAAATGACTGAATGCTGTAATATGAACTCCTTCCGAATGTTAGATGTATATTTTTATTCCCGACGAAGCTCACAATCCATCTGATCTGTCTACATGATTAAAAATTTTGTCTTCTTTATTTGTGTGGCGGTACTTAATTTTTATTATATGCATGATGTATCTCATGCAAGATGCGATATCACACTTGCAAGCCAAGCAGGATTAACAAAATATGTTATTATTTTTCCGAAGGATATTTAATGAAGTAATTTTTTTTTCTGAGTATTGTCCCTCAAAAGTTCCGTCTATCAATTTCACCCTTGAAATCGAACAAAACCGGAGTTTACCTTTTTTGGATTTTATTTTGGAATGGACCCCTCGAACCATTTGCAGTTTTCCGTTTTCAGAAAACCGTCTTCCAGTGTTGAAATTATACCCTTCTGGTCTTATCACTCGACTAATTATAAATTTGCGGCTCTTCGGTTTTTATTACGTAGAGCATTTTCACACTAGTCCAACCCTAGATTACGACATTTGAAACTAGTCAAGATTAAACAAATTGCCTGTCATTATGGATACGAGCCCTCGGTGGTGGATCGCTTGCTCCGCCAAATTAAGAAGTCTAATGTTTCGACTTTCGTAAACCTCGTTTTGTGGGATCGCTTCCGTATGTGCCCAGGATTGTTAATGTAGTAAGAAATAAGTGTAAACCATCTAATATTGATTTTGGCCTCACAACTAGAAATATTTATGAATTAATCAAGAAGGATCGGGACAAGGTGCCTCCATATACTAAACACGGCGTATACACCATTCCTATACAAGCCGTTGTTCCAGACACTAATGATACTGTACATATTGGCTCTACAAAAAGGAACTTGAGTACCAGAGTCAGGGAGCAAAATATGATGTTCGTAATGGCAAGTTAGCAACCGCCTTGTCTCGTCTGGTTGCGACCGGTTCCTATGCTCCAAAGTGGAATGAGGTATCCATTATAAACTCTCCAGGTAAGCTCTGACTGTTATTATTTATTGAGAGCCTATATATTGAATCATTCGGATTTCGTTGCTGTAATGATTATGCCCCTAAAGTTATATCGGAACCATGGACTATTTTATTTAGACATTTTCATGATTTATTTTAAATGCACTGTGTAAATCCTAGATGGCTTTGAGATATTGCTGGTTTCTGACGATGGTGCTGTATATATATATATATCTTGGTCTTACTCGTGAATGTAACATCTGAAGACGGGGACGTTGTGATCCTCGAAAGACCTCATGTGGTGTGTGTTTTTATCAGTAAAGCTTAATTACATGTAGTGTATGTGTGCTACATATGTGTTTTATCGTGTTTAGTCGATATTTTAACTTTCAACGAGAAGTAATTTTTATCGAATTTTGTAGCTTGGTGCTATGAAAATACTCTGTAAGCAGTGCAATTCACCTGTTATTGTGCGTTTGTTTTATGTCATGCCACAACAGAAAGCCATCCTCCTTCTTGATCATCATCATCATCGTTGTCAACCATTATCAATCCACTGCTGGACGAAGGTCTCCCAAGTTTCCTCCACAACGGTCTGTCTTGTGCCAGTCTCCTCCATGTCACCCCTGCATACTTTCGAATCTCATCCACCCATCTCCCATGTGGTCTTCTTCTGGGTCTTTTCCTGTCCCTTGGGATCCAATCTAAAATTTCGGCTGTCCATCGATGATCTGTCCTTCTGGCAGTATGTCCAGCCCATTGCCATTTCAGGGAATTAACTCTGATCATGATGTCCTCCACTCTTGTCATTTTTCGGATCCACGAGTTTCGCTTCTTATCTCTCCTGGTTACACCAAGCATGCACCTCTCCATGCTCCTTTGAGTTGTCTGCAGCCTTTGTATGTCTCTTTTAGTTAAGGTCCACGTCTCTGCACCATACGTAAGCACTGGAAGGATGCATTGATCAAACACTTTTCTTTTAAGACATAATGGCATATTGCTCTTGAAAATTATGCTGTTTCTTCCAAAAGCTCTCCAGGCAAGTTTTGTACGCCGATTAATTTCTTCATCAATGTGACCCTCACTTGATATCTGCTGTCCAAGATAAACGTACGTGTCTGTTATCTCCAGCTTTTCTCCGTCAATCGATAAATCTTCATTTCTTGTAAAAGCATTGAACATCACTTTTGTCTTCTGAAAGTTCATTTTTAATCCCACTTCTTTACTCTTGTCAGCAAGTTCCTGGATCATACTCTGCAGCTCTCATGGGCTAGTTGCAAAAATGACTACGTCATCAGCAAAACGAAGGTGGGTTAGATAATCTCCATTAATCTTTATCCCTTTGTTTTCCCAGCTCAGTGACTGAAAAACACCCTCCAATGTGGCATTAAAGAGCTTCGGAGATATGGTGTCACCTTGTCTCACTCCTTTCCAATTTTTATGTGTGTTGTATTTTCAAACAGCCTAATCTTTGCACTTGCATTTTCATAGATGTTATTAATAATATTAATGTATGCATCTTCAATACCGCAGGTTTTCAGAGCCATTGTAACTGCTGATGGTTTCACCGAATCAAAGGCTTTTTCATAATCCATAAAAGCCATGCACAATGGAATTTCATATTCCCTCGCTCTTTCAATTAGTTCTCTCAGCACATGGATATGATCTATTGTGCTGTAGCCACTCCTGAATCCAGCTTGTTCTCTCGGTTGAGCCATGTCCAGTGTTACCTTCAAGCGGTGTGAAAGAACTTTAGTGAAGATTTTATAAACTACTGATAGGAGGCTGATAGGTCTGTAGTTTCCGAGATCCTCAATGTCACCTTTCTTATGTAGCAGGATCATTGTAGCGGTGTTCCAATCCTCAGGAATCTTTCCTTCATTAAGGCATCGAGTGAAAATTTGGGCGAGTACTGTTTCGATTTCTCCACTTGCTTCTTGTATGATGTCTACAGTAATTCCATCTTCTCCTGGAGCTTTTCCCCGCTTCATGTTCTTGATTGCATGTGCAACTTCTGCTGGAAGGACTGGAGGAACTCTGGTACTGGTATCTTTCATGATGTCTGGAGTGCATGTATCATCCCTTTCATATAATTTGGAGTAGAAATCTTTCACTCTTGTCAAAATTTCTGCCTCTATTTCTTGTTACAGAACCATCTTCTTTTCTCAGTGCCATAATCTGTTTTCTTCCCTTACTGAGATGTCCCTTTGCTATCTTTAGGCTTTGGTTGTTTTCAATTGCTTTCCTCACTAGTTCACAGTTGAATTTTCTTACGTCTTCAGTGATACTTTTTCGTACTGTCTTGCATAGCTCTATATATTCCACTTTGGAAGTCACATCTTCTTTAGTTGTCCTCATCTCTCTTCTTTTTTGCATCAACATTTTCGTTTTTCCTGATAATTTGTTTACATGCAACTTGTTCTTAGACCCAGCTAATTTTGTTGCTGTTTCCATAAGAGCTTTGGTTACTTTTCTGTTAACTTCAGATATGTCCACTTCTTCCGATGTTAGGCCTTCTAAAGCAGAGAACCTGTTCTTCAGTTCCAACTTGAAGGTATTATGGTGATTTTTAAGGTTGGTTATGTCAATAGATTTTGTTTGTCTTATGAGCTTGCCACGTTCAAGTTTAGTGTTGAGGTGCATCTTACATCTCATCAATCTATGGTCACTACCTGTGTTGAACTTGTTTAGCACACTGCAGTCTTCTATGACAAATTTTTTGTTACACATAATAAAATCAATTTCACTTGTCGTTCCATTTGGATGTCTCCATGTCCATTTCCTGTGTGGCTTTTTCTTGAAGAAGGAGTTCAAGATGAAAAATCCTTTTGCCTCTGCAAACTCAACGAGAGTATTTCCACGCTGGTTTCTGTTGCCGTGACCGAATTTATCTACTGAAGTTTCATTCTGTTGCCGTTGCCCTATTTTTGCATTGAAATCTCCCATAATTATTTTCAAGTGCTGCTTACCTTTATTATTTAGATGACAAATTTCCTCATAAAATTCTTCAATTTCTTCTTCAGGATGACTTGTGGTGGGTGCATAAGTTTGAATAATCTGAGCCTGGTATCTTTTCGAGAGTTGGATAACAAGCCGTGCAGCTCTGTCAGAGGAACTTTCAACTTCTACAACTTTATCCTTCAGTTTCTTGTTTATTATAAATCCAACACCACTAGTTCTGCCAGTATCTGTCCCACGATAGTAGAAGAGATGTCCACTTTTCAGTTCGATGAGATCTTCTCCTTTTCTCCTTACCTCACTTAGCCCCACGATGTCCCACTTGATCCTTTGTAGTTCCTCTTCCAATTCAAGAAGCCTTGAATCAGAAGATAGGGAGCGTCCGTTGTACGTAGCCAAGGTCAGCATCAGATGGCAGCCTAGTCCGGTCCTCCGGGGATTCTTAGCACCCTCTGCCTTCATGTCGCACTGGCCGCTGCCTTGGCCAGGTACATTCCAGCTGCCGGAGACTGAGGGTCAAGATTTAAGTTGTGGAGTCATTTTGGAGGGGTTTGGCCATAACTCACCACGCTGGCCAAGCGGGTTGGTGAGTGTGGGATAGAATTTCCTCTAATCCCGATGGTATAGTTATACCGCTATTGGCGGTCGTCAGAGCCCCTTTAGTAGGAACAGGATGCACCACGAGAAGGCGGGGTTGACATTTGTCAAGGAGAGGCTGTGATGTTACGCATCACCTGACCTTACATCTCCTTCTTGATATGTGTATATATATATATATATATAACAGCGGCCACACGGCGAGGCATCGATTCGATGAGGTGGCGATAGATATCTTGGGGTACCTGGTACCATAATGTCAACAGCTGGTCCTCCAGTTCCCGTACATTTCGGGGTGGTGGTGATTTAGCGCGAACCCGCTTTTCCAAGTCGAACCGCAAATGTTCGATTTTGTTCATGTCAGATAAATTTGAAGGCCACAGTATTAACAGAAAGTTACCAACATGTTCCTCGAACCACTCCTTACCGATTCTGGCAATGTGACATGGCGCATTGTGCTGTTGGTAATGGCCATCACGAGCAGGGAACACAGTTGCCATGAATAGGTGAACTTGGTGCGCAACGATATTGAGATGCCTGACAGGTGTCAGAGATTGTGCTATTGGGATAATTGGGCCTAAAGCGCCCCAAGAAATTGGTGCCCACAGCATAACACTGCCGCCTCCGCCGGCCAGTTTCCTCCCAACAGTGCATCCAGGTGCCATAGCCTCCGTTGGTAATCGGCTTATCCGCGCTCGGCCGTCTACGTGATGCACCAGGAATCTTAATTCGTCAGACCAGGCCAGTTTCTTCCAATCATTCACTGTCCAATCTCGATTGCCTTTAGCCGACTTCATGCTTTGTTGGCGATGACGTGCAAAAAGAATGGGGAACCGGCTGGGTCTTTGTCTACGAAGGCCCATGTGCAGAAGGCTGCAATGAACTGCGTGCTGTGAAACGTTGCCCTGATCACCACCTGTTGTAGCTGCGGGTGATTTGTCTCACTGTGGCCCTGCGGTCGCTGTGAACAATACGCGACAGTCTCCGCTCCCCTGTGACGTCAATGAACAGCGGACGACATACGGCTGGGCGACGGTTCGTCGTTTGGCGACCTGTGCACCACTTTTGATACGTACTCACTACAGCGGCACATTAACAACCCACAAGCACCGCCATTTCCGAGATTGTACGTCCAAGGCGCCGTGTCATCATAACTTGTCCTTCCTCAGACTCCGATAAATCGGCAGCTTTTCGCATTCTGACTCCGAACACTCTACTAACCGAAGCCGATCCTCAGGCTTTATATATACTGATCTATGAACTTCACCTGCGCCACCGTTCGGTCTCCAGGCGCGCTCATTTCTCTAGGCAGGGGTCGTCATAATGTAATGCCTCATCGATGTATACTTGATGATATTATGTGGAATATTTTTAATATGAGTCGTCTATCCTAATATATATAACTAAGGTCTCCAGCGAAGCAGTGCCGAACTGGCGATCTAGAAACGTCCCTTGAAAGGAATTTCGTGCAGCCTAGTTTTGGAAAAAGTTATCTAGACACCCTCCCCAAATAAATGTATATCAGCATCACCTTTTCTATTTAAACATGTTTCCAACACAAGTTTACGAATTACTGAAATACGCATCAATATTGAATGGTTATATCGTTTTGCACACGATAAAAACTCAATAGAAGCACAAGCCTTAGGAGTTAAAAAACAACTTTACTAAAAATGTTTGATATTTAAAAATCTGAAGATGAGCCCGAAGTGGAGCTCGAAAGATTTAATGTCGTTGTGTTTAACGTATATCTATTTAAGCTTTTTAGTAAAGTTGTTTTTTAACTCGTAAGGTTGGTTGGTTGGTTCATTGATTTTATTGGCGCAAGGGCCATGGTTGGCCAAAGAGCGCCAAACAAAAGACAGCAAAAGAGAACAAAATCAATAAAACACGTACACAAGGCTAAAAACAGGATGAAGCGGTAAAAGTGAAAGATGGAAATGAATACAGTAAAAACTACAAGACAGACAGACAAACAAACAGTATTAAAAACGTGCGATGAAGCTTAAAATATGGCTGATCAAATAAAACTGAAGAATGAGAACGATGAAAGGGCTAAAAATAGATAATGAAACAAACAGTACTAAAAACATGATACAAAGATTAAAATCTAGCTGATTCAGTAAAACTGAAAAATGAGTATGATGATAGGGCTAAAATCTAGATACGTCTAAAATAGTCAATTTGTTTAAAAAATGAAAAAACAACAACAGTATTGCAGTGGTCATTGAGGAGCCGCTGCAGTGTAGCGGCGTCCTCGTTCAACAAATGAGAATGAAAGAAATGAAAACGTACATCACGAAAACGAACACAGGTACACAAAAGATGAGTGACGGTGAGTCGGCAGTTGCACGTCTCACACATCGGCGCAGTGTCGCCACACAGCAAAAAGCGGTGAGTGAAACGACAATGCCCAATGCGGAGACGCGCAAGCACCACTTCCTGCGGTTCCGACGAGATGAGGAGTTCCAGATTTCGAGAGTAGGTTTTATACGATGCAGTTTATTTTCCACCTGTTGGTCCCACAGACCCTGCCACGTTCGTTTGATATGATCACGAACAAGAAATCGAAAATCGCGATGAAAGAGTGGCAAGGGTGTGACGACCAAAGAGGAAGCAGATCTAGCGGCCGCATCAGCACACTCGTTACCCGAGATTCCAACATGCCCAGGAATCCAGACGAATTGAATCTGGACACCGGCCTCGAGCAAGGAACGAAGAAGCCCTCGTACGTTCAAAAGAAAAGGATGATTACAATAGTCCAGCGATGACAAAGACTGCAGGACACTTGAGGAATCCGTATAGACCATAGCACTATGATGAGAACTCGACTGAACATGAAGAAGTGCAAGATACACAGCATGCATCTCCGCCGAAAACACCGTGGCCTCAGCTGGGATCCGCGCTACTGACACGTCATCAACACAGACAGCTGCGGATCCAACGACTCCATGCATCTTAGAGCCATCAGTGAAAATGGGAGTGTATTCAGTTTTGAGGGCACGGTGCTCAGCGAAGAGCTGCTGGTACACTGATGCAGGGGTTGAGGATTTGTCGAAAGACGTAAAGGTGATATCAACCATGACACCAAGTGGGTGCCATGGAGGATCCCCAAAGCCCCTGGTCGCTGCAACAAGCGACAAGTCGAGCCCTGCATCACGAGCTACGGCCGCCATACGAAGACCGAAGGTTGGAACGCACGAGGGCCGGTTCGCAAATAAACGAGCATGCTGAGGATGGAAAACTGCACTGTACAAAGGATGGTCTGGAAGAGACCGAAGTTTTAAGTAAAAGTGGACAGACAGCTGCAGACGGCGTAATTCAAGCGATGGTTCGTTCGCATCAGCGTAAAGGCTGGGAATCGGAGATGTTCGAAATGCTCCCGTACAAAGACGCAGCGCCTGATGATGAACAGCGTCCAAAGGCCGGAGAACGGAAGGACGAGCCGAGCCATACACGATACAGCCGTAATCCAGTTTCGACCGAATTAAGGAGTGGTAAATGCGAAACAAAGAGATCCTGTCTGCGCCCCACGAAACTCTCGAAAGGATTTTTAGAATAGAAAGAGCACGCAGACAGGAAATCTTGAGCCGCCGAACGTGCACACGGAACGTAAGCGCACGGTCGACGGTCAGTCCAAGGAACTTGGTCTCCGGCAAAACTGGAATGGCTGCACGGTCCAAATACAGCTCGGGGTCAGGATGGAGGCCACGCCTCCGGCAGAAATGAACACACGCTGTCTTGTCGGGAGAAAGAACGAAACCATTGCTATTCGCCGCTTTAAAAATCTGATTAATGCTAGACTGCAACTTTGCCTTTCCAATGAAACGCATGCTCGATGACGAGCAGAAGATGTGCAAGTCATCGACATACACAGTAGCCGAAACCGCAGGAGGAAGATTTGTGAGGAGACAATTAATGCGAAGGATGAACAATGTGACAGATAAAATGCAACCTTGAGGAACACCTTGTTCTTGATGGAATGTTGCAGATAGCGTCGTACCCAGGCGCACCTGGAACACCCGATTGCGAAGAAAATTTACAATAAAGGTCGGAAGATTCCCTCGCAATCCGCATGCGTGGAGGTCACGGATAATCCCGTGCCGCCACGCACGATCATAGGCTTTCTCGATGTCAAAGAATACAGAAACCAGGTGCTGCCTACGCACGAACGCCTCGCGCACAGATGTCTCAAGGTGCAGGAGATGATCGTGAGGTGAACGATGACGCCGAAAACCGCTTTGTGATGGTGAAAGTAATTGATGATGTTCTAAAAAATGAATTAATCGTGAGTTAACCATGCGTTCAAGAACTTTACACAGACAGCTAGTGAGAGCAATTGGGCGATAACTAGAGGGAGACTTAGGATCCTTGCCAGGCTTCGGAAAAGGTAGAACAAAAGCCTTTCGCCAAGACTCCGGGAAACTGTGTTCTAACCAGATGCGGTTGTATAAGATTAAAAGGTTCTCGAGAGACGACTGGGAGAGATGACGGAGCATGTCGTAGTGGATGTCATCGGGACCGACAGAAGTAGCCCCGGACCGATGCAGAGCCACCCGAAGTTCACACATGCTGAAGGGGGAGTTATAACCAGTGTCGGTATACGGCGCAAAAGAGATTCTCTGGCGTTCCGCGGAGGACTGAATCCTATGAAAGGAGGCCGGATACGCCAGATCACTCTCGGAAACGGAGGCAAACGCCTCCCCCAAACAATCTGCAATCTCCCCGACGTCAGCATATGTGCAGCCGTTACTCTCGAGAATGGCAATCTGGTGTGAACTGTAGGTTCCCCGGATCTTACGAATCCTTTCCCACACAGTTTTCGAATTGGCACGTGAGGTAAGAGATGATACATACTGGATCCAAGACTCCCTCTTGCTACGTCGACGCACCAACCGAGCATAAGATTTAGCACGTTTAAAAGCAACGAGATTAGCCTCGGTTGGATAACGCCGAAAAGTAGACCAGGCCTTGTGTTGAGCTCTCCTAGCCGCTGCGCATTTAGGGTTCCACCAAGGTTTCGGAATTCTGGGGAGCTTCGTAGATGTCTTACGAATTGAAAGATCAGCTGCCTGAAGAATACAAGTTGTGACTTTAAGTACAGCTGCGTCGATTGACTCTTGGGTCACCATTTCAGAAGATATCACCGCGGACGATGTGAAGACCTCCCATCTGGCACAATCCATCCTCCATCGAGGTGGGCGGGAGGCAGAATATGGCACGTTTGCATGGTGCCAGAGGACGATTGGGAAGTGGTCGCTCCCGTGGAGATCCTTACACACCGTCCACGACCAGTCAGCAATGATCGATGGTGAACCCAAGGTCAAATCGATCGCACTGAAAGATCTTGTCGGCTCATGGAAGTAAGTGTCAGCACCGGTGTTTAAAAGGCACACAGAGGCCGAGCACAGAAGAGACTCTATGCGACGACCTCTAGCGCTGGCGCTGACACTACCCCACAAAGGATGATGAGCATTAAAGTCACCCAAAAGAAGGAAGGGAGAGGGCAGCTGATCAATCAAGCTCTCCAGAACAGAGACGCTAACATCCTCATCCGGTGGTAGATAAACACTGCAAACAGTAAGAGGCACAGGCATAGAAATACGAACCGCCACGGCCTGCACAGTTGTGGAAACCGCGACGGAAGATACCGGAACCCTGTGAGGGACGAGAATAGCGACACCCCCACAGGCTATATTTCCAGACGAGTGGTCTGTCCGAAATGCACTGTAGCCTCGAACTGAAAGCAGGTCCGATGGTTTAAGCTTTGTCTCCTGAAGACAAAGGCACACCGGAGAGTACAAATAAAGCAGATGTTTCACGTCATCAAAACTGGTGCGAAAACCTCGGCAGTTCCACTGAATTATTGAACCCATGGGTAAAAATGAAATGAAAAAGGAAATGATTAAACTTGGTCAGCCTCCATTTCCTCTGGTGAGCGTTCCCCCAGAGTTGGTGGTGTGTGACCAGGGGCCAAGATTGGTGAATGCTTTGTCCCAAGTGTCTTGGCGGGATTTGCTCGCCGTTGATTGTTTGGCTGAGACTTTGAAGGAGAAGAAATGCTCTTCTTATCCTTGACCTTGGAGTTGGTGTTAGTGTTGGCGTTTTTGCCAGAAGAAGTGGACTGAGTTCCCTTGCTGGTGTTGGAGTGAGTCTGCTTCGGTGAAGTGGCGGGTGCCGCTTTCAGACTCCTAGCTCGCGACTGGAGTGCCTCCAGTCCGGCTGCGATGATTTCCTCCATATTGAATGGACAGTTAGGGGAGATCTGAACGTCGGTCTGAATGCCAACCGTAGATTTGGCAACCACCACTGAAGCGTATGATCGCCGATCAGATGTAACGGGAACCACTCTTCTTCTGGCCTCAGGATAGGAAATATTTCCCACCGTTTTGAGCCTTTGGATTTCCTTCTCCTCCTTCCACTTGGGACAATCTTTGGCTGATGCTGGGTGTGAACCCTTGCAGTTCACACAAAACTCGGCCTCGGCCACACATTCTGAGAGTAGATGCTCTGTGGCACCATAGCGTCCACACCTAGGAGTACTCCTACATGACTGCTGAGAGTGGCCTTACGACTGGCACCTAAAACATCTCAACGGGTTAGGAATGTACGGTCGTACCTCGAGGTGGAGATACCCTGCCTTGATGGATGTAGGCAGGGAAGGGCAGTTGAATGTCAAGATAATGTTCCAGGATGGGACAAACTGCCCATTCCTCCTGAAAGAAATACGCCGCACACCCGTAACATGTTGGCTCCTCAGTTCTTCGAGAAGTTCCTCCTCAGTGCAATCAATAAGATCCCGAGAGGAGACAACACCTCGAGATGAATTTAGGTAACCGTGTGGTGTTATTTTGACCGGAGTCTCAAGCAGCATGCTGGTGTTGATAAGTGTGGAACTGTAGGCCACAGTAGACATCTCAACAAGAAGATCTCCAGACTGGAGCTTCTTGACGCTTTTAGGAGAGCTTGCAATTGATTGCAGTGCTTTATGGATCCAAAATGGACTTTTGGCACTCAAAGGCTTTGAAGGGTCCAATGAGTGCACAAAAAAAGAATCTAGCATTGGAAACATCAGCGACAAATTTTTTGGCGGAAGGACCTGAACCTTCCTCCATACCTCTTTTAGTTTTGGGTTCATGGGAAATTTCATTGAGAGCCATGAAAAAAGTTAAAGGATTCATCCGCCGACTTCCCCACCCACAATCGAGCCCAACAAGGGAGAACCGGAGGTCCGCAAGCCCAAGTGGACGCAGGACACGGCTCTAGGGATAGCAAGCGGATATAGCAAGTTGATAGGGCAGACATGCACTCGGCGAGCACCCAGACTTTCCCATGCCTGGGGAACACCCCTTTGGCATGCCCACCCTATCCCCAGGCTCACCCTGTCGTACGAGACGACAAGCCGTTAGGAGGTCTGGGCTCCACTCGGCCACAGACCTCATTGACTAGGAGTGGGTTAGTTCCCAGCCGCCCGTTTAGGGTGAAGCAGGGGGCAAAGAGGAGTGTTGGCAACTGGCGACAACAACACCCAGGCCTCCAGAAACCTCAGCCTCCAGCATCCCCTTTTCCACCTTACGGGTCACCACACACGGCAAACGTGCAGGCAGGTCTAGCTAACCAGCTCGGAAAAACAAAGAAAGAAACATGAAATGGAGAAGACAGGAAAGAAAACGAGAAACTAAAATCCTGAGCTGGCGCATAATCACAACCTCAGCAACCTACAACTGAGGCGGGTTCATGTCAAGTGAAAAAACATAAAAAAAATGTGAATATCATCACATATAGTACATGTTGGCTCGGGCCGTGGGGACGCCATCCCCCAGCAGCTGGATGAACAGCTGTCCCTTCGGTGATGTAATCGTTAAAGCCGCAGAGGCAAGAGAAACCGTCACAAGGTTAGCTCGGGCCGTGGGGGCGCCGCTCCCCAAATAACTGGAAAACCAGTTATCCCCGTGCGGGATAACTCGTAAGGACTGTGCTTCTATCGAGTTTTTATCGTGTGCAAAACGGTATAACCATTCGATATTGATATTTAACAACACGAAATGAACTTTTTCAGCTACTACTGAATTACTAATCAATTATTATTGAATGCAATAATTAATCAACAGCATTTTACCCATTTTGTTGGACCCCAGATTCGTAGTAAAATGTAATGCAAAATCAAGATTACTTTCGTAGAGGAAAAGCAATAGCCAAGGTAAGTTTTATGAGTCTGTTGAATATTTTATTCCGTTCTTATGAATTTTATTGCGACAGCTAAATTCAAAATTGTAATAGTTTTTTTGCATACTATTAGTGAGAAGGAAAATCCAAATGTGCCAAAACTCATTTTTTTCTTTGTAGAAAAAAAAAATAGTTACAAAAAAATCAAAAAAATCTAGAATTGCAAGAATTTCAGTACAAATCTGTGAACTGAGGGACATTAAAGAATGCGAAAATTTATTTAATTACTATCGAGTGAAAAAGAAGCATTTTTGCTGCAGCTGAATCAAACAGACTTTCCAAAACTGCTGTTCAACAATTCGTGTAACTGTGAGGCCCACAAAGTAGTAAATTACATGACGATCTCCTTAAAGAAACGTATACCTGTACATAAAGCAACCCAACAACTTTCCCATAGCATTAATGTATACAACGAATTCAGAGTGTATATGTTTATGTTGAACTTTTCAACTGCAATTAGAAAACGCGGGTTGGGGAGCATAAAATCAGTTGAAAGCAGGGCCTTAGCCAGAAACAATTTTCGGGGGTGGGGGGTTGAATTTGAAAATTAATCTTCACGTATACGTTGAGTTCTTCCTGTGTCACATTTTATTTGCACACGAAATTCTTCTATGTAAGACTCCCTGTTTTTCAAATACTGACTTATTTATATGCTATACTAGTTACAAATATATACGTATAAAATTCATAAAACAATTGTTTTATTTTTGAGACATTTTAAACATCTCGGGGAGGGTTTAAACCATCAAAACCCCTCCCTCTTTTGAAAGTTTTTCGGGTGGGGGTGGGGGGGGGGGAGAAACTACTAAATACAGCGTTTGGCTGAACAGAGCATTTGCTACGTAAGTTTATTTCTTTTCTTTCTTTGTTTTTGGAAGCCGTGAAAGAGGTAAACAAACTTTGTCGTTTTCCGATAACTTGGTTTTCTTCTATGAGAGTAGTGAAATATACATACCGTATATATCCTTTTTAATTCTTGAGTAGCATAAGAACTATCGTCCCAGAACATGGCGGCTCATGAGTATTTCCCAGTATCCCAGCACAGTCCGCGCCTGCAGGGAAGGGTATGAACCAAAACTTTAGAACAAACACACGTCACCTTTCGAACTCTGCCACATGAAATTAATACGGTATGAACACCGGCGATGCGTCATATATGCGCTTTGGATTGTCTTCGTCAGGAAGACGTATGTATTCACGCTAACGTCCACAAAAACAACGAATATACAGCGGTCGTTCCATAAAAACTGAGAGTAAAATCACACAAAATGAAAAAATATAGGTACAGCAAAATATATGTTATTCTTCTCAAAGTTACTTCCCTCGGAACGGTCCCATCGTTCAGTCCACTTTTCAAAGCATGTGGCGAAGGCATTTTGTTGAAGTTGCTTTAGCGACCCCTGTACAGTTTGAATAACGTCAACATCTATGTTGAATGTTGCGCCACGGAACTTCTCCTTCGTTGTTGGAAACAAACAGGAATCGCACGGGGCGAGGTCAGGACTGTAGGCAGGCTGTGGCATGATTTAAATACTGCATTTCGTAAGAAATTGTTGAACACAAGCAGCCACATATAGGCGGGCGTTATCATGGTGTAGGATCGACTTGCCCACGAGTTCCCGCTCCTTAAGGTGGTTCCACCTAAAATCTCTCCCTTATGTTTCCAATGGTAAAACTTCTTTGCATATTTTCTTCGCAATAAATGTATTTCCAAGTACGAAAATTTACACATAGATAAAACTAACTTCAAATTATAGCATTGGATACTTTATACTTGCTAAAACATAACCATAATTATATTAAATATCAATTATTTACGCTTTCCAACCGTAGGTTGAAGAAGCGTATATGCTCCAGCTTTGTCCGCACGATAACTGGCGTAAAAATGGTTCGATTTCGATGAAATCTTAGTATGTGGTACGGGACCACCTGGGGAAGAACCCTATCGAAAATGGGACAAATGGGGTGAAAGGTCACGACGTAGGAGCGGGATCCATTCCGTTGCCCTTATGCGTCATAACTTGCGTAAATATAGTTCGATTTCAATGAAATTTTACTATGTGGTAGGGGACCGCCTGGTGACGAACCTTATTCAAAATGGGTGAAGTGGGGTCAAAGGTCAGGACGTAAGAGCGGGATGCATTCCATTGCCCTTATGCGTCATAACGTGCGTAAAAATGGTTCGATTTCGATTAAATTTTAGTATGTGGTAGGGGACGACCTGGGGACAAACCCTATTGAAAATGGGCGAAATGGGGTTAAAGGTCAGGACATAGGAGCGGAATCACTTCCATCGCCATTATGAGTCATAACTTACATAAAAATGTTTCGATTACGACAAAACTTTATCATGTTATTGCGGAGGTATACTGAACCAGTTCTGTTGAATATCATCGAAATGGGATCAAAGGTCAGGGCACAGGACCGAGATTTATTCCACAGCCATTATCCTCATAACTTGAGTAATGATTTCTGGTATGTTGGAAAGCGTGTCATAATCAATGCATTGCATGATTTTACTAACTTGTTTTTCTTTGAGTAATGTTCAGACCTGTTAATAGATGGCGCGACCTGTACATTGATGACGTCAGTTGACAAATAAATGATGTTGTATTGCTTAATTACGGTTATGTTTTAGCAAGCATTAAGTATCCCATGCTATAACGAGAAGTTAGTTTTACCGATGTGCAAATTTTCATCCTTGGGAATACATCAATTGCGCAGAAGATCTGTAAAGAAGTTTTACAATTGGACACATAAGACAGAGATTTTAGGTGGAACCATCTTAATCGATATGTTTCGTCGCAGACACTTCAAAACTAAAAATGTGATACTCTGTATTGACAGTAATTTGTGGAGGAACGGCATCCTGGTAGACTACACCTTTATGATTAAAGGAAATGACCATCATCACCTTCCCAGCTGATTTGGTTTGTCGGACTTTTTTCGAAGGAGGCGAGCCTATGTGATCCAGACACTCGTTGCGCGCTTCGTCAGAGGTTCGAAATAGTGGACAATTCTTTCATTAGCAGTTATTACTGTGTTTAGAAAGTTTGGATCCTTTGCAATCATTTGTTTCTACTTATAATACACCTGAACTCTGGCTAACAATTGTTCTCTCGTCAGGTGATGAGATACCCATCTGGAACACACACGATGCAGCAGTACTGTATCGCGTAGAATGCGGAATGCCGACGTTTTTGAAATATTAGTTGACGCCGCTATGTCTTCATGCGTCATTTGTCGATCTTCTTGCACGATTGCCCAAACAGTGTTAACAATACGCTCCGTAACAACACTTTCAGGTCGACCAGGCCTAGGAGCGAGTTCGTCCGATAAACTCCCTTTTCTGAAACCATGGTGCCATAAAAAAATCGTTGACTCACCCAAACATTTATTTTTGTAAGATTTTTTCATTCAATCAACTGTTTCTTGCGCCGTTTTACCCAAACGATAGCAAAATGTTTTCGCACAACGCATTTCACTTCTTAACTCTGAATCACTCACCTCCATAGCTGTATGGCGAAATGCAGAAATACCTTAAACAACTGCGCAATAACAAAACCAGAATCGTCTGGCACGGCTAATAACTGTTGCCATAGATACTTCCTTAATTCAGTTAGTCGTCTGAGTGGTTATTTTTCCACTTCGCACTGCTGCCAGCTCAAAAAAATTACTCTTAGTATATATTGAGCGGCCTTTGTATATAGGTACATTTGTTTTCAATTATTTGGGGTGTAAAGACTCATATGACTGTAAAGCTATATGAGTCTTACTAATTTTAGACTTCCAGTTTCAGGTGAATGAGAAAACCGGTTTTTTTTTCTAGAAATGGAGTAGCATCCATAAGTCACACCAAAGATTTAAACCTAAGCGTAACAGTACTAGAATACTTGAACCTCGACTAGGTCACTCCGTGCGTGAAGCGGTCAAAGAACAACATATTTTGGAATTTTGTGTTCCTTTAATTGGAAGACCTTTGATATCACACGGCCAACATAATATTGTTTCTTGCATAGAACGTATCGATTTGTAAATGCCTCCGTTATTTAATCTGAAAATTTTATTGCCCAAATGAAATGCATTTTCTCTTATACACGTTTTACAAAACTGATGCAATTTTGATGGATATGAACGTTGATAGGTTATTGCTGAAAATATTGCAATGGCGATGTGCAGATGAATGTGTGTACTTTCATCACGTGAATCAAATGATGGGTACAATTAAATTTCAAAAATTAATTTCTGGTCTCACCTTGTTCGATCGAAAAGGTCAAATCAACATCGTTAACGACTATCCAAGGAGGAGGGAGTGGGGTTACCCCTGCTCTGTTGAGCGTTTTGTTTATTTGTTTGTTTGTATTGAAAGTTTAAAAAAATAAATTATTTATTGGACTTGCTAGACAGCTATATTGACATACATATTGAACTTGGTGGACAGATATATACAGTTTACACATTCTGTGTCTCAACAACAGCAATGTACATAGGTGAACAAGAAACTCAGCGAATAAACCTCTGAAAGACAAACAAAAAAAATACATGCCTTAACGGGACTCGAACCCAGACTCCTCTGTTGGGCGAATGATCAGAAGCCATCGCTTATCACCGGGGCGGATAAACCACAGTTTTTGTAGTTTTTTATATTGTCTGTTTAAAAGGGTATTATCATAAAAGAAATTGGTATATCTCTTCATCTATCAATACATACAGCATATTTTGGGCGTTTTGTCTAAAACGACTAAGCGCCGTCCGGTAGAGCAGTGGCCTAAGCGTTGGCTTCTGACCATTCGTCTGAGACTGGTCAGGGTTCGAATCCCGGTGAGGCATGGATGTTGCGTTTGTCTGACGACACTGGCTCTCTCTCTTCCCTGGAATCAGTGGCCAAAACTTAGGGACGGGCGACTGCTTATAGCTCATCGAGTTGCTCACAGTGGTCGTTGCTAACCCCCTCTCCTAATCAAAAAGTTATCTCTACTTCAGCAAAATATTTGCCACCGGACAAAGCCCACTGTCATAAATAATTAAGCTTGAAGCAAAGGAATATTTGGTAGGCCCTACCCTCCTTTAGTAATCTTGAAGGAGGCATTAGTAATAATTTTGAAGGGTCATCATCCGCACACCCTTATAAACGGCAGACGTAAAGCACAAAGCGAATCTTCGGCAGAGATGTCCCGAAATCCGTGTCGCGCCCATTTTTATCTTAAAAGAAACAACACTTTACCGGTACTGGTTCAAAATAATAGTTCATGAGTCAAAATAATGGGTCGACAATAAATGCGTCTATTCAAGGAGCGCAGAGGGCGGTCAATGACCAAATAAATATAATTATCTGGTACAACACGCCGTTTTGAGTATGGTTTGATGATACATCCAATCCTGAGTGGATTTTTAAAATTCTTTCACCCTTAAATTGCTGTTAAAATTTATTCACGACTGAATCAGTTTTATAATGCATATTACAACAGTTCTATTTCATCCAGGAGTTAACATAATTTTTTCATGAGGAAATTTATGAGGTGTTCCCCTGTGGGTACGTGCAACGCCGTCTAGAAAGTACAAGGTCATGACATTAGAGGGATGAGTTCCCTCTTTTATTGACGTCACGCTGAAATCAAGGCTTCCGACTGGTTTCCAACCTGTTGTGAATGACGTCCAACGCGTACCGTATCAGGACGTGTAGCATGAAAGTGACGTCACAAAGGGAGGGAACTCATCTCTCTAATGTCACGTCCTTGTATTTTCTACCCGGGCTTAGTTCTTGCGCTTCTGTAGTGGACCAAGAGACTAAAATTTCCGGCCTGGTTTTGTCGACCCAATCCGCCCTTGCTAGTGGAGTTTAGACGTAGTGATTACATAAAATTTGAATATTCCCATGAAACCCCTCAACAATATGGAGCTTATAAAATATCGGAAATGCGCGACTTAGTGCACTGAAGGCATGGCAAACCGTACTCTGTGTCCAACCACTACGTCATTCTGCTTACTCTACTGTCGTAATACATATGGCGTCGGAAATTGCGTCAGATATCGCTGAATCGTTTAACTCCTTGATTGAATCAAAATAGTTGTAGATTGAGTCAAACAAAAAATTCATATACACAAAAAGTATTAATACTACGTGGCGCCAGTAGTGGTCGTGTGTTCAGAGGTGTGGCCTTCTGGTCCAGCTGAGCCCTATCATGTGCACCTATAGCTTAGCTTAATTCTCTCTCTCTCTCTCTCTCTCTCTCTCTTTACCTCGTCTGTCCAAGACGGGTTGAGTCCTGCAAAGACGATTATGTGCCTTTGAGGGTTACTGGCAAATTAATACATCCGACTTGACAATCCTCTGCTTTTGGCCTAGCTGGGCCCTATCATGGACGCCCATAGCTTAATTCTCTCTCTCTCTCTCTCTCTCGTCCGTCCATAACGGGTTGAGTCCCGCTGAGACTATTATGCGTCTTCGAGAGTTACTGGCGAATTAATGCATCCGGCTTGCCATTCCTTACTGCAAGTGTGTAAAAGGTGAAGTGCGTCCGGGGGCCGACAGGGAACCATCTACGCATTCGCGTCCCCGAGCCCAGGGAGTCAGCGGAAAACCCCGAAAAGCTTACTTTTTCGGTGGGGGCAAACCTAATTGTGGCCACAGATTACATACACAAACATCATATGAAAATTTTCATTGTACCGTCTTGTAATCTAACCGGTTTTCACCACAAACACAACACATAAATTTAATGAAACCCACAAGACTTAAACACTACATAAAAGTGGTGGATAAATGAAAAAGAAAATATTTTGTTGCGCCTTTTGGCCATTTGGATCTTATGCACCACGAAACCCCAACGATCACCTAATCGGTTATTAAAAAAAAAAAAAAAAAAAAAAAAAAAAAAAAGGAAAACACATCCTCAAGACAAAGTTCTTGAAAAACCTTCTGGAGATCTTGTCCAGCAGTGAATGGATGCTGCAATGAATGATACCATGATTTTCATTTCTTTGCATCGCATGCTTTTCCATACTGTCAAACGTTCAATGCGAAAATTCAATATCTCAAACGTTCAATGCGAAAATTCAATATTGCTGCTTTTCACAGTAAATTTCCATGTTTTTCTACTGCACATTTCCGCTTTTCTACTGTAAATTCCTAACTATTCCCTAATTTTACTGCATTCTCACACATTGCATCCAGACGTTCAACAGAAAAATGAGCATTCATAATATGTATTATTGCAGAAATCTTTTTAGTACCTCACAAGCACTGATATGGTGTAGTCAGATTTCCAGGGGAGGGAACCCATTCCCCCAATAAGGGCACACATGGGCCCTATCCTCTCACGGAACTATAACATTCTGAATCAGGGACGGACGACTTTTCCTAGTATTAGATGATTACAGTGGTCGTTAAAAATAAAACAGCATCCCAAGAGAGCAAATATACAGAAACATTACCGGCTGAAAGTAAATATACTCATGCCAAGCAGGTAAAACAAATCATACTATTTGTGTATTTCTTCATTTATGCTATGAAGCAATGCTTATTACATAGGATGAACAGATGCGCCGTTACAAACGTTGAAACGCTTAATACATATGTATCTGCAGGGGCGGATTTCCGCCTAGGCACACTAGGCGCGCGCCTAGGGCCTCGCTATTTCAGGGGCCCCGAAAACATATAATTGGATTTTCAGTTTTGGTTTTCACGCACCGAAGCAAATCAATCCTTAAAGCGACTACTTTGTATTGTCAATTGATATTTTACTTTCTCATATTAATAATAACATATTTTTTTCTTGCTGTTGCTGATATTCCAAATTTTCGAGTTCTTATCGATGTACTTATTTTGAAAGGGACGTTTAAAATAATTTTGAGTTCCTCTTAGTGGTTGGTAAAGAAGGTATTCACGCTTCCCACACGTTTCATTGTTTAAGGCGAATTCTTAAGTGGCCTGCTGTGCTATAAATTGCTTTCATACTACTTCCAGCCAAGGGAACACATCTGTGTTGGAACCTTCCCACCTTCTTCCATAGTTGCGATGAGGAGTACTTGTAAAAAATTTCCTGATAATCGGGCGTGTTTTCTGTTAATAGTTTTTTCCTTTCGTGGTAGGATAATCAATGAAGAGAGAAATATTCTTCACAGGATAACTCTTCTTAGGACAATTAAGTTCTTTCTCGGCCCTAATCCCACTAAACCATCTTAAACGAAAAGAGTTATTAATATTTAGGCTGGAAAAATAAAGAAATTTGAGAATATCACACTATCTTATTTAATAGTGTTAAAAATAATTTATATGGTATTGCAACAACATTTTCTCATTACTTTCTGCTCCCTTGGTTTAGTACTGATAATTATCAAGTATTCTCACCTTTTCTATTCCTTTAAATCGACTTAAAACTAGCTTTTGAAAAAGCAATAAAAAGTTTCAATGATACTCTTACTCAAAAACCTACAGTTCCTACTTTTCCATTTTCAAATATCTTTTGTATTTAATTTGTATGCTTCTGCTTCTGATTACTGCAGTGCAGGTATAAATGGGATACTCGTATTTAAAGTGCCAAACCTAACATCCATTGATTCCCTATTAGCCTCGAAATTCTGTTTATGATAACTGCAGTGCATGAAGTATATGGGATATTAAAAGTGCCAAACCTAACATCCATTGATTTCCTATTAGCCGCAAAAAAAATTTTTGAAATATCTCTGAAATCAAAAAGTTCGATGTGCACGGACAGACAAAATTATTACACTAGCACTGTTTTTTACAGAACGTTCTAATAATAAGAGGCGATGGCATTTTAAAAAAGTGTAAAAACCTTTTTCTTGACTCCCCTCCCCCCTTTTTTTTGTTAATCTGACGGATAAAAATTTCTGAAGGGATAAGAAGGGAGAGGGGGGGGGCCCTGAACCTTTTAGCGCCAAGGGCCCCAAGAGATCTAAAGTCTCCTCTGTGTATATGTTGTAAGTTGAAGCTCCCCATAGTTTCCTCGTATCCTCACATAACTTTATTACCTCTGAAATTTTTCCCATTTGGAGTTCTTTATTATTACCTAATACTACATTTAAAGGGTGAGACAGATATCCAGAATGAAGCCAAATGCAACTTCTGTTTGTTTGGTTCAACAGCTCAAGTGATTAAATATAATTTTATATCTGAAACGAAATATAAATTATGTTTAAGCATTTCAAGAAGATAAGCCACTGTCCCGTAGTTTTTATAATGAAATTTATAACTAGTAGCAGGAAATGAAACAAAAAACAAAAAATGTACTGACCGATGTTTGAAAAGCCACTCTTTAAACTTTAAAATATCGAGTTCACAGACGAAATTTAGTTTAAGAGCTTGCAGATGTTACCAAATCAGAGCTGTGCTGCCATCTGCTGGATTATAATGATATGAAAAGTGGTTTTTCGTTAATATTTAATCACTTTTTGATTCAAAGGAAGCTTATTTTGTGGCAACAGGTTAAATATTATTGGTTTGCTGAAAATTCATCGGAGATATTTTCGAATTAATTGAAAACAATTATGTACTTCCCGGAGTTAATGAGTGAGATAATTACTGACATTAGATTCAGTAATTAATTACCTCTGTGTGTTCTGTATCTTGAAACGAAGGTCTGCTACCTTGTTTGAGCTTAAATAATACTTAATGTATTGCAATTAAAAATTGCAATTTAAAACACTATTTTTAAAACTGCAGCGCCAATCTTGCCCTTTCCCAGGCTTCAGTTGGTCCAATGAAACCCCTTTCTTAACCATCTCTTAATCATAAATGCTTATGGGGTTGTAAAACTACAAAACAAATAAACAACAACAGTAAAAAATATCTCAGGTTACGTCGTGCATCTTCTGTCTGTGCGAAAAAAAGTATAATTCCGATTAATAATAAAACGACATCATGTAAAACCTAATGATTAAACACCTAGTTAGATTTAGAAAGATGAATAGTATCACGCATTTAAATGTTTCAAATATTCATCAATCTTAGCACATTGTAACCAATAACTAGATAAGAGTCAACAATGACGGGGGAAAATAAGATATGCAAAGTAATTTTTTAATAACCAGTTGTTATTTTTTTTTTTGTAATGCCCAAATGAGAATTAATTCGCAGTTTCCAAATAGAGCTTTTTTTAATAAAAGCAACATCATATATATTAAGATAATACAACGTTTGTCACAAATGTTTTATTTTTTCAAGTCGACCAAGGTTTCGCAGTGTTCTGGCTTAGCTTAATCGGGATGAATGGCACGCAAATATTCAAATTGTACATGATATCATGAATGTTGTTTACAGTCACGGGTTTGGGTTAGTTGCTTCCACACGCTTGATAGAAATGGTACGGATGCCATGTCATTAAGACGTTGCGAAGAATTCTGGGATACTCGTATATGGAAAGCTTCCAAAATATCAAGTTTGGTGGCTGAATCTGGCTTGTCAATCAGTTTTGCTTCTTCAAAGAGAAATTTATAGTCCTTTTCGTAACAGTGTTTAGCCATCGATGACTTCTTTAGGTCAAAGTTCCAAATATATGCTCCTTCAGTCGAAAACGCAAGGCTCTGAGGGTCTCTCCTATATATGAAGCGCCACATTCACATGGAATTTAATAAATTTCACACGAGTTTTTATCTTCAATAGTCCTTTGATCCAAAAAAGTTCATTTTGTTTATGAGTTTAAGAATCACTTTAAAACTAAAGGTTTTGAGAATTTTTGAAATTTTGAAGGCAATGTCACGGGAAAAAGGAATAATGGCAACATTCTCTCGTAATGAGCGCATCACAGGAGTTAATGTGGAGATAGGCTTCGGTTTCCGGATTTGTTTTAGAGCCTTGTGTATAATGGAAGGGTTGCATCCTCGCTGTACGGCAACACGTTTAAGGAAATCAAGTTCTTTTTCCAAACTGTCTTAATCCGAACATATATGTTTCGCGCGATATACGTAACTTTAAAAGACCTATATTCAGATCTGTGAACTAAAGAAGTTATCGATGGCTAAACATTGTTACAAAAAGGACCACAAATTTCTTCGCAACTTGTTAATGACATAGCATCTACACAATTTCTATCAAGAGCGGGGAAGCAACTAACCAAAACCAGTGACAGTAAACACCATTTATGATACCATGTACAAATTGAATATTTACGAACCATTCGTCCTGATGAAGCTAGGTCAGAACTCAGCGAAACTTTGGCCGACTTGAAAAAATAAAATATTTGTGACAAACGTTGTATTATCTTAATATATATAATCGCCATATTTCAAGAACAACATCATGTTTCATGAACATTACAACAACAAAAAAAAAAGTACTACGTCATGTAGTTGTTACGTCATACGCTGACTTAATTTGCAGTTTCCATTCACGGAACACCTGCACGAAAACACGAAAAGCTACGCGCGACATCACAAATACTTCTTTCTCAGTTGGTGTATGGTAATGACGTCACATAAATATACCCGGGAAGCAGTATCCATTCGTTGAACAGCTGAACGAAAACACGATATCTAAGCGTGTCGTCACAAATATTTCTTTCTCATTCGTTGCTAAGATGATGACGTCACTTGCACGAAAAGACAAGCGTGAGGTCATAAATATTTCTTCCTCGGTTGCTGCTGTGGTGACCACTCTTTCCGCTGCGCCACAAAATTGGGACAAATATTCATACGTTCAGACATAGAAAATTATGTTGTTTTAGATTATTTGTCGTAATGGTCGTAAGTTTCGCACGAGATGCCAGCAGAGGCGGATCGGCCCATCGGGATACTGGGACGTTTCCCGGTGTACCTCCTTTTGTAAGATTCAACACAGTACCGTAGCAAGCTTTACTTATCTGGGAGGGCGAGACTCTGAGTTCAAAATCACGCCCCTTCGAGTTCCACTCAAATAATGCGTGGTTTTTACTTTTGCACACACCGCCGTTATAGAAAAGTATTATGATGGTTCAAAAACCGCACTTCAGGTTTTTATAGGAAGAAGCTTTAAGGGTAGGGCTTGGGAAAATTCTTTTCAAGTTTACACGCTCATAGAACTTTCTGCGACAGAGCACAAATGATTAATTTGCGCTTCATCCCAACGACATGTTCGGAAAGGCCGTGGATGTTAGGCATATCAGCATATTGTTTTCTATGCCTCCATTCACTGTTTTGGAAAATTCCCTTCCCTTCATGGATATGAGATGTTCACACCTCATAGTGTATGTTGCTCTGTACCCTTGTTAAATACATGGAACTGTATGAGACCATCTAAAGTCTTTAAAAAGAAAATACTGAAGGGTGTAACTTTCTTTTTCAGTTACAATTTCTATTTTTTATATCCTCCAGAGCATGTATTTACGCCCCTAGAATGACCCTTCTGGGAGGGCGGCTGCTCACCCTTCCCTCTTGGTAGCTACGGCCCTGATTGAAGGAGACATTAGCACCTATTGTGATGACCCAATATCCCCCACATCTTATCCATAGACTGACACAGAGCACAACGCTATTCTGTGCCACAGGTATTCCTAAATCTCTGCCTTAAGGTGTGGCATTTTCTGCTTCGATCAGTGTATTTTGAACACAAACACAAAATAAGTCATAACAGAGGAAAAAAAAAAAAAAAAAAAAAAACGTGAGTGTTATTATGAATAAATGTTTTTCTTTCATTACCATGGTCAGCTTACTGATTTAGTAAAAAAACAGCAACAGCGTATGCTCAAGAGACCCTTACGCGTATAAGTCCGTTTATTTTTGTGGGGTAGTAAGCACAAAGATTCGCCTAGCTTTCGCACTCCACTGGGAGGCTTTTTCAAGGCAATGGTAGACATAAAAATGCAAGGAATTGGAACACGTAAGGAACAAAAATGATTAATACAGACATTTGTCGCGGACAAGGAACAACAAACAGAAGTCATCGCTCTTTCCTCGTTTATAAGTGAGTTACGGAAAGATTCTCCTTGGACGTAACCGGGAATCGAACCTAGGGTCTTCCAGTCACGCGCCGGACATGCTTCCACTGCACAACAACAGCGGCCTCGAATTCCTCCAGACTCACATACACTAACTGCCAAACCAATTGGCAGATTGCTTCTTGGAGCCCCGCACAATGCTGGGGATTCACCAAAGATGGTAAGCAGCAACTGAACAAATAATTAAAAGGCGAATGAATAATTAATACAGACATTTGACGTGGACTAGGAACATCAAACAGAAGTTATCGCTCTTTCCGCGTTTATAAGTGAGTTACGGAAAAATTCTCTTTGGGCGCCACCGGGAATCGAACCTAGGGTCTTCCAGTTACGCGCCGAACATGCTTCCACTGCACAGCTGCAAAGGAATTCTCCAGTGGGTAGTCACAGCCACTCCAGAGAATTCCTTTGCAGCTATACACGACTCCAAGAAGCAACCTGCCAAGTGGCTTGGCTGTTTGAAGCTGCGTGTACATTCCTTTGAAGCCGCGTGCACATTCCTTTGAAGCTGCGTGTACAGCTACAAAGGAATTCTCCGAGTGGGTCGTCACAGCCACTCCAGAGAATTCCTTCGCAGCTGTACACGGTTCCAAGAAGCAACATGCCAAGTGGCTTGGCAGTTTGAAGCTGCCCCGGAGTAGTTAGTCACAGTCACTCCAGAGAATTCCTTCGCAGCTGTACACGGCTCCAAGAAGAAAACTGCCAATTGGCTTGGCAGTTTGAAGCTGCGTGTACATTCCTTTGCAGCTGTACACGGTTCCACGAAGCAACCTGCCAAGTGGCTTGGCAGTTTGAAGCTGCGTGTACATTCCTTTAAAGCTGCGTGTACAGCTTCAAAGGAATTCTCCGGAGTAGTTAGTCACAGCCACTCCAGAGAATTCCTTTGCAGCTGTACACGGCTCCAAGAAGCAACCTGACAAGTGGCTTGGCAGTTTGAAGCTGCGTGCACATTCCTTTAAAGCTGCGTGTACAGCTTCAAAGGAATTTTCCGGAGTAGTTAGTCACAGCCACTCCACAGAATTCCTTCGGAGCTGTACACGGCTCCAAGAAGAAAACTGCCAAGTGGCTTGGCAGTTTGAAGCTGCGTGTACATTCCTTTGTAGCTGTACACGGTTCCAAGAAGCAACCTGCCAAGTGGCTTGGCAGTTTGCAGCTGGGTGTACATTCCTTTGAAGCTGCGTGTACAGCTGTAAAGGAATTCTCCGGATTAGTTAGTCACAGCCACTCCAGAGAATTCCTTTGCAGCTGTACACGGCTCCAAGAAACAACCTGCCAAGTGGCTTGGCAGTTTGAAGCTTCGTGTACATTCCTTTAAAGCTGCGTGTACAGCTGCAAAGGAATTCTCCGGAGTTGTTAGTCACAGCCACTCCAGAGAATTCCTTTGCATCTGTACACGGCTCCAAGAAGCAAACTGCCAAGTGGCTTGGCAGTTTGAAGCTGCGTGTACAGCTTCAAAGCAATTCTCCGGAGTGTTTAGTCACATCCAGAGCAGTGTAAGTACACGGTCATAAGTGTAAGTGAAGAGAGAACAAAGGCAACGGAAATGGTTTTAAATACGGAACAGCGGACTTTTTTATTGTGGAACTGTATTTCAGAAATAACTCGTACAAGGTTTTAAATGAGTTCTTTACAGAAAAATGTCCACATTGTGCAGCACCGGCGAAATCAGTGGTACAGAAGTTAGTGCGGAAATTTCGTGAAACCGGCACGGTGTGCAACAGGAAAAGAAACAAACCCAAGACTATTCGTACTGAAAACAATATCAAGGATGTGTGCACAATGATGTTACAAAGCCCTCGGAAGTCGATTCGCCTATTATCGTCTGCAACGAGAATATCTGCCTCGGCATGCCGACGCATACTTAAGGTGAATTTGCATTTTCGGCCGTACAGAGTTATGGCGCTCCATGAACTTAAAACTCTGGAATATGCAAAACGGATGCAATATTGTTTTCAGGAGGCCATTGTCAGCGGTGAAATGGACCCAACACTTTATTACATGATAGACGAAGCATGTTTTCATCTGCCCGGGTATGTCAATGCGCAAAACAGCAGGATTTGAGCCGGCACGAATCCCAGACGGACAATGGAGACTCCTCTGTACGACCCAAAAGATAGGCACTTGGTGTGCTGTGTCTGCAAAGAGGATAGTCGGCCCATTCTGTTTCACTGACACCATCAACTCGGAGAGCTATGTTCAGCAACTGTTCAACCCATTTGTGGCAGCACTTACAGAAGAGCGAACAAATGCTTTCTTTCAGCAGGATGGTGCAACGGCGCATACTGCGCGGAACAGCCTACGTGCTGTGCATGAAGTGTTTGGGAAGGACAGAACTGTATCGAAGGGATTATGGCCACCCAGATCACCAGATCTCTGCACCTGTGACTTTTATCTGTGGGGAGCATTGAAAGGAAAAGTGTACGCAAATAATCCGCACACCCTTGTGAATTAAAAGTGAACATTACGGATGCCATAGCCCAGATTACTGCCGATGAGTTGTGGCGCATTACGAACAACATGTTACGTCGTGTGCAGCTGTGGCTTGATGTCGTCGTGTGCCTTGTGAATTAAAAGTGAACATTACGGATGCCATAGCCCAGATTACTGCCGATGAGTTGTGGCGCGTTACGAACAATATGTTACGTCGTGTGCAGCTGTGGCTTGATGTCGGAGGACAGCACTTTCAGCAATTGTTGTAAACGCAGGTAAATTACTCCTGTTTTCTGTCATTTCAACTATTCTTTACCATGTATATAGTAACATTGCCTGACTGTTGTCGTTTATTATACTCGGGCCTTTTTTATATGGCACACCCTGTAGTTTGCTGGATAGGATTTCGACTGTCTCCCTGATGGCAGTCTCTTTAAAGTTCGTGTATGGGGTAATTCTTCTAATACTATTTCATAGAGTAGGGCCGACGAATGCATGACTTCTCTGGCGAGGGTTGTATTCTGCATGTAATGACAAAGCGATCCTTGGACACTAGATGTAAAGAGCACGTGCGAAGTGTCAACCAGGACATGCAGAATACAGCCCTGGCCTGAGAAGTCATACATTCATCGGCTGCTCCTCTATGCAATAGTATTAAGAGAATTGCCCCGTACACGGACGTTAAAGAGACTGTCATCAGGGAAACAGTCGAAATCCTATCCAGCAAACTAGCGTGCAATGATATAGTTTCTACTGAACTATCAAGGGTTTGGCATGCGTTATTAAAAGATGGAAACACATCGCTACGCACCATATAATTCCGTGATAAATATTCGTGTATTATGCTCATGATGTTACCACGTCATTTTCAAAAATCATCTTTGTTCCTTACGTGTTCCAATTCCCTGCATTTTTGTGTCTACCATTACCTTGAAAAAGCCTCCCAGTGGAGTGCGAAAGATTGGCACATTTTTGTGCTTACTACGCCACAAAAATAAACTAATTTAATACGCTATATGCGTCTCTTGAGTATTCACAGTGTGGTGTATTTATAATTACGTTAGCAACAGCTTATTTCGTTTAAGCCATTGAGGGAAAAAAATATTAAAATTTGTTAATTAGAAGGTAAAAAAATTAAATGTTGAATGTTTCACGTTTGAAATTAAACCAAAGCAAGTGTGTTTAACTTCAAATGTAAACCATCAGTAGTGAAACAGCCGTCGTAGCACGATGTGTGATAGTGAAACAGCCGTCCTAGCACGATGTGTGATAGTGAAATCTAAAACTATATGATGTTTAAAACTTTAATGAGAGTTAAAACAGCGCATAGGTGATACATAAAAATGTTTTAATATGTTTTTATGTAACACCTATGTGCTGTTTTAACTCTCATTAAAGTTTTAAACATCATATAGTTTTAGATTTCACTATCACACATCGTGCTACGACGGCTGTTTCACTACTGATGATTTTATCCAGCACGAAAACCTGTTTTGCTTCAAATGTAAAATGCCGAAAATATAATGACTTTAAATGTTATTACTCAAACATAGCTCGGGCATAAAAAATTCATTTTCCAGCATTTCTAATAAGTCCAGTTGTTGCAGCTCAATTTATTTAAATATTTCGGGGTACGTTATGCTTTTATATTATCTCCATTCGCAAGGACTGTGCCAGACGGCTTTATGTGACAAATTAAGCAGGATTTAGAAGGCATTTTGGTCGGAAGTCCCAGCTTCTGCTGATTGAACGAAACGCTTTTGGGGATCGAATATAATTGCTGCTGTGAAAATGGAAGCGAGCGTTAGTGTCTTGATTTGGTTACTTGGACATGCTGTGCGCAAGGTGTTAAAATAAAAATATAAAAGAATAAAAGAAGGCTTAAGTTTCGTGAATCTAGCTAGCTCTCTCTCTCTCTCCCGTCGACGCAAGGGCGCGCTGTCGGGAAAGTAGACTTGTGTGCGCTGACCTGCACCACAAATTATTGAATTATGTATCGTGGATAAAGCGGGAATAGCTCCGTGTAATTAAGTTTTGTGAATAAAGCCTGAATAATTGATTTAAGAAGAAATGAAATTCAGTGGTTTATTAGATTTTCACAGGCGAGCAACCTTAATAACATAATTCGTAGATCGAAATGCCCCCTTACTGGGAGAAATGCAGGAGACTGGTGAAGCTACTCGTTTTGTCCGTGCTATTTCCTCTACCGTATCTTTATTGCTTTTGCAGCAGAGACCACAGGTCTGAGGTCATATTTATCTCACAAAGGTAATAGGACTTTATTTGCTGGCGTCAATGCGAAGAAAATAATTTTATATTTACTGCTGAATCTGATGTTAAATGATTAATCTTTGTTTTATTCAATAAATATTTCTTCTTTGCCTTTGTTTTGACACCACGAGATTTTTCTAGCCCTAATTATGTTAAAGAAACCTCATGGTTCAAAAGAGCTAATAATCAATTACAAATGCATGGTAAAACATTTTATTAATAAGAACGATGGATACAGATAAGTCTAAATAGGAAAACACTTGCATCGATTATGACCATCGCGCAATTCATATTAGCCGGTAAAACCGTTTTTGTTCGCTAATAAATTTTTAGCACAATTTTTGGGGAAAACATAGGTACGTCCGTGCTCCACACCTCTCTGCATCTATTAGTCCGATTTGAAAACTTCTCTCATAAGTATTGTAGGGGCGAGAAATTATGCCCCTATGTAAATTGTGTGATGGACATTAAATCACATTGATCTTACAAGATATGAACATTTCAGATCAACTATTTTCATGTGTATTATTTAGAACGGATGTTAAACGTAAAAATTTACCAGACAGGCGACATTCCGATGTGCCTATTTGTCATGACGATTGTATTCACGGAGGCACCGCTATTGTTCCTGCCCGGGGGAATACAAGCTGCAGGGCACACGGGAGCTCGAGGTCAACGAGGGGAGAGCTCAACGTCAGTGCCGGAATGCACAGGTCAAGGAGAAAAGGGTATGGGGCACCGAAAAGCAGGGGGATCACCTGCTCTTCGCCGGCTCCGACTAGAAAAGAGAGGAAGCGCCTCTGACGAGAAAAGCAGGAGTCAATCAGGAGGCGAGAAGTTACGGGAGAAAAATTCAGGATAGGAGTTAGGAAGGAAGACAGCAACACAGACGGTGAGAGCTGGGAACAGTGGACAGACAGTGAGAGCTGGGAACGGTGGACGGACAGCGAGAGCTGGGGAACGGTTTGAGGAGTGCTGGGAAGCAGCACGGACAGCCAGAGCTGGGAACGGTCGACGGACAGTTAGAGCTGGGAACGGTGGACGGACAGCGAGAGCTGGGAACGGTGGACGGACAGCGAGAGCTGGGGAACGGTTTGAGAAGTGCTGGGAAGCAGCACGAACAGCCAGAGCTGGGAACGGTTGAAGGACAGTGCTGGGTGTCAGCGCTGGGAAAGAAAGTTGGTGATAGAACGTGTCAGCTAGGGCACGGGGAAAAACGATCGTAGTTGGAAGCAGACACGTCGGTCTGTAACGACGTACGGAGAAAGCGATTTGAGAGGACACGTGTTCGGGACAGAACCCGAGGCATAGCTTCCGAAACAAAGGAAGGGAGGTGAACCGAAGGTTACGACGATTAAAACCTTTCACGTCTGTGATAGAAAAAGAACGGGCAAAGAGTATTAGCAGGAAAGAGTATTCTTTAATGAATAGAGACTCTGATCATTTTTTCGTGGAACTGCACTTGCAGGAGCTCGGGTCAAGGAACAATAGCTGCCGGAACAATTACTTTTGATTAAACGTTTTTGTAAAGTTTTCAACAAGTCTGAGAGTGAATTCATGCTTGGAATGTCTTGCCATTATTTTTACTTCCCCTTTCCCGTATAGCAGATTATTTCTAGTAAAGCTGGGTGAGCAAGAACGCCGGGCTGTCTTCAACTTTTCGTTGATAGACAGTCTCCAGACAAAAATAGCCTTACAAATAGTTGTCCTTCCTGCTGTGGGGAATTTTCATCAGCGCTGAAAGCCAGTGTTGTTTGGCCGATGAGCATTAATTAACATAATGAGCTTCCACCCCTACAAGTATTTTTATTTGAGAAAGTATCGCCATTTTCAAATATTCCATCAAATAATTCTTTTTTCCCTTGGATGCCATTCATTACAACTAAAACTACGCAATACTCAGTTTTCTCACTAGAGAACGTATATGTGTGTATAATGTTTTTTTTTTTTTTTTGTTATATCCTCTTCTAAAAGTCGCAATTAAAAAAATCCCCCGAATAGTTTCAACTACGAAGAATATTTTACGCGCATTTTCTAGTTTTTTATAAGCCACAGTTCTGCCACTAGGTGGCATCAGTTTCCTCTTTAAAAACTATATCCTCTCCTAAAAGTGAGATTCCAAACAGCCTTAATTAGTCGGATATCCATCATTATGAAGAATATTTTGACGCATTTTATTCCTCAACCTGCAAACAGCTATTATGTTTGGGTTGTAAGATTACGTTGTGTTTTTCTCGATATATGTGCTTCTACAATGTTGTGCATATTTTGTTAAATTTTTCATTACGCAATGTTCTGCAGCTGGTGGGGTAAGTGCACATTTTTACTGAACTAAACATCCGGTTGAAAACATTCGTTTTCTATTCACTATTAAGAACAGTATAAAGATTTCGGGTTTTAAATAATGCGTATTTTTTTGTCCACTTGATGGTGTGAATGCATGTTCCTTTTTTCTAGTCTCATCTACTGTACTAAAAATATGTATAAATAAATTGTTTTTGATTGGAAAGCTTCTGTTGTGGAACCTTTTTGTGTACACCTTTTACTTTTCCATTTGGCGAGCATTCGCTGTAATATACCAACGTTGAGAGCTAATTTTCAAGCATGATACTGTTCTGAAGATCTTGAATTGTCTTTGTTTTATTTTGGCATACACCTTCCCTTTAAAGTGGTTCCAGGGGAGGAATCCGGGCTTCAGGAAGCTTTGGGAGGCTACAAACCTTTCGAAATAACCATGTACTGGAAGAAACTGTTGATTTTTACCCTTCTTTCATAAGAGGTGTGACTTGCGGCATTGTCTTGTTGAAAGTAACCATTTGTTAGTTGTTGATCATCCAGCTGGTTCACAAATTTCTTGAGGATTACCAATTATCAGTGAGATTCAATTAAGCGTCTTCAAAAAGATTGTACCCGTGATAAAGAATCGGGACATCATACAGCAGACATTAAGTTTTATCGAGATGCAGTGTGGTTCGTCATGGAGAACAGGGAGACTTTTTCTGTCCCAAATAGGGATGCTTTGCTAGTTAAAGTACCCGAATACAATAAGGCTTCGTCAACAAACCACGTTATGTCCAACAGTCTGTGGTATAGGCGGAAAAATTGCATACGATCTTCTGGTCTCTTCAGAAAGCCTTTCCGGAGATTTGTGTTCGAGCTATACTGTCATCTCCACCGTCTTGAGCTGTCTACCCATATGGGGATCCAAGTCCAGGCCTGTAACCAGGAAGGCGCCCGATCTACGTTCCTTTTTGTCCCTCCTAGCGACTCACACTACAGTCCAGTGTCCGACCTTTTTCTATATCTTTTTCCCGACATTCTTTATATCTTTGCCCGATCTCAATCATCAGTCGCCCATCCCAACTTCTCTGTATAGCTATGGGGCTATTCCAGTCCACTCCAGTTTTCTCGGTAAGTTGGTCATGGTGGCTCTTTTTCTTTTCTTTTTTTATTGGGGGTTTAACGACTACCGCGAGCAACTCAATGGGCTATAAGCAGTCGCCCGACCCTAATTTAGGGTCACTGGTTCCAGGGAAGGGAGAGAGCCGGTGTCGTAAGACAAACACAACATCCATGCCTCACCGGGATTCGAAACCGGACCCTTCACGGACGAATGGTCATAAGCCAGCGCTTAGACCATTGCGCCACCGGGGCGGCATGATGGCTCTGGTTCATGATTTACAGACCACGAATTTCTCGTGAAAGATTTTTTGACATTCTTTGAATGAATCAGCCATCCAAAGGATACGGACAATACAGTAACATGATTGCGAAATGATCACCGCACGATCCCGTCTGGACCAACTTCTCGGCGCGACCTGCCGCCTACCGGGTACCATCAACATTAATGGAAACTACTGCAATAATTTGCCTTGGAATGGAGAAGAGTTTTATTCGTGTACCACAATCTTATGTTGATTGATTTAATTGTAGTAATAGGGTCAGTCAGGGCATTTGAATATTCCACATAAGGGTTGAGCTCCGACTGAATGACCCTTTCAAATCCATTGAAAGTATTTTGTTTTTTCGGGTGTCAAGGATCAGTCCAAGGGCGACTAGAAAACGCAAGGCCATGATATTAGAGAGATGAGTTCTATTCGTTTATGACGTCACTCTCGTGTTACATGGACTAATACGTCGGTGTCGTGTTTGACGTCACACAATACAGCGTTGGAAACCAATCGGAAGCTTTGGTTTCCGGGTGATGTCACTAAAAGAGGCAACTTATCTCTCCAATGTCATAGCCTTGTGTTTTCTAGACTGCCTTGGTCAGTCATGCCTCTTAAACGATGCATTAAAAATACATTTGCAAATTGTATTGACCCAGAAAGATTTGTACAAACCAAGGAAACTAAAACAAAGTGTTGTGAAAACACAAGTTTGTCCGCGACGGACATCGAATCAATGTCCCCTCACTCCGGAGTAAGTCGCTCTCCCAACTAAGCTACGCGGACAGAATATCTCGCTGCAGATTCTCATCTTGACACATGTTTTCACCTCTGTACTACGTCACAGTGTCTTTGGGTGAAAATGATACCACCGAGAAACCTACTACAACCGCGTTTTGCCCCTTAGCAACAATTTAATAATTTGAATACTTACTCGCGTTAAATTAATCGGTATTGAGGCTTTCCTCTTTCTCACATTCCCAGGAGCTTCGTCTACTAGAAATCTAATGTTCTATGACAGGGGTCACAAAACATTTTCAGACACAAATAAAAAAAAAATTGTTTTTGTTTGGGCTACCGGCATTCAGTGAAATTGTAAAGACTTTGATAACTCGGTTCCTGAAAGTAAGGTTATTTCAAAATATTTTCGTTTTTTAAATTTTAAGAATATCTTTTTCAAAGCAGTGTTCCCCAACTTTATTGAACCAAAACAGTTCTTCTAATTCACAAATAAAGTAAGGCCTTCTATTAGAATTTATCATGAGATTGTTGTACACGTACGATTATAAATGAAGGTCAAATATATGGGGAAAATAAGAGTCGAAATACAAGAAAATGACATGGTTTTCACATGAACATTATTCTTTGTCCTAGGAACAAAATTCTTCGTTGTTAAATTGGAATATCAACATATTTCAACAGTAAACATGAAAATAATTAAAACGAGGTTGTACATGATATCTGATATCTCATCTCAAAAGTAATACAAAGATATTTGTACCACGCTGACAACAAGCAGATAAATTCAAGAATGTAGAACCCTGGTAGAGTGTTCCGAGCATTAGGTAAAGCACTGACAATTTATAAGATAAAAAAATATTTGTAGAGCACATGAACACAAAATAACGCTTTCATTAAAGCCATCCAGCTTGAGCCGTTCCAATATACAGTATGCCGAAATTTCAGCGTTATGCAAGTATACCACTGTAACTGGCACTGCACTTGAAATTTATCCTTTACGAGTCAAAATCTAAAGAGGAATTGGTACGCTATATATTTTGGAAAACCGTTCAGAGAAAGCTACTCTTATACATAGCATGTGTGGTGTTGTAGAAAGAAAGAAAAAAAAATAATAGAGAATACAGAAAGAGCGGTATTTTTTAGTGAGACCAAAGTAAGAATTACTGAAAAACTGACAAAAAAAAGAGAAAAAAGGTGGATTACAGTTGAAAGTATCCATTTGTTTTAAAACACAGGAAGAGAAGACACAATAGAATATGTTATTCTGTCAAAATGTCTTTCTTTCTTTTTATCTTTTTTTCCCATATAGCCGAGAAAAAGCGACAACTTAAGTCAATCAGGTGGTCACACGTAAGTTAAACGTGGTATATTCCAGGGTGAGTCAGAAATTATCCTCAATGTAGTTCTAAATTTGTTTCTGTTGCCTGTACTACGCGCATGTGGAATCATGGTATCGTTATCGCTGGAGGAAAGGACGCCGTTGCCACTACGGAGAAGGTTTGACCTTGATTGGTCAGTTCTTGCTTTGTTGTTACTCTGGCCTTACAGGCAGCTCGCTCGTCTTTCCGTGTGAACCAAGGGAGAACTGCGGGCAGAGATCCATTTCTTGTTGGTGAAGGTGTACCAAATAATGATATTCATCGAAGTCTTTCTGCACAGTAAGGGAACAGTATTTTGCCACTGCTGAGAGTGTGTACGAATTAATTTCCTGCTCCGAAATGTTAACACAAGTACAGCGCATAAAGAAGAAACAAAACGCTAGTCTATGTTTATTGCTGATGACAACGTTGAACAAAACAGTGCCATGGTTCCGACAAAAAGGCGGGTGACTGACTATATAGGTAAAAGGGGCAAATCATGTACAAATTCAGCGCCGCGGATGGCTTAGTGGTTAGCCAGTCAGACTACCAATGCAAGGTCCTCAGGTTCGAACCTAGCTGATCTTTCAGAGATGGTGTGATTTACTAACAATCGCTGAATATCCGCCGTGGGTAGGAAGAGCACGTTAAGTGAGGGCCCCCAGGCTAGACCCACTGGTTAAATGGGTATCCTTTCCTATGCCCCCCCCCCCCCCCTGGAATTCTCTCACCCCTCTATGTGCGATATCGTACTTGTACTGTAGCGCCATCTATTGTACTCTAATCTCACTAAAACTGTTCTGTCAAAATCGCTAGACCTGCTCTCATTCCTTCCGTTTCTATGTCTTGCCCAAAAGGCGATCTCGCTGTAGGTGGCTGGAACCTAAACTCTACTCACTGTGGACGGAAATCCTACAAGAAAATGACAAATACTGTGTGTATGTACAAATTCGTCATGCTTGGGTCTATGAAATCATCATCAGCAGACGAAACTTTTCTAAAGCCTGCGCAAAATTGGACACAAAATTTCTTACAAAAGTGGACAAATTGCACAATTTCAATATTTTCCAATGCACTTTTAATTACTGTGGTAATACAGGTGACTCCATTTTGAGAAACATCCTCATTGGAGGACGAAATATGTAGCATATTTGCCAAAAGAACAAAAAAAAAAAAAAACGAAGCACCCAGAGAAAGTCATTCGATCCTGATGAATCTCCGCATGCAAGTACCTCAAGGACGAATATGCAAATGCGATCAATGACGAAATACTGGCCCACCACAGCGCTTGGGAACCGCGCATCGAGGAGGGTATATCAAGAGCAAAGCATCGCACGCAGGGACAATTGTTACAGCGGATTGCGGTTGCATTAACCTCCACGGACTGTGAATATGTCTCGACGTCGGTTCCGTGCATACTACGAGCAGTTGAGCAATTTTGAGGGAGGACGTATAATTGGGCTGAGAGAGACCGGTTGGTCAAATCTCAGAATCTCCAGGCATTTGAGTCAGACGATATTTGCGCCAATGGGTCGCGGAGGGCACAACCAAGCGGTGCGTGGACAGTGGATGGCCGGCATCGATCAGTGGAAATCTTCTTTGACTGACCGATGTCAGACACCCAGCGGTGCGTGACTGTGTGTCTGACGTCTGTCGGTGGAAATCTTCTTTGGTTTAAGAAAGAGACGACAATACTTTTGCATGGCAAATCAGTATTCACTCCGTGTGCACCAGTATCGACTACAGAATTCCACAACGCGCATTTTCCTATGGAATATATTTTTCTCTTTTAAAAAATAAAAAGGAATAAAACCGGGTCAAAATCGGGTCTGGAACACCTTGATCCGACCCGTTGACCCATTGACCCGTTTCCATCTCTGATGTAGGGTCACCTTATCTCATTCCTTTTCCAATTTTTATTGCTGCTGTATACCGAAACAGCCGAATCTTTGTATTTTCATTTTCATAGATATTATTAATAACGCTAATGCGTGCATCTTTAATACCGCAGGATTTCAAAGACATTATAACTTCTGATGGTTTCACGGAATCAAATGCCTTTTCATAATAAATAAAAGCCGTACATAGCGGAAGGAAGAATCCCTCATTTTTTCAATTACTTCTCTCGGTACATGGATGGATATGTGGCTACGATTTTTTAGATTATATTATCAAAAGTTTAGGAATATATGTATACTTACATATTGTTCTGTCAAAGCTCCAACCACTTCAGGAGCAAGGAACCCTGTTAAATTTGATATAGTGTTTGAAATTCCCATTAACGTTCCTGAAATGATATTGAAAAAAACATGAATAAGTTTATAGGAAACTAAAATAAAAAAGAGGGTGAAAGCAATAACAGAAACAGAAAAGGTTTGTCCGTTTTACTCTGTTTGTTTATGACTTAGAAGTTGTGAACAGACAAAATTCAGTACTGGTCATTAAATGATGTGCCTGACAAGCTTTAAACCTTAAAAACTGCTCCTTGGTCCAGTAAAAAATGCATTACTTCTAATCTTGAGCAAGTATAATATTAAAACCAAAAATATCTACCTTACATGTGATCTTGATATATCGTATATGCGGTAAAATATCTGATTGTCGTTTCTTTAAACTATGAATGCTTAAAATAAAGTCTCAGAGTCCTTGCTCGTAGAAAAGAACTCTATGTTCCGGCGTTTTCCTTTCTAAAGCTGGTTTCTAATGGAATAGAAGGGAAACCAACCATAATATTTTTTAATATATAGCTTGTGGGACGCCAACACCAGAAAACTAATTATAAATATAATGATCCGATTTATTGGTGTCTAAAGTAAGAAATCACACAAATTTCACTCCGCAAGCTTTCTCCGTCAACGGACGGCTTCATCAGGCGGTTACATAGAGAATATAGAATCAAAATTGTAGACAGAACGTTAATTCTAATATGACAAATGAAATCACGCGTGAAGACCGCGCGCATAAATAACCACGAACGTGGTGAATACAATATCTTAAAAGCTAATGCAAAAGCAAACAATGTAAACTTTAGGAAGAAACTAGAATCATGAAGACCATCTTGCGATGCCTAGCAGATGGTTCCAAGCCACCGGTAGTTCGAAAGAGACATCGGTGTTGCATACATCCTGTTTCGTTAATATCTCAACTGTTTCCCTTATGGCAGCTGTTCTTGCGTCTCCATATGGTGCGATCTTCGAGATATTCTGCCATTGGGGTTGAGCTTGATGGTTAGCTACTTCTTTGGCAAGTGACGTAGAAAGTTTCTTTTGTGCAACATCCCTCTTATGCTCATTCATTCTCTCCTCAAATGACCTTTTTGTGAGACCTACGTAAAATTTAGTTGAGGAGTCTGGGTATAACAATGGGATGCAATAGGTGCCCGCATCTGTGAGCTTCAAGGTACTATTACTTCTTGCTGTGATGAGGATGGTTGCCATGTGTTTAGAAGCTTTAAGGCCAACATCCAATCCTTTCTTCTGAAAGTGATTTTTAATAAAATAAGATATTTTGGGGATGTACGGGATCGAACCGACAAATTTTAAAGGTGCTCCTCTGTTCGGTGTAGCAAGTGTGTTGGCTTCAACTTTCGCTATTCTGTCCTCTACGCGGGAGACGTCAAACCCTCCTGCAAAGGCAAGATCTTTCAAAGACTTAATTTCGGCATCATAGTCAGATTTCAAGGTGCAAAAATCTTTGGCTCTTTTAGCCCGGTATTTGAATAGAGCATACTTGTGTGTTGTTGGGTTGGCTGATCCTGGTGGAATAGGGTTAGGTACGTGCATGGGTTTATATAAACCCATGCACGTACCTAACCCTATTCCAACAACACACAAGTATGCTCTATTCAAATACCGGGCTAAAAGAGCCAATTTTGGTTTTGGGTTTATATAAACCCATGCACGTACCTAACCCTATTCCACCAGGATCAGCCAACCCAACAACACACAAGTATGCTCTATTCAAATACCGGGCTAAAAGAGCCAAAGATTTTTGCACCTTGAAATCTGACTATGATGCCGAAATTAAGTCTTTGAAAGATCTTGCCTTTGCAGGAGGGTTTGACGTCTCCCGCGTAGAGGACACAATAGCGAAAGTTGAAGCCAATACACTTGCTACACCGAACAGAGGAGCACCTTTAAAATTTGTCGGTTCGATCCCGTACATCCCCAAAAATATCTTATTTTATTAAAAATCACTTTCAGAAGAAAGGATTGGATGTTGGCCTTAAAGCTTCTAAACACATGGCAACCATCCTCAGCACAGCAAGAAGTAATAGTACCTTGAAGCTCACAGATGCGGGCACCTATTGCATCCCATTGTTATACCCAGACTCCTCAACTAAATTTTACGTAGGTCTCACAAAAAGGTCATTTGAGGAGAGAATGAATGAGCATAAGAGGGATGTTGCACAAAAGAAACTTTCTACGTCACTTGCCAAAGAAGTAGCTAACCATCAAGCTCAACCCCAATGGCAGAATATCTCGAAGATCGCACCATATGGAGACGCAAGAACAGCTGCCATAAGGGAAACAGTTGAGATATTAACGAAACAGGATGTATGCAACACCGATGTCTCTTTCGAACTACCGGTGGCTTGGAACCATCTGCTAGGCATCGCAAGATGGTCTTCATGATTCTAGTTTCTTCCTAAAGTTTACATTGTTTGCTTTTGCATTAGCTTTTAAGATATTGTATTCACCACGTTCGTGGTTATTTATGCGCGGTCTTCACGCGTGATTTCATTTGTCATATTAGAATTAACGTTCTGTCTACAATTTTGATTCTATATTCTCTATGTAACCGCCTGATGAAGCCGTCCGTTGACGGAGAAAGCTTGCGGAGTGAAATTTGTGTGATTTCTTACTTTAGACACCAATAAATCGGATCATTATATTTATAATTAGTTTTTTAATGTTTTCCTAAAATTGCGGTTCAGTGGTCTTACCTAGTAATAAATAAACAGTTGTGACACAGATTCAAGGAATAAAACAGCAGATAAAGTCATTTTAATTATCAGTGACTTTCATCGGTGCCAAGAAGTTTGTGATGTATGAGTGAAATGGACAACGAAGAAGCTATAAGCCTGCCGGCGCAGTTCAATTTGAAGAATTGTCGCCCCAGAGTAGAAAGATATGGGTTCAAATTCCACTGTTAGCAAAGAAAGGTTATGAGTTCAATAACTAAGGAGACAATAAGGTCATATAATCTGTGAGAATTGTGTATATCAAAATATTTAATGATGCCAAGCTTTCGCCTTCTAACGGGAGTCTTTATGAAGGCGAACTAATGATGCCCAGCTTTCGCCTGGTCTAATGATGCCAAGCCTTTGCCTTCCAACGGGAGTCTTTATGAAGGCGAACTAATGATGCCAAGCTTTCGGCTTTCAACGGGAGTCTTTATGAAGACGAACGTACACTAGAACAACGATCCGTTATACACCGTTGTTCTAGTGTAAATCGATAAATCATACATCGGAATTACGAAAAGATCTTTATGTGTGCGACATAAAGAGCGTATGAGAGACATAAGGGAAGGAAGAGGAAAAATCAGACAATAGCAGGCGTATTAAGCACAAAAACATATAACGCATTACGAGCACGTGTATTGTTGTTAACTGTTACATGGGTCCAATGTTCACGTTACGCATCATGCAAGGTATCGGGTATGTTTCATATTAATCTAAAACTCAGAGGCTGCGGAAAATGGAAGTCCACGGAGACTGCAGTTCAAACGATACCCCATCATTGCAGACATCGCTTCTTGTGATAATCTCAAGAGTCTCCCTGACCAAAGTTCCCTTATAAGTAGTGAAAAGGGCCACCACTTTTCTATCATTCCATATGGGAACTGCTGCATTGTAAGTTACCTCCTTTCCTAAAGCAGTCGTTCCTCTTCCTCCCCTTATGTCTCTCATACGCTCTTTATGTCACACACATAAAAATATTTTCGTCATTCCGATGTATGATTTTACAGAGGAATACGGGAATTTTAATGGAATTGCATATACCCCTGCAGCATAGTCCATGTCTGTTTTCTTTTTATTACCAATAGTTTTTGTTGGCTTCAACGTTATTTCAACTTCATGCTTCCTGAGTAAATTCTTGACATAGAATGAGAAGTGGGGAACATACGAAATGCTGACTGCAAATTTCGTTTTCATCTCTGTGTTGTTCTTTAGTAGGATTCTTTTCACTTTTTGGAGTATATCGCGAAGCTCGCATTCCTGAAAACCCGCTACAACTCCTTTCTCTATTATGTTGGAGATCTCCTGGTTCTATAAATTACCAGATGAACATATCGTAAGATTCCTCCAGGTCCATGAGTTATACAGCAGTTTTGTAATACTTTGGACATGAGGAATTGGACGGAATGATGTTGGATATACTAAAATGTAGTGAATCGTAATACCTTGCAAAGTAAGTTTGGATCTCCTTAAGTTTTAAATGTGATGCACAAGGTTCTTGTACAAACGAAGGTGGGCTTCTATAAGTTATTTTAATATAAATTCAGTATTTCACATAAAAGAGGAATTCTTTTACTAAGAAATCTCTTAAATTAATTCTAATATTTTACTTATTTTGAAGTTGTAAAATCCTCATCGTATTTACACCGGTAAACAATATGTTTCCTAATCGAGACTTAAAGGAACGTAAATATCACTATCAGCATGTAGATGCGTATATTCTACTGTTTCTCGTTAGACATCCGTCAAAAAAGAAGTGAAATCATATCGCCGTGGAAAGGGAATTGAATCCGCGTCTCCCGACTTAGGTTCGAGCATGCTGCCGTTCACCAGCCATGGAAAGGAAGTTCCGAGAAGCTGTAGATGGACCGTTATTCGGATTCGTGTGTTACATAGATCTATTAACTTAGCTTTATCTGCCTGGAACTTCGCTGTCGGTGGTGTAGCGGTAGCATGCTTGATCCTACACCGGCAGATGGGAGTTATACTTCCATTGCAGAGCAACGCAGTTACGAAGTTTTCCGAATCAGGTGACTCTATAACGAAGTAAATTCCTCCGTCATTTTTGGTCTACGCCGGGATTCGAACCCGGGTCCACTCCTTCCGGAATAAGTTGCTCTACCAATTAAGCTACGCGGACATTTGTTCCGATTGCTATGTGCCTTTATGTCGTGTGCGTTCTGCTGGCAGGTACGTCACATCTCCTCTCCTGGTACGTTACAACTCTTTACACTCTTATATGTTCATGTGGGTCGTTGACCCTTCCTCCACTATCTTCTGCAAAAAAGGAAAATCAACATCTTTGAGTACTACATTCTAGTGCTACATTATTATCCCGCTGGTAAATGGAGGGGATGATACAAAAGACAGAAATGTGAGCAAACCCTCGACACACAAATTTGATTGTATCAGGAAAAGAAGTTCTAAAAATTAAAAAATCAGAGCTATGAAATTCCTTTCCTCGTGTTAGTAGCTCATTTTTCGTTAAATTTCTACATACTGTTGTGGCACGAATACGTCATTTTCATCAAAATGCATTGTAGTACTTATGGAAGTTCCGCAAGCTATAGGGTCCCAAATTACATTAATAATTTTTAATAAATCAAAATATGCAGTGTTCCGATCTGTGAATGAGAGTATGCGTTCACTTAAACCTAATCTTACTATTTTTTTTTATTGGAGTTTTAACGACCACCGTGAGCAACTCAATGGGCTATAAGCAGTCGCCCGTCCCTAATTTAGTGCCACTGCTTCCAGGGAAGGGAGAGAGCCAGTGCCGTAAGACAAACACAACATCCATGCCTCACCGGGATTCGAACCCGGACGCCGTTCGAACGAATGATCAGAGGCCATCGCTTAGACCACTGCGCCACCGGGGTGGCCTAATTTTACTATCACCAGCATCCACTAAACAGTTGCGAGGGTTTCTGTCGCAAAATGCACTTTAATTTAGAAGCAACTATTTACATAATTTAAGATGGCGGAGTTTTTGTGTTTCAGGTCGCTACGATCAACATTATAATTTCTAATGGATCACATTGTCCAATGAGCTAGTCCGAAACAGTTCATTGAACTTTCAGTCATAGTTAATAAGTTAAACTTTAAGTTTTGTTCTGACTTGAATTAGTTCCGCATGGGACAATAGCTGACTCAATAAGCATATAAACAGAGATCACTTACATACTTGTTCAATTAGTAATCCACAATTAATACCAGCGCACACACATCTCTCGGATGCATCATCAATTTACCACGACTTAGTCGTAGTTTTGCAGTGATAGATTTTGTAAACTTTCTCATACTTTGGCGCCATTCACTCGGACCTGACGAACGCACGCTGCTGCTCCATGCTGATGGGCAAAAAGAAGCTACTGAGGTGGGTGATACCCCACAGAATCCCGAGTATCATTTTCCTCCGAAGAAATGCGCTACCTGTCAGAAGGTAGCTCGACTTATGCTGCCGGACGCTCTTCGCCGATGTAATGCCACCTGCTGGACTATTTCTTTCCAGCCCTTAAGCCTTTAACGACCATAACGCCCAAAACGCCCGTACATACAAACGGCTATAGCCGCCCGAAACGCGGGTCTGACGTGAGTCAGATTTCTTGCCCTTACCAGTCCTTCAAATTTACTCGACCTATGAGGGATCTGCAGGAGTTACCCTCAGTCAATATTATCGTTATTAAATTAGTGGACCAACAGACCGTTTCGGGCGTTATGGTATTTGGAGTGATAAAATATTTTTGGGGTCATGGTCGTTAAAGGGTTAATGAAGCATTCGTACCAAACATCTTTCCGTGGTCGTTTCAGCAATCGGTTATGTTCGATTCACCATGTGTCTTGCCGACTCTATTACCAGATACTGCGAGATGAGGATTCTTCTACATCTTTCGATCTTTACCGATGCTAGCATGCTGCAGACTCTCTCATGAAGCCTCGGGAAGCAACAAATTTCTCTCCCTTTCTGCCCATTCCAGCAGCACACAAGGTACTTGAGATGCATCAATCAACCCCAGCGCACCCCAAAACACTGGGATACTTGAGTTTCCCCTACTTTCATGCCTTTTAGTGTCACAAATTACGAGCATGTTTGGCCCTTGCTTCCTTCTTTCCAATAAATTTGTCTGCCTCTGGTTTAACTCAAAATCATATTGAAAGCTTTGTTTAATCTTTGTTATATCGTACAAGACTGATTTACGGTTATGCTGTCGCCTTTTGGAACACACAACGAACAAAGCCTGTCTGGATGGTGCAGTTTCATTTGGAGGCATCCCTTTCGTTGCCCTGAACCCAATTAGAGCCCCAAATTAATAAAACATTTAATTAATTGGCTTGATAGGCCACACCTATTATATCACAAAATACCGAGGCTAAATTCATAACAACGCCAAATATGTTTTATTATTGTTTTATTGATTGGAGGTTTAACGACCACCGTGAGCAACTCAAATGGGCTATAAGCAGTCGCCCGTCCCTAATTTTGGGTCACTGGTTCCAGGGAAGGGAAAGAGCCAGTGCCGTAAGACAAACACAACATCCATGCCTGACCGGGATTCGAACCCGGACCCCTTACGGACGAATGATCAGAGGCCAACGCCTTAGACCACTGCGCCACCGGGGTGGCACGCCAAATATGTCCAGAACATTTTCATTTAGGGCAATGCCAATGTCTTATCCATTCCATTTGTAATTTGACGTTAGTAGGATGGCGGGGGTTCAAGCAGAATGGTCAGACGACAGTGCACTTTCGTTAGTAAACAAACAGCACAGAAAAAATCTCGATCGAATAGAATGTAGTTCAGTACTAAACTGGTGAACGCAGTCGAAATGTAGTGGAAAATCAGCGAAATATTTCCCGCCAGTGATGTAACTCTAATTGCATTTAGGAACGTTCTACAGTAGAATGCCACTGGCTTAGTTGGTTGGTTTGAAACGACGGAACGGCAAACCTTCCTGGTGGTCGAATTGTGCAAGGCACTGCTTCTGACTATTTGACTATTTACCGAGAAATACCCGGGTTCGAGTTCCGAATGAGAGGCATAGATGCTGTGTTTGTCTTACGGCATCAGCTCTCTCCTTCCTTGTAACCACAGCAACCTTAAATCAGGGACGGACATATGAGTGCTTATACCTCATAGAGTTGTTCACGGAAGGTAGTTAAGTCCCAAAATAAACAAACAAGTGATAAACCCTTAAAGAAACAAACGTGAAAAAAATTATCGTCTTGAAGGTTAAGTGCATCTCAAAGACTATCATCCACAGGATAACCAAAATTTGTTTCAACACCCTATCTCTCAGGCGCGTCAGCGTAGCCGAATCGAACATTTTAGACGACAGACAACATTTGCAAACGCTTTACTTCTGAACGGAGAAGTCACAGATTGGTAAGCATTAAAACTTGCTGTCTGATACAGGAGTCAATCATGTTATTTACGGCAGTATGATTTTCAACACAGATGCTAACTGGTTACTAACGAAGTTAGAACTATATCGTAATTTATAAACCATTTGCGTTATTTCCAAATGGAACCGACCTTCGTATTACCCGCAAAGAGCATTATTTAACGGAATCTCGAGAAAGTGTAAACAATAGTCGCAGTTTTTAAACAGGAAGTGAAGAGAATATAACGAAGTAAATTTCTCCGTCATTTTTGTCCACGCCGGGGCTCGAACCCGGGTCCCCTCATTCCGGAATAAGTTACTCTACCAATTGAGCTACGCGGACGTTCATTCTGACTGCTATCTACCTTTATGTCGTGTGCGTCCTGCTGGCAGGTACGTCACATCCCCCCCAAAGGAGGGCCGGGGCATGGCCCACGGGTCAGCCGTGACCATGAATCGTCGCAGGCAGCCATCCGCTGTAGAACATGCACTTGAGAACTCCCAGTCAATTTTTTTATTTTTTGAAGCGCTGGAGAAGGGATTATCTGATTTTTCCTCTCTCGCGGTGTGGAAATAACATCACATCATTGCGAGATTTTGAACGGCCGGGTCATCCGGGAAGTTCGGGCGCCATTGTAACGAAGTAAATTTCTCCGTCATTTCTGTCCACGCCGGGGCTCGAACCCGAGTCCCCTCATTCCGGAATAAGTCACTCTACCAATTGAGCTACGCGGACGTTCGTTTTGACTGCTATCTGCCTTTATGTCGTGTGCGTCCTGCTGGCAGGTACGTCACAAGAATTTTGAGGCAAATTCATATTTTGAAATTTTAAATCTCTAAAGTTATAAATTACAAACTTCTCTTTTATGAGTACCTTCACGCTTTTGACAATCTGAAAATGTTCTCCATATTTATTTAGGCATATTAAGTTAAAAATTGCATATTTATTTAGAAATACTCATATTTTCTGCGAAAATGTACTATGCTGATAAAAAAGTTAACTATTCTAATTATTTACCTTTTTCTGACAAGGGAACTAATATGAGAGATCAAGAAACTGAAAACCTGGGAGTAATGTTTTTGCAGTAAGACATTTCGTAACATAAGTTCCACTTTTATAATAACGATGTTTAGGTGCAATTGGTAATAGATTAAGATGTGCCACAGTACATTTCTGAATTACACACACCCCGAAAAATATGACTTTTACCTGCATACTCTGGAGAAAGGTCTAGGTGTGACAACATATATCCTGAGTAGCCAAATCCTCCAAGAGCCACGTATGATGCGTATGATATTACTGTAAGATTGACGTCACATTTGGCCAAACACATGCCGAGAATGCCGACAGCAGTTGTTACCACAGCTTGGGAAAGTAGCTTAGTATTAGTAAAGATTAATAAACAACATTCGTTAGATAATTCACACACGAAAAGAAATTCAAAAATAGAAATTGGAAAATGAACAGTAGACACAAGATCACAAAAATGATGTAATAAGCATATAATCAGGAAAAAAAAACAGCAATTGGTACAATGTTATTTAGTTTGGCTGTTTCGAGATTTAAGGACTGCCGGGATCATATGACGATATAGATAGTCATCCGTCCTTAATTTGGGATCACTGACCCAGGGTGGGGGGAAAGCCAGTTCCTTGAGATAAACATACCACCCACACCTCGTCCGTGGCCCGAACCGAGCTCGGACGATTGGCCGAAAATCCGCGCCTCTGACCTTTCGTCCACCATGCTGGCAAGTACAGTATTGATAATAAGGTTAGTCTAACTCAGTTGTTATTTAAATTTCCAATCTACTGAATTCATTTTTTTCGCATTTGCTTCTGATGTTTTGGTGAAATACTGTCAGTTTGTTAGAGGATAAGGGAGACATAAAAAATCAAATTGCAAGATAGTTCAGAATGTGCGATCAATCTAAACGGCTAGACACTGCTTGTGACGTACTGCAGAGATTAAACACGTGTCAAGACGACAAATCTGCAGCGATTTTTAGTCGATTAAAGCAACTCACTCCGGAGCGAGGAGACGCGATTTCGTCATCGACAAATGCTCAGCTATTGTCAATAGGAAGTTTTCACATGCTCAGCAACTGTCAATAGGAAGGAATTGTTGCTTCAAATTTCGCATTTTTCTTTAGTTAAAAAATAAAAATTGCTTCAACATTTCCGTCAAAACGCCCTGAAACAGGACAAAGCTTAAACATGAATGCATATCATAATTCATGACCCATGTTCATGCCGTATCATGGCCTACGTCAATGCCGCTTTTTACCCTCTACATTCTGCCCATGATGGTGTTATATTTCTTTCTCCAATTCCATATGATACCAACTGTAAACATTTATTGTTCATATTTTTTACCAGTAATCTCCCCCACACACTAATTCTAGAACGTAAATAGCATTGCCACGAACACCAATTAGAGAATTTAAAATTTTTCATTAACCTAAACCTTTCAGTCAATCAAAACTCGGAGACGAACTTCAGTGAAAACAGGCAGTGTTGCTGAAATCTTCCTAAAGCGTACAAATAGGTTTTATATTATTAAATGGATCAATGACACTTTTCTTTCAGAAAAATCCTTTAAAATTTTAATTCTTTAAGAATACTCAAAGAAAGAGACTGCTCAATAACACGAAACCTGAAAAGCAGGAGATATGTTCCAAACGAACACCTTAAATCTCGAAATTTGTTGAAACCAAAAATGAAAATGAAAGAAGCACAGTTAGCTCAATGAATTCATTCAACGTTCAGGGACTTGTTCGACACCTTTTTAGCATATTTGGTTTTTAGAAATTGTGTCGCTCTGCCAATCTCTCCGCCTGTGGACATAATATCTTTGCAACTACACTGAAGAGCAATTGAATTAGAGATACCTGTCTAATAACGTGTAGCACCACCTTTCGTCCTGATGACGGCGGCGATTCGTCTCGGCATGGACTCGACAAGACACCGGAAGCTTTGGGAAACTATACGGATCCACGACCCCTGAACAAGCTCCCACAGTTCACGAAGATTTGATGGAGGGGGGGGGGTCAGAGCCTCGAATATTTCTCTCGGTGGCATCCCAGATGTGCTCGATGGGATTGAGGTCAGGTGACCTAGCTGGCCAAGGAAGCGAGGCCACGTCGGTGGAGTGTTCATCCAACCATTCGGATACAATTCGGGAGCTGCATTGTCTTGTTGCAAGATGAGGTCCCCAGTGGGATGTTGAAGACGCACATACAGGAGCAGATGGTCGTCCAGGATATCCCGGTAACGTTGACCTGTGAAGGACGATGTCACACGTACCAGGGGTCTCATTTAGGTCCACGTAAACAGTCCCCAGACGAGAATGCCACCCCCACCAGCTTGAAGAATATCCTGCTGGCAAGAAGGATTCATCGCTTCATGTGGTTTGCGCCGTACTCATATCCTGCCATCCGCATGTACCAACGTGAATCTCGACTCATCAGTCCAGGCAACATTTTCCCACATGTCTAGGGTCCAGTGGCGATGTTCCCGCGCCCATGCTAATCTTTGCACCCTGTGATGTGCGGTCAGCAGCGGTACCCTCTTGGGACGATGGCTTCTGTACCCCCATAGCGAGGAGATGGTTCTGGATGGTGTGGCTCCTTACACGTTTTTGTGCACCAGCTTTAAATTGCCGAGTGATTTCTTGCACTGTGGCCCGTCTATCCGCTGTTACAATGCGAGCTAGCCGACAATGACCCCGCTCATCCACACGCTGTTGTCCACGGCAGTTGGGCCTTGCAGGGATGGTTTTACCGGATTCGATGTTCTCACGGTGCACCCGTGACACAGTGGCACCTGAAAATCCCATGCCTGCACGACTTTCGAGATGGAGTGACCCATGCGTCGGGCCCCGACAATTTGCCCACGATCAAATGCGCTTAGATCCTTCGTCTTAGCCATACTGCGTCGGACTCTTACTGATTCCCGTCGCATCACTCCTTTATAGTCGGATAGCTGCATACGTCATGTCGTTTCCGTTTACAGGGCCGCCGACATCGCCACATTTGCATAACGCCAGCTGCCTCTAATTCAATTGCTCTTCAGTGTATTAGTTTTATTTGAAAAAATTATCTTTGCCTTGGGAAGTGAACTGTAAAAACGATTATTGGTCCTCTTCTGATGAAAACTTCGCCGCTACAGGCAGGAACACGAATGATATTGAATTCAAAATACATTTTATTTCATACTGTTGCTTCCAAAAATCAGACTGAGACAGTTCTGCTTTCTTTCTATACCATCTACCATGAAGGTCATACTGTGTACAAAAGGAGTCTTCTTCAAATAATGCCCACTTCTACAGCTAGGGAGTGTAAAGTTATATCATGGTTTTCTTTATAGCTCTACTTCTGATTGCTTCATTTCAAAAACTCCCTTTGTCGCAGATAGCTTCCACTATGTTGAATTTTTCGTAAAGCACATTTCTTTTACTCTTTCTTCATGTATATCTCCTTCTACTCTTTCTGTTTGTAACTCTTCTTCTACTCTTTCTACGTGTAAATATTTTACCGGTTCTAAAAAATGAGTTGTACAAATTTTTCTTGTAACTGGAGTTTTCGCTATTAAGAGTACTGCGACGTTGTGGATTTTAAATTTACACAGTTTTTCCACTAGAGGACACAGGTGTGTTTTCTTTTTCGGTGATTTACGCCTTTTCCGAAAATTTACTTTGAAAAATTCTTTTTGTGTCGGAAAGGGTTCGAAAAACGTGCTCTTTACACCATGGAATTCAATGCTACCTTTCTTGTGTGTTATTATGCGCTTCATTATAGCTGAAATTCAGGCGAGATAGCCGTTAGCTGAATAAAGTTCTTTATACACTGCTGGACAATTGCTAAGGACGGATCATAAACGGCTATATAGCGCATAAAAAAGTAAGTGTGGTTGGATGCCAAGTGAAATAAAATAATGTCAGAATGCGAGGACATTACAAGAAAGACAATTTATTGTGCTCTGAAATCCAGAAGGCTTTGGAACGTGTTCAAGGGACAAACAGGCCATTTTGTGCAGAATACGTAAACGTGAAAAAAATGCAATTACCGTCCACAGGCGTTCCGGCGTAAGATGTCAATACGGGATATGGCCACCATGGAGGGCGATGCAAGATTCCACACGTCGTGTCATGCTTTGCACAACATTATCAAGCAGCTGTTGGGGTAATTTATCCCATTCCTCTGTCAGTGCACGGATTAGGGAGTCCTTGTTTATTGGAGGGCATTGGCGACCAGCAAGACTCCTCCCTAAAGCATCCCACACATTTTCAATGGGATTCAGATCTGGAGAACGTGCTGGCCATACGAGGCGTTGAATATCCTCGCTCTCAAGACACTCCTGGACAGCGACTGTTCGATGACATGTTGCGTTGTCGTCCATGAAAATGAATCTATCACCGACAGCACCACGGAACATGCGAACATGAGGTAGCAGAACATCATTAATGTATCGTTGGCCAGTCATAGTCCAAGTTGGAAGCACATAGAGGGATGTACGGCCATTGATCATGATGCCGGCCCATACCATGACACTACATGTCGGATATCGGTCCCTTTCCTATATGTTTGCTGGACAATATGCAGTACCCCTATCACGCCAGATCAGTTGTCGTCGACAATCAGACGATAGACTGTATCTACTCTCATCTGAGAAGAGGACAGCAGACCAGTCGTTATCAGTCCAATTGCGATGTTGATGGCACCATTGCAAACGGGCGGTACGGTGACGTCTGGACAATGGGATGCACACAACATGACGGCGGGCGTATAGTCCTCCTTCATGCAAACGTCTGGCGACAGTTTTCGGGAGATCCGCTTGCCAGTAGCAGCCATAAACTGATTTGCTGCCTCACTAGCTGTGCTGCGCCGGTGTCTTTTTGTTGATAGCACTATGTACCGATCTGCTGCAGGTGTCGTACTGCGAACACGACTTCCCCCGTGACATTTGCTACACTCTCCATTTGTTTGAAATGATTTCCAAAGCCTTGAAACAACACTGTGGCTGACGTCGAACTCCCTGGCAACATCTGTTATTTCGCCCTTCTTCAATCTTGCCAATAATACGGCCACGCGTAAAATCATCTAGATGATGTCGGGAAGACATACTGAAAATTGCAAGTTCGTTAATTGATTCTTTCCCTTTCAACTTTGCGTTTGAACAACAACGGTCAATACGCGTCAAATCCTTTATATCTCTTATCAGCGCTATGACGTCACGAACAAGTTCGGCAATCCAAAATTTGCATACGTACAATACGTCTTACTGAATCCCGCACTTATGCTAATTTCCACATTTTCCTGCCTTCCATTTTATGGTTGCTATCGTTGCTATTGTTATCCGTCCTTAGCAATTATCCGGCAGTGTATCTTCCAATAGTATTTTCCCTTGATACTATAGTCACTTTTTCTGTATATCTTAAGCTCGGTAGATGAGTGATGTTACATTTTACAGATTTACATTAGTTAGATGTTGTGACGTTCAGTTTTTCTTCGGTAATGTTTTAATTTGATGGAAAGTGTTGTTTTAAGGGTCGTTAGACGTTACGTTTTTTCGCCGCAAATATGAGATATCATCTTCAATTTATCCACCAGCAAAAACAGTATTCGGACAAACGTGGGAGCAAATCTTTAGCATTTTCAGTGGCAATTTGAAAGCAAGGTCTCCGTAGAAATGTTTTAGTTTTTAAAACCAGACGGTCAATCAGATAGTCAAAATCAATGTTTATATAGATTTTACCACAAGGTTAGACTAAACGTCCGGGATTTAGTGATCCTCATGAGTATATCGCCTGTCCGTTATTTAGAGCAACGAATTCCGGAGATGAGACAGAACACCAGCTTCTTACAGCAAAAGCACCGGTTTTGCCTCATCAGGGAATTAATCCCGCACCTCTGACCACTCGGGAGCAGGTCGACAGCAAATAATTTTCTCTCGCCTATATAATTAAATTCTGACTTATTGGAGACTATATATGCTCTCATGAGAACCTAATCTATTTTCTTCAAACATTTATGAATATATTTTAATTAATGACGTAGCTCATATTTCGTTTGTACACTTGTCACTGGGTTAACATTTCGTAACAGCTCATTTTTTAATTTTGTATTTATATCAGCCAATACTTACAAATGAAGCTGCTCATTAAAACGTAACGCGACTTACATATTCCGTTGCACACTTGACGTACAGAGTACGTGGTGTAGTATTTCTTCTCTACGCCTAAGTCAGCGAAGTATCCCACAAGACATCCAATAATAGTTTGAAGTAAGTAAGGCGCAGACGTCAGAAACCCATTCTACAAAACAGAACCACAAATATTAGGTGTACAAATAAGTTTTAAAGCGTTTTAAGACAATGTAGTATGAAATTTGAGAGAAAACAACAATACCTTTACGAACCAAAATATGCGCCATCATTATCCATCACCTTAGGCCATCGGTCGGGGCAGCTGACGAATTCCAGCCACGAAGAATACTTCGTCGTGTGACGCGTTGAAGTCGTCAACCCATTTTTGAGCTTCGTCACATGTCCGGTATCGTACAACAGACAAACTATGTTGTATCGATCGAAACAAATAATAATCTGAAAGGGCCGTGTCGGGACTATACGCCGGGTGCTCCCAAACCTCCCAGCCAAGCGCCAATAACGTTTCTTTGGCCTATTTCGCGAAATGCGGCCTAGCGTTGTCATGCAGTAATTTTACGGGACGCAATCCTTTGCCTGTGAATGCACGTTTCCGACAGATTTCCTGGTTCAATCCCAGCAACTGTTGCTCGTAGAGATCACCAGTAACAGTTTGACCCTGTTCCAATCGTTCATAATAGAGAAGACCCTTCATATCCCACCAGATGCACAGCAGAACTTTCTTAGAGTGAACATTGCGTTTCGGTGTCGAAGTCGCTGCTTCATCGGGGTCTATCCAGTGTTTTTTGTTTGTCGTATCATATCCACTTTTCATCACCCGTAACGATTTTCCACAGGAAAGACTTTCTGTGTTGTTTATTCAACAAATTCAAACACTTCATGACAAGCTCATCCTTGTTCCTCTGGCTCAGGTCATGTGGCATCCATTTTCCTTCCTTTTGAATCTTTTTCATTGCGCGTAAACGATTGGAAATGGTTTGTTGAGTTACCCCCAGTTGTTCAGCTAGTTCTTTTTTGTGTTTGAGACGAATCTTCATCTAGCAGTGCTTGTAGTTCCTCATGTGCAACCTTCTGCGGGGCTCCGCTACGTTCTCAATCGCTAACATCAGAATCACCTGCTTTAAACCATTGTGACATACCTGCCAGCAGGACGCACACGACATGAAGGCAGATGGCAGTCAGAACAAACGACCGCGTAGCTCAATTGGTAGAGTGACTTATTCCGGAATGAAGGGATCCGGGTTCGAATCCTGGCGTGGACAAAAATGACGGAGAAATTTACTTCGTTACACCGTCAAAAGCAAAACTCACACGTGCTTTTCGATACAATATTCTCCACCAGAAGAGAACAGATCGATGCACATGCTTTTGCAGCACTTTCTCCTTCATGAAATTGGTAATGAATACTGTGTCGAATAAATGCAGTATCGCTTGCCATCTTTCAGCTACCGATCTGCAAGTACGTTTGACTGTTGGGCAAACCACTGTGTCACATTTTTAACACGTCTTTTGTAAAAAAAGGTCGTGCTTATGTTACCGGTTTGTCCGTCTGCACCCACGATATCTCTTCGACTATTAGTTCGATTTGAAAGATTCTTCTGCATTGGGAAGCTTGAAATATGCGAATGATGATCCTTCATTTCGTTTTTTCTTTTTATGATGTACAATTTCGCCGCTAGAAGGAGTAAACGCAGATGATGTCGAATTCCAAAATACGTTTTATTCCATATATTTGCTTCTAAACATCCGATTGAAAAAATTATTTTATCTTTCGATTCCATTTATGTCGAAGAGTATTTTAGATATAGTTACTTTTTTCAAATTATTCAAATTACGCATAAATTTTCCGCTAGGGGGCGTAAAAGTAAATTACATTTTCCCCGTTAACTCTTCTCCTAAAACTCCGATTTGAAAAATGTTTTCTTCAGCGGATACACCTCCTGATGGAAAATCATTTGCATATAATTTCAAATTTTCCGTAAATAATGCTTTGGTCACCAGGGGGCGTAAGTGTTAGTGTTTGCTTCTGATGTATTGCCATAAAATCTGAGCTCCTAAAATATCGATTGAAAAAATTATTTCGCAGACTGATGCCACTCACATCGATAAACCTTTTCGGAATATTTTCTTCTTAAAATATTTCACAGTTTCTCCGCCAGGGGGCGTAAATGTATATCTTATTTTTATCAATATCTCTACTTCTAGGAGTCCGATTTGAAAAATTCCTTCTTTGTTGGATAGTGTTTTCAGTGTGACATATTTTTCATACAATTTCAAAATTTTCTAGTAGTTCATAGACTTACCGCTAGGGGGCGTAGAGGCAAATTGCGTTTCCCTCTATATCTCTGCTTTTAAATCTCTGATTTGAAAAATTATTTTTACACTGGATACAGCTCCTGATGGGAAATCGTTTGCACATAACTTCTATTTTTTTAATAAAAATGGTTTGGCCACCAGGGGGCGTAAATCTTAATTTCCGCTTCTGATGTATTTGCAGCAAAATATGAGCTTCTAAAATCTCGATTGAAAAAAAAGTCGTTTGTTGACCGATACTACTTATGGCGACAAACCTTTTAGAAACATTTTCTTCTTAAAATAATGCATGGTTTCTACGTCAGGGGGCGTAGATATATATTTTATTTTTGTCAATATCTCTACTTCAAAGAGTCCGATTTGAAAAACTCCTTCTTCATTCGACAGTGTTTCTGATGCGAAATGTTTTTCCTATAAATTCCAAATTGTCAAGTAAATCATAGACTTTCCGCTAGGGGGCACAAAGGTAAATTGCGTTTTCTGCGTTATTTCTGCTCCTAAAACTCCGATTTGAAAAATTCTTTCTGTATCGCATGCAAGACCTGATGGAAAATATTTCTCACATAATTTCAAATGTTTGGTAAAGAATGGTTTGGCCACCAGGGGGCATAAGTGTTAATTTCTGCTTCTGATGTATTTGTAGCAAAATCTGGGCACCTGAAAACTCGACTAATTGTTTTTTCTTGTACCAATACCGCTCATATGGAAAACCTTTTGAGAATACTTTGTTCCTAAAATAATGCATGGTTTTCCCACCAGGGGACGTAAAGTCACATCTTATTTTTGTCGATTTGAAAAATCCTTTCTGTGTTGGAGAGCGTTTCGGGTGCGAAATGTTGCTCATATAAATTCATGTTTTTCTTAACACACAAGTCTGCAACTAGAGGGCGTAAGCTCACGATTCCGTTTACAGCAATATCTGGGGGATTAAAAACCCGATTGAAAAACTTCCTTCTTCCGTCAGATACTATTGTTTTCCATACCGGTTTCATTGAATTTGAATAGCTTTGATAAAAAATTTAATTTTCGTCAGAACGGATTCAAAAGACGTGCTTATTACACCCGAAAATTCGGTGTCATCTTTCTTGTTTACTATGGACCAGTTACGGTCACATGACAACAACGCGGGGGTATGTTGGATATGTAAATTAGCGGTATACGTGAAACAAAAAACCCAATAAATACACCTAATAAATTCATTTTAAAAATGAAATGTTTTTTTTTTCATGGAAGTCAGTTGTAATTGTTTTATTACACTCAGATATTGTATTTCTTGCATAACATGAAATGGTCATTTTTTTGTCTTCACGATGGTTACATCTCATGCTGTTTAGGAATTCGATATGTTCTAACAAAGCAATTGTGAGCTTTTTCAACATGTAAAAAAGCCGATTGGAAATTCTAACTTCATTGCAGCCTCCAAGTTCCTAACTAAGTAGCGATATTAAGCAATGAGTTTAAGATCGATCAAGAATAGACCAGGGTGTCCACAGAATTATCAAACCTGATTTCCCTGACTTTCCCTGACTTTCTCTGACCAAATATATAAAAAATCCCTGACCTTACACCAATACGTTTATTTGAGTTTTTCAATATATGTGCCATGATAATAAATAAAATTGAATTGGATAATTGAGAAACGTGTATTATTTAAAAGTGTTTCCATTTGCCGTATGAAGTTTCCCAAATAACTAATTAATTGAATTTTTTTTATTGGTCTCCACCTTCCCCATAGCCGTCCAACTCACACCTTTTTAATTTTAAGTTTACTCTCTTTTTCATGGTTTTACATTTATTGAAGAAACACTCAAACAAACCCATACAGAATATTCAGAACAGTTACTATAAAAATATTACAGTAGGAACACAGTCACTTTTTTTTATATTACACACCACTTTTCTTCTTTTCCCAATCTGAAATCTTCGCCTGCAATGCTGCTTCTTCCAACTCTAGTTCCTTCCGTACTCTTTGTCTTTTTTCCTTCAATTCCTTTATTTCATGATCAATTTTTCTTTTTTCCTTCAGTTTTCTTTCTTCTTCGTTTTGAAGAACACTTTGTTTTCTCAAGATAATCCTGATGTCTTCGTCTTGAGGCTCTTACAGAAAGAAGAAGCCTTCTATTGATGGCAATGTGTTCTACTCCTCCCACATTTTTAATGGCATCAAAAACTGTTCTCTGACAAATCAGGGATTCTTCCAGGAGATTTTCCACAAGAAGAGACTTATTGACAGAAAATCCACCTTCCACTGAAGCATTTCCATGAGACATAAGGGGATAAATTTTTATTACATCCCAAAGTTCACCGAATTGTTTTTGGCTGTCAAGTACAGCACTGTAAAATTTGCCTAATCCAATGGAATCATCATGACTGTCTAAAAATTCATCAAACTGAGACTTTAAAACAGATGGAGCTTCTACACACAATGAAGCGTGCTGTTTATTAGCTTTTTCAGCACAGTCATCTGAAATCCTGTTTGCACTAAGTAAAACTTCGAGCACTGTTTCCACTCTCTTCTTGCTTAGACTCGGCTGTTGCACTATAATATTTGGGTACAAACAAGTTACCCCACGGACAAACTTAAATTTTAGTGGGCTTTTCTCACGAAGTTTTTCAATCATACTGGTCACAAGTTTCTTAAATTCAAGCTTAAACTCTAATTTCTCCCTTTCTACGCACTTCACTTCTTTTAATAGCTGTTTAGCACTAAATCCAATATCAACTTTCTCAACTGAGAGAAGATTTTCACTTTTTGATACATCTAAAGTTAACAGTTTTGAGACACTATCACCTTCACTTAATTTGTCAGGATTCAAGCTTCGTGCCATCAAATTTCTCATCAGATCCAGCAAATCAGTGTGTAAAAAAGGAATTAAAGGCTTTGGGCTCTAGGACCTCCTCAAAAAAGATTCACACTCTGAAGCTATAATCCTAAATGCAGCCAATTTGCATTTCAACAGTGGACTTTCCATGAATTCCGCAAGAAACATGTGCTGTTTGCTGGAAACCGATGATTCTTGAACATATTTCTTGATATGATCATAGACAAGCAATGCCCAAGTCAAACAATTAACGTTTTCCAACCACCTTACAGTGCAAAATTTCAAAGGGAAATCTTTACATCCAGTAATCATAGTATAGTTTGCACGGCGAGCAGGACTATCTTTTAAAAGGTAGTTAAGACTACTCAAAAAGCGTCCAATAAACTAACTATTATTATTTTCAGGGCGTCTTCACCTGGAAGACTGGAGCACTAGTTTGAGCTTTTGATGTCAAATTTCTCTTTTGTATGACCGATTGGTGAAAAGTATCTGAAAAGAAACATGGGCAGATGCATGCTTGGTGCAGCCAAGAAAGATGAAAAGCGGAACTCGTGGGTAAGGAAACTGACAAGAGTGGAAGACATCACGATCAGAGTAAAATCCCTGAAATGGCAATGGGCTGGACATATTGCCAGGAGAATGGACCACAGATGGACAACCGAAATATTAGACTGGATTTCAAGGGACAGGAAAAGACCAGAAGAAGACCACGTGGGAGGTGAGTGGATGCAAGAGACTGACCCTAGACAGTCCGTTGTGGAACAAACTTAGGGAGACCTCCATGGTGCAGTGGATTGATAATGATTGACAATGATGATCATGATATATGTTAGACTGGATTCCAAGTTATAGGAAAAGACAAAGAAGAAGACCACGTGGGAGGTGGGTGGTTGGAGGAGACTGGCGCTAGACACTTTGTTATGGAAGAAACTTAGGTAGACCTTCATCTCGCAGTGGATTGATAATGATTGACAATGATAATTACGATATATATTAGACTGGATTCCAAGGGACAGGAAAAACCCAGAAGAAGACCACGTGGGAGGTGGGTGGTTGGAGGAGACTGGCGCTAGACACTTTGTTATGGAAGAAACTTAGGTAGACCTTCATCTCGCAGTGGATTGATAATGATTGACAATGATAATTACGATATATATTAGACTGGATTCCAAGGGACAGGAAAAACCCAGAAGAAGACCACGTGGGAGGTGGGTGGTTGGAGGAGACTGGCCCTAAACACTTCGTTATGGAAGAAACTTAGGGAGACCTTCATCCCGCAGTGGATTGATCATGACTGGCAATGATGACCATGATACATATTAGACTGGGATCCCAGGGACAGGGAATCCAGTCTAATATGTATCATGATCATCATTGTTTACTCGTCATCACATTCGCATATACTCTCTACAGCATGTAGGTATTTGACGTATTCATAGTCCGTAAGAAGTTTCGGCTGGCTGCATTATTGCTATGAATAAGGGCAAGTTCGTGGATAAGTGCGTTGCATATAATAATAATTTGTGTTTTCAATGTACATATCAAACAGATCAAAAACAGATAAGCATGCCTATACAAATAAACAAACTAAAAATCACAAATAATATTGATGTACACATACCGAAAAGGAATCTACAAAAATTCTACTTACGCGAACATGCCACAAATCTGGGAATTCCCCTTTCTTTCACTCACCCACGAATTATTAAATCAAATTACTCGGGCATTCACATTCGCATGCATGCAAACCGCTATAATTTGTGTACATATAACGAAGTGAATTTCTCCGTCATTTTTATCCGCGCCGGGGTTCGAACCCGAGTACGCTTATTCCGGAACAAGCAGCTCTACCAACTGAGCTACGCAGACATGTATTCTGATTCCTATCTGCCTTTATGTCGTGTGCGTCCTTCTGGCAGGTACGTCACATCTCCTGGTACGTTACATACACAAAAAAGAATTACGTAATTCTGGCTTTTTCAGATATACACAAACGCTCGTGAGTTTCCTAATCAGTGTACTCTCTTATACGGACGTACATAACAACACCTGGACATAAAAAAAAAAAATGAAAACAAGGCTGAGTATTTAAATCTAAACGCACAAATTTAGGAAAAATATTCGCACATTTGTTTTACTAATTAAAAAGCTTGCTGGTCGGAGAACTTAGTTAACACACTGTAGATTCAAGGGTTGGACAGAATAACGTGAACACCACGCTCAGAGACGTGACTTTTAATGCAGCTGCGTACGTCGCAATACGCAAAGGTATCCACCACTTTGTGGTTGTAATAGCTTTGTTTAGAACCTCAAGGTCCTGTTTAAGTGCATTTAAAGTGTCTTGTCGCAAAATTTCTTTCAGGGTGATGGCAAAATGAGCGATCTAAGGGACTTCGAAAGAGGGCTAACTGTTGGTGGCCAGCAAATTGGTGTCTCCATGACAACAGTCGCCAGGGTAGTGGGGGTATCGAGAGCTACTGCGTCTAACGTTATGACAGCATACCGTGTTCGTGGCAAAACCTCGTCTGCGAAACACAAGGGTGGCTGGAAAACGACCCTGATTGATAGAGACAGGAGACCATTAAAGAGATTAGTTACCCGTAATAAGAAGACCAAGGCGCCTAAAATTAGTGCGGAGTTCAATCTACATCTCCAGAGCCCAGTATCAGCAGAAACAGTGCACAGGGAACTGCACAAACAAGATATTCATGGCAGAGCTCCTAATGCCAAACCTCTGATGACTCGCGTGAATGCACAACGGCCACGGCAGTGGTGCCAGGAGCATACAATGACTACCGATGCATGGAAGTGTGTAATGTAGTCGGATGAATCCAGATTCACACTATTCCCCACCGCAGGACGTGTTTACGTGTGGAAAACACAGTCAGAAGCATACAACCCAGATTGTCTGCTTCCAACAGTGCAGCATGATGGCAGTTCTGTCATGTTCAGGCGGTCATATCGTGATATTTCAGCAGGTCTCCTGATTACCTTAAAATGACGAATAACGGCAGGGCGTATGAAACCATTTTGGCCGGCCAATTCCATCCCATTGCACGATCAGGCATTGCTTCGTTCAGGGAATGCCATCTATCAAGGTGATAATGCCCCGATTCACAGAGCTGGGAATGCTCAATCATGGCTTTAGAAACACGAGGACGAACTTTCACACCTCCTTGGCCTCCGCAATCAGCAGACTTAAACACTATCGAGCCACTGTGGTCTGTGTTGCAAAACAGAGTAACATTTTATTATCTTCCTCCTGCATCTCTCAAGTGCCTGACGCAGGCAGTTTCTGCATGAAGAATTGTGTAACATCTCACTAACCACCATCCAGGATTTGTATGCGTTCATTCCAAGGAGGATTCAGATGGTTTTGAATGCCAAAGGTGGTTCCACACCCTATTAAGTACGTAAAACCTTCTTTTCCTAGGTGTTCACATTATTCTGTCCAACCACTGTATGTTTGCCTATGCATACGTATTGTGACAGTTATTATCATTTGGTTTTTTTATCTGAACGTGTCACTACGCAAGCTGTTGACGGCACCTTCTGGCTCTTCATTACTTGCTTCGTCTGTCAAACGTAACGAGGCAAGCAACTGGCCATGTTTCAAACGAGCGACAGCTAACCAAGACGATTCGACATCAGACAAAACCAGCTTGCAAAAGCTAGGCCACCTGTTAAGCCTGATTTTACGACGTTTCTCTGCATGCTATTGCCGTCGAAATATTTCTACTGGGGAATACTATATTTCAACAATGATTGGCAAGGAAAAAAAGAAATTAGAATTTTCTTCACTTACCTTTTCGATCTCGAAGTGGAGAATAGTGGACAAATACGTAGGCAAGTCGTTAATAGCAGTGTAAAAGCAATAATCTTGTCCTGACTGCGTGATAACCAAGGCCCAGAAAGGTTTAGATTTTAATATGGAACACCAGGGAATTGTGGGAAGCTGCGGAAATAAATATAACTGTGGTGAGTAAATCTTATAGAAATCCTATAAACAGCATTTTTAAATGACATTGTTTGTGTTTAAATATTTAAATATTTTTGTGGCCAGTTTTCTCTTGAAAAGCAAATGAAAAAAAATGCGGAAATGTGTTTTTAAACATTTCCGCATTTTGTTTATTATATTATAAAAATAAAATACATCCACACGATTGTTTGACCAACTCAAAAATACATTTGTTTCTCCCATGTTTAGTAGAATGAAAAATTACAAAAAGTTGTTTTGAGTAATAGAGTGAATTTTTGAACAATTTACTTCTGAGGAATTAATCAGTAATGTGAAATATACGTTAAGTAAATCTAGAACAAAATCCAGTTTGTTTCTTTTCTTTTCAATTTTGAAGGAATCTCTGCGACTTTCCCCCCCCCCTTTTAACAGGAATCAAATCAAAGAAATTTCTGAATAGTGTTATATGAAGGGCAGTTGCAGGTACGTTAACGAGTTACAACAAGGAGGTTAACTTCGAATATTCGGGTGTTAATGACAATTCTTTTGAATGATTTTCGGTAAAAGAAAAATTTTGCAAAGCGGGTTTCCAAGAAAACAAAAAAAAAAACAGAGAAAACGGATGCGAATTTGTACTCCCTAGCGAAAAAAACTGCGAATTAATTAAAGGGCACAATGTGTGCAATGCTCTTCATAGCAAACGGACTCAAAGAGGAGTTTTCCTACCAGATATCTGGAATCTGGCAGAATTTTGTCTAATAGGTGTTCACGAGCTCAGAAACGGCAGAAATATACGTTATAAAACAATCAGAAAGTTTATGAAAAGTGTTCATAACAGAGTAAGATATCAGAAGCACTGGGAATTTTTAAAATTGAACAATTAGGAGCAGAGATGTAGAGAAATATACACAGTCGAGTCACATTATTGTAATCACCTCTTACTTTTGACGTCAACACCGCATAGCCAGTGAAAGAAGGCACGTGTCGTGAGCTGGCTTGGAGGGTATATAAGGTGTGCTGTAGGTATTCTGAAAACATATCACTCGTTGCTATCATGGATAAAAGGAGCGATTTATCAGATTTGCAAAAACGAATGATTCTTGGCTTTCGGGACAACAGTGGCAGTGTTTCTGAAACAGCGCAGTTTGTGAACGGTTCGCGGCTGCTGTGGTTAAAGTGTATCATGAATGGAGAAATGGCACCATTGTGAATAAGCAACGTTTAAACTGCGGAGCACCACGTGTCATTGATGTGAGAGGTGAACGTTGGCTTTGAATGTGCGTGAGGGCCGATCGACACGCTGCAGTTGAGCAACTCACTGGCCGAATGAAATACGGGATTACCAGAAGTGTGTCAAAAACGACAGTTCGGCGAACCCTGCTACGTATTGGGCTCCGATGGAGACGGATGGTCACTGCACCTATGCTAACGAAGGTTCATTGGCAGAAATGGCTTACGTTTGCAGGGCAGTATCGGAATTGGACCTCCGCTGATTGGCAAAAGATTGCCTTCTCCGATGAGTCACATTTCCTGCTTCATCAAGCGTATGGACTTTGGCGTATAAGGCGAGAAACATCGGAGAACAAACACTCTTCAACCATTGCTGGAAGAACACAAAATGGTAGAGGCAGCGTTATGGTCTGGGAAATGTTTTCGTGGCATTCCGTGGATCCACTCATACCTGTAGAAGGCACTATGTACCGAATTCGTTATGAATCCATCCTAACAGACCATGTACACCTATGCATGCTGATTGTATTCCCAGGGGCGGATGGGGATCTTCCAGAACGACAATGCGACGTGCCAGATAGTGGTTGGAAGAGCACGATGAAGACTTAAACCCAATTGAGCATCTGTGGGATCACCTCGATCGTGTTGTTCGCTCTATGGATCCTCCACCATGCACCCTCCAGTAGCTGTCAGATGCACTGCAGTCAGCATGGCTCCACATACCTGTGAATACCTTCTAGCACCTTACTGGGACACTTCCAGCCCGTCTAGTTGCTGTCCGCGCTGCACACTGCGGTTACTCTGGGTATTAGCAGGTGGTCAGAATAATGTGACTCGATCGTGTATATAAAGGTGTCCAGGTGTTTGAAAAAGTGATAGTCTGTAGAGGACAGATAAAGTAAATAAGGTGGATAAGGTAAGGTTTCGTACAACCTCAACTAGTGCAGCTTCTGGACTGTCCGGTGGGCAACATTGGGTACCGCATTTTCATGGGAAAATGCGACCCAATGGTGATTGAATAATGCAGGGTGTTTGTTGAACAGTTTTCTATGCATACCTGTTCGCCGTGATTGTATGACCGGGTTTTAAGAAGAAGGAATGGATCACACAAGATGAGGGCCATTAAATTCTAACCATCGTCTTCCTTGAATGGAGTACCGCCTTCAGGGTGCATTTTGCGGCTTCACCGCGGTCGAGCCATTGTGCTGAACGTCGGAGACTGCCATAGAGCGTCAATTTCTCATCACACTTAACGTGGAGCTTCAAACTGCTCTCTGTTCAGTTGAGGATAAGCAGAGAAGAGCAAATATTAAATCGTCGTGTTTTATGATGTTCGGTCAATTCATGTGGAACCCATTTATCTATAGTCTTCACTTTGTCTGTGGCAGTGAGTTGTCAGAGAATAGTTGCATAATTAACTCCGAATTTCTCCTCATGTTCTCGTACCGGTTGAGGTGGATCAGATTAAATCAAGCTCTCCAACTCTGCACCACTGGTAGCTTCTACTCTTCCACCACGTGTTTCATTTTCGAGGCTGAAATCGCAAGAACGCAATTTACACTCACGGACAATGACATTTGCGCACCAAGAAGGAAACATCAGATTGAACTGAAATTTTATGAACGCAATGATACAGATGAATGATACACATGATGGCAAGAACAGAGCTACAGAGTAATTACAGAGGGATCTGTGGCACGCAGTCCGGTCATCTTCAAAAGCGCGTGGCACCGCTTCGTGCAGCGATACATGCTGCAATACGGTCCGGCATGGAGGCGAACAGACGCCTGATGTTGTCCTGCGGCAGACTGGCCCACATGTGTTGGACGGTGTGCTCCAAATCCCACGGCGGCAGATGGCGTTTTAACTGGTCCAACACATGCTTGATAGAGGACATGCCCGAGGAGCGTGCAGGCCATGAAAGAGTCTGGACATGACGTAGGCAGTCCTGGGCAACCCGAGCCGTGTGTGGGCGGGCATTATCTTGATGGTATAGCGCACCTGGAATCCTGGCCAGGAATGGGAGCACATGGGGCCGTAGAAACTTACTCACATATCGCAGACACGTCAATGATCCACGTACCACTACTAGAGCTAATCGGCTATGGTAGGAAATGACTACCCAAACCATAATGCGTGCAGTAGGGGAGGTGTGGCGCTCGATAGCGGCGTTAGGATTGTGCCGTTGACCCGGAGACCTCCACACGCGGACAAGATGATCATCTGTTCCCAAAACAAAGCTGCACTCATCGCTAAACAACCACACGTCGCCAGTCTGTGGAGTCCCACGTCGCTCTGGCCTGGCACCACTGCACACGGTGCCGGCGATGTTCCGGTGTTAATGGCAGCACACGTAAGGGGAGCTGGGATCGCAGATTTGCTTCAGCGAGGAGTCGACAAATAGTTCGAGGGCACACAGGTGCTGCTACATCTGCCCGTATAGTGTACCGGGTCCCTGTGGGATCCGTTCATGCCTGGAGCACGAGAAGTTGATCTTCTCTACCGGTGGTCTTCCTGGTCCGCCCGGAGCCACTCCGCCGTGTGACTGTGCTGCCAAGTGTCCACTGCTCCCAACACAATCGGACGGTACGGTTAGAACGATCCACGTGGAGGGATATGCGGCGCGCCAACCACCCTGCGGCTTTCAACCCGATGATCAGGACTCTCTCAAAGTCCGTAAGTGTCGTAAATCGACGTCTCTGGCGTCTACCCGGCATTCTTGTCAGTCTATACTCTTGCTTGCGTCGGCCAGTGCTTTTCGCTTTCATGGGGGTACACGCCGGTTTATAAGGCTGTCGGATCGTGCTTGCAGCGCAACTACAGGGTGTGCGGTTATGCGCACTAGCATGTTTTCTTTTAGGTGAGCAAATTTCATTGTCCTTGAGTGTATAATAGCAAACCAACGTTATGTCTTGTGTTCATTAACGGTGTTTTCTCCAAATATTGTTTTGATGTTACGAGCTTCCCTCGATGCACGCTGTCCAATTTAACGTCATTTAAGAAAATGGCACTAATTCGGCTCTGATCCGTCGTTCTTCATTATAGGACTATCCCTTGGAATTGATGGCGTTACTGTAGCACATTCATTGTAGCACAATTCTCTTGGAACTGATGCTACAGTTAAGGACGATGGATCAGAGGTCATTTCGACGGTAGCATGAATTCTTCTTGGAACTGATGCTACCGTCGGAATGACCAGTGCGTTATAGGTAAAAGTCTTGACGCTTTAAATTTACAAATCAAATGTCATATCGCGCGATCTGTTAATTCCTTCATTACCAGCCAACTGTACAAGGCTGAAGAATCCGACACTTCACCTGCAATAACCTACGTTTTGAAAATTATATTATTCAAGAAATCTGCAGTAAAATAACTTGCATATGTGATGCAAGGATAGGATGGGAAATGTCTGTTCGGAGAATTATTTAGTAAAAGATCTTACTGTTCTTTTGAATAGTGTTCTGAATATAGTGTTTGAATAGTGTTCCGAATATTCTCGTCAAATCTTGCCCTTTAACCATAATACACTGGTGTGCAAAAATTAAGGACGAAGAGGAGAAATTAGCATAACAGCGGAACGAGCAGGCAGAACGGACCGAAAGACCGCTCAGGAGATCGACTAGGGTCCGGTACGGTAGGGCATGCGCATATATGCAGCATGACGTAGGGGGAAGGAGTGTCGGAAGGGTATAAATCACACGGGCGGTGTACGCTCAGCAATTCGGTGAAAGTTATTGCACGGTGTACATCGGTTTGAACGACGTCTAGTTGCTGCCACCGTGTAATATGGCCAACAGGCAATCCAGTAGATGACATATGGATGACTTTACCAGAGGTCGTGGCATTGGGAAGTTGGAAGAAGGTCGAAGTGTGACTAGCGCGGCCGAGGAGTTCGGGATCGCTCACAGCATCGTTTCACGAGCTTGGAGAGCATTTCAAACGACAGGAACAGCTGTCCGAGAGTTTAGCAGTGGTCGTCCACGAGCAACCACGGCGGCGGACGACCGGTATATTGTCCTACAGGCAAGAAGAGACAGACGGCAGACAGCGGGAGAAATCGCAAAGCACATGCAACAGACAACTGGACGTCCGTTATCGCGTTTTACCGTGGCCAGAAGGCTGCACAAAGGTGGTCTATTTGCACGACGACCAGTACATTGTGTGCCATTAACGCCTGCTCATCGGAGACGGCGGTTTCTGTGGCGCCAGGAACACAAGAACTGGACGCATTAGCAATGGGGTCCAGTTCTCTTTACGGATGAGAGCCGATTTAGTCTGACGAGTGATTCTGGACGTACACACATCTGGAGAGAGCAGGGCATTCACACCTCCAACATCATCGAAAGGGACCGGTTTGGAGGTAGCGGAGTTCTCGTTTGGGGCGGTATCATGCTAGGTAGTCATACTGACCTCCACATCTTCCAAGGAGGTTCAGTCACTGGTGTCCGCTATTGTACCGAGGTTCTCCTGCCTCACGTGCGTCTGTTTAGAGGTGCTGTGGGTCCTGAGTTCCTCTTCATGGACGACAACGCTACACCTCATCGTACAGTGGCTGTCGCTGAGCTGTTGGAGAGTGAAGATATTCAACGCATGGATTGGCCCGCAAGAACCCCAGACCTAAATCCAATCGAACACGGGTGGGTCCTTCTCGGGAGACGCTTGGCAGCACGTCACGAGACGCCAGCAACGATTCCGCAGCTGCGATTGGCGCTACAAAAGGAATGGGCCGCAATGCCTCAACAGCTCCTTGACAACCTCGTCCTCAGCATGGGCAGACGTTGTAAATCCTGCAACGCAGTCAGGAGTGATCATATCCCCTACTAAAGACTGGATTTTTCTTGGCAGCCGCCTGTCACAAGGACGTTTCTGTCTTCTGTCCAGTTGTGCTCAAAGCTACCTTTTCAATAAAGTGCCTGTATCCTTTGGATTCCTTGTTTGGACGATTTTGCTCACTTGTCCCATATTCTTACATCTTGGGGATCTTATGGTATGATTTGAGTCGATGTGGAGCACATTTGCACGGCGTTACATTCGAAAAACAGTCTCGTCCTTAATTTTTGCACGCCAGTGTATATACAGGGTGCATAGGAAAATTCCTTAAGCCTGAAATAACTTGCGAACGGAAAGAGGTACATTTATGCAAGTGAGATAACAGTATAGTAAAGGGAATGCGCCCAATCGAATGCAACCGATAGCAGCGCCCTAGTGGCGAAATGCGGAAGTTAGCAATTGCAAATCGAAAACGAAAAGAGATAGAGCAAATTTCCAATTAAAAAGTTGTAGAGCATCAATTAATTAGTGCAAAACGACATTTGTTTCACACGGGCAAGATAAATCGTCGCCTGAATACCCTAAAATGTCCGAAATCGATGCGCGACCTTTTGTGTGAACGTTTGAAGGGAACAAGCATAGGTATGAGCAAATACACACAATTTATTGCATAAATGCGTACCTATATCAGTACAGTTTGATGACGTCAAACAAAACAAAAATCCTCTGCCATCATACGCATACCTGCACCTACTGGTCTGCCAGAACGAGAACGACTTTTAATGCTTCTTGTCTCCCTGAGCCGTCTCACTACACTTACGATGGTAACCGCACTTGGATGTGACCCAGCTGGAAGACGAACGGCATATTCCCGTGCAGCTAGCGCCGCGTTTCGTTGGCATTTGCCGTAAATAAGCACCATCTCGCAACATTGGGAGTGAGTGAAGCTCGCCATTCTCCCACAGCGTACGTAGACCTAAACTTCTGATCAGTGTACATCCTGCTACTGGTTTTTATATTATAGGTACGGTACAATGTCACAATCTGCATTTGCATCATACGGCTACATTTGCGAAATGTGAATATGCAGATTCGAATCGTCGCTCATCGATTTCGGACAGTTTAGGGTATTCAGGCGACAATTTATCTTATCAGTGTGAAAGAAATGTCGTTTTGAACTAATTAATGGATGCTCTACAACTTTGTAATTGGAAATTTTGCTCTATTTTCGTTTTCGATTTGCAATCGCCAACGTCCGTGTTTCGCCACTAGGGGCGCTGCTATCGGCTGCATTCGATCGGGCGTAGTAGCTTTAATGTACCGTTATATCACTTTCAAAACTGTACCTCTCTCCGTTCGCATGTTATTCCAGGCTAAAGGGACTTTCCTATGCACCCTGTACACTGAAGAGCAATTGAATTAGAGACAGCTGACGTTATGCACATGTGGCGCTGTGGGCGGCCCTGTAAACGGAAACAACATGACGTATGCAGCAATCCAACAATATAAGGAGTGATGCGACGGAAATCAGTAAGAGTCCGACGCAGTATGGCTAAGACGAAGGATCTAAGCGCATTTGATCGTGGGCAAATTGTCGGGGCCCGACGAATGGGTCACTCCATCTCGAAAGTCATGCAGGCACTGGGATTTTCACTAGCCACTGTGTCACGGGTGCACCGTGAGTACATCGAATCCGGTAAAACCATTCCTGCAAGGTCCAACTGCTGTGGACAACAGCGTGTGAATGAGCGGGGTCATCGTCGGCTAGCTCGCATTGTAACGGAAGATAGACAGGCCACAGTGCAAGAAATCACTCGGCAATTTAGCTCTGGTGCACAAAAACGTGTAAGCAGCCACACCATTCAGAACCATCTCCTCGCTATGGGGTACAGAAGCCATCGTTCCACGAGGGTACCGCTGCTGACCGCACATCACAGGGTGCAAAGATTAGCATGGGCGCGGGAGCATCGCCACTGGACCCTAGACATGTGGAAAAATGTTACATGGACTATTGAGTTGAGATTCACGTTGGTACATGGGGGTGGCAGGATACGAGTACGGCGCAAACCACATGAAGAGATGGATCCTTCTTGCCAGCAGGGTACTCTTCAAGCTGGTGGGGGTGGCATTCTCGTCTGGAGACTGTTTACGTGGACTGAAATGGGACCCCTGGTACGTGTGACATCGTCCCTCACTGGTCAACGTTACCGGAATATCCTGGACGACCATTTGCTCCCGTTTGTGTGTCTTCAACATCCCACTGGGGAGCTCATCCTGCAACAGGACAATGCACTGTGCCATCGCTCCCGAATTGTATACGAATGGTTGGATGAACACTCCACCGACATGACCTCGCTTCCTTGGCCAGCTAGGTCACCTGACCTCAATCCCATCGAGCACATCTGGGATGCCATTGAGAGAGATGTTCGAGGCTCTGACCCCCTCCATCAAATCTTCATGAACTGTGGGAGTTTGTTGAGGGGTCGTGGATCCGTATGGCTTCCCAACGGTTCCGGTGTCTTGTCGAGTCCATGCCGAGACGAATTGCCGCCGTCATCAGGGCAAAAGGTGGTGCTACACGTTACTAGACAGGTATCTCTAATTCAATTGCTCTTCAGTGTATATTGTGAAAGTACATATACTTGCCAAGCAACAGATGAAATAGATTTTTCTGCAAGCTGTTGGATGGACACAAGACGAACAGGGGAAAATGACAATACGAATTGGCGTGTAACTGTCACCATACACCGAGGAACCAGATGGAACAGTTTAGGAATGCTTCAACATGTAATGGCTCTATATAACGTATTTATCAATCTGAAACGCCAAGCTTTCTGTGTGCATACTTCAGTAAAATACATGAAAAATACATATGATGAAACTTTATGTACATTTGAGTAAACAGCTTTCACACACACATACGTACTTTTTCGAATGTTTCCGTCCTTTGATTATCCATGATGTATTTCACCTCTCTCGCAGATATCCAGGGATGGTCTACTGGCGTATCGGAAACCAGTATAATCCACAAAACAAACCACGCACATCCTATTACACCTAAAAAAACAAAGAACATTATATATTCAATGCCACACTGCAGAATATATTTATTGAATTGGAAAGACAAGGCGATAAAGATTAACAGATATTGTTTAACACACCTTCGTTTTGTTCCAGGGAGTTCTTGACAATAGTACACTTATTGTCATAAAAAGTACACTTAGTATCATAATAGTACACTTATTGTCAAAAAAATCCGCGCTCAAAGAAGGAGGCGTTGGATTGAAATGAGATTTAGTCGTGAGATGGTACATACCAAGCACGGAAGTGATAACAATATCACAGCAGCAAGACGATTTCCCGCGGACATACTGTACACATTCCGGTCAGCGTTAGTACAGCTTCGGACAGCCTCGTGCTCGGATACATTCAGTGATACGGTCCGGCATGGAGTCAAAGAGAGACGCCGTATGTTCTCCTGGGACAGATTAGCCAACACGTCTTGCAACTGATGCTCTAAACCACGAACACTGGGACATGAAGAAAAGCTGGCGTCCCATCTATTCCCACACGTGCTCGATGGGTCAGAGATAAGGCGATCTGGCAGGCCACGGAAGCATCGAAGCATCATGTAGACAGCCCTGGGAAACCCGAGCCGTGCGCGGACGGGCGTTATCTTGTTGGAAAATGGCTCCGGGACAACCCGACAGGAAAGGCACCACATGGGATCGGAGGATCTCCTGTACGTAGCGCTGGGCTGTCAACCCCATCGGATCATTACGAGAGAAGTACGGCTGTCATACGCGATGGCTCCCCATACCATCAGCCGCCCCGGTGGCGTAGTGGTCTAAGCGATGGCCTCTAATCATTCGTCCGAAAGGGGTCCAGGTTCAAATCCCGTGAGGCATGGATGTTGTGTTTGTCTTACGGCACTGGCTCTCTCCCTTCCCTGGAACCAGTGACCCTAAATTAGGGACGGGCGACTGCTTATAGCCCATTGAGTTGCTCACGGTGGTCGTTAAACCTCCAATAAACAAACAAACAAACAAACATACCATCACGCCTGCAGTTCGGGACGTGTGCCGCTGTACAGTGAGGTTGGGATTGTACCGCTCACCTGCGGTCCTCTACACTCTGACATGGTAGTCGTCTGTTCCCATACTGAAGCGGGATTCGTTGCTGAACATTATACGTCGCCAGTCCGTAGCATTGCACGTTGCTCGTTGCTGACAATACTGCAATCGACGCCGACGATGGTCAGTTGTTAATGGCAGAAAACGTAACGGCCGTCGACAGTGCATATTCGCCTCTGCCAGGCGTCTGGAAATGGTTCTGGCGGACACAGGAGTCCCTTGTACAGCCACCGCATGTCTCTTGATATGGACAAGGACGTCGTTGCATCTGTGTGTGCCGCTCTCACGATCCCACGTTCTTCTCTGCTGGTGGTGTATTTGGGTCGTCCAGAGCCAGTCCGCCTTGTCTGGGTGCCTTCCCGTGTCCATTGCTCTCAACTCTGTACTGTCCGACCGGCCCAAATGGAGGCCGATTCGGCGCGCCAGCCACCTTGCCTCTCTCGTCCCGACGATACTGCTTCATTCAAACTCCCGACGATACTGCCTCATTCAAACGGTGGCTCCTCGGCATGCCTATCGCTCAGGGATCTCACCCGACTCTTACCGTGCACTTCGGCACGAATGTGGAGACCCTGCGCGGCGCCTTATAAGCCCCAAGTATTGCGATTGCAGCGCCGGTCTTGGACGCGCGGGCATGCGGATTCGCACGAAAATCATTTGCATGTCTGCCCTCCCCGTAGCTATTCGCCGAGTTTCACGTTAATCGCACGGTTTTTTCTTGGTGGACGGATTTTTATGGCAATGAGTGTATTAATGGAGCTCGTATAATTTTAAAACTAGTTCTCTGTCCTTCTGCAAGGTAAAAGTGGAAGCACCGAACACATAAATCAAATTGTTTCAGCGGTTTTCGAAAAATGTGAAATAGAAATGGCAGGTATGGATAAATTTATCTCACGTAGCCGATTTCTGAAGCAAAAGAACGAACATCATCTTACTACAGACTGTAAATTGATGATATTGTGTCACAATAGTATTTACAAACTGTTGCACTACTTAAAAATGTTTTACCAAAATGACTTCATTCTGTTTTGGGGTTTTCAATAGCCTTTTATACATCACGGATACAAACAACGCAGGCTAAAAATTCCCTGTTCCTTCTTTTTAGATGCCGTAGTTTATATATTGTTATACGAGCATTTCTGCAGTGAACTGAAATTATTTCATAGCACGCGCATACAAACAAATATTGTGGAAATAATTTAAACATCTGTTGCCTTTGGGGTTGTTATCCGGAATGGAGGAAATACAGTCTAGATACTTGGTTATCGTTTCTGTCACGTTTTTTCATTATCCTAATTTTTTCATGTGTGTCTTGTACAATTTATTCCTTCATCTCTTCAAGTAGCTGATTAGCTTTCCGGCTAATTTATCGTAACTGATTAGTTTTCCTGCTAGTTTATCGTAACTGATTAGTTTTCCTGCTAGTTTATCGTAACTGATTAGTTTTCCTGCTAGTTTGTCGAAACTGATCAGTTTTCCTGATAGTTTCTGGTTGTGCCCGATAGGCGGTTTTTTTTTGTTTTTTTTTTGTCGTTTTATTTATTTTATTTTATTTTTTTTTTTTTTGGACCAGAATGCTTCAAATACACTGGTAGACAAAAGTTGTTGCAAACATAAAAGCTGATTTATCAGCCTTAATTACGATTGAATAGAATTAATGAAACTACGTAAAAAGTTACCCCAGCCGGTGACAGAAAAAAAAACATCTCAAAAACAAAGGAATGTTTCGTTAACAGTGTTCACGCAGCTATACAAAGCGCTATACACGCAAGGTATACGCTACAAGAGAGGGGGCAGATACGGCGCTCGTGATATCGTTCCTAGCACGCTCCAAAGCGCGTTACCTTTTAAGAGATATTGTAGAACATGCAGACGAACACCTGCAATATCTAGAAGTATTCGGAGTTTAGATAGAAATCTGTAGAATCTTAGCAACCCAGGTCCAAGCTAAGGTGCCTAGAAAGCAAAATGTTTCTCGGATGGCCATTTCCGAGCTGTTGTGATGACATCCGGAATTACGTAATGTGTTTTGATGACTAATCCTGGGCTTTCCAAGGATCACTACATCCCAGAATGCCTAAACAGTGAGAATTCACGTGCAGATGGCAGGCAGACTGCCGAGTTCGCCTATTCTTCAGGGGCAATGATGTCAAGCAGAAGTATGTCCGCAAGACTTTGTGAGAGAGGTCTGTATGCTAAAGAACCGGCAGAAGAATTCAACGGACTTGATGCAGACAGCATTGTTTCTGGACCAAGTAGCAATGGGAACCTGAACTGTTCACAGATGAATCCCGCTTCAGTATGACTACGGATTCCTGACGTATGCTCATCTGCAAAGAATGGGGAAGCATCCCAGCAACATTTTGGAGCCAGACTACTATGGAAAAGGCAGTCTTCTAGTGTGAGGAGGTATAATGCTAAATAGCCGTGCAACACTCCCAGTGATTGAGGGTAGCACAGCGCATGGTCAAAAATAAAAGCGATCCTTGAGCCCTATGTGATGGTTTTCTGGGGTGCTGTACGCTCAGAGTTCATTTTTTATGGAAGACGGTGTTCGTTTTCAAATCGCTCGTCCGATCGGCGATTGCTTCGAGAGTGAGGATATCCACGAGATGGAATGGCAAGCCATGTATCCGAATCTTAACCCTATTGAGTACTGCAGCTCCCTTTCCGAAGCTTCCATCTGTGCTGAGTAATGGCGTTTATTGTCATCCCACCTCATGCGTTATCTTGTGATCAACGTGCGTGACAGTCAGGGCCCATCATATAGGTCTCCATAACAACGCATTTCGGCTACCAGTAGTAAAGGACTTCTTTGGTACCCAAGCATTATTCCTATCTATAAATTCCTATGCATCTTACCCATGGTCTGATTACTTCTCTCCTGAATTTCATTAAAGTCTCTCAAGTCGTTATGTTGCTGTGACACCTATTATGGGAGTATTTGTAACTTGGCCTTTGTCTACCAATGTGCATGTACATTTTTTCAATGGGCCATATAGTTCCAATAGAACAACTTATCAATCTCTAGGTAACAGAAAAACATCACTTACCGAAAATGTAGAACGCTGATGGCCATCCATCGAGAAAATTAGAGTTGCATAGGATACCAGAAATTGGCATGGCTGCAACCGTTCCCACATTGATACCACAGTAAACGATTGTAGACAAAAAGCCTTTCTCATTGTCTGGTATCCAACGTCCTAACATTGAATGCATTGCTGGCATTGTCACACCCTACCATGAAAAGAAAAAATGCAGCAGCTTTGATACAAATGACGGTATACTTGTATCATACTGAACTTCCATAAGCAGCAATGAGAAGGTAGAAATATAGTAATACCTCTGACGCGTCAAACATCGTCAGTTACACAGCATATCTAGAAGAACAAAATTTAAGAGAACAAGTATTATAAAAGATTGAGCTTTTCCGTCAGCTGTTCGCATTTTTCCAAGCTTAGTGTAACAAGTTTTATTCCCTGACTGATGAGCTTAAACATGTGAGGCACTGAAGGCGACACGAGAGAAATGGCTGTTGCTGTTTTTAGGGGGGTGGGGGGATTACGGAGGTCTGAGGAAACTTTGCTATTCCACAAGTCTATCAATGATTAAAAAGAGGCATGTTCCATAATGAACGAATTTACGCTATCTATTTATTTCAACTGCATCATGTGCGATCTAATCTGAAGTTACGGACACCTTCGTCAACATCAGGCGGAGTGCTTGTAAATAGAAACTACACTGCAGGCCACCCAAAATTCAACATCAAGAAGGACACGAGATAGCAAAGCCAGATTTACTGGACACATAACAACCGATACAAAGATGAAACGATTGAGCTTACAGGTCCGTGCGACTGGCGGAACGCACAGACATCAATATTTCGTGTGGGCCCCATTGCTGGCAATAACGGCCGCTACACGCCGCGGCATCGAACGAAAGAGGCTTTGGATGTGGGCTTCGGGTTTGTCGTTCCAGGCTGCTTCCACACGTTGCCACAGTTCATCACGGGTGGTGCTTGCCGGGCCACTCGGTTGCCGATCAGCGACCAGACGTGTTCGATGGGCGACATATCGGGAGAACAGGCAAGCCACGGCAGCAGTGACACCTGGTGGGCCGTAAAGAATTGTTGCACGATGCCTGCCACGTGCGGGCGCGAATTTTTCTGTTGAAACGTGGCCGCTGGTAGGTCCTTCAGGTAAGAGAGGACTACAGGTTCCAAAACGTCGGAGATATAGCAGTGGCTGTTGAGTGTACCAGCGATGCGTACCAGAGGGGTGCGGCTGTCATATCCAATTGCGCCCCAAACCATAGCCCCAGGCGACGAACCGGTATGGCGATGCATAATGCAGACGTCATACAGTCTCTCGCCGCGGTGCTGCCACACGCGGATCCGACCATCGTGGTGTTGCAGGCAGAAGCGGGATTCGTCGGAGAAGACAATGTCGGGCCATTCCGTAGTCCAAGTGCGGCGTTCAACGGCCCACTGCTGCTGCACTCGCCGCTGGCGTAACATCAATGGTAATTGGAGCAATGGGCGCCGTGCGACAAGTCCCCGCTGCTGCAGACGACGTCGAACGGTACGTGCTGACACAGGTTGTTGCGCAACCCACCCTAATTCCTGCGCTAACGTTCGTGATGTGGCGGTGCGAGCCGTTAATACCCGCCGCAAAACATGCCGGTTCTCTCGTTCGGTTGTGTGCCGCGGCTGCGGCAATCGCTCACGTCGGTCTGTCAGTCCCTCCTGCACCCACCGAATTCATACTCGCCTCACTGTGGCTGGATGTCGTCCCACACGGGCGCCGATGTCTCGGCACGATAAACCGCTGTCGCGATAAGCCACTATTCGTAATCTGTCGAACTCCGAAACGTGCTGGAATGACTGCCGTATTCTGCGACGAGGCATCAGGGAAGCTTCCCAAGCACAGGTCCGGCAGCACAACACACTTCCACTACTTCTGTGCACCCTTCTTATAGTGCTTCTCGGTGGCGTGCCGGGCGCACATGATATGCATATGCCTTGCAATGCTAATCGTTTGCATGTCCTCTCGCGGGCGACGCGTGCTGCGAATTTCAATCCAATCGGATGCTTCCTTCTTAATGTTGCATTTTGGGTGGCCAGCAGTGTATTTATTTCAAATGCATCATGTGTGAGCTAGTCTGAAGTTACCGACACCCTCGTCCACATCAGGCGGAGTGCTTGTAAATGGAAACTATGTACGTACAACAATATATCTGATAGCATTGACTGGGTAATCATAGGCACCAGAAATTTTTGCCCTTTTTATATCATTGAAGAGATGTCACGTGATATCACGGCGTGTTGCGATCAATAAATTTGTGGTCTTCATGTCACAACATTTGCCGACCGAAATTGTTAATGCGATGGTGGCGTCTTTTGAATTTACCGAAATAAATGTTGCTTATAATTTAAGCCTATACACTTGTGATGTTGAGATAGAATAAATTATCACTGTTTATTCACAATTAAAAGTTTTATTAACATTGACTGTACACTGAAGAGCAATTGAATTAGAGACAGCTGGCGTTATGCAAATATGACGCTGTGGGCGGCCCTGTAAACGGAAACGACATGACGTATGCAGCGACCCGACAATATAAGGAGTGATGCGACGGGAATCAGTAAGAGTCGGACGCAGTATGGGTAAGACGAAGGAACCAAGCGCATTTGATCGTGGGCAAATTGTCGGAGCCCGACGTATGGGTCACTCAATCTCGGAAGTCGTGCAGGTACTGGGATTTCCACGAGCCACTGTGTCACGGGCGCACCGTGAGTACATCGAATCCGGTAAAACCATCCCTGCAAAGGCCAAGTGCCGTGGACAACAGCGTGTGGATGAGCGGGGTGATCGTCGGCTAGCTCGCATTGTAACAGCAGATAGACGGACCACAGTGCAATAAATCACGCGGAAATTTAACGCAGGTGCACAAAAACGTGTAAGCAGCCACACCATCCAGAACCATCTCCTCGCTATGGAGTGCAGAAGCCATCACCCCACAAGGGTACCGCTGCTGACCGCACATCACAGGGTGCAAAGATTAGCATGGGCGCGGAAACATCGCCACTGTACCCTAGACATGTAGAAAAATGTTGCCTAAACTGATGAGTAGAGATTCACGTAGGTACGTGCGGGTGGCAGGATAGGAGTACGGCGCAAACCACATGAAACAATGGATCCTTCTTGCCAGCAGGGTACTCTTCAAACTGGTGGGGATGGCATTCTCGTCTGGGGACTGTTTACATGAACTGAAATGGGATCCTTGGTACGTGTGACATCGTACCTCATAGTTCAACGTTATCGGGATATCCTGGACGACCATTTGCTCCCGTTTGTGCGTCTTCAACATCCCACTGGAGACCTCATCCTGCAACAGACAATGCACCGTGCCATCGCTCCCGAATTGTATCCGAATGGTTGGATGAACACTCCACCGACGTGACCTCGCTTTCTTGGCCAGCAAGGTCACCTGATCTGAATCCCATCGAGCACATCTGGAATGACATCGAGAGAGATGTTCGACCCTACATGAAATCTTCGTGAACTGTGGGAGCTTGTTCAGGGATCGTGGATCCGTATGGCTTCCCAACGATTCCGGTGTCTTGTCGAGTCCATGCCGAGACGAATCGCCGCCGTCATCAGGGCGAAATTTGGTGCTACATGTTATTAGACAGGTATCTTTAATTCAATTGCTCTTCAGTGTAGTTTCGCAGGGCGTTTGGCTCGGCTTCAACAGGACGAATGGAGCTTTAACATTCAAATCATTTTGACATCATCAGAATTTTGAAGGTCACGGATTTTGATGAGTTGTTTCCACGCGCTTGAAAGAAATGGGGTCGACGTTATGTCGTTGACAAGCCGTGAAGAGTTCCGGTATATGTCGAAAGCTTCTAATATATTAAGCTTGATAGTCGAATCAGGTTTATCAATAAGCGTAAAGTTTTCAAACAAACATTTATGGTTCCGTGACAATGTTGGGCTATTGATGACTTCTTCAGTTCATAGTTTCTTACGTAAGTCTTGTGTTCTTTCACACGGAAACTTAAGGCCGTGATGTCATGTAAGCTTAGCGACCGCACGATGTATATTGCTTTGAATGTGTGAAATAGGAAACCTGTGATGCCATGTAAGTTTACCGATTAACCAATGACTATATAGCTACCGAAACAGCGTTTATGTATGGAATTACAAAAGAGTGGCCCACTCTTTCTAAAGATCTCCGATAAAGAAGTAACGAAACGGGGTATCTGCATCTCGAGATGCTCCAGAATGTTTCAATTTCAAATAAAACTATGCTTCACTAAGGCCTAGTGGGAAACTCTGTACACGGAATTTAAAGTTAATTCACCTACCCCTTGCAGACTTATTGACGGCCAAATGTTTTGACTTAGAATTGCTATAACTCAGCGAATTCAGAAGTATTGAGACTACTACCTTGCCCACTTATTAGTGGCAGTATATTTTGTACACAATTTTAAGTTGATTTATCCATCTGTTCGAGGGCTATTACAGACCAGATTTGTGAGTTTAATTTACGCTGCTTGTTGAGCTTTATTAATTGCCGCGATAAGCCTTGAAAATGTTATCCTGTGAGAAGTGTAAGCTTGGAAATCAAACTTTTTTTTTTTTACGCCAGCAAAACAGATTACTTCGAACTTCAAATCAGATCTTTTGATTTAATGGAAATCGTTTTGTTTCGTATGAATTTAATTCAAACACTTGACGTGGATCAGGAACACCAAACAGAAATCATCGCTCTTTCCACATGTGAGTCGGGAGAATTCGAGGCCGCTGTGGTGCAGTCGTAGCATGTCCGGCGCGTTACCGGAAGACCCTGGGTTAAATTCCCGGCGGCGGCCGATGGGAATTTTTCCAAGACTCACTTATTAACGTGGAAAGAGGCATGATTTCTGTTTCGTATGAATTTAGAAGAGAAAATGGGAATTCATTGTTTAATTTAACGATTTGCAACAGTTTAATTTTGTGGAGGAGAATGAGCATATTTGCGAGGATTGCAAGTGTTTACGTTAAATAACAAACACACACAGACGTCTAGGCTGCTTTTTAAATAACAAATTCAGAAAATGAGAGGTTGCTATCCAGAGTGAGAAAAACTCTCAGCAACACACTGAACTAAAATTCCGAAAAGTTCTCACTTGTGCCAATCCTTCTGCTATGCGTATGAAGACGAGCACCGTGACATGCCACCTAGCGGCCACTGGTGTAAGTAACGTTAGAACAGAAGTAATCACAGTCCCGAGTCCGAAAACCCATTTGGCGCTGAAAGTCTCTGCCAGTCGTCCTCCAGGTATTTGAGAGATGCAATAACCATAATAGAAGGATCCCAGAACAGTTGCTTGGAGCTTCGGGGACCAATTGAATTCTCCTTCCTGTCAGACAAAAGAAGGAGCAATAAATGTCAACCAAAAGAACAGTTTTACTGATTTGTTTAAAGTGAAAGAAATAACATTTTCTGCGGGAAAACTAAATTGTTTTCTGAGGTCAAACTGAACGTTAGAGCAGAAATAAGGGTTAGCTTTAAGACTTCTCAAATACGCTGTTATATTTTTTTCCCCGGAATAATGTGCCGAAAGTTTCTCCGTGTACACTGTTGTGGACACCGAATACATCCATAGCTTAAGATTAACGATTTCTTAGATATTTAAATTTAATGCAAAACAGTTTATAAAGATCATTGTGAAAGACCTTCACCGAGAGTGAATTAACTGAAGGTGAAGAAGGCATGAGCTTACATTACCTATACAGGCAGGCAGACAACTGTTTTTCATTACTGCCTGTTATTATTAGTTTACAATCTATTGCTTCAAATGTACATCTAAAGACTTCATCTCTAATCAAGACCTCCCAAAAAAATGAATCTTATTTGGCTGTCGAGTAAAGGCAAAGAAAGGAAAACTTAATCATAAACGACATTCAGGACCAATGTTCTCAGAGCATCAACTTAAAACTTTAAAACTCTTGAAATCGGTTTATCGCAAAATGCCGCAGAAGACAAACGAACTAGACAAAATTTGTCAGTCCCATCCAAATTCATAAACTACAATTTTAGAGTATTGGCACACGGCCGACGTTACCCGGATTAAACGACAAAAATGCCCTAACCTCCCGCACATGAAAACTACCACGGCCGCCCGAAACGGATCTCTAGAGTGAGTATGATTTCTTACCCCCGCCTATTCTTTGAATTTACACTGCCCTTGAGAGATTAGAAGAAGTGGTGCTTAGTCACCATTGTTACCACACAACAAATAATTGAACCAGGCGTTGGTTACTTTCTTAAGGGTTGTTCACTGAATTATGTTTCAGTGCCCTGTGTAAAGGGTTCGTTGGACCTTTATTTTTGTTTTAAAGAAAAAAAATCAAAGAAGAATGCGTAGTGGAATTTTGTGCTCGCTACTGGTGCCAGCGGAGTAAAAAATGATTTGTGACACAAAAATATTACCGTCTCAATCTTAAAGCAAAGATTTCCACTGGACGACGATACAGCGCAGAAGCTAGACTCGCTGATACAATATCATGAAACGATACTTCCTTTGAGTTTATTTTCAGTGCAATTGTCCGGAGCAAGATACAGGCAAACGGATGTCAGCTGCTTCTCTGGCGGTTCACTCTCTCACACCCCGCGTGTCACATTGTAAGACTGAGTTACTTTTCACATCGCATCTTTTTGCATTGAGCATTCAGAGGTTTCCCTTTGATGTGCTAATATCCCGTTGCATTGCATGTCGTGTCGGAATTAATGCCTTATTTGTTAACATGCATGAATTTAACATTAAGGAGATTGGAAATGGTGTCGAGTCCAACAAATGCGTGCTTGTTGAAAACAATAAGAGGAAGAATAAATGCTGAAAGTATTTTCGTCTCATTAAGAAACCAGAATATGTTTCGCAGCAACACCAATTTTCACAAGTTTATGATGAGTTGAAAGTATCCAAAATGTTAATTGTGATTTCATGAGTGTTCCTTCCTTCTGAAGGGCAATGAATAAAAAATAACATCCACATTTTGAAAACTTCAACTTCTTAGAAGCTGATTAAAATTGCTGTTTCTGTGAAACATATTCTGAAGCTTGATATGTTATCAAGGAAACAGCAAAAACTGAAATAAAACATACAACAAGTTATTTAATACGAACATTTTGACTGTTGCTCCATCAAAATTAAGCGGAATTGCTTTTACATCACTACGGAGGGACTTTTTGCCTCTCGCCGATGTGTTTGGAAACATGCGTAAAACAGTTAAGTTATCTGAAGGACGACACTTTGAACACCTTCTGTAAGTGAGTGATTAAATTATACGTTTCCGAAATACATATGTATGATTTCTGTATAAACTACAATACCCACTACGAAGGAACTTTTAGAACGCTCGGGTGTACACTGAAGAGCAATTGAATTAGAGACACCTGTCTAGTAACGTGCAGCACCACCTTTCGCCCTGATGACGGCAACGATTCGTCTCGGCATGGACTCGACAAGACACCGGAAGCGTTGGAAAGCCAAACGGATCCACGACCCCTGAACAAGCTCCCACAGTTCACGAAGATTTCATGGAGGGGGTCAGAGCCTCGAACATTTATCTCGATGGCATCCCAGATGTGCTCGATGGGATTGAGGTCAGGAGACCTAGCTGGCCAAGAAAGCGAGGACACGTCGGTGGAGTGTTCATCCAACCATTCGGATACAATTCGGGAGCGATGGCACGGTGCATTGTCTTGTTGCAGGATGAGGTCCCCAGTGGGATGTTGAAGACGCACAAACGGGAGCAAATGGTCGTCCAGGATATTCCGGTAACGTTGACCTGTGAGGGACGATGTCACACGTAACAGGAGTCCTATTTTAGTACACGTAAACAGTCACCAGACGTGAATTCCACCCCCACCAGCTTGAAGAGTACCCTGCTGGCAAGAAGGAACCATCGCTTCATGTGGTTTGCGCCGTACTCGTATCCTGCCACCCGCATGTACCAACGTGAATCTCAACTCATCAGTCCAGGCAACATTTTCCCACATGTCTAGGGTCCAGTGGTGATGTTTCCGCGCCCATGCCAATCTTTGCACCCTGTGATGTGCGGTCAGCAGCGGTACCCTCGTGGGACGATTGCTTCTGTACCCCATAGCGAGGAGATGGTTCTGGATGGTGTGGCTGCTTACACGTTTTTGTGCACCAGCGCTAAATTTCCGAGTGATTTCTGGCACTGTGGCCCGTCTATCCGCTGTTACAATACGAGCTAGCCGACGATGACCCCGCTCATCCACACGCTCTTGTCCACGGCAGTTGGCCCTTGCAGGGATGGTTTTACCGGATTCGATGTACTCACGGTGCACCCGTGACGCAGTGGCTGCGTCACGGGTGCACCGTGGGCCCTAACAATTTGCGTATGATCAAGTGCGCTTAGATCCTTCGTCTTTCCCATATTGCGTCCGACTGTTACTGATTCCCGTCGCATCACTCCTTATATTGTCGGATCGCTGCATACGTCATGTCGTTTCCGTTTGTAGGACCACCTACGGCGCCACATTTGCATAACGCCAGCTGTCTCTAATTTAATTGCTCTTCAGTGTAGAGTATTACGAGATTAGATGCTCGAAAATAGCTTGAAAGTTTTGTTTTGGTCGGCGAAAGTTTCACCAAAGTTTTGCCAGTCCGCGAATGCAAAAAGTTAGGGAACCACTGTACTAGACTACTAAGCTTGCTAAATTATTAGTAGTAGCATATAAACATTTGCCGGTGGTGGTTTCGAACCCACATCTAGCTACCTTGGAGGCCTGTTCTCCCAACTGAACTATGCCAGAAGGCTTATCGCTGCGTCATTGTCGATTTGACTCATGAGTCACCTCAGCAGTGCGCCATCTACGTCATGTCGCGTGTTACGTTACGATGTCTATAAGTAAGTTTTCTGGCTCCACATAGCAGGTTGTAAAAACGAAACGAATGAATATTTGTCAGAATTTTGTGTTGTGTGTGTAAAGTGGCTACACTGCGTCGAATAATAATGTAATGGTCATTCGTGAATGACCCTTTTGCGTGAATGATGAAGGAATTCACAGAACAAAATGATTTATGCTATCAGTACTGTGATCATTGTTTTAATGGCGACATGAAAACAAAGTGGGTTTTGAGTTTTTCTTAGCTGTAATGGGCAGCAAGTACACAGAATTTCTCTAGCATAACGCACAAATTAGTCGAAGCGCAACATTCCAATCAGACTCCTCAGTGTAAACGACAGCAGCGTTGTAATGCAAGCACCGAGCTTTGAACTCATTAACCGTTTACTGTAAAGTCTGAGAATGAAAAACAGGGTGAGCTAACAAACAGCATTATCCTTTCGGGAGCGATTGACGTATGAGAACTTTTATTTGCATGCCTTTGGTTGTAAACTTGACTCGCACATATGAGATAAGTCGGTCGTTTGGCGAGTGACCTGTTATTAATTTTATTGTGCTGTTTTTCTTAGATTTTCTGCGAGCTATTAAAGCAGCAATGTTTGCAGCACGTAGCAAGATTTTTGAAGTGTTATAACAGCAAATCATAAGTATAATCATTCTATCCGTCTGGATGTCCATTTGCATTTACATTTTCTGATTTATACGTTTCTTTTGCATTAAAGTTTTTTTTCTAGCATTCCTGTGGCGTGCCACGTAGCTTCTAAGTTGATATATGCTAAACTTTACCATCTTAATGGATTTTTCATACATAATTCACAAATAAAGCAAAAATGTTTACTTTTTTAAATAAAATAAGTTTTCCGAAGATACCCAGCAAAAAAATCTTTAGGTGAAAATTTAGTAAAAACGTTTAATCTTAGACATCCATCGCAGCAGTTTTTTTTAAATTTCTTTGCAATTTATAACAAGGATTAGCAGTTAAATTTCTATATTAGTAAATATAAGTCTATGACGTATATTCGAAATTTTGTTACTTTCTCTACGTAGATTTGAGTTCATTTTCTTTTAGCGTTTTCAATCTTAAAGTTATATCTTCTCGCTCGCGGAATGATGCTGGCAACACTTTTGAAGTCAGCGAATGGGACGTATGCATATGTCACATAAGAAATGGAGATGTAATGTTGAAGTCAAAGTGGAGTGTGGTGGTGTGATGCTATAATCGTGAAAGCTGTGTTACGCTCAAGTTTAATTTACTTGAAGGCTGGGTGTAGAGTTGCGTTGTGTTGATATATATTGACTGTTTGGAATTGAAGTTAGTTAAAGTTTTCTGTTTTACTAACGCGCATTAATTAGCTCCAAAAGATTGGTGCTGTTATAAATCAAGTTCTGCATGGATAATGCTTATGAGATGTTGACAGAATAAAGGGAAGCACTGGAAGTTACTATTTCTAGAACTTTATTTGAATGACTCCTGTTTTACTTAATGTGAATTAATAAGAAGAACTGACTGTATGTAGTGTTCAGCAAGCGATATATACACGTTTCAAATAGTAAGAACGCTACAAATCACGGTATATTTCTCCGAACCATTAAGAATTTTTTCAGCACAATGCACAGAAACGATTATATTCTGCCAGCATACGGATAAACGAATTTACGGCAGCGCAATAAAGGTTAGTTTTTGATGCACACATACACTGAGTGATCAATTTATTAGGACCACTTAACTTTCGTTTGACCAAACTTGGCTTACAGAGCAGCAACGGTTCAGCCCAACATTGATCAGTTCAAGCAGATTAAATGATAGAAGATTCGAACGTCTGATATCCCTTTCGACCACCTCCCAAAGATGCTCTATGGGATTTAGGTGGCTAATTAAACAGGAAAAAGTCTCCATCATGTTTTTGAAACTATTTCTACACAATGTGATCATTATGGCATAGTATATTGTCATTCTGGTATCCCTCATCGTGCTGACAATGCTTGTATAAACTTGACGAAATACCATATTTAAATAGACTTGGGCGTTTAGAGCGTGAATCACATTGAAATCAACGAGCTAAAAGTCGTCCATGAAAATGTGGCCCACAGCTTTACACTGTTTCCGCTAAACTAGAAACCGGTAATCATGCCAGAGTATATAGTCTCTGCTCTGTGACGTGTACCTCTGTTACTACGATCCCAGTATGTTGCGGTTTCCGAGGAATACAGGTAACGTCGTCTACTGGGGACAAACAGTGAGGTTGTTTCACACTGAAATTTAAAGACCCAAGTTCAAAATTTATGGACTTCGCGTTGTGATTTCCTATGAGTATTTTACGAATATTTCGCAAAGAAAAGCTCATATGCCGCATATTGCGGGACGAAAAATACGCATCACCTTGAAAAGTGTCCCACACCAAATTAAGTAAATTACATGGTACAGTTTAATACAGACTATTGACGTGGACCAGGAACATCAAACAGAGACCATCGCTCTTTCCACGTTTATAAGTGAGTCACAGAAAAATTCTCATTGACCGCCAGGGAATCGAACCCAGGTCTTCCAGTTACGCGCCGGACATGCTTCCACTGCACCACAGCGGCCTCGAATTCCTCCAGACTCACATACACTAACTGCCAAGCCACTTGGCAGATTGCTTCTTGGAGCCCCGCACAATGCTTATATTCACCAAAGATGGTAAGTAGCAACTGAACAAATAATTTGAAGGCAAATGAATAATTAATACAGACACATTTGACGTGGACCAGGAACATCAAACAGAGGCCATCGCTCTTTCCACGTTTATAAGTGAAAAGAGCGATGATCTCTGTTTGATGTTCCTGGTCCACGTTAAATGTCTATATTAATTATTCATTTGCTCCAATCCCGTTAAAATAATACATAGGTCTGTTTTCCTTTTATAACTTACACCTTTATACATTTTTCGCGGTCATCTGAATGTCTTCAACTAATTCAATTAGACCAACGCTTTGAGAAACGAACTGAAAATCTATCGATGAAGTTTAGAGCCCCTAGACCTATTCAGGCAATAGAAGTGCGTAGCTCTTGCTAATTGAAACTTCATCACTGTTGAGTTTTTAATAAAAATTGAGAACTTTAAATTCAGAGTAACATTGAAATAATCAACCCCTGTATACCTGAATTACTTCCTCTAGATCAATGTTTACCAACCGCCAGTCCGCGAGATTTTTTCTGCTAGTCTGCGAGAAATGAGCGAATCAATTTTTTTTTTAATCGAAATGGAGTCAAAGTTAGAGGAAACCTAGATCAAAATGTTTTTGAACTCCTGTCGCGGAAGATTAAAGGAAGCTTGGATCGCTAATCTCTTCACAGAAGATCTGAACTCTTGCAGAACAACTCACCAGGAAAATGATAACTTTGCTGAACTTCCTTCTGATGTCAGTCTGGTATCGAAATTCAGAAACAAATCTCTGACTCAATTCTGGGGTATTATGGAAAAAGAATATCCAAGTCTCAGTAACTGTGACGTATATTCTAATTTAACTTTCATTTTTAGTTCCTTTTCCTATGTAAGTTTGAGTTTATTCTCTTTTGCACTTCCCAACTTAACGTGATATCTTCTCTCACACATGAATGAGGTTTGGAAACACCCTGAGGTCAGTACGTAAGTGACGTATGCATGTTGATAAGAACAATAAAGGATATATATATTTCGCGACGTAGTTGTTTGTGTGTGGAGATGTTAAATCTTTGCTGAACGTAATGCGTTTGTGAAGTTATATTGTTATTGGCGTCTGCATAACTATGTTGTAAATGTGTGCGCGATATACTGTTGATTGAATAATAGTGTTGGATTAACGACATTGGAATATACCATGCTTTCTTGAAGTTGGATGGAAATAAAAATTTAGTGAGTACCAACCCGTGACAATATTTAGAGTGAACGCCTATTTCATTACTGGTGAACTTGACATTTAGCACATGTAGTGTTTAACTAGTTAGAAACAATTAGGAATACGCTTACACTACACGACAAAGCTCTAAAATTATTGGGAACTTTTTCGACCGGGTATTTATTACTAAAAAACCTTCCCAGACGTTTCGGCAATCGAAACAAAGCACAGAAACATAATGAGCATTAATGTTGCACTGAGCCTTGCAGAAACAACGCTGGAAAGACAGCTCAAGAAGATCATCGCGAAGCAGCAGCAACAGAAGTCGCATTGACCCCAGAAAATAATATATTAACGATAAGGAGAATGTTGAGGTCTATTGATTAAAATTATGGATTGCACTTATCAATCATTACAGAATATTAACGGATTAAAAGATGTGAGCTGTAGCTAGGTAACATGGAATAATCTGGTATATAAATTATGAATTGTACGCAGTGATCATTAAAAGACAGAATATTATGAGATTAAATGTTCGAAAATAGCCTAAACGTTTTGTTTCGGCATCGCCGGTCCGCGAAAGTTTCCCCAACGTTTTGCCGGTCTGCGAAAGCAAAAATGATTGGGAACCGTGCTCTAGATGACAGACGTTTCCTTTTGTGGCTTGTGTTTTGAAAGAGTAAACACCTCTTAATCTCTCCTTCTGATACTGTAACAAGAAGATTGCGCTAAATGAATGGTTGTTTTTTATCAGATACTAGCAGGGGTACCCGGTATTTTCCGGGTAAGCACCATGAGATAATATACCAAATTTGGTAGTTGTAAATTGAAAACCGTAGAACCTTTTACGAACATTTTGTATGGAGGCCCTTTGACCCCTGGGCTACGACCCCTTCCAAAACCATCTGCGGTCTAAGTCAGAGTACTATGAGATAGTATACCAAATTTGGTGGATCTAAATTGAAAACTGTAGAAATTTTAACTAAAATAACGAAACTTTTGTATGGGGGCCCCCTTGGTTCTGGCACCTTCCAAAACCCTTCTACGGTCTATGTTAGAGTACCATGACATAGTATTCCAAATTTGGTGGTTGTAAATTGAAAGCTGTAGAACGTTTTACGAAAATTTTGTATTGGGGCCCCACTTGACCCCCGGCTCCTACCCCTTCCGAAAACTGTCTACGGTCTATGTCAGAGTAACATGAGATAATATACCAAATTTGGTGGTTGTAAATTGAAAACTGTAAACCTTTTTACGAAAATTTTGTATAGGGCCCTTTGACCCCGGGGCTCTGATCCCTTCCCAAAACAATCTACGGTCTAAGTCAGAGTACCATGAGATAGTATACCAAATTTGGTGGATCTAAATTGAAAACTGTAGAAATTTTAACTAAAATAACGACAATTTTGTATCGGGCCCCATTGAGCCCCCCCCGGCTCTGATCCTTTCCAAACCCCTTCTACGGTCTAAGCTAGAGTACCATGAGTTAGTATTCCAAATTTGGTGGTTCTAAGTTGAAAACTGTAGATTTGTATAGTGGACAAACAAACAAACAAATATACAAACTTTCACTTATATAGAGAGAGATTCCGTTTCTAAAATGACGTAGGTTAACAGGATTCAAGGTTAACAAGTGGTCTTACCTTTGCTCGATGTTCATCTGAATCATTCAGTGATTGTTGTGACGGACATTCATCTGACGCTGACTGGTTACTGTAGGCAGCAGATGCGTTTACCATGGCCACAATGGCAACATTAATATTTACACGTAGACTGTACAGCACGAAAAAACCCATAAAACCCATCGCTGTGAAAACATATCGCACAGGAAGTTTCGAAGTGAGTCCTTAAAAAAGGAGAAAATGCTTTGTTTAATAAAGACATAATAAAATATCAATTATCTTGAATGTAAATAAAAAGTATAAGCATATGTGTTTTTCCTATCCATCGCAGAAAGATCACACCTTACGTATGCTGATCGCTAAGTAACTTTCGATTACCTTTGGCGGTGCTTTAGAAATATGTACAAGAGTTGTCCCAAAACAACTGAGAATGTTTTTATGTAAAAATATGCGTACCTTAATTATCAAGAAAGTGGTCATCTTTTACGAAATACTGTCCATTGCATCGAATACAGGTGTTCCAACGTTCCTCCCACTTTTTGAATGTCTTCTGAAACTCTTCTAAAATGCTGTTGAAACACCCCTCCAAGCTGTAGCAAGTTGATGATGTCTCAAATCGTCATTGCCATAATGACTTTTTAGCACGTCTTTTGTAGAAAAAGATCGTGCTTATGTTACCGGTTTGTCCGTCAGTCCGTCCGTGGGCACCATATCTCTGCAACTAATAAACCGATTTCAAAACTTCTTTTTGCATTGGGAAACTTGAAATGCCCGAATGATGATCCTTGCATTCCAGTCTTTTTACGATGCACAATTTTGCCGCTAGAGGGCGTAAATGCACATGATATCGAATTGAAAATACATTTCATTCCATATATTTGCTACTAAACATCCGATTGGAAAAAAATTTTACCATTCGATTCCATTTATGTCGAAGACTATTTTAGGTATAGTTACTTTTTCAAGTTGCGCATATATTTTCCGCTAGGGGGCGTAAAAATAGATAGCGTTTCCCTCGATATTTCTGCTTCTAAAACTCCGATTTGAAAAATTCTTTCTGCAGAAAATACAGCTCCCGATGCAAAATCTTTTTCATGTAAATTCTAATTTTTGGTAAAAAATGACTTGGCCACCAGGGGGCGTAAGTGTTAATTTCTGCTTCTGATGTATTTGCAGCAAAATCTGAGCTTCTAAAATTTCGACTGAAAAAATTCGTTGGTGAACTAATGCCACTCACGTCGATAAACCTTTTCATGATATTTTCTTTCGCCAGCGGGCGAAAGTATATCTCATGTTTTTGAATATCTCAGCTTCTAATGGTCCGGTTTCAAAAATTCCTTCTTTGTTGGATTGAGTTTGCGGTGCGACATGTATTTATGTGATATCAAAATTTTCAAGTAATTCATAGACTTTACGCTAGGGAGTGTAAAGGTAAAATGCGTTTACCCCGATATATCTGCTTCTAAAACTCCGATTTGGAAAATTCTTTCTGCTCCGGATAGAGCTCCTAATGGGAAATCTTTTGCATATATTTTGCAATTTTTGGTAAAAAATGGTTTGGTCACCAGGGAGCGTAAGTCTTATTTTCCGCTATTGATGTATTTGCAGCAAAATCGAAGCTCCTAAAATCTCGATTGAAAAAAATTCGTTTGTGGACCGATACTACTCACGTCGATAAACCTTCTTGGAATATTTTCTTCTTAAGATAATGCATAGTTTCTCGGCCAGAAAGCGTAGATGTATATCTTATTTTTGTCAATATTTCTACTTCTAAGAGTCCTATTTAAAAAATGCCTTCAATGTTGGATAGCGTTTCCGGTGCGAAATGTGTTTCACACAATTTCAAAAGTTTCAAGTAATTCATAAATTTTCCGATGGGGGCGTTAAGGTAAATTGCGTTTTCGCCGATATCTCTGCTTTCAAAACTCCGATTTGAAAAATTCTTCCTGTATCGCATACAGCTCCTGATGGGAAATGTTTTGTATACAATTTCTAATATTTGGTAAAGAATTGTTTGGCCACCAGGGAGCGTAAATGCTAATTTCTGCTTCCGATGTATTTGTAGCAAAATATGTGCTTCTAAAACCTCGATTGAAAAATACTCTTTATGGACTGATACGGCTCACATCGAAAATCCATTTGAGAATACTTTCTTCTTAAAATAATCGGCAGTAGATGCATATCTTATATTTGTCGATATCTCTGCTTCTAAGAGTCCCATTTGAAAAATTATTTCTTTTTTGGAGAGCGTTTCGGCTGCGAAATGTTTTTACGTGATTTTCTTAACGCACAGGTCTGTAACCAGAGAGCCTAAGTTCATGATACCTTTTACAGCAATACCTGCGGGATTAAGAACCCGATTGGAAAACTTCTTTCTTCGGTCAGATATTATTGTTTCCCATACCGGTTACATTGATTTTGAATAGCTTTGATAAACTTAATTCGCGTTAGAACGGATTCAAAAGACGTGCTCGTCACAACCGAAAATTCGGTGTCATCTTTCTAATATTGATGTCATCTTTCTTTCTTGTTAAAATGGGGAACAATCAGAAGTCACGTGGTGACAAGTCTGGACTATATGCAGGTTGGGGCATCAACTTAATATTCATTTTCTCCAAATAAGAAACGACAGAACTTGCCATGTGCGTCTTTGCATTGCACCACACATGAAAAGAAATGGGGAACCCAAGTTGAACAAACTCGTTTCATACCAAAATGCTCGGTTAAAATTGTGTGAATTCATGATTCTGATATTTCAAATTGATAGGTGTCTATCTTTCCGTATAGTAACTCCTGGTGACTATCTTTCCGTATATGTAACTCCAAAATTATCTTTGATATTTCTAATTGATAGGCGTCTTTCCGTATAGTAACTTCTGCCTTTCCGTATAGTAACTTCTGCTTTCCGTATAGTAACTCCTATTGTATTCATGCTTACCTCTGTAACATTCGTTCAAGGCCTTCCTCCATGTGCGATTAAAGCCACCGACTCACGACCATCCATAAATTCTTTATGCCATCTGTAAATTGTAAGATGTTAAACTGCGCACTACTGACGACGCATGTGTGATGAATAGGTGTTAGGTGTGATTAGCTGCTATGATTACTACAACAACTACCGTTTTTTCGAGACTCGTGGAAAGGTCGAACGCAGTATTGCACATTTTTATAAAAATATTCTTAGTTCTTTTAGGACAAGCTATGTGAATCAATATCTTCCATTTTCCTGACTACAGCGCGTTGTTCGGCACAGAAGTTTGGATAAAAAAGCTGGCGAACAGATTCAAGTGAAAATGAAGAGCCGCCTGGAAACATGGTATCACTCAGAGGGAAGCGCGTTGATCAAATTTCTCTTTGAACGAAACGCGCCGGCAGCGGAGGTCTGTTTCCCACTGGAAAAATTTTATGGTCCGCAAGTTGTGAGCTTCGGAAGCGTGTCCGAATGGTGTTCAAAATTCACACGCTAGCACAATGCGTTGGTGGATGAGAAGCGCAGTGACAGGCTTTCAACATCCACGAGAGACAGCACCGTGGCGTGTAAAAAGTTTCTGGTGCAAGAAGAAAGCCAGATAGCTTCCTTCAGGTTGCTGCAACAACAACGGAGACAGCAACGTGGCGTGTAAAAAGTTTCTGGTGCAAGAAGAAAGCCAGATAGCTTCCTTCAGGTTGCTGCAACAACAACGGAGACAGCAACGTGGCGTGTAAAAAGTTTCTGGTGCAAGAAGAAAGCCAGATAGCTTCCTTCAGGTTGCTGCAACAACAACGGAGACAGCAACGTGGTGTGTAAAAAGTTTCTGGTGCAAGAAGAAAGCCAGATAGCTTCCTTCAGGTTGCTGCAACAACAACGGAGACAGCAACGTGGCGTGTATAAAGTTTCTGGTGCAAGAAGAAAGCCAGATAGCTTCCTTCAGGTTGCTGCAACAACAACGGAGACAGCAACGTGGCGTGTAAAAAGTTTCTGGTGCAAGAAGAAAGCCAGATAGCTTCCTTCAGGTTGCTGCAACAACAACGGAGACAGCAACGTGGCGTGTAAAAAGACTCTGGTGCAAGAAGAAAGCCAGATAGCTTCCTTCAGGTTGCTGCAACAACAACGGAGACAGGAACGTGGCGTGTAAAAAGACTCTGGTGCAAGAAGAAAGCCAGATAGCTTCCTTCAGGTTGCTGCAACAACAACGGAGATAGCAACGTGGCGTGTAAAAAGACTCTGGTGCAAGAAGAAAGCCAGATAGCTTCCTTCAGGTTGCTGCAACAACAACGGAGATAGCAACGTGGCGTGTAAAAAGACTCTGGTGCAAGAAGAAAGCCAGATAGCTTCCTTCAGGTTGCTGCAACAACAACGGAGACAGGAACGTGGCGTGTAAAAAGACTCTGGTGCAAGAAGAAAGCCAGATAGCTTCCTTCAGGTTGCTGCAACAACAACGGAGACATCAACGTGTCGTGTAAAAAGGCTCTGGTGCAAGAAGACAGTCAGATAGTTTTTCTTCAGGTTGCTGCAACAACAACGGAGACAGCAACGTGGCGTGTAAAAAGACTCTGGTGCAAGAAGACTGCCAGATAGCTTCCTTCAGGTTGCTGCAACAACAACGGAGACAGGAACGTGGCGTGTAAAAAGACTCTGGTGCAAGAAGAAAGCCAGATAGCTTCCTTCAGGTTGCTGCAACAACAACGGAGACAGGAACGTGGCGTGTAAAAAGACTCTGGTGCAAGAAGAAAGCCAGATAGCTTCCTTCAGGTTGCTGCAACAACAACGGAGACATCAACGTGTCGTGTAAAAAGGCTCTGGTGCAAGAAGACAGTCAGATAGTTTTTCTTCAGGTTGCTGCAACAACAACGGAGACAGCAACGTGGCGTGTAAAAAGACTCTGGTGCAAGAAGACTGCCAGATAGCTTCCTTCAGGTTGCTGCAACAACAACGGAGACAGGAACGTGGCGTGTAAAAAGACTCTGGTGCAAGAAGAAAGCCAGATAGCTTCCTTCAGGTTGCTGCAACAACAACGGAGACATCAACGTGCCGTGTAAAAAGGCTCTGGTGCAAGAAGACAGTCAGATAGTTTTTCTTCAGGTTGCTGCAACAACAACGGAGACAGGAACGTGGCGTGTAAAAAGGCTCTGGTGCAAGAAGACAGCCAGATAGCTTTCCTTCAGGTTGATACAAATGATACTGTTTCTTTCGGCACCGCGCATCACACCGTTGAACGTATTCACCGCACATACCTTCAACTGAGACCCTGTTTCCTGGGGAATTGTCATGTTCATTTGAATCAGTTCTACAGCATTTTGATTCAAACTTCCGCACCAAACAACGCCCTCTACTCGGAAGAGTGTAATGATGGCAGAAGACACCGATTTACAAATACAGTAAAACTCCAATTTTCCGGATTAACTCGGACAACAACCCATCCGGATATTCGGAAAATCCGAATAATTGGGTTGTCTTTTTTCTGTAGGTCAGATACGTCTTTATCAACTGAAGTGAAGGAATTTATCTTTTTCGTTTATCGTATTTTATAACAAATGTTATACAGTTTAAAAAAAATATCTACTGTATTGCATTATCATTTTGTATTATTTAAATAAACAAAAAAACTAAAAACACGTAAACAAATTAACAAAAATCTTAATTTCACTTGGCCTTGAAAGAAGAACAAGCGATCCGGATTAATGGAGTTCCGGATATCTGGAGTTCGGTTAATTGGAGTTCTACTGTACTTGATCCTCCGCTAAAGTTCATTGGAGCAACCTTATTACCCAGCTCTAGTAGATCGTTTACAAGTGTCACACATAAACAGTAATCAGCACACAATACAAGAGTTATCATAACTGCAACATTAATTCCTCTCATTAGTTACCTTCTCTCTTTTGAAGGTCGAAGCCTGCGTATGTTTCACTGCCGCCTACGTATGTTTCACTGCCGCCTGCGAACTTATTCTAATGGCTTCGTAGCTGTGTTTGACGAAAGCAAACGTGATCACAATACGTCTAGTCTACAGCTGCTTAGGTTTGGACGTAATTACCACCTTCAGCAACTCTATCTTTAAATTCCGGGGTACCTCCTCAGACATTTGTTGCTACTCAGGCGCTTGTAAGTCTTAAGACCTAGCATGCACAGATTTCTCTCACTCGTGCACAGCAGTATGGATGCTTCTCTCAGAGGCCTTCGAACGATTCTCGACATAGAAAATGCCACACCAGGAAGTGTTTTCAGAGAGCCATGTAAATTTTCGGCGTGTGTCGACAATTGGGTTATGTAAATGATTGCAGTTGCGAAACAGTCACGTGATAGGTGGGGCGATAACAGGACAAAACGGCTCGGCGTCCTTAAGTTTGTTCTCCCTAACCTGGCCGTGTGGACAACTGCATAGGAGTGATTTCGGTGGCAAAAGCACGAGTAAGGAGTGAGATTGCCTGGATGACGTCACCGGGAATCCTACAGTCGTACGGGCACCTTTACCAGAAACTTCATCCTAGAACTACATACCGTTGGTTTGTCTCTGCGTTGGAAACGCATGAGGATGCAGCAACTGTTGTCTGAATCAGAAAACAGTAGTTCGAGTAATGTAACTTGCTTCGCCGTAGTAGGACTGGTGCAGGTAGGCGGCCGTCCAAACGCCTCCATCACTACATTCGTGCCGCCCCGGTGGCGCAGTGGTCTAAGCGATGGCCTCTGATCATTCGTTCGAACGGGTTCCGGGTTCGAATCCCGGTGAGGCATGGATGTTGTGTTTGTCTTACGGCACTGGCTCTCTCCCTTCCCTGGAACCAGTGACCCTAAATTAGGGACGGGCGACTGCTTATAGCCCATTGAGTTGCTCACGGTGGTCGTTAAACCTCCAATCAAAAAAAAAATCACTACATTCGACGGCAAGCCCATAAACATGCATCGATCATGAATGTGTGTGCTGTTCTCAAGACCTCTAGATATGCGTTCATACTTTTGGACCTAGAGGGCATAAAAATTGGACATCTTTAGTCTAAACCATATCTAAAGGGGAGATATCTCGAAAACAACCTTACTCATGCTGGAACATTTTTGAAATTAGCTACCTGTGAATACCTGGACGGAATAAGCAAAGGTTTTATATGAGCTTCAAAATATGTAACGAACCAAAATGGATTTACAGCTGTCCATTGCTATTTTTCAAAAAAGAAAAAGACGTAAATAAATTATCAGACACTGAACTTTTCCTCTTGCCTTAAAAAGGACATATGCTTCAAGCGCACGATATTGCTTACCATGGTTCCTGTTGTCAGAATCTCTTGCTTCATCCATTTCTCCTTTTTCTGAAACAAAAAAATCAATTACAGTGATCAACAATAAATTTTTCCCAAGGAAATTGTAACTAATTTCAATAAACATACCCTAGGGGATATCCAAAGTAATCATAAAAAAGTAAAGTTGGTTATCATTTTGGAGACATTCATGTTTAAATTTATCGCTGTGACCTTATTTTATTGCCCTTTTAAGTGTTTTTTGAATGCAAACAAACGACACCGGAAGTGGGTGATGCAAGGTATTATAGGTATAGGCGCCAGTGAGGCAGATTACGTCAGACAGTCTGACACGGTGCTGAAAAGCTTCATTCATTTAGATATAACAGCGATCAGTGTAGCACGCATTGAGCTAAAGAACAGAGATTTATAGCAATTATTATGTCTCGTAAATGCGTGAATTTTAATAATAGTTTTTGTTATATACGTGGCAAAATTGTGAGTGTTAAACGTAGAAGACGCATAACACCTATAATTAGAATAGCCTATAAACATTATTTTGGATGCTAGATTGGCAAGCAGGATAAATGTTGCTGGACCAATAAAAAATTTGCGTGAGTTGGACTTATTGACTAAGATATGTGAAGTGGCATGTTTTGGATTTCATCCAATGTTGCTGGATCAATACAAAGTTGACATAAGTTGGACTTCTTGACTAAGATATGTGAAGTGGTGTGTTTTGGATTTCGTCCAATGTTGCTGGACCAAAAAAATTGACATAAGTTGGACTTCTTGACTAAGATATGTGAAGTGGTGTGTTTTGGATTTCGTCTAATGTTGCTGGACCAATAAAAAGTTGACGTAAGTTGTACTTCTGTATATGTTTCGTCTGGTCGTAATCCCTTAATTTTAGCTATTCGGCACAATTAGTTCCATCGCATTTACCCTTCTTTTAACATCTATTCAGCCGGAAATCTTACATAACGTAAAAAGGGTTACGTTATAACGTATAAAAACAATTCCTTTGTTGTATATTTTATATATCCTATTGAAGAATCAATTTATGCATATATAGTAATAATGCATTGTTACAATGCATTATTTTGTAGTAAAGTATAAAAACAAACCCTCCATTAAAAAAATAAGAACCAAGTAGAGATTTTTTCATCATTTATGTGCATTCAACACCGTATGTGTATGTTATGTGTACCAAAACAGCAATGGAAAGCACACACACATATGTAATTGAAATATTAGCTTTAAGCCTAAGAAAAAATTACAATGTTGAATGTTGTTGATCAGTGTTATTTTTCTAAAGAAATATCGCTACTGAATTTTACCAGGCGGGGACATTTTTATAATCATGCGCTTTTTTGTATGAGCTTTGTCCAAAGTCTCTCTCTCTCTCTTCCTTTTTAAATCAAGTTCCTTAATTTACACGCTCTGTAAATTGCCGTTTCTTCCGGCACAGGAATATGAGCTGCTATTATAAATTTACTTGAACAAATACCTGCAATTCAGTAGTGAGCCTGTTCACTTAAACTTTCTTTTACACTATTAAAATTAATGATTTGAAAAATATAGAATGACATATCGTTAGCTGCATGTTACTTTTAATACATTATAGTGCTTGGCGTGAAAAGTAATGCTCAAAGTGAATATTAAAGCAGTGTAACGTATGTTTTTCGGCGATTAGGGCCGCGAGTGGTCTAGTGATCAACGCTCGTGACTGCCACGGATGAACCTCAAGTTCGATCCCAGACAGATACGAAAGCTCGAACCACTAAACATCCGCCGTGCGTCGCATGGGCACGTTAATCCGACAGACCTCGGGTACTCCCCCCCATCCGGGTATAAATAAGGGCGTCTTTCTCTACCTCGCTTCCGTGTGCCACCTTCGTATTGGGTACTGTAGCTCAAATCTCCTAGCTTCCTATTTTTTAGGGTTGTTTAAGACCTGGGGTCAGACACTCCCTCCCTAAAATCCTCTACATATGATCTGATCGGATATTTTCCTCGATTTATATAATGCAACCGTATTATACATACGGTTGGAGTAGGCCAACACAGCAATGGAAAACACACATTGTGCTTTGTGCGATCTCTCTGAGATCAGCCTTTGTTGCCTGCTTGATAAATGTGCTTCCACCTTGTAGTTTACGCACGAAATAGTTGTACACAAAGAAATCTGAAGTTATACGCTCCGTAGACAAAACATTAGAGACAAGCGTGATGGATTGTTGACATGGGCATCCCTCGCGCATGATGAACACACTCAAACCGAAACCAAACGCAAACGACAAATAAGCGGAGAACAGGGATTCTCAACAGTGCATCGCAATCGAAAAACATAGGTAGATCTGAAAATAAACGATGATCACATGTTGATTTGAAATACTTTGATCGTGGACGCATTGTCGGCGCAAAACAGATGGGTCATTCTATAACCCTAGGGTTCTTAAGAACCCTAGGGTTTCCGAGGGTAACCGTATGAGCGATATAACAAACGTATACCATCGGGATTAGAGGAAATGCTATCCCACACTCACCAACCCGCTTGGCCAGCGTGGTGAGTTATGGCCAAACCCCCCAAAATGACTCCACAACTTAAATCTTGGCCCTCAGTCTCCGGCAGCTGGAATGTACCTGGCCAAGGCAGCGGCCAGTGCGACATGAAGGCAGAGGGTGCTAAGAATCCCCGGAGGACCGGACTAGGCTGCTATCTGATGCTGACCTTGGCTACGTACAACGGACGCTCCTTATCTTCTGATTCAAGGCTTCTTGAATTGGAAGAGGAACTACAAAGGATCAAGTGGGAAATCGTCGGGCTAAGTGAGGTAAGGAGAAAAGGAGAAGATCTCATCGAACTGAAAAGTGGACATCTCTTCTACTATCGTGGGACAGATACTGGCAGAACTAGTGGTGTTGGATTTATAATAAACAAGAAACTGAAGGATAAAGTTGTAGAAGTTGAAAGTTCCTCTGACAGAGCTGCACGACTCGTTATCCAACTCTCGAGAAGATACCAGGCTCAGATTATTCAAACTTATGCACCCACCACAAGTCATCCTGAAGAAGAAATTGAAGAATTTTATGAGGAAATTTGTCATCTAAATAATAAAGGTAAGCAGCACTTGAAAATAATTATGGGAGATTTCAATGCAAAAATAGGGCAACGACAACAGAATGAAACTTCAGTAGGTAAATTCGGTCATGGCAACAGAAACCAGCGTGGAAATACTCTCGTAGAGTTTGCAGAGGCAGAAGGGTTTTTCATCTTGAACTCCTTTCAAGAAAAAGCCACACAGGAAATGGACATGGAGACATCCAAATGGGACGACAAGTGAAATTGATTTTATTATGTGTAACAAAAAATTCATCATAGAAGACTGCAGTGTGCTAAACAAGTTCAACACAGGCAGGGACCATAGATTGGTGAGATGTAAGATGCACCTCAACACTAAACTCGAACGTAGCAAGCTCATAAGACAAACAAAATGTATTGACATAACCAACCTTAAAAAACACCATAATACCTTCAAATTGGAACTGAAGAACAGATTCTCTGCTTTAGAAGGCCTAACATTGGAAGAAGTGGATATTTCTAAAGTTAACAGAAAAGTAACCAAAGCTCTTATGGAAACAGCAACAAAATTAGCTGGGTCTAAGAACAAATTGCATGTGAACAAATTATCAGGAAAAACCAAAATGTTGATGCAAAAAAGAAGAGCGATGAGGACAACTAAAGAAGATGTGACTTCCAAAGTGGAATATATAGAGCTATGCAAGACAGTACGAAAAAGTATCACTGAAGACGTAAGAAAATTCAACTGTGAACTAGTAAGGAAAGCAATTGAAAACAACCAAAGCCTAAAGATAGCAAAGGGACATCTCAGTAAGGGGAAAAAACAGATTATGGCACTGAGAAAAGAAGATGGTTCTGTAACAAGAAATAGAGGCGAAATTTTGACAAGAGTGAAAGATTTCTACTAAAAATTATATGAAAGGGATGATACATGCACTCCAGACATCATGAAAGGTACTAGTACCAGAGTTCTTCCAGTCCTTCCAGCAGAAGTTGCACATGCAATCAAGAACATGAAGCGGGGAAAAGCTCCAGGAGAAGATGGAATTACTGTAGACATCATACAAGAAGCAAGTGGAGAAATCGAACCAGTACTCGCCCAAATTTTCACTCGATGCCTTAATGAAGGGAAAATTCCTGAGGATTGGAACAACGCTACAATGATCTTGCTACATAAAAAAGGTGACATTGAGGATCTCAGGAACTACAGACCTATCAGCCTCCTATCAGTGGTTTATAAAATCTTCACTAAAGTTCTTTCACACCGCTTGAAGGTGACACTGGACATGGCTCAACCGAGAGAACAAGCTGGATTCAGGAGTGGCTACAGCACAATAGATCATATCCACGTACTGAGAGAACTAATTGAAAGAGCGAGGGAATATGAGCTTCCATTGTGCATGGCTTTTATCGATTATGAAAAAGCCTTTGATCCGGTGAAACCATCAGCAGTTGCAATGGCTCTGAAATCCTGCGGTATTGAAGATGCATACATTAATATTATTAATAACATCTATGAAAATGCAAGTGCAAAGATTCGGCTGTTTGAAAATACAACACACATAAAAATTGGAAAAGGAGTGAGACAAGGTGACACCATATCTCCGAAGCTCTTTAATGCCACATTGGAAAATGTCTTTCAATCACTGAACTGGGAAAACAAAGGGATAAAGATTAATGGAGATTATCTAACCCACCTTCGTTTTGCTGATGACGTAGTCATTTTTGCAACTACCCCATCAGAGCTACAGAGTATGATCCAAGAAGTTGCTGACAAGAGTAAAGAAGTGGGATTAAAAATGAACTTTCAGAAGACAAAAGTGATGTACAATGCTTTTACAAGAAATGAAGATTTATCGATTGATGGAGAAAAGCTGGAGATAACAGACACGTACGTTTATCTTGGACAGCAGATATCAAGTGAGGGTCACATTGGTGAAGAAATTAATCGGCGTACAAAACTTGCCTGGGGAGCTTTTGGGAGAAACAGCATAATTTTCAAGAGCAATATGCCATTATGTCTTAAAAGAAAAGTGTTTGATCAATGCATCCTTCCAGTGCTTACGTATGGTACAGAGACGTGGACCTTAGCTAAAAGAGACATACAAAGGCTGCAGACAACTCAAAGTAGCATGGAGAGGTGCATGCTTGGTGTAACCAGGAGAGATAAGAAGAGGAACACGTGGATCCGAAAAATGACAAGAGTGGAAGACATCATGATCAGAGTTAAATCCCTGAAATGGCAATGGGCTGGACATACTGCCAGAAGAACAGACCATCGATGGACAGCCGAAATTTTAGATTGGATTCCAAGGGACAGGAAAAGACCCAGAAGAAGACCACATGGAAGATGGGTGGATGAAATTCGAAAGTATGCGGGAGTGACATGGAGGAGACTGGCACAAGACAGACCGTTGTGGAGGAAACTTGGGGAGACCTTAGTCCAGCAGTGGATTGATAATGGTTGACAATGATGATGATGATGATGATGATACCATCCATGGACTTACCAGCACCCAGAGAGCAAGCGATGGCTCACCACTCGCCATTGGTGACCAGTTTCAACATAGATTATCCAGACTCGTACGAACTGACCTCTTGGCAACGGCGGTGAAAATCACATTCAGGTAATGTCGGAGACCCAAACAGCGTCAGCGAGTGAACGGTATGGCGCACAATGTGTACCATGGGCTACGGGAGCCGACGCCCTACTCGTGTGCCACTCTTGACTGCTCGTCATCGGACATTAGGCCTCAGCTGGTGCCAGGAACATCAAAACTGGACCTCTGCAGAAAGGTACCGTATCGTGCGGTCAGATGAACCCCTTTTCAGCTGTAACTAGCTAACGGGAGTGTGTGGGTGTGGCGTCGACAGAATGACGTCATGGCCTCGTTGTGCCAGGCCGGGACGCTTTCATGACCTTCGCCCATCCTGCGGCCGATGTTCTGTTGCAGGAGGACAATGCGCTGCCCCACCGAGTCGCAACCACCCAGCAATGGCTCGAGGAAACCTCGCTTGAGTTTGGAATTATGCAGTGGCCTCCAAGGTCCCCGGATTTAAACCCTGTTGAAGCTCTCTGGGATGCCGTGGAGGGGAACATTAGATCCATATATACTGCGCCTACGTCTTGCACGTAGTCACGGCCTAATATACGCCTAGGCCCGCAAAGCCCAGGCCAAGGTCGCGCATTTTAGGGGGAATCAGAATCGCAATGCAAAGAAAAGTTATGCTTTTTTTAAATAATTAATTATTATGAATGGAGAAAAACATTTAGAGGGGGAAACGTTTGCCCCCTCCCACCTCCCCCGAAATGAAGATTAACACAAATGTAGAACTGCATTAAAGTTTGGGAATTGGAGGGATTGGTTTCCAAGAAAGTTTTGCAATATTCTAGAGCGATATTTGTGATATTTCTGTAGTGTAAAAAAAATGTTTTATGTTTATTGATGCTGCAATGGCTTTAATTTGTTTGCGGGCAGACAAAGATGTGGAGTGACAAAAGGAAAACAAAACCTGTGGTAAGGGTGTGAATAGCTAACTTCATATTAGCCACTTAACTCTGATGATTTTTCTTTTTTACGCTTTCCAACCGTAGGTTGGATGCTCCAGCTTTGTCCGTCCGTCTGTCGGCACGATAATCGCGTAAAAATAGTTCGATTTCGAAGAAATTTTAATATGTGGTAGGGCTCCACCTGGGGACGAACCCTATTGAAAACGGACGAAATCGGGTCAAAGAGTCACGACACAGGAGCGGGATACATTCCATTGCCCTTATGCGTCATAACGTGCGTAAATATGGTTCGATTTCAATGAAATTTAGTATGTGGTAGAGGACCACCTGGAAACGAACCCTATTGAAAATGGGTGAAGTGGGGTCAAAGGTCAGGACATAGGAGCGGGATGCATTCCATTGCCCTTATGCGCCATAACGTGGGTAAAAATGGTTCGATTTTGTTGAAATTTTACTATGTGGTAGGGGACCACCTGAGGACGAACCCTATTGAAAACGGACGAAATGGGGTCAAAGGTCAGGACATGGGATCGGGATTCATTCCATCGCCCTTATCCCATACTATTAAAGGCGCAATTCTTGTGTGTATGTAAATTTTATTTTGAAAACGGCTCTAAGGATTTTGATGAAAGTCGTTAACCTACCGTTTCCTGGTAGTAGAAATCGATTTAGCTTGATCTTGACATTAAGAAAATTCCTTTAGTGCGTTAAATAACCACCCCGAATTAACACGCTTTTAGTGTCATGGCGTCGTCCCATTAATGTTGTCCATGCTTAGAAATCTTAGGACGTCACAAATACCGCAAGTGAGATGTTGTCGCTCGGTCACGCCATCTGGCTCATTGCGTCACGCGTTGTGTGTGGATCCTATTAAAGTTTTATGATGTCACACTTTCGAGCAGATGGTCGCGATTCCCATGTGCATCATTACGTCACGCGTTGGGTGCGTGTGCCCGTCCGCACGATAACTCGCGTAAAAATCGTTCGATTTCGATGAACGTTTAATATGTGGAAGGGGAACACCTGGGAAGGAACCCTATTGAAGCGAAAGAAATGGGGTCAATGGTCAGGACATAGGAGCGGGATCCATTCCACTGCTCTTATGCCTCATAACTAACGTAAAGAAGGTTCGATTTCGAATAAATTTTAGTATGTGGTAGGGGACCACCTGGGGACAAACCCTATTGAAAATGGGCGAAATGGGGTCAGAGGTCAGGACATACAGTAAGAGCGGAATCACTTCCATCGCCATTATGCATCATAACTTATGTAAAAGTTCTTCGATTTGGATGAAATTTTAGAATGTTGTAGGGGCCTGCCTGGGGACAAATGCTATTGAAAATGGGCGAAATGGGGTCAGAGGTTAGGACACAGTAGCGGTATATGTTCCATAGCCTTTATGCATCATAGCTTACGTAATTATGCTTCCATTGCGACAAAACTTTATAATGTTATTTCGGAAGTATACTGAACCGGTTCATTTGAATACCATCGAAATGGGTTCAAAAGTCAAGGCGCAGGACAGAGATTTATTCCACAGCCATTAACCTCATAACTTGGGTAATGATTTCTGGTATGTTGGAAAGCGTATTATAATCAATGCATTGCATGATTTTACTAACTTGTTTTATGTAGATATTAGCCACTTAACTCTGATGATAGCTCTTTTTTTAAATAATGTGTGTGTGTGATTGCTTGGAAAAATCAGAACCTAGGAAACTTGTAAAAGCTGATTTGCATAGAGTCCATTTAATTTCAAATGAGTAAGGGATAAGGCAGGAAAATCGCAGTGCTTTTCCTTTGAAGCTTCCAGATGAAACATAAATGTGCTATATTCCTATATATACTAAACACCTCTTGAGGGAGGTTTTGCATTGCTAATACACTTTGTAGAAGCTTTGAGTATTTCATATTGTAAAGTATCAGATTTTAAAATTTGCTTGGGTCTAAATTGTGTAAATGAATTAATGAGCTGAATGATGTGGTTTTACCCAGTTATGCATGTTTGCTCAAATCTAAGTATCATTTCTCTGTTAATATGATTATTCTACTGTAATATTGAACACATCACAGGTGATTAATCAGCTACATGGAAGTTCACTTTGCCATCAAAAAAAAAAAAAAAACAGTCTACCAATTCTAAATAATGTTCAATGGTTAAAAACAAAATTAAAAGGGGATGAATAACTTAACATTTGTGCATATTTGAATTATTATTATGCATAATTCAATGCGAAAATAGCAATACTAAGCTATTAAATAGTGTTTTACTTACTAGTCTATATTTCTAAGTGCGAATTTCCTTCCGTATATTAAGATTTTATAAAAGTAGATATTATTTCCTATTTTCCCGCGCACTGTATTCTGTGTATTAAATAAACTTTTAAATTAATTGATAATATTTAGTGGCGACAAATGTAGTTTCAAGAATGTAGGCTGATGGGAGACCTCATCTTGTGCTGTGCCCAGGGCCCGATTCCATGCAAATCGGGCCCTGGGCGTATTTGGGGGCAATGCTGCATCTGGCATTATCTCCGGAAGCTCTCCAGCATCTGGTGGAGTTGATGCCTCGAGCTGTTTGTTATTTGCGCTACAGGATGCCCAACACGCTGTTAGGAAGGTTTCTCTAATGTTTTGTCCATTGAGTGTTATAACACATTAATGCGGATGTTATGCTAGTACTCTAGCTCAGTTGCTGGCGGCGGAAAATGTTTTAATCCCTTACCACAATTTTTAATTTCCCCGTGTTTTTTCACAAATACACTAGTAAGATTTTCTTTTGTTTGTTGAATTTTGCCACAACAGCAATAGTTTGTTAATACCCAATGAAAAACGGAAAGGAATTAAAAGAAAATACTTTTAATACGATGGAATTACAATTTTGATTTGCATACACATGTGCAAATAAGTCTTATTGCTATAAATATCCCGAATAATGTGGAAATCAGATATGATGCAAAAATTGTAGAAATGAAGGATAGTTTTTAAGATCATTTGAGCTTTGTAGTTGGTGAAGCTCTGTAAACCAACTTTACGCACTGATTTCTCTTGTGAAAAATAATTACTGTGAAACGCTGAAGCACACTCATAATTTGTGTTCATACATATAAAAGCAACTTCATATAATTTTTCTCTCAAAATTTGCGAATTCTCGATAAACAGTAGAACTTCTTTCTGGATAATTTATTTCCTGAAAATTTAGTAATACTATACAGAATATTGCTATTATTTTGTATGTTTCAACCAACGACCCTCCATTCTCTTATTTTTATGTTTCTCAGAATTTTGGGTTTTCCCAGCAAAACAGAGACTTCTTTTTCCCTGTACTGACTATTAGCACCAAAGAGCCACCTGGCCATGTTACAGAGAATTACTAATGCTCTAAACTAAAGTTGAGTCTGAATGAACAAATATAAAATGAACTAATATGGATCTTGTTCATTAAGCAGCAAGAATATGATTTCTTAATCTTGTGAGAAGGTCCTGCAGCGAGGATCTTTCTTCTAATTTTAGATAAAACTTTTTAAAAATACCTTCTACTCCCGCTTTCGCATACATGTATTGAAACGACATTAAGAGTGATTCTTGCCTCTCCTGATTTTGAGCAAATTTAGGAACATAATTTTGAGACAGTTTAGTGTAAAACTTAAGTTTCCATATTCCCGAAAATATGGTAAATAACTAGAAAAAGGCTTGTGTGTTTTATCAAGTTCTTTAGTACGGTTATTTCCTAAATACATTTCTCGCACTCAATTATTGTTTTAGTAACTACATTACCAGTGATTATTCCTTTTCGAAGATGTAATACGAAAATAGTTAAAATAAAGATGCAACGGTATTTATTAAAAGCTCGTTCGTTATTTGAATGATTGACTAGTAGTGTAACTGCGTCTTACCCTGAATTTCGCAAATTAAGAGTTCTTTCTTTTTTTATTTTTTTTATTAGAGGTTTAACGACCACTGTGAGCCACCCAATGAGCCACAAACAGTCCCCCGTCCCTAATTTAGGGCTACTGACTGCAGGGAAGTGAGAGAGAGCCAGAGTCGTAAGACAAACACAACATCCATGCCTGACCAGGATTCGAACCGGGACCGTTCTCGGACGAATGGTCGTAAGCCAGCGCTTAGACCACTGCGCAACCAGGGCGGCCAAATTAAGAGTTCACTGAAGAATCTGAAATTGCAGAATGTTTTCTCCCTTAGATGTTTCCTTTTCTATGAGTAAAAGCACATTCTACAATTAATAAATTCTCTAAGAGAGGATCGAAAAGATCCCCCTTTTCCATATAAATCTTTCAACTGTAGAACCAGCAAGTACCGTTTATGTCAGTGATGCTCACAATGAAAGAAATTAAAACCTTACCTTTATATTAGCTAGCAACCCATTTACCTCATGGCAGTTTGGTGTTAAATAAGACCTATATTCCCAGCGTGATAAAGTAGATACGATGACAATTTTTATCAAATAAACGCAGGAAACTAGAATCTGTAGACCTTTTGTTTGGATCATTTTAGGCGCAAAGCGACACAAAGACCTACACCTGGATTGAGATAAGGCTTTTTTCATTCACTGATAGCATTTATCTGAACAAATGTGAAAACGACCTTTCGTTTCTAGTTTTTTTTATAAGCAAAGAGGTAAAAACCAGAATGAGCGGTATTGTTAGCATAACTTCTGTTAGTAGGTGCTAATCACTTTATCATTACGTTTGTCTGTCTATTTATAATTTATTTTCGCATCTACAAATCCAACGCAGAAAACTCCTTTGCATTAGATAAAATTAACCATACTTATTTCATGCATTGTCGAATATCTCAAGCGCAGAGTTTTTCCACTAGGTGGCGTAAAAGTAGTTATATATTTTGCACGATTTCTGCATTTCTAAAAGTCGAATTGTGAAAATTCGTTTTGCACCCGACAGTGGAAACTATGTGCAAAATATTCCATGAACGTTTGCTTTACCCGTAGCAAAATTTTACCTATAAAGAACGAGCTATATTTACAGTTCAATAGCTACATCGCATGGAAAATGTATTTCTGCGTGGTTACGTAGGGGCATATCTGAATGTAGTAACCCCCAGAGTTGGAAACGGGTCAAACATTTTGGACCCAGATCCGACCCGGACGTCACATAATTTGACCTTACCCGGACCTGATATATATATACAGTATATTAAAACATTGAATAAAGGGACTATATACACTCAATACACAAGAAAATGACATCAAGAATTGCAAAGAAATAGGAGCACAAGCTCAAACGTGCAAAAGCATCAGACTGAACCATGCTCTGATATACGGCACAAAATATATTAAAAACATAAATCCAAAAATTTTCAATTCACACTAAATTTTCGAAAATTTTTTGATATTTTTGATATTTTTCTTGGGTTTATTACTTCTTTCTGCTTTTGCGTTTCATTTGATGGTTTAAGTGAATTGAATATTCTTGGATTTATGATTTTAATATATTTTGTGTCGCATATATAAATATAAATATATATCATCATCATAATCATCATTGTCAACCATTATCAATCCACTGCTGGACGAAGGTCTCCCAAGTTTCCTCCACAACGGTCTGTCTTGTGCCAGTCTCCTCCATGTCACCCCTGCATACTTTCGAATTTCATCCACCCATCTCCCATGTGGTCTTCTTCTGGGTCTTTTCCTGTCCCTTGGAATCCAATCTAAAATTTCGGCTGTCCATCGATGATCTGTCCTTCTGGCAGTATGTCCAACCCATTGCCATTTCAGGGATTTAACTCTGATCATGATGTCTTCCACTCTTGTCATTTTTCGGATCCACGAGTTCCTCTTCTTATCTCTCCTGGTTACACCAAGTATGCACCTCTCCATGCTTCTTTGAGTTGTCTGCAGCCTTTGTATGTCTCTTTTAGTTAAGGTCCACGTCTCTGCACCATACGTAAGCACTGGAAGGATGCATTGATCAAACACTTTTCTTTTAAGACATAATGGCATATTGCTCTTGAAAATTATGCTGTTTCTTCCAAAAGCTCTCCAGGCAAGTTTTGTACGCCGATTAATTTCTTCATCAATGTGACCCTCACTTGATATCTGCTGTCCAAGACAAATGTATGTGTCTGTTATCTCCAGCTTTTCTCCATCAATCGATAAATCTTCATTTCTTGTAAAAGCATTGAACATCACTTTTGTCTTCTGAAAGTTCATTTTTAATCCCACTTCTTTACTCTTGTCAGCAAGTTCCTGGATCATACTCTGCAGCTCTGATGGGGTAGTTGCAAAAATGACTACGTCATCAGCAAAACGAAGGTGGGTTAGATAATCTCCATTAATCTTTATCCCCTTGTTTTCCCAGCTCAGCGACTGAAAAACACCCTCCAATGTGGCATTAAAGAGCTTCGGAGATATGGTGTCACCTTGTCTCACTCCCTTTCCAATTTTTATGTGTGTTGTATTTTCAAACAGCCGAATCTTTGCACTTGCATTTTCATAGATGTTATTAATAATATTAATGTATGCATCTTCAATACCGCAGGTTTTCAGAGCCATTGTAATCTGCTGATGGTTTCACCGAATCAAAGGCTTTTTCATAATCGATAAAAGCCATGCAAAATGGAAGTTCATATTCCCTCGCTCTTTCAATTAGTTCTCTCAGCACGTGGATATGATCTATTGTGCTGTAGCCACTCCTGAATCCAGCTTGTTCTCTCGGTTGAACCATGTCCAGTGTTACCTTCAAGCGGTGTGAAAGAACTTTAGTGAAGATTTTATAAACTACTGATAGGAGGCTGATAGGTCTGTAGTTTCCGAGATCCTCAATGTCACCTTTCTTATGTAGCAGGATCATTGTAGCGGTGTTCCAATCCTCAGGAATCTTTCCTTCATTAAGGCATCGAGTGAAAATTTGGGCGAGTACTGTTTCGATTTCTCCACTTGCTTCTTGTATGATGTCTACAGTAATTCCATCTTCTCCTGGAGCTTTTCCCCGCTTCATGTTCTTGATTGCATGTGCAACTTCTGCTGGAAGGACTGGAGGAACTCTGGTACTGGTATCTTTCATGATGTCTGGAGTGCATGTATCATCCCTTTCATATAATTTGGAGTAGAAATCTTTCACTCTTGTCAAAATTTCGCCTCTATTTCTTGTTACAGAACCATCTTCTTTTCTCAGTGCCATAATCTGTTTTCTTCCCTTACTGAGATGTCCCTTTGCTATCTTTAGGCTTTGGTTGCTTTCAATTGCTTTCCTCACTAGTTCACAGTTGAATTTTCTTACGTCTTCAGTGATACTTTTTCGTACTGTCTTGCATAGCTCTATATATTCCACTTTGGAAGTCACATCTTCTTCAGTTGTCCTCATCTCTCTTCTTTTTTGCATCAACATTTTCGTTTTTCCTGATAATTTATTTACATGCAACTTGTTCTTAGACCCAGCTAATTTTGTTGCTGTTTCCATAAGAGCTTTGGTTACTTTTCTGTTAACTTCAGAGATGTCCACTTCTTCCGATGTTAGGACTTCTACAGCAGAGAATCTGTTCTTCAGTTCCAACTTGAAGGTATTATGGTGTTTTTTAAGGTTGGTTATGTCAATAGATTTTGTTTGTCTTATGAGCTTGCCACGTTCAAGTTTAGTGTTGAGGTGCATCTTACATCTCACCAATCTATGGTCACTACCTGTGTTGAACTTGTTTAGCACACTGCAGTCTTCTATGACGAATTTTTTGTTACACATAATAAAATCAATTTCACTTGTCGTCCCATTTGGATGTCTCCATGTCCATTTCCTGTGTGGCTTTTTCTTGAAGAAGGAGTTCAAGATGAAAAACCCTTCTGCCTCTGCAAACTCAACGAGAGTATTTCCACGCTGGTTTCTGTTGCCGTGACAGAATTTACCTACTGAAGTTTCATTCTGTTGCCGTTGCCCTATTTTTTGCATTGAAATCTCCCATAATTATTTTCAAGTGCTGCTTACCTTTATTATTTAGATGACAAATTTCCACATAAAATTCTTCAATTTCTTCTTCAGGATGACTTGTGGTGGGTGCATACGTTTGAATAATCTGAGCCTGGTATCTTTTCGAGAGTTGGATAACAAGCCGTGCAGCTCTGTCAGAGGAACTTTCAACTTCTACAACTTTATCCTTCAGTTTCTTGTTTATTATAAATCCAACACCACTAGTTCTGCCAGTATCTGTCCCACGATAGTAGAAGAAATGTCCACTTTTCAGTTCGATGAGATCTTCTCCTTTTCTCCTTACCTCACTTAGCCCCACGATGTCCCACTTGATCCTTTGTAGTTCCTCTTCCAATTCAAGAAGCCTTGAATCAGAAGATAGGGAGCGTCCATTGTACGTTGCCAAGGTCAGCATCAGATGGCAGCCTAGTCCGGTCCTCCGGGGATTCTTAGCACCCTCTGCCTTCATGTCGCACTGGCCGCTGCCTTGGCCAGGTACATTCCAGCTGCCGGAGACTGAGGGCCAAGATTTAAGTTGTGGAGTCATTTTGGAGGGGTTTGGCCATAACTCACCACGCTGGCCAAGCGGGTTGGTGAGTGTGGGATAGGATTTCCTCTAATCCCGATGGTAAAGTTATACCGCTATTGGCGGTCGTCAGAGCCCCTTTAGTGAGAACAGGATGCACCACGAGAAGGCGGGGTTGACATTTGTCAAGGAGAGGCTGTGATGTTACGCATCACCTGACCTTACATCCCATATATATATATATATATATATATATATATCATCATCATCATCATCATTGTCAACCATTATTAATCCACTGTTGGACGAAGGTCTCCCCAAGTTTCTTCCACAACTGTCTTATCTTGTGCCAGTCTCCTCCATGTTACTCCTGCATACTTTTGAATTTCATCCACCCATCTCACATGTGGTCTTCTGGGTCTTTTCCTGTCGCTTGGAATCCAGTCTAAAATTTCGGCTGTCAGTCGATGTTCTGTCCTTCTGGAAATATGTTCAGCCCATTGCCTTTTCAGGGATTTTACTCTGATCATGATGTCTTCTACATTTGTCATTTTTCGGATCCACGAGTTCCTCTTCTTATCTCTTCTGGTTATACCAAGCATGCATATCTCCATGCTTCTTTGAGTTGTCTGCAGTCTTTGTATGTCTCTTTTAGTTAAGGTCCACGTCTCTGCACCATACGTAAGCACTGGAAGGATGCAGTGATCAAACACTTTTCTTTTAAGACATAATGGCATATTGCTGTTGAAAATTATACTGTTTCTTCCAAAAGCTCTCCAGGCAAGTTTTATACGCCGATTAATTTCTTCATCAATGTGACCCTCACTTGATATCTGCTGTCCAAGATAAATGTAGGTATTGGTTATCTCCAGCGTTTCCCCATCAATCAATAAATCTTCATTTTTTGTAAAAGCATTGTACATCACTTTTGTCTTCTGAAAGTTCATTTTTAATCCCACTTCTTTAGTCTTGTCAGCAAGTTCCTGAGTTATACTCTGTAGCTCTGATGGGATAGTTGCAAAAATGACTACGCCATTAGAACAACGAAGGTGAGTTAGATAATCTCCATTAGTTTTTATCCCCTTGTTTTCCCAGTTCAGTGATTGAAAGACATTTTCCAATGTGGCATTAAAGAGCTTCGGAGATATGGTGTCACCTTGTCTCACTCCCTTTCCATTTTTTATCGGTGCTGTATTCTCAAATATCAGAATCTTTGCACTTGCATTTTCATAGATGGTATTAATAATATTAATGTATGCATCTTCAATACCGCAGGATTTCAAAGCCATTGTAACTGCTGATGATATCACCGAATCAAAGGCCTTTTCATAATCGATAAAAGCCATGCATAATGGAAGTCCATATTCCCTCGCTCTTTCAATCAGTTCTCTCAGTACGTGGATATGATCTATTGTGCTGTAGCCAGTCCTGAATCCAGCTTGATCTCTCGGTTGAGCCATGTCCAGTGTCACCTTCAAGTGGTGTGAAAGAACTTTAGTGTAGATTGTATAAACCACTGATAGGAGGCTATATATATCATCATCATCATCATCATTGTCAACCATTATCAATCCACTGCTGGACGAAGGTCTCCCCAAGTTTCCTCCACAACGGTCTGTCTTGTGCCAGTCTCCTCCATGTCACTCCTGCATACTTTCGAATTTCATCCACCCATCTCCCATGTGGTCTTTTTCTGGGTCTTTTCCTGTCCCTTGGAATCCAATCTAAAATTTCGGCTGTCCATCGATGATCTGTCCTTCTGGCAGTATGTCCAGCCCATTGCCATTTCAGGGATTTAACTCTGATCATGATGTCTTCCACTCTTGTCATTTTTCGGATCCACGAGTTCCTCTTCTTATCTCTCCTGGTTACACCAAGCATGCACCTCTCCATGCTTCTTTGAGTTGTCTGCAGCCTTTGTATGTCTCTTTTAGTTAAGGTCCACGTCTCTGCACCATACGTAAGCACTGGAAGGATGCATTGATCAAACACTTTTCTTTTAAGACATAATGGCATATTGCTCTTGAAAATTATGCTGTTTCTTCCAAAAGCTCTCCAGGCAAGTTTTGTACGCCGATTAATTTCTTCATCAATGTGACCCTCACTTGATATCTGCTGTCCAAGATAAACATACGTATCTGTTATCTCCAGCTTTTCTCCATCAATCGATAAATCTTCATTTCTTGTAAAAGCATTGAACATCACTTTTGTCTTCTGAAAGTTCATTTTTAATCCCACTTCTTTACTCTTGTCAGCAAGTTCCTGGATCATACTCTGCAGCTCTGATGGGGTAGTTGCAAAAATGACTACGTCATCAGCAAAACGAAGGTGGGTTAGATAATCTCCATTAATCTTTATCCCCTTGTTTTCCCAGTTCAGTGATTGAAAGACATTTTCCAATGTGGCATTAAAGAGCTTCGGAGATATGGTGTCACCTTGTCTCACTCCCTTTCCAATTTTTATGTGTGTTGTATTTTCAAACAGCCTAATCTTTGCACTTGCATTTTCATAGATGTTATTAATAATATTAATGTATGCATCTTCAATACCGCAGGATTTCAGAGCCATTGTAACTGCTGATGGTTTCACCGAATCAAAGGCTTTTTCATAATCGATAAAAGCCATGCACAATGGAAGTTCATATTCCCTCGCTCTTTCAATTAGTTCTCTCAGTACGTGGATATGATCTATTGTGCTGTAGCCACTCCTGAATCCAGCTTGTTCTCTCGGTTGAGCCATGTCCAGTGTTACCTTCAAGCGGTGTGAAAGAACTTTAGTGAAGATTTTATAAACCACTGATAGGAGGCTGATAGGTCTGTAGTTCCTGAGATCCTCAATGTCACCTTTCTTATGTAGCAGGATCATTGTAGCATTGTTCCAATCCTCAGGAATCTTTCCTTCATTAAGGCATCGAGTGAAAATTTGGGCGAATACTGTTTCAATTTCTCCACTTGCTTCTTGTATGATGTCTACAGTAATACCATCTTCTCCTGGAGCTTTTCCCGCTTCATGTTCTTGATTGCATGTGCAACTTCTGCTGGGAGGACTGGAGGAACTCTGGTACTGGTATCTTTCATGATGTCTGGAGTGCATGTATCATCCCTTTCATATAATTTGGAGTAGAAATCTTTCACTCTTGTCAAAATTTCACCTCTATTTCTTGTTATAGAACCATCTTCTTTTCTCAGTGCCATAATCTGTTTTCTTCCCTTACTCAGATGTCCCTTTGCTATCTTTAGGCTTTGGTTGTTTTCAATTGCTTTCCTCACTAGCTCACAGTTGAATTTTCTTACGACTTCAGTGATACTTTTTCGTACTGTCTTGCATAGCTCTATATATTCCACTTTGGAAGTCACATCTTCTTCAGTTGTCCTCATCTCTCTTCTTTTTTGCATCAACATTTTCGTTTTTCCTGATAATTTGTTTACATGCAACTTGTTCTTAGACCCAGCTAATTTTGTTGCTGTTTCCATAAGAGCTTTGGTTACTTTTCTGTTAACTTCCGAAATATCCACTTCTTCCGATGTTAGGACTTCTAAAGCAGAGAATCTGTTCTTCAGTTCCAACTTGAAGGTATTATGGTGTTTTTTAAGGTTGGTTATGTCAATCGATTTTGTTTGTCTTATGAGCTTGCCACGTTCCAGTTTAGTGTTGAGGTGCATCTTACATCTCACCAATCTATGGTCACTACCTGTGTTGAACTTGTTTAGCACACTGCAGTCTTCGATGACGAATTTTTTGTTACACATAATAAAATCAATTTCACTTGTAGTCCCAATTGGATGTCTCCATGTCCATTTCCTGTGTGGCTTTTTCTTGAAGAAGGAATTCAAGATGAAAAATCCTTCTGCCTCTGCAAACTCAACGAGAGTATTTCCACGCTGGTTTCTGTTGCCGTGACCGAATTTGCCTACTGAAGTTTCATTCTGTTGCCGGTGCCCTATTTTTGCATTGAAATCTCCCATAATTATCTTCAAGTGCTGCTTACCTTTATTATTTAGATGACGAATTTCCACATAAAATTCTTCAATTTCTTCTTCAGGATGACTTGTGGTGGGTGCATACTTTTGAATAATCTGATCCTGGTATCTTCTCGATAGTTGGATAACGAGTCGTGCAGCTCTGTCCGAGGAACTTTCAACTTCTACCACTTTATCCTTCAGTTTCTTGTTTATTATAAATCCAACACCACTAGTTCTGCCAGTATCTGTCCCACGATAATAGAAGAGATGTCCACTTTTCAGTTCAATGAGATCTTCTCCTTTTCTCCTTACCTCACTCAGCCCCACGATGTCCCACTTGATCCTTTGTAGTTCCTCTTCCAATTCAAGAAGCCTTGAATCAGAAGATAGGGAGCGTCCATTGTAGGTAGCCAAGGTCAGCATCAAATGGCAGCCTAGTCCGGTCCTCCGGGGATTCTTAGCACCCTCTGCCTTCATGTCGCACTGGCCGCTGCCTTGGCCAGGTACATTCCAGCTGCCGGAGACTGAGGGCCAAGATTTAAGTTGTAGAGTCATTTTGGAGGTGTTTGGCCATAACTCACCACGCTGGCCAAGCGGGTTGGTGAGTGTGGGATAGGATTTCCTCTAATCCCGATGGTATAGTTATACCGCTATTGGCGGTCGTCAGAGCCCCTTTAGTGAGAACAGGATGCACCACGAGAAGGCGGGGTTGACATTTGTCAAGGAGAGGCTGTGATGTTACGCATCACCTGACCTTACATCCCATATATATATATATATATATATATCATCATCATCATCATCATTGTCAACCATTATTAATCCACTGTTGGACGAAGGTCTCCCCAAGTTTCTTCCACAACTGTCTTATCTTGTGCCAGTCTCCTCCATGTTACTCCTGCATACTTTTGAATTTCATCCACCCATCTCACATGTGGTCTTCTGGGATTTTTCCTGTCGCTTGGAATCCAGTCTAAAATTTCGGCTGTCAGTCGATGTTCTGTCCTTCTGGAAATATGTTCAGCCCATTGCCTTTTCAGGGATTTTACTCTGATCATGATGTCTTCTACATTTGTCATTTTTCGGATCCACGAGTTTCTCTTCTGGTTACACCAAGCATGCATATCTCCATGCTTCTTTGAGTTGTCTGCAGTCTTTGTATGTCTCTTTTAGTTAAGGTCCACGTCTCAGCACCATACGTAAGCACTGGAAGGATGCAGTGATCAAACACTTTTCTTTTAAGACATAATGGCATATTGCTGTTGAAAATTATACTGTTTCTTCCAAAAGCTCTCCAGGCAAGTTTTATACGCCGATTAATTTCTTCATCAATGTGACCCTCACTTGATATCTGCTGTCCAAGATAAATGTAGGTATTGGTTATCTCCAGCGTTTCCCCATCAATCAATAAATCTTCATTTTTTGTAAAAGCATTGTACATCACTTTTGTCTTCTGAAAGTTCATTTTTAATCCCACTTCTTTAGTCTTGTCAGCAAGTTCCTGAGTTATACTCTGTAGCTCTGATGGGATAGTTGCAAAAATGACTACGCCATTAGAACAACGAAGGTGAGTTAGATAATCTCCATTAGTTTTTATCCCCTTGTTTTCCCAGTTCAGTGATTGAAAGACATTTTCCAATGTGGCATTAAAGACTTTGGAAGATATAGTGTCACCTTGTCTCACTCCCTTTCCATTTTTTATCGGTGCTGTATTCTCAAATAGCAGAATCTTTGCACTTGCATTTTCATAGATGGTATTAATAATATTAATGTATGCATCTTCAATACCGCAGGACTTCAAAGCCATTGTAACTGCTGATGATATCACCGAATCAAAGGCCTTTTCATAATCGATAAAAGCCATGCATAATGGAAGTCCATATTCCCTCGCTCTTTCAATCAGTTCTCTCAGTACGTGGATATGATCTATAGTGCTGTAGCCAGTCCTGAATCCAGCTTGATCTCTCGGTTGAGCCATGTCCAGTGTCACCTTCAAGTGGTGTGAAAGAACTTTAGTGTAGATTGTATAAACCACTGATAGGAGGCTATATATATCATCATCATCATCATCATTGTCAACCATTATCAATCCACTGCTGGACGAAGGTCTCCCCAAGTTTCCTCCACAAGGGTCTGTCTTGTGCCAGTCTCCTCCATGTCACCCCTGCATACTTTCGAATTTCATCCACCCATCTCCCATGTGGTCTTCTTCTGGGTCTTTTCCTGTCCCTTGGAATCCAATCTAAAATTTCGGCTGTCCATCGATGATCTGTCCTTCTGGCAGTATGTCCAACCCATTGCCATTTCAGGGATTTAACTCTGATCATGATGTCTTATACTCTTGTCATTTTTCGGATCCACGAGTTCCTCTTCTTATCTCTCCTGGTTACACCAAGTATGCACCTCTCCATGCTTCTTTGAGTTGTCTGCAGCCTTTGTATGTCTCTTTTAGTTAAGGTCCACGTCTCTGCACCATACGTAAGCACTGAAAGGATGCATTGATCAAACACTTTTCTTTTAAGACATAATGGCATATTGCTCTTGAAAATTATGCTGTTTCTTCCAAAAGCTCTCCAGGCAAGTTTTGTACGCCGATTAATTTCTTCATCAATGTGACCCTCAGTTGATATCTGCTGTCCAAGATAAACGTATGTGTCTGTTATCTCCAGCTTTTCTCCATCAATCGATAAATCTTCATTTCTTGCAAAAGCATTGAACATCACTTTTGTCTTCTGAAAGTTCATTTTTAATCCCACTTCTTTACTCTTGTCAGCAAGTTCCTGGATCATACTCTGCAGCTCTGATGGGCTAGTTGCAAAAATGACTACGTCATCAGCAAAACGAAGGTGGGTTAGATAATCTCCCTTAATCTTTATCCCCTTGTTTTCCCAGCTCAGTGACTGAAAAACACCCTCCAATGTGGCATTAAAGAGCTTCGGAGATATGGTGTCACCTTGTCTCACTCCCTTTCCAATTTTTATGTGTGTTGTATTTTCAAACAGCCTAATCTTTGCACTTGCATTTTCATAGATGTTATTAATAATATTAATGTATGCATCTTCAATACCGCAGGTTTTCAGAGCCATTGTAACTGCTGATGGTTTCACCGAATCAAAGGCTTTTTCATAATCGATAAAAGCCATGCAAAATGGAAGTTCATATTCCCTCGCTCTTTCAATTAGTTCTCTCAGCACGTGGATATGATCTATTGTGCTGTAGCCACTCCTGAATCCAGCTTGTTCTCTCGGTTGAACCATATCCAGTGTTACCTTCAAGCGGTGTGAAAGAACTTTAGTTAAGATTTTATAAACTACTGATAGGAGGTTGATAGGTCTGTAGTTTCCGAGATCCTCAATGTCACCTTTCTTATGTAGCAGGATCATTGCAGCGGTGTTCCAATCCTCAGGAATCTTTCCTTCATTAAGGCATGGAGTGAAAATTTGGGCGAGTACTGTTTCGATTTCTCCACTTGCTTCTTGTATGATGTCTACAGTAATTCCATCTTCTCCTGGAGCTTTTCCCCGCTTCATGTTCTTGATTGCATGTGCAACTTCTGCTGGAAGGACTGGAGGAACTCTGGTACTGGTATCTTTCATGATGTCTGGAGTGCATGTATCATCCCTTTCATATAATTTGGAGTAGAAATCTTTCACTCTTGTCAAAATTTCGCCTCTATTTCTTGTTACAGAACCATCTTCTTTTCTCAGTGCCATAATCTGTTTTCTTCCCTTACTCAGATGTCCCTTTGCTATCTTTAGGCTTTGGTTGCTTTCAATTGCTTTCCTCACTAGTTCACAGTTGAATTTTCTTACGTCTTCAGTGATACTTTTTCGTACTGTCTTGCATAGCTCTATATATTCCACTTTGGAAGTCACATCTTCTTTAGTTGTCCTCATCTCTCTTCTTTTTTGCATCAACATTTTCGTTTTTCCTGATAATTTATTTACATGCAACTTGTTCTTAGACCCAGCTAATTTTGTTGCTGTTTCCATAAGAGCTTTGGTTACTTTTCTGTTAACTTCAGAGATGTCCACTTCTTCCGATGTTAGGCCTTCTAAAGCAGAGAACCTGTTCTTCAGTTGCAACTTGAAGGTATTATGGTGTTTTTTAAGGTTGATTATGTCAATAGATTTTGTTTCTCTTATGAGCTTGCCACGTTCAAGTTTAGTGTTGAGGTGCTTCTTACATCTCACCAATCTATGGTCACTACCTGTGTTTAACTTGTTTAGCACACTGCAGTCTTCTATGACGAATTTTTTGTTACACATAATAAAATCAATTTCACTTGTAGCCCATTTGGATGTCTCCATGTCCATATCCTGTGTGGCTTTTTCTTGAAGAAGGAGTTCAAGATGAAAAACCCTTCTGCCTCTGCAAACTCAACGAGAGTATTTCCACGCTGGTTTCTGTTGCCGTGACCGAATTTACCTACTGAAGTTTCATTCTGTTGCCGTTGCCCTATTTTTGCATTGAAATCTCCCATAATTATTTTCAAGTGCTGCTTACCTTTATTATTTAGATGACAAATTTCCTCATAAAATTCTTCAATTTCTTCTTCAGGATGACTTGTGGTGGGTGCATAAGTTTGAATAATCTGAGCCTGGTATCTTCTCGAGAGTTGGATAACAAGTCGTGCAGCTCTGTTAGAGGAACTTTCAACTTCTACCACTTTATCCTTCAGTTTCTTGTTTATTATAAATCCAACACCACTAGTTCTGCCAGTATCTGTCCCACGATAGTATATATATATATATATATATATATATATATATATATATATATATATATTAACATTTTTGAATGAAGTAACCTGTTGTATGTTTAATTTCAGTTTTTGCTGTTTTCTTGATAACATATCAAGCTTCAGAATATGTTTCACAGCAACACAAAATTTCACAAGCTTATGATGAGTTGAAAGTTTCCAAAATGTGAATGCTGATTTCATCATTGCCCCTCAGAAGGAAGGAACATTCATGAAATCAGCATTCACATTTTGGAAACTTTCAACTAATCAGAAGCCTGTGAAACGGGTCACAGGTCAGTGGGTCAAAAATTTTAAGGGGGTCAAACGGGTTGGGTCAAGGTGTTTCTGACCCGATTTTTTTTCTGTTTTATTTTTGAAAAGCAGAAAAAAAAAATTCAAAGAGAAGGGCGCACTGTTGGATTTTGTGCTCGATATTGGTGTCCGCGGACTGAAAAATGATTTGTCATGTAATATGAAGGAAGAGTGTCCCTTCTTTCTGAGGGACAATGATGAAAACAACATCCACATTTTGGAAACTTTCAACTCATCCTAAACTTGTAAAATTGGTGTTGCTGTGAAATATATTCTGAATCTGGATATGTTATCAAGAAAACAGCAAAAAGTGAAAATAAAGATACAACAAGTTGCTTAATTAAAAATGTTTGACTGTAGCGCTATCAAAATCAGGTGAAACAGCCTTAATATTACTACAAAGGGACTATTTGACTCTCGCAGATGTGTTTGAAAACATGTGTAAAACAGTTAGGTTATGTCTTTCAAATGAAGGACGATATTATCAATACTTCCTGTGAGTAAATTGTACGTTCCTATAATACATTTATTTGATTTCCCTATAACCTAAGCTATCCGCTGTGGAGAAACTTTTTGAACGCACTGTATGTATATAATAGTTCAAAGCAGATTTGTCCGGGTAAGGTGACGCCCGGGTCGGGTCCGGGTTCAAAAGTTTTGACCCGTTTCGAACTCTGCCACAGAAAAGGGTTCCAAATATGTCATTGGGAATGAATTCTACATTTCAGATATGTAAGTAAAAGTCTTATATGAGAAGTTTCAGTAGTGACTTAAACGGTGGAACGTTTAAGAACTGCGTCAGATTGGCGCGAGATTGGAGAATTGATAATTTTTGTTTCGAGGTTTAACAACCATTGCGTGCAATAAGAGCTACAAGCTGTCGTCCGTCACTAATTTGGACCCAGAGACGGACGACACTGGAACTCTCCCCCACTTGGACGAACGGTCAGAAGCCAGCGCTCAGACAACTGGAACACCAGGACGGCAGAGAATGAGTTGCCAAATGACACAAATATGACATTGTGAGTTGGTGTTACAAAACATCAAGGAAAATTTCGATACTTTCGTGATACAAGAGATATTTCCGATAAATGAAAGGTGAAAGACTTTTCCCGTTTTCCTAGTCAGGTGCAGCAAACGTGTCACTAATGGTTTATAATCATAATGAAGTGCATACATTTACCTTTCTTTACTTTAGAAATATGCTCAGCTATCCGTCACTTAATAGTGCTATAGACACTTCCAATGCAAAACGTTACTCCCAAGGAGGTGTTAACCAGAACACATTATTCAGAAAACAAGAAACGACGATTCCTTTATAGAACTTTCGACAAGGCTTTGTCATTTGCATGTCCTCCCCCACCAGTTAGGATGCATTTTGACCGTCTTCTTTTGCGAACGTCCTCACCTATTCTACTCAGCTCATTCTATCAGCTTCTGCTTGGTTAATGAGGTGTCTTCGGACGTCACTGTCTCTCCTTTTCCTATTGGCTACTTGATTTTTCGCGGCTTCTCGTCAATCGCCATCTATCGGGTGTGAGAGTTGGAAGTTTCGCATTTTTTAACTTGTTTCCGTTTTTCTTTTCTTACGAATTTTTAATTCTCCTTCAATTAAATTTATCCGTGTTCCTGAAAGTTCAATAAAAGTATTATCATTGCGGTTTCTTTTTGTTTTTTTCTATACATCATCATCATCATTGTCAACCATTATCAATCCACTGCTGGACGAAGGTCTCCCCAAGTTTCTTCCACAACTGAGCCACTCTCCTCCATGTTACTCCTGCACGCTTTCGAATTTCATTTATCCATCTCCTGTGTTGTCTTCTTCTGGGCCCTTTTCTGTCCCTTGGAATCCAGTCTAAAATTTCACTTGTCCATCTGTGGTCCATTCTTCTGGCAATATGTCCAGCACATTGCCATTTCAGAGATTTTACTCTCATCATGATGTCTTCCACTCTTGTCATTTTTCTGATCCACCAGTTCCTCCCCTTATCTTTTCGGATTACACCAAGCATGCACCTTTTCACTCACCTTTCAGTTGTCTGCACATTTGTATGTCTTTTTTAGTTAAAATCCATGTCTCCGCTCCATACATAAGAACTGGAAAGATGCATTGATTAAGCACTTTTCTTTTAAGACATAAAGGCATATTGCACTTGAAAATTGTACTGTTTCTTCCAAAAGCTCTCCAGCCAAGTTTTGTACGCCGATTCATTTCCTCATCAATGTGACCCTCGCTTGATATCTGCTGTCCAAGATAACTGTTGGTATCAGTTATCTCCAGCTTTTCCCCATCAATTTATAAACCTTCTTTTGTTGTAAAAGTATTGTACATCACTTTTGTCTTCTGAAAGTTCATTTTTAGCCCCACTTATTTACTATTGTCAGCGAGTTCCTGGATCATATTCTGCAGCTCTGAAAGGGTAGTTGGAAAAATGATTACGTCATCAGCAAAACGAAAGTGAATTAAATAATCTCCATTAATCTTTATCCCCTTGTTTTCCCAGTTCAACGATTGAAAGACATTTTGCAATGTGGCATTGAAGAGTTTGGGAGAAATGGTGTCACCTTTTCTCCCTCCTATTCCAATTTTTATTGGTGCTGTGTACTCAAATAGCCGAACCTTTGCATTTGCATTTTCATAGATGTTATTAGTAATGCTCATGTAGGCATCTTTGATGCCGCAGGATTTTAACGCCATTGTAACTGCTGATGGTTTCACGGAATCAAAGGCCTTTTCATAATTGATAAAAGCTATGCACAATGGGAGTTCATATTCCCTTGTTCTTTCAATCAGTTCTCTCAGTACATGAATACGATCCATAGTGTTGTAGCCACTCCTGAATGCAGCTTGTTCTCTTGGTTGAGCCACGATCCATACAAACTGACTCCGAAGTAATTATATTCCGTTGTTTAAGTTGTCAAGAAGTAGATGCCATAAAAATATGTTATTTAAGAACAACGCGAAGGATTAAACTTAATTAAGAAGCACCTAGGTATTAGTCAACTGTAGTTTTATAACGCCAAAATGACAGCAATTTATTGTTCTAACCGTCAGCAAATATCCGAGTGTAAAACGTTCTTAAAGTTCACTCCTCGATCACTAGTGCTATTTCTTTTGGGCTGAGATATAATAAATAATTTTAAAGTTTTAAAGTGCTCCTTAAAATTGTCTTTAGTTGAAATGCTTTGCTTCCATATTAAAAGATGCCAGAAAATTTTGTGATCGAAGAAAGGACTTCAGAATTTTTTTACAGTTTCTTTTATTCTAAAGTAAAAATTCAAGCCAAAATCAGGCAAATCTTTCAGATTATAAAGGGAAGTTGTTAAAAAAAATCTCGGTGGCGTTTTATCCCAGTAAACACATTTATATCAAAGACACATTTTAATACATTCCCATGTTTCACAATGAGATCTCAGACCTTGGAAATAACTTACCTCGTTGTGGAACCAGAACATACCACGTCGCCTCACCGTTTTTCAGCATTTTTTCGCTTACTGAGTTCATAACTTATGTCAGAAATGTTCTTGCTTGTCTTCTTTCGAATGTCTTTAATGGATGACACATCTAAAATAAAGAAAGATTACATAATCTGAGTTAACGACTGCAGTTCAATGGTTTTAAAATTAGGCACCATTTTTTAAACTACTCCAAAACAACTAAACAATTATGAAAATCAAACCAAATTTCTTGTATTGAAACGTTCGAAGTAATAAAACCTTGAACATAATGTTTTGCAAATTCTTAGCTAAAATGTGCAGCATGTAATTGACTAAAAACGATTTCAGTGAATTAAAGGTATCTCCTCCACGTTCAAAGTAACAACTATCAATACAGTTTTATGCCTGCATCTTAATTTCTCGATTAAACATTTTCTAACTGAACAGCACATCACTTCATCGAACGGATGTTACAATTTTGCAACACTTACAGTAAGCCAACGAAAAATAAGATAACGAGATTGAATGTCAATAGCATGGAGTTAGTGGAGATTTGTAGATATTGCGAATAGACTATAAAACTTTGATACTGAAAAAGCTTGTAAAGCCTGTTGATACACATACTCGTATCTGTGATAGATGATAAGTATCATTGTTATACAATTGATATGTATTTTAATATCATCGAAATTATATTCTGCAAGTGGATTGTGTAGATGTCCAGTAGTACTGTAGTTGGGGAATAAAAATGTGGAATTACGTAAGTCAATGGCTGATTCTTTATTCTTGGCCGCTTGGTTACTTGTTTCTAACGTGTGATTTATAGGCAAGTTAGATAATCAGGCAATCAACATAATTACAACTATGAGAAGTCAAAGTCAATATTTGCTTTGTAATCTTAAAGAATAATATGATGTATTGATCTTTGGCCTCCTATATAGGTACGACATACCTTGTGTTGACTTCGAAATACAGTAGAACCCATATGCACTGAGTTAGCCTTGTATTAGACACACACCTCTTTTTACACACACGGAGCGATAACGAAATGTCACGTGAGGCTGTTATAAATTGTGCACACGTGTCCTTCGTACATAATCAGTAAACGTTTGTCAGTAATGGGGAAGCGTGGCGACTTAAGCCCATTTGACTGCGGCCAGATAGTTCGGGTCGGAGGTCTGGTGCCAGTATTTCGGAAACAAACTGGTTGGCTGCTCCCGTACCAATGTGTCAAGGGTTATTCCATTCCTTATGATTCCGATTTATTGCTGTAAATCCAAGTCAAGGGTTTACCTGGACTGAATTAGCCACGCACAGACATCCAACAGAAGGGCTTACATACGCGTAGTTGATCTTAGAGGTGAGCGTCGGGTGTCACGACTGGTATCTCAGCAACGAAGTGAAAAAGTCACCCAGTTGTTGGATGCTCCCGTACTACTGTATCAAGGGTGTACCAGTGCTGGATTAACTATGCACAGACATCCAGAAGAAGGGCTCACATTGGTCAACTACGCGCGGTTGATCCTAGAGGTGAGCGTCGGGTGTCACGACTGGTATTTCAGCAACGACGTTCAACAGCTCACCCACCAGTACCACACGGTGCACTTCGACCTATTTCCACATGCACCATGCGCTATACTTTGCTTCGCCTGAGGTTCCACAGTCGGAAACCGACGAGAGTACTCCTGATGACGCCCAATCATCGTAAATAACGCCACACATGGGCCAAGGAACGTCAGCAATGGACTCTCGACAGATGGAAGAAGGTCGTTTGGAGTGATGAACCCCGTTTTCTGGTGCACCATGCTGATGGCCGGAATCGCATATATGGCGCAAACAGCATGAAGTTCTGTCCACTGGTTGCACAGTTGGGGTTCAACGGGCCGGTGGATGTAGTGTTTTGGTCAAGGGAGGTTTTTCCTGGCAAGCCTGAATGGTCCGTTGGTTTATCATTCCAGAAACCCTGAATGGTGCATATGCTACCGGAACCTGTTGGAGGATCATCTCCATCCATATCTGCAGGAGGTTTATTCGGACCGTAGTGCCATCCTTCATCCGGACAACACACCGGGTCATTAGGTTTGTATAACTACTCTGGTGCAGCAGGAAACGGAACTCATCACTCCGAACAACCTTCTTCCATCTGTCGAGAGTTCATTTTGAACGTTCCTTGGACCATGCGTGGTGTTATTTGTCGGTCTCCGACTGTGGAACCCTAGGCAAATCAAGGTATGGCGCATGATGCATGTGGAAATAGAATTTGGGGACAAGCCCATGTGGCCAATCGCTGGAGGAATACGACAACGAATTCGCCACATTGGATTGCCCCCCAATCTCCCCTGATTGCAATTCAACTGAACATTTGCGGGCTAATACGCTAGAATGGGGTGTGAGAACTGCTGATTCTCGTCCACGGAATTAGCGTGAACTGACGAAACTGCTACAGAAGACATGGGTCGAGTTACGCATGGAGGATGTTCGACTCCATGCGTAACTTGACCGGATTGTCCTGGATCACAGAAGCCTAGAGACTAGAATCTGTCCCTAGGCGTCTGTAAGCCGTCATTGCAGAGAAAGGCGGACCAACGCGTTATTGTCATAACTGGAAAAATAAAGAAAACTGATTTTTGGAATATTACTTTATGTCAGTTAAACTACCCAATCATAAACTGTTTATCAGTTAATTCAAAATGATTGGTGAACAATTAATTAAAAAATGTATAGCTAGCAAAATATATGAGAAAGGTCTGCAATAAATAAAATATTTAACAATAGTAAAAATTAAAGTATCTACAAAAGATTTGGAATTTCACCTGTTACCTTTGATTTGATATGTGCACGTTATGTAGAAAAATGAATCAATCGTTGCTTGTTTTGTGCTCATCATGATAGCTAATTTAAATGTTTTCAAATTTCCTCTGACCCAGTGGTTAAGATATTTCTATATGCAAAATAAACTCTAATATTTGCAATGTGTTTTTAAATTAATACTCTTCACTTATGGTATTAGTCGTCGTTCTATCGGTAGCTCTTGGAGCTACTTAATTTTATGCTCCGGATAACTAACACAAAATCCTTAATTATACAATGAACAATATTAGGCGACCTATCGGTCAGAAAAGAGTCGTTTTTAACTGACGAAAATCACTGTCTTTATTGTATCTTCAAGGTACTTCAGTTCATAAATCATCAGCAGTATATTAATTAGTCAACAGCACTACGGTTCAAAGTACTTCAACAAACAGAACCTCTGCAAGTTAGGCTCAACGTGTTTATTTCTCATTACATATTTCATCCAATATATGTCTAGTCTAGACATATATTGGATGAAATATGTACGTTTATCTTGGACAGCAGATATCAAGTGAGGGTCACATTGATGAAGAAATTAATCGGCGTACAAAACTTGCCTGGAGAGCTTTTGGAAGAAACAGCATAATTTTCAAGAGCAATATGCCATTATGTCTTAAAAGAAAAGTGTTTGATCAATGCATCCTTCCAGTGCTTACGTATGGTGCAGAGACGTGGACCTTAACTAAAAGAGACATACAAAGGCTGCAGACAACTCAAATAAGCATGGAGAGGTGCATACTTGGTGTAACCAGGAGAGATAAGAAGAGGAACTCGTGGATCCGAAAAATGACAAGAGTGGAAGACATCATGATCAGAGTTAAATCTCTGAAATGGCAATGGGCTGGACATACTGCCAGAAGGACAGATCATCGATGGACAGCCGAAATTTTAGATTGGATTCCAAGGGACAGGAAAAGACCCAGAAGAAGACCACATGGGAGATGGGTGGATGAAATTCGAAAGTATGCAGGGGTGACATGGAGGAGACTGGCACAAGACAGACCGTTGTGGAGGAAACTTGGGGAGACCTTCGTCCAGCAGTGGATTGATAATGGTTGTCAATGATGATGATGATGATATGTCTAGTCTACAAGGTACAAGAGAAAGCAACGCTAATCTACCTACACTTTTTGCTGCTCACTCCATACATAATCTACCTACACTTAAATCTACCTACACAATAAAATAATCTACCTACACACCTCGTTCTTATCTTTCTCACTCCTCGTTCTTATCTTTCGTAATCTACCTGCACTCCTCGTTGTTGTCTTTCATAATCTACCTACACTCCTCGTTCATATCTTTCTTATCTTGTCAAAACACACACACGCCATTCAACCTGACCTCAAGACTGTTGCCACATAACACTCAATCAGTGAGAAAAATATAATGTTAAGACCCAAACGCTTAAAGATAATGAACTCAAAATTCACATAGGGAAAGAAACTGAAAATGAAAGTTGATTTAGAGTACCCGTTATGGTCTTCCCAAACGGAGAATAAGTGACTGGAGAGTGGCGAAGGGAGGTGATAAAAAGCAGCATTTGCCCAGGAGGTGTATGTGAGGCAAGTTGGGGGAGGGGGGAGTAGTAAGGCAAACTGAAGTGTCTGTAAGGTGAACCACGACGTTTTGTCAACAGCCGGCGATTACGAATTATCCAGTGAAAGAGAAAGGGATAAAAAATGAGTAAGTGCCACTTTTGTTTGCTGACAACCGCGACGAACTTCGATCTATACGGTTTATCCAAAAATATTGTTCTTAATATGTGGCAAAAATAACAAGGCAAAATATCACGAAGTTCAGGAAATCTGTAAAAACTTCGGTTTATGCGGAACTTCGCATTACTCGAACTCGTTTTACCTGTGTTCGACTATACACTAATATTTTATGCACTGTTTTGTCTTGTCACACCAAAAAGTGCAAACGAGAGGGATTTTATTCGTTTTAACAATTAACATAATGAATAAAAACATGTGAGCTGCGAGACACAGTAAAAAAAAGAAATTTTGACTCGCAATACTTAGATTTATGATACCTGGGTATCTTGTTGTCGTCACTTCCAATAACATCCTTTAAAAATAGGAGACGTCTTGAAAAAATATTTTGGTTTTGTTACTGTGAGTTGCTTGCCTGCCGTAATGTCGTTGTTTTCAGTAGCCGTGTAATAATTCTTCCACAGAGAGGAAAGTAGTTAACATTTTGCATGACATACGTATTCGCTACAAGTCAGCACTTTTTGACCCCACTACCTATTTAAAAGGGTGAGGATGATATATTGATCACACATATATTAGTTTTTCTGTTACTCTACTTTTTCATTTTGTACATCTAGTCAGTGTCTTGTAAAACGGTTGAAATGGAAGACAGCGTTGTAATTCAAGAAGTGAGGAAACGGTTTTCGAAAGGAGTAATTGAGCAAGACAAATATCCGCTACCGATAGAAATACACATTAAAGATGAACGTAAGTAGACATTTTGATAGTAACTCTTTTAAATACCGTAAATGTCTGAAATTATAATCTTGTGGGTTATAATCTCTCATAAATGCACACTTTGCGTATGATCAATATTACATCTTTTTGCTAGTGTGAAACACCACGTGATACATGTACTTTCACCAAGAGCTCACCGTTGCAAAATAACACGTTTTAATTAAAGTGTGACCAAGTTTTTGGAGGTCCCATCCCACTTCACTCAAAAACCTATGCTTTTCCAGTTCACATATTATAGACTATACTTTTGTATTTAGTCCTATCTCACACTTACACCATGTACTTCCAAAGATATCTAAAACCCTTTTAATGATACAATTTTTTGCAATATCTTATTTTTCTGTTAAAATGCACATATTTTAATACACTGACAAATACGCACGAATTAATTGGGGTTTTTTTTGGTAACACTTTGTCTATGTTATGTTATCAAATACAGTAAAATTCACATACTTTACTGCAATGATATCTATTGCTGAAAAATGATACCTATTGCAAAAAAAAAAAAAAATTTAACTCGTACGTGTTTGTCAGTGTGTTAAAATATGTGCATTTTAACAGAAAAATAAGATATTGTAAAAAATTGTATCATTAAAAGGGATTTAGATATCTTTGGAAGTACATGGTGTAATTGTGAGATAGGACTAAATACAAAAGTATAGTCTACAATATGTGAACTGGAAAAGCATAGGTTTTTCAGTGAAGTGGGAGGGGAACTCCAAAAACTTGATCACAGTTTAATTAAAATGTGTTATTTTGCAACGGTGAGCTCTTGGTGAAAGTACATGTATCACTTGGTGCTTCACACTAGCAAAAAGATGTAATATTGATCTTTTAAATACAGTTTTAGAAGCATGCAATGGAACACAATAATTGGTTTCGTGTGCATAGAGATCACTTAAACCCGATTTTTGAATACAGATACAAAACAGAAATCACAGCACAGATTTTCAATGCAATAAACCTTTCTGCGCATACACATAGAAGCCACCGACTAATGTCAGCAATTCGCAAAACAATGCCATCATAGTATTTTTTTCATTGCATGCTTCTAAAACTGCAGATGCAATTTCTTCCATTTTTTTCTCTTGTTAAATGCTCTGCCATTTTTTTGCATAACTGAAAACGTCCATTTTAAATCTCTTGAAATTACAGAGATCATTTGATTAAAATTCACGAGGTATTTCAGAAAATTAGGAATACCAAAAGAAAAAAACAGCGATGGAAAAGTCACAGAAACGACGGAAAAATATGATGATTTAACTTAAGATGATAATGTGACATTAACCTTAAAATTGACTGCAAATATATGCATATAATTTTTGCTTAGGCATATTGGAGAATGTGATGATTTTTCTATAGGATTGCATGGTAACTCCTATGGATAGACCCTTGTTCGAGTACTAAGTAACACGCAATTGGTGCGTTTATCCTGCCCGCAGCCTGGACCTATTAATGTGAGATGTTTCCACCCCTACGCTGGTAACTCTAGGGTTCACATCAAATATAGATATGACGGGCATCCCATAGTGGCCGATAGTCTCATGGGAGAATTAAAAATTAGTTTTACAAGGAAAATATGTGAATAACAAGGAAATATGCGATTCTAATCTGCCATTTAAACCATGTGTCATTGAGTGTGTTAAATTTGAGATTTTCAAAATGATCACATATTAAACTTGAAATTTTGTTGTGTTTTTCAGGTCAATGCATAGGAGGAATTCCTGCGAGATATGTCGTTGTCCTGTTGGGATGTTTTGGTTTCTTCAACATCTATGCCATGAGGGTAAACCTGAGCGTTGCCATGGTAGCAATGGTCAACACAACGACGAATTCAGTCAATGATTCAACACCAGTCGAATGCAGGTCTCTCATAAAAGAACATGAACCGGAGGTTTATAGCCCAAAAAAGGTAAACAAACTAAGCTACAAAAACATTCTGATGTCTGTTTTCACTTTTATAACACTCGGAGTCATTCTTGCGTTGCTATGCGACAAATGAAGATTTCATCTAAAGCAAATTTACCTCTCTACGCGGTTAATAATAGGAGTATATATTTTTGCCAATAAGCTTTCGAGAGTTCAATCTGTACGAGCATACTGCATAACAAATTTCAATAACAGCATGAAAATATTCATGGTGTTTTAACTAAATTATTGGACTCTTAAATGCTTAAACATAAATTCTCATTTAAATAGTTTGAATTAATCGGCCTAGAATTCGAAGTACTAAAACAATGAAAATGAAATTACACTTCTTGCATATTTAAAATAGTAAAACTATTATTATACTCAAAATAGCATCCCTATACTAATGATCCGAATTTCTTTGCGTAGAATAGAAATCAAAGTTTCCAAGTTTTCGCATATCAATCAGATGGCTTTTTCCAAGGAATGTAGACAGAAAACTGCTGTCTACTATTTGTTGTAAACTGCTACACCAGTTTGCCGTCTACCTTCCTTGAAAAAGCCATCTGGTTGATATACGAAAGCTTGGAAACTTTGATTTCTATTCTACGCCAAGAAATTCGGATCATTAGCATTGTTATATTATTTGGAGTATAATTAGTTTACTGTACAGTTCCTATTTATTATTTATATTATTATAGTAAAACTTGTTATTAATTTGCTCTTGAGTATTTTTTATTTGCACTGTAGAAGTAGGAACACACCTTTGTGCGGACATTGTTGCTAGGGGGAGATTTCCGCAAAACTGTACAGCCTGAAACTAAAGGATTTTTTAATTTTTTTTCATAGCTCCCAGAAAAATCAGAGTGAAAATTTGAAACACAAATTTGCTCGAATCCGCATCCTTCTGCTCCGGAGCCCAATGCTTTCCCAATGAAGCTGCACAGGCCAGTGCTTATCACTGCTACTTGCCATCTTGACATGTACGCATCTTATGCAGTACGTTACATATATCCCCACCTTAAGAAAAGGTTGGGTCGGAATCATAGGCTTTCGGGTCAGCCGGGAAACCACGCTTGAAAAAGATTGCGAAGTAGAAGAAGGAATTCTAATTCCAGTCGATGTATGGAAGAAACATCGCTGAATTTTCAAAAGACCTAGCCACCAGGAGATTCATTTTTACATTCAGGTGCCAATGTGAAAAGACAAATTTGCCAGAAGTGAGGCTCAAACCTGCATACTTCTACTCCAGAGCAGAATGTTTTTCCGATTAAACGACACCGACAAGTGCTTATCACTGCTACCTGCCGTCGTGACATGTGCGTGACCTCTGTAGTACGCCACATATATTCTCCCGCCTTGAGAAAAGTGGGGCACGAAAACGCAAGTTTTGGGTTTCATACCTGTTAATCCTGTAATGATAGGACCCTAAAGTCATGTGTGTACCTACATTGAGTGGACAAGATATCAGGTTATAAAAAAAGTATCCGGAAACTAGGGAAGCATGTACTTCAAGCTTAAAAAATCATACAAAACCCTTAACCTAATCAACCAGGTAGTCTCCACTCGAACTGATGACCTTGTTTCACCGATCAACGAGCTGAAATATCCCATTGCGATAGAAGTCTCACTAACGGGAGTCATCCGTGCAACGTTTTATCAGTGAGAAAATTCGACAAAGACCGGAAGTGATTAAAGTCGGATGGGGCAAGATCTGGGGAATAAGGGGTGCGCGACAATATTTTCCATTCCAGCTCGTTCAATTTTTGCTGGGCCCCTAAAGCGGCATGTGAACGAGGGTTATGCTGGTGAAAAACAACTCCATGACGATTAATAAGCGCCGAGCGCTTTTCTTGCAGTGCAGCATGGAGACGGTCCAACTGCTGGATGTAAGCATCCACTGTGATGGCATTGTTCCGCCGTAAGTGTTTACAGTGAATTAAACCGGGACAATCCCACCAGCAACTCAGCATCACCGTCCGTCCATGAAGGGTGGCTTAGCGACCTTCTGTGGAGGTTGTCCTTGCTTGGTCCATGCTCTTTGTGGCGTAACATTCACGTATGTGACCCATTTTTCATCACCCGTGACCAACCGATGCGAAAAACCCTTCCGTTTTCCTCTTTCACGCAGAGCAACAGCAATGGAGTAGCGTTGCATCCGATTCTGGTCAGACAAAGCATTGGGTACCCATTTGCACAGTTTACACGAATATGCCAACTTCCAAAGTCGGTTGTTGATGGTCGTATGGGGGAGGGTCTTCAGTTCCTCTGCCAGTTCCCGTAGTGTTGCATGTGGCTTGGTATACAGCATGTGTTGCAGTGCACAATCTTCAACCTTCATGGGTCTGCCACTTCCTGGCGTATCAGACAGATCCCATACACCAGCGTCGAAAATATCTTCACCGAAAGCGTTTCTCAATTTTCCAACTGTTTCCGTAAATTACACGCCACTAAAATATTCATAAAGCAATCACTGAGAAAAAAAGTGTCTTTGAAACAACAAAATAATTTTGTTGAGCTGTTTTGGTGATTTATTTTGTTGCTTTAGCAAAATTCCATTGGAACTGTTTTGTTGGCAAAACAAAATTATTTCGTTGGCTATATTTTGTTAATTCAACTATACACAGTGTGGCAAAGAATTTTTAAGACTGGGTCTGTAAAATGAAATAGAAACAACAAATTATCATTTGTTTTGGTTTGTTATTCAAAACAAGTCCCCCCGGCTTTAATACACTTGTTACAGCGATTTAATATTTAATAATGATTCGAATGCCTGTTCCAGTTCACTTTGCAGAATTGCCTCCAAAGCACGCGTCGAAGCTGTTTGTATGGTCGAAATATCATCAAAATAACACCCTTTTAACGTCATTTTAAGTTTTGGGAATAAAGAAAAGTCGCAGGGTGCTAAATCAGGTGAATAAGGTGGATGATTCAACACACAGACGTTATTTTTTGCCAAAAATATACGAACAAGAAGTGAGGTGTGACTGGGTGCATTATCGTGCAACAAACGCCAATTGTTTTCATCCCGATATTCTGGACGAATGCGACGAATTGTGCCCATTAAACGCCTCAAAACATTTAAATAAAACTCACCAGTAATTGTTTGTCCACTTGGAACAAATTCTTTGTGGATTACTATCGAAGAATGTTTACTATCGAAGAATGTAATGTGCATTGTTTTGATTTTCGATGGAACTTTTCTTGTATTTTTGGCTTGTGGTTAGTTTTTTGACTTCCATTCCGCACTTTGTCGCTTTGTTTTAGGATCATATTGAAAACACCATGTTTCATCACCTATAACAATCGATTTTAAGAAGTTTGGAACATTTTCAGCGGCTGAAATGATGTCTCTGCAATGTGCACTTCTCCTTGATTTTTGTTCATTGGTTAACGTGTGTGGAACAAATTTAGCACAGACTTTTGTTTTGCCCAAATCTTCATGCAGGATGGTTCGAATCATTTCTTTGTTGATGTTTAAAGACTCTTCCATCATTTTTAGGGACGCACATCGATTGTTTGCCACGAAATCACGCACTTTTTTAATAATCTCAGGTGTCCTAGATGAACTTGGTCTTCCGGTATGCTTATCATCATCTAGCGTATCTCTTCCGTCCAAAAAAAACAAAACAAAAAAAAACAAACATTTGATCTACTTAAACAAAACTCACCGTAAACTTGTTTCATCATTTGGTACGTTTCCGAGGCACTTTTACCAAGTGTTGCGTTAAATTTAATAACAGCCCTTTGTTCCATCTTAATAATTCAACATGAAAACCATTTTACTTCTCTAATGAACAGCTATTTTGTTTGAGTTACTTTAACAACTGCGCAGTACTTTTGGCAGAAAGCAAGCGGATGGTCACGGTTTATAACGCATTCGCGATTACACTGGTAGCACCACCGTAGACTTAAATCTAGCGCCAGTCTTAAAAATTCTTTGACGCACTGTGTATGGAGGTGCACAGAGAAAAAAGTTTGTTTGAAACAACAAAATAATTTTGTTGAGCTGTTTTGTCGATTTGTTTTGTTGTTTTAGCAAAACTCCATCGGAATTGTTTTGTTGGTATTGGCAACACAAAATTATTTCGTTGGCTGTATTTTGTTTAATTCAACTATATGAACGTGGCATCGACCTTACGGCAAAGCGCACGTGATTATTAACTACTCCATAAGAGCCCTACCAGCCGCCCCGGTGGCGCAGTGGTCTAAGGCGTTGGCCTCTGATCATTCGTCCGAAAGGGGTCCGGGTTCGAATCCCGGTGAGGCATGGATGTTGTGTTTGTCTTACGGCACTGGCTCTCTCCCTTCCCTGGAACCAGTGACCCTAAATTAGGGACGGGCGACTGCTTATAGCCCATTGAGTTGCTCACGGTAGTCGTTAAACCTCCAATCCAAAAAAAAAAAAGAGCCCTACCAGACTACCACTGACCAGAAGAATCTGGTTTTGCGCTTAAGATTTCGCTTTGAATTATGGCTGACTACGAATGAGTGCATTGTTAGAAGACAGATCTTAATAATTCCGACGTTATGTGGTTGTATTCAGTGGATTTTAGTGATAATTGGGCCTCACTTTGTAGACTCATAATTACAACGAACACTATAGAATACACATCTTATTAGATGCACAGGGGCACATATTAAATTTAAACCCAGATTTCTGATAAAGCAATAATACATTTCTTATGACAGCTTGCGGTTCCTGATCGCCAAAAAAAATGCACGTGAGGTAATGATAAGAATTTTAATTTATGTATAGAGCTTGATTTCATGCATAGGTTATGTTTATACACTATACAGCGTGTTTCAAAATTCGTGCGGCAACCAAAGATTGCGTGGTGATAGTACCCTGGAACATACAGAACGTTAAAAAAAATATTACGATTTTTTTTTTGTATAACCAAAACTGTCAATAATTTGTTTCATCAAAAAACTAAGGAAAACATTTAAAAAGAAATCGGATTTAGAAACATGTTACATACGCACCAAAATAGTGTCAATACATTGTTATGTCAAGTACAAATCATCCGTGAACAAGGTAATAAACTCACCTTCAAATGCTGAATGCGCAGATAAGAACACCCTCGCAAGAGCAGGTATAGCCGAGTGGGTAGAATGACTAGTTTTTAAACTAAAGGCCTCACGTTCGAATCGGATTGGTTTTTCGCTGGCTCTGAAAACATTTCCTCGTGATGCAACACCGTCCCAATTCATTTAAACAGCACTAGAAAGTAAATACGGCGGGGGAAATCAAAAGATGGTGGGGGAAAAATGGCGGACACCCCGGGTCGAAGGGCACCGGCAAAGTGTTGCCATCGGAAAAAAAAGTTTAGGGACAAAGTGGCTCAGCTACATAACTCTAAATTTTGTTGGAGCAAGAAATTACTGTGTCACGATAACAAAATGTTTGGTTGTAGCAACAAAACGTTTTATCACGATAACAATACATATTGTTGGATCAAACAAATTCCCAAAAATCGACAAAATTATTTTGTTAAATGAACAAAACGATCTGTCATGATAATAATAAATTTTGTAGAATGAACAATAATTTTTATCAAAATAAATTTGTTAATTTAACAAACATTTTTGTTGACTATATATCGACTTAATTTTTTTGTTGATTCAACAATATTTTTGTTGAATTAACAAAACGTTTTTCTCAGTGATAGGAGTGATTGCACTCACACCTACCTTCGATATGACCATCGTATCGTTGCCATGTGCAACTAATCTTCACCAGAATAACGTACGTTCTATCTTTAGAATGTATTCTTTCAGGCACAGCGCTCTGGAATGTTTACGGCACCGCAGTCCCGTAGTACCTTACATTACACAAGCCACATACGATGTTTTCCGGAAACTGTCTTTACAACCTGATGCATTAACAGGAATGAAACGATTCCTCAACACGAAGTGCTAATATTCATCTTATGTACCCAATGTCGTCATATCTTGCTGCCACAAGTAATAGAGCGTTTAAGAAATGACTGAAAGTTTCTGGAAACTACATGCATGTGGCGAATCATTTCACAGCTGGATCACTGGTTTTGTGTTTTCACAGTTTCTAGTTTCCTTTGACGAATATTTAAGTTACTTGTATAACTTGTGCCAGAGAATGAAATAAATACCTTCCATTTTTATATTTGTATTCACCTAAAGATAGTTCACACCGAAACGGACTACCGCTGTTGTTCACAATTTTCTTTCTTTCTTTCTTTCTCTTTCCAGGGAGAAAAATACAATTGGAATGCTAAGACTCAATCTCTGATTTTGGAAGCTTTTTTCTATGGCTACGTCGTCCCACAAATTCCTGCCGGAATCGTGGCTGAGAAATTCGGAGCGAAGTGGTTATTTGGAATTGGTGTCGGTGTTACAGCTCTGTTTTCTTTGTTGACTCCTTTAGCCGCAGATCTGGGAATTGAAGCCTTTATCGCAGCACGAGTAATTGAAGGGCTTGGAGAGGTAAAGCTGTTACATATCGGAGTGAAAAATGGTATTTTGTATCACTTCTATTTAAAATTTCAGGAAAACCGAGTTTTAGATAACCAACAACAGGAGTGTTTCCCGGATGAAAAGTCTTCATAGGCGAAAAAACTATAGAAAATTAAGATGAATATGAATACCGTGTTTTAAACTTTTAAACATAGTCTTTTACACAGCAAACATGACACAATAACGAAATATAAAAATATATCAGTTTTCTGTTTGCCTATGCACGAGAGTATTTGCTTTATTGTAAAGGTTTTCGAGTTCACCTTTTGATACAGTTAATAATTTTGAAGTCCATAGATTTTTTTGTGTTTAACCCTTTGTGTGACGTTGACATATGAGGTTCATCGTTTCAATGCTCACATCTATATCGAATATTCTCTGAGATAGAGGATACTCTTTGCTGGTTTTCTTACCATTAAAGTTGGTGTAGATTGACCAAAGAGAAATTTGTTAACAAATGAACTAACAACATCTTCCAACAATATCTCAGGAGTAAAGCACAAAAGCAAGAAAAATCTGTGCACGATTTTCGAAATTGTAAATTTATTGGGAAGAACACGTGATATTTGACATGCCTTCTATCGGTCTATGCACGCCTGTTTCAAGGTTAAGAAAAACAACAAAGGACAACCATCTCAGACGATCATTTAATAAAGATAAAAATTCAAATCATAAACATCGTATAACAACGTTACACAAAGAATCAAAAGAATGGACTCTTCATAATTATTTACCGTATGAAAAATCAAACAGAAGAGAACTTGGCCTACGACTTGCAGAGCGGAGAGTTGAAATGAGCTAGCCGAGTATGGTTTCAAAGAGTTTATTTAATTTGTTATAGCCAACACATGTCTATGATATGAAAAGTAGTTTACATAATTTTTATAAGTAATTCTGGATACATTGCGAACACAAAGCAGATCCATGCACGAATTACCCAAAGTGGTGCTCTGCGTGGAATCGGTTACAACATCCATGCCGAGATCTCGGGATATAAACTCTTTGAATCTGTCGTAAATCGCTGTGCTCTGTCTTTGATGTTCAAGTAGAAATCGCCCAACATAATGATCGGTATGTTGCCGTATCTCTTTCTGGCCAATTGCGGGAAGGCTTCTAAAACCTTTGGTGTGTATACTACAAGCGGCTTTCAGGTGTTTTCGATGCTCTCTAGTTCGTTGGGCTGCAGTCCTCTTGGGCTTCTTATATTCCTCATCACTTGCTCTTGCCTCACGTTTTGACTTTCATCACTTTTGCTTGCGTTCATTTTGCTAATTCCGCGGCATTGTTGAGAATGTTAACCCGTTCACACGAAAACAAGCTGCTTTCAGGCGTTCTCGATGCTCTCTAGTTCATTAGGCTGCAGTCCTCTTGGGATTCTTATATTCCTCATCACTTGCTCTTGCCTCTCGTTTAGATTTTCTCCACTTTTGCTTGCGTTCGTTCTACGAATTCCGCGGCACTGTCGAAAATACTAACCCGTTCACACGAAAGCAATTTTAAAAAACTTTAGTTTAAACCACTGCGATATCTTCTTTATACATTTAAATAGATCTCGTCAGGAGCTTTAAAAGGATACCATGCACAGTCGTTTTGCACTCACGGTTGTCCAGATAAACCGCGATATTTTCACAAGTGTTCACCAGTTCACAAGGAAACAATTTTTTAAATGTTCAATTCAAACCACTACGAAATGTTTTTGGCATATTTGAATAGATCTCGTCGAGAGCTTTAAAACGATACCACGCACAGTCGTTTTGCACTCACGGTTGCCGAAATGGACGTAGTCAAACGCGGTGGCACACCCAGAAATATTACATCATCTCCCCCGCGCACACACAGCGAGGAGAGCGTCGCGCGCACGATGTATTGCGCAGTACGCAAATTGGACTCCATACTGTTTACGAATATGCTAACACGATTAGCGTGCGGCACGTATTTTTAACGCTATAATGATTTCAATTGGGACCTATTTTTGTCACAGGCGATAGGCCGAATGTCGCCCCATACCATCCCCGGAGTTAGACGTAATCCTACATCAATAAATACATACGCAACGAACAGAAAGGTGATATATTTTTATACATCGTTAAGATGAATATCATATTTTGGAGCCAAACTTGATTCATAAATCCTATTTACCGACAAACAAGAGTGTCTTTCGGTATAAATACCCATGGGCTATATAAATACTTGTAAATCGGACGTAAGTTAGCGCATTACTAATTTTAATTTAATACACCATCAAAGTCAATTTATGATTTACGAAAGCGTCATTAATTCCATTCATTTAAATATCGGATGAAGAAGGTTCTACCACTCAATACCTATCAAAGCTTGTATTATTTACATATAATGACGAATGTAACTCTGGGGCAAATTTCGTGGAACAGCTAGGCTTACAATACAAAGCAATACGGTAAAGTTCTGTGTTACTGAAATAACACAGGAATTCCCGAACAAAGAAACTTAAGACCGCCTTCAAGCTATTAGAAATTATTTCAATACAGTGACAGTATTAGAGTGGCATGCATAAAACAGGAAAGAGTATCGTTTTCTAATATAGGATTTTGAAAAAAAAAAAGAAAAGCATCCAATTTATTGAAAACACAGTTTTTCTTATAAAAGATTGACACTGTTGGTTACATTTTAGTACTAGCGTTGTAAGAAAGTTATAGAAGCGATTAACTAAATAAAACAATGACACAGTTCATTCGAAGATACTCTCTTTTCAAAATACGTTACCTTTGGCATCCATTGAATAATAAATGATTTTATTCCAGAAATATCAACAAATACTTGATCCATCCATATGTATTAAAGAACTCATGCATCAGAAAAAAGAACTTAGGGAATTCAATTCATCGACCACATTCAATAAAGTTGCCTTTGGAGCTCATACACGCAAACTATGATTTTTACAAAGTCTAAATATACAAAGTCAAGAAGAAACAGTTTGTAAAAGTCCTCTCACGAGCGGGAGCGCGTCCCGATCTCGTGCAGCACGCGCCTTGTTACGTGCTTTAACTAGCTAAACATGCTGTTATCATGCTGTGAGCAAACAAGTGTATTCTGGACAGAATGTATACAACAAATACGGTAAACTTCTGTGTTAGTGAAATAATACAGAAACTCTCGAACGAAGGAACTTAAGATCGACTTCAAGCTATTAGAAAACATTGCGATACAGTGAAAACATTGCGATATATTAGAGTGGCATGAATAAAACAGGAAAGAATATAACACAAATTTTGAAGTTGCGAATTTGTATTGTATAATGGTATAATCCTGTAATTCATTCATTGACAGGAAAGAGTACCGTTTTCTAACATCGGATTTGGAAAGAAAAGAAAAGCATTCAATTTATTGGAAACACAGTTTTTCTTGTAAAAGGTTGACAGGACTCTAAGGGAAATTACAATGCACGAGAAGGTAAATAAATACATCGCTCTTTCCACGTTCCAGAAACACACAGCAACCGAAAAATTGTTTTTCAGCCGCCGCTGTGGAAATGAACCACAGAACTCTCGATATCTAGCCGAGTGCGTTACATTTACACCACGGTGGCCAAGAATCCACGGTGCTATGTGTTTTTTTTTCTTTTCTTTTTTTTTTTTTTTTTGCACGAGAAGAGTTCGTAGAGCTGTTGGACTTCAGTGATTTGGAAAAGAGAAGTTGAAATATAATATTAAAGCAGTGCGAATTGAAGAAGAATGCGGTAGACTTGTTGATGATTATAAATAAAGAAGCTGTGATGAAAAGGACGAAAACTTTCATCTACATATACACTTAATTAGCAAATTATTGAGAGGCTGTTCTTGACTTTAAAAACATCCTCAATTCGGTGTGGCATGGATTTCAACGATGTCTGGATATCGTTCTACTTGTATGCTCAGCCAAGAGGATGTGATGATGTCCATCAATTGCCGAATGTTTGCTGGAGGAGGATTTCTGTTACAAATGATTCTCTGAATCTCATCCCACAGGTTTTTAGATTTGGATTACTGTGGCAGTCCGTTTGGCACTTTGATGTTATTGTCGTGCTCTGGAAATGACTATGCGGCGATTCGAGCCATGTGGCATGGCGCATTATCCTGTTGGAATTAGCTTTCTTTGACAGGATGCACGATGCACATGCAAGATGCACGTGCACGGGCGATCCTGGTCCGTAGTGATATTAATACATTATATACCTTGTATCATTCAAATGGTGTTCAAGGGGTATTAAAGAACCTAATGCTCGCCGTAAAAGCCGATTCCAGGCTATTACACTGCCACATTGTATATACACACTCACTGACAATGAAATGCGCGCACCTAGAAGAAAACATGCTAGAACCGCGATACTTTGCAAATAGCTAGAACACGTGCTGGTATTCAAATTTGAATTTGAATTTGAATTTAATGAAAATTCTGCCACACAACACAGTACATCAAATTTAACAAAATACAAACATCAAAATTGTCATATGTACTAAACTAAAATTAAATATTAACACAATGTTAGCACAATGTAATGAAAACATGGAATCACAGTAATATCACAAAGTTCAATATAAATTAATAACATTTAGTACTAACTATTTATTCCAAGAGTAAACAAGAGCTCAAACCACCTCAGATATATCTAGCATAATAATCATAAACATACAAGCACTAAAACTCATTTATAATTGACCAAAAAATCAATACAAAGTAATGCATCAAAAAACAAAGATACCGTAATGTACTATGAAACTGTAGCATGGAGCCAGGGAAAAAGGTTTAAATTTAAGCCTGACGAGCCCCTGATCTCCAAAGGTAGATGTGTCAGGTCAAAACAATAAAAATAGCAACATTAGAAATACGACCGGTATTGACATACCGTGAAAGAAAGAATACAGGAACTCAATCAAACAACAAAAACTCTCGTAGCAGTTTTTTAAATGCCCCAGAGACCACTATTTCCCTGATGTATAATGGCAGTCTGTTCCACTCACGGGGTCCAGCTGCAATAATACTGTTATGCAGCAATGTGGTGCGCGCCCTAGGAACCAAAAAACTTGCATGACCTCGAGTATCATGTGAATGGGAGAAACGCTGTAATAGCAATAGTTCAATATACCTATTCGTATAGACTCTGTCATGCATAAATAATAATAATATGAAAATGAATATTTTATCGAAGGGAAGTATGTTATAAAGACAATAAATACTACCAGTATTTAAAAATGAATTTAGAAGTCGAATGTATTTTCTCTGAAGAACAAGAATTCTGTTAACGTTACCATCCGTGTCTGTCCCCAGGCCAAAATACAATAAGACAACATGGATAGATAAAGGAATTATATAGTATTAATCTGAGTCTGATTTTCAAAAAACTAGAAATCCTAGAAATAGCGCCAATACGAGACTTAAGAATATTTGCTAAATAACTTATATGGACATCCCAACGCAAAGTCTCATGTAGTATAACACCTAGAAATTTCACAGAAGACCCGAATGCAATGATCCACGATTGGTGCAAGCGCGCATGATCGCACACCCTGTGGTGGTGCTTCAAGTACGAACCGGCAGCCTTATAAACCGGCGTGTAGTCGACGCCCCATGAAAGCGAAAAGCACCGGCAGACGCAAGCAAGAGTACAGACTGACATGAATGCCGGTTAGAAGCCAGAGACGTCGATTTACGCAACGTACGGACTTTGAGAGAGGCCTGATCATCGGGCTGAAAACCGCGAGATGGTCGACGCACCGTATAATCCGCCACGTGGATCGTTCTGACCATACCGTCCAACTGTGTTGGGAGCAGTGGACACGTGACGGCACTGCCATACGGCGGAGCGGCTCCGGACGGACCAGGAGGACCACCGGTAGAGAGGATCAACGGCGTGCGCCAGCCACGAACGGATCCCATGGGGACCCGGTCCACTATACAGGCAGATGTAGCGGCTCCTGTGTGCCCCCGAGCCATTTCCCGATGCCTCCCGGAAGCGAATCTGCGATCCCAGCGCCCATTAACAGCGGAACATCGCCGGTTCCTTCCGTGTGCAGTGATTCCAGGACAGAGCGACGTGAAAAGCCACAGACTGGTGACGTGTGATGTTTAGCGATGAGTGACGCTTCGTTTTGGGGGCAGATGATCATCATGTACGGATATAGAGGTCCCCGGGTCAACGGCACAATCCCAACCTCGTTATCGAGCACCACACCTCCCACACTGCAGGCATTATGATCTGGAGAGCTATTGACTACGATATCCGATCAGCTCTAGTAGTGGTACGTAGATTATTGGCGGGCAAGCGGTGTGTGGATGAGATCCTACGGCCCCATGTGCTCCCATTCTTGGCCGGGATTCCAGGTGCGCTATACCAGCAGGATAATGCCCGCCCGCACATCACTAGGGTTGCCCAGGGCTGCCTACGTCATGTCCAGACACTTCCATGGCCTGCCCGCTCCCCGGACATGTCCCATGTCGAGCATGTGTGGGACCAGTTGAAACGCCAGCTGCCGCCGTGCCGCAATATCTGGGATTTGGAGCATACCGTCCAACATGTGTGGGCTAGTCTGCCGCCGGACAACATCAGGCGTCTGTTCGCCACCATGCAGGACCGTATTGCACCATGTATCGCACCAAGAGGCGGTGCGACGCGCTTTTGAAGATGACCGGAGGGCTGCATGCCACAGATCCCTCTGTAATTTCCTGCAGCTCTGTTTTTGCCATCATGTGTATTATTCATTTGTATCATTACGCCCATAAAATTTCAGTTCAATCCGAAGCTTCCTTCTTGGTGCGCAAATTTCATTATCCGTGAGTGTAAGTATATACAGAGGTTTATTAAAATAATGAAAACACCGAATGGGGCAGGAGTACACGCAGTCCACCGAATGCAAATCACAGGGACGATGTCATCCGCAATGTGAGAAATATAAAGGTGTGCAGTACGATATCGGCTAACTCACAGTCAGCAGGTGAAAGTATTGTTGGGGGGTAAATGTCGACAATGTCAGATCTCAGTGACCAAAACACACATGATAATTGGTGCGCGTCTTACAGGAGCTTCAGTAACTTGATCGGCACAAATAGTGGTGTAACATGAGGAAATGTATCGGATATTATGACTACGTACCAAAAGAGACACTGCGTTGTCTCCAAATGTGCAAAATTGTGGACGCCATACGGCGATTTCACAAAGGGACAAGCGAACGTTGGCACGGACTGTATATCGGAAGCACAAGACCACTGAACCGGAGATAACCCAAGAGTTGAACACCAGTCGGAATGATCCCGTTTCCGTAATAACAGTTCCGTGGAAACTCCATTGTGCCGGTATATATGGCTCTCCTGTAATCCACAAACTGTGATTACCAATATCAATGCAACAAAACGTTTAAGGTGGTACAAAGCACATAAAAACTGCGACGCTAAAGACTGGCAAAGTGTTGTTTTACACTGTTTCCCATCAAAGTTCAAAACGGGTCAAAAATTTCGGACGCCGGATCCGACGGTCACATAATTGGACCTGACTCGGACAAATCTTCTTTGAGCTATAAATTCGAATATATCACCATGGTCACCATCACTATCAGTCATTAGCAATCCACTGCTGAATGAAAATCTCCCGAAGTTTCTTCCACTATCTTGCGCCAATCTCCTCTATCCACTCATCTCCCATGTGGTCTTCTTTTCGGTCTTTCCCTGTCTCTTGGGATCCAGTCTGAAATTTCGGTTGTTGATCGCTGGTCCGTTCTCTTGGCAATATGTCCAGCCCGTTGCCATTTCTGGGACTTTACTCTGATCATGATGTCTTCCACTCTTGTCATTTTCCTGATCCACGAATTCCTTTTCTTATCTCTCCTGGTTACACCAAGCATGCATTTCTCCATGCTGCTTTCAGTTGTCTGCAGACTTTGTATTCTTTTTTCATAAAGATCCACGTCTCTGATCCGTACGTAATCACTGGATGGATGCATTGATTAAACACTTTTCTTTTAAGACATAATGGCATATTGCTCTTGAAAATTGTACTGTTTCTTCCAAAAGCTGTCCAGCCAAGTTTTGTACTCCAATTAGTTTCCTCAACAATGTGACCCTTGCTTGATACCTTCTAACCAAGGTAAATGTTGGTATCGGATATCTCCAGCTTTCCCCCATCAATTGATACATCTTCATTCTTTGTAAAGGGATTGTACATCGGTGTTGTCTTCTGAAAGTTCATGTTTAATCCCACTTCTTTATTCTTGTCAGCAAGTTGCTGGATCATACTCTGCAGCTTTGGAGCATTATTTCAAAAACCTTTGAAGGGTTTTTTGAAATATTTTTTTTTTGTATATTCAAAAATAAAATAGAAGTAAAACCGAGTCGAAATTGGGCCAGGAACACCTTAACCCGGCGCGTTTGGCCCGCAAGAAATTGTCGACCAGGCGACCCGTTTCCATCTCTGTTTCCCATCGCTGGTAGAGTGTACGTCTGGCGAAAACCTGCATAAGCATACCACCTCTGCTGTTTGATTTCAACTGTGACGCATGGAGGTGGATCTCTGATACTGTGGAACGCCATGTCAAGGTGTTCCTTAGGGCCAATGGTTATTCAGCAGTGTCGTGTCACGTGTGCAACGTACAAATCCATTCTTTGGGACCACTTCAACCTAATGTTCAGGCATTTCCCCTAATGAACGTCCGTTTCGTGCAGATAATACACCCGTACATTGTGTGAAAAGTGTCAAGTTGTGGATTGCAGAGCATAAGAATGAGATACAGCAGCTGCCCAGGCCACCTCAATATTACTGAACATTTGTGGGAATATCTGAAACAAAAAATCAGATCCCACTTTCCACCTCAAACATCACTGGCACAGTTGGGACATATTTTACAGGAAGAGTGATCTCAAATTCCATTACCGTATGTACATGACTTGTATAAGTCTACTTCAAGTCGAACTGCTTCTGTTCTGAAAGCCCGAGGCGGGCCTATATCTTATTAATAAAAAGTTCTGCACAAGTAGTAAGCAGGGCCTGATTTACACCTAAGCCCGCAACGCCTTTATAGAGCCCCAGAGTAGAACTTGATTACGGCAATCAATTTCTGAGAAAATTTGTCCCTAATCCAATATGGCGGATTTCAAGATGGCGGCCATGTTCCGGAAATAGCCTAAAAGAAAAAAAAACCCTCACCGATTCTTTGCTGGGGTATTTGGATAATTCAGATATCTCCCTTCCGCCGTTTCTGAAATACGAAGGTGTCCTGCCACTTTTGACTCACCCTGTACATCAAATCAGAAGCAGAAATTGCATTCTTCAGAAAGTTGAATTTTAAAGCTTCCAACATTTTTTAAATATTTCAGTTGAAGTGCACATGAGCACCTGTATCTACAGTGATGGTGAGGTGGTGAAAGCTATTGGTCCAGCCAGATTTGTTTTTTTATTTTTTTCATCACGAGTATGTCAGATCCACATATTCGCATTTTCTTCGGTGCATAAGATTTGCTTGAAAACTACTAAACTTATCCAGAAATTAAATCATGGTTTTTGAAGCAAAGCATTTAACTGAATAAAAATGAAATCTACCTCGATGGCCACTGGGATCTATAAATCAAATATTTTTCAGGTATTTTTAATGGTAATTTAAAAACATCTTAAATTTAGGCGATAAATTTACAAAAAATGCACCGAGTTTCATTTCCTCTGTATTTCTATTGAAATGAAAATATTAAAAGGCAAAAAACACACTTTTGTTTTACTTTTTCCTGCTTTGTCAGAGTGTGACGTTTCCCGCCATGAACGCGTTGCTGAGCAGATGGTGTCCGAAGTATGAACGCAGCTTTCTCACAACCGTTGTATACACAGGTGCACAGATCGGCAATGTCATCTCCATGCCCATATCAGGCTTCCTTAGTGACTCGGAAGTTTTTGGTGGATGGCCTTCAGTCTTCTATTTTTTTGGTAATATTTTATTACGTATCTTTTCCAGTGTTGATCTATTTCATGTCATGTTTTTATTTACATTTTTTTAGTCGCGCGCACAGACAAGCTGTGAGAATTTATTATTCAATGTTACTGACTTCGTAAATAATAACCCTTGAAATTTTCAGCTTTATAATTATTTTCTGACGTAAGAGAAGCATATACAGTAAAACTTCCGAAGAACGGACATCGAAGAGAAAAGAAAAACTGTCCGTTATTTAGAAGTGTCTGCTATTGGGAAAATCATGCTTTATGACAGTATACATGTACTAAGTTTATAACGTAAAAGCAGTTTAAAAGATAAGTAAATATAAGTATGTAAATGCAATACATAGAGCTACTAACCTTTATTAATAAGCACCCATGAAAACCTAAGAGGCAAAGCAAAATAATCAAGTATTGTTGTTAGTCTATTACATTCTTGTTAAATTTTGTTTTCTAAATGAATTTCTACCAGCCGCCTGAAGCTTTGAATTCTGTGAATTCCAATTCATTTGCGATTTCTAAAGCCTTTTGACGAATTAAAGTCCCTGAGAAAGGAATGCTGTTGACTCTAGGGCGGCAAAACCATTCATACGTAAGAGTGCCCACAGCTAAACCATCAGTTTTAGAGAAAGCTCTCTTAATTTTCTGGTTGCCAATACAATCTTGCCAAGACTTCAAGATTTCACTCTTTTGCGTTTTTCCAATGCCCAGTTTATCGTCTAAAAGGCGCACACTTAATTTTTGCTTTTCACTCAGCTCCAAAATTTCAACTTTTTCTTTTAGAGTCAAGCGCTTACGTCGTGCGACATTTTAAAACCGATGTTTGAGAAATCTTTGCTTTACAGCTCGCTTGATGAGAAAAACCTACACGATTGCTGCAAACAAATACAGTAGGATTTTTAGTCTGGACTTGAAATTGATCCCTGTGCATTGACCTTACCTTTTGCGAGGTCCGAACAACAGAAGGTGAATCTCGCCCACCTACAACTGAATTATGTTTGCATGTGTTTCAATACGATAACCGTTCCCAAATTTGCCAGCCTTGGAAGCAGGTGCTGGTTTCTCCGGTCTCACACCATTGGAAGCACCTGAAGAGATAGAAGGCAGTTTCTCTTGGTAAGATGTACGTATGCAAAGAGAGAGTCGGTGCGAGTTTGGGCGAATCACACCCTAGGAATTCCTGGATTCCAAAGCGAATTGTCCGTAATATTGTACTTTAAGTGTGTCCGCGTCCGTTATTTAGAATGTCCTCTATGAAGAAGTGAATGCCCCATAAGAAACCATGATTTCTGCATGGAAATAAAAAATTGTCCGTTATAGAGAGATGTTCGCTGTTAAGAAGTGTCCGTTAATGGAAGTTTCACTGCATTTTTTTTTCGAGTTTAGTTCCTCGATGCTCGCTAAGTCAGAGCTAATCTCCGACTGACTGGTTTACCTGTAAGCACAGAATACAGGTGGTTATAAAAGTTATTTTAAGAGTTATACTAGAAGGGGAAATTATCGTTGCATCCGTGTTAGCACCAAAAGAAAAAACAATCAAATGGTATAGGCTTAATATTAGAATCAATAATTAAAATAACTAACGATACTAAAAAGGAACTAATACACTAACAATAATAAAATAATATAACTATAGTAGGAAACCGAATTTCTTGGCGTAAAGTAGAAATCTAAGTTTCCAAGCTTTCGCACATTCCAGATGGCTCCTTCACGGAACGAGCTAACTTAGTAAGCCATCTGGTTGATGTGCGGAAGCTTGGAAAATTTGATACTGTACGCCAAGAAATTCGGATTCCTAGTATACTTACAGTATACTATTTTTAATTGAATCAGTGTTTACTTTCAAGTCTTGCTACGCAGTATATCGTATTTAAGTCAAACCTAACGAAACAAAAATTTCGATACTGTGACCCTTTCCGAATTTTCAGCATTTATTTAATCTAAAGCCTTAATTTTAATAACAGTTTATCGAAGAACTTCAAACCACTCTCTAAGCAAAAATGCATCCTCTGAAACTAGTTATTGAAACAATGGCGCCATGTTTGTTTTGGGATGGTCTGATTTGTTTTTTTTTTTTTTTTTTTTTTTTTTTTTGCAGAGAGCAGCGGCCTCTTCTATATTTTCAAAACCACGTCCACGCAGCTTTTCAACCATATTCGGAAATTGGAAAAAATTACGCGTAGCTAGGTCGGGACTATATGGTGCGTGATTCACCAGTCGGACCCTAGACTACTGCAAGAAAGTCCAATGTCTAATTTATGACCACTAAGCTTGAAGTGTTAAGATCGAATAAAAATAGCAACGTTTCTCACAATAAACTGTTTATTATGCATCGACAATAGTTTCGCAGAGCGTTTAGTTCAGCATTCGCCCAAATGATGCCGAGCCAAACACTCTGCGAAACTATAGTCGATGTATAATAAACGTTTTATTATCAGAAACGTTGGTATTTTTATTCTAAAGTTTAGTGTCTTCATTACAATGTTGCTGGAGACATTGTCTTAGTGCATTCTTTATAATTTCGGAATTCTCTTGATGCATTGTTAACATTTATAATATTTTGGGGAAGAATAAGGTAATACATTATTCTGCAGTAAATGTCGTCGGATCTTTCGAGTTGTCGTGGAAACATGTCCACTAGCAGAGAAAATGTAAGGCGACTACTTTTCGGCCAACTCTCCTGGAATGTTTGACTTTATATACATACAGTCGAGTCACATTATTGTGACCACCTCCTACTTTTGACGTCAACGGCGTCTAGCCAATGAAAGAAGGCACGTGTCGGAAGATGGTTTGGAGGGTATATAAGGTGTGCTGTAGGCAATATAAAAACATATCACTCGTTGCTGTCATGGATAAAAGCAGCGATTTATTAGATTTGCAAAAAGGGATGATTATCGGCTTTCGGGAATTTCTGAAATAGCGCAGTTCGTGAACTGTTCGCATGCTGCTGTGGTTAAAGTGTATCGTGATTGGAGAAATGGCACCATTGCGAATAAGCGATGTGGAAACTGCAGAGCACAACGTGCCATTGATGTGAGAGGTGAACGTCGGCTTCGAAGGTGTGTGAGGGCTGATCGACACGCTACAGTGAAGCAACTCCCTGGCCGAATGAAACAGGGGGCTACCGGAAGTGTGTCTAAAACGACAGTTCAGCAAACCCTGCGGTGTATAGGGCTCCGATGAAGACGGATGGTCACTGCACCTATGCTAACAAAGGTGCATCGACAGAAAAGGCTTACATCTGCACGGCAGTATCGGAATTGGACCTCAGCTGATTGGCACAGGATCGCCTTCTCCTATGAGTCATGTTTTCTGCTTCATCGAACGGATGGACGTTGGCGTATAAGGCCAGAAACATCGGAGAACAAACAGTCTTCACCCACTGCTGGCTGAACACAAGCTTTTGGGGGCAACGTTATGGTCTGGAGAAAACTTTCGTGGCATTCTCTGGGTCCACTCATACCTGTAGAAGGAACTATGGACTGAATTCGTTATGAATGCATCCTTGGAGACTACGTACATCCATACATGCTGATTTTCTTCGCTGGGGCGGATGGGGTCTTCCAACACAACAATGCGACGTGTCACACAGTTTAAAATGTCCGAGAGTGGTTGGAAGAGCACGATGAAGACTTTAAAGCACTTCCCTGACCCCTAATTTTCCATACTTAAGCCCAATTGAGCATCTGTGGGACCACCTTGATCGTGTTGTTCCCTCTATGGATCCTCCACCAAGCACCCTTAAACAGCTGTCAGATGTACTACAGTCAGCATGGCTCCACGTACCTGTGAACACCTTCCAGCACTTTACTGAGTCACTCCCAGTCCGTCTAGCTGCTGTCCGCGCTGCACTCGGTGGTTACTCTGGATATTAGCTGGTGGTCACAATAATGTGACTCGATCGTGCATAAGGAAACTCTGCCCATTGTTTCTTCGCTTTCAACTACACATACATACATACATACATACATACATACATACATACATACATACATACATAAATGCTACGCTCAAACGGTGCAGGATTGGAAGAAATTTCGGCATAAAAGAGAACTAAACTTGATGTTTAATAAATGATGAACTTCATGTTGTAACTCTAAACTCACGATATTCTTATTTTTGTCATGAAGTAATTAAGCATTTAAGAATGGAAAATTAATTATTGTTTGTAATGAAATCACAAAGAGAAAGAGACGGGAATCGTTATGCCAACAAGAATAACTGTCTTTGGGATAACTCCTTAACTAGGATATATGCCTTATGATACGAAAATCTTTCTCTGAACGAAATATGGCCGATTATACGAGTTATAAGCTTGGGCGACAGCATTGGTATAAACCCTTTCCACAAGTATCGAGGAACACAGGAAATATCATTCTTCACATCATATCACTTTTATTGTTATAAAATTGACAGGATGCGAAACGCTGCGTTCCACGAAGTATTTAATTTTCTAAAATTAACATATTTCTATTTCGAATGTTGTCGCAATTGAGGAAATTTCATTTATCAGACTTCTGCGCTGTGCTCTTAGAAACAGGTTCAGGTTAATCCAGCTGTATGAAGATATGTGGTTTATTAAACCTTCTGGAAAAAGGTGCTATAGAATCCAAAATATTTTGCGCTGTGTAGCAGCTCATGACAGAGGTCGTTCAAATTGAACATTTTGGTAGAGTAACTCTTTCTCTATACAAAAGTACTACTCAACATAGTCTCCAATCGAACCCAACTCTCGAATCCTCTTTGAAAAAATTCAGGTGTGCACTATTGAAACCACTTCTTCACAACCACTTCCAGTGACTGGCAGTGATGTGAAAGTAAAGATAATAAAATTGCATATTATAATAATGCCGGAACTGTTTTGTAATATCAGTACTATCTTTCTCGACGTTCCTGGGGATGGAAGTGTTGTAAGTCATGATGCGGTTCTAAAAAAATAAAATTCAGAGCCAAACTTCTGAATTTGATTCGGCGTTCTTCCTTCTGGGGAAAAGGACTTCCTGTAAAGGGTACTCATACGGAAATATTACCTGTTTACGGTGAGAAATGTTTATCTCAGAGGTTCCCAATCTGTGAGCCGCCCCAGGCCGCCTACGGTCCTGGTCCGGGGCGTCGCGACTATAGGGAAAAACTAAAACTTATAATGTATAGTGAAACGCAACATGTAAATTTTGAAGACGTGTACATAGTTTAAAGAAAAAGAACGAATTGTAAGAAAGAATGTCAAAGAAAAAAGAAAACGCGATTTTTTTTTATTTATTTTTTTTTTTGTGAAAGCGCTCCCTTCTTCTGAGTTTCGGACAGTTATGCTCTTTGAAAACTTGGTGTGACGTCGTGCAGATCTCGCACCCCCTGCAGTCTGAAAATGGACTGCCTTTCATTGTTGGGCGCTTACTTTACTACGCAGTCTTTATTCGATACGTATGTAGCACGTATAAACATTCGTTAGAACTGATCTGCTGTGTTTTAATAACTATGAATGTAGTTATTTCTATGTGAGTGTGTGTTGTTTTATGACCAGACCCGTTTACAGCAGAACCACCATCAACCTTCACTACTGCCAAGCAGGAACAGTTAAGAGACATTTCTTCAGACTCCACACTGTTAATGGCATTCTCTTCCGGAACTCTGCCACAGTTTTGGAATAGTGTGGGAAAGGAGTACCCAGAATTGAGAATAAAAGCCGTGAGAGTAATTATCCCTTTTGCCACATCCTACCTTTGCGAGGCAGGTTTTTCAGCTCTGGCAGTGATAAAATCCAGATATTAACGCAAAGTTAACGTTGAGAAGGAGATCCACGTAGCTGTATCAATCATTGTCCCCATATTCGATGTTTTGTGTGACGAGAAACAAGCTTCCCCATCCCTTTAAGACGCAAATACCTCTGTTATGTAGCTTCTAAAATTATATTAAAAATGTGAAAGCCAAATAAAGAGTGTTACCATTTTGAAAATATGCGTACCTCATCAATTACTTCTTATTCAGTTGTGTAATTTTATTCCAATTTTGTATTTTTACGTAAAAAAGAATACAAGCTAGTGATGTAAATTACTATTTTCTTTTAAAAAAATACCACAAACTCGATTTTGCGCAATCTGCTTTTTTAATTTTGGGTATGCAGGGGCGTCACACGGCAAATGTGACATGTGAAGGGCGGCGCGGTCTCAAAAAGTTTGGGTACCCCTGATTTATTGCGTAAAGCGGTACACAATTGGGTCAATAAATTCTGTCAAGGACGCACAAAAGTTGCCGAGCCGCCCCGGTGGCGCAGTGGTCTAAGCGATGGCCTCTGATCATTCGTCCGAAAGGGGTCCAGGTTCGAATCCCGGTGGGGCATGGATGTTGTGTATGTCTTACGGCACTGGCTCTCTCCCTTCCCTGGAACCAGTGGCTCTAAATTAGGGACGGGCGACTGCTTACAGCCCATTGAGTTGCTCACGGTTTCCATTAAACCTTCAATCAAAGAAAAAAGTTGCTGAAGAAGACTGACCTGGTCGTCCTGTTCAGATTACTACAGAAGCAACTGTGAGTCGCATGTTGGAGATGGATTCGGACTGGCAATTGAGTAACGATAGACAGTGTAGCAACAGCAATAGGGTGTATTAATGGTTTAGCTTACAGCATAATTCATCATCGCTTTAATTTCCCGAAAACGCTGGATTCACAGAGAACTGACTGAGGAACACAGAATGAACCGAATGGGCATGCCCTTGCAGCATCTCTCTCGGTACGCATGTGAAGGAGGAGACATGCTTCACAGGACACTGGTGACGATTCATGGGTGCATCACTACCAACCCGAATCAAAGCGTGATTCAATGCAATGAAAATACCCCGCTTCACCTATGAAAACACAAATTTGCCCATGGCGGACATAGAAATCGCGCCCCCTGACTCCGGAGTAAGTTGCTCTCCCAACTAAGCTATATGGACGGAATGTATAGCTGCAGATTTGTCGCCTTGAGACGTGCTTTACAAGTATTGTACGTCACACACCTTCAACCAAGAAATCCAGGATTTCACAATCAAGAGAGAAAGTTATGCTCACAGTGTTTGGGCGTTCTCAAGGAGTGCTGTTAGCTCATATAAATAGGCGAGGTGAGAGTGTGAATGCTGCATCCTGCTGTGAAATTCTGTTGATGCTTCGGGATGCAATTCGAAAGGCCTACTGACGAGTACTGCTCCACTACAACAACGTCAGACTTCATAGGGCTTAGTTAACTCAGAAGAAAATTTAACAACTAAACTGGAAAGTTCTTGAATACCCACCTTACAGCCCCGACTTAGCCCCGAGCGATTGTCACTTGTTTGGTCAGCTAAAAACTCACATTGGCGGCAAAGGTTTCGCGGATGACGAAGAGGTTGAACGTGAAATGCGACTGTGGTTGAGGCAGCAGAGCCAAGGTTTCTATGCTGCAGGTTTCGACGCACTGATAAAGCAATGGAATAAGTGTATCAATGTTGGTGGAAATAATATTGAGAAATAAGGAGAAGTTCAAAGGCAATAGTAAATGTTTTTCAAATTTGTATCTCAGTATTTTTTATATAACTGTGTGTGACTCATTTACTCCTTTACCCTCGTAAAAAAACAATATGTCTGAATAAACATAAATACTGGCAGACGTTTCTGATTTACCCTTTTGGATGTCATCTCAGAAAATACTTCTCAACAATGTTTTCTTTTCATTTTATTTTGTCAGGCATTTTAGGTGTCTTGTGGCTTATACTGTGGACTATCTTCGTATACGGAAGTCCTTCAACGCACCCAAGAATATCCAAAGAAGAGCTAATTCTTATATTACAAGACACAGAGCAGGATGCAGATGTGGTAAGCCGTTTGATTATATCTTTTTCTTCAACCCTTACCAAAAAATAGGGATTAATCTAACTTTTCTTCATTTTAAGGTAAAAGAAACAAATTAGAGAACAATTACATACGCACACGCATGCACGAGCACACACACACACACACACACACACACACACACACACACACACACACACACACACACACACACATTACAGAATTACAGTGAGTGCCACATTTTCCTTCGCCAGCGCAGCGCGTTCACCTGATTTGTCGCTCATTGAATAAGTGTGTGGTATGGACGCTGGACTCTCGGGACGTCAGTCTCTGGCGCCATTCCATGATGTCTCTCTGGGAATTGAGGCATCATGGAATGACATCGACTCTTCCAGTCGATGTCACGCCGTGTACGAGCCTTTATTGTCGCTCTTGGTGGAAACACATGGAAATAGATCACCTGAAGTGAAAAACGTTTTTTTTTTTTTCATGTTTCCTTCTCTGTTTAATTTCTTAAATTTCGAACAACAATAATAAAATCGCAAATTTTTTCGTATGCTTTTCTTTTCGTTTTTCCTGAAACTTTATTTGCGGTGTTCTTGTAGTGAGTCTTCGACATCTTTCAAAATCAGTATTTTTTTTTCACGTAAAGCTACTAATGTACTACATTCAAATTACGAACTTTTAATGCGCGAAATTTTAAAAGAACCAGAAAGGTAACACAATGTGTTATTCCTTTGTACACCATTGTTAAAAATCTATGAATTAATGAATATATATTTTTGTATAGTGGTCCCCACTTTGGTTGAACATCAGATGCCTTTGCATTCTGAATTACTGCTATATATGCACTTATATATTAAATGGTTAGTACACTTTTAATAAACGCTTCCATTCTTAAGTTTTTTATTCTTTAAATCAATAATTTTCAGCTTTGTATTCAGAACTCTGTTTTTCTACAATAGTCGTTGCGTAGTTGTTGTTTTTTTTTTCTACAATAGTCGCTGTCGTCTTCCGTTAGCTTTCATTTTTAACGCTTTGGTTCTCTCGAATTTTAAAATTTCAATTTATTTTTTAAGGGATCCAACATTTTCAAGTAGCAATCTATTTTCCTCAGTTATTTTGATACAGGAAAAACAACTGATATCCTCTGATGTTTAATCAACTTCATAACATAGATCATGCGTTTCTTGCACATAAATCTTTTTCAGACTTAAAATATCCATCCGATCGAAAGCACTTTTGAAAATATCTCGTTTGTGCTTTCTGTTACTTCGTGGAGTAACACAGTGTCCGTTTTGTTGACATTTCAGCAGATTCAGAACAGGCACCGCGTTTTGTTTCAGTATTTTTTTTCTCCGGGAGTCGAAGTAGGCGATTTTTTAAATCATTTTCGTAATCTGAAGAATGAAAATGTTCACTGCAAATTCTAGCATTCGCTACATTCATAGAGTTTGACCTATAGCACTTGTTCAGCCATTCCTTCATCAAATCTGGATTTTTCAAAGGAAATGTGGCCGCCCCGGTGGCGCAGTGGTCTAAGGCGCTGGCCTCTGATCATTCGTCCGTAAGGGGTCCGGGTTCGAATCCCGGTGAGGCATGGCTGTTGTGTTTGTCTTACGGCACTGGCTCTCTCCCTTCCCTGGAGCCAGTGACCCTAAATTAGGGACGGGCGACTGCTTATAGCCCATTGAGTTGCTCACGGTGGTCGTTAAACCTCCAATCAAAAAAAAAAAAAAAAAAAAAAAGGAAATGCATGGTACACAATATACTGACCTTCAGTTTTTTCGTAATGGTGCTTACAAGTAGCCACAACACAACTCGACATTGTTATCAGTATTTCATCGTAAACTAACTGAACGATTTCTCAAAAAGCAAGTTCCAAGAGCTGAATACTTATCCACAAAAAAGCAAAGGAAAGAATGTAGCGTTCGCGACAGCTTCACGGTTCCAACCGGAGTTCCAACACAGTGACGTCAGAAACAGGTCATCAGTCACCGCTGAGGGGATCCGTGGCGGCAAAATTTCTTCAAAGGAATGACCCAGCCCTTGTATTCTATCAGCCCTGGTAACAACACATGAATTTTCTGGTCCCGTTAACTGCTGCCATGGTGACGCAGCTATTTTTAGCACTCTCTTCTCACTGGGTGAAAAGACAGGCTACAATCAAACTGATAATGACGCAACCTTAATGACGTAGCGACGCTTTTAAAGTTCGGCGTTTTCCGCCGGCAAACGTGAGTGCCTGTGTAAATATAGTGTTAAAACACACGTTTATCCGCGACGGGCATCGAATCCGTGTCCCCTCATTCCGGAGTAAGTCGCTCTCCCAACTGAGCTACGCGGACAGAATGTCTCGCTGCAGTTTTGTCGTCTTGACACATGTTTTCACCTCTGTAGTACGTCACAATAGGCTTTCACCTCGCGCTTTCCTAGCTCGCAGCGCAAAAATTATTCAACAATTGGAAGAACGTTTTCATTTCGTCAGATGGCATCACCGGAAAGATGCAGTCGAACATATTGGTTGACAATTCTGACGAAATGATGTTTGCAAAGCTGTGACATTTTTGCTGTGTTTGTTTAACCATGCCACTTCGAAGGAAAAGACAATCGGCAAGTAAAAAAAATAAAAGGAATAAAAATTTTATACAACACAGGATTTGCAAACGTGAAGAATATAAGTTAGAACAGACACGTACTGCTAATAGGACCGAAAATATGTCAGAACATCGATTAATGATTTAAAACATTATTCTGCATATTATCGCGTCATTATTGACGGGCAACTAGTGAAACAAAAAGAAATTAGTAGGAGGAATAACTCTTTTCAATTGAAAAAAAGGAATAGAACTGTGAGTTTCGCATAAAAAGCAAACTTACACAGACGCCATTCTCTAAACAAAGTAGTTTTAAGTCTAAAGCTGTATTAGAATTAGTACATACAGATATTTGTGGTTCCATGAGTGAAGCCTGTCCTAGTGGTTACAAGTATTTTATCACATTTGTAGATGATTATAGTAGATACTGTTACATCAATTTGCTCAAAAGTAAAGATGAAGCACAGTAAAATGTTAACAACATGCAGCTTTAGTAAAAAACTAATTTGGAAAAACGCTCAAGTCAATAAAAACATATAACGGAGCGGAGCAGAGTATTGTAGAAGAGATTTTGAAAATTATTTAGTGGAACAAGGGATAGAACACAAAACAACTGTTCCGTACTGTCCTCAGATGAATGGAATATCTAAAAGAAAAAATAGATTTTTGACAGAAATGACAAAAGCAATGATATTAGATGCTAATATAGAAGGTATATACTGGAAAGGAGCTGTAATAACAGCAGCTTACATACAAAATAGAGTTCCAACACAAGCAACAGGAAAAACACCTTTTGCATTATGGAAAGGATTCACACCATATCTTGGTCATATTAAAGTATTTGGATCAAAAGCTTAGGTAAATGTAACAAGCAATAGAGCACAAGGGGGAATCTAATCAGGATATGATGAAAGTTCTAATGGATACAGAGTATTAAATAAGGAAACAAACAGAATAGTCATTACACGATCAGTAAAATTTGATGAACGTAAGCAAGCTGAAATAAAAATTAAACCTGAAAGGAAAACAGAAGATGAACAAGAAATTTTCTTTCAAAATGAAGTAAAATCATCAAAAAATGTAAAAGATAATAACGATAGAGAAGAACCTGAAAATGTTCAAAGAAGATCTTAAACAATAAACAAAGGAATACCCCGAAAGATTAGCATATGTTGCAAGAGTTCAATATACGAGTAAAAAGAATCCAAAAATTTAAAAGAAATCCAAGACATGGACAACGTAGAAAAAGAAAAATGGTTGGATTCTATAAAATAAGAACTAGATGCACTGAAGAAAAATTAAACATGGACTTTGGTAGATCTTCCAGATGGAAAGAAAGCCATTAAAAATAAATGGATTTTCAAAACAAAATGCAATGCAAATGGAAAAGTCTAAAGCTACAAAGCAAGGCTTGTAGCGAAGGGCTATATACAACAATAGGAATTAGACTTTGAAGAAACTTTTTCACCCGTACTAAAGCATACCACTTTAAGAACTCTTTTGACCGTTGCAGCAAATAAGAAATGGCGCGTTCATCATCTTGATATAAAAACTGCTTTCTTGCATGGACAATTGGAAGAAGATGTATTCGTGGAACAACCAGAAGGTTTCAAATGTCAGGAAAAAAAGAAAATGTTTGTAAATTGCAAAAGAGCATACATTGACTCAAACAAAGTGACAGAAATTGGAACAGAACAATAAGAGAATATATGTGTAACAAAGGCTTCAAACAAAGTACAACAGATCCTTGCTTACTGTCATTTAAGGATGGAAAACAAACAACATATTTAGCTATTTATGCAGATGATATACTGATTGCATCGAATAGCATAGAAAATATAAAGAAGACTACAAATTTGTTGAAAAATCTTGGAATTCAAATAGAAAGAGAAGAAGATGGAAGTTTTACTCTGATTCAAAGGAAATTACGTAGAATTTTGACAGAGATCAAAATAAGGAAAGTAAAACACCAATAAATACAGACTACAGAAAGAACACTCAAGAAGAAGAATTTCTTAAGGGTAATGGAGTTTATCGAGAAATAGTGGGAGCTGTCATGTATTTGTCTACAGTGACAAGACCAGACATTTCAACTATAATAGGCATCTTGAGCCGAAAAGTAGAAAACCCAAGTAAACAAGCCTGGACAGCCTTTATGAAGTTAATTCATTATTTAAAGCCAACAGTAAACCTTAAATTAAGACTATCTTCAAAAGACCCACTAATTTTAAAGTGCTATGCAGATGCTGATTGGACAGGAGACTGGAATAATTGGAAATCAACATCTGGGTTTGTGTTCATGCTAGGAAAGAGTGCCATACATTGGAGCAGCCGTAAGTGGTCTACAACAGCCTTGTCGGCAACCGAAGTAGAGTTCATCGCAACTACAAAATCAAGCAAAGAACTGTGGTTGCGAGAGTTACTCAAGGATTTTGACTGTGAACAGACTACAGCCACAACAGTGTTTCTGGACAACAAGTCAACTATGCATCTCATAGAAAGTAAAAAGATCAAATCTAGATCTAAACACATCATAGTGCGGTATCAGTTTGTGAAAGAATTGAGTGGAACTGTTCTTCAGTTAGACTAAAATGCTGCAATACTTCTGAAATTGTCGCGGACATTCTCACCAAGGCATTGGCAAGACTCCAGTTTGAGAAACTCAGACTGTCATTGCGTTTGCCAGTCTACTCTCCTCCAAGATCTTTGTGGGAGACTGATAGACGTTCCTATGAGAACTATGACGCAGCCCCGGTGGCGCAGTAGTCTAAGCGGTGGCCTCTGATCATTCGTCCGGAAAAGGTCCAGGTTCGAATCCCGGTGAGGTATGGATGTTGTGTTTGTCTTACGGCACTGGCTATCTCCCTTTCTTGGAACCAGTGACCCTAAATTAGGGACGGGCGACTGCTTATAGCCCATTGAGTTGCTTACGGTGGTCGTTAAACCTCCAATAAAAAGAAAAGTATGACTGACTGGGTTCCATGACATTTGAACTAGAGGCCTCAATGCGTGTTTAACAGAACTGCAGGTAGCGCTGCACTCACTGTTTTATTTGGTTGCTGTAACGAGCGTTGCCTAGATATCGTTCTGGTGACGTCAGTAAGTTATTGCGCAGTTAATTTCTTCTTATCAAAAATAATTATGTCGGCGATGTGGAGTGTCTGCGCTTTAATGCTGTAATAAGATACACTGACGGAAACAAAAATCCCAACACCACGAAAAAATAGTTGTAGAGGAATGAAATGGCGGCAATACATTTGTATAGGTAACATATTTAATCGATTAAGGTTTCAAGATCACAGCTTAATGTAAGCGCGAGAAGAGCCATTTTAAATGTGAAATGCTGGTACATTAATAACCGGTGTAACCGCCAGAATGTTGAATGCAAGCACGCAAACGTTCATGCATTGTGTCGTACAGGTGCTGGATGTCAGTTTGTGGGATGGAGTTCCATGCCTGTTGCACTTGGTGGGTCAATACAGGGACGGTTAATGCTGGTTGGGGGTGATGCTGGAGTTATGGTACAATGATGTCCCATACGTGCTCGATTGGAGAAAGATCTGGTGATCTTGCAGGCCACGACAACATGTTGACACTCTGTAGAGCATGTTGGGTTACAACAGCGGTATGCGGGCAAGCGTTATCCTGTTGGAAAACACCCCCTGGAATGCTGTTCATGAATGGCAGCACAACAGGTTGAATCACCAGACCGACGTTCGACTGTGCCGTCAGGGAGCGTGGGATAACCACGAGAGTGCTCCTGCTGTCATAGGAAATTGCTCCCCAGACCATAACTCCAGGTGTAGGTCCAGTGTTTCTCGGCCGCAGAAAGGTTGGTTGCAGGCGCTCACCTGGCCTCCTTCTAACCAACACACGGCCACCACTGGCAACCAGGCAGAACCGGCTTTCATCAGAAAACACAACAGATCTCCACTCCGTCCTCCAATGAGCTCTAGCTTGACACCACTGACGTCGCAAACGGCAGTGGTTTGGAGTAAGTGGAATGCACACTACAGGGCGTCTGGCTCAGAGCTGTCCTTCAAGTAACCGATTTGTAACAGTTCGTTGTGTCACTGTGATGGCAACTGCAGCTCGAATTGCTGCCGCGGACGCAATACGATGCGCCACGGCTATACGCCGTACACGGCGGTCTTCCCTCTCAGTAGTTCCACGTGGCCGGCCGGAACCCGGTCTTCTTGAGGCAGTACCTTTCCTTGACCACCGCTGCCAACAGTCATGCACAGTGGCTACATTCCTGCCAAATCGTTCTGCAATATTGCGGAAAGAAAATCCACCTTCTCGTAGCCCTATTACACGACCTCGTTCAAACTCCGTGAGCTGTTGATAATGGCTTCTTCGTCTTCTTAAAGGCATTCTTGACTAGCATCAACACACTACGTCAAATATCAACGATAACTAACGCTCACGAACGTTACAGCGCGTATTTACAGCAAACCTGCTTTGCATGTTCCGAGGTGCGCTACTAGCGCCACACGTATGCGCCGAGCGCGAAATTTGCATAGACGTCATCTTACAGATGTACTCTCACCGCACATCAACTGTAGTTTATCTAACACAACCCCTTCTTAGTGTTGGGATTTTTTTCCCGTCAGTGTATGTACATATGTATGCTCTATATGTGTAAAGATGTGGTTTTATCGATATTTATGTTTGTTTATTTTCATTCAAGTTTTTAAACAAATAAATAATTTTTAGTTTGATGAATGGTAGCTTCTATTTATGTTATGCTGAGTGAACGACGGATCTCCGTTACAGCTGGTGAGTGGCTTACTACGTTACATAAAAGGTAGACCTGAAATGTAGATTTTATTTATTTAGATATTTCTAACAGTTTTAGGGACAACATAGCATTTGACAAAGCAAAAATAAGCTTTGATTTTCAATAGACTTGTCACCGTCATTAATTCTCGTGCTCACAACGATCTTAGTTCAGAATTTTGCTGCATTTTCTTCGCTTTATTTTCTATAAAATTTTGACATTGCAGTATCTGGCTTTTCAAAGGATGCTGTAAATTACAAGCTAGAAGAAATAAAAGTCATCGCAGTTTTCTTAGAATTTTGTGAAGAGGTCATTTCAGTTAGAAAAGGATATTTCTTCGTCTGCGATGTCAATATATGGAGAAAAGCAATTAATTTCAGAATCTATAAATTTCCAAATTAGCTACTTCATAAATATGCATGTAGTGTTTCGGGCGTTCCTCAAAATGCTGACACAGTTCCGATAATATAATGAGATGATTTTGCAACGCATGTTTCACTACGAGCAGATCAGAATTGTATCTTATTGAAAGTATCAATAAAGACTGGCGCAATTTTCATTTAATATTAAATGACAAACACAAATGTCTTGCGATGCTTTAACATTACACATGCTGTTTGTTTTTTATCTAACAGATGTAAAATAATTTACTTCTAAAATTCAGATCCTAAACTGCTGCTGAACTGACTTTTTCTGCCATTTAAATTAATTTCCTTATTTTTTTATTACGTTCAGTTCTGTTTCAAATCACGGTTCTTAAATGTCTTAGCTGATGTCATGTGTGATTCCATCGAACTTTTTCTATTTAACTATGTAAATTATCACATCTTGAGTTTCGAGTATGGCTATTTGACAGAAAATACAGCGAAAGCTACTTATAAAAGGGAGAAATGTTTTAGGCGTCTAGTAAGATATGTGAAATAATAAATGTGCTGTTTGTTCAAATGGAGCTTATTTTTAAGCTAACAACCTTGTAGAACACTAAAGCTTTGTGTTTGTTAGTTTACTTTTAACTTCTGTGACGTATACTTTAATTTAACTTTCCTTTTTAGTTTCTTTCTCAATGTAAATTTGAGTTCCTTCTCCTCCGCGTTTCGAAACTTAACGTGATATCTTCTCTCTCGCAAGAGTATGGTTGGCAACACCTTGAGGTCAGAACGTATGTATGTGTCATATGAAAACCGACCACCGACCGATATATAATGTTTGAGTAGCAACAGTATGTGGAGTTGAGATGGTGGAAGTACAATGCTAATTTTGGAAAAGACGTTGTTTAGTTAAAGTTGTGTCTATTCAAAGGCTGCATGTTGTGCTGATATATAAAACAATAGTTGCATCCAGAAGGAAGCAACCGACAGGAATGAAATTTGGTAGGTAGGTTTAGCATCGTGAGACATACAAATCATTCAAGTATCATGCTCGGCCGCGCATGTGACGCAAGCAAGGATGGGTCCTAGCGCTGTGTCTGACCGACTATATAAGTCGTCCCGTTGCACGTGCTTGTCATTATGACTTGTGCTGTTGTGTTGGTAGCATCCTTTGTCAGTGAAGTATGCCTGGGAGAAAAATTCGGAAGCAATTCGAGGAGTTCGAGAGTGGCCGCGTCGTCGGGCTCCGGGAAGCGGGATGTTCTTATCGCCGTATTGCGCGCCATACCGGTCGTGCGGATATCCCCATAGCACGCTGCTGGCGGCAGTTGGTAGAACTAGGCACGCTGCAGCGAAAATAAGGTTCTGTGCGACCTAGACGAAACACCGAGAGAGAGGACCAATGGGTTGTCCGACATGCCCGAAGTGACCCAACAGCCACGATTGCGGATATTCAGTGAGCAGCTCCATGCATCGTCCGATTAGTGCCAGCACCATTGGCAAACGGCTGCACGACGTAGGACTACACGCGCGCAGACCGTTACGACGACTGTCCTTAATACCACTGCATCGTCGCCAAAGACTGCAATGGTGTCGCGCCAGACTTTCATGCATCCACTCAGAACGACAGAGCGTGATCTTCAGTGACGAGTCCCGCTTTTGTCTTGGAAGAGACGACCACCGAATCCGGGTGTGGAGGCACCGTGGTCAGCATCAAGATAAACGGCTTGCTGTCGAGCTTCACACGTCCAGAAGGCCTAGTGTCATGGTGCGGGGTGCAATTGCCTATGATGCCAGATCACTTTTGATGTTCGTCACAGGCACTTTGACAGCCCTCGTCCGCATACTGCCGCGGTCTCGAGATCTTGCCTTCAAGGCACTGACACTCTGCCATGGCCAGCCACATCGCCAGATCTATTGTCGATTGAAAATGTGTGGGATACTATTGAACGCACTCATACTCCACCCCTACCGCACAAATCTTCAGGAACTGCGTGGGAAGATTCAAGCTGCACGGGATGGCTTAACGCCGGACACCATTAGGAACCTGTAGAACTTCATGCCGAGACGTCTGGCATGCTGTGTGAGCAAACATGGTGGCCCGAAGGCGTACTGAGATACATTACTTATTGGCGTGTAGCTGAATAAATATTGTCCATATCAGTCTCAATGTTTAATGAATTATCTTTCCTAGTAACCTTTACCTTCCTCCCGAATAGCATTGCAATCCGACACGTCTTTCTAGGTGCAACTATTTTTTTGACGATGAGTATATATATATATATATATATATATATATCATCACCATTACCAATCCACTGCTGGACGAAGATCTCCCCAAGTTTCTTCCACAACGGTCCGTCTTGTGCCAGTCTCTTCCACGTTACTCCCGCATACTTTCGAATTTCATCCGCCCATCTCCCATGTGGTCTTCTGGGTCTTTTCCTGTCCCTTGGAATCCAGTCTAAAATTTCAGCAGTCCATCGATGGTCTGTCCTTCTGGCAATATGTCCATCGCATTGCCATTTTAAGGATTTTACTCTGATCATGATGACTTCCACTTTTGTCATTTTTCTGATCCACGAGTTCCTCTACACCAAGCATGATGTCTTCCACTTTTGTCATTTTTCTGATCTACGAGTTCCTCTACACCAAGCATGCATCTCTCCATGCCTCTTTGAGTTGTCTGCAGTCTTTGTATGTCTCTTTTAGTTAAGGTCCACGTCTCTGCACCGTATGTACACTGCCGGACAATTGCTAAGGACGGATGACAATAGCAACGATAGCAACCATAAAATGTAAGGCAGGAAAATGTGGAAATTAGCATAAGTGCGGGATACAGTAAGACGTGTTGTGCGTATGCAAATTTTGGATTGCCGAACTTGTTCGTGACGTCATAGCGCTGATAAGAGATATAAAGGATTTGACACGTATTGACCGTTGTTGTTCAAACGCAAAGTTGAAAGTGAAAGAATCAATTGACGAACTTGCAATTTTCAGTATGTCTTCCCGACATCACCTAGATGATTTTACGCGTGCCCGTATTATTGGCAAGATTGAAGAAGGGCGAAAAATAAAAGATGTTGCCAGGGAGTTCGACGTCAGCCACAGTGTTGTTTCAAGGGTTTGGAAATCATTTTAAACAAATGGAGAGTGTAGCAAACGTCACGGGGGAGGTCGTGTTCGCAGTACGACACCTGCAGAAGATCGGTACATAGTGCTATCAACAAAAAGACACCGGCGCAGCACAGCTAGTGAGGTAGCAAATCAGTTTATGGCTGCTACTGGCAAGCGGATCTCCCGAAAAACTGTCGCCAGACGTTTGCATGAAGGAGGACTATACGCCCGCCGTCCTGTTGTGTGCATCCCATTGTCCAGACGTCACCGTACCGCCCGTTTGCAATGGTGCCATCAACATCGCAATTGGACTGATAACGACTGGTCTGCTGTCCTCTTCTCAGATGAGAGTAGATACAGTCTATCGTCTGATTGTCGACGACAACTGATCTGGCGTGATAGTGGTACTGCATATTGTCCAGCAAACATACAGGAAAGGGACTGATATCCGACATGTAGTGTCATGGTATGGGCTGGCATCATGATCAATGGCCGTACGTCCCTCTATGTGCTTCCAACTGGGACTATGACTAACCAACGATACATTAATGATGTTCTGCTACCTCATGTTCGCATGCTCCGTGGTACTGTCGGTGATAGATTCATTTTCATGGACGACAACGCAACATGTCATCGAACAGTCGCTGTCCAGGAGTCTCTTGAGAGCGAGGATATTCAACGCCTCGTATGGCCAGCACGTTCTCCAGATCTAAATCCCATTGAAAATGTGTGGGATGCTTTGGGGAGGAGTCTTGCTTGTCGCCAATGCCCTCCAACAAACAAGGACACCCTAATCCGTGCACTGATAGAGGAATGGGATAAATTACCCCAAAAGCTGCTTGATAATGTTGTGCAAAGCATGACACGACGTGTGGAATCTTGCATCGCCCTCCATGGTGGCCATATCCCGTATTGACATCTTACGCCGTAACGCCTGTGGACGGTAACTGCATTTTTTTCACGTTTACGTATTCTGCACAAATTGGCCTGTTTGTCCCTTGAACACGTTTCAAAGCCTTCTGGATTTCAGAGCACAATAAATTGTCTTTCTTGTAATGTCCTGGCATTCTGACATTATTTTATTTCACTTGGCATCCAACCACACTTACTTTTTTATGCGCTATATAGCCGTTTAGGATCCGTCCTTAGCAATTGTCCAGCAGTGTATAAGCACTGGAAGGATGCATTGATCAAACACTTTTCTTTTAAGACATAATGGCATATTGCTCTTGAAAATTATGCTGTTTCTTCCAAAAGCTCTCCAGGCAAGTTTTGTACGCCGATTAATTTCTTCATCAATGTGACCTTCACTTGATATCTGCTGTCCAAGATAAACGTGCGTGTCTGTTATCTCCAGCTTTTCTCCATCAATCGATAAATCTTCATTTCTTGTAAAAGCATTGAACATCACTTTTGTCTTTTGAAATTTCGTTTTTAATCCCACTTCTTTACTCTTGTCAGCAAGTTCCTGGATCATACTCTGCAGCTCTTATGGGGAAGTTGAAAAAATGACTACGTTATCAGCAAAACAAAGGTGAGTTAGATAATCTCCACTAATCTTTATCCCTTTGTTTTCCCAGTTCAGTGATTATTTTATATATCATCATCATCATCATTGTCAACCATTATCAATCCACTGCTGGACGAAGGTCTCCCCAAGTTTCCTCCACAACGGTCTGTCTTGTGCCAGTCTCCCCCATGTCACTCCCGCATACTTTCGAATTTCATGCACCCATCTTCCATGTGGTCTTCTTCTAGGTCTTTTCCTGTCCTTTGGAATCCAATCTATTATATATATATATAGGGTTAAGAGTTCAATGGTATTTAGTTCTGAAGTTTACTACTAATACGACACTTTTAACGTTTGGGCGTTCTGTTCTGTTGGAATGTTACTGTTTAAGAATCTGGTGGCAGAATAAACGAATCAATCTGTAAATAGTAACCTTTTCTTGGCGTTTTCTTGGAAGACTCCTGTCTTCACTGTAATTTAAGTTTTTGAGAACTGATTTATGTAGTGTTCAGACAGACATATTTCCACGAACATTATTCAGCTGTGTAAGACACTGCATAGCTTATCTCAAGTGAGGCTTAACTTGACGTAACTCGTAAATTGGCTTCACTGTGATGCATTGGATTTCTTCTCCGTCATAGAAGCTGAAATCTAAATTATCGTATAGCTAGCTATATTACTGCAACAATACGGCCAAGGGTTACGAGAAAACAAAGTTACAGATCCATTTTTTTTATTATTTTAAATCAGCACGTCGTTATTCAAATATCCACAAATCATTCTGAATTAGAACAATTAGCACTCGAACACTCGAATGACAAGAAACGTGAAAACTGAACATAATAAATGGGAGCCCGCTACTCTTTCACGATACAGAATTGTATATCAAGTATTATTGAAAGATTACATATATCTCATGACATCCGTCATTCTCTATCATAGCCGAAACAACAACATAGCATACAAAGGATCGCCAAAGCAAAGTCAAATTAGCATAGCACACCCAACATTCCACACCAGAGCTCCTGTCTCTGGAGTCTTACTCCATAGTTGCACTTTGACTTGCTGTCAGATTGTTACCAACATCAAAATTCATCGAGTAGAAATCTGTGACGTTAAGTCAGAATAATAGTCCTGATTCACGTAAGAATACAGGAATTCAAAAATAAAGTTCAATTTGAGCGATACGTCAAAGATAAACTACAGCAAATGTATAAATCGGAAAAGGAGGATAAATGATAAAATGAATAATCGCGTCATTAAATACGAATGATCATAGTTTCTTTCACAGCTGACAGTATATCCTGGTAATTCTAACAAACCATAAATTAAATCTGGATGGACCAAGATGTTTATTTCAGGTAAATCACAAATTTTAATTATCTCTCTGTCTTGTTTCTTGCAGAGGCATCCGATTCCTTGGAAGTCCATAGTGACATCAGTTCCAGTGTGGGCACTTACGATCGCCAATTTTGGACAACTCTGGGGTTTTCTGATCTTGTTGACGGAATTACCAACGTACCTCAGCAACATGTTGCATTTCAGTCTTAAATCAGTAGGTTTAAACTTCCAAATGAATTATTATTTTTAAAATATACGGGGAAAGCAAGTCTACACGGTCAGAGCAGTGATTTTGAAAAAATAACCATTATATGCTCCTTAAAGATTTTAGTACGATTTGAGTTACAAGTAGAAGATTTTAGTGCGATTTGAGTAACAAGTAGAAGATTTTAGTACGATTTGAGTTACAAGTAGAAGATTTTAGTACGATTTGAGTTACAAGTAGAAGATTTTAGTACGATTTGAGTTACAAGTAGAAGATTTTAGTACGATTTGAGTTACAAGTAGAAGATTTTAGTACGATTTGAGTTACAAGTAGAATATTTTGGTACGATTTGAGTTACAAGTAGAAGATTTTAGTGCGATTTGAGTTACAAGTAGAAGATTTTAGTACGCTTTGAGTTACAAGTAGAAGATTTTAGTACGATTTGAGTTACAAGTAGAAGATTTTAGTACGATTTGAGTTACAAGTAGAAGATTTTAGTACGATTTGAGTTACAAGCAGAAAATAAATTGTTTGGAGTTGGTGAAGATGTCAAGCTTAAGGTCATATATTTTTTTGTCATTTCAAATTTCATATGCTGGCCTGTTCGAAAGTAAATTTATCATGTTGTTTTGTATTAATTTTTTCAGTTCCGCTCAATTAATTTCAAACTAACTTTTTGCCATAGGGCACCTGGGAAGATTTCTTCGTAAATAACGCACCTGATGCATTTATGTACCACTCAGAGATTTAAAACGACACATCGAAAGATGCTAATATAGAAGGTGTATAGTAAAATGGGATTCAATATATACAATATACGGAGTACGTATACACCGATAGCCATTACATTATGACCACCTATCTAATGAGCTGTAGGACACTCTTTAGCCCGCAAATCAGCGGCTCATTTGCTTTTGAAGGGGTGTCCGGTAACTTTTGTCAATATAGTGTATATGATGTTGCCTCACTCAGACTAGCTGAGTTGACTAAACATCCGCCTACGAAGTTCAGATGGCCTTACTCTTCGACGGTAGTCATATTTACAGATTAGGTTCAGTTTCTTTTATCTACACTTCTTACTTTTGCGCAACACCAACAACAACTTTCAAGTAACGGAATCTCTCACACGTCGCAATTTAGATAAGCGAGATCAGCTATTTTCCCTTTCATTTACATTTATCAGTCATTCGCAATTCCATATTGCCACCCCCACCCCCACCCCCGGTGGCTTAAGCAATTGCTTCTGATCATTCGTCCGAGACGGGTCCGGGTTCGAAACCATAGATGTTGTTTCTTGATCTAAAAGACTACAGTCTTGTGACGATTATAAATATATCAAGATAATACAACGTAGTTTGTCACAAATATTTATTTTCTTCAAGCCATGTTAATGACATGGCATCCACCCCATTCCTATCAAGCGCGTGGAAGCATCTAACCAAAACACGTGACTGTAAACACCATTTATGATGTCATATACAATTTGAATATTTACGTGCCATTCGTCCTGATGAAACTAGGTCAATACCTAGCGAAACCATGGTCGGCTTGAAAATATAAATATATGCGACAAACTACGTTGTGTTATCTTGATATATCCATAGATGTTGTGTTTATTTTACGGCGCTGGCTCTCTCCCTTCCCTGGAACCAGTGGCCCTAAATTAAGGTCGGGGAACTGCTTACAGCCTACTGAGCTGCTCACGGTGGTCGTTAAATCTCTAATAAAAAAATTCCATATTAATTTGTATAAATGTATCTCTTCTTTCAGAAAAACACAATATTTTAATGAGAAATTTGATCTAAATTTTCAACTAACATTATTTAAAACTTAGAATTAACAGAGTTCTACTAACCTGTTGATCAAAAATGTCATTACATTTCGGGACACGCAGCGATTCTTTCAGGCGTAAGCTTGTAACTGATGACAGGAAAGAACATCGGTACACTGAAATAAAGAAATGAATAATAAATAATGGTATCATTTTCATGATGAAATCGAGCTAACAAAAATGGTTCGTTTCACTTCAAACATAGCATACTATATCTTAAGAAAATGCCCTGCCACAACTTAATGAAATCGCACGAAAAAGACCTGTGAATTTAATATTTTTCATATTTTTACTGTTAGTAGTTACGTTGTTTTATGCAAATAACGGTAAACAAGAAAGATGACGCCGAACTTACGGATATAATGTGCACGTCTTCTGAATCCGTTCTAACGCAAATGAAGTTTATCAAAACTATTCAAAGTCAATGAAACCGGTATGGAATGCAATAGTATCTGACCGTAGAAAGAAGTTGTTCAATCGGGTTTTTAATCCCGCAGATATTGCTGTAAACGGAATCGTGAACTTTCGCCCTCTGGTTGCAGACTTGTGCGTTAAGAAAAATTTGAACTTATATGAGAAACATTTCACAGCAGAAATGCTGTCCAATAAAGAAAGAATTTTTCAAATCGGACTCTTCGAAGCAGAGATATGGACAAATATAAGATATGCATCTATGCCCCCTGGCGGGAAAGCCATGCATTATTTTAGGAAGAAAGTATTCTCAAAAGGTTTTTCTATGTGAGCAGTATGATGTAGAAATTAACGCCTATGCCCCCTGGTGGCTAAACCTTCTTTATCAAATATTAAAAATTATATGAAAAACATTTTCCATTAGGAGCTGTATGCGATACAGGAAGACTTTTTTTAAATAGGACCATTAGAAGCAGGGATATTAACAAAAATAAGATATACGTCTACGCCCCTTAGCGGAGAAACTATGCAATATTTTAAGAAGAAAGTATTCCGAAAAGGTTTATCGACGTGATTGGCGTCGGTCCACAAAAGAATTTTTTTCAATCGAGATTTTAGAAACTCAAATTTTGTGGCAAATACATTAGAAGGAAATTAACACTTACGCCCCCTGGTGGCCAAAATTTTTTTTACCAAAAATTAGAAATTATATGCAAATATTTCCCATCAGGAGCTGTGTCAGCTGCAGAAAGAATTTTTCAAATCGGAGTTTTAGAAGCAGAGATATCTGGGAAAACGCAGTTTAATTTTACACCCCCTATCGGAAAATCTATGCGTAACTTGAAAAAGTAACTATACCTAAAATACTCTTCAACATAAAGGGAATGGAAAGATAAAATAACTTTTTCAGTCGGATGTTTAGAAGCAAATATATGGAGTAAAATGTATTTTGAACTCGATGTCATCTATATTTACGCTCTCTAGTGGCGAAATTGTACATCGTAAAAAAATAAATAAATAAAGGATCATCACTGAAGCGATGAAAGATTTCCGTCTTTAGCACGATTTAATGATTAAAAGATGAGAAATATATACAAATAAAAACAATTAAAACAATTAAAAACATATATATTTCTCATCTTTTAATCATTAAATCGTGCTAAAGACGGAAATCTTTCATCGCTTCAGTGAATAATGTCGCACGAGTCTTCAATATTTGTTGCTAAAGGATCATCATTCTCACATTTCAAGCTTTCCAATGCAAAAATAATTTTTCACATCGGACTAATAGTTAAAGAGATATGGTGTCTACAGATGGACGAACGGACAAACTGATAACATAAGCACGATCTTTTTTTTTTTTTTACAAAAGACGTTCTAAAAATAGAATGTACATGAATCGCGAAATAAATTCTGACTTACCAGTACACTTAATTTGTGTGAAAAAAACGAAAGGTTCGTATATTTTTTCTTGAAGGCATTCCATATTTCTTAAAAGGGACTTCTGAATAAAAATTAGTGGACATGTCATGAAAAATACATCCAGCATTCAGAAACTCACCAAGAAGAAACTCTAAGCATCTCAAGTACTTGTAGTTGAGTTGTTTCCTGCTTTTATTTGTTCTTGGAAGAAAAATGCGGAATTCTTCGATTTCTTGTTTTTGTTTTCTATGTAGCATCAGTGGCTTTGGAATTTGACCGGTAATCGCTCACTGGGAAGGTCGTCCGACATCTCCAAACAAAGAAACAATTCAGCTGACTACAAACGCTAGGGAAAATCGAAATTCTAGTATCAGTGTTGATAAAAACAGATTTAATCTAACGCGCAAGAGTTTACAAAAAGATAATTCTTTAATCATCAGGTTACAGCAGGATAAGAGGAGAACTTTGCTTGACACTGGAAGGAATTATTTTAATTTTTAATGCGCACGAAGGTAGTGTGTATGAACTGTTTGATTAACTTTCGTATACCAGTACAATTAAAAATACAATAAAAATTATTCTTGAGCTGAAAGCAAATAAACGACTAAACCTCTGAAAATGTGTTTTGTAGAATGGTGTATTTTCTGCGCTTCCGTATGTTCTGCAAGCCTTGACAGCCTGGATTGTGAGTTATGCAGCAGACAGGATCAGAAAGAGTGGACGTTTCAAAATCAATACGATCCGCAAGACAGCGAATACCATCGGTAAGTTGACGTTTTTTTCTTTTGCTGCAATTTCACAGACATATTCGTTGCATTGCATGAAATATTGATTTACGCATGTGTTATCAAAAAGTAAGAATTTAACGTGTGACTAAATGAAGTAACAAAATAGCGGAATTTTGAAATTGTAAATTAGATAATTGTGACGGAAGTATTAAAAGTAATGGTGCAAACATCTGAAACACGTTTGACTCTAAAAGTTTTATGTTATTTCCCTATGTATTAATAAAGTTGATGTTTTTTATGAATGATTCTGGAGTTGAAAAGGAATTTAAAAAATAAGTAACAGAAGGTCAGTTATAGTATTGTTATATGGAAATATTTAAAATTATAATTAAATAGTGACTTTGGTTATTCTGTGGGCGAACAGCAGCTAGAAATTCGCCTTCAGTTAAAAAGGCGCTTAAGAAATCCTTAGGGATAGCCATTCTTTTACGAACCGTGGGACCACCCACGAACAAAAGGACCCCACCCCTCCTTATTTCCCCGCAATTGGAGGACACGCTTTCTAAGAGAAACCCCTCAAGTGGCGATTAGACCTTCAGCAATTAACAACAGTCAACTTCTTATGCCAGGAGCATCTTCCTTCGCGCAGCAGTCACAGAGAGAAAGGAAATGATACTGAGAGGTCATACACGGAGAGTCTTGAACGAGATTTCAGACAGGTAGGAAGGATTTTGCTCGGGCACAAGGCGGGGAGGAGCGCTTTTGCACTGGATGAATAGAAGAGAAAATACATGGTGGAAAATACATAAAGCCACCCAAAAATATCCATTACCCGCTGGAAGTGTATACTATTTATTTTGACTAAACAATATTTTCCCTTTTTCCCCCGATCTGAAGAATAAAGACTTAAGCGTGCGTAATCATTCTTGTTACGTCATATACAATTGGGAAACAAAAATCCCCTAAGAAATAATTCTTCATAAATATATAGTAGGCATTGAAATGCTATAATTGGCATATTTTCACTGAATTCCATGTGACCATTTCCTTCAGAAAACGTGAAAATTTTCCGAAGAGGCCTACATCCGGGAAACTTAAAATTTTGTCGTCCTGGAGCGGAAATCGAATCTGCGTCTCCCAGATAGCGCCTGGGTAAGCTACCACTACAAGTTTTCGGATGTTATGTTATCAAGTTTTCGGATGTTATGTTTCAAGTTTTCGGATGTTATCTGACTTACTATCCTTGTCATATTTACACCAAAAAACGGATTGTCATCTTCTAAATTTGTATTGTATGGTGTAATTCCGTATTCCATTCATGATTTATCAGCTCCTCTGGGCAATCATGGGATAGGATTCTTATCCTCCAGATTCTCTAAACATGGATGCCGATTGCTTCGATTAGCGAATCCTGTGATGGTTATATTAAAATTAATCGAAAACTTGAGACTTGGTAGTTCTAGGTGGTGTAGTGTTTAGCATGCCCGGGCGCTATCTATGAGACGCGGGTTCGATTTCCGCTCCAGGGACACAATTTTCAAGTTTCCGGATGTTATCTAACTTACCATCCTTGTCATACTTATACCAAAAAAAAAAAAAACGGATTGCCATCTTCAAAATGTAATATTTATTTATTTGCTTCCCTGCTCCAATGACAGGAACCTGCTAGCAGCGATACTTCTGATAATTTGGCGTCCACTACAATACCCACGCCAACAATATAAAGCGCATAAATAATTCTGGAAAGTAAATATATTGATATCAAAACTAAATAGAAAAATATTATTTATGGATAGAACGATGTTCTAATAATTTGTCAATCCATGAGTATTACGCAACCACACAATAGCAGTACTGCAATATGTACATGGCTATTTAGGTGGTCGACAATACGTTTTTTTTTTGTTTTTTTGTCATGTGAAAGGACAGCCAATCAGATAGGAACGTTTCCAGCCAATTAACTGCGTGTATCAGATCTTGATCAGTGCTGTACTGTAATTTTATTCAATCTTATGACAATCCTTTTCAGCTCTGAGATTCAGAGGTTAGTTCATCAAAAAAGCTCATCTTCTAGATTAAAGTTTACAACTAATGGAACTAGATTTCACTTACTGTTGATGTATCAAACATTTCCATAGAAATCGCGGTATATAATTCGAGCTTCACCGACGCCCATCACAGGTCTTACACAAGACAATGTGCATTTCATGCACATTGTCTTTCTCTGATGCAAACATTCGTGAATCTGGTCTTTCCATGATTTCCTTGGCCTTCTTCTACCTTTCTTTCCCGACACTCTCTGTAAACATGTACCACTCATTCTTTCAACAGGGTCAGACCACCTAAGAATGTTAGTTTCCACCTTACTAACAATATTTTGCCTCACATTACACATCTGCAACACATCTTCGGTTTTCGCATGATTAGAGCATGTCTTGCTACAAACCACCCGTTAAGTAACGCATCTCTCCAACACACAAATAAATGGCTTCCATGTCTCTTCAGCAGTATCCAGGTTTCACTGCCGTACATCAGAGTAGGAACAATTACACTTTCATTCGCAGCCATTCAGGACGTTTTTGAGAATGCATCATTCTTGTGAATTCCTCCTAAAGTAGACTATGACTTTCAAAGACTATCTATGACTAAAGTAGCTATGATTTTCTAATGACTAAAGACTTTCTAATGACTAAAGACTTTCTATGACTAAAGTAGCTATGATTTTCTAATGACTAAAGACTTTCTATGACTAAAGACTTTCTATGACTAAAGTAGCTATGACTTTCAAAGATGGATTCACTAGCCTACTGATTTCACCATGTAATTTGTCTTCTCTGTCAAACATGCTTCCTAAATTTACAAATTCATTCACTTGGTGACATTTAGACTTATCTTGCATTCAATACTAACAGTTTCTCGCTCAGAAACCATAACTTCGGTTTTTCCCTTATTTGTACTCAGTTTGAATTTCATACGAACTTCGTACATCAGGGAAAACATACTCTGCAGCTCCCCTTTGCTCTCTGCCACCATGACTGTGTCATCAGCGCACAGCAATAAACACACACGGATATTACCAAGACATAAACCAGAATTCTCTGTTTTGTCATCACGCGTGCATACATCCATAAATATATTAAACAGTCATGGTGGCATTTCACAAACTTGTCTGATTTCTCACCAATACAAAACCATTTCAATAAAACATTCACTCGTAAACTCGTGCCAGCATACATAGTTTTCACCCTATTAAGCATACTCCCAGTTACACCATATTTATTCAAGAGTTTCCACAGAACTATCAACAGTCAGAACTATTCAAGACTTTCCACATAACTATCAACAGCCAGAACTACTGAAGGCCTTCCACAGAACTATCAACAGTCAGAACTATTCAAGACTTTCCACAGAACTATCAACGGCCAGAGCTATTGAAGGCCTTCCACAGAACTATCAACAGTCAGAACTATTCAAGACCTTCCACCTATTTACTCGGTCATAAGCTTTCTCTAAGTCTACAAAGGCGGCAAAAACTTTCTTACCAATGGACAGATAGTTTTCGATCATCATATGTAATTCCAAAATTAGTTAGTTATTGCAGCCCATACCAGGCAGAAAACTACTCTGCACATTCCGCACCTTGTCTGATGTAAGACCTCGTACTTTACCGATAATGTCATTTCCAAATACTTTCCTTAACACACTCAGCAGGCTGATACCACGATAGTTCTTCCATTCCGTTTGATAGCCTTTTCCATTATGCAAGAAAATTATTATAACATGCCTACAATTATGAGGGACCATTCCTAACTCCCAGCGCAACTGGCAAATTTCAGTCAACTACAGAGTCACCACCATATTTTAGTCTCTTAGGAGTTAGATCAAATAATTACAATGATAAAAGGATTGAATGACCATACATCAATGGATACCAGGGTTTTCAGTTTTCGAAGAAATTCCAACAAACTCATCCCTAGAATCGTGTCGTCATCGTTTGATATACGACACGGTTCTAGGAATGCGATTGTTGGAATTAGGATGTGGATTATCGGTATTGCAGGTGGATATTCCCTTGTCGGAAATGCTTAAAGCCGAAGCTCTCTCGGATTCCAAATTGCTTTGTATTTTGGTATACCTGTAAGCAGTCTGCGTTTTTACCTTTATTCGTTACCGTAATTCATCAGTATTTACATGCGATGCTATGTTTCGATTAAAAGATACGTGTTCTGCGGTTTTAGTTTAGGTTTTATACATATAATTGAAATTGAATGTAACGAAAAGTAATAAAAAAGAATTGTCAAAAAGGGAAGGAATATCTGAATCTTTTGAGGGACCAGGAAGTGGACACACTCAGAATGAGGATGCACTTTTATCCAACAGATCTGCTATAACTTTTACTTTCTCTAAATAGATGGCTTTTTTCCGACTTTCGTATAGAGACATCTGGCTCATTAACAATGGTTTTCCTTGTAGAAACCTCCCTTTAATTTTATAAAATTCTTTTTCCGCCACGAATGCACACTGCCCTAATACTTCGGTCGATGTTAAGGTGGATGACGTTCAGGCATCGTGACGTCACATCATTCGTTCGGCTCGGTGCTCGGGAAACTCGTTCGGAAATCGGGGCTTGTGAGTCGCAGAATGTAAACAAATATTGTGGTTGGACTCTAGCGAATTCGAAATGTTGTATGTAACTCAGTTTTCACTGTAAAAGGACGTTGCTAGGTCCTTTATCTGGGGGTTTGTTCTAAATTTTTATTTTTTGCTTTAATTCTTATTTTTATCTAATTTTTCTTTCTTTTTTACTATTTTTTTTAGTGGGATTTTTTATTTTTTATTTTACTATTTTTTCTGTTACTGGCTCAGGCTGGCTCGTTGCCGTTACTTTGCAGATTAGATTCTCGCAGAAACCCACACTTTCAGGTCTCTGTAGAGCCTGGTTAGGTGTTGTCCGTGCCTGGCTCTTAACAAAACCATGGAGAACGGCTTACCATTGCTCTATATCCCTCTCTTATCCCAGTGGTTAGTAGTGTTTGGTCTTGCTATTCAGTATTTTTTGAAGAAATTTGCAGTCTTGATGTTTTCCGTATTTGATTTGATTTTTCTTTAATGCAGCCTTTTGGCGCTTTAGAACTTCAAAAACAATTTTAACTGTTACCTTGTTTGCATTTTCCATATAAATGTATATATATATATGGAACTTTAGTGAAGATTTTATAAACCACTGATAGGAGGCTGATAGGTCTGTAGTTCCTGAGATCCTCAATGTCACCTTTTTATGTAGCAGGATCATTGTAGCATTGTTCCAATCCTCAGGAATCTTCCCTTCATTAAGGCATAGAGTGAAAATTTGGGCGAGTACTGTTTCAATTTCTCCACTTGCTTCTTGTATGATGTCTATAGTAATTCCATCTTCTCCTGGAGCTTTCCCCCGCTTCATGTTCTTGATTGCATGAGCAACTTCTGCTGGGAGGACTGGAAGAACTCTGGTACCTTTCATGATGTCTGGAGTACATGTATCATCCTTTCATATAATTTGGAGTAGAAATCTTTCACTCTTGTCAAAATTTCGCCTCTATTTCTTGTTATAGAACCATCTTCTTTTCTCAGAGCCATAATCTGTTTTCTTCCCTTACTGAGATGTCCCTTTGCTATCTTAAGGCTTTGGTTGTTTTCAATTGCTTTCACACCGCTTGAAGGTAACACTGGACATGGCTCAACCGAGAGAACAAGCTGGATTCAGGAGTGGCTACAGCACAATAGATCATATCCACGTACTGAGAGAACTAATTGAAAGAGCGAGGGAATATGAACTTCCATTGTGCATGGCTTTTATCGATTATGAAAAAGCCTTTGATTCGGTGAAACCATCAGCAGTTAACCACGGCTCTGAAATCCTGCGGTATTGAAGATGCATACATTAATATTATTAATAACATCTATGAAAATGCAAGTGCAAAGATTCGGCTGTTTGAAAATACAACACACATAAAAATTGGAAAGGGAGTGAGACAAGGTGACACCATATCTCCGAAGCTCTTTAATGCCACATTGGAAAATGTCTTTCAATCACTGAACTGGGAAAACAAAGGGATAAAGATTAATGGAGATTATCTAACCCACCTTCGTTTTGCTGATGACGTAGTCATTTTTGCAACTAGCCCATCAGAGCTGCAGAGTATGATCCAGGAACTTGCTGACAAGAGTAAAGAAGTGGGATTAAAAATGAATTTTCAGAAGACAAAAGTGATGTTCAATGCTTTTACAAGAAATGAAGATTTATCGATTGATGGAGAAAAACTGGAGATAACAGATACATATGTTTATCTTGGACAGCAGATATCAAGTGAGGGTCACATTGATGAAGAAATTAATCGGCGTACAAAACTTGCCTGGAGAGCTTTTGGAAGAAACAGCATAATTTTCAAGAGCAATATGCCATTATGTCTTAAAAGAAAAGTGTTTGATCAATGCATCCTTCCAGTGCTTACGTATGGTGCAGAGACGTGGACCTTAACTAAGAGAGACATACAAAGGCTGCAGACAACTCAAAGAAGCATGGAGAGGTGCATACTTGGTATAACCAGGAGAGATAAGAAGAGGAACTCGTGGATCCGAAAAATGACGAGAGTGGAAGACATCATGATCAGAGTTAAATCCCTGAAATGGCAATGGGCTGGACATACTGCCAGAAGGACAGACCATAGATGGACAGCCGAAATTTTAGATTGGATTCCAAGGGACAGGAAAAGACCCAGAAAAAGACCACATGGGAGATGGGTGGATGAAATTCGTAAATATGCGGGAGTGACATGGAGGAGACTGGCACAAGACAGACCGTTGTGGAGGAAACTTGGGGAGACCTTCGTCCAGCAGTGGATTGATAATGGTTGACAATGATGATGATGATGATGATATATGGAAAGTATTTGAATTTAAAATTTTGTAACCCAGTGTGAATATCTTTACGATTGTAGACTGTCAGAAATAGTATAGAACTGAACACAACCCAATTACGCTTACGAGTACCCTTAGTTGTTTATGTGAATGCTTTTCGAGCAGACAATAATAATTCTCTTAATAATTGTTGTTGTAGCCTTCAAATAAAAAACATCTAATACATATTAAATTCAACAGGAAAACCTCGAATAAATGAATGAAAAGCCTAAATCAAAAAATGAAAATCATGGCACTCTGTCGGCTTGTAACAGAGCTAAATGATATAATAATAGGGGCAATAAAAAGAGTAAAAGACAACAATCGTCGTAGATAATGCACGAACATGCAAACGTTTTTTCACTAGTAAATAATTTTAATTGCAAATGCCTGACGAAATCAGAAATTCTTGACTTCTCATTTCAGAATAATTAAACCGAATTTTGCCACTTTTATCCGAAATATATATGTATGTGAAGAAATATCGTGGGTGTGGCCTCGTACTAAAAGAATGTAATCCCCCCTAAAAAAACTGGGTAGGTTAAAGTGCCATGAATATTGTTAACGTATTTTTCTGCTATTGCAGACCGATATAATCTATTGCTTCCGCTGCGAGATATTTTCGAAAAGCAGCTACGGGACTGCTAGGGTCGACAGACTTTGAGTGTTCCCCGAGCGCCGAGCCGAACGAATAATGTGACGTCACGATGCCTGGACGCCATCCACTTTAGCGTCGACCTAATACTTCAATAAGTCCGTCCCACATTACCATGTTGTCTACGAGAATTCTCTTAAATGTTTTTTCTAGCGGCATCTGTCTCATTAGCAAATGTTTTTGTTGTTGGAATCTTCTTTCGACGAGATCGTTGATTCACCATGGATTCATGATGCCCTAGTTTTTCAATAAGTCCGTCACACATTTTTAACATGTCATATAAGGATACTTTTTCCATTGTGTTAGTAATGTAGTTTTCGTCTTCACTGTTATCACCACGATCGTCTTCATTCAGAGCCATTTCATCTATTTTTACCGTATGATTCAATTGAATACCTGCATATCATCTTCACTGTTATCATTCAAATTACCTTCTTTCAAAGCCATTTCAGCTACTTTCATTATGTCACTCGATGAAATTTTTCATATGCATATCATCTTTATTGTTATCCTCATGACTACTTTCATTCAGAACTATTTCTGTTAATTTCAGGACGTCACTAAGAGGAATTTTTCACACAATTTTCACTGCTTTCATCCATTCATTTAAAACGATTTCAGCCATTTTCGTCATGTTACTGAGTGGAATTTTTCACATCATTTTCATCTTTACTGTTATCATCACTATTACCTTCTATAACGAAGTAAATTTCTCCGTCATTTTGGACCACGCCAGGTATCGAACCCGAGTCCTCTTATTCCGGAATAAGTAGCTGTCCCAACTGAGCTACGCAGACGTTCGTTCTCGCTGCTATCTGCCTTTATGTCGTGTGCGTCCTGTGGCGCAGGCACGTCACACTTCATTCAAAACCATTTCAGCTATTTTGTACCGCTTTGGTACAGCTTTCAAGGTTAAATAAAAAATTTCTGCTTCTCATTATATGAAAATTTTCCGCTGAGTGGCTTCAATATTTACTTGAATTAAGCAAAATGACTCCACTTGCAGACGTCGAGTTCGAAAATTTAATTTAAGTTGAGTGGCTGTAAGAGTCAGCAGAATTTTCTACTAGGTGCACTGAATCCAGAACTGCTCGAGTCTAGCTTTTAGGATGCAATTTGAAATTTCTTATTTTTAGTGCTGTAAGCGATTGTGTTCCTTAATCCTGTGTTAATGGATTCTATTTAAATAGTATTCACATTTGCAGATGAAAAACTAGAGAGAAAATTAACAAACACACCCTACATAATTCTTATGAACTGCAGACAAAGTAATTCACCCAACTCAAGAGTATGTGTGAAAGACTGGTAGCTCAACACTGCATTGAGAGAGAGAGAGAGAGAGAGAGAGAGAGAGAGAGAGAGAGAGAGAGAGAGAGAGAGAGAGAAAGAGACACAGAGAGAGAGAGAGAGAGAGAGAGAGAGAGAAAGAGACAGAGAGAGAACCACAGAGAGAGAGAGAGAGAGAAACAGAGAAAGAGAGAGAGAGAAACAGAGAAAGAGGGAGAGAGAGAGAGAGTAATGAAGAATTGTACCACCAACAACTGCGAGATTCTGCTGTTGCACACGTGACAGTAAAATTCCCATGCTGAAACCAATCGCAGCTCACGCACTTTGGAATTTGCAACGTCGACTTCGCTTCTCAGCTGTTTCACTCATAACTTTCTGGTTCCTGGTGAGTTAGCATGGTATATAGCTTTGCTTCAAGCTGGATTTTTTATGAAATCTTGACCGAAAACTGCCCACTGCAACTCGGATAAAAATCAGCCAATTTTTAAAGTGTGTACTACGATTCTCCGATTAGTTGTGCCCCCAACAGAACTAGCAGAAACTCGTTTCCCTATAATATAAATATTTTCGCTTCGAGTTGGATTAAAACATTCTTTGTGAAACGTACAGGTGACGCATTTTTCTGATAGACCTTTTTTCCATTCACATGTTTATACATTCAATGGACAAAACATTAGATATACCTACCTAATAGCGTGCTAGTCTCCATCTAGCGCGAAGAACAGCCTGTACACGGCAAGGCATCAATTTCACCGGACTGTTTCCGAAGGTAATCCGTGGACCTTGGAGGCCACTGGATGATTTCCAAGTCGGATGAGTGTTCATCGAGTCATGCCTAGGTGGTTGAGGCCCAGTGGGACGGCGCATTGTCCTTGTGAAACAGACCATTTGCCGCAGGATGCGCTAAGCCCATGAAAACGTGTAGATGATCAGCCAGCACATGCTGGTAGCATGCAGCGGTTAAGAACCTCTCCAGACACACTAAGGGACCTAATGCGTCGTATGCAAAACCTCCCCAAACCATAATACAGTCACCACCGCCTTGAACAGAACGGACCTGGCACGACAAGGCCATGGCCTCATGCTGTCGACGGCACACCAGCACCCTCCCGAAAGCCCGGTACAACAGAAAACGGGATTCATCTGACCACACGACGCGACGCCAGTCTGCAGAGATCCAGTTTTAATATTCTAGGCACCAGGTGAGGTGTAATTTCCGACGACGAGTAGTCAACAGTAGCATATGAGTAGGGTGTCGGCTCCCGTAGCACAGGTTATACCGTTCGCTCGCTGACGATACTCGGGCCTCCGACATTTAATCTGGTTGTGATTAGGGCGTAGCCAAGCGGTTGGTCTGTACGATCCTGGGCAATCTAGGTCGACTGCCGTCATCAATGGAGAGTGTTTTTTTTTGTTTGTTTGGTAGTTTAACGACCACCGTGAGCAACTCAATGGGCTATAAGCAGTCGTCCGTCCCTAATTTAGGGTCACTGGTTCCAGGGAAGGGAGAGAGCCAGTGCCGTAAGACAAACACAACATCTATGCCTCACCGGGATTCGAACCCGGACCCCTTACGGACGAATGATCAGAGGCCATCGCTTAGACCACTGCGCCACAGCCGCCGCTTGCTGTCAGGGTGCTGTTACTCTGTGGATGATATACTCGCTGAATATATGGTATACACTTGATACGGTTACCCTCCGAATCCCTAGGGTTCTTACCGCTCGGGAAATAGAATGACCCATTTGTCTTGCGCCGACAATGCGCCCATGGAAAAAGTCGCTCAGATCACTACGTTTACCCATGTTCGTCGATTGCGATACACTGTTGGGTAGGCTTTCTGTCCACTTATTTATCGCCTGTGTTCGGTTTGGATGTGTTGCACTCTGCGTGGGTGATGCCCATGTCAACTTCTTATCACCCCTATCTCTAACATTTAGTCCGCTGAGCATTCATTTACTATATTGCAGCCTCGACTGAAAAAACTTGAGGGGGGGGGGTATCAAAAATGAGGATGCATAGCAAAGTTTATCAATATACGGTACGACAACTTTGCTGATTTGCAACTACCGCGATGCACAGTGAGTTACATCCGACAATGGCTTAACAAGAAGAAGGGCATATCATTTAGGCTAAGGGAGTGTATACAAGAAGTTGGTGTTTCGGTTGAGAGTGAAGTTACGGACGTGATGGCTAAAACCAAGGATTTATCGCAGTTTACGAATGTACAAATTATAGGAGTCCGAAGGGTTGATGTGTCTGTTTCGAAAACGGCAATACTCCTGGGGTGTTCCAGGACTTTCGTGGTTAAAGTGTATACTAGGAGTGGTACCCAAAATATCGAAACGACGAACAGGCGACACAAACGCAGGGGAAGGCAAAAGGTGGATTCCAGAGGTGAACGATGGGTGGGTCGCCTTGTACAGAGCAATCGCCGTAACACAGTTTCGCATTTGACGTCCCAGTAAAACGTGGGTCGACAAAACACGGTATCCCTGCTGGCACGGATGGTCTAAACGAGCAGACGCCCTATACGCAACACTTTCCCGACAATTGTCTATCGACGTAAAGGATTTTTCTAATGCCAATAGCATGCGGATCGGACGATAGAAGATGGAAAGCAATTGTGCTTGTCCAATTAAACATGATATGTAATCCATTCTGCGGATGTCTGGGTCTGTATTTGGCGTCAGCATCACGAAGCTATGGATTCCTCATGCATAGTACCGACTATTCAGAGGTTGTGGGCGTTTGAATAATACGAGGTATGTTCAGCTGGCATTTTTTTTTATTGGAGGTTTAACGACCACCGTGAGCAACTCAATGGGCTATAAGCAGTCGCCCGTCCCTAATTTAGGGTCACTGGTTCCAGGGAAGGGAGAGAGCCAGTGCCGTAAGACAAACACAACATCCATGCCTCACCGGGATTCGAACCCGGACCCCGTTCGGACGACTGATCAGAGGCCATCGCTTAGACCACTGCGCCACCGGGGCAGCTCAGCTGGCATGGACCTGGACCCCTAGAGCGTGTGGATCAACGTATGGAAGCCAGCTGCTAACAGGGACTGCTTGCGCACTATGTACAAACTACATTGTCGCAACTCCACCCAGAGAGGGATGGGGCGTAAATGCATAATGTCATCGGGCTCTCTTCGTGCATGAATAGTTATATAAGGTGTAAGGAATGGCTCCAAAGTCGGTATCGCCTGATATGAACCTTACTGAGCACCTTTACGATGTTGTAGAACGCTAGGTGAGGCAGTTGGACACATCACTTAGCTCTATACCGAAATTATGGTGTGCAATATAAGCAGCTTGGTTGCAGATACCCGCACAACCGAACATACACCATGTGGAATAGATGCTATGCAAGATGGCGCAAGTTTCCAGGCGAAAGGACAGCCCACGGAGTATTTAGTAGGAAGTCTTAATTTAGTGAGCACTCAGTGTATACGCCGATGATCCATTACTTTATTAACAATCTACGAATAAGCTGTAGGTCCCACTTTAGCCCGTAAACAGCGGCCATTTTGCGGGGCATCGATTCGATGAGGTGGCGATAGGTATCCTGGGGTATCTGGTACCATAATGTCTACAGCAGGCCATCCGGTACATTTCGGGGTGGTGGTGATTTAGCGCGAACCTGCTCTTCCAAGTCGAACCACAAATGTTCGATTGGGTTCATGTCGGGTGAATTTGGAGGCCAGGGCATTGACAGAAAGTCACCTGCATGTTCTTCTAACCACTCCTCAACGATTCTGGCAGTGTGGCATGGCGCGTTATCTTGTTGGTAATGGCCATCACCAGCAGGGAACACAGTTGTCATGAATGGGTGAACTTGGTCCGCAACGATATTCAGATACCTGACAGCTGTCAGGGAATGTGCTATTGGGATAATGGGGCCTAAAGTGTCCTAAAAAGCATCACCCACAGCATAACACAGCCACCTCCGGGCTGTTTCCGCGCAACAGCGCATGCAGATGCCATAGCCTCTGTTTGGTAATCGGCATATCCGCGCTCGGCCGTTTACGTGATGCAACAGGAATTTGGATTCGTCAGACCAGGCCACTTTCTTCCAATTATATACGGTGCAATCTCAAAGATCTTGGACCCATTTCATGCGTTGTTGGCGATGACGTGCAGTGAGCATTGGGACCCGCCTGGGTCTTCGGCTACGCAGGCACATGTGCAGAAGGCTAAGATGAACTGTGTGCTGTGACACATTGCCCAGATCATCACTGTTGTAACTGCGGGTGATTCGTCGCGCTGTGTCCCTGCGGTCGCTGTAAAAAACGCGCGACAGTCTCCGCTCCGCTCTGGCATCAATCAGCAGCTGACGGCACAAGGCTGGACGACGGTTCATCGTTTGGCTATCTGTGCACCACTTTTGATACGTACTCACTACAGAGGCACGTTAACAAGCCGCGCCGTTTCCGAGATCGTAGTTCCGAGTCGCCGTGCCACCAGAATTTGTCCTTTATCGAACTCCAATAAATCGGCAGCTTTTCCCATTCTGACTCCTAACACTCTACTAACCGAAAGTTGGTCATCGTTCGGTCTCCAGGCGCGCTCACTTCTCTAGGCTGGGGGTGGTCATAATGTAATGGCTCGTCGGTGTATGTTCTAGAAAATACTCATTTTGTTTTAGAAAAACTCTAGCTTACGCATTTAAAAATACCTTTTTCATACTTAATTTGAAACCTTTTTATGAATCGATGTACTCATTATATTTGAAAACCCACTGAAGGATTTTGTTAAAATTAATCTCTTTTGTCGAAAACATTATGTGTGTCACAAACAGAAAACTTGGTAGATTTCTTGGTAGTTGTGATGCCAGTTTTGTCTTTATTTCGTCCAGGTTTCTTTGGCCCAGCAGTCTGCCTTCTTCTCATAACGGTTGCGGGATGTCGACCCACGTTAATAATGTGCTTACTCTGCTCAGCTCTGGCTCTCAACGGATTTATTTATTCCGGATATAATGTCACTCACGTAGACATGAGTCCTGATTTTGCAGGTAAATATTTCACTTCTGTGTGTGTTTTATACTCATCGTGAGGTAAAAATGTTGATATCTTCAATTTGCTGTTCAATTAAAGAAATAAATATTTTGTTATTGTTTTTGCTGCATAGATAGTTTTTACAATTACTCTAAAGAACGCATTGCTTTTAATTCGTGTACTGTTGTTAGTTAGGGACTCTGAAACTTCTCAAGTGGCCGACTTCTTGCAGACAATGTTATGTATTTACGTGCCCCAAAGTAAATTCTTTGTACTCAGTGCGGCAATAATGATACTGAATTTTTTGAAAAAAAACCCCGGAAAATCAGGAACATTTACGTGAATATAATTTACTTCGAAGTGTTATGTATCCTGCGTTAATACAAGAAGTGGCACGATCAGCTAAAGAAAAGAAGGATTTACTGAGGTCAACTTTTGGTATGAAGTGAAAAGCTAATGTCACAGTTCTTTGTATGTTTTCAACGTCTTGAAAAGCCTTTCTTTTTAAAGACAGCTTTAATTCAGAGAATGAAAAGTAGTCACACTTCGACAAATCTGGAGAACAGGGGGGATGGTTCAGTACTCATACTTGTTTTCGTGTCAGAAAACAAGTGAAAAAAAAACAAGTCTTGAAAACCTTTTCAAGACTTGTTTTCAGAAAAACAAGTGTGAAAAGTTTAAGGTTCGGAACTATTGTGTACACTTGTTTGCAAGACTTGTTTTCAGAAAACAAGTGTGCCAGAAAACAAGTCTTCAAAAACCTTTCCTTTTAAAGACAGCTTTAATTTAGATAATGAAAAGTAGTCACACTGTGACAAATCTGGAGAACAGAGGGAGATGGTTCAGTACTCACACTTGTTTTCGTGCCAAAAAACAAGTGAAAAAGAAAACACGTCTTGAAAACCTTTTCAAGACTTGTTTTCAGAAAAACAAGTGTGAAAAGTTTAAGATTCGGAACTATTGTGCACACTTGTTTTTTTGAAAACAAGTGTGAAAAGTTTAAGGTTCGGAACTATTCTGTACACTTGTTTGCAAGACTTGTTTTCAGAAAACAAGTGTGCCAGAAAACAAGTCTTGAAAAACCTTTCCTGTTAAAGACAGCTTTAATTTATTTATTTTTTTTTGATTGGAGGTTTAACGAGTACCGTGAGCAACTCAATGGGCTATAGGCAATCGCCTGTCCCTAATTTAGGGTCACTGGTTCCAGGGAAGGGAGAGAGCCAGTGCCGTACGACAAACACAACATCCATGCCTCACCGGGATTCGAACCCGGACCCCTTACGGACGAATGATCAGAGGCCATCGCTTAGACCACTGAGCCACCGGGGCGGCGCTTTAATTTAGAGAATGGAAAGTAGTCACACTGTGATAAATCTAGAGAACAGGGGGATGGTTCAGTACTTACACTTGTTTTCTTGCCCGAAATTGCTGTACATTGACTGCCCTGTGCGCGGGTGCGTTATCGTGAAGAAGGAACCATTGCCTGTGTTTGTACTGAGTCCTGACACGAACAATCTTCTTCCACAATCTTTCCAAAATGGATATGTAAACAATGACAGTGACAGTTGTACCTTCGGGAATGAACTTGTGATGCAGAATTCCCATGCTGCCGTAAAATGACACAAGTATGTTCTTGATTTTGGACTTCTGTAACCTGATCTCCTTTTCTTTGGGTGACTGTGGCGTCTTCCACTGAGCACTCTGACACTTCGTTGCAGGATCATAACGGAAAAACTATGTCTTGCCACCTGCCACAATGCTGTGGAGAAAATTTCGCATTGTTTCTGCAGTCACCAGGATGCTTTTTGGGTCCTCCACTTGCGCGTGTTTCTGTCGTCTGACAAAACATGCGGAACAAAACGAGCACAAACTTTCTTTTCCCCCAAATCTTGCACTAAAATTTGATGAATCGTCTCCATATTAACACCGAGCTCACATTGCGGCATCCTGAAGACCACACAATGACCACTTTTTATCCTTTCGCGAACTTTCTCAAAGAAATCAGACGTGCGCACTGAAATCGGACGTCCGGGCCTTTTGTCATTTTCCAGATCTTTCCTCCCATTCTTGAAACGTGCATACCCTGAAATATTTGTGCACGAGATAGACAGTTGCATCCCTATACACATGACGCAACAATTCAACTGTCCCAAATGCTGTTTTGCCGATTTTGAAACACAACCGGATATTTGCTCTTGGCTCCATGACAGAGTTGTGACAATATTTTCCACCGAATGACGTCATGCACAGCGTAACTAATCATCAGCGCAATTCTCACGCAAAGGCTGTTGCCACCTCATAGTTGACAAATTACTTAGAAAAAAACCATGCCTTCCCGATCCGTGTGTTTTACCGGGTATTTTTTTAAATCAATCTGATACTTAAACGCAGTGTACTACATGCAAAAACTGCGATGAAGTTCTGTTATTTTTGAACATCTCAAAGGGAAACTTACTGAAGCCCATTATGTACTTTTTCGTAAGTGCAAAAAGTGAATAAGCATTCAAATTTGATCATAAACCTAAAACAAACTCGTGAATAAATAATTCTCAAAGAGAACATCATCTGGTTTCAAGGAAAGGTATAATGTAAGACATCATAGCATTCAATCTAAGCATCATCTTGGATAGAGCTTAAATTATGGGCACTACCCTGATCCGATTTGGTTCTGCCCCAAGACATGCAGCGACTTCTAGGAGTCAATATCAAGCATTTTTCTTCTTTGTTTCAAAGGTAATCGTGAGCAAAAAAAAAGCCGTGCGATGGCACCTATTTCTAAACTAAAAGATGAATGATGTCACCCATTCCTAATAAAAGGCTGTACGATGTCACCCATTTCTAAAAAAAGGCTGTGACGATATCACCCATTTCTAAAAAAAGGCTGTGCGATGTCAACCATTTCTAATTTAGGGTCACTAGTTCCAGGATAATAAGAGAGTTAGCGCCAAAGGACAAGCACAACACCAGGGATTCGAAGCCGGAACCAGTATTAAGGGCGGGTCAGGGCCAGTTCCCTACACGACTTAACCACTGCGCGAGATTATTACATTAGGAAACCTTGCATAATGTGTAGACCCTCATTTGAAGACCTAAGCTGTTTTGTACGTATAATTCTTACCTCGATTCTAGTAAACTCGCTGTGCTAACTGAGAAATCGAGTTTGATATACAAAGTTAGGTTAAGAGATTTAGAGCTTTATGTAGAGATCTTAAACAACCCTTAGAAATAGAAAGCTAAAAGATTTTGACTGCAACTCCCGACAGAAAAGTCACACGGAAGCGATGTTGAAAGGGGGAGGAAGACGCCCTTATTTATAATCTGGGAGCCAGTGCCAGGGGTCCGAGAACTTAACGTGCCAATCCCATGCACGGAGGATATTTAGTGGTTCCAGAATTTGTACCTACGTGGGATCGATATGGAGACTTTTTCGTGGCAGTCATGAACATTAACCACTAGGCCACCCGCGGCCTAGAAGGTAGGTATTGATTAACAATAACATCATGTTTCGTCAGACTGCCGGCACTCCCATGGGTTCACCCCTCTCGCCACTATTACCCCAGATAGTTTTACAGCACCTTGAGAATAATGTCTTTCAACAGTGCCCTCTCAAACCATTGCTTTATATCAGATATGTTGATGACATTTTGGTAACATGGCAGCATTCTGTTGATGATTTACATGTGTTCGCCGACCTTTTTTCTGCTCCCTTTCCAACCATCAATTTTACTGTTGAATTGGAGGATCAGGGTTCTTTACCTTTCTTGGATCTATTCTTGACTCGGTTTCCCTCCACTTGGTCGTTCTCTTTCCAAGTTTTTCGTAAACTTTCAGCCCCCCCCATTTCTGATACCCTTTTCTTCATTTAATCCTCCACAACACAAGAATGCAGTTTTTGCATTCCTGTTTAACCGAGCTTATACTCACTCATCGTCTGCCACCCTAAGAACCCGTGAAATTCAATATATTTTTGATTTGGCTAACCAGTTTGGCTATCCTCGCCATTACGTGTTAAAACAACTTCATAAATGCCAACGTTCTAAACTCTCTACGTTACAAAGAAGTGGTGAAGCTAATATCTATGTAGGTTCCATTGATTACACCCCCGATATTGTACAGATCCTGAAAAAAGCGTGTGCCAAGCAAAATATGGATATTGGATTTCAGACTCAAAAATTACTTTCTTTGGTCAAAAGAGATCGTGACAAAGTCAACCCTTTACATAGACACAGAGTGTACTCTATACCTCTAAAGGCTACTCTTCCTAATGTGCAGATATATAGGATCCACCCTTCGAAATATTTCGACTAGGATTTCTGAACATGCCTACAATGTAAGGAAAGGCTCGTGCGCTACAGCATTATCTAGACTGGTTAATCAGGGCTGCCATATACCGGATTGGAACAATGTTAAATACTTAGTAACAGCATCCAACAAAACTAATTTACTTTTTATGGAGAGCATTTTTATCAACTTGTTCTCCAACCAATGCTGTAACGATGACTCACCATGTATATTACCATCGTCATGGAGTCGTTTCATTTTTAATCATTGTACTTTTTATCACAATTCATAACTCATAACATCATATTAACCTGTAGTGATTTTCATTTGTGTATGTATATGTCATGCTGAAGTGCGCTTTCGTTAAATGGAACTACGTCATCCAACCAGTGACTTTAGGTGGTGAACCATCTCCTTATAAACAGGAATTCGGCCCAAAATGTTGCCCGATGATGGACCCAGTGTGGGTCCGAAAGTACTAGCATGTTTCCTGTGATGGTTTTAGATGTAAATAAAGTTCCTTTTTCTAATTGCAACTGGGACCTACTTTTTAAATCGTGTAACGACAGCATTGTGAAGGTGATTTTTTATAAGGTATTGATTATTTTATATTAATTTCATTTCATTTCATTTTATTTACTAATGATTAATGTTCCTGCGCAACGAAACGCCCTTGCATGTTCTCGTGGGTTTTTGCAGTTCAAAATGCTAGCGCTAGGTTGTGTTAGTGTATATTTATGTCTACAATCTTATAACCGCTTCTAACAATTCTACTGATTTTTTTTTTTTGTAGTGGATGCCATTCGCTATAGTAAAGATGGCGAAAATTATCCTTTTTAAATAATGCACAGTTTTTCCACTAGGGGCATAAATGTCAATTCGCTATCTCTATTTCTTTTTTGGTTGTTGTTTTTGTTGAAAGTTTAACCATTTAACCTGCTGAAATGAATTTAATCTGAGTTAGAATAATGAGCTCTAAAGAATATATTTACTGTCTAAGAGTTAGGTAGAACGTGGCTGGAAGGAGTGTATTTGAGAATTAGAGAGCGGTGCTTTGCCCTTAGGTTTGTTATTCAAAGTAGTCATTGAGGGGAATGATTGACACTAATACTTTCTGACTGATTATCTGCTAATGGGGCTATAACAATGGTGACGAACCTGAGAAAGCAAAGATAACATATTTGAGTAACTTGTTTCTGACTAGTGGCATGATGTCCGTGTCAGGGAGACTACACCCGGACACCATGACACTGGAAAGAGAAAGGCCTTTCCCTTCATTCCTTAGGCCATAGAGCAGACTGGAAGAGAGCGCTAGAATAGAGGACTAGAAGAGAGATCTCATAACCAGTGACTGGTTTATTGTCGGTATTACTGATATGAGAAGGGGAAAGGAACCGTTTTGCCGTAGCTTTCGTTAAACCCCGTCGCAGTGTGAATATTTCTGTTTGGGAAGCTCAGGAAGTTTTGGGCGCCATTTGGTTCAGATACATGGACAGCTTAAAGGTTTAACGACCACCGTGAGGAACTCAAGGGGCTGTAAGCAGACGCCCGTCTCTAATTTATTTATACTGGTTCCAGGGAAGGGAGAGAGCCAGAACCATAAGACAAACACAACATCCATGACTCGCCGGGATTCGAACCCGGACCCACTTGAACGAACGTTCATAAGCCAGCGCTTAGACCACTGCGACACCGATGCTTCTATCTCTGCTTTCAAGAGAAGTATTTGAGAACTTCTTTTTCCTTAGCATAGCTTTTGCTATGATGAATAGTTTTACCATATTTTCTCCTTTTTTATTATTCGAAATTCCTCCGACTGGTGGTCTGTATATACTTTTGTTTGAAAAAGTTAATTCGATTCTAAAAATTCTTTAGAAAATCATTATTTATTACCACTTTATATGAAGAGTATTTTGAACCCATTTCATTATGAAGAGTATATTATTTCATTATGAAGAGTATTTGAACCCATTTCTTCTTTAAGCAACATATAACTTTTCCATTAGGGGGTGTAAAGTTGTATTATGTTTGCCTTTATATTTCTTCTTCTAAATGTGCGATTTGAAAATCCCTTTGTCGCTGATATCTTACTTCCGGTAAGAGAAACTCTTTGTGCACAGTTTGTTAAGGGGTGTAAATAACTATTTCTGTTTCTGGATATTTTATCGATTGTAAAAATCCGGTTGATGGTTTTTAACCGCAAAGTTATTCTATTGACTATGAATAACCCTGCTCACCTTACGTATTTTAAATTACGAACAGTTCTTCCTCAGGCGGTGTAAATGTTTCTTCTTTTTCTAAATTTTTCCGATTTTCTAAAAATCTGTTTTGAAACATATATTTTTTGTGTCGGAAAGAATTCAGAAAATGTGCTCATCACAACCGAATTTTGGTGTTATTTTTCTTGTTTACAGAGAGTGAGCCGAAAGTTTTGCAATATTTGCATAAACGCATGTGCTGCGGCAAATATGTCACGTGTTTAAACTAGTTCAAGTCGCGCACTGCAGTCAATCGAAAGGGATATAAAGTGGTAATCGTTGCTGTGAACAGCATTGCATGTCGTCGTTCTGACTGTGGTTGGGACGCCAAAAAGATGAACAGCCACAACCGGCTAATTAGGGAACTTTTGCTTTACGAGTTTGAAAACTCTGCGCAAGCAACACGAAACATTTATCACGCGAAAGAGGAAGGTTCCGTGGACCACAACACTGCAACTAGCTGTTTCAAGAAATTTCGCTCAGGTGACAGAAAGCTCGACGATCGGTCAAGGTCAAATAGGCCACCAGCCGTGGATTCGGGGGCCATGCGCCAGGCCGTAGAGGCAAATCCGACAACCAGCACTCGGAGATTATCAGGTGAGCTGGGCATATCACAAACCACCGTGGTTCATCACCTTCAGGACCTCGGCAAGGTCTACAGGAGCTGCCGCATTGACCCCCACGAACTGACGCCTGCTGAAGCATACCGCCGAGTGGAAATGTGCACGGAACTCCTAGAAAACCGACGCGATGTGCGCTTCATCAACAGAATTGTTACGTGCTATGAAAAGCGGGTCTATTTGCATAATCCTAACACACAAAGGCAGTGGTGGATTCCGCAACAGCTTCCTGAACCTTTTGCCAAACGTGGGCGCTTCAAACACAAGGTGATGCTCTGCGTCTGGTGGAATTTCGAAGGGATAATCCATTACGAATTTGTTCCAGTCGGTCGGACCATCAACGCCAACCTCTACGCTGAACAGCTGGAGTTGATGTATGCCGTTTTGGAGGAGACGTACCCGGCACTGTTGAACAGAAAGCGCGCGCGTCTCCTACATCAGGACAATGCTCGGCCTCAGACAGCGCGAACGACCCGGGCAAAACACCAGGAACTTGAGGGAATCTAACTGATGCCACACCCAACATATAGTCCGGATCTTGCCCCTTCGGATTATTACTTGTTCTGGTCCATGGCCCACTTCCTTCGTTGGCGGCACTTCAACAACCAGGAGGAGATGGCAGCTTGGGTGAAGGAGTTCTTCGCCTCGAAGGACAAGAACTGGTACCGCCGCGGAATCGAAGAACTGGCTAAAGACGGTGCAACACGATGGCCTATACTTTGAATGCTACTCAACCTTCGTCGTAAAGGTACGTATGAAGACATAAGGTGACCCAAATATTGAAAAACTTTCGACTCACCCTCTGCAATATAACAAACAACTTGTGTGCGTATGAGTTAATATTACTTCCGTAGAAACTGTTGCCTTTGTATTTTCCACTTTAAGAATTTTTCTTTTGTGTTTTAATGAACGGAGAATGTTTTCGTGCTCCAATTCATTAACGTTAAACAAATTTATACTGACAACAACTTTGCTTTTTCTATCCAACAATATCGCGAACAGCGTTTGTATAATAGAGAATAAATTCCGTGTAGTATTTAAATGCTCATGGTTTGTTCTGTTATAGACGAAACGTGTAGTCTAAAGGAGGTCTGTGCTTGCTGAGGAAATTTCTTCCATGTTTTCTACTGACAAGGGAAAAGGCTTGAATTCTAGCTTTTTTTTTTTTCCAAGATAATTTTTTTTGATTGGAGGTTTAACGACCGCCGTGAGCAACTCAATGGGCTATAAGCGTCCCTAATTTAAAGTCACTGGTTCCAGGAAAGGGAGAGAGCCAGTGCCGTAAGACAAACACAACATCCATGCCTCACCGGGATTCCAACCCAGACCTCTTTCGGACGAATGATCAGAGGCCATCGCTTAGACCACTGCGCCACCGGGTCGGCCAAGATAATTCAGCGAGCTATTAAGCATCGAAGTATGGGAGGGTCGCCCGTCACTCAATCAGGCTTTTCACGATGGCTTCCTGGCATGAAATAAAGCGGAAGTGAATACCAAGTGCCACATCCAGTGTTCTAACTAAAACAAAATTTAATATTTCATTAACGATAATTTCAGTTCGAAAACTTCTTTGTAACTAATGAATTCAATAACTGTCCTATTGCAGCTTTGAGTTTAGTTTCAGGTTGTCCAAACTCACTGTCTTCTTCTTCTTAGCTTGTTGGCACCCACTGTAGGATACAGGCCTCCCCCAGTATTTTCGAACTTCCTCGATTCTAAGCTTCAGTCCACCATTTAACACCTCTAAATTTCTGTAGGTCATCTCTCCATCTTGTTCTCTGGCGCCCACTTCTTCTCTTTCCATCTTATGACGTAGAAGTCTTTTCGTACTTCTACGTTATTTAAAAAACATAACCGTAAGATGAAATAGTTCCTAAATTAAACCTTAACGGCCAGACGAAACATGTAAACAACAGAAGTCAAACTTACGGAAAAGATGCTTTATTCAGGATGTAGTACTTCCATAACAAATCATAACATCACATAGTACTCCACACACCACACAGCTCTACACAGCTCTTAACACAACGCTCTACAACACAACGCTCAACTTGCAACACTTCTCCAAGCAACGTTCTCTAAGCCAACAGTTTAGTCGTCGTTTTTATCTCTCGTTCTTATCTTATATCAGGCATACGTCACGTTCATTCAACCTCAATTATGTTGCCAACAGTATTCGTTTGAGAGAAAAGATATTACGTTAAGAGTGAAGTATAACTGAGAATAAACTCAACATTTACGTAGGGAAAGAAACTAAAAAAGAAAGTCAATTCAGAATATACGTCACAATATCTCGGTTGCCATTCTGTTATTAATCGTGTCCATCTTTCAGTCTTCCAACAACATTTCCAGCCCATCTCCACTTTGATTCTTTTATTATTTTTATAATATCTATTATTCCTGGTATTTCTCTTATAAGTTGATTTCTAACTCTGTCTCTTCTTGTTATCCCCAGCATTCTTCTCTCTAACTTTCTTACAGATATTCTTATTTTTTCGCATTGTCGTTCTGTGATAATGCACGTTTCACTTCCATAAGTAAATATGGGGATAATACATGCACTGAAGATTTTTCTTTTTAAGCACAATGGAAGATCACCGGTTAAACAGTCTTTAAGTCTCCAAAAGGCTCTATTACCTTGGATAATTCTTGTATTAATTTCTCTTTCTTGTATTTCTTTAAAACTGATTACTTTACCTAAATAAATGTATTTATCAAATTTTTCGATTTCTTTTCCTTCCATTAAAATCTTTTCTGTATCCTTTACTGACAACTGTAGTGTCTCAAATCCTAAAACCATGCTTTCTTTTTCAGTAAACTGCGACCATGATTTCTAAATTTAACGAATGGTTTCTTTTGTGGAAGTACATTTTGAAACTTTTTTACGAATAAATAAATGACAATACAACAAGTGAATTAAACGCTTAATATTATTTCCATCTTCCAGGTATTCTCATGGGAATTACGAATGGCTTCGGCAACTTGTCGGGTATCTTAGGTCCTGCTGCAGTTGGATATTTTACAACAAGTGGGGTAAGAATAATATTAGTAAAAGCAAAATGTGTTGTTTTTCGCTAAAAAAAATACGCAAAATTGAAGGTAGAGCACCGCCTCACCAGATTCTTGCGTTTTCGTCAGAAAATACTCTTCTCTGAATTGTGACTCTCCAGACTATTCTATCACTTTCAGTTACTGAAAAAAAGATGGAACCTTTTCTCAAATACTCGTTGAGCTTTGTTAACAAATGACGTATAAATTTTTATGGGCACGCTATAGCGCTTATGTACATCCATTGCGCCTCTGCAACGTACCAAACGAATAGAAATAAATTGTGTCCAAGTGCGTATATACCCTCAGATTCCAGCTTATTATATGCCCTACTTAGTAGCGTGGTGCTTTGCCCACGGGCTACATAAAAGCTGGAATTCGCCGGAGTATGGAACATACCAAATACTTGAAGCGTCATCCTGCAAGAATGTTGCACAACGTGGAAATGATTGGCCCGCGCAGTTGCTGCAAACTGGACGGCAGCACATTCGAACAGCCTGTTCCACTTCAACCTTGATATACTCATTGGGGTTCAAAATCTAAGAACTGTGCAGGCCACTGAAGCAAGGAAAACTCGTCGGCATGTTTCTGAAACCATTCGGTGAAGATACCAGCATTGTAAGTGGGTGCGTTATTCTACTGGATGTTTCCACGTGATTGGGGATAAACTGTAGACATGGACGGATGAAGTTTGTCGGGAACAATGTTTAGATACGGTGTGGCTTTTTAGATGTCCTTCAATGGGTATTAGCATACATATCATCATCATCATCATCATCATCATTGTCAACCATTATCAATCCACTGCTGGACGAAGGTCTCCCCAAGTTTCTTCCACAACGGTCTGTCTTGTGCCAGTCTCCTCCATGTCACTCCCGCATACTTTCTAATTTCATCCACCCATATACCACGTGGTCTTCTTCTGGGTCTTTTCCTGTCCCTTGGAATCCAATCTAAAATTTCGGCTGTCCATCGATGGTCTGTCCATCGATGGACAGTCTGGCAGTATGTCCAGCCCATTGCCATTTCAGGGATTTAACTCTCATCATGATGTCTTCCACTGTTGTCATTTTTCGGATCCACGTGTTCCTCTTTTTATCTCTCCTAGTTACACCAAGCATGCACCTCTCCATGCTACTTTGAGTTGTCTGGAGCCTTTGTATGTCTCTTTTAGCTAAGGTCCACGTCTCTGCACCATATGTAAGCACTGGAAGGATGCATTGATCAAACACTTTTCTTTTAAGACATAATGGCATATTGCTCTTGAAAATTATGCTGTTTCTTCCAAAAGCTCTCCAGGCAAGTTTTGTACGCCGATTAAATTCTTCATCAATGTGACCTTCACTTGATATCTGCTGTCCAAGATAAACGTACGTGTCTGTTATCTCCAGCTTTTCTCCATCAATCGATAAATCTTCATTTCTTGTAAAAGCATTGAACATCACTTTTGTCTTTTGAAAGTTCGTTTTTAATCCCACTTCTTTACTCTTGTCAGCAAGTTCCTGGATCATACTCTGCAGCTCTGATGGGGTAGTTGCAAAAATGACTACGTCATCAGCAAAACGAAGGTGGGTTAGATAATCTCCATTAATCTTTATCCCTTTGTTTTCCCAGTTCAGTGATGGAAAGACATTTTCCAATGTGGCATTAAAGAGCTTCGAAGATATGGTGTCACCTTGTCTCACTCCCTTTCCAATTTTTATGTGCGTTGTATTTTCAAACAGCTGACTCTTTTAGAATAACCAATATCCTGGACATTTTCCAGAGAAGACAACACGTCTACAAGTTTCTGAACATTGCAGAGCCGTAGAGGACTTTGGAACCGGGAAATAAGTCATAGATGTAGCTCGATTCTTTAGTGTTAAATGTAATGTGATCTCAAGTGTGGAGCCGATGTCAATGAACTGGTACAGTCGTCCGACGACCTTCTCCCACAGGTATTGTTATGTTAAAAAATCAGTCACTGTCTGATGTTCCATAGGAAGTACACCAAAGGAGGATGTAAGAAGATGATAGTTCAGGAAGTAATTATCTGATTTTGTCACACTTCATAGCATGGCACAATGATGATGCATAGTGTACAAGTTTGAAGGAATGCAGATATACCTGAACACTTAGCACACGCCTCGAAGATTCACCCTAAAGTGGGGTGGACATTTGGAATGCAAAACAGATGGTGAACCATATATTTTGACCTCCTCTGGAAGCAATGCGCGTTTGTCACCAAAGAGTCATTCTCTCAATAAGATTATCCAGCCAGTGGTACGTCAATAATTACCTCTTGTGAAAACGCAAGTTCGTCCGCGACGGGTATCGAATCCATGTCCCCTCTCTCCGGAGTAAGTTGCTCTCCCAACTAAGCCACGTGGACAGAATGTCTCGCTGCAGATTTGTTGTCTTGACACATGTTTTCACTTCTGTAGTACGTCACATCATCTCCTCCTTTTTTTCATATTTAGGAATTCTTCATTAATTTCAAACAATGTGTGGTACAAACATCACAGATTTTTCGAAGAACCCAACGGCCAGTGGATCCATTTCCCACAATCGGACGCCAATGTGAAAGCAAATTTGCCCATGTGGTAGAAAGTTCTGCCTGGGCTGCTAATAACTCTGTCTTTGATGATTAGTTTCTTGGACCTGCTTGAGTTGACGGTATTTCTGAACCTGAGGTAATGGATTGTTCTGTGAAGACTGCCGTTTGCTGTGACGTTCCTCAAAAGCTCGAAGGAGTTTCAGACCCTCGTGTCCCTGTTCGGGGGCCAATGTGAAAACACAAGTTTGTCCGCATCGAATCCGTGTCCCCCTCACTCCGAAGTAAGCCGCTCTTCCAACTGAGCTGGGCGGTCAGAATGTCTCGCTGCATATTTGTCGTCTTGACATATGTTTTCACCTCTGTAGTAGGTCAAACTTTGGAGAGTGAGTAGCACTTCTTTCGATACTATCCCTAGACTAATACATCTTCCTGTTCGATTCCAGAGAAAAACGCAAATCACGTGTGGGCAAGACATTAAACCAGTTCTCAGGTCTTGTGGACTTGATCGTGACACCATCTTTAGCAGGAGTACCTGTGGTGGGCACGTAACGTCACACATACAGCAGATATACACTGACGGAAAAAAATCCCAACATCACGAAAAATAGTTGTAGAGGAATGAAATGGCGGCAATACATTTGTATAGGTAACATATTTAATCGATTAAGGTTTCAAGATCACAGCTTATTGTAAGCGCAAGAAGAGCCATTTTAAATGTGAAATGCTGGTACATTAATAACCGGTGTAACCGCCAGAATGTTGAATGCAAGCACGCAAACGTTCATGCATTGTGTCGTACAGGTGCTGGATGTCAGTTTGTGGGATGGAGTTCCATGCCTGTTGCACTTGGTCGGTCAATACAGGGACGGTTAATGCTGGTTGGGGGTGACGCTGGAGTTGTCGTCCAATGATGTCCCATACGTGCTCGATTGGTGAAAGATCTGGTGATTTAGCAGGCCACGGCCCCATGTCGACACTCTGTAGAGCATGTTTGGTTACAACAGCGGTATGCGGGCGAGCGTTATCCTGTTGGAAAACACCCCTGGAATGCTGTTCATGAATGACAGCACAACAGGTTGAATCACCAGACCGACGTACAACTGTGCCGTCAGGGGGCGTGGGATAACCACGAGAGTGCTCCTGCTGTCATAGGAAATTGCTCCTCAGACCATAACTCCAGGTGTAGGTCCAGTGTGTCTCGGCCGCAGACAGGTAGGTTGCAGGCGCTCACCTGGCCTCCTTCTAACCAACACACGGCCATCACTGGCACGCAGGCAGAACCGGCTTTCATCAGAAAACACAACAGGTCTCCTCTCCGTCCTCCAATGAGCTCTAGCTTGACACCACTGACGTCGCAAACGGCAGTGGTTTGGAGTAAGTGGAATGTACACTACAGGGTGTCTGGATCGGAGCTGTCCTTCAAGTAACCGATTTGCAACAATTCGTTGTGTCACTGTGGTGGCAACCGCAGCTCGAATTGCTGCCGTAGACGCCGTACGATGCGCCACGGCCATACGCCGTACACGGCGGTCTTCCCTCTCAGTAGTGCCACGTGGCCGGCTGGAACCCGGTCTTCTTGAGGCAGTACCTTCCCTTGACCACCGCTGCCAACAATCATGCACAGTGGCTACATTCCTGCCAAGTCGTTCTGCAATATTGGGGAATGAAAATCCACCTTCTCGTAGCCATATTACACGACCTCGTTCAAATTCCGTGAGCTGTTGATAATGGCTTCTTCGTCTTCTTAAAGGCATTCTTGACTAACATCAACACACTACTTCGAATCTCAACGATAACTAACGCTCACGAACGTTACAGCGCGTATTTACAGCAAACCTGCTCTGCGTGTTCTGAGGGGCGCTACTAGCGCCACACGTATGCGCCGAGTGCGAAATTTTTATAGACGTCATCTTACATATGTACTCTCACCGCCTACCGACTGTCGTTTATCTAACACAACGCCTTCTTGGTGTTGGGATTTTTTTTTCCGTCAGTGTATATGGGAATTGAGTCTTATCAACAGGAATAGAGTCCAGAGCAGAGACGGAACGCTCTGTGTCTACGATGCGGTCCGAACAAAGACTAGATGCTGCTGCTCTCCGGTTCCGTATGTGCGATAAATCCACGAGGAGGTCATTTTGAGGGATTTTCACTATTATGCGGGAGGGAGTAGATCACCGGACAACTGTTCCAGTACTTTGAAATCGGTTCTAGAGACCTGAGATCGTAAAATATTTAACATTAAAAATCAAGCTACGTCCTGGCTCGAAAGTCCCCATGGCTCTGCACTGTTCAGTCTTGTAGCCGTCTTGTCTTTTGTTCAACATGATGAAGAAAATGGTTATACCCTAAGTGTGGGGGAGCATTCCACATTGTACATTTACCCATCGATGAAAAGCATTCCGTTCATCGGCTGTACAATGAATATGCGCTTCGATTGTGGTGCATAAACAATTCTATGCCGTTCAAGAAACCTTCATCATCTATGAAAACACAAAAAGCGCTTCAGCGACTGAAAAGCTCCATCACGCCACGGAGGCGAAGTTTTGAGGACACACTATAGGTTTTATTAACAATAACTAACACATGAATGGAATACGGGATTACATCGTACAATACAAATTTTGAAGATGGCAATCCGTTTTTATAAAAATATGACAAGGATGGTAAGTCAGATAATATCCGAAAACTTGAAAATTTCGTCGTCCTGGAGCGAGAATCAAACCGCGTCTCCCAGATAGTGACCTGGTATGGTAACCACTACACCACCCAGGATGATCAAGTCTCAAGTTTCCGATTAATTTGAATGTCATTTGCTTCGACTAGAGAATCTTCTAATGGTTATATTCAAATTAATCGGAAACTTGAGACTTGGTCATTCTGGGTGGTATAGTGGTTAGCATACCCGGGCGCTATCTGGGAGACGCGGTTTCAATTCCCGCTCAAGGACGACGAAATTATCAAGTTTTCAGAGATTATCTGACTTACAATCCTTGTCATATTGTCACCAAAAACGGATTGTCATCTTCAAAATAACTAACACAGTCCGTAAAAAATGTGCGTAAAGTTTATCGAAGTTTTCGGGATTAAAAGAGAAATTAATGTAACAATTTCGCCAGCTCACAGAAAACGTACATTGTCAATTTAAAGCTCATTGAAAACTCCATTAAAGAACTGGTAAAACCACAAAAGACTAAGTAGAGTTCCTTGGGGTAAGCTAAGATTTATTCGGCACCATTTCTTATTGGTTCCTCTTCCACCAGGGGCGGTATCTTTCACAAAGCAGTACTACGGACACAAAGCCGCCATGTACGAAATCACCCCTAGTTCGGAGTCCAACCCGACTCAAAATATCGAATGCATACCACGGTGCATAACAGCTGTTGTAGAAGACAACCCTGGTGTAAAAGACACCAATAAGAAACGGCGTAGAGTAAATCACACATACCCCATTGAGCGCTACTGTATCTCCTGAATGATTGTGTTAGGTTGCAAGCCAGTATGCATTCAGAATCTATCATTTTACACTAAGAATGATCGCAAGGTTAACGTCAAAAGCTGTCTGTCAGAATCCTGAAATTATGCGGATATTAACTCACTTGCGTATCACATACGTACAGCTGCTCCCGCTATTAATTTCTAATACATAATATACTTAATGAAAATCATCGGACTCATACGAAAAAGTGCTAAACTGGTGGAGAGTATTCCTTATAGGTATCACAGGACAACATTAAGAGCATGCTTGTTTACAACTGTAATCTTTATTCACAGAAAATTTTATAATACAATATGTTGAAACCTTTAGCCATTATGACGGCCTCTAGTCTTCGTGGTGATTTTCGTAAATGTCGACCGATATTTTACGACTTTCAGCCTTCAAAGCACTGACCAATTCAGCCTTGTTTGTTGGGCGGTCTCTCCTTAAATGCGACCGACGGTCCAGTTCGTCCCAGGTATACTCAACAGACTTCAGGACAGAGCTTCAGGCTTGCCAGTCCAACTTTTCGTTGCCCGTGTCCGCAAACCAATCAGAAACAACCCCAGTGGTATGGCACAGTGCGTTGTCCAGCTGATTGACTTATAGGTCTTCTCCAAAGTACTGCCACAACGTTGGTAGTGCATACTTGTCCAGGATCTATAGGTGGAGCCATAGGCGTAACCACTGGGGAGGGGATAAGGCCACCCCCCCCCCGCCGATTTTCAGAGTCGGGAATCCCCAATGTAAAGGACCACCCCAAATTTTTCGCGATTATAATGATATAATGCAGACTTTTTTAAAATGTGAACCAACTCGGTCCCGGATGATTCGTCCAACGACGATTGGTCCAATGCCGATTCGTCCAAAGGGACGATTGGTCCAATGCCGATTGGTCCAATGACCGATTCGTCCAATGGTACGATTCGTCCAATGCCGATTCGTCCAATGGTACGATTGGTCCAACGCCGATTCGTCCAATCGTATCATCTTACCAACGGTAAACTTTTTTATTTTCCAGAAAGGAATAATAATTTAAATTATTCTCCTCTTTATATCCTTTTGAAAGATAATTTTCGTATATTTCGTAATTGTAAACATTTTACATAAACCTGGTAAAAGGCACTCAATGGAGCATTTCTCAGCTGTTTGCAAAGCACCTAGGCTGCGGGCATTTTTTGAAGATTTTAATTTACCACCTAGATATTTGGTATTTGTAAATATGTTATAAAACCTAATAAAAGGCACTCATCCTATCATTTCTCAGGTCTTTTCGAGGCACCTAGGCCCCGGGCCTTTTTAGAAGATTTTGAGTTACAACCCAGATATTTGGTATTTGTAAACATTTTATAAAACGTAATAAAAGGCACTCATCGTGTCATTTCTCAGCTAACAGGCACCTAGGTTGCGGTCCTTTTTAGAAGATTTTAACTTACAACCTAGATATTTGATATTTGTAAACAATTTATAAAACTTTATAAAAGGCACTCATCGTATCATTTCTGAGGTCTTTGCAAGGCACCTAGGCCGGAGGCCTATGAATTAATATTTCGTGCTTAAGTGAAAGCGCAATATTATTAACTTGATTTAATATGTAAACGTTATGAATATGACATCGGTAAAATAAAAAGTCCTAAAAAAGCCTAGGCCGTGAGCCTATGAAGTAATATTTCGTGCCTAAGTAAAAGCTCAATATTAATAACTTGATTTGATATGTAAACGTTATGAATATTACATCGCTGGAATAAAAACTGTTGAAAAGGCCTAGGCCTAGGTTCTATGAATTAATATTTCGTGCTTAAGTAAAAGCGCAATATTATTAACTTGATTTGATATGTAAACGTTATGAATATGACATCGCTGGAATAAAATCTGTTGAAAAGGCCTCTGTCCAAACTCCGACCAGTTGTTTCTATTGGGCAGTTGACGGAACCCCACTGCATTCTACAAACAGAAACGGAAAACTAGTATTTTTTATTATTTCATGCAAAAGAGAAACATTGAAGTTGATAGAACGGCTCGCACATCAGTAACTTCATACGGCAGCAAGGACAGTATAACAAAAAAACGCGATTCCAAAAAAAAAAAAAAAAATCTGTAACCACAATATTACGTATGAAATGTAACATTATTTTACATTCTTTGGACTACCGGTACTTTCGTATAACATCGGAGATAGAATCAGAACAGATGAGACTTTTATAGCATGAGTAGCACTTCGGAGTGATAGGACGGAATTGGACCAATCGTCCATTGGACGAATCGGCATTTGACCAATCGTACCTTTGGACCAACTGTCCATTGGACGAATCGGCATTGGACCAATCGGCATTGGACCAATCGTCGTTAGACGAATCGTACCAGACCCGAACCAACTATATTTAATAATACAAGATTGTAATTTTCGTAGAATGCAAACCCGTGTATATGGTGCACTTAATAAAACAGCGATATCGATTCCTATTAAACAAAGTCAGTTCTGTAATTTTACATTTCTGCCCTATTTATCATAGTTTTACAGTTGTGTTCGCTAAGTTCCACAATTCGTCAACAGAGGCGCACATGTCGTGCCCGTTACATCACGCCTCAGCAACTACTTTGCTACTCAGTGTATTCGTAATATCACAGCCTCTCCTTGACAAATGTCAACCCCGCCTTCTCGTGGTACATCCTGTTCCCACTAAAGGGGCTCTGACGACCGCCAATAGCGGTATAACTATACCATCGGGATTAGAGGAAATGCTATCCCACACTCACCAACCCGCTTGGCCAGCGTGGTGAGTTATGGCCAAACCCCTCCAAAATGACTCCACAACTTAAATCTTGGCCCTCAGTCTCCGGCAGCTGGAATGTACCTGGCCAAGGCAGCGGCCAGTGCGACATAAAGGCAGAGGGTGCTAAGAATCCCCGGAGGACCGGACTAGGCTGCCATCTGATGCTGACCTTGGCTACGTACAACGGACGCTCCCTATCTTCTGATTCAAGGCTTCTTGAATTGGAAGAGGAACTACAAAGGATCAAGTGGGACATCGTCGGGCTAAGTGAGGTAAGGAGAAAAGGAGAAGATCTCATCGAACTGAAAAGTGGACATCTCTTCTACTATCGTGGGACAGATACTGGCAGAACTAGTGGTGTTGGATTTATAATAAACAAGAAACTGAAGGATAAAGTTGTAGAAGTTGAAAGTTCCTCTGACAGAGCTGCACGACTCGTTATCCAACTCTCGAGAAGATACCAGGCTCAGATTATTCAAACTTATGCACCCACCACAAGTCATGCTGAAGAAGAAATTGAAGAATTTTATGAGGAAATTCGTGATCTAAATAATAAAGGTAAGCAGCACTTGAAGATAATTATGGGAGAGTTCAATGCAAAAATAGGGCAACGGCAACAGAATGAAACTTCAGTAGGTAAATTGGGTCACGGCAACAGAAACCAGCGTGGAAATACTCTCGTAGAGTTTGCAGAGGCAGAAGGGTTTTTCATCTTGAACTCCTTTTTCAAGAAAAAGCCACACAGGAAATGGACATGGAGACATCCAAATGGGACATCAAGTGAAATTGATTTTATTATGTGTAATAAAAAATTCGTCATAGAAGACTGCAGTGTGCTAAACAAGTTCAACACAGGCAGTGACCATAGATTGGTGAGATGTAAGATGCACCTCAACACTAAACTCGAACGTAGCAAGCTCATAAGACAAACAAAATGTATTGACATAACCAACCTTAAAAAACACCATAATACCTTCAAATTGGAACTGAAGAACAGAATCTCTGCTTTAAAAGGCCTAACATCGGAAGAAGTGGATATTTCTGAAGTTAACAGAAAAGTAACCAAAGCTCTTATGGAAACAGCAACAAAATTAGCTGGGTCTAAGAACAAATTGCATGTGAACAAATTATCAGGAAAAACCAAAATGTTGATGCAAAAAGAAGAGAGATGAGGACAACTAAAGAAGATGTGACTTCCAAAGTGGAATATATAGAGCTATGCAAGACAGTACGAAAAAGTATCACTGAAGACGTAAGGAAATTCAACTGTGAACTAGTGAGGAAAGCAATTGAAAACAACCAAAGCCTAAAGATAACAAAGGGACATCTCAGTAAGGGAAGAAAACAGATTATGGCACTGAGAAAAGAAGATGGTTCTGTAACAAGAAATCGAGGCGAAATTTAGACAAGAGTGAAAGATTTCTACTCCAAATTATATGAAAGGGATGATACATGTACTCCAGACATCATGAAAGGTACCAGTACCAGAGTTCTTCCAGTCCTTCCAGCAGAAGTTGCACATGCAATCAAGAACATGAAGCGGGGAAAAGCTCCAGGAGAAGATGGAATTACTGTAGACATCATACAAGAAACAAGTGGAGAAATCGAAACAGTACTCGCCCAAATTTTCACTCGATGCCTTAATGAAGGGAAAATTCCTGAGGATTGGAACAACGCTACAATGATCTTGCTACATAAAAAAGGTGACATTGAGGATCTCAGGAACTACAGACCTATCAGCCTCCTATCAGTGGTTTATAAAATCTTCACTAAAGTTCTTTCACACCGCTTGAAGGTGACACTGGACATGGCTCAACCGAGAGAACAAGCTGGATTCAGGAGTGGCTACAGCACAATAGATCATATCCACGTACTGAGAGAACTAATTGAAAGAGCGAGGGAATATGAACTTCCATTGTGCATGGCTTTTATCGATTATGAAAAAGCCTTTGATTCGGTGAAACCATCAGCAGTTGCAATGGCTCTGAAATCCTGCGGTATTGAAGATGCATACATTAATATTATTAATAACATCTATGAAAATGCAAGTGCAAAGATTCGGCTGTTTGAAAATACAACACACATAAAAATTGGAAAAGGAGTGAGACAAGGTGACACCATATCTCCGAAGCTCTTTAATGCCCCATTGGAAAATGTCTTTCAATCACTGAACTGGGAAAACAAAGGGATAAAGATTAATGGAGATTATCTAACCCACCTTCGTTTTGCTGATGACATAGTCATTTTTGCAACTACCCCATCAGAGCTACAGAGTATGATCCAGGAACTTGCTGACAAGAGTAAAGAAGTGGGATTAAAAATGAACTTTCAGAAGACAAAAGTGATGTACAATGCTTTTACAAGAAATGAAGATTTATCGATTGATGGAGAAAAGTTGGAGATAACAGACACGTACGTTTATCTTGGACAGCAGATATCAAGTGAGGGTCACATTGGTGAAGAAATTAATCGGCGTACAAAACTTGCCTGGAGAGCTTTTGGAAGAAACAGCATAATTTTCAAGAGCAATATGCCATTATGTCTTAAAAGAAAAGTGTTTGATCAATGCATCCTTCCAGTGCTTACGTATGGTGCAGAGACGTGGACCTTAGCTAAAAGAGACATACAAAGGCTGCAGACAACTCAAAGTAGCATGGAGAGGTGCATGCTTGGTGTAACTAGGAGAGATAAGAAGAGGAACACGTGGATCCGAAAAATGACAAGAGTGGAAGACATCATGATCAGAGTTAAATCCCTGAAATGGCAATGTGCTGGACATACTGCCAGAAGAACAGACCATCGATGGACAGCCGAAATTTTAGATTGGATTCCAAGGGACAGGAAAAGACCCAGAAGAAGACCACATGGAAGATGGGTGGATGAAATTCGAAAGTATGCGGGAGTGACATGGAGGAGACTGGCACAAGACAGACCGTTGTGGAGGAAACTTGGGGAGACCTTCGTCCAGCAGTGGATTGATAATGGTTGACAATGATGATGATGATGATATATATATATTTATATATAATATTGTATATACACTGCTGGCCACCCAAAATGCGACACCAAGAAGGACACCAGATAGCAAAGCCAGATTTACTGGACACATAACAACAGATACAAAGATGAAACGATTGAGCTTACAGGCCCGTGCGACTTGCGGAACACGCAGACATCAATAGTTCGTGTGGCCCCCATGGCTGGCAATAACGGCCACTACACGCCGCGGCATCAAACGTAAGATGCTTTGGGTGTGGGCTTGGGGTATGTCGGTGCAGGCTGCTTCCACACGTTGCCACAGTTCATCAGGCGTAGCCGCGGGTGGTGCTTGCCGGGCCACTCAGTTGCCGATCACCGATCAGACGTGTTCGATGGGCGACATATCGGGAGAACAGGAGGGCCACGGCAGCAGTGACATCTGGTGGGCCATGTAGAATTGTTGCGCGATGCGTGCCACTTGCGGGCGCGCATTGTCCTGTTGAAACGTGGCCGCTGGTAGGTCCTGCAGGTAAGGGAGGACTACAGGCACCAAAACGTCGGAGATGTAGCGGTGGCTGTTGAGTGTACCGGCGATGTGTACCAGAGGTATGCGGGTGTCATATCCAATTGCGCCCCAAACGATAACGCCAGGCGACGGACCGGTATGGCGATGCGTAATGCAGGCGCCATACAGTCTCTCGCCGCGGTGCCGTCACACGCGGATCCGACCATCGTGGCGTTGCAGACAGAAGCGGGATTCATCGGAGAAAACAATGTCGTGCCATTCCGTAGTCCAGGTGCGGCGTTTAACGGCCCACTGCCGCCGCACTCGCAGGTGGTGTAACGTCAATGGTAATCGGAGTAATCGGCGTGTGCGACAAGTCCCAGCTCCTGTTGACGACGTCGAACGGTACGTGCTGACACAGGTTGTTGCGTAACACACCCTAATTCCTGCGCTAACGTTCGTGATGTGGCGGTGCGAGGCGTCAATGCACGCCGCAAAACATGCCGGTCCTCTCGTTCGGTGGTGTGCGCGGCTGCAGTAATCGCTCACGTCGGTCCGTCCGTCTCTCTTGCACTCACCGAATCCATACTCGCCTCACCGTGGCTGGATGTTATCCCACACGGGCGCCGATGTCTCGGTTCGATAAACCGCTGTCGGAATAAGCCACTATTCGTCCTCGGTCGAACTCGGAAACGTGGTGGAATGACTGCCGTATTCTGCGACGAGGCATCAGGAAGCTTCCCACGCACCGGACCGGTAGCACAACACACTTCCACCACTTACACCCCGCCTTCTGTGCACCCTTCTTATAGTGCTTCTCGGTAGCGTGCCGGGCGCGCATGATTTGCATATTCCCTGCAATGCTAATCGTTTGCATGTCCTCTCGCGGGCGAAGCATGCTGCGAATTTCAGGCCAATCGAATGCTTACTTCTTGGTGTTGCATTTTGGGTGGCCAGCAGTGTATACAGTATGTATACATATATTGTGCGCATGTACGATCAGACCGCCCCTCCCCCAGATTTTGAAACATGATTACGCCACTGGGTGAAGCTGAGCATCCATGGTTTTGTCCTTATAGTATGACACGGTTCATTGCCCTGCTGGTAGAGGTATGGGCCTTCCTCAAAGTACTGGCACACTGTTGCTACAGCGTAATTGTCCAGGACGTATAGGTATAGCTCAGCATCCATGGTTTTGTCCTTATAGTATGACACGGTTCATTGCCCTGCTGGTAGAGGTATGGACCTTCCTCTAAGTACTGGCACAGTGTTGCTACAGCGTAATTGTCCAGGACGTATAGGTATAGCTCAGCATCCATGGTTTTGTCCTTATAGTATGACACGGTTCATTGCCCTGCTGGTAGAGGTATGGGCCTTCCTCAAAGTACTGGCACAGTGTTGCTACAGCGTAATTGTCCAAGACGTATAGTTATAGCTCAGCATCCATGGTTTTGTCCTTATAGTATGACACGGTTCATTGCCCTGCTGGTAGAGGTATGGGCCTTCCCCAAAGTACTGGCACAGTGTTGCTACAGCGTAATTGTCCAGGACGTATAGCCCCGCACGGGGATAACTGGTTTTCCAGTTATTTGGGGAGCGGCGCCCCCACGGCCCGAGCTGACCTTGTGACTGGTCAACATCTGATGTCATGCCACCGCTTGTTTTTGTTTCGGTGCTGTTGGTGTTTGCAGGGACGGCTGTTCATCCAGCTGTTGGGGAGTCGCGTCCCCACGTTCCCGAGCTGGTCTTGTGTCTCGCTTTTTCGTTTTTATTTATTTTCTCCACTGGCTAGTTGCCCGTGTTGTCTTCTCTACCTAATCGCTACCAAGTTATGTACTAACACCCCGGTCTTGTGGTTTTGTTACCCTCCACCACTAACTGATTTATATTAACCGCTCAGTTCGTAGGTTGCTGAGATTCCGTTTAGGTTCCCTGCCAGGATTTGTCTTCTTTGGATTTCTTTTTTTTTCCTTTTAGCTGGTTTGGGTGCTAGACCTACCTGCATGTTTGCCGCGTGCGGAGACCCGTGAGGCGGAAATGGGATGTCTGGCGGCTGAGGTCGCAGGAGACCGGTTAAGTGCCTCCTGTGTACCAACACTCCTCTTCGACCCCGGCTTCGCTGTAAACGGGAGGCTAGAGCCTAACCCACCTCTGGTCAGAAGTCTTGTACCAAGTTGTGTGCAGGGCTTTAGCGGCTTTTTGTCGTATTGCACGGCAGGGTGAGCCCGGGGGCTGTGGGATCATGCCAAAGGCGTTGGCATGAAGGTACCCGGAGGCCGAAGTGTCCGCCGAGTGCGTGTGATCACAGCCAACGGACTATATTTGCAACTAAGCTCTAGAACTGTGTCTTGCGTCATGTGTTTGGCTTGCGGACCTCCAGTTCTCCCCTGTTGGGCTCGATTGTGGGCGGAGTACGTTGCAGATGAATTCTTTCTTACTCCCATGGGGAAACATAAACCCTCCTCAAAATTTAAAAAACAACAGGATATGGTGATTGATCAGGCGCCAAATTTGCCTCAACCACCTCCCACACATAACACACTGAAGAGAACTTTCGTTGAAAAACGACATCACCGCGACGTATCTTTAGATCCAGATGTTGAGCCGTCAGCTCAGAAACGTCGCATTACACTTGCAGATTCGATATCTCAAGCTACTTTTCTCGTCATTTCTTCTACTGACCAGATGTTGAAACTTTCCTCAAAGTCTCCTTTTTTCATCTCGAAGGCACTTGCGGGTGTTGCTGGCTCTTTGAAGTCAGTGAAGAAGCTACGCTCTGGAGACCTGCTTGTGGAAACTTGCACTCTCTCTCAGAGCAAATCTCTTCTGCAGTTGACCAGACTTCAGGATATTCCAGTTCAAGTGACGGCACATCCGTATCTCAACACCTCCAAGGAAGTCATTTCTGAGCCCGACTTGTTGGTCTGCGATGAAGATGAACTTGTGTGTGAACTTGCTGATCAGGGTGTCATAGCTGCCCGACGCATGACTTTCAGGCGCGATGGCGCGCTGATCAAATCACGAAATGTTATTTTGACTTTTAACAGCCCGAAGGTACCTACTGAAATAAAGGCTGGTTACTTGTTATGTGCAGTTCGTCCTTAAATACCAAATCCTCTACGCTGTTTTAAGTGCCAGAGGTATGGACATTCCCAGCGGTCCTGTAACAGTGCTGCGAGGTGCGCCAATTGTGGATCCCGCGACCACGAAGGGACTGGATGCACTTCAGAGCCCTGCTGTGTAAACTGTGGTGACTCCCACGCTGCTTATGCCCGGTCCTGTTCGAAGTGGAACGACGAGAAGGCGATCCAGCGCCTCAAGACCCTGGAGGGCCTCTCGTACCCTGCTGCCAAGGCCAAGTTGGGTATTCCCAACAACCGACAGCGTACTTTTGCCGCAGTGGTTCAGTCTCTGCCGCAACCCGTGCAGCCCTTTGTTCCGCGCCCTGTAGCTCTCGCCGCACTTGCCAAGCGATCTACAGTTGAACAAGCAACACAGGTGGATTTCCCCGAGCTCCAGCTTATTCGACCATCTGAGTCTGCGCCTTCTCTTTTGAAGACGACCGACTCTTCCGGTTCCCAGCAGACAGCCTGCACGTGCGGAAGACCCGGCCCTCAATCCGCAAAGGTGTGCCGTGTCCATCCACCTGCCGCGGTCCACCTGACCAACATTGCAACTGTCTCGGACTCAGCGAGGTCCCCACCCTCACCCAACATTATAGAGAAACATCGGGGGGAGGAGAGTGACAGTTCGTCCCCAGCCTCACCTAGCATTGCAGAGGATTATGAGGGGGAGGATAGTGACAGTTCGTCCTCGCCCTCGGCCAGCATTATCTTGGAGTGTGTGGGGGAGGAGAGTGACTCATCCTTTGTGTAGTTGTGTTCGATTTCGTAATGTGTTTTATCGTTCTCATTCCTCAGTTTTACTTAATCGGCTTGTTTCTCACCATTGTACCATGTTTTTCATACTGTTTGTTTCATTGTCTTTTTTGGCCCTTCCTTTGTACTCATGGTTCGGTTTTACTTGGTCAGCCAGATTTTGCGATTTATGCCCCGTTTTTTTTTTTTTTTTTTTTTTTGTCTTGTGTCTGGCGCTCTTTGGCCAACCATGGCTCTTGCGCCATTAAAATCTAATAACCAACCAACCAACCAGGACGTATAGGTATAGATCAGCATCCATGGTTTTGTCCTTATGGTATGACATAATGCGTTGTCCCGCTGATAGAAGTATGGGCCTTCCTCAAAATACTGCCACAACATTGGTAGCGCATAATTGTCCAGGACGTAACGGTAGAGCTCAGCATTCATAGTTTTGTCCTTATACACTGCTCAAAACAATTAGGGGATACCGTAGTTTTGTATGAAAACTGTGAGTGACGGAAAACTTCCGAGGCGAGAATAGGAACTACAGACATAGTATGTGAGGAGAAAAGAGTAGCTATGTGAGAAGAAATATGACCGAAACAATTAGTAATTTAAATTTAAACATTTTTGAAGAGACGAACGTAAAAATGCATATTTATGAACACATCTTACAAACGAAACTGAAGGTAATTTGTTTTGCCAGAAAATTTGATTTAATAGGGGGTATGGTTTCTGCTGACAGAAAGCAATGTTGCACACCTGTGAGGCATGGAGTCAAAATTATTAATGAGGGATTGAGGAATTAAATCTCACTCCTTCATAAGAGCACTTTCCAATTGTTGGATTGTTAGTGGAGGGGTTAATCGAGCAGTAACCCTTCTCTCCAGAACGTCCCAGACATGATCGATGAGGTTCATGTCTGGGGAACATACTGGCCAGTTCATTCGCATGATTCCCTCGTCAAACAGGAAGTCGTCCACACATCAAGCGCAATGTGACCTGCACTTATCGTCCACGAAAATGAATTCATCTCCGATTACTGCAGCATAAGGAACGACTAAGGTTCTGAGGATCTCATCCCTATACCACTGAACAGTAAGTGTTCCATTTCTGATGTTGCACAGGTCGGTTCGAACATTGATAGAGATACCGGCCCACACCATCACTCCGCCTCCTCCAAATCGAACACTTTCTTGCACAAATAACGGGTTGCTACGAGTGCCTCGTTCCATCCAAATGATGAGTCGCCTATTGTCAGGATGTACAATAAAGCACGACTCGTCTGAGAAGAGAACTTTACTCCGCTCATTTCTTCTCCAATCGGCATGGTCCTGTGCCTAAAGTCTGCGAGCACCACGGGGGCGTGCGGTTAAAGAAACACATACCATAGCTCGTCGAGCGTACAGACCAAGTTCCATACAGTTTGAGTTGAAACATTTGTGCCAGTAGCCGTACGGAGTTTGTGTTGCAGAAGAATGGCGTTCATACTCCGGTTTCTCCTGGCAGTCAGTGTTAAAAACCGATTCCAAAGTCTGGAAATCACGCTTTGAGACACTCCGATGGCTCCCGCTACTTGCGATTGGGTTTGACCCGCTTCTAAGAGACCGATAGCCCTCCAGGCTACAGATTCGGATAAATCACGTTGTTCGGACATCACATTCATCAATAACATACCTTCAAAGCATGTGAGTCGTTTTTATCCTGGACTAAACGATCGTACGATACATGCCACTTTTCATTCGCTGACGGAAACACGCCCTTTTTAACGTCAGGCAAAATTTTTGCATACTCAAGTGTTTGTAAGTGAGCAAAAGTTTCATTCCAATCACTTTCCTTCAATTTCTGTTAGCATACAAACAGTTGATGTCAGTAGTTCATATCAAAACCACGATATCCCCTAATTGTTTTGAGCAGTGTATAATAGTATGACATGGTGCATTGTCCTGCTGATAGAAGTATGGGCCTTCCTCAAATTACTGCCACAACATTGGTAGTGTATAATTATCCAGACGAGCTCAGCATCTATGAGTTTGTTCAAGACGACCAGTAAATCCAAGCGGAACTAAGAGACACTGCTCCATATCATCACAATGCCTCCACCAAACTTCATTATCCGGACGATACAGTCCAAAGATACCTTCCTCTCAGCATCCACCGCAGCCAGGAACGGCCATCAGAGTGGTATATACTGTGTGCCGTTGCTTGCTAAGTCCAAAGCACAGTTTCTCATTGGTTTACAGTACAAGATCGATGGTGCTTGCACCTCGCTAATCGGCGTGCGGTATTTGTTGAAGTCATTAGAGTCTTGATGATAGTTGCTCGACCGTGGTAATAGTCCCAATAGATAATCTCACATAGAGCTTGCGTGATTTGAGGAATTGTTGATCTGTGTTCTGAGTGGACAATTATTTGCCTCCTTCACGTTCTGTTAGCTTCGGAGATTTACCTGGCTGTCTTCTTGGTAGATTTGGTCCCTATCAGACATCACCAACCGCCGAACTAGAGATCTTCAGTACTGCTGAAGTGTCACATGCTAAGAGACTGCTTATTTGATATTTTACTAGCACAAGCTGCCAACGGTGACCGATAACTCAGGTGTAGTTGGCAAATTTTGAGCGAAAATATTGCAGAATCTAAGCTCATTAAAGCGTCTATTATAACAGATTCTAAAAACAAACGCGTAAAATTTATGACTTCCAGAACAAAAGTACGAAACATTCTAAAAATGAAATGCCTAAAATTTATCATGAACAACTTTCCTTCACGCCTTCACGTTGGTTGTGATCAGGTTGCGTGTAAACAAAGCGGAAAGACACACTCAGATCGGGAACAACGTTTTTCATTTTGTATCGCGAAAGACAGACACACACACATACACAAGCTTCCTTTTATTATTATAGATTAAGCAAGTGTTGAACTGACAGACGAAGTCTTTCTACACTGCTAGCCACTCAAAATGCAACACCACGAAGGAGGCTTCCGATTGGCCTGAAATTCGCAGCATGCGTCGCCCGCGAGAGGACATGCAAACGATTAGTATTGCAGGGCATATGCAAATCATTAGCGCCCGGCACGCCACCGAGAAGCACTATAAGAAGGGTACACAGAAGGCAAGGTGTAAGTAGTGGAAGTGTGTTGTGCTGCCGGACCTGTGCGTGGGAAGCTTCCTGATGCCTCGTCGCAGAATCGGGCAGTCATTCCAGCACGTTTCGGACTTCGATCAAGGACGAATAGTGGCTTATTCCGACAGCGGTTTATCGAACCGAGACATCGGCGCCCGTGTGGGACGACATCAAGCCACAGGGAGGCGAGTATAGATTCGGTGGGTGCAGGAGGGACGGACGGACCGAAGTGAGCGATTTCAGCAGCCGCGGCACACCATCGAACGAGAGGACCGGCATGTTGTGAGGCGGGCATTGACGGCTCGCACCGCCACATCACGAACGTTAACGCAGGAATTAGGGTATGCTGCGCAACAACCTGTGTCAGCACGTACCGTTCGACGTCGTCTCCAGGAGCGGGGACTTGTCGCACGGCGCCCATTGCTCCGATTACCATTGACGTTACACCACCGGCAAGTGCGGCGGCAGTGTGCCGTTCAACGCCACACCTGGACTACGGAATGGCACGACATTGTCTTCTCCGACGAATCTCGCTTCTACCACGATGGTCGGATCCGCGTGTGGCGGCACCGCGGCGAGAGACTGTATGACGCCTGTATTATGCATCGCCATACCAGTCCGTCGCCTAGCGCTACGGTTTGGGGCGCAAGTGGACATGACACCCGCACCCCTCTGGTACGCATCGCCGGTACACTCAACAGCCACCGCTACATCTCCGACGTTTTGGAGCCTGTAGTCCTGCCTTACCTGAAGGACCTGCCAGCATCAGTTCTTCACGGTCCACCAGGTGTTACTACAGCCTTGGCCCACGTGTTCTCCCGATATGTCGCCCATCGAATACTTCTGGTCACTGATCGGAAAACCGAGTGGCCCGACAAGGAACACCCGCGGCTACGCCTGATGAACTGTAGCGACGTGTGGAAGCAGCCTGGGCCTACATACCCCAAGCCCACATCCAAAGCCTCTTTCGTTCGATGCCGCGGCGTTTAGCGACCGTTACTGCCAGCCATGGGGGCCACACGAACTATTGATGCCTGCGTGTCCCACAAGTCACACGGGCCTGTAAGCCCAATCGTTTCATCTTTGTATCTATTGTTTTGTGTCCAGTAAATCTGGCTTTGCTATCTCGTGTCCTTCTTGGTGTTGCATTTTTGGTGGCCAACAGTGTAGATTAAGCAAGTGTTCAACTAACAGACGGAGTCTTTCTATTTCTTCGTTTTTTAAATCAAATGATTTTTTTAATTAATGCTAGTGAGCCGACTTCTGTGAAACGATTCAAGTTAAAAGGCCATCTAGTTTTTCTACTCTCGACAACCCTACATATTTCAAGTCGAGGGAAAATTCATAATATCATTGAAAAAATCAATGATTAGTGCCATTGGGTTTGTATCATGGTGATTGGTCCTGTCCTATAGGAATAATGGCCAAAAAAACTGACCAATTTTAATTGAAATTTCTCAATGACACGAAATTTCGGAAATCGGAAGGCGTCAGAACCTGACCATGGACGATGTCCAATCGCATGCTAAAACTCACGGTGATCGGATGTGTTATGTCGTAGCTATGCCCAAACAACTGGTTGTCCCGAGTCTCGTATAGAGAGCGGAGTTTTTCAATTATTACTAAAATTGGTCAGTTTTTAATGGTCATTATTTTTATACGACATGACCAATCACCATGATACCAACCCCATGTCACTCACCATGTCCTTCCCTTTCTCTGTGGCAAGTGTCACCGCGAAGATCTTTGGAGGAGATAGGTAACAAACCACCCCTTCTGAAAACCCGGAAACCCCCTAAAAATGCAAGTTTTTGGACGATTATTCCTCAATGACACGGAATTTCGAGAATCGAAAGGCGTCAAAACCTGACCATGGACGATGTCCAATCGCATGCAAGAAATCTCGGTGATTTGATGGGTCATCTCGTACCTACGCCCGAATAACTAATTGTCTCGAGTCTCGTAAAGAGAGCTCCGCTCGGCCTTCAGCCACGCTTCGCTCAATAAATAGGCACTGGAAACCGGTTATCTCTGTCGATGGAGGCATCTTACATTCACCGTCGTGCTTTATTGTCTATCATAGCCCTGTGAGAATATTTATAGTTGGATACGTGACGTGGTGCTTTGGTGAGCCGCTGATGGCTTAGTGGTTAACGAGTCAGACTATCAATGCAAGGTCCTCAGGTTCGAACCTGGGCTGATCTTTCAGAGATGGTGTGATTTACTAACAATCGCTGAATATCCGCCGTGCGTCGGACGAGCACGTTAAGTGACAGCCCCCAGGCTGGACCCACTGGTTAAATGGGTATCCTTTCCTATGCCCCTGAAATTCTCTTACCCCTCTGTGTGCAACATCGTACTTGTACGGTGGCGCCATCTACTGTACTCTAATCTCACTACAAACTGTTCTGTCAAAGTCGCTAGACTTGCTCTCATTCCTTCCGTTTCTGTGTCCTGCCCCAAAGGCGATCTCACTGTAGGTGGCTGGGACCTAAACTCTACTCACTGTGGACGGAAGTCCTACAAGAAAATGACAAATACTGTGATGCTTTGGTAATATCTAATTCACTATCAATAGACTGTATATTTTTCCTTCCATTTGCCTAATTTTAAATTTTACTGGTTTTTGTTTTTCTAGCACACTTTTAGGAACTGGAACAACGTGTTTTACATCACTGCTGCGATTTACGTATCGACGGCGCTCATTTACTTGGTTTTCGGTAGTGCGGAACTGCAGCCTTGGGGAACTGCGAAATCAAGTGATGTCGGCTCGGAGACAAAAAAGGAGAACAATCCTGTACATAATCAGTTCTCTTCAACTAACAGATGAATTTATTGATGCCAGTTTTATATATATATATATATATATATATATATATATATATATATATACACTAAGATGCCAGTTAGGTACAGGGTGTACTGACAAACTAAGGTACACCTACTTTTTTCTACGTGAACGCTGGGTAAATCAGGAAGACCAACTCTTTGAGCTTCAGTTAGCGTTCAGCTCAGGTTCGGAATTGTGAAAAACGAGTGATCAGGATGGCAATACAAATCTAGAAGATGTGAGTCCGTTTATTGGTGCAAATATGACATCAGTCAGATAATATCCGACAACTTGAAGATTTCATCGTCCTTGAGCGGAAATCGAAGTAGCGTCTTCCGGCTAGAGCCCGAGTATGCTAACCACTACACTACCCAGAGCAACCAAGTCTCAAGTTTACGATTCATTTGGATATAACCATCACAGGCTTCGCTAGTCAAAGCAACCGGCATTCATATATAGCGAATCTGGAGGTTTAGAATTCATTGCCGTGATTGCCCGGAGGCGCAGAATATCAGTGAACGAAATACTGGATTACACCATTGTACAATACAAATTTGGAAGATGTGAGTCCATTTATTGGTGCTTGATGGTTACATTCAAATTAATCGGAAACTTGAAATTTTGTTGTTCTGGGTGGTGTAGTGGTCAGCATACTCGGACGCCATCTGGGAAACGCTGGTTCGATTCCCGCTTCAGGACGACAAAATTTCCGAGTATTCCGATATTAACTGACTTAATATCTATGTCATATTTATACCAATAAGCGGACCCACATCTTCCAAATTTGTAGTGTACAGTGGTGTAATCACGTATCTCATTCATTAATCAGAGTGGCTTTTGAACGTAACATTTTAGCTGGCACCAGGCGTTTCTCTTCTCTCAAGCAGCTTCATACAAACGGCCGCTCTCCTGGGCTTTTCGCACCCAAACTTAACATGGCTTTAAATGGTGCGACATGCAAAAAAAAGCTTCCATCAACGGGCGATCCTTTGGACGAAAACAGCGGGTGGATCAGTGGGGTCAAAAGAGACTGGCCAGAAGCGTGGAGGTCTGGCCCCAATTTCCCTTTTAACATTTTCCTCAAACCGGAAAATCAGAGCAGAAATTCAGCATTGGTGTACCTAGTGTCATCTGCGTATGCACCAACGAATCAGATCCTGCAGCTAATGGTCTACAATAATCGAAGACCAATGTCGTCAGTGTTGTTTGAATCCACTGATTCGCCAACTGGTTTCGTACACAAGATCGTCCATTGCTGAAAGCGTTTTACGTGTCGCAGCATTTACAGCAAACCCTTTGCTACTGTTAAAATCCCAGGAGCATGTGCGTTTCGGAGATCACGCCTGGCACCTACTAGTTCAAAGTCACTCAGACGGTTCCCTATCACTTCGTCCGTGTTCATTTCGTCCACGCTCACTTCGTCCAGTTCATTTCGTCCAACGTTCACTTTGTCCACTGTACACTTCGTCCGCTGTTCACTTAGTCCAATGTTCACTTCGTCCACTGTTCATTTCGTTCACAGTTCACTTTGTCCACGTTCATTTCGTCCTCAGAATAAATGGAATACCGTGGAAGTTTTTTGTTTTCATAGAGTTTTTCTCATAGGCAGAAGAAAATGTCAGTGGACATTGCTTGCAAGCGATTTTTTTTTTCATGGCTGAGTTTCTCGATTAAAATATAACGATTTTAAATGTTATATAAAGTAAAACAAGGAACTTAACTTTGAAGAGCTTTTTAACTCTTTTGTGTTTTACGATGTCAATCACTACAGCATGACTCACGCTATGTTCGGAAAAGGACTATAAGGTGAGATTTTTTAATAACGCTGGACTTTTACTTAGGCACTAAATATTTACATAAGATGCCAAGTTATTAATATTTCTCTTTTTACTTACTTAGGCACTAAATACTAATTACCATGCCTCATGTGTAGGCCTTTTGACAGTTTTTATTCTGCCGATGTCATATTCAAAACGTTTACGTATCCACTCAAGGTAATAACATTGTGCATTTACTGAGGCACGAAACATTAATTCATAATCCCTATAGGCTTAGCCCGTTTCAACAGTTTTTATTCTACGGATCTCATATCCATAATGTTTACCTATCAAATCAAGGTAATAATATTGCGCTTTTACTTAGGCACTAAATATTATTTCATAGGCCGTGGCTTTTTTCATAGTTTTTATTCTTATCACGTCATATTCATAATAGTTACATATCAAATCAAGGTAATAATACTGCGCATTTGCTCAAACACTAAATGTTATTTCATGGGCCCTAGGCCTAGGCCTTTTTTACAATATTTATTCTACGGATGTCATATTCATAATGTTTACGTATCAAGTCATAATAATAATATTACGCTTTTGCTCAGGCACTAAATATTATTTGGCTTAGGCCTAGGCCCTTTTCACTGTTTTTATTCTAAGTGCGTCATATTCCTAACATTTTCACGTCAAATTAAGGTAATAATATTGCGCTTTTGCTCAGGCACTAAATATTATTTCATGGGCTTTAGGCTTAGGACCTTTTAACTATTTTTATTATACCGATGTCTTAGACCTAGTAATTAATATTTTATGCCTAAATAAAAGATAAATATTTATAACTTGACATGTTATGCAAATGCTATGAATATTTAGGGTAATGGATTAAAACTTGTTAAAAAGGCCTAGAATTTACTAATTAATATTTGGAGCCAAAGTAAGGTGCAACATTAATAACTTGACTTGATATGTAAGCGTTATGAATAAAACATGGTTAGACTAAAAACTGTGAAAAAGGCCTAGCCTAGGGCCTATAAAATAATATTTAGTGCATGAACAAAAACGCAATATTATTACCTTAATTTGATATGAAAATGTTACGAATATGACGTACTTAGAATAAAAACAGTGAAAAAGGCCTAGGCAAAATAATATTTAGTGCTTGAGCAAAAGCGTAATATTATTACCTTGACTTGATACGTAAACATTATGAATACGACATCCGAAGAATAAATATTGTAAAAAAGGCCTAGGCCCAGGACCCATGAAATAATTTTTAGTGCCTGAGTAAATGCGCTGTATTATTACCTTGAATTGATATGTAAATGTTTTGAATATGGCATGATTAGAATAAAAAATTTGAAAAAGGCCACGGCCTAGGGTATATGAAATAATATTTAGTGCCTAAGTAAAAATGCAGCGTTGTTAAAAAATCCCACCTTATAGTCCTTTTTCGAACATAGCGGGTGTCAAGCTGTAGTGATTGACACCGCACCTCACAAAAGAGTTAAAAAGCTCTTCAAAGTTAAGTTCCTTATTTTACTTTAAATAACATTTAAAATCGTTATATTTTAATTTGAGAAACTCAGACAGGAAAAGAAAAAAATCGCTTGCAAGCAATATCCGTTGACATTTTCTTCTGCCTATAACAAAAAACCCAATGAAAACAAAAACATTCCATGGTGTTTCTTTCATTCTGAAGACGAAATGAACGTGGACAAAGTGAGTGGTGGACGAAATGAACAGAGGACGAAGTGGACATTGGACTAAGTGAACAGCGGACGAAATGAACACTGGACAAAGTGAACGTTGGACGAAATGAACTGGACGAAGTGAGCGTGGACGAAATGAACACGGACAAAGTGATCCGTCACCACTCAGACCACTCGCATTGTCCATTCTAGCCCTCACGCTTCCAGATGCTCAACGAATTGATCTGCCTGATTTGTACTGCTCACATGCCGTCTTAAGTATTGGAATGAGCCATTTATGTGACGAGAGTTGGTGTACCTAATGAACTGATATCTCCTTGTACAATGAAATGTGCAGTGTTTTTCTGGAGCACATATGGTGCACATTCATGTTCTCTTATCGGTGTGTGATGTAAAAACTGTACAGTGTAAAATAAAAAAAAATCGAAATGAAATTGCCTGCATTATTAATTCTCCTAAATGCTTTGTAAATATTTTTCGTTATGTAATATTAGTCATCAACGGTTCTTTTAATACATTTTCAAACAAAACTACAAATAAAGCATTCAGTTTCTTAACCGCACCTTGTGAATAATAACACTAAAATTTCAAACTAATGGGAAAGTTTGATACTTTAAGTTTTGAAAATTACTCTACACCAAGGAGCCATTACATTATGACTACCTACCTTAATAAGCTGTAAGACCACCTTTAGACCGAAAAAACAGCTTCCACTCGGCGTGGCATAGATCATCTGGTACCATAATGTCAACAACAGCACCTCGAATTTCCGTACACTTCGGGGTAGTGAAGATTTAGCGCAAACTCGCTTTTCCAAGTAGAGCCTCAAATGCTCGATTGGGTTCATCTCCGGTGAATTTGGAGACCAGGGCATTAACAGAAAGTCACCAACATGTTTCTTGAACCACTCCTTGACGATTCTGGCAGTGTAGCATGGCGCATTATCCTGTTGGTAATGGCCATCACCAGCAGGGAGCACAATTGCCATGAATGGGTGAACTTGGTCTGCAAAGATGTTCACTTACCTCATAGCAGTCAGGAATTATGGCATTGGGATAATGGGGCCTAAAGTGTCCTAAAGAAACATTGCCCACAGAATAACACAGCCGTCTTGTCTCCGCCCAACAGTGCATTCGGGTGCCATAGCCTCCGTTGGTAATCGGCGTATCCGCACTCGGCCGTCTCCTTGATGCACCAGGAATCTTGATATATCAGACCCGGCTGCTTTCTTCCATTCATCCACGGTCCAATCTTGGTGATCTTGGGCCCGTTTCGTGCGTTGTTGGCGATGACGTGCATTGAGCATGGAGACCCGGCTGGGTTTTCGGCTACGCAGGCCCATGCGCAGAAGGCTGCGATGAACTGTGTGCTGTGATACATTGCCAAGATCACCACCTGTTGTAGCTGCGGGTGATTTGTCGCACTGTGGCCCTGCGGTCGCTGTGAACAATGCGCGACAGTCTCCGCTCCCCTCCGGCATCAATGAGCTGCGGACGACATACGGCTGGACGACAGTTCGTCGGTTGGCCATCTGTGCACCACTTTTGATGTGTACTCACTACAGCGGCACGTGAACAATGCACAAGCCGCGCCATTTCCGACATCGTAGCTCCTAGGCGCTGTGCCATCACAATTTGCCCTTTATCAAACTCCGATAAATCGGCAGCTTTCCACATTCTGACCCCAAAACTCTACTAACCGAAAGCCGATTCTCGGGTTGTATATATACTGCTCTGTGAATTTCACCTGCGCCACCGTTCGGTCTCCAGGCGCACTCATTTTTATAAGCTAGGGGTGGTCATAATGTAAATGCTCATCGGTGTAGTCTTCGGGTATTTGTGGCCACACGAAGAATCTTTTGAGATGTTTCACTTTCCTAAATCGATGTTATGCATCATTGACAAAAGGAACATTTCATTTTCTGGTGTTGAGGCATTAAAAGTATCTGCCAGATAAAAAAAAGTCTGTTAGAAAACGTTTATTGTTAGAAAAACGCAAGTAGTTAATTCAGTGAAGAAAACGTCTGACAAGGATCGCATTAAATAACAGGAAGTAAAATCCATAAACTTAGTAACGCATTTAAAGTGAAATTACGATTGATTATGTGAGGTGACTATTATGATGGATGTAAAGTTAGAGTTCATAAACAGTCTGACAATTAGCCCCACTCATCTTTTCTGTGTTAATCCCCTTTCAGAGTATTTTAATGGAGTTACGATGTCAGGACCAGTATCCAATAACTGAATTTTCAATGATCAAAACGCATGCAAATTCAATTGAACTCAGTAATGCAATTCCTATCGTACTTTAAGCTGGGGCCACGACGCACTTCTGCATCTTAACAGAAGGGTGAGTCATCCTTCATCCACATTAATGCTGTACTTCCACGTCAAAAGCCGACCATTCATCACGATTCATTAAATGGAAAGGCTTGTACCAAGTCTGGCTTTAACGACGTACACACACGCATTACATGATTTATTGGCTTACACGTGTGCTGTCTGTGAAGAAACAATGCAGCATAATTTGAAAGCGATATAGTCCGTTGCTGAAGAATCTGTTCAAACTGCTCTGAAGGTTCTGACAGACATGCCATTAACCTATAAATCGAGTTTCGCATAATACGTCTGTTTTTCCGAAACGGCAAGTTTAATTGGATTATTTTCGAGGTTTGATTAGTGCCAGTGAATGTATTTAAGAAACTTGCTGGACTGAGACCAATTACCAACTAGGATTAATGAACATGCTAACACACAAGAGTGGAAAATTGCCCACATTACTCCTTGAAAGAATGGAAAATATTTCTGCACGCACTCGTCGAATTCTTTCATAGTTCTCTGTAGTAAGCGTTATAAACAAATACATCACTTGAAAAGTAATTATAATAATTCCAACAACTGGATGAACGTGTTGTGCTTCTGTTTAGCAAACAGACGACTGCTGTTTTAGCTTTGTTTTTCTCAAACTGCATCGTTGCAATTCATGCAGTACGAATTAAACTACTTCAATATTACAAAACAATTGGCAAATACACAACCTCTTTCTTATTCACACGAACAATAAAGGTAACTTTCCTGTTTGAGAAAAACATGATAAATACACCGATGAGCTATTACATTATGACGACCCCCAACCTAAAGAAATCAGCGCGCCTGGAGACCAATGGTTGCGCAGGTGTAGTTCACAGGGCAGTATATGTACAACCTGAGGACTGGCTTTCGGTTAGTAGAGTGTTCGGAGTCAGAATGGAAAAAGCTGCCGGTTTATTGGAGTTTGGTAAAGGACAAATTGTGATGTCACGGCTCCTCGGAACTAAGATATCGAAAACGCCGTGGCTTGTGAGTTGTTCACGTGCCGCTGTAGAGAGTACGTATCAAAAGTGGTGCACAGATGGCCAAACAACGAGCCGTCGTCCAGTCGTGTGTTGTCTGCAGATCACTGATGCCACAGAGGAGGAGGAGGCTGTCGCGCATTGTTTGTTCACAGCGACCGAAGGCTACAGTGCGACAATCACCTGCAGCTACAACAGTGGTAATCAGGGCAATGCGTCACAGCACACAGGTCATCATATATTTATGCGCCTGGACCTGCGTGGCCGAAGACCCAACCAAGTCCCCGTGCTCAATGCACGCCATCGCCAACAACGTACGAAATGGGCCCAAGATCATCGAGATTGGACCGTGGGTGATTGGAAGAAAGTGGACAGGTCTGACGAATCAAGATTCCTGGTGCATCACGTAGATGGCCGAGCACGGATACGTCGATTACCAACGGAGGATATGGCACCTGGATGTACTGTTGGGCGGAAACAGCCCGGTGGCGGCTGTGTTATGCTGTGGGCGATGTTTTCTTACGACACTTTAGGCCCCATTATCCCAATAGAACAATCCCTGATAGCTGTCAGGTATCTGAACATTGTTGTGGACTAACTCCACCCATTCATGGCAACTGTGTTCCCAGTTGTTGATGGTCATTAACTACATGATAATGACCATCAACAACTGGGAACACAGTTGCCATGGTTATTACCTACAGGATAATGAGAAACGCCATACTGCCAGAATCGTCAAGGAGTGGTTTGAGGAACATGCTGGTGACTTTCTCTTAATGCCCTGGCTTCCAAATTCATCTGACATGAACCCAATCGAGCATTTGTGGCTCTACTTAGAAAAGCGGGTTTGCGCTAAATCTCCACCACCCGGAAATATGCAGGAACTGGAGAACCTGCTGCTCACATTATGGTATCAGATACCCCAGGACCCCTATCACCACCTCATGGAATCTATGCCACCACGAGTGGCTCTACTTAGAAAAGCGGGTTCGCACTAAATCTCCACCACCCCGAAATATGCGAAAACTGGAGGACCTGCTGTTGACATTATGGTATCAGATACCACAGGATACCTATCACCACCTCATCGAATCGATGCCACCCCGAGTGGCTCTACTTAGAAAAGCGGGTTCGCGCTAAATCTACACCACCCGGAAATATGCGGGAACTGGAGAACCTGTTGTTGACATTATGGTATCAGATATCCCAGGATACCTATCGCCACCTCATCAAATCGATGCCACCCCGAGTGGCTTTACTTAGAAAAGCGGGTTCGCGCTAAATCTCCACCACCCTGAAATATGCGGAAACTGGAGGACCTGCTGTTGACATTATGGTATCAGATACCACAGGATACCTATCGCCACCTCATGGAATCTATGCCACCACGAATGGCTCTACTTAGAAAAGCAGGTTCATGCTAAATCACCACCACCCCGAAATACGCGGGAACTGGAGGACCTGCTGTTGACATTATGGTATCAGATACCCCAGGACCCCTATCGCCACCTCATGGAATCTATGCCACCCCGAGTGGCTCTACTTAGAAAAGCGGGTTTGCGCTAAATCTCCACCACCCTGAAATATGCGAAAACTGGAGGACCTGCTGTTGACATTATGGTATCAGATACCACAGGATACCTACCAACACCTCATCGAATCGATGCCTCCCCGAGTAGCTCTACTTAGAAAAGCGGGTTCGCGCTAAATCTCCACCACCCCGAAATATGCGGGAAGTGGAGATCCTGCTGTTGACATTATGGTATCAGATACCCCAAGACCTATATCGCCACTTCGTCGAATCGATGCCTCCCCGAGTGGCGTCTGTTTTGCGCGATAAAAGGGTTTCTACAGTTCATTAGGTAGGTGATCATAATGTAATGGCTCATTGGTATACAAGTTAATATTACAACAAGAAATACACCAAAGATTTCTTTGATGCGAAGAACACGTCTTTTTCGGAGGAAAGGAGTGACGACTACCATCCATTTTGACCAGTTTCCCTTCCCTAATTTGTGGCACTGGCTCCGGGAGAGGGCCGGCTCCAATGCGTTATCCGGTGCCCGAGTCCGACTCGGGCAACTAGACAGAATCGTCTCTGTATGCCCGGCCACCAGTTTCACAATCTAAAACCTAATCCAATACATATTTTGAAGGTTGATACAATCTAATCCAATCAATTCAATACAATCTAAGCCGCCCCGGTGGCGCAGTGGTCTAAGGCGGTGGACTCTGATCATTCGTCCGCAAGGGGTCCGGGTTCGAATCCCGGTCAGGCATGGATGTTGTGTTTGTTTCACGGCACTGGCTCTCTCCCTTCCCTGGAACCAGTGACCCTAAATTAGGGACGGGCGACTGCTTATAGCCCATTGAGTTGCTCACGGTGGTCATTAAACCTCCAATCAAAAAAAAAAAAAAATACAATCTAATACAAATTGTTTCCAGGTATTTCTAATTGTATGTAAATAATAATTTATTAAAAATTGAAGATATCCTGGCTCCATATGCATAAACTTGGTCATATTCTGGGATGCCCAATGCTACTGAAACGTTTACCATCTGACTTGCCATAACTAAAGTAGCAAATGTAAATATACACTGCCGTGCAAAACTTAAGGTCGAGCCTGATTTTGACCTGAAACGTTGCAGCGAAGCGGTGTAGATATATGAAATTCAAATCCATAGTAACTCCATTACTCACCGAAATGATGACGGAAACAACACCGACTCAACTGCTGACACTAAAGTATATAGTGGAACTTCATTCAAAATTGGCTACATACTGCTGGGTGCCATGATACAGCAAAGATATACAAAAGGAAGATCACCATCTATCTATACACCGATGAGATATGATTATGACCACCTACCAAATAAGCTGTAGCCCGCCAAACAGCGACCACTCGGCGAGGCATCGATTCGATGAGGTGGCGATAGGTATCCTGGGGTATCTGGTACCATAATGTCTACAGAAGGTTTTCCACTTCCCGTACATTTCGGGGTGGTGGTGATTTAGCGCGAACCCGCTTTTCCAAGTCGAGGCACAAATGTTCGATTGAGTTCATGTCAGGTGAATTTGGAAGCCAGCGGATTAACGGAAAGTCACCAGCTTGCTTCTCGAACCACACCTTGACAATTCTGGCAGTGTGGCATGGCGTATTATCCTGTTGGTAATGGCCATCACTAGCAGGGAACACAGTTGCCATGAATGGGTGAAATTGACCAGCAACGATGTTGAGATACCTGACAGCTGTCAAGGATAGTGCTATTGGGATGGTGTGGCCTAAAGTGTCCCAAGAAAACATCGCCCACAGCAAAACACCGCAGCCGCCGGCCTATTTCCGCCCAACAGTGCATCCAGGTGCCATAGCCTCCGCTGGTAATCAGCGTATCCGCTCTCGGCCATCTGCGTGATGCATCAGGAATCTTGATTCGTCAGACCATCAGGTCACTTTCTTTTAATCATCCATGGTCCAATCTCGATTATCTTGGGCCCATTTCATGCGTTGTTGGCGAGTCGTGCAGTGAGCATGGGGACCCAGATCGGTCTTCGGGTACGCAAGCCCATGCGCAGAAGGCTGCGATGAACTGTGTGCTGTGACACATTACCCTGATTACCACTGTTGTAGCTGCGGGTGATTTGTCGCACAGTAGCCTTGCGGTAGCTGTGAACAATGCGCGACAGTCTCCGCGTCCCTTTAGCAACAATGATCTGCGGACGATACACGAATGGACAACAGGTCATCGATTGTCCATCTGTGCACCACTTTTGATGCGCACTCACTCCAGCGGCACGTGAACGACCCACAAGGCGAGCCGTTTCCGAGATCGTAGTTCCCATGCTGCGTGCCATCACAATTTGCCCTTTATGAAACTCCGATAAATCTTTTCCCATTCAGACTCTGGACACACTACTAACCGAAAGCCTGTCCTCGGGTTTTATATATACTGCTCTGTGAATTTCACTTGTGATCATTCGTCCGAGATGGGTCCGGGTTCGAATCCCGGTGAGGCATGAATGTTGTGTTTGTCTTACGGCGCTGGCTCTCTCCCTTCCGTGGAACCAGTGGCCCTAAATTAGGGACGGGTGACTGCTTATAGCCCATTCAGTTGCTGACGGTGGTCGTTAAACTTCCAATAAAAAAAACAATTAAAAAAACTTCACCTGCGTCACCTTTTGGTCTCCAATCGCGCTCATTCCTCTAGGCTGGGGGTAGTCATAATGTAATGGCTGATCGGTGTACTTCGCTACGTTGTTGATGAGTTCTCGCGGGAATAGCGCCCGTGCTTCCGCGTGCGCCGTCTTAAGCTGTTGGATCTATGAGATTTATATCAGGAGAACGCGATAGTCAATCCATCCACTAACTGTCTTCGCTTACCAACAGCTCATTAACAACCACTGTACGGTGGAGTGCGGCGTTATCGTCCATTAACTAGAACTGTGGGGCAATGGCACCTCCGAACAGACGAACAAGGGAAAGGATTACCTAATTACAGTATCGCTCACCGGTTACAGTAACACCTTCCATTGTCCGGAGCTCTGATCAGAATGCCTCATCATACAAAAACATCGCGGCTGCTATATCTATCAATTTCGTTTATGCTTTCGGTGCGATACCGAGTACCTATCTCTTGCCCGATTAAGTAATGTGGAGAATCGCTAGAGAGACTAAATTTATTCTCATCAGTAAAGAATACCTTACCCAGCTGTTCTGCTGTCCAGTCCTTATATTATCTATATCACTCTGTCTCCTGTCCAGTCCTTATGTTCTAAAGTAAACGGTGTCTCTGGTGAGCAGTTTGAGTGGAACACAACGAAATGGTTTTCGGGCAAACAGTTCACTTTCGTGTAGTCGCCTGGCCATTGTAAATCGCTATATTGTGTGACCTGTGCACTACACTGAAGAGCAATTGAATTAAAGATGTCTGTCTAGTAACGTGTAGCACCACCTTTCGTCCTGATGACGGCGGAGATTCGTCTCGGCATGGACTCGACAAGACACCGGAAGCGTTGGGAAGCCATACGGATCCAAGACCATTGAACAAGCTCCCACAGTTCACGAAGATTTGATGGAGGGGGGTCAGAGTCTCGAACATCTCTCTCGATGGCATCTTGGGGTTAGCAAAATGGGCCGAAATCAGCTCGAATGAATATATTCACATTTAACCGTTTAACCAGATGCGACGAATTAACTCGGGGTTAGCAAAATGGACCGAAATCAGCTCGAACGAATATGTATACGCTGTCTAAGAAGTGGACCAAATGTGGCTGGAACTAGTGGACGTGCTCATCAGAAAGTGTTGCTTTCCCTTGAGCTTTGCTATTCAAAGTGGTTATTTCGGGGAATGATTAACAGTAATCCTTTTCGACTGATTACCTATTAAAAGGGCTTAACAATGGCGACGAACCTAAGGCAGGAGAAAGAACATATTCTCGTCATTCTCGGCTCCATGACCCAAGGAATGTGAGGGGGACTAGCACTTCCCAGTCATGGCTTGGGTCATAGAACCGAGAAGAGAGGACTGAAGCTTATCGCGGTTACAGGTTTATGGTCAGTACTGCGGTGATGAAATGGGGAAAGGAACTGTTTTGCTCTAACTTTCGTAAAACCAGACCATGTGGACAATTCTGTTTGGGGAGCGCATGAGATTTTGAGAACCATTTGGTTGAGATTCATCGACCGTTTAAAGGATTAAAACGGGAGATCGCAACTCGAAGTACGGAAATTATTCTCAGGAGGAAATGAGTGTTAGTTGAGACTTTGCGGGAAAGAAATCACCAGTAATGCGTCACCACTCAAATGCACATGTGCGTTGGTATTTTGTACGAAGTTCGATTCCTTTTGGAAATCACTACGTGAGGTCCGAAGACTCTTCTTACGGGGAAACCAAATCTTAGCTGTGACTATACGAGAGAGAAAGAGGGGTTTACACTCGCAGGGAAGTTTAGACGCAATTGCCTACGTCCTGTGGAACTTTTGTGCTGGGTATCAGATTGAACCTAGAGGCTCAGATACGACAGGGGGTAGACAGGACCAGAGAAGTGGAAGTGCCAGATTGAAAGTACGAATCAATATAGTGGGAAATGGAGACTACGCCGACATAAAGAGTACTTCCAGGGAGAAAGAACAAGGAACACGGATCGGGAAAGAAAAAGATTACCTTATTTGCCCCGGGGCCGACGGGTTAACGTACCCATCCGACGCACGGCGGATATTCAGAGCTTCAAGCTACTCATCCTACTTGCGATTGGTTACTCTGACCATTAGGCCACTCACGGACCATGTGACTTGACGATAGGGGCACATACTTCGGATCAATTTAGCAGCCCACTGATTAACACTGGAACTTCAATGTTACAAACTGCATTTCATATACACCCTGACAGCACAGAAAAGATATATAGAGGAATGACCAAAAGATCCTTGGACACTAGATGCAAAGAAGTTGTGCGAAACGTCAACCAGGACGTTCCGATATATATCGGAAATACCGTTGGTATATCTTGACAGCACGGAAAAGATCCATATTGGAATGACAAAGCGATCCTTGGACACTAGATGTGTGTGGTGTGGTTTGTGGTTGGAGGTTTAACGACCACCGTGAGCAACTCAATGGGCTATAAGCGGTCGCCCGTCCCTAATTTAGGGTCACTGGTTCCAGGGAAGGGAGAGAGCCAGTGCCGTAAGACAAACACAACATCCATGCCTCACCGGGATTCGAACCCGGACCCCGTTCGGACGACTGATCAGAGGCCATCGCTTAGACAACTGCGCCACCGGGGCGGCAGCACTAGATGTAAGGAACACATACGAAGTGTCAACCCCCAGCAAAAACACAAGTGCTGGGAAACTGCTGGCCACCAGCTGGCAGTGATGGGTCACTGCTGGCTGAAATCTGCCGCTCACTGCCCGGTAGTGGTCCGTTGGTGGCAGCGCTATCAGTTGGCGAGCCATTGATGGCCTTGCAGCATCGCCGTGAATTGTGGGCCTTCAAGCAAGTGCCACTAGTGGCCCGTTGCTGGCTACCAATGCAACCCCCAACAGCAGGTGGAAGCATCGGGACTGCGCATGCGCAGAAGCAACACTTGCTGGGTCTCTCATGGTACCAGTTAGTTGAAGACGACGCTATCGCCATCGTGTTATTTTAGTGGATGTTAAAAAAAAATCCATATGTGGAGAGGTGAATTAATTTCCTAATGAAATTTTACGTCGACGAAGATATCAGATTAAGCCGTGAAATACTAGATTACAGCCATGAAATACACCCACTCCATTCCCATGAATAACAATTCATGGAATGGAGTGGATAAATAACAAGAAAAAATTTGAAACCGCTTGAAACACATATCCTGGAAAACCATTAAAATAGCGTTTGTTGGGGAAAAAAAAGAATTATACGCGTACAAAATTTATTAATTATTTGAAAGAAAAAAAGCAGCGGTATGTGGTGTACTCATCCATGGGTTGAATACACAAGACTGGGAGGAATTCGCTTCTAAAAATAACAAGAAGTAAAATAAAATATCTTTTACTCTTTAAAACAAATGTAGCTTCGGACAACGGAAAGGAAAGACACAACGTTAAAAATGTAACAGAATGTGACATGAACCCGGGTAAATATATATTTATTCAACAATCTCTTTTCAAGACGGCAAGGACAGTACAAAACTTTGGAAAGCGACTCTAAGTATGTACACGCCTTGAAAATGAGTGTGAAGTCCCCTTAAGGTAAAAAAAAAAAACTATCGTTACGTTGAAAAAATTAATTTATCAATTATATGAAACTGACTTTTATGAAAAATACCTCGCAATATTATAAAATGAAAGAGGAAGCATTTGATTACAATATGCATACCAAAGAGACAGCTTCCAGCACATACCCGAGCGTAGTGAATTAGTCCGGTCGGTAGCGAGCACGGCTTCCACGTAAACGGCCCCGGATCGAATCTAGTCTGTCGAGAAAAGTTCCCTAGCGCAGTGCGTTAATTCACAAGCTTTGTAAGGGTAGAAAAAAATGTAGCTTTAGGAAACTGCGGTTATCCTTGCTTTTTTTTTTTATTGCAACTACTGGGAAATTGGCGGACAAGATTCGGCAAGCCACCAGTTACGTCACGTGGTTGCTGGCTGCCACTAACGGCCCACTAGCGGACCACATTAGGCTAGCCATCATTTCTGGCAAGTACTTGCAGGGCCACTGAAGGGCCACTTGTGGCAGCTACTGCCTCTGATGGACCACTGTTGGCCCTGTTGTGGCATATGACAACTGATGGGGTGCCAACTGTTGGCCAGCTGTTGGCCTGAACTGCTGGCCCTTCTGTTGGCCGCCCGGACATTTTATTGACGGTTCGGCAGCGGCAACATAGTGCTGGGCCATTGCCGGCAGTGCTGGCTGCCAGCAATTGCCCACTGTTGGCCCAGCAATACTGTTTTTGCTGGGACACAGAATACAGCCTTCGCCAGAAAAGTCATACATTCATCGGCCGCTCCTGTATGGAATAGTATTAGAAGAATTACCCCTTACACGAACTTTACATAGATGCCATCAGGGAAACAGTCGAAATCCTATCCAGCAAAATAGCATGCAATGATATAGTCTCTACTGAACTACCAATGGTTTGGCATGCGTTATTGAAAGATAAATACACGTCGCAGCACGCCGTATAATTACGTGATAAAGATTCATGTAATATGCTCGTGATGTCACCCACGTTATTTAAAAAAAATCATCATTTTGTTCCTTACGTGTTCCAATTTCTTGCATTTTTATGTCTGCCATTGCCTTGAAAAAGCCTTCCAGTGAAGCGTGAAATCTTGGCGAATCTTTATGCTTATTACGCCATAAAAATAAACGGATTTAATACGCTATATGCGTTTCTTGAGTATACCCAGATTCCTTTTATTTTTGCGGGCAATCGTTCTTTACGAAAAAAAATTAACGTATGTCGAAATCTATTTTACTAATTTTTAAATTTTTGTTACTGCAAATTATATTACATTTACATTAAAATTTCACAGCGGCAAAATGTTTTCTACCTATTACCATTAAGTCAATCGTCGCCGAACAGCTAAACATAACCTGCACAAAGCGCTTTCTTTCCTTGAAAAATAACTTTTGTGTGTGTGTGTGTAAAGGTACCACAGAATAAAATGTGTTCAGTAGTTTCTACATACACATAGCGGCAAAATATCAAATTTTTAATTTGTGTACACTACTGAAACCATTTTTTGAGGATCTGAAATTTTTTTGAGATATGAAATGAAGCACGAACCAACTTACGCGGATTTTATCATGTGTTTCCACAAAGTGACATGGGACTGATTCATTAAAACGCGAAGGTGAGCTAGTAATTGAAAAAAAAATGTAAAATTAACTTTAGAGGAGCTATGCCTATTAAATACATTGCTGTTAATAGAAATTGCAGCACCAAGAAAAAACAAGCAATCACAATGAAATTTATGGGAGTGGTTAGTTATGGTAGAAGCTGCAAACGATCACAATTACATACTGGTTCGTGATGAGCAAGGCCAAAAAATTAGTAAAAAATGATCCTCGGTAAAAACTGACCCCACACGCCGTGGAATCGAATGAAACAGAGTTTGGATGGCCGTCTGTGGTATTGCATTCCATTCTGCGCTTCTACACGCATCCACAATTTGTTGATTGTGACAGGCGGCGAGGCCATGCGAGCTAGTCGTTGCGCGATGACACCCCAGACGTTCTCTATAGGCTACAAATCTGACGAGCGAACACTCCAGGGGAGACAAGCGACTTGATGCTTACAGAGTACGTCTTCGACAGTACGAGCAACATGGTATCTGGCATTATCTTGTTGGACGACGGCTCCCGGGATCGTCTGAAGGAAAGGTAGAAGTTCAGCTTCCAACACTTCCGTGAGGTAGCGTTGGCTATTCAATGTGCCTGTGATGCGTAGTAGGGGAATGCGTGAAATGAAACCCAAAAGCTCAGCAGACCATCACGCTTATCGTGGGACCGGTATGGCGCTACACAATGCAGACTTCCAGATGTCGTTCACCACGGTATCTGAGAACAAGGTTTTTCCCGTCCTGATGCATTGTATTGAATCTGGACTCGTCCGAAAACACAATATGCTTCCATTCAGCACTGTAGTTTCGACGTCTGCGGCACCACTGCAATCGCTTGCGCCTATAGTTCAAAGACAAGGAAGTTGCAGCAATAGACGGCGAGCAACGAGTCTTCTTTGAAACAATAGGTGACGAACAGTGCTGGCAGACATCGGACGATGTGTTACCATCCTCCATTGCTGCGCAAATGACGTAGATGGTGTTCTGCGCGACGTCGCTGCCATACGACGCAGGTGCCTGTCTTCCCGCTCGGTCGTACGATTTCGAGCTCCAGACCCTGCACGATGATGCGTAGAATCTTCTTCCGTTCATAAACCACCTTCTCTGAGTCCAACGATTCTATTCCTATCAAGCTCGGTCAAGTGTTCGTATTGTTGTCTCGTCCTCCTACGCGCCATGTTTAAAAACCTGCTTTCTGTGAGCCTTCTTTCATGCTTCCTGGTGTGACGTTTCCGATGGCGTTGCGCTGCCTCACATTTTCTAGAGCACTGCAATTGTACTCATTTGCATCTGCCATGATGTCCTATCCACCCTGCAAATTTCGTGCAAATCCGAACAATGTTTTGATTGAAAAAGGCGGTTATTTAGTGGTACAATGAAAGATGAGGGGGAAATGTGGCGTGCTCGAAAGTTACAGAAAGGAAAAATACGATAAAATAATAGAAATTTATGTTTTGAAGTGTGTTGGCAGCTGACATAAAATTATAAAACAAAGTGCCGTCCCGATGGCCGAGTGGTCAGAGGAGCTGGTTTCTGGCTTGTCGTTCCAGCTGATCCTTCGGTTCTGGGGCAAGTAGTCCCAAATTTGGAATGGTAGGATTTTTTTATGAGTTGCTGCCCACGGTGGTTATTAAAACCCAAATAAAAATAAAAGGAAGAAAGAAAAAAGATTTCCACATGCCATCCATTTTTTACAGTGTTCTACCTAGTTCTCACACACGTGCAGCAGTCACGGACAGTCAATCACCTTGCTGAGGATAGTGGTAGCAAAGTTTAAATACACTCACGGACAATGAAGTTTGCCCACCAAAAAAGAAGCATCGGATTAAACTGAAATTTCATGGACGTAATGATACAGAAGAATGAAATATATGATGGCAAAAACAGAGCTGCAGGACAATTACAGAGGGATCTGTGGCACGCAGTCCGGTCATCTTCAACAGCGCGTCGCACCGCCTCGTGCGGCGATACATGCTGTAAAACGGTCCTGCATGGTGGCGGACAGACGCCTGATGTTCTGCGGCAGACTGGCCCACACGTGTTGGATGTCGTGCTCCAATTCCCGGATAGTACGGCACGGCGGCATCTGGCGTTTCAACTGGTCCCACATATGCTCGATAGGGGACATGTTCGGGGAGCGGGCAGGCCATGGAAATGTCTGGACATGACGTAGACAGTCCTGGGCAACCCGAGCAGTGAGCGGGTGGGCATTATCCTGCTGGTATAGCACACCTGGAATCCCGGCCAGGATTAGGATCTCATCCACATACCGCTGGCCCGTCAATGATCCACATACGACTATAATGCCTGCAGTGGGGGAGGTATGGCGCTCGATAGCGAGGTTGGGATTGTGCCGTGACCCAGGGACCTCCACACCTGGACACGATGATCATCTGTCCCCAAAACGAAGCGGCACTCATCGCAAAACACCACACGTCGCTCTGACCTGGCACCACTTTAAACGGAGCCGGCGATGTTCAGGTGTTAATGGCAGCACACGTAAGGGGCGCTGGGGTCGCAGGTTCGCTTCCGCAAGACATTAGGAAATGGTTCGTGGGCACACAGGAGCCGCTACATCTGCCTGTATAGTAGACAGGGTCCCCGTGGGATTCGTTCCTGCCTAGCGCACGATCCGTCGATCAGCTCTACCGGTGGTCCTCCTGGTCCATCCGGAGCCGCTCCGCCGTGTGGCAGTGCTGCCACGTGTCCACTGCACCCAACACAATCGGACGGTATGGTCAGAACGATCCACGTGGCGGGCTATTTGGTGCGCCGACCACCCTTCGGTTTTCAGCCTGATGATCAGGCCTCTCTCAAAGTCAGTAATTTTCGTAAATCGACGTCTCTGGCGTATACCCGGCATTCTTGTCGCTCTGCACTCATGCTTGCGTTGGCCGGTGCTTTTCGCTTTCATGGGGCACCGACTACACGCCTATATTTAAGGCTGTCGGTTCGTGCTTGCAGCGCCACCACAGGGTGTGCGGTCTCCCGCAATCGCTCCAAACATTTGCATGCCATCGCGCACTCTAGCTATTTGCAAAGTTTCTCGGTTGTAACATGATTTCTTCTAGCTGCGCAAATTTCATTGTCCGTGAGTGTACAGTGTTTTGATAGTAATGCTTCCACCATCGGAACACTGCAGTTAGGCTGTTTCCATACCGTAAGAATTTTGCAAGATTGTAATGTCTTTTGACCATTTTCTGACCTTCATGCAGTAAGCAAAAAATTTTCTGTAAGATTTCTAATGTCTTTTGAGCATTTTCCGACCTTCATGCAGAAAGCAAATATTTTTCTCTGAGATTTCTAATGTCTTTTGACCGATTTTCCGACCTTCATGCAGTAAGCAAAATTTTTTATGTAAGATTTCTAATGTCTTTTGACCATTTTCCGACCTTCATGCTGTAAGCAAAAATGTTTCTAGGTGATAAGACTTCCTAAAAGTCTGATTTCTATTTTGTTCTCTATTTTGGAAATTGTTCCAACAGCAATACAGTGTCTTTGAGGGCAGTCAAATCATCAGCGACAAAAAAAAAAAAAAAAAAAAAAGATTCTAAAAGGTTTGTTTTCTAAGTTGTGTCATGGATATTACTTACGCATATCTTCTTAAGGCTTTCTTCACGATGACAGCAAACCGTTTTGTGTATTATTACAAACTGAACTTAAATTTAAATAGCCTACTATTTGTACACTCAGCAGAGTTTTCCATTTGGATAGCGCGTGACGTACTACAGAGGTGAATCACGTGTCAAGACGACAAATCTGCAGCGATACATTCTGTCGGTGTAGCTCAGTCGGATACGGAAACTCACTACGGAGGGAGGAGGCGCTCGTTCGATCTCCGAAACCGACAGATTCCTGTTCTCACCAGCGTTTAATAAACTGATTTATTTATTTTAACGAACCACATAAAATATGAAACTCTAGAAGGAGTATTCCATCTCCCATTTCGGGTTACCAAATACCAGATAAGGGAAAAAAACGAAATCATCATTTAACAAGTAGAACACCATTCCGTCTTGTGTCTGATGTAACGCAGCATAACCGCTCAGTCACGGGAAGAAAAAATTATTTCATCCAGAGTAGTTCAAGGGTTCCGAGATCATTACAATATTATGCCATAAAAAATTGGAAATCACTGCGTGCCCTGTTAACGCGTACAAAAAAGTTCATGGCCATGGAAATGGCAATATGCTGCAAATGATACTAAACATTTTTTCCTCTTCACTTGAAATATTCCTTATAAGCACATGCTCTATCTATCCACCTGCAACAATTCACCTGTCGGTATCAGATGTTTTTGCAAGCATTTCCTGTAACTCTACTTTTATTGCACCGAAAGCGCGTGAGACGTGTGGAAAAACACAGTCATCCATGCATATATTTGAGGCGTTATTTTCATCATCATGAATTTCAGGATACCAGGAATTACTTGTCACATCTATCATCACCGAATTCCTTAACAGTCAGCATTTTTGCCCTAAATAAATGCCAGGAAATCTCAATTTATTTTATAAACTACTGGTACTAGAACCTCAAATCATATATCACCATATGTTCACATAACTCGGCAGCCGGAATATCAAATTCCACGAAGATGAAAGACGGAGATTCAGTTACCGGAAGAAGGCAAAATATTTCAAAGGGGATGACGGATTACTATACATACCCTTTGCAAATAGAGCAACCTCCTAAGCCCCGGAAACGTAAGTCAAAATTTTGTGTTACTAGGCAACCTTTAGAAGCAACTCCGACAACTTTAAGAAAAAAGATATATACCTACATCAATGTCTTAAGCGCGAAATAACAAAGACAGACGAACATAATATCTATTAAACTGTTATTTTAGAGTAATGTGTCAAAAATGTCCTTATACATTCTTTCAATTGTTTAAATAAAGAAGCTACATAAGTTCGTTGACTAAGATTAATAAACAGCGTATCAAACCAATTGACAAAAGTTCAGAAATATTCGAGAGCAAATCACGAGGTCCTCTCGTTTAAATAGGAAACTATCAGAATCACAGCTTTTCTTTCAGGCTTTTCAGGTGTCTTCGTACTTCGGAAACCAGAATTTCTCTCTTGCAGTATTTAATTGCTTCACTGTCTCATACCAGCTATTTCATAGCATTCATTTCTAATTTACGGTTTGCTCTTATCACGTATCGGTTTGCACTTTTAGCTACTGCGCGGATTTGATTTGCTTAACAGTAGCAGCTAAGGGACGCCAACAATGATGTATTCAGGAATCTTCTCGGAGGTGCTTAGCCCTCCCCCCCCTAAAATTCATGAAGGCCCCGTAGGTTTTGGGGCAATCTTCCCTTATGTTTAGTCTAATTGTTTTCATTTATAGCTGAATAATTGGAGAAATTAATTTTAAAAAATTAAGAAAATGAGGCAAAATATAATAATAATAAAAAAAACACCCACATGGACTTCAATCTGAAATTTCTATCATCCTTCAATAAAACATTAAATAGTCCTTGCTGAAGGGGTGAATTTTCAAGCACTGACAACTCGGACTGCTTCCTCAATAAAAACTTAATTCCACAGAGTAGCGATGTTTGAAAAGCAATACATCATCATATTTTGAAGTTGGTATTCAGCTTTATTTCAGTCTTCTGGATGCCAACTTTCCATTTATGCGGTTAAGCCTTAGTGTAGCTAACGTGACGTTAGTGCTTCCAAAGCAGCACAATATTTGCTACCTAATTTTTAACAATAGCAATTTATTAGAAATTATTCTCATAAATGTTTTTCTTTCCTGACGGTGGGTGGTTTACACTCTGTAGCAAAATCACTGAGGTATCTCAAACTGGCATCGAAACGGTTGGTATTTTTTTTTTTTTTTTTTTTTTGCAGGAAGGGATGGTTTACTCCATACGTTTTCAGGTAACACTGTAATGTTTCCTTAATTATAAGAAACTGGCTTGTAGTAAGGCGAAGACATTTTTACCACTCCTAATTATTTGTTTGTTTGTTGGGTTTTTTTTTGGGGGGGGGGGGGTCTCCGACACATTGTTATCTTACTAGCATCCTCAATTATTTACGCCACCCCCATGGTGAAATCCGTGGTGCATTACTGAATTAAAGCAAAGGTATAAAATTTTCACATTTTTAGTCACTTGTATGTGTAGTTTACTTGGAAGTTGCATTTGCGATATACGAACATAACAAAATTTTTATACTCTATTTAAAATTTTTATATATTATATACTAACGTATATATATATATATATTTGATCAATGCATCCTTCCAGTGCTTACGTATGGTGCAGAGACGTGGACCTTAACTAAAAGAGACATACAAAGGCTGCAGGCAACTCAAAGTAGCATGGAGAGGTGCATGCTTGGTGTAACCAGGAGAGATAAGAAGAGGAACTCGTGGATCCGAAAAATGACGAGAGTGGAAGACATCATGATCAGAGTTAAATCCCTGAAATGGCAATGGGCTGGACATGCTGCCAGAAGGACAGACCATCGATGGACAGTCGAAATTTTATATTGGATTCCAAGGGACAGGGAAAAACCCAGAAGAAGACCACATGGGAGATGGGTAGCTGAAATTCGAAAGTATGCGGGAGAAACCTTGAGGAGACTGGTACAAGACAGACCGTTGTGGAAGAGGCTTGGAGAGACCTTCGTCCAGCAGTGGATTGATAATGGTTGACAATGATGATAATGATGATGAAATAAATAACAATATTTTGATTATATGTTTATAAACAGTCAACAAGTTTCAGCCCTCTTCAGAATTTGTAATTGATGCCCCCGGAAAAAACTCTCTGAATGTAACACTGGACACAAAAAAAAAAAAAAAAAAAAAAACGATGGTGTGTTTTAGAGCTCAAAAGTGGAGAAGCAATTTTTGTTTTTGTCAGCAAAAAAAAAAAAAAAAAGGATATCTGACCTAATAGAAACACGCATTTATGCAATTTAGAAGGGCAACTTATTTCCAAGAACACCTGGGTAATACTGCAAACATGTTCACATAGTGCAAACTAATTGTGCTGAATGTACTCCCGGAACCTTCGTAAAGCGAAGGTGTGGTGCTAAATGCGAGCGTTTTGCAAGTGAGAAAATTTAGAGCATAGAAAGACTGGAAAACTAAAAGAAATAATTGCCGACGGTTACGGATATCCAATGAAGACGAATGTTCCCAATAACACTTCTGCAAGCAGATGTATTGTTTCTACTTCATGTATGTATTGAAGCCACCTAGACTCGCATATTTACATGCAGAATAGTTAGAAACTTAGTGTTTGGCTGGGATATTAGCTGCAAGAAACAAACTTAAGAGAATCACCTAACTGAATGAAATCTGTGTAAGAACAACTGGAAGGTGCATGAAGAAAACTTATATGTTTTTTAGGTTTTTCCGGTGCGAGCAGTTTTTAACTTTTTTTTTTTTCTTGCTATTAAACGTATAGAAGGGATGATATCATAAATAAAATCAGTTTCAAGTAGAATAATTTTGGAGCATTCTTCATAATTTCTGCATTTCTGATTTTTAGATCTTTATCTAGGCCCATTCTCAAGCATTAGTAGCTATATCCAAGGCTTCAATGGCACAAGAAGTGTTTTAATTTTGTTGACAGATACCTCAATTTTTATCTTGAGCCAATTCTAAATAAAATTCTTCTTAGTATGTACTTCTAAATATTCCTTTTTGTGAATTAAGTTATTAACGATGCTGTTCATAAGTTCTTCAGTTTCATTAATGCTTTTTCATGTTCTTTAATTAGTCCCTTATATATATATATCTGTTTCATAGACTAACGTTTACCTTTATGAAACAAAGCATAAAGGAAGGATCTATAGAGTGGAAACAGACATAGGAGCCCATGGAAACTCCTCCCATAGAAAGTGGCGCCCCCACGGACCTAAAACAGAAGCAAAATGTGACGTAATCCCGTGACGTCGGCAATAGTTGCTACGGCAACCCAGCGCAGGCGACAGCAACGAAACCGCACCATCTTGGAAGACATGCATGCCTTTACTTCAGAAATAACAAAAAAATTACGAAGATGGAAAACAATTTTCACAAATGTTGTCCAATTATGGAAATACAGGCTACACAAATGCCGAGTAAAAAAAAAGATAAGCCAAAAAGCTAACGAAGCCATTAACGTAGATGTCGAAGCAGATGACAATTGAATACAAATTAGAATTGAAAGTGAAGCAGAGTGTGTAACGTACCAGGAGATGTGACGTACCTGCCAGAAGGACGCACACGACATAAAGGCAGATAGGAATCAGAATAAAAACGTCCGCGTAGCTCAATTGGTAGAGCAACTTATTCCGGAATGAGGGGATCCGGGTTCGAATCCTGGCGTGGACAGAAATGACGGAGAAATTTACTTCGTTATAATGGCGCCCGAACTATCCGGATGACCCGACCGTTCAAAATCTCGCAATGGTGTGATGTTATTTCCACACCGTGAGATAGGGAAAATAAGAGAATCCCTTCTCCAGCACTTCGAAAAAAAAAAAAATATATATATATAAGGGGGAGATGATGTAACGTACCAGGAGATGTGACGTACCTGCCAGAAGGACGCACACGACATAAAGGCAGATAGGAATCAGAATAAAAACGTCCGCGTAGCTCAATTGGTAGAGCAACTTATTCCGGAATGAGGGGACCCGGGTTCGAATCCTGGCGTGGACAGAAATGACGGAGAAATTTACTTCGTTATAAGTGGGTATGGAAGAAACAATCAAATGAACAACAGACACGTAAAAACCCAAAAGTTATGAATTCTGTAAGGAAAAATATACGATCAGTAAGTAATAAGCAAAATAATACCACTTATTAGAACGCTAGAGGAAATGAAAACCAAAAAGAATCTTCAACACTGCCGGATAGCAAGCAAAAGTCAACAGTCAAAGTAAAAAACATGACATTAACGGACAAAAATCACGTGGTTCGTGGGTGTTACCTGGGAAACCAGCTGCCAATCAACTGTAGTTCTGTTTTAGGTCACTGGTGCGCTGCCTTCATGACGTCAAGAGTTTCAGCTTAATACAGCCAGTGTCTTCTCTATATATCCTTCCTTTATGAAACAAAGTTTGCATTCGCATTATTACATGTGGTTTCCCAAAACCTATTCTGATCTCTATCATTCTTCTTCTTTTTAGCCTGTTGAAACCCACTACAGGGTATAGGCTTCTCCCAGTCTTTTCCAGCTTCCTCAATCTTTAGCCTCAGTCCACCATTTAGCACCTCTAATTTTCTAAAGGTCATCTCTCCATCTCATTTTCTGGCGCCCTCTTCGTCTCTTTCCATCTCTAGGTTGCCATTCTGTTATTAATTTTGTCCATCTCTCAGTCTTCCAACATGTCCAGGCTATCTCCACTTTGATTCTCTTATTATTTTTATAATATCTATTATTCCTGTTCTTTCTCTTATAATTTCATTTCTAACTCCATCTTTTCTTGTTATTCCCAACATTTTCCTGTCTAACTTTCTAACTGATATTCTTAGTTTTTCACATTGCCGCTCTGTGATACTCCACATTTCACTTCCATAAGTAAATACCGGGTTAATACGTACATGCATTGAAGATATTCTTTTTAAATACAATGGAAGATCACCGGTTAAATAGTCTTTAAATCTCCAAAAAGCTCTATTACCTTGGATAATTCTTCTATTGATTTCTCTTTCTTGTCTTTCTTTAAAACTGATATTCCCTAGTTCTAATTTTCGAGACGTTTAACCCATACGATTACTGTTATGTAGCCCAATGGAATTGAACACATTGCATTATTTCTTGCCTTTTTGTCTTGTATACTACTGGAAGGACCTTTATTAGCTTAATTTCTCATTTAAAGTGTGCAGAATACTGAAAAATTTTACAGTTTAAAACTAATTTAATTCATTGAAATCGAAATAACGTCTGGCAGAAAGTGATTTAATTTCAGTTGAGAGGAGTTTACACAAAAGGAGAACACAAACAAGCAATTTTTTGACCTAAATAGACAAACAAAAGAAATGGTAACTAAATTTGAATTACAAATAACAGAGGAAGGAATGTGTTCAACAAGGAAGAGTAGGATATTACATAAAATAGGAAGATCCTGCATTAAGAACACGGGATAATAATACAGTATAAACAATGAAAGAGTCTGGTGTAACTAGGTAATGTGGAAAACAGGCGACAGAAGAACGATACAAACAAAATGAAAGAAATTTTCTATGAAACACAGTAGACAATAGGGCACAACAAAGAACAGAAAAGAATACGAAATAAATGAGCGACAGTTCACGAAAAGTAGAATAGGATGATTACAGAAAACTGTTGGTAATCGCTTAAGAAACCCGTTTGTTAAGGAGTACACAACTGTGTAAGTATACAAACGTTTTCTGAGAGAACAGATTAACTTAAAGAGTTCACTGTTACTTTCTTTCCAGAGCCAAAAGCTACGAACTCTTGTTCAACGAAAATATTTATAGCATATCTGCTCCTATACAGTTTAATCGCAATCGATGTGAAATTTTATTGTGCAAAGGACGGAGTTACGGCAGCAAAAATTTCTTGCGAGTGTTCTTTCAGTTTTTCCATTAAAAAAATGTTGATGGAGATTTCAAACAGCTGAAGTGAAATTAAATTTTAATGCAAACAAGAAAGATGACACCGAATTCTTCGGGAGTAAAGACATATGTTTTGAATCCGTTCTAACGCGAGTTAAATTCATCAACGCTAGTCAAAATCAACGGAACCGGTATTGAAAACAGTAGTATCTGCCTGAAAAAAGAAGTTTTTCAATCGGGTTTTTAATCCCGGAAATACTGCTGAAACCGGAATCGTGAACTTACACTCTATAGTGGCAGACTTCTGGGTTAAGAAATTTTTAAATTATCTGAAACACATTTCGTATCGGAAATGCTATCCAACAAAGAAGGAATGTTTCAAATCGGACTCTTAGAAGTAGAGATATTGACAAAAATAAGGTATATATCTACTTCCCCTGGCGGAGAAACCATGCATTATTTTAAGAAGAAAACATTCCGAAAACGTTTGTCGACGTGAGTAGTATCGGTCCACAAACGATTTTTTTTTCAATCTAGATTTTAGAAGCACATATTTTGCTGCAAATACATCAGAAGCCGATATTGACACTTACCCCATGGTGACCAAACCATTCTTTACCAAAGATTATAAATTATATGCAAGATTTCCCATCCGGAGCTGTATCCGCTTCAGATAGAATTTTTCAAATCAAAGTTTTAGAAGCAGAAATATCGGGATAAATGCAATTTACCCTTACGCCCCCCCCCCCAACGAAATGAATTACTTGAAAATTTGGAAAAAATTTCTATGAATTACTTGAAAATTTTGAAATTATATGAAAAACATATCGCACCGGAAACTCTATCCAATAAAGAAGGATTTTTTTTTTCAAATCGGACCATTAGAAACAGAGATATTGACAAAAATAAGATATACATCTACGCCCCTGGTGGAGGAACCATGCAATATTTTAAGAAGAAAATATTCCGAGAATGTTTATCGACGTGAGTGGCATCGGTCCACGAAAGAATTTTTTCAATTGAGATTTTAAAAGCTCAGATTTTGTGGCAAATACATCAGAAACAGAAATAAACACTTTCGCCCCGTGGTGGCCAAACCGTTCTTTACCAAAAATTTGAAATTATATGCAAAAGATTTCCCATCAGAAGCTGTATACGCTGAAGAAAAAAATTTCAAATCGGAGTTCTAGAAGTAGAGGTATATCGGGGGAAAAGCAATTTAATTTTACGCCCCCTAGCGAAAAATCTGTGCGTAACTTGAAAAAGTGGCTATACCTAAAATACTCTTCGGCATAGATGAAATCGAAAGGTAGAAGAAATTTTTAATTGTGTGTTTTAAGCAAATATATGGAGTAAAATGTATTTTGAATTCAATATCATCTGCTTTTTAAGCCCTTTAGCGGCATAATTGTACATCGTAAAAAAAATCGAAATGAAGGATCATCATTCGTATATTTCAAGCTTCCCAAAGCAAAAATAAATTTTCAAATTGGATTAATAGTTGAAGAGATATGGTGTCCAGAGACGGACGGACAAACCGGTAACATAAGCACGATCTTTTTTACAAAAGGCGTGCTAATAACAGAAACCTTTTTTTGTTTGGTGTTTTATATAATAACCACATCGTCGAAGTGCCATAAGCATCGCTCGTCCCAAATTTAGGGTCAGTGACTCCAGGAAGGGGAGACAGCGTAAAACAAATAAAACATCCATGTTTTACCGAGATTCGAACCCGAGTACATCTCGGTCGAATGTTCAAAGGCCATGGCTTTGAACATTCGAACAGCGGCGATAGGAACATTACTGAAGTCCGTAGTTGAGAAGTTTACTGGAATTCTCGAAGCAGAAGTAGGAATGTTTTACATACTCGCAGTAATGATTAAAATCAGTTTTGTTTTGTCTTATAATAATCGCTGCTGTCCATGTGATAGAAAATAAATTTAGCTGGGGAACGCTTCAGACATAGCACACTAAATACATAGGGCAGAGATATGTGCAAATTGTACAGGTTTTCTGCACAAGCTTTTTTATAATCATTTCATTGGCTACTGATAAATTTAAACATTTTCTTCTGAAGTAGACAGCCCAGCTCAAAATCTTCCTCGGTTGTCTGTAAAGTTTAATACCAGTGCATATTGCAACAAGCAGTAATTGTTCATATTCTTCAAATGATTAAAGACGTTAATTAAAAATTGAAAAAAACAAGTACTTGTCATTTAATCACTCGCGTAACTGTAGAGCAGAATTTAAAAATGAAATTGGAAAGCATTTGAAACTTCCTATTTCAGATCCATTTCAACAAGCACAGCTGCATTTCCGTTTTGTTTCACCAATTAAATTAGCAGCGAGATTTACTTATGTTCTACCAAAGCAGCAGTTTTGTTCTCTAATTATTACTTCGATTGCGTCTGCGTGTCTAACAGTAAAAATAGAACATGACGTTTTCAAGATATTTTTAGCAATGCTCAAGCCGCGTATGTCCAACGAGCAAAAAGGAATGTTCTTTGTTGCACGTTTCTTGAATTTCATGCTTCATACATTTTCTTTTTCAACCCCCCCCCCCTGCCCTACATCCAAAATGTTCAATTGCGCTTTTACTTTTTTATACAGAATGGGACGTGCGATTTTCTAAATTTAGACAGTTTTAAAAACGAAACGTATGCTGTTCTTTCCAACAATGCTGAATGGATTGTGACTTTAAAATAAACAGAGAAACAGAAAAAAAAATTTAATCTTGTTTTTTTTTTCTTGGCAGCAACACAGTATTAATGCTACAATAAGGACGTGGGTTTGGATTTCTTTCTAATGATATCCACAGGTCTACCAAAGAAAGAAACCAATCGATTTCCAGCCATCTTAAAATGAGATCAAAGCTTCTTTTTACGTCACATTTCTACGTTAATATGCGTCACAGACAGTATGTGACGCATATTACCCACATAACTTTCTATTTTGGTTTATTGTCGCTTGTGTAAATTTTTGGTTATCTCTCGTTAACTTTCTAAACTGAACGGCACGTCGGAGCTCTTAAGAGTTTATTCACTAACAGTCAATCAAGTTAGGAAAAGAAATGAATATTAACTTATGCTGCTATCACGTATTAGGAAGTCAAATGAAATGCTGTAGTCAAACCAATTGTTTGCTGCCCCGGTGACGCAGTGGTTTAAACGCTGGCTTCTGACCATTCGTCCGAGAAGGGTCCGGGTTCGAATCCCGGCGAGGCAGAGATGTGTTTGCCTTACGGCACTGGATCTCTTTTTCCCTGGAACCAGTGACCCTAGATTAGGGACGGGCGACTGCTTATAACCCATTGAGTTGTTCACGGTGGTCGATAAACCTTCAATAAAAAAAAAAGAAACAAGTTAGTAAATTCATGCAACGCATTGATTATGATACGCTTTCCAACATACCAGAAATCATTACTCAAGTTATGAGGATAATGGCTGTGGAATTAATCTCACTCCTGTGTCCTGACCTTTGACCCCATTTCGATGATATTCAACAAAACCGGTTCAGTATTCCTCCGAAACAACATGTTAAAGTTTTGTCGTTCTATATCGCTTTATTAGACAACTAATAGTGTACAATACAACGGGGGTATATGACATGGGCAAAAGGCCAAAAAGATATGGACAAAATCACAGGCTTACACTTGAGGCATTGAGGGGAACAAAACGTAAGAAAAAGAACTATGGGCGCGCAGGCCTCTCTGTCAAACAGAGAGATATTATGAGGAACATGAAATACACAGGACATTAAACATAGCTAAAGTCAAGCAGGAGTCTAAGGGCTCACACTCTGGAAGATACTGGAATAATAAGGAACTAGTGTTAGCGGATACGGGAAGGAGAAGTCTGGATATTTATACATAGCACGTTTCACCCAACGCTCATAAGCGCGGCAATAATCACCATAAGAAGCAAAGTCTTGTTGTGAAGGAGAATCTGGAGCAAGAGGCTTACGTCGCCGTCGGGAACGTTGAGTCGTAGAAGATGTACAAGTAAGGGAAGTACTATCAGCAGAAGTCGAGGAAGGCAACAATGGAGCATGATGAAGCGCAAGTGAAGGAGCACTGTCAGGAACAATTGATGAGGCAGGAACAGTGGCTGAAGCTGATGGAAGGACGACAGGAACGGCTGTAGAGGAAGATGACATTTCAGAAAGCAAATGAGCACACTGTGAGTCGAAGGATGTAGGTTCAATGGACATGACAAGAGTTGCTGGGAGTAAAGAACTCACAGAGACGATCGGCATGAGACAGCTGATAAGAGGCGGAGTAGGATCTTCGTCCGGCGACTCAGGAGTTGGCGAAGCAGAAGTGTCTAGAGAAAAAGGCCGAATGGATACATCAACAGAAGACAAGTGCAACCCAGAAGACACTACAGGGCTGTCAGTGGAGGGCCCTGTAGAAGATAGACTTGCTTGAAGGAAGCACGATGGTGAGCATGAAGTTGTCACAGAAACATCTAGGAGTGAGGACTGGAGGAGACGAGCAGGAGACGAAGCAACATCAGCCGTCGGTAAAGGAAAATGAGATGACGTAGAATCTGGAGTCACAGAAACAGATAAGTTTCACTGGAGTGGTGAGTAAGCAGGAGATAGAAGTCAACTGGTAGACGCTTGCTCCGTGGAGACGAAGATCGGAACCATAGAGGTAGAGACCGCAGTCGAACATGGAGACAATGGACTGACAGGAGCAGGATATGAAGGCGGAGAGAGTGACTGAGGGCATGGCAACAAGATCTGGGCCGAAGACGGGCTCGATGGAGGCGTGCAAAGTGGTGTAGTAGGAACAGAAGGGAAAACATCCAGGAGAGCTGTCGGTAGTAGATGATCAGGAAAGATATTCTCCGAAGAAACACGTGAAGCAGAAGAATCAGGGGCCGGGAACAAACCACTCGAAACCGGAAGCTGCGAATATGTATAAGGAAAAGTAGGCAAAGATGTGGATGATAAAGAAAAAGTCACGTGATTCTGGCAAGGCAGAAGGGCGAATAGAAGTCGAAAAATTCCAAGTTGGACAAGAAGAACTATGGTGACCGGGCAATTTGCAAGAAAAACAATGATAGGCGGTAAAAACATTTACAGTGCGAGTATTTGGACCGCAGATAACTTGGAAAGCTGTCGGACAGGAAACAATGGATTGTTCGTCAGGAAAAAGGACGAGAGCTTGACGTCGAAAACTATAATAGGGACGATTTCCTTGATCGTCTGAAGCTGCAGGTAAAGTCTTAATAGACTCAATAACTAAACCACGTTGAGAAAGGAAAGCATGCAGTAAATCGTTGGAGAGTTCAGGAGGAACTGGAGATAAACTAACGAGAGTAGGGCAATGAGCAAGAGAAATTGCGAACAAACTTTGGTCGCCGACTGTAATTGGAGAAGAAAGAACCAACTCAACTTGAGCGGGATTAGAAAAATAAACCAACACCGAGCAAAGCTTTCGAGCGATGTGCGTGATGGCATCAGGTGGAACAATCTGATGGAGTGCTGAAGTGTAAGCTCTAAGTTTAGTATGGGGAAGCGCGGAATATTTTACTCCGAGAGCTAAAGAAGCGAAGAAAGACTTCCCCGTTGACGAGGACTCTAACAAAGGAGCTGTTAAAACGGAGCCGGTACGAGAAAACCGGAAGCCCAAGGCAGTTGAGAGAGAATCCGAGGGGAAGGCAGTGACCGCGGGCGAAGAGAGAGGAGGTGAACTGTCAAGTAGTACATCCGGAAGAGGCGTCAGTGGTCGAAGAAAAGCAGTAGGCATAGTACAAATCAGAAACTGGAAAGCAAAGCAGCACAATCTCGAGAGCGTAACACGATGGAGATGGCAAAAGGCACGTAAAGAAGGCGGACGATGGGAAGATGCGAGGTAATGACGTCACTGGAAGAACGGCGAGAGACAGATGGAGCACAGTAACGATGACGTTACCCAAGGACCACTATCAGAGGGTGACGTAAACGGGAAAGCGTGTAGATAACAGGAAGATAAGCACTGAAGGCAACTGAATAGAATGCGGGTGAGAAGACAGAACGAAGTCAAGGCAAGTCACGAGGGGCAGATGTAAACATACCCACCGAGATGAAAAATGAAGGAATATCGGTATAAAATTCACTTGCTGGTGCTGAAAAGTAGCTGGGAAGATTGCTGGCAGCCTATTACTGGATCAGGGTATGCAGGAAAGGAACAGTAGGCACTGGAACATGTACTTGGGCGCACACTTCAAAAGCGCAGTAGGGTGTAGTCGGCAGGTAATATTATGATAAAATTCGAAGTAAATATGTATTTTCCGACTCGGAGAAGTAGCAGGAAAGGTAACAAATACCTTTATACACACACGGAACACAGGAGTCGGAAGCAATGGGCTCTGTGACCGAGCAAACTGAGTGAAAATTGAGGAACTCGAGAGGGCACGTCCAACGACAGTTTTGTCGCAATAGAAGCATTTTTACTGAAGTTATGAGGATAATGGCTGTGGAATAAATCTCGCTCCTGTGTCCTGACCTTTGACCCCATTTCTATGATATTAAAAATAATTGGTTCAGTGTACCTCCGGAACAACATGCTAAAGTTTTGTTGCAATCGAAACATTTTTTACGCAAGATATGGCCCATAAGGGCAATGGAATGAATCTCGGTCCTATGTCCTGACCTTTGCCCCATTTCGCCATTCTTCAATAGGGTTCGTCCCCAGAAGGTCACCTACTATATACTACAATTTCATCGAAATCGAACCATTTTTACGCGAGTTATCATGTGGACGGACGGACAGACAGACAGACGGACAAACCTGGAGCATATACGCTTCTTCAACCTACGGTTGGAAAGCGTAAACAAGTTAGTAAAATCATGCAATGCATTGATTATGATACGCTTTCCAACATACCAGAAATCATTACTCAGGTTATTTTTTTTTTTTTTTTTTTTTTTTTTGATTGGAGGTTTAACGACCACCGTGAGCAACTCAATGGGCTATAAGCAGTCGCCCGTCCCTAATTTAGGGTCACTGGTTCCAGGGAAGGGAGAGAGCCAGTGCCGTAAGACAAACACAACATCCATGCCTGACCGGGATTCGAACCCGGACCCCTTACGGACGAATGATCAGAGGCCAACGCCTTAGACCACTGCGCCACCGGGGCGGCACTCAGGTTATTACTCAAGTTATGAGGATAATGGCTGTATAATAAATCTCGCTCCCATGACCTGACCTTTAACCCCATTTCGATGATATTCAACAGAACCGGTAAAGTATACTTCCGGAGCCACATGATAAAGTTTTGTCTCAATCGAAACATTTTTACGTAAGTTATAACGCATAAGGGTGATGGAATGGATCCCCCTCCTATGTCCTGACCTTTGACCCCATGTCGCCCATTTTCAATAGGGTTTGTCACCAGTTGGTCCCCTACTGCATACTAAAATTCCATCTAAATCAAACCATATTTACGCAAGTTATGACGCATAAGGACAATGGAATGGATCCCGCTCCTATGTCGTGACCTTCAACTCCATTTGTCCCATTTTCAATAGGGTCCGTCCCCACGTGGTCCCCTACCACATACTGAAATTTCATCGAAATCGATGCCTTTTTACGCGAGTTCTCGTGCAGACGGACGGACGGACAGACGGAGAAAGCTGGAGCATATAAGCTTCTTCAACCTACGGTTCGAAAGCGTAAAAAAGAAAAACAAACTGTTTATTCAGAGTGTCCACTAGCAGAGGCGGTTTTGAACATTACACAAGTAAACGTATTGTAATGTAAAAAATTTACTTTCAATTTATATTTCATACTGAAACTACACATAGATTTTTTTCTCACAAAAGAATCAGTATTGTCTTATGAACAACTCTGCAGAATTCTTAGCACAGGTGTATAATTAACAACTGAGCATTTAAATTAAAATCATAAGTACCGTTTTCTCGCAAATTTACTTAGCACAATTTTGTAATTTCATTTCATCGTCAATTTTTTAATTTATACATGAAATCCCCTGATTTGAACATGCTTATGAAACAATTGCCTGCAAATTTTGCTCTTCAATTTTCAATTTTCAACGTAAGCACCATTATTTTTAAGCTTTTTTTTTTAAATACAGTGCTGCTACTAATGTTTATTTTAAATCTATTGAATAACTGAGGGAAAGAGAAAATGAATAAACATAAATTAGCAAAATTACTTGCTACTTAAAAATGTCTGCTCGATTTCTTTGTGGCAAAATCTTCTACTACACACTGTTTAAATCGGTAAATGTCAATGTTTCTACAATGCATGAATTAAGTGACAAAGCTGTAAATTCACTTCTTCTTTCTTGAGTAAATGTTCTCAAATAATCATGGATGGTTTTTAAAAGGAAAAAACTTCGTTCTGTAGAGGCTTACTACAAATTTTGCACAGGTAACATAAAGGTAAGGATAACACCAACATTCGGAAAGGTGAATCGATCCTTTTCCCCCTAATACGGCAATAAATCCTCAACAGGAGCATTTGAATCTGCCATCTGAGTTTGACCTTGCCAAGAAGAAGCACTTTATAACTTCGCTGACTTACTGAATTCACTTTTTCCCGTAATTCTTATCGCCCAGTCAGTCGGCTCCGTTTCAAAATGAATTCATATATATTTTTTAAAACCTATATGATAGGCTACGTCTGTTCCTAATGCTCTGACGTCATTCATTACTTGCAGCGCCATCTGCTTTTATCCAGTGGCCGAAATCGGAACTAAGCTCACCGCTATCGCACGATACGTAAAATCGAGTAGGAATACCGGAAAATAAAATAAAGTTAATAAAAAAAAACGACTTCATCTGTGGCAACACGCACGTGCTCGAAAAATTGTCTGCGAGGTTTGTTCTGTTACGTAGGTGTTACGTCGTGTTTTATTTCATTTTCGCAGCATTTCAAATTTTTAACGTACTGTGACCGTCATGTGAAGGGTTAATTAACTTATACAATAGGCTTCACTCACGGTAATATTGAATGGGAAAATTTTGTTGTTAGTGAGCTATCTTAAAGAATGCCCATTAATAATTCAACCGTTTATTATAGTTATGTAGATGTATTTTACGATTCGTGTTATAAAAATTTCGGTCACAGCTTTTTCACCTGGGCATAGCATGGGATAGTACACTCACGGACAATGAAATTTGCGCACCAAGAAGGAAGCATCGGATTGAACTGCAATTTTATGGACGTAATGATACAGATGAACGATATACGTGATGGCAAAAACAGAGCTTCAGGGAAATTACAGAGGGATCTGTGGCATGCAGTCCTCCGGTCGTCTTCAATAGCGCGTCGCATAGCCCCGTGCGGCGATACATGCTGCAATACGGTTCGGCACGGAAGCGAACAGACGCCTGATGTAGTCCTGTGGCAGACCGGTCCGCACGTGTTGGACAGTGTGCCGCAAATCCCAGATAGTGCGGCACGGCGGCAGCTGGCGTTTCAACTGGTCCTACACGTGCTCAATAGGGGACATGTCCGGGGAGCGGACAGGCCATGGAAGTGTCTTGACATGACGTAAGCAGTGCTGGGCAACCCGAGCCGCATGCGGACGGGCATTATCCTGCTGGTATAGCGCATCTGGGATCCCGTCCAGGAATGGGAACACATGGGGCCGTAGGATCTAATCCACATACCTCTGGCCCGTCAATGATCCACGTACCACTACTAGAGCTGATCGGCTATCGTAGGAAATGCCTCTCCAAACCATAATGCCTGCAGTGGGGGAGTTGTGGCGCTCGATAGAAAGGTTGGGATTATGCCGTTGACCCTGGGACCTTCACACCCGGACACGATGATCATCTGTCCCCAAAACGAAGCGGCACTCGTAGCTAAACACCACACGTCACCATTCTGTGGCGTTCCACGTCGCTATGGCCTGGCACCTCTGCACACGGTGCCGGCGATGTTCCGGTGTTAATGGCAGCACACGTAAGGCGCGCTGGGATCGCAGATTCGCTTCCGTGAGGCATGGCGAAATGGTTCGTGGACACACAGGAGCCACTACATATGCCTGTATAGTGGACCGGGTTACCGTGTGATCCGTTCGTTCCTGGCGCACGATCCGTCGACCCTCTCTACCGGTGGTCCTCATGGTCGGTCCGGAGACGCTCCGCCGTGTGGTAGTGCCGTTACGTGTCCATTGCACCCAACACAGTTGGACGGTCTCGTCAGAACGATCCACGTGGCGGGCTGTACGGCGCGCCGACCATTGCACCGAGCGGTTTTCAGACCTTCTCAAAGTCCGTAAGTTTGCGTAAATCGACGTCTCTGGCGTCTACCCGGCATTCTTGTCACTCTGTACTCTTGATTGCGTCGGTCGGTGCTTTTCGCTTTCATGGGGCATCGACTAAGCGCCGGTTTATAAGGCTGCCGGTTCGTACTTTCAGCTCCACCAATGGGTGTGTGGTCATGCGCAATCGCACCAAACGTGGGTCATTTGCATACCAGAATGCGTTCTAGCTATCCGCAAAGTTTCGCGGTTGTAGCATGCTTTCTTCTAAGTGCGCAAATTTCATTGTCCGTGAGTGTAATTAAATAAATGGAAAGAGTGCTAATACTGTCATAAAGGCATTAACTGTACTATACTATTCAGTTTTATTTGTAGAAATGCAATTTACATTGTTATCTGTTTTTTTTTTCATTTCTGAAATAAGGTAAAACGGCTTTTGTCACATGTATTCACACAATTTTGACTCCCCTCAATACGCTGAGCCATGGGCCTTGGCCCATGTCCTCCCACAGTGGTAAACAGCCTCCTGTCAGCTACCATTAAGCTTCTGATTTGAATAACCTTTGTTTAGTATGTCAACGTTTTACATGTTTCCACTAACAGTTTGTTAAAGTTTACACCAGCGTTCAATCATTTGACGTTGCGTCGTCGTTCTACCCGACAAACGATTATTGAATCTTCAGTTCTGTTTGTAAAGCTTCCTCCGTCGCTGTTGGAATCAAGTTCTTAACGAGAACCAAATTCGTAAGCCAAGAGTCTAACTTTTTTCTAGGAATAACTTTTTGAACTCTGAACAACGTTATAAGTAAAATGAAGGTATAGGTCGAAATCGGTTACAGATTAATAGCATATAGTAAAAGTATATACACTGACGAGCCATTACATTATGACCACCTACCTAATAAGCTGTAGGACCCCCTGTAGCCCGCAAAACAGCGGACACTCGACGATGCATCGATTCGATGAGGAGGCGAAAGGTACCCTGAGGTATCTGGTACCATGATGTCAACAGCAGGTCCTCCAGTTCCCGTACATTTGGGGGGGTGATTTAGCGCGAACCCACTTTTTCAAGTCGAACCACAAATATTCGATTCGGTTCATGTCACGTGAATTTGGAGGCAAGGGCAATAACTGAAAGTCACCAGCATGTTCCTCGAACCACTCCTTGACGATTCTGGCAGTGTGGCATGGCACATTATCCTGTTGGTAATGGCCAATACCAGCAGGGAACGCATTTGCCTGAATGGGTGAACTTGGTACGCAACGATATTCAGATACCTGATAGATGTCAGAGATTGTGCGATTGGGATAATGAGGCCTAAAGTGTCCCACGAAATTGTTGCCCACAGCATAACACCGCCGCGTCCGTCGGGATGTTTCCGCCCAACAGTGCATCCAGGTGCCATAGCCTCTGTTAGCAATTTGCGTATCCGCGCTCGTCCATCTACGTGATGCACCAGGAATCTCGATTCGTCAGACTAGTCCACTTTCTTCCAGTCATCCAGGGTCCAATCTCGATGATCTTGGGCCCATTTCATGCTTTGTTGGCGATGACGTGCAGAGAACCTGGGGACCCGACTGGGTATTTGGCTACGTAGACCCATGTGCAGAAGGCTGCGATGAACTGTGTGCTGTGGCACATTGCCCTGATCACCACTGTCCTAGCTGCGGGCGATTTGTCACACTGTGGCCTTACGGGCACAGTGAACAATGCGCCTCATCCTCCGCTCTCCTCTGGCAACAATGAGCAGCCGCCGATGGTTCGTCTTTTGGCCATCTGTGCACCACTTTTGATACCTACTCACTACAGCGGCCAGCCACGTAGTTTCCGAGATCGTAGTTCCGATGCGGCGCAGCGTGCCATCACAATTTGTCCTTTATCAAACTCCGATAAGTCGGCAGCTTTTCCCATTCTGACTCCGAACACTCTACTAACCGAAAGCCGGTCGTCGGGTTGTATATATACTGCTTTGTGAACTTCAGCTGCGCCACCGTTCGGTATCCAGAAGCGCTCATTTCTCTAGGCTGGGGGTGGTCATAATGTTCATCGGTGTATTTCCCTTTCACAATCGTTCTGCAATGCTGTTCAAGAGGAAGATATCAGCATAAGATCAGTTCACGAAGTTAATACAGAAAAGTGACACATTTTTGACCCTTACAAGCTACAGTATTTGCATTCCATGTGTAACTTTCATTCGAAACAATAGGATTACGTTTTTTCAGTATGTTGTCAGATCATTACAATCATGACCGTGACTTGTTCCAGAATGAAAGTTAATTCTGTGATATAGTATTTAATGACGTCTGCCTCTTAACCTTGAATCCGTACTCGAACACAAAACCCACGTTAACGGTTCTACATTCAGTGGAAAAAACGAATAAACTATGAATGAGAAGCTTTGTCTGTGGAATCACATTTCGTTTAAGAGACCATAGCCCAACGCACAGCTCAGGAAGTACTGAGAAAAAGCCTAGTTAATTTTTGTGACTATTTTCCACTGAATTAACGACTCAAATTCTAATTCTATCGCTATCGTGTTGCTTCTCACTGATTACTGTTCCTTAAAACCTGAACTGAATATGTGGGGATCATCGTATTGGGTTAGATTGCGTTGAGTCAAGCTTTCCCCCTTTGATTTCCTGGCTTACTTCTTTCACACACACACACACACACACACACACACACACACACGCACACACATTATTCTGATACGACCGTGTATATACAATATACTACGCACTGTGCTACCATTAATATTGGGACACCCCTCTATTGATAGTAAATTCGGTCCTACGCAAGCAGCACGCCATCAACATAATCATAAATATTCTCGTAGGGATATGATAAAACTACCACACGACTGTGAATGCAAGATGCCTCAATTATCAGAGCCAACTTATTTCCAGTGAGGATTGCTAATGATATGAAAATGATATGGTGATATGCTATGAAAATAGCATCAGACTGAAGCTTGTATATTAAGAAACGATCGAGTAGACCTCCCAAGCTTCAAAGCATGATAGGACTGCTTTGCAAAGTATTTCCTGCTCAGAGCGTAAATTCAACAGATTGTCTCAAATAGAGCAAACTCTATGTCAGACTGTTGAGACTGATGTTAGCACTATAGTCCGGGTTCACCTAACCTGATAACAGGAGATACTCTACGGCAACCTATTCGCACCCACTGCACGAGTATCTCTACGCCACTTCAAATAAATTGGCGAGACTCCATGGTAGCAGAACCGGTTTACCAGAACTCCACTGAATGCCAGCCATACTTCCGCGAAGAGAGAGAAGCCGGTGGGTGTGGTTAGATCATTGTATGACGTCATACTCTCGCTCTCTCGCTGTAGTGAATATGCGTTCGTAAATACATTACAGACCACGTTTCATTTGCAAAAATATTCCTGCGTTTTATGAGCTCAACCATTATTTTAATGTTTTATGTCTGAAATGTATCTTTTATCAACTATGTTAATAGCCGAAAGTGTGAACTATATTGCAATGGCGGAATCATCCCGCTCTAAGCTTTCCACCCATTATCAGGGTAGGTGAGCCCGGAGTATATTACAATACACAGAACGTTGCACAACATGGATTTCCACAGTCGAGCAGCCATCCACAAAGTTGTCAGAGTTTTCCGTTTGAACAGTAGACAAGTGGAAAACTGTGTTTTGCACTGTGGAGACATGGTACACAGTCTAACAGTCAGAAGGTATTTCCTGGGTGTGACGGATGCAGGTAGTAAGGTACCTTCCGGACTGTATCGCCTGTTAATGAAGTTTAGTGGAGGTAGCCTGATGGTATGGAGCCGTTTTTTGTGGGGGCTTGCATCCATTAATCATGAATGCTGAGCTCTACATACACATCTTGGATAATTATGCACTACTAACGTTGTGACAGTGTTTTGGTGACGACCCATAGCTCTATCATCAAAATAGCACACCATGCCATACTGCTTGTGTTTTTACAGATTGATTTGAGTACAAGGGCGTTGAAAAAAACGCCCTCGTACTCAAATGGACTGGTCAGCCAGAAGTCCTGACCACAGACTTATAGAGGATTTCTGATACGAACTGGATTGTCTGGTGCTTGTTAGGAGACAGTCCAACAAACAAAGCTGAACTGGTCACTCCTTTGAAGAACTTATCGGCAAGGATTTACAACAAGTTAGTAAAATCATGAATGTATTGATTATGATACGCTTTCTAACATACTAGGAATCATTACTCAAGTTATCAGGATAATTGCCTGTGGAATAAATCTCGCTCCTGTACCTTGATCTTTGACCCCATTTCGATGATATTCAACAGAATTGGTTCAGTATACCTCCGGAACAACATACTAAGGTTTTGTCGCAATGGAATCATTTTTAGTCAAGTTATGAGGATAATGGCGGTAGAATAAATCTCGCTCCTGTGCCCTGACCTTTGACCCCATTTTGATTATATTAAACAGAATTGGTTCAGTATACCTGCGGAACAACATACTAAAGGTTTGTCGCAATAGAATCATTTTTAGTCAAGTAATGAGGATAATAGCTGTGGAACAAATCTTTCTCCTGTGCCCTGACCTTTGACTCCATTTCGATTATATTCAACAGAATTGGTTCAGTATACCTCCGGAACAACATGTTAAAGTTTTGTCGCAATAGAAGCATTTTTAGTCAAGTTATGAGGATAATGGCTGTGGAATAAACCTCGCTCCTGTGTCCTGACCTTTGACCCCATTCCAATGATATTCAACAGAACCAGTTTAGTATACCTCCAGAATAACATGATAAAGTTTTGTCGCAATCGAAGTATTTTACGTACGTTATGACGCATAAGGCCGATGGAATGGATCCCGTTCCTATGTCCTGACCTTTGACCCCATTTCGCCTATTTGAAATAGAGTTCCTCCTCAGGTTGTCCCCTACGACATACTAAAATTTCATCGAAATCGAACCATTTTTACGAGAGTTATCGTGAGGACAGACGGACAGACAGACGGACAAAGCTGGAGCATATACGCTTCTTCAACCTATGGTTGGAAAACGTAAAGACAAGTTAGGAAAATCATGCAATGCATTGATTATAATACGCTTTCCAACATAACAGAAATCATTACTCAAGTTATTACTCATAATATGAGGATAATGGTTGTAGAATAAATCTCGCACCTATGATCTGACCTTTGACCCTATCTGGATGATATTCAGCAGAATCGGTAAAGTATACTTCCGGAATAACATGATAATGTTTTGTTTCAGTCGAATCATTTTTACGCAAATTATGACGCATGAGGGCAATGGAATGCATCCGCTTCTATATCCTGCCCTTTGACCCCCACTTCGCCCATTTTCAATAGGGTTCGTCTCCAGGTGGTCCCCTACCACATACTAAAATTTCATCGAAATCAAACCATTTTTACGCGAGTTGTCGTGCGGACGGACAGACAGACGGCCAAAGCTGGAGCATATACGCTTCTTCAACCTACGGTTGGAAAGCGTAAAAAAGACAAATGGAGAGTAATTCCCCGTCATAAGGGCCACAAAGCTTTCAGCACACAATATTAAAATTTATGAAAATAAAGATCATTTGTTGCGGCAGTTTATATGTACACTATGTGGACAAAAGTGATTAAGGACTACAAGTAAATAGAAAAGCAGAATTGTATTTACATCAGTAGCGGGTAGATCCTTCATTTGCAGAGATTACAGCAGCCATCTGTTTAGGTAAACTGCCCACGCAAGTCCATGGAGTACGGAGAGCGGAATGTTCTTCCATTCCGCCTTTAGTACATCGACCAACTCTGTCAATGAAGAAGGTCGTGTTCGTCTAGACCTCACTCTTGTTCGAGTTAATCCCATAGGTGTTCAGTAGGATTGTGGTCCTGGTTCTGAGTAGGTCGGTCCGTCCGCGAGACCTGATTTTCTTCATACCACTCCATTGTAGCCCTGGAAACATGACAAGCGGCATTGTCGTCCTGGAAGAAACAATGGTCATGTCAGTAGAGCTGCCACAAGGTTGGGTGGATTGAGTAATCCAGGATACCTCTATACAGTACAAAGTTCGTGTTGCCATAAATAGCAACCAGTGGACACACACATCGTGCCAGATGAAACAGCCCATACCATAACTCCAACGCCTCCATGGTTTACAATCGGCACTGTACGCTCCGGAAGGAGACGTTCTCCGAGTAACTACCAAACCCAGACATGTCCATCCAATCAGAATAATATAAAGCGGGATTCGTCGCTCCCCAACACTTGCCGCCATTGCTCTAATGTCCAATTTCGGTGCTATTGACACGATCATATCAGCGTGGCCTTATTGGTCTTTGTGATTAGAACTTTATAGGCGGTTGCTTGACTATGAAACATGAATGCATGGGCATCTCTTCGAAGTGTCTTGGTGGGTACGATAACATCTGTGGCTATCTGGAACGCATGTGGTATGGCGTGCATTGGTCGGGACCTAATCTTCCGTATCTCCCTCTGGAGCACCCTCTGTTCCTCTGGGTTGCACTTTCGTGGGTCTTCCAGGGCGAGGTGAATTCCTGCAATGTCTCTTCTTCTTCCACTTGTTCATGACAAAGGCCGAAGTCGATTTAGCGACCTTTGTGACATCAGCAAGGCTTATTATGCTCATATCTTCATTTGAGCAGCCGATTATAACGCCCTTTGCAAACCCGAAGAGCTCCTCTCCTGCTAGCTATTGTATCAGCGATTGATCTGCGCGCATTCCATCGCCGTTTTTGCACCTTATCGACCACGTGTCTGCTACGAGAGCACACCCTAGCGCCAGCGGAAGCTGCTCAATCAGTTTTATCCACTGTGACGTATATTCTAATTTAACTTTCATTTTTAGTTCCTTTTCCAATGTAAATTTGAATTTGTACTCTTTTGCACTTTCCAAACTTAACGTGATATCTTCTCTCTCACATGAATGAGGTTGGCAACACTTTTGAGGTCAGAGAGAGTGGCGTATGAATGTGATAAGAACGATAGATAAAAAGGACGATACAGCAGTTGCTTAGTGTATGTGTGTGTGTGTGTGTGTGGAGATTTTCGATCTTTGTTAAGCGAGTTTTTACGATAGCTAGTTAAGGTGTTATATGTGAAGTAGTGCTATAATTGTGGATGTTATCATTCGTTGCCTGGACCAATAAAAGGCTACCAAACAGAAGTCATCGCTCTTTCCACGTTAATAAGTGAGTCACGGAAAAATTCTCATTGGCCGCCAATCGGTGGCTGCCAATGAGAAGTTTTCCGTGACTCACTTATCAACGTGGAAAGAGCGATGACTTCTGTTTGGTGTTCCTGATCCACGTCGAGTGTTTGAATTAATTATTCATTCACCTCATAGTTATTTGTTCAGTTTCTACTTTCCATCTTTGGTGAATCCCCAGCACTGTGCGGGGCTTCATGAAACAACCTGCTATGTGGTTTGGCAGTTAATCACTTGTGAGTCTTGAGAATTCGAGGCCGCTGTGGTACAGTGGTAGCATGTCCGGCGCGTAACTGGAAGACCCTGGGTTCGTTTTCCCGTGGCGGCCGATGAGAATTTTCCCGTGACTCACCTATTAACGTGGAAAGATCGATGACTTCTGTTTGGTGTTCCTGACCCACGTCGAGTGTATGAATAAATTAAAGGTTATCGTAAGTTTTGCTTCTGTGCAGTTTTGTCTGGCCGTAAATCATCAATTTAGAGCTATTTCGTGCATCTATTGCATCGTATCCTCATTTAGTTCAACATTTCCTTAGTCATGGTTTTAGACATAGCGTAACACCAATCTCGCACACGAAAAAGGGTTACGTTATACCACATAGTGTATATAAATCAATACAGTGTATCGCGCGTTGTGCTTCTAATGGAGCCAAAATTCGTCAAAGAATTTAAATACAGCATCATCCATTGTCTGATACAAATGACACCGGCGATTTGCATCATTGCATTGAAGTTTATGCAGAACAATTTGACCATCTGTACTAAGTCAAAATAAACGAACTGCTTTGTTATTATTACTTTTGAACAGACTTTTGCAAAATTGCAAGTGCGCAGTATTATTTTTATCTAATTTGTTTTTATCTTCCATCTTCTTGCTTTTTATCTTTCCAGACATGTGTCATCGGGCATTTCCTACGAGATATATGGTGGTAATACTTGGCTTTTTCGGCTTCTTCAATATCTATGCCATGAGGGTCAATCTGAGCGTTGCCATGGTTGCGATGGTCAATAAAACCACCAATTCCGAAAATGGATCAGAATTCGTGGAATGTCCCGCTCTTTTGGACGAGAAAAATTCTTCTGCCTTCGGTACACTGAAGGTAAATATGAAACAACAATTTTTTTCCAAACGCACATATCACATATGTCTCACATTTCCAAATCTAATACAGTTGAAAAACGTTAGGTGTTGTCACATTAAAATTAAAACCCCTTTGTGTTTCTTTCGTTGTAATGTTCCCCAAAGAAGTTTTGGATTCTGCATAATCCTCTATTTAGTAACTGGCGCACAAAAACAAATCCGAAGAGCAGGAAATTCTCTGACCGTGAGTTTAATTGCTGACTCAGTTAAATTAAACGTGTGCCGCCCCGGTGGCGCAGTGGTCTAAGCGATGGCCTCTGATCATTCGTCCGTAAGGGGACCGGGTTCGAATCACGGTGAGGCATGGATGTTGTGTTTGTCTTACGGCACTGGCTCTCTCCCTTCCCTGGAACCAGTGACTAAAAATTAGGGACGGGCGACTGCTTATAGCCCATTGAGTTGCTCACGGTGGTCGTTAAACCTCCAATCGAAAAAAAAAAAATTAAAGGTGTAAAAACACATCCATTATCATATCCGTTACACATCTGACGAAACTTTATCAGATTTTCCTAAAAAAACAACTCTTAACATATAGCAGACTATATCATCTCGAAAGGAATATTTTACTTCCTCGCGCATATCGAGCTTATCACGCCGAGGTCACCTCAGTAAAATTCTCTCATCGCTGCAAATTGCTCTCAATTCCTTCTTAAATGGGATTCTAAATTTTTTGAATGTTAAACGTTACGTTAAGGCAAGTCGAGGCTAGTGTGTTGGATGTGCGGTCATAACATTTTTACAGAATTTCTCACCCATTTCAGCTTTTGAGTCGCACTTAGTGTTCATTTCCTTCACAGCACACCCAGATATTCGTGTTGGGATAGTGGGATAGAAAAAAAAATTCCCCGTTTTACTTTTTTGTTCTGTCATAGGTGTTCGTGTTCGAGGGAGATTTCACTAAAACGGAAAGCATCTGTGATTTGTTTTCGAAGTTAAACGATGCCCACGAGTATCTAATGCTAGGAAGGCCTATCACCTTTAATTCAGGGTGATTGATTCTAGATAACGTGATGAATCAGCGCCGTAACACAACCGCAATATTCATGTCTTAAGGCTGTCTTTGAATGAGTGTTAGATTTCACCTTCTACCCTATATCTACAATGCAAATTCTTTTGTACGCATTTTCTCGAAGACTATTACTTTGTTGTGTTTGAAATTTTGAGCACAAATAAAAACGACCTATACTTAGTACATGTATGAGACATTACATTATGACCACCCCCAGCCTAGAGAAATGAACTCGCCTGGAGACCGAACGGTGGCACAGTTGAAATTCACAGATCAGTATAAATACAGCCCGAGGACCGGCTTCCGTCAGAATGAGAAAAGCTGCCGATTTATCAGAGTTTGATAAAGGACAAATTGTGATGGCATGGCCGCTCCTCGGAACTACGATCTCGGAAACGACGCGGCTTTTGGGGTTGTTCACGTGCCGCTGTATTGAGTAACTATCAAAAGTGGTGCACAGGTGGTCAAACGACCAACCGTCGTCCAGCCGTATGTCGTCTGCAGCTCATTGATGCCAGAGGGAAGAGGAGACTGTCGCGCATTGTTCACAGCAACCTCAGGGCCACAGTGCAACAAATCACCCGCAGGTACAACAGTGCTGATCAGGGCAATGTGTCACAGCACCAGGGGCGGCGGAAAGTGAAGTTCGTTGGCCGGGCCCGAAATTTTGAATCGTGGTGCATCTCTTCGCTTCCGGCAATAAACAGCAATAAAACAACTAATGAGGTGCTCTACTGGGAATTAGAGCTTACTTACCTAGATGGACTTTCTAAGGCACATCACAACAATCACACATATGCCAAACTAAAAAAATTAAAATAAAAATAAAAATCTTGGCTGAAATTATTGACCGATCCCGGGCGGTTCCGCCGCCACTGCACACACACATAGTTCATCGCATCCTTCTGCGTATGGGCCTGTGTAGCCGAAGCCCCAGCCTGGTCCTCAGGCTCATTGCACTTCATCGCCAACAAAGCATGAAATGGGCCCAAGATCAACGAGATTGGACCGTTGATGATTGGAAGAAAGTTGTCTGTTCAGACGAATCAGGATTCCTGGTGCATCACGTACACACCCGAGCTCGGATACGGCAACAACCAAAGAAGGCTAGGCACTTGGATGCAGTGTTGGGAGGAAACACGCCGGCGGCGCGGGTGTTAGCTGTTGGCGATGTTTCCTTGGGACACTTTAGGCCCCATTGTCCCAATAGCACAATCCCTGACAGCTGTCAGGTGTCTGAACATCGTTGCTGACCAAGTTCACCCATTCATGGAAACTGCGTTCCCTGCTGGTGATGGACATTACCAACAGGATAATGCGCCATGCTACACTGCCAGAATCGTCAAGGAGTGGTTCGAGGAACATGCTGGTGACTTTCAGTTATTGCCCTCGCCTCCAAATTCATCTGACATGAACCGAATCGAACATTTGTGGTTCGACTTGAAAAAGCGGGTTCGAGCTAAATCACCACCACCTCAAAATGTACGGGAACTGGAGGACCTGCTGTTGACATTATGGTACCAGATACCCCAGGATACCTATCGCCACCTCATCGAATCGATGCCTCGCCGACTGGCCGCTGTTTTACGGGCTAAAGGGAGTCCTGCAGCTTGTCAGGTAGGTAGTCATAATGTAATGGCTCAGCGGTGTATATGCCACAGTTATTATTCCCAAAAATTTGTTAGATTTTTTCTTTTAAATTCAATTTATCTGACTCGAAAGCTTTCCGATTTGGCGCTAGATGGCGCGATAAGTTAGTATAGCAGTATTTCTGTCTGGAAGGAATGAAGTCTCTTATTTCTGCCTTATTTTTATGATTATCTGTGCTAAATAGAAATCAGTTAATAGGGGGGAAAGTGAGATTAGAAATATGTCTTCTAAAGATAATCTAAAATCCTACTGTACGTTCATTTCTTGAAGAGAAGATGTGTACAATAGGAAAGAACCCCTGAATTTGAGAAATAGAAACTCCGTCTACTTACTAAGCTCCACCTGCTTACTGAGCTCCACCCTCAAATAACATCGTTGGTTAAAACGTAACAGCGCGTATTTTTTTTTTTAATTGTTGAGCCAACGAGTGACTGCTTCAATTCTGAATATGGTGAAGTCTCCAGCGATTCGATGACACCAACTTCTAGGACAGTCACTCAAGACGTTAAACCACGCCCAAGGAGTGATTTTTTGTTGGATATATCGCTGATGATGAACCCCAATATTCAATCAAAGACAGCGTTAAGCAAGCCTTTAACTTTGGCTCAGTAGTGCAAAAACCTAAACCCCAAATCATCTACCGCTTGTGCTGGCTCTCTTTTCATGTTCAACGCAAAGTGTGCATCCCGTGAAATATTTGTGAGCAATCACAGGGCCCAAATCAGGTATTAAGGATATTGTAACCAGCATTGAAGCTTTCCTTGACTGAATATCAAAACCAGTTCGATCTTTCAGTACTTTAGATTTTAATAGGTCCATTACCTTTAAAAGAAAATTACTTGACTTCTCCTCAAAGTGTAAAAAGAAAAGTTCGCCTCATTGAGAACAATGCAATTTTATGCTATCAAACTTTTTTGCCCAATACATGTGAATTTGAGGCACCAAAGCTTTGAGCTGAAATACATTTTTTAATATCATTAAGATGTTCTGTAATATTCAGAGGTTAGCTACTTAAAGAATGATCATCTGCCAGAATGCAGTTATGGAGGGTGTTAGATTTTAATTAATGTTGATGTACTAACGTCTCCATTTGCATGGCTAACACACAACTCGAGATGGCGGATTTCGTTTTCCGAAAATCAGTGGTCCGTATTTAAGAATACAAGACTTTTATGAGAGTCGTAATGCTCATTGCGATACGAGAATCATTAACGCCTTAACTCTTACGCCTCAAAATTTTTTAATTGTGGTAACGTCATCTTTCATTATCAATTACAAACAGAATTCCTCCGAGAAATGTCTAGCAAGTGTGACGGACGCAGGATAAACACACCTTCCTCAACTTCTAATCTCGCTAAAGGTTTTCATTATCTGAAACATTGTACAGTTACAGTAAGTGCTACGTTTCGCATGTGAAGTGAATCGCGTTTGCCATCTCTACGAGAGATTCAACGAGCTAGTTAACAATTTACAACCAGGGCCAACTACAACTACAGCTTTTGTGTGGAAATGCTCAAGTGTAGAACCTGGCCCTATTTTGAAGTGTACATTTCTCCAGAGACAGTCCAGAAAAATATGTTTGTTTAGCACCTACGTCAGCATGGCTAAGATTTTTTACGTTTTTATGTTTTGTTTTATACGCAATTTTTTAACCACGTTACACCAATGCATTTTTAGGCAGATAACGGTATCTCTTTTTCCATAAAACGAATCCATAAAGGTGCCTAATGTTTTTTAGATATATTATACACTGCCGGACAATTGCTAAGGACGGATGACAATAGCAACGATAGCAACCATAAAATGGAAGGCAGGAAAATGTGGAAATTAGCATAAGTGCGGGATACAGTAAGACGTGTTGTGCGTATGCAAATTTTGGATTGCCGAACTTGTTCATGACGTCATTGCGCTGATAAGAGATATAAAGGATTTGACGCGTATTGACCGTTGTTGTTCAAACGCAAAGTTGAAAGGGAAAGAATCAATTGACGAACTTGCAATTTTCAGTATGTCTTCCCGACATCACCTAGATGATTTTACGCGTGGCCGTATTATTGGCAATATTGAAGAAGGGAGAAAAATAACAGATGTTGCCAGGGAGTTCGACATCAGCCACAGTGTTATTTCCAGGCTTTGGAAATCATTTCAAACAAATGGAGAGTGTAACAAACGTCACGGGGAGGTTGTGTCCGCAGTACGACACCTGCAGAAGATCGGTACATAGTGCTATCGACAAAAACACACCGGCGCAGCACAGCTAGTGAGGTAGCAAATCAGTTTATGGCTGCTACTGGCAAGCGGATCTCCCGAAAAACTATTGCCAGACGTTTGCATGAAGGAGGACTATACGCCCGCCGTCCCGTTGTGTGCATCCCATTGTCCAGATGTCACCGTACCGCCCGTTTGAAATGGTGCCATCAACATCGCAATTGGACTGATAACGACTGGTCTGCTGTCCTCTTCTCAGATGAGAGCAGATACAGTCTATCGTCTGATTGCCGACGACAACTGATCTGGCGTGATAGTGGTACTGCATATTGTCCAGCAAACATACAGGAAAGGGACCGATATCCGACCTGTAGTGTCATGGTATGCGCTGGCATCATGATCAATGGCCGTACGTCCCTCTATGTTCTTCCAACTGGGACTATGACTGGCCAACGATACATTAATGATTTTCTGCTACCTCATGTTCGCATGTTCCGTGGTGCTGTCGGTGATAGATTCATTTTCATGGACGACAACGCAACATGTCATCGAACAGTCGCTGTCCAAGAGTGTCTTGAGAGCGAGGATATTCAACGCGTCGTATGGCCAGCACGTTCTTAAGATCTGAATCCCATTGAAAATGTGTGGGATGCTTTGGAGAGGAGTCTTGCTGGTCGCCAATGCCCTCCAATAAACAAGGACACCCTCATCCGTGCACTGACAGAGGAATGGGATAAATTACCCCAACAGCTGCTTGATAATGTTGTGCAAAGCATGACACGATGTATGGAATCTTGCATCGCCCTCCATGGTGGCCATATCCCTGTATTGACATCTTACGCCGGAACGCCTGCGGACGGTAATTGCATTTTTTTTCACGTTTACGTATTCTGCACAAAATGGCCTGTTTGTCCCTTGAACACGTTCCAAAGCCTTCTGGATTTCAGAGCACAATAAATTGTCTTTCTTGTAATGTCCTGGCATTCTGACATTATTTTATTTCACTTGGCATCCAACCACACTTACTTTTTTATGCGCTATATAGCCGTTTATGATCCGTCCTTAGCAATTGGCCAGCAGTGTAGCTTTTCCTGTCTCGTAAAATTGAAAAAATTCTATTTACACTGCTGGCCATCCAAAATGCAACACCACGAAGGACACGAAATAGCAAAGCCACATTTACTGGACACATAACAACAGATACAAAGATGAAACGATTGAGCTTACAGGCCCATACGATTTGTGGAACACGCAGACATCAACAGTTCGTGTGGCCCCCCATGGCTGACAATAACGGCCGCTACACACCGCGGCATCGAACGAAAGAGGCTTTGGATGTGGGCTTGGGGTATGTCGGTCCAGGCTGCTTTCCACACGTTTCCATAGTTCATCACGCGTAGCCGCGGGTGTTGCTTGCCGGGCCACTTGGTAGCGATCAGCGACCAGACGTGTTCGCTGGGCGACATATCGGGAGAACAGGCGGGCCACGGCAGCAGTGACACCTGGTGGGCCGTGAAGAATTGTTGCACGATGCGTGCCACGTGCGGGCGCGCATTGGCCTGTTGAAACGTGGCAGCTGCCAGGTCCTGCAGGTAAGGGAGAAACTACAGGCTCCAAATCGTCGGAGATGTAGCGGTGGTTGTTGAGTGTACCGGCGATGTGTACCAGAGGGGTGCAGATGCCATATCCAATTGCGCCCCAAACCATAAACCCACGTGACGGACCCGTATGGCAATGCATAATGCAGGCGTCATACAGTCTCACGCTGCGGTGCCGCCACACGCGGATCCGACCATCGTGGTGTTGCAGGCAGAAGCGGAATTCGTCGGAGAAGACAATGTCGTGCCATTCCGTAGTCCAAGTGCGGCGTTCAACGGCCCACTGCCGCCGCACTCGCCGGTGGTCTAACGTCAATGTTAATCGGAGCAATTGGCGCCGTGTGACAAGTCCCCGCTCTTGCAGACGACGTCGAAAGGTACGTGCTGATACAGGTTGTTGCGCGACACACCCTAATTCCTGCGCTAACGTTCGTTATGTGGCGGTGCGAACCGTCAATGCCCGCCGCAAAACATGCCTGTCCTCTCGTTTGATGGTGTGCCACGGCAGCGGCCAACGCTCGCGTCAGTCCGTCCGTCTCTCTTGCACCCACCGAATCCACACTCGCCTCACTGTGGCTGGATGTCGTCCCACACGCGCGCGGATGTCTCGGTACGATAAACCGCTGTCGCGATAAGCCATTATTCGTCCTCTGTCGAACTCCGAAATGTGCTGGAATGATTGCCGCATTCTGCGACGAGACATCAGGAAGCTTCCCACGCGCAGGTCCGGCAGCACAACAGACTTCCAATACTTACACCCCTCTTTCTGTGCACCCTTATAGTGCTTCTCGGTGGCGTGCCGGGCACACATGATTTGCATATGCCTTGCAATGGTAATCGTTTGCATGTCTTCTCGCGGGCGACGCATGCTGCGAATTACAGGCCAATCGGATGCTTCCTTCTTTGGTGTTGCATTTTGGGTGGCCAGCAATGTATATACAATTGGTGAGCCGAACGTTTTGCAATATTTGGATCACTTTATGTCTTCATACGTACCTTTACGACGAAAGCTGACCAGCATTCAGAGTATTGCCATCGTGTTGCACCGTCTTTAGCCATCTGTCTGCCAGTTCCTTGATTCCGCGGGGTACCAGTTCTTATCCTTCGAGGGGAAGAACTCCTTCCCTCCAGCTGTCACCTCCTCCTGGTTGTTGAAGTGCCGCCCACGAAGGAAGTAGGCCATGGACCGGAAAAAGTAATAATCCGATAGGGCAAGATCCGGACTATATGCTGTCTGTGGCTTCAGTTCAATGCCCTCAAGTTCCCCGAGTTTTGCCCGTGTTGTTCTCGCGTACGAGACCAAGCGTTCTCCTGCTCTAGGAGAATGCGCTTTTTGTTCACTAGTGCTGGGTATGTCTCCTCCAAAACGGCATACATCCGCTCCAGCTGTTCAGAGTAGAGGTTGGCGTTGATGGTCTGACCGTCTGGAACAAATTTGTAATGGATTATACCCTCGGAATTTCACCAGACGCAAAGCATCACCTTGTGCTCGAAGCACCCACGTTGGTAACAGGTTCTGGAAGCTGGCCGGGAGTCGACCACTGTCGTTGTGTATTACAATTACGGAAATAGACTCACTTTTCATCGCACGTAACAATTTTCTTGATGAAACATGTAGCACGCGGGTTTTCTAGGAGTTTCGTGCACACTTCTACTCGGCAGTTTGCTTCGGCTGACGTCAGTTCGTGAAGGACAATGCGGCTGTTTCTGTAGACCTTGTATGCCCAGCTCGCTTTATAATCCGCGACACCTGGTTGCAGATTTGCCTCTAGGACATGGCACACGGCCTCTGAATTCAGGGTTCACGGCCTACCTGACCTTTGGCTGATCGGCGAGATCCGTGGTTCGTTTCCACGGCGGTGGCTGATAACAATTTTTCGGTTGCTGTGTGTTTTCTGGAACGTGGAAAGAGCGATGTATTTATTTATTTACTGACGTCACGTATTTGGAGAATTTTCACCGAGGTTTCTGTCAGCTGAGCGAAATTTCTTGAACCATCTGGTTAGAGATCTGTGATCCATGGAACCTCTTCCTTTCGCATGACAAATGTTTCGTGTTGCTTAATCAGCGGAATGGACGAGTTCAAACGCGTAAAAAAAAGTTCCCTAATTAACCGGTTGTGGCTGTTCATCTTTTAGGCGTCCCAACCACAGACAGAACGATGACATGCTGTTCACAGCAACGACTACCACTTTATATCCCTTTCGACTGACTTCCGTGCGCGACTTAAACTAGTTTAAACACGTGACACACCCGGCGCCGCAGGAGCGTTTATGCAAATATTGCAAAACTTTCGACTCACCCTCTGTAGCATAAAAACTGGGCTGGAATTTTTTTTTATTTGAAATACAGCTTTTTCATGACCAACGCTTTTCAGAAATCGTTGACATGGAATTTCTCCTCTAATTTACTGATCGCGTATATTATATGATATTCTTATTACCAAGCATTTACGTGGCTATTAATACGGCCTAAAATTCTGCGTTTATATCATTGCAGTCTAACTCTTGAACGCATTGCTCTTCTCTCATCGAGTGCAACGCATTAACGACACTTTTTGAGCTCGGATTAAAAATCGAATTAAAAAATGTTCGGATCAGATGCATGAAATCTAAATATTGTTTTTAATCTGCAATACCTGAGTTGTCTTAGCGCCATCTGAGCACTCCAAACTCTAAGAGTTCTACCACGTCGTCAACAAACTCGTGCAATAACACTGAAGTCACCAATTACTAAATTTGAAAATTTGCGACAAAAATCCCCTACCGAAATTGATAAAGCTTTGTGTGAAGTTTGTGGAGCTAGTGTAGTGTATAACGTAATTTGTCATTCCTCTGTAACTTAGTCCTTACGTCAGTAATTACGTTAAGTGTGCTAAACTCAAAGTAATATTAGAAGGTATTCATACGCGTTACAAGAAAGAGGTCAATTGTAGTACTTACAAATATGTTTATTTTCCTTGCATGATTTGTACTCCACACTCACATCCGGTTTATTGGCGTACTCAATACAGTATCAGTTATTTAACATCCAGTCGCAGTAGAACAGCACGTCTATCATCAATAACATCAATCCCCGTAAACAGATCAGATCATATGTAGAGGAATTTTGGAAGGGAGTGTCTGACCCCAGGTTTTAAACAACCCTTAGAAATAGGAAGCTAGGAGATTTGGGCTAGAGTGCCCGATAGGAAAGTGACACGGAAGTGAGGTAGAAAGGGGTAGGAAGACACCCTTATTTATTACCGGGAGCCTGTGCACGGGGCCCGACGGCTTAACGTGCCCACCCGACGCACGGCGGATTTTTAGTGGTTCGAGCATTCGTACCTGCTGGGATCGAGCCCGAGGTCTTCTCCGTGGCAGTCACGAACGTTGACCACTAGGTCACCCGCGGCCCATATCCGACAGGAAAGTGACACGGATCCCCTTAAACAACCGCTGCATTGCCTTTTTATCTATATCCGGCCACACATACATCACTCGTTCCAACCTCCGTGTGTTGCCAACATCCTTCTCGTTTGAGGAAAAAGACATAGCGTTAAGGTTTGAAAATGTCCAAGAGAACAAACTCAAATTCACATAGAAAAAGAAACTCAAAAGGAAAGTTAAAATCGAATATACATTACAAGTGGATCGTAACATAGTGTCACGGTGGGCTTCTCGTTTCCGCCAAGACGGAGAAAACATGGAGGACGACCCAGAAGCGGCCGGCCATCAGATGCAACGGACGACAATTCTATGGTTATCGTCAACAGCATTTTGGAGGAAGATCGGCAGAAAACATGTGAAGAGATTGCATATGAAGCAAGCATCTCTTTTCTCTTGTGTAATTTTTCAGTTAGAATCCTAACTGAAAAATTACAGATAAGAAAAGTAGCTGCCAAATGGGTTCCGCACAATCTGAGAGAAGAGCAGCAAGCAGTTCGCAAAGGGATCACAGAAGAATTGCTTCAGCGATACGAGACAGAAGGCGAGAAGTTTTTGAACAGAATTGTTGCTACAGACGAAACCTGGATACGAGATTATGAACCAGAACTGAAATCTCAGTCCGCTCAATGGAAACATCCAGAATCACCTTGCCAGGAAAAATTCCGCCGCCAACAATCGAAGGTTAAGCTGATGATGATTATGGCGTATGACAAAGTTGGAGTGATAGCAACAGACAGAGTGCCCGAGGGAACCACTGTAACAGCGGAATACTACAGAAGGTTTCGGCAAAATGTTTTGCGCCAAAAGATTCGTCAAAGAAATCCCGACATGCTCGAAGCTGGTGTCATCATTTTGTACCACAACAGAGGCCGCATGTTTCCCGTACATTAAGAGACATTCTGGAAAAGTTTGGATGGGAATTACTTCCCCACGCACCATACAGTCCTGTCATGAGCCCACCAGACTATGACTTGTTCCCAAAACTTAAGAAGCCACTCCGCGGAAAGCGATTCACTACGATTCAGAATGTTTCTAATGAGGTGATCCGAGCAAGAACAGATTGGGACAACCAAACCAAGCCGGGAATTTTTGTATTGTAGTCCACTACAAAAACACATATACAAACAGGGGAATACGTCAGAAATTCCCTCATGAAAAAAATTTCCTTTGATCCTGGATGAAGTAGAACTGTTGAAATGTGCATCGTAAAATGATTTCCCTTGGGAGCAATTTAACGATGAAACAATATTAAAAATTCTTTCGTGATTGAATATATACCGTAGCATCAATCGATGCTCAAAACCGATGTACCAGATTATTATTTTACTTTAAAAAAATTGATTTTGGAAAAAGATAGAGAGAGTAAAAAATAGTCTCTTGAAAACGCCATTTGCAACTAAATCACTATGAAGATCATTCTGAATATTAAAATGTGCACATGCAACATAACAATTTCCCTACGCAATTCATTTTTATATGCATTTGCTAACTGATCGCCTAATGCGCAATGCTACTGGTATCTCCTCCTTGAGTAGAGGGCTTTTCTAAGTCTACCCTATATTTTGACCCATGCGCTAGTACTGGTAAAGCTTTGTTTTTTTAAGGTACATGTGTGTGGGACGCAGATCTCGAATATCTCTGCCGGAGAAGCAGGCTCTGTGTCTGTCAGGGATAAGTGTGTGAGAACGATAGACTATCACATGAGGGTAGGGCACACCATTGACCCTGGGTTCCAAAATCCAGCAAGCTACGTCCAGCAGGTGTAGTTAGCTTTAGCTTAATTAATTTATAATAGCTTGCTTGGTCATTATATACTTTTCTCACCGAAGTGCAGAGAAATTTGATATTTTCTTTTGAAGCCAACGCACAACATAAATAGTAGGGCTTTTTTTTTATGCAAATAATAGAAATCAAGCTCCAATTAAGCATACTATTATATTATTCATAAGTACCAAAATAATGATTCGTTCTTTCAAAAAAATCCAGGCGAAAAGAATAGGAGAAAGTGAGCCATTTCCCGAATGGTCCACCGGGAAATGTCCCGGTATCCCGGTGGGGACAATCCGCCTCTTGACCCGAGTAATCTGACGCCTTAACAATGGAAGTGTCCTGACTGGAATGCAATTCATGCCCAAACATTGGGCCGCTGTTATAATTAAATATGGAGATTACTTCGAAGGCCTTAAAGGTTTGTTGTGAAATAAATTCGTTTTGTTAATAGATAACCCATAGTGTGCAAAACTTTTGAAATGATTATTGTATTTTTAGCATGCGCTTAAGAAAGCATTAAAATGGAATAAATACTGAATTCTTAAAAAGATGTTTCGTTTTATCTGTATGGTGGATTATATGTCCTTTTCATTATTTTCAGGGACCTAAGTACAACTGGGATGCCCAGGCTCAGTCTCAAATGCTGTCCGCCTTTTTCTATGGCTACGTTTTCACACAGGTTCCTGCTGGGGCTTTATCAGAAAAAGTTGGTGGCAAGTGGTTGTTCGGAATCGGTATTGTAGTCACGGCTGTGTTCACTTTGTTAACTCCATTAGCAGCAGAGTTAGGGTCAGCAGTTTTCATCGGAGTGCGAGTGATTGAAGGACTTGCCGAGGTAAGCTTGCTTTGAAGTCTTATGTTGCATTCTGACTTTATCAGTTTCTTTTTTTTAAACGTATATTAGGTTGTCGCAGATGAAATGTCGGATTCTGCAGACTCGTGCATTTGGCAGGTAATATAGCAATTCCGATCAGGCAATACGAGCCGCGACAGTGAACCACGCGGTAGACCAGGAGGAGCTATCGAAAATAAACCACGCGGTAGACTAGAAGGAGCTATAGAAAATGAACCCAGCTGTAGACCAGAAAGTGCTATCGAAAATGAACCACGCAGTACACCAGAAAGAGCTATCGGAAATAAGCCACGCGGGAGACCAGATGGAACTATCAAAAAATGAACCACGTGGTAGACCAGAAGGAGCTCTCGAAAATAAACCACCCGGTAGACCAGAAGGAGCTATCGAAAATGAACCACGCGGTAGACTAGAAGGAGTTATCGAAAATAAAGCACGCGGTAGACCAGAAGGAACTTTCAAATATGAACCACGTGGTAGACCAGAAGGAGCTATCGAAAATAAACCACGCGGTAGACCAGAAGGAGCTATCAAAAATGAACCACGCGGTAGACTAGAATGAGTTATCGAAAATAAATCACGCGGTAGACCAGAAGGCACTGTCAAAAATGAACCACGAGGTAGACCAGAAGGAGCTATCGAAAATAAGCAACGTGGTAGACCAGAAGGAGCTATCAAAAATAAACCAGGCGGTAGACCAGAAGGAGCTATCAAAAATGAACCACGCGGTAGACCAGAAGGAGTTATCAAAAATTGAACCACGCGGTAGACTAGGAGGAGCTATCGAAAAATAGCCCATGTGGTAGACCAGAAGGAGCTATCGAAAATGAATCAAGCTGTAGACCAGAAAGAACTATCAAAAATGAACCACGCAGTATACCAGAAAGAGTTATCGAAAATGAACCACGCAGTACACCAGAAGAAGCTACCAATGATTCATTAACTGAATCCGATCTACTTCAAACGATACAAGAACTTGGTGAAACCCTCTGAGTACGTTGTGTAACTATTTCTGGTCATTAACAGCTTTAGGTAAAGTGAAGAACATGGATAAATGGATGCCAGATGGGTTGACGGAACACACAAAACACGACGAATGGATACCTGCTCTCCTTTGCTTATTCCTAGCCAAGCACGTGTGATCAGAAATGGATGCTGTATGACAAATGCAGATTTTCGGCGCAATGACTCGACAGCGGTGAAGCCTCAAAACACCCCCCGAAGCTGATATTCCATTCCAGGAAGATTATGGTCAGCATTTGGTCGTCCGCAGCTCGTGGGATCCACTCTTCTTTCTTACAACTGGGTCAAACCATCAGAGGACACAGGAATTATCAAGAACTTAACATTATGCATGAAAAACAGTTCGCATCAAAGCTGGCATTAGTTAATAGCAATGGGTCCATACTTCTCTACGATAACGTGAGATCCCACGTTCTACGCCAGACTGCCGAGAAGCCTCACAAGCTGAGGTACGAAACTTTTTCTCATCCTCCTTATTCACCTGATCTGTCTCCTACGCACTATCTTCAAGCAACTAGATACACCGATCAGCCATTACATTATGACCACTTACCTAATATGCTATAGGACCCCCTTTAACCCGCAAACCAGCGGCCACTCGGCGAGGCATCGATTCGATGACGTGGCGATATGTATGCTGGGGTATCTGGTACCATAATGTCAACAGCAGGTCCTCCAGTTCCCGTACATTTCGAGGTGGTAGTGATTTAGAGCGAACCCGCTTTTCCAAGTTGAACCATAAATGTACGATTGGGTTCGTTTCGGGTGAATTTGGATTCTAGGACATTAACTGAAACTCACCAGAATGTTCCTCGAACCACTCCTTGACAATTCTGGCAGTGTGGCATGGCGCATTATCCTGTTGCTAATGGCCATCACCAGCAGGGAACACAATTGCCACGAGAGGGTGAACTTGGTCCGCAACGATGTTCAGATGCCTTACAGCTGTCAGGGATTGTGCTATTGGGATAATGGGGCCTAAATTATCCCAAAAGCACATTTTCCACAGCACAACACGGCCGTCGACGACCTGTTTCCGCCCAATAGTGCATCCAGGTGCCATAGCCTCCGTTTGTAATCGGCGTATCCGCGCTCGGCCGTCTGCGTGATGTACCAGGAATCTTGATTCGTCAGGCCAGACTACTTTCTTTTAATCATCCACGGTCCAATCTCGATAATCTCGAGCCCATTTCATGCGTTGGTGGCGATGACGTGCAGTGAGCATGGGGAACCGGCTGGTTCTTCGGCTATGCAGACCCATGCGCAAAAGGCTGCGATGAACTGTGGGCTGTGACGGATAGCCCTGACCACTACTGTTGTAGCTGCAGGTAATTTGCCGCACTCTAGTCCTGCGGTCGCTTTAAACAATGCGCGACATTCTCCGCTCCCCTCTGGCATCAATAAGCTGCGGACGACACACGACTGGACAACGGTTCGTGGTTTGGCCGTCTGCGCACCCCTGCCCATTATCAAAGTCCGATGAATCGGCAGCTCTTCCCATTTTGACCTCGAACACTACTAACTGAAAGTCGGTCCTCGGGTTGCATATATACTGCTCTGTGAAATTCACTTGTACCACCGTTCGGTCTCCAGGCGCGCTCCTTCCTCTAGGCTGGGAAGGGGTGGTCGTAATGTAATGGGTCATTGGTGTAGTTTTAAATCTTTGCCATTTCAATGAGGATTTTAAAGTCGTAGTAAAATTATTGTTTACGTTTCCGTTACAAAAATTCTGGCTGCTGCACTGGAAAATAATCGAATGTTGCAATGATAGTTTTCCAAAATGTGTAAATAGGAAACCAAGTACACTATGTCCGGGACGAAAACTACTAATAAGGAATTGTTGCAAATCAGCGCGAAATATAGATACAAAAAATGAAACTTGTCAAGTTTCGATGCCGGCAAACGGCGAGGCTCGTTGGTGATAGGGGGCGCTGCTGTTCCTCTGCGCAGCTGGTGCGTACGTTGTGAGTCAGTCGTTATTGGTTTTTTTTTTTTTTTTGGTTGGAGGTTTAACGACCACCGTGAGCAACTCAATGGGCTATAAGCAGTCGCCCGTCCCTAATTTAGGGTCACTGGTTCCAGGGAAGGGAAAGAGCCAGTGCCGTAAGACAAACACAACATCCATGCCTCACCGGGATTCGAACCCGGACCCCGTTCGGACGAATGATCAGAGGCCATCGCTTAGACCACTGCGCCACCGGGGCGGCTCAGTCGTTATTGAAATGGCGTTCACTGCAGCAGAAAGTGCAGTGTTGTTACTCGCTTGCAAAATTTAGGTTTCCAGCGACTGCGCAGAGGAAATTCTGGCAAATGTACGAAATGGAACCGTCCAAGAGAGACATAATGACAGCTTGGCACAATACAAGACACGTGGGAAGCATGTGTTTGAAGAACAAGTGGAAATCATTCGTGAAGTGGTCCACTGCAGCTCAACAAAGTCCGTTCGTCGTACGAGTAAGTCCCCGACGTTCTTCATAAGAGGCTACGTCTTCGTGCATACAAAATTGAGTTACTGCAGAATTTAAAGCCAAATGGCATATTGTGCCACCTTGTGGTATCTGTTTGCTTTCGACATGTTCTCAAGGATTGATAACGATAATGACTTTCATAAGAAGGTTATTTTCAGCGACGAGTGCACATTTCACATTTCAGGGATGGTCAATAGACATCACTGTCATATGGGTGTAGGGCCAGACATATAAATTCTTAGATAAAACATTTTGTTTCCCGCCGTATAGCGAGCTACCGCCTCGCCCTTACTATACGATCTGGCTATCAAGTAGGCTGAAGGCGTCCTTGTGTAGAAAAATAATTACCTCGACAAAACTCAGTCCAGTACACGGAAATAAAAAACAGCAAGATTTTATTATTCCCATAACATTTGCTTCACGGGTTTCCGATGGCTTCCCGCTCAGGGTCCCTGTGCTAACCACGTGCTACTTTTTCACAATTCTTTCCGCGATACCCGGTGGACGAAGGAATCCTCCTTCCCGTTCACCACGCTGTACTTCTGCGATACCCGCAGCCCTTCCGTCAAACCTGTGTCCGAACTGGGACCCTCTCTCTTTCACGACCGAAGCTCAACTGTCTCACTAAATTCTCCTGGCCCTTTTTGTCTTCTACCACGCATGCGCAAGAAACACTCGTTACCCCGGTCAGCACGTGTAATACCTGAGCTCGAAAATGTCGTCGGATACCCGCAGGCGATTACAACCTTGTACGTACCAAAACCGGTACGACAATTTTTTTAGCAGAAGCACTCGAGCAGCCGACTCTTCAAGGTCAGGTGCCCCAGGCGTTCATGCACCACTCCCTTAATCCTCACATAGGATTAAAATTGTTCCACGTGGTGATGAATGTCAGTTCTTAGTTGAAACAACAAAATGACGGAATGAAGCGTCCGTCCGCACGTGTTCATCACAACATTAAAATTAAATAAATTCATAATTGACAGTTTGATTGCGGGCGACGCTTACAATGGGAATCTGAGAATTCGCACGCAGTGAGAGATCTGCAACGACGTAGCCCTAAAGTGAATGTCACGTGCTGCTTCAGTGAGCAGTAAATTATCGTCCTTCTTTTTCATTGAAAGGGCTGTCACTGCAGATGATTTCTTGGATGTGCTTAAAATTTTTAACCATACCGCAGATAACATACGGATGCATTTTTCCCACGAGAAGCAGCGCCCTCCTCATTACTCAATGCACGTCAATGCTCAAATGCTTTCCTAGACGTTCGCAGCGAAACCGTGCCATGGCCTTCCAGATCCACGAATCTTACCCCTCTTGATTTCGTTTTTTGCGTCCGTATGAAAGACATTGTTTCCGAAACTCCAGTAAACGATTTAGTGGATTTCCTTCGGAGGATCATTGCTGCTTGTGAAAGTGTCACGTGGCGGGAGTCGAATGCTGTCTGGATATCTGTCGCGCCACAAAGGGTGCCCATATGGAGATTTATTGATGCCCAACGAAACTTGGTAAGTTCGTGTTTTTGCTACAGCAAACATCATTTACGTATATATGTTTTTCACTGATTTGCAACCATCTCTTATTGTTAGTTTTCGTCCCAGACACCCTGTATTACCCTGGTTTGTTCTTTTTAGGTATCTTCATGAGTAGAATGTTTTGTTGATAAAGTTTTTTATGCACCGTATCACATATTGTTTTTACTTTTCAGGGCATCACAGTTCCTGGTATCAACGTAATGCTCAGCAAATGGTCCCCTAAGTACGAACGTAGCATAGTCTCAACTTTCGTGTACAGTGGAACACAAATAGGCAATGTCATCGCCATGCCGATATCAGGTCTTCTCAGTGGCTCTGAAGCCTTCGGTGGATGGCCTTCTGTCTTCTACTTTTTCGGTAAATTTTTCACATTTTCTGATACGACAGTTGCCTAACGAAGCCCTTACAATGAGGCGAGAGCGATGCATTAGCTATTCTATCAACGAGACTACGAGACATGCATACCTATTTAACTTTTCGTTTTTGATCCTATATCTCATGTGACTCTTCTTTGTCTCTCCTTCCGACTTTCAGCACTTGACGTCATATATGAACTGCCGTGTGCTAGCAGTTCAGATAAGACGTCAAGTGCTAAAGGTTTACTTCAAGTGACAGCATTGGCAGCAGCCCAAACGATAAACAAGAGAAATAAAACGACGACGATGTGTGTGTGATTAGTGGTGATAGGTGGTGCAACATTCTGAGTGTCAGCCTCACTATTTCTTCAGTGATGTGATATTCTCTTCTGTTTGTGGTCTGAACTAATACTAGCTAACGTCTTCCTCAGTTGTTCCCGTTTGTCTGTTGTGCCAGCTATACGTCGCGATTTTGCCACTTGCGTGCATTCCTGCAAGACACAAAAATAAAGCATGCTCGTCCATCAGCTAAAACTGTAAGTTAATATCTTAGTTCATTTCCATTTGCTAGGGCAGGAAGTCTTGGACCTTTACGTTTGCTAAAATGAAAAGTTGGGATTAAGCTTACGGGGTTTCCATTAATTAACTTAAAGCACCACAATTAAAGGGATTTACGTCAAATAACCACCTCCTGGATATCCAAGACCGCTATCGAGAAATAAGCACACACAAAAATAGACGAATGCGTAGTTAAGACAGGTGATACAGCTTTACGAACATCACCGGATATATACTGTCTTTTTTCAGTCACTATAGACTGAAGAGCAATTAAATTAGAGACAGCTGGCGTTATGCAAATGTGGCGCTGTGGGTGGCCCTGTAAACGCAAACGACATGACGTATGCAGCGATCCGACAATATAAGGAGTGATGCGACGGGAATCTGTGAGAGTAGGACACAGTAAGGTTATACAAAGGATCTAAGCGCATTTGATCGTGGGCAAATTGTCGGGGCCCGACGAATGGGTCACTCCATCTCGGAAGTCGTGCAGACACTGGGATTTTCACGAGCCACTGTGTCACAGGTGCACCGTGAGTACATCGAATCCGGTAAAACCATCCCTGCAAGGGCCAACTGCCGTGGAAAACAACGTGTGGATGAGCGGGGTCATCGTCGGCTAGCTCGCATTGTAACAGCGGATAGACGGGCCACAGTGCAAGAAATCACTCGGCAGTTTAACGCTGGTGCACAAAAACGTGTAAGCAGCCACACCATCCAGAACCATCTCCTCGCTATGGGGTACAGAAGCCATCGTACCACGAGAGTACCGCTGCTCACCACACATCACAGTGTGCAAAGATTAGCATGGGCGCGGGAACATTGCCACTGGACCCTAGACATGTGGGAAAATGTTGCCTGGACTGATGAGTCCAGATTCACGTTGGTACATGCGGATGGCAGGATACGAGTACGGCGTAAATCACATGAAGCGATGGATCTTTCTTGCCAGCAGGGTACTCTTCAAGCTAGTGGGGGTGGCATTCTCGTCTGGAGACTGTTTACGTGGACTGAAATGGGACCCCTGGTACATGTGACATCGTACCTCATAGGTCAACGTTACCGGGATATCCTGGACGACCATTTGCTCCCGTTTGTGCGTCTTCAACATCCCGCTGCGGACGTCATCCTGTAACAAGACAATGCACCGTGCCATCGCTCCCGAATTGTATCCGAATGGTTGGATGAACACTCCACCGACTTGACCTCACTTCCATGGCCAGTTAGGTCACCTGACCTCAATCCCATCGAGCACATCTGGGATGCCATCGAGAGAGATGTTCGAGGCTCTCACCCTCCTCCATCAATACTTCGTGAAATGTGGGAGCTTGTTCAGGGGTCGTGGATCCGTATGGCTTCCCAATGCTTCCGGTGTCTTGTCGAATCCAGGCCGAGACGAATCGCCGCCGTCATCAGGGCGAAAGGTGGTGCTACGCGTTACTAGACATGTATCTCTAATTCAATTGCTCTTCAGTGTACACAACGGACAAAATACATGATCGGGTGCGAGTCAGTGTTGGTGTAAGAAATGAAACCCGAAATGAGTAGTAAAGTTCACACGGGAAAGATAACTGGAGAGATGCATAATATGGAAACCTGTTTTTTTAGCTGGAAAATTATATTTCCAAAGACAATAGTAAGACCACCAACGCTGTACAGTGCTGAGATATTTCCAATGAAAAACTTATGTGGAATAACCTGGATGGCAGAAACGATGCTGCCTGAGGTAGATGCGAGTTTAAGCAGAAAGGGCAAAAGTGAGAGGAATGCAGTAACAGCTAATGTGGCAGATGCTTCGAAGAAGGAAGAACTAGAATGCTTCTTCATGTATTGCCATGCATCATTAAGGAACGAAGGTTACTAGGGACATAGCGAGATTACCATATAGCCACTGGGAAAGCGGAAACTTAGAAAAACCCGTAAGGCAATGGAAAGGCTGTTTAAACAAGGGGATGAAGAGAAATCTGTGGAGTGTGATGAAACAAGGATGAATTAAAGGATGAAGAAAAATCTGCAGCAACGACCCATGTAACTAATTATTCTGCAGTTCATTAGACATGTGCTGAAGATACTGTAACCTCAAAATACTGACACCCTTCCTTTTTAAACAGCTTTTATTTTAGCTATCGGGAATCTCTTTTTAAGAAAATGTTCGGTCGGTTCCTGGAATATACAGGACAATGATGAATCCTTAAATAACAGCTGTTACGGAACTAAACGTTTAACCAGTATATGATTCATCATCGAACGATAATGGTACAGAAACTATACAGGCATTTGCTAAAGTTTAAGACCACCTGTTGTTATTAGGAGATTTCTGCCAATTGCGTCAGCTAATGTCTATATTACTCAGATTCCTTTCCGTGTTGCATCCTCCTACAGCGGCTGCTGTTGATAGAGTTGGGTGGGAGCGTCAGTTTGCTTCTGGTTTTCATGCTGAGAGATTTTGTGCGTATTTTCTATATAGCGAAAAATGGGCAAAAAAAGCATCATTAAGTGCTACTCAGAAGTCACAAATAGTGACTTTATATCATGAAGGATACTCCGAATGTGACATAAGCAGAAAGGTGAATGTGAGCAAGACTGCTATTCCTAATACGATCATGAAATATCGAGAAACAGGTGAATTTAGCGACCGAAAGAGAAGTGTGCGTCCAAGGAAAGCAATCCCATGTGATGACAATACCATAAGGCGAAGAGCTATGCGTTCTCCGAGGAGTTCGTGCAAGAAAATTAAGGTCTTTCTATTTTCAAAAGGGTCTGATATTAGTATCAGCACTGTTTCCCGACGTCTTAGCAAAGATTTTGGATTAAAGTCTTATAAAATTGCACATAAACCTAGGCAAACCTCTGTCATAAAAAAGAAGAGACTCCAATTTACGAAGCGTCATCAATCGTGGACTGCTGAAAATTGGAGCCAAGTTCTTTTTTTCGATGAATTAACTGTGGGTCAATTTGAATCACGTAAAACACATGTTCGACGACCAAAAGACAAAACGTTTGATGAAAAATGCACCGTTAGCAAAGTGAGACATCCGCCTAGTCATATGATATGAGGTGCTATGTCAGCATCGGGTACTGCTTCATTATCCTTTTTGCCGACAGGCACTACCATGACTGGTCCTTTTCATGTGGAAATATTAGGTGAGAAGCTGTTAACTCATATCTAAGTGTACAGATGCACAATCTTTATGCATGATGGTGCTCCATGCCACAGATCAAAGACAATAAAGGACTACCTGCAGAGGAAAAGCTTAACTGTGCTTGACTGGACCGGTAATAGTCCCGTTCTTAACCACATCAAAAATTCGAGGACCATTTTGAAACGCAAAGTAGCAGAAAAACAGCCATCAAATTATCAAACTTTGATTGACGCGATAAAGTACGTGTGGTGCAAAGACATTTCAAGTGACTACTGCAAATCCCTCATTGAGAGTATGACACATCGTATTCCGTCCGTCATAAAAAACAAAGGTGGCCACACAAAGTGCTGATTTCGGTCTTTTTGTGTTCTAAAGAATGTAAGTATTCATCTGTGGTGTCATTGTACAAATATCTCTGACTACTAATTAGTTGTTTCTTTGAATATCTTAATTCTCAATAAATTGACAGGTGGTCTTAAACTTTTGCAAATGATTGTATTATGACGAAAAAACAACACTGCTGGATCAAGTAAAAGAAAAAAAAGATTGAAATCTTTGACCTAAAAGTGAAAATAAGAGACCCAAAATAAGCACGCTATCAGAGGAAAATATTGTACGGAGACACCTCACGTACGTTGACATTGTTTGGCTTCTTAAGGTGTTTGTCTACGTTAAAAACCCCATTTTTGGCAAAATTTTCGAATTGTTTTTTATTATATTACTTGAAAGAGTAGACTTGTAGGAATCCAAAACACTTTGATTTCTGTTTCTACGCTTATTAGAACAGAGGTTATAGCCAATTGAATAAACCGGAAGTGAGATCGACCGAACAGTAACAAGTTAAACATTGTAATTCATAAGTGATTTTCTTCGCTTATATATTTTTTAATGCCAACAGAATTTATTTGTAATGATTTTGGATTCATTTATTTGCATTTGGCAACACTTAATTAATTAAATATTATATTTTATGTTCTGTGGAATGGCAATCAGCATTATTCTGAGATTTGGTTACGTTTGCTTCGCGCTTTGTTTAGTCATAATTTCTGGTGAAATTATGTATGTTCCGTTGCTATTTTAGTAGTGAACTTGCTTTAGATTTATTGTTTATTATTTGAAGTGAATTAAGATGCCAAAAGTAAGGTCTAAGAGATCGAAAAAACGATACTTTCACGGCAATCGCTACACTGCCCCTAAGCCATGTGATAGTGACGATGTAATGACTGTAGGCTAAAAATTCCGAATATTCAAGTAAATGTATCAGGCAATGAAACAGATGCGCCCAAAGGCAATAGAATATTTGATATTGAGACTTAAATATCTGTGTTATCCAAACTATCTTGCCCAGAATGCTTTCAAACTGATTTGAAATTGGTTGAAGATTCAAAATTTGGACTGTGCTCAAACTTGTGTTTAATTTGTAAGTGTGGTTTTAAAATGGGTTTTTCTTCAACTCGCAAGGAACACAACAAAAACTTGATAAATTTAGTATTAGTTCTTGGATTACGATTAATTGGAAAGGGTTATTCTGCAGGGAGAAAGCTGTTATTTACTTTGAACTTGCCTTTTCTATCTAAGGCAGCTTTCAGACGGCATGAAAGCCACCTATTTGAAGCTGTACAAGCTGCAACTGAACAAAACATGCAAGAAGCAGCAACAGAAGTTAAGAATTAAAAAAAGAGTACATCTAAGAAAGCAACAAAAATTACAGCTTGTGGTGTGTCAGTCGATGGCACTTGGCAGCGCCGTGGGCATACATCCCTCAATGGTTGTGTGTCAGTAATTTCCATTGACACTGGGAAAGTTTTAGATTTGGAAGTTCTGACACAATATTGTTACAAGTGTAAAAGAGACTATGATTCGAGTAAGGAGCACCAATGCTCAAATCACACAGGATCTGCATCAAGCATGCAATCAGTGGGAGTGTATTGAATATTTGAACGGTCTAAAAAGATCGACAACTGAAGTACACCGAATACTATGGAGATGGTGACTCTAAAGGCTATATGGAAGTAAAAGACATTTATGGGCAAGACACAGTTCAAAAACTGGAGTGTATAGGCCATGGGCAGAAGAGAGTTGGTTCTCGCTTAAGGAATTTGATAAAAAGCAAAAAAGGAATCGGAGGGAAAGGGAAATTAACCGATAAGTTTATAGACAAACTGCAGAATTACTATGGCATTGCTATCCGGAACAATGTAGGAAATTTGCAGGGTATGCAAACTGCGGTTATAGCTGCATTTTTTCACTGCTGTTCCAGCGACAAGAACATAATTCATGGACAATGCCCGACAGGATCAGACAGCTGGTGTAAATACCAGCGCGCATTATCTGCTGGTAATCAGATTTCTGATAAATCTGCTGGTCTTCCAGATTCTGTCATAAAGGTTATAAAACCAGTGTACATGAGTCTGTGTAATCCAGCTCTACTTTCAAAATGTTTGCATAGGAAGACCCAAAACTGTAATGAAAGTTTTAACAATTTGCTATGGACTGTTTTACCAAAAGAAACATTTGTTGGACTGCAGACCATGTTATTAGGAGCAAATATTGCAGTTTTGCTGTGTAATTCTGGTTATTTTGGACTGTTACCTGTGTTCGAAATATTAGGAATACCATTTGAACAAAAGATGGTTAATGATTACTTGAAACTGGACAATGAGCGAATAATGAATTCGAGAAGTCAATCCTTACCCACTGCAAAACTTGCTCGGAAAAAAAGAAGAGCTGCAAAAAAATCAAAATTGGCACGAAATGAAATCAAGGAAGGTTGTACATATAAGAGTGAACAAGTAGTATATAGAATTTTCTTCAAATCAAATCTTTTAACACGTTTTCTGAAAAACTAAATTTTCAGCTATATTTCTGTACGAGAAATGTGATTACTCAAAGAGTTTTCAAGATATGGTATCGAAATTTTGTTCTATTGTTTCAAATATTCTCTTCTATGCTTTGAACTAAAAGTTAAAGTATACATGCATATTTGGTGATATTATAAGTGTTTAAACATGATGCGATAAGATTTTTTCAATAAATTTTCAAAAAAATTTTGCAGTTTTTGTTCGATTTGCTATGAAAGTGTGAATTTAAGGAATATCACAAAGATTTTAGTTCATTGCACAGGAAAGGGTTACAGTAATATACATTATCAAGGAAATTGAAATATATAGAGTTTAATTGACTGTACAGTGTCTGGCGTCCGTATGAAATTTTACTTAATTTTTACTCACAATGACACGTTTCATAACATTTTAAAGAAATTTTGTCAAAGTTATATGTTTTTTTTCATGTTTTACATTGCATATTAACTCGAATTGTGTGTATTTAATTAATTTTGTGTTAATTTTTTAAAAAAATGCTTCTGACGTAGACAAATACCTTAAAAAATAAATGTTGGGTCGTTTCATAATTATTGGCCGATTCGGGCACAAAGAAACAAACAGCAGTAACAGACGACAAAATGCATTTTATTCCGAACAAATTCTGCCCTCGGCAGCAATACACTGTACCCAACGTGTTTTCAGTGCAAAAATGCCACGGTGGCAGAAACTGGCATCACAGTGGTTCCAGGAATCTCTAACGGCGGAAATCACAGCATCCTTGTTAGCGAACCGTTTGCCCCTCAAGAAGTGGTCCAAATAGCGAAACATGTGAAAGTCTGAGGGAGGCCAAGTCAGGTGAATAAACAGGGTGAGAGAGGTCCTCGTACCCCAAGGCGTTGAGTTTCCGCATGCTCCCAATAGACATATGCGGTCATGCGCCAACCTGAAGCAGTATAGGACCCAAACGATTGGCAAGCGAAGGTTGTTTGCTGCATAATTTCTGGTGACATTCGTTCGGCTGACGGCAGCACACGTCCGTTGCGATTGTTTGACCTCGTGGCAAAAATTCATAATGAAGCACATTGTTGGCAGTCCACCACACAGAGATCAGAACCTTCTGTGGGTGCAACTCGAGTTTTGACATGTTTTTGGGTGGTTCCCCTTTATCGAGCCACGGTGCTGTTCGCTTCCTTTTGTCATAAAGCACCCATCTTTCATCAACCGTAAGGATCTGATGCAGAAAGGGAGCACTAGCCTCACGTTTTTGGAGGACAATGCATACTTCCAGACGCCGTATCCGCTGCTGTTCGGTGAGCTCGTGTGGAACCCAGGTATCCAGTTTTTAACCTTGCCCATAGCTGCCAGGTATCTGGAAACTGTCGCTGATTGTACGACAAGTTTGGCACTGAGCTCATGTACTGTGGAAGTTGGTTTTTCTTCCACTTTCCGCCTTAAATGTACAGTGTCACACAGAACAGGACGCCCGGCTCCTGGCTTATGGTCGATGGCAACATCACCGGCATGGAACTTGGAAAACAGTCTACAGACAGTTCTGTCACTCGTTGTTCCGATAACCCACGCTCTATTGACCTTTGCGACCGTTTCGGGCACATTCCGGCCAAGTTTGAATTCGTGCAAAATCACTGATCTCACGTCGGGTTGCTCCATCACGTCCTCAACTGCTGAGATCTGTCTGAAATACCGTTTTATACACGTGGACTGAACCGATTCAATTTGCATGGGCGTTTGGTAGTTCCTCCTACGAGGCGTCCCTTGTAACCGGCTATGCAAATTCGCCTTGTCGGCACCGGCCAATAATTATGAAACGATCCAATAGAAACGCATGAAATTACAAAGATAATGTTGTCTCCAGCCGATAAACAAAGACAAAGAAAAGAGAAAATTTTTGAAAAGGGAAGGCGGAGAGAGAAAAAAAGGAAGAAAAAAGCAGACAGGAAAAAAACTAATGCGTAAAAGGGGGAATAAGAAAGGAAATAAGAAAAAAGGGGGTGAAAGGGAAAAAAATAAAGGCAGAAAAATGGAGATACATTTTACGTGGCATCTTCAAGGGCAAGGCATGCAAAATGCTCCAATATCTTACACCACAACTCAGAATTTGGATTTCTACCTGAACCCTTTGCTAAAGGACCAAAAAAAAAAAAAAGACTGGTTGTCCGATAGGAACAAAACCGGACTTAAACAAAGGAGCCGGAGCAAAATTATTATTGAGAGATGCTTTGGTTTTGAAAAAACTTAAACATGTTTTTAATAGCTAAATTTGAAGAAAGGCAGAAGGTTCAGCGTTGCCCGACCCAAACAAAAACGAGAAGGAAATTCTAAACGAGTGAACAAAAATAAAAAATAACAAGTCATTTTTATATATACAGGAGAAACACCATATTTAAACAAAATAGTGTTGGCAGATAAAAAAGCAAGAGGTGAAGCGCAATCTCAAACAAAAAGGAGGGAGAAGATAGTAATTCCCTGAATGAGAAGGTACACTACATTGACAAAAGTCACCGGGCACCCAGAAGAGAAACACAACATAGCATTTATTGGCATACATTAGTACGGTGTCGGTCCACCTTTGGCCTTAATGCATGCACTGACCCTTCGAGACATGCTTTCGACAAAGTTTTGCAACACAGCGATAGGTATGCGTTTCCATTCAGTACATAATGCTGCCGCTAACAGTTCCCTAGTAGTAGGCCTTGGTTCCAAACTTCTTATGCAGCGCCCTAATTCATATGGTATTAAGATCAGGGCTCTGTCCTGACTAGTCCACACGCGATACGGAATTATCGTCAAACCACGCCGTAACAGTCCTTGCTTTATGGCTCGGTGCATTATCCTGCTGGTAACAATAAGGCTCGGTTCCTTAGTATTGCTACAGAGTTGGTAGTGCATAATTGTACATAATATTGAGGTAGACATGCTGGTTAACAGGTTTGTCCACGATAACCAATGGGCTGGGACCATACCACGCAAAACACCTCCGCACGAGTACACTGCTAGCTCCAAACTTGACCGTAGGAACAGTACGCTATGGTAAATAGCGTTCCCCCGGCTGCCGCCATACCTACACGCGGTCATCAGATTTATGGATGTGTATCTGGATTCATTAGTCCATAGAACCCGTTTCTATTGATCTACGGTCAACGATAAATGTTCTTTACACCATGCTAAACGACGAGTAGTATTCCGAGTGGAGACAAAAGTCTTATGAGCAGCCGCACGACCACAGTAACCCGATGGAATGAAATTCTCTGAGAATTTTACGTGTACATACCGAAGTTCCAGCATTTGTGCTCACCTGTACACTGAGGTTTTGTGCAGCACTCCGTCGATTAGCTGTAACGACTCTCCTGAGGCTTCGACGTCCTCTATCAGTGATTTTCTTTGGTCTGCCGGTACGTTTTGCTGCTTCAGGCACGCCATGTGTCTTCCATTTATTCAGTACGTCCAAGACAGTTGACTTGGGTATGTTTAAATGCCTCTTGGTATCTCTTATGGACAACCCACTAATATAACACCCAAGGATCTTTCCTTTCTCAAAATCAGTTCTCTCCGCGGGCGACATTTTCAATCCACCTCACAGTGCAATATGATCACGGTCAGCTGCAGGTCTGTTTTTATACCTTTTGCAGCTGTACCGCGCATTTTAACAACGCAGAGGATTCGTTCATTTGCTTTTGAATAGGTTTCTGGTGACTTTTGTCAATGTAGTTCATTCGACTGTTATTTAGCCATGTTGTTCATTCGAAGTTAGAGAAAAGGAAACAAACCAAGTTTTGGCCTTTGTGTTATGACGAAGTACATTTCTCCATCATTTTTATACCAGGGGCGTAAATCGAATCCACAACTCTCGGCTCCGGAGTGTATACTGTATATACCATATTGACAAAAGTCACCTGACACCCCTTCAAAAGCAAATGAACGGATCCGCTGCGTTGCTAAGATGCGCGGTACAGCTGCAAACGATATAACAACAAACCTGCAGCTGACAGCGATCACATCGCACTGTGAGGTTGAGTGAAAATGTCGCTGCAGGATAGAACTGACTTTGAGAAAAGAAAGATCGGTGGGTGTTATACACTATCTACCAACAAGTAATTGGACACCCCTGCAATCGACGATATCTGCGGTCCTGATACACGTCACGGCCGCCGCCGTAAATATCGTGTGGGAAACAACAACGCAACCAGTCGCATGCAAGATGCCACGCAGTTCGGAGCTCTCTGATTTCGAGAAAGGTGTAATCGTCGGGTATCACAGAAATGGCCGATCCATACGTGACATATCCAGCGAGTTGAAGTACCCAAAATCGACAGTGGTCTACGTGATTGGCAAGTGGAAGGTTAGAGGTGACTGTCGGAATGCGCCCCGACCCGGCAGACCCACAAAACTGGGAATTAGAGACTGACTGGTGCTGACCAGAGAAATTCGGAAGAACCGCACCAAATCGATGGGCCACATCCGCGAGGAGTTTCAACAGGCATCCGGTAGTGTTCTTTCGATGAATACCATCCGTAAGGAAGCTCATCTGCTCGTCGGTTATCATGGACGTGCTGCCGCCCACAAGCCTTTGATCACCAAGTCCAATAGCGCTGCTCGGCTAATGTGGTGCACAGAACGTCGACAGTGGTCCGTTGAACAGTGAATACAGGTTCTCTGGAGCGACGAATCAAGGTTCACCCTCTACCGTTCGAATGGCAGGGTCTGGGTTTGGCGTCTGCCTGGAGAACGCCTCCTGCCGGAATGTATTGTGCCAACTGCGAAGTTCGGCGGCGGTGGAATTATGCTATGGGGTTGTTTCTCCTGGTATGGCACGGGACCCTTGGTCGCAATTCCTGGTAGACTCAACGCTGAGACCTACTGCACCATTTTGGATGATTATGCGCTTCCTACGTTGTGGCAGTTTTACGGGATGGACCCATGTTACTTTCAGGGTGACAATGCCACCTGTCATGTCATGTTGCGAGGTCCACCATGGCTTGGTATGGTGACAATGGGGTTAATCGAATGAACTGGCCTGCGCAGAGCCCGGACCTTAACCCTATCGAGCACCTCTGGTAAGTGTTGGAGCGTCGACTTAAGGGGTGCCCCCATCGTCCCAAATCGGTGAAGGAACTGACCTGTCTTCTCCAAGCCGAGTGGAAGAAAGTACCGCTAGCCGTCGTACAACGCCTGGTTGAGAGTATGCCCCGGAGGGTCTCAGCTTTAATCGCCGCTCGTGGAGGCTCCACCAACTATTGAAGGTGAATAAACTTCGTTTTCCTTTGCTATCACTGGTGTCCAATTACTTGTTGGTAGGTAGTGTATTAGTGGGTTGTCCATAAGAGAAACCGAGAGGCGTTAAAACATACCCAAGCCAACTGTTTTGGATGTACTGAATAAATGGAAGACACATGGCGTGCCTGAAGCAGCAAAACGTACCGGCAGACCAAAGAAAATCAGTGAAAGAGGACGTCGAAGCCTCAGTAGAGTCGTTACAGCTAATCGATGAAGTACAGCACAAGACCTCAGTGTACAGGTGAGCAAAAATGCTGGAACCTCAGTATGTACACGTACCATTCGCAGAGAACTTCATTCCATGGGTTACAGTGGTCGTGCAGCTGCTTATAAGCCTTTTATCTCTACTCGGAATACTACTATTCGTTTAGCATGGTGTAAAGAACATTTATGTTGGACCGTTGATCAGTGGAAACGGGTCCTATGTACTGCTGAATCCAGATACACGATCCATGAATCTGATGGCCGTGTACTGTTCCTACGGTCAAGTTTGGACCTGGCAGTGCACTCGTGTGGGGGTGTTTTTCGTGGTATGGTCCCTGCCCATTGGTTATCGAGAACAAACCTGTTAACTGGCACGTCTACCTCGATATTCTGGACAATTATGCCCGACCAACTCTGTAACAATACCATGGAACCAAGCTTTGTTGGTACTAGCAGGATAATGCACCGAGCCATAAAGCAAGGACTATTACGGCGTGGTTTGACGATAATTCTGTATCGTGTGTGGACTGGCCAGCACAGAGCCCTGATCTTAATCCCATAGAGCACCTATGGGATGAATTAGAATGCCGCATAAGAAGTTTGGAACCAAGACCTACTACTAAGCAACAGTTAGCGGCAGTATTATATACTGAATGGAAGCGCATACCTATCGCTGTGTTCCAAAACCTTGTCGAAAACATGTCTCGAGGAGTCAGTGCATGCATTAAGGCCAAAGGTGGACCGACATGGTACTAATATATGTCAATAAATTTTATGTTGTGTTTCTCTTCTAGGTGTCCGGTGACTTTTGTCATTATAGCGTATGTATAAATATACAGGGCTTGTTGAAAAATGCGGTTCACTGCTCTTCAGTGACGAGTGAAAAGTTTTAGTTTATGAGTAAAATATAAATCATTCAGTAGAGCCATTTACATTCAATTGGCAAATATTTATCGTTTTTATGTCTGTTATTGAACACGTAAATCTATCAGTTTCTTAATAAAGCTTATTTTAATTTGAAGAAGTGATACGTTATTTTGTGCAAGCATCGGAAACCGGTTTCTCAACGAAAGGAATTAGACGAATGATGTGAGCCAAAAAATGTAGGCACGGTGCGCTCAACAAGAAACACGACGCAAGAACCCGCAAGCCCCGGAGAATGATTTCCCTAAACGCTGTGTGAAAAGACAGGCATCGTAGGAGTCAGATGCGTCTCAGAAGCTGCCGCTTAGCCAATTGCTGTTGTAGGTCAAACACGGGGAATTCGTGTTTCCGCGGAACTGTTAGGAAATTTTTAAAATGCCGAAGGATTCTTGCTTCATATACTCTAGTGGGAGAAAACTTAGCTGGGTTATTATATAATGTTAATCATACATTCGGTTAATGATAAAATATTATTCAAGAGGTGTGTTTAAATTTTTGACAAATGAAACTTGAAAACACGAAACAAAATCGGAAGACCTGCGGAGCTGTCATTTTCAACTTTTCAAGTCATGTATATGTATATATTATGCATGTCATTTATCGATTACGAAAAGACCTTTGATTCCGTGAAACCATTGAAGATGCAAGTGCGAATGTTCGGCTATTTGAGAACGTAGCACCAATAAAAATTGGAAAGGGAATAAGACAAGATGACGCCATATCTCCCAAACTCTTTAATGTCATATTGCAAAATGCCTTTCAATCACTGAACTGGGAAAACAATGGGATAAACATTAATGGAGATTATTTAACTTACCTTCGTTTGGCTGACGACATAGTCATTTTTTGCAATTACCCCTTCAGAGCTGCAGACTATGATCCAGGAACTTGCTGACAAGAGTAAAGTTGTTTGATTAAATATGAACTTTCAGAAGACGAAAGTGATGTACAGGAAATAAAGATTTATCGATTGATGGGGAAAAGCTGGAGATAGCCGATATCTACATTTAAATTGGACAGCAGATATCAAGTGAGGATCGCATTGATGAAAAAATTAATCAGCGCATTAAACTTGGATGGAGAGCTTTTGGTAGAAACAGTACAATCTTTAAGGGCAGAATGCCATTTTGTCTTAAAAGAAAAGTGTTTGATCAATGCATCCTTCCAGTGCTTACGTATGGTACAGTGACGTGGACCTTAACTAAAAAAGACATACAAAGACTGCAGGCAACTGAAAGAAGCGTGGAGAGATTTATGCTTTTTGTAACCAGGAGAGATAAGAAGAGGAACTCGTGGATCCGAAAAATGACAAGAATGGAAGGCATCATGATCAGAGTTAAATCCCTGAGATGGCAATGGGCTGGACATACTACCAGAAGGACAGACCATCGATGGACAGCCGAAATTTTTGATTGGATTCCAAAGGACAGGAAAAGACCCAGAAGAAGGCCACATGGGAGATGGGCGGATGAAATTCGAAAGTATGCTGGAGTGAATGGAGGAGACTGGCACAAGACAGACTGTTGTGGAAGAAACTTAGAGAGACATTCATCCAGCAGTGGATTGATAATAGCTGACAATAATTATGATGATAATGATTATATATATATATATATATATATATATATATATATATATATATATCCAGTGCTTACGATGCTGACCTTGGCAACGTACAATGGACGCTCCCTATCTTCTGATTCAAGGCTTCTTGAATTGGAAGAGGAACTACAAAGGATCAAGTGGGACATCGTGGGGCTAAGTGAGGTAAGGAGAAAAGGAGAAGATCTCATCGAACTGAAAAGTGGACATCTCTTCTACTATCGTGGGACAGATACTGGCAGAACTAGTGGTGTTGGATTTATAATAAACAAGAAACTGAAGGATAAAGTTGTAGAAGTTGAAAGTTCCTCTGACAGAGCTGCACGGCTTGTTATCCAACTCTCGAAAAGATACCAGGCTCAGATTATTCAAACTTATGCACCCACCACAAGTCATCCTGAAGAAGAAATTGAAGAATTTTACGAGGAAATTTGTCATCTAAATAATAAAGGTAAGCAGCACTTGAAAATAATTATGGGAGATTTCAATGCAAAAATAGGGCAACGGCAACAGAATGAAACTTCAGTAGGTAAATTCGGTCACGGCAACAGAAACCAGCGTGGAAATACTCTCGTTGAGTTTGCAGAGGCAGAAGGGTTTTGCATCTTGAACTCCTTCTTCAAGAAAAAGCCACACAGGAAATGGACATGGAGACATCCAAATGGGACGACAAGTGAAATTGATTTTATTATGAGTAACAAAAAATTCGTCATAGAAGACTGCAGTGTGCTAAACAAGTTCAACACAGGTAGTGACCATAGATTGGTGAGATGTAAGATGCACCTCAACACTAAACTTGAACGTGGCAAGCTCATAAGACAAACAAAATCTATTGACATAACCAACCTTAGAAAACACCATAATACCTTCAAGTTGGAACTGAAGAACAGATTCTCTGCTTTAGAAGACCTAACATCGGAAGAAGTGGACATCTCTGAAGTTAACAGAAAAGTAACCAAAGCTCTTATGGAAACAGCAACAAAATTAGCTGGGTCTAAGAACAAGTTGCATGTGAACAAATTATCAGGAAAAACCAAAATGTTGATGCAAAAAAGAAGAGAGATGAGGACAACTAAAGAAGATGTGACTTCCAAAGGGGAATATATAGAGCTATGCAAGACAGTACGAAAAAGTATCACTGAAGACGTAAGAAAATTCAACTGTGAACTAGTGAGGAAAGCAATTGAAAACAACCAAAGCCTAAAGATAGCAAAGGGACATCTCAGTAAGGGAAGAAAACAGATTATGGCACTGAGAAAAGAAGATGGTTCTGTAACAAGAAATAGAGGCGAAATTTTGACAAGAGTGAAAGATTTCTACTCCAAATTATATGAAAGGGATGATACATGCACTCCAGACATCATGAAAGATACCAGTACCAGAGTTCCTCCAGTCCTTCCAGCAGAAGTTGCACATGCAATCAAGAACATGAAGCGGGGAAAAGCTCCAGGAGAAGATGGAATTACTGTAGACATCATACAAGAAGCAAGTGGAGAAATCGAAACAGTACTCGCCCAAATTTTTACTCGATGCCTTAATGAAGGAAAGATTCCTGAGGATTGGAACACCGCTACAATGATCCTGCTACATAAGAAAGGTGACATTGAGGATCTCGGAAACTACAGTCCTATCAGCCTCCTATCAGTAGTTTATAAAATCTTCACTAAAGTTCTTTCACACCGCTGGAAGGTAACACTGGACATGGCTCAACCGAGAGAACAAGCTGGATTCAGGAGTGGCTACAGCACAATAGATCATATCCATGTGCTGAGAGAACTAATTGAAAGAGTGAGGGAATATGAACTTCCATTGTGCATGGCTTTTATCGATTATGAAAAAGCCTTTGATTCGGTGAAACCATCAGCAGTTACAATGGCTCTGAAAACCTGCGGTATTGAAGATGCATACATTAATATTATTAATAACATCTATGAAAATGCAAGTGCAAAGATTCGGCTGTTTGAAAATACAACACACATAAAAATTGGAAAGGGAGTGAGACAAGGTGACACCATATCTCCGAAGCTCTTTAATGCCACATTGGAGGGTGTTTTTCAGTCACTGAGCTGGGAAAACAAGGGGATAAAGATTAATGGAGATTATCTAACCCATCTTCGTTTTGCTGATGACGTAGTCATTTTTGCAACTAGCCCATCAGAGCTGCAGAGTATGATCCAGGAACTTGCTGACAAGAGTAAAGAAGTGGGATTAAAAATGAACTTTCAGAAGACAAAAGTGATGTTCAATGCTTTTACAAAAAATGAAGATTTATCGATTGATGGAAAAAAGCTGGAGATAACAGACACGTACGTTTATCTTGGACAGCAGATATCAAGTGAGGGTCACATTGATGAAGAAATTAATCGGCGTACAAAACTTGCCTGGAGAGCTTTTGGAAGAAACAGCATAATTTTCAAGAGCAATATGCCATTATGTCTTAAAAGAAAAGTGTTTGATCAATGCATCCTTCCAGTGCTTACGTATGGTGCAGAGACGTGGACCTTAACTAAAAGAGACATACAAAGGCTGCAGACAACTCAAAGAAGCATGGAGAGGTGCATACTTGGTGTAACCAGGAGAGATAAGAAGAGGAACTCGTGGATCCGAAAAATGACAAGAGTGGAAGACATCATGATCAGAGTTAAATCCCTGAAATGGCAATGGGCTGGACATACTGCCAGAAGGACAGATCATCGATGGACAGCCGAAATTTTAGATTGGATTCCAAGGGACAGGAAAAGACCCAGAAGAAGACCACATGGGAGATGGGTGGATGAAATTCGAAAGTATGCAGGGGTGACATGGAGGAGACTGGCACAAGACAGACCGTTGTGGAGGAAACTTGGGGAGACCTTCGTCCAGCAGTGGATTGATAATGGTTGACAATGATGATATATATATCACAGCCTCTCCTTGACAAGTGTCAACCCCGCCTTCTCGTGGTGCATCCTGTTCCCACTAAAGGGGCTCTGACGACCGCCAATAGCGGTATAACTATACCATCGGGATTAGAGGAAATTCTATCCCACACTCACCAACCCGCTTGGCTAGCGTGGTGAGTTATGGCCAAACCCCTCCAAAATGATTCCACAACTTAAATCTTGGCCCTCAGTCTCCGGCAGCTGGAATGTACCTGGCCAAGGCAGCGGCCAGTGCGACATGAAGGCAGAGGGTGCTAAGAATCCCCGGAGGACCGGACTAGGCTGCCATCTGATGCTGACCTTGGCTACGTACAATGGACGTTCCCTATCTTCTGATTCAAGGCTTCTTGAATTGGAAGAGAAACTACAAAGGATCAAGTGGGACATCGTGGGGCTAAGTGAGGTAAGGAGAAAAGGAGAAGATCTCATCCAACTGAAAAGTGGACATCTCTTCTACTATCGTGGGACAGATACTGGCAGAACTAGTGGTGTTGGATTTATAATAAACAAGAAACTGAAGGATAAAGTTGTAGAAGTTGAAAGTTCCTCTGACAGAGCTGCACGGCTTGTTATCCAACTCTCGAAAAGATACCAGGCTCAGATTATTCAAACTTATGCACCCACCACAAGTCATCCTGAAGAAGAAATTGAAGAATTTTATGAGGAAATTTGTCAACTAAATAATAAAGGTAAGCAGCACTTAAAAATAATTATGGGAGATTTCAATGCAAAAATAGGGCAACGGCAACAGAATGAAACTTCAGTAGGTAAATTCGGTCACGGCAACAGAAACCAGCGAGGAAATACTCTCGTAGAGTTTGCAGAGGCAGAAGGGTTTTTCATCTTGAACTCCTTCTTCAAGAAAAAGCCACACAGGAAATGGACATGGAGACATCCAAATGGGAAGACAAGTGAAATTGATTTTATTATGTGTAACAAAAAATTCATCATAGAAGACTGCAGTGTGCTAAACAAGTTCAACACAGGTAGTGACCATAGATTGGTGAGATGTAAGATGCACCTCAACACTAAACTTGAACGTGGCAAGCTCATAAGACAAACAAAATCTATTGACATAACCAACCTTAAAAAACACTATAATAACTTCAAGTTGGAACTGAAGAACAGGTTCTCTGCTTTAGAAGGCCTAACATCGGAAGAAGTGGACATCTCAGAAGTTAACAGAAAAGTAACCAAAGCTCTTATGGAAACAGCAACAAAATTAGCTGGGTCTAAGAACAAGTTGCATGTAAATAAATTATCAGGAAAAACGAAAATGTTGATGCAAAAAAGAAGAGAGATGAGGACAACTAAAGAAGATGTGACTTCCAAAGTGGAATATATAGAGCTATGCAAGACAGTACGAAAAAGTATCACTGAAGACGTAAGAAAATTCAACTGTGAACTAGTTAGGAAAGCAATTGAAAACAACCAAAGCCTAAAGATAGCAAAGGGACATCTCAGTAAGGGAAGAAAACAGATTATGGCACTGAGAAAAGAAGATGGTTCTGTAACAAGAAATAGAGGCGAAATTTTGACAAGAGTGAAAGATTTCTACTCCAAATTATATGAAAGGGATGATACATGCACTCCAGACATCATGAAAGATACCAGTACCAGAGTTCCTCCAGTCCTTCCAGCAGAAGTTGCACATGCAATCAAGAACATGAAGCGGGGAAAAGCTCCAGGAGAAGATGGAATTACTGTAGACATCATACAAGAAGCAAGTGGAGAAATCGAAACAGTACTCGCCCAAATTTCACTGGATGCCTTAATGAAGGAAAGATTCCTGAGGATTGGAACACCACTACAATGATCCTGCTACATACGAAAGGTGACATTGAGGATCTTGGAAACTACAGACCTATCAGCCTCCTATCAGTAGTTTATAAAATCTTCACTAAAGTTCTTTCACACCGCTTGAAGGTAACACTGGACATGGCTCAACCGAGAGAACAAGCTGGATTCAGGAGTGGCTACAGCACAATAGATCATATCCACGTGCTGAGAGAACTAATTGAAAGAGCGAGGGAATATGATCTTCCATTGTGCATGGCTTTTATCGATTATGAAAAAGCCTTTGATTCGGTGAAACCATCAGCAGTTACAATGACTCTGAAATCCTGCGGTATTGAAGATGCATACATTAATATTATTAATAACATCTATGAAAATGCAAGTGCAAAGATTAGGCTGTTTGAAAATACAACACACGTAAAAATTGGAAAGGGAGTGAGACAAGGTGACACCATATCTCCGAAGCTCTTTAATGCCACTTTGGAGGGTGTTTTTCAGTTGCTGAGCTGGGAAAACAAGGGGATAAAGATTAATGGAGATTATCTAACCCACCTTCGTTTTGCTGATGACGTAGTCATTTTTACAACTACCCCATCAGAGCTGCAGAGTATGATCCAGGAACTTGCTGACAAGAGTAAAGAAGTGGGATTAAAAATGAACTTTCAGAAGACAAAAGTGATGTTCAATGCTTTTACAAGAAATGAAGATTTATCGATTGATGGAGAAAAGCTGGAGATAACAGACTCGCACGTTTATCTTGGACAGCAGATATCAAGTGAGGGTCACATTGGTGAAGAAATTAATCGGCGTACAAAACTTGCCTGGAGAGCTTTTGGAAGAAACAGCATAATTTTCAAGGCCAATATGCCATTATGTCTTAAAAAAAAAGTGTTTGATCAATGCATCCTTCCAGTGCTTACGTATGGTGCAGAGACGTGGACCTTAACTAAAAGAAACATACAAAGGCTGCAGACAACTCAAAGAAGCATGGAGAGGTGCATACTTGGTGTAACCAGGAGAGATAAGAAGAGGAACTCGTGGATCCGAAAAATGACAAGAGTGGAAGACATCATGATCAGAGTTAAATCCCTGAAATGGCAATGGGCTGGACATACTGCCAGAAGGACAGATCATCGATGGACAGCCGAAATTTTAGATTGGATTCCAAGGGACAGGAAAAGACCCAGAAGAAGACCACATGGGAGATGGGTGGATGAAATTCGAAAGTATGCAGGGGTGACATGGAGGAGACTGGCACAAGACAGACCGTTGTGGAGGAAACTTGGGGAGACCTTCGTCCAGCAGTGGATTGATAATGGTTGACAATGATGATGATGATGATGATATATATATATATATATATATATGATGTGCCAGTCAGACGTTGATCACCACTAATTAAAAGGCCCAAAGCATGCCAGAAAAACATTCCCCAAACCATAACGTTGCCTCCACCAGCTTGAAGGGTTGTAGGAACGCATTTGGGGTCCATTCTTTTGTGCTGTTTCCGCCAAATTATCACTCGGCCATTTGCATGGTACAACTGAAAACGTGATTCATCGGACCACATAATTTGTTTCCAATTATCGACTGTCCAATCCTTGTGCGAACTGGAGACGTTTTCTCTCGTTGACTGCAGACAGCAAAGGTGTTCAAACAGACCTTCAGCTGCTATATCCCATCCGATGCAGTGTACGGCGAACAGTGCGTGCAGAGATGATTTGAGGATATCCTTGATTAAGATGGTCTGTAATTTACTGCACTGTTGCTCTTCTGTTGTCTGTTACTAGTCTGAACACTCTCCATTCCTCCCGAGCAGCCACTAGTCGATGACGACCACACGTTGCACGTAGAGACCCAGTTTTTTGGCTGACAATCCAGTCTTTAAACACTTTAACAACAGCTGCTCTGGAACATTTCACGAATGCGGTGGTTTCGGTGATACTCGCTCAATGGCTCCGAGCTCCTACAATCATCCCACGTTGAAAGTCCGTCAAATCGCATTTTTTTACCCATCTCGTCACCCAAAAATCACTTCTACTACTGTCGCAAGCCCTAAGCTTTCCCTTTTTATACAAGCCTCGCGCTTTGGCTGCAACAACGTACAGCCATAGGTCATTTGCTTAAAACTGTCAGGTGGTCATAATAAAGTGGCCACTCAGTGTATATATATAACATTACAAGTTTAAGTTTTACAAGTGCCTTAATATATCTAAAAAAATTTCCTCAGAGGGCGCTAATATCCTGAACGGTAGCGATCGTTTATTTTCAAAGTACGCCTTATACTGAAAACTCCATATCACCCTTACCATTTGGTTTGCCATATACTGAAAACTCTTTATCCACCATATTTTTTGGATTTACCTTTTTACACATTACTTTTTGGGCTCCCAGATCATCGCGCCACATATATACACTCTGGCAGTGCCCACTTTTATAAATATTTCTGGCGGAGCCCCTGAACATCATGAGTGTCGGGTAAAATCTACATCAATGATCTTTTAATGGAAATTTTTTTCCAAACATTTCAGAATAGGTACGATAATCCCCCCCCCCTAAGATCGCTACAGATTCGCCACAGCTTTCTGTTCATTATGTAATTAAAAACAATGCTTATTATTGATTGATGAATTTCAGTATTAGGAAATCTAGTTTTTTGCGAACTCAAAGACAAAAATTTGTGCAATGTGTTTTAGGTGCATTAGGTTGCCTGTGGTTTATTTTTTGGGCCGTCTTCATTTATGAGACTCCTACAAAACATCCCAGGATTTCGAAAGAAGAGCTGATTCTTATTCTGAAGGACCAAGACGAGGCGCAACAAATTGAAGTGAGATTTTTTGCTTTATGTTTTTAAAACTTATTTCAGTTTTGCTGTTATGAAAATTTTTGATTGGCACTGGCTTAAATGGCGGTATTATGTTGATTAAATATTCATTTCCCTGAAAAACTTTTGCTAGAAAAAAGAAACTTTCTTCGGTGAATAAGTTAAATATAAGCAGCAATCATGAGATTAAATTTCGATCTGTCTTCCGTGTTTTTTTTTTGGGGGGGGGGAGTTGACAATCTCATAGCTCAGCTGGGAACGTGCATAGCTTTCAGCTCTCTCAAATTTCTGGCTGATATTCAAGACAAAGGGGCTTCCGCACAAGCTGTCCATCAAACTGATTCTAATTTTTTCAAGAATTTCTTCCTAGACGAATGAGCGTTAACTAACTACGCTTGAGTCATTTGTGATACAAAATTGATCCTGTAATCCCCAAAATGCCGTTTCGATACCTCTGAATTTATGCATTTTCGCACAATAAAACTTCAAAAAAGGAAAAATAAATAAAAGATCTTATATTTATCAAACCTATTCCAGGTTTTTTTGGGGAAGAGAAATGGAAATACTGCAGTACTTTAGCATCAAATAATTTCAAGGTAATAAAAAATCCACATGCAATTTCAAGAACAATAAATTTTCTTGATATATACTTTTTTCGAAGAAACCAGATGGAGGCACTGTCGATGGTTTCAGGTATAAGATTTTTACAGAATGAATAATATTCCAAAAAAAAAAAAAAAGAGATCGAAAGGTATTCTTCCTTTCTCTTCAAAAAATTAGGAAATAATTTGTTAATTGTGAACAACCTACATGAATTCTCGAAACAAAGTTGGGAAGAATTAAAAAACATCGTAAAATCCTAAAATAGTTGTGATTAATATGATCACACGGTCTACAACAGACTTTGGTTTCAAAATTCTAAATCGAACAAGAATTCATCCTGGAGGGGGGCTAAAATATAATCGTACAATTAAATCATGGATGCACATTAATCGGTTTTAAAGTATTTTTTACTTCATAAACACGTGTAAAAATTACACAGTAAAATTTCAGACCATCCCGTGAATCACTTTTCATATTATTGTTAATCACAAATATAGCCAGTGAAAAAAAAATTTTTTTTAGGAAGAATACACGTTTACCAATATTTGAAAAAGTTACAGTTATTCTATACAACTACCAAAGTCTGGTATCTTTTCCAAGAAATTTTATTATTTCACGATACGTTTTTTTATCCTGTAATTTACTAAAATGTTTCTTCAGATGCTGACCCTGAAATTCCCTTCCAGCTAAATATTACGGAACACCTAAAAAACATAATATGAAATTTCATTGCTTCACCTATTATTTTTCATGATTTTCTAACAACGGTAAGGTTACTAAGAAATAAATTTCCTTAGAGGGAATTCACTGATATCCACGTGTGCATTGGAACCGAGTAATTAATAAAAGCAAAATTATGTAAATTGAACACATTATCTGCTTTTTACTTTTAATTTTGCTGTAGTAGGACTCTTTCATGATGAAACCTTACATTAATTCAGTACAGGGGCGTATTTAGAATATTTTTTCGGGGAGAGGCCCGACGAAAAATGTAAATTTCTGAAATCCTCCAAAGCAAAATTATAGTTAATAAAAAATAGAAAAAAAAATTAAAGAACGATTTTTTTAATGTCAATTGGTGCATTTTTATTAAATTAAAGCATTTTTTCTCATGTAAGTTGCATTTTAACCAAAAATATAAAACAAAGAAACACCTTCGGGGGCAAGGCTGCTTACCTTCCCTCTGAATTCGCCCCTGATTCAGGATATCAGTGTAAGGTTCCCTTCAAATTATAGAAGTTAATTTCGTACATTGCAGTTATACGGCATATACTTTCACAGTATTATATTTATGTTTCATTTAATGCAATTAACTTACACACTTGCATGTGCGCGCGCCGCCCCGGTGGCGCAGTAGTCTAAGCGGTAGCTTTTGATCATTCGTCCGAAAGGGTCCGGGTTCGAATTCCGACTCGGTGGCGCAGTGGTCTAAGCGATGGCTTCTGATAAGTAAAAGTCGCACACTCATAGAGATCCCGAGTAATAGACGATTCTTGCTTGACCTTGGATAATTTTGTGTTGGTTCAAGTGTTCCTGGTATCATTTTGTTGTGTTCTACACTCCTTTCCACTTCACAAGCAGTGATTGCGGACAGCCACAGGTTTGTGGTTTTAACTCTCTGAGTGTTGCTAGGTGCAGCACTCGCTCACGTTAGGGTCCGGGGCAGAGATAGCCACAACCTCTGCTATCGTCTCTACCGCTTCACGTGATTCTTCTTCGTCTTCAGTTTCTACAATATCGTATTCAACAGCATTGAATGTGCCTGCATCTTCACCTGTGCTTTCTGATATCTTTACTATGTCTTCTACAAGCAACGTCCCATATACCGATAGAACCAACTCTAGTGTTAGGGCTAACGATATGTGCCCAACCCCACCCCCGCTTGCGTTTGCGACTGTTGTTGGTGGCTCATCTCAGTGGGCCGCCCCGGTGGCGCAGTGGTCTAAGCGATGGCCTCTGATCATTCGTCCGAAAGGGGTCCGGGTTCGAATCCCGTGAGGCATGGATGTTGTGTTTGTCTTACGGCACTGGCTCTCTCCCTTCCCTGGAACCAGTGACCCTAAATTAGGGACGGGCGACTGCTTATAGCCCATTGAGCAGCTCACGGTGGTCGTTAAACCTCCAAAAAAAAAATCTCAGTGGATTACGAATTCATTTTGTGATAACATTGAACTAACCAGAGTGGATAAAGTATTGAAGATTTTGGTTCCTGAAGAATCTCATGAAGGTAAGAAGTATGACTCTGCATTACTTCTTAGTGTCTTTTTTCAATCGTTGCCCGAAACCCTGTCCCACTTTATCTACGTAGATGCTGTTTATAAAGTTGTTCCCGAAAAACAGATAGTGTATATTATTCGTATGGGGAGGGGGGAATTATAGTGCAATTTATAGACCCCACTACTGGTGATAAAATTCTTCAGTCAGGAATTGATATTAGACATTTCCATTTACAACCTATTCCTGCTTCACATAGACCTATTACTGTTACCCTCTCGCCGGCGCCGACAGCCATCCCGGATTCAATACTAATTAAAGCACTAGTGCCTTTTGGACGAGTGATTGGTAAAACGAAAATTCTTCCAGCTTTAGGTCGCGACACGCACTACAGTTTAGTGCAAGGAGGACGTCAACAGTACCGTATCATATTCCCTAGTGATGAAGCTTTTGATGAACGTCCCACATCCATGGAACTCAGCACTGGCACCCACACATTCGTTTTTAATGTGTTTGCGGGTGTCCAGTGCTTTAAGTGCAAGGCTGAAGGGCATGTCGTGTCTGAATGCCCACATCGTGTTCTACAGGACAGTTCTGCTGCCGCTGCTACTTCTATTTCCAGCCTACAGGAAATTTCATCGGCTTTATTTGCTGCTCAACCAGGAACTGCAGGAAAACCACCTGTAATACCTTCTACAGATCCTAGTTCTACTGGTACCTATGTTAATTCAGATGCTGGATCTCGTCAATTTAATAATGTTCGACCATGTTCGACTTTGACCTCTACTGCAGTGGGTTTACATAATCCCCTTGATATGGACACTTCAAATTTTCCACATCTGCTACCACCTCAACAGGCCACCCAGTCTCAGACAGCTAATAAACGCTCTATTTCCCCAGCTTCACCACGATGTACTCGTGCGTCTTCTCGTTCCAGTTTACGACAAAAAAACGCACTTTAACCCCGCACTCTCAACGTTCTTCTGCTTCACCTAGCCAGGACAGTCAATACGCCGTTTCCACATCCAACACCTATGGCATCCTTACCGATTCGGCAGAAGAAAGCGTGGAAACTGCCCATGATAGTGAATCGCAGTCTGCTTCTCCAGAAGGTGAAGGCCCCGCTCCCCACACCCTTCTTGACTTTCCAGAAGTTTTCCAGGACAGCACTGTCTCCAATTCGCCATTTACTCGCCCTGAATTAATATCTCTCTATCAGTGTCCGAAAAAGAGCAACATTATGCAAATACCATGTGTGCGGAGGAATTTACAGCGCCTTCCCGAAATGGTTGAACAACTCGCAGCGCTCTAGGATGTCTTTAGTAACGGCTCTCTGCCGTCTTGGGCCATCCAATATGTTAGAAGGACAAATTATATGCTTAAGGTTCTCATGCCTAAACTTGCAGACCATCTTCAACCACCCCAATGATAAACATAAATCATTTCACTGCTGTCTATACACGATATTAAAAACGGAGATAGTTGCAAACTAAAAGATGATGTTTCCAAATCATTGTATTTACCATTGTAATCCATAGCCGTCTTTATTTGTAGTTTCATATTATTTACATGTCATGTGTATTATGTCGAGTGCGCATGCGTGAATTTGGGAGCAGCGCCTTCATGCTGATGCATTGTGGTATGGATCTCCGAGTTTAAAAGATAAGAATCCTACGCATGCGGTGCCCGATGATGGATCCATAGTGGGTCAGAAAGATCTCGCATGTTTTTTAACTTATTTTTAGCTGTAAATAAAGTTCATATTTTAGTTTGCAACTATCACCGTTTTTAATATCGTGTATAGACAGCAGTGAAATGATTTATGTTTATCAGTTGGCACGAATATCACGGACCTTTTTGGACACCCCAACGATGCTCCGTTTTATACAAATTAGTTTTTTTTTTTTTTTGTTTAGCTGCTACAGGCAAAATACGCCTGTAGCAACGTTTCAAAGCTCTTCTTTTGTCCATACAAATGGACAGGCACACCAATTTTTTTCTTTTTTTGGGGGAACCATGGTTTTTTTGTTGTTGTTGTTTTTTTTTGTTAAGAACGTCTTTTTGTAGTATGTGCTTATTGTGGTGTTTTTTCTTTCATCACCAGGAAGTGTGACTAGTGTTTCTTTCTCGTGATGAGAATGCCGCATGTTGTGTTAACAGTGACGCATCATGTTGTGCGTAGCCATCGCTGAACTTTTTGCGTCTTCCTATGATGAGTCCTTTCTTCACAGTGAATCATAGCGCTTTAAAAGACGGACTTTTTCTGCGAAGCCGGCACCTAACATTAAGCTGGCTTTTTTTGTTTCTTCTTCATCAGTGATTTTCCTACATTTCTTCAACAATTGATCCCTTTGTGTTTTGTTTTTCCGAAATTTGAACATTCACCGACTGACTTTCCCTGACTTTTATGAACAGTCCTATATATGCGTCACTTTTTTGTTACTTCTGTTAATTGCTTTGTCAGGTGAAAAGCATGATGAGATCGTCAACGCGCGACTACAACCCGATTATTGTAAATACTTGTATATATTTGTTTCTCAATAAATACTATTTGAATTCTGATCATTCATCCGAAAGGAGTCCGGGTTCGAATCCCGGTGAGGCATGGATGTTGTGTTTGTCTTACGGCACTGGCTCTCTCCCTTCCCTAGAACCAGTGGCCTTAAATAAGAGACGGGCGACTGCTTATAGCCCATTCAGTTGCTCACGGCGGTCGTTAAACCTCCAATTTGAAAAAAAAAACTGCCCGTACTTCATAAAGCATGGAAGAACATTTTTGCGTATTTTATCTAAGTAAGCAAAAATATACTTAGTGATATTTGTCATATTTCCCTCTAGCTGTTATTACCTCACCTGCATCTCATATAGAGGTGAAACTGAAGTTAGCCACTCAAAATGCATTACTGGTGTACACACATACACGGTCGTACCAGAATAATATGACCACCTACCTAATAATGGAAATAACCACCAATGGCCCGGGCGACAGCAGTGAGACGGCGTGTCATGGACGCAATGAGGCCCTGGAACATTGCCCGAGGCACACGTGCCCATTCGGACAACAGGAGAGCCTGGAGGTTCAGGAGATGACGTGGTTGCCGGTCGTAACGTAGAACCTGTCGATCCAAATAGTCCCGGAAGTGCTCTATGGGATTGAGGTCGGGCGGTTTCGCCGGCAAAGGGAGAACGGAGACATCGCTGTCGTGTCCTGGAACCAGTCATGAACCCCCTTGGCGATGTGGCAGAGCGCACTGTCCTGTGGTCGATAAACCATCACCACCAAGGTAAACTTCCAACATGAAGGGATATATGTGGTCAGCGATGATGGACAGGTAGCCATTGGCGTTCAAGGACCCATCCAGTGGTAACAGTGGTCCCAATCCATACCAAGAAAACATCCTCCACACATGCACACTCCCACCGCCTATACTTGGCCGACTGGCGTGGCCGGGTGTTGATCCTCATGTGTCTGACGCCGTATCCGCCAACGCCCGTCAGTTCTGTGGAGTAGAAACCTTTATTCGTCAAAAAAGGCAATCTTTCCACTTTCCCACTGTCCAATGACAGTAGTCCCATGCGAACTGCAGGCGTCGTTGCCGATGGACCTGGGTTAACATGGGCGTCTTGACGCAGCGTCGACTCCGAAGACCCATGCGTAACAGAATTCGTTCTACTGTTGTCGGGAACACGTACCTGGGTGCCCCAGCGTTCGATTGCGTGGTCAATTTCCCTTTCCCAGTCGACGGAGGCGACGTACTTCTCTGGCGCCAATGTGAAAACAGGAATTTGACGGAGATCGAAGTCGTGTCTTCTTGCTCCGGAGTGAGTTGCTCTAACCGACGGAGTGTATCACTGCAGATTTTTCGTAATGACACATGCCTCACCTCTGTAGTACGTCACACCTCCTCAAAATTTTCAGGGGATGTTAGTTCCTCACATTCAGAAATGAAGCCGCTGTTGTACAGACCGTCTAACTAAAGAAGAACCACGTGCTTAGTCGACAATGGAACCTCTGGTTAACCTTTAGTTGGATATATGTACATTACAAGATAAAGATGTCATTCACACTTCTGAATATTCTCAAGGGGCTACTTTATCATTACCACGTCTGCGAGCCATAAAAGCAAGTTGCATTCTGTCCGTTTGATGTGGTACCGAAGCATTTGGGAAAAGTTCCAGTACCGGATGAGGCATGGGTTGTGTGTTTGTCTTACGGCACTAGGTTTCCCTCTTCCGTGGAACCCGTGTTCGATTGCGTAATTTAAGGACTAGATAAATCCGTTAGAGTTGCTCACTGTGGTCTTCAAACCACGAAACAAGCAAAGAAACCATACATACTGGTGTCCGAAATTAACGTAACAAACACAAAAGCATGAGTAACGGAAAATCCACACGACAAAGTTTAAGGACAGTTGGTACGGACACACATATATCGATAACGCCGAAATATACAACAGAAAAGGAAATGCCACCACCGCATGAAGAGGAAGCATGCGTATGCCAGCATGGCAGTCAAAAAGCAATGCAGGGAATGGCGCTGATTTCCAGGGACTGACAGGGAGCGAGATTACCCCGAACACCAAGGCGCATTGAAGTTTCGTGCGGGCTCTTGGTGGGAGCTGCCGGCTTACAATCTTTCTTCTCAGGGCATCCCAGACATGCTCTGTCGGGTTCACGTCCGATGATCTCGCAAGCCACTCCATTCTGTGAATATCCTTACTATGTAGGTATTCGCCGTCTAGCCGAGTCCTATGGAGGCGGGGTTATCATAAAGAAAAAGGAACTAGATTCCAGCTGTTATAAGGCTCCATGATCGCTGTAGAGTGCAGCAGTCAGAGTGCCTCTTGGAAACACGTGCAGTGTGCAACCATCCAACATGATGCCAGCCCAAACCAGGAGTTTTCCACCACCGTAGTGATCAATTTTTCTAATGTTAGAGGAAAGAATACCTCTTCCTACTTCTCTCCAAAAGTGCACATGTCCAGAATCGGTGGCTGTTCAGTGACTCGTCACTGAAAAGAACACAGGCCCATTGATCAAAGATCCAGAGGCTGATGTTGTCGGGCCCAGTTTCGATGGATTCTTCTGTCCGATGCGACGAGATACAGATCATTGGTCATCTTGCATACAGACCTCTCTCGTAAAGTCTTCTGTGGACTGCTTGCCTCGATATAGCGGTTGCCGTAGCAGAGGGGAGCTCCTGCGAGAGAGGCCAGTCTGACGACCACCATAGCGGCAAGCTGTTAGAGACTAATACCGGTCATCTTGACTTGTTGTGGCTCCTGAACGTCCTCGTCCCGTCTTTTTGGTTATTGTTCAGGTTTTCTGGAACCACCTCCAGAGATTGGAGACAACTTGCCTCGACGCATTGCTACCTCAGCTTGCGATTGCCATGCTTCCGAATCTATCGATCGCTCTCCACCGTAAGGAGTCCTCTAAACGATGGCGCGGAGCCATTCTTCCACTAACAGTCCAACTCAAGCTTCAATTGCCGCACCTCGCTCAGAGCAAGGTTTATCAAGGTCTGGTGTCTGTCAGCTCGATGGCGTAGGTCGTCATTTGCATATTTCCATAGGACCTAGCACAATGTTGCTTGGATACGTCGACTTAGCGTTTTCCCTTGCACATATCTCTGAAAATCTTTACAATCGGTCGTCTCGTTTTGGAAGTGCCTGCCCCCAGGACGCACATGAGATAAAGGCAGATAGCAGTGAAATCACATGCCAGTGTAGTGTACTGAATAGCACTCGGAACTCCGGAGCCGATAGTTGTGGGTTCGAAACCCGGCCCTGGCATAAAAGAAAGAGAGAAATTTATTTCGTCATAGAATCCATGTCTATCATCACGAGAACATTTTCTGGTGTATAGGTTAAACTTGGAAAATTCTTTTTGCGCCAGGCGATTATAACCAAGAGCAAGACGATCCACGCATTTTTTTCTTTTGCACTACGCACAGCTTTTAGCTAGGTAGCGTAAATGTCTCTTAGGGTTGTCATGGAATCCCGGGCTCCAAGAGATAGAACTAGAAACTGCTTTTTCTTCAGTAGCTGCAGCCCATACCAAAATTACACAGATATATTTTTCAAAACACAGATATCGCTCCTTGTGCTGCAAATGTTATAGGTTTGCATTTGACATGATATCTATTCATTCAGATGTCGAAATGGGAACATCCTTTTTCATCGGAGAGCTGCAATCATCTTCCAACTTTTGTTAATGCACAGATTTCATGCTAAATGGCGTGAGTGGCTATTTATTTTCATTTTTAAAACACTGTATCTAAAAGCAAAATAAAAATATTCGTATGACATACAGCTAATTATTGAATTAAATTAGAGGCTTCTTGTCATAATAATTTTTCTTTAGATAGGAGAATTTGATTACTTTTTTTACTTCATGTTTTTTTTTTCAATAGGGGGTTTAACGACCACCGTGAGCAATTCAATGGGCAATAAGCAGTCGCCCGTCCCTAATTTACGGCCACTGGTTCCAGGGAACGGAAAAAGTCTGCGCCGTAAGACAAACACAACACCCATGCCTCATCGGGATTCGAACCCAGACCCAGCTTGGACGAATGATCAGAAGCCATCGCTTAGACCACTGCGCCACCGGGTTGGCTATTTCATATTTTACGAACTTTGGAAACAAAATCAACGCAATTGCAATCATAGTACAGAATCATTTCACAATAAACGTGAGTATACTTGCAATAATCATTTGGCTAATCAAACGAGATTTTTCTGTCTCTTTTTTTAGCGCCCTCCGATTCCATGGAAGTCTATACTGACATCCCTTCCCGTATGGGCGGTTACAATCGCCCATTTCGGTCATCACTGGGGGTACCTGACATTATTGACGGAGCTGCCAACTTACCTGAGCAACATCCTGCATTTCAGCATAGAACAGGTATGTTTTCACATTTTGAAATTATTTGAAACTCAGGCAGTCTAAACAGAAATCTAAAAATAACATTTGACCGTCGCAACAGCTCAACTGCATACCTAAGAATAACACCGCGTCTACAAGTTTCAACAACCACGCACAAGCACGCTCGCGATGGTGAAACTTGAGAGAACTCACTAGCTGATCGAAAAAATATTTATAGAGTCGGACCAGTATACAACGAAGTTGAATTGCGTGTCAAAAGCGATCGATATACACCGATAAGTCATTACATAATGACCATCTACTTAATAAGCTGTAGGACCCTCTTTAGCCCGTAAAACAGCGGCCACCCGGTGAGGCATTGATTCGATAAGTATCCTAGGGTATCTGGTACATAATGTCAACTACAGGTCCTTCGGTTCCCGTACATTTCGTGGTGATGGTGATTTAGCGCGAACCCACTTTACCAATTCAAACCACAAATGTTCGATTCGGTTCATGTCAGGTGAATTTGGAGGCCAGGGCATTGACAGAAAGTCACCATGATGTTCATCGAACCACTCCTTGACGATTCTGGAAGTGTAGCATCGCACATTATCCTCTTGTCAATGGCCATCACCATCAGGGAACACAGTTGCCATGAATGGGCGAACTTGGTCCGCAAGGTTGTCCAGATGCCTTACAGCTGTCAGGTATTGTGCTGTTGGCGTAATGGGGCCTCAATTGTCCCAAGAAAACATCGCTCACAGCACAACACCGCCGCTGCCGGCCTGTTTCCGCTCAACAGCGCATCCAGGTGCCATAGCCTCCGTTGGTAATCGGCGCATCCGCGCTCGGTCGTCTACGTGATGCACCAGTAATCTTGATTCGTCAGACCAGGCCACTTTCTTCCAATCATCCACGGTCCAATCTCGATGATCTTGGTCCTATTTCATGCGTTGTTAGCGATGACGTGCAGTAAGCATGGGGATCCGGCTGGGTCTTCGACTCTGAAGGCTCATGCGCAGAATGCTGCGATGAACTGTGTGCTGTGACACATTGCTCTGATCACCACTGTTGTAGCTGCGGATGATTTGTAGCACTGTGGCCCTGCGGTCGCTGTGAACTATGCGCTACAGTCTCCGCTCACCTCTGGCATCAATCAGATGCGGACGACGGTTGTTGTTCGGCCATCTGTGCACCACTTTTGATACGTACTCACTACAGCGGTACGTGAACGACCCACAAGCAGCGCCGTTTCCGAGATCGTAGTTCCAAGGCGCCGCGTCGTCACAATTTGTCCTTTATCAAACTCCGATAAATCGACAGCTTTTCCTATTCTGACTCCGAACACTCTACTAACCGAAAGCTGGTCCTCGGGTTGTATATATACTGCTCTGTGAACTTCATCTGCGCCACCGTTCGGTCTCCAGGCGAGCTCAGTTGTCTAGGCTGGGGGTGGTGAGAATGTAATGACTCATCGGTAAATAGTGAAGTTCAAAGGAGCTATAAAAACTACGGTTTATGGGGGACTTCGAATTATGCGAGCTCGTTTAATGTGTGTTCGACTGTATTTCATTCGCATCGCTGATAAAAAGGAGTGCCAAGACGCTACCCGATGTTTCGACTTGTCCTCATCTCATAATTGCTTGTGATTTGCTTTTAAAATCAGAATTTTAGCATATACAACTGAAAATGACGATCCATCTGGAAGCATGATTTCATTCATAGGTACGCTGGGTGATGAGGTTCCTCTGGGTACGGAACACCCCGACAGCAGAGAACCATCGACACTAGAAGTATTAGTCATTAAATCATGAGCGCTTTAAGGCATGTCAGAACGGTGCTCACAATTCTCACACAAGAACAATGCACTGACGGAAGGGAACCCCAATGGCAAGTCTTCAACGCCAACAAGAGACAGCAACGAAGTGCGTGTGGAAGCTCTAGAAAAATGACGTTCTATCTGGAAGCATGATTTCATTCATAGGTACGCTGGGTGATGAGGTTCCTTTGGGTACGGAACACCCCGACAGCAGAGAACCATCGACACTAGAAGTATTAGTCATTAAATCATGAGCGCTTTAAGGCATGTCAGAACGGTGCTCACAATTCTCACACGGGAACAATGCACTGACGGAAGGGAACCCCAATGGCAAGTCTTCAACGCCAACAAGAGACAGCAACGAAGTGCGTGTGGAAGCTCTAGAAAAATGACGTTCTATCTGGAAGCATGATTTCATTCATAGGTACGCTGGGTGATGAGGTTCCTTTGGGTACGGAACACCCCGACAGCAGAGAACCATCGACACTAGAAGTATTAGTCATTAAATCATGAGCGCTTTAAGGCATGTCAGAACGGTGCTCACAATTCTCACACGGGAACAATGCACTGACGGAAGGGAACCCCAATGGCAAGTCTTCAACGCCAACAAGAGACAGCAACGAAGTGCGTGTGGAAGCTCTAGAAAAATGACGTTCTATCTGGAAGCATGATTTCATTCATAGGTACGCTGGGTGATGAGGTTCCTTTGGGTACGGAACACCCCGACAGCAGAGAACCATCGACACTAGAAGTATTAGTCATTAAATCATGAGCGCTTTAAGGCATGTCAGAACGGTGCTCACAATTCTCACACGGGAACAATGCACTGACGGAAGGGAACCCCAATGGCAAGTCTTCAACGCCAACAAGAGACAGCAACGAAGTGCGTGTGGAAGCTCTAGAAAAATGACGTTCTATCTGGAAGCATGATTTCATTCATAGGTACGCTGGGTGATGAGGTTCCTTTGGGTACGGAACACCCCGACAGCAGAGAACCATCGACACTAGAAGTATTAGTCATTAAATCATGAGCGCTTTAAGGCATGTCAGAACGGTGCTCACAATTCTCACACGGGAACAATGCACTGACGGAAGGGAACCCCAATGGCAAGTCTTCAACGCCAACAAGAGACAGCAACGAAGTGCGTGTGGAAGCTCTAGAAAAATGACGTGTAATTTTGTGTCATAAGCTGCAAATGCAAATTTTTCTTTCTGTACCACATGTGACATTGTTCAACCTAATCACCGCGCGCACGTCCGAGTGAGACCTTGTTTTCAGGTGGGTCGTCATTTTCATTTGAATATATTCTCCAGCGGACATTGAAACTCATGTGCTATACAGCGCCCTCTAGTCAGGAGTGTGTAATGACCCTATGAAACAGTGATTTACATATCTTTAATCCGCCGCCAGCGGTAATCGGAAGTTACTTATTAATCAGTCTTTGTATAATAAGATTTGAATGCTTGCCGTTGACGCAGGATACCTCAACTTGGCAAAATCAATAAGAATTCTGAAGTGTTGTGTTTGATTTTCCACATTGGCAGTAATCATTACCAACCATGCTTTTCACTTCATATGCTCTGCTTTACTTGAAAATTTCTTTAAATTACACACATCTTCGATAGTGAATAAATAAATCCATCGCTCTTTCCACGTTAAGCAACGCACAACAACCGAAAAATTGTTATTCTGCCGCCATCGGGAATCGTATCCCGAATCTCTCGATGGATATCGAGAGATTCTGGGTTCGATTCCCCAATGGCGGCCGAATAGCAATTTTCCGGCTGTTGTGCGTTGCTTAACGTGGAAAGAGCGATGGATTTGTTTATTCAACTGACGCCACGTATTTGATGATTTTCATCTTCGATAGTGAAATCGATTTTTTTTTGCCGCAAATCTTATCACAGATTAATCCTCTGAGTACAGTGTTCTCGTGGAGATAATAAGAGCTAGTAGTATCCAACTTAAATTCAGTTTTGGAAACAGAAACGACATGTGCGTAAAGAATATGTAAAACTCCATTGTTGAAGACGTTATGGCAACAGCCATATTGCAACAGCGGAGGGCAACTACGATCTGGTCTGGACGAAAAAAAACATCCATCCATCTATCTCGTCCGCCCACTGCGGGCTGAGTCTCGCAAAGACGACTATGCGCCCTTGAGGATTACTGGCAAATTAATGCAGCTGGTTTTCCGTTCTTCTGCTGCATACAGATGTAAGGAAAAAAGTGCGTCCGGGTCAGCTTCACAGGGAACCATCTACGCATTCGCGTCCCCAAATACAAGGAGCATGCGAAAAACCCCGGAAAAACCGCAGACAAGATGGCCAACTGGACTGAGATTCGAACACCCGTCAGAAACGTTTGCCTCCCACACAGCGCATAGCGACGTAACGAACTGCGCTATGCCGAAAATTCTTCTCGACAGGATGGTGTTGAAAAGTTTTTCAAAATAGGATTTCAAGCGTTTTCATGTTGAAATACGAGGGTTGTACCGAAAGTAATGCAAAAGTGGGCATAACTTTTTTATTAACTGACAGAGGTCGTTCAAATTGCACATGTTGGTAGAGTAACTATTCTTCTATAGTAGCCCTTCTTCTTTATTCCAGGTAAATAATGTATTCCAAGCAGAAGCAACGTGCCGTCATTGAGTTCTTGACGAAGGAAGGTTGCAGGCTGTCTGACATCCGCAGAAGGATACAGAATGTTGAAGGAGATGACACCATTGACAAGAGCAATGTGCACAGATGGATGAAGAAGTTTAAAGAAGGGGAACCAGCATTGAAGACAAACCACGCAGTGGGAGACTATCATCTGCTACCACTGACACGAATCGTCAGCGAGTGGATGACCTGACCCCAGCGGAGAGACGAGTCACAATCCGTGAGCTTGTTGCACAACTGGACTATGGTCGCAATGCCATACAGAAGATAGTAGGAGACTCAGGGTATCGGAAAATTAGTGCAAAGTGGGTACCTTGGCACCCAACACCCTATTTGAAGGAGAGAAGGGTGGAAGTCTGCTCTGATCTGCTGGAAGCGTTTGGAGCCAATAAAGACATGTTTTGTTTAGATCTGGCGACGGGGGATGAAACATGGGCATATCTTCACGATCCGTAAATGAAGAATGAATCCTTGGAATGGCGTCACGCCTTTTCACCAAGGCATAAGAAGTTCAAGAGCCAGCGATCAGCACACAAAGTCATGTTGATTTTTGGGGGGTGAAAGGGGTGTCATTCTCCTTGATTTTCTGGAACGTGGCCGTACCGTGACCAGCGATCGGTACATTGAGACACTCAAGAAGCTTAGAAAAGCCATAAGCAGGAGGAAGAGACTGAACAAGATTCCGAAAATGACCCACATTCAACACGACAATGCAAGACCACACACATCTTTGGAAACAAACCAGGCGATTAGCAAATTAGGCTGGTTGGTGGTCCCCCATGCACCGTACAGCCCAGATCTGGCACCATCCGACTTCCACCTGTTCGGTCCAATGAAGAACAGTCTCCGGGGACAACGATTTGATGGCACAGATGAGATGAAAGTGGCTGTGAAGAAGTGGGTACAACAGTCCACACCTGAATTTTTTCAAAGAGGATTCGAGAGTTGGATTCAATGATCGCGAAAATGCATCGCTTGTGATAGAGAATATGTTGAGTACTGCATCTGTATAGAGGAAGAGTTACTCTACCAAAATGTGGAATTCGAACGACCTCTGTCAGTTAATAAAAAAATTATGCCCACTTTTGCATTACGTTCGGTACAACACTCGTATGTGAAACTGTCATTTCTTGTGAAACAAAGCATTTCTTGCAAGATTCAATGACTGAGCAGGGTCTACATTAGGTAAAGAGAATTCATTCTGTTCTGTGTCTATGTATGAAGCATATCAATATCGAACAGAAGGTCGCAAATTGATGAAGCGAATAGAAAGTGCCAGTAAGACAAGATTAAAAAATCACATAACGCAAATATGTTGCTATTTAAAAACTTATTCTCTGCATTACAGAAATCAGACATGTAAATTTCAAAGTGCACCAGACCATGGACACTGAAGAAACGCTTAAAGCGTAGTAAACGCGATTATCAACTGGTGTAAATACGCATAAAGTTTCTATCGAACAAACAATGGTTTGGCATGCGTTATTGAAAGATAGACACGCATCGCAGCACACCGTATAATTGCGAGATAAAAATTTATGCTATACTACTCGAGATGTCGCCTTCGTTATTTTCAAAAAATCATCTTTGTTGATAACGAGGAACAGTATACCAATTAAGTAGGAAATAGTAACACTATACTAGTGATCCGATTTATTGGCGTCGGAAATAGACACATAAGCGTTTCCAAGCTTTCGCCCATCAACCAGATGGCTTTTTCAAGGAACGCCAATAAATCGGATCACTAGTATAGTGTTACTATCATCTTTCAAACAGTAGTCGTCGCTCTTTCCACGTTTATAACTGAGTCACGGAAAAATTCTCTAAACGCGAAAGAGCGATGACTTCTGTTTGATGTTCCTAATCCACGTCAACTGTGTGTATTAACTAACATCTTTGTTTCTTACGTGTTCTGATTATCTGCATTTTTATGACTACCACTGCCTTGAAAAAGCCTCTCAGTGGAATGCGAAAGCTTAGCGAATATTTATCCGAATTTACAGCTGTGAATTAAACGGATTTACGCTATAAGCGTTTCTTGGGTCACACATACACTATCTACCAACAAGTAATTGGACACCTGTGATAGCAAAGGAAAACGAAGTTTATTCAATATCAATAGTTGGTGGAGCCTCCACGAGCGGTGATTACAGCTGCGACCCTCCGGGGCAAACTCTCAATCAGGCGTTGTACAACGGCTAGCGGTATTTTCTTCCACTCGGCTTGGAGAAGACAGGTCAGTTCCTTCACCGATTTCGGACGGTGGGGGCACCCCTTAAGTCGACGCTCCAACTCGTCCCAGAGGTGCTCGATAGGGTTAAGGTCCGGGCTCTGCGCAGGCCAGTCTATGTGATTAACCCCATTGTCACCATACCAATCCATGGTGGACCTCGCAACATGACAGGTGGCATTGTCATCCTGAAAGTAACATGGGTCCACCCCGTAAAACAGCCACAACGTAGGAAGCACATGGTCATCCAAAATGGTGCAGTAAGTCTCGGCGTTGAGTCTACCAGGAATTGCGACCAAAGGTCCCGTGCCATACCAGGAGAAACACCCCCATAGTATAATTCCACCGCCACCGAACTTCACAGTTGGCACAATACATTCCGGCAGGAGGCGTTCTCCAGGCAGACGCCAAACCCAGACCCTGCCATCCGAACGGTAGAGGGTGAACCTTGATTTGTCGCTCCAGAGAACCTGTTTCCACTGTTCAACGGTCCACTGTCGACGTTCTTTGCACCACGTTAGCCGAGCAGCGCTATTGGACTTGGTGATCAAAGGCTTGTGGGCGGCAGCACGTCCATGATAATCGAGCAGATGGGCTTCCTTACGGATGGTATTCATCGAAAGAGCACTCCCGGATGCCTGTTGAAACTCCTCGCGGATGTGGCCCATCGATTTCGTGCGGTTCTTCCGAATTTCTCTGGCCAGCACCCATCAGTCTCTAACTCCCAGTTTTGTGGGTCTGCCGGGTCGGGGACACATTCCGACAGCCACCTCTCATCTTCCACTTGCCAATCACGTAGGCCACTGTCGATTTTGGGTACTTCAACTCGCTGGATATGTCACGTATGGATCGACCATTTCTGTGATACCTTTCTCGAAATCAGAGAGCTCCGAACTGAGTGGCATCTTCCATGCGACTAGTTGCGTTGTTGTTTCCAACATGATATTTAACGGCGGCGGCCGTGACGTGTATCAGGACAGCAGATATCGTCGATTGCAGGGGTGTCCAATTACTTGTTGGTAGATAGTGTATTTTGATTACAGAGAAATTCTAGAACGTGCGTGAGGATAGAGAATACAATTGGATCAATTGAAATTAAACAAGTTAGTAAAATCATGCAATGCATTGATTATGATACGCTTTCCAACAAACTAGAAATGATAAAATGGCTGTGGAATAAATCTCACTCCTACGCCCTGACCTTTGATCCTATTTCGATGATATTCAACAGAACTGGTTCAGTATACCTCCGAAATAACATGATAAAGTTTTGTCGCAATCGAAGCAAGTTTACGTAAGTTATGATGTATAAGGGCTATGGAATAGACCCCGCTTCTGTGTCCTAACCTTTGACCCATTTTGCCCATTTTTCAATAGGATTCGTCCCCACGCAGGCCCCTACAACATACTAACATTTCATCCAAATCGAAACATTTTTACGTAAGTTATGACGCATAATGGCGATGGAAGTGATTCCGCTCCTATGTCGTGACCTGTGACCCTCATTTCGCAAATTTTCAATAGGGTTTGTCCCCAGGTGATCCCCTACCACATACTAATATTTAATCGAAATCGAACCTTTTTTACGTTCCTTATGATGCATAAGAACAGTGGAATGGATCCCGCTCCTATGTCCTCACCTTTGACCCCATTTCGTTCACTTTCAATAGGGTTCCTTCCCAGGTGATTCCCTTCCACATATTAAACTTTTATCGAAATCGAAAGATTTTTACGCGAGTTTTCGTGCAGACAAACATACGCACACAACGCGTGACGTAATGAGGCAGATGGGAATCGCGGCCATCTGCTATCAAAAGTGTGACGTCATAAAACGTTAATAGGATCCGTACAATTGTTTGACTGCTGACGTCATGAAAATACAGGTCGCGCCATCTTTTTCTTCCCAATTAATGCGTTCCCAAGGATGAAAATTTGAACATTGATTAAAATAGCTTCATTTTATAACTTGGAATACCTAATATTTTCTCAAACTTAACCATAATTATGCAATCCAACATTTGTTTGTCTACTGACGTCATCAAAGTACAGGTCGCGCCATTCTTTTTCTGGTTTCAACACCACCAAAGGAAAAGTTATTGATTTTTAATATAATTGTGGTTATGTTTTAGAAAATACTAAGTATTCCAAGTTATATTAAGAAGTTATTTTAATCGATGTTCAAATTTTCATCCTTGGGAACACATTAATTGTGAAGGAAATTTGTACAAAAGTTTTTCCATTGGAAGTATAAAAAGCAAAATTACTTGACGTTCACCTTAATAACATGGGTTAAGGGCGATGAAATGGATCGCAATCCTATGTCCTGACCTTTGACCCCATTTCGTCCATTTTCAATAGAGTTTGTCCCCAGGTGGTCCCCTACCACATATTGAAATTTCATCGAAATCGAACCATTTTTACGCACGTTATGGTGCATAAAGGCAATGGAATGCATCCCGCTCTTATGACCTGACCCTTGACCCCAATTCACCCATTTTGAATAGGGTTCGTCTCCAGGTGGTCCCCTACCACATTGTAAAATTTCATTGAAATCGAACCATATTTACGCAAGTTATGACGTATAAGTGCATCGGAATGGATCCAACTCCTACGTCGTGACCTTTGACCCCATTTGTCCCATTTTCAATAGGGTGCGTCCCCAAGTGGTCCCCTACGACATACTAAAATTTCATCGAAATCGAACCATTTTTACGCCAGTTATCGTGCGGACGGGCGGACGGACGGACAAAGCTGGAGCATATACGCTTCTTCAACCTACGGTTGGAAAGCGTAAAAAAGCGTAATATGAATTAACTAAATGTTTTCTTCGGTAAGAAAGAGAAAATGAATACGAAAAAACAAATTAACGCCCAAATTTGAAATACAGTGGAACCTTGGTTATACGTTTTTCACTTTTGTAAGTATTCTGCGCTAGTTCTGGTATTTTACTGCTTTATTACTTCTTCAATTCGGTTATAGATAACTAACGTATACGCTTTTTGCGATTATACGTTAAATTTTGAATTTCAGATTATAAAGAATAGGCGCTTCTTTGATTCTTTTATAGGTAACCCGTTATATTACAATATTACAACTTTGAGAGAATTGAAACAGCGTTTTTTGCTGCCCTGAAATATATGGTTCAACTAAAAATTTACTAAATAACGTTCGCAGTTCTCTTTTTTCTCTGAATTTAAGAAATTTAAAACATGCAAAGATAAATAAATATTTTACATGTACCTGTTGCTAAATCAACTAGTGAACAAAGTGCTTTGAAAAGAGCGAAATGGTAAATGGATGTGTAATAGGGGTATTGAATGTAAAACAAAATTTTATTCAAATTTACTACTTAGTATTTCAAAAGTAAGGGTAATTTTTTCTTATTGAAAATATAAAATTTCACAAAATTTCCTGACCGAGATTTTATAAGGAAATTAGAATTACAAAGTTAATACAAAAGTCAAATTAAATATAGGTTTATGATGACAAAGCATTTGTGGGTAGTACATATGTACATTATTAATTAGCTTAATGTAAAATTATGAACTCCTCTTTTTCTTTTTCCTCTTTTGGTGGCTTTTAAAATTTTAAGATAATATTTGACATTTTGAAATTTCTTTTATACGTTTTTAAGGTAATCACATAGAAAAACGTATAATCGAGGTTCTTCTGTATATAGACTGGTGCAAACCACAGCGAAAATCTATTTCAAACTGCCTAAGGAATTTGCTATGAGCTGGAAAAACAGGCTTAGTAATTTCCGGTAAAAATACTACGAACAAAAACATTGCTACAATTATGAAAAAAATACTACGAAGCTCAAAAGGGATATGTAACTATTAGGAGTATGCAAAAGTTTCCACTGCCCCTTCCCTCGTAGCGGGCGCTGTAGAGGTCTAACCGGCCGGCGACCCGTGCTGCCAGTTCGTACATGAAGCCAACCATGGCATTCGATATAGTTTCTTTGCAGCACTGTTTGTTATTCATGTTTAACTTAGGAAATAGTGCGAGTGAAGCATACGGTTCAATATGTCAGGCATATGGCGAAACGGTTATGGGTGAACGGACGTATCGAGAATGGTTTGCCAGGTTTAAGAAAGGTGATCTAAGCTTGGAAGACAAGCCACGTGCAGGTAGACCGCAGAAACTCGCAGACAAGGAGCTGGAATCGGCGTTGCAAGAGGATGCCACACAATCGATCACCCAACTGGTGAAACGTTTGAAAGTGGCTCAATCGACGGTGGGACGGCGTCTACAGGCTTTGGGGAAGATCAAGAGGATTGGTAAGTGGGTTCCGCATACTTTAACGGAACGCACTATTGATCAACGATTGGTCATGTGCATGTCGTTGTTGAAGAGGTTTCAAGGGAAGAATTTCTTGTGGAAGGTTGTCATTGGGGAATAAAATTGGGTCGATTGCGACAACTCCGTACGCAAGCGATCCTGGGTCGACCCAGGCCAGCCATCAACATCCACTGCAAAATAGGATATCCACGGGGAAAAGGTGCTGTTGTGCTACAAACACCCCATTCCGACAACACCGCCTGGGTTAGACGTTTTCCCGAAAAACCTCAGCGGTAGTGACCCCGACACTACCCACCCCGAATTTTTTGCAGGAGATGTAAAAAATGTTTCCACTCCATACTTTGTTTCTTAGTTTAATGGTCGAAATGGTGCACCCAGGTCTCGTTCCCAGTGACAATCCTTTCCTTTTTCATAATGAGGTAAAAACTACGAGAAAAATTTCCATACACTGGTATTTACGCTGATCCGTCCACTGCTTTTGGGACACATTTCGCACGAACATTCGGGTATCGTACGTCGTCATGCACCAGCTACAACAGTACATCGGTCTTATTCAATGACATAGTTCACACGTTTAACATGGTTTTGAGTTCGCGACAGTGACGTGTAAGTTGATTCAGCTTTGTCAGTCACACTCGTTATGCTACATTTAAACTTTTCTGAACTTTTCTCTGGCCCATGCACTTATTTTATCACTGTGGAACCATTCTTCTGTTATTTCAGAGGTTTTGACACATTTTGTTCACAGAAACCTTTTTGCAACACGCGGTGCAGTCAGAGTGAGGAGTTTTCATATTTCCACACTCACCGCCGGAGCCAGATTGGAGTGCAGAGTTACACGATGAAGGTGCCGCTTTATTTAACCACCGTTATGACGTGTTAATGTTGCTCGGCTACAGTCGCTTCCTGTATCAGTTTAATTCACAAACTGCATTTACTTTTTGATTTACCCTTGTATTAATTTAACAACTTGCATAAGTCACGCGCGTATCGTATGATTTGAGCATTGTTAGTACAGCTACAGAAATCTGAAAACGATGAATAAATATAACATTTATTTCATATTTTCATAACGCACAACATTTAGAGGCTAGAAATGTGCAACTGTCTTATTTACTTCTCCAGAATGGCTTCTATTCCGCACTTCCTTACCTTCTGCAAGGTGTGACTGCTTGTATTGTGGGTGTTATAGCCGATAAGATCCGGAAAAGTGGTCGATTCAAAATCAACACTATCCGTAAGACCTGTAACACTATCGGTAAGTGATTTACGCATCTCATTCCCTATCATGCATTGCGATAAAGACTACTAGTATCTCATCACATATTTAAATACAATTTTCTTTTCAGGCTAAGGTGGAATCAGCGGTAGTCAAAATCTGTATATCAGGAAGTTCTACAAACTAAACTACTCATTCACAAACATTGAATTTTTAATAAGATATCAGCTTTAAATACCTTCTTTTTGAATACGATATTTTTAGATCCATGGCTTTTTTTATCAAATCATACACGATCGAGTCACATTCCTGTGACCACCAGCTAATATCCAGAGTAACCACCGTGTGCAGCGCGGACAGCAGCTAGACGGTCTGGGACTGACTCAATAAGGTGCTGGAAGGTGTTCACAGGTATGTGAAGTCATGCTGACTGCACTGCATCTGACAGTTGCAGGAGGTTGCGTGGTGGAGGATCCATAGAGCGAACACGATCGAGGTGGTCCCACAGATGCTCAATTGGGTTTAAATTTGGGGAATTAGGGGGCCAGGGAAGTACTATGAAGTCTTCATCGTGCTCTTCCAACCACTCCCGGGCATTTCTAGCTGTGTGACACGTCGCATTGTTGTTCTGGAAGATCCCATCCGCCCTAGGGAAGACAATCAGCATATGTGGGTGTACGTGGTCTGCAAGGGTGGATTCATAACGAATTCGGTTCATTGTGCCTTCCACAGGTATGAGTGGACCCAGGGAATACCATGAAAACATTCCCCAGATCATAACGCTGCCTCCACCAGCTTGTGTTCTTCCAGCAATGATTGAAGAGTGTTTTTTGTCCGATTTTTCTCGCCTTATACGCCAACGTCCATCCGTTCGATGAAGCAGAAAACGTGACTCATCGGAAAAGGCAATCCTTTGCCAATCCGCGAAGGTCCAATTCCGATACTGCCGTGAAAATGTAAGCCTTTTCTGCCGATGCACCTTCGTTAGCATAGGTGCAGTGACCATCCGTCTGCATCGTAGCCTCATACGAAGCAGGGTTCGCTGAACTGTTGCTTTAGATACACTTTCGGTAGCCCTCTGGTTCATGCGGCCAGTGAGTTGCTCCACTGTAGCTTGCTGATCGGCTCTCACGCACCTTCGCAGCCGACGTTCACCTCTCACGTCGATGGCACGTGGTGCTGCGCAGTTTCCGCATCGCTTATTCGCAATGGTGCCATTTCTTCAATCACGATACACTTTAACCACAGCAGCACGCGAACAGTTCACAAACTGCACTGTTTCAAAAATACTGTCACCCTTCGCCCGAAAGCCGATAATCATCGCTTTTTGCAAATCTGATAAATCGTTCTTTTTATCCATGACAGCAATGCGTAATACTTTTTCTGAATGTCTACAGCATACCTTACATACCCTCCAGCCAGCTCACGACACGTGCCTTCTTTCATTGGCTACGCGCTGTTGACGTCAAAAGTAGGAGGTGATCACAATAATGTGACTCGACTGTGCATTTATTGCTAGGCGAGTTGAATTCTAATTCTTCCTTGTTTGCCAGTATGTTGTCAAGAATCGTTTGAATTTGCGAATGCATTTGGGCGTTTTAAAACGTGTTCTTTTATATAGTAATTAACTTACTTATACTTACCTTTCCTCACCTTCACAGCAAACTCAAATTTCCAGAGGTCGAGTGCATTGCTGGCATATTATAATAATGTTAAACTGGTCACGATGTAAATTGTTTTGAAGTTCTACTGCTTTTCGGATAATGCGTTTTCAGAAATAAATTGAAAGAGTGCTTAGATGTAAACTATGCTACTAAACATACACTGGAGTAACAAGCTATTAGAAACATCTCTTCAATAACGTGTTGGGCCACCCTTTGCCATCAAAACAGCATCGATTCAATGTGGTGGCATAGATTCAAAGAGGTGCTGACATCGTTCTGCATCAACCAAGAGGATGTGCTGCGTCCGTCAGTAGCCAAATGTTCACTGGAAAAAGATTTATATTACGAATGACTTTCACAATCACGTTCTACAGGTTCAAGTGGGTTATGATCTGAGGACTATGGGGGCCATCTCGGTACCTTGAAGTCACTGTTGTGCTCCTGGAACCACTGTTTGACGATCTGAACCTTATGGCACAGCGCATTGTCCTACTGAAGGTAGTCATGTACATGTGCGAGTGTTTCTTAGCACTTTTCCAAAACGCCCCATACATGTACAAGTGCTCCTGATCTGCAGTGACGTTTAGACAGCTCGTCCAAATGCTGTTCTACAGGTACTAACAGACCTATGGTTCGTCATAGAATCAGACACTAGACCATAACACCGCCTCCATCAGCATGTACAGTTACCGAAGCTCAGCTGGGATCCATCAATCTGTGCTGGTGATGATATATTCTGGCAGCACCCATTGGTGTACGTTAACTGAAAACGGGATTCGTTGGACCAAGTAACTTTTCTTTCAGTCCTGTAGTGTCCAAAATTTGTGCTCCCCTGCCCCTTGTGGACGAATTTGTAAGTTTTTATCAGAGAGAAATGGTATAAAAATGGGGTGTCTGTTGCTATAGCTCATTCAACAGTGCGGATCCCACTGTGCCAAGTATCCGCACTGTTGAACTGCGCGGATACTTGGCGTAGTGAGACTTGTCTTTTGCATCGTACAATCCTTTCCAGACGCCCTTGTCTTCGGATATGACCGTCGACTGTTTGTCTTATTGTTTGTGCATCGGTCACTGTACACATTCGATACAGTTTCTCTTGCACATCTGAGAAGGTTTGCTGTTTCTGAGATGGACGCCCTTGCCCGCTTAGCACTCTCTATAACGCCTCTTTCGAAGTGTCTTAAGTAACGAGTCTTTCCAGTATTGCCTCTATATACGCCTCATATAGGTCTGAATCAGCCGCCTCGTAGGCGCAGTGGTCTAAGCGATGGCCTCTGATCAGTCGTCCGAAAGGGGTCCGGGTTCGAATCCAGTGAGGCATGGATGTTGTGTTTGTCTTACGGCAGTGGCTTTCTTCCTTCCCTGAAACCAGTGACCCTAAATTAAGTACGGGCGACTGCTTATAGCCCATTGAGTTGCTCACGGTGGTCGTTAAACCTCCAATCAACAACAAAAAATAGGTCTTAATCATTTGCAGTGCGCTGTTTACAAAGTCATGTTAATGTCATGGTTTCGTACGTAAGTTAGGATGGCACCTATGTGATTTCAATTGGGTGTTCCTTATCATTTGCTTGTTTAGTGTACTGTGACGTGCCTGCCCCGCAGGACGCACACGACATAAAGGCAGATATAGCAGCAAGAACGCACGTCTGCGTAGCTCAGTTGGTAGAGCGACTTGTTCCGGAATAAGCGGACTCGGCTTCGATCCCCGGCGTGGACCGAAAATAACGGAGACATTTACTTCGTTATAATGGCGCCCGAACTTCCCGGATGACCCGGCCGTTAAAGATCTCGCAATGTTGTGATTTCTTTCCACACCGCGAGATACGAAAAATAAGAGAATCCTTTCTTCAGCTCTTCGAAAAATAAATGTGTGTGACGTTGTATTGCACACACCAGATTGACTGGGAGTTCCCAAATGCACGTTCTACAGCGGATGGCTGCCTGCGACGATTCATGATCACGGTTGACCCGTGGGCCATGCCCCCGGCCCTCTTTCGGGAGGGAGGGGGAGATATGACGTGTCTGCCCCGCAGGACGCACACGACATAAAGGCAGATAGCAGCGAGAACGAACGTCTGCGTAGCTCAGTTGGTAGAGCGACTTGTTTCGGAATAAGTGGACTCGGGTTCGATTCCTGGCGTGGACCAAAAATGACGGAGAAATTTACTTCGTTATAGTACCCACTCCTGGAAATGAGGATAGAGTAAAACTTCCTTTAACGGACACTTCTGAATAGCGGACATCTCTCTATAACGGACAATTTTTTATTCCTCTGCAGAAATGCATGGCTTCTTATGGGGCATTCACTTCTTAATAGCGGACATTCTAAATAACGGACGCGGACACACTTAAAGTACAATATTACGGACAATTTGCTTTTTTTGCTTCTAGGAATTCCTAGGGGTGTGATTCGCCTAAACTCACAAATTTTTTCCGTTTTTGTTATTTTACCCTTCCTCATTCGCTATCTTAACCGTTTTGTTCTCGAGACTAAGTAAATTGTAAGGTGCCATGTACCCCGCGTAAGTAACCGAAATCGCTGGAAAAGGGATTAGCGTTCATGCTCGCCAGACTGTCCGACCCTCTCTTTGCATACGTACATCTGACCAGGAGAAACTGCCTTCCAGTTCTCCCATCTCCCCATTGCGACCACCTGGAAGGCAGTTTTTTAGAAACTGCTTTACAGGTGGTCCCAACTGGGTGAGACCTAAGAAACGGTAACCAGCGCCCAAGGCCGGCTAATTCGGGAACGGTAATCGCAAAGAAACACACGAAAACACAATCCAGGTGTGGGTGGAAGGGAATCATCTTTTGTTGTTTGGTAAGATCGAGATCAGTGCACAGGGATCAATTTCAAGACCAGATTACTAGAAAGCACATTTGTTTGCAACAATCGTGTAGGTGGGCCGCGGAGCGGTCAACGTTCGTGACTGCCACGGAGAAACCTCAGGTCCGATCCCAGGCAGGTACGAACGCTCGAACCACTAAATATCCGCCATAGGTCGGATGTGCACGCTAAGCCGTCGGATTCCGGGTACTGGCCCCCAGTTATAAATAAGAGCGTCTTTATCTCCCTTTCTACCTCGCTTCCTTGTCACTTTCCTATCGGGCACTCTAGCCCAAATCTCCTAGCTTCCTAATTCTAAGGGTTGTTTAAAACCTGGAGTCAGACACACCCTTCCTAAAATCTTCTACATATGATCTGATCTGATCAATCGTGTAGGTTTTTCTCATGAAGCGAGCTGTGTAGCAAAGATTTCTCAAACATCGGTTTTAAAATGTCGCACAAACGTAAGCGTTTGACTCTAAAAGAAAAAGTTGAAGTAGTGGAGCTGAGTGAAAAGGAAAGGTTAAGGGTGCGCGTTTTAGAAGATAAGCTGAGCATTGGGAAATGCAAGTGAGTGTCTTGGCAAGATTGTAATGGCAAACCAGAAAATTAAGAGAGCTTTCTCTAAAACTAATGGTTTAGCTGTGGGCACTCTTACGTATGAATGGTTTTGCCGCGCTAGAGTCAACAGCATTCCTTTCTCAGGGACTTTAATTCGTCAAAAGGCTTTAGAAATCGCAAATGAATTAGAATTCACAGAATTCAAAGCTTCAGGCGGCTGGCTAGAAATTCATTTAGAAAACAAAATTTAACAAGAATGTAATAGACAAACAACAATACTTCATTATTTTGCTTCTTAGGTTTTGATGGATACTTTTTTATAAAGGTTAGTACAAGTTTGCTCTATGTATTGCATTTGAATACTTATATTTACTTATCGTTTAAACTGCTTTTACATTATAAACATAGTACAGGTATACTGTCATAAAGCATGATTTTCCCAATAACAGACACTTCTAAATAACGGACAGTTTTTCTTTCCCCTTCGATGTCCGCTATTCGGAAGTTTTCCTGTATTACATTTTCCGAAAATGTCACCAAAATAATCCTGGTATTACTAGGTGTACTGTGACGGATATTCTAATTTAACTTTCGTTTTTAGTTCCTTTTCCTATGTAAATTTGAGTTTGTTCTCTTTCGCACGTTTCCAACTTAACGTGATATCTTCTCTCTCACATGAATGAGGTTCGCAACACTTTTGAAGTCAGAGAGAGTGACGTTTGAATATGATAAGAGCGATAGATAAAAAGGACGATACAGCAGTTGCTTAGTGCATGTGTGTGTGTGTGTGTGTGTGTGTGTGTGTGATGTTAGATCTTTATTAAGCGAGTCTGTACGATAGATAGTTAAGATATTATATGTGAAGCATTGCTCTATTGTGGATGTCATCATTCGTTGCCTGGACCAATAAAAGGTTATTGTAAGTTTGACTTCTGTATATGTTTCGTCTGGCCGTAAATCATCAATTTAGGGCTATTTCGTGCACCTATTGCATCGTATTCTCATTTAGTTCAACATTTCCTTAATCGTGGTTTCAGACATAGCGTAACACCAATCTCGCACACGAAGAAGGGATACGTAAATTTGAGTTTGTTCTCTTTTGCACTTTCCCAACTTAACGTGATATCATAAATGTACATAAATGCAATTGGTAATGAAATTATGCAGAAGGGCGTGTTTATAACTTTTTCGGGGGCAGGGAGAGAAATAAGAGTTTTTGAAACCCACCAAAACGAAATTAAAGTTAATGAAAAATAAAAGAAAAAATCAAAGCATTTTTCCCAAATGTAAACTGATGCGTTATAATTAAATTAAGGCATTTTTTCAAATGTAAGTCGCATTTTAATCAAAAACTTTAAAAACTGAAACACTTTCGGGCGCCAAGAGTTCCCCTGCCCCCCCCCCCTCTACCTTCTAAATACACCCCTTCTCTGCAGTTACATTTACAAATAATACGCTGAAGATGTTCGTAATAGTAACGATCTCATATTTTGCGTAAGTGAGAGCAGCTGAAGTTCATATGGCCGCCCCGGTGGCGCAGTGGTCTAAGGCGTTGGTCTCTGATCATTCGTCCGTAAGGGGTCCGGGTTCGAATCCCGATCAGGCATGGATGTTGTGTTTGTCTTACGGCACTTGCTCTCTCCCTTCCCTGGAACTAGTGACCCTAAATTAGGGACGGGCGACTGCTTATAGCCCATTGAGTTGCTCACGGTGGTCGTTAAACCTCCAATCAAAAAAAAAAAAAAAAAAAGTTCATATGACGTCACGGAAGCAACATCACGCTACATGACCTGAAGTAGTCTTTCAGACTTTCTGTGCCAGCTTCAACTACATGATTGCGTAAGGGTCTACTACGGATAGTCTTTAGCAGTTTCAGTCGCATGTTTCATGTGGTTGGTAACACCCTAATTGAGTATGACGTCACCAGATATTATCGAAAGTAACCCTAGTTCGGATTTTTGACTGTTTCATATCGCTCTTTTCTGTGTGAATTCATATTAATATTTAAAAATAAGACAACAGAAGACAGGAACCAATGCCCATACTCAAATAGAGAGAGAAAATGAGAAAAGAAAAAGAATAACGAAGCGAGAGAGAAATCATTGTAGTAACAAAAGGAAGAGATTCACTGCTACTCAAGTGCGCAGAAACATCATCGAAGCAAACGCTGTCGGTTCTGCTAATTTAACCACGCTGTTTATTCCACTCGTTTCATCATATTCAGATCTCAAAACAAGTCTCCCGTGCAAGTGGATTTTCAGTGACAGTTAGTAAGTCATATGAAGCTAAACTTTTGATAAAAACTTGCTATTTTTACCTGAGCCTAGTTTTAGTCATGGCGTCGTTTGCGTGCTGGAGAAATGCGTTACATACTGGTTTGTGGCAAGACAAGTTCTGTTCGTGTGAGGAATGAAGATGTGTTGCAGTTGCAAAATGTTGTTAGCAAGATGGAGACTAATATGATTCAGTGGTTTGGCCATGTTGAAGGAACGAGTGATGAGATGCTTACAAAAAAAAATGTTTAACCCAAGTGGCATGAAGGAAAGACAGAGGAAGGCCAAGAAAGTCATGGGAGGATCTGATTCAGGAGTGTCTGCATGAGAAAAAGATTATGAGTATGAAATACACATAGAAGGTCTTGTGTACGTCGTGTTATGGATGTCAGTGAAGCCAGAGTTGTGAGTCAAGATCGCGGTAAACAGAGAAGTTTGATACGGCAACAGTAAGTAAATTATCAGTTAAAAATTTATCTGGTAGTTTGTATTTCTTTCTGAAGCTAATCTCAGAATCTCAGAAAACAGCTTAGTGATATGTAATATGTATGCAATTATATGTTGCTCTAACATGAATAAAATGATTAGATTTACTTAAGACAGTGTCCAAAACAACCCAAACTTGACGGCTGCATATTACTGAAATATTTGGTATATAAATCGCAGTTCTAAAACTCAATGTGTAACAGTTTAATTAAAAAAAAATTATTGCTACTTGACCAGAATGTGTTATGCCCAGCACGACCATTTAATAATTGTTCTTGCAGGTCTGGTAGGTCCAGCGGTGTGCCTGTTGTTTATTCCGCTTGCTGGATGCAGCCCCACGTTAATCATAGCATTGTTGAGCTTAGCCATGGCTGTTAACGGATTCACTTACTCTGGATTTAACGTTACTCCAATTGACTTAGCTCCTGACTTCGCAGGTAAGATTTTTATAATTTTCAGGGTATATAAATTGTTGTGAATACTCCATCAAATTAAGAATGCAAAATTAGTTATTATGATTTTTACTGATAGGAAATGTTTAGCGAAACTCTGCTTTCGCACTGTTGTGTCCGGATGGGCCTGATAACACGGGATGCGTGAAGTTTAAAGTCATTCTGTCAATGACGGCGAAAGCTTTTGGCCATTACTCAGAACATTTTGAGCTAAACTTTGTGGCCCACTGATTGCCGACAATATTGTGGGTGAAGAAATTCCTTTAAAAGAACGGCAACTAGACACGAAAAAGGAAAATTTGCGCACAGTGGGTGCTACACAATTTGCAATCTGTGCATAAAGATATTCGTATGAGTGTGCTTGGAACATTAACTGCAGTATCATGAGGAAAATCACCATTTCATCGATAGAATCATTGCAGGAGATGAAACATTGTGCTTTCATTATCAACCTGAAAGCAAATGACAAATCAGCCAATGGAAGCACACGTTCTCTCCACAGCCAAAGAAGTAAAAGGGAATGCAGACAAGTGCACGAAAGGTCATGTTGACCTTCTTTTTCGACCACAACGGCTTCCTGTCGAACGGGTTTCTCGGTACCGGAAATACTGCCCGGTATGCGGACACACTCAAATCTCTGCGAGCATCACTCAAGTCCAAGCGGCCAGGGCTGCTCACCGCAGGAGTCATTCTGCTTCATGACAACGCCCGCCCTCACACTGCGCAGATTCCAAAGTCAGATGGGGAAAAACTCCAACATCCGGCATACTGCACAGACTTGTTTTCCTGTGACTTTCACATTTTCAGGCATCTGAAGAAGCATCTGTGGGGTCACACATTTCATTGGGACGAAGTAAGTGTCTCTGACGACATGGACACAAGACAAGATGCCGCCTCCCCCACCAAATTTGTTCTTTTGCTAAACAGTGCGGGCTCATCACGTGTATGTGTCTTTTTGTCTGGAGTGTGTTTTATTGCGTTACGTTAAATGATTTTGCAATGATATTTATTATTAATGCAAACTATAGTCGGTCTATTATGGTCTATTTCATAGTGTACCACTGTACGTTTCAAATTATTGACCTTCAGGATTTTGTGAAAAATAAATACCGTACATTATAATAATAACGTTTATTATTATAAAACAATACAATGCACTAGAAAAGACACAATAATGCGGGAAAAGAAGCAAATATTAAAACAATCTTAATGAACACTTACGGCGCAAATAAAAATTTTATTGCCGCCCTGGTGGCGCAGTGGTTTAAGCGACGGCTTCTGACCTTTCGTCCAAGAATGGGTCCGGGTTCGAATCCCGCTGAGGCATGGATGTTGTGTTTATCTTACGACACAGGCTCTCTCCCTTCCCTGGAACCAGTGGCCCTAAATTAGGGACGGGTTACTGCTTTATATAGCCCATTGAGTTGGTCACGGTTTAAACGTCCAATAAAAAAAGAAAAGAAAAAAAATTTGATTAACACTCACGTAATTTCTCACTTTTCCACCCAATGTCTGACTGCACCATAATTATGGCATGATCATCGGTTTTTCACGGGCCTTTGCGTAGACAAAATTATCAATTGCTGAAGAACAATCTGTACTCAGAGTTATGTTCCTTTTCGACACGCATTATCACGAGTGAGTTAAACTTTTTTTCTGGCAATAAGGTTCTTTTTTTTTAATTTTTTTATTCTTGAGATTGCTGAAAATGTTCTTTCAGTAAAGCAATTTGTGACTGGCAGGGCCGGCTGGACCATAGGGGCAACCGGGGCCGTCGCCCCGTGCCTCGCGCCTTTAAGGGGCACCGCAGTTTAAGAAAAAAAATTGTTACAATTTTTTTAAATTATTATTTTTTGTGTGTACGTTTTCGGGTGTGAGGTCCTTAAAAAGATGTTTCTTTCATTTTTAAAGTTTTTTTTGTTTGTTTGTTTCCAATCGCCCGGTTTTCGAATAGGTTATCGCTCTTCGCCGTACAAATACGGAGATCTGTAGATTTCAAGTGATTATTGTAACGACCTTGATATTTTCCGAATTCATGAAATCGCAAATTTAATTTCATCGTTTTGTGGCCCTTGCTTTTATATATTTAAGAATTTGCGTGCAAACCAGATACTTAAATTTAAATAAAATAAAAAAGAAGAATATCAAAGTTTTTTTCGGGCTACACATGGAGGCCATTTATTCAGTGACTTTAAAAACATTACTAGAAATTAAAAAAAAACATATATAAGCGCGTATAAAAGTTTAAAAAGTCACTAATTTGTCAGTTACTTCATTTTGCATTAAAAATCAATCACTGAAACATGTATCAGCAGAAAAAAACTATTTATACGAATTTATTATTTAATATTTCTACACTAAAATATTCGCAATCCAAACATTTTCGCTACGCACGTAGCTTTTTGTCATTTTGAGAAGCAGTTTTTATACAATATGTGAAAATACAACCTCAACCCCATCTCCTCGGAAAGAAAATCGTAGATTTTAACAGTTTTTACTCTCTCTATCTTTCTGAACTTTCAATGCATATTCTGGTCTTTTTCTTGAGCTTAAAGCAAATGCTTCTTTGAGATAATCATTTTGTCTTTACGATAGTTTTCGTTTCGAAGTACTACAGAGGTGACTTCGAAACGAGTGAAACGATTGAGGACTTGAACGTCCTCAATCGTTCACTCATTGTGTTTCGATAAATTATTATTTGCCAGTATTTGAACTTCCCATAAGAGTTACCGAACGCGAATATAAAAAACAGTACTGTAGATTAGCTACGAGGTGTTGTTTGGCACCAATAGGGTAAAATTAACCTGTCTCACAGCGAGTTTCGAGAAACTTAAAAAAAAATTCAAATGGCGAAATTATTTCCTATACTCAGCATGACGGTAATATTTTATTCTTTCGTAAATAATTTTCAAGAAGTAAAAGCCAAATGATACGTCTCAGTTATTCAAATGAATCATTTTGAAACAGGATCAGAAATTAGACGTATCGGTTGCTAAGTTCCAAACGACTTACTTCTTTGACTTAACTCTTGCAGATTAGGTACTCAAGCACTTTCATTAATAAGCTAAATGCGTGACACAAAAGTGAACTTCTAATGTAACAGGGAATTTGACTTACCCAGTTAATCAGGACATGTAAACCATAAAATAATGACCTGTAATTTCATCCTGAGTGATAGATTGTTCAATAAATTTACCATGTGACAGTTTTCGCTTAAGTCTGTGCTCGAAAAGATACTGTTATTGTACGTCGCCTAATTGGAACTTCTCGAACAGCTATTGACCAGATGAGAACTCAATCTCCTTCTATGCATAGTATAAAATAAAGTCCCCGGTAAGCGTCTGTATGTTTATTCGGGCTAATTTTGAGAATCGCTGAACGGATTTTGATGCGGTTTTCCACCATTCCATAGATCCATAGAGCATTTGTCGAGGTAGGTTTAGGTGTATGAAACCTTAATCTCAGACTAAAGGAAGCCGAGCAGTAACGATTTTAGTGACAAGTCAAAGAAAAAACCGTCGTTTGCATTCTTTCGCGTGGCTTCCACTGCCTATGAGGATGCAGTAGACACGTGACTTTCTTCATGGCAATGAGCCTTAGTAACGTAATCATAAGTGAAGGACAACCAGTCCCCGTTGAAATGATGGTGTCTTACTTTGAAAGTTTAACTTTTGAGTACAAAATGCGGTATTTGGAAAAAATTAATGAGATTGAAGAAAGATGTCCCTATGTGCTGAATGTAAGCATTTTCGAAGGTGACTCGAAAAGTTTTCCAGAAGTGTAAATAGTAAATATTTTGTATTACTTCGTCTTTGGTCGAAGCGCCATTACCATACAACAGTTAGAAGCATTAGAATCATAAAAAATTCTCGAAGCATATAACAATTTCTCATCGGGTATATTCTTTTACATGATAATTTAGTGAGATCACTAATTAGTGAACAAAATAGTAAATATTCAATAAAAAGTGTTTTTCTATGCTCTGGGAAGCGATTTTCAAGACTTAGAAAAATTGAGACATAAATCTGGTAATCTATATATATACACTGAGTAGCCACTTTATTATGACCACCCCCTCAGTACTTCGTTGGGCCACCTTTTGCCTTTAATACTGCGTCGATTCTTCGTGGCATGGACTCCACGAGATGTTGATAGGTGGTTTGTGGAATCTGAGACCATTCTTGATGAATAGCACTTTCCAGGAGTGTGAGATTGCAGGGTTGTAGATCCAGCAGTCTGATGGCTCGTTCAACTTCATCCCACAAATTCTCAATGGGGTTGAGATCTGCAAATTGTGGGGGGCCACCTAAGCAAAGTAAACTCACCGGCATGTTCCTGAAACCAATCCTGTACAATACGAGCACTATGGCAGGACGCATTATCTTGTTGAAAGTAGCCATCGCCATTGGGATAAATCATCCACATGACAGGATGCACTTGGTCCGCAACGATGTTTAGATATGATGTGCCAGTCAGACGTGGCCCAAAGCATGCCAGGAAAACATTCCCCAAACCATAACGTTGCCTCCATCAGCTTGAAGGGTTGTAGCAATGCATTTGGGGTCCATGTTTTCGTGCTGTTTCCGCCAAATTATCACTCGGCCATCGGCATGGTGCAACTTAAAACGTGATTCATCGGACCACATAATTTGTTTCCAATTATTGACTGCCCAATCCTTGTGCTCCTGTGCGAACTGGAGACGATTTCGCTTGTTAACTGCAGACAGCAAAGGTGTTCGAACAGGCCTTCGGCTGTCATATCCCATCTGATGCAGTGTACGGCGAACAAACAGTGCGTGCAGAGATCATTTGAGGGGACCCTTGATTAAGATGGTCTGTAATTTGCTGCACTGTTGCCCGCCCTTCTGTTATCTGTTACCAGTCTGGGCACTCTCCGTTCCGCCCGAGCAGTCACTAGTCGATGACGACCACACGTTGCACGTAGAGACCCAGTTTTTTGGCTAACAATCCAGTCTTTAAACACTTTAACAACAGCTGCTCTGGAACATTTCACGAATGCGGCGGTTTCGATGATACTCGCTCCATGGCTCGGAGCTCCTACAATCATCCCACGTTGAAAGTCCGTCAAATCGCATTTTTTACCCATCTCGTCACACAAAAATCACTACAACTACTGTCGAAAGCACTAAACTTTCCTTTTTTATACTAGCCTCGCCCTCTGGCGGCAACAGCGTGCAGCCATAGCTCATTTGCTTAAAACTGTCAGGTGGTCATAATAAAGTGGCCACTCAGTGTATATATATAAGTGAAAGTTTGTATATTTGTTTGTTTGTCCGCTATACAAATCTACAGCTTTCCATTTAGAACCACCAAATTTGATATACTATCTCATGGTACTCTAACTTAGACCGCAGAAGGGTTTTGGAAGGGATCGGAGCCCGGGGGAGGGGGTTCATGGTGCCCCCAAACAAAATTTTTGAAAAAAGTTTTACAATTTTCAATTTAGAACCACCAAATTTGTTACAAAAAAAGATCTACAGTTTTCAATTTAGAATCATCAAATTTGGTATTAACGGGAAAGTTACAGGAATATATTTTTCATTCATAAAATTTCACCCGCTGAACTTGGTGATTCCACGAATATTTACCCGGGAAATACCGGGTACCCCTGCTAGTCTTCCTATATAATTCCCTTTGGGCAAGCATAGACAGAAGTGGGTCGCGGGTAGCCTTGTGGGCAACGTTCGTGACTGCCAGGGAGAGGACCTCAGGTTCGATCCCAGGCAGGTACGAACGCTCGATCCACTAAATATTCGCCGTGCGTCGGATGGGCACGTTAAGCCGTCTGACCCCGGGTACTGGCCCTCCTGTAATAAATAAGGGCGTCTTCCTTCCCCTTTCTACTTCGCTTCCATGTCACTTTCCTATCGGGCACTCTAGCCCAAATCTCCTGGCTTCCTATTTCTAAGGGTTGTTTAAGACCTGGGGTCAGACACTCTTTTCTTAAAATCCTCTACATTTGATCATAGATAGAAGCTCTATAGAACTGAAATGCAATGAATTGTTCTTTAAATTGCACACACAATAAGGAAAAAGGATAAAATAAGAAAGTGCACAGGATAGCTGTCTGTATTTATGAAGTTACATGTTGTAGTCAAATGCGAGTTTTTCCCCCTCACAAAATTATACTGCATGTTTGCTGATTATTTTTATTTTCTAGGTATTGTGATGGGAATTACAAACGGAGCCTCCAATCTCTGTGGGTTTATAGGCCCTTCAATAGTTGGATATTTTACATCCAGTGGGGTGAGTATAATAGCAGACTGCCAAAATATGTTTCTGCTAATGTACCTATATGAACATTCTAAGAAGATGAAAAATTTTAGATCTCTTGAAGAATTGGTTTACTTTGGCTCGTGAGATAATCACTTCATAAGTTTCTTTTGTCACTTAAATGCCACTAAAATGTCCCTTTCAGCCAGTTTTGCATTAATGGAAAATAGCATTTTGAAGATCTCCTATTTCATTCCTCCTTATAGATTGTATTTTCTGACATGGTTTTAATATGTTCTTGAAACACCGCTTTAAATATGGTTAGGTTACACCAAAATGATCGCGGGCATTCTTTGGCCTTGTTGAAAATTAAGAGCGATCCAATTATAGCATGCGGATTAGTTTTTGTTAAATTTTTTAAAGGTGCAGAAGACCCCTCAATGTCTGAGAGGTGTCCAGTTCCGATTTCTCCTTTCCTGACTTCGACCCGGCTTCGAATTCCGGATGAGGCATGGGAGGTACTTTTGTCTGATATCGATAGCTCCGTCACTCTTAGGGAATAATACACCTTAAACTAGGAACGGGTAACAACTTTTAGCCTTTAAAGTTGCTCATGGTGTGGACATTCACCCCCCCCCCCCCCCCCCCAATTTAAAATCTGCAAAACATAATTCAATTTCCATTATGTGATTCCACATATCCAATTTTGAAAATACTCTACGAATTTCCCTGGATAACCCATGAAATAATGAAGAACTACGTGCAGAACTTGTACAATAATGAAAAAATGCCATTTCTGCACGGTATAGTCCAGGGTCCATACTGGAACACCCAGATAGGTTTTATTAAAACACGAAAGTAAAACGTTAAAATCATAAGACCTTTCAGACACCTGCACCGGGATCCATCATCAGATATACTAAAAAAGAGAAAGATGGGCTAGCCCCAAACATATATATGATGATGTATATGTATATGACATCGGAAGAAGTGGATATTTTTGAAGTTAACAGAAAAGTAACCAAAGCTCTTATGGAAACAGCAACAAAATTAGCTGGGTCTAAGAACAAATTGCGTGTGAACAAATTATCAGGAAAAACCAAAATGTTGATGCAAAAAAGCAAGAGTGATGAGGACAACTAAAGAAGATGTGACTTCCAAAGTGGAATATATAGAGCTGTGCAAGACAGTACGAAAATGTATCACTGAAGACGTAAGGAAATTCAACTGTGAACTAGTAAGGAAAGCAATTGAAAACAACCAAAGCCTAAAGATAGCAAAGGGACATCTCAGTAAGAGAAGAAAACAGATTATGGCACTGAGAAAAGAAGATGGTTCTGTAACAAGAAATAGAGGCGAAATTTTGACAAGAGTGAAAGATTTCTACTCCAAATTATATGAAAGGGATGATACATGTACTCCAGACATCATGAAAGGTACCAGAGTTATCCCAGTCCTCACAGCAGAAGTTGCACAGGCAATCCAGAACATGAAGCGGGGAAAAGCTCCAGGAGAAGATGGAATTACTGTAGACATCATACAAGGAGCAAGTGGAGAAATCGAAGCAGTACTCGCCCAAATTTTCACTCAATGCCTTAATGAAGGGAAGATTCCTGAGGATTGGAACAACGCTACAATGATCTTGCTACATAAAAAAGGTGACATTGAGGATCTCAGGAACTACAGACCTGTCAGCCTCCTATCAGTGGTTTATAAAATCTTCACTAAAGTTCTTTCACACCGCTTGAAGGTGACACTGGACATGGCTCAACCGAGAGAACAAGCTGGATTCAAGAGTGGCTACAACACAGTAGATCATATCCACGTACTGAGAGAACTAATTGAAAGAGCGAGGGAATATGAACTTCCATTGTGCATGGCTTTTATCGATTATGAAAAAGCCTTTGATTCGGTGAAACCATCAGCAGTTACAATGGCTCTGAAATCCTGCGGTATTGAAGATGCATACATTAATATTATTAATAACATCTATGAAAATGCAAGTGCAAAGATTCGGCTGTTTGAAAATACAACACACATAAAAATTGGAAAAGGAGTGAGACAAGGTGGCACCATATCTTCGAAGCTCTTTAATGCCACAGTGGAAAATGTCTTTCAATCACTGAACTGGGAAAACAAAGGGATAAAGATTAATGGAGATTATCTAACCCACCTTCGTTTTGCTGTTGACATAGTCATTTTTGCAACTACCCTATCAGAGCTGCAGAGTATGATCCAGGAACTTGCTGACAAGACTAAAGAAGTGGGATTAAAAATGAACTTTCAGAAGACAAAAGTGATGTTCAATGCTTTTACAAAAAATGAAGATTTATCGATTGATGGAGAAAAGCTGGAGATAACAGACACGTACGTTTATCTTGGACAGCAGATATTAAGTGAGGGTCACATTGATGAAGAAATTAATCGGCGTACAAAACTTGCCTGGAGAGCTTTTGGAAGAAACAGTATAATTTTCAAGAGCAACATGCCATTATGTCTTAAAAGAAAAGTGTTTGATCAATGCATCCTTCCAGTGCTTACGTATGGTGCAGAGACGTGGGCCTTAACTAAAAGAGACATACAAAGGCTGCAGACAACTCAAATAAGCATGGAGAGGTGCATGCTTGGTGTAACCAGGAGAGATAAGAAGAGGAACTCGTGGATCCGAAAAATGACAAGAGTGGAAGACATCATGATCAGAGTTAAATTCCTGAAATGGCAATGGGCTGGACATACTGCCAGAAGGACGGACCATCGATGGACAGCCGAAATTATTTTAGATTTGATTCCAAGGGACAGGAAAAGACCCAGAAGAAGACCAGATGAAAGATGTGTGGATGAAATTCGAAAGTATGCGGGAGTGACATGGAGGAGAATGGCACAAGACAGACCATTGTGGAGGAAACTTGGGGAGACCTTCGTCCAGCAGTGGATTGATAATGGTTGACAATGATGATGATTATGATATGACGCAATTACAAATGCCACCTAGTGTGGAAAAGGAGCAAACTGACAAAGCACACGATTAAAATACACTGTACATAGCGATTGCAGTTGCCATACCTCCAACTCGAACACTGCACATCGTTTAACATGGTGTAAAGAACATTTATCGTGGACCGTAGATCAATGAAAACGGGTCCTATGGACTGATGAAACCAGATACACGATCCATCAGTCTGATGGCCGTGTGAGGGATGGCGGCATCAGGGGGAACGCTATTTACCACAGTGCAGTATTCCTACGGTCAAGTTTGGCGCTCGCAGTGTACTCGTGTGGGGGTGTTTTTCGTGGTATGGTCCCGGCCTATTGGTTATCGTGAAGAAACCTGCTAACCAGCACGTCTAGCTTACTATTCTGGTTAATTATGCCCTACCAACTTTATAACAATACTATGGAAACGAGCCTTGTTGGTAGAAGCAGAATAATGCACCGAGCCATAAAGCAAGGACTGTTACGACGTGGTTCAATGATAATTCCGTATCGTGTGTGGACTGGCAAGCACAGAGCCTTGATCTTAATCCAATAGAGCACCTATGGGATGAATTAGAGCTCCGCATAAGAAGTTTGGAACCAAGGCCTACTACTAAGCAACAGTTAGCGGCAGAATTATGTACTGAATGGAAGCGCATACCTATCGCTGTGTTCCAAAACCTTGTCGAAAGCATGTCTCGAAGATTCAGTGGGTCGGTGCATGCATTAAGGCTAAAGGTGGAGCGACACAGTAGTAATGTATGTCAATCAATGCTATGCTGTGTTTCTCTTCCAGGTGTCCGGTGACTTTTGTCAATATAGTGTATGTATACGGGGTACATAGGAAAGTCCCTTTAGCCTGGAATAACTTGCGAACGGAGAAAGGTACAGTTATGCAAGTGAGATAATGGTATAGTAAAAGGACTACGCCCGATCGAAGGCAACCAATAGCAGCGCCCCTAGTGGCGAAATGCGGAAGTTAGCCATTGCAAATTGAAAACGAAAAGAGATAGAACAAACTTTCCAATTACAAAGTTGTAGAGCATCAATTAATTAGTGCAAAACAACATTTACTTTTACACGGATAAGATACATTGTCCCCTGAATACCCTAAAATATCCGAAATCGATGCGCGACCTTTTGTGTGAACGTTTGAAGGGGACAAGCATAGGTATGAGCAAACACACACTTTTTATTGCATAAATGCGTACTTACATCAATACAGTTTGATGACGTCAGACAAAACAAAAACAAAAAAGGCAAACTGGCGCAAAGTGATAAAAAGTTAATGTCGAGTATGTTCGAAGAGCTCCCCATTACCCACGATACACATTTGTATGCGTGAAAGTAACTCTGCATGCACATTCCTCAGCATGAAAGGTGTCACACTATTGCAAGCATCTGTAATATGACGACGTAGATCCAGCAGACTTGTAGGCGCTGTTGCATACACCAGATTTTTTACGTAACCCCAGAAATCCAAGCTCACCATTCTCACACAACGTACGTAGACCTAAACTTCTGCTCAGAGTACGTCCTGCTACTTGTTTTTATATCGTAGGTACAGTACAAAGTCACAATCTGCATTTGCATTGGGCTACATTTGCGAAATGTTAATATGCAGATTCGAATCGTCGCGCATCGATTTTGGACATTGTAGGGTATTCAGGTGACAATTTATCTTATGTATGTGAAAAAAAAATGTCATTTTGTACTAATTAATTCATGCACTACAACTTTATGGTTGGAAATTTTGCTCTATCTCTTTTCGTTTTCGATTTGCAATGGCTAACTTCCGCATTTCGCCACTAGGGGGGCTGCTATTGGTTGCGTTCGATCGGGCGTAGTTGCTTTACTATACCGTTATCTCACTTGCATAACTGTACCTCTCTCCGTTCGCAAGTTATTCCAGGCTAAATGGACTTTCTTAAGCACCCTGTATATACAGAAAAGCAAGCACACACCCTTTATAAGAACAATTTATGACTTTATGAATTCTTGGGTGGTCTTGGAATTCATGAGAATTTATAAAATTATGAATTGTTTCTTTTTTTAAAGGTGATATTTTTCCTTTTGTTCGTATTCCTTTTGGATGTTCTATTCTGCAGCTACCTAGCACATTTAGATTTTCGAAGTTTGGTAAGATTTTTTTGAGGTTAAAATGTTTTTTTTTCCTACTTTGTTGTATATATATATATATTATTCGACGATAGCTCAACAAAATCAGGTAGTCATCGAACATCGAAGTAATTTTCTGTATATCTCGTAAAAGTTGCTCAAATAACTTAAACACGGCAGAAATCAGAATAGATGATCACCCGTGAGATTTCTTTTTCCAACAGAATGCATTCAGTTTATTTTTTATTAATGAGTTCAATTCTAAAAATAATAATTATTTTGAAATACTAATAAAACTCAGCACATTTCTCGCCTAGCCAGAAACTATCGAAGGAACACATTCCAAAAAGGCAGTACACAAATATGGAATACACTGCATATTGACGAAGAAGCTACGTGTTTATAATATGCTGGGAACAGACACGCTCGCGCTGGCCACGGCTTGGGCTAAATGTATGGCAGCCTCAGATGGATATTTTAACAAAGGCATCAGCTCTGGTCTGCCCGCTCCCATTGGACGAAATCTCTGTCGTCCTCCAATAGAAACACATGCCAGGCAATTTTAAGCGGAGGTAAGGATCGCCTCAAAATCCTTTCAGGAAGTGATATTGGAAACAGGTTTTGCACATCTTAAGTGTTACTGGGAACCGGTTTTTGCACATCTTAAGTGATATTGGGAACCGGTTTTTGCACATCTTAAGTGTTACTGGGAACCGGTTTTTGCACATCTTAAGTGTTACTGGGAACCGGTTTTTGCACATCTTAAGGGATATTGGGAACCGGTTTTTGCACATCTTAAGTGATATTGGGAACAGGTTTTTGCACATCGCGCGGTCTGCTGTCTGTTGTGAAAGAGCAAACTTAGGGGATAGCCTCTCTAGGCGCTCAAAATATGTTCTTTTCAACCTTTTAACAAATCAGGGCTTGAGAGGAAAGGGCTGGTCCTTAGCGCTTCACCTCCTGAGTCACGCAGCCGAGCTTGATGACGTAGCTGTGCTAGCCCTTCGGAAGCCAAGAGCCACGGGGAGATGTGCTCTAAAAGAGCACCATAGGAAAGACACTTTCAGTTAATGTTATTACCGTATTTAACATATTACAGTGTGTCATCTATTGCAATGCGCACTCAAATATTAGAAATTGTCTTTTTCGGAAACAAAAGTTAAGGATTTTGGGTCCTAAAATCAGAAAACATTGCTGTAATAGTATAAATGCGATAATTTTAAATGAGCAATTTCTGTCATGAATGCTTTTTCTTTAAAAATTATTTTGCTTACCGTACTCTATTTTTCTGATGTCAAAAAATTAGAAAGTAAGTGTATCGTTTCTTTTTTTTTTAGTAATTCCCTAGAAAATTTTAGAGGTTTAAGCCCGTTTTCTCTCTGTCGCAAACATTTGTTGTTTAAAACTTTTAAGACACGGAAAGTTACTGAGTTCTTCAAACTCCACAAAAGTAGTTCAAATACTTTGTTCATGTATAAAATAAAAATTATTTACTTACATTTTGCATGCATCATGATTTCTGAAGATCACTGAGTTTAAAAAGTGGTGAACAAAATTTACTTCATGAAATGAAGGTATGTTCGTTATGGAAAAAAATTTTCTCATTGTGCAAAATGTAAAACTGTTTTCTTCATTGCCCAAATGAAAAAAAAACATGTTGTTTCTCACTGCGTTTGAGTCTATTCCTTTCTTTCTTCATTTCCTGCAGAGCTTTCCTGCGCCGCACTAATAATGAATTTCTGTTCAGAAAACGAATTCGAATAAATGTTCGTATTCTGCAAAACCGGCAAATAGCACCTTTGTTGGCAGATAGAAAACGTTTTTCTAGATCATTTATGAGTTCCCTAATAACACCTTTCCCTTTTTTAAATATCCTGTCGTGAACTGCGCAGAAAATCTTTTCAAACTGTTTAATAATATTATCCCAAGATCATGATGGTACTGTCGAAAAACCAGCAGATATTAGTCTTACATTGTGAGAGAATTTTGCCATTGTTCCGTTTTCTCCCGATACTGCCTTCAGAAGTTCAAAAATTTTCAAAACTTTAAATTTCATTGTAATTTTCAATCCTGAAAAAATTTAACATTTTTGGATCAAAAGACCATGTCGAAAATGTAGTTGCATATAAAGTTCATTCTAAGCCTGAGGGTTTTAAAACTTATTTTCCGTGGTATTCGTCCAAATAGGATTTGGAAAGCGTCTTGTTATTCTACCTTATAACGTGTATTTCTACAAATAAAAATATTAAATAAATGTTAGTAGCATGTGACTAAAACAATTCCTAGAACTTCAGCGGAATTCTTTCAAAAATTGAATTGTGTGTATTCTTGGATTATTACAAAAATAAGGAAAACTAGTAATTAATTAACTGTAGGCCTATATCTACTTCACGTACAATAAATAATTAATTAGTACGGCATGTATATAATTGCAGATAATTTAATTACTACGGCATGTATATAATCTTGCTCATAATTTGCAACGCAGTGCAATTATGTGCAGAAATGCATACTTAATCATGTTGTAACTGTTTCCAGCAAACTATTGAGAACTGGAACTACGTCTTCTACATCAGTGCTGGCGTTTATGTCTTGAGCGCCCTGTTCTTTCTGTTATTTGGCTCTGCTGAGTTGCAGCCCTGGGGAATAGGTGTGTCAAAGGATGCCACCAGCCGGAAGAAAAAGGAAAGCAAGCCTGCTCACAAGGAAGTTGCGAATGTATTTTAAAGACGATGAAATATGTGTTCTTGACATTTAGTTTTGTTCTTCACAATCATTTAAACCAGTGGTTCTCAAACTGTTATCCCCCTAAAAGTACAATTGCCCTTCTGGGTGGTCGAGAGGTCAGAGGCGTGGGTTTCTAGCAAATGGTCAGAGATGCGCCTGGGCTCTGAATAAAGCATGGATGCCGCGGCTTTCCAACGGAACTGGACCAGAAACCCTCAACCAAGAACCCCCCAAGGGAAAAAATTACAAATGAATCTACATGACTTCCAATAGCTGTTGCGGCTTTCCCACGAAACTGGACTCGAAACCCTCACCCAAGAACCCCCAAGAAAAAAATTCACAAAGGAATGTACGTGACTTCCCATGGATGTTGCGGCTTAAACACGAAACTGGACCCGAAACCCTCACCCAAAACCACCCAAAGAAAAAATCACAAGTGAATGACTTCTCATGGTTGTTGCGGCTTTCCCTCGGAACTGGACCAGAAACCCTCACCTAAGAACCTAAAAGGAAAAACATTACAAATGAATGTACATGACTTCTTATCGATGTTGCAGCTTTCCCCCAAAACTGGATCCGAAACCCTCACCCGAGAACCCCCAAAGAAACAAATCACAAGTGAATGACTTCCCATGGATGTTGCGGCTTTCCCACGAAACTGATCCCGAAATTCTCACACAAAACCCTCCAAGGAAAACAATTACAAATGAATGTACATGGCTTCCCATGGATGTTGCAGCTTTCCCACGATACTGGACCCGAAACCCTCACCCAAGAACCACCCCCAAGGGAAAAAAATCACAAATGCATGTACATGTACATGACTTCCCACGGATGTTGCGGCTTTCCCACGAAACTGGACCCGAAACTCTCACCCAAGAACACCCCCCCCCCCCCCCCAAGGAAAAAAATGACAAATTAAGGTACACGACTTCCCATAGATCAAACAACTGATTTATATGCGCACGTTTTTGTGAAATTAAAAACTGCGTTGTAAAAAAGATGAAAGAACAACTTTCCTTGGCATGTCTTAGATTGAAGAGCAGAATTTTGTTTTCGTGATTACCAATATCTTTTTATTCTCAGCATTTTCTTGTGATCACTATTTTTTTTAGTTCGGGTAAATAGTACCCGCACAAGGAAAACATATCCGCCAAAAATCATTGCAAATCCTGAAGCCTTTATAACACTCTTTCTGTTCTTTAAATGCACATAAAGAACTTCTATATTTTAGTTGAAAGTTCGAATAAAGGAAATTTTTTAACTATATATAGTACTGACCTCAGCGCTTATTATAAAAGCTAAAGAAAAAAACTCTTCCCTGTTAGCTCTAGTTCAGGTATTAACGTATGCAATATATACAGTATCTATATATAGGATCAGTCGTATGCAACGAAATTGAGTACCACAATCCAAGAATGCTTACGTCGTCTCATCAGAATGTCTGAAGAGTGCGAAAATTACAGACGCTCAGGTTTCTGTGACGAGAGTTCTATGTACCAAAGCTGCGGTAATTTGATATATTGCTAAAAACTCTCATATTGAATTTATAACAAAAAAAGAAATCAAATAAGATGTTTCTTGCTTTGTAGTGCAAACACTGTAAAGCTTTATCACCTCCATTAATTGCTGATCAATTATTTTTGCGTAAACTTTGTGACACCGATTAATTTTTTAAGATAACTTTTTAAAAGTATTGCGATTCCGTTTTAAGTATCCTACCATCTTTCTGGGAGTCAGAATTATGGTTTGAGAACCACTGAATTTTTCGTTGCATTACGCAAGTGTTACGTTTCTTCTTCAGAACTTGTAAACGAAATGTGTACAGTGTAAAATAAAAACTTTTAATTTCTTGTCTGTTTCTTTTATAGAACATCTTTGAAAGCTACACTGAAAAAGTGCGATTTAATGTACCACCTTCCTATAATGTACAGTGATTTGTGGCAAACTACTTCAGTTTGAAAACGGCTAATTATCCAATTAGATAGTATTTTATAAAATACGCAACCTGTTTGCTTTATCTACTCCACGATGCCACATTTGTTACTAGGAATTGCGAGAATCCATTTCTGTCAAAAGGTATAAAAGAGGCTGGTAACAAAAGGGTCTCTTCGGCCGGAGCTGCAGGACAAGATACCTAACTGGTAGTGAATCGGTTCACGCGCAGGTGATTACTTTGATGTCCAAAAATGGAGCAAGACATACACGTGTGAACACTTACTGAAGTACGATGACATGCTGTAAATATTGCTGTCTTCCAATGAGATGCGAAGACTTTGCTGGCGGGCGTGAAATCCTAAGTTAAACAGAAAGCATATTCACGTGGATGTTCAAGTAATGCCTGCAGAGTCAACAACACATAAAAGTTTAATGCTTGTGAGGTTGTTGGTTTTTTTTGTTTTTTTATCTCTCTGGGTTTTTTTTTACTGACGAAACGTCTTAGCAGGCGAGTCCCCTAAGGATCTCTGACAAGCTCATAAAGTTTGCTTAATTCCCAGGGCAAAGTGTGTTACCATAAATGAGATTAAAAGAATTGATTTTGAACCCTACATGTTCTCTCGGTCAAGTGCACGTCAGTTAACTAAACTTTGCTCTGTGCTAAAGGGCAGTAGATTTCATCGCTGTCGTACGATAATTCATTCATAAAGCGGAAAACACAAGAGGTTGGTAAGATATAGCTGGAAAGTACTGCTTTTGTTAGGTTGAAAACGTAATCAAATTACTCTTTTACAAGAGAATTCCATTTTAAACTGCTACAAGTTTTTTCTAGATGTGAAACAAGTGGTTTTTTCATCAATTCAAAACACAACTGCGTTGCTTAAATAACTATTTCACATGTAGCAGTTGTACTTCTAGTGGAAGTATACCCTTTCCTAATGTGTACAATTTCTCTCAATCGAAGGGAACGAGCCCCAGACGGGGGAAAATATTTCTTTTCGTTTCGTGGTTTAACGACCGCATATGCGTCAAAAGCTATATACCAGAAAGCTATATATGGGCAACCTGTTTTAAAATTCGGCCAGTAAATTCTTAGAAATCATTTTTTTTATATCGGTATTTGTCATTTTCTTGTAGGACTTCCGTCCACAGTGAGTAGAGTTTAGGTCCCAGCCACCTACAGCGAGATCGCCTTTTGGGCAGGACACAGAAACGGAAGGAAAGAGAGCAAGTCCAGCGACTTTGACAGAGCAGTTTGTAGTGAGATAAGAGTACAGTAGATGGCGCCACCGTACAAGTACGATATTGCACATAGATGGGTGAGAGAACTCCAGGGGGGAATAGGAGAGGATATCCATTTAACCAGTGGGTCCAGTCTGGGGGCCGTCACTTAACGTGCTCGTCCGATATTCAACGATTGTTAGTAAATCACACCATCTCTGATAGATCGGCCCAGGTTCGAACCTGGGGACCTTGCACCGATAGTCTGAACTGCTAACAACTAAGCCATCCGCGGCTTCTTAAAAATCATTTGACCGTAACCAACTTAAATACTGACAGCCATTAACAGCTAAAAATGGGATTATTTTATGTTTTTGTAAAGTATTGAAACCCATATAAATTTTTAAACAGTCATTTTATTAAATCATTCACATAATATTAAAATTATTATTATGCAAAAAAAAACTGAATTGTTATAATGAAACTTTCTTTTTTACTAGAAATTAAAGAGACAAAATTAATTAAAAAAATAAAGTTCCTATGAACTTTACACACTTTCAACACTAATGTGATTTTTGGACCTGCTTTTCACGTAACAATTTATCAATGCTGGGTGTAATTCTCGATGTACTTAAAAGAAGCATATCACCAAGGTGTGCATCTGTGATAGTTGAACGAAATTTACTTTTTACAACATTCATGGATGAAAATGTTTGTTCACAAATGTATGTGAATCCGAATCTGCAAATCAACCTCAGAGCAAGGTCGTGGAGCTCGAGAAGCTGCTCTTTAGGGACGTATTTCCAGAACTGAATAAATTAGTAGCAGTGGGGGATTCACATTGTTCTTTAAACTTAACACTAAGTCCTGAGCGGCTTTGGATTCCTAATATATTTCGATTTGCATTGATGAGGAATATTTATGTACATCAGACTCTGAAATACAGAATGGATTTATGAATAAGTCTATGTTACTTCTTTCAGATTCTAAAGCAGAAAATCGAGTTTAGAATAACTCGTACAAAGATGTAACAGCTGATTTGTATTTTCAATGATCCACGGTAAAATTATTTTACTTATACACTGCTGGCCACCGAAAGTGCAACACCAAGAAGGACACGAGACAGCAAAGCCAGATTTACTGGGCACATAACAACAGATACAAAGATGAAACGATTGAGCTTACAGGCCCGTGCGACTTGCGGAACACGCAGACATCAATAGTTCGTGTGGACCCCATGTCTGGCAATAACGGTCGCTACACGCCGCGGCATTGAACGAAAAATGCTTTGGATGTGGGCTTGGGGTATGTCGGTCCAGGCTGCTTCCACACGCCGCTTCCATCAGGCGTAGCCGCAGGTGGTGCTTGCCGGGCCACTCGGTTACTGATCAGCGACCAGATTTGTTCGATGGGCGACATATCGGGAGAACAGGCGGACCACGGCAGCAGTGACACCTGGTGGGTCGTGAAGAATTGTTGCACGATGCGTGCCACGTGCGAGAGCGCATTGTCCTGTTGAAACGTGGCCGCTGACATGTCCTGCAGGTAAGGGAGGACTACAGGCTCCAAAACATCGAAGATGTACCGATGGCTGTTGAGTGTACCGGCGATGCGGACCAGAGGAGTGTGGGTGTCATATAAAATTGCGCCCCAAACCATAACGCCAGGCGACGGACAAGTATGGTGATGCATAGTGCAGGCGTCATACAGTCTCTCGCCGCGGTGCCGCCACACGTGGATCCGACCATCGTGGTGTTGCAGCCAGAAGCGGGATTCGTCGGAGAAGACAATATCGTGCCATTCCGTAGTGCAGGTGTGGCGTTCAACGGCCCACTGCCGCCGCACTCGCAGGTGGTGTAACGTCAATGGTAATCGGAGCAATGAGCGCCATGAGACAAATCCCCGCTCCTGCAGACGACGTTGAACGGTACGCGCTGACACAGGTTGTTGCGCAACACACCTTAATTCCTGCGATAACGTTCGTGATGTGGCGGTGCGAGCCGTCAATTTCCGCCGCACAACATGCCGGTCCTTTCGTTCGGTGGTGTGCCGCGGCTGCGGCAATCGCTCACGTCGGCCCGTGCGTACCTCCTGCCCCACCGAATCCACACTCGCCTCACTGTGGCTGGATGTCGTCCCACACGGGCGCCGATGTCTCGGTACGATAAACCGCTGTTGCGATAAGCCACTATTCTTCCTCTGTCGAACTCCGAAACGTGCTGGAATGACTGCCGTATTCTGCGACGAGGCATTAGGAAGGTCCGAAAGTACAACACACTTCCACTACTTACACCCCGCCTTCTGTGCACCCTTCTTATAGTGCTTCTCGGTGGCGTGCCGGGCGCACATGATTTGAATATGCCCTGCAATGCTAATCGTTTGCATGTCCTCTCGCGGGCGACGCATGCTGCGAATTTCAGGCCAATCGGATGCTTCCTACTTGGTTTTGCATTTTGGGTGGCCAGCAGTGTACTTACTTAAGATTTGCTGAATGGTTGGGAAATGATCAAGTTTGCTCTGCTCAAAATTGATACAAAACAATTTCAACTTTAATTTAAAACTGTTGACTCCATTGAACATGAGTGGAAATAAAGGATCCTTACATTGCAATCTTCTGCTAAGAATATTCCAATGGTGCACAATGTTCACTGAAAATGCTAAGTCACGAACCCATTCTCGATCTTTAAGTAGTCTGCACTCCACAGACATATCTTTCAGCTCCAAAAATGAAAGTAGTTGGTCTTTTAATTTGAAGAACCGTGAAACCACTTCTCCCTTAGAAAGCCATCTAACTGAGTTGTGAAGTAGAACTTCACCATATTCATTTATTTCTTCATCAAAAAGTTATCCTAAACTCCCTCCGGTTAAGCGCGAGTGAACGAATCATATTAACGCAACGCACAACAGGATTAATAACATGATGAAAGTTAATTTCTTTAGGCACACAAAACTTCTGCGTGAATGATACAGTGGTATGAAAACAACTTCCGCTCTAAATACTCCCCGAGCAAAGAAACCGACGGCCCCCGATGGCTCAGTGGTCTAAGCGTTGGCTTATGATATAATGAATATGCTTTCTTACTGCTAGTTATGTTAAATAGTAGTAGTTAATTATGATGAATATGGTTTTTACTGGTTTGTTGTGTGGTAATTAGTATAACATGAATAAAGTTTTACTGGTGGTACTTAATGAAGACACTTAATGAAAGGAGACCTAACTGCCAGACAGAGGTCTGACAATAATTGAACAGAGAAAAAGGTACTCACTTTAAAACCTTTTATCTGAAAACTCCTGGTATCCTCCAACACACACACTACTAGTCACACTAATCGTATCACAATAATGAAGAAGAACCTAATCACATAGAACGAAGCTCTCGGCACAAAATAACGTAGCTCTTTTCACATCGAACAAAACCTCGCCACATATAAACAAAAAGCTCTCTTAGGTATCGTTGAACGCGCCTATTTATACTGCCTACCACCACGTCATGACTACACTCGTTGCCACATATCATTCAGCGGGAGAAATAACATCTCGTTAAGTAAGAAGATAATTTACATAGGAAAATAAAATAACGAGAGATAGTAAAATCAAAAGGAAACTGAATCTAGCGTATACGTTACAATGACCATTCGTCCGAGAAGGCTCTGGGTTTGAATCCCGGTGAGGCATGGATGTTGTGTTTGTCTTACGGCACTGGTTCTCTCCCTTCCCTGGAACCAGTGACCCTAAATTAGGAAGGGGCGACTGCTTATAGCCCATTGAATTGCTCATGACGGTCGTTAAACCTTCAGTGAGAACAAAAAAAGAAACGCAGCCATTTCTCTTCCCTACCATAGATGTACCACCATCAATTTCTACACAGTTTTTCAATTTCTCAAAAATATCCCTTCCGGAAATTCTGGTCGATAATTGACAGAGTCCTAAAATTCTTAAAACACATTAAAATTCTCGGTTATGCACCTTACAAGCAACTGAGCATTATCTGTCGTGTCAGAGCTCTCATCTATATTGCAAGAGAGAAGTATGTAGAATTAGTAGTTAAATGCTTTATTTGTTTTGACACATCATCTGCCATTTCTTCAATGCGTTTCATAACTGTATTTCGAGAAAGGGAAATATTGACCGCCGTTTTTAGCACGTCTTTTTTTGTAAAAAAGATCGTGCTTATGTTATCGGTTTGTCCGTCCGTCTGTACCCATGATATCTCTGCAACTATTAGTCCGATTTGAAAAATTATTTTTGCATTGGGAAGCTTGAAATATGAGAATGATGATCCTTTATTTCGTTTTTTTTTTTTACGATGTACAATTTCGCCGCTAGAGGGCGTAAATGCAGATGATGTCGAATTCAAAAATACGTTTTATTCCACATATTTGCTTCTAAACATCCGAACGACAAAATTCTTTTATCTTTCGATTCCATTTATGTCGAAGAGTATTTTAGATACAGTATTTTTTTCAAATTACGCATAGATTTCCCGCTAGGGGGCGTAAAAGTAAATTACATTTTTCTCGATAACTCTTCTTCTAAAAATCCGATTTGAAAAATATTTTCTTCAGCGAATACACCTCCCGATGTAAAATCTTTTGCTTATAATTTCAAATTTTTGGTAAAGAATACTTTTGCCACCAGGGGGCGTAAGTGTTTATGTTTGCTTCTGATGTATTTGCCATAAAATCTGAACTTCTAAGATATCGATTGATAAACCTTTAAACCTCACATCGATAAACCTTTTCGCAATATTTTCTTCTTAAAATATTCCACAGTTTCTCCGCCAGGGGGCGTGGATGTGTATCTTATTTTTGTCAATATCTCTACTTCTAGGAGTCCGATTTGAAAAATTCCTTCTTTGTTGGATAGTGTTTTCAGCGTGACATGTTTTTCATATAATTTCAAAATTTTCAAGTAATTCGTAGACTTTCCTCTAGGGGGCGTAGAGGTAAATTGCTTTTCACCCTATATCTCTGCTTCTAAATCTCCGATTTGAAAAATTCCTTCTTTGTTGGATAGTGTTTTCAGTGTGACATGTTTTTCATATAATTTCAAAATTTTCAAGTAATTCGTAGACTTTCCTCTAGGGGGCGTAGAGGTAAATTGCTTTTCGCCCTATATCTCTGCTTCTAAATCTCCGATTTGAACAATTCTTTCTGCACCGGATACAGCTCCTGATGGAAAATCGTTTGCATATAATTTCTAATTTTTGTAAAAAAATGGTTTGGCCACAAGGGGGCGTAAGTTTTAATTTCCGCTTCTGATGTATTTGCAGCAAAATATGAGCTTCTAAAATCTCGATAGCAAAAAAAGTCGTTTGTTGAGAGATACTACTCATGTCGACAAACCGTTTAGGAACATTTTCTTCTTGAAATAATGCATGGTTTCTACGCCAGGAGGCGTAGATGTATATCTTATTTTTGTCAATGTCTCTACTTCTAGGAGTCCGATTTGAAAAATTCCTTCTTTGTTGGATAGTGTTTCCGATGCGAATTATTTTTCCTATAAATTCAAAATTTTCAAGTAAATCATAGACTTCCCGCTAGGGAGCATAAAGGTAAATTGCGTTTTCTGCGTTATTTCTGCTTCTAAAACTCCGATTTGAAAAATTATTCCTATATCGCATACAAGACCTGATGGAAAATATTTCTCACATAATTTCTAATGTTTGGTAAAGAATGGTTTGGCCACTAGGAGGCATAAGTGTTAATTTCTGCTTCTGATGTATTTGTAGCAAAATCTGGGCTCCTGAAAACTGGACTAACTTTTTTTTTCTTGGACCGATACCGCTTATATGGAAAAACCTTTTGAGAATACTTTCTTCCCAAAATAATGCATGGTTTTTCCACCAGGGGACGTAAAGTCATATTTTATTTTTGTCGATAACTCTGTTTCTAAGAGTCCGATTTGAAAAATTCTTTCTGTGTTGGAGAGCGTTTCCGGTGCGAAATGTTCCTCATATAAATTCATGTTTTTCTTAACGCACAAGTCTGCAACCAAAGAACGTAAGCTCACGATTCCATTTTTTTTTTTTTTTTTTTTTTTTTTTATTGGAGGTTTAACGACCACCGTGAGCAACTCAATGGGCTATAAGCAGTCGCCCGTCCCTAATTTAGGGTCACTGGCTCCAGGGAAGGGAGAGAGCCAGTGCCGTAAGACAAACACAACATCCATGCCTGACCGGGATTCGAACCCGGACCCATTACGGACGAATGATCAGAGGCCAACGCCTTAGACCACTGCGCCACCGGGGCGGCCACGATTCCATTTACAACAATATCTGAGGGATTAAAAACCCGATTGAAAAACTTCTTTCTTCCGTCAGATACTATTGTTTTCCATACCGGTTCCATTGACTTTGAATAGCTTTGATAAATTTAGTTTGCGTCAGAACGGATTCAAAAGACGTGCTTATTACACCGAAAATTCGGTGTCATCTTTTTTGTTTAATGTTTGTATCACCAGTGTGTTCGGTAAATATAGAGAGACTTTATTTAACCTCGCCACCTGAGAAAGGTTTCTTTCTTTTGAGCGAGTAAATACATTTCATATAACGCTCGAAGCATTCATCCCTTCACATTTTGTTACAAATAAGCTTTGCTGGCAGTGAAGTCCCCTCTTTTTCTTTGAAATATATTCAGTTCTTAAAGCAGAGCCAGGAGGATATTACTTGTTAAATGCATCATGAGTTTGTTTGAAATGCCTCTGACTGTTGTATTTTTTAGGTACTGCAACTGTTGCTGAACAGATCAGGCAAATCGGTTTCGACGACTTCCCCATAGTAGACAGAAACCGTTCTTTGATTCTTCATTGAATGTCCGGAACACCACGTCACTGTCACATTTCCTTTTTGACGGGTCATGTTTACTAAAAGTCAGTTTACTCCACACTTCAAAAGAATATACTACCAATAAAACTGAATATCAACACGTTACTTAGGATCTGAAGCAGCACAATGAGACTGTGAGACGAGTTAGACTGAAAATAGACGAAAATAGTCAGCTAGCACGGGAAGGCAAGCGTTGTGTATAGTCACGTGACACTTCTCCTCCATTGCCCCCCTCCTCTAACGCACTGACACACGCTCTCCTCTAACGAGGCGTACGTGAGTCAGTGTTTACACAAAAATGTGTCAGCATGTGTTTTTGAAATCGCAACCATTTTCGCATCGACATAATTTACAAAATCCGAATGAATACTGTCAAGAATAAAAAGAATAAAATAAAATGAATCCAGAATAAAATAAAATAAAAATAAATAATAAAATAAAAATAAATAATAAAATAAAAATAATTATTATTGTCAGTAAGAGTTAAATTAGAAAAACAAAGTTAGTGCTTGGGCTACTAGGAGGCCATTCAAAATGTCCTGGCGGGCCAATGTTTTGCCCGCGGGCCTAGGGTTGGCCACCCTTACTATTTACGCTGCTCAAAACAATTAGGGGATATCGTGGTTTTGATATGAACTACTGACATCAACTGCTTGTATGCTAACAGAAATTGAAGGAAAGTGATTGGAATGAAACTTTTGCACACTTACAAACACCTGAGTATGCAAAAATTTTGTCTGACGTTAAAAAGGGCGTGTTTCCGTCAGCGAATGAAAAGTGGCATGTATCGTACGATCGTTTAGTCCAGGATAAAAACGACTCACATGCTTTGAAAGTATGTTATTGATGAATGTGATGTCCGAACAACGTTATTTATCCGAATCTGTAGCCTGGAGGAATATCGGTCTCTTAGAAGCGGGTCAAACCCAATCGCAAGTAGCGAAAGCCATCGGAGTGTCCCAAAGCGTGATTTCCAGATTTTGGAATTGGTTTTCAGATACCGGAAATGTAAGGCGAAGACCAGGGCAAGGTCGTAGGAGAGCAACATCAAGAAATGAGAATCAGTTTTTATCACTGACTGCCAGGAGAAACCGGAGTATGAACGCCATTCTTCTGCAGCTCAAACTCCGCACGGCTACTGGCACAAATGTTTCAACTCAAACTGTTTGGAACCGACTCCAAGTGTTGGTCTGTATGCTCGACGACCTATGGTATGTGTTTCTTTAACCGCACGTCACCGTGCTGCCCGCAGACTTTGGGCACAGGACCATGCCGATTGGAGAAGAAATAAATAGAGCAATGCTCTCTTCTCAGACGAGTCGCGCTTTACTGTACATCCTGACAATAGGCGACTCATCATTTGGAAGGGAACGAGGTACTTGTAACAACACGTTATTTCTGCAAGAAAGTGTTCGATTTGGAGGAGGCGGAGTGATGGTGTGGGCCGGTAACTCCATCAATAGTCGATACATCGTCAGAAATAAAACGCTTAATGCTCAGCGGTATAGGGATGAGAACCTCAGACCCTTAGTCGTCCCTTATGCTGCAGCAATCGGAAGTTAATTCATTTTCGTGGACGATAATGGCAAGCCACATCGCGCTCGATGTGTGGACGGCATCCTGTTTCACCAGGGAATAATCCGAATGGATTAGCCAGCATGTTCCCCGGACATGAACCCCATCAAGCAAGTGGAGAAGGGTTGCTGATCGATTAACCCCTCCATAAACAGTCCAGCAATTAGAAAGTGCTCTTCTGCAGAATGTGGGATGGAATTCCCCAATCTCTCATCAATACTCTGATTGACTCCATGCCTCACAGGTGCGTAACATTGCTTTCTGTCAGGGGAAATCATACCCCGTATTAAATCCAATTTTCTGGCAAAAAATGTATCTTTATTTTCATTTTCATGATATGTTCATAAATATACATTTTTACGTTCGTCTCCTCAAAAATTATTAAATTTAAATTACTAATAGTTTCGGCCATATTTTTCTTCTCACATAGCGTAACTATGTCTGTAGTTCCTATTCCAACCTCCGAAGTTTTCCATCACTCACAATTTTCATACAAAACTACGATATCCGCTAATTGTTTTGAGAAGTTTATAAGGAACAACCCGTCCCTAATTTAGGGTCACTGGCTCCAAGAACAGAAAGAACTAGTGCCATAAAAACACTATCTACACATCATCTGAGAATTGAATTACGGTCCCAACACGAGCTATGAGCCAGAAGACAGCACCTCTGACCTCTCGAAGACGGAGGCAATGGAAACGAAAAGATAAGTAATATTCCGAGAAATAAATTAAATAAACACTGCTCAACATAGGAAATGCTACACCATGAAGGAATGTACGAAGTGACACGAAACTTACAACACATATAGACAAGTACGTCAGAAGAAGATTTAATTTCTGAGGGATTACAATGGGCTACGAGACGATATAATGTGACATGAGTCACTAGGTAGTATGAACGTCATACTGAGATATACATTTGGCAAAACTGTGTGGCATCCGATGGAAAAGTCCTCGGGTGGTGTCCTGAGAAATGGCTGGCCATGTGTCGTTGTCCTGTGTCCACAATTTATCGGAACTTCGAGGGGGTCGCGCAGAGACATTAAATCGTCTGCTAATACCGTCCAACATGTTCTCAATTAAGGAAAAGTCTGGAGATCGAGCTGGCCAGGGGAGCTCCCGGACAACATGTAGTCACTGACTGGTGATGTTGAAAGTTTTCGGGCGGGCAGGCGGGCTTATCTTGTTAAATGAAACTGGGAATCAGTGATAACATGGAGATACGGCAAAAGAATAGGCTGCATCACCTTATGGACGTATAGTCGTGCTGTCATTGTAGCTACACTGGTGTGCAAAAATTAAGGACGAAGAGGAGAAATTAGCATAACAGCGGAACGAGCAGAAAGAACGGACCGAAAGGCCACTCAGGAGATATACTAGGGTCCGGTACGGTAGGGCATGCGCATATATGCAGCATGACGTAGGGAGGGGAGTGTCGGAAGGGTATAAAGCACATGGGCGGTGTACGCTCAGCAATTCGGTGAAAGCTATTGCACGGTGTACATCGGTTTGAACGACGTCGAGTTGCTGCCACCGTGTGATATGGCCAACAGGCAATCCAGTAGACGACATCTGGATGACTTTACCCAGAGGTCGCGTCATTGGGAAGTTGGAAGAAGGTCGAAGTGTGACTAGTGTGGCCGATGAGTTCGGGATCGCTCACAGCATCGTTTTACGAGCTTGGAGAGCATTTCAAACGACAGGAACAGCTGTCCGAGAGGTTAGCAGTGGTTGTACACGAGCAACCACGGCGGCGGAAGACCGATATATTGTCCTACAGACGAGAAGAGACAGTGGGCAGACAGCGGGAGATATTGCAAGGCACATGCAACACACAACTGGACGTCCATTATCACGTTTTACCGTGGCCAGGAGGCTGCACAAAGGTGGTCTATTTGCACGACGACCAGTACGGTGTGAGCCATTAACGCCTGCTCATCGGAGACGGCGGTTTCTGTGGTGCCAGGAACACAAGAATGGACGCATTAGCAATGGGGTCGAGTTCTCTTTAAGGATGAGAGCCGATTTAGTCTGACGAGCGATTCTGGACGTATACACATCTGGAGAGAGCAGGAACGCGCAATCACACCTCCAACATCATCGAAAGGGACAAGTATGCAGGTGGCGGAGTTCTCGTTCGAGGCGGTATCGTGCTTGGTAGCCGTACTGACATCCACATCTTCCAAGGAGGTTCAGTCACTGGCGTCCGTTATTGTACCGAGGTTCTCCTGCCTCACGTGTGTCTGTTTAGAGGTGCTGTGGGTCCTGAGTTCCTCTTAATGGACGACAACGCTACACCTCATCGTACAGTGGCTGTCGCAGAGCTGTTGGAGAGTGAAGATATTCAACGTATGGACTGGCCAGCAAGGTCCCAGGACGTAAATCCAATCGAATACGTGTGAGACCTTCTCGGGAGACGCTTGGCAGCACGTCATCAGTCGCCAGCAACGATTCTTCAGCTGCTATTGGCGCTACAAGAGGAATGGGCCGTTATGCCTCAACAGCTCCTTGACAACCTCGTCCTCAGTATGGACAGACGTTGTAAATCCTGCAACGCAGTCAGAGGTGATCATATCCCCTACCAATGACTGCATTTTTCTTGGCAGCCGCCTGTCACATGGACGTTTCTGTCTTCTGTCCAGTTGTGCTCGAAGCTACCTTTTCAATAAAATGCCTTTGTATCCTTTAGATTCCTTGTTTGGACGGTTTTGCTCACTTGTCCCATATTCTTACGTCTTGGGGATTTTATGGTAGAATTTGAGTCGATGTGGAGCAGTTCTGCACGACGTTACATTCGAAAAATCCGTCTCGTCCTTAATTTTTGCACGCCAGTGTACTATGCGCACGATCGGTAAACGGCTGTTGAAGCTGATGGTCTCAAAGCCATAACACCAAGAGGATGAGCTCTATGACGCTCACGGATGGCTGTAAGATCATCCCGGTGAGCACGTCGTCGTCTCCAATCTGAATCGGGGATTTTCGGCGCTGGGACAGAAGCGGAACTCGTCGCTGAATATGACATAATTCTATTCGTCTAGCTACGCATGTTTGGTATGGCACCATTGCAACCTTGCGCAGCAATGTGCTTCGGTGAGTGGCAGTCTACGCAATGGCTGGCGGGAGCACAAACCTGCCTCAGTCAGTCTGTGTACCCAGTCCGTGTCGATACGAGGATGTTCATAGCTGCCTGTGTATCTCGGCAAATGTCGTCCGCTGTTGATTGTGGGAATTTACGGCTTACTGTCGAATGTAGCCGATCGAGTCGTTCGAACGTTCGCCTACCTGTACTGAGAAAGCATGCAACTTTCCTCCAACAACTGTCTACCTTCCTCCAACCCCTGTCGCCATATTCAGCCGCAGTTGTTTCATTCCGTTGCATTCTTGCCCCGATGCGATGCAGAGACCAGTCAGTTATATCTACCCCTATGATAAAGGTGTCTGTCTGACGGTAAGATTCCTGATTACACGTGCTTTTGCCACCGAGATAACTCCGATGCAGTAGTGCACATGCCCAAAGACCGAACTTAGCTACTTCTTTCCGTTTTGCTCTTTTATCTGTATCACCTATCACGTGATTAGTTCGCAACTGTAATCATTTGCATAGCCCAATTCTGGGCACAAACCTACGATCTGCTTAGCGATTTGACAAATACTTCCTGGTGTCGCATTTCTACGACGAGCAGTATACTATACACTCAAGCAGAAAATTATTAGAAACAGCTACCTAGTAACGTGATGGCCCGTCCTTGTCTTTTATAGTAGCAGAGAATCGACGTGGCATGGATTCAGCGAGGTGCTGATATCGTTCTACAGGCATGTTCTGCCAAGTGGATGTGATGACGTCCGTCAACTGCTGATTTTTTGTTGAAGGAGGATCTCTGTTACGAATGTTAAATATCATCATCATCATCATTGTCAACCATTATCAATCCACTGCTGGACGAAGGTCTCCCCAAGTTTCCTCCACAACGGTCTGTCTTGTGCCAGTCTCCTCCATGTCACCCCTGCATACTTTCGAATTTCATCCACCCATCTCCCATGTGGTCTTCTTCTGGGTCTTTTCCTGTCCCTTGGAATCCAATCTAAAATTTCAGCTGTCCATCGATGATCTGTCCTTCTGGCAGTATGTCCAGCCCATTGCCATTTCAGGGATTTAACTCTGATCATGATGTCTTCCACTCTTGTCATTTTTCGGATCCACGAATTCCTCTTCTTATCTCTCCTGGTTACACCAAGCATGCACCTCTCCATGCTTCTTTGAGTTGTCTGCAGCCTTTGTATGTCTCTTTTAGTTAAGGTCCACGTCTCTGCACCATACGTAAGCACTGGAAGGATGCATTGATCAAACACTTTTCTTTTAAGACATAATGGCATATTGCTCTTGAAAATTATGCTGTTTCTTCCAAAAGCTCTCCAGGCAAGTTTTGTACGCCGATTAATTTCTTCATCAATGTGACCCTCACTTGATATCTGCTGTCCAAGATAAACGTACGTGTCTGTTAAAAGAGATTATAAAACATCTCTCTTTCTCTCTCCCCTGCATTTAAATAAGGACTTCTGTGTTAGTTTTTTTTTAAAATAACTACAGAGTTTACACGTTTGTTTTATAATCTTTTAAAATACAGAAGAAAAAGAAATTACAGCATAAAATCTAGCGTAGCAATAATTTCGACGTAAATGTTTCCTATCAACTCAAAAACGCGCTCAGGAGGATGAACTTCGGTGTCGGCATAAGGTCTCCGGCATCTTTATATACGATGCTTAAGGAAAATATTGACAAACGTCCTCTTCTCAATGAGGCAGGTGTTTATGCAACCCCACTACAATATCCGGACGGCTCCAGGCGGTACTACATCGGAATGGCCAAACGTTCGTTTGGAATTAGGATCAGCGAATATAAAAGGGATACAAAAGACGGAAAAATGACCACTGCCCTATCAAGAGAAGCCAAGTTCAAGTTCGCCGATCCTATAAATAGTGATGTAAAGAAATTATCTTCATACTCCACACCCAAATCTACTGCCCTTTGTGAAACGTTGGAAATCATGACCAGCTACGAGGCTTGCAACGATAGCGTCTCTCTGGAGTTGCCACGTATTTGGAATCAATTCTTCAAATAATGCTGAGTTTTCTACCATAGTACCGCGTGCCCAAACAACGTGACCTCGTTTCTTCGAATTATCACGTAAGCGCCTATTCATTTATTGTCTAGTCAAGTCACCGCGTTCAAATTGTTGAAATGTTTTATTATCCAGTTTGCAGTTAGATGTCTACCTTCCTTGAAAAAGCCATCTGGTTGATGCGCGAAAACTTGGAAAGTTTTATTTCTATTCTACACCAAAACATTTCGGATAATTAGTATAGTTATACTATTTTGAGTATAATTGGTGTACAGTTCCTACTTATTGAACTTGATTTTAAGAAAATTACGCAATTGTTACATTATTAAGTGCACAATAACGACATTTTAATGACGTAACAGGTTTTCCTAATTTTAGTACCATCTAGTTACGTGTTTGGACAACTTCATTTTGGTAAGCATATATAAAGTTTCTAATTTTTGTCTTCCAGAGCACAATTTAACAAAGTTACCTTGTTGAAGTTTAAAACATCTGCATTAAATACATTGGTAGCATTGAAAAAAACTATTTCAATAAATAAATTCATCGCTCTTTCCACGTTAAGCAACGCACAGCAACCGAAAAATTGTTATTCGGCCGCCGTCCGGGAATTGAATCCCGAATCTCTCGTATCTAGCCGAGCGCGTTAGCTTTACACCACAGCGGGCAACAATTCACGGCGCTACGTGTGTTTTTCTTTTTCAGTCAGCATCTGACATCATAAATAAGTAAGATGGGCTCAGCTACTGAGACGTCTCCATCTGGTGGGCATTAACGGCACTGGCTATATATTAATTATAGCAATTAAATCCAAGAGCGAGATCCAAAGTGAAAATCCTCTAAATACGTGTGTCGTCTGTTGAATAGATAAAGCCATCGTACTTTCCACGTTAAGCAACGCACAGCAACCGAAAAATTGTTATTCGGCCGCCGTCGAGAAATTGAATCCCTGAATCTCTCGAGAGATTCGGGATTCAATCATTTATTCAACTGACGCCACGTATTTAGAGAATCTCTCGCGAGATTCGGGATTCAATTCCCCGACGGTGGCCGAATAACAATTTTTCCGTTGCTGTGCGTTGCTTAACGTGGAAAGAGCGATGGATTATTTATTCAACTGACGCCACGTATTTAGAGGATTTTCAAAACTATTTGGATCCAGAATATAAACATTTCTTTTTATCTGGAAAAATACGAGTACTTATTGGCATAAATTTTCTGAAATTTTATTTTCAAGAAGTATTCCGAAAAACTGCCAATGTACAAATAATTATGTCTGTGCAGTTCTTTGTGTTTTCACAAACACAATGTAATTACTTGTCCGTTAGCTGTTAATCTTCGAGCAAACTCGACAGCTCGACCACCCACCAAGGATAACTAGACTACCCTCCCCTACGTCACCCTGCTTCCGGTATTCGGTGCGCCGGCCTGTAGCTATAAGGGGGTGATGGCCACTAACTGTGAGCTTACCCCTACCTCACGCTATGCTGACGTCACATGGTGTCATCAACAACATAGCCATTCAGCAGCAGAAGATGTACCCATTACATTGCATTTCATGCAGAAACTCAGAAGAAAAAAAAGTACTTTTCAAGGACTTTGAGGTATTTGGGACACAAAATTAAGTACTTTTAAGCACCCTAAAAAAATTAAACACGTTTTAAGGACAATGGGAACCCTGTCAAAAAAAAAGTGGGAGGTTGTATGATGCGTGGCGTGTTTAGTTGACAGAAGTGGGAAATCCTGATGTATGTTGATTAGTGTATAGACGGCGACTACTACCAGGGACTGCTTGCAAACCACCAACATCCCATAATGTTGTGTCTCGCCCCTTAAGGGAATGGGCTCTTCCAGGATGATAATGCCCCATATAATCTGACCCACCTTGCGCATAATTGTTTCGACAAACATAGTGCGTATGAGACACTTCGAATGACCTCAAAACTAGCCTGCTTTCAACCAACTGAATATCTCCGTAATGAGATGCTCACGCCTGATGAGACAGCTTGACACATGACCCAGCTTGGTTACAGACCTCTACACAAATGCACACACACACACACCAGTGGAGAAGTTGATAGCAAGCAGGATGTTCTCAGAATGAAAGCAGGACCCACCAAATATTAGATAGATGGTCGTCATTCGGTGAGCATTCAGTGTATATTTCGTTGAACTTTATATAGCGAAAGACCCTTGATTGAAATAAATCACAAAATCAGGAGAAATATGCCATTTATCCACACTGTAAAAAAATTTCTGTAGATTTTGCGGTTTTAAACCGTTTTCCAGGGTGCCAACACAAAACCGTAAAATCTACAGTTTTATGCCGTGTTGGAGCAAAGCTATAGCTTTGCTCCAACACAATCAACACATTCGTTCCTGCCAAATTTTTGTGTTTTCGTGATTATTTGGACTGTGACTCGCTCCAGCCAAATTCTGTGCTGTTTTCTTCATTAAATGCGGTGTTGGAGCAAAGCTATAGCTTTGCTCCAATACGGCATAAAACTGTAGATTTTACGGTTTTGTGTTGGCACCCTGGAAAACGGTTTAAAACCGTAAAATCTACAATTTTTTTTTACCGTGCAGTATATAATGCATTGCAGTCTAAATTTTATAAAGATGATCTTTTGATATCATATAAGACTGCCTGTCTTCGTTAAAATATGCGCTATGCACTGAAGGAGCACTGAACAATTTTTTGTCTATATCTCAAACTATACACAACAGTTCTAAGCGAATTTATCCTTGAAAAAAGCATTTACAGTTCTAAATCTCATTCACAGAGTCAACGATGTGGAATCTTAGTACAGTGTGTTAAACTTATGAAAAATTCAAGAATTTAAACAAATGCAATCGTTTTATGTAGGACAGTCCTTAGATTCGGGCAAGCAAAGCACCTGCCCAGAGCCCCACACCTCTGGGGCTGCAAGCTGTGGAGGATCCCGCTCATCATAGGTAAAAAAAAATGCAGTATGCAAAATAATTATGAATAGTCTACACATCCAATACTATCTCATCTAGATAAGACGAGACAGTTACTGATTCTGATAGCTCCGTGTCCTCGTATGTACTTTTCGCACTGATTCATATCCGATTTTCAATATTGTTTTACGAATTTTATTGAAAATTCCAGTTACTACTGCCTCAGCTGAGCGAAGTTTCTCTTCATCTAAAATAATAAAAAATATAATTTAGAACTACAATGACTCGAGGAAGGTAATCTAATTTTGTATTATTGTCAGCAAAATATGCATTATGTACAAATCTGGATTACAACAGTGTAGTCAATGATTTTGCTGAAATGAAAACAAGAACGCATTCTGTAGATTAAACTTGTGATAATATTTGAATTTTGTATGTAATTTAATATCTTATGTCCGCTGGTCTAGGAACAGAACATCCAAGCACATGCAGTCTTTTATGTAAAAGAAAGGCTCTGTTTTGTAATCCGGATTTCAGTTTTAGCTACAGCATGTTGCATATGATTGCGTTCGTCACACATTCCTTAAAAAAAGAAATCGGCAAGCGTAACACATTCCTTAAAGTCTTGCTGTAAATGAAATCGGCAAGTTTTCCGTTGGAATTCCAAAGACAAGTGAAAAAGCCCTCTATTTCGACATTTGTTTCATTGTCCATCGCTATGGAAGATGCCCGTGGTCATAGCTGTGATATAAATCCCTAGAGTGACAATGGTCACATTGAAAGAGATCACATTCTAGAAACACAGTGATTGGCCTAAAGAGTTTAAGAGAGCCGTTATTGGACAATAAACTTCTCTTCTGTGCCCATTATTCTAAATCATCATCGATAGATCAATATATCTCATACTGGCCCATGAATTTTGTAATATACTTTTTAATCAAACTGTGTAAATTCACAGGGGCCCCTCACAAAATATTTGCCAGGGGCCTCCACATACCTTAGGGCTAGCCCTGGTTTTATGGTGTTTAAGAACCGGTACATCACGGAATCCTTTTAACTAACAACTCAAAAGCACTTCATAAATGTTTTTTTCGATGGAAATTTTAAATTCCTTTAGGATGAATTTTATGCATTTAGGTGTGATAAATACACACACTAAACAATGAGTGTAGAATCATAACTTACATTTTTCTGCTTCAGAAGCTGGCTCAGTGAGATTGGAAACTGCAATATGGAACTTCTAAAATTAGCTCACTCGATGTTATAGCAGCTTTGGACGAGCGTTTTTCCGGGAGGTCGTTCGATAATGATACGAAATTTGTTGATGCAGCTTAGTGTAAAACTGCTTCTTTTTTATCGTTTCTGTTGAGAGTAAAGGAAATATAAACAACAAGCTCTTTTATCAGATAAAACTACCGAATTTCGCCGGTTTGTTCTGGGGTTAATGACTGTACTGAACTTCAAAAGAAGGTCACTGGTGGTGCCTTGTATGACTCACGCTAATCAAGTATTAAATTACTCATTCTTCTTTCATATCCATCCTTTCATGCAATAATATTTATGAATATTGACCAGGACCCCCTGAGTGACAATTTGAGATCTTGCTATTAAAGAAATGACTGCTTTTCAGAATTTCAGTTTTCTCATTTCAAACTCAGATCTAATTCCTTATAAAACTGGAAATATAACTGCACATTCGTTTGAACAAGAATAAATGAAACATAAGAATGGAAATCCATATAGACATAAATCAAGATGTTTCTTCCAAGTAGCATAACCACAGGAATTTGATTAATCGTCCTGGAAAGGAAAACGAATCTTCCGATTTGCGCTCCAGTATACAAACGTTACACCAGAGATGGAAACCGGTCACGGGTCAACGGGTCAACAATTTCTTGCGGGTCCGACGGGTCTGGTCAAGGTGTTCCTAACCGATTTTGACCTGGTTTTGTTCCCGTTTTATTTTTGAAAAAAGAAAAATGCTCGTTGTGGAATTCTGTAGTCGATACTGATGCCCACGGAGTGAATAATGATTTGTCGTGCAAAACTATTGTCGTCTCTTTCTTAAAGCAACGAAGATTTTCCACCGACCGACGTCAAACACGCCGACACCATATCGTAAAAAAATACTTCCTTTGCGTTCTTTTACAGTGCGATTGTCTAGGGCAAGGTACAGGCAAACACCATTCGCCTGCTTCTCAGCGGATTCACTCTCTCCATGCGAAGTTCACTGTATGAATAAGAGTTACTTTTCACATCGCATTTTTACATTAAGCATTCAGAGGTTTTCGATTGATGTGTTAACATCCCATTCCCACGACATTAAATGTCGAAATTAACCCTTTATTTGTTAATATGGAGGGATTTAATACTAAGGAGGTTGAGAAAGGCGTCGAGGCCAACAAATACGTGCTTGTTGAAAACCACAAGGGGAAGAGTGGATGCTGGACATTGTTTCTTCTCATTAAGAAACCGGTGAATAATTCTGTGTTGTTTGGCCTTGCTTGTTGTTCAAAATGTGGAAAGTATATAATTACGAAGAAAGATGTCGTCGATGTAATAAAAGATTATGGAACCAAAAATCTAACGGACCATATGAAAGTATGAGCACCTCCATCAAAGCGGGGAAAGAGTGAACAATCTAAATACATTTAAAAAAATACATTTGTGCAATCGTAAATAATGAAACCCATTTGTAATATACGTCACGGTTATAGTCAGCCATTACTTCTGGATTACGTAAAATACTGGCACTAAAAATGGCACTAAAATTTAGCAAGTAACCAAATTTCATTATTAAAAAATAGTTCAGTTATTAAATATCAAGCAGTTATTGGGATGAATACATTTATATTACTTTTATATGTATATATGTATAAATTGAGTTTCGACTTTATAGTTCAAAGCAGATTTTTCCGGGTCAGTTACGGGTACGGATCGGGTCGGTTCGGATCTGGGTCGAGTCCAGTTATGGGACGTCCGGGTCCAAGTCCGACATTTTTGACCCGTTTCCAACTTAGAATTACACCACCCAGGACAATGAAATACAAACAACTGAGGTATTTAATGTGAAACGTCAGACTTTGATTTCACTGCACCAGTCGAAACAAAGGTGTCTCATCGTAGTGCCAAGTTATATCACCAGCAAATGAGTAAACATCAAGTTGGAAATGCATGGAATAATTAATATAGACATAAATCAAGCTGTTTTTTCCATGTAACATAACTACAGGAATTTGAAAATTCAGTCATCCTGGAACGGGACGATTAATGGACGATTATTATTGATTTAATTGGGACGATCGTCCTAGAACGGGAACTTCCCGTTCCAGGACGATTAAAATTTCAAATTTCTGTGGTGATGTTACATTGAAACAAGTTAGTAAAATCATGCAATGCATTGATTATGATACGCTTTCCAACATACCAGAAATTATTACTCAAGTTATGAGGATAATGGCTGTGGAATAAATCTCGCTCCTGTGTCCTGACCTTTGACCCCATTTCGATTATATTCAACAGAACCGGTTCAGTACACCTCAAGAATAACATACTAAAGTTTTGTCGCAATAGAAGCAGTTTTACGCAAGTTATGAGAATAATGGCTGTGGAATAAATCTTGCTTTTGTGCAATGACCTTTGACCCCATTTCGTTGATATTCAACAGAACCGGTTCACTATACCTCCGGAACAAGATGATAACGTTTTGTCGCAATCGAAACATTTTCTGATAAGTTATGATGCACAAGGGCAATGGAATGGATCCCACTCCAGTGTCCTGAACTTTGACCCCATTACGCCCATTTTCTATAGAGTTCGTCACCAGGTGGTTCCTTACCAAATACTAAATTTTCATCGAAATCGAACGATATTTACGCATGTTATGACGCATAAAAGGCAATGAAATGAATCCCGCTTTTATGTCCTGACCTTTGACCCCATTCTACCCATTTTCAATAGGTTTCGTTCTCAGGTGGTTCCTTACCACATACCAAATTTTCATCGAAATCGAACCATTTTCACGCAAGTTATGACGCATAAGGACAATGGAATAAATCCCACTCTTATGCCCTGCCTGACCTTTGACCCCAATTTGCCAATTTTCAATAGTGTTCGTGCCCAGGTATTTTCCTACCACATACTGAAATTTCATCGAAATCGAACTATATTTACGCATGTTATGACGCATAAAGGCAATGAAATGGATCCGTCTTTTATTGCGTGACCTTTGACCCAACTTCACCCATTTTCAATAGGGTTCGTCCCGTGGTGGTCCCCTACCACATACTAAAATTTCATCGAAATTGAACCATATTTACGCAAGTTATGACGCATAAGAGAAATTGAATGGATCCTGCTCTTATGGCGTGAACTTTGACCCCACTTCACCCATTTTCAATAGGGTTCGTCCCCTGGTGGTCCCCTACCACATACTAAAATTTCATCGAAATCGAACCATTTTTACCGAACATTATCGAACCATTTTTTATAGTTATCGTGCCGACAGACAGACGGAAAAAGCTGGAGCATATACGCTTCTTCAACCTACGGTTGGAAAGCGTAAAAAACAGCTTGTTTTATATCTATATTAATTATTCCATGTGTTTCCAACTTGATGATGGAAATCCATATAAATTTATTCTGTAAAGACTATAGTTAAGTTTATTATTTTTCGATTTCTCATTGAGAACGATATAGGCGTTTTAATAATAATAAAAATATGCAATTAACTACAGTTTTAATATCATATGTGGCTCAGCCTACAGCCACATCGTATCTTGAAATTTGTGGTTCCCGTATTCCATCTCTAATTTTTTGAAGAGCGTTTTTAAGATCTTAGTAAAATCTTCAGCAGATGTCGTCCAAAACCCTGAAGCAGCTAATAAGTAGGTAGAAATTCTGCTAGGTTGCTAATAACAGAATGGACTGCTGACAAAGCTATGTTTTCGCAATATAAACAAACTGAAGACGAAGATAACCCTACAAGTATTGAATTTATAAAATTTATAGTCTTAGTTATCAAAAACGAAACGATTAAAATGTAAGAGAAGTTTTTACCATTGAAGAAAGTTTTAGATTAATTGAGAAAACATGAAAAAGCTAGAAAAATGTTAAAAAATGAAATGTGTGCCCTCTGATAACAATGAAGGCGAAAGAATAACCGTTCATAGCTGAATTCATATTTTTCAATTTCTTCAAAATATTTCTCAGAGCAACACAAACCACACATCTGCATTGTTCGACAAATTTCATTTATTTTCGTCTATATGATAGTAGTTAAGGGCGCATCTTTCAAAACAGTATGTTCAGACCCATTAACTACCAAAAGGGCTTGATCCATTCCTAACTAGATGTATGACCTTTTGCCGTTCCTGTATCAGAAAGGGCAGTCTGCGCTAAGAGGAAGTATAAGATTGTTTCGACTAACTAAATCTGAAGTTGTTCAGTTTCCTAAGCTGTAATTTCTTAGCTTTAGTTATTTGGAACTTCATTTTCCTGCCTTGTGTAACGGTAACATGCTCGAATGAAAATCGGCATATTAGGTTCGATCTTCCCTCCAGAGCGATGTACGTAACTTCAAGTTTTCTGAAGAGAAATTGCATGGTAAACAGTGAACTACAAGAAATTCATCAATTTCCCGTGTGAGGAACATTTCTTCCTGCATTTCTGGGATCATTATTCAATCCGTGTGAAAATCAAAGGTTGTTGAAACTGTTCCGAAAATCATTAGCTCAAGATCTGAGTTGCTTACCAAGATGCAGGAGAACATGATGTATTAAGAAGTTCCAATAGAAAGCTGGTATAAAGTGTAAATGCAGTTTGAGAAACAAATTTTCAATTTGCATATATGTTATTGCCGTTTAGAAAGATTGCACTATTTCGCGTTAAAAAGAAAGTGAGTATTCATATAAAATAATGAAAATACCTTCTAGATGCGCAGTAGCTAGGACCAACCGATGTGCCGTTCGTAGACCTATTCTTAACGGGTTGTTCGACTTATACGCACAGTAAAAGCACCAACGCAAGTGTAATTGACACAGCTATCGAAACAACATATACTTTTGCCATCGACTCTAAGATTCAAGAAACTGGTCAGGAAAACACGCAATATATGGAGAATAATCAAAGGTCCTTCTGAAATCATAGGCATAGCTTCGGTGGAGCAAGGAGAAGGCACTTCCCCCAACTTTAGAAAATATAAATGCAAGGGCAAACTTACCATGGGAAAGCCAATAGGAACGGAAGGTTTAATTGAGTCTCTACGAAGTTCAAAGAAAAAGAATCAAGAGTTTACACACACACACTGTTATGCTCACCTTATAGATTTGGATTTGTCTGTGATTAGTTTTTGTGAAGAAGTAAAACTATAGAAAAATACTATCGATGCAGACAACTCATTACATAACATTATTAATGTATCGGTTAAAATATTTTGATATGTATAAGAATTTGTAAAAAAAAGAGAATTTTATTTTCAAAAAACATTTATCATCTTCTGAAACAAGGGCGTATACAAAAACATTTTCGGGAGGAGCTGATAAAAAATGGGAGTTTTTGAAACCTATTGGGACAAAATAAGTTAATGAAAAACATAAAAGAAATTAAAGCATTATTTTCTAATATAAGTCATATTTTATCAAAAAACGTTAAAAATGAAGCCCTTTCGGAGGGGGGGGCTTCTCTCTTTGACCCTCATGTAAACACGCCCATGTTAAGATTATACTGGACTGTTCATCATCTTTCATTATGAGCAGTGATTCAAAAGCAATACATAAAAAAATGCTTGTTGTGCTCCTAAAAGACCGAAATGTTATGACATTTGCGAAGAAATCTTTTCCAAGAATGACGTCACCCCAAAAGGAAAATATCAGTTTACTCTTTTTCGTGCCCTACCAAAGGAAAATATCGGTTTACACTTATTCGTGCCCCAATCCCCTCCCCCACGTATGTTTTGGTGATGCTACGCCTATGTCTGGAAAATTATGCAAAATCGTGTTCAGTATAAAGGGCCTTCAAATATAAAGAAGAACTTGATTTTAAGCAAATAAAAGAATCCTACATAGTACTTTTCAACGTAATCTTCGTTAACTGCCCAGCTGCAATGAATGCTCTTGTTCAAACGTTCTTGAAACTTCTCAATTCCAGTTTCAAAGGTTTTTTGATTGCTTATCAGTTCAAATTTCCAAAATTGCATGCCCTCGTGATTGCTTGTAATTCGTTGCACTCCAAATATTTCTTCAGAAATCCAAACTAAATGAAATCGGATGGATCTAAGTTGCATCACAGGTCACAATAAGAGTTAAAAATTTCCTTCCTTCTTAAGGTAAAAAAGTTTAAAATTTGCCTCCTCCAGCATAAGAAAAAACGTTTAGTTAAGTAATGGTCACTAAGCGTTTTTCCTTATGCTCCGATGACAGAAGTCGTGAGATTCACCTTGTGCTCAGTTTATTCAATTTCAGATCGTTCTGCACGATTTCTTTAACACTCCCTACACTAGTGGCGTACACAGGAATTTCTTAAAGGAGGCGGGGTCCATGTGTTTAGTTCATTAATGAAAGCCTCCCGGAAAAAAATACTCCAAGCAGGAATAAGACCAAAAATTTTAAAAGTCAAAAAATGTAAAAGATATTACTGAGAAAAAACTTTTTTAATATACACTGAAGAGCAATTGAATTAGAGATACCTGTCTAGTAACGTGTATTATCACCCTTCGCCCTGATGACGGCGGCGATTCGTCTCGGCATGGACTCGACAAGACACCGGAAGCGTTGGGAAGCCATACGGATCCACGACCCCTGAACAAGCTCCCACAGTTCACGAAGATTTGATGGAGGGGGGTCAGAGCCGCGAACATCTCTCTCGATGGCATCCCAGATGTGCTCGATGGGATTGAGGTCAGGTGACCTAGCTGGCCAAGGAAGCGAGGTCACGTCGGTGGAGTGTTCATCCAACCATTCGTATACAATTCGGGAGCGATGGCACGGTGCATTGTCTTGTTGCAGGATGAGGTCCCCAGTGGGATGTTGAAGACGCACGAACGGAAGCAAATGGTCGTCCAGAATATCCCGGTAACGTTGACCTGTGAGGGACGATGTCACACGTACCAGGAGTCCCACTTCAGTCCACGTAAACAGTCCCCAGATGAGAATTCCACCCCCACCAGCTTGAAGAGTACCCTGCTGGAAAGGAGGATCCATCGCTTCATGTGGTTTGCGCCGTACTCCTATCCTGCCATTCGCATGTACCAACGTGAATCTCGACTCATCAGTCCAGGCAACATTTTCCCACATGTCTAGGGTCCAGTGGCGATGTTCCCGCGCCCATGCTAATCATTGCACCCTGTGATGTGCGGTCAGCAGCGGTACCCTCGTGGGACGATGGCATCTGTACCCTATAGCGAGGAGATGGTTCTGGATGGTGTGGCTGCTTACACGTTTTTGTGCACCAGCGTTAAATTGCAAAGTGATTTCTTGTACTGTGGCCCGTCTATCCGCTGTTACAATGCAAGCTAGCCGACGATGACCCCGCTCATCCACAAGCTCTTGTCCACGGCAGTTGGCTCTTGCAGGGATGGTTTTGCCGGATTCGATGTACTCACGGTGCACCCGTGACACAGTGGCTGGTGAAAATCCCAGTGCCTGCACGACTTCCGAGATGGAGTGACCCATTCGTCGGGCCCCGACAATTTGCCCACGATGAAATGCGCTTAGATCGTTCGTGTTACCCATATTACGTCCGACTCTCTCACTGATTCCCGTCGCATCACTCCTTATATTGTCGGTTCGCTGCATACGTCATGTCGTTTCCGTTTACAGGGCCGCCAACAGCGCCACATTTGCTTAACGCCAGCTGTCTCTAATTCAATTTCTCTTCAGTGTATATCGCTTTAAACTCATACTTAATCCCCTCAAGGGAGTTTTGATCCGAGGACCCCCCTCTCCTTCTTTGGCTACGCCTATGCCCTACACTAATTCCACTCTCCCGTGAGAGTTCACAAAATGTTATCCAACGGTTGTCTAGGATAAATTCCTCAATTCTGATAATACGGTTGGGAGTGACAGTAGTTCTTCGTCTTCGAGTGTGGTGTTCATTTTCGACACGGTTTCCTCCGTTTCTAAATAATACAGCCCAACTGCACCCCCTTGCCTGTGATAAGACTGGAATAGAAGCCTGGTAAAGATTTCGGAAGGTACGACGCCTTTATTTCTGAGAATTCCATAATAATGAGCAGACCAACACTACTAAGAACTTCTTGGTTCGACATCGTGATTACAATTAACTGTTGATGTGGTGTGGGGCACGATTAGTGTTGTTCTCAAGCATGAACATGTCTGTCTTTTTCCTGACGGTACATGTCTGTACGCACACGTCTATTTGTGCTCTCGTGGCAACTAAATATATATATTTATATATATTCTGTGGCATACATAAGGGACTTTTATATATATATCTGTGGCATACATAAGGGACTTATATATATATCTGTGGCATACATAGGGACTTTTATATATTTGAACGTGCTACGCATATAAGGTAAATAAGCAGGAAGGCAATGTTGCGTAATTCGTTCCTGCTGATTTACAGTATATGCACACCTCATACATGCCGCGAAATACAAATTGAGAACGGTTTCCAGGCAAACGATGCATCACACTTTCTGAAAACAATACTCTGTGGTAACAAAGCACAGACAGTTCATCAATTATCTCTGAACAGTCTTGAACAGTAGTAACTAAATTTAATTTTAAAAACAGCATTAGCCATTTTTTTGCTTTCTGTTAATACAGGCACTCTTACCATTGTTTTGGTGATCTGAAGATTTGACACACTGACCTTTGATATGCCATAAATCTAGGACTGGGTTCGAATGTCAGGAAAAGACACTGTCTTTGTCCTACGGCAGTAGTTCTCTCCCTATCCTGTAGTCAGTGTCTCCAAAGGGATAATGGGAGACTTCTTTAAGCCTTACATGCTCATAGAGGTCGTTATGTCCCAAAACAAGCAAAAAGAAATTTGCCAGAGAGCACACACACACACAAATCTGTTAGGTAACTGCCAGAAAAGTTAGTTTAGCCGTGAGAAAATTTCTTCTGTTGCGGCTTGGTGCCCTAATGTCTGAAAGCACACGTACTACAGAGGTGAAAACATGTATCAAGACGACAAATCTGCAGCGAGACATTGTGTCCGCGTAGCTCAGTTGGGAGAGCGACTTACTCCGGAGTGAGGGGACACGGTTTCGATTCCCGTCGCGGACAAACTTGTGTTTTCACATTGTTTTTAATTCCTCAGATCTTCCGTCACACGTGAAGCAAAGCCCGATAATTGAGGAAATTTGTACATACCGCGGATCCAATAAACTAGTAAAAATTCTTATAATTCAACGAAAACAATGCCTTACATTCGGCACTTGAACAGGGTCATAATGTAGTTACGCAGATCATATTCCATTTGCACCACTACGTTAAACTGAAAATGCATACAGGAGGAGGCTGAAGGATTATCGATTAATCTTGTATCCTTATAACAGGCCGCATACTTACAATAGAATCGATTTTCGATTGATCTTGTATCCTTATAATAGGCCACATACTTACAATAGACGTTCAAAAGAAAAAGGACTATTGCCAAGGTCCGAGAGGCATGACAGATCGGCTCGTAAGTAGTTATACCTCACTGTTCACAGAATGGATATTTACTTCTCTAATTTCGCAAATAGACGTTATGTAGCTTTTTAGCAGTGTTAGTTAAACTTTAATTTTTCTTTTTAATATATCTGGTGATTCCTTAATGAAATCATTAAGGCAATGCATGTATACATATACTTTAGTACAGCTGACAAATATCTTTCTGTGCACAATTTCTTGAAACGCTGATGCAATGTTTTAATTCATTTTTACACCAACCATATATATATACGTTTATGATGTCAAACTTACACTGTAACTCAGCATGAACGCTAAACAAAATAAAGCAGAGAAAGCTCTGGTTTCTTCCTTATATCTCTCTTCCTGAACTGCGAGCGTTTTAAAACGCAAATTCTTTAAATGAATTAATTATTTTTTGCACATCATACTACGACAGCAAAAATCTTAAAATTACTGAATATATATATATATATATATATAGCAAAAGCATATTAAGTGAATAAACAAAAACCTTTTCCCCTAAATTTAATTAGTCCCTATAGCAAACTAAAATAGCAGAAACCCACAATTCTCTGGTCTCAGTAGATTAATGAGTGATTTCCTTGTTGCTTGCCCTTGACGAAGCCATCAAGGAGTCAGTCATTATAATGCTTCCTTGCATTCTTCTGTTCGTTATATTTTCATCGCTTGAAGCTAGCCTGTTTCGGGTGGATGGATAATGGTGATTTTTGTTCTTTTTCTCGGTTTCCTTTTTTTTTTTTTTTTTCTAAGTTTAAAATTTGCTTTTATGTTTTGCATTTATATATATATATTTATATATATGTTTATGATTTCAACCTTACACTGTAACTCAGCATGAACGCTAAACAAAATAAAGCAGAGAAAGCTCTGGTTTCTTCCTTATATCTCTTTTCCTGAACTGCGAGCGTTTTAAAACGCAAATTCTTTAAATGAATTAATTATTTTCTGCACATCATACCACGACAGCAAAAATCTTAAAATTACTGAATATATATATAGCAAAAGCATATTAAGTGAATAAACAAAAACTTTTTCCCCTAAATTTAATTAGGCCCTATAGCAAACTAAAATAGCAGAAACCCACAATTCTCTAGTCTCAGTAGATTAATGAGTGATTTTCTTGTTGCTTGCCCTTGACGAAGCCATCAAGGAGTCAGTCATTAATATGCTTTCCTGTATTTTTCTGTTCGTTATATTTTCATCGCTTGAAGCTAGCCTGTTTCGGGTGGATGGATAATGGTGATTGTTGTTCTTTTTCTCGTTTTCCTTTTTTTTTTTTTTTTCTAAGTTCAAAATTTGCTTTTATGTTTTGCGTTTATATATATATATATTTTTTATTTATTTATATATATGTTTATGATTTCAACCTTACACTGTAACTCAGCATGAACGCTAAACAAAATAAAGCAGAGAAAGCTCTGGTTTCTTCCTTAGATCACTCTTCCTGAACTGCTAGCGTATTAAAACGCAAATTCTTTAAATGAATTAATTATTTTCTGCACACCCTACCACAACAGCAAAAATCTTAAAATTACTGAAGTTCGTGGGGATACATGAAAGGAGGAAAAGTGAAAAAGCATCAAGCACAAACTATATTCAAAATTTCACGATCTATAAGAACAACCCAAATCACTGAGGCAGAATAAATGTTTACGTCCCAGAGATGGACACAGAAGTTATTCATACCTATTTCATGACACTGAAGAAACAAGAACTCTTACATTCTCGCTCACAATTATTTTTCTTACACTGGCCTTCTTTTTCGCTTTTAACATTTTTCTGAAACAGAATGAAAATTGCTCAGTCTTGCGAGAATCCCGAAGAAAGTACACCTAAAAAGTGCACTCGTTAAAATCCGAAGTTACAAATACCTCAACACTGAATAATATTCTTCCTTACAAGAAGGAAAGAACGAAGTTACTACTTACGCACTCTAGAATTCTCTCTTGAGTTTACAATCCGAGAAATGTTGATTGCCATCTTTTTCAGACCAGATTTAAACTGACACTTACCAGGACGGTATGAAGCCAGAAAACTTCGTATTAATATTAAAAAGAATCATATAAGAGACATCTTACTTTGCATACCGTGTCTTATTAAGTAAACCGCATTTTTTCCCTTTCCTTTTTGTTGCATGTCCCACGCATTCACAGGGTGATATTTAAAGAAACGTTAACTCTCTGTGACGTAAACGGAACTGGAGGACATCCAAATTTTGGCATTTGTACAATGCATGCTCTTCTCCTGACGCAATGAATATAAGGATTGCTTCGAATTTTAATGAAACGTAGTGGTTGTTTCATAAAATATGATTTGATTGCGATAATGTACTGTCTCCAAGGTTAAAGCATTACCCGACTCCTTTAAAGTAGCTTAGGACTTTAAATATGCAACAAATTCTGAAGCTATTTTGTAGAAATGAAGCTGCATTAAATAAAAACTAAGAACATCAAATTACAAAACCATTTCTAATTTAGTGACACAATTATTATTTTTCTTTTTGTTTGATGATTACCACTGAAATGCAGCAACTCCATTTTTTATAATCAACGGAAAACTCAGGCAAACGAATAAACAACTGTTTACTACTACTTAATATTTTTATTCTAAGAGTTAGACATTCTTACTGAGTGTTGCGATAATTCAGGTGGGTGTTAGATAGAATACCACGCCCTTTCTCTTCGGTTAGCGTGTGATGGTAAGTACTGATGGCGGCTCTGGCAACGGGTGTGGTTTGTGGAAGTTTCATTCCCTCTCTGGGGAATCGGCTGTTGTGGTATCCTGGGTGCTAGGTACTTTCCGCTTGGGTGCTTCGCCTCCCTTTCTTCGGTTCTGGTAGCGCAACTACATCTGAGATTTGTGAGATCTCTCTTTCTCTCTCTTTCTCAGTCTGTCTGACTGTCACTGTCTCTATTTTCAAATTTCTTAAGGGCAGTTTAAGACCTTTTGGGCAGTTTTAGACCGTTTTGGGGTCAGACACTGCCTGACTAAAACTACTTAAAATAATTCGTAAATTTGTAATCATCAGTGATCACAATGGGGAAAATAATCTTTCGGAGTTCGGTAAAGAGATTATTGTGGGTGTCTATCTGGCTAGAGATATCAGGAGTCTTTAATTAGTGGGAAACAACCCACATTGCTTCTCTAACTGTGTCACGACGAAAATCCACCAGGAACGAGATTGTCGTCGTCTGAGAAGGCTTGTACGGACAGTGCAGCAATTGACCGAAGCATTCAATAAAGATTATTCCTAAACCATATCTCAGCGAACTAGGCGCATAGAATTGAAAAGGATCGGTATTGGCAGTCGCGTGCCCATATACGAAAATCACTGATTTCTCCAAAAACCGGGAAGCCTTTCTACAGTTGTGTCAAGAACACCGTGACTGAACACTGAAAGACTGATAAAAGGTTATGTGATTCGATGAGTCGCGACACATTTTGTTAGTACAGACAATAGCAAGAGAGTTTGGCCGGAGCCCCATGAAGAAATGTACCCATCTTGTTTTGTAAACAGAACTCAAAGTTCTGGAGGTAGTGTTATGGTGTGGGGCGTGTTCTGTTTGTACGGAACGGGTTCAGTGATTTTTTGTACGGAACGGGTTGAGTGAGTGTCGGGTGAATTGCGAGGATTGTGTGAACGTTGCTGCCGATCAAGTCGCTCTTGCAATGTTGGATTTTTATTCAGAAGATGACGGCTATTTAATGGATGATAATGCTACTGTCCACCGCGCAAATGTGATCAGCAGTGGTTCAATCAGCAGAGCAACTTCCACCATCTTCCCTATCCACCACAAAGCCCGAATCTGAACCCCATTGAGAGTATATGAGACATATTAGAAAAAACAGATGCGGAAGCAAAGTCTTCTTCTGTCAAATTTGAGTCAGTTAAACGACTGTCTGGTGAACGCCTGGTATGCTGTAGACATAGATGCACTCCAACACCTTGCAGAGTCAATAAACAAAGACATCGCTCTTTCCACGTTTATCAACAACACATAGCAACCGAAAATGGTTATCCGGCCACTACTGGGATCGTACCCCAGATCTCTCGATATCTAGCCGAGTGTGTTCGCCTTACACTACGGTGACCAACAATCAGCGGCGCCATGTGTTTTTATTTGTCAGCTTTCTGGCATCACAAATTCGTAGGATGGGCTAAGCAACAGAGACGTCTCCATCTAGTGGGCATTAATGGCATATGCTATATATTAGTTACAGCAAATGAATCCAAAGGGCGAGAACAATAGTGAACTTCTTCTAAATACGTGGCATCAGTGAATAAATAAAAATATCACTCTTTCCACGTTTATCAACACATAGCAACCGAAAAATTGTTTTCCGGCCCCTACTGGGCACGTATCCCAGATCTCTCGATATCTAGCCGAGTGCGTTCGCCTTGCGCAACAATGGCCAACATTCAACGGCGCTATGTGCGTTTCACCTTGGATTTTCACCTTGCAGAGTCTATGCCAAATCGCATATGTGTTGTAATTCGGGTTACAGGAGGTGAAACCCGGTATTCGATAAAAGTTTCTAATTCAGTAGCCTGTATGTGTATGTAGGAGTTACTTGGAAGCCCATTGCAATTTTCGTGGGTTACATTATTTCTCTGCTGATTTTTCACTACGTGATTAAGGTTACTCGGTAGAAAGCAGAAATTCATACAGTCTCAAGTTTTGCTGGGCTTTTATTTTCCTTTTGTTCTTTTAATTCATTAGTAAATAATTATGCCAAAAAGTAAAAACAATTAAAGGAAATACAAAATATGAAACAAAAAGGGGAGTAAGGGAAATAGAACTTTCTTCAAATGTAAAAAAATAAATCGCATTCTTTGTATTTGGTTAATGGTGGTCGAGCTGCACGTTCTTTATCGCTGGAGGCAAAATAACTCCCAACTAGCGCGATTTTTTTTTAGTGTACTGTGTGAAAACAGGAATTTGTCGGTGACGATGATCGAAGCGCGTATCCTCGCTCCGGAGTGAGTTTCTCTAACCGACTAAACTACACCGACGGAATGTATCGCTGCAGATTTTCGTCTTCACACGTGTTTCGTCTGTGTAGTACGTCACATCATCTTCCTCTTATTTTTATTTTTTTTTTTTGAAGCGAAGAAGGAGCCTTTGGCGCAGTGGTCTAATAAGCGATGGCTTCTTATCATTCGTCGGAGATGGATCCGGGTTCGCATCCCGTTGAGGCATGGATGTTGTGTTTGTCTTACGGCACTGGTTCTCTCCCTTCCCTGGAACTAGTGGCCCTAAATTAGGGACGGGCATTGAGTTATTCACGGTAGTCGTTAAACCTCCAATCAAAAGTAAAAAAAAAAAAAAAAAAAAAACAACGACCAATAGATCCATTTTTACGCTTGGGCGCCAATGTGAAAACACACTTTTCGTTGGTGACGAGGATCGAGGCTGCGCATTTCAACTTTCTCTACTCTTCTTCTTCTCTGATCCCGTATTTCAACTTTCTCTACTCTTCTTCTTCGCTGATGCCGTATTTCACCTTTCTCTACTCTTCTTCTTCTCTGATACCGTATTTCAACTTTCTCTACTCTTCTTCTTCTCTGATGCCGTATTTCACATTTCTCCGTATTCTCCTTCGCTGGTGCTCAGTGGTAACCACTTCTTACTGTGGCCAACAGACAAACTGTTCCCCGTCTCCATGCAAAAACCAACAGCACCAGAATCTTGACAAAAATATATTTTTTTCCACAGAGGCATCATAAAACCACTCCTACGGGACGAAAAACAATGAGCGAAAAAAAGTTGAAAACTTTCTCTCTCTCGTGCACCTCTTAGTACTATTATCCAACAAGTAGCGCAATATAAACTACTGTTTGTGAAAATTGCAACACCATGAAGGATTGATGGTAATCACATGAAACTTACAGAATGTGCATAACAGGGTAGGACATGCAAATGATTAGAAGTACAGAGTCATTGCGCATGTCTGGGCCCGGCAACGCCCTCTGAACAGTCGAATAAGGGGTATAAAGACAGGGCTGTTTAGGATACACACCAGTAGCTCATCGCGGACAACGAGTTGTAAAAGGGTCTCCAGGATTTAATAATGCTTCGGCGACGACGAAGGGCGCAATATCACCATACGACAGAGTTTGAACGGAGACGAAAGATTGGTCTGCGTGAAGGTGCATTTTCGTACCGCGACATGCGGCTCGGACGGGACATTGACATGCGGCTCTGGCGGCATTGGACAGATGAGAACCAGGCGCATCGACAATCCGGCAGTGGAGCGAGAAATGTGACGACACCGCTGGATGACCGACACCTCGTCCGCATGGAGTGACGAACCGTTCCGCATCTTCGCAAGTGTTAGCACAACAGTGGAGCACTGCAACAGGTGTGGTATTGTCTGCCTCCACAGTTTGACCCGTCTGCTGCACAGAGGACTGGTTGCACGCATCCCTTCGCGGCGGATTCCTTTGATCCTGAACCATGGACGCCTCAGCTGGAATGGGGTTTTGAATACAAACAATAGCGTGCTGATTGGCAACATGTCGTGTTTCCGACGAGTCCCGATTTAACTTGGATTACCATGATGGCCGCACACGCATTAGACGGTATTGTGGTGAGCGTCTTATTCCAGCAGGCATTCTCGAGTGTCATACGGGCCGAACGCCAAGTGTAATGGTGTGCCGTGTCATTGGGTACCATTCACGATCTCGGCTGCCAAGACTTGAGGGCAATCTCAACAGCGACCGCTACATTTTGGAATTTGTACAGGCAGAAGTCATACCAATCCTTCAGAGCCCTCCAGGCGTTATATTCCAGCCCGACAACATGTTGCCATGAATGCTCAAGCCCTCTTCGCAGCACTGCAGATACCGCTTCTCCCCTGGCCTGCACGTTCACCAGACATGTCGCCTATTGAACATGTCTGGGATATGGTCACTCGGCAACTGGCCCATCGAAGTCCTCCAGCGGTCAGTACCAATGATCTGTCCGTGGACTCGCATACAAGCCCCCAGGCAAGCAATTACCCAAGACACCATCCAACGCCTTGTGACGTACTACAGAGATGAATGTCTCGCTGCACGTTTGTGTCAAGACGGCAAACGTGCAGCGAGACATTCTGTCAGCGTAGCACAGTTGGGAGAGCGACTTACTCCGGAGTGAGGGGACACGGACAAACTTGTGTTTTCACATTTCATTTATTTCGTTATGGGGTTACATTTTACTATATTACATTTCAAAATTAATTTTATAACATATAGTATTAAGAAAAACAACATATATAATGTAAATACTTATGTACAGGGTGACCACAGAACAGGAAATTGAGTAAAAGGCTGTATACGTATAGCCTGAGTGAATCCCAATTCTCCTTAAGTACGTAGTCAAGTCAAACGTCCTGCACATATAAAATTTACTCATATGTGGTCTGATTAATAAATTTTACCATAGAATTTTATATTTGAATTTGTTAGCAAATATGTTTTTGCTTGCTTTCGAAAATAATTAAAATTATTAATATGTGTTAATTGACAAGGTAGGTTATTCCATAACATCAATCCCTGGTAATCAATAAATCTTTTTTGGGTTAAAGTGTTAGGCATTGGTAACAAAAATGCATTTCTATCTCTTATTTGGTAGTCGTGACCTACAGTGTTCAGTTGAATTAAATGTTGATACCTATTCTCTTTTATCCTTTTATACATGAATCCTAATAATCTAAATTGCCATAATTTCTCAATATCTAGAAATCCATAAGAATTTATCCGTACCCTTATATTCAAGTTAATTCCCCTAAAGTTATTTAAAATTCTGACCATCCTATTTTGTAATGATTGTAATTTACATAAGTTAGTCTTAGTAGTTTGCCCCCATACTAATAAACAATAAGTCAAACATGGATAAATCAGACTGTAGTTCAACATTTTTAATGTTTTAATTGTTAAATTATTTGAAATTCTCGTAATTAAACCCAATACCCCCGGCGCCTGATTGTGGAAAATAGATCAACTGGTCATTGGGTTCTTCGAAAAATGTGTGATGTTTGCTCCACACATTGTTTGGAATTAATTAAAAAATTCCTACTTCGCTTCAAAGAAAAATAAATTAAGAGGGAGATGTTGTGAGGTACTACAGAGGTGAAAACATGTTTGTCAAGACGACAAATCTGCAGCGAGACATTCTGTCTGCGTAGCTCAATTGGGAGAGCGACTTACTCCGGAGTGAGGGAGCACGGACAAACTTGTGCTTTCGCAGCCTTTTCGATTTTATGCCACGCCTTCTAGAAGCTTTTATTGCAACTCGCGGACGCTTTACAAGATACTGATTTTTACAGGTAAGATTCGTTGTATTGTTCTGAAAATTAAATCATTTATGTACAGTCATGTCAGTAATGTGTGGTATAAATTTCATTCGAATCGCATGGTTCCTTCTTGGTTTTGCAATTTTCACAAACAGTAATGTATTTTGTTGAAATATCCCCTAGACAGCACTTCTTTGTAGACAACGAGCTATCTGAAAGATTTTAAACAGCTGCTTAGTATGTCATAGACAAATGACGAATACGGTTTCAGCCTTCTGCATGACTGTGCTTCCACCTCCGTCACTCAAGCTTTCTACATTTTTTTTTCTATTTTTTGGGGGACTTTCTCTTACGTTTCTTCGGAAAAAGGAAAAAAATTGCAGTTTTCTCTTCCATTGCTCATAAAAACAACAAGCCCGGCCACCATACGGCAGCGAATAACTGGAACAGCTGCTCCTACTTACTCACCTCGAAAAGTAATTTCTTTCTAATTATTCATCTCTCGTACTGTATCATTTAAATTTTTGTTTTAAAAAATGTAGTGCACGACAAAATAAGGTAATATAAAATATTTATGTGTATAATGAGTACAACAACGTGCATTTTCCAGGGGGACTTGTTTGCCTTGCAGGGGGGGGAGCTGAGGCCCCTCTAGGCCCTGCTACCTACGGCCCTACTGCCCCACCATCTCTTCCTATGGCAGCTACGCTACTGTTCACAGGTGAAAATTGTCCGTGGCTTAAATTTAGCATTTATTGAAGACACTAAAAACATTCTTCCGTATCTGTAGTAACAAATACTGTCAACATAACGATCACAACTGCGAGGGTTCAAAAATCAAATTGGGTAGAAATAGGATGCAAAATCATGGCCGTACTGATAGCCCGCAGAAGGATTTTACAAATATTTTTGCTGAAACTTCACATAAAACTGATTAAAGAAATAACTAGTAATTTTTGACGATAGCTTTGAATGAAGTACTCGTATTAAAAAAGAAAAGTAATTTTTTGTTGTTGTTGTTGTTGTTTCAGTAAATAAGTAAAATCTTCAAGAAATCGCTTCGCTTTAGTTTATAAAAACTGCGTGAAGAGAAAGCAGCTGTTCCAGAGATCAGATCATAGATAGAGGATTTTAGGGAGCGAGCATCTGACCCCAAGTCTTAAACAACCCTTAGAAATAGGAAGCCAGGAGATTTGGGCTAGAGTGCCCGATAGGAAAGTGGCACGGAAGCAAGGTAGAAAGGGGGAAGAAGACGCCCTTATTTATTACCGGGGAGCCAGTACCTGGGGCCCGACGGCTTAACGTGCCCATCCGACGCACGACGGATATTTAGTGGTTCGAGCGTTCGTACCTGCCTGAGATCGAACCTGAGGCCTTCTCCGTAACAGTCACAAAGGTTGACCACTAGGACACCCGCGTCCGGAGCTGTTCCAGAGAACTTGAGGCCCCCTTTTCATAGCCACAGCTATGAAGTATATTAGCAAAAGAATGTGAAAAAGCATCAGGTGAATAAATGAATTTTTTATAACAGTGAGGATAAGGCATTATTTATGTACTGCAGCTCTTTGCACATAACTACGCATCCTTCAAATTTAATGAGAAAAAATGTGTTCTTCGCGGGAACGAAAAAACAGGGTCATGGTGGCTTTTCTTTAAAACAGAGTAAAAAAAAATTACTTTTGAAAACCAAAGAAACGATTTTTACTTATTAAGTTTTTTATGTCAACAAAACATTGTGATATTACGTGAAGTACGCGTTTTTTTGTATTCAGGAGTAAATAATTTAAATAATTCTACTCTTTTTGGGCGGCAATCCTTAATTGTTACTTTATACGTTTGTGAATGCCACGGAGAAGACCTCGGGTTCGATCTTAGGCAGGAATGAACGCTCGAACCACTAAATATCCGCCGTGCGACGCATGGGCACGTTAAGCCGTCGGACCCGGGAACCCCCCCCCCCTCGGTAGTAAATAAAGGCGTCTTCTACCTCGCTTCCGTGTGACTTTCCTATCGGGCACTCTAGTCCAAATCTCCTAGCTTCCTATTTCTAAGGGTTGTTTAAGACCTGGGGTCAGATACTCCCTTCCTAAAATCCTCTACATATGATCTGATCTGATCTGAATTGCTATTTTATTCTTTTCTTACTTATGCTCTGTATTTTCGTATAAATCAATTTCAACCATTAGACACTGTCACATGACAGTTACGTGTTTTTTTTGTGTGTGTGTGTGTGTGTGTGTGTGTGTGTGTGCGCGCGCGTGTGTGTGATCATGAGGCATTTAAAAAAAGGTGGCTTTAGTTCTCTAAAAGAAGAAAATTTGCACGTTATGATTAACTTTGGCGTAAGGGTTTTGCACTACTTTGTATTTGTATAAAACTAAGGCAATCATTTAAGTACAGCGTGCACATTTGTGTTAAACGGAATAAAGAGTAAAAATTTTGGTTTTACGAAAAATACCTAAAGGTTCCAAAGAATTTGAATTATTAAAACGCATGTAAAACCCAGTTAATAATGTGGAATTTAAAAATTTCAGTAATTGAAAGCTAATAAATTTTCACAAAAGGGGCCTCGAATATTTTTTTTTTGGGGGGGGGGAGGGGGTGAGGGTAGCGAGTTTTTCCGGCACTCCACTGAACAAAATAGAAACACTTGCCCAGAAATCTATACGTGGAGCAGAGCACATCATTGACTAGTGCTTTCCTTTGCTGAAGCAAGTGAATTAATAAAGGTGCGTGCGGATCGGGACCGAAATTATAATAGAAAAACGGGTAAATATTTTGAATAGGCTTCCCGATACAGTGATAGAATGCGAAATGTTCCTTTGTCATGCTGAGTGTAGAAAGAAATGTTAGCACGCATGACTGCGCTATGAATCTTAGTTGAATTGCTTCTAACGTATTTTACAGTGACAGTTTGGTAATTTCACTTTGTTCCACGCTGCACTCCACGTAGTTTCTGATTAATACTCACGTCCGTTTTTATGAGCACCTACTGTGAAGACAAAAAAGTTTGAAATCGTGTAAAGAAAAAGAATGCTCTCGACATAAGATTGCAGTTTTTATTACTCTTCAAGGCACCGCCTCCACCACAGCTGTCGTAAACATTGCCATTTTTAGTAGCCGAAAAATGTCACCTGTGACTTGCTCGGTTTCCCTCAAGAACAGTAGATTTTCGGATCCCAGCAAGCTTCAGAAATGAACACAGACTGCTTTTTGCAACTTCGAAGAACTGAAGGCTCTGTATTAGATTGTAATCTTCAAATTCAACTGACATGGAAGCTGCAATTCATGCAGCGGAAAATGACGACAAAAATGGAACTGCCGAGCATGCCTTGTACCTATTGCACATCGATGAATACCCCACGCCTCAATGTAAGTTAGTATTTCATGTAAATTACACTAATCTGGATTTTCTCCTACGTGAAATAATCGTAGCCCTAAGAATTTTGTGACACAATTTCAAGGTTTTTTTTAAAACCCCTTAAAAATTTTAATGTGGTTCATACATCTGCCAAAACGACCCTGGGGCGAGATTATGAAAGTAAATTAGCATGTCGCAGCCGAAAAATTACCAGGACAGTCTCATTGACTTTTCACTTAAAAAATTTAGTGCGAATTCTATTAGATTTGTCAAAATTATCAAAGATTCTCACACTGTAAAATTGGTGATTGAAATTATAATTCACTATAAATTAGTGATTGAAATAGATATCTGAGAGTACTTAACACAGAATTTACAAGAACGAGTTTACTGTTCAGTAACACTAGCTGATGACTTTACCTGCACCGTCAAAGTGTTGACTTCGCTAGGAAATGTTGAACTCTCTCGAAAGTTTTGGGATTCATAGGATCCTTGACGGCGCTGCGATAGCTAGCCGGTCAGTCACCGGAAACCACAGTCTTTCACTCGGACAGATTCGGTCTAGAGACCTGTGGGGATCTGCCTCCCCCACGGGACCGGTACCTTACACCTATCATAACCCGAGTGTGCGACGTGCTATGGGCAGTTGGGGCAAGCAACTTTTCAAAAAATTTCCCATTTCGTGGCCGGGAGATCGCCCGCCAACGCGAGTTTTTGGGACAAAAGTCCTTTATTCGGTATTAATGGTGACAAAATACATGCGCCGCCCCGGTGGCGCAGTGGTCTAAGGCGCTGGCCTATGATCATTCGTCCGTAAGGGGGTCCGGGTTCGAATCCCGGTCAGGCATGGATGTTGTGTTTGTCTTACGGCACTGGCTCTCTCCCTTCCCTGGAACCAGTTACCCTAAATTAGGGACGGGCGACTTCTTATAGCCCATTGAGTTGCTCACGGTGGTCGTTAAACCTCCAATCAAAAAAAAAAAAAAAAATACATCACATTACACTGAGGGTCTCATGCACCCCTCTCACAAATATTCAGACATTGAATCACATTAGGCACACATAGCAATTATTTACATGGTCCACAGCGCTAGGGCCAGTGCTGTGGTGATAACCCCGGGCCAGAGTCATCAAAAATACCTTGGTCAATAGACCCAAAAGCTCAATATCGAGAGCAACGTACCTCCGAGGGTACAACCATCTGTCAACCATAGTTGACCCGGCGTTTCCTTTGCTCAAGTTCCCTAATAAGACTAAGACACGTCTTACTGAAGCTGGAGTGAGAGACGTCCAGCTTCAGGCGGAACTTGGCATTCGCAGCAGTTCAATTGCTGCACTTCGGTGCGGCTGCACACTGGTGTTGCTGGTGCCCAACTTCACCGCAATTGCCACACCTTGCTTCTGACTCGGGGCAGTTGCCTCGGAAATGACCGAAGCCATTAAACCGAAAGCACCTGACCTCCCTCAAAAATTCCTTTAGGCGGAGCACTGACCAACCCAAGTTCAGTGTCTTCCGCCTCACCAAGTGCTTGAAGGCCTTGGGCTCCACGTCTGCCACCCAGTGGACCCTACCTCCTTTGCCCTTGATGGGGAAACAGGCTTTAAACCCGTTCTCGAGTTCTGGGTTTTGCCCGCAAACCGCCTCCTCGAACTTACTGTTCAGTAGCGTGAATGTTATATAACCAATCAGCTCGATATTTATTTTAATCCATACACATGTTCCTAAAAATTGAGTGCCAAAAAAACTGTCGGCAATCGTTTTTTTTGCTTCTAAAAATCTACCTGAAACAATTCCTCTTCAGTCACCGTGGAAAACATTTATATTTAATTTTCCAGCTAGGGGTCGTTAACGTAAATCTCTCCGATGATGATATCTCTGCTTCAAAAAAAATTCTGATATAAAAAAAATTATACTTGCTACTGATAGCGTGTATGGCAAGAAATATTTTTCATATACTGGCCCATTTTTGTACACATAGTATTTCACTCGGCTATAAGAGTTCATTTCTATTTGTAACATACTTGGAACTGTGTGTTCGTTTCTGCAACCCGATTTGAAAAAATGCCTTTTCCTTGGATGCCTTCTGTATTGAGAAACGTTTTGTGTACAAGTTGTGAGTTTTCGTAGTATACATTTTATCAGCTAGTAAACCAAAACAGCTATTTCTATTTGTGGGTGTTTTACCGATTGTTTAGAATATATATACACTGCTGGCCACCCAAAATGCAACACCAAGAAGGACACGAGATAGCAAAGCCAGATTTACTGGACACATAACAACAGATACAAAGATGAAACGATTGAGCTTACAGGCCCGTGCGACTTGCGAAGCACGCAGACATCAATAGTTCGTGTGGCCCCCATGGCTGGCAATAACGGCAACTACACGCCACGTCATCGACCGAAAGAGGCTTTGGATGTGGGCTTGGGGTATGTCGGTCCAGGCTGTTTCCACACGTTGCCACAGTTCATCAGGCGTAGCCGGGGGGTGGTGCTTGCCGGGACACTCGGTTGCCGATCAGCGACCAGACGTGTTCGATGGGCGACATATAGGGAGAACAGGCGGGCCACGGTAGCAATGACACCTGGTGGGCCGTGAAGAATTGTTGCACGATGCGTGCTACGTGCGGGCGCATTGTCCTGTGGAAACGTGGCAGCTGGCAGGTCCTGCATGTAAGGGAGGACTACAGGCTCCAAAACGTCTGAGATGTAACGGTGGCTGTTGAGTGTACCGGTGATGCGTAACATACGGGTGCGGGTGTCATATCCAATTGCGCCCCAAACCATAACACCAGGCGACGGACCGGTAGGTGATGCATAATGCAGGCGTCATACAGTCTCTCGCCGCGGTGCCGCCACACGCTGATCCGACCATCGTGGTGTTGCAGGCAGAAGCGGGATTCGTCGGAGAAGACAATGTCGTGTCATTCCGTAGTCCAGGTGCGGTGTTCAACGTCCCACTGCCGCTGCACTCGCCGGTGGTGTAACATCAATGGTAATCGGAGCAATGGGCGCCGTGCGACAAGTCCCCGCTCCTGCAGACGACGTCGAACGGTACGTGCTGACACAGGTTGTTGCGCAACACACCCTAATTCCTGCGCTAATGTTCGTGATGTGGCGGTGCGAGCCGTCAATGCCCGCCGCACAACATGCCGGTCCTCCCGTTCGGTGGTGTGCCGCGGCAGCGGCTATGGCTCACGTCGGTCCGTCCGTCCCTCTTGCACCCACCGAATCCATACTTACCTCACTGTGGCTGGATGTCGTCCCACTTGGGCGCCGATGTCTCAGTACGATAAACTACTGTCGCGATAAGCCACTATTCATCCTCTGTCGAACTCTGAAATGTGCTGGAATGACTGCCGTATTCTGCGACGAGGCATCAGGAAGCCTCCCACGCACAGGTCCGGCAGCAGAACACACTTCCACTACTTACACCCTGCCTCCTGTGCACCCTTCTTATAGTGCTTCTCGGTGGCGTGCCGGCTGCACACGATTTGCATATGCCCTGCAACGCTAATCGTTTGTATGTCCTCTCGCAGGTGACGCATGCTGCGAATTTCAGGCCAATCGGATGCTTCCTTCTTGGTGTTGCATTTTGGGTGGCCAGCAGTGTAGATACCGAGCTGTGTTAGTATATATAGATACCGATCTGTGTTAGTCTACACCTGATACTAAGATACTACATCTTGTGAAAACACAAACTTGCCAGCGGAGAGATCCGAAATCACGCCTCCTCGCTTCGGAGCCAAGTGTCCTACCGACTAAACTACACCAACGGAATTCATTGCTGCAGATGTACCGTCTTGACGTATACTTCATCTCGTAGTACGTCACAAACTGCTACTGAGTACTGAGATACTCTACATATGATACTGAGCTCTGTTAATCACTGTTAATCATTTCCTGTTCTTCAAATGCAAAAGGCAACGGACTTAAGCGAATTTGACAAAGGCCGATTTGTTTATTGGAGGCTTAACGACCACCATGAGCAGCTCAGTGGGCTATAAGCAGTCGCCCGTTCATAATTTAGGGCCACTGGTTCCAGGGAAGGGAGCGAGCCACTGCCGTAAGAAAAACACAGCATCCATGCCTAACCGGGATTCAAAACAGGACCCATCTCGGACGAATGATCAGAAGCCATCGCTTAGACCACTGCGCCACCGGGGTGGCTAAAGACCGATTTGTAATGGCCAGATGACCGGGTCAGAGCATTTCTTAGACGACAAGGTTTGTGAAGTGAACCGACCGCATTTCCGAGATAGCAAGGTTTGTAAATCACAAACCCCCACTAAGGTGGGGACGAACCACAGCTCTTCGATGCTAGAGGTGAGCGAAAGCTAATCCGTTAGGTACGAGCCGACAGAAGAGATATTGTTGCTCAATTCACCAGTTTAATTGATTGTTTAACGGCCACCGTCAGCAGCTCGGTGGGCTATAAGCTGTCGCTTGTCCCTAATTTAAGACCACTGGTTCTAGTGAAGGGAGAGAATCAGTGCCATTAGACAAACAAAACAACCATACCACATCGGGATTCCAACCCGCACCCCTCTCGGATGAAAGGCCATAGCCCAGCGCTTAAACAACTACGCCAGCGGGGCGGCCGATACTCGCGGGTAATTTACATGCTGATGGCGGGTGTAATGTGTCACAAAACACAGTACATCGAGAAAATGGGGTTGCCTGGCCGCAAGCTGTTCTGAGTACCCATGTTAACCTTGGTCCATCGTCCAAAGCGGCTACAATGGGCATGCGAGCATCAAAACTGAATCTTGAATGATTGTCATCTGGTCGGATGATGCATCAGACAGACGAGGATAATTCATTTTGATGTTTTCTGGTGCATCATGTGGGCAACCGGGTACGTGTGCGTCGTTTACCTGGGAAGTGTTAGCACCAGGATGCACTGAGGAACGAAAATAATCCGGCGATCGAAGTGTAAGGTTTTGAGCAATGTTTTTTCTGGGAAACCCTGGCCTCAGCCATTGATGTGTATTAAACTATGGCGTCTACCACCTACCTAAAACATCATTGCAGATCAGGTACATCCTTCGATATTACCCTCTAGTAGTGTCTTGTTTCAGAAAGACAATGCGCAATGCCACACTGCACAGATTGTGTTCGAAAATGGTTCGCAAAGCACGAGGAAAACTTGTAGATATTATCTTGGCCTCCAAATTCCCCAGACATCAATCCACTTGAGCGGCGGTGGTTTGTGTCGGAACAGCAAATCCGATCAAATACGTGTTTTTACCAGACACCACACTAGACACCTTTATAAATATTGTACCGTCAACGCCTCGCCGGGTAAGAGCTGTTTTGGTGACACCAACATCATGTTAGGCCGGTGGTCATGATTTGGCTCTTCGTTGTGTACGTAACACTTCTCACATATTGCTCATTTTATTTTAGTTTTAATTATGCGCAGATTTTCTCTGAGAAGCATAAATGTATTGTTTTTAACTGAACTGTTTCTTCTGAAAATGTACTTTGAAATATCTTTTTTTGCGTCGGAAAGGATTCAAAAGACCTGCTAATTACCCTCGAGAATTCGGTGCCATCTTTCTTTTTTTTTTTTTTTTTTTTGTAAGGCAATTCAATATGAAATTTAGAGCAAACACACTATTAGAAACACACGCTACTGCTGCGGATCTGACATACGATAATATGCAGGTTGACTGAAAAGTCTTCAGTAACTTCCCTCTGTACGATGGGCTGTTATGATTTACTGTCTGCAGATTTGTTTTTTCGCAAATTGACCACAAATTCTGATGCGGAACGGCGCATTCACCGTAGGGTATCGGCAAGAAAAGAAAACTCTGGTTATCAAGAGGTTCCGAATTTTTATTTTTTAAGCGTATTTTCGAGAAGCGGATTTGTTAAATTCTACGTTATTTAAAACTTCATTCAATGAAAGTACAAAATGCAACATATGAATGCTAAATCAAACTGTACAGCATATCGTAAAAAGTAATCAATAAATAGCATGCAGTTTGTGATCAATCTTACATTCTGTGAATGAGATGAAGAACACCTGAAGACATATTTTCCGTCACAGGACTAAATACATTTTTCTGCCTTAGAAAGAACTGTAAAAGCTTCAAAATGTTTTTGTTTATCTCGACAGTTCAAATTTTCTCCCTTTTTCCACTTAAGAAATTTTTTAAGATTGCAATCCCCAATGCAATATAAAGGAAAACAAGACACAGTGCTTACCTGTAATTATTCTGATGTCGTAAATATAAATCTGCCTATCACCGGATATAATGCATATCGAATTATGTTGTTTCGACAGTTTAACAGTGTTAAACTGTCACATAAATTTCAGTATATCATAAAAAGTGTTATAAGTGGGCCTGCTCACTGAGTGTTATTATAACAGTGTTATCCAAACTAGTGCTTCCGTTGCATTCATTTTAAATACAGCCCCCCGCCTTCGGAATACTCTCTGGGAGATACATGGCATCACAAATGGAAAATTCCAGAAGGTTCTGGGAAGATTCCCAGGCACTGCGCAGGTATGTGAATCTCAGATTCAACAAGGTGGGGAATCTGACGTTTTGTTCTTTTATAGCGATAGACAAACCGATTCTTTCGATATGACTCACTAAAACAACTCATTCGAACTGATTCGTTCGTTGATACTTCTGGTGAACAATTTCTTCAGGGAATGACTCTCCCAACTGGGTTCTGAGTAGGATCGTTTGTATCGTTTGTTGACTCTTCCAGTGAATGACATCCATAGGGAATGACTCACGCCAGTCGGTTCTGAGTCGGATCTGTTTGTGTCGTTCGTTGACTCTTCCAGTGAACGATTTTCACAGAGAATATCTCACCAGAATGGGTTCCGAGTCGGATCTGTTTGTGTCGTTCGTTGACTCTTTCAGTGAACGATTTCCGCAGAGAATGACTCTCCCGAACGGGCTCAGAGTCGGATCCGTTTGTATCGTTTGTTGGCTCTTCCAGTGAATGACATCCATAGGGAATGACTCACGCCAGTCGGTTCTGAGTCGGATCTGTTTGTGTTTGTGTCGTTCGTTGACTCTGCCAGTGAACGATTTTCACAGAGAATATCTCTCCAGAATGGGTTCCGAGTCGGATCTGTTTGTGTCGTTCGTTGACTCTTTCAGTGAACGATTTCCGCAGAGAATGACTCTCCCGAACGGGCTCAGAGTCGGATCCGTTTGTATCGTTTGTTGGCTCTTCCAGTGAATGACATCCATAGGGAATGACTCACGCCAGTCGGTTCTGAGTCGGATCTGTTTGTGTTTGTGTCGTTCGTTGACTCTGCCAGTGAACGATTTTCACAGAGAATATCTCTCCAGAATGGGTTCCGAGTCGGATCCGTTTGTGTCGTTCGTTGACTCTTTTGACCCTTCGAGTGAAGGATCTCCGCAGGTAATGACTTTTCTGAATCGGTTCAGAGTCGGATCCGTTCGTATCGTTCCTTGACTCTTCCATGTTTAGTGATCGATTCTGCGTTGGATCGTTTGTGTCGTTCGTTGACTTTTCCAGTGAATGATATCTGTAGGGAATGACTCCCGCGAATCAGTTTTGCTTGGCATCTGATTGCGCCGTCCGTCGACTCTTCTAGTGAACGCTTTTTACAGAGAATGACTGTCCCGAATCGGTTCAGAGTCGGATCCGCTTATACCGTTCGGTGACTCTTTCTGTTTAGTGAACAATTTTCAGTTAAATTAATTTTTAAGTATTACGGAATAAACATTAATTTATTGTGTACTGTTTAGACATGGTCCCATCTCCATGCTTCCTCGTTATTATTGGCGTAGAAAAGGGAGGGGCTTAGGGGCTCAAGCCCTCCCCCGGACATCAAGGCACATTTTTCATTTTCTCTTGAACGCCGAATCACATGATTTCTTTTTCGCATTTAAAACCGAATTTTAAATTTTGTTCATTAAAAATATCAAGATGAATCTGAAAAACCGATGAAAAACTGACTCAAATCATATTCCTCTCTACGAAGTCACGGAATTTTTCGAATCCCTTTAAATTCGTTTCATTGGCGCATTTTCCACGTGAAAGGAGCACACCCGCATGATTCACTCGCTGCAGCTTACACTCCTGGAAGATGCCTTTATTAACAATAAGACAAGAGGAAAGACCAACCACTGCGATAGAATCATTATCATGAAATTACTAAAAACTCTATCAACCCTTCCTGTATCAGCGGCCACTCCGAAAAGTACGTACATTTTCTACTCTCAGGCGTCAGAAAATGTAGTTTCGGAACACAATGTCTAATTCTCGACTTTCTGGACTAGCATTGCTGAAACGTTCATCGAGAAGTAGAACTAAACACAGGATCCAAATTTTGAAGGCATGTGACGCACTACAGAGGTAAAGCACGTGTCAAGACGACAAATCTGCCCGTGTAGCTTAGTTGGGAGAGCAACTTACTCCGATGTGAGGGGTCAATTTACATCACGGACAACTTTGTGTTTTCACAGGCAATGGCAGCGAAGCGCCGTTACCTTGTACGGTGATGCTAAGATATGTAAGTACAATTTTATTAAAGTACTAGCAAAAATTTACATTTTCAATATTATGCAGTATTATTTATTTCATAAAATAACTAATTTGAAAATTGTGCCTTTTAAATAACTCCGAGAAATTGAACACTGAGAGAGAAGTACTATATTAACCACATTTAATAAATATATAGCCCTCCATTACATAAGGCTTTGTATCAAAAGTTTGTAAATCAGCATTTTAATTATCAATAAAATTGATAATTTATTAAGGTGGTACCACCTAAAACCTCTGCCTTATGTTTCCAATGGTAAAATTTCTTTACATATTTTCTTCGCAATTAATGTATTCCCAAGGATGAAAATTTGCACATCAATAAAACTACCTTCAAGGTATAGCATGGGATAGTTAATACTCGCAAAAATATAACCATAATGATATTAAATATCAATAATTTTTCTTTGATTAATGTTCAAACCTATTAATAGATAGCGCGACCTGTACATTGTTGAGGTCAGTAGACAAACAAATGTTGGATTGCTTAATCATGGTTATGCTTTAGCAAGCATTGAGTATCCCATGCTATAAGTTAAAGTTAGTTTTATCGATGCGCAAATTTTCATCCTCGGGAATACATTAACTGCGAAGAAAATATGTAAAGAAGTTTTACCATTGGAAATATAAGACAAAGATTTTAGGTGGAGCGATCTTAATGAATTTATATAATTATTCTAAATAATGAATTATTGATAATTAACGCTTAATTATTAATTAACTGTCCTAGATTAGCAATTATTTTCGGGGTTTGGGTATGAAACTCCCTGAGCCCCACCTTCCCCATATTTTTTCAATTGCTACGCCTTGCTCGTTATATAAGTATATCATGCGCTAATACTCCAAAAAAAAAAAAAAAAAAAAAAAACGAAACAGTTCGGGCTCCAAGCATTTCGGATAAGGAATGTTCAACCTGTATACATTTCTTCGGTAATACCGTAGTTGCTTTCACTCACAAAAAAAAGCTCTTTCGTTGCCATCGAAGTCCTTTCCATTGGTGAAATAACAGTTTTCCTCCATGTTGAAAACTGCTGATTTCTTCTCTCGAAGGTGAATGCTGAAAAAGCATTTCATCAGGAATAAGTAGGGCTTGCCTTTTCAAACATTCATTTCATTTTCTACGCCTTTTCCAGAAAAATATCCGACACTGTCTTTAAAGTTATCGCGTGAATTTGTTCTCTTTCTTAGTTTTTCAGCTTTAAATGGTACTAATGGATAGTAGAAGCATTTTATCAACTTCATTCGTTTCTCATTTACCAACTTATTTAACTTTTTTCGTTCTTGCTGTGGTGCTTTATAGTTAATTTTTCTTCCGTAAAGTGCTTCACCGGTTTTCTTCAGGCGGTTAAATAGTAATACACCTTAAGAATTCCTATATTTTCATCTCGTTAGAATAATTAGCCCGTTCAGTATTTATTTATTTTTATCCCCGGGCATTTCAGTTATAAATATCTAAGTGACGTCGCATGCGCATTTTACTTTCTTCCATATTCTGTATGTCTCGCTATGTCTCTGCGCTTTTATTTTTGGTAACCACCCTTTCACTTTATTTTGTATAATCGAGCCCCATTAAGGTGGATTCACCTAAAATCTTTGCCTAGTATTTCCAATGGGCAAACTTCTGTAGCCATTTTCTTCACAATTAATGCGTACCCAAGAATGAACATTTGAACAACGATAAAAATAAGTTAATATCATAGCCTAGTATACTTAATATTTTATAAAATTTAACCATAATTATATTATAAATAAATAACTTTTCCTTTGGTGGTGTTGAGACCAAAAATAGATGGCGCCGTCGCACTATTTTCAATAATTTTATTAACTTTCGGAATGGAATCAAAATTTGAGTATATCCATGCGACAGTCTGGAAAGTTTAGAATTATTTGAGCACTTAGGTTAAATGTTCTGATAATAATTTAGCTGAAAATGAACAGAATTGTAGATGCTGCTGATTTTTAATCCCGAAATAAACCAGCAAGCTCACTCTGCAACATTTTCATCTAAATGAATGTTAGAATATTTAATCTAAATGGCTCGAATCATTCTAAGCATTCTGCACTACCGCATGGATGGATACAAGTGTTGATTGCAGTCTAAAAAGAAGAAAGATGACACCGAATTTTCGGGTGTAATAAGCACGTCTTTTGAATCCGTTCTGACGCAAATTAAATTTATCAAAGCTATTCAAAGGCAATGGAACCGGTATGGAAAAAATAGTATCTGACGGAAGAAAGAATTTTTCAATCGGGTCTTTAATCCCTCAGATATTGGTGTAAACGGAATCTTGAGCTTACGAACTCTTAGAAACGGAGTTATCGACAAAAATAAGATGTGACTTTACGTCCCCTGGTGGGAAAACCATGCATTATTTTAGGAAGAAAGCATTCTCAAAAGGTTTATCAATATGAGCGGTATCGGTCCAAGAAAAAAAATTTAGTCGAGTTTTCAGGAGCCCAGATTTTGCAACAAATATATCAGAATCAGAAATTAACACTTATGACCCCTGGTGGCCAAACCATTCTTTACAAAACATTAGAAATTATGTGAAAAATATTTTCCATCAGGTCTTGAATGCGATACAGGAAGAAATTTTCAAATCGGAGTTTTAGGAGCAGAAAACGCAATTTACCTTTATGCGCCCTAACGGAAAGTCTTAAATGATTTACGTGAAAATTTTGAATTTATAGGAAAAACATTTCGCATCGGAAACACTATCCAACAACGAAGGAATTTTTCAAATTGAACTTTTGGAAGTAGAGATATTGACAAAAATAAGATATACATCTTCGCCCCTGGCGTAGAAACCATGCATTATTTCAAGAAGAAAGTGTTCCTAAAAGGTTTGTCGACATGAGTAACATCGGTCAACAAAAGACTTTTTTTTAATCGAGATTTTAGAAGCTCATATTTTGCTGCAAATACATCAGAAGTGGAAATTAAGAATTACGCCACATGGTAGCCAAACCATTGTTTTTACAAAAATTAGAAATTATGTGCAAACGATTTCACATCAGGAGCTGTATCCGGTGCAGAAAGAATTTTTCAAATCGGAGATTTAGAAGCAGAGATATAAGGAGAAACACAATTTAGTTTACGCCCCCTACCGGAAAGTCTATGAATTCCTTGAAAATTTTGAAATTATAGGAAACACATGTCATACTGGAAACACTATCCAACAAAAAAGGAATTTTTCAAATCGAACCCCTAGAAGTAGAGATATTGACAAAAATAAGATATACATCTACGCCCTCTGGCGTAGAAATCATGCACTATTTTAAGAACAAAATGTTTCTAAAAAGTTTGTCGACATGAGTAGTATCGGTCTACAAGGGACGTTTTTTTTTAATCGAGAATTTAGAAGCTCATATTTTGCTGCAAATACTGTACATCAGAAGCGGAAATTAAGATTTACGCCCCCTGGTGGCCAAACAATTTTTTTACAAAAATTAAAAATTATGTGCAAACGATTCCCCATCAGGAGCTGTATCCGGTGCAGAAAGAATTTTTCAAATCGGAGATTTAGAAGCAGAGATATAGGGCGAAACGCAATTTACCTTTACGCCCCCTAGCGGAAAGTCTATGAATTACTTGAAATTTTTGAAATTATATGAAAAACATGTCGCAACAAAAACACTATCAAACATAGAAGGAATTTTTCAAATCGGACTCCTAGAAGTAGAGATATTGACAAAAATAAGATATATATCTACGCCCCCTGGCGGAGAAACTGAGATATTTTAGGAAGAAAACCTTCCGAAAAGGTTTATCAATGTGAGTGGCATCAGTCCACGAAAGAATTGCAAAAGATTTTCCATTAGGAGATGTATCTGCTGAAAAAAAATTTCAAATCGGAGTTTTAGGAGAAGAGTTATCCGGGAAAATGTAATTTAAGATATTCCGTTAAGCGGGAAAAATACTGAGAATAAACTCAAGAATTACATAGAGAAAGAAACTAAAAAGGAAAGTTAATCTAGAATATACGTCACATCATCTCCCTCGTAATTTTTTTTTTTTTTTTGCCGAAAACCTATCAATTTTGTAGAGGTATCCTTTCAAACAATCTGCTCATTCATTCAACCTTTCAGATAAGAACTTACAAAAATTGAAGAAGAGATTCGTCGACCTGTTGCTGTAACCGACTTCTCAGTACATATAGTCTGTAGACATCAATAGTTCAATAAACATTCATAGGAAACTTTCTGTACGATTTCAAATCTTCATCTTATACTTCGTTATAAATACTTTGTCAACACGTGTGGAGAACACTCATCAATATACATATAAGTAGCATAGTAGTAAAAAAACTGCGTATGGCAGGAAAAAAAACTACAACATTTTAAACGTGATTAATTACACATTCGTCCCCTCCTGAAAACTTCTCAGGGAAGACAAAACATTCAAACTAAGTTTATTGAATATTGTAATACAGTGTAAATTTAGTTAGGTGAAAAAAACTGCACTTGCAGAAAAAAATTCAACACCAACTCAACAAGTATCAAGCACAAAAAAAGGTTAGACATGGAACAACAACACAAAAAACCTTTGATTGCTTCGCGGACAGGGCCGGCTTCGAACTACTCCCATGCATTCGCACATCGAATTGTCAGATGGGATAGGGGAAACCCTGGAAAGCCCTATCCTGGGAGTGAAATCTTTATAATTTATCAACAAAAGCAATGCTGATTTTCGTGTTACGCCGCAAAGACAACATGCACAGAATGAAATGACAAGCATTTTGTATTAAAAAAAAATTAATGTGGCGCCACACCAAAAAAAACAAAAAAACATTACATACTGACAAGATAATGCATGCTATATTTTGTCTTCAAAGTTTGTCAAAAAAAGTTCTGTGATATTTATTAGTCGTCACATTTTGTGATAAAGTTCAGTGATTTTGGTTTGTCTTGAGGACAAAAAAGTTCAAAGAAATAGTCTCTATAAGTATCAAAGTTCTGTCATACAAGAAAGTTCAAATTATCTTCACAGAGGAAAGCTCTATATTGTAAAAAGTTCTTTTGAGCTTGAAAGTCAGTTTAAAAAAACTTAACAGTACCTGTTGCTCGCAAATAATACCCGTGTGCGGACACGCTTATGTTGTTCTCGGGGCGACAACGGCACTCTCGAGGCTTCAAGCTTCGCAGGCTAAGGTTGCAAGTCATTGGATCGCCGGGATGTGTCAGGAATTCCCGCGGACAAGGCAAGCTGACCAGAAGAGGCAGGGTCATCAGGCTGTCGCAAGGAAGTCTCAAGCTGAAGCGAAGAGGTCTCAGGCTGAAGCGAAGAGGTCTCAGGCTGAAGCGAAGAGGTCTCAGGCTGAAGCGAAGAGGTCTCAGGCCGGATCGAAGTAGTCTCAGGCCGGAATGAAGAAGTCTCAGGCCGGAATGAAGAAGTCCCAGGCTGGCTTGGAGACGAACCCGGAATCTGAGAAGGATGAAGATCCGGTAGTTTCCTTGGTGGTCGAAGAAGCGGTGTGTAACTAGAAGGGCGCTTCCGTGAACGACGAAGAACGGTGGAGGAAGGTATAGGCTCCGTCCGTCCCGAGCGAAGATTCCAAGGACGAAAACCTGGCGGATGCAAATGCTGGACTCTATGTCTGGATTGTAGCCCAACACTAGAAGTTGCACGAGGAGAGTGTGGAACAGGAGGGGGAAATTCAGGCAGGGGACGCTTTGTAGGTTGAAATGGCACAGATGGCGAAAGAGGACGTTTTTGCCCTACGGTAGATGGATCAAATGTTCCTGAAGTAGGAAGCTGCTCAGCAGAAACAGAAGGAAAGATTTTTGTTCTTGGAGACTGAAGAATCTCAACAATATTGTTTGATGATTCAGATGCAGCAAGAGGTACGACTCTTTTAGGCATAGGAGAGATGGAACTGCCTGATGAAGAAATGTCAGTTCTTGTACGTTTTAAGTTTTTTGATTGAAAACCAAAGGGAGGCACTATACGTGAAGAAGCAAATGGAGCGATTGGAGTATGAGAAGCAGATGAAAAAGAACCTCGTTCCACACGACAAGAATATCCAGAGGAACTGGAAGCACTAGAACTCTCCTCTTTTGAAAAGGCAGGAGACGGAGGAGTTGAAATAATGACAGCACCCCGAGTGAATGGAATAATGTCAGAATGTGAATCGTTAAGAGTAGAAGCAAAGATCCGCTCAGACGAAGGTAGAGAATCGGACAGGACAGGGGTGGGATCAATAATTTCATCATCATTTATATATACTTGTGAAGTCCCACCCTCTGCCTGAGGATTCCTACTAGATTTAGGGTTTATAATTGCATCAGTGCTTCGAATAACCCATTTCCTACATTGCTGCACATGGGCAGAATGTAGGGAGCCATCTGGCTTCTTTAATATGACATTATTATTGTACACTTCTACCACTTCAAAGGGGCCTTCATATAAAGTGCAATTTTTTTAACGAATGTGTGTGCAACGGAGGATTGGTAATGAGTTTCCAATAAGACCAAATCTCCAACTGCGAGATCTGGTTCCCTCCGTTTCGCATTATAGTGCCTAACTTGGCTTAATTGAGCTCGACTGATAGCAGTCCGTGCCTTTTGCGCAAGTAGTCTTACAGAATCAGGTGTTGGTCTTTGGTTTCTTACAGAATCAGGTGTTGGTCTTTGTTTGATCTCATCGATAATGCCAGTTAAATTCTCAAAAGTCTTTTATTTGTTTGAAGAAATGAAAATTAAATTCTCTTATTTGTTTTGAAGAAATGAGTTTGGGGCTAGGTTATACGTACTGGTGGAGTTGGTAAAGTAAAACAATTTATGTTCATGATTTAGGGTCCAATTTATCAACAACTAGTTTGAGGATGAACATATTTCTTTGGTTCAGAAACTGTGGCGTGCAACAGAAACGTTTATCTCAGATAACAAGAAATTGGACCCTGCATAGCACATGCGTAGCTACGAGCTACGGGGCAGAAAACATATCCGTTCTTTTCCCTTTCTCTCCAGCGTTTTGTAGATCGTTTACTGCCATTTCTCCTAACTACCTAGCCTTCCATAATTTTTGTGTCTCTTCACTATCGTGCTCCACTGCTCTTTTCTTTTTTTGCAGTATCTCCGTTACCTCTTTTCTACCTCTAATTTTCTTTTGTGCTAACTCATTTCCTTTCTTCTCGCTTCTGTTTTGCTACCTTCCTCCCTTTTATCCTTGCTGGCGTGTCAGTCACCTACACGACTTCGGGGCCCGCAGGGTCTTCCTATCCTGGAGGCTAGGCGATATTGCCCAAGGGTAGCGTCTGGTGTTTCATTAGTCACTATCGATAGATATTTGATACGCCAGTTCAAAATTATCTGCAGCGGTTTGTAACTACAAGCTGCAAATTTCGTGCCTCGCCCTAAAATATGGAGATTTAAAATATCCCACAGCTACGCTTCCAAATTTCCGGGCTCTGTTGCTAAGGATTTAAAGTTAAAAGAGCCACTACGCTATTTATCACATTCAGGTGTGATCACGTGGTTTATAACAGATACAGGTGGCGATGTTCCCTTTGACCGCTGGTTAAAAGGGAATTTCTGAGCATGCTGTATTGTTTAGCAATTAGGAAGAGTTTATGACTTCTCTTAGCTTTCTGAAACTTTGAAGCATGCCGAGGAGCAGAGTTAAATTATTTTGCCTTTAACCTTGCTATTGTTTTTTCCCGGATTTATTGTATCATATTCAGACTTCGTGAGCTTCAGAATTTGGAGAGCAAATACCTTATGAAACGTTTTCTCAGAATGCACAATCTTCATAGACTTGCAACTGTAGGTCTGAAGAAGGAGAGAGACAAAGAAATAATTTATAACCCTAATTCCTGTTCAAAAATGTGAAGCAAAGAGAAAATCGAGCAAACTCGTAAATTAAAATTTTTTATCAGAGTTGGTTAACTAATGCAGTAATTAAAACCTATATATTAATTCTGTACGTTTTTTTTTACTGTGAGTCCTATTTTGAGAGAACGGCTGAAAGTAAAGATATGGTTGAGGTATCAAAATAAATGACTTACCACGCAGATGTGTCAGTCGAAGAGAAAAATGAGACGAGGTAACGGTTCGGGCGTTGTTGTGCAGCAAAGTTCCCATGTAAAGTATATGGGAGAAGCGTGAAGTTGACATTCCGTTGCCTGTGGTTGACTCACGCACTGTTGAAGGCGGTGGTATGGAGGGACTGAGATAGTCCAAAGTTAGAAGTCTTTTTCTGAGCAAACCGTTGCGCAAAGCAACTCTAGCAGGCATTCGTAACAAAGTTCTCATCAGAACAGCGAACACTCTTGAAGACCTGATTGTGTTATGCCGTTGGACTGTGTGATGTATATATACAATTTAACATTAATTCGATCCAGGTTATTCACTTAGGTAAGACGTTTTCCATTATGTAAAGATGTAAATAAACATTCCGTTGACCGTTGTTAGTGAAAATATTTAGAATGTACAGATTGAGTTGCGCCATCTATATATTCATTCTATACGGTTTTTTACTGGGAAACATATTTTGAGAGAATGGCTGAAAGCAAAATAAAGGTCTTACCATGTAGATGTGCCAGTCGAAGAGAAAACTGATATTGGAGCAGCGCGACGGTTCGGACGTGACGGGGCGGTAGAGTTTCCATGTAAAGTCTATGGGAGAAGCGTGCTGCCCTTATCAACATCAGGCACTCAGTTCAGTGTCGGACTTGGTATGTGCATAGTGTTCTACTGTATGATCAGTCCTAAAGTAAGGAAATACTTTATTGAATACTTACCCTTAACAGAATGTCTCTCCTTCGGAAAAAAAATAAATAAATGTAAGAGCCTTACTGGAAGGCGTGCGCTTTCAATAGGTCGCAACTATATGTCTCAGCAAGACAGAATGAAGAGTATTCGCAACGCGAATATCATTCCAACAACATTTACAAACACAGTTGTTACTGAAGATGAGAGTGAAAGAGTACGCTATCCAGTTCAATTTTTGCACACGATCGACATGAGTGGACTTTCGCCTCACATTTTAGGACTGAAGAAGGGTGCAGCAGTGATGCTCATCACGAACCTGGGCGCCCCCGGTGACGTAGTGATCTAAGCGCTGGCTTATGATGATTCGTTCGTGAAGGGTCCGGGTTCGAATCCCGGTGAGGCATGGTTGTTATGTTTGCCTTACGGCACTGACTCTCTCCCTTCCCTGGAGCCAGTGACCCTAAATTAGGGACGGGCGACTGCTTATGGCCCATTGAGTTGCTCACGGTGGTCGTTAAACCTTCAGTCAAAAAAATTAAATAAAAAAATAACGAACCTGGACTATTGTCTTTACTGAAGTGGTTGAATGAATCTGTCAATCAAATAAAGTTTATATTTGTTGTTTTATATGATTTTATTCTTTAAAAAAAAAAACTAACCGTCGACTCCGACGGGTTTCGTTTAGTAATTCCTAATCTGGATAAGATCAACAAGGATGTCCAATGTTTCTCAAAATACGCAGAATTTTGCATTAACGTTAATTTTAAAATCAATTAAAGCAAATTTCCCCATTCTCTCCTTTTTAACGCACAGCTATGAGTATCCTATATCCCTCGTTGCTTTTCAGTGCAACCGTAACGTCACAAGCATCATAGCATTTTTTGCAAGTAATGTGCAATAATCAGCTTTCGTAGTTATTTGTTGATTTATTTGCATGTACATGAGTTATCCGGTGTTTTGTATCTATTGCGAGGAAGAAGGGATAGAGTCGTGCGGACAAAAAAAACGATTATATTTCGCAGATGTCATCAGTGTCACGAGTTATACGGATGACAAGCTCATCATGATTTGAAACACTTGTTACTTGCCAACAGAGTGACATTCAGTATTTTCACCGGCCTCGAACTTGGGGAGAAAACACTCTTTGCTTCAAGCATACCGCCCTAAACGGAACATGACACCAGTTGTTCTACAGGAACTCAGGAAGAGATTGTCAGACTTCTCTGGCATGAATAGTGTCGTTCCACTTAGTGAGAGAAAAAAGAGTTTTACATACAAAAGTACGGAACACAGTACCGACTCATTGCAGCAGTATGACCTTCCTAAAGACCCCCGTAAGTTAACTTTTCATAATATTTTGCTGTAAATTTTATCCCCCAAGCGTACTATAAAACTTGAAATCATTTAAATTAACCGTTTTTCTGATCATTCGTCGTAGATGGGTCCGGGTTCGAATTCCGGTGAGGCATAGATGTTATCTTTGTCTTACAGCGCTGGCTCTCACCCTTCCCTGGAGCCAGTAGCCCTAAATTAGGGACGGGCGACTGCTTCTAGCCCACTAAGTTGCTCACGGTGGTCGTTAAACCTAAAAAAAAAAAAGAAAATTATGGTCGCCGTCCCATGGCCAAGTGGCCTGAGGTGCTGGCTTTGCTTTTGTCTTACGATGGCTCTCTCCCCTTTCTGGAACGAGTGACCCTAACTCAGGGACGGACAACTGCTTGTAGCCCTTAGAGTTGCTCATAGTGGTTTAAAACACCGAAATAAAAAATAGTACTCTTTGTAGATAATTTATGTTGTGCATCTTTTGCAGGCCAAGATCTTTATGGGTGTGAAATTAAACGAACTAGACGAAACCCGTCGGTATCGAAGGTCAGTTTTTTTTTTTTTTTTTTTTTTTTTTTGTAAAGAATAAACTGATATGAAACAACAAATGTAAACTTTATTTGACTGACAAATTCATTCAACCACTTCAGTAAAGACAATAGTCCAGGTTCGTTTTTTATTAATTTATTTTGTTTGATTGAAGGTTTAACGACCACCGTGAGCAGCTCAATGATATATGATGAGTCGTTCGTGAAGGGTCCGGGTTCGAATACCGGTGAGGCATGGATTTTTTTTTATTGTAGGTTTAACGACAACCGTGAGCAACTCAATGGGCTATAAGCAGTCGCCCGTCCCTAACTTAGGGTCACTGGTTCCAGGGAAGGGAGAGAGCCAGTGCCGTAAGACAAACACAACATCCATGCCTCTTTGCCGACCCGGTGGCGCAGTGGTCTAAGGCGCTGGCCTCTGATCATTCGTCCGTAAGGGGTCCGAGTTCGAATCCCGGTCAGGCATGGATGTTGTGTTTGTCTTATGGCACTGGCTCTCTCCCTTCCCTGGAACCAGTGACCCGAAATTAGGGACGGGCGACTGCTTATAGCCCATTGAGTTGCTCACGGTGGTCGTTAAACCTCCAATCAAAAAAAAAAAAAAATCCATGCCTCACCGGGATTCAAACCCGGGCCCCGTTCTGACGAATGATCAGAGGCCATCGCTTAGACCACTGCGCCACCGGGGCGGCGAGGCATGGATGTTGTGTTTGTCGTGTGGCACTGGCTCTCTCCCTTTCCATAGACCAGTGACCCAAAATTAGCAGTCGCCTGTCCCTAATTTAGGGTCACTGGTCTAAGGGAAGGGAGAGAGCCAGTGCCGTAAGACAAACACAACATCCATGCCTCACCGGTATTCGAACCTGGACCCTTCACAAACGACTCATCATATTCCAGCGCTTAGACCACTGGGCCATCTGAACGGCCAGGTTCGTGATGAGCATCACGACTGCATTCCTTTTTCAGCCGTAGAATGTGAGGAAGTCCACTTATCTCAATCGTGTGGAAAAATTCAACTTGAAAGCGCACTTTTTCACTCACATCTTCAGTCACGACTGTGTTTGTAAATATTGTTGGAATGAGATTCGCGTTGCGAATACTGTTCATTTTCTCTTGTCTGAGACATATAGTTGCGACCCATTCTTTAGGACTGACCATAGAACACCATGCACACACCAAGTCCGACACTGAACTGAGCGCCTAATGTAGATAAGGGTCGCAGGCTTCCCCCAAAGACTTTACATGGGAACTTTGCTGCCCCGCAACGCCCGAACCGTTGCCCCAATGTCATTTTCTTTTCGACTGGCACATCTACATAGTAGGACCTTCTTTTTTTACCTGAAACATATCTTTACGTTCAGCCGTTCTCTCAAAAAAGGACTCACAGTAAAACTCTTTAGTACTTAACTATCCGCAGAGAGTCGTGCAACTCTCTGCGGATAGTTAAGTACTAACCTTGCCGCCCCGGTGGCGCAGTGGTCTAAGCGATGGCTTCTGATCATTCGTCCCAAAGGGGTCCGGGTTCGAATCCCGGTGAGGCATGGATGTTGTGTTTGTCTTTCGGCACTGGCTCTCTCCCTTCCCTGGAACCAGTGGCCCTAAATTAGGGACGGGCGACTGCTTATAGCCCATTGAGTTGCTCACGGTGGTCGGTAAACCTCCAATCAAAAAAAAATATACTAACCAAGACGTTACAAACATTTCCTACTTCAGCATCGATGGAAACGGCAGAAGGCCGCCCCGGTGGCGCAGTGGTCTAAGCGCTGGCTTATGACCATTAGTCCGTGTAGGGGTCCGGTTTGGAATCCCGGTTAGGCATGGATGTTGTGTTTGTCTTACGGCACTGTATCTCTGCTTTCCCTGGAACCAGTGACCCAAAATTAGGGACGGGCGACTGCTTATAACCCATTGATTTGCTCACGGTGGTCGTTAAAGCTTCAATCAAAAAAAAAAAAAAAAAAAAACGGCAGAAGACGAACGGGATTTCTTAACATTTCTTGAATTCTTGCCAGGACTCTTCAGTTTCGTTCCACCAGTTTGGTGGCCTTCCTGAAAGTTTTTTTTTTCTGTAGATGCACCTTCCTGCTTTTATCTCAGCGCGACATCACTTACAGTTAATTTTGTATGTTTAGTTTAGCTGCGATTCTCCGTATGAAAACGTTACTCAACTGACATCCTATGATGAGCCCAAACTGGAACTCAGAAAGTTCACGTCCAAGCGCATATCCGCTTCTAAGTTACTGATAACGCGAAAGAATATCTCAGGTTTAGGTACGTACCTCCTCACTCATGGCGGATCTTCTTGCGTAACCGTTCTTTCCACTTATGCAAATATTTAGCAGTCCGAGTACTTTTGATAATATTGTGTATATTGGTGCTTTCGACAAACATCACTTACAGTTGATTTGGTATGTTTAAAGACAGTTTGTTGTATACTTTATATTCTTCATGTTTTACAAAGTTTGGAACAGAACTTAAAGGAAATTCTTTATATTATCGAATAATTATTTTAAGAATCGCACAGCCCACTATTCAGGTGTACGCTGAACAGTTCAGTTACGTCGCCCTCGCATCATAAAACAGCGAGACATTCAACATCGTGCTCACAAACGTACACTTAAACACAATCTAACGGGAAATGTCATGCCGTTTCCTGTAATTTTATTGCCCGGGAATTCTCATTGTTTTTGGATTGAACGTCGTTTTCAAGAAACTATCTGAATCAATAAGAATCATCTATGCTTTTGGAAGCTTTTGAATCTCAGGTTAACGAAAACCTTAATGAAAGCAACCCCGAAAAGCATTTTGTAGGCAGTGAGCTAAGATGTGAAAAGAATACAGATTAACAGTTGTCATTTAAACAACTTTCCTCTCACTGATAGCATTGGTGTTTTGATAAATAATCTGTTAGTACTTTAAATGATAATCCAAGAACTACATAAGTATTGTCTGCTCAAAAGCAATGGGACACTTGACTATCTAACGAGTGCCCCACAAAGGACTCTCTGATTTTAAAGTGAAATAACTCGGAAACGGAGATCGATAGAAGAATGAAACAAGTGGTATGTTTATTTTGAAAGCCGTAAAAATCTGATACAGAAGTTTCAAAATTACTTACAAATGTTGCCGACAGGTGGCGCTGTACGCTGTAGTCGCAGTAGGGAGTCCGAGAAATAGTCTATAAACTGTCCTTTGCAAGCAGTCGTTGCTATCACATGACAATCGAATCAAAATGTGCACCTTTCGCAGCACAGAGATGGCGCAAACGAAGAATGAAATTTTCAGTCACCCTCTGCAGTGTGTCAACGGAAATGGACGCACATGCCTCACCGATCAACTCTTCAAGCTCGTCCAGTGTTGCAGGATTGTTCTGGAAAACAGTGTCCTTCAATGTGCCCCACAAAAAGTAGTCGCATGGGATAAGATCGGGTGAGTATGGAGGCCAATCCATGCGTGTTCCAGTAAATGTCGAATAGTTCAAAGTAATGACTCTATTCCCGAAGTATTCCTCAAGAAAGTCAAAAACCGCTGGGGTACGGTGTGATCGGGCCCCATCTTGCATAAACCACGAAGTGCCTGATACTCGAGTACCAGAAAATCACGTTGTTCCACGGAATACATGACTTCATCCACTTCCTTCAGTACGTTAACCTACTTTCACGTTTCGACAGCGAAACTGTCCGAAGACTGATCGCTCTGTGCTTCACAGCATTATTTACAGTACTCCGCACTGCGACTACAGCGTACTGCGCTACCTTTCGGCAACATTTGTAAGTAAGTTTGAAACTTCTGTTATAACGAAGTAAATTTCTCCGTCATTTTTGGTCTACGCCGGGATTCGAACCCGAGGCCGCTTATTCCGGAACAAGTCGCTCTACCAACTGAGCTACGCAGACATTTGTTCTGATTCCTATCTGCCTTTATGTCGTGTGCGTCCTTCTGGCAGGTACGTCACATCTCCTGGTACGTTACATCATCTCCCCCTTATTTTTTTTTTTTTATTTTTTTCGAAGTGCTGGAGAAAGGATTCTCTGATTTTTCCTGTCTCGCGGTGTGGAAATAACATCACACCAATGCGAGATTTTGAACGGTCGGGTCATCCGGATAGTTCGGGCGCCATTATAACGAAGTAAATTTCTCCGTCATTTTTGGCCGCGCCGGGGTTCGAACCCGGATCCACTCATTCCGGAATAAGTTGCTCTACCAATTAAGCTACGCGGACATTTGTTCTGATTCCTATCTGCCTTTATGTCGTGTGCGTCCTTCTCGCAGGTACGTCACATCTCCTGGTACGTTACACTGTATCAAATTTTTACGGCTTTTCAAATAAGCATACCACTTGTTTTATTCTTCTATCGATCTCCGTTTCCGAGTTATTTCATTTTAAAATCAGGGAGTCCTTTGTGGGACACCCTGTATAAACTCCTTGTGATAGGAAAAGAATTAAGGTGATATCCTAAAACAGGCAATTTTGAAATCCACTGGGAGATGCAGCGAAGTGTCAGGGGGAGGGAACATTGCGGTCAGACACGGCAGCTATCTTTGCTGACGACCGTCGATTCTTAGACCTCTTAGGGGTCCGTCTGCGAATTGTGTTTTTAACAGTAACCTAGGAAATATTGCCAGGATTAGACCCATTTTCTTCATTTAAACATTGCACAAATAGGTATAACACACTAATACCAAAGGCAACGCGTACCATAAAATGCATGCTGATTATGGAAACTTTAAGTTGAAAAGTAGCTTTATTTTTTCCATTTGCCTCACTGTTTTACCTGCTGTCAGGGTAATAACATTTAATAACTTTTTTGGTATTAGCCCAGGGTCCACTCCAACAATGCATTCCAGAGAGCACTTGTCCCAAGCTTTAAAACAAGTGGTATTACGTTTCTATATCTCCATTAGTTTTGGAGATACCCCTTTAGACTTATTTTCGTTGCTTCACGGTTTTACCTGCTGTCAAAGTAATAACATTTAATAATTTTTTGGTGTTAGCCCAGAGTCCACTCCGACAATGTATTTCACAGAGCACTTGTCCCAAGCTTAAAACAAGGGGTGTTATGTTTCTTATTTCTATTAGTTTTGGAGATAGCCCTTTAGACTTATTTTCGTTGCTTCATTGTTTTACCTGCTGTCAGTGTAATGACATTTAAATACTTTTTTGGTATTTGCCCAGGGTCCACTCCGACAATGTATTCCAGATATCACTTGTTTTAAGCTTTAAAACAAGTAGTATTACAAATGCAGATTTCTGTATCGTCCTTAGTTCGGGAGACAGCCTTTAGTGTCAGCTCATGTGCATACAGTCACCCCTTGCTTTTCCTATTTAGACTCTCACTTGTTTTCCTGCTACACAACACCTTGGAACATGTTAGGTTAATGCTACAAACGCAATTTACAGACGGGGCCCTTACAGGTCAAAGATCGACGGTCGTCAGCAAAGAAAGCTGCCACGTCAGCTCGTGACTTACGCCGCGAAACATCGCTGCATCTCTCGGTGGATTTCAAAGTTGTCTGTATTAGGACATTACCAGAATTAATATCGAGTTGGGCACCCTTTGCTGCTATTACAGCCTCCATTTTGCTGGAAAGGCTGTCCACTAGATTTTGGTACGTAGCTGCGGAAGTTGTCTTCTCTTCTGCCACAAGAACATTAGACAGGTCGGTCACCGATATCTAGTGGTTTGAACCGGTTCTTTGTCGGCGTTCCAATTCTTTCCAAAGATGTTCCATGTAGTTGAGATCTGAGATGGAAACGGGTCAGCGGGTCGACAATTTCTAGTGGGTGAAACGGGTCAGGTCAAGGTGTTCGTGACACGATTCCGACCTAGTTTTATTTCCGTTTTATTTTGGAAAAGCAAAAAAAAAAAAAAAATTTTTTAAAGAAAAATGCGCACTGTTGAATTTTGTGCTCGATACTGGTGCCCGCGGACTAAAAGTCTGAATAGCAATGATGAAAACAATATCCACATTTTAGAAACTTTCAACCCATTATGATCTCGTGAAAATTGGTGTTGCCGTGAAGCATGTTCCGAAGCTTGCTATGTTATCAAGAAAACAGCAAAAACTGAAATTAAACGTACAGCAAGTTGTTTAATTAAAAAAAATGACTGTATCGCCATCAAAATTAGGTAGAACAGCCTTAACATTACTGCGCAGGAACTTTTTGACTCTGGCAAATGTGTTTGAAAGCATGTGTAAAACAGAAAAAGCTGAAATTAAACATGTCTAAAACAGAAAAAGCTGAAATTAAACATGTCTAAAACAACAAAAGCTAAGCTGAAATTAAACATGTCTAAAACAGCAAAAGCTAAGCTGAAATTAAACATGTCTAAAACAGCAAAAGCTAAGCTGAAATTAAACATGTCTAAAACAGCAAAAGCTAAGCTGAAATTAAACATACATTTCTTCATATTTTTTCATATGTGTAAAACAAGTAGGTTATGTTTTGCAAATGAAGCATGACAAGTTCGGTACTTCCTCTAAGTAAGTAAGTAAATTACGCATTCCTATAATGCATTTGTTTGATTTCCATTTAACCTAAGATACCCACTGCGCAGAGACCTTTTTGAACGCTCTGTATATATATTATAGTTCAAAGCAGATTTGTCTGGGTCGGGTCCGGGTCATTTACAGATCCAGGTCGGATCCAATTATGTGACGTCTGGGTCGGGTCGGGTCCGGGCCCAAACATTTTAACCCGTTTCCAACTCTGATTGAGATCGGGGCTCTGTGGACACATAGTTGTCAAGAATGTCATCATAGGCCGCAGAGTTAAGATTCCCGGGCACTGTAATTAGGAATCGCAGCCCAAACCATAAAAAACAGACTCCTCCACCAAACTTCACAGTTGACACAACACAGTAGGGAAGGTAGCATTCACTTGGCATTCTACACACCCAGACTCCTAACTTGAACTTCCTGATGGTGGAGCGATATTCATCACTCCATAAAACACGTTTCTAATGCTCCAGAGACCACTAGTGCCGGGTTTTACACCGCTCCGATCAACGCTTGGCGTTGATCTTGCTGATGTTAGGCTTGTGTGTGTCTGCTCGGCCATGGAAACCTGTTCTGAAAGTTCCTCTTTTTATCTTTCCTGTTTGCATCAGGCATGCACCAACCACTCCATGCTTCTTTCAGTTGTCAAAAGTATCTGGACACCACTTTTGAGAAATGCACTTACCCATATAGTAAGGCCCATATAAGTATAGAAAGACGCAGGTGGCATGGAAAACATCATACACAAGCATGAACAGCAAAATCGGCCGTATGACAGAGCTCAGTGAATTTCAAAGTGGCACAGTCATAGGATGCATTTTAGACCCAAGTCAACTCGGGAATTTTCTGCCCTGCTGCACTTGCCAACTTGTCAACTCGGGAAATTTCTGCCCTGCTGCACTTGCCAACTTGTCAATTCGGGAATTTTCTGCCCTGCTGCACTTGCCAACTCGGGAAATTTCTGCCCTGCTGCACTTGCCAACTTGTCAACTCGGGAAATTTCTGCCCTGCTGCACTTGCCAACTTGCCAACTCGGGAATTTTCTGCCCTGCTGCACTTGCCAACTCGGGAAATTTCTGCCCTGCTGCACTTGCCAACTTGTCAACTCGGGAAATTTCTGCCCTGCAGCACTTGCCCCACTCAACAAACTGTAAGTGATGTTATTGTAAAGTGGAAACGCCTACAGAAACAGTGACCTGATAAGCCACGTAATATTCCAGAGTGGAACCACTGAGTGCTTAATTGGGTGGTACACCGAAATCACATGGTCTCGATTGCAGCACTCACAACAGAGCTCCAGAACTCTGGAAGCAACTCCAGTATTATAGAACTCTGTGGTGAGCCCTTGTTTCAGCTCTTGTTGAACCATTAAGGTACTGGAGTTGCTTCCAGAGTTCTGGAAGAAACTACGGTACTCCAGAACTCTGTGCTGAGCTCTTGTTTCAGCTCTTGTTGAACCATTAAGGTACTGGAGTTGCTTCCAGAGTTCTGGAACTCTGTGGTGAGTGCTGCAATCTTGAACAGGAGATTTTGGTGTATCACCCAATTAAGCACTCGGTGGCTCCACTCTGGAACTTTACTTGGCTTATCAGGTCGCTATTGCTGTAGGAGTTTCCACTTTACAATAACATCACTTACAGTTTGTTGAGTGGGGAAAGTGCAGCAGGGCAGAAATTTCCCGAGTTGACGTGTGTCTAAAATGCATCCTATGACTGTGCTACTTTGAAATCATTCTGTCATACGGCCGATTTTCCTGTTCATGCTTGTGTATGATGTTTTCCAAGCCTCCTGCGTCTTTCTATACTTATATGGGCCTTGGTTGTGACTATATGGGCAAGTGCATTTCTCAAAAGGGGTGTCTAGATACTTTTAACAAATGAAAGAAGCATGGAGAGGTGCATGCCTGATGCAACCAGGAAAGATAAGAAGAGGAATTTTCAAATCAGGTAAATGATAAGAGTTGATGACATCATGACCAACGTAAAGACCCGCAAGTGGGATATATACAGAGTGTCTATAAAGTCTTTTCTACATTACAAAACTTAATGTAAGAAAATTATTACAGGTGCAAGAAAGGGATAGCACGACAATGATGGTGCACAAGTGAAGTTTTTTTTTCAGTGTCAGTACACCTCCACATGGAAGCCATTTGTGGATCGGAGGACATCTAAGCGATACTAGATTTCACGCCATACTTTGTTTAACATCTGAGCAGAGACAGAACCAATGACGTCCGTTGTTCTGCTCTTCAACGTCTCGACAACCAGAACACTGCGAGAACAAATTTGGTCTTTCACATAACCCCACAGGAGAAAGTCTGGAGGGGATATGTTAATCAATCAACGTGGCCATGTCATGGGACTGTCGTGGCCAATACATCTGTCCGTAAATGTGGCATTCAGGAACTCACAAACCATTATTGAACAATGTGGTGGGGCACCGTCTTGTTGGAAAATAACCGAAGGTTGGAGTGCATGCAACTGAGGTGCTACAAAAAGTTCCAGCATGTCCAGATGCATATTACATGTTACTGTGGGCTCTGGAAAAAAAGAAGGGTCTGATGATTCTGCCATGCATCAGGCTGCACCATACGTTCACTTTAAGATTAGCCCTGTGTTGTTCGATGACATAATAGGGATTTTCTGATCCACAGATTCGTACATTGTGCCTACTTACTGTACCAGAGACGTGGAATGTAGCTTCATCTGAGAAACAGACACGGTGCAGATAATCACTATCATGAGCTACGTAAAGACCCGCAAGTGGGATATATACAGAGTGTCTATAAAGTCTTTCCTACATTACAAAACTTAATGTAAGAAAATTATTACAGGTGCAAGAAAGGGATAGCACGACAATGATGGTGCACAAGTGAAGTTTTTTTTTTCAGTGTCAGTACACCTCCACATGGAAGCCATTTGTGGATCGGAGGACATCTAAGCGATATTAGATTTCACGCCATACTTTGTTTAACATCTGAGCAGAGACAGAACCAATGACGTCCGTTGTTCTGCTCTTCAACGTCTCGACATCCAGAACACTGCGAGAACAAATTTGGTCTTTCACATAACCCCACAGGAGAAAGTCTGGAGGGGATATGTTAATCAATCAACGTGGCCATGTCATGGGACTGTCGTGGCCAATACATCTGTCCGTAAATGTGGCATTCAGGAACTCACAAACCATTATTGAACAATGTGGTGGGGCACCGTCTTGTTGGAAAATAACCGAAGGTTGGAGTGCATGCAACTGAGGTGCTACAAAAAGTTCCAGCATGTCCAGATGCATATTACATGTTACTGTGGGCTCTGGAAAAAAAGAAGGGTCTGATGATTCTGCCATGCATCAGGCTGCACCATACGTTCACTTTAAGATTAGCCCTGTGTTGTTCGATGACATAATAGGGATTTTCTGATCCACAGATTCGTACATTGTGCCTACTTACTGTACCAGAGACGTGGAATGTAGCTTCATCTGAGAAACAGACACGGTGCAGATAATCACTATCATGAGCTACGTAAAGACCCGCAAGTGGGATATATACAGAGTGTCTATAAAGTCTTTCCTACATTACAAAACTTAATGTAAGAAAATTATTACAGGTGCAAGAAAGGGATAGCACGACAATGATGGTGCACAAGTGAAGTTTTTTTTTTTTCAGTGTCAGTACACCTCCACATGGAAGCCATTTGTGGATCGGAGGACATCTAAGCGATATTAGATTTCACGCCATACTTTGTTTAACATCTGAGCAGAGACAGAACCAATGACGTCCGTTGTTCTGCTCTTCAACGTCTCGACATCCAGAACACTGCGAGAACAAATTTGGTCTTTCACATAACCCCACAGGAGAAAGTCTGGAGGGGATATGTTAATCAATCAACGTGGCCATGTCATGGGACTGTCGTGGCCAATACATCTGTCCGTAAATGTGGCATTCAGGAACTCACAAACCATTATTGAACAATGTGGTGGGGCACCGTCTTGTTGGAAAATAACCGAAGGTTGGAGTGCATGCAACTGAGGTGCTACAAAAAGTTCCAGCATGTCCAGATGCATATTACATGTTACTGTGGGCTCTGGAAAAAAAGAAGGGTCTGATGATTCTGCCATGCATCAGGCTGCACCATACGTTCACTTTAAGATTAGCCCTGTGTTGTTCGATGACATAATAGGGATTTTCTGATCCACAGATTCGTACATTGTGCCTACTTACTGTACCAGAGACGTGGAATGTAGCTTCATCTGAGAAACAGACACGGTGCAGATAATCACTATCATGAGCTACGTAAAGACCCGCAAGTGGGATATATACAGAGTGTCTATAAAGTCTTTCCTACATTACAAAACTTAATGTAAGAAAATTATTACAGGTGCAAGAAAGGGATAGCACGACAATGATGGTGCACAAGTGAAGTTTTTTTTTTCAGTGTCAGTACACCTCCACATGGAAGCCATTTGTGGATCGGAGGACATCTAAGCGATATTAGATTTCACGCCATACTTTGTTTAACATCTGAGCAGAGACAGAACCAATGACGTCCGTTGTTCTGCTCTTCAACGTCTCGACATCCAGAACACTGCGAGAACAAATTTGGTCTTTCACATAACCCCACAGGAGAAAGTCTGGAGGGGATATGTTAATCAATCAACGTGGCCATGTCATGGGACTGTCGTGGCCAATACATCTGTCCGTAAATGTGGCATTCAGGAACTCACAAACCATTATTGAACAATGTGGTGGGGACCGTCTTGTTGGAAAATAACCGAAGGTTGGAGTGCATGCAACTGAGGTGCTACAAAAAGTTCCAGCATGTCCAGATGCATATTACATGTTACTGTGGGCTCTGGATAAAAAGAAGGGTCTGATGATTCTGCCATGCATCAGGCTGCACCATACGTTCACTTTAAGATTAGCCCTGTGTTGTTCGATGACATAATAGGGATTTTCTGATCCACAGATTCGTACATTGTGCCTACTTACTGTACCAGAGACGTGGAATGTGGCTTCATCTGAGAAACAGACACGGTGCAGATAATCACTATCATGAGCTACGGGCTGCAACATCTCCGTCGCAAATGCAGCACGGCGAGGCCGGTCATCATGCTATAGATCTTGGACGATCTGTACCTTATAAGTATACAGATGAAGACGTTTGTGTAAAATTTTGTGAACCGTGGCACAGGGAATCCCAGTTTCCATGAAGCACGACGAACGGATTTCCTGGGGCTTCAGAAAATATCTCCTGAACAGCTGCAGCTGTTTCTTTTGTGCTATTTCTTCCAAAAGCATCGGTGGTCGGCCCGCTCATGGGAGATCGCCAACGCTTCCCCGTCGCTTTAAACTTTTCATACCAAGCTTTTATGGTTTTTTTGGTCCGGTGGTGATCTTCTGTACTCTTTTCTGAAATGACGTTCGACAGGAACCACTGATTTGGTCTCATAGAACAACAACACGCACGCCGCATTTCCTTACATGGAAGTTATTATAAATGAAATGCTGCTCTTATTCAGCAATAGCGCACATCTAAAGAACAGGGAAAAAAACTTTATGAGTGCTGCTATATCATGTTGCCAACCATTTTATTTTAACTTACATGTTTTCACATTAATATTTGTAATGTAGGAAAGACTTTATGGACACACTGTATATTCCATATTGCAAAAAGTCTTTCAATAATTGAACTGGGAAAACAAAGGGATAAAGATTAATGGAAATTATTTTACTCACTTTCGTTTTAGTGACGATGTCATTTTTGCAACTACCCTTTTAGAGCTGCAGAGTATGTATGATTCAGGAACTTGCAAACATGAGCAAAGAAGTGGGATTAAAAATGAACTTTTGGAAGACGAAACTGATGTACAATACAAGAAATGAAGATTCATCAATTGATCGGGAAAAGCTGGAGATAACCGTTACATTACATTTACCTTGGGCAGTAGATATAAAGAGATGATCACATTGATTAAGAAATTAATCGAGGTATAAAACTTGGTTGGAGAGGTTTTGGAAGAAATAACACAATTTTTAAGAGAAATACGGCATCATGTCTTAAAAGAAAAGTGTTTAATCAATGCATCATTCCAGTTGCTTACGTACGGAGTATTAGCGTGGACCTTAATTAAAAAAGATATACAAAGACTGCAGACAACTGAAAGGAGGATGGAGAGATGCATGCTTGGTGTAACCAGGAGAGATAAGATGAGGAACTCGTAGGAGTCATCATGAACAGAGTAACATCCCTGAAATGGCAATGGGCTGGACATGTTGCTAGAAGAACAGACCACCGATGGACAACCGAAATTCTGACTGGATTAAAAGGGACAGGAAAAGGCCCAGAAGAAGACCACATGGGAGTTGGATGGACGAAATTCCAAAGCATGAGGGAGTGACATTGAGTATACTTGCGCAATATAGACCGTTGTGGAAAAAATTTGGAGAGACCTTCATCCAGCAGTGAAATGATAATGGTTGACAATGATGATGATGATAATATGTGCACACGTGTGATATATGCACACGTACACTGTATTGCCAAATCATTGTTTACAATCAACGTCTGGAACACCTAGCTGTTGATATTAGCGTGATGAGAGTTGCAGATGTTGTCTCTGATCATCACCTGTTAGTGTCATGGGTGAAGCTGAATGTTGGTTGGAGAAGAAGGTATAGGATGATACCTAGCAGGGAAAGAATAAAGGTTAAAAGGCTCTATGAAGAACATCAGCATTACTCTGATTTACGCAGTGAACGACTGAATGAGTTGAAGTCATATAGAAGAACATAGGAAAGATATGGATATGTTTTAAGAACTGTTTTGTCACTGCCACTGAAGATGTCTGTGGTACTGCAATGGTGGGAAACTTTAAAGGTGGTGCTTAGTGAAACAGTGAGATTAAAGGAGCAGTAAAGAGAAATGATGAAGCATATTTTGGGATATTGCAAAGTATAATTTCAGAGGATGAATATCGCTGCAAGAAGCTTGAGGCAGCAAAGATGTTTCGCCAGTGTAAAGCAAAAGATAGGAGGAAAAAGGTGGAAAGGCATGAATTGGCTTTTTGGAAAGATAGAAAAATATTCTGGAAGTACATAGGACATAGGAAAAATAGGGGAAATAAAATTCTAAATTATGTGAAGAATAGGATGGGAGAAATGACATGGGATGCCAATAAGCTAAGTGAAAGACGAAGTGAATACTTCTGTGAGTTATTAATCAGGAAAGCAAAGACGATTCTAAGGCAGAAGCAGATGATGTCACAGAGAGAGATGGAAGCACAGGTGGGATCTCAAGAGAAGATGTGTGTAAAGCTCTAAAATCTCTTCAGAATGATAGGGCTTCGGAAGTGGATGGCATACATGCTGAGATGTTAAAATATAGTGGAATTTGCCAGTTGTGCTTGGAGTTAGGAATGGTCTCTCAGGACTGGACGGATGATATCACTGTTCCCTTGCAAAAGAGAAAAGGTGATCTGATTGAATGCAAGAACTGTCGTTGTATCAGTTTGCTGATTGTGCCAGGAAAAGTGTTTGGGAAGGTCATTATTCATAAGGTATGAGGTCTTACATCAGAGAACGTGTGAGATGTACAGAGTGGTTTTATACCTGGTAAAGGCTGCACTAATCAAATTTTGCATTACGTAATATAATGAACAAAAAGTATCTGCCTGTTGGCAAGAAAGTTTTTGCTGCCTTCATATATTTAGAGAAAGCTTATGACCGGATAAATAGGATACTCCTTTGGAAGGTACTGAATAAATATGGTATTACTGGGAATCTACTTAGTAGTATGAAAGCCATACACTGAAGAGCAATTGAATTAGAGACACCTGGTGTTATGCAAATGTGGCGCTGTGGTCGGCCCTGTAAAAGGAAACGACATGACGTATGCAGCGATCCGACAATATAAGGAGTGATGCAACGGGAATCAGTAAGAGTCGGACGCAGTATGGGTAAGACGAAGGACCTAAGCGCATTTGATCGTGGGCAAATTGTCGGGGCCCGACGAATGGGTCCCTCCATCTCGGAAGTCGTGCAGGCACTGGGATTTTAACGAGCTTCTGTGTCACGGGTGCACCGTGAGTACATCGAATCCGGTAAACCCATCCCTGCAAGGGCCAACTGCCGTGGACAACAGCGTGTGGATGAGTGGGATCATCGTCGGCTAGCTCGCATTGTAACAGCGGATAGACGGGCCACATTGCAAGAAATCACTCCGCAATTTAACGCTGATGCACAAAAATGTGGAAGCAGCCACACCATCCCCTCCTTATGGGGTACAGAAGCCATCGTCCCACGAGGCTACCGCTGCTGACCGCACATCACACGGTGCAAAGATTAGCATAAACGCGGTAACAATGCCACTGGACCCTAGACATGTGGAAAAATGTTGCCTGGACTGATGAGTCGAGATTCACGTTGGTATATGCGGATGGCAGGATACGAGTACGGCGCAAACCACAGGAAGCGACGGATCCTCCTTGCTAGCAGGCTAATCTTCAAGCTGGTGGGGGTGGCATTCTCATCTGGGGACTGTTTACGTGGACTGAAATGGGACCCCTGGTACGTGTGACATCGTCTCTCACAGGTCAACGTTACTGGGATATCCTGGACCACCATTTGCTCCGTTTGTGCGTCTTCAACATCCCACTGGGGACCTCATCCTGCAACGTGCCATCGCTCCCGAATTGTATCCGAATGCACCGTGCCATCGCTCCCGAATTGTATCCGAATGGTTGGATGAACACTCCCCGACGTGACCTCGCTTCCTTGGCCAGCTAGGTCACCTGACTTCAATCCCATCGAGCACATCTGGGATGCCATCGAGATAGATGTTCGAGGCTCTGACAATTCTCCATCAAATCTTCGTGAACTGTGGGAGCTTGTTGAGGGGTCGTGGATCCGTATGGATTCCCAACGCTTCCGGTGTCTTGTCGAGTCCATGGCGAGACGAATCGCCGCGGTCATCAGGACGACAGGTGGTGCTACACGTTACTAGACAGGTATCTCTAATTCAATTGCTCTTCAGTGTATATGCTGGCAGTAGAGCATGTGTACGAGTGAATGGTGTTTTATCGAAATGGTTTTCTATTGGTGCAGAATTCAGACAATGTTGTATAATGTTAACATGGCTGTTTAATATGTTTATGGATGCGTGCATGCGTGATACCAAAATGGACAGTACTGGTTTTTGTCTCGGTAATGTCCGTATGCGTAGATTGCTATATGCTGATGACACAAGTCCTGTTGGCAGAGAGCGAAAGTGAGTTGCAGAGTATGTTGTCCCGGATGTACAAAGTTTGCATGAAATTCAAACTGAGTAATAAATAAGAGAAAACCAAAGTTATGGTTTTTGAGCAAAGAACTGGTAGTACCAACTGCAAGATAAGTCTAAATGGCACAGTTATGGACCAGGTAAACGAGTTTGTATATTTAGGAAGCATGTTTGACAGAGAGATGGCGAAATTAGTAGACGAGTGAACTCTTCATTGAAAGTCTTAGCTGCTTTAGGAAGATTTCAGAGGGAGGATGGGTTCTCAAGAAAGTTCCAAATGGCTGCGTATGAAGTGTAATTGTTCCTACTCTGATGTATTGTAGTGAAACCTGAGTACTACAGAAGAGACAAGAGTCGTTTATGTGCTGGAGAGATGCGTTATTTAAGGGGGTGTTTTGGCAAGACTCGCTCTGATCATGTGAGACAAAATGTTGTTAGTAAGGTGGCGACTGACATTCTGAGGTGGTTTGGCCATGTTGAAAGAATAAGTGATGATATGCTCACTGAGAGAATTTCTTCAGCCTAAGGGGCAGGCAAGAAAGGTAGAGGAAGCCCAAGGAAATCATCCGAGAACCTGATTCAGGAATGTCTACTCGAGGAAAAGATTATGAGTATGCGAAGTACAAAAGGTCTTCTGTGCGGCGTGTGATGGATGTTAATGTAGCTCGAGCTGTGTGTCGAGATTGCTGCAAATGGAGACATCTGATACACCAACAGTAAGTAAATTCTAGTTCCATCAGTTAAGTGTTTATCCAGCAGATTGTCTTTCTTTAATGAGCTAATCTCTGAATTTCAGAGAACAGCTTAGTGATGTGTATGTGTATATCTCTCATGTGTATGTGTATATCTCTCAAGTTTGCATGAAATTCAAACTGAGATCATTCAATGTACCTGGCCAAGGCAGCGGCCAGTGCGACATGAAGGCAGAGGGTGCTAAGAATCCCCGGAGGACCGGACTAGGCTGCCATCTGATGCTGACCTTGGCAACGTACAATGGACGCTCCCTATCTTCTGATTCAAGGCTTCTTGAATTGGAAGAGGAACTACAAAGGATCAAGTGGGACATCGTGGGGCTAAGTGAGGTAAGGAGAAAAGGAGAAGATCTAATCGAACTGAAAAGTGGACATCTCTTCTACTATCGTGGGACAGATACTGGCAGAACTAGTGGTGTTGGATTTATAATAAACAAGAAACTGAAGGATAAAGTGGTAGAAGTTGAAAGTTCCTCTGACAGAGCTGCACGACTCGTTATCCAACTATCGAGAAGATACCAGGCTCAGATTATTCAAACTTATGCACCCACCACAAGTCATCCTGAAGAAGAAATTGAAGAATTTTATGAGGAAATTTGTCATCTAAATAATAAAGGTAAGCAGCACTTGAAAATAATTATGGGAGATTTCAATGCAAAAATAGGGCAACGGCAACAGAATGAAACTTCAGTAGGTAAATTCGGTCACGGCAACAGAAACCAGCGTGGAAATACTCTCGTTGAGTTTGCAGAGGCAGAAGGGTTTTTCATCTTGAACTCCTTTTTCAAGAAAAAGCCACACAGGAAATGGACATGGAGACATCCAAATGGGACGACAAGTGAAATTGATTTTATTATGTGTAACAAAAAATTTGTCATAGAAGACTGCAGTGTGCTAAACAAGTTCAACACAGGTAGTGACCATAGATTGGTGAGATGTATGATGCACCTCAACACTAAACTTGAACGTGGCAAGCTCATAAGACAAACAAAATCTATTGACATAACCAACCTTAAAAAACACCATAATACCTTCAAGTTGGAACTGAAGAACAGGTTCTCTGCTTTAGAAGGCCTAACATCGGAAGAAGTGGACATCTCTGAAGTTAACAGAAAAGTAACCAAAGCTCTTATGGAAACAGCAACAAAATTAGCTGGGTCTAAGAACAAGTTGCATGTAAATAAATTATCAGGAAAAACGAAAATGTTGATGCAAAAAAGAAGAGAGATGAGGACAAGTAAAGAAGATGTGACTTCCAAAGTGGAATATATAGAGCTATGCAAGACAGTACGAAAAAGTATCACTGAAGACGTAAGAAAATTCAACTGTGAACTAGTGAGGAAAGCAATTGAAAACAACCAAAGCCTAAAGATAGCAAAGGGATATCTCAGTAAGGGAAGAAAACAGATTATGGCACTGAGAAAAGAAGATGGTTCTGTAACAAGAAATAGAGGCGAAATTTTGACAAGAGTGAAAGATTTCTACTCCAAATTATATGAAAGGGATGATACATGCACTCCAGACATCATGAAAGATACCAATACCAGAGTTCCTCCAGTCCTTCCAGCAGAAGTTGCACATGCAATCAAGAACATGAAGCGAGGAAAAGCTCCAGGAGAAGATGGAATTACTGTAGACATCATACAAGAAGCAATTGGAGAAATCGAAACAGTACTCGCCCAAATTTTCACTCGATGCCTTAATGAAGGAAAGATTCCTGATGATTGGAACACCGCTACGATGATCCTGCTACATAAGAAAGGTGACATTGAGGATCTCGGAAACTACAGACCTATCAGCCTCCTATCAGTAGTTTATAAAATCTTCACTAAAGTTCTTTCACACCGCTTGAAGGTAACACTGGACATGGCTCAACCGAAAGAACAAGCTGGATTCAGGAGTGGCTACAGCACAATAGATCATATCCATGTGCTGAGGGAACTAATTGAAAGAGCGAGGGAATATGAACTTCCATTGTGCATGGCTTTTATCGATTATGAAAAAGCCTTTGATTCGGTGAAACCATCAGCAGTTACAATGGCTCTGAAAACCTGCGGTATTGAAGATGCATACATTAATATTATTAATAACATCTATGAAAATGCAAGTGCAAAGATTAGGCTGTTTGAAAATACAACACACATAAAAATTGGAAAGGGAGTGAGACAAGGTGACACCATATCTCCGAAGCTCTTTAATGCTACATTGGAGGGTGTTTTTCAGTCACTGAGCTGGGAAAACAAGGGGATAAAGATTAATGGAGATTATCTAACCCACCTTCGTTTTGCTGATGACGTAGTCATTTTTGCAACGAGCCCATCAGAGCTGCAGAGTATGATCCAGGAACTTGCTGACAAGAGTAAAGAAGTGGGATTAAAAATGAACTTTCAGAAGACAAAAGTGATGTTCAATGCTTTTACAAGAAATGAAGATTTATCGATTGATGGAGAAAAGCTGGAGATAACAGATACGTACGTTTATCTTGGACAGCAGATATCAAGTGAGGGTCACATTGATGAAGAAATTAATCGGCGTACAAAACTTGCCTGGAGAGCTTTTGGAAGAAACAGCATAATTTTCAAGAGCAATATGCCATTATGTCTTAAAAGAAAAGTGTTTGATCAATGCATCCTTCCAGTGCTTACGTATGGTGCAGAGACGTGGACCTTAACTAAAAGAGACATACAAAGGTTGCAGACAACTCAAAGAAGCATGGAGAGGTGCATACTTGGTGTAACCAGGAGAGATAAGAAGAGGAACTCGTGGATCCGAAAAATGACAAGAGTGGAAGACATCATGATCAGAGCTAAATCCCTGAAATGGCAATGGGCTGGACATACTGCCAGAAGGACAGATCATCGATGGACAGCCGAAATTTTAGATTGGATTCCAAGGGACAGGAAAAGACCCAGAAGAAGACCACATGGGAGATGGGTGGATGAAATTCGAAAGCATGCAGGGGTGACATGGAGGAGACTGGCACAAGACAGACCGTTGTGGAGGAAACTTGGGGAGACCTTCGTCCAGCAGTGGATTGATAATGGTTGACAATGATGATGATGATGATGATATCTCTCATCAATATTGTCAACCATCATTATCAATCCACTGCTGGATTGATTATGCTATTTCTTTCACAACAATCTGTCTTGAGACAGTCTCCTACACGTAGCTCCAGCACGCTTTCGATTTTCTTAATACCCCCTGCCTTCATGCCGGAGAAATGAGAAATAATGAATTCACTTATAGAGGGGGAGGGGGATAGCCATCTTACCACGCTGGCCTAGAGCGATTGTAAGTGTGGGATAGCATTTCCTCTAATCCCGATCGTATAGCTATACCGGTATGTTACAGTCGTCAGAGATCATTCAATGCAAACAGGATACACCGCGAGAAGACGAGGTTGGCATTTGTCAACGAGAGACAACATCTTGCATAACATCTGACCTCGCAAGATAGATACAGTGGGTGAGTCGAAAGTTTTGCAATATTTGCATAAACGCATGTGCTGCGGCGGGTATGTCACGTGTTTAAACTACTTCAAGTCGCGCACTGCATTCAGTCGAAAGGGATGCACAGTGGTAGTCGTTGCTGTGAACAGCATTACATGTCATCGTTCTGTCTGTGGTTGGGAAACCTAAAAGATGAACAGCTACAACGGCCTAATTACGAAACCTTTGCTTTACGAGTTTGAACTCGGCCATAACTCTGCTGAAGCAACACGAAGCATTTGTCATGCGAAAGGGGAAGGGTCCGTAGACCACAGCACGGCAACCAGATGTTTCAAGAAATTTCGCTCAGGTAACATAAACCTCGACCGAGATTAGGCAGGCCGCGTACCGTGGATTCGGAGGTCGTGCGCCAGGCCGTAGAGGCAAATACGACAACCAGCACTTGGATATTATCAGGCGAGCTGGGTATATCACAGACCATCGTGGTTCGTCACCTTCAGGACCTCGGCAAGGTCTACAAGAGCTGCCACATTGTCCCTCACGAACTGACGTCAGCTACAGCAAACCGCGGAGTGGAAGTGTGCACGAAACTCCTAGAAAACCAACGCGATGTACGTTTCATCAAAAGAATTGTTACGTGCGATGAAACGTGGGTCTATTTCCGTAATCCTAACACACAACGGCAGTGATTGAGGCTGTGCCAGCTTCCTGAACCTGTTCTCGAACGTGAGCGCTTCGAGCACAAGGTGATACTCTGAGTCTGGTGGAATTTCAAGGGAATACTCCATTACGAATTTGTTCCAGACGGTCAGACCATCAACGCCAACCTCTACTCTGAATAGCTGGGGCAGACGTATGCCGTTTTGGATGAGAAGTACCCGGCACTGGAGAATAGAAAGCGCGCCGTCCTACAGCAGGACAACGCTCAGCCTAATATCGCGCAAACGACCCGGGCAAAACTCCAGGAGCTTGAGGGCATCGAACTGATGCTACAACCAGCATATATTCCGGACCTTGCCCCGTCGTATTATTACTTGTTCCGGTCCATGGCCCACTTCCTTGGCGGGCGGCACTTCAACAACCAAGAGGAGGTGGCAGCTGGGGTGAAGGAGTTCATCGCCTGGAAGGACAAGAACTCGTACCGCCGCGGAATCAAAGAACTGGCAGACAGATGGCTAAAGACGGTGCGGCACGGGGGCCTATACCTTGAATGCTAGTTAGCTTTCGTCGCAAAGGTACGTGTGAAGACATAATCTTACGTATGATGACATAATCTTTGAATGCTAATTAGCTTTCATCGTTAAGGTACGTATGAAGACGTGATCCAAATATTGCAAAACGTTCCACTCGCCCTCTGTTGATAGATAAGTATGAGTAAGCTTATACTGCAGTATCTCAGTTCTACTCAAAGCAAAAGTTAATTTGCATGTCTTCATTTGCAATAAAAAAAGAATGTTATTTTTTCAAACTATTTTTTAAGATTTATCATTTTTATTTTCTCAGGCTGTTGTCAGCGAGCAATTCCTGCGCGGTATGTCGTGGTTATCCTTGGTTTTTTTGGCTTCTTCAACATCTACGCCATGAGGGTTAACTTAAGCGTTGCCATGGTAGCAATGGTCAACACATCGGCAAACGCTGTCAACGAATCATCGTACGCTGAATGTCCCTCTCTTTTAAATGGAAACAGCACTTCATCCAACAATGAACTAAAGGTAAATATGATTCACAAAAGCAATTCTAACTTGATCAGGTTGTAATGTCTCAAGGTTCGCTCTACAAGGAATGCTATCTCCTGTATGAGTTCATATATCAGTAACTTCGGTGTTACTGTGCACTAGAATACTTTTACGATAACGGTGCAGAAAAACAAACAAACAAAAAGCATTGTTAAAGCTAGGACTGAGCTTCTATGTCTTGTGATTTATGCTTTGTGTTACGACGAGATCTATTCAAGGCGATTGTGTTTCGTAATAAATCAATCCGCCGGAATCTTAACATCGTGACTAACGGTTTATGTTCTGCATTTTCCAATTTCAGTTTCTTAAATATTAGAGTTTTCTTTGTTCAGGGTCGAACAAGGTCATTTCGTACAGAATTACAACTGGAAATTCGACTTTTAGCGATTCCACTATTTTTTCCAGGCGGCAAAAAAAATATCTGCTGACAAAGATTACTTTTTATAGCATGCAGTTTGTCATCAACAGCGCGCATACACTGAGAATGTAAGCAGTGATATCTCGTTTCACAAAACGTTTACCCTAAAGTTACCGCAAGGATTATTCGCCTATGAATAATCCTCCTGAGGATCCAAGCGTCTGAATCCCATGAATTATCCTGCTCAGGATTAAAGCGTCTGGTATCGAACGGTTGGGATCTGGAATTTTCAACAGACTGTTAACAGACAATCGAAAAAAAAAACTGCAGGCGCATGTTTTTTACATTACATTATATTATATTATATTATATTATACACTGCTGGCCACCCAAAATGCAACACCAAGAAGGACACGAGATAGCAAAGCCAAATTTACTGGACACATAACAACAGATACAAAGATGAAACGATTGAGCTTACATGCCCGTGCGACTTGCGGAACACGCCAGGCGACGGACCGGTATAGTGATGCATAATGCAGGCGTCATACAGTCTCTCGCCGCGGTGCCGCCACACGTGGATCCGACCATCGTGGTGTTGCGGGCAGAAGCGGGATTCGTCGGAGAAGACAATGTCGTGCCATTCCGTAGTCCAGGTGCGGCGTTCAACGGACCACTTCCGCCGCACTCGCCGGTGGTGTAACGTCAATGGTAATCGGAGCAATGGGCGACAAGTCCCCGCTCCTTCAGACGACGTCGAACGGTACGTTCTGACACAGGTTGTTGCGCAACACGCCCTAATTCCTGAGCTAACGTTCGTGATGGAGCGGTGCGAGCCGTCAATACCCGCCGCAGAACATGCTGGTCCTCTCGTTCGGTGGTGTGCCGTGGCTGCGGCAATCGCTCACGTCGATCCGTCTGTCCCTCCTGCACCCACTGAATCCATACTCGCCTCACTGTGGCTGGATGTCGTCCCACACGGGAGCCGATGTCTCGGTACTATAAACCGCTGTCGCGATAAGCCACTATTCGTCCTCTGTCGAACTCCGAAACGTACTGGAATGAATGACTGCCGTGTTCTGCGACGAGGCATCAGGAAGCTTCCCACGAATAGGTCCGGCAGCTCAACACACTTTCACTACTTACGCCTTCTGTGTACCCTTCTTATAGTGCTTCTTGGTGGCGTGCCGGTCGCACATGATTTGCATATTCCCTGCAATGCTAATCGTTTGCATGTCCTCTAGCGGGCGACGCATGATGCGAATTTCAGGCCAATCGGGTGCTTCCTTCTTGGTGTTGCATTTTGGGAGGCCAGCAGTGTATTAAATTATATTTTGAAAGATGCTGCACCGCATTATTCCAGTTCTATTACTGTGGTCCCAGGATAACAGATTTGCATGTAATATATTTCAATCACTTAGTTGAATACATTTGGGATACCTGCAACCTAAGAAAAAAAATCGTGGTCCTTGCTACAACTTCCGTGATGGGAGAACGTTAAGTCGTTGTGGAACAAAAGAAAGCAACTTGCGCCATATGAATTCTTTCGAAATAAGGCGCTGCTTTAGGTAACTGCACATTAGGTACACCATCAAATGATTTTAATGACCGGACTATAAAACGAAGAACTTTCGACAGAACTATCTTAAATCTAACACAAAGCTTTAGCTCCAAATGAAGCTGAACCCTGGTTAAATCACATGACTTTCCACACTGCACATTTTTTTCTGATTTGGGGTTTAAAACCACCATACGCTGCTCTAGGGGCAGTCTCCTTTTGCTAATGTTTTGCCTCTAGTTCGGGGAGCTGTGCTGGTAAAATTCCTGCGCAGTCAGCCACGATGGGAGGGGGGACACTTTACAATTGAAGTTCTAGACTTATAAATGAATCTTATTCATATTTTTAAGTGTTGAGAGCCCCACATAAGCCTCCAGGACTAAATGTGGCCCGTTCTTATTGTTGGGGCCAAGACCAGCTTACATAGATATCGCCTGCCCATTTCACGCAGCTCCATGACTGCCCTTGCAGATACATTTGCCCCTAGATGGCGCTGTATTTCGGCGGTTCTAAGAAGAAGCTCGTGCGTTAAACGTTAGTTTCTATCAATTTCTATTAGAATTTTTTCCACTGTTAGCACAACAAAATGTCATACAGTTCAGTGCCATTCTGTAAATCAAATAAAAAAAGAATGATGAGGACATTCAAATTTCTTTTCACGAGTTCTCCTGCAATCATGACCAGCTTAATTTTCCAATTTGATTGACAGAATGGCACTGAACAGTATGTTTTTTTTTTTTTTTTTTTTTTTGTGCTAACAGAGGAAAAAATTCTAATGGAAACTCGGAAAAGTCATCTTTTCTAAAAATTTATAATTTGCTCGGAAAAGTCATCTTTCAGAACATGTGCTTATGCAGGTGAAAAGCCTTACCAATGTGATGCATGTTCCAAGCAATTTGCTCGAAAAAGTGATCTTTCACAGCATATGGCTATGCACACCGGTGAAAAGCCTCATCAATGTAATGTGTGTTCTAAGCAATTTGCTCAGAAAAGTCATCTTTCAAGGCATATACTTGTTCATTCAGGTGAAAAGCCTTACCAATGTGATTTTATTTTCCAAGCAATTTCCTCGGAAAGTGTCCTTAAGTCAGGGTTGACTTGAAATTTTTGTTATATCAATTTTCAAATAACACACCCTACTTTCGAAAATAGAAGTAGAACTGAGGAAAAAAAACTTATCCTGTGCTTCACGACAAAGTTGTAAACACAAGACCAGTAAACACTACCCGCTTTCTGTCGTAACTCGATTAGAAAACTGGTCTCGTAGTAAATTTGAAACGTACCTGCCTTCGCCGAAAGCACAAATTTAATAATTGATAAGTTCGTCTAGTTAGGTCCAATTGTTTTGTTTTTTTTATCGCCTCAGACATAGATCAACCGCTAGCTTCACTAACATAAAAGTACACAATATGATACGACGAAAGGTACCGCCATCTAGTGACAAATAAATGCTACAGGGGCGGCGCAGTTTCAGGAAGGGAGCCTCTAAATGGGCAGGTCATATCTATGTAAGCTGGTCTTAGTTGGAGTAAAGGCTCTAGGAATACGAAGAGAATCAGTGCTGTTGGATTCGAACCTAGGTCTGGTCTCGTGAGTAGGTATATGTGCACCCCATGACCTCTTAACCTACTTGTACATGTTTTTTCACGTTTTGTATCCCTCATGTCATTGTGGGAGAAAATGTAACCTATTATATAAACGCTTTTTTATTAGGTAATTCGTGATTGGCCAATCCGGTCGTCTGCTGTGCTAAAACTCAGAAAATTGCGATTGTACTATTGCGTCAATAAATTACGGGATGCTTTTCAAAAATGGTAATTGCCTTCGGTATGCATTTGATGTAATCATCATCATCATCATCAACAACCATGGGTAATAATATCCCCGTAGGTGCCTGTTGCCATGGGGCAGCAGATTTAATTCATCTTACATTGTTTTACTACCAGCTCAGTTTTATGTAATTCAAACCAATAATAACATAAGCATTAGCGATGGAAGCAATATCGAATCCAGAGGTGAGTAATCGCCTCAATCACCTCCATTAGCTGATGTTCTCGCAAACTGCGGAAAAAAATAATCGAAAATTCTAACTCGGCGTTTGTTAAGTTTAATTTCAGTTAAACATTTTCGAATTTATTTTTTCATTCTATTGAAGCAGAAAAAGTATTCCCGTTTTAATGGAAAGAAACAAATAGTACATACTCCCTTCGGAACATATTTTTGTTTTAGCAGGAGTGTAAATATGCCCGGACGATAAGCGTTTCTTATCAAGCCACACAGAAATTGCTTCAGGACAAAAAGTACTATATGTATGAGTCGAAAGTTTTGCAATATTTGAATCACTTCATGTCTTCATAAATACCTTTTCGAGGAAAGTTGACTAGCATTCAAAGTATAGGACATCGTGTTGCACCGTCTTTAGCCATCTGAATGTCAGTTCTTCGATTCCGCGGCAGTACCAGTTCTTGTCCTTCGAGGCGAAGTACTCCTTCACCCAAGCTGCCACCTCCTCCTGGTTGTTGAAATGCCGCCCGCAAAGGAAGTGGGCCACGGATCGGAAAAGTAATAATCCGTCGGGGCAAGGTCCGGACAAGGTCCGGAGTGTGGCATCAGTTCGATGACCTCAAGTTCCTGGAGTATTGCCCGGGTTGATCGCGCGGTATGAGCCCGAGCGTTGTCCTGCTGTAAGAGAGCGCGCTTTCTGTTAACCAGTGCCGGATACTTCTCCTCCAAAACGGCATACATGAGCTCCAGCTGTTCAGAGTAGAGTTGCCGCTGATGGTCTGACCGTTTGGAACAAATTCGTAATGGATTATCCCCTCAAAATTCCACCAGAAGGCCTACCTGACCTTGGCTGATCGTCGAGACTTCGGTCACCTGAGCGAAATTTCTTGAACCATCTGGTTGCGGTGCTGTGGTCCACGGAAACTTCCCCTTTCGCATGACAAATGGTTCGTATTGCTTTAGCAGCGTTATGCCCGAGTTCGAACTCGTAAAGCAAAAGTTCCCTAATTAGTCGATTGGTGATGTTCATCTTTTAGGCGACCCAACCACAGACAGAACGACGACATGCAATGCTGTTCACAGCAACGACTACCACTTTATATCCCTTTCGACTGACTGTAGTGCGCGACTTGAGCTAGTTTAAACACGTGACATGCCCGCCTCAGCACATGCGTTTATGCAAATACTGCAAAGCTTTCGACTCACCCTAATATTTAAGGAATAAATGGCCTCAGAACTTAAAAGAAATGTTACACCAAGCACTCTTTAATCTGGAGCAATCAAACATTCAATCTTTTCTTGATATCACTGCTATTGAGATAATGCTTTTCTTTGTAATGAAATAAAATGTATAGATGCTTGTCTATAAGCTCTTAGGTTTGTTTCCAACGACTGCATAGAACGAAACTTTGTAAATCAAATTAATCAATAAATGTTATTATTTCATGATAAAAGAAGTGCATTTTCTTTTCTCTCAGGGGGCAAAATACAATTGGGATGCCAACACTCAGTCTCAGATGTTAGGAGCTTTCTTCTACGGATACGTCCTAACTCAAGTGCCTGCTGGAGTCTTCGCCGAGAAGTGGGGAGCCAAGTGGTTGTTCGGAGTTGGTGTTGCAGTCACAGCTGTGTTTTCGTTATTAACTCCTTTGGCAGCAGAACTGGGATCCGCAGTCTTCATCGCAGTGCGGGTCATTGAAGGACTTGGAGAGGTAATTACGACGAAGATTATTACTTTCATTGAAACATCGCTGCGTTTACAGTCGCACTGCATACGTTTTAAAATACAATATTTTGAAAGCTTTCCTAAAACTTTTGGGAACTTCATGTAACAGCTATTTGCGGAATATAAACTGTCGCTGTATGAAATACTTATTATGATTAAAATACTAAAAATCCCTCAAAATGGTTAAGTAAATAACGCGAAACTAATGGCCCCCACTATAGCCTTTTTTTAAAAACGCCAAACTTTCTGACTTCTACGAACGACCTTAGGAGTAAATACATTACTGTTTGTGAAACTTGCAAGACCATGAAGGATTGTTGGTATTAATTTGAAACTTACAGGATATGTACAACAGGTTTGAAAATGCAAATGATTGATTTGTCAGTGAAAATGCGTATACGGTTTCGGAGCAGCGCTCTCTGAACTGTCCGGTTTTGGGTATAAAGAGCTGGCTCAAAGGTGATGTTGCAAACAGTGAAGAGCCGACATTAAGTCGAAAGGGTGTTTTTTTTTTTTTTTTTTTTTGTCTCACTATGCCATGTTGCCAAACAAGGTCGCATTATGAACCCCTCGTGGACTTTGAGCGAGGAAGGATTTTTGCAATGAGAGAAGCTGGATTTTTCTACCGCTAAATCGCCACTCCTACGCAATGGGACGCCAGCACAGTGGTTCGAACGTGGAGTCAGTGGACAGATGAGGCTCGGACGCGCAAAAATCAAGCAATGGACCGCGAAATCGCATGACTGCAGGAGATAACATACACCTCTACCTCGTGGCGGTGACCGATCGTACAGCGACAACCACGGTGTTAACGTAGTAGTGGGGCACTGTAGCAGCTCAGGCTTTGCCCTTCAGCACAGTTCGACGTGGTCTGGTCAACAAATAACTGGTCGCTAGCAGACCACTGCTGCGCATTCCCCTGACCCTTAAGTACAGACACCTAAGGCTGCAATGGAATCTTGAACACACACATTAGCGCGCTGAGGAATTACAATTCAACTTAATGCACCATGATGGTCGCATTCAACTTGATGTACCATGGTGACAATCATCTAAATACGTGGCGCCAGTTGAATAAATAAATCCATCGCTCTTTCCACGTTAAGCAACGCACAGCAACCGAAAAATTGTTATTATTATTATTATTATTATTTATTATTATTCATGTAACATGATACGTGTTGGAAGACATCGTAGTGAACGGCACCTTGTAGCGTGCAGTTTGCAGCGTCATACAAGCCCAACGACAAGCGGTGATTGGCAACAGGTCGTGTTTTCTGACGAGTTACGATTCAACTTGATGCACCATGATGGTCGCGTTCAGCTTGATGCACCATGATAGGTGTTGGAAGACATCGTCCCCTTGTAGTGTGCATTTTGCAGCGCCATTCAAGCTCAACGCCAAGCGCCATGATTTGAGGCGCCATTGAGTTCAATTCGTGATTTCCCCTGATACGAATTGAGGGAACACTCAATAGCCAGCGATACATCAGGAATGTTTTAGAGGCAGAGGTGATATCCTTCTTCAGAGTTGTCGTGGCTCCATATTCTAGCAGGACAATGCTCGTCCGCATGAGGCACAGAATGTCCAAGACCTCTTCCATGCACGGCAGATACCGTTTCTTTCCTGGCCTGCACATTTGCCGGATATGTCTCCGATCGAATGTGTCTCGGATACAGTAGCTAAGCGATCGGCTCGTTACCACAATTGAATTCTGGTTTCGCATAGAAGACGATATCAAGAATATCTTCCATTCAATGCCACGTCGTGTAGAGAATGTCACGCCGTGTAGAGGATGTTACGCCGTGTAGAGGATGTCACGCCGTGTAGAGGATGTCGCGACGTGTAGAGGATGTCACGCTGTATAGAGGATGACACGCCGTGTAGAGGATGTTACGCCCTGTAGAGGATGTTACGCCGTGTAGAGGATGTCACGCTGTGTAGAGGATGTCACGCCGTGTGGAGGATGTCGCGCCGTGTAGAGGATGTCACGCTGTATAGAGGATGACACGCCGTGTAGAGGATGTTACGCCCTGTAGAGGATGATACGCCGTGTAGAGGATTTCACGCCGTGTAGAGGATGTCACGCTGTGTAGAGGATGTCACGCCGTGTAGAGGATGTCACGCCGTGAAGAGGATGTCACGCTGTGTAGAGGATGACGCGCCGTGTAGAGGATGTTACTCCCTGTAGAGGATGTTACGCCGTGTAGAGGATGTCATGCCGTGTAGAGGATGTCACGCCGTGTAGAGGATGTCACGCCGTGTAGAGGATGTTACGCCGTGTAGAGGATGTCACGCCGTGTAGAGGATGTCACGCTGTGTAGAGAATGACACGCCGTGTAGAGGATGTCACGCTGTGTAGAGGATGACACGCCGTGTGGAGGATGTTACGCCCTGTAGAGGATGTTACGCCGTGTAGAGGATTTCACGCCGTGTAGAGGATTTCACGCCGTGTAGAGGATTTCACGCTGTGTAGAGGATGACACGCCGTGTAGAGGATGTTACGCCCTGTAGAGGATGTTACGCCGTGTAGAGGATTTCACGCTGTGTAGAGGATGTCACGTCGTGTAGAGGATGTCACGCCGTGTAGAGGATATTACGCCGTGTAGAGGATGTCACGCCGTGTAGAGGATGTTACGCCGTGTAGAGGATTTCACGCTGTGTAGAGGATGACACGCCGTGTAGAGGATGTTACGCCCTGTAGAGGATGTTACGCCGTGTAGAGGATTTCACGCCGTGTAGAGGATTTTACGCCGTGTAGAGGATTTCACGCTGTGTAGAGGATGACACGCTGTGTAGAGGATGACACGCCGTGTAGAGGATGTTACGCCCTGTAGAGGATGTTACGCCGTGTAGAGGATTTCAGCTGTGTAGAGGATGTCACGCCGTGTAGAGGATGTCACGCCGTGTAGAGGATATTACGCCGTGTAGAGGATGTCACGCCGTGTAGAGGATGTTACGCCGTGTAGAGGATGTCACGCCGTGTAGAGGATGTTATTGTTGCTCAAAGTGCTTTGAAGCAAAGTAAGCGCTCTGCAAATGTGATCAGCTAACTCCTGTAACATGAGGAATCTGGGATCTAAATTTCATTTGAAAGCGCGATTCATTCTCGGTGTTGCATTTTTTTAACAAATTGTGGTGTAGTAAATGCAATCTGAGTTCCTTCATATCACAGCTATTTACCGCGTACTGCAGAGGCGTAATTAGGCATTTCTGCAACCTACAAATATTGCGCCTTCCACACACACAACTTTAGTGCTTGGTTCTTGAAATATATTAACCATGCTTCTTGGATAAATTTATAGGAAGTAGGAACAGTAACACTGGTCTCGTGTGTTGATTACGCACAGATTTACAGACGCATATGCAATTACAATTATTCAAAATAACTAACACAAGCCACCGGGAGTCGCTTCTGACGTCACGCTTCATACTGAAATGTATTCTATCTTTTCTTTATCATATTATATTGTATTTAATTGATAACTGATATCATTAACGGCTGTGCAATAGATCTTAAGAATAGGATAGTTTCTCGGCGGACCAGAGGAAGAACTTTGCGAATTTACCGCAGCCCTCACTGCCATTTTCATTGCAGTTCAACAACGTAACGCTTAAATATTTTGATTGGGGTATGATACAGTAAATTGGGCATTATCGAATTAGGTGCCATTTCTTATTCCAGACGGGAACGGCATTTTACCCTCTTGAATGTAGGAAATGGGTGGCAGAACTCAGAAGGGTTTCGTACATTTTCCTTTCCCTAACATACAACACTTTTTGTATTTTACAGCCCTACATGGGCTGCAAAATACAAAAGGAGAAAAAAGTGATGAGATTCCGAAGTTCTTTGGAGTTCACACCTTAGGTATCACATGAAATGAAGCTTCTTGAAGAGCAGTAATGATCGAATTGCCCCCAGAGAATCTTCACCAATGTGAACGACATCCTCATCTTACAGCGTACGAACAACTGCGCTTCATGAAACAGAGGTCATCACTCTTTCCACGTTTATAAGTGACTCACGGAAACATTCTCAATGGCCGCCACCGGGAATCGAACCCAGGTCTTTCAGTTACGCGCCGGATATGCTTCCACTGCACCACAGCGGCCTCGAGTTCCTCCAGACTCACATACACTAACTACCAAGACAATTGGCAGATTGCTTCTTGGAGCCCCGCACAATGCTGGGGATTCACCAAAGATGGTGAGCAGCAACAGGACAAATAATTAGAAGGCGAATGAATAATTAATACGGACATTTGACATGGATTAGAAACACCAAACATATGTCCTCGCTCTTTCCACGTTTATAAGTGAGTCACGGAAAAATTCTCATTGGCCGCCACCGGGAATCGAACCCAAGGTCTTCCTGGGTTCGATTCCCGGTGGCAATGGAAGCATATCGGCGCGTAACTGGAAGACCTTGGGTTTGATTCCCGGTGGCGGCCAATGAGAATTTTTCCGTGACTCACTTATAAACGTGGAAAAAGCGATGACCTCTGTTTGATGTTCCTAGTCCACGTCAAATGTCCGTATTAACTGCGCTTCATTTCTGAATGTGAACAAATTACATCCCCTGCACATTTTGACGAAGCAATTCTAATTTTAGGCTGCAAAGCTACCGAAACTGGCTGAAGATATTATAAGCAAATTCTGTAAATGGGCAAGCGACAAAATATGGCGGTAAAAGGTGCACCAGAAACTTGTGCAGAAGTTTTGATTCCGATTTTAAACAGATTGTATGCAGTGATTTTTGCGCCATCTCCTGAGCTGCCCCGACCTAGTTACGCCTATGCGTACTGTGCGTAGCACGCGAAAGTCTAGTATTTTTTTTTTTATTTCTTATTTTTTTACACTAGCAATCATGTCCGTTCTCTAAACGGTGAATCTATAAAATCATTTTTTGAACATAAAATTAAAGAAAAGGAAAAGTAATTAAGGGAAAGAAAAGTAACTGTTTTACATTTAGAACAGCGTCGTGACGTCAGTGCAAACGGTTTGATGTAAAACGGAGTAGGCTTTGGCGCCCTTTAATTTTAAATCAAAATTTGAAATTTTCAAAGTATTTCAGTGATTCTGACAAAATTATCTTCAAACCTATCAGCAGTTTGAAACAGTAAAGCTAAGCCACGCTTTTGAATTTTTTGGTTTTCAGACTTTTTTTAGGCGTAGAAGGGGTAGAAAAATACAAGCAGACAATGTTTCAAAGTGCTCTTTTCTTTTCTGGTTTTCGTGCATTTGTAGATATCCGGACTTTAAGACCTACCAGTATGCCAATTTTCAGTTCTCTAGGTTATTTAGAAGTGGTCAAAAAATTTGCGAAAACAATGCTCCAAAGCCGCCATTTTGATTTTTCTTTTTCATACTTTTCTAGGTAAACGAAACTTAAGACCTATCAGCATGCCACTTTTCAGATCTCTAGAAGTAGTCGAACAATTTGCGGACAAACACACTCGCATTTTCCCTCTTTGCTTTTTATATACGAGGCGAAAGCCTATATTTACATAGGTACGCATGCCGGCGGAAAACGCCGAATTTCAAAGGCGTCGCTACATCATTAAGCACTGCGTCATTACCGGTTTGATTGTAGCCTGTCCTTTCATCCAATGAGAAGAGATACTAAAAATAGCTGCGTCACCATGGCAGCAGGTCACGGGACTAGAACTTTCATGTGTGGTTAACGCCGAAGGCAGAGTAAACCGCTCGTTTGTTTCCTTTAAAAAATACTTAAAAATCCGTCTTTAAAAAATACTTAAAAATCCGTCTTTAAAAAAATACTTAAAAATCAGAAAATAACTTTTTCTTAAAAAAAATTTTTTTGTAAAAGACTGATGATAGTTGTGAGTTTATGCTGTAAAGATTGCAATGTATTATTATTTATAGTTTGCCATATATCCGTTTTTAAAATGGATCCCCTCGCGAAATAGAGAATTTTGTGAAATTTAAAAATTTAATTTTTCGTAAACTAAATCGAAATTCAAAAAAAAAGGGTGACGAGGTGCAAAAATTCCGCTATGATCCTACATGCCTACAAAGTTTCGTAGTTCTGTTGCTGTTAGTGTGACTGGAATGTGAACTGATAACACATTTTTGCTTACCTTAACTTTGAAATACAATAGCTCTTGAAGTATCGCCAGAATCGGAAAACGGTTTATTTCAGTGTATTCTCCGAAGAATTCTCTACAGAAAATATAAATTTCATATTTTTGTGTTCAATACTTTTTGCGCTGCGAGCTAGAAAAGCGCGAGCGTCGCGAAATTTCTAAAACAGCGGCGGCGGGGGCAAAGGAAATTACTTTTTTTAAAATAGAGAGATTAATATGCGGATTACGGAACATGTAAATTTCGTGTTGCTTACTTATGCTAAATACGATGGCTTGTCAGTAAGTAACATCCGATGACCTGTAACAGAGGTAAAGAACAATGGAAATGTTTCGTTTCCAACATAATTCCCATGAGAAGAAGGCGTTGTTTAGCTCTGCAATTTGAAATCAAAATAGAAGATCGCCATCGTGAAAAGAGAAGGAACTAGCGTTAAGGATATGATCATCTGAGCAGCTGAGATACGTAACTTGAAAGCAGGACATATTATATCTATGCCATTTTTGAGGTGGTAACATGACTTCTATACATTCCCTTTTCCCAATCGCGAAGCAGTCCTTTTTGCCCTGTAAGTTTCAATCTTCGAAAACGTATGACTTTTAACTCTCTGCACGTTGTGCTGCCGGAGTTCACGTCGTGGTGGACAAACTTCAGGAAGAAAAATTTTTGTAGTTCTATTGCCAAGTTATTTTTATGTTCTATGCTTTATTGTAGAATGTTTTAGTTGAATAGTTTATTAAAATTTTACTAGATACATTGTCCAAAAATGTGTTATTGGCAAAAACATTTAACAAAATTTCTTCCTGGGGAAGCCTTCAGACGTCTGATTACGTCCTTTTTGGAATTGTGCACCCACCTTTTTCGTAGAATTTAATTCCGTTCTTTCTTCGCTAATTCAGTGCTTAATTCCTTCCAGTAATCTTTTACCTTTATTGTGTGTTTTCTTTATACGAAGGCAAATCTAAAATCTAATGAGAAAAAAAACCTCAAAAATTCTGCATACTGTCCAATTTCGCACGAGCATTTTTCCAAGTAGACCTCCTCCATCGTCTCCAAGTCCTTTTCGGTTTTCTTATCTCACGAAAAACATTTAGAACTTCTTTTCAATTACGGGAAATGTCAGAAGCAATAGAAGGCGAGATCAGGACTGCGCGGGGAATGAGGAGCAACAAGAATCCACATTTCCACTACAATGTTGTGTGACGTGCCTGCTCCACAGGACGCTCACGAAATAAAGGCAGATAGCAGCAAGAACGAACGGCTGCGTAGCTCAGTTGGTAGAGCGACTTGTTCCGGAATAAGTGGACTCGGGTTCGATTCCCAGCGTGGACCAAAAATGACGGAGAAATTTACTTCATTATAGTTGGTTATGACATGCGAAACACGGGGACGCACATTATTATGATGAAGCGGGTTGGGTCGTTTTTTGGTTGTTGTTTTTTTTGTTTTGTTTTTGTTTAAATGCTGCATTGAACTTAAAATTGTGAGGTAATACACCAATGAGCCCTTACATTATGACCACCTACCTAATAACCTGTAGGACACCCTTTGGACCGCAAAACTGCGGCCACTCGACGAGACATCGATTCGATGAGGTGGAGATAGGTACTCAGGGGTATCTGGTACCATAATGAAAAGAGCTGATCTTCCAGTTCCCGTACATTTCGAAAGGGGGGTGATTTAGCGCAAACCCGCTTTTCCAAGTCGAACCACTAATGTTCGACTGGGTTCATGTCAAGTGAATTTGGAGGCCAGGGCATTAACAGAAAGTCACCAGCATGTTCCTCGAACCAGTCCTTGACGATTCTGGCATTATCCTGTTGGTACTAGCCATCGCCAGCAGGGAACACAGTTGCCATGAATGGGTGAACTTGGTCCGCAACGATGTTCAGATACCTGACAGCTGTCAGGGATTTTGCTATTGCGATAATGCGGCCTAAAGTGCCCCAAGGAAACATAGCCCCAAGCATAACACAGCCGCCGGTGGCTTGTATCCGCCCAACAGTGCATCTAGGTGCCATAGCCTCCATTGGTAATCGGCGTATCTACACTTGGCAGTCTACGTAATGCACTAGGAATCTTGATTTGTCAGACAAGTCCACTTTCTTTTATACCGTTTCAGCATGTCACTGTGTCGTGGTAATGTGAATTATAAGTGTTTCAATGACTTTTGGTATAAAACGAATTTTTATGCAGCGGTGTTACCACTCAGAATAATATGGTAAAGTGAGTTTATCCTGTGCAATCAAGGAGTTTGAAGATAGGCTTTTAAGGTGGACTGTGTTTTAAATGGAATTGTACCATAGTGTGGGAAGTATGAAAATTAGAGGACCTACAGATACTACTTCAACATATCATCATCTTAAGGTAAGAAGAATTATAATTGAGTAAATGAAACGTATGTAGGTTTTAAATATTGTGTTTCACAAGACTGTGTTTTTAAAAAAGACTATGTTTATTATATAGAATGGACTATTAAAAGAACTGGCTTTGTACATACAGAAAAGTGATAATGCAGTAAATTAAATTGTACCCTAGTGTGAAACCTAATCCAATAATAAACGCATACGAACTAAAGAAAAAACAATACTGTATTTATAGATTTTTGTGGGCATGTCTGAGACTTGGGTTTAAATGAGAGTACCAGAATACTCACACCAAAAATGTGCAGAGAGTCAAGTATGAATTATAGGTATGCTTCTTATGTCAAATTATATGTTGGCAATTTAAAATTTAGACAAATAATGGTGTGTTCATTAGTGTAGAGCCTGGAATGGAAACTTTTAGGTAATACATGATGCATAGTTCAACCCGCTTTTGCTAATTGCATTTGAATAATCAATACAATATAATGAATAATAGTACCAATAATATGGGAAAGAAACTCATAATTCGTTGCATACATTTTAATGCATTGAAGTTCACCCACCGTTAAATTTGGGATTGCTTTATATGTTTATTTATATGTGTATATTCTTTGTTTTGAATGCAACTGCACCTGATTTACTGCTTTTTGGGCCTTAGTGTTGCACGAATTATCGAACTGCAGCTTTGGAAAATCTGTTTCAACTACAGCAAAAATGTTTTTACCTGTTGAAAGTAATTATATAAATACTGATTTTCGCATTCTCTAATTTTGTTTACTTTAGAAATTTGCACGGAAACTGTTCTAATTCTGGGAATTTTTGAATGGAAAACTCACATTATGCACTTCATTAGTAGTGCACAAACAGTGTCAAACATTTTACACGTTACTCTTGAAAAATACATCCCTGCACCACAGGTAGAATGCACAAATACAAAAGTTTATGGAATGACCAGAAGAATAAAATATTCCTTTTGCATATAAGTACAAGAACTTTCAGACACTACATTCTAAATAATCTTCTATGCAGCATCGTGGACTCAAGTCTTCTATATTTTGATGCTGATACTAACTTCTAAATTATAGGTGAACACTTTATCGTTGCTCAGAATAGTATACTACACTGAAGAGCAATTGAATAAGATACAACTGGCGTTATGCAAATGTGGCATGTAGGCGGCCCTGTAAACGGAAACGACATGACGTATGCAGCGATCCGACAATATAAGGAGTGATGCGACGGGAATCAGTAAGAGTCGGACGCAGTATGGATAAGACGAAGGATCTAAGCGCATTTGAACGTGGGCAAATTGTCGGCGCCCGACGAATGGGTCACTCCATCTCGGAAGTCGTGCAGGCACTGGGATTTTCACAAGCCACTGTGTTACGAGTGCACCGTGAGTACATCGAATCCGGTAAAACCATCCCTGCAAGAGCCAACTGCCGTGGACAACAGCGTGTGCATGAGCGGGGTCATCGTCGGCTAGCTCGTATTCTAACAGCGGATAGACAGGGCCACAGTGCAAGAAATCACTCGGAAATTTAACGCTGGTGCACAAAAACGTGTAAGCAGCCACACCATCCAGAACCATCTCCTCGCTATGGGGTACAGAAGCCATTGTCCCACGAGAATACCGCTGCTGGCCGCACATCACAGGGTGCAAAATTTAGCATGGGCGCGGGAAGATCACCACTGGACCCTAGACATGTGGGAAAATGTTGCCTGGACTGACGAGTCGAGATCCACGTTGGTACATGCGGATGGCAGGATACGAGTACGACGCAAACCACATGAAGCGGTGGATCCTTCTTGCTAGCAGGGTACTCTTCAAGATGGTGGGGGTGGCATTCTCATCTGGGGACTGTTTACGTGGACTGAAATAGGACACCTGGTACGTGTGGCATCGTCCCTCACAGATCAATATTAACGGGATATCCTGGACGACCATTTGCTCCCGTTTGTGCGTCTCCAACATCCCACTGGGGACCTCATCCTGCAACAAGACAATGCACCGTGCCATCGCTCCCGAATTGTATCCGAATGGTTGGATACTCCACCGACGTGACCTCGCTTCCTTGTCCAGCTAGGTCACCTGTCCTCAATCCCATCGAGCACATCTGGGATGCCATCGAGAGAGAGATGTTCGAGGCTCTGACCCCCTCCATCAAATCTTCGTGAACTGTGGGAGCTTTTTCAGGAGTCGTGGATCCGTATGGCTTCCCAACGCTTCCGGTGTTTTGTCGAGTCCATGCCGAGACGAATCGCCGCCGACATCAGGGCGAAAGATGGTGCTACACGTTACTAGACAGGTATCTGTAATTCAATTGCTCTTCAGTGTATATACCTTTTTCTAATTAGGAATGTTTATGGTGGTCGTTTATGACGAAAACTATCTTCAACCTCCTGAAAAAGATTCCGGAGGCTTGAGTCACATTCTCTGTTACTTCATAAAAGTCAAAATACCACATGATATCTAGATAGGGACTCCCAAACAAGATTTTATCTCCTGAGGCCAATTTCTATGGGCACATAAGTCACAATGAATCGTACTAATATGTGACAATTATGACCAATTGCTGTAAGCTGACTTTATACTCAGTTTTCACTTTATTCATGTAATTGAAGCACTAACGTGTACGCACCGGAATAGCTATACATTGCACACTCGCCAATTTGTAGCACTGATATATTAGTCTGTACATTCATCATAAGCACATAAATTCCATAAAAGAAGAGACACAGGACATTGCCATCTGAATGGAAAACAATAAACACACAAAACGATTCTGTACACTTGAAACCCGAAGGACCTATTTCGAACTAATGTCGGTTAATATGGAGCCCTGCGAAACATAAAGATAGCACATATATACGCTATCTTTAGGATTCAATAAAATTTCTAAAACCAAGATGAATTCGTGACATGAAATGTTGAAACACTACAAAATATATCAAACAAGACAAGAATAAAAGAAATAAAACAGATAAAAGCCAAACCCCTAAGCATGGTCCAGAAAACGTCGTGGACGTAGAAAACGTTCTTTTTTTTTTTTTTTTTACAATAATTCCGCCTTGAAAAAATGTCATTTTTCAGTACACGTGAATTTTCCTTCTCACTAAATGCGAAGAAACTATTACAATTCTGAATTCAGTTGTCGCAATTAAATAATATTCCGCAAGAATGGAATAAAATGTTCGTCAGTCTCTCTCAGAGAAAAAGCTTTTTGCTTGAGCAACTGCAGCAGTTTTCTCATTACATTAAATTTGATTAGGGATAGCTTATCCTGCGGTCCAGAAGAATGAGAAAAATGTCGGTAATTAATTATGGGCTCAATACAGACATTACATTAACTCGTAGACTTACACGACAAAATGGATGTGAAAGAGGAACAAAGATGGGAAATTATATTTTGCTGTCGACATAAGAAGTCTCTCGGAGAGAGTTTCCGTCTTATGCAAGAGACTTATAAAGATGAATGTCTAGGAAAATCAACAATTCACAGATGGCATTAAGAATTTATGGATGGTCGTGAGTCGGCGGTTTTAAAAGCGCATGGAGGAAGATCTTCAACGAGTGTTACAGAGGTAAACTTCAACATAATAGGTGTTATTATACGGGAAGACAGATACTTATCAATTAGAGATATCGAAGATAAGAATCACATTTCAAGATCATAAAATTTTAACGGAGCATTTGGGCATGAAACGAGGTGTTAAACTTGTGTTCCCCATTTCTTTTCATGTGCTGCCCAACGCAAGATCGTCGTTTTTTATTTGGGGAAAATGAATGTTAAGTTGATGCCCCAACTTACATACAGTCCATACTTGTCACCATGTCACTTCTGTTGTTCCCCATTTTAAAAAAGACATTACGGGGACTACAATTTGAGACTGATCAAGAACTTATTACAGATGCGCAGCGGTGCTTCAACAGCATTTCACAAGAGGAATTCCGGAAGACATTCAAAAAAGTGGGAGGAACGTTGGGACACCCGTATTCGATGCAATGGACAGTACTTCGAAAAAGGGGGCCACTTCCTTGATAATTAAAGTGCGCATATTTCTTGAATAAAAGCATTCCCAACAGTTTTGGGACAACCCGTGTATCTTCTTGGTTACTCAGTCCAAGGACTAGTTGTTCAGTAGATGTACTCTGTCTCTCCATTCCTCTCTGTTCTCCGCGGTTCTCTTCAAGTCATAGTACTGTACACTGAAGAGCAATTGAATTAGAGACAGTTGGCGTTATGCAAATATGGCGCTGTGGGCGGCCATGTAAACGGAAACGACATGACGTATGCAGCGATCCGACAATATAAGGAGTGATGCGATGGGAATCAGTAAGAGTCGGACGCCGTATGGGTAAGACGAAGGATCTAAGCGCATTTGATCGTGGGCAAATTGTCGGGGCCCGACGAATGGATCACTCCATCTCGAAACTCGTGCAGGCACTGGGATTTTCACAAGCCACTGTGTCACGGGTGCACCGTGAGTACATCGAATACGGTAAAACCATCCCTGCAAGGGCCAACTGCCGTGGACAGCAGCGTGTGGATGAGCGGGGTCATCGTCGGCTAGCTCACATTGTAACAGCGGATAGACGGGCCACAGTACAAGAAATCACTCGGCAATTTAACGTTGGTGCACAAAAACGTGTAAGCAGCCACACCATCCAGAACCATCTCCTCGCTATGGGGTACAGAAGCCATCACCACACGATGGAACCGCTGCTGACCGCACATCACAGGGTGCAAAGTTTAGCATGGGCGCGAGAACATCGCCACTGGACCCTAGACATGTGGGAAAATGTTGCCTGGACTGATGAGTCGAGATTCACGTTGGTACATGCGGATCGAAGGATACGAGTACGGCGCAAACCACATGAAGCGATGAATCCTTCTTGCCAGCAGGGTACTCTTCAAACTGGGGGGGGGCATTCTCGTCTGGGGACTGTTTACGTGGACTGAAATGGGACCCCTGGTACGTGTGACATTGTCCCTCACAGGTCAACCTTACCGGAATATCCTGGACGACCATTTGCTCCCGTTCGTGCGTCTTCAACATCCCATTGGGGACCTCATATTGCAACAGGACAATGCACCGTGCTATCGCTCCCGAATTGTATCCGAATGGTTGGATGAACACTCGACCGACGTCACCTTGCTTCCTTGGCCTGCTAGGTCACCTGACCTCTATCCCGTCGAGCACATCTGGGATGCCATCAAGAGAGATGTTCGAGGCTCTGACCCCCTCCATCAAATCTTCTTGAACTGTGGGAGCTTGTTCAGGGGTCGTGGATCCGTATGGCTTCCCAACGCTTCCGGTGTCTTGTCGAGTCCATGCCGAGAAGAATCGCCGCCGTCAACAGGGCGAAAGGTGATGCTACACGTTACTAGACAGGTATCTCTAATTCAATTACTCTTCAGTGTTTATCCTAGTTCTGGTGTCTTTGAGAAACTGTGCGAGAAAACTTATTTTGTAACTGTGCCAAGAAACAAAGTTTTGGAAGGGAAAAAACTTGTTTTCTCCCTTCCAAAACTTCCAGAATCGGGCCTCCATGCCGCAATGTGTGTCCCATCCATAAATTTCTTCTACTTTTTAACATGTTGATCAGATTCCTGGGTTCTCCCACTCTCTCCAGGACCTCCTCATTAATCTTTCTATCGAGCCAACTTATTCTCTCCATTCTTCTATAGCTCCACATCTCAAATGTCTCCAGCCTCTTCACTTCCGTCTTGGTCAGTGTCCATGTCTCAAAACCATAGAGCGCTACTGGCCAAACATATGCCTTTAAAATTCCCTTTCTCATTTTTAGATCTATGTTTTTGGCTGTCAGTAGTCTTTGATTCTATTTAAAAGCCGTTTTTGCCAACCCCAGTCTCATTCTAATTTCCTTTTCCCATCTCGCATCTTCAGTAATAATTTGACCCAAATAGCAAAATGATTTAACTTGTTCGATGTATTGTCCTTCAATTTCAAGGAAAGCCTGTGTTGGATCCTTACCTATTACCATTAGTTTTATCTTATTTTTATTTATCTTCATTCCATAGATATCCGCATTTTTGTGTATTCAACATCATGCGCTGTAATTATTTGGCTGATCCTGGCTCTATTGCCTGGTCATCAGCAAACTTAATGGCCTTCATTCTTTCTCCATTAACCCAAACTCCTTGACTGGCGATCCCCAATGCCTGGTCCATCAGAACTTCGGCATTAATACCGAATAGGCCAGGTTATAACAAGCATCCCTGCCTTAAACTTTTTTTTTATTGGGAATGGATCAGTCATTCCCTCTTGAATTGAAATCAATGCTTCCTGATTTACATAGAGAGTCTCTCTAGGATTGGAAAAAGTTTTGTCCAAGGCACTCTGTCGAAGGCCTTCTCATAATCAATGCAATATATGTAGAGAGAGCGCCCCCCTGTCAATCATTATTTCAGCCAAGAATCTCAGGGGGCCAATAGCATCCCTAGAACCCATTCCTCTTTTAAATCCAAACTGGTATTCTCCCAATGCATCTTCCACCTTAAAATCCAATGTCTTTTTAATAATTTTCAGGAGAATCTTGGATGCATGTGAATTAAACTTATGGTTCTGTACTGTTCACATTCTGTTGCCTTGGGTTTCTTTGGTATAAGAATAATTATGGAGGTCGTATGGTCAGCAGGCCAAATTCCTTTTTGATAGCTACAATTTACAAAGATGAATAATTGATTAATTAAGCTTCTCCAGATGCTTTAAGTAGTTCGATGGGTATCTCATCTACTCCTGGGGCTTTGTTGTTTGGAATTGATCTAAGCGCCTCCTCAAATTCTTCTCTAGTAATTTCCAGACCCCTTTCCATTCCATCATTGACGAAGTCTGAATTTGACGGATGTAGTTCTTGTTCCTTCTCCGCATTATATAGTTTTGACACATATTCTCTCCACCTCTCTTTTTTCTCGTTTTGGGTCAGACAGGTGCTTTCCCTGTTTGTTTTGAACGATACGGGATTGTACTCCTCTCTTCCTTTGTGCCGTGCTTTTGATAGCCTTGTTAACAATGTCTGGCCGGCCCTGTTTTTCCATTTCCTCTGTTTCTTCACAACGATCCATCCACGACTTTTCTCTCGCGTTTTAACATTCTCTATCCACTTCATTCTTTAGTTTCTTATACATGAATATCCCTGCTCTATGTTACTATTTGTCCATTTACGTCTTTCCTCCATTTTGACAATCACTTCCGTTTTCAGCCATTTCTTTCTAATTTCGAAGTTTTGTCTACCGATTGTTTCCTTAGCAACATCTATTACTATATTTTTTATCATCTAACCCTTGTATATTGGGGGAATATATTTAAACAGGAAATGGTAATGGTGACACACAGTAATTTTGGGCTTAGGGTGCCTTTATATTTTGTTTTAAAAGTGGGCCGCAAGAAAATTCGTTTCCAGGGCAGTTTATGGATCACCAATCCGTCACAGTTTTTGAATTTAAATACGGCGGTGACAGCGTATCATAACACAGAGATGACTTCTTGACAATTAATTCGTTATGTGAAGTGGGAGGGCACCCAAATCTCTGCTCGTTCACAGCGACTTCTCTGCCTTCTGGGAATGCATTATACCACTGAGATGCACTAGCGCGTGATGCACACTGTTCACCAAATGTCTATTGCAGTAAATCATCTAAACTTTTTTGCGTATCTTTGTTTTAAATTCCGCTCCATTCTTTATCTGTAGGCGCCAGTAAACACAATGGTCTATCCGGCACTCTAGCGGGAGAGTAACGGAAGAGGAACAGATGAAGCTTCGCTTATTCACTTATGCCGCAACGGCTGATCACAACTCCCCTTCTAAAAAAACAGGGTGTTTCCCTTGGTAGTCCCCCTCAAGGAATTAGTCGTATTTTGTAACACACGCTACTTAGAAACATGGCATGTGGTTTACAACGTACCTTAGTTCTTGAGAATGTAGCACCATTCACAATAAATGCTGGAAATGTCGTCAATCAAGATTCAAACGTACTCGAACGTGACGTTACATGTTATCGAAAGTCCTCCGCAGCATGTCCTCATCAATAGTCTGTATTGCAGCACTAATGTCGCCTTCTAAGTCTTCTAACGTGCGAGACTTATGCTCTAAGCACGACATTTTCAAATATCTCCATAAGTAAAAAAAATCGTGAGGAGTCAAATCGGGTGAGCGAGGTGGCCACAGTCCTTTGGAGATCACACCGTCACCGAAGAAAGAGGAAATTTCATTTTCGCTCACACGGGAGGGGACGTGTGGCATGTCGCTCCATCCTGTTAAAAGTACCCCTTGTCAAATCGATGTCGGTTAATTTGTCCACAAAATGCCATGTTGCCACATGACGCTCCTGAAGAAAATTGGTCCAATAATTCTGGTTCGGGACACAGCACACCGACTGCGACTGCTTATAGCCCATTGAGTTGCTCACGGTGGTCGTTAAACTTCCAATAAAAAAACCACCACTTTGCAAAATGTAATAGGGCTTCGTGTAATTCATGCGGATTATCTGTAGCCGAGATGCAGGAGTTTTAGGAATTGGCATACCCGTCCAAATGAAACTATGTTCGTCAGCGAGCTAGGTGAAATCCAAAATGTTCGAAATTGCGAGTGAAAATAGCTGGAACCAGTGACAGTAAGACACACGCTTTTCAAGATCTGGTTCTTGGAACTCTTGCACAGCTGTTACACAGTATGGATGAAGAAACGCTTTTCTTTTTGTGGCTCGTTTGCATGTGGAAACAGAATACCCAGTTTCTTGTGACAAATGTCGTAGTGTACTTCACCTCTTTGGGGTTTTTTTCGCTAAAGGAGGAAGTCCGAAACTGTACTAATTCAAAACACTGTCCGTGGTATCAAATTTCTTCGCGAACCTGGTGATGTAACGTTTATCTGGTGCTTTTCTTCCCCCAAACTTCTCAACGAATTCACGCTTTATAGACTTTATTATTTAGTAACTTTACACAATAAACACCCGCTCCGCAACGGTATACACATGCATCCTGAATGATGCTGAACGACACAGTATTACACGCAGATTGCCGCCTGACCGAATTAGCGTGCCCGGCTATCTGGTGGGGTGATGTCACAATTTGTTATATATCTTCCCAGATTCGATCCCAGGATCAGCTCGGACGATTGGCCAGTAGCCCGCGCTTCTGACCACTTCAATACCGGAAGGTGTTCCATGTTCATGTGGCTAGAACCATCAGGTCATTTCTTCCCAGTGAGACAATTTCAGTGTCCAAAACTGTAAATCAACAACTCGGGATATTTTGAAATTTTTCTTATTCAGAGTACACCCTGGCCATTCAGCAGACGTATTCAAATTCACAATTGAAGCTTAAAGAGCTGAATCGATGAGTATCGAAGAATTCGAAAATTTGTGGAGGGGTTTCTTTAACGTTGGCAATGTAGGCACATAAATAAAGTTGCTTCGGACTCGATATCTTCACATTTGGATTTTATCGGCAGTAAAAAAATTTGAAGATCTGATATAAAATAGATCTGCAATGCTTTCAGATTTTTTCATCAAGAGGTACTGAATTTGTAGTTACCTCGAGGACATCCCAAAATATTCCTAGCTGCATCAATGTGAAGTGGAAGCTCGAGGATGTTGACAAGAATTGTCAACATTGTGTCATCTTTACCAGCACGTTAACACCAAAGCCACTGAATATCAGTTCTTGAAATTCAGAAAGTCAATTTGTTGAATCAACTTGTCAGTATCAAACACCAGCGAGTGACAGAATTTTTAAGGAAACAATAAATCGAGTAGGCTAAAGTTCATGGACGTAGGATTAGTCTTATGATAATTCAGTGTAATGTTGTAGCCTTCGGTCGCCTTTAAAGGAATATTTTCTAGATCGCATGCCTGATTTTCAGGATATTATGAGCACTTGTATTATCAAGAAACTAATGCAATAGGAACAAAGATGTGCTAAGTTCATTGAAGTTACTGTGAACTACGTCAAAAAATAAAGATGCATGTGCATTTCAGGATACAAAAAAGAGATATGCTAGGCTTTTTAGAACTTTTTTTTTTTTTTTGATTGGAGGTTTAACGACCACCGTGAGCAACTCAATGGGCTATAAGCAGTCGCCCGTCCCTAATTTAGGGTCACTGGTTCCAGGGAAGGGAGAGAGTCAGTGCCGTAAGACAAACACAACATCCATGCCTGACCGGGATTCGAACCCGGACCCCTTACCGACGAATGATCAGAGGCCAACGCCTTAGACCACTGCGCCACCGAGGCGGCCTTTTTAGAACTTGTCCGTGTCCATTTACTCAAGCGTTTAAATACACTGCCGGACAATTGCTAAGGACGGATGACAATAGCAGCGATAGCAACAATAAAATAGAAGGCAGGAAAATGTGAAAATTAGCATAACTGCGGGATACAGTAAGACGTGTTGTGCGTATGCAAATTTTGGATTGCCGACCTTGTTCGTGACGTCATAGCGCTGATAAGAGATATAAAGGATTTGACACGTATTGACCGTTGCTGTTCAAACGCAAAGTTGAAAGGGAAAGAATCAATTGACGAACTTGCAATTTTCAGTATGTCTTCCCGACATCACCTAGATGATTTTACGCGTGGCCGTATTATTGGCAAGATTGAAGAAGGGCGAAAAATAACAGATGTTGCCAGGGATTTCGACGTCAGCCACAGTGTTGTTTCAAGGCTTTGGAAATCATTTCAAACAAATGGAGAGTGTAGCAAACGTCACGGGGAGGTCGTGTTCGCAGTACGACACCTGCAGAAGATCGGGGCATAGTGCTATCAACAAGACACCGGCGCAGCACAGCTAGTGAGGTAGCAAATCAGTTTATGGCTGCTACTGGCAAGCGGATCTCACGAAAAACTGTCGCCAGACGTTTGCATGAAGGAGGACTGTACGCCCGCCGTCCTGTAGTGTGCATCCCATTGTCCAGACGTCACCGTACTGCCCGTTTGAAATGGTGCCATCAACATCGCAATTGGACTGATAACGACTGGTCTGCTGTCCTCTTCTCAGATGAGAGTAGATACAGTCTATCGTCTGATTGTCGACGACAACTGATCTGGCGTGATAGTGGTACTGCATATTGTCCAGCAAACATACAGGAAAGGGACCGATATCCGACATGTAGTGTCATGGTATGGGCTGGCAGCATGATCAATGGCTGTACGTCCCTCTATGTGCTTCCAACTGACACTATGACTGGCCAACGATACGTTAATGATGTTCTGCTACCTCATGTTCGCATGTTCCGTGATGCTGTCGGTGATAGATTCATTTTCATGGACAACAACGCAACATGTCATCGAACAGTCGCTGTCCAAGAGTGTCTTGAGAGCGAGGATATTCAACGCCTCGTATGGCCAGCATCTGAATCCCATTGAAAATGTGTGGGATGCTTTGGGGAGGAGTCTTGCTGGTCGCCAATGCCCTCCAATAAACAAAGACACCCTCATCCGCGCACTGACAGAGGAATGGGATAAATTACCCCAACAGCTACTTGATAATGTTGTGCAAAGCATGACACGACGTGTGGAATCTTGCATCGCCCTCCATGGTGGCCATATCCCGTATTGACATCTTACGCCGGATCGCCTGCTGACGGTAATTGCATTTTTTTCACGTTTACGTATTCTGCACATATTCTGTTTGTCCCTTGAACACGTTCCAAAGCCTTCTGGATTTCAGAGCACAATAAATTGCCTTTCTTGCAATGTCCTGTCATTCTGACATTATTTTATTTCACTCGCAATCCAACCACACTTACTTTTTTATGCGCTATATAGCCGTTTATGATTCGTCCTTAGCAATTGTCCAGCAGTGTAAATTCGGACACAACTAAAGCACGATGCACACTCCCGCTCTCACACTCACACTCAGTTTCCTATCCCTTTTTCGGTGTTCATTTCCTCCAGATTTACTTGGTCCAGTTCATTTCGTCCATGGTTCACTTTGTCCATAGTTCACTTTGTCCGCTGTTCATTTCGTCCACCGTTCACTTTATCCACATTCATTTCGTCCTCAGAATGGTTAGAACACCATGGAAACTTTCGGTTTTGATGGAATTTTGTTACTAGGCAGAATAAAAAGGTCAGCGGACATTGCTTACGTGCGATTTTTTTCCTGTTTAAATTTTTCGCTTAAAATAAAACGATTTTAAATATTATTTAAAATAATACAAGAAACTGAACTTTGAAGAATTCTTTTACTCTTCTGTGTGATACCACGTGAATCAGTATGACATAAATAAAAGTTTTACAAAAATCTTTTCATGTTTTGAAATACATCTTGTATGTTGTTTTCATATCAGTCTTAGCTTTTCAGTATATTTGTTTTTTATTTTGATTATCAATCGTTTACAATTCCCGTTTGACTAATTTTCATACGAATAAACATTATAATGCTCTCTATATGTGTCGTAGCTATTTAACACGAGAAAAAATTTCACGAAAGCTAAGAACTATATGAAAACAATATACAATACGTATTTCAAAACATTAAAAGGTTTTTTTTAAACTTTGATTTATGGCATAGTGATTGACATTGTACCACACAAAAGAGTTAAAGCTCTTCAAACTTCGGTTCCTTGTTTTACTTTAAATTACATTCAAAATCGTTATATTTTAATCGAAAAACTTAAACATGAAAACAAAATCTATTATGTAAGCAATATCCGCTGACACTTTTTTTTTCTGCCTAATAACACAATTTCATCAAAACAAAAAATGTTCAAGGTATTCCATCCAATCTGAGGATGAAATGAATGTGGACAAAGTGAACGGTGGACTAAACGAATAGCGCAAACAATAACCGGTGGACTAAACGAATAGCGGAAAAAATAACCGGTGGACTAAACGAATAGCGGAAAAAATAACCGGTGGACGAAATGAACTGGACCAAGTGAACATGGACGAAACGAAAACAGACAAAGTGATCCGTCACCCTCACACCCTCTGCTATGTATTCTCTCTCACTTTTTCTGTCTGTCTCTCTCACTTTTTCTGTCTGTCTCTCTCACTTTTTCTGTCTGTCTCTCTCACCTTTTCTTCAATCACTTACTGAATTGCAAACGGAGATTTTCTATCTCCTTTAAACAAACCTCATACATCATTTTGCAGTTGTTTTTTCTTCATATTTCAGGGTGTGACGTTCCCAGCTATGAACGCTTTGCTAAGCAAGTGGTCTCCCAAATACGAGCGCAGCATTGTCACAACTATTGTCTATACTGGATGCCAGATTGGAAACGTTATTGCGATGCCTGTATCAGGACTTCTATCTGGATCTGAGGTTTTCGGAGGATGGCCCTCAGTCTTCTATTTTTTTGGTAATGCATTCTTCCATAAATCTCTTCCCCCTCCAATATTTGAAATAAAATAAAATTATAAGATAGCTGGAGAGTCATTGTTATTTCATCAATTATACTACATTTTTTAGCGCCATGAGAGAACAGATTTTTCTTACAAATGATTTCAAGTCAGCTCTATTTTCGTGGCAGCACGTGGTTTTCTTATATCTTCTGATATCATATTCACGTTAATAAGTGAGAACATGTTTAAACACATATTTCAGAAAGGTAAGGCATAATTTTTCAGTGGCAACCCAAGAAAAATTTTAATTGCTCATTTTTTGAAACCTCTAATGGTTGTGGGATCATTAGAGGTTCGCAACATTAGATTTCTCGGCAAGGTTTATTAATTCCTTTTTTTCCTTTTCCGGAGGGGGAAATGCACTTCTTGGTTGAGAATGGTTCTTTCGAAAGGTCTTTTAAACTAGTGACATTATGAGCAAATAATAATTTTGCTCATTCATATGCCGTCTCATGAATTTTACTCCTCATAATCTAACCTATAGACCATTTCATTTATATATATTTAAGGTCTATCGATGCCTAACATATAGCCTTTCCTAGACAAATGTCAACCCACTTTCTCGTGGTGCATCTTGTTCTCAATGGAAAGGCTCTGACGACCAACCATTAGCGGTATGTAATCTCATGTGGACAGGACTTATTGCCACAAGAACTGACCACCGTTGAACATGTAAAATACTATAGTAGAATGGTTATCAAGACACAGGAAAAGAATCCAGAGGAAGACCACGTAGAAGATGGGTGGATGAAGTTCGGAAGCATGCAGGAGTGATATGGAAGGAAATTGCGTAAACAGAGAGTTGTGGAAGAGACCTAAGGAGACCTTTATCTATCAGCGGATTTCATTATGTTTCAATAACTCATGTATTTTTCCAAGAGAGTTGTTCTAAATAATGTAGGGAAAATTTAATCTATGTCCAAGATGGGTTCGGGTTCGAGTCCCGAATGAAGCACGGATGGTGAGTTTGTCTTTCGGAGCTGTCTCTCTACCTTCCTTGGAACCAGTGGCCCCTAACTTAGATTTGCTTGTGGAGGTCGTTAAATCCCGAAAAACAATTTAATTCTGGCTTTTTATGTGACACTCGTTATCCCTGGAGTGAAACGTAAAAAGGCAGAATGAAATGGCTAACAGATAATAACATTTTCCTCAATAACAAAACGCATGAGTACCAACATACGTAGCTGAAACCAAATTCTCGACGTGATCGGGTAAAGCATTTAAACTTGATGCACGTATATGAGCAAGCTAGAATAGGAGGTTAAAACGCGTGCGCTTTATGAAATTCTTGGATTTCTATATTTTTCGAAAGAGCGAACAATCTAATAGGTGATAAAACGTTCCTTATTGGGGGAAAGGGAGAAGAAGATAGGATATTCGTTTATATTTTGTATTCCGAAAGGAACGTACAAGCCAGTTTTCAGTTAGCTACCAGTACGCTTTTGGATTGTTTGATACTCATTTTTTTTTCAAGATATTAAAAAAAGTACTAACACAGCACAGTGAGATGGCTGATTGTGACCGAATGTTAACAATATTTTTATTCTAGTATTTTGTACTTTAGACCGGATACTTTTAGTTCGATCACTCTGATTTACATACAGTGCAGGCCAAAAGGCCACAGATAATGTGATCATATCAAAGGTTTGAAATGTAGATGTGGTGAATTGAGCAATGATTCTTTTATTCGTTACTCAGAATTTTCATTTTTTAGAGAGAATATTTTACTCAAAACTAAAGAGCAGTTCGTTGGCAATATAATATTTAACTCGATTGATCATGCTAATTCGGTTTCGGTTCTATTGTTTCTTAAATAGAACCGAAACCGAACTGAGCATGATTCGGTTTCGGTTCTATTGTCGTCAACCCTTTACCCAGCTGAAACGAATTAACTAGGCATTACTAAAATGGGCTGAAATTAGTTCAAACGAATATATTCTCTGTCTAAGAAGTGGGAAGAGCGCGGGGAGAACGGGTGAACCTCCGCTCCAGAAACAGTTCTTTACCCCTTAGCTTTTTCATTCAAAGCTGTCAATTAGGAGGGTAATTGACCCTACTTTTCTCTGACTGTTACCCACTAAACGTCAACAAACCTAAGAAAGGAGATAGGTGTTTGAGTCACTTGTTTCTACCCAGTGTCATGATGTCCGTGTCGGCAGGACTAGCATTCCTAATGTCTGGATCATGCAGCACAGAATAAATTACTAGAAGCAGGTTTACGGTCTGTACTGCTGAGATGAGAGAGAAAGGAATTGTTTGCAGCAATTTGGTAAAATCTGGCCGATATGTGAACATTTTCGTATGAGGAGAACGAAGCATTTCCGGTACCATTTGGGTTAGGTACATCGGCTGCTTAAAGGGTTAAACTCTCAAACAGGCAAACGAGGACGGAATTCTTCACATTAATCAACTCGAGAAATAGCCCGCGATGATAACGAGTTAAGCAATGCTGAAGGAGTTATATCTCTCAACTTAGCTTACAACTTCTTTTCTTTGTGTATGCTAGATATAACTAGCCATTTTAGGCATACCGAATACAATCTATTATTAGTATACACCTTTACTCTAACAAAACAATCTTCTGGACTAGAAGCATTTATTTGATGTACACGTTATTCATAAATGTAAAACATAATCACTTCGGAAAGTGCATCGCAAGAGTTATGAAGAAAAATCATACACGTCATGCGGAACAATAGGAAAGCACTCAAAATCTGCATTTCTCGTTGAAAATTTGTTTGAGCAACTAAAACGGGCAAAGGGACCAGACGTTTCACGGGTTTAACAAAACATACATACATCAGCTTCTGGGTCAGCGTTTTCTGAGTTTTCTTGAAATTATTAATTGGAATATGCGTCAAAATCTGAAAGTATGTGAGAGTGAGATGTGTGAGCATGTGTAAATAAATGTTAATATTTGAGTTTAAACATATAGTGTATTGACAAAAGTTACCGGACACCTAGAAGAGAAACACAACATAGCATTTATTGACATACATTAGTAAGGTGTCGGTCAACCTTTGACCTTAATGCATGCACTGACCCTTCGAGACATGCTTTCGACAAGGTTTTGGAATACTATGTGCTTCCATTCAGTACATAATGCTGCCGCTAACTGTTGCTTAGTAGTAGGCCTTGGTTCCAAACTTCTTAAGCTGCGCTCTAATTCATCGCATAGGATTAAGATCAGGGCTCTGTGCTGGCCAGTCCACACACGATACGGAATTTTCGTCAAAACACGTCGTAAGAGCAGTATGTGTAGTCTCGTGAAGTTAGCGCGGATTCCTCTAACTTTCAAGAGTAATTTCCTCCGGTATCAGTGCAAGACATATTAAGTCCCCTACGATTTCAGCAAAACATGGAAAGAGCAACTCCGGACGATCTCTAGGACGAGAAGATGTCTCCGAGGCATTACGGCTGACAGAATTATCGTTGATAATAGCATGATTCCGTAGCACAGGCAAGGAAATTCTAGCAATTCCAGGACCGGTTTCTGTTTATTTATTCTCCAAGATAGGTGAGTCAAAGCCCGTTGCTGGAGTATAATATTTAACACCTGAGAAAAAAGCTTGAAAGGTACTGGAACACAAATTGCATTATTTTTGGGCCGCGGGTGGCCTAGTGGGCAACGTTCATGACTGCCACGGAAAGGGCCTCAGGTTCGATCCAAGGCAGGCACGAACGCTCGATCCACTAAATATCCGCTGTGCGTCGGATGGGCGAGTTAAGCCGTCGGACCCCGGGTACTGGTCCTCATGGTAATAAATAAGGGCGTCTTTCTCCCCCTTTCTACTTCGCTTCCGTGTCACTTTCCTATAGGGCACTCTAGCCCAAATCTGCTAGCTTCCTATTTCTAAGGGTTGTTTAAGACCTAGGGTCAGACACTCCCGTCCTAAAATCCTCTACATATGATCATCATTTGATTGCATTATTTTTCTACGGAGTGCTGTACTTTTGTTTCCATTGTGGAAACCTGAAGCTGAAAAGTTCGAATCTCAACAGGATCCGTGGAGAGACTTTACAAGATTCCTTTGGAAACGATGAAGCTCCAAAATTCGTCTGGTTCATGTAGTAGGCTATATAGATTTTCTATTGGGAGTATCTCCTCCGAGTAGATCGTCCAACCAAATACTTGCTACATAATAGTCTACTTCCTGCACAGTTTAACAGATTTCTTCATAGATCCTGAATTTGTGAGAAAAATTATTCTCAAGAACGCAACCATCATCGTAACCTTCTTCACTTCCTCTTTCCGTTCGGTTGCACTTGGTACTGAATGCAAAATCATCACTGCATTTTTCTGCACATGATACTTTTTATGTACTTGCATTTTGATTCTCTATTTTCATCAACACACATTAAATATTTGTATTTAATTTTTTTAGCATTTTTTTCTGCCCTTCTGAGCTTCGTTTTCCTTTCTTCTATTACTTTTTTTTCTTTTTGATAAGAAGGTGAATTAAACATGTCGCCAAAAAGTTTTCTTTTTTTTGTTACAGGTGCTTTAGGTTGTTTATGGTTTGTATTTTGGGCTGCATTAATATTTGAAACACCAACAGAACATCCTAGAATTTCGAAAGAAGAACTGGTTCTTATAGTAAAGGATCAAGATCAAGCTCAACAGGTTAAGGTGAGTTCTTGAAACTCTACAATTATTTTAATCTCTTAATTCAGGTGTATAAAAGAGTTTGTTATTTTTTGTCAACATTGTATGGAATATACACTGAAAGTTCAGTTCATTATTCACACCGTATCCATCACAAATCTGCCCCACTCCTTGCATTGGATTGGATTGGAGGTTTAACGACCACCATGAGCAACTCAATGGGCTATAAGCAGTCGCCCGTCCCTAATTTAGGGCCACTGGTTCCAGGGAAGGAAAGAGCCAGTGCCATAAGACAAACGCAACATCCATGCCTCACTGGGATTTGAACCCGTACCCCTTTCGGACGAATGATCAGATGTCATCGCTTATGCCACTGCGCCACCGGGGCCTGAAGCTGAAAAGTCATTTGGTGGAGTAGGGCTCTGCCCTACTCCACAAAATAATGCACGCAGCCATCACCTCCTCAGCGCAATAAATAGGTAAGATACCTACCTGCTGTACAGCGAACCCGCGATTGTGATGGATAAACGCGGTGATATGAGCGAGTTCGATCGTGGGCAGACAGTCGGTGTCAGGAATATGGGGTGTCCCATCTTCGCGACTGCAGAGCTCTTGGGATTTCCGCGTGCTTTCGTTTACTAGGACTTGAGACTACGTTAACCCTCTAACCGGCTGGAACGAATTAACTCGGGGTTACCAAAATCGGCTGAAATCCACTCGACAAATATAGTTGCTTCCTACGAAGTGAGCCGAACGCGATTGGAACGAATAAATTCAGGTTATGTTTAATGGTCCCAAAGCTGCTTGAGCGAGTGGCCTAAAAGACTAGATAAGTAAAAAGCATTGCTTACCCCTTTAGAGTTGTTATCCAGGGTGATCATTTAGGGGATGTGATTGACACTAATACGAGGGTTGTACCGAAAGTAATGCAAAAGTGGGCATAACCTTTTTATTAACTACCAGAAGTCGTTCAAATTGCACATGTTGATAGAGCAGCTCTTTTTCTATACGAAGGTGCTAGTCAAGATAGTCTCCATCACAAGCGATGTATTTCTGCCATCGCTGAACCCAACTCTCGAATCCTCTTTGAAAAAATTCAGGTGTGGACTTTTATACCTACTTCTTCACAGCCACTTTCACTTCACCCGTGTCATTAAATCGTTGGCCCCGGATACTGTCCTTCATTGGACTAAACAGCTGAAGTCTTAGGGCACCAGATCTGGGCTGTATGGTGGACGGGGACCATTCACCAGCCTAGTTCGATGATCTCCTGATTTATTGCCAAAGATGTGTGTGGTTTCCCATTGTCACGGTGAATGCGGATCATTTTCAGATTCGTGTTTGGTCTCTTCCTCCTTATGGCTCCTCTAAGCTTCTTAAGTGTCTCAATGTACCGCTCGCTGGTCACGGTACGGCCACGTTCGAGAACATTACGGAGAATGGCAAATGACACCTCTGTCATCCCAAGAAACAGTCACTATGACTTTCTGTGGGGATCACTGGCTCTTGGACTTCTTAGCCTTGATGAAGAGGTGTAACGCCATTCCATGGATTGATTCTTCGTTTCCGGATCGTTAAAAGATACGCTACGTTTCATCCCCTGTCACAAGATCGGAAAAAACTTGTCTTCGTTGGCTTCACACGCTTCCAACAGATCAGAGAAGACTTCCAAACTTCTCTGCTCCAAATATGCAATGAACAAGAAGGGTTACTATAGAGAAAGAGCTACTTTACCAACATGTGCAATTTGAACGACCTCTGTCAGTTAACAAAAACGTTATGCCCACTTTTGCATTACTTTCGGTACAAACGTTGTACTTTTGGACAGATTACCTGTTAAAGGGCTATAGCAATGGAGCCGAATGTGATTCTTAGTCATTTATTTTTACCCAGTGGCGTAATGTACGTGTCAGGGGTCTGAAAAAGGTTTCAGGCTTTTTTATGGAGATTATAATCTCCATATAGAAATCTGAAACCTCCTTTTTGAGTGATCCTGATAATGTTTGAAGATCACTCATTCGGTATTATTTCTTTAATTATGGCTCAAATACAAAAAATGTTTCGAATGGCATTCAAAAGGACTTATCTTCCACTAATACTAAAGCGATTTTACCGCCCAGGTGGCACAGTGTTCTAAGCTCTTGCTTTTGGCCGTTCGTCCTAGATGGGTCCGATCCAAAAAACTTTTTCCAATTAGTGTCAAAGGTACTTTTCCACTTAATACAAAAAAGATATAAATATATGTATAAGTACTCCAAAAAAATAAGTCTTAATTCAATATTACAAAAACTTTTCGATACAGATAGGGCGTGAAGAACACAGCAGTGCTTCTGACTGTTAATCTGCTTGCACATGGCAGGATATTAGGTTCACTACGTATTACTGCCACAAATTGTTTCAGAAGTACCCAGTGATTGGTGTTTGACACTCTAACACATGAAAAGTAAAACGAATTAATTGTAGAAATGAAATGAAAAATTCATCGTGTGTGTATTCCTTAAGTTCAGTGTGCTAAGCACCGCTGAAACTGAATTTAAGGCATCTTTCATTAATATCGGAAAAGAAATTACAAGAACTATAGAAATTTTCTCGATAAACTATTGAAAAAAATTTTAAAAGAAAGTTTTGATTATAGCTCAGTGGACAGAGCGATTAACTTTAAATCATCAAGATGAGACTACGTGCTTAGCGCTTCAAGAAACTTCTGCGAGATCTCAAAAATAGCAGAGGGTTCAACATTTGTCGATAAAACTTAAAAGCTTAGGTCAGGGAAAACATCGTATTTTTTCTCCTTCCACGTCTTCTTTCTGTTACGTATGTCTCTTATGTCCGTACAGGTGTATCGAACGTCTCCAAGCTGCCCAGGTGGCGTAATAGTCTAAGTGATGGCTTATGGTCATTCGTCCGAGAAGGGTCCTGGTTCGAATCCCGGTGAGGCATGGATGCTGTGTTTGTCTTACGGCACTGGCTCTCTCCCTTCCCTGGAACCAGTGACCCTAAATTAGGGACGGGCGACTGCTTATAGCCCATTGAGTTGCTCACGGTGGTCGTTAAACCTCCAATCAATAAACAACAACAACATGGATGTTGTGTTTGTCTTACGGCGCTGGCTTTTTCCCTTCCCTGGAACCAGTGGCCCTAAATAAGGGACGGGTGACAGCTTATAGCCCATTGAGTTGCTGACGGTGGTCGTTAAACCTCAATTAAAAAAAAGGTATACTTAAGTTATTGTGTGACTGTCATGCTGTGATGAAGACTGCACGGAAGAACAGGTCTTGCAGTGTGCAGCAACTGATTGCTGAATTCAACCAAAGCCAGGAGCAGCTCATTTCGACCCAAACCATGCGTAGGAAATTAAAGAAATTGGAGATTGGAAGTCGTCTGCCCATTCAGAAGCCATTTGTCTCCGCAAACCACAGAAAAACCCTCTTACAGTGGTATCGAGATCGCCGTGAACGGACGATGAAGCAATGGGAGAATATGACGTAGTCAGATGAAACATAGTATACGTTGTATCGCACTGGTGGTCGGCAGAGAATATGGCGAGAACTTCGTGAAGTGGTGGATCCTGCATGCCTTGTGAATAGAGCCCAAGTATCTAGAGGAGGCACCATGCTATGGAGAATGTTATGTCGGTTCGGACTGAGTCCACTTACACCAGTGGATGGTTAGATGGCATATAAGGAATACCTGACTGTTGTAGCGGACTAAGTGCACCTTGCATTGTGTAGCGTATATTCTGATTCATAACCTCCCTTTTTAGTTCATTTCTTCTTATATAAATTTGGTTTCTTCTAGTTAAAGAGTTTCCTATGCTTGTCACCACAGATTCCTGTCGGATGAATTTGAGTTTGGACAATCCTGGCAACAGGCCAGAAGTCGATGACGTTTGCTCAAGTTAGAGATATGAGCTGCTGTTTTGAATATATGCCTCTCTATGATTTTGGCGACCTCACTTGTTTACAACTGACCTTGCTTTCTTTGAGGATCATGCTTTGATCACTATGTATAGCAAGCACTATGTTTTCGAATGCTCTGTAAAAAACAAGATTGAACTGTAAGTGGCCTAAACTCATTTAAGAAACCTTACAGTTTATTACGAAGTCTTTTTGATATGTGCATAGTTAAATTTTAGCTACTACGACTGAGCTTAAGTTATACTATGAGAGTTAAGTCTTCAGCGAAGCTAGCGTGTAGTTGAAGTAACCGTTAAACTAGCAGTTCAGGTTAATATAGTTAAAAAAGCGACTTTCACTAATTTAATAAAAAACATTATAATTGTTACAACCTTTTCCTGCATGTGATGATATTTTTGTGGATAACAATGCAACAGCACATCGTGCCACAGTTACGAACAATTGGTTCAACAAGCACGAGAAGGACTGGCGTCATCTCACCTGGCCTCTGCGTTCCTCTGATCTCACTTCATTTACACTCCTTAATACTTTGGTTTAAACATTCATCTTGGATTTTATTGTTTTCTTACATTAACCTAACATTCTTTCAGTCAAAATTCAGCTGTACTTTCTGTCGGCATACAGTGTATGCACTATATTTTATACCTATGCCATATATCAGTTTTATCATTTATTAATTTGTAACGTGTACAATTGTTGGGTGAAATTTCCTCAGAATGAAGAAATGTAAGTTATTTCCTTTTTTATTTGTGTTGTTGTTAAAAATATTCTTTCGTTTCTTTCAGAGTCCACCAGTTCCATGGAAAGCTCTACTCACATCTGTACCTGTGTGGGCTCTTACGTTAGCCCATTTTGGACATAACTGGGGATTTCTAATTTTGCTGACGGAGATGCCCACTTACTTAAACAGTATTTTACATTTCAGCATAGAAGCGGTATGTTCATACATTTTAATTATGTTTGTAGTGTAAGTGAGGCAACGAGCTCACATGCGGTTTTTACTTACCTTAGCAGCATGTGCTGAAAGGAAGATACTTCCGCAGACAGCAACCTGTAAGAGAGGCCTAAGGTACGTGGTACCATCTATTTTATTAACTTTTTTACGGAGGGAAATTATTCTCTGGTTATGTTTTGGATTTTGTTATTAATCGGTGAAGTTTATCAAAATGTGATGACTGTACTTCATTTCCGTTCAGTTACAGAGTTCAATTAGAAAACAAAGTGACTAACCAAGTAAGTCATTAGTGCACTCAATACAGTGTAGTTTGAATAGAAACAGACTAGGAATACGTGTTTTCTTAAAAGCAAACGTAGTTTAATAAAAAAACGTTTGTATTTTAAATACAAAAAAGTTTGTAGTTTAAAATTGTAGTTTGGAACAGAAAAAAACTAGCAATACGTGATTTCTTAAAAGCAAACTGAAATATATTACTTTCAAAAATGAAGCTGGCGATTGAAGAAAATACAGAAGGTGAGTCGAAAGTTTTTGCAATATTTGGATCACTTTATGTCTTCATACGTACGTTTACGACGAAAGCTGACTAACATTCAAAGTATAGGCCATCATGTTGCAGCGTCTTTAGACATCTGTCTGCCGGTTCTTCGATTCCGCGGCGGTACCAGTTCTTCTCCCTCGAGGTGAAGAACTCCTTCATCCCAGCTGCCACCTCGTTCTGATTATTGAAGTGGCGCCTGCGAAGGAAGTGGGCCATGGACCGGGACAAGTAATAATCCGAGGGGGCAAAGTCAGGATTATATACTGGGTGTGGCATCAGTTCGATGCCCTCAAGTTCCTGGTGTTTTGCCCGGGTCGTTCACGCGGTATGAGGCAGAGCATTGTCCTGCTGTAGGAGAGCGTGCTTTTTGTCCACCAGTGCTGAGTACTTCTCCTCCAAAACAGCATACATCCGCTCCAGCTATTCAGAGTAGAGGTTGGCGTTGATGGACCGATCGACTGGAACAAATTCGTACTGGATTATCCCCTCGAAATTCCACCTGACCCAGAGCATCACCTTGTGCTGGAAGCGCCCACGTTTGGCAACAAGTCCAGGAAGCTGGGCCCGGGCTCAACCACTACCGTTGTGTGTTGGGATTACGGAAATGAACCCATTTTTCATCGCACGTAACAATTCTCTTGATGAAACGTATATCGCGCTGGTTTTGTAGGAATTCCGTGCACACTTCCACTCGGCGGTTTGCTTCAGCTGGCATCAGTTCGTGATGGACAATGCGGCAGCTCCTGTAGACCTTGCCGAGGTCCTGAAGGTGACGAACCACTGTGGTCTGTGATATGCCCAGCTTGCCTAATAATTTCCGAGTGCTGGATGTTGCACGGCCTCCGAATCCACGATTCGCGACCTATACCTGACCTTGGCTGATCGTCGAGGTTTCTGTCACCTGAGCGAAATTTCTTGAATCATCTGGTTGCGGTGCTGTGGTCCGCGAAACCTTCCCCTTTCGCATGACAAATGTTTCGTGTTGCTTGAGCAGCGTCATGGCCGAGTTCAAACTCATAAAGCAAAAGTTCCCTAATTAGCCGGTTGTGGCTGTTCCTCTTTAAGGCGTCCCAACCACAGACAGAACGACGACATGCAATGCTGTTCACAGCAACGACTACCACTTTACGTCCCTTTGTACTGAGTGCAGTGCGCGACTTTAACTAGTTAAAACACGTGACATACCCGCCGCAGCACATGCGTTTATGCAAATATTGCAAAACTTTCGACTCACCCTCTGTACTAACGAATGTAACAAACAGTTTATGAAATAAATTAATTAAATCACAACCTTCAATTTCAGGAGTTCCAAGAATTTTCTGAGAATCGTTTAAATGGTGGTAGACTTATAGGTACGCACAGAGTCTCCAGCAATCCAGTTGGTGATCAAACTTTTCACATAAAGTCCTGTGTGTGTTCTAGTTCTAAAAGGGAAGTCTAGTGGGTGCTCGAATTGTGAAGGGGTGTAAGAATCTAGCTTCTCTTCATTCGTCCTAGATGGGCCTGCATCTTCAGGATCCTAGATGAGGTATGTGCTGAGCACCTATCTTACAGCACTGATTTTCTCCCTTCCCTGAAACCAATGGCCATACATTAGGGAAGAGTGGCAGCCTGTAGCTCTATGAATTGCTCATTGTGGTGATTAAACCAAGAATCAATGAAAAAAACATGCGTATTTAGAAGTTCGTTTATTTATTTATTGCTTTATTAACACCAGTATTTATAACTAGCCTATAGCCTGCCCTAGGGCAGTTGTTTTTACGCTTTAAATAAATATTAATATATAGAGGATGTTTCCCGTCCTATGACGGAGTGAAATTGTTTAATTGAAGCAGATTGAAAACAAATCAAATACACGCCGGCTTTTTTGTAAGAAAATATAATATAAATTTATATAGTAAGAACTAATTTATGATAGAACTGAAAATTATATGCTATTTATTTCCGTTTTTCAAAATATCTCGCGATAAATAAACATTTTGTTGAACAAGAACGAAATATTCGTTGTTGTTCAACAATTTTCCTTGTAGTCCAGTTGTTTTCGTGTAAATTTACCTAAATAACTTTTGCTTTGATTTTTCGCGTAAAATTACTTTTTCCCCGGCACTCATGTTATTCCGCTCACGACTTGTTTCAGACTGTCTTATCCGAAATTTAGTTTGAAGCTTCATACCGAAGCTTTTTCTACAAAATAATGCTACATCTGGTATTGCAAATCGGAACTATGTAAATTCTCGACAATGTGCTATTGGGGCGACATCTGCTTTTAGATGCAATCTTGCTCACTTCGACATCGCAACATTTCAGTTTTAATCGTAGGTCAGGGAGTTTAGATAGATCGATATTTTGCAAAATCTATGATATAATCCGCACTAAACCCGAAAAATTAGTTAAATTAAAAAGTAAAAAAATAATTAAAGCGTACAAATTAATATTCGCATTGTGCTAAATTAAATAAATATGCAAACGCAACTAGCCATGATGTTAAGATTTTTATTCGAATTTTGTAGATAGGATAAATAGAGCTCGAGTCATTGATAATCCAATGTTTTTAAATTAGCACGCGAACATCTCAATGTGATCGCGTGCAAACTCAACTTGCTGTGATATTAAGAATTCAATTCGAATTTCATAGGTCGGAAAAATAGAACTCGAGTCATTAATAATCCAATGTTTTTAAATTAGCACGCGATCACCTTGACATCTGTAAGTGATCCTGTGCTATTATATAGCAGGCAATCATTTTGACATCGCGAGAGCACACACGAATTGATCGATAAGTGATGACGCAACAATGCAGACGCTGGTATGACGTGATTCGTTCCAGAGAGACGGATCTGGGCGTTTATATTTTTTTTATTGTGGATCTACCTGAATATCAGAAAAATGCACCCTACGCTTGAATTTAACTTGGTTTTAGTGTAAACCACGTGCTTCAACTTACTTCCATTGTCGCAGGGTCTACAGGGTTCGTACGGGACCTGGAAATCCTGGAAATTGAAAATTTCAATTTCCACACCTGGAAATCCTTGAAAATGGCAGATTTTCTCGTATGGAGATTTTCTCGTATTGTAATTTTTGGCGTAAAGTCCTTGAAATCGGGCGACTTTATTTTGAAATGCAGATGATTTTTTGTTTGTTTTCCTGTAAAACTCAATAGGTAACTCCAACCATCGTGGCTACCTTCTCTTTGTGTCGTAAACTGGGCAATGAAAGGTCGCCACGATTCCCGCATGCGCCTCAATGTAAAATGGCCTTAAAGGGAGCACCGTGTAGCAGGCAATACGGGTAGACATGCAATCACTGACTAGCTAAAAGATAATTTGGAGGCGAAAGCAATGACTGCGGGGCAGGGGGCGCTCTCCATTAAACCTAATACGTCTCCATCGCTGAAGCCAAAGCGTTGAGAAGTGGCCATCTGGGCTCAATAACCAATCCTCGCCCAGTGCACCCTGTGTCACGTTTCCTGAGAAACACTTGCGGGCTACACTAGTCGTTAGATACTTCCGGTTTTGCCTGAGCTCCAAATTTTTTGTTTGTTCATGTTCACTTGTTTATGTTTTCCATTCCATCGCTCACATTTGTTACTTCGTTCATTTAACAACGAGGTTGTGGTTTGTTGTTCGATCACTGGTTGCAGATTATTTTATTCCTTGTTTTGGAGTATGGCTGGAAAATGTCCCCGATAGCACATTACATCGATTCGACGTCGAATTTTTGATCAATTTTTGGTCGATATGAAACGTTGAATATAGATATCCATGTCCATTTTTCTAACGTCTTTTCGTCGTCGAATTTTAAACCTATTAAGTCGATATCAAGTCAACAGTAGACGAAGATTCGACCTTTCGAGAGAAACATATACATCGTTGCTACGTAGTGTAGACGTCGATTATACGTTGATATTAAGCAGTTCAGTCATCGATTCTAGTACTGTTGTAATATCGAATCAACGTTTACTCTGCAATTTAGATGTTTAAACATGAAATTCTAAACTTTTAATCGTGGCATAAAACGTAGAATGTATTCCTATTTGTAGTATGATTCTACGACGCTGTCTACGATTAAAAGATCATATAATTCGTTTTTTATTGTTTCAACATCCAAGTCTTTTCGGACGCATTAGAAAAGGCACATTATTCTCAAAAATTTTACAGAATTATTGGTGATCTGTCAGCACCGCGCTAGACCTATCCTTAATTGGGATTAGCGTACGTAAAAATTATATACCTGAAAAAGTAATTCTGCTTAAAGGAACGAGACTCTACTTCTTATAAACATACTTTAACAAAAAAGAACAACTTTTAACTTAAAAGGAGGCAGGTAAGAATCTCGTCTTACAACAGAAATAATACAGCCGACCAACACCCCAGCATCCAAAAAGTTTGTTTGGCGTAATGGTTGCAAAGGCGCATGCGTGCAATGCATAGAGATCGCACAAAAAATATCGATTATTCGACCTAATGGAACTAAAATGATAAACTGCGTGAAACCGTCTACATGTATACTGAAATTCAATGTAATGATTTTTCGTGACGTTCTGTCTCATCGATTTTACGTCGAAAACTGGTAACCAAAAATCGACGTCGATTCGGCATTACTGTGCTACCTTGGGTGTATTCCAAGAAGTTTGTTTAGAGAACAGTTTATTTTGAGGTTGGCTGTTACCCGATACCAGTAATAAATCTAGTGCTTGTTGCAAATTTTGCATGAAAACCTTTGACGTTTCCAACATGGGTGTGTCTGGATTTAAAAGCCACTTGATGAGACATAATAAATCTAAAGTGTTAACTAAAAGTCATTGGACATAACTATAATGGTTTTTTTCTTGTTCACTGAAGAGCAATTGAATTAGAGATACCTGTCTAGTAACGTGTAGCACCACCTTTCGCCCTTATGATGGGGGCGATTCGTCTCGTCATGGACCCGACAAGACACCGGGAGCGATGGGAAGCCAAACGGATCAACGACCCCTGAACAAGCTCCTAAAGTTCACGAAGATTTGATGGAGGGGGGTCAGAGCCTCGAACATCTCTCTCGATGGCATCCCAGATGTGCTCGATGGGATTAAGGTCCGGTGACCTAGCTGGCCAAGGAAGCGAGGTCACGTCGGTGGATTATCCAACCATTCGGATACAATTCGGGAGCGTTGGCACGGTGCATTGTCTTGTTGCAGGATGAGGTCCGCAGTGGGATGTTGAAGACGCACAAACGGGAGCAAATGGTCGTCCAGGATATCCCGGTAACATTGACCTGTGAGGGACGATGTCACACGTACCAGGGGTCCCATTTCAGTCCACGTAAACAGTCCCCAGACGAGAATGCCACCCCCACCAGCTTGAAGAGTACCCTGCTGGCAAGAAGGATCCATCACTTCATGTGGTTTGCGCCGTACTCGTATCCTTCCATCCGCATGTATCAACATGAATCTCGACTCATCAGTCCAGGAAACATTTTTCCACATGTCTAGGGTCCAGTGGCGATGTTCCCGCACACATGCTAATCTTTGCACCCTGTGATGTGCGATCAGCAGCGGTAAATTCGTGGGACGATGGCTTCTGTCCTCCATAGCGAGGAGATGGTTCTGGATAGTGTGGCTGCTTACACGTTTTTGTGCACCCGCGTTAAATTGCCGAGTGATTTCTTGCACTGTGGCCCGTCTATCCGCTGTTACAATGCGAGCTAGCAAACGATGACCCCGCTCATCCACACGCTGGTGTCCACGGCAGTTGGCCCTTGCAGGGATGGTTTTACCGGATTCGATGTACTCACGGTGCACCCGTGACACAGTGGTTCGTGAAAATCCCAGTGCCCGCAGGACTTCCGAGATGGAGTGACCCATTCGTCGGGCCCCGACAATTTGCCCTCGATCAAACTCGCTTAGATCCTTCGTCTTACTCATACTGCGTCTGACTCTTACTGATTCCCGTCGCATCACTCCTTATATTGTCGGATCGCTGCATACGTCATGTCGTTTCCGTTTACAGTGCCGCCCACAGCGCCACATTTGCATAACGCCAGCTGTCTCTAATTCAATTGCTCTTCAGTGTATAGCATCTACTAAGTAAAATAAGAATGCAACAATAATGAACTCACTGTGCAGCGAAAAAATGAGTGGGTGATAAAGAATCAATCTGAGCTGTTTCAGAGTCATTGAGATAATCATTTCTTTCTATATTAATTATTTTAATAAACTAATGTATTTATGTTACGTATGGTGATAAAAAGACTGCAAACCCCTGGAAAATTATGTATATAAGTCCTGGAAAAAGTTTTGGACCTTGCTGTACGAACCGTGGGTCTGGATTGATGATGTATATTTCTTTACTTTTCCTTTTCTTGTCTTATTTATACGGTAGAATTTTTACATACGAGTTTACATCAATTGCATACGTAAATGTATTACCTAAACAGACACTGAAATAAATTTTTATCGTATTTTCTTGAGATGAAAAGCAAAAGATACATCAAGCAATAATTTTTTATTTTAAATGATAAAATAGATTTTAATATGGAGCGCGGGCACGTACACGTCGGGATGGGATTCGTGCCACTGTTCTTAAAACGAACGTAAATACACTCAATAGATAATACATGAGAGATACCTACCTAATAGCGTATTGTTCCTCCTCTAACTTGAATAACAGCCTCTTCACGCCGAGGTATGGTCTCCACCAGATGAAGGAGGATTTACAGAGGTAACGCTAGCCACGCCCATTGCAGTATTATCCACAACTCCACCTGAGACATCGGTTCAGGATCCATGGATCAGATTTTCCGCTCCACAACATCACAGAGAGCTTCAATGGGGTTTAAACCCGGGGACCTTGGCCTACATGCCTAGGTGTTTGAAGCCAGGTGGGGAAGCGCATTGTCTTGCTGAAATGGGCCATCAGCCACAGAATTCCCGAAGGCCATTAAAGCGTGTAGGTGATCAGCCACCACATGCTGGTAGTGCGTAGCAGTTAAGAATCTCTCTAGAAACACTAAGAGACCAAATGAGTCTCATGAGATGGCTCTCCGAACCATCATAGAGCCATCACCGCCTTGAAAAGAGCCCACCTGGTACGACGGGGCCATAGTCTCGTACTCTCCTGTCAGCTCGGTTCAGCCGAAAAGGGAATTCATTTGACAACACGACGCAGCGGCATTCTGCAGAGCTCCAGTTTTGATGTTCCCGGCACCATGCAAGACGTAATTTCCGATGACGCAATCAGCAGTGGCACACGAGTAGGACGTTGGCTCCCGTAGCTCAGAGTATGCAGCGTGCGCGGTACCGATCTCTCGCTGTCGCTGCTTCGGCCTCCGATATTTAACCTGGATATGATTCACGCCGTCGTTGCCAAGCGTTCGGTCTGTACGAGCCTGGATAGTTTACGTCGACCCCGGTCATCAATGGCGTCTGGTCGGCCATCGCTTGCTCTCTAGGCGCTGGTACGTCCATCGATGGTATACTCGCGGTACACCCTTGTTACGGTTGCCTCTGGGAACCCTGGGGTTCTTACACTTTTGCGATAGAATGACCCATCTGTCTTGCGCCGACGGTGCGTCCACGACCAAAGTCGCGCCGTTCACCACCTTTATCCATGTTCGTCGATTGTGATATACTTTTGGGAAGTCCTGCTTTCCGCCTCTTTATCGCCTGCGTTCGATTTGGATCAGTTCCACTCTGTGCGAGGGATGTCCATGTCAACAGCCCATCACCCCTGTTCTAATATTTTTTCTCATGCTTGCCAGATTTTAGCAACGCGCAGAATACGTTTGGTGGAAAGCAAACTTTTAATTCTGATTGTTTTGTATTTTCTTTCCCCAGAATGGCTTCTTTTCTGCGCTTCCTTACCTTCTGCAAGCCATCACTGCCTGGATTGTGGGAATCGTGGCTGACAAAATCCGAGAAAGTGGCCGATTTGAAATTAACACTATTCGCAAAACTGCCAACACTATCGGTGAGTGACTTCGATACCAGAAATAAAACAAGCAGTTTTCGGTGCTGTAGTGATTTGATTTAATTAGCGACGTTTTAGATTCTGGTACGTTGGAATACAATTAAATGTTAAATACCACACTTATTTTATCACTAACGGTTCAGAGATCGACAAGCAAGGAATATCAAAGAATATAAGTTAACACATTTATTTGTATACTCAAAAAACGCATATAGCGTATTAAATCCGTTTATTTTTATGGTGTAGTAATCACAGAGATTTGCCAAGCTTTCGGACTCCACTGTGAGGCTTTTTCAAGGCAATGGTAAACATAAAAATGCAGGGAATTGGAACACATAAGGAACAAAGATGATTTTTGAAAATAACATCACGAACACATTTCGTGAAATTTTTTAGCACGTAATTAGGACAATTGATAATATTTATAGCAAAGGTCTAAAGGCTGGAGATAACAGGGAGGAAATAGACAGAATACATAGAACTGCAACAAATCGTATAATGTCAGCAACAATAAAATCACCTAGTAAGACAATGAAGTACGCAGGATCCATCCCATATATCCCAGGCTTTGCATATTGGTTAAAGAATGTGTTACGTAAATACAAAATATTAATAGCAATGAAGTCCCCGACTCCATTATCACATATAGTATCAAGCTACAAGGAGAGACAGTGTGAAAAAAAAGGCGGGTGTGTACGCTATACCGTTGGTACATCCTGACAACACGGAAAACATATATATCGGAATGACAAAGCGATCCTTGGATACTAGATGTAAAGAGCAGGTGCGAAGTGTTAACCAGGACATGCAGAATACAGCCCTCGCCAGAGAAGTCATGCATTCATCGGCCACTCCAGTATGAAATAATATTAGAAGAATTGCACCTTACACGAACTTTAAAGAGTCTGCCATCAGGGAAACTATCGAAATCCTCTCCAGCAAAGTAGCATACAATGACATGATCTCTACTGAACTACCAATGGTTTGGCATGCGTTATCAAAAGACGGGAACACGTCGCCGCGCGCCGTGTAATTACGTGCTAAAACATTTCACGAAATATGCTCGTGATGTCACCCACGTTATTTTCAAAAATCATCTTTGTTCCTTATGTGTTCCAATTCCCTGTATTTTTATGTCTACCATTGCCTTGAAAAAGCCTCCCAGTGGAGTGCGAAAGCTTGACGAATCTCTGTGATTATTACACCATAAGAAATAAACGGATTTAATGCGTTTTTTGAGTATTCATATTGTGGTGTATTAAAAATAACGTTACATTTATTTGTGTCCTGTAGTTGAAGTATACTTGTATGCACACTTTCCCTTTTTACAGAGATTCGCAGTTATCACAACATCACATTGTTACCATTAATCACTTGCATGCTCCCGCCCGTAACAGCACGTGTTTCGCGAGACTTGTTTCACTTGTGTGAAGGGTCAATGAATCAAAATCCGTGGTATTATATCTTAAATTCGTAGCTTTGTTGGATTCGAACTGTTCTGATAAATTTTGTGAAAGCTTTCCTGAACAACTGCTGTCAGAACAAGAACCCTATGCTTCAAATTTTGATACAGTTTGATTAAAAAATGAACTAAAGGTGTTTTATTCCCTTGATGAATACAAAAAGAAATCAGTAAGTGACATTATATAAGTTGAATCATAAAGTTCAATCAATTGGTCATTGTGTTTAGTGGGGTGTATAAATAAGCAGACTTAATATTAAAGTTTCCATCAACAACTGCAACTGCCAAAAGTTTTTCTGCACTAAAGAATCAAGACATATCTCAGAGCCACTCAAAGACATGTACACTTGAGCAACTTGGCTATTTTGTCAATAGAGAAAAATATTCTTTTTAAATTGGAAAAAGTACTTTTTATGAATACGTAACACTCAAGTTCGCACAAAAGGAAAGATGAATGGAGTTCATGTAGAAATAAAGTATTCAGAAGAAGAATTGAGTTCATGTGCAAATTAGTGTTAAAATCCTAATCCTCATAAATACTTGGTGTCATGCTAACAATAACATGTACCTAAAATTAAAAAAAAAACATTTACTTCCAGTACTTAACAACTGAAAAATAAACTTCGCAAGTTTTAAAATACACTCACGTACAATGAAATTTGCGCTCCAAGAAGGAAGCATCGGATTGAACTGAAATTTTCCAAAAGTAATGATAGAGATGAATTATACACATGATGGCAAAAACAGAGCTGCGGCACGCAATCCTGTCATCTTCAATAGCGCGTCGCACTGCCTCGTGCGGCGATACATGCTGCAATAGGGTCCGGCATGGAGGCGAACAGGCGCCTGATGTTGTCCTGCGGCAGACTGGCCCACACGTGTTGGACGGTATGCCCCAGATCCAGGATATGGCGGCATTTCGGCAGCCGGCGTTTCAACTGCTCCCACACATGTTCGGTAGGGGACATGTCCGGGGAGCGGGCAGACCATGGAAGTGTCTGGACATGTTCGGGCAGCGGGCAGCCCATGGAAGTGTCTGGACATGACCGGGGAGCGGGCAGACCATGGAAGTGTCTGGACATGACGTAGGCAGTCCTGGTAAACTCAAGCCGGGTGCGGGAAGGAATTATCATGCTGATATAGCGCACCTGGAATCCCGGCCAGAAATGGGAGCACACGGGGCCGTAGGATCTCATCCCCATACCGCTGGCCCGTCAATGATCAGGTACCAACCACAACTAGAGCTGATCAGCCATCGTAGGCAATGGCTCTCCATACCATAATGCCTGCAGTGGGGGAGGTGTGGTGCTCAATAGCGAGCTTGGGATTGTGCTGTTGACCCGGAGACCTCCACACCCGGACACGATGATAATCTGTCCCCAAAACAAATCGCCGCCCCGGTGGCGCAGTGGTCTATAAGGCGAAGGCCTCTGATCATTCGTCTCAAAGGGGTCCGGGTTCGAATCCCGGTGAGGCATGGTTGTTGTATTTGTCTTACGGCACTGGCTCTCTCCCTTCCCTGGAACCAGTGACCCTAAATTAGGGACGGGCGACTGCTTATAGCCCATTGAGTTGCTCACGGATGTCGTTAAACCTCCAATCAAAAAAAAAAAAGGCACTCATCACTAAACACCACACGTCGTTAGTCTGTGGCGTTCCACGTCGCTCTGGCCTGGTACCACTGCACACGAAACCGACGATGTTCCGGCGTTAAAGGCAGCACACGTACAGGGCACTGGGATCACAGATTCGCTTCCGCGAGGCGTCCGGAAATGGTTCGTGGGCACACAAGAGGTGGTCGTCCTGGTCCGTCCGGAGCCACTCCGCCGTGTGGCAGTGCCATCACGCTTTGATTGCTCCCAATACTTTCGGACGGTATGGTCAGAACGATCCACGTGGCAGTCTATACGGCGCGCCAACCACCCTGCAGTTTTCAGCCCGATGATCAGGCCTCTCTCAAAGTCCGTAAGTTGCGTAAATCGACGTATCTGGCGTCTACCCGGCATTCTTGTCACTCTGTACTCTTTTTGCGTCAGCCGGTGCTTTTCACTTTCATGGGACATCGACTACACGCCGGTTTATAAGGCTGTCGGTGCCTGCTTGCTGCACCACAAGAGGGTGTGCGGTCATGCGCACTAGCTCTAAACATGGATCATTTGCATACCAGCACGCACTCTAGCTATTCGCAAAGTTTCGCAGTTGTAGCATGTTTTCTTCTAGGTGCGCAAATTTCATTGCCGTGAGTGCAGCTGTACTGGGGACGGATGGGACATAGCCCAGGTCTCGGACCCAAGATACGCCACTGAACTTTCTTGAACATAATGTTTATTTTAACATTTACAGATTGGCCTCAGGATAAGCATTTACCTAAGTCCTTATAAGCAGAGTATCTTGTGAGCACAATAACACATGTATTTATATTAACAGCTCAGTTCGTAGGTTGCTGAGATTCCGTTTAGGTTCCACTCCAGGGTTTTGTCTTCCTTGGATTACTTTTTCCCTTTTAGCTGGTTTGGGTGCTAGACCTACCTGCATATTTGCCGCGTGCGGAGACCCGTGAGGCAGAAATGGGATGTCTGGCGGCTGAGGTCGCAGGAGACCGGAGAAGTGCCTCCTGTGTACCAATACTCCTCTTCGACCCCGGCTTCGCTGTAAACGGGAGGCTAGAGACTAACCCACCTCTAGTCAGAAGTCCTGTACCAAGTTGTGTAAAGGGTTTTAGCGGCTTTATTGTTGTATAGCACGGCATGGTAAGCCCGGGGGCTGTGGGATCATGCCAAAGGCGTTGGCATGACGGTACCCGGAGGCCGAAGTGTCCGCGGAGTACGTGTGATCACAGCCAACGGACTATATCTGCAGCGTATAAGCTCCAGAACTGTGTCCAGCGTCATTTTCTTGGCTTACAGACCTCCAGTTCTCCCTTGTAGGGCTCGGTGGTGGGTGGAGTAGTCTGCAGACGAATCCTCCTCCTTTTTCCATGGGTAAAAACAAAAACAAAAACTCCAAACTCAAGTCACCTGAGAAAATGATAGTTGACAACGACTCTCCTTCGTCTTCTCAACCTACCAAGTCCCATAACCTTAAACGATCTTTAGATCATGACCTGGACCAAGAACGTGGAACCTCTTCTTCGGCGGCTGTACCAGTCGCTCCGAAGCGTCGTCTACCCTCGATTGCTGTGAATACGCATGCTACACACTTAGTTGTAGAATCCATCGATCCGAATGAGAGACTGTCCACCAGATCTCCCTTTTTCATTTCTAAAGCTTTGGACGCTGCGGTTGGCTCTTTGAAGTCTGTGAGGAAGCTTCGCTCTGGGGACCTGCTTGTCCAAACTTGCAGTGTTTCTCAGAGTAACACTCTTCTGCACCTCACTAGTCTTCAAGGCATTCCTGTCAAAGTGACACCTCACCCGTTTCTTAACACCTCTCGGGGTGTTATTTCGGAGTTTGATCTCTTGGCATGCAGTGAGGACGAATTGGTGAGTGACCTGGCAGATCAGGGTGTCATTGCTGCACGTCGTATGATGTTCCGGCGCGATGGTTCCTTGATTAAGTCTAAAAATGTAATCTTGACTTTTAACTCCCCGAAAGTTCCGACCGAAATCAAGGCTGGCTACTTGGTCTGTGGAGTTCGCCCGTACATTCCCTATCCTCTGCGCTGTTTCAAGTGCCAGAGGTACGGGCATTCACAACGTTCATGTAACAGTTCCGCTCGTTGCGCAAATTGTGGCTCCAGTGAACATGACGGGGAAGGTTGCACTTCTGCGGCCTGCTGTGTTAACTGTGGTGAGGCCCATGCAGCTTACTCCCGCAACTGTATGAAATGGAAGGACGAGATGGCGATCCAGCGCCTCAAGACCCTGGAAGGCCTCTCGTACCCTGCTGCCAAGGCCAAGTTGGGTATTCCCAACAACCGACAGCGTACTTTTGCAGCAGTAGTTCAGTCTCTGCCACAACCATTGCAGCCCTTTGTCCCGCGCCCTGTAGCTCTCGCCGGACTTGCCAAGAGATCTACAGCTGAACAAGCGACACAGGTGGATTTCTCCGAGCTCCAGCTTATTCGACCAGCTGACTCTGCGCCTTCTCTTTTGAAGACGACCGACTCTTCCAGTTCCTAGCAGAAAGCCTGCACGTGTGGAAGACCCGGCCCTAAATCCGCAAAGGTGTGCAGTGTCCATCCAACTGTCGCGGTCCAACTGACCAACATTGCAACTGTCCCAGACTCAGCGAGGTCCCCACCCTCAACCAACATTATAGAGGAACATAAGGGGAGGAGAGTGACAGTTCGTCCCTCTCCTGTGACTCATCTTATGTGTAGTTGTGTTCGTTTTCGTGATGTGTTTTATCATTCTCATTCCTCAGTTTTACTTAATCGGCTAGTTTCTAACCATTGTACCATGTTTTTAATACTGTTTGTTTCATTGTCTTTTATGGCCCTTCCATCATTCTCATGGTTCGGTTTTACTTGGTCAGCCAGATTTTGGGATTTATGCCACGTTTTTTTGTTGTTGTTTTTTAATACTGTTTGTTTGTCTTGTGTCTGGCGCTCTTTGGCCAACCATGGCCCTTGCGCCATAAAAATCAACCAACCAACCAATCAACTTAGAATTCTACGACACAAATTAATGAGAGACATGTCCATTGCTCTGTCCCGGTGGCGCAGTGGTGTAGTGGTCTTCTGATGAACCGTACCAGATCGATCCGGGTTCGAATCTCGGTGAGGCATGGATGCTGTGTTTGTCTTAAGGTCATGGCCCTCACCATTTCCTGGATCCAGTGGCTCGGAATTAGGGACATCCGACTGCTCGTAGCCCATTGAGTTGCTCACGGTGGTCATTAAACCACCAGTAAAAAAAATGTCTATTACCTGAATTTGAATGCTACCACTAGAAACAAAAATTCTTATGTTATTCCAAATTTTCTGGAATGTTGCGAGATTTTCTGCGGTCAGAGTACGAAACATACAATGCCCTACCATTAATATCCGGACACCTGCTTGTCTACAAATAATCTTTATTTACAGAAAATTTAACATCTTCTGTTGACGGCCTCTACTCTGCCTGAAATACTCTTCACCAGTTTTTGTAAATATCCGCAGATACGTTTCGCCACTCGGTCTCCAAAGCAGTGACTAGTTCAACTTTGTTTGTCGGACGATTTCTTTTTTCACACACCTGACGATTCAATTCATTCCAGAAATCCTCTATATGGTTCAGGCAAGGCCGTCTAGAAAAATGAGTTTCCTCCTTCAGGAGAAACCAAGGTTTCTGATTGGTTTCTGAAGCTGTCATGTATGACGTCAAGCTCGACACCGACACATCAGACCGTGCAACATGATAGTGACGTCAAAAAAAAAAGGAAGGAACTCATTTCTCTGATGTCCTGGGCTTGTACTTTTAAGACGACCTTGGTTCAGGTCAGCAATCAGGACTGCCCAGTCCAACTTTTCGAAACCCATGTTCTCAAACCAATCTGCAACAACGCGAGCAGTATGGCATTGTTCTTTGTCTTGCTGGTAGCGGTGTGGGCCTTCATCAAAGTACTACCACAACGTTGGTAGTAAATAATTTCCCAGGACATCAAGGTAGAGCTCAGAATTCATGATTATGACCAAAATTACTAACTGGCTCAAGTCGAAGCAAGAAAAAGCAGCTCTATACCATCACGCTGATTCCACTAAGACACCATTGTCGGGATGATACAATAGAAAAGGTACTTTTCTTCCAGCATCCACCACACTCAACAACTACCATCAGACAGGTAGACTGCGTGCCGTGATTGTTCAGTCTAAAGCATAGTTTTCCATTGGTCTGCAGACCAAGATCGACGTTTCTTACACCACACTAATCGGCGTGTTGCATTGGGACTTGTGGATGGTTGCTTAACCATGCTAACCCATGTCACGTAGGGTTATCTACAAGTACTAACATCAATTACAATGGTCTCACATAGGTTTTGCGTGATTTGAGACAATATTGATTTGCGTTGTGAGCAGAAATTGCTCTGCAGAGCTCACCTGCCGCGTTCTGTTAGCTCGGAGGTTCACCGGGTCGTTTCTTGGAAGATTCAGCCCCGGTTAATCCTCGATTTGCATATCACATCCCCATCCGTCGACCTAAGATCTCCAATTACGCTAAAAAATTTATTTCTACCTCTTCAGCAAGATCTCGGAGCGATTGTTTATGTGGCACCATGTAATCAATACGGGCTGGAAATCTGAGCGATTGCTTATGTGAGACACCCTATCATTAATCCTCACTGGAAATCAATCAACCAAGTGGATCAAAACATTTTCCATTTATAGTCGTCGTATTGTCTCATCATAGCCCTAAGGGCATGCTCACGTCTGTGACGTGGTGCTTATGTAGGAACCCATTCACCATCAACAGAGGAGTGTCCAGATATTACTTTCAGGGCAGTGTATGCCATATATAAAAGAAAAGAAAATATTTTTGCAGCAAAGGCAGACTCGTTCGATTTTGAATATAACATTACATGACAGTCGGTAAGAAAAAGAAGATGAAGAAGAAGAAAGAAGATTACCTGATGAGCACGCCAGTTTGTACACATTTCTGTCTTAATTCTAACCCTAGTTATCGTGTGTATTTCTTGAATACTCATCTGATCAGTAATACCATTTTAATAAATGAGCCAACTGAAACTGTTGTTATCAAACAAACACTGAATCAGTTTAATAATAAAGGGCGCCAGTTTGAACATTGTTATAGAGATTTAACTGCATCTGTAGCATACTCAAGAAATCATGTATCCACAACAAAATTCGTTATTTTTGCAGGTATGGTTAGCCCAGCAATCTGTCTATTGCTAATCACCACTGCAGGATGCCAGCCCATGTTAATTATGGGATTGTTGTGTTTAGCCATGGCTACAAATGGATTTATTTATTCTGGATTCAACGTCACTCCTATCGATCTAGCACCCGATTTTGCAGGTAAGAATGTGTCCGTCGGCTCTTAAAAAAATGTTCTAACATGCAAAATTACGATTTTTATTTCTAGAATCTGCCATGTTACTAATGAAAAATTTTCAATGGTTTTGAAAGTTTTTAGGACATGAAAACAAGAGAAAGATTAACACGATATTTGATACAAAATGTTTCTTTTCTTTTGAAGTAAATACCCAATGATAACTATGCGTGAACTTGTATCAAAAGTTGTCCTTCTTTGTTGGCAAATAAGTAGAAGGAAAAACAAACGAAATTCAGAGTCAACCAAAAATGGTGGATGTGGCCTTTTGGCCTGGCACTGTAGTCTCTCAGACTACACTGAAGAGCAATTGAATTAGAGACAGCTGGCGTTATGCAAATGTGGCGCTGTGGGCGGCCCTGTAAACGGAAACGACATGACGTATGCAGCGATCCGACAATATAAGGAGCGATGCGACGGGAATCAGTCAGAGTCGGACGCAGTATGGGTAAGACGAAGGATCTAAGCGCATTTGAACGTGGGCAAATTCTCGGGGCACGACGAATGGGTCACTCCATCTCGGAAGTCGTGCAGGCACTGGGATTTTCACCAGCCACTGTGTCACAGGTGCACCGTGAGTACATCGAATCCGGTAAAAGCATCCCTGCAAGGGCCAACTGCCGTGGACAACAGCGTGAGGATGAGCGGGGTCATCGTCGGCTAGCTCGCATTGTAACAGCGGATGGACGTGCCACAGTGCAAGAAAATACTCGGCAATTTAACGCTGGTGCACAAAAACGTGTAAGCAGCCACACCACCCAGAACCATCTCCTCGCTATGGGGTACAGAAGCCATCGTCGCATGAGGGTACCGTTACTGACCGCACATCACAGGGTGCAAAGATTAGCATGGGCGCGAGAACATCGCCACTGGACCCTAGACATGTGGGAAAATGTTGCCTGGACAGATGAGTCGAGATTCATATTGGTACATGCGAATGGCAGGATACGAGTAACCACATGAAGCGTTGGATCCTTCTTGCCAGCCGGGCATTCTTCAAGCTGGTGGGGGTGACATTCTCCTCTGGAGACTGTTTACGTGGACTGAAATGGGACCCCTGGTAGGTGTGACATCCTCCCTCACAGGTCAACGTTACCGGGATATCCTGGACGACTATTTGCTCCCGTTTGTGCGTCTTCAACATCCTACTGGGGACCTCATCCTGCAACAAGACAATGTACCGTTCCATCGCTCCCGAATTGTATCCGAATGGTTGGATGAACACTCCACCGACGTGACCTCGCTTCCTTGGCCAGCTAAATCACCTGTGAGCACATCTGGGATGACATCGAGAGAGATGCTCGAGGCTCTGACACCCCCCCCCCCCATCAAATCTTCTTGAACTGTGGGAGCTTGTTTAGGGGTCGTGGATCCGTATGGCTTCCCAACGCTTCCTGTGTCTTGTCAAGTCCATGCCGAGACGAATCGCCGCCGTCATCAAGGCGAAAGGTGGTGCTGCACGTTTCTAGACAGGTATTTCTAATTCAATTGGTCTTGTGTATATGAACACAAATATAATGTCAGAAATAGTTCCAGTACTACGACCTTATCCCGCCTATGTCTACAGGGTACGCATCAACCCGATTGGTCCAAGGAAGACATCCTTGCCACTGCAGAAACAAGATCATCAATCCTGTTTACAGAAGGCCTTCTCATTTATAAATTTAGATATTTCTGCTGCACTGACGATTCTCCTTCCACTATTCCTCTTCCCTGGAAATTGTTATTGGATGACGAGAGACGAGCCGAACCAGCGACTTCTTAGAGACTCGAATGGGCGATAATCTTCTTCTTTTATGTTTACATGTATCGTGTATTTACATATATTGACCCTTTGTGTGTTTGACCATGATCTGTCAACCTTGTATATATAGTCTTGTAATCAATGATCCTGGTTGTGCATTCTACATCTGATGATGGGACCAGTGTGAGTCCTGAAAGGTCCTATGTTAAATATTTTAACTTTTTGATATGTGATCATCTTTTATTAAAGCTTTCATCATATGCCATTATTGTAATTTTAATTAACGTATGAAGGCGGCTTAATTCCTTTGGATTAAACTCATCTGTTTTGTAACTGCAGTTAGATTAGATTGCTTGTGATAGGCTGAATTAAAAATAAGATATTTCCTGTTTATTAAAAATAAGATATGCTTAATGATTTTTCGTTCCAGTAATAATTTCGTTCCAGGATGTCTCACTTAGTTGCTCACGGTGGTCGTTAAAACCCCAATAAAAAAAAATTCCCAGAATGTCGAGGAAATGGCCGCAATTTGGACACCATCTAGCATGCTATACCTCAGGATAGTATCTGTGAACTGTATGCGTCTATGCCACGCAGGATAACCGCTTGTATCTGAGCCAAAGCTGGCGCTGCAACGTACTAACCAGTTTCACTCGTGTAACTGTTTTTACACGAATAAATTGCTCAGCTGCTCTGGAATTGCAATCTCTCATTTCCTTTCCTTACATATATATCGCATATACCGATTTTCATCTGGATTGGATGATTCCCTCTGGGTACTTCGTTTTTTTTTTTTTTTTTTTTTGCAAAGGGTGTATTTTGTAACGCTAAGAGTGTTTTTTAGGAACAAAAGTTTTTGTAATGATATCTTTCACTTGCTCTAAATCTCCACTGATGGAGAGTTCATGTCGGAAAAAAAGCGCAGACAGGTGAGGTGTCAGTAAAAATGAATTATCATAAACATTTTTATATTATACCTGATAACTATAATTTTGAAAGAAATTGATGGTACATTTTTTTTAATTTTTTAGGTACTGTAATGGGAATTACAAATGGCATCTCCAACCTATGTGGCTTCCTTGGCCCTGCTGTAGTTGGATATTTCACTTCACAAGGAGTAAGTATGGTGCAAGTGACTAAAATAGGTGTTTAGCGAACAAACATGACATTGCACTAAGTCTGCTGAACACAGTTCGGTACGGTCTTTTTTTTTCTTTGCGCTTGTCTTGAAAAAAAGTACACGCTTACAGTGTCCTTTCGTCCTATGGACACCGTATCTTTTCACCTATCCGTCCGACATGGTAAATTCTTGTTACGACATGGTAATTCTTGTTACATTGGGAAGAAGCCTGAACTCTGTGAAAACGAAGATCCATTACCTTTTGATCTGTTTTCGATGCGTAACCTTCCCACAGAATCCGTAAATGCAGATGTTACTGAATTCAAAACATGTTAATTCCCTACCATAGCTTCAATAAGTCCAATTATAATGTCTTTATTTTCTTGTATACGTTTTACAATGAAAATAATTTTGCCCGTTGTTTCTTTTTCAAATAAATGCAGAAGTTTCGCGCACAGCATATAGTAATTTTCTCGATATCTGTGCTTCTAAAAATCCGATCAGATAATTCATTTTAGAGTCGGATAGCGTCCATGATGAAGGATAATTTGCATATCATCTCCAATTTTTCGTAACGCATAAGTTTGTCACTGCTTTGTTGTAGTAAACGAATGCGTTAAGCTTTCATCAGTACCTTCGTAAGTGCATAATTCTGTTTGCAATACCTTCGCAACCTTATCTACGCTTTCCAAATCCTCATTGGAAGATTTAGGATGAGGCATCATACAAGCCGGTTTCTAAAGGATGTTTTCATGCTTGAGTACACCAACCACAGGTCTCCTAACTGCTCGAGTTTCCAACAGTAACGAAGAGGTTTGTTAAGTCTGTGACAGGTCTCCTAACTGCTCAAGTCTCCCGTAGTAGTGAAGAGATTTTTCTGGTTGCTTAAGAGCACTTTTGCCCCTTAGCGACCCAGTACTCGTTTTATTTCTACCTCTTCAGCAAGATCTTGGATGGACTCTCCTTGACGTCCTGGGAGGAGATCACCTCCCTCCGCTAAGGAAGAGGAAATAAACGCAACTTTGCACAAGCTGAAGAATTTGCTTTCTTGTAGTAAGCGAATGTGTTAAGCTTCCATCTACTACCATGGCTTGGTTCTCTTTCTGGGAGGGGGAGGGGGAGAGGAGCTATATTGTTGTGTTATTAGGCTTTGGAATGTTGTGCCGGATGGAAAGTCCCTTCCTTTTCTTTTCTTTTCTTTTTTTTCTATTAAATTTGTGAAGCATTACTTTGTCAGGCAGGTTTCTAGTAATTTTTTTTGCGTTTATGTAGGCTATCTATTTTTATTTATTTAAGACATGGCTTGGTTCTCTTTCTGGGAGGGGGGGGGAGAGGAGCTATATTGTTGTGTTATTAGGCTTTGGAATGTTGTGCCGGATGGAAAGTCCCTTCTTTTTCTTTTCTTTTCTTTTTTTCTATTAAATTTGTGAAGCATTACGTTGTCAGGCAGGTTTCTAGTAATTTTTTTTTGCGTTTATGTAGGCTATCTATTTTTATTTATTTAAGACAGTCTGAGCTCACCATTTAACTGTTTTCTTTTTCTAGTGCAGAGAGCCTTGTGCTATAGCACCTTTCTTGAACCCGCTTCATTTAAAATTTATATTTTTTAATTCATTTATGGGGATTCTTAGTTTTATTTTTGAGAGCAGGATGAGGGGGAGGCTTTTAAATGTTCTATAATTTATTTGCAAGTGCATTTTAACGATAACGGCAACATCACATCAATCGTAAAGAGGCAACCTTTTTGAGTGGTCTTGTACGGTAGGTAAAATACAGAAATGAGCACGTTTATGACAAAAGTGAGAGCACACACAAAACATGACAACAGTTAGTGGCGAATTACGCATTCCACACGTAGGGCAGTGTCAATACATCTTTTGCTCTGTGGAAAGCACTTATCTGCAACGTTCCATTCTGTGCTGCACTTCGATCGCTCAGCGCGAAAGTCCAGGAGTCAGGAAGGAAAACGCATGCTTGTCTTCTTACATTGCGAAAGATTTCTACATAAGATTTCCTGAGAAAGAGGCAGATTTGATCTATGGCATTCTGCACTAGATGGATTCTTGTTATATTTCATAATTCACATTTTTTCGTTCATCAGTACCCTTACAAAAAACCTATTCTTCCTTACTGATAACACATGTTAATAACAGTAGAGATTACAAAGATCTGAAGTGTCATAGATGTTACTAAAGTTTAGGTTCTTGAACCCGCAAACGATAAGCCAAAACAGATCTACTCAAATTTCAACCCAATTCTACCTAAATTTATGTTTCACATTAATTATTTCGCTGGTAAAACACGTTGAAAATAAAAGCATTTATCCATATTTCCGTATGCATCTTCTGTGAGTTTAGCATCTAAACAGGCAGACATTATTATAGCTCAAAGTAATACGCATCTGCGATTCAGTGTCTGCTGAATTCGAAATTTCTTCTTTAGGTGAGAAACGACTTATCTTCAAAGAAGGCAAAGAAAAAAATCTTAGAAAGACAAATATGTATATATAAAAAGCAAACAACTGGTGTTAGCATGATGCTTTATCCTGTGAATTGCGATGACGTCTTTCACGCGTAAATAACGAATTTACAGATGGAAATGTTTAAATAAACAAATAAAGCAAACTCTGATATCTCACGCTTTGACAGCAGAGATCAGTACAGTAATTATGTGAAAAAACGTAAAACTCTTCTTCAATTCAGAAAATCTAATCTACATAATATAAACAAATGATTTCCCGAAAAGACATCAGAGTTTCTGGATGCGTTAACATAAGTATCTGTGGCGAGGTGGAATGTAGTCCCTTTCTAATAGTTAGTTTCAGAGGTAAGTTTCGAAAAAAGTAAAAAAAATGTTGAATGCCATGTTGAATAACATGGGGCAGATGATCTGTTTAGAAGACGAGAGAGGAAGAGAGGCGTGTCTGCGAAGCCCCGGGAACGGGATATTCCGAACGGAGTGACAGTTTAAGTGAGACCCCCGGAGTACGCATTCTGCAAAAATACACTGTCGGGATTGGCTGAAGGCGAGGTAACTGGGTGAAATCGCACTTTGGACCAGGGTCCCAGAACTTTCGGCGGGCACACTCTTGGTTTTGCTACAAATGCGAGGATGCTATCGAATTTTCCCTGATGGCTGCGGTAGTCAGGCTAGTGGGATTTTAGAGTGGCCGAGGTCATTCATAAAATATCTACGTGCATAGTAGAGATCATCGTGTACTGCTGTACAGACAATACCAGAGAATTGATACTACGGAGTCGATTCAACACAGAGCACCTGGCACATGAATGCTTTAAATCTTGTGTAAGAGGAAACGTCGCCTCATTCTGTGAACTCTCTGAAGACCCTTCTATCCGTCGAACTCACGAATTTACTCACTGGAATATGTTGATTGAAAGACGGAGTCATTGCACCAACGTAGATTTGTGTATGTAAATAATCTGCACCCCTCTGCAATTAAGGGCTGTAGATAAAAATCTGTGAATAGAATCAGCGAGTCTGCTTTCGTGGATGTTACTTAAACACCAAGAAGGTGTATGTAGAGGATAAGTATTGTCAGACCTAGAAAGAGAAGGTTTGGCTGGTTGGTGGCAGCAACTTCTAGAGTGACCAAAATCTGAAATTCCAGTAATTGCCTGATCGCAAAGCTACGCACCAAGGCGATATCGAAATAAATAATAATTCAATTACAGACATAAAATTTAGGGAAAATTCGACAGCATCCTCGAGTTTGTAGCAAAACCAAGAGAGTGCCCGCCAAAAGTTCTGGGTCGCTGGTCCGAAGTGCGATTTCACCCAGCTCCCTCGCCTTCAGCCAATCCCGTCAGTACATTTTCCGCAAGATGCATACTCCGGGGGGGGTCTCATAACTCACCAAAACTGTCACCCCGTTCGGAATCTCCCGTTCCCGGCTTACCCGGGGATGCTTTGTGGACACGCCTCTCTTCCTCTCTCCTGCCTCCCGAAAGAGATTCCTTGCTCCACGTTATGCAACATGGCATTTCACCCCTGTCTTTTTTCGAAACTGACCTCTCAAACTAACTTTTAGACACGGGTTGCATTACACCTCGCCACAGTTGTGTCTTATTTCTCTTCTCTGATCGTTGCTGTTCTGAGACTAGGTATACTGGGCGTAAAAACGATTTCCACTTTTTTTCTCTTTATTTGGTTAATTATTGGATGAATTTTGGTGGATATTGTGCAGTATAAAAACGTGCTTTATTTTGTGTTCTACTCCCTGATAAAGCGTAACACAGTAGCATTTCGTTGGAAGTAGAAAATGCAGATTGATCCGAAGAATATGTGCAGCTGTCTATAGTACAAGGATACTTAACAATGTATTTGTAGAAGTAGTGAAAAAGAGCTTCAAACCTTCTCATCGACGGTTTTACTTCTATTTTGTTCAATATTATTAAAAAGGCGCGCTGTGATTGACTCACTAGAAGGTGGTATGGAAACGAAAGGTGGAAGATACGGCCCGCAACCCTTGTATTGAATGGGGCGGGCTTAACGGTCAAAAGAGTCTGTAGTCTCACTAAAACAAATTTTTAAAATTTTGGGGGGTTACTTTGAAACTGGTAAAAGAAATAGCAAGGAATTTTTGACGGTAGATTTGGATAAAGTGTTAAAAAGGAAAAGTCATTTTTTGTAGGTACTAACGAGGGAATGTGAATGAAATATCAGTACAATGAACGAAAGTTTTACATCAATGAGGATAAGGAGTTACGTATAACAGTTGGAGTTTGTATAACTCTAGAGTTATACAAACGAAGATAAGGAGTTACGTATAACTCTAGAGTTTAGGGCATTTTGGCACCCGGACATTTTGACACAAATCTTTATGGGCCGTACAGAAAATTGCCGTTTCTTGGCGCTCTGGGGGAATTGAATGGAGAAAACGTCCCCAGTAAGACAAACAACAATTACAATTACAATTGAATTTAAAAAAAAATTACAATGCACAAATTTTGAAGATGACAATCCGTTTTTGTTTTTGTTTTTGTTTTTTTTTTGGTGTAAATATGACAAGGATAATATCCGAAAACTTGAAAATTTCGTCGTCTCGTCTTGGATTACATAGCACATAATCATGAATAGAGATTACATCATATTCATGATTACATAGCACCAAGGACGCTCATGGGGGAGGGGGCCGGTATAGCCAAATTTTTGATAAATTTAAAACACTAAAATAGACGAAACCTTTTTTTGAAGCATTTTTAAAAATAATAAGATATTAATAATTGATTGCATCAATTATTTTTGTTGTATTTTAGTATCTTGCACATTTACTAAAATGTTTGGCAGCCCTGAAGGAGGTAAGGATTCTTCTTAGCGCCCCGCCCCCCTAAAAGTACTCATATGGGCGCCCCTGCATAGCACATTTCTTAGGTTTCAACGAAACAAAGCATTTACACCAGAACTCATACTATGTTCGGAAAAGAACGGCAAGGAGGGATTTTTTATAACGCCTCACTTTTATTTAGGCACTAAATATTTACATAACATGTCAAGTTATTTATATTTCTCTTTTACTTAATTAGGCACTAAATTACTATGCCTCATGGCCCTTTTGACAGCCTTTATTTCTACCGATGCCATATTCATAACGTTTACGTATCAACTCAAGTTAATAATATTGCGCTTTCACTTGAGCACTAAATATTAATTCATAGGCCCTAGGCCTAGGCCTATTTAACAGTTTTTATTCTAACGATGTTATATTCATAACGTTTATGCATGAACTGAAGTTCATCATATTGTGCTTTTAATCATACACTAATTATTAATTCATTGGCCCTAAGCCTAAAGTCTAGTAATTAATATTGAATGCCTAAGTAAAAGCGCAATGTTATAAACTTGAGTTGATAAGTAAACGTTATGAATATGGAGTTGACAACTTAAAAACCGTGAAAAAGGCCTAGGCCTATGAATTAATATTTTGCGCCTAAGTAAAAGCGCAATATTATTAACTTTATTTGATGTGTAAACGTTGTGAATATGACATCGGTGGAATAAAAACTATCAAAAAGGGCCTAGGCCTAGGGCCTAGAAATTAATATTTCGTGCCTAAGTAAACACCCAATATTATTAACTTCATTTGATAGGTAATTGTCATGAATGTGACATCGACAGAACAAAAGCTGTTAAAAAGGCCTAGGCCTAGGCCCCGTGAGAAAAATTTTAGTGAAAAAGTAAAGGCAGGGTATTATTAACTTGAGTTGAAACGTAATTGTTATGAATGTGACTTCGATAGAACAAAAGGTGTTAAAAAGACCTAGGCCTAGGCCCTGTGAGAAAAGTTTTAGTGAAAAAGTAAAGGCATGATATTATTAACTTGAGTTGATACGTAATTGTTATGAATGTGACATCGATAGAACAAAAACTGTTAAAAAGGCCTAGGCCTAGGGCCTGTGAAATAATATTTCGTACCGAAGTAAAAGCGCTATGCTACTAACTTGATTTGAATGATAAACCTTGCGGATATGACATTGGTTGAGTAAAAACTATTTAAAAGGCCTAGGCCTAGGGCCTACGAAGGAATATATCGTGCTTAAGTAAAAGCAGAATATTATTAACTTGAGTTTACACGTAATTGTTATGAATGTGACATGGATAGAACAAAAACTGTTAAAAAGGCCTAGGGCCTATGAAATAATATTTAGTGCTTAAGTAAAAGTGCAATATTTTTACCTTGACTTGATACGTAATTGTTCTGAATGTGACATCGGTAGAACAAAAACTGTTAAAAAGGCCTAGTCCTAGGGCCTATGAATTAATATTTAGTGCTGAAGTAAAAGCGCAATGCTAGTAACTAGATTTAATACGTAAACGTCCGGGTGGCCAAATGTCTTTCAGACAGAAAATCGTAAATATGTCTCAATTTCTTAATGATTATGAGATATGAGTGAAAAATATTTTTTTCACAGCACTTGCTCAAGTAGGAAGAAATATAGGGACACTATAATTTATTTACGCAACGCAATTTCATTGCTCTAAAAGGGAATGTGCCAAAATGTCCGGGTGCCCAAATGTCCGAACCCCGTATAACTACGCATACTTCGTAGCATAATGATTGAAAGGCCGTGAAATATGGGATTACACCAATAGACGGAATCACAACTTCATATTGAATTGAAAGGCGTTTATGCCAGATGCGAAAAAACAGAAAGATCTGGGTCATTTTTTCTATAACAACTGAGTCATGAGAAGAACAAGAATTAACTATGTGCAAAACATGGCCACGTTAACTGTGATTTTGATATTGAATTGCAAACATATCTTAAATCGTTCTACTTCTTTTTCTCGTACCATAATTCTTAATCGTTTTGATTTATTTACAGTACTTGTTTTCCGTATTTCCGTATTTAAATCGTAAAAGGCCATTATTACTACACTATCTACCAACAAGTAATTGGACACCCCTGCAATCGACGATATCTGCGGTCCTGATACACGTCACGGCCGCCGCCGTTAAATATCGTGTGGGAAACAACAACGCAACCAGTCGCATGCAAGATGCCACGCAGTTCAGAGCTCTCTGATTTCGAGAAAGGTGTAATCGTCGGGTATCACAGAAATGCCCGATCCATACGTGACATATCCAGCAAGTTGAAGTACCCAAAATCGACAGTGGCCAACGTGATTGGCAAGTGGAAGATAAGAGGTGACTGTCGGAATGTGCCCCGACCCGACAAACCCACAAAACTGGGAGTTAGAGACCGACGGGTGCTGGCCAGAGAAATTCGGAAGAACCGCACCAAATCGATGGGCCACATCTGCGAGGTGTTTCAACAGGCATCCGGGAGTATTCTTTCGATGAATACCGCCCGTAAGGAAGCCCGTCTGCTCGGTTATCATGGACGTGCTGCCGCTCACAAGCCTTTGGTCACCAAGTCCAATAGCGCTGCAGGGCTAACGTGGTACAAAGAACGTCGACAGTGGACCGTTGAACAGTGGAAACATGTTTTCTGGAGCGACGAATCAAGGTTCATCCTCGACCATTTGGATGGCAGGGTATGGGTTTGGCGTCTGCCTGGAGAACGCCTTCTGCCGGAATGTTTTGTGCCAACTGTGAAGTTCGGCGGCGGTGGAATTATGCTATGGGGGTGTTTCTCCTGGTATGGCACGGGACCCTTGGTCGCAATTCCTGGTAGACTCAACGCCGAGACGTACTGCACCATTTTGGATGACCATGCGCTTCTTACGTTGTGGCCGTTTTACGGGGTGGACCCATGTTACTTTCAGGATGACAATGCCACCTGTCATGTTGCGAGGTCCACCATGGCTTGGTATGGTGACAATGGGGTTAATCGAATGGACTGGCCTGCGCAGAGCCCTGACCTTAACCCTATCGAGCACCTCTGGGACGAGTTGGAGCGTCGACTTAAGGGGTGCCCACACCGTCCGAAATCAGTGAAGGAACTGACCTGTCTTCTCCAAGCCGAGTGGAAGAAAATACCGCTAGCCGTCGTACAACGCCTGGTTGAGAGTATGCCCCGGAGGGTAGCAGCTGTAATCGCCGCTCATGGAGGCTCCACCAACTATTGAAGGTGAATAAACGTCGTTTTCCTTTGCTATCACAGGCATCCAATTACTTGTTGGTAGATAGTGTATGATACTTTCGCAATGTTCGGAAATGTTTTGATGTACATATACCAGCCGCTGAATTAGAAACTTTTACTGAGTTCCCAGCTGGACCTCCTTTACCTCAAATCACGGCACGTATGCGATCTGAATTGTTGGGGTTTTTTTTCACTCTTTTGTTTTTCTTCTAAAAGCATGTACCAACAAAAATAAATAAATAAATATCCATCTATGTCAACAGCATACCAGGCCTTCACCAAAACAGTGCTTCAACTGTCTCAGATCTGACGGAAGAGGACTTTGCCGCGGATTCTGTTTATCTAACATGTCCGATACATTTTCGGTGGGGTTCAGGTCCGGGCTTTGTGGTTGCCAAGGGAGACGTGGAAATCGCTGTCACACTCGCTGAACCACGCTGAACACATGTTGCGCGATGAACAGTAGCATTGTTGTCCATGAAACACACGTCGCCTGCTGCATAAAAGTCAACATTCCAGGAAGGACTTGATCGGGAACAATGTTCAGATAATCCTTAGAAGACAGCAGACCTTTCAGCAGTACCATTGTGTACCAACAAAATGTGTCCCACAGCACAACACCACCTCCAGAAACTTGAGTCGTGTTTACAAAACAAGCTGGGTCCATTGCTTCATGAAGTTCCCGCCAAAGTCTGTCCTTATCGTCGGTACAGGACAAGGTGTATCTCACCACGTCGGATCATGTGATTTTTTTCAGTCTTCCAGTGTCCAATCACGGTATTTCTGACATAACTGTAAACGAACTTTCCGGTTTTTCGCAGAAATCAATTACTTCTTTATAGGCATGCGGCTGTCAATACCGATCCTCTTCAATTTCTTGCACATAGTTCGTTGAAATATGGCTCGGAAACAGCCTTAATTGTATGCTTCGGTCAATTGCTACAAACGGAAAGTCCTGTTTCTCCATGCAAGCTTTCTCAGACGACGGTGATCTCGTTCCTGACAGATTGTCATCGCACCACAGTTATGCCTCTTAGATAAGCAATATGGGTTATTTTCCCACTGATTTAAGGACCGTGATATCTCACCTTTTTAGAAACCAGTCAGCTGTGTTGTTTTCAAAATCATAGCTCCATCCAGACGGGCACCCACAATAAGCCCTTTTTCAAACTGCGAAAAATCCTTTGCTTTTTCAATTGTGATAACTACTACTGACAATTACTGACGAGAAGCAGTTTTAAATAGTTGCCTAAATCAGGTGGTTACGCATGTGACCATGTATTTTGCATATAGCTGCATAAGTGACATTTACGAAGATAATTTCGATATCAATAGCATTGTTTTTATTCATTTCTTCTTGGTGGGAAAGAGGCGGGGGCAACTCTAAGGCTATAAGCAGTCGCCTAACCCTAATTTGGTCCATTGGTTCCAGGGAAGGTAGAGAGACAGTGTCGTTAAACAAGCATACCATTTATACCTTATCGGAGGTCGAATCCGTTATCACTCGGACGAAGTGAAAGCTGAGACCACTGCGCCACAAACAGCACAAAGTACTTCCAAAGGAAAACAGTGTTCGGAATTGCGCATATCGGATCAATGCCGAAGAGCCTAAAGGCATTGTTACCTGGCAGTTACGTGCTTTGCGGGTGAGATAGTGAGGCATTTCAAAGAAGCTGCCTTAGTTTTCTAAAAAATTAAATATGCATGACATGATTAACTTTGGTGTAAATGTTTTGTAGTATTTTGTGTTGGTACAGAACTAGGGCAATCATTTTAATTACAACTCGCATGTTTATATTTTACGCATAAAGTTTGATAATTTTGGTTTACGTAAAATATCTGTAGGTTCCAAAGAATTAGAGTTGTCAAAAAGCCTAAAAAATCTAGTTAATAACATGGAATTTAAAATCTTCAGTAACTGAAAGCTAACAGATTTTTGCAAAAGGACATGAAAGATATTTTTTCAAGGGCTCCGAGTTTTTCTGGTACGTCACTGAAGAACCCATTAGTTTCTTTTAAATGCATTTAATAAAATGTATTTCTGTTGCACTTCTGGGCTTTATTTCGATTCTCAGAAACACATTTGCTGTTTTTGCCAATATTAAGGCGCCATCTAGGGACACGTTTTCCCTGAGATGTTGTCAGATAATTGTTTCTGAATTATTGTTTCAGAGGAAATTAAATTCAATGGGAAACATGCATCGAAAAATGATATAACGTGGGAACATTTGCATCATAATAAATACCAACAACAACACCACTGCAGCTCCAGTTGGAAATAAGGGACCTTATTTCTTTACCTGCGATTCTTCAAGATTTCCCGTTGGTTTAACGATGAATGCAGTGGGCAGTTCCCTTTGGACTGGACCGTGTGTAATGCACTTCCCTTTAGGTTCACCGAAGTTCCCGTAACGATGGATCTATTTTAATGCAATTCCAGTTGGGCAGGACCTGGTTCGCTGCAGTTCCGAATAAGATGTTTTGAATTTAACGCAGCTCCCGTTAGTTGGGCCTACTTCGGTGCAGTTCCCGGTAGAAATTACTTAATTTCATGCAGTTCCCTTTAGAATGAGCCTCGTTTAATGTAGTTCTCGTTGGCTTGGACCAAACTCAATACAGTTCTCTTTAAGTTGGACAGAGTTTAATGCAGTAACCATAATGATCATATGATCATATCTAGAGGATTTTAGGAAGGGAGTGTCTGACCCCAGGTCTTAACAACCCCTAGAAACAGGAAACTAGGAGATTGGGGATAGAGCGCCCGATAGGAAAGTGACACGGAAGCGAAGTAGACAGGGAGAGGAAGACGCCTTTATTTAATACCGGGGGGTGGCAGTACCGGGGTTCGACGATTTAACGTGCCCATCCGACGCACGGCGGGTATTTAGTGGATCGAGCGTTCGTACCTGCCTGGGATCGAACCTGAGGCCCTCTCCGAGGCAGGCACGAACGTTGCGCACTAGGCCACCCGCGGCCCTAATGCAGTAACCATTTGGTTGGACCTAGTTTTATACAGTCCCCATTAAGCTGGACCGAGTTTAAGGAAGTTTTCGTTGGGTTTGACTGATTTTAATGCAACTCTTATTAGACTGGACCTACTTTAATGCACTTCTGTTAGGTTGGACAGGGTTTAATGCAGTTCCCATTAGTGTAGAATTAATTTAATGCAGTTCCCATTAGTGTAGAATTAATTTAATGCAGTTCCCGTTAGGGTAGAATTAATTTATTGCAGTTTCAGTTAGATTGGACAAGGTTTAATGTAGCTTAATAGAAAAGGCTATGCTGCGTTTGATTCAGCATTTATCGTGCTTCAATCACACGTATTTTCCACGACGATTCTGCCAAGAGCAACAGCTGAATACGACTGGCGTCCGGTATAAGTAAAAGATGGCGACAAGAACCCAGCATAAGATACTAAAAAAATAATAATAAGTGTGATTTGTTTCGTTCGCAAAATATTGATTGCTACAAAATGTAATTTTATGGTTAAAGGGGGAAACTTATTCATAATGTCACTAATCGAATGGTAACGTTTTCAGTCGTATTCAAGAATTTCCATATAAAAAAAGTGAAAGAAAAAATGGGCTTTGACGTCAGCGAACAAATCGATGAAACAGGGCTGTAGTCATGCACTAAACTCAGAATTCTTCCTGCCTTTTTCTGTTTTTACTGAGCATACGTCAAAAGTGCTTGTAAAAATGTAGTAATGCTTTGCGAAAGATATTTTCCACTTATACACATAGGATATGCTTCCCTTCTGCTGGAAAAGAAAATAAAGTCGTAAAGGGTTTTGAAGTCTAACTATCCTCAACGTGACACAATCATATCACAGTAGCTTAACTATCCTCAACACTTTCATAACACAAAAACTTAAACATAAGCTAGTTTATGTTTTCACGGAAACGAAGAGTTGTCGACAGAGACACTAGCTGAAAAACTGTTTTCAAAAATTAATTCCTATTATTTTCATAAAAAAATTCCCTCCTCCAAGAATTAAATATCATATTTTTGCGAAAGTTGAAAAGGGAATGAAGCGTTCATCCATGTTGGAGAAAAAAAATGGTATATTGCGGCTTCCTTAATTCTCACAAACTGTATCTTTGTTAAGCATATAAGAAGTTAGTTACACAAAGCCGCTGCGGCAGAAAGACAGAGAGAATTTAAAATTTAATTATTCAGCCGTCATTCAGTTTTTGGCATAAGAATGAGAGGACCCATGCTGTAAGACGCTTGTACACAAAGAGAAAAGTTTATTAAAATATAGAAATTTTTCACGTTGACAGAAGTTATTTCCGGACTTCGAAGTGATTGTTTATTTTTCAATGCCAGAATTAAAGAAATATGAAAGGGCTAACAAAACGGAATGAAAGATATATGGAGAGATACAGAAAGCAGAAAGGGATAAAAAAAATAGCTGGATTATAGGCCAGAAAGAGAGTGAGTGATAGAAAGAAAAAGAGGAAATGCTAATAAACTGACAATGGGAGATGTAGAAAGAGTATACGAGAGACAACGGAAATTAGATTTATCTAGCTATCAGAAAATCACTCGAGAAAAATCAATTCACTTCGTTTAAGAAAAAGAGACTGATATTTTTTATGAAGTAACTCTTACAGATGGAGGCTGATTCGACGAGCTTAAGATTCTTTAAGCGAACCGGGATCGGCAAAGATATTTCATGCTGAGAGAGCGGGTTTTTCTATTTCCATATGCATGACTTCATTCTTGTCTCTGTTATCGGAAGTTGTATAACGGCTCCCTCCTAAGTGTTTACCAGGTATACATAATTAAGTACGAGAAAATGCATTACGTAAAGCATCTTTTTGCTTCTTATTATGATCAAAAGATTTGTTTCATCCGGAACTTACGTAAGCCACAACTACACTATGTTTCTCATCCAGTCATGAATGAATTTCATAAGTTTGTAGCGATACATATTGAAAATATTGCACTTCATCGGAAGCACCTAGACCTTATGAGCAAAACTCTGTCCTTTTTGTTTTTGTTAATGTTGTACTCTTACAAATTTTGAAGATGACAATCCGATTTTTGGCGTGAATGTGACAAGGATGATAAGTCAGATAATATCCGAAAACTTGAACATTTTCATCGTCCTGGAGCGGAACACGAATCCGCGTCTCCCAGAAAACGCCCGGGTATGCAAACCAGTTTTCGGATATTGTCTGACTTACCATCCTTGTCACATTTACGCCAAAAATCGGATTGTCATCTTCAAAATTTGTATTATATGGCGTAATCCCGTATTTCTTTTATGTTGTACTCTTTGTTTATACCTTTCCTTGAATCTTTTATCCTTCTTTTAAGGAGTTCTTTGGAAATCGCTCGCAAAGGGAATCGATCCTACAATAGCAAGTAATCAGTGCATTAGCGTCAATTATCCTCCTTCAATGAACACTTTAAATAACAAAACTAAAGGGAAAGCAATGCTTTCTGATGCGCAGGTTTATTCATTCCAGCCGCGTTCCACCAATTTCTTTGACAGCGAATATATTCGTTCGAGCTGATTTCAGCCCATTTTGATAACCCTGAGTTAATTCGTTCCAGTGTTTTGCAGATCTCTGACATTTTCTGTTAATATCTCTATCATTTTCTGCTAATAATTAGTGGTACGACAATCGTCATGCATTTTGATCTGCTTACAATTTTGATTCACTTCATGTCTCCTTTAACGTCTAGGAATTTTCTTCTCAAAACTATACGACTGTATTGATATATGAATAACCGATCGTAAATTTTTACCTTGAGTTCTTGGATGTTTATACTTCTGTTATTTCTAGCAAACTTCTGAAAACTGGAATTATGTGTTCTACATTAGCGCCGGTGTTTATGTATTGACTGGGCTGATCTACTTATTCTTCGGCTCCGCTGAGTTGCAGCCTTGGGGAATTGCTATGCCAAATGACGTCATCAAGGAACAGAATGCAGAAAGTAAACCTGTGAAGAACAACGAAGTCACGAGTTACATTTAACAAGCAGTTGGAATGTGTACATGCGTGTGGAAATCTGGAGCTGTGTACAAATATTTCACTGAAGGCATTCGAAACATACTTCAAGATGTGTACAGAGTAAGAATAAAAGTCCATGATGTGGAATCTGATACAACCTGTTGTCCTCGTTGTTGCACATAATACGTCATGAATGCCAAAATAAACTGTACGCTGCGATGCACTATTAAGTAAAGAATAATTAGGAACACCCAATAACAATCAGACACGGTCATCACTTACGCGAGCAACTATAACTTTGAGGTGGCTTTCTGAGCAGCTCACTGCAAAGGATTCACACTTATATGAAGTGTGGATAGCGGCAATATTGGAAAGACGTAATTTCAATTACATTGTTAAAAATTGTGTGGTAGGTTGCTCCAAAAAAGTGATACCACACCAACTGCACCACTTTCTGAGAAAATTACACCAGTTTGGGACGCAAAGAAAAATAATAGTGTTGCAACATGTTACAACCTTGCACCATAATGTGGTGCAATCTTTTACCATAACATGATGCGAAGTTAAAAAATGTCGTTTGGATTTTGTTTGCGCCACACATTGGTGTACCTTTCCTCGGAAAGTGGTGCAGCTGGTGTAGCACCACTTTTTGGTGCAACCTATCACAAAATTTTTAACAGTTAACAGTATACTTTGAAAGACGCATGATAATAGGCGCTTGGGGGGTTAGGTGCAAACATCTCAGAAACGGTAAACCTTCTCAGCTATGCAAAAAGGACTGTATCTAGGATGTACAATGGGTGACTCACAAACAACAAAACAAGAAGTCAGCAGTGTTCCTATGGGCGGAAAGGACTAGTTCGAGAGCGACTGTATAAGTGTGTTCCTGTCCGCAGAAAGGACTAGTTCGAGAGCGACTGTATAAGTGTGTTCCTGTGGGCAGAAAGGACTAGTTCGAGAGCGACTGTATAAGTGTGTTCATGTGGGCAGAAAGGACTAGTTCGAGAGCGACTGTATAAGTGTGTTCCTGTGGGCAGAAAGGACTAGTTCGAGAGCGACTGTATAAGTGTTTTCCTGTGAGCAGAAAGGACTATTTCAAGAGCGACTGTATAAGTGTTTGTTCTATGGGCAGAAAGGACTAGTTCGGGAGCGACTGTATAAGTGTGTTCCTGTGGGCAGAAAGGACTAATTCGTAACCGCTCTGTATAACAGCGGTACCTAGGGAAGAATTGCGCATACACGTTAGCGCAAAATATGTTATAACAGCAGACGGACCCTTTATGTACCACTCGTCTATGCTAAAGCCAACGAATTTGTCTGCAAAGGGCACGGGAGCACTAAAACTAGAATCTTCAGGACTAGAAAAAGGTTGCCTGGTGCGATGAATCCCATTTTCTCTCAATACACGACGATGAACTGGCCAGTATATGACACCAACAGCACGATTTGGTGAATCCAAGCTAGCTGCCTAGTGTTAACTATTGGGTATAGAAATAAAGTTACATCGTTTGCTAATAGATGGCGTAACTAGCACAGATTTCATGTAATTGCGAAAGACAACACGTGTATAAGAAAGTCCTTGCAACAAGCTTTGATAATTAGTGGAGGACAGTTCGTTGCAGTGTGAACATCATTGTTTCTCAATGCATTGAAAATGTCGAATGCCGTGCCAAAAAAACAGCATATGCGGGTAGTTTTGCTGCATTACTGCTTTTTAAAGCAAACCGCTGCCGAAAGTTACCGTTTGCTGTTACCGGAAGCTTATGGTGAACATGCTCTAGCTGAAAGCACGTGTAGACAGAGTTTCCGACAATTCAAAGGGAATGATTTCGACGTGGAAGACAAAGAATGTGAAGGCGCACCAAAACATTTTGAAGATGCTGCTTTGGGAGCATTACTGGATGAAGATCCGTGCCAAACAGAAACGCTGAGCGTTATCAACAACAACTAATCAATTTGAGCCGTGCATTGAGAGCGAAACGTCCGGAATATGCGAAAAAACATGACATGGTTGTTCTCCAGCATGACAACGCCAGACCTCATGTCGCGATATGGGTCAAGGAAACTGTAGAAGCGCTTGGCTGGGATGTGTTACCCCACCCGCCGTATTCACCAGGCATCGCACCATCAGATTACCATTTGTTTCGATCCCTGGAGAGCGGTTCCGTTCTTATGAGGAGATCCAAAATTAGCTTGATAACTGGATTGCTTCCAAACAACCAGACTTCTTCTATCGCGGAGTCCACTTATTGCCTGAAAAATGGGGAAAGATTGTATGTTGCGATGGTAAATATTTCGAATAAAATAATCGTTATCTGTCTATCACAAACTATTACCTTTTTCGACCGAAAAACGATGTAAACTTATTTATACACCCAATATACATAAGCTAGTAGAGGCGATTTAATACTCTGGGGTCTGTTTTCATGGCTCTAATTTGGTTCCTTCACACCCTTAAAACTGTATTTGGATGCCATTAGGTTTATTAAAATCACTGGTTACCAGGCACACTCGTATATGTGCAAGACGTTTCTTAATGAAGAGGACAACTTCCAGTAGGATAATGAGCCGTGCCACAAGGCTTGGATTATCGCACAGTGGTTCCAGGAAAACGAGAGTGACTTCGAAGTGTCAAATTATTCCGCACATGACCTCCAGATCTTAACCCAATTGCAAACCTGTGGGATGAGATTGAGACAGCCATTCGTAACAGATATTCTCCTCCAACAAACATTCAGCGATTGACGGTCGCATTACATCGAGGGGGACATCAGAAGCTCACTTGTTGGAAAAATCTTCATAAGCTAGTAGAGGCGGTGACTACATAACTACATAAGCTAGTAGAGGCTACATAAACATCTACTAGCTTAACTACATAAGCTAGTAGAGGCGGTGTAATACTCTGGGGTCTGTTTTTATGGCTGGAATTGTGTTCCTTCACACCCCTAAAACTGTATTTCGATGCCATTAGGTTTGTTAACATCATTGGTGACCAGGCACACTCGTATATGTGCATGACGTTTCCTAATGTAGAGGACAACTTGCAATAGGATAATGAGCAGTGCCACAAATCTTGGATTATCGCACAGTGGTTCCAGGAAAACGAGAGTGACTTCAAAGTGTCAAATTATTCCGCACATGACCTCCAGATCTTAACCCAATTGCAAACCTGTGGGATGAGATTGAGATAGCCATTCGTAACAGATATTCTCCAGCAAACATTCAGCAATTGACGGTCGCATTACATCGAGGGGGACATTCAAAGCTCACTTGAATGCCCCTGGAACCAGTTGGTTGCTACTCGGGAAGTATGCGGTGTGCGTTGTCCTGTTGAAATATGGCGTCATGGATGAGTAAAGAGAATCGTAGCTAACTGGTTTAGATGGTCGGCGAGGATGTTCATATTCCTTATGCTGATGACACAGATCTCGACGGAAATGAGTGGTCCCAAAGAAGCCCATTTAAATGCAACCCAAGCTGTTACACCGCCTCCGTCTGCCTGTACGACCCCAACTTGTCAAGCTAGGTCCCTCGTTTTGTGTGGTTTACGACACATTGGCGTGATAGAGTTGATACCATTATTCGTCGGACCAAATGACGTCTTTGAAGTTTTCCAGACTCCAGTTCCGATAGGCGTTTGCAAACTGCAGCCCAATTTTTCTCCGCCTTGCAATCAAAAGGGGGCACATAGTAGACGTCGACTGCCATTGCCTTCTTTTTACATGGTACAACAGACAGACTTGGTGCATAATCTTGTGTCTTCATTAAATTCCGACATACTTTGTTCCACGATAGCCGTATGATTCCTTGTCTCGATGCCGGGTGGTCCGCGTTCAGCTCGAGTGTCAGTTATACGTTTACGGCCATATTTCTTCTATTGTTTATAAGTTTTACCGTATTTCATGTATTCTTGGAATAAAAATGCGACAGTCTGACGTGGAAATCTCAACATTTCAGCATTTGCAGTGATTGAACAGCCAGCCTTCTCCGCAGCAGTCATCTGTCCATGGTCAAACTCACGTCGCTCGATTTACCAATTACTTGAATCTAATTTCTCTCTGCCTTTTTTTCCTTTTCGTTTATTTCGTGATTCAAATATTAACTCACTGGCCTCTTGTGTCTATCGAAAGCCTACTGATTGTAACAGCCTTATCCCGTTTAACTCTTCACATCCAACTCCACAAAATAAGTTTTTAGAAGAGCCTTCACGTATTCTTCAAATGATAGTCATTTCCAGTCTGAGATACAGTTCATTTTTAAATTAGCGGATAAACATGGATACCCCAAGACGATGATTAATAGGTTATAATATCCAGTGAACGAACTATTTATCTGAAGCCAGATACAAGGCCTAATAAACGATTCGCAGGAGCATTGGACCAGCACCCCCATATCACTAACACACTATCTCGTATCTGTTCAAAACATAGTATACAATTCGGCACCCGCTCGAAGAACCTCCTATCATCAGTTAAAAAGGATCGAGCAACAACAGATATATGAACAAATGGGGTGTGTATAATATTCCACTGTTGGACCCCTCAACAGGAGAACATGTTAACAACCACGTAGGCTCGACACGAAGATGTTTGGGTATCCGTGTCCAGGAACACAAATACGATATCCGAACCAACAGCAATAACACAGCTTTATCTAGGAATGTGGTAAACGAAATTTTACAAATAGACTGGAAAAACATTAGGCTACTAGACACTACAGCATATATACATTCGCTGCATTTTGTTGAAAGTATGTATATCGAAGTTTTAGGGGACAAATGCTGCAATGACTACTTGCCTGAGGACATATCAAGAACTTGGAAAGAGCGTATTACTAACCTGAACTTTAAATTATAGTAATATATATTTAGAATTCCAACAATATATAAAATTGATCATAATTTTGTATTTGTAACGAATCCTTGTACTGATATGTTAAACTAATAACTAGTGAAATTATACTCTTTACGCTGCTATAATGGCAACGGTCACAACCCATGCGACGTGTGATGATTTATACTCATAAAGCATCGTTGCACAACTATATAAAGGAGTACTACATTGCCTCTGTTCCACCTGATGATGGGGTAAATGTTACCCCGAAAGTGCTAGTGGGGTATTTTAACTGTAAATATCTTTCGTATTTTATTAAATGTCGTACATAGACGGTGAGTTTCTCATTTCATTTGACGTATTGCATGTGCGAAGGATGTTGTTACTTTTTCGTGACTGGTTTGTAACGCGTTCTTTCAAAATTCAGCGTCCCACACGACTAGACGCGATACGTCCATTTTGTATGTCGTTATCAGGGGTATGTAATAATTTGTCCATTCAGTGTAGTTCTAGGCACTGAAAATAATAGCCATAATTATCGTGTGCCTGTAGCTTGGACACAAATTATGAAACACTCGGTGATAACGCAGTTATTTTGATAATGTGCGCCGAGCACAAAAACGCCTAATGCCAATCATAGTGATGTAATGCTGAAAATTTATGAGCAAAAATTATTCGTTTATCAGAAGAGGTAAAAATCAATGCTAATATAATGAGAGCAAAGAGGAAGTTGTGCAACTAACAACAGAAACACGAGAAATAATGTAATTTTTATGAGTTGCTTTCGACCATTTGTCTAAAAATCTTAATTTAGAACAATATCGTGTGGTAATTTTTTTGTCATAATTGGTGAAAACCTTTTATGCAAGGCTTCACAAATAAAAAACTGTTATTTAACGAATAGTATTATATTGAGTGTTCAGTCATCTTAAAACTCCACACGCGATTGCGGACTTGCAGAAGTACCAAAAATCAAGAAAACCGATTTGTAAACACGGAATAACATTTCTGAAAATGTACTGTAGCAAAAGAAAATAATAAAAAAAAAAGAAATATGTGATCCGATAAATCAGCATTTTACTACGTTCTACCTAAAACTTCTTACATTACGGCTGGTTTGGCTTTTGTCCAAATTAAAATGAATTATGCCTCACTTGTTTGGCAGCAAGTTCTTTTAGTGAAAAAAAATGCAATATAAAAAAAATATATATATATAAAAAGAAAAAAATACTCCGCCGTTGGATATTTCTCTCAGAAGTCAGCAACTTGTGACTAAAGACTTCGGTCTGCAATAGCTAGTCATATGGAGATAACGTCGCACGAGCCCCAGGTGTGCACGCAGACGGAGTGACGCAGCACTACCGCTGGTGATACACATTACAAACCGGTTGCTCAGCACACCGGAAAACCAACCTTCAAAACTTTTCGTCGGTGTCATTACATTTCTAGCAGCAATTCAGCAACATTTGGGAAACATGAAAATTTAGTGAGCGAACACTAACTAACTGTTCTGCATTTCGGATATCGTAATGAAAACAAATTGAACGTCGACGAATTACACACGTAGTTGTGAGGTGGAAGTGATTTTAAGTCCACTTGTTTCATCATGAACCACTCTCAATCCACTGTTGGATGAAGGTCTCCCCAAGTCTCTTCCACAACTTTTTGTTTTGAGCAATACTTTTGCATGTCATTCAGGCATGCTTACGAATTTCATCCACCCATCTCCCACGAAGTCTTATTCTGTCCCTTGGTTTCCAATCCAGTTTCTCAGTTGTTGGTCATTCCTTCAAGCAATATGTCCAGTCCATTGCCACTTCAGATTTACTTTGATCATGATGTCAACAACTATTGCAACATTCCTGATCAATGAGTTCTTTTTCCTTTATTTCTAGCTTGCACAAAGCATGCATCTCTCCATTCTTTGAGCTATCCGCAATCTCTGCATGTGTTTTTCAATTAAAATCCAGGTATCTGACCCTAACTTTCAAACAAAGATTTAACCTAACTTTCATAAGAAGAAGAAGAAGGAATAAAGCATTTAGAGAAACGAATGATGTTGTACATGTAAGAATATTTTTCCTATTCACCTGTGCTTGACGTGATGGCCATCTCTCTTGATGAAATACAGGGTGTCCGAAAAGTCTTTCCCTGATTACAAACGTCATTCATATCCGCTGTGTGTACGTTACAGATGTGAAACTGGTGCCAAAATGTTGGAAAACTAACCAAGGTTTTTTGTTGCAGGTTTCCGCAACGTGGCTGTAGTGTAGCAGTGTCAGTGTCCAGAAAACCGGAAATGTTCACAAATCAGGAAAAAGCTCAGTGTGTCCTCTGGTATCACGACACCCGGTCACCAATAACAGTGCAGAGGAACTTTCAAACAACGTATGGAAAGAAGCCGCCCGATGTCAAGAGCATTAAGTCGTGGTACGACAAGTTGAAGACCACAGGATCTGTTGCTGACTTACCGAGAACTAGCCGACCATCAACCTCAGCTGAAAGGGGGAAGCAGTGAGACAGTCTTTTGTGCGAAGTCCCAAGAAATCAGTGCGTAGGGCCTCACGTTAATTACAAATGCCAAAAAGTTATGTTCATGATAGAAAGTTATGTTCATGATAAAAAGTTATGTTCATGATAGAAAGTTATGTTCATGATAAAAAGTTATGTTCATGATTTGTGAACATTTCCGGTTTCCTGGATACTGACACTGCTACACTACAGCCGCGTTGCGGAAACCTGCAACAAAAAAACTTGGTTAGTTTTCCAACATTTTGGCACCAGTTTCACATCTGTAACGTACATACAGCGGATATGAATGACGTTTGTAATCAGGGAAAGACTTTTCGGACACCCTGTACAATGAGTTCCTTCCATTTTTTTAACACGCATCTAGGAAAAAATATCTGAGAAGTACAACATGTACACGGTGAGTTAAAAATCAAAGGACACACTTGTATTTTAGAAACAGGAGGGAAAATGAAATATCTTAATACCCCAGCAAAGAATCGGTGAGGGGGCCTATCTTTATGCTATTTCTGGAACATGGCTGCATCTTTAAAACCGCCATATTGGATCAAGGTCAATGTTTTCTAATGGTAACGTGGTCGTGTTGCATATCAAACAAGACCAGAATTTTCTCAGAAATTGGTTGCCGTAATCAGATTTGACATATATGTTGCGGTTCACAAGTTATCAACACAGAAAGTTGAAATAACAACCTCTAAAGTACCCTGAGATGCACAGCTTTAACGTGTACATTGTGTTGACCCTGTTGCTGAACACAGACCTGAAGGCACTTGATCCAGTCGTCATGCACCCGCACGAGAATATCGGGAATAATTAGGTTACAGATCTCCAAGGTGAGTTGCTGAAGGAGGTGTTTATCACGGATTTTCCCAGCATACACCTGGTGTTTCAGATGACCCCACAGATAAAAGTCGAGTGGTGTGAGATCGAGGGATCTAGGTGGCCATTCCACAAAACCACGTCTGGATTTTGAACGGATACCAGTGAGGGGTGTGAATGATCCATACAATGGCTGATCGGCTGATACCACATTCTTCTGCGAGACGTCGTTTGCTAAGTTATGGACTCTTCGCAAAGGATGCCAAGACCATTGTTGAGGTTTCCTCGTAGCTAGCATTTCTCGGCCGACCACTACGTGGCTTGTTGTCCACAGTCCCAGTTTCTCGGAATTTAAATATCTGGGATGCGACAGCGCTGTGTGAAATTGGGTCTTTTTGGGTGTCGGTTGTTAAAGTCTGCGGCTGTGATACGGTAGCTGCGTTTCCCAGACATTAGGATTACCTTAATCCTCTCCTTTCTCGTCAATGCCATCTTCACTTACCTGCAACAAACAAAGGTTATTTCAGATTTCAGTGTTGATAACATGTGAACCACAAGACATATGTCAAATCCGATTACGGCAATTTATTCCTAAGAAAATTCTGGTCTTGTTTGATATGCAACATGACCCCCTCACGATCTGAAAATTTGAGCTTGATTCAATATGGCGGATTTCGAGATGGCGGCATTGTTCCGGAAATAGCCTAAAAGATAGGCTCCCTCACCGATTCTTTGCTGGGGTATTCAGATATTTCATTTTCCCGCACGTTTCAAATACAAGGGTGTCCTGCGACTTTTGACTCACCCTGTACAATTTGAAGAAATTGTCATTATGTAGTATAAATTATACAATTTCTTTTTAATTGTTGAATGGGGGAGAATTACGTTTACATGTTTTCCTGTGGAAGCGAAAAGCTCCTAGAAGTGGTGAAACAGAAGCTCAAAAACTGTGATTTATGACCTGCTGGAGGTCCATAGCAAAAAATCCGTTGTGGCAGACGAGATTAATTTTTTTTCTGCCGAAAGTTTAAACTACTTTCAGTTTTAGAGCTATTGCAATTTGCTATTTGCTGTCCTAGCAAAAACTGTATTACGCTTACAGTAAAGGTAGGCTCGACATATGTAACGGAACTCAGTTCGCCCCATCGACCTCTGATTCGTCAGTCTTTGTAAGAGAAACGTACAGAAGGTGAGTCGAAAGTTTTGCAATATTTGGATCACTTTATGTCTTCATACGTACCTTTACGATGAAAGCTGATTAACATTCAAAGTATGTGGGCCAACGTTATATACCGTCTTTAGCCATCTGTCTGCTAGCAATTCGATTTCGCGGCGGTAGCAGTTTTTGTCCTTCGAGGCGAAGAACTCCTTCTCCCCAGCTGCCACCTCCTCCTGGTTGTTGAAGTGCCCCACGCGAAAGAAGTGGGCCATGGACCGGCGCAGGTACTAATTCGACGGGGCAAGGTCCGTACTATATGTTGGGTGTGGCATCAGTTCGATGCCCTCAAGTTCCTGAAGTTTTGCCCATGTCGTTCGCGAAGTATTAGGACAAGCGTTTTCCTGCTGAAGGAAAGTGCGCTTTCTAGTGCCGTGTACTTCTCCCCCAAAGCGGCATGCATCCGCTCCAGCTCTTCAGAGTAGAGTTTGCTGTTGATGGTCCGACCGACTGGAACAAATTCGTAATGGATTATCCCCTCGAAATTCCACCAGACGCAGAGCATCACCTTGTGCTCGAAGCGCCCACGTTTGGCAACAGGTTCAGGAATCTGGCACGGCTTCAATCACTGCCGTTGTGTGTTAGGATTACAGAAATGGACCCACTTTTCATCGTACGTTACAACTCTCTTGATGAAACGTACATCGCGCGGGTTTTCTAGGAGTTTCGTGCCCACTTCCACTCGGCGGTTTGCTTCAACTGACGTCAGTTCGTGAGGGACAATGCGGCAGTTCCTGTGGACCTTGACGTGGTCCTGAAGGTGATGAACCACGGTGGTCTGTGATATGCCCAGCTCGCCTGATAATTTCCGAGTGCTGGTTGTCGGATTTGCCTTTACAGCCTGGCCTCCGAATCCATAGTTCGCGGCCTGCCTGCCTGCCCTTGGCTGATCGTCGAGGTTTCTGTCACCTGAACGAAATTTCTTGAACCATCTGGTTGCGGTGCTGTGGAACCTTCCCCTTTCGCATGACAAATGTTTCGTGTTGCTTGAGCAGCGTTACGGCCGAGTTCAAATTCGTAAAGCAAAAGTTCCCTAATTAGCCGGTTCTAGCTGTTCATCTTTTAGGCGTCCCAACCACAGACTGAACGACGACATGCAATGCTTTTCACAGCAACGACTACCACTTTATATCCCTTTCGACTGACCGCAGTGCGCGAATTGAGCTAGTTTAAACACGCCGCAGAACATGCGTTTATGCAAATATTGCAAAACTTTCGACTCATCCTCTGTATATGAGTTTTGTTTTCTGTAATACGTCTTTAATTGCACTTGTTTGCCCTTGTCAGCAAGTTTTTGGATCACACCCTGCAACCCTGAGGATCCTTTGCAAGAATTACAATGTCGTTAACGAAACGAAGGTGGATCAAACAATCCCTACTGATCTTTAGCCCTTTTCCTAGCGAGTTCAATGATTGAAAGACATTCTGCAATGTGGCATTGAAGAGCAATATCAAAACTTCGAGGTATTACGGTCACAATGAATGGTTTGACTTGCTCATATATGGAAGAAGAAACACATAATGCATAATGGGAAATAACTAATGCACTAACTAATGGAAATAAACTTTGATAAACGCTGTGTTTGCTAATAAATGCTGCTCATCTGCAAAACGCTCTGATCAGCGAGGTGATTGCTACGAAACAAAATTAGAGTGGTAGGCTGTAAATTTACTACGAAAAATTATTTTCAAGTAAGAAAGTAATTTCCATAATGAATGATGCTTATCTGAAGCAGAGGAACTTTCAGTAAATAAAACTACACTTAAAAACCTCCTTAAGGTCCTTTCGGGTGCTATGCTGAAATAACATCTTCTTAGGGCGCTATGCTTGCGTAGAGGATGGCTACACGGTCTTACCATAATAATATTACCACCTACTTAATAATGGGAATAACTACGCTTGCCCCAGATGACAGCGGCATGACAGCGGGGCATGAACGCAATGAGGTCCTGGAAGATTTGTGACGTGCCTGCCCGGCAGGACGCACACGACAGATAGCAGTCAGAACGAACGTCCGCGTAGCTCAATTGGTAGAGTGACTTATTCCGGAATGAGGGGACCCGGGTTCGAGCCCCGGCGTGGACAAAAATGACGGAGAAATTTACTTCGTTATAATGGCGCCTGAACTTTCCGGATGACCCCGCCGTTTAAAATCTCGCAATGGTGTGATGTTCTTTCCACACCGCTCGAGAGGAAAAATCAGAGAATCCCTTCTCCAGCGCTTCGAAAAATATATGTGTGTGACGTTGCATTAACACACTAGATTGACTGGGAGTTCTCAAGTGCACGTTCTACAGCAGATGGCTGCCTGCAACGATTCATGGTCACGGCTGACCCGTGGGCCATGCCCCCGGCCCTCTTTCGGGGGGAGGGGGAGATGTGACGTGCCTGCCCAGCAAGACGCACAGACATAAAGGCATGTAGCAGTCAGAACGAACGTCCGCGTAGCTCAATTGGTAGAGTGACTTATTCCGGAATGAGGGGACCCGGGTTAGGGCCCGGCGTGGACAAAAATGACGGATAAATTTACCTCGTTATAGATTGGAAGGTTCCCCGAGCCACATGTGCCCATTCAGACTTCAGCAGAGCACAGAGGTCCCGGAGATGACGTGGCTGTGGATCGGAACGTCGAACCTGTCGATCCAAATAGCCCCAACTTGAGAACTCCCAGTCAATCTAGTGTGTGGTCGGGCGATTTCTCCGGCCAAGGGAGAACGGAGACATCGACGTCGTGTTACCAGTTATGCATCCCCTCAGCGACGTGGCACGACGTGTCCTGTTGGTAGACACCATCACCACCAAGGTAAACGTCCAACATGAAGGGATGCATGTGGTCAGCGAGGATGGACAGGTAGCCATTGGCGTTCAGGCACCCATCCAGTGATACCAACGGTCCCAGGTCATACCAGGAAAACATCTCCCAGACATGCACACTAACACTGGCGGCCTGTAATTGACCGACAAACGTGTTCGGGGGTTGATTCTCGTGTGTGTGACGCCGTATCCGCCACCGCCCGTCACTTCTGTGGAGTAGAAACCTCTATCCGTCGAAGAAGGCAACCTTTTCCTTCTTCCACCGTCCAATGACTGCAGTCCCTTGCGAACTGAAGGCGTCGTTGCCGATGGACCTGGGTTAACGTGGGCGCTTTGTCGCATAGTCGACTCCGGAGACCCATGCGTTTCAGGGTTCGCTCTACTGTTATCGGGGACACGTATCTGGTTGCCCCAAAGCTCATCTGCGTGATCAATTAATGCACTGTTGCGCGTCGATTGCCCTTTACCAGTCGACGGAGGCGACATTCTCCTCTGCGGTCGATGTCCTTTCGGGTCGCAAACTTATGACGTATCAAGGTACTCGGTGTGCAAGAGGTCCATTCTTTGAACACCCCTACTACAGCACCTCGCGAGCAGCCCACGAAATCCGCTTTTGAGATGCTTCCACCCTTGGCGAGGTAGCCGATGATCATTCTTTTTTGAACCCCCGTCAAATCACTACCTCTGCCCATGGTGCTCACTGAACGCACTATGGCACATCTGTCCTGGCCGGCCGATTATATGTCCATGTGGCCGACCTTATCACGTGCACTCTGCAACGCGTCTGGGCGGGTACACTGCGATTCCGGGGTTCGTTATATTATTCTGATAAGACTGTGTATTTATCTGTGTCATAATGGCAACACTAATATTGCTTTGCAGTAACCCACGTATGAATTTCAAAGGTTTCAGCAGCAGGGAATGCTTTCCAAAGAATTATTTGATCCAAAACAAAAGGAGAGAAATGCTACCAAACTGCTGGGTAAAATAATATCGTCTTTTGTCATAAAACAAACTACAAAATTTAGCAATCAGAGAAGTTTTATTGGTATAACAAATCTTAAAACTTAGCATTTAGGATAATAAAAAACAATGTGCTCTATAAAGAATGGAGTATGATTCATAGTGAATTTTTTTCGGTTCTTCTGAAGCAGAGATACGTTGCAAATACAAAATATACAGTGCGGTCCAAAAGTCTTGCCCTATTTTTAGGAAATCATTAAAAAATAACTGCAACATTTACAGACATCAGATTTGCTGCGTTTAAAAAGTTAACATCTATTTTTTTAACAATACACACTAATATACTTCCATATGCGCCCGTTTACATACACGGAAATGTACAGCGTCTACTCAATTTCTGGCTGCGCCTGCTGTAATAAATCCATATCAACAGCAGCCTGCCTTTCGCGTTCCGTTCTTTTAAGTTCTTTGAATCACCCCTTTTTTTGACCTTGCGGCGCCAAGGCTACTTTTTACCTAACTGAACCGGACTTTTTTATATTTATTTATTCATATACACTATATTGACAAAAGTCACCCGACATCCCTTATAAAGCAAATGAACGGATCCGCTGCGATGTTAAGATGCGCTGTACAGCTGCAAACTGTATAAAAACAAGCCTGCAGTTGACCTCGATCATATCGCACTGTGAGGTTGAGTGAAAATGTTGCGCAGGGAGAGAACTGACTTTGAGAAAGGGAAGATTGTCGGGTGTTATATTAGTGGGTTGTCTATAACAGAAACTGTGAGGCATTTAAACATACCCAAGTCAACTGTTTCAGATGTACTGAATAAGGGGAAGACACATGGCGTGCCTGAAGCAGCAAAACGTACCGGCAGACCAAAGAAAATCAGTGATAGAGGCCGTCGAAGCCTCAGGAGCGTCGTTACAGCTAATCGACGGAGTACAGAAGACCTCACTGTACAGGTGAGTAAAAACGCTAGAACCTCGGTATGTACACGTACCTTAAAAGAAGCTTAATTCGTGTATGAGTCAATATAAACAACACTTGCCGTTTCTACACGATATGATAAAAGTCGATGATGGTGACATTAAAAACTTTAATTAAAAGGTTAAAAGTTAAAATACATAAGTACTTTCTGGTCTACTGTAGACCCATCATGAATTAAACCCTACTCAGAGATTACACAGGGTTATATATCATGAACAATGCCAGAGTGTAACTTAAAATTTGAGAACCAAAGACACATAGGTGACGTAGTCAATCATAAAACCAGAGTCAACGTCTTCTGGGAGGGGGGAGGGACTGTTTGTTCAAACTAAGGGTCTTCTAAACCTCAGGAATGTAATTAGGGAAATCATCATTGGAAGAAGAGTCAAAGTTCTTAATTATAAATAAACTTTCTTTAAATAAAAAGGTGATGCCACAATTGTCACATTGCCCTCATCTGGAAAACACTTACCACTGCCAACTGCTCTTGCCAAGGCAGTCGTTTGTGACTCGTTGCGAACATTGTATTTGTGTTCCATAAGTCTGGTATGAAACTTCCTAGATGTTGAGCCGTTATATACAGAATCGTGAGTTCCTGGATCGTTCGATCTCAGCGGTATACCGTAAACACCCCATTTATCGCGGCTTGGCACAAGATCACGGTCGCTACGGATCGATGACAAGATATTCGTGGTTTTGACTCTAAAGTCGACTTGATATCTGTGGCAGGCATTCTTCAGGGCATAAACAATAGGTGGAAAATATTGTACTGACCCCACAAAGCTTGGCCTCTGGTTCTCCTAAGACAAGGAAGTTGGTGTCCTATTTGCAACTTTACCAATTATACGCTGAACTTTGTTTTTTGAGTACCCATATATTCGAGCTAAGTCGGTAATTTTCTTGAATTCCTGATTACGACAATTGAAGAAGAAGAATGCGAGAAGGCGCGATTAACCATAAAGTGAAACGCTGACAATTTTTGATCAAGAGGATGAGCAGATGCAAAAGGAATTAAAGAGGAATATGCTGAAGGTTTTCTGTAAACAGAAAAACTGACAGAATGTGAAATAGGATCAAGAACAAGAAAGAGGTCCAAAAAAGGTAACGAATGGTTATTCTCCAGTTCAAACGAAAACATGATGGTTGGATGAAAGGAAGAAAGAAAGTCAACAAATCTAGGAAGGTTGCCGTTGGAAGACAGCCAGAAACTCAGAACGTCGTCAACGTAACGAATAAAACGGTAAGGGGTAACATCAAATTGGCCCAGAGTCTGATTTTCTAAATTTTGAAGAAGAATTTCTGCTAACACAGGAGAAAGAAGAGACCCGACCGAAAGCGAAGTGGACGTTCACTTCGCTTTCGGTCGCTACATTCACCTGTATCTCGATATTTCATGATCGTGTTATGAAAAGCAGTCTTGCTTGCATTCACCTTTCAGCTTATGTCACGTTCGGAGTATCCTACGTGATATAAAGTTACTATCTGTACCCTCTGAGTAACACTTAATGTCGCTTTTTGGTCCATTTTTCGCTACACGGAAAATACGTACAAAACCTCTCAGCATGAAAACCAGAAGCAAACTGACTCTCGCACGCTTCCCCCAACTCTATCAACAGCTACCACTGTAGGATGATGTAACACCGATAGGAAGCTGAGTAATACAGACAGTAGCCGACGCAATCGGCAGAAATCACCTAATACCAACCGGTGGTCTTAAACTTTTGCAAATGACTGCAATTTCAGTTAACTGTTACTGATACGTAAAATGTCAACCCATCACTTAAAAGCACGCGTTCAAAGAAGTGTTCCTCATTTACTAGGCGATCCATTACGTCACAGGCAAATTCGAAATCGCAAGGCTTATCGTTCTCCTTCAAATCTTGAGCATCTGGACCTTGTGTGCATTTATTCGCAACTTTCTCTTGTGCAAAATTCACATCGCTGTTGCGCAAAGAAATTTTCGTTCTTGTCATGTTGACTTCCTCGGTGGATAATGCTTTCCACAGTACTTCCGCACGTCGTCTTCCGAAATACTGGAACTTCCGCTTCTTGGCTTATCCTACACACTCCCTGTTTCTAGAAATACATCTCTCTAATGTTAAGTTCTTTTAGCATCAGGAGGATTTCCTGCTGAAACAAGTACGAAAATTTCTTTGCACTTGAATTACTGATTTCGTTTCAATAGGCAAAGCCACACAAATCGCCTTTTCCTGCGCATTCGCTATTGTAGCTTGTGGCTATGAATAGGTAAAACAACTAGTGCCATCTAGACGTAATGATAGACAAAAAAACTTCAGATCTTTGCCTTTCAAACGCTGCAAATCATATTTTTGTAAGTGGTGTAGTTAATTTTTATGAATTTTCTAAAAATAGCACAAGAGTTTTGAACCACCATGTACATTTGGGCGTGCTAGCGAAAAACTGTGTATTTCTAGAAGACGAAAATGCATCCCAAACGTTTATGTTGGAAAAAGTTGTCTTTATGCTAGAAAATATAGTTTCAATCGGATTTTCAGAAACGGAGATACAGTAACACATAGAAAAATGCATATTAGTCCGACAGTGGAAACTGCTGAGCATCAGTAGCAGAAAATGTAGGGAAATAAGAGAATTCGTACATAAAAAAAAACTGGATGCTATCCGGTAAAAAGAAATTTTCAGATCGGCCTTTTCAAATTGAAAATAATCAGAGAACTGTAGTATAAGTTTTCGCCCCTAGCGGAAACAACGGGCATTGTTTAAAGTAGATGTGCGCAAAATGTTCTTTATAATGCGGTAAACGAAAAAAAAATCAACCGAGTTTTCGAAATTTAGATATAGGCTGCAAACTAAAATACGCTTTTCGACGCCAGGTGCAGTATTTTACGAAAGAAAATCTGAAAATCCACGGAAATATTTCTTCATGATCGTAGAAATCCCATGCAAAAGAGGGTTTTAAAATCGTGCTTTTAGAGCCAACAATAGCGAATAAAACAGAATATGTGTCTACTACTCCTAGCAGGAAAATTGTTCATTATTTGAGGCAGGGCGTGCATATAAAATGTTCATAACGAAAAGTATCCGACAAAACAAATATACAGAAAACCAAATGAGGAAAATAATTCCATTTTTAAACGCAGAGCTCTACGGTTGCAAACACTGGTGGTTATTTTTTTGTCTTCTTGAGTTGAATGGATCTCAAATCTCATACTGTACACAAAACATTTCTCATAACGGAAGATATCCAAAGCAAAGTTGCAAAGGAGATTTTTCCAATACGGTTGCAAACACTGATGGTTACTTTTTACTTTTGGTCTTCTTTAGTTGAATGGATCACAAATCTCATATTGTACACAAAACATTTCTCATAACGGAAGATATCCAAAGCAAAGTTGCAAAGGAGGTTTTTCCGATACGGTTGCAAACACTGATGGTTACTTTTTGTCTTCTTTAGTTGAATGGATCTCAAATCTCATATTGTACACAAAACATTTCTCATAACGGAAGATATCCAAAGCAAAGTTGCAAAGGAGATTTTTCCGATACGGTTGCAAGCACTGATGGTTACTTTTTGTCTTCTTTAGTTGAATGGATCTCAAAATCTCATATTGTACACAAAACATTTCTCATAACGGAAGATATCCAAAGCAAAGTTGCAAAGGAGATTTTTCCGATACGGTTACAAACACTGATAGTTACTTTTTGTCTTCTTTAGTTGCATGGATCTCAAATCTCATATGGTACACAAAACATTTCTCATAATGGAAGATATCCAAAGCAAAGTTGCAAAGGAGATTTTTCCGATACGGTTGCAAACACTGATGGTTACTTTTTGTCTTCTTTAGTTGAATGGATCTCAAATTTCATATGGTACACAAAACATTTCTCATAACGGAAGATATCCAAAGCAAAGTTGCAAAGGAGATTTTTCCGATACGGTTGCAGACACTGATGGTTACTTTTTGTCTTCTTTAGTTGAATGGATCTCAAATCTCATATGGTACACAAAAAATGTCTCATAACGGAAGATATCCAAAGCAAAGGAGATTTTTCCGATCAGATTCTTAGAAACTAGATACGGTTTCAAGTACGGTGCAAATAGAAATGAACGGCTACACCACCTAGTGGCAAAACCTTGTGGTACAAAAATTGGCAAATGTATGAAAAATATTCCTCCCTACAAACGCTATCAGTAGTAAAAATAATGTTTTATATGGGTCTTTTAGAAGTGAATATATCGTCATATGAGAAGTTTATATTAGCACCTCCTACGAAAAAACTAAATGCTTTTTGAGAAAAAAAAACGGAAAAAGAATGTTTTCAATTAGATTTTTAGAAGCCAGGATACGATTGCAAACATGTTAAAAACAGAAATAAGCACTTACGCCCCCTAGTAACAAAGCATTTTGTCACAAAATATTCATGGTCGCGACCTTTATCTAACGCAATTTTTTTTAATCAAATTTTTAGAAACACAGATTTCGGGGGAAATGCAATATACAGGATGTCCATAAGGTCTTTCCCACATTACAAAAATTAATATAAAAAATCTATGTAAGTTAAAATAAAATGGTTGGCAACATAATATAGCAGCTCTCATAAAGTTTCTTTTCTGCTCTTTAGGTGAGCGCTACAGCTGAATAAGAGGAACATTTCATCGATAATGGCTTCCATGAAAGAAATAGTGGAGTGCGTGTTGTGGTTCTGTGAGACCAAATCGGCTGTTACTGTCCAGCGTCATTTCAGAAAAGAGTTCTGACGATCACCACCGGACCGAAAAAGCATAAAAGCTTGGTATGAAAAGTTTAAAGCGATGGGTAGTGTTGGCGATCTCCCCCAAGCGGGCCGACCATAGATTACACAAGAGGCAGCTTCAGCTGTTCAGGTGACATTTCTGCGAAGCTCCAGGAAATCCATTCGTCGTGCTTCGCTGGAAACTGGGATTCCCGGTGCCATGGTTCTCAAAATTTTACACAAACGTCTTTATACACTGACGGAAAAAAATCTCAACACCACGAAAAAATAGTTGTAGAGGAATGAAATGGCGGCAATACATTTGTATAGGTAACATATTTAATCGATTAAGGTTTCAAGATCACAGCTTATTGTAAGCGCTAGAAGAGCCATTTTAAATGTGAAATGCTGGTACATTAATGACCGGTGTAACCGCCAGAATGTTGAATGCAAGCACGCAAACGTTCATGCATTGTGTCGTACAGGTGCTGGATGTCAGTTTGTGGGATGGAGTTCCATGCCTGTTGCACTTGGTCGGTCAATACAGGGACGGTTTATGCTGGTTGGGGATGACGCTGGAGTTGTCGTCCAATGATATCCCATACGTGCTCGATTGGTGAAAGATCTGGTGATCTAGCAGGCCACGGCAACATGTCGACACTCTGTAGAGCATGTTGGGTTACAACAGCGGTATGCGGGCGAGCGTTATCCTGTTGGAAAACACCCCCTGGAATGCTGTTCATGAATGGCAGCACAACAGGTTGAATCACCAGACCGACGTACAACTGTGCCGTCAGGGTGCATGGGATAACCACGAGAGTGCTCCTGCTGTCATAGGAAATTGCTCCTCAGACCATAACTCCAGGTATAGGTCCAGTGTGTCTCGGCCGCAGACAGGTTGGTTGCAGGCGATCACCTGGCCTCCTTCTAACCAACACACCGCCATCACTGGCACCCAGGCAGAACCGGCTTTCATCAGAAAACACAACAGATCTCCACTCCGTCCTCCAATGAGCTCTAGCTTGACACCACTGATGTCGCAAACGGCAGTGGTTTGGAGTAAGTGGAATGCACGCTGCAGGGTGTCTGGCTCAGAGCTGTCCTTCAAGTAACCGATTTGTAACAGTTCGTTGTGTCACTGTTGTGGCAACTGCAGCTCGAATTGCTGCCGCAGACGCGGTACGATGCGCCACGGCCATACGCCGTACACGGCGGTCTTCCCTCTCAGTAGTGCCACGTGGCAGGCCGGAACCCGGTCTTCTTGAGGCAGTGCCTTCCCTTGACCACCGCTGCCAACAATCATGCACAGTGGCTACATTCCTGCCAAGTTGTTCTGCAATATTGCGGAACGAAAATCCACCTCCTCGTAGCCCCATTACACTACCTCGTTCAAACTCCGTGAGCTGTTGATAATGGCTTCTTCGTCTTCTTAAAGGCATTCTTGACTAACATCAACACACTACGTCGAATCTCAACGATAACTAACGCTCACGAACGTTACAGCGCGTATACCTGCTTTGCCTGTTCCGAGGGGCGCTACTAGCGCCACACGTATGCGCCGAGCGCGAAATTTGCATAGACGTCATCTTACAGATGTACTCTCACGGCCTACCAACTATCGTTTATTTAACACAACCCCTTCTTGGTGTTGGGATTTTTTTTTCATCAGTGTATGTATGCCTAAAAGGTATAGATCGTTCAAGCTCTTCAGCTTGATGACCTGCATCGCCGTGCTGCATTTGTGACGGAGATGTTGCAGCGCATAGGTCATGATAGTGATTATCTGCACCGTGTCTGTCTCTCAGATGAAGCCACATTCCACGTCTCTGGTACATTAAATAAGCACAATGTGCGAATGTGGGCATCAGAAAATCCCCATTATGACATCGAACAACAGACGTCTAGCCCGAAAGTGAATGTATGGTGTGGCCTGATGCATGACAGAATCATCGGACCCTTCTTTCCTACAGAGCCCACGGTAACGTATAACGTGTAACTGGACATGCTGGAACTTTTTTTGCACCTCAGTTACATGCACTCCACCCTGCGGTTCTTTTCCAACAAAACGGTGCCCCAGCACATTGGTCAATAAAATGGTTCGCGAGTTCCTGAATGCACATTTCCGGACAGATGGATTGACTGCGACGGTCTAATGACATGGCCACCTCGATAATCCAACATAACCCCTCTAGACTTTTTCCTGTGTCTTTATGTGAAAGACCAAGTTTACTCCAGCAGTGTTGCGGATGTCGAGACGTTGAAGATCAAAATAACGGACGTCATTGGTTCTGTCGCTGCTGAGATGTTAAACGAAATATGGCGTGAACTGGAATATCGCTTAGGGTCACAAATGGCCCATGTGGAGGTGTACTGACACTGGAAAAAAATTTACTTGTGCACCATCATTGTTGTACAATCCCTTTCTTGTACCTGTAATACATTTTTATGTTGATTTTTGTAATGTAAGAAAGACTTTATGAGCACCCTATACATTTACACCCCCAAGCGGTGACACTTCGCATTATTTAAAATTTAAACTGTACGTAAAATGGCCTTTGTGGAAAATGGTATCCGGAGGTAAAATGTATTTTTGAAACAACTGTGGAGAACAAAATATATTTTGAATTTAATAGAATGTGCAAATTATGGCCCCTAGCGTCGAGGTTATGCATCGATGAAAGACCTACACGATCGTCGTTATTACAATTCAGGCTTTCAACTGCAATAAGAAGTTTTCAAATCGAACTGGTAGTTGCCGAGATATGATGTCCACAGGCGGACGGATGGACATAATGGTACTACTATAAGCAAGTAATTGTTTTAAAAGACGTGCTAAATAAAGGCATTAATTTTCACCAAATTTCCCTGTTTAATATGCTTTTTAAAAGGGCACTAAATAGCATTGCTTTTAAAATGTGATACTTCAGAATGATGTTAAATGTGCTTCTGTGATACACAAGCGTGGTTCTTGTCAACAATATTAGAAACAATCTGCATTTGTATCTCTTTATTTCGACTTGATACTGAAAAGTAAAGTTAGGAAATGGAATGTTGCGATCCATGGAAAGTTCTACGAATGACGAAATGTTTACATTCTGCCTCCAGATTTAGAAACACCGGTCTGAATTGCAAGGTTCACATGCGGAGGGGGATTCCGTCAATTATCAAAAGTTGACCCAGTCAAAGGACCTTGCCTTAGGGTTTAGAATACGGCGCGACTTTTATCGATAAAAAGGCTCTCACGGCGATGATTTCAATCAGCTGTCACAGCGTGAGCTTTGCGAAGTTCGTCTCCTCATACGAAAGATTAAGCTGCCAGTTTGTCAGCACTTCTGTTAGTAGCTCTTCCGTTGAGCCTTGATACATGTGATCCAGCCTATCGAGTGTTGAACAATGTCATTGTCCTGCCCTTGATGAAAATTTCCAGCTTTTATTCCTCTCATTTTAATTTTAATTATCAGATGAGCATCAATACTCCTTTACATATATTTGCTACTGATGCAACGCATGCATTTTCACTTATATTATCAATAAAGCAGCAATATGGCCAGGATCAGGTGAAGCATACTCCTTCACAGCTAGTCACTTTCGGTAATATCTATCTGTGTGATGTCAGCAGCCTTAATTCCAATATTTAGTAAAGTTTCATTCACCTGAACATTTTCATTTGAAGTGGCTGCCAAACAGATGCTGGAGGAACCATCAGTTTACTCTCATCGACCAAATATTTAATCCACATTACCAGAATTCCATATCCATTTTCCATATACATCGCTTTGTTGTTCGCACCTGCTTAGGTCAATTCCAACTGAATAGTGAAAGCATAGTGAAGTTCAACAGAATGCCTCATCGCAACAGACATGATGCCGTGACTGAAAGAACTCCTCTCATACGCCAAAGAACAGGATGTTGTTCACGTAAGTTTTATTTTATCTCTTTTCTGCTCGGCATTTCATTTAACATATCCGTTGTCAGTTGTACATTCATTGTTTGTTATGACGTAAGGATCTTCATGATTAAGGAGTCAGTCTTTGCAAATTAATTGTGAAAATCATTTCGCTGTGTGAAGGCTCCACCAAACGGAAGAAACATTAGTGTTTCCGGGATAAAAAAAAATGCTGCACTGATTTATTTTAAAAAACTGGTTTTGTTGATTTCAAAATGTTTTCAAAACTATGCGATAAAACTTGGTTGTAACTCCCTAGATTTATTCGACACCTCGCTCACAATGTCAAAAACATTTTGGCTTCGAAAAATTGCACCGAGAAAAACATTTTGTTAATTCAACAAAAATGTTGTTGAATCAACAAAAAGTTTTGTCGATATACAGTCAACAAAAAAAATGGTGAATTTGCAAAATTATTTTGTTGAAAGTTATTGTTGATTTAAGAAAATTTATTGTTCTCACGACAAAACGTTTTGTTCATTTAACAAAATGATTAGGTCGATTTTTGGGAATTTGTTTGATCCAACAAAACATATTGGTATCATGACAAAATGTTTTGTTGCTGCAACAAAATATATTGTGTCACGATAATAATATGTTTTGTTGGATCAAACAAATTCCCAAAAATCGACAAATCATTTTGTTAAATGAACAAAACGTTTTGTCGTGATAACAATAAATTTTCTTAAATCAACAAAAATTTTCAACAAAATAATTTTGCAAATTCAACAAAAAATTTTGTTGACTGTATATCGACAAAAAATTTTGTTGAATTAACAAAACGTTTTTCTTAGTGTGCCGTTTGAGATAATACTTAATTTTTTTATAGCATTACCTCTAAAAAATCAAACCACGATTTCAATGTCGTCTTTTAATTTAAGTTCTTATTAGTTATAAAGCAAATCATGGAAATCTAACTTAAAGTACTACAGTCGCTCTTTTAAAATGTAAAATACCACAAGAAAGATTTTAATAAAAAGTGTAGAACGCGTTAAAAAGAAGAAATAAGGAAATACTGATTATAAGTTGATTTGGTGCAATGGTTTTTTTTTTCAACAAAGCATGAAGACAGGGGATGTACAAAGTTATCATTAATGTTCTCTGCCGCGCGATTTTTTTTTTGTTTTGTTTTTCAGCGAGAAGTAATTGATGCAACTGATGACCAACCTCCTCTCAGTAAGTGGCTTAAAAGATTGTTTATAAGTCTTGTTATGCAACATTGGATAAATCTGCGATGTCTTTCAATATTCTTCTATCATTTGCGGTTGTTTCTTCAAATATCAATGCTATATATTTAGAGCTTACAAAGAATCTTTTGCATTAAGAACACCCTCCGTCGCTTTTAGAATTCCCGTGTGTCGGTGAAAGTTAACTACAAGACAAAAAAGAACCTTGAAATCTTCGGAAAAGTAAAAAATTCTACGAAAGCAGTACCAAAGAAAATGACAAAGCTTCAATGCAACAGAGATGGAGAGGGGTCACGGGCCAAAAAATTTCTTGCGGGTCAAACTGGTCGAGTCAAGCTGTTCTTGACCCGATTTCGACCCGGTTTTATTTACGTTTTAACTTTGGAAAGCAAAAAAAAAAAAAATTCAAAGAAAAATGCGCACTCTGGAATTGTGTGTTTGATACTAGTGCCCGCGAACTGAAAAATTATTTGTCGTGCAATACGAAGGAAGAGTGTCCTTTCCTTCTGAGGGGCAATGATGAAAACAACATCCACATTTTGGAAACTTTCAACTCATCATAAGCTTGTAAAAATTGGTGTTGCTGTGAAACATATTCTAAAGTTTGATATGTTGTATATATATATATATGTATACAGGATATAAAGTCAGGTGATGCGCAACATCACAGCCTCTCCTTGGCAAATGTCAACCCCCCCCCCTTCTCGTGGTGCATCCTGTTCCCACTAAAGGGGCTCTGACGACCGCAAATAGCGGTATAACTGTACCATCGGGATTAGAGGAAATGCTATCTCACACTCACCAACCCGCTTGGCCAGCGTGGTGAGTTATGGCCAAACCCCTCCAAAATGACTCTACAACTGAAATCTTGACCCTCACTCTCCGGCAGCTGGAATGTACCTGGTCAAGGCAGCGGCCAGTGCAACATGATGGAGGAGACTGGCACAAGACAGACCGTTGTGGAAGAGGCTTGGAGAGAAATTCGTCCAGCAGTGGATTGATAATGGTTGACAATGATGATGATATATATGTATATAATAACATATTTAATGGAGAAAGAGTTTATAACAACGTAACCAAGAATAATATATATCAGAATTTTGCCTATAAACCTTTTACAGATAAAAATATCTCAGAAAAAACGAGGAGGAAGAGGTAATGGATCTAACCGGGCACAATTTGTTAACATGCAGAACCTTCTGGTTGAACTAGATGGTCGAAGGAACCACTTCTTAAGATTCTGTAAAACCAAGATTTTCTCGCTTAACATCAGAAAGGTAAGGATTTTGAAGAAATTCCATAAAATTTTCAGTTACGGTAATAAGCATATTAAACATATTATTTCAGACCTTGTTGATTTTATAACTGCGGAAAAAATTGGGGAGCACCTTAAAGAGTAAAAATTACTGTGTGGTCAGATTTTCCGACAGAATTATTGATAAAATTAATATTAAGAAGATATTTCGAAGCAATGAAATGTATTTTACACTTCGAAGTTAAAATAGTTACTTGCTACAAATATGATCCACCTATTGGAAGGCTGTTGTATAATTATAAAGATATGGCACATAACCAAAAAGTGCTTATACAGCAAAAGAAAAAATTGTGCTTTTGCCATTTACAAAATTATAACGAATATGTAGACAGAGACTATGGACATATAATCACAGGAGATTTGGGTATTCTATCCTTCAATTTTTTATATAACCTCATGAATAAGGGAACCAAATTTAGGTTACCTAGAGGCCTTTTCTAAGATTAAAATGACAAATATTTCACCAAGATCTTATTCAATTCGCTTTTAAAATGTCCACAAGGTACCAGATTCCATATCAAGCATTTGTATGTTGGATGACTATGGTGGTGGCTGATTTTAAGTGTAGTTTAGGCCAGAGATAGGAGTCATAGGTTTCAGCATCAAGAATATCTACGGTTTCTTTCAGATGCCAAAAAATTAAAGAAGCTCTTTGTCATAGTGCCTATGGACAACGCTGGTGGTAATTTGGCTTTAATATGCAAAAAGCTATATATAGATCTTCTTGTTCGGGAATTGGAAGAGAGTTCTACTTTCACGAGAATTCATAGTGAAAAGAACATTGTTTTAAAGATAATTATTGCTATGCATAAGACCTTGAAGATTCATACTAATTCAGTAATGTTTCCCTTTTTATATGCCTTGCCGAAATTGCACGAGAAACCTATTGAGTTCAGATTTATAACCAGCGCTAGAGGATGTTATGGACAGCAGGCGGGCCAGATCTTTGAAAAAGTGTTAAAAAATATTTTGGGATTAGTACAAAAGACTTGGATAAATGATAACAACGCTGCTGTTCTTAAATTTATTGAAAATAATGAAGGCATATCCCATGTTGATATGTATGACTTCAATAATTTATTCACGTATATTTCAATTATAGATTTGGTGGACATTTGTGATAAGATATCCAGAGGATCTTTGATTCCATTTGCATCAGTCAATCGGCTTGGACACACTTCATCAACCTATGTGCAAAACGCAATTACATACATATGGGAGAGGTCATTTACTTGCAAATTAGGGGAATACCTATGGAAAGTGCTTTTTCAAGCACCCTTGCAAACCTCTATTTAAATTACTACGAGAATTGCTTTGCCGATAGACCAGGGGTTGAGTTTGGACGTGTGTTCAGATATGTGGATGATATTGTGGTTTTCAATAACAGATATTTTTCTGAACAAGCTAAAGTAATATACCCCAATGATTTACATATAGAAAAAAAACAATGTTAATGAGAAGAAATTGCATTTTTTGGATATTGGAGTCATAAAAAACGGGGATGATAAATGTTTTTCAACCGACGTTTATGCTAAAAGAAGAGATTTTGGATTTAAGATCATATACTACATTCACTGGAACTCGAGTGTTTGAAAGAACGTGCATCGAAACATTATAATTTCGCAAATTCTGGCGAATTTGTAAAATTTGTAGTGATCTGCCATCCACTATTAAGAATCTTAGATAGTTGTTCAAGCATTTATTGATGAATGGCTTTCCTGTTGTCTTTATCGTTAAAAATTTTGAACAACTGGTCTCTAAATATAATTCAATATACTAGCTCTTGTCGACTGCACATCAAAGACATTACTAACCCTAGGCCCCACAATGTTAAAAGTTAGATTACTCAAAGTGCCGTTTGAAGGGTCGCTTGCGGCTGAAGACCTTATTAACCACAACACAGTTTACACTTAAAATATACACATTTATGTGGCTTGTGTTCTTCCTTTTTTTGTCGTGGTGAGAATGCTAACTGTGAGCACCAACTTAAATTTGACTTTAAGGAACACGGAAATGAGTGCACTGCACTTTCTTGCTTTGGTGTGTTCGGACGGTTTTCGTTCTACTCATTGGTTCCGAGGCTTCGGGAATGCTGCGGCGGGGCTTTGGATTTATTTGTCCCAGCCCTTTTGCTGCATGAGAAAAGCCACTTAACCCAACCTGCATTCCCCTGATGAATAGGGTTGGGTATTTTCTTATTTCCTTATGTTTGTTACGTTTTATGCCGTGTTTTTGAGTTTCGCATTTACGACTTCTTAAAGTTTGGGGTGTTACACAACTTTGCTACTTCAATGAGAGTTTGGTTTTTATGTTACTGAACCTTGGTATGTTAGTTTGTCGCATCTAGTACCTTGTCATTCAGTGCATTGTTAGGGTTTAAAGTGATATATATACACTACTAGCTACCCAAAATGCAACACCAAGATGGAAGCATCCGATTAGCCTGAAATTCGCAACATGCGTCGCCCGCGAGAGGACATGCAAACGATTAGCATTGCAGGGCATATGCAAATCATGTGCAGCCGGCACGCCACCGAGAAGCACTATAAGAAGGGTGCACATAAGGCGGGGTGTAAGTAGTGGAAGTGTGTTGTGCTGCCGGACCTGTGCGTGGGAAGCTTCCTGATGCCTCGTCGCAGAATACGGCAGTCATTCCAGCACATTTCGGAGTTCGACAGAGGACGAATAGTGGCTTATCGCGACAGCGGTTTATCGTACCGAGACATCGGCGCCCGTGTGGGACGACATCCAGCCGCAGTGAGGCGAGTATGGATTCGGTGGGTGCAAGAGGGACGGACGGACCGACGCGAACGATGCCGCAGCTGCGGGACACCACCGAACGAGAGGACCGGCATGTTGTATGGCGGGCATTGACGGCTCGCACCGCCCCATTACGAACGTTAGCGTAGGAATTAGGGTGTGTTGCGCAACAACCTGTGTCAGCACGTACCGTTCGACGTACTCTGCACGAGCGGGGACTTGTTGCACGGCGCCCATTGCTCCTATTACCATTGACGTTACACCACCGGCGAGTGCGGCGGCAATGGGCAGTTGAACGCCGCACCTGCACTATGGAATGGCACGACATTGTCTTCTCCGACGAATCCCGCTTCTGCCTGCAACACCACGATGGTCGGATCCGCGTGTCTCGGCACAGCGGCGAGAGACTGTATGACGCCTGCATTATGCATCGCCATACCGGTCCGTTGACTGGCATTATGGTTTGGGTAGCAATTGGATATGACACTCGTACACCTCTGGTACGCATCGCCGGTACACTCAACAGCCACCGCTACATCTCCGGCTTTTTGGAGCCCGTAGTCCTCCCTTACCTGCAGGACCTGACAGCGGCCTCGTTTTAACAGGACAATGCGCGCCCGCACGTGGCACGCATCGTGCAACAATTCTTCACGGCCCACCAGGAGTCACTGCTGCCGTGGCCCGCCCGTTCTCCCGATATGTCGCCCATCGAACACGTCTGGTCGCTGATCGGAAACCGAGTGGCCCGGCAAGCACCACCCGAGGCTACGCCTGATGAACTATGGCAAAGTATGGAAGCAGCCTGGACCGCCATACCCCAATCCCACATCCGAAGCCTCTTTCGTTCGATGCCGCGGCGTGTAGCAGCCGTTATTGCCAGCTATGGGGTCCACACAAACTATTGATGTCTGCGTGTTCCGCAAGTCACACGGGCCTGTAAAGCTTAATCGTTTCATCATTGTATCTGTTGTTATGTGTCTAGTAAATCTGGCTTTGCTATCTCGTGTCCTTCTTGGTGTTGCATTTTGGGTGGCCAGCAGTTTATATATCATCATCATCATCATCATCATCATCATCATTGTCAACCATTATCAATCCACTGCTGGACGAAGGTCTCCCCAAGTTTCCTCCACAACGGTCTGTCTTGTGCCAGTCTCCTCCATGTCACTCCTGCATATTTTCGAATTTCATCCACCCATCTCCCATGTGGTCTTCTTCTGGGTCTTTTCCTGTCCCTTGGAATCCAATCTAAAATAATTTCGGCTGTCCATCGATGATCTGTCCTTCTGGCAGTATGTCCAGCCCATTGCCATTTCAGGGATTTAACTCTGATCATGATGTCTTCCACTCTTGTCATTTTTCGGATCCACGAGTTCCTCTTCTTATCTCTCCTGGTTACACCAAGCATGCACCTCTCCATGCTCCTTTGAGTTGTCTGCAGCCTTTGTATGTCTCTTTTAGTTAAGGTCCACGTCTCTGCACCATACGTAAGCACTGGAAGGATGCATTGATCAAACACTTTTCTTTTAAGACATAATGGCATATTGCTCTTGAAAATTATGCTGTTTCTTCCAAAAGCTCTCCAGGCAAGTTTTGTACGCCGATTAATTTCTTCATCAATGTGACCCTCACTTGATATCTGCTGTCCAAGATAAACGTACGTGTCTGTTATCTCCAGCTTTTCTCCATCAATCGATAAATCTTCATTTCTTGTAAAAGCATTGAACATCACTTTTGTCTTCTGAAAGTTCATTTTTAATCCCACTTCTTTACTCTTGTCAGCAAGTTCCTGGATCATACTCTGCAGCTCTGATGGGGTAGTTGCAAAAATGACTACGTCATCAGCAAAACGAAGGTGGGTTAGATAATCTCCATTAATCTTTATCCCCTTGTTTTCCCAGCTCAGCGACTGAAAAACACCCTCCAATGTGGCATTAAAGAGCTTCGGAGATATGGTGTCACCTTGTCTCACTCCCTTTCCAATTTTTACGTGTGTTGTATTTTCAAACAGCCTAATCTTTGCACTTGCATTTTCATAGATGTTATTAATAATATTAATGTATGCATCTTCAATACCGCAGGTTTTCAGAGCCATTGTAACTGCTGATGGTTTCACCGAATCAAAGGCTTTTTCATAGTCGATAAAAGCCATGCACAATGGAAGTTCATATTCCCTCGCTCTTTCAATTAGTTCTCTCAGCACGTGGATATGATCTATTGTGCTGTAGCCACTCCTGAATCCAGCTTGTTCTCTCGGTTGAGCCATGTCCAGTGTTACCTTCAAGCGGTGTGAAAGAACTTTAATGAAGATTTTATAAACTACTGATAGGAGGCTGATAGGTCTGTAGTTTCCGAGATCCTCAATGTCACCTTTCTTATGTAGCAGGATCTTTGTAGCGGTGTTCCAATCCTCAGGAATCTTTCCTTCATTAAGGCATCGAGTGAAAATTTGGGCGAGTACTGTTTTGATTTGTCCACTTGCTTCTTGTATGATGTCTACAGTAATTCCATCTTCTCCTGGAGCTTTTCCTCGCTTCATGTTCTTGATTGCATGTGCAACTTCTGCTGGAAGGACTGGAGGAACTCTGGTACTGGTATCTTTCATGATGTCTGGAGTGCATATATCATCCCTTTCATATAATTTGGAGTAGAAATCTTTCACTCTTGTCAAAATTTCGCCTCTATTTCTTGTTACAGAACCATCTTCTTTTCTCAGTGCCATAATCTGTTTTCTTCCCTTACTGAGATGTCCCTTTGCTATCTTTAGGCTTTGGTTGTTTTCAATTGCTTTCCTCACTAGTTCACAGTTGAATTTCCTTACGTCTTCAGTCATACTTTTTCTTACTGTCTTGCATAGCTCTATATATTCCACTTTGGAAGTCACATCTTCTTTAGTTGTCCTCATCTCTCTTCTTTTTTGCATCAACATTTTGGTTTTTCCTGATAATTTGTTCACATGCAACTTGTTCTTAGACGCAGCTAATTTTGTTGCTGTTTCCAAAAGAGCTTTGGTTACTTTTCTGTTAACTTCAGAGATGTCCACTTCTTCCGATGTTAGGCCTTCTAAAGCAGAGAACCTGTTCTTCAGTTCCAACTTGAAGGTATTATGGTGTTTTTTAAGGTTGGTTATATCAATAGATTTTGTTTGTCTTATGAGCTTGCCACGTTCAAGTTTAGTGTTGAGGTGCATCTTACATCTCACCAATCTATGGTCACTACCTGTGTTGAACTTGTTTAGCACACTGCAGTCTTCTATGACGAATTTTTTGTTACACATAATAAAATCAAATTTCACTTGTCGTCCCACTTGGATGTCTCCATGTCCATTTCCTGTGTGGCTTTTTCTTGAAGAAGGAGTTCAAGATGAAAAACCCTTCTGCCTCTGCAAACTCAACGAGAGTATTTCCACGCTGGTTTCTGCTACCATGACCGAATTTACCTACTGAAGTTTCATTCTGTTGCCGTTGCCCTATTTTTGCATTGAAATCTCCCATAATTATTTTCAAGTGCTGCTTACCTTTATTATTTAGATGACAAATTTCCTCATAAAATTCTTCAATTTCTTCTTCAGGATGACTTGTGGTGGGTGCATAAGTTTGAATAATCTGAGCCTGGTATCTTTTCGAGAGTTGGATAACAAGTCGTGCGGCTCTGTCAGAGGAACTTTCAACTTCTACAACTTTATCCTTCAGTTTCTTGTTTATTATAAATCCAACACCACTAGTTCTGCCAGTATCTGTCCCACGATAGTAGAAGAGATGTCCACTTTTCAGTTCGATGAGATCTTCTCCTTTTCTCCTTACCTCACTTAGCCCCACGATGTCCCACTTGATCCTTTGTAGTTCCTCTTCCAATTCAAGAAGCCTTGAATCAGAAGATAGGGAGCGTCCATTGTAAGTAGCCAAGGTCAGCATCAGATGGCAGCCTAGTCCGGTTCTCCGGGGATTCTTAGCACCCTCTGCCTTCATGTCGCACTGGCCACTGCCTTGGCCAGGTACATTCCTGCTGCCGGAGACTGAGGGCCAAGATTTAAGTTGTGGAATCATTTTGGAGGGGTTTGGCCATAACTCACCACGCTGGCCAAGCGGGTTGGTGAGTGTGGGATAGAATTTCCTCTAATCCCGATGGTATAGTTATACCGCTATGGGCGGTCGTCAGAGCCCCTTTAGTGGGAACAGGATGCACCACGAGAAGGCGGGGTTGACATTTGTCAAGGAGAGGCTGTGATGTTACGCATCACTTGACCTTATATATATATATCATCATCATCATCATCATTGTCAACCATTATCAATCCACTGCTGGACGAAGGTCTCCCCAAGTTTCCTCCACAACGGTCTGTCTTGTGCCAGTCTCCTCCATGTCACTCCCGCATATTTACGAATTTCATCCACCCATCTCCCATGTGGTCTTTTTCTGGGTCTTTTCCTGTCCCTTGGAATCCAATCTAAAATTTCGGCTGTCCATCTATGGTCTGTCCTTCTGGCAGTATGTCCAGCCCATTGCCATTTCAGGAATTTAACTCTGATCATGATGTCTTCCATTCTCGTCATTTTTCGGATCCACGAGTTCCTCTTCTTATCTCTCCTGGTTATACCAAGCATGCACCTCTCCATGCTTCTTTGAGTTGTCTGCAGCCTTTGTATGTCTCTTTTAGTTAAGGTCCACGTCTCTGCACCATACGTAAGCACTGGAAGGATGCATTGATCAAACACTTTTCTTTTAAGACATAATGGCATATTGCTCTTAAAAATTATGCTGTTTCTTCCAAAAGCTCTCCAGGCAAGTTTTGTACGCCGATTAATTTCTTCATCAATGTGACCCTCACTTGATATCTGCTGTCCAAGATAAACATACGTATCTGTTATCTCCAGTTTTTCTCCATCAATCGATAAATCTTCATTTCTTGTAAAAGCATTGAACATCACTTTTGTCTTCTGAAAGTTCATTTTTAATCCCACTTCTTTACTCTTGTCAGCAAGTTCCTGGATCATACTCTGCAGCTCTGATGGGGTAGTTGCAAAAATGACTACGTCATCAGCAAAACGAAGGTGGGTTAGATAATCTCCATTAATCTTTATCCCTTTGTTTTCCCAGTTCAGTGATTGAAAGACATTTTCCAATGTGGCATTAAAGAGCTTCGGAGATATGGTGTCACCTTGTCTCACTCCCTTTCCAATTTTTATGTGTGTTGTATTTTCAAACAGCCGAATCTTTGCACTTGCATTTTCATAGATGTTATTAATAATATTAATGTATGCATCTTCAATACCGCAGGATTTCAGAGCCGTGGTAACTGCTGATGGTTTCACCGAATCAAAGGCTTTTTCATAATCGATAAAAGACATGCACAATGGAAGTTCATATTCCCTCGCTCTTTCAATTAGTTCTCTCAGCACATGGATATGATCTATTGTGCTGTAGCCACTCCTGAATCCAGCTTGTTCTCTCGGTTGAGCCATGTCCAGTGTTACCTTCAAGCGGTGTGAAAGAACTTTAGTGAAGATTTTATAAACCACTGATAGGAGGCTGATAGGTCTGTAGTTCCTGAGATCCTCAATGTCACCTTTTTTATGTAGCAGGATCATTGTAGCATTGTTCCAATCCTCAGGAATCTTCCCTTCATTAAGGCATCGAGTGAAAATTTGGGCGAGTACTGTTTCAATTTCTCCACTTGCTTCTTGTATGATGTCTATAGTAATTCCATCTTCTCCTGGAGCTTTCCCCCGCTTCATGTTCTTGATTGCATGTGCAACTTCTGCTGGGAGGACTGGAAGAACTCTGGTACCTTTCATGATGTCTGGAGTACATGTATCATCCCTTTCATATAATTTGGAGTAGAAATCTTTCACTCTTGTCAAAATTTCGCCTCTATTTCTTGTTATAGAACCATCTTCTTTTCTCAGAGCCATAATCTGTTTTCTTCCCTTACTGAGATGTCCCTTTGCTATCTTTAGGCTTTGGTTGTTTTCAATTGCTTTCCTCACTAGTTCACAGTTGAATTTTCTTACGTCTTCAGTGATACTTTTTCGTACTGTCTTGCATAGCTCTATATATTCCACTTTGGAAGTCACATCTTCTTTAGTTGTCCTCATCTCTCTTCTTTTTTGCATCAACATTTTGGTTTTTCCTGATAATTTCTTTACATGCAGCTTGTTCTTAGACCCAGCTAATTTTGTTGCTGTTTCCATAAGAGCTTTGGTTACTTTTCTGTTAACTTCCGAAATATCCACTTCTTCCGATGTTAGGCCTTCTAAAGCAGAGAATCTGTTCTTCAGTTCCAACTTGAAAGTATTATGGTGTTTTTTAAGGTTGGTTATGTCAATACATTTTGTTTGTCTTATGAGCTTGCCACGTTCCAGTTTAGTGTTGAGGTGCATCTTACATCTCACCAATCTATGGTCACTACCTGTGTTGAACTTGTTTAGCACACTGCAGTCTTCGATGACGAATTTTTTGTTACACATAATAAAATCAATTTCACTTGTCGTCCCAATTGGATGTCTCCATGTCCATTTCCTGTGTGGCTTTTTCTTGAAAAAGGAATTCAAGATGAAAAATCCTTCTGCCTCTGCAAACTCAACGAGAGCATTTCCACGCTGGTTTCTGTTGCCGTGACCGAATTTACCTACTGAAGTTTCATTCTGTTGCCGGTGCCCTATTTTTGCATTGAAATCTCCCATAATTATCTTCAAGTGCTGCTTACCTTTATTATTTAGATGACGAATTTCCTCATAAAATTCTTCAATTTCTTCTTCAGGATGACTTGTGGTGGGTGCATACGTTTGAATAATCTGAGCCTGGTATCTTCTCGATAGTTGGATAACGAGTCGTGCAGCTCTGTCAGAGGAACTTTCAACTTCTACCACTTTATCCTTCAGTTTCTTGTTTATTATAAATCCAACACCACTAGTTCTGCCAGTATCTGTCCCACGATAATAGAAGAGATGTCCACTTTTCAGTTCAATGAGATCTTCTCCTTTTCTCCTTACCTCACTTAGCCCCACGATGTCCCACTTGATCCTTTGTAGTTCCTCTTCCAATTCAAGAAGCCTTGAATCAGAGGATAGGGAGCGTCCGTTGTAGGTAGCCAAGGTCAGCATCAAATGGCAGCCTAGTCCGGTCCTCCGGGGATTCTTAGCACCCTCTGCCTTCATGTCGCACTGGCCGCTGCCTTGGCCAGGTACATTCCAGCTGCCGGAGACTGAGGGCCAAGATTTAAGTTGTAGAGTCATTTTGGAGGTGTTTGGCCATAACTCACCACGCTGGCCAAGCGGGTTGGTGAGTGTGGGATAGCATTTCCTCTGATCCCGATGGTATAGTTATACCGCTATTTGCGGTCGTTAGAGCCCCTTTAGTGGGAACAGGATGCACCACGAGAAGGCGGGGTTGACATTTGTCAAGGAGAGGCTGTGATGTTACGCATCACCTGACCTTACATCCCTATATATATATATATATGAATATATAGAGCTATGCAAGACAGTAAGAAAAAGTATGACTGAAGACGTAAGGAAATTCAACTGTGAACTAGTGAGGAAAGCAATTGAAAACAACCAAAGCCTAAAGATAGCAAAGGGACATCTCAGTAAGGGAAGAAAACAGATTATGGCACTGAGAAAAGAAGATGGTTCTTTAACAAGAAATAGAGGCGAAATTTTGACAAGAGTGAAAGATTTCTACTCCAAATTATATGAAAGGGATGATATATGCACTCCAGACATCATGAAAGATACCAGTACCAGAGTTCCTCCAGTCCTTCCAGCAGAAGTTGCACATGCAATCAAGAACATGAAGCGAGGAAAAGCTCCAGGAGAAGATGGAATTACTGTAGACATCATACAAGAAGCAAGTGGAGAAATCGAAACAGTACTCGCCCTACTTTTCACTCGATGCCTTAATGAAGGAAAGATTCCTGAGGATTGGAACACCGCTACAATGATCCTGCTACATAAGAAAGGTGACATTGAGGATCTCGGAAACTACAGACCTATCAGCCTCCTATCAGTAGTTTATAAAATCTTCACTAAAGTTCTTTCACACCGCTTGAAGGTAACACTGGACATGGCTCAACCGAGAGAACAAGCTGGATTCAGGAGTGGCTACAGCACAATAGATCATATCCACGTGCTGAGAGAACTAATTGAAAGAGCGAGGGAATATGAACTTCCATTGTGCATGGCTTTTATCGATTATGAAAAAGCCTTTGATTCGGTGAAACCATCAGCAGTTACAATGGCTCTGAAAACCTGCGGTATTGAAGATGCATACATTAATATTATTAATAACATCTATGAAAATGCAAGTGCAAAGATTAGGCTGTTTGAAAATACAACACACGTAAAAATTGGAAAGGGAGTGAGACAAGGTGACACCATATCTCCGAAGCTCTTTAATGCCACATTGGAGGGTGTTTTTCAGTCGCTGAGCTGGGAAAACAAGGGGATAAAGATTAATGGAGATTATCTAACCCACCTTCGTTTTGCTGATGACGTAGTCATTTTTGCAACTACCCCATCAGAGCTGCAGAGTATGATCCAGGAACTTGCTGACAAGAGTAAAGAAGTGGGATTAAAAATGAACTTTCAGAAGACAAAAGTGATGTTCAATGCTTTTACAAGAAATGAAGATTTATCGATTGATGGAGAAAAGCTGGAGATAACAGACACGTACGTTTATCTTGGACAGCAGATATCAAGTGAGGGTCACATTGATGAAGAAATTAATCGGCGTACAAAACTTGCCTGGAGAGCTTTTGGAAGAAACAGCATAATTTTCAAGAGCAATATGCTACTATGTCTTAAAAGAAAAGTGTTTGATCAATGCATCCTTCCAGTGCTTACGTATGGTGCAGAGACGTGGACCTTAACTAAAAGAGACATACAAAGGCTGCAGACAACTCAAAGCAACATGGAGAGGTGCATGCTCGGTATAACCAGGAGAGATAAGAAGAGGAACTCGTGGATCCGAAAAATGACAAGAGTGGAAGACATCATGATCAGAATTAAATCCCTGAAATGGCAATGGGCTGGACATACTGCCAAAAGGACAGATCATCGATGGACAGCCGAAATTTTAGATTGTATTTCAAGGGACAAGAAAAGACCCAGAAGAAGACCACATGGGAGATGGGTGGATGAAATTCGAAAGTATGCAGGAGTGACATGGAGGAGACTGGCACAAGACAGACCGTTGTGGAGGAAACTTGGGGAGACCTTCGTCCAGCAGTGGATTGATAATGGTTGACAATGATGATGATGATATATATATATATATATAGAGAGAGAGAGAGAGAGAGAGAGAGAGAGAGAGAGAGAGAGAGAGAGAGAGAGAGTTGTAAAAAAACGACCAAGGGATATAGAACAAAAAAAAATTTGTGAATGCAGGAAAGTGGAAAACAAAAATAGAAATTAAAACTGAAAAAACCAGGTTGATTTCATCAGGGGGCATTAACCTGAGGGAGTGGCTTTTCTGGCATCAGTATACGACTAAGAAAACCCAACAGTTGACTGACCATGCTCCCGAAGCCACTAAATGCAAACAAGGTGGAATAAGAAACATCCAAATGTTACAAAACTATAGAAAAGAAGGGAACGATAACTCACCTGAAGCCGGTGTGATTCTGCAGCCGGACTAAGCAAGCTGGGTAACTACTGAGACTGAAATACGAATAGACGGAACAAGAAATAAACAAACAACATGGAATTGGTGTAATTAAAGGATAAACAAATAAGGGGAACCTAATTGGCAGAACCAGGTGAGCGTATAATAGATGCAAGACTGTGTATGTAGATGTTTTTTAGCCACAGGGGACCTGTCAAGTGGCACTTGGTATTTATCTACTGAAATTAAATTTGCAAGGTCCTGTGTTAGTACAGGGTGTTGATGTGTAATTCATAGCTGGGGGGGTAGAATTAAAATTAAGAATTAATTGATATAAGTAACGTCTGAGAAAGTGGATTGGAACGTTATTATTTTTTAATTTATTGACTAAGTTGTTGAGGTTTTTGGTAATATTTCCTGTGTTAGAACATATTTTGACAATACTATGAAACTGAGAAATAATGACAAAGTGAAAATCCTCCAAGTACGTGGCGTCAGTGAATAAACAAATACATCGCTCTTTCCACGTTTCACCAACACACAGCAACCGAAAAATTGTTATTCGGTCACTGTCAGGGAATTGAATCCCGAATCTCTCGATATCTAGCCGAGCGCGTGTAAGGCTAACGCGCTCGGCTAGATATCGAGAGATTCGGGATTCAATTCCCCGACGGTGACCGAATAACAATTTTTCGGTTGCTGTGTGTTGGTAAAACGTGGAAAGAAATAATGACGTTTACGGTGTATAGCATTAGAGACACTGGAAGAACAGTGGGTGAAGAATTTTATATCAAAATTAAAATCTTGTCTTTTATCGTAGAGGTCGATCCGAAAACCCATTTTTTTGTTTATTATAATGTCAAGGTCCAGAAAAGTCACGTGATTGGATGTACTGTTAGTTTTTTCCAGGGAAAGGTCATCAGAATAAATTGCCTCACTCATTTGTAAGAAACGAGTGTTATTGAAGACAATAATATCATCGATGTATCTCAAACGATTCCGGGATCATCAGACAGAGAGGCAAGGAATGTAGATTCGAAGTGGTGCAGGTAAGTTTTTAACTATCCTATGTATTAGTGCTATCTAGTAAAAAGCGTTTACTTCGAGAAAAACTGAAAGATCCTTGTCAGTCCTTTCTTTGTGCGATGCAAAAGAAAATTTCTAGCTAACCTATCTGAAACAGATATATACATTTGTATAAGTGTATAGACATTTTTTATTTTATGTACTCCCAAATTTGCGCTCATTGGCCTCAAGAGTGGAACAAAAATACTGCCGTGAGCGTGAGTACAGAATATCGCACCTGAAGTTCGAAACCGGAGCCTCTTAGGAGCCAATGCTCTAGTCTTCGTGGTCACCGACATATACAAAGGCCGTTCCATAAAAACTGAGAGTAATTTTTTTTTAAGTTGGCAACAGTGCGAAGGGAAAAAATAGCCACACAGACGACCAACTGAATTAAGGAAATATCTATGGCAACAGTTATTAGCCGTGGCGAACGATTCTGTTTTGTTATTGCGCAGTTGTTTAAAGTACATCTGCATTTCGTAATACAGCTATGGGGGTGAGTGATTCAGAGTTAAGAAGTGAAATGCGTTGTTCGATAAAATTTTCTATTGTTTGGGTAAAACGGCTCCAGAAACAATTGATTTAATGAAAAAACTTACAAAGATAAACACTTGGGTGAGTCTTAGATGGCACCATGATTTCAAAAAAGGGCGTTTGTCGGCAGACCTCTTCGCCTAGGCCTGGTCAACATGAAAATGTTATTACGGTGCGTATTTTTAACACTGTTTGAGCACTCCCGCAAAAAGATCAACGAATGACGTGTGAAGACATAGCGGCGTCAACTAGTATTTCAAAAACGTCGGCATTCCGCGTTCTACGCGACAAATTACTGCTGCGTCGTGTGTGTTCCAGATGGGTATCTCATCACTTAACGAAAGAACACTTGTTAGCCAGAATTCAGGTGTGTCATGAGTAAAAACAAATGATTGAAAAGGATCCGAACTTTCTAAACACAGTAATAACTGCCGATGAAACATGGGTCCACTATTTCGACCACCTCACGAAGCGCGCAACGAGTGTCTGGAAAGACACAAGCTCGCCTCCTCCGATAAAAGTCCGCCGAACCAAATCAGTTGGGAAGGTGATAATGATAATTTTCTTTGATCATAAAGGTGTAGTCTACCAGCATGCCGTTCCTCCACAAATTACTGTCAATGCTGTGTATTATATTTCAGTCTTGAAGCGTCTGCGACGACACAGCGACTAAGCGACCGGAACTGGTGGGCAAGTGGACCCTACACTATGATAACGCCCGCCCACATGTGGCTGCATGTGTTCAACACTTTCTTACGAAATGCAGTATTGAAATCGTGCCACAGCCTGCCTACAGTCCTGATCTCTCCCCGTGCGATTTCTGGTTGTTTCCAACAATGAAGAAGTTCCGTGGTGCAACATTCAACGCATATGATGACGTTATTCAAGCTGTACAGGGGTCCCTACAGCAGCTTCCACAAAATGCCTACGCCACATGTTTTGATAAGTGGACTGAAAGATGGGGCCGTTGCGTAAACATCCGAGGGAAGATACTTTGAAAAAGAATGACATATATTTTGTTGTGCCTATATTTCTTCATTTTGTTTGATTTTACTCTGTTTTTATGGAACGGCCGTTCTACATAGGAGTTCCAGAGGCTCTATGTAACAGGAAAATTCTGCATTTGAAAATGATAGAAAATTCAAAGAAAATACTGGTCATATTTGCCTCTTTCCAAAAGAGAAAGACCTTTTTTGTAGTGCAAAACGCGGAAAAACACTCTAGCCACGTAACCGGTAAATCAGACACTAATAAAAGAAATTACGTTAGAGGAAGGTCTCTGTGATGGCTATCTCCGCAAGAATTTTTTCTTCGATCTGATAATCAGAAGTATAGAGATATCGTTTTCACAGACTGCAGAACAGAAAAGCAGATAGCACGCCTAACATGAGTGTTTAGCATCAAATCTATGGTTAAATAAAAGAGAAAAAAGCGTATTTAAGGCTCTACGAGACCCGCCATCTTGTATTGCTGCCTTCTCTTGTTAACCAACAGGAAAGCGTATTTCACAAATTGCACGGGCAATTTTGCACATTTTGGAACACCGTTTGTGGCTAACGCAAGATATATAATAAATAAAGAGTTCCCTGGTTTCAGAATTTTTATTGACCTTTCCCTTCATTTTTTATCCGCAGCGAAAGTCGTGCCAAGGCGTCTTCCATAGTTTTATTAATTAACAAAAAATACTTAAAGAGTCCAAAATGAAAATCTGAAACCAGGGAACTCTTTATTTATCACATATCTTGCGTTAGCCACAAACGGTGTTCCAAAATGTGCAAAATTGCCCGAGCAATTTGTTAAATACGCTTGCCCGTTGGTTAACAAGAGAAGGCACAATACAAGATGGCGGGTCTTGTAGAGCCTTAAGCGAAATAAACAATGGATTCCACAAAGAACGTCTTGAAGGTATGAAACGGCCACGAAAAGATTACCATCCCCAGGCTTGTATCAAGTTCACGTACCCGTCTCAGGTTTTAGAACCCAGCTGCATCATTATCAGCAGAATATCTGAATATTCACCTGTAAAATGTGGGAATATTTATGTCAAATTTCGAAGGCACTGGTCTTTGAGTTATTGTTCTACAGTTCTCTCTCACGTAGAGCGATAGATTACATTCAGTAGGCAAAATATTAGAGATAGGGGTGATGGGGAGTTGACATGAGCAGACACAAAAAGGACGCATGCGATAAATAGGCGGACAGCAGAGCTTCCCAACAGTGTATTGCAATCGACGAACATGGGTAAACGTGGTGATCTGAGCGACTTTGATCGTGGACGAGCTGCCGGCGAAAGACAAATGGGTCATTCTATCACCCAAATCACCCAAGTGGTAAGAACCTAGGATTCCAGAGGACAACCGTATTAAGGGGTGTAGTGCGAGAATACCATCAATGGGTGGTGTGTTCTCGGCACCAAAGGGCAAGCGGTGGCTGACCACACGCCATTGGTGACCAGGGTCGACGTAGACTATCCAGACTCGTATAGACCGACCGCTCGGTTAAATGTCTACTCTTGTCTACGGTGGGCGACGCCATGCTCGCGTGACACTATTTACTGCTCGCCATCAGACATTACGCCTCGCCTAGGGGGCGAGATCCTCAAACCTGGACCTCTGAAGAGTGGAGCTGCGTCGTGTGGTCAGATGAATCCCGTTTGCAGCTGTACCGAGTTGTTGGGAGGAGACGGGTGTGGCGTCGACAGCATGACGCCATGACCCCGTCGTGCCTGGTTGGCTCTGTTTACTGTGGTGAAGGCTCTGTGATGGTGTGGGGAGCCTTCTCATGGGAACGATTAAGTCCCTTAGTATGTCTGGAGAGGTCTTTAACAGCTACGCGCTACCAACATGTGCTGCCTGAGCACCTTCAAGCTAATGGCCTTCGCGCATCCCTCGGCCGATGGTCTGTTCGAGCAGAACAATGCACCGCAACCACCCAGACATGGCTCGAGGAACACTCACCTGAGTTTGGAACCATCCAGTGGCTCCTAAGGTCTCCGGATTTAAACCATGTGGAAGCTCTCTAAGATGTCGTGTAGCGGAACATCAGGTAAGTGGATTCCGGACCGACGTCCCGGCGGAGTTGTGGACAATGCTGCAAAAGGCATAACTGTGGAATTCCTCCGCCATATGATGACGTCCATGCCTTCGCGTATAGAGGCTGTTACTCGCGCTAGATGAGGACCAACATGCTATTAGCTAGGTATCTCTGTTTCATCCATTGAGTGTAGACGGTTCCAAACCTCCATATGCAGTGAAGAGCAATTGAATTAGAGATACCTGTCTAGTAACGTGTAGCACCACCTTTCGCCCTGATGACCGCTGCGATTCGTCTCGGCATGGACTCGACAAGACACCGGAAGCGTTGGGAAGCCATACGGATCCACAACCCCTGAACAGCTCCCACAGTTCATGAAGATTTCATGGAGGATCGAACATCTCTCTCGGTGACATCCCAGATGTGTTCGATGGGATTGAGGTCACGTTATCTAGCTGGCCAAGGAAGCGAGGTCACGTCGGTGGAGTGTTCATCCAACCATTCGGATACAATTCGAGAGCTGCATTGTCTTGTTGCCGGATGAGGTCCCCAGTGGGATGTTGAAGACGCACAAATGGGAGCAAATGGTCGTCCAGGATATCCCGGTAACATTGACCTGTGAGGACGATGTCACACGTACCTGGGGTCCCATTTCAGTCCACGTAAACAATCCTCAGACGAGAATGCCACCCCACCAGCTTGAAGAGTACCCTGCTTGCGAGAAGGATCCATCGCTTCATGTGGTTTGCGCCGTACTCGTATCCTGCCATCCGCATGTACCAACGTGAATCTCGGCTCATCAGTCCAGGCAACATTTTTCCACATGTCTAGGGTCCAGTGGCGATGTTCCCACGCCCATGCTAATCTTTGCACCCTGTGATGTGCGGTTAGTAGGGGTACCCACGTGGGACGATGGCTTCTGTACCCCATAGCGAGGAGATGGTTCTGGATGGTATGGCTGCTTACACGTTTTTGTTCACAACCGTTAAATTGCCGAATGATTTCTTGCATTGTGGCCCGTCTATCAGCTGTTAGAATGCGAGCTAGCCGACGATGACCCCGCTCATCCACACGCTGTTGTCCACGGCAATTGGCCCTTGCAGGGATGGATTTACCGGATTCGATGAACTCACGGTGCACCCGTGACACAGTGGCGCGTGAAAATCCCAGTGCCTGCACGACTTCCGAGATGGAGTGGCCCATTCGTCGGGCCCCGACAATTTTCCCACGATCAAATACGCTTAGATCCTTCGTCTTACCCATACTGCGTCCGACTCTTACTGATTCCCGTCGCATCACTCCTTATATTGTCGGATAGCTGCATACTTCATGTCGTTTCCGTTTACAGGGCCGCCCACAGCGCCACATTTGCATAACGCCAGCTGTCTCTAATTCAATTGCTCTTCAGTGTAAATCTAAATAAAACCTCAGTTAAGGAGAATAGGTATTCCTCCTTAACAGAGATTCGACGCTGAAACTAATAGCCCTAAAATAACTACTGGATGATTCTTGAATCCGTTGGAACTACCCGTAAAGTAACTAAATTGCAGTGGCTAATCGGCAGTTTCAGTAGTAACTTCGGCTCGCAAAACACGCAGTGCAGTCATGAAACTTGAAAGAGACCTTTGTCTACTCAACTAGGCACATTTTGAGTGAAAAAGTATGTGCTCCTCCTTCAACGCAGCCGAATGTTAGGCGGGAAAACTAACTGTCCGTGAAGGCTATATACTTGTGTGTTTGTCGTTGGAAATCAAATCAGTAATATATTTTTTCATGCTCCACAGCAAATAATGTGGTCTTTTTTTCCCCCTCTTCCGTCTTGGAACTAACGCTTGACTGATCTTACGATACAACTGATGCACGTAAATGAGAGAAACGGAAAGCATAAAAATGAAAAGCATCACCAAAACAGTGTTTTAGTGATTTTCCGAAACTGAGTCACTTTATCATTGCTAAACATTCACTTTCGTTGCACTTGGGGTTGTTTTTTTTTATTCTCGCTTGACAACGCTCTGACACATGTGTCCGCGTGCAACTTTTGAAATCCAACCTTGGACGAACGTTAATTGTATCTTGCCGCAGATGTTCGCGTTGGACTTAGGCGTGAGGTTTCGAAATTAAATCTCCAATGTCGTTTATCAGATATGCCGGACAATATGTCGTGTGGTCAGTGGCCAGAGGTAAGTCTGTCTTCTTTCAATAACATTCCCTGTAAAATTTCTGAACGAAATGACACGTGATGTATTTTCAGTCACTGACATGCAAACGAAAAGACACCTTATGACTTTTCTGTGGGAGGCGCTCATGCAGAAATCCACTGCCCCATTTAAAAGAACAGTCAGGTGGAAAACTGAATTTTGCTAAAACGTGCAAATTTTATTCTGTTGACAACACTACAACATAAGGAAATTTAAATGTAGTAGATCTGTTCTTCTTCATAGAGACGAATTTGACTCAAAAGAAAATAAAAGCACAGATATATTCCAGACGAAACTATCCAATGACATGATTTTTTTTTTTTTGTGCCTCTTTTTTTCAGGCGGAGTACAATTTCAAAACCTTTACTTCAATTGCAGAAGAAAATTTCTTTATTCTTCTGTGTATCATCGTTTATATTTTGTCATTTTAACAACAAAGGTTGGAAGAAATCGCTCGTGTGCACTTTAGGAAACAAAGAAAAACTGTTTCAATATTCATGCCTCATATGGAGATTTTAAATCAAATCTGTTGGTTGAAAATATGATCCTGCTCTTTTTGAACATATTCTTTTTTATTTCTATTTCGCTATAATGGTGTATATTTTGTAGTTGAGTTCATAGTAAGTATTTCATAATGCTCCCATTTCAGAACTTGCTGAAATTTAAATCTTGTCTTCATGAAAAAAAAATGCCTTCTTAGTTTACTCAGCACATGCATATGTGAGCGTGTACATATGTCAAAACACAAGTTTGTCTGCGCCCCTTGACTCCGGAGTAAGTTACTTTCCCAACTAAGCTACACCAACGTAGTGCACCGCTGCAGATTTGTCGTCTTGACACGTGGTTTACCTCTGTAGTACATCACACATATCATCATCATCATCATCATTGTCAACCATTATCAATACACTGCTGGACGAAGGTCTCACCAAGTTTCTTCCACAACGGTCTGTCTTGTGCCAGTCTCCTCCATGTCACCCCTGCATACTTTTGAATTTCATCCACCCATCTCCCATGTGGTCTTCTTCCGAGTCTTTTCCTGGCCCTTGGAATCCAGTCTAAAATTTCGGCTGTCGATTGATGGTCTGTCCTTCTGGCAACATGTCCAGTCCATTGCCACTTCAGGGATTTTACTCTAATCATGATGTCTTCCACTCTTGTCATTTTTCTGATTCACGAGTTCCTCTTCTTATCTCTCCTGGTTACAACAAGCATGCACCTTTCCATGCTTCTTTGAGTTGTCTGCAGCCTTGTATGTCTCTTTTAGTTAAGGTCCACGTCTCTGCACCATACGTAAGCACTGGAAGGATGCACTGATCAAACACTTTTCTTTTAAGACATAATGACATATTGCTCTTGAAAATTATGCTGTTTCTTCCAAAAGCTCTCCAGGCAAGTTTTGTACGCCGATTAATTTCTTCATCAATGTGACCCTCACTTGATATCTGCTGTCCAAGATAAACGTAGGTATTGGTTTTCTCCAGCTTTTCTCCGTCAATCGATAAATCTTCATTTCTTGTAAAAGCATTGTACATCACTTTTGTCTTCTGAAAGTTCATTTTTAATCCCACTTCTTTACTCTTGTCAGCAAGTTCCTGCATCATAATCTGCAACTCTGACGGGGTAGTTGCAAAAATGACTACGTCAACAGCAAAACGAAGGTGGGTTAGATAATCTCCATTAATCTTTATCCCTTTGTTTTCCCAGTTCAGTGATTGAAAGACATTTTCCACTGTGGCATTAAAGAGCTTCGGAGGTATTGTGTCACCTTGTCTCACTCCCTATCCAATTTTTATGTGTGTTGTTTTTTCAAACAGCCGAATCGTTGCACTTGCATTTTCGTAGATGTTATTAATAATATTAATGTACGCATCTTCAATACCGCAGGATTTCAGACCCATTGTAACTGCTGATGGTTTCGCCGAATCAAAGGCTTTTTCATAATCGATAAAAGCCATGCACAATGGAAGTTCATATTCCCTCGCTCTTTCAATTAGTTCTCTCAGTACGTGGATATGATCTATTGTGCTGTAGCCACTCCTGAATCCAGCTTGTTCTCTCGGTTGAGCCATGTCCAGTGTCACCTTCAAGCGGTGTGAAAGAACTTTAGTGAAGATTTTATAAACTACTGATAAGATGCTGATAGGTCTGTAGTTCATGAGATCCTCAATGTCACCTTTTTTATGTAGCAGGATCATTGTAGCGTTGTTCCAATCCTCAGGAATCTTCCCTTCATTAAGGCATCGAGTGAAAATTTGGGCGAGTACTGTTTCGATTTCTCCACTTGCTTCTTGTATGATGTCTGCACTAATTCCATCTTCTCCTGGAACTTTTCCCCGCTTCATGCTTTTAATTGCATGTGCAACTTCTGCTGGGAGGACTGGAAGAACTCTGGTACCTTTTATGATGTTTGGAGTACATGTATCATGCATTTCATATAATTTGGAGTAGAAATCTTTCACTCTTGTCAAAATTTCGTCTCTATTTCTTGTTACAGAACCATCTTCTTTTCTCAGTGCCATAATCTGTTTTCTTCCCTTACTGAGATGTCCCTTTGCTATCTTTAGGCTTTGGTTGTTTTCAATTGCTTTCCTCACTAGTTCACAGTTGAATTTTCTTACGTCTTCAGTGATACTTTTTCGTACTGTCTTGCATTGCTCTATATATTCCATTTTGGAAGTCACATCTTCTTTAGTTGTCCTCATCTCTCTTCTTTTTTGCATCAACATTTTGGTTTTTCCTGATAATTTGTTCACATGCAGTTTGTTCTTAGACCCAGCTAATTTTGTTGCTGTTTCCAAAAGAGCTTTGATTACTTTTCTGTTAACTTCAGAGATGTCCACTTCTTCCGATGTTAGGCCTTCTAAAGCAGAGAACCTGTTCTTCAGTTCCAACTTGAAGGTATTATGGTGTTTTTTAAGGTTGGTTATATCAATAGATTTTGTTTGTCTTATGAGCTTGCCACGTTCAAGTTTAGTGTTGAGGTGCATCTTACATCTCACCAATCTATGGTCACTACCTGTGTTGAACTTGTTTAGCACACTGCAGTCTTCAATGACGAACGAATTTTTTGTTACACATAATAAAATCAATTTCACTTGTCGTCCCATTTGGATGTCTCCATGTCCACTTCCTGTGTGGCTTTTTCTTGAAAAAGGAGTTCAAGATAAAAAACCCTTTTGCCTCTGCAAATTCAAAGAGAGTATTTCCACGCTGGTTTCTGTTGCCGTGACCGAATTTACCTACTGAAGTTTCATTCTGTTGCCTTTGCCCTATTTTTGCATTGAAATCTCCCATAATTATCTTCCAATTGCTGCTTACCTTTATTATTTAGATGACGAATTTCCTCATAAAATTCTTCAATTTCTTCTTCAGGATGACTTGTGGTGGGTGCATAAGTTTGAATAATCTGAGCCTTGTATCTTCTCGAGAGTTGGATAACGAGTCGTGCAGCTCTGTCAGAGGATCTTTCAACTTCTACAACTTTATTTTTCAGTTTCTTGTTTATTATAAAACCAACACCACTAGTTCTGCCAGTATCAGTCCCACGATAGTAGAAGAGATGTCCACTTTTCAGTTCAATGAGATCTTCTCCTTTTCTCCTTACCTCACTTAGCCCGACGATGTCCCACTTGATCCTTTGTAGTTCCTCTTCCAATTCAAGAAGCCTTGAATCAGAAGATAGGAGCGTCCATTATACGTAGCCAAGGTCAACGTCAGATGGCAGCCTAGTCCGGTCCTCCGGGGATTCTTAGCACCCTCTGCCTTCATGTCGTACTGGCCGCTGCCTTGGCCAGGTGCATTCCAGCTGCCGGAGACTGAGGGCCAAGATTTAAGTTGTGGAGTCATTTTGGAGAGGTTTGGCCATAACTCACCACGCTGGCCAAGCGGGTTGGTGAGTGTGTGATAGCATTTCCTCTAATCGCGATGGTATAGTTATTACAGCTCTTGGCGGTCGTCAGAGCACCTTTAGTGGGCACAAGATGCACCACGAGAAGGCGGGGTTGCCATTTGTCAAGGAAGGGCTGTGATGTTACGCACCACCTGATCTTACATCCCCTATATTTATATATATAGAAGTAATTACTATGTATCTTGCACACGGACGCATTTCCTCCAGAAAATGTTTCATTCTTTTGTTTTTGGTTAAAATGCGACCTTACGTTAGAAAAAAATTGCCTTGATTTAATAAAAATGTATCAACTTACATTAGAAAAAAATGCTCTAATTTTTCTTCAAGTTTTCATTAACTTTAATTTTGTTCCAAATGGTGGATTTCAAAAACTTTCTTTTGTCGCCCCCCCCCCCGAAGAAAAATTCTATATACATCCCTGATATAGTATTTACTTCTTCAAACATTTCAGGAATAACAGACTTTTTCCAGGTAAAGGAGGGGGGGGGAGGTTCCGCAGGCTTGAAATTTTTATCTATTAAAATGCATTCAACGCACTGTTGTTCCTGAATCACAATCCCAGACAATTAGGTATGATTAGTCTACTTATTATATTTTGAAGAATACCGTGCGTCGTAATACACTTTTTTTATAAAATAAACTATAACTAGTACCATTTAAACAAATATTTAAAAAAATATAATTGGAGAAATATTTGTACCATAAAAAGAAACGAAACTTCCTTTTTCATCATAGCCTAAGTTTATTAAAATTTGGCTCGGTAACCTAAAATGTCTCGGGGGGGATGAATGGTCGTTTCCGGGAGGGCTTCGCCCCCCTGGATGTATGGCTGAAAGAAACACTGGGTCAGACACTCCCTTCCTAAAATCCTCTACATGTGATCTGATCTGAAAATAAGGCTATAGGAAGTGGCTCGTCCCTAATGTAGGGCCGCTGTTTCCAAGGGAGAGACAGAACTAACGCCGTGAAATAGTCACACAACTCATAGCTCATCTGGGAAACCATTCTAGACCCAGGCAATTTGCTAGAATTCCGCGCCTCTTATCAATTAACTTAAAGTGTTTCAAAATTTACTTCATTTGTAATATTTGGAATGTACTGGAGTTCACTCTCGCTCTCTCGTCTACCCGCTCTCACAAAGACGACTATGCGCCCTTAAGGATTACTGGCAAATTAATGCGGCCGGCTTACCATTCCTCTGCTGCATACGGGTAAGGGACAAAGTACGTCCGGGTCCGACTTCTTTTTTTTTTATTGGGGGGTTTAACGACAACCGTGAGCAGCTCAATGGAGTATAAGCAGTCGCCCGACCTTAATTTGGGGCCACGGGTTCCACGGAAGGGAGAGAGAGCCAGTGCCTTAAGACAAACACAACATTCATGCCTCACCGGGATTCGAACCCGGACCCATCGGGGACGAATGGTCAGAACTTCAAAAGAGCATTTATTTACATAAAAAGACAACATACAAACACAAATTTTCACCGGGAAAAAAATTGCACAATAACTCACCGGCAACGACAATAACAACACACAATCAATATCGCAATAAACAGAGTACTCTACAGGAAGAAGCAGACGACATCAGAGCAAGTTGAAGAATAACACACGGCAAGATAAAAAGAAAACAGTTGCACAACAAACAATACAAACAGGACAGACCACTAATGAAGCAAGGCGGTAAAGAAAAGTCAGCCGAGTTTGTCAAAACTGTCAAGGGAAAAAAACAAACACACACACGGTCCGACAACAAGCTGCAGCCGAAAAAAAACAAAACCTGGTAGTTCGGAGAAATGCGTTGACAAATGGCTGTAAGCCGACGAACAACAAAAATTTACATTTAAAGCGTATCTCGGTCACTAAGACCGACAGCAACACAGAGAAAAAAACAACCACTAGAAACTAACACCCCGTACCATTAACACAACACACAAAGCACAATATTCAAATAACACCAAGAAATTAACACACAATGCACAATATACAAATAGCACCATGAACACAATAAAGAATGCACAATACACAAATAACACCATGAAAACTTTGTGAAAAAGAACACAGGAGTTAAACTTGCAGACAAGCATCACCACCAAATAAATTCGGGTCGAAACAGTGAATTCGCACTGTATGCACAGCACTAACCACAAAAATAAACACCGATTACACAAACAAAAATCAAGAAACACGTCGGTAAGGTTCAGAACCAACACACAAAAAAAACCCTCGGTACCACGAGCCAGCAGTACCCGTTCAGCAAGAAAAAAATTAAAACAAAAAAATAAAAACAACCACAACATTAAACACAAAACCGTGCGACAGTAAACTGTGTGAAACCGACGAGTAATAAATATAAAATAGGTGAACGACACCAAAAGCAAACTAGAAAAAAAGCCGACACTTGAGCAACAAAAAACAAAACAAAAACACATCAGACAATGTGCATGCCACAGCAAAAATGCAATCAACATCAACAAAACAACATAAAACACCTTGGTAACAGTAAACAATAAACAGAAAATACCAAAACGCTTAGCCGGCACACAAAAAAGTTTGTCGACCAACGGCTTGAGGCCGACGGAAAATAAAATAAAAGAAAAGAAAAAGTCAGTAAACGCTACCGACAACAAATTAACGGGAATGTGTGTGCACGGAAAGCAACAAGAAGATAAACTAAAGGAGACACTAACCCACTGACACAGATCTACGGTATGTACAAAAATTATGCACTAAACAAAAACACCAATAAAAAAAAAAAAAAATATATAAATATAATAAACTCTGGCTATGGGAGGAGAGCAATAATGCCTGCAGAAACATGAAACCATGACAAATATGGAGACCAGAGAGAGAAAAAGGCAGGCACATCCTGCCGAACCCGCGCCATGTCATACTCAAGTTGGATGACCGATCTGATGGATGATCGGTACCTCCTGCACAAAAACACCCGGGCCGGATGATAACGCCGGAGAGAAGCTCGATCCACGCTTGAGTGGTAAAACAAATAAATCGTCAACTTCGCTTGGAGAATGATGAATGCACAAACAGAACTGTGGACATCTACAGGGGGAGAATGGCGTCGGAGGAAATAAAAATGGAACATTGTATGAGGACAAGGGCAAACTTTGGAAAGAAGGGAAAACATAATCGAAAACAAGGGCTGCAACACCAGACAAGAATCATAGGAATGTGACACATCACCAAGTGTAGAACAAAAGAAGCAAAGCGGGGAAGCCAAATGACGAAAACGATGAAGGGTACGCGGAGTGAGCAACCGACGGTGTAGGTGCAGCCAATGAATGTCCCGGGCTTTCGGGGAAGCCAGGGAAGTCGATGGATCACTCCATGTACCTGGAAGATCTGCAGCTGAAACAGAAGGAATTGCTAATGGAGCTGTGAAATTGGTAAGAAAATGCGAATAAAGAAGCTTGGCTGTAACTTGATGGGGTAAAAATGGAGAATCGTTTAAGTAGAGAAGAAAGGGAAGACTGAGCGACGGGGCGGAAGACTGAATGAGGCCAATAGAATTGACAAGTAAAGGATAAAGTAAGACAGGATTGAATAAGACAGAACTGTGCACGATGCTGAGGGGTATCAAGTAACAGAGGGGAAAGGCGATCAAAAGATTTCCAGTGAAGAGAAGAATCAAAAAGTTGAGAAACCTGAACGACGCCACTTGCAAACCAAGTGGAGAAGTTCAGGTACTGAGAATTTGGAGAACGAAGGGCAGAGGAGAAGAAAAGTGGTTCCGCAAGGAGATCGTTAGTCGAAGCTGGGGAGAGGCGGACTGGACATAAGGAGTGCCAGAGGGAGAAAACGGTACGGTAAGTAGCGGGAAAGTGATTGGGAATGAGTGGAAAGAGGTCCATGCGGATAAAAGTAGCTAGAGAAAGAAAAGGACTTCGTGGAAAGAGCAAAGTGTCAATTATAGTAATCGAAGAACCGCAAGGAAGGGAAAAAATCCTCAAAAAATGTTGGATATGGAAAGCGTTCGATTTAAGGGACAAATCCGGAAGGGCAAGACCACCAAAAGAAACCGGAAGGACAAGCGTGGATCGATGAACCCAATGTACGACATCCCAAATAAAATTTGTAAAAAGACATTGAACGTGACGAAGAAAGAGGGGAGGAGGGAAATGAGCAAACCAAGTATGAGAAAGGGCCGGAAGAAGAAAAGCGGAAAGAAGATGCGACCTGCTAAAAAAAGAAAGAAACGGTTTCAAACGGCGAAAAGGGGCAAGGCGTCGATTCATGTCCTGCACCAAAGGGGACCAAGTGGCGGCAGCAACCGCCACCGGGTTCCCGATGAACACTCCAAGAAGTTTGATGACCGTGGTCGACCACCGGGCACCCCAAGGGCGGTCGCAGCGGGACGACCACGAGCCAGCCCACAAGCCAACAGATTTAGAGGTATTAAGGGCCGCACCTGAAATTGAAGCATACTCAGTATAGGTAGATAAAACAACACCAAAAGCCTGTTGGGAACGTAAAAAAAGAGTAAGGTCGTCCGCATAGGCCGACAAAACCACGCGATGGTGCCGTGTGGAGGCCACACCACGCGGAATGCCTGCCAGCAAACGAGATCGAAGGGAAATAAGAAGTGGTTCAAACGTGAGGGCAAACAGTTGACCCGACAGGGGACAACCCTGCCGGATACCGCTTGCAAAAGGAATAGCAGCCGTCATAAAAGAAGAGGTCCGAACACGAAAGTAAGAATGGGAATATAGATTGGAAAGTGCCTGACAGAAAAGGGAAGGAAAGCCAAAGTGACGAAGAACAGAGAAAAGATAAGAATGATGGACAGAATCGAATGCTTGTTTCTGATCTAGGTTAAAAATAGCAAGAGGTTCAGAAAGACGGGAAGCAAGAGAGTGTAAATCACGGATGGTAGTGATGTTAGTTGCAATCGAACGGGAAGGGATCGTATAAGTTTGGTCAGGATGAATAATAAATTGTAGAACAGGGTTAAGGCGAAGAGCCAGAATTTTTGCAAAGATCTTGTAGTCGGTGTTAAGAATCGAGATGGGGCGCCAGTTAGATAGAAGACCAAGATTACCAGTTTTAGGAATTAGGCGGAGAAGAGCAAAAGCAAAGTCAGAAGAAACGAAAGTCGAAGAAGAAAAGATCGAGTTGAAACAAGCAACGAGAAGAGGAAGCAGAGCAGGAAGAAAGGTTTTATAAAAAGAAAGTGGAAGACCGTCAGCCCCAGGGTCGGAGCGGTCATTCAGACTAGAAATGGCAAAACGAACCTCCGAGGGAGAGATCGGTGAAACCAAGGAGGGGGAAAAAAAGACGGGACCTGAGGAAGATGTGATAATAATGGAGAATTCTCTGCAGGCGGCAGGACCCGCAATCGAAACCGATCAGTGAAGTACTGAAAAGTTCGATCACAGATCTGCACTGGATCAGAAACAGTTGAGCCATCTGGAAGCGAGAGAAAAGAAATGTTGGAACTCAGAGCACGGTGGGATTCAAGATGTCGAAGGTGTTGAAACGGGTCATCATGAAAATGTAACTTGGAAAACTTTAACCGGGTAAGAGACGAAGAAGCAAAGGAAGATAGAATGCTATGAAGTTGTGATTGAAGAGCTGCAAACGATGGATCTGAAGGAGAAAGGAACTGTAGTTTACGGTGAAGAATAGTTAAATCATGAAAGCGGTGAAAACGGGACGAAAAAGAGAACTGACGTGCAAACGATAGGATAGAAAGTTTGGTGGAAAGCCACAGAGCTGCTGGGTCAACCGTGAGAGGAAGTTCAGAAATGGATGAAGAAATAATCGAACGAACTTCGGCCTGAAACGTGGGATCGGAAAGGAGAAAATCATCGAGAGACCAAACCGGGGAGGGGGGACAGAGAAAGAGGACAAAAATATTTCCAGAAGAACAGGACGATGGTCGGAGGAAACAGAAGGATGATGGGTTACTTCAACAAGGGAGGAGTGGAGGAAACTAGAAACATAAAACCGGTCGAGACGAGCCGCAGCATGCGCTAAGGCGGCCGGAGGAAACCATGTGAATTCACGGGACAGAATGTGGATGGTACGAAATGCGTCAATGAGACAAAAATTACTAACTAGTTGAGACAGTTGGGAGGAAAGGTTAAGGCGACTCTCCCCGGAACCATCACGGTCAAGACCCGGTTGGAGAGTGCAGTTGAAGTCACCACCAATAAGAACGATTTCAGAAGGAGGAATTTGGGAAAGAAGGGAAATCAAATGCGAAAGAAGAGCATCAGCATCAACCGATGATTGTGGCATATGCAAATTGAAAACATGAAAACGACGGGAAAGATAACTAAAGGAGATACCTTGAAAGGAGCCCAGCAGACTCTGTGACTCAACGATATCTGAAAGAAGAGAATGAAACCGAGTACGGAATGCAATCGCTGTACCGGACCCAATGTGCGTCCGGTAGTTGTGATAAAAAGCGTAGGGCCAGCGTCTCCAGCAGGAATACCCGGTCGCCAAGGAACAGTTCGTCTCCTGGAAGAGGAGGATATCTGTCCTCAGGAAACGAACGTCCTCGAAGACCAAAGCATTCGCGGCTGAAGACGCAAGGCCTCTACAGTTAAAGCAGAGCACATTTAGGGAAGGCATCACTGGGGCGGCTGCATCCAACCTTCCAGTTCTGCCTTCAAAACTTTAAGTAAATACGCCAACCGGCGAGCGTACTGCTCTGTCCCGGATGGCAGATCAACATTTAATAAGAACTCATGCAGGAACGTCAGTTGGGTTAGCATCTCCGGAAGGTGAGAGAGTTTACTTGCTATACAAGGGAGAGTAATCAATTTCGCCCGTCTGGGGCGAACAATCAAGGCATACAGATCTGTGAATGAGAGGGGAGTTAAGGGCACCTCAATGTCAGCAAACATAGAGGTGATGTCAACCAGAGAGGGGGCAGGAGAGTCGTCATCAGATTCAGCAAATAAAGTTTCTTCAGAATCGGGATCGGTAACGTCTATGGAATCATCGTTCGGCAAACAGGTAAAACGGTTGTAGATGGAAACTGAAGAAGTAACAGGAGCCGGTCCAGGTGAAGGTGACGAGGATGTAGCCGTCTTCCTGGATTTCTGGCGGTCCGAGGAACTCGCACGACGGTTCGCTGAGCCAGGGGAGTTTTGCCTCTTGGTCCGCTGAACCTTGGGGGTGGAGGCCCCTTCAGACGCTGGCAACGGGGAAATTCCTGCAGGTCAGTGGATGCCGAAGCAACACGGACCACTGGAGGTGATACGACAGAGGTGGAACCAGGATCGGCAGCTGGAACAGATTGAGTGGGGAGGGTGGGGGAAGAATCCGGAGCGGTGGGCAGAGTCCCCGCTGGAACAGCAGCATCAAGTGATTGAGTTGGAACAGTAGCAGCTGTGGAATGTGGGCATGCCGATGCAAGGTGACCTTCACCCTTGCATCGGAAGCACTGAACGCCAGCAAACAGATTGAAAATGTAGGTCCGGGTTTCAGTTATGAGTTCCAGGGTGGTTGGCCGGTTAACTATTGCTTGTGGGGTTGGAAAGATGACTCTGTATTGACGACGACCGCCCTGAACATGTTTCAGGAGGGAGTCGCGAGCAGCAGCTGGGAGGTACTTTGTGGTACCAACCACTCGCCCCATGGTGTTAAGGGCATCAATTAATACCGAGTCAGGCACAGCTGTGGGTACTGGAGACAAGGTGACAGTCACTGGTCTTTGAGCTGCTGCAACTGGTTGGAGATGTACGGAACCAATGTCCAAGCCAAAAGCAAGGACTTTGTCCACTGCCTGTTGATGAGTGAAGTGCACGACAACACCCCCTCCCAAGCGGATAATAGACACAATGCTTTCTCCTGGTACAACTTTAGAAATAGCATTTAAATATTGGGGGAGGGGGTGTCGCGCAGAGCAGGAACAAATACACTTAAAAGTAAGGCAGACGAAAGTTCCTTACCTTGAGGAGAGTCGAGTGGTAATGTTATCCTTAAAGCGGAAGCAACACGTGTAAACTCTGGTCGGGAAGACACAGAAGCACTATGTAAAGTAGAAGTCGCACTCACAGCCGCGGCGAACGAACGAGACACAGGAATAGAAGAGCTTGGTACCTCTGACCCAGCCTCCGGCACATTTGTAACCAGCGGTACAGTTGGCGACGAAACCACAACACTATTTGACTGAACACCATTCATGGTGGTCACGGAAGATACAGACGACGAAGAAAGCGCAGAGGAAGGAGATATAGACGGGTATATGGCACTCATGCTGGTGGAGGTAGTAGCCAGCCCGGCTACTAACCCTCGCGGCTCGAGCGTTGCAGCTTGCAACACTCAAGAACAGGCAAAAAACGAAAAAATAAGCACGTACAGCTTGTACGCCTCACCACTTGCGAGGAAGGAACACAGGTGATAACACACGAACTTTCAAAGAACAAACGCAAAAAAACACAAACTTCACACAAAACTTCCAATCCTGGCAGGAGCTCGAAAAAATGCGACTGATCAGGCAGAAGCCATCGCTTAGACCACTGCGCCAACGCGCCGACCGGAGGCCGACTTCTTTTTTTTTTATTGGGGTGTTTAACGACAACCGTGAGCAGCTCAATGATGTATAAACAGTCGCCTGACACTAATTTAGAGCTACGGGTTCCACGGAAGGGAGACAGCCAGTGCTTTAAGCCAAACACAACATTCATGTCTCACCGGGATTCGAACCCGGACCCATCGGGAACGAATGGTCAGAAGCCGTCGCTTAGTCCACTGCGCCACCGCGGCGGCCGGAGGCCGACTTCACAGGAAATCATCTACGCATTCGCGTCCCCAAACGCAGGGAGTCTGCGGGAAACCCCGGAAAAACGGCAAACATCCGTCAGAAACGTCCGCCCCCCACACAGCGCATAATAATTTAACCTACTGCGCTATGCTGGTGGTGTACTAGAGTTGCACGTCACAAATTGTTTCGTATTCGTTCGAGACTAGAACTCAGTGCATATGTTTTACTGAAGTCTATCTTGTTTCAATCCAGATTTTTAAAGCCCGCGTTGATATTAAAAACCCACCTCACAAAAAAATGGAAATTTTAACTTTACAGTTTAAAGTTTCTGTTAGTTTTGGTCACATACTAAGAGACACAGGAAAATCGAAAAGTTCTTCGATAAATGCACAAAGTACGATTCATATTTTCTTCTTTTTTTTTTTTTCTACACTACTAGGGGCTGCGTCTCTAGGTTCGCTACGCTCGTTTCCAGAATAGCGCTCGGGCCCTGCAGCCCGATCTCCAAGTATATCATATGAAATAAAAACTGGAAAATTAGTATAAATTTCAATTTTTATTGAATGTCTAAGCAAATAAGGCTTGTTATTCCGACATTTCAGTTTTTTTACTGTCGTTAATATTTGGAAGGTCCGACTTTTGTCGTTTGAACTTATAGCACTTACTAAATTTACCACAAAGGAAAACAAAAGCGGTCTAAAAAGCATTTCCGTAAACCGTAAACCGTTATGCTAAACCGATAAAGTGGACGTCAAGTAATTTTGCTTCCTATACTTCCAATGGAAAAACTTTTGTACACATTTCCTTCACAATTGTTGTATTCCCAAGGATGAAAATTTGAACAACAATTAAAATAACTTCATATTATAACTTATAATACTTAATATTTTCTGAAACATAACCATAATTATATTAAATATCAATAAATTTTCATTTGGTGGTGTTGGAACCAAAAAAAAGATGGCGCGACCTGTACTTTCATGGCGTCAGTAGACAAAGAAATGTCGGATTGCATAATTATGGTTATGTTTTAGAAAATATTAAGTATTCCAAGTTATAAAATGAAACTATTTTAATCGATGTTCAAATTTTCATCCTTGGGAACGCATTAATTGTCCAGAAAAAAGATGGCGCGACCTGTACTTTGATGACGTTAGTAGACAATATAATGTTGGATTGAATAATTATGGTTATGTTTTAGAAAATATTAAGTTTTCCAAGTTATAAAATGAAGCTATTTTAATAGATGTTCAAATTTTCATCCTTGGGAACGCAGTAAATGTGAAGAAAATGTGTACAGAAAGTTTTCCATTGGAAGTATAGGAAGCAAAATTACTTGACGTCCACCTTAAACAACTGAGATAGCTTTACCAATAAAACATATGGATAACAAATTTTCTGCGTCACCATGGCAGCAGGTCACGGGACCACAAGCCGTTCGTTTCTTTCCTTTGTGACTTTAAAAAATGCTTAAAAAACAGAAAATGACTTTTTCTTAATTTTTCTTTTGTAAAAAAGGGATGATAGTTGTAAGTTTATGCTGTAAAAATTGCAGTGCGTTGTGATTTATAGTTTGCCATATATCTGTTGTTTTTTTAATGGATCCCATCGCGAAATAGAGAATTTTGTGAAATTTAGAAATTTAATTTCTCTTAAAATAAATCTAAATTCGAAAAAAGAGCAACGAGGTGCAAAAATTCGATCATGGCACTACATGCCTACAAAGTTTCGTGTTTCTGTCCCTGTTAGTGTGTCCGGAACGCGACCTGATAGCACTTGTTTGCTTAACTTAAGTTTGAAATACAATAGCCCTTGAAGTATCGCCATAATCGAGAAACGGTTATTTCAGCGGGTTCTCCACACAATTCTCTACAAACGATGTAAATTTCATATTTTTGTGTTCATTACGTTTTGCGCTGCGAGCTAGGAAAGCAAGAGTGTCGCGAAATTTCTAAAACAGCAGCAGCAGCAGCGGCGGCGGCAGTTACTTTTTTTTAGAATAGAGAGATACAAAGCTTTCCCAATTCAGTCTGCACGAGTATTTGAATAAAGATAGAACGGAAAGAAAGCGAGAACATTCTAAAATCTTCTTTGTTTAATCTCTACACACACACACACACATCTCTTCTGTTATCCTTACCCCTTCCTATCTTAAACACATATAAGAAAACTCAAGAGTATGGTAGATAACTTAAGACAATTACGTGATAAAGCACGATTAAAATGTGCGTTGTCATTTCTCGTTTCTTGGGGGAGATAAAAAGCAGTGACGAGCACGTGCTATCTCAGCCGATGTTTTTCCAAAGAAAAATATACGTCAACATGTACTCGCGAGTGAACACTTCCTTCATGCTTTCAGATGACTTCCAGATTTAATGATTAACGTTACAGGTACATTTATCTGCCAACAAGTTCGTCTTCACTGGACTACGAATGAGTCCTCTGCAATAAACGCTGAAAATAAATATAATTCACTTGTTATCGTATTCGCATAAAATGGAACGCAGGTGTAAAACACTACCCAGCGATGAACTAAATTTCTTAAAAAGAACAGCCATGCCTATAAGCTTTTAGCTGAATCAAAACTACGATTTTAGAGGTTACATATATCTGCGCTGTTGTTCGTGTCGTAGATTTGAGAAAATGGATAAGATGGCGGAATCTTCCAAACCACAGACGGCTGAAACATCTTCAGGCTCCGTAAAAGGTACGTCTATAGGCTTAGCACGAGTAAATACACTATATAGACAAAAGTACCTGGGCCGCAGTGTCTCAGCGCTGGCTTCTGACTGTTTGTCTGAGGGGACCCGATCCGCGTCCCTGGTAACGCAAGGGATGTGCGCTTGTCTTCGGTACTGTCCGGCTCACCTCTCTGGAACCAGACTCCAAATTAGGGACGGGCGGTTGCTTATAGTCCTTCGAGTTGCTCACGTTGATGGTTAACCTCCGAAACAAAAACAGAACGTAACACCATGCTGATCAAAACATATCCTAAGCGTCCGAGACTGCGTTTTTTATGTCACGAAAAGAGCTAGTCAGTTCTGGCAGATGCCGTTGACGGAATCATCATCGTCTTATATGGAAAATGAGCTATGAATAAAAAATATATATTATGGACCACCTCCGCGAAAATGAGCTATGAATAAAAAATATATATTATGGACCACTCCTGAATCATCAGAAGTATGGCAATACAAATTTTCCAAAGTGAACTTATATATATTTATATATATCATGGGCTGGACATACTGCCAGAAGGACAGACCATCGATGGACAGCCGAAATTTTTGATTGAATTCCAAGGGACAGGAAAAGACCCAGAAGAAGACCACATGGGAGATGGGTGGATGAAATTCTAAAGTATGCAGGAGTGACATGGAGGAGACTGGCACAAGACAGACCGTTGTGGAGGAAACTTGGGGAGACCTTCGTCCAGCAGTGGATTGATAATGGTTGACAATGATGATGGTGATATCATCATCAACAACAACAACCATGGGAAGATCCCCGTACGTGTCCGGCGCCATGGGGCACCAGATTTCAAACGGCTTGTATTGTTTTACTACCAGCGCATTGACACTCATGTGATAAACCCAGTCATCCTAGGGAAGGGAGGTCTAGGGACAATGTGTGTCCGGGGCCGACTAGAGGTAACCATCCACGCATTCGCGTCCCCAAACACGGGGAGTCTGCGGAAAACCCCAGAAAAACCGCAGACCAGATAGCCGGCAGGACCGGGGTTCCAACACCAGTCAGAAAGCTCCGCCTTTCACACAGTGCACAAGGACTTAACCAAATGCGGTATGCAGGTGAAATAATGTCTACTTGTAATTTTATATCAAAAATGAAATGAGAGATAGAAGCGGCCACCGCGGGGGCGCAGTGGTCTAAGCGCTGGCTTATGACAATTCGTCCGAGATGGGTCCGTGTTCGAATCCCGGTGAGGCATGGACGTTGTGTTTATCTTACGACACTGGCCCTCTCCCTTCCCTGGAACCATTGACGTTGAATCAGGGACGGAGGACTGCTTATAGCCCATTGAGTTGCTTATGGTGGTCGTTAAACCTTCAATAAAAAAAAAAACCACTGTTGGTAGCAGTTTATTTGCAAAACAAACATTTCTTTGAATGCTGAAGTTCCGTTTACAGTATTTAAATGGGGATATGATTTTTTTTTCGTTGTTGTTTTGTTTCTGGTTTAGCGAGCATCGTGAGCAACTCTAAGAGCTATAAGCAGTCCCCCGTCTCTAAATTACGGCCAATGGTTTCATGAAAGGGAAAGAACTAGTGCAGTAATACAAACGCACCACTCATGGCCACTCGAACGAACGGTCAGAAGTCGACGTTTGGACCACTGCGCCACCGGGACGACGTAGGAGAAAATATGTGTTTTTAGCACATACTTTTTGATATCCGTGTAAGTGAAAATTAATCACGTAACAAATCTGGAGAAATGATGATCAGGGCACCTGCCTCGTTTAAAAACGGTAGTTAATAAATTCAGTCTTTGCGAAACAATTCGTTATGTTAAGAGTTCTTCTGGTAATATTACGTCTATTGTGTTTAATTCCAGATCATAAAATTTTTAAATAAATAAAACATAAAAAGAGTACCTTGATATGGAGAGTAAAAAAGTTATCCATAAGGATGGATAAAGAAATTGTCAACCAATTATTGGGTATAAAATAATGTAAATCCTGTGATTAATCGTAGTGTTCATACCCGTTTTCTTTTTAAGGATGAATACTACAAACGAATATTAAACGTTGTATTTTTCACTATTTTTCATTGCGGAGAGCGAGAAAAAAAGGAATTAGCTTTCTACAGCCAGGGAGCAACTGCAAGACACAGACAGCAAAAGCACTTTCCCGAAATTAGGTTATACTACTTTGTAAATCATTCTCAGGAATGGATCACAAACAATTATTTTACTGTTTAATTGGTCCGATCTCTCCGAGCCCAGGTGTTGGAGACGACACATCCAACTGCTCTTGCGTTCAGCCAAACCCGTCTAGAAAAGCGAAGGCGATTGATTACATTAGGGAGACGAATTCCCTCTTTTAGTGACATCATGCGGAAATCAAGGCTTCCGATTGGTTAACAGCGCAATTGCGCAGGACCTCAAACATCACACCTACGAATCGGCCCGTGTAGCATGAGAGTGACGTCACAAACGGAGGGAACTCATCTTTCGAATGTCATGACCTTGTACTTTCTAGACGGCCTTGTTTAACGTCTGGCACTTGGAGAGTTCGTCTGAAACTTGAGGAGGAGACGGAGGAAATTTTCTTTCTCGCTCGATTGACATTTAGGACAAAATAACGTAAAAAGAACGTAAACCAGTCGGACTTCCTCTACGTTGCAGTAGCTCAGGAAACATGAATGCACAGAAAATAAAAATGAAACCGTTACCGTGAAATTTAAATTACCTATGATCAAGCGAACTTTATAATTTACAATGTGACTTGAATCGTTTGTGCTTTTAATTTACGATTTTTTATTGACTCTCTTTAGCTCATCTAATGTGCGGTTTGAAAACAAACCTTGCGCACCTTGTACTAAGCTTCTGTGCTCATCGAAGACTTCAGTGCCACCCCGATGGCTTCCGATCATTCGTCTGAAAGGGGTCCGGGTTCGAATCCCGGTGGGCATGGATGTTGTCTTTGTCTTACGGTACTGGTTCTCTCCCTTCCCTGGAATCAGTGATCCTAAGTTGTTGTTTTTTATTATTGGAGGCTTAACGACCACCGTGAGCAACTTAATGGGCTATAAGCAGTCACCCGTCTCTAATTTAGGGTCACTGGTTCCAGGAAAGGGAGAGAGCCAGTGCCATAAGACAAACACAACATCCATGCCTCACCGGGATCCGAACCCGGACCCCTTTCGGAGGAATGATCAGAGACCATCGCTTAGATCATTACGCCACCGGGGCGGCGACCCTAAGTTAAGGACGGGCGATTTCTTATAGCCCACTAAATTGCTCATGGTGGTCGTTAAACCTCCAATCAAAAAAAAAAAAAAAAAGAATTATTTTTTTGATTGGAGGTTTATTTTTTTTTTATTTATTTATTGGATGAATATCATTAGTAGCCTTAGAGAATAATTAATCAACTGCATATAAATGAAAAACTGATTATGCTAATAAAAACATAAATTTATGATCATAAAGAATTATTTGTTTATTACAATTATTAAATAAAAGATTTATCACACTTGTTTGTCTTGAGTACACTTCTTTTACCATAAATGATTTATAAGCTCATGGATTAAGGCTTCGAAACAGTTGATCAACAAAAATCCTGTTATGAAGAAATAATATCCGATTCACAGTAAAATCTGTCAAGCTTGCATTGCCTACTATAACGCCAGAAAGGCTGCACGATATCTCCTAAATAGATTGATTACGGTATGATATCTGCTAAATGGGTGATTCATCATCATCATCATTGTCAACCATTATCAATCCGCTGCTGGATGAAGATCTCCCCAAGTTTCTTCCACAACAGTCTGTCTTGAGCCAGTCTCCTTCGTGTCACTCCCGCATGCTTTCGAATTTCATCCACCCATCTGCCACGCGATCTTCTTTAGGTTCTTTTCCTGTCCCTTGGAATCCAGTTTAAAATTTCGGTTGTCCACATCGGTGGTCCGTCCTTTTGGCAACATGTCCAGCCCGTTGCCATTTCAGGGATTTTACTCTGATCATGATGCATTCCACTCTTGTCATTTTCCTGATCCACGAGTTCCTCTTCTTATCTTTCCTGGTTACACCAAACATGTATCTCTCCATTCTTCTTTCAGTTGTCTGCAGTCTTTGTATGTCCTTTTTTAATTAAGGTGCACGTCTCTGCTCCGTACATAAGTACTGGAAGGATGCACTGATTAAACACTTTTCTTTTAAGACTTATATAATGGCATATTGCTCTTAAAAATTAGTGTTTCTTCCAAAAGCACTCCAGCCAACTTTTATACCCTGATTAATTTTTTCATCAATGTGGTCCTCGCTTGATATCTGCTGTTTAAGAAAAATGAAGGTATTGGTTATCTCCAGACCCCCCCCCCTCACCATCAATCGATAAATATTCATCTCTTATAAAAGCACCAGTTTTGTCTTCTGAAAGTTCATTTTTAAATCCACTTCTTTACTCTTGTCAGCAAGTTCCTGGATCATACTCTGCAGTTCTGAAGGGGCAGTTGAAAAATTGGCTACGTGATCAGCAAAACGTAGGTGAGTTAAATAATATCCATGAATCTTTATCCCTTTGTAAATGGGCTGATTACTGTACAATATATCTTAAAGGGATTGACTGTCGTACGATTTCTCTTAAAGGGATTGATTGAAGTACGATGTTTCCTAAACGCCTTGATTACTGTACGATATTTCCTAAATGCACTGATTACTGCACGATGTTTCCTAAATGCACTGATTACTGTACGATATATTTTAAACAGTTTGAGTTTGAACTATCGAAACTGGAATTTAGAATTCACCCAAAATGAATGAAAATCTAGTTAATTATGAGTAAAATCAATCAAAGTGGGATTCATTTGAATTGAAATCAGTTGTACAATTTTTGTGCAGAGTAAGGATGGTTTTAGCTGGAAAATCAAAACTTACAGCTTTTTTACAAACGAAAAGGGAAAAACATTGATGTTTTATGTGATCAATATACATAATTTCACTTCAAAATAACAGTTGCTTGTTATTCCTTATATTTCAAGTTACGTATCAACAGACTATATAGTGAATGTACTGGAAATGTGGTTAGCTAAAATTTCCGTATGTATGTTCTTATGCTATCCAGGTATTTCGGCTCGTCATGTGATGACGCTGCTGGGCTTCATAGGCATCTTCAATGTGTACGCAATGCGAGTAAACTTGAGCGTCGCCTTGGTTGCCATGGTGAATAACACGAAGGCCACATCCCCATACGACGACGCCTACTGGTCTCAGGAATGTCCTTCACTACTCAGCATTCCCCAAAATGGAACTGACATCCCTCAGGTAAGAACAATTTTGGACGATTAGACCCTGAAAATTCAATTGTATATTCAAGTAAAAATTCGAAAGAACTTTTTTTACTGCTGAATGAAGTTTCAAACTGGTACTCGAATGCGCTTTCAAACTTAATGCAAAGCATCTGAATAGTTTAAAATACAAGGGTAATCATGAAATTCAGGGAATGGGGGTTGTCGTCGTATTATCCGTAATCGCGAAGTTTATCCCGTACCATAGTTTAGTACGGAAAAACTGCGATGCACGGGATGGCTCAGCAGTCCAAAGAAATGGAGGGGGGGCTCGATCAACAACTTTAAGCATATTAAAAAATATGTTCTGAATTAATTTTGACCGTCTGTTCGTTAACCTGTAGGCACGATACCTACATTTTGGTAAGCCGAACCTGAAAAATTATTTTTACGTCAGAGAAATATAAAAATGGTTCTCCCATTTTCAAATTTTCCTTAACAGTCAGTTCCAGCACAGGCTGCGTATAGTTACGCCTGAATTCGACATGGTATCTAAGTCTCTAGGATAGATAAAAGAATTAGATGAAAGAAAAGTGAAAATATGACTGAACCACATATATTTTTCGATTTCGATGGTGCATCCCCGTAAGTATTATTAACATGCACAGCATATATTGTTTGGGTTTCACATAAGATATTCACTTTTCAAGACGCCGGGCCGTAAAACTTCTTAGGAGCGTTCGGTATCGGTTGCTGTGATGCAGAAAATCCACATCTCTTCTTTATGACAGCCTTTCTACTATGATAAAGCGCGTTAAAGATAAATTTCCGTATCTGCGGCTCGGAATAAGATAAGCAAAATTATTTTTGCAGCGATTTTGCAGTCTAAAAAAATATTCGTTGATTTTATGATTTCCCGTCAGATGAAAACCGTATGTTTGTATCTAACACGCGATAATACTGGAAAGCGTTAAAAGGAGAGAGGGGAGAAAGTTAAAATAACAAGTTAGTAAAATCATGCAATGCATTGATTATGATACGCTTTTCAACATACCAGAAATCATTACTCAAGTTATGAGGATAATGGCTGTATAATAAATCTCGCTCCTATGACCGGACCTTTGACCCCATTTCGATGATATTCAACAGAACCCGTAAAGTATACTTCCGGAAGAACATGAAAAAAGTTTTGTCTCAATCGAAGCATTTTTACGTAAAATATATCGCATAAAGGCGATAGAATGCACATACTAAAATTCCATCACAATTGAACCATTTTCACGCAAGTTATGAAGCATAAGGGCAATGAAATGCATCCCGCTCCTATGTCCTGACCTTTGACCTCACTTCACCCATTTTCAACAGCCTTCGTCCCCAGGTTGTCCCCTACCACACAGTTAAATTTCATCGAAATCGAACCATTTTTACGCGAATTATCGTGCGGACAGACGGACAAAGCTGGAGCATATACGCTTCTTCAACCTATGGTTGGAAAGCGTAAATAAGAAAAAGGACTAGAAAATTTGTAACTTTAGATAACGTATCTTTAAAAAACACTATGAGACGTCAAATATGATTTTTTTTCTAAAGGTAAAATGCAGTACATGCTTGAATTTCATGGTATCTTTCTTTTTCCTGCTGAAAACACAGAAGACCGCATTGGTTAGCTTATTCGTATGTAACAACAAAATAATAATGATGATGATAATACGTAGAACAACGACGAATTTCAACTTGCACACTAAAGTTTTAAAATTTTAAAGGTTTAAAAATGGATCTATATGTTTCGATATTATTAAAGTGATGTCTTTGTCAGTAACAATAAGAGCTTGTTTGAAACAACACCTGTATAGCTAGCTCACGGATTTAAGTTAATATTTTACGTTTGATCCTCGAATATCTACATGGGAAGGTTTCAAGATTATCAATAATATCCACCGATCTATCAGTCACGTATCTAATCAAACTTTCATGTTGAATCTACAGTGCTGTGCAAAAGTATTTCATCAACTTCAAAAAACGTGAATTTTTAAGTTTAACTCTTTTATAATTAACTAATTTTCATAGTTATTTCATCGTTCATATGTCATTAGATGCGAAATTTAATGGAGATTTCAAAAATATCTTAGTTTTTCCTGCAGCTACTTCTGTTTTTAAGATACGTTACAAAAATCATGAGCAATTCGAAATTATTATGAAAAGGATCTTTTATCCAATACTTAGGTTTACAGCATAAATCGTTTTTTTTTTCGTTTTTTTTTTTTTTTTTTTTTTTGGTTTACAGCAATAAATCGTTTTATAAGGAATTAAAGAACATTTAAACACAGAAATATAATGAAGCAAGATAATAAAATATACCTAATATTTTGTTGCCCAGCCTTTAGCTTTAATCACAGCTTTGCATCTTGCTGGCACACTGTGAACAAGGTTTTGTAAAAGATTAGATTGGACAATACGATTCCACATTTGAATTACATCTTCAATGAGGTGAAATTTGGTTTTTGGCTTCTTTTTTGTAGTTCACACGACACTTTGAACCACAAATGTTTGATCGCGTTTAAGACCGGTGACTCTGGTTGCTAATCAAGATGCTGAACATTTTTTTTTCCTGAACCCACTTTTTTACTACTTTAGCACTAGGAAAGGGAGCATTGTCACCTTGAAAAATAAAATTGCCGTCATAAAGTTTTCTAGATAATGGTAGCACCTTGTTTTCTAATATCCAGATGTATTTCTGGGCATTTACCGTACCATCGGCAATATGGAGGTTCCGAACGCAATGTGCACAGATGCAGCTCCAAACCGTGACCTTCACCGGATGCTTAACAGTAGTCACTAAGCAACTTGGACGGAATTCTTCATGCTTGAATATCCTTACATAGGCACTACTCTGATTCCCATTAAGGCAAAGTTGGTTTATCACTGAAAATAATATTTTCCCATTGCTTGGTTACCCATGAGACATGCTGTTTTGTCCACTGAAGTCTAGGTTGTCTTTGATTTTCAGTTAACATAGGTTTACGTCTGTCTTTGCAGCCACGTAAGTCATAGAGAAGCAGCCTCCTCCTAACAGTAGATGTACTAGCAGTAACATCAGTCACTTCTTTGAAGCAATTCAGGTGAATTGTGCCTCCTGTCAGCCAAGCTTAGCTTTCTGAGCACTCTATCCTGGTTGGTTGTAGTGGATCTGGGTGACGACGCGTATTTTAATATCATCAATGTTTTTACTTTCTTCAGTAGCCTAATAACTGCAGATTGATTACAGCCCACTCTTTCAGTGATTTTCCTTGAAGAATATCCCTCTTCATGACAACTAGTTTTACTCTGTCTGCTGTGGACAATTCCGCAGTTTTAACCATTATTGATTATGTACACAAATTATGCCCTAATAACAACAAGAAGCGACCACTACAATGCTCTTGTATAATAATAATGATTCCTAACTTAGGTTGAAAGACCGAACCCACAGCGCTATGCGCCTTTTGGCAGGTGAAAGAGAAAATGAGAGAGTTAGGAACAGATTGCCTTGATAGTATAAGCACGAAAGAAAAGTATGGAAATATTAGAGCAGAAGGAGTAAACGGTTTTCCGTTAAGTAGTGAAGTTGTAAGCTGCCCTACATACTTACCTGCAACAACAAGGCGTTCCGAGCAACACTTCTCTCCGCAGAAAAAAGCCCGGTACACCGCTGCCACAGATGAGTACAAGGGAAAAGGAAGGGAAGGGCACGGCAAAGGGGGAACCCGAAATAAAAAAGACATCACACACAGAATAAGTTTCCCAGAGGAATATCGACGTTCAACACCGAATAAAACAAAACTGGCCGTTTGCTCAGTTTTCCTCTCGGAGTCGGCTAGTTGTTTCTTTACTCAGCATTGCTGAGTTTTGCTTGTCGTGGCGAGAGTAATCATAGCTAAGGTGGTATTAACATAAGTTAATACCGCTTGAGGTGCAAGTTACTCAATTTGAGTAAACAACAGAAAAAAAATAAGCCACAATCAATGTTTTTATTAATTATTAAAGGAGACGGTAGTATAAGGGCCAATCATTTCTTTTCTTTTTTGTTTCTCGCTACTTGTCTGCTTGTTGCACATTTGTGTGCAACAGCTCAGAAACTTAAGTCCTGTTTTTTTTTTATTCAGAACTAAGGCGTAAGAAAAAAAAATAATAAAAAGGACAAGACAAACAACACCTTCTTTGTTAGGGGAAGAGATATTCAGCACAAAAAAGACAATTCTTTTTTGCAACATTTTGCTAGGCTCTGAAAAGGGCCCTTTTTTTTTTTTTTTTTTTTTCAAAAATCCTGATAATCAATTCTAGCTTTCTTCACGTGCGTGAAGAAGACCTTGTTTTCTTCCCATGTGTGAAGAATACCTTCATTCTGGTCCCAGTTATTTCTAATTCTTTTGGCAGTATAACTGTGAATTGGATTCATTTCAGGAATTTTATTTAAAATAGCTTTCGGCCTTTTAAATTTGTCAGTATCATTGACAACATAATTAAGGGCCTCCCTGACAACAGGATTGGGATGTTCCTTAGCTTTTTCGTAGTACCTGTTATCTAGATCATGCATAGTATAATGTATAGAGTTGATATTTAGCATACTACGGATAGTATTGTTGGATATTTTACCATCGAGTCCTACTATCATACGAAGAGTTTTATTTTGAAACGAGGTAATATTATTTTTTTGCTACTTTCTGCAGTTACCCCAGATAGGACAGCCATAGGTAAACACTGGGCTGAAGCATGCTTTCCATAACAAGGTTTTTTTTTTTTTTTTTTTTTTTTGCTAAGCCTTTTATTTTTAATTATGGGTTGGAGACATCCTCTTATTTTAAGAGCTTTAGCCAGGGTTTCCTTAATATGCTTGTTCCAACTCATATTATGATCCATAATGTGGCCTAAATATTCGACATCCTTTACCCAAGGTATTTTTTTTTTGCCATACAATTCAATTTCAAAGTCAGGATTGTAATTGTATATTTTACGGGAGAACATAATTGCTTGGGTCTTGTCCGTATTCATTTTAATTTTCCAGTCTAGGAAGTAATTCTCCAGTTTCAATGCTCTTGTGGCTCTGCGTCAACCCTTATAAAGGCTGGAGTAGGATAAGGATAGCATTAGGAAGCAGCCAATCAGGCAAAAGAATGTCTATGATTGGCTGTAAAAACTGATGCGCAGTTAACGTGAATTCCAATGTGTTTGTCAAACGTCATATTTTATGTCATATCTTAAGAACAGGAAAAACTATGACATTTTTGAAATTCCCAATGATTTCGCATCTAGTGACATGTAAATGATGAAATAACTGTGAAAATTAGTTAGTTAAAAAAAACGTTAAACTTAGAAATTTACGCTTATTGCAAGTGATGCACGACTTTTGTCCACCATTGTATTTTAAATGGAAATATCACTTCTTATGTTTCTCAGATAGAGTTGGTCATTAAAATTTCTACGAGTAGATTTGTATGTTCTTCAAACCTACAGTCTCTCCACTGCCAATCTGTTTTTGGAGGGGAAAAGTTCCTCCCTGAATTACGATCTTTCGTCTATGCTAACGGCGCCACCAGGTGTGGCATCGATTCCACGAGGTGTCAACCAGTATTGCGGTCCACAATTCTGGTATAGGAGCAGGATGGTGTGCCCAACTGTCTCGCCTAGCGTTCCACACCATCCGACAGAGTTCAACTGGGTTGAGGTCAGACGAGTTGGAGGGAGGTCATTCGGCTCGTATTAACACGGCGTTCGTCGAACCATCCCTGCACGAGGTGGATCCGATGACATGGGGCATTATCGTCCTAGAAGAACTCATCTCCTTCTGAATGGAGGTACAATATCTTTCGGTGCACATGGTCGGCATCCAGTCTCTGGTATTACCAGCTATCTACAATATATGTTGGTCCACGCATACCAAGGGTCCCAGTTTCTGCAAATTAAATGTGACAATACAACCGTCCCAACCGGCATGGAGAGCTGATGTCATGCGTGAGGGATCCATAAACTCATGCTGCTGACGTCAAATACGGACTCGATCTTGGGGAGAATGGAATACAAACTGTGAATCATCAGACTAAGCACACCTGCTTCCACTCCGCTATCATCCATTCCGCATGCTGTTGGCATCAAGAGAGTCGTTAAAATCGATAGACTCTTGTTAAGAGTGTGTAGCATGTAGAGCATCTGCTCTTGTAGCCCATCCGCTCCAGTGTGCGCAGCATAGCCGCCTGGGTTGTTGTTTCTGGTTGACATATATTGTACTGGGCCGACAACTGCGTAACTGTGCTGCTCCGATTGCCCTGTACAAGGCGATGCACGCATCGTTCACCTCTGGAATCCACCTTTTGCCCTCCTTTACAGCTGCGTTGCCGGTTGTTTGTTTCAACATTTTGACACCTCTCTTGATACCCTTTTTAACCACGGCGGCCCACGAACAAACCACAAGTATCGCCGTTTCCGAAATGGGCGCACCAATCCTTCGTGCGGCCACAATTTGGCCTTTCGTAAACTCTGATTTATCTTTGGTTTTATCCACCACGTTCATAACTTCGCTCTCAACTATAGGCCACGCCCTACTCGTCGTTACTCCAGTATCACTTTGAACAGGAGTGGTCGAAATTCAGTGAGCATTCAGTGTAAATGTATGCTGTTACACTGGGCACCGTAAAAGGACATGAAGAGTTCAAAATACTAGACACTCGTTCTCTCATGTTTAACAGAACATCAATTATCTGATTACTTGTTCGATAAGTTTTGGAGCATGAAAGTAATTTCCTTTCGCTTTTTTCTTTCAGCAAGGAGGCGAATTTAATTGGGATGTAGAAACGCAAGCCAGGATTTTAGGGTCCTTCTTCTATGGCTACGTTGTCACTCAGCTGCCCGGTGGAGTATTCGCGGAGACGTATGGCGCCAAGTGGCTGTTTGGAATCGGAGTCCTCGTAACATCTCTTTTCACTGTTCTGACTCCAGTGGCTGTCACGTGGGGTGGAGCCACTGCTTTCATTGTTGTGCGAGTGATCGAAGGTCTTGGTGAGGTAAGTAACGAAAACAAAATGACGGAACGGTTAAGAAAGAAACAAGGAGAACTTTCTGTTCGACAGAGCTCTGTCTTTCTTCCTTTCTTCTTCAGTTCTTTTTCTTTTCCGTATTTGTAAAAAGTTACTTTAGAAACACCATTTAAGACATTTGAAATCGATTTTGAACTGCGAAACCTAAGATGAAACTCCACCTATCGAAAGAGCTCTGGGTGAATGGTACGAATGAGTTCAAGGTGTTCATTCGAAATTCGACCCTAACCGCAGTTGTGAAAAATATTGCTTCAGAAACTGATAGGTTTCCAGTTATCAGTCAGTGAGCTTCTTTTCATTGTAGAGGTCCTTTCACGTTCCACAGCTTCTTGGGAACGAGTTTTTAGTGTAATTATATACAAAACAAGATTGTAAACTAAAAGTTTGAATGATCAAATGTTAATTGACTTAAAATGGCCAACCTATTGCTCACTATGACCTTCACTGCAACCACAAAGATTTTATTTCTGATAAAAAAAAGAGCAGCGGACACTTCAGTTGGACGTAAACGTCATACATCAGTACATGGTGATTACAAATCTAAAAGGTGCACCCAATACATAAAAAAAGTGAGTACTGTTTACATTTTTATATTACATTAATGCTAATAATTACCCATTTTTGCCATCACGGTATGCTTCCAAGGACATCCAAGGTTTTTAAGGAGAATATCAAAAAATGAATTGGTAATGTTTTGGGAAGGGAGACGTCTTTCATTTCAGTTAAAGTTTTGGGAATATCAAAAGGAATCGGAAAACCTTAAATTTACCGTAAATCACTTTTGGAATAGACAAAGGCAAAAAAAAAAAAAAAAAAACCGTTTGTATTTATGTAAACAGTGCTAATATAATGAACCTATTCCCCCTAACAAAAATTCGGGATTTTTTTTTGTTTCTTGTAATAACCCCCATACCTACTTATGAGTACAGTGAATGCCCATGCAATTTATTGGGGTTGAGCCATCTAGTACGTAGCCTTACTAAATGGTGCTGTTTGAAAGGCATTACATTACATATTTACGCACACGGCCGTATCAGAATGATATGACCACCCCCGGAATCACAGTCTACCATCCCAGGTGCGTCAGAGAGTGCACGTGGCAAGGTCGACCACACGGAGATATAAGCGGCCGGCCAGGACAGATGAGCCATAGTGTGTTACGTGAGCTCAATGGGCAGAGGTAGTGATTTGACGGACTTTCAAAAAGGAGTGATCATCGGCTACCGCTCCAAGGGTTGAAGCATTTCAGAAACAGTAGACTTTGTAGCTGTTCGCGAGGTGCTTTAATAACGGTGTACCAAGAATGGACCGTTGGCACACCGAGTACTTCCCGACGTCATATCTGTGGAGCCCCAAAGGCCATCGCCCCCAGAGGCGAACGTCGCCTCCGTTAACTGGTAAAGGGCAATCGACGCGCAACAATGCATCAACTGACCACGCAAATGAAGCTGGGGCACCCAGGTACATGTCCCCGATAGCAGTCGAACGAACCCTGTTACGCATGGGTCTCCGGAGTCGACGCTGCGTCAAGGCGCACATGTTAACCCAGGTCCATCGGCAACGACGCATGCAGTTCGCATGGGACTACCGTCACTGGGCAGTCGAAAAGTGGAAAAAGATTGCCTTCTCCGACGGATCGAAGTTTCTACTCCACAGAAATGACGGACGGTGGCGGATATGACGTCAGACACACGAGAACCAACACCCGGACACGCTTTTCGGTCAAGTACAGGCCAGAGGTGGCAGTGTGCATGTCTGGGGGATGTTTACCTGGCATTACCTGTGACCGCTGGTAGCTCTGGATAGGTCCCTGAACGCTAATGGCTACCTGTCCATCCTCGCTGACCACATGCATCCATGAGTATTTTAGGGGGTAAGAAAAATCCTTACCTCCTTGAAGGCTGTCAAACATTTTAGTAAATGTACAAAATACTAAAATACAACTAAAATAATTGATACAATCAATCATTGATATCATATTATTTTTAAAAATGATTTAAAAAAAGGTTTCGTCCCCCCCAAGGGCGCCCTTGCATGCATCCATCCCTTCATGTTGGACGTTTACTCTGGTGGTGATGGTGTCTACCACAGCTGAGTTCGGGCTCAATTTTAAGAGCCCGAGCCCGTCCGAGCCCTAAGTATGTCTGCCCGAGCCCACCCGAGCCCGAATTTTATATTGCAAGATAGAGCTCGGGCCCGAACGAGCCCGAAAACTATGATTAACCTGTTTAGGCATTAAAAAAAAAAAAGTCTTCTCTTTCAGACTTCCAGTCTTTCCTACCAGTGCAATTAACCGATGTTTTCTCAACTGCGGAGTGGGAAAAGGATGTCTATCTATTTCTATAATTTCTTTGACAATTCATTTCTTCCTGAAATGTTTCTGGGGGAGGGGGTATCAGGAAATCAGGAAAAATCGGGAGGCATAACAATATACGTTGCTTAATAGAAATAGCAGGGAGCTGCCCTTTGAGGTAGGGAGCAAATTTCGTCAGCAGTCTACAATTTTTATAGAAACTGTTCCTTCGCAGAAATCCTGTAATTCATAGCCTATGGAATTTTGTTACCCAAGCCCGGAATGGATAACCCTGCCTAATTCCTACTCCCTATCTAGACCCAGTTGCCGAAGAATTCTCTTTAATAACTAGAAAGTGTAAAAAAGTCTCGTGTGATAAATCATGTAAAATCACATTAAAAGAAAAAGGAAGAAAATTCTCTCCCTATCTCAGAGCCCGAGCCCGGTTCGGGCTCGAGCTCTACTTCGGGCTTTCGGGCTCCGGCTCGGCCCGTCTCAGCTCTGGTGTCTACCAACAGGACAATGCACCATGCCACGTCGCTGAGGAAGTGCGTGACTGGTTCCAGGAACGCGACAGCGACATCTCCGTTCTCCTTTGGCCGGCGAAATCGCCCGACCTCAATAACATATAACACTTGTATCGACAGGTTCGACGTGCCGACCCACAAATACGTCATCTCCGGGACCTCCGTGCTCTGCTGCAGTCCGAATGGGCACGTGTGCCTCGGGCAACCTTCCAGGGCCTCATTGTGTCCATTCCACGCCGTCTCACCGCTGTCATCCGGGCCAAGGGTAATTATTCCCATTATTAGGTAGGTGGTCATATTATTCTGATACGACTGTGTATATTAACTGCAACGAGCTGCATATAGATCTAAATATACCAAACAGAGCATAAGAGCACACAAACGAGCCTTATTACCCCACAGATTGATACATAGACATCATACGATCAACTGTATGATAATTTTAAGTACTTGGTTTCTTTCGGCAACACAATATGCAATATAGTTGATGCACCAAATTGACGGAGAGAAGAAGGAATATCCATTGCTACAATAACCTAGACACCATGCGATATGCCATCCAAAATATCCGGTTTTGCTGCAGAACTTCGAAATCAGGTCATCCGACAGACGATTGAAATTTAACAGTTAATCAATAAAATCTCAAGTATTTTGCGGCGAAGCGTTCCTATTACCGAAAATTTTCGTCATATGGGTACTGAAAAAAGTGAGAACGGAATTTTTCCATTAAAATATGAAAAGAATTCCGGAAGGGTTTCTGAAAATTCAGAATTCTCCCTTACATCGTTTAGAAAAGGCAATTTCCCATTAGCATAGGAAAGGAATTTCAGAAAGGTTTCGGAAAATCCATAATCCTCCCTAATTGACCGGATGAACAGTTGTATTTCTGCCAATTCAAGTATGAAAAATTCGTGAAATTCTAGGTTTTTTAACCTTCGTTTCACGGAAAAGCTTGTATCATAAATACGTTTCGTTAATTCACGAAAGGAACCACGGGAAATGGCTCGTGCCCCACTTTCAGGAAATTTTGTACAGTGTACACATTCAAGAATCTGGTATTTAAAATGGCCGTTCCGTAAAAACTGAGAGTAAAAGCACACAAAATGAAGAAATGTAGGTACAGCAAATTATATGTTATTCTTTCTCAAAATATCTTCCCTCGGATGGTATGCAACGGTCCCATCGTTCAGCATGTGCCGAAGGCATTTTGTGCAAGCTGCTCTAGCGACCCCTGTACAGCGTGAATAACGTCAGCATCTGTGTTGAATGTTGCGCCACGGAACTTTTCCTCCATTGTTGGAAACAACCAGAAATCGCACGGGGCGAGGTCAGGATTGTAGGCAGGCATGATTTTAATACTACATTTCGTAAGAAACTGTTGAACACAAGCAGCCACATGTGGGAGGGCGTTATCATGGTGTAGGATCCACTTGCCCACCAGTTCCGATCGCTTAATCAACATGTGTCGTCGCAGACGCTTCAAGACTGAAATGCAATACTTAGCATTGACAGTAATTTGTGGAGGAACGGCATGCTGGCAGTTTACGCCTTTAAGATCAAAGAAATTATCATCACTATCTCAGTTGATTTGGTTTGGCGGACTTTTTCCGGAGGAGGCGAGCCTGTGTGTTTTCAGACACTCGTTGCACGCTTCGTGAGGGGCTCGAAATACTGGACCCATGTTTCATCGGCAGTTATTACTGTGTTTAGAAAGTTTGGATTCTTTGCAATCATTTGTTTCCATGCACGACACACCTGAACTCTGGCTAACAATTATTCTCTCGTCGGGTGATGAGATACCCATCTGGAGCACACACGATGCAACAGTCATTTGTGGCGTAGAATGCTGAATGACCACGTTTTTGAAATATTAGTTGGCGCCGCTATGTCTTCACACGTCATTCGTCGATCTTCTTGTACAATTCCCCAAACAGTGTTAACATTTTTCTCCGCAACAACACTTTCAAGTCGACCAGGCCTAGGAGCGAGTTCTGCCGACAAACGCCTTTTTTTGAAATCATGGTGCCATCTAAAATTCGTTGACTCATCCAAACATTTATCTTTGTAAGCTTTCTTCATTAAATCAATTGTTTGTGGAGCCGTTTTACCAAACGATAACAAAACTTTATCTCACAACGCATTTCACTTCTTAACTCTGAATCTCTCACCTCCATAGCTGTATGGAGAAATGCAGACGTGCCTTAAACAACTGCGCAATAACTGAACCAAATTCGTCTGCCACGGCTAATAACTGTTGCAATAGATACTTTCTTAATTCAGTACCGTGGTTATTTTCCCCCTTCACACACAGAATTTTTAGAGGCAGATTTTGTTTTTCATGTGATCCGGTATGATTTGGCATACGAGACTTTGTTAACACTTTGAAAGTTGGTAAAGAGAATTCTTCGACAACTGGGTCTCCGTGGGGAGTGGACTCAGGAAGGCTGCTATTCCGGGTCTAGGTAGCAAATGCCATAAGATACGCGTTAGTGAATTTCTGCAAAGAAAAAAGCTTGTTCAAGAGCTTCAAATACTTGATAGATGACAGTACGTGGACAACATTTTGTCCCTTACCACCACACGGAAGCTCCCGACTAATTTTATGGAACAGCGTACGTAGACTGCAGTGCCTCCCGATCTTTCCGTATACCGAAGCATTTTAAGAAGAAACGAATGGCCGAAGAAAAATCGGGCAGCTGTGCCGTAGAAACACAGATAAAGTTCCCACTCTACAGTTGAAAAAGACATCTATTAATTGCAGGGGAAAGACAGTTTGATTCTAGAAGAGATTTTATTAATGCCTAAGTAGGCTATCATAGTTTCCGAACTCGTTCGGGCCCCGGCTTTATCTTGCCATCTTAAATTCGGTCTCTGGATGACATTCTTCGGGATCGGACGGGCTCGGGTTGACACATTCAAGCTCGGTCTCCTACAACTGAGCCCGAACGCAGCGCTTGTTCAGTAACACAAATGTTTACAAGCAATACTCGTACTTCACAGACAGAAGTTTTGTGAGATACAAATCCATTAATTCTCTGGTGGGTACAGTTTATGTGATATCGTGTAAGGTGCCTATGTTAGTGGGAAAAGGTTGACCTTCTCAAAAATTTTCAGTACGTTTTAATATAGCAAAACAAATATTGTACTTTTGCGTTAAATAAAACTCCTTCCTAACCTAAATACCATGGGAGTTTGAGAAGTAATAAGATCGATCAACACTAGTTCTGAAAGACGGCGCATGCGCTATATTCTAACGCAAATTTTATTTAAGTTGCTTGGAAGAAAGTCGTTGTTTTTTCCATGCCGTGCATGGAAAAAAATGATTGTACGATTGTACGAGCTTTACAATCGTGGACATAAATCCTGCACCAGTAGACCGAAAGTCTAATTTTTGATGTTTGAAGTCAACTTATACCGCATAATGGTAAAGTTGGGAATACATACACTGAAGAGCAATTGAATTAGAGATACCTGTCTAGTAACGTGTAGCACCACCTTTCGTCCTGATGACGGCGACGATTCGTCTCGGCATGGACTCGACAAGACACCGGAAGCGTTCGGAAGCTATACGGATCCACGACCCCTGAACAAGCTCCCACAGTTCACGAAGATTTGATGCAGGGGGGTCAGAGCCTCGAACATCTCTCTCGATGGCATCCCAGATGTGCTCGATGGGATTGAGGTCAGGTGACCTATCTGGTCAAGGAAGCTAGGTCATGTCGGTGGAGCGTTCATCCAACCATTCGGATACAATTCGGGAGCGATGGCACGGTGCATTGTCTTGTTGCAGGATGAGGTCCCTAGTGGGATGTTCAAGACGCACAAACGGAGCAAATGGTTGTCCAGGATATCCCGGTAACGTTGACCTGTGGGGGACGATGTCACACGTATCAGGCGTCCCATTTCAGTCCACGTAAACAGTCCCCAGACGAGAATGGCACACCCACCAGCTTGAAGAGTACCCTACTGGCAAGAAGGATCCATTGCTTCTTGTGGTTTGCGCCGTACTCGTACCCTGCCATCCACATGTACCAACGTGAATCTCGACTCATCAGACCAGGCAACATTTTTCCACATGTCTAGGGTCCAGTGGCAATATTCCAGCGCCCATGCTAATCTTTGCACCCTGCGATGTGCGGTCAGCAGCGGTACCCTCATGGGACGATGACTTGTGTACCCCATAGCGAGGAGATGATTCTGGATAGTGTGTCTGCTTACACGTTTTTGTGCACCAGCGTTAAATTGCCGAGTGATTTCTTGCACTGTGGCCCGTCTATCCGCTGTTACAATGCGAGCTAGCCGACGATGACCCCGCTCATCCACACGCTGTTGTCCACGGCAGTTGGCCCTTGCAGGGATGGTTTTACCGGATACGATGAACTCATGGTGCACCCGTGACACAGTGGCGCGTGAAAATCCCAGTGCCTGCACGACTTCCGAGATGGAGGGAACCATTCGGCGGACCCCGACAATTTGCCCACGATCAAATGCGCTTAGATCCTTCGTCTTACCCATACTGCGTCCGACTCTTACTGATTCCCTTCGCATCACTCCTTATATTGTCGGATCGCTGTATACGTCATGTTGTTTCCGTTTACAGAGCCGCTCACAGCGCCACATTTGCATAACGCCAGCTGTCTCTAATTCAATTGCTCTTCAGTGTATTATACATCATTTTAAAGGAAGTTCTATGCTGCATTCAAATATTTTTACAGAATGTTATGACCAGTAATAGAAGTGAAGTTACAAGCAAAAGTACAGGTTCTAGTCATAAAAACCAATAAATAGTGGAATTTGTGAAATTAGTGTACAATGCATTTAACGTAAAATTACTGTACAGAACATTATGGACACTTACAGAACACTTGAAATAACTGACCAACAAGCAAAGCAAAATACGCTTTAATATTTAATTGGATAACCACGGTTACTTAGTGAAAAGTGCACCTTCATGGAACTAATGAGCTTCTCCAACTGTCCATTGGTGATAACACGGTGCCATAGGTCCCTTACAGACTCAATTAAAATCTTTTATTGAGTCTGTAAGGGCCGTATAAAATCTTTTAACACAATTTTTTTTTACAGTACTGATATTTTGTAAATGTCTTAAATGATGTAGATAAAACAAGCACACCAGCAAACGCCCCTCCCTCACAGTGGCTCCATCTCTACCTATTATGGAACAGTACTTACATTATTGAACTCGCCTTATAAGAACTGGACTTTTCTTGCTTTTATTCCAACAAAGTCGGCTATTAAATCATCAAAATTTATTTTGCTTGCTTTATCCTGTTCAATTGACAAAATTGCCAAAGACATCAATCTTTCTTGAGACATGACAGATCTTAAATAAGATTTAATCAGCTTCAAGCGTGAAAGGCTTCTTTCTACGCTTGTCACCGTTACTGGGACGTAAGTAATATCCTGTAGGCGATAAAAGCATTAGGAAAAGGATTCTCAATTTTATTCATGTATCTTAAAGCACCGGCTGCAGTTTTGACATCAGATGGAAGTAACTCACGTAGCACAACTTTTTCAATAACTATGAGTGCACAGTGCACGTATGGCTTCAATACCTATGTTTCGTCAGACATAATATTGTAGTTTGCTGCCGATATTTGGGTAAATGTAAATTCAGCAATCGATATTAAAAAAAAAAGAATAATTAAACGAGACGGAGTTTAAAAAATAAAATTAGAATAATTGCCCACAAGAAATTCGCTCCCTCTCTCATTTTCTTTTTTAGTGTGAGAGCCCCCCCGTAAGCGCGGGGCCCTGTGCGACCACACCTGTCGCACACCCTAAGGGCGGCTATGCGAATGACTTTGCTTTGAAAACAGTGTTATATCCACATAGGCATCCTCAAATATCGAGTACTGTGAATCTTTTAATTATTTTTCAAACTCCCTTCATGTTACAGTAATGTGTACTCGCTTTTGAAAAAACACACACACACGAGGAAGAGAAAGGCCTAAATTAATTAAATTTATAGTCGCACAGTACTCACCCACGGATTCAATGTCCCCTCCATAAGAAAAAGATAAATCTTATCCTCTTTTCGAGCACTGTACAATAATATTTTAGGAAACGTTGACTGTCCTGGCTTATTTTTTTAATTTTGAACATACATTGTCTTCACAAAAATGATTTCATCAATGCATATATGAATCGACCTATAATTTGCATACTTACATGGTATTACGATGTCTTACTACTTACTACGAACATAGAAAATACTTTGGCATTGCATTTATTTGGCGTAACGAACGGCGACATTTGTAGATGGGCACAACTCGAAATGTTATTTCATTTAAAAACACTCTTTATTGCAAAAGTGTAAAAACTCAATGTTTGAAATACATTATAACTGAAAAACTAGTGAATTATTGTTACCTTGCCTTGTTCTTTTTTCCGCAATATTATTTTTCCTCTCATCCCTAGGGCGTAACATTCCCTGCTATGCACTGTCTGTTAGCAAAATGGAATCCGGTGATGGAACGGACTCGTAGTGCTACGTACGTGTACACAGGAAGCCAAGTAGGAACAGTCTTCGCTACGTTTGCTGCCGGCTTCCTCAGCAGCTCCACTTTCTTGGGAGGATGGCCTCTGGTATTTTACGTATTTGGTAAGGATTCGTACAACTCCAAATTGCTAATAATTTCCTTACTCTTTATTTCTTCCTAGTTTCGTTGTATCGTTCGCTTAAAAGGAAATTCATCAAGGGTTTCAACTTTCGGACAGGCTATACAGAGGCAGTCTGAGATTACGTCATATATTAACACGAACAGCGTAGAGAAAGAGAGGGAAATGCTGCGCACCACCCCATCTGAGTAATGGAAAAATCCATTTCTGACGCTATGCGTAGAAGGTGTGGGCGCGCTCACAAACTACGCAGCAAATGAGCAGACGCAGAAGGCAAGGCTGTCAAGTTCAGTTTTGGTTCAGGAGTAGCCTCACAGTAACCCAGAAAAGTGACAAGTTAGGCGTTTTCGAAACTATTATTTTCTGCGTGTCGAAAACTCTCTTGATCATGCATTTGATGATTATTTAAAACTCTGCCCGTTATTTATGGGAGAAGGTAGAAATATTTTACTCTGTAGTTCATAAAAACTGTGCTTCCTGTTTAAAAACGTCCTGAAAAAAAAAACAGGCGTGTTACTGCAGATGTGTGATAACAGGTATGAACATTTTAATCAATAAACTATCTTTTGCTCCAGCGCTATTTAAAATTACTCAGTTTACGTTTTTATGGATGAGAGATTTATATAGCTTTATGCCTTTCACCTTAGGATAGTTATTACTAAAAGAAAGTCTTATATTTGTTATTTCTGATCTTTTTTTCCGATACATAATGTAAATGAAAAAATATATTAATTTGCAGGCAAATAATGTTTTTGGCATCCTAATGGCCGAGTTGTCAGAGGCGCGGTCTTTTGGCTAATCATCGTAGCTGGGTACGGGTTTTAAGCCTTGGAAATTCATGGTTGGTGTTTTCATCCATCTGCGCTGCTCTCGCACACTCCAGGAACCAATGACCCTAAATTAGGAACTGACGAATGCTGATAGCTTTATACACCGATGAGCGATTACATTATGACCACCTGCCTAATAAGCTGTAGGACCCACTTTAGCCCGCAAAACAGCGGCCACTCGGCGAGGCATCGATTCGATGAGGTGGCGATAGGTATCCTGGGGTATCTGGTACCATAATGTCAACAGCAGGTCCTCCAGTTCCCGTACATTTCGGGGTGGTGGTGGTGATTTAGCGCGAACCCGCTTTTCCAAGTCGAACCACAAATGTTCGATTGGGTTCTTGTCAGGTGAATTTGAAGGCCAGGGCATTGGCAGAAAGTCACCAGCATATTCCTCGAACTACACCTTGACGATTCTTGCAGCGTGGTGTGCCGCATTATCCTCTTGGTAATGGCCATCACCAGCAGGGAACTCAGTTGCCATGAATGGGTAAACTTGGTCCGCAACGATATTCAGATACCGGACAACTGTCAGGGATCGTGCTATTGGGATAATGGGGCCTAAATTATCACAAGAAAACATCGCCCGCAGCATAACACCCCCACCGCCGGCCAGTTTCTGCCCAACAGTGCATCCAGGTGCCATAGCCTCTGTTGGTAATTAGCGTGTCCGCGCTCGGCTGTCTGCGTGATGCACCGGGAATTTTGATTCGTCAGACCAGGCCACTTTTTTCCAATCATCCACGGTCCAATCTCGATTATCTTGGGCCCATTTCATGCGTTGTTGACGATGACGAGCAGTGAGCATGAGGACCCGGCTGGGTCTTCGGCTACGCAGGCCCATGCGCAGAAGGCTGCGATGAACTGTGTGCTGTGACACATGCCCTGATCACCACAGTTGTAGCTGCGGGTAATTTGTTGCACTGTGGCCCTGCGGTCGTTGTGAAAATTGCGCGGCAGTTTCCGCTACCGTCTGGCATCAATGAGCTGCGGATGACACCCGGCTGGACAACGGTCCGTCGTATGGTCATCTGTGCACCACTTTTGATACGTACTCATTACAGCGGCACGTGAACAACCCACAAACCGCGCAGTTTCCGAGATCGTAATTCCGAGGCGCCGTGCTATCACAATTTTTCGTGTATCAAACTCCAATAAATCGGCAACTTTTCCCATTCTCAATTCGAACAGTCGACTAACCGAAAGCCGGTCCTCGTTTTGTATATATACTGCTATGTGAACTTCGCCTGCGCCACCGTTCGGTCTCCAGGCGCGCTCATTTATCTAGGATGGGAGTGGTCATAATGAAATGGCTCATAGGTGTATGCTTGGGGTGATCGTTAATCCACGATACAACGGGAAGTAAGGTTTGGCAATTCTCCAAAATTACAACAGAAATAAAACTGTGAGCCTGATTTTCCTACAAAAATCCCTCACGGAGTATTTCGACGACAAAACGTCGCGGTGTATTTACATTTTTGAGGAAACTGAGCTAAGGAGATGGCACCCAGCAAAAATAGTCTTTCTGGGCCAGCACTGGGCCTTTGCTGGCAGCCGGCAATGGGCCAGAACTATGTCGCCGCTGCCGAACCGTCAGTAAAATGTCCGGGAGGCCAACATAAGGGCCAGCAGTTCAGGCTAACAGTTGGCACCCCATCAGTTGTCATATGCCATAACAGGGCCATCAGTTATCCATCACAGGCAGTAGCTGCCACAAGTGGCCCTTCAGCGGCCCTGCAAGCACGTGCCAGAAATGATGGCTAGCCTAATGTGGTCCGCTAGTTTGCCGGTAGTGGCAGCCGGCAACCACGTGACGTAACTGATGGCTTGCCGAATCTTGTCCGCCGATTTCCCAATAGTAGCCATAAAAAAAAAATCAAGGATAACCGCAGTTTCCTAAAGCCATAACTATGTATAAACATACATAAAGTATAAATAAAAAGATAAATTTAAGTACATATGTTTTTCATATCCTCCCCTCTAAAAAATACTTCGCACTTGCGCTAAATTAAGTTACTGCGGCGCCGGTGGGCGGTGAGGAAATTTTACCATCAACAAAGATACAAAACTGAGCGGTAAGGAAATTTTACCATCAACAAAGATACAAAACTGAGCGGTAAGGAAATTTTAGCATCAACAAAGATACAAAACTGGGCGGTAAGGAAATTTTAGCATCAACAAAGATACAAAACTGGGCGGTAAGGAAATTTTACCATCAACAAATATACAAAACTGGGTGGTAAGGAAATTTTACCATTAACAAAGTTACAAAACTGGGCGGTAAGGAAATTTTACCATAGTTCTCTCTCTCTTAAATAAAGCGGCACCTACAACTGCTTCTGACCGTGGACACTTTTAGAACTAATAATGTGTCCCACGAGGGAAACAACGAGACAAAATGAATCCCAGCAATGGGGAGCGTGCTTTTACTTTAAGGGTTACGCGAAGATGCAGTTCATCTGGAAAAAAAATCCGTTCAGGTAGGGTCTTCATATAATTCATATTTGTATAGAAAGACCGGCATTGCGCATATCCATCGTCTGCTAAATGGAATAGTGTCTCTGTCAGCAATTTGACTATTTCGTTAAAACTTTCATACATTTATAATTGTCAAATTTCATGAATGGAAATGAAAACCGTTAAAAAATATTCTTTTGGTTTAATTTAAATTATGCGGTCACATAGTTTCCGACACGTGAATACTCGATTAGAAAAAATATTTTACGTGTCGGTTTACAACCATAAGAATTTCATAATCCATATTTCATCAAAATTCACCGACTTTGGTGCCATTATTATTATTTTGTTACTGTTGACTTTCAGTGCCGGAGTCGATGAGTGAAAACGGAGATATTCATCTCAAGCTGGAAATTCAAGAATTTTCTAGTGATGTGATTGGTCTACTGAATTACTACCTTTTTGTTTAGGTTAGCTGTCTCTGCGACAATCCTAATTCCTCGAGATTGTCTAGAAAATTATTTGGTTGGTTGGTTGGTGGATTTTTATGGCGCAGGGGCCATGTTTGGCCAAAGAACGCCAGACACAAGACAATCAAACAAACAGTATTAAAAGCGTGGTACAAAGATTAAAATCTGGCTGATTCAGTAAAAGTGAAAAACGAGAATGATTAAAGGGCTAAAATCTAGATACGTTTAAAAAAGTCAATTTGTTTTAAAAATGAGAAGACAGCGACAGTGTCGCAGTGGTCATCTAGGAGTCGCTGCAGAGTAACATCGTCCTCGGTCAACAAATGAGAATGAAAGCAGTGAAAACGTACATCACGAAAACGAACACAACAACACAGAAAATGAGTGACGGTGAGTCGGCAATTGCACGTTTCACACATCTGCGCAGTGTCGACACACAGCAAAAAGCGGTGAGTGAAACGACAATGCCCAATGCGGAGACGCGCAAGCACCACTTCCTTCCTACGGTTCCGACTATATGAGAATTTCCAGATTCCAAGAACAGGTTTAATACGATGCAGTTTATTTTCCACCTGTTGGTCCCACAGACCCTGCCACGTTCGCTTGATATGATCCTGAACAGGAAAGCGGAAATCCCGGTGATACAGTGGCAAGGTTGTGACGATCAAAGAGGAAGCAGATCTAGCAGCCGCGTCAGCACACTCGTTACCCGAGATTTCAACATGCCCAGGAATCCAGGAAAACTGAACCTGAAAACCGGCCTCGAGCAAACGACGAAGCAACCGTCACACATCCAAGAGAAAAGGATGGTCACGGCAATCCGCAGATGATAAAAACTGCATGAGACTTGAGAAATCCGTATAGACCATAGCACAATGATGAGAACTCGACTGAACCTGGAGAAGAGCGAGATACACAGCATTCGTATATTCTTCAGGTTTTTTTTTGGTTTTTTTTTTTTTTTTTTTTTTGTCTGATGAATTGTGGTCAATGGTATTGTCTATAATCAGTGTTGTGGAAGGGCCTGAGCTCGGCTTGGCGGAGCTAAAGCACTTTTCCTGGTTTGATGTTAAACAGGAAATAGGCACTTCAGCTTCAGTTGTGAGCTTTCGTGTGTGACAGGTGGATGTTAGTTTTTGATCTCTGTGAGTACGTGTTGCTTTCGTGTGTTGAAAAATGGATATTTCCCCAAGGAAGCGTACAAAAATGATTGCTCTGAAGGCTCACACTTCTAAGAAGTGAGAGATATCGCTTCTGCAGTTGGTGTAGGCAAATCAAGTGTATCAAGACTGCTTACGCGATACAATGCATCTGGATCATCATCTCCAGAAAGGAGAGGTAAATGTGGAAGAAAACGAAAAACAACTCCACGAACCGATAAATATCTAATCAGAAATAGTAAAATGAATCCAAAAAAAAACCAACAAGCACCGACCTTCAAAGAGATTTATTGGCTAGTGATTGTGATGTTAGTGATTCAACTGTACGCCGTAGGCTTCTGGAAGTTGGCCGGAAGGCAAGAACAAGCAAACCAACGAAAAAACAATATTTGAATGCGAAAATGAAGATAAAACGTTTAGCATGGGCCAAAGAATATAAATCATGGACTGCTGACGACTGGAAAAAGGTAATTTTCAGTGATGAAACTCATTTATTTGTGCAGGGTTACCAAGAAAATGTCGTTAGACGAAGCAACTGTGAACCCTTAAGACCTGAGCATGTCAAACAAACTGTAAAACATCCTCTGAAACAGATGTTTTGGGGGTTTTCACATCAAATGGCACTGGAAGCTTAGTTCCTGTTCAAGGTATGATGAATTCAGCCAAGTACGTAGAAATATTACAACGTAGGATTGTTCCATTCTTGCAAACTTTTGACGGGACATTTCAACATGACTTGGCCCCATGTCACAATTCGGAATTGATCAAGAATTTCATTCTGGAAAATCAAATTCATTTGCTTGATTGGCCTGGAAATTCACCAGACTTAAATCCCATAGAAAACTTGTGGAATATTTTGAAGAGACGTTTAGGTAAAATGGACTGTACAACCAAAGAACGCATGATAACGAATGCTATAAAAGTGTGGTTCCACGATTATGAAGTCAAAAATATGTGCACTCAATTAGTGGAGTCAATGCCAAAACGAGTTCAAGAGGTCATTTCTGCTAAAGGAGGACATACTTCATACTAATACAGGTATTTATCAGTGTATATCAAGGCATAGAATGATATAAAGGCATAGTTTTGGAAAAAAGAGTGATTTTTTACTTTGTTCCAATTAATTTGCACAGTATAGTAATAGGGTGTTTCATGAATCACAAGAGTCATATTGTAAAGAGAATGGTAACTTCTTTGTCAGGACCGCGGGTTTTAAAAAGACGTTAGAGAAGGTGGCTTCAACGTACGTTAAAACTTTACTGATAGGAAAGAAATCGACATAGAAAAATTAAACAAACATATAGCCTACCTAACTGAGTGGTTCCAATGGAAAATTCTGCTGAAATCTCAAAGGACTTCATTAAAAATGTAATTCTCTGAACCCATTACTTGGTTACTTAAGGGTAACACGAAAAGAAGTCCCGGTAGACGAAAGGTCATAGGCCCTGGCTTCTAACAAATCGAAGGGGAAGCCCTGGAACCAGTTACCCTAAATCAGGGACGGACGATAGCCTATGGCCTTAGTTGCTCACGGTGCTTGTTAAACTCCGAAATATAAAAAGAAAGAAAAATAAACTCGAAAGATATACATTACTGAATCCCCTAAATCATGGGAACAGCTGCCTTTAAATCACATGTATGCGAAGTACCGGATTCATATTATTCACATCGGATATTTAAAATCGTTCAGAATCACGTTCAATTAACCACAAAGGCACTTTTCTTCTTGAAGAAATGAAAAAAATATATTATTCTGAGCATGTGACACCCACGTAACATTCTTTCTTTTGTTTTAAAGTGCCTAAATTAAAATGTTTTAACAAAGATTGATGAACTGCATAAATAATAAAAAATGTATGAATGAAATACGGGATCACACCATTGTGGAATACAAATTTGGAAAATGTGAATCCGTTTATTGGTGTAAACATGACATGGATGTTAAGTCAGATAATATCCGAAAACTTGAAAATGTTCTTCTTCCTGGAACGGGAATCGGGTGTAGTGGTTAGCATACTCGAGCGCTGTCCTGGAGACGCGGATTTGGTTCTCGCTCCAGGCAGACGAAATTTTCAAGATTTCGGATATTATCTGACTTAACATCCATGTCATATTTATGCCGATAAACGGATTCACATCTTCCAATTTAATAAAAATTTAATTAAGAATTTTAAACGATTGAACAGCAAGTCAAACTTTAATAAGCTTTTGAAAAATTTTTAAAACCATCACTCTCTGCAGGTTTGTCCCAGTACATGATGTAATTTTGATTTTCAAAAATAAGTTCTGGTTGGTATTTGTTATAACATGTAGTATAACCTTGGATTCATCATCATCATCACCATTGTCAACCACTATCAATCCACTGCTGGACGAAGGTCTCCCCAAGTTTGTTCCACAACGGTCTGTCTTGTGCCAGTCTCCTCCATGTTACTCCCGCATACTTTCGAATTTCATCCACCCATCTCACATGTGGTCTTCTTCTGGGTCTTTTTCTGTCCCTTGGAATCCAGTCTAAAAGTTCGGCTGTCCATCAATGGTCTGTCCTTCTGGCAATATGTCAAGCCCATTGCCATTTCAGGGATTATACTCTGATCATGATAGCTTCCACTTTGTCATTTTTCTGATCCACGAGTTCCTCTTCTTATCTCTCCTAATGTGATACTAAGGATATTAGTATCATTTGATCAAAACGTGTTATAGAAATATATAATATCAACATTACACACTTAACAAGAAGTGCGTAAATTCTACATTATATATATATATGGAAGAGAGGGAAAGGAAAAGAAAAGAAAAAAAAGGAAAAAGTCTGCCTGTTACAGATGATCGCAAATACTACTATGTCAGCAATAAGTCAGCCTATTGCAAATGGTCGCAGATATTATTGCTCTCATACATTGGATGTGGTATGCTTCAACGTACATAATTGTCCTTGGCTACTCAAGAATAACGTGTGAAAAGCTTTTCACAAACATACACACTTCTTGTTAAGTGTGTAATGTTAATATTATACTTATCTCTCCTGGTTACACCAAGCATGCATCTCTCCATGCTCTTTGAGTTGCCTGTAGTCTTTGTATGTCACTTTTAGTTAAGGTCCACGTCTCTGCACCATACGTAAGCACTGGAAGGATGCATTGATCAAACGCTTTTTTCTTATGACATAATGGCCTATTGCTCTTGAAAATTATACTGTTTCTTCCAAAAGCTCTCCAGGCAAGTTTTATACGCCCATTAATTTCTTCATCAATGTGACCCTCACTTGATATCTGCTGTCCAAGATAAATGTAGGTATTGGTTATCTCCAGCTTTTCCCCATCAATCGATAAGTCTTCATTTTTTGTTAAAGCATTGTATATCACATTTGTCTTCTGAAAGTTCATTTTTAATCCCACTTCTTTACTCTTGTCAGCAAGTTCCTGGGTCATACTCTGCAGCTCTGATGGGGTAGTTACAAAAATGGCTACGTCATCAGCAAAACGAAGGTGAGTTAGATAATATCCATTAATCTTCATCCCTTTGTTTTCCCAGTTCAGTGATTTTAAAGACATTTTCCAATGTGGCATTAAAGAGTTTGGGAGATATAGTGTCACCTTCTCTCACTTCCTTTCCAATTTTTATGGGTGCTGTATTCTTAAATAGCCGAATCATTGCACTTGCATTTCTATAGATGTTATTAATAATACACTGGTGTGCAAAAATCAAGGACGAAGAGGAGAAATTAACAGCGGAACGAGCAGGCAGAACGGACCGAAAGACCACTCAGGAGATAGACTATGGTCCGGTACGGTAGGGCATTCGCATATATGCAGCATGACGTAGGTGGGGGTAAGTGTCGGAAGGGTATAAAGCACACAGGCGGTGTACGCTCAGCAATTCGGTTATAGCTATTGCACGATGTACATCGGTTTGAACGACGTCGAGTTGCTGCCACCGTGCGATATGGCCAACAGGCAATCCAGTAGACGACATCTGGATGACTTTACCCGAGGTCGCGCCATTGGGAAGTTGGAAGAAGGTCGAAGTGTGAACAGTGTGGCCGAGGAGTTCGGGATCGCTCACAGCATCGTTTCACGAGCTTGGAGAGCATTTCAAACGACAGGATCAGCTGTCCGAGAGTTTAGCAGTGGTCGTCCACGAGCAACCATGGCGGCGGACGACCGGTATATTGTCCTACAGGCGAGAAGAGACAGACGGCAGACAGCGGGAGAAATCGCAAGGCACATGCAACAGACAACTGGACGTCCGTTATCGCGTTTTACCGAGGCCAGGAGGCTGCACAAAGGTGGTCTATTTGCACGACGACCAGTACGGCGTGTGCCATTAACGTCTGTTCATCGGAGACGGCGGTTTCTGTGGTGCCAGAAACACAAGAACTGGACACATCAGCAATGGGGTCGAGTTCTCTTTACGGATGAGAGCCGATTTAGTCTGACGAGCTATTACATCTGGAGTGAGCAGGGAATACGCAATCACACCTCCAACATCATCGAAAGGGACCGGTTTGGAGGAGGCGGAGTTCTCATTTGCGACGGTATCATGCTTGGTAGCCATACTGACCTCCACATCTTCCAAGGAGGTTCAGTTACTGGTGTCCGCTATTGTACCGAGGTTATCCTGCCTCTCGTGCGTCTGTTTAGAGGTGCTGTGGGTCCTGAGTTCCTCTTCATGGACGACAACGCTACACCTCATCGTACAGTGGCTGTCGCAGAGCTGTTAGAGAGTGAAGATATTCAACGCATGGGTTGGCCCGCAAGGTCCCCGGACCTAAATCCAATCGAACACGTGTGGGACCTTCTCGGGAGACGCTCGGCAGCACGTCACCAGCCGTCAGCAACGATTCCGCAGCTGCGATTGGCGCTACAAAAGGAATAGGCCGCGTTGCCTCAACAGCTCCTTGACAACCTCGTCCTCAGCATGGCCAGACGTTGTAAATCCTGCAACGCAGTCACGGGTGATCATATCCCCTACTAAAGACTGTATTTTTCTTGGCAGCCGCCTATCACATGGACGTTTCTGTCTTCTGTCCAGTTGTGCTCGAAGCTACCTTTTCAATAAAGTGCCTTTGTATCCTTTGGATTCCTTGTTTGGGCGTTTTTACTCACTTGTCCCATATTCTTACATCTTGGGGATCTTATGATATGATTTGAGTCGATGTGGAACACTTCTGCACGCCGTTACATTCGAAAAATCGTCTCGTCCTTAATTTGTGCACGCCAGTGTATTAATGTATGCGTCTTCAATACCGCAGGACTTCAAAGCCATTGTAACTGCTGATGGCTTCACCTAATCAAAGGCCTTCTCATAATCAATAAAAGCCATGCATATAAACAGTATTTAATGCCAAGCTCTTGATGTAGGATTTTAGCTGTCTGGTCATGTCTGTTAAGGCATTGTTTTGATGCCAGGAGAGAGCAGCCGGCGAAAAATGTGTTCTAGGGTTTCATTAATATTTTAATCTTTGAAGTTTCTTTTGCTTTCAAGAAACCTGTGGTGTGATTTGATTATGTACATGTACAGCACTGTTGCGTGTTGCAAAGACTAATTCCTTGTATTTTTGTTCAAAAATAAACTGAGATATTTATTTACTGACATTTTTTACAGGAGGTCTAGGGATCATTTGGTTCATAGCTTGGGCGTTTCTAGTGTTTGAAAGTCCCCGTGAACATCCCAGAATTTCAAAAGCTGAAATTCGCTTCATTGAAAAAAATCAAGATAAAAAACCTGAAAAGGTATGTTTCTTTGGATTTTCCAAGTTATAGTACTTTACTACAGATTTCTCCTTTTGAAATGAAATTGGGAATTTCGTAAAATGTTGAATACAATTCGTCTACAGTTTCTTTTGTTTTGTTAATTATGAATAAGACAAGTGAACTACTAATCAGTTCATTGGGAACTACTAATCACTTTATTGTGAACTACTAATCAGTTCATTCTACCCTGGTGCCCAAAATTAAAGTCTGAAAGGCTTTTTTGGGGATAAAGAGGAAAACATCTAACAACAGGTAGCCGTGTCAAGAGATGCAATCATAAGGTAATAGTTTGCCGTGTCAAGAGATGCAATCATAAGGTAATAGTTTGCCGTGTCAAGAGATGAAATAATTGTAATTAGTTTTCCGTGCCAAGAGATGCAATCATAAGGGTAACAAACATTTCATAATAACAGACAAATACACTCGCTGACAATGAAATTTGCGCGCCTAGAAGAAAACATGCTACATCCGCGAAACATTGCAAATAGCTAGAGTGCATGCTGGTATGCAAATGATCCACATTTGGTGCGATTGTTCATGACCGCACACCCGGTGGTGGCGCTGCAAGCACGAACTGCCAGCGTTATAAGCCGGAATGTAGTCGATGTTCCACGAAAATGGGCCGCGGGTGGTCTAGTGAGGCAACGTTCGTGACTGCCGCGGAAAGGACCTCAGGTTCGATCCCCTAAATATCCGCCGTGCGTCGGATGGGCACGTTAAGCCTTCGGACCCCGGGTACTGGCCCCCTGGTAATAAATAAGGGCGTCTTCCACCCGCTTTCTACTTAGCTTCCGTGTCACTTTCCTATCGGGCACTGCAGCCCAAATCTCCTAGCTTCCTATTTCTAAGGGTTGTTTAAGACCTGGGGTCAGACACTCCCTTCCTAAAATCCTCTACATATGATCTGATCTAGTCGTTGTTGTTGGTGCGGTTCTGTTGAATTGTTGAAGCCAGCATGTCGTTCTTTCTGCTATATTATTCTGCTCCTACATTGCGTACTAAAGTGCGGTTGTAAAGTGTTCTTAGTTAATTATTTCTGAGAGCTAGTTAAAATTAAAAACCTCTCAGCGGTTGTTACAGTACTAAACTTTATAAATGCATCTCACATACCGAAAATAAAAAAGATAGTTTTTACGTAGGAATAAATAAGCGAATTACAATCAATGTTTTTTGCATGTATTAGGTTGTGTTTGCCTAATCATGTTTCCTCAAAATATTATTTAGGAGCATTTCCCTCAAGGTTTTCTTCGACTTAAACTTTAATTGCATTAACTGGTGATAAATGAAGAGGTGGGCCGGGGGGGGGGTGCAACACACGGTGAAAATATGAAAAAAAAATGTCACCTAAATTTTTCTGAATTCCTTTACGTGAACTTCTGCCAAACTTAACATCTGATTATAAAAATGTGCTTTGCATTCCAAAAGCATTTTCATTCATATTACTTGAAAATGCCAACAGTTTTTTGATAATATATTAAATTTATGATTGAGTGGGGGCTCTCAGAAACTCATATCATCTTCATATGAATTTTCTTCGTAAAAAGAAACAACTACAAACTGATGGAGTTTTGATTTGAGTCTGCATGTATAGCTGGAAATTCGACAAGCCTTTTGAAATTCTTTCGTTTGATTTTGAGTTCAATTTCTTAACTCATTTTTAAAGTTTTCTATTTTTATAAAATCCGGTTGACATAGAAAAACGTAGTGGTACTCAAAATCATCTGCTTCGGCATGTTCACAGGAGGGTGTGGAAACAGCTACGGCTCAAAGCCAATATCTGAAAAGTTATACAGCAAAAAATCCAAACAGCGGTTGCAACAGAGGAGTGAAAACAGAAATTTGCTATTTCAAGGACCTTTATGCATACAAGGAAGTGATGGTACTCACAATATTCTTAATCGTGAGTGGGTCACTGAAAATGGTGACCCTATTATTATGACGTAAATGTCTAAGCGCTGGCTTCTGACTGCACATCCGAGATGGGTCCGAATCCCGGTGGGGCATAGATGTTGTGTTTGTCTTACGGCACTGACTCTCTCCCTTCCCTGGAACCAGTGGCCCTGAATTAGGGACGGGTGATTACTTGTATCCGATTGAGTTGCTCGCGGTGGTCGTTAAACCCCGAGACAAACGGCGTTATGACCGTGGGCTTGTAAAATAAAATGATATTGAACTTTAAAGTTAAATTTGTTGAATTGTATTAAACGGTATATGCTCCAAAGACAAAACCAGCAGTGAAGGTGAGAAAGAAGGAGCTCATTTAGCTGAAACAACAACACTCCATTTTGCTGCAGAGCTGACTTGGCGTCTTCCACTAGCGTCTTGGGTAAACTTAAACGGCAGGGTCTGCTCATGATTAGAGGAAGAGGAGAAATGGGTTGTTCAAGGAAACGCGAAATTCGAAAGAACAAAAACGAAAGAAAGAATGAAGGAACGTAAAATGTGGAAACGGAGTTCTCTGGAGACTGAAATAACCGTTGTCTCTAGTAAGTGATCATGCAATGCTAAGTTACTGTGAAGACTTCGAGAGACTAACTAAACATAAAAAAAAATATTTTTTTATTAGTGAGTATTTTGAGAAAATGTGTAGTACCTATTTCCATAGATGAATATTTGATTCTAACATTTGCTCGCACAGCTTCATTATTTTACACATGAGAAATTGTTATGACAAAGCTTGTTTTTAAAAGCTTTGAAAACGAACTGTATTGTACTTACCTTACGAAGCTTTCAAATAACAAATGATTTATTATAAAAAGAACTTTTACTTCGATCAGTTTGAAAAAAATAGTTATTTTTTAAATTCATTATGTGACTGAAAAGCAAACAGAATATAAATTCTGAATTTGCTTGTAACACTTACTCGTCATCCGTGTCCTTCTCAGAAAACTTTAAACTTTCATCGCCCTGGAGCTGGAATCGAACCCGTATCTCCCGATTTCCGTTCGAGTGTGCTAACCGTTACACCACCCAGGACAGTGAAGTTCCAAGCAACTGAGACTAAGCAAACTTAGCTTAGGAATCTGAACATCCTCAGATTTTCACTAGTCGAAGCAATCGTTGCTTCCTCACAGAGTTTTGACCCATCTCCCATCCAGAAACGGATGTAGGTCGGAATTCAGCATTACCACAGAAAAATCAATGAATTAAGAAATATCCCGCATAATACATGGGAAATCGATAGAATATTCAAAGCAAACAGAATATAAATTCTGAATATAATGGAACGTGGGATTACACCATACAATACAAATTTTGAACATGATAATCTGTTTTTTGATGTAAATACTGTATGACAAGGATGGTAAGTCAGATAATATACGAAAGTTTGAACATTTCGTCGTCCTGGAGCTGGAATTGAGCCCGCGTCTCCCAGAAAGCGCCCGGGTATGCTAACCACTACACCACCCAGAACGACCAAGTCTCAAGTTTCCGATTAATTTGAATATAACCATCACAGGATTCGCTAGTCGAAGCAACCGGCATTCATCTTTAGCGAAACTAACAATCCCGTATTCCATTCATGATTTATCTGCTCCTCCGGGCAATCACGGAATAGGATTCTTAACCTCCAGATTCGCTAAATAGGAATGCCCGTTGCTTCGACTAGCAAGTCCTGTGTTGGTAATATTCAAATTAATCGGAAACTTGAGACTTGGTCGTTTTGGGTGGTATAGTGGTAGCATCTCTGGGCACTATCTGGCAGACGCGGCTTCGATTCCCGCTCCAGGACGACCAAATGTTCAAATTTTTGGGTATTATCTGACTTCCTATCCTTGTCATTTTTACACCAAAAAACGGATTGTCATCTTCAAAATTTGTATATAAATTCTGAATTTGCTTATAACATTTACTGGTCATCCATGTAACACCTCTCTGCAAATTCAGAATTTATATTCTGTTTGTTTTCAGTATTCTATCGATTCCCCATTTATTATGAGGAATACTCTCTGCAAATTCAGAATTTATATTCGGTATGCTTTGAATATTCTATCGATTCCCCATGTGTTATGAGGAATACTCTCTACAAATTCAGAATTTATATTCTGTTTGTTTTGAGTATTCTATCGATTCTCCATGTATTATGAGAAATACTCTGTGAAAATTCAGAATTTATATTCTGTCTGCTTTGAATATTCTATCAATTCTCCATGTATTATGAGGACTACTCTCTGCAAATTCAGAATTTATATTCTGTTTGCTTTGAATATTCTATCAATTCCCCATGTATTATGATTATGAGGAATACTCTCTGCAAATTCAAAATTTATATTCTGTTTGCTTTGAATATTCTATCAATTCCCCATGTATTATGATTATGAGGAATATTCTCTGCAAATTCAGAATTTATATTCTGTTTGCTTTGAATATTCTATCAATTCCCCATGTATTATGATTATGAGGAACACTCTCTGCAAATTCAGAATTTATATTCTGTTTGCTTTGAATATTCTATCAATTCCCCATGTATTATGATTATGAGGAATACTCTCTGCAAATTCAAAATTTATATTCTGTTTGCTTTGAATATTCTATCAATTCCCCATGTATTATGAGGAATACTCTCTGCAAATTCAAAATTTATATTCTGTTTGCTTTGAATATTCTATCAATTCCCCATGTATTATGAGGAATACTCTCTGCAAATTCAGAATTTATCTTCTGTTTGCTTTGAATATTCTATCGATTTCCCATGTATTATGAGGAATATTTCTTCCTTCATTGATTTATGTGATTGAAAGTTTCGCATTAATTTCAGCTACCAGAACTATCTTTATGAAAAAAATGTGCGTGGGTGTTTAATATCATTCAAGAATTACGAATACGTATATAGGTATTCATAGACGGCGGAATCGTCCGGACCAAGTCTATATTTTAAAACTCTTTTTTCTTTCTTTCTAAATGTATTCCTGGTTGTTATAATGTGGATTTTACGAACAGTAATTTTATTATTGCGCGAGTGTGCCAAGTGAATTGTGTGGCTTAGGAGATGGTATGCATTTTTGAGGTATTTTAGAAGTGACATTCATACTTCTCTGATGTTGTAACACACTCCACCTAGACCTTTTCAAGTCAAAACAGAAGGAAGGCATAAGTATATGGAATATGGAGTTAGTCGTTAAATGTCTTCTTAATTGTACTTTAATTTCAACCAAACTACAATCACAGAGCAAAATAAAATAACGTGATTGTTCACTCAATATTTTTTTGAAAATTTACAGAATTCTTTTGTAATTCCCATGCAGTTAATGAAGTCAGTGTTGTTATACTTTATATTAAAAATGTTATTTATTTATTTTTAAATAATGGTGAACAGTCTGAGCTTGCTATCACTCACCAAGCCAAACCTTTACAAGCCTAATACGAGGTAGCGACCCCTAGAATTAACTATTCAGTGAGGATTGAAAATCAGGACTGTAGCTGGGTCCCAGGACCCGGGAGAGGGAGGGCTGAGTCAGATCAGATCTGATCATATGTAGAGGATTTTAGGAAGCGAGTGTCCGACCCCAGGTCTTAAACAACCCTTAGAAATAGGAAGCTAGGAGATTTGGGCTAGAGTACCCGATAGTAAAGTCACACGGAAGCGAAGTAGAAAGGGGTAGGAAGAGGCCCTTATTTATTACCGGAGGGCCAGTACCCGGGGTCCGACGGCTTAACGTGCCCATCCGACGCACGGCGGATATTTAGTGGATCGAGCGTTTGTACCTGCCTGGGATCGAACCTGAGGTCCTTTCCGTGGCAGTCACCCAACGGCCAGTGCATCCATTTATACGTTCGGGCGCCAATGTGAAAACACAAATTTGTCCGTGACGGCAATCGATCTCGCGCCCCCTCGCTTGGGAGTAAGTTGCTCTCCCAACTAAGCTACACCTACGGAATGTATCGCTGTCTTGACACGTGCTTTACGGCTGTAGTACGTCACACCCATCAAAGTCGATATTTTTTAACACAAATAATCTTAATCTAGTCTTCTGCTTCTTCTTTCTCTTCTTCTTTTTCTTCTTCTTCTTCTTCCTCCTCTTCTTCTTCCTCTTCTTCTTCTTCTTCTTCGTTTTCTTCTTCTTCTTCTTCGTTTTTGTCTTCTTCTTCTTCGTTTTTGTTCTTCTTCTTCTTCGTTTTTGTTCTTCTTCTTCTCTCTTCTTCTCTCTCTCTCTCTCTCTCGCTCTCTCGCTCTATTTTTTTCATGGTGGCTATGCACAAATCCTAAAACCTATTGTTTACCGAAAACACCTCAGAAATAGCCACTGAAGTGAATACCAGACAGTATACAGGGTGTTCACAAATTCGTGCGACAAACAAAGAGGAGTGATAGTACACATAAAGACGAATAACTTTTGCAGTGGAACGTAGGGTGGAACTACGCTCCTAGTGTCCGAAAAACGTTAAGATTCATGTCTACATTGATCCTCCAGCAGTGGAGAAAAGCACAATTTACCTAAATCATGGGTTGAACACTTGCGTTGGTGAACGTAGGGAGGTGCTCGAAGTGGCGCTCGAGGGCGTCGTTGCACAGCCCACACCGGCGAATGAAGGACTGTTGCACCCGCTCGTAGACTCCCGGTGTAGTGTTGATCGGGTCCGCAGCGACAACGATCCTCGCCACGAGATCTTCAAGTGACTCCACGGGCATCTCGTACGCCAGTGTTTTCAGGTGTCCCCAGAAGAAGAAGTCCAGTGGATTCAGATCCGGAGAGCGTGGAGTCCAAGCTACCAGTCCGCCCCTTCCAATCCACCTGCCCGGATACGTCGCATTCAGGAAGTCCCGGACCGTTGTGGGAAAATGTGCCCCATCATGCATTAACCACATGTCTTTCCGAGCATTGTGTGGAACACTCTTCAACAAACAGGGAAGCACGACAGTCCTTCATCACTCTGCAACAATCAGAGTGCGACATTCCTTCATCCGTCGGTGTGGGCTGTGCAACGACGCTCTCGGGAGCCACTTTGAGCACCTCCTTTGAGTCCTGCTCTGCCTCTACGTTAACCAACACAAGTGTGCATCCCATAGTTCAGGTAAGTTGTGTTTTTTTCCACCGTTGGGGGATCAACGTGGACATGGAACTTAACGTTTTTTGGGCCCTAGGAGCGGAGTGCCACTGTACGTTTCATTGCAAAAGTTATTCGTTTTTATGTGCACTATCCCCCTCTTTGTTTGTCGCACGAATTCGGAAACACCCTATATATATATATACAGAGTGTCCGAAAAAACTGTGCACTGAAAATAACCCTTACCATGTCGAACTGGTTCCTACAGAAGGTGTTGAAAATGAACGTCCAGACATGTCTGCACACGCTTCGCATGTTGCTAAAGGCCTTACTCAGGGTTATAACGAAGTAAATTTCTCCGTCATTTTTGTCCACGCCGGGGCTCAAACCCGGGTCCCCTCATTCCGGAATAAGTCGCTCTACCAATTGAGCTACGCGGACGTTCGTTATCGCTGCTATCTGCCTTCTTGTCGTGTGCGTCCTGCTGGGCAGGAACGTCACATGGTATGTGGTGTAATTTGTTGGATGTGGGTTATTATTGCAGCTGGTATCTCTTGAAGTGTATGCGGATTACCTGCATACACCTTCCACTTCAGTGCTCCCCACAGGAAAAAGTCTGGCGATGTCCGATCCGGTGACGGGTTAGACCGCAACCAGAGATTATGCGATTTCTGAAAAATTCCTCCGGAAGCTGTATTGATGCGTCAGCGGTGTGAGCAGTTGCACTGTCTTGTTGGGATCATCCTTCTTTGATTTCCGCTTCGCGAGTTCGGATATGAATGGTTGGATAATGTGGGCCCGGTACCGTTCTGAGTTAATGGTTTCACTGAAGAAAATGGGCCCAATAATGCGCGTACGGATCATGGCACACCAAACACCCACCTTATGGTTTCCGAGAGGCACTTCCTTAAATTCGTGGCGATTTTTACTACCCCACAGACGAGTATTTTGGCTGTTGATGTATCCGGTGTGGTGGAACCATGCATCATGTGTAAAGAAAGTCACGTCCAGAATGTCCTCACCTTCTTCAGACAGGAACTCTCGGAATCACCTGCAGTACCGAACATAGGTCACGTGTTCTGTTTCTTTCAGCTGATGCACGACACACACTTTGTACGGGTGGAAACGCAACTTCATTTCCAGAATATCGTGGGCCGTGCTCTTTGGCACATTAGCTTGTTGCGACAGCCGCCTCATATAGACTTGTGTGGACTCCTCTGAATCCTATCCGGTCACGTCTGCCGTGGATGACCTATCGGGGCGGGAGGAAATCCAGAACAGTTCCAATTTCCCGCAACTCCGCTGTGAGCTGACGTACCGCATTACGGGGGTCGGGGTGAGGGGGCGTCTGCATCGCGAACTTTCCTAGCGAACTGTTTTTGCACTTCGTCCGTGTACTTGTCGTCATGGCGAAAGACATGTTCCATCAAAAAATTCGCCTTTCAACCGTCATCACCATTGTCCTTGTGCCGAGATGAGTGGTCAATCGTCAGCCAAACGCTCGGGAATGACAATCGCTCGGAATGACAGCTGCGCGTGCTTCAGGGTGAGGGAGACATGAAGGTTACCAGACCTAAAGAGCACTTCCACGTGACGGATCACTTCTACTGTAATTCCATTCAAAATTTCTTTATTATTGCATTACTCCAATTCGTACATTCAGTGCACAGTCATTATTCGCATACCCTGTATATACAGATATTCGAATTCAAAGGTTTGTTAGCGCCCCCTCCCCCTTTCCACCTGCTGGAGTTGATACGGTTTAAGCTCCAAGCCACTTCCTTTTTCCAAGACTGCAACCCTAGCTTTTCCTCTCAAAAAACCAAGAGCACCAGATGCCCGTAAAAAACAAAACAAAAAACTTTTCTCCAACGCAAGCACTAGTTGGGAAACAATGAACGACTACTAGCATCTTTTCTGTCAGCTTCTGACATCATAAATCCGTAAAATAGGCTCAGCTACTGAGACGTCGCCATCTGGTGAACATTAACGGCACTGGCTATATATTAATTATAGCAGATTCCCGTAAAAAAAGAAAAAAAGTTTCTCCAACGCAAGCACTAGTTAAGAAACAATGAACGACTACTAGTTGAAAAACAATGAACGGGAAGATGTTGAAACCTCTTTCACTTTCGCGCACGCCAAAGGATTTCCTTTTAGCACTGTTTTCCAACGCGTACAGGAATACATATGGCTAAAATGTGCACACCACAGCACTTCTTTTTAGGCAACTGACCAACTGAAAGTTTTCAAACAGTTGCTTACATTTCATAGTAACTTTCCACATGACGAACAGGATTTTAGTCTTCAGCACTCTTCCTTTCTAATTCTCTCTCACTCTTTTTTTTTTTTTTTTTTGTGATGTTCTTTAAAATTTTACCTTTCTCTGAAAAAGGAAAAAAACAAATAGAAATAAATCCCGACATTTCTCTTTTTCTCTTTCTTCTTTTTCATAACACGAACCTTTTATCACATATTCTCATCATATGGCAGCAAATAAATTGGCGTAACTGTTCCTATTGATGCACCTCTAAAAGTAATGTCTTTGCAGTTATTCATCGTTTTTGCCATATCAATTCAATTTTTATTTTCTTAAAAGACTGTGATGCATAACAAAACCATGTCAAGTATTTATGCTTATAATGAAATACGAAACTCACTTTTAAACCACCAAAAATAAAAGTTCGTAGAATATTCAACAACATGCATTTTCTAGGAAGGGACTTCCTTGACTAGCGGGGGAGGGGGACTGAGCCTCCTCTAGCCCCCTGCTAACAGTTACTGCAATGAATGAAAATAAAACGTTATTCGTTTCTAGTTCTACTTTCCTACTGCGTCTTACATTACTATTCGAATTTTCGGGCCCTGTAAATGAATTTCACCTTCCACTGCCCCAGAGTGTATCTTTATCGTTATTGTTCCAATATGCCTTTGAAAATATGCGCATTATTTTATAAATTCGTGTCTGAATAATCACAAAAGCAAATTTTTATCAATCCGTAAAATATACTTCAAAAGTCAGTGTAAGAACTAGTATGCTAGGATCAACTTCCGATAAATTGTAACCAAGTTCAAAAAATGATACAAAAAGCTAAAGGAAAAAAAAAAAAAAGAAGAACGAAACTGATAACCCAATGGGCGAAAATCCCATTCGTATTAACAAAGTAAAGAGGGGGAAAGCAGAAGAAGGAAATGTTCATCGCCAGTTTATCGTTCTTATTGAAGAATTTTGGTGACTACACGGATGTGGCGTCATCTATTTTCAACTTTAGTTACTAAATACTCTTTTCAGAAAATAGAAAAAGTAAGAATCAAAAAGTGTAAAGTACCGCAGTAGTAGATTTTCTGCGCTGTTCAGTAACAAAACAAAAATTAAAAACGCATACTTGAATAAAAATAATTTAAATAAAAATAACAACATAATCAAACATATTTTTTAATCATCCCTCGTGTTAATCACAGATCAAATTCGCATCAGTTTATATACCAGATTTATGTTGGAAAGATTTGATGTGTTTCTAGTAAACTTCTGTTTCCCAGTAACGATTTTGTTTGCAGCTGAAAGCGATTACAAGGAGAATAGAACTGAGAATAGTTTTATTACGTTGTTTACGAAATTCTGGATGTCATCATCTTATGCATGTGCCAAAAGAAAGAAAAGCATAAATGATTTCCCTCCTCCCCTTCTTCCTGATTTTCAGATAAAATGCAGCAATCTGGGAAACAGATAACTTAAATGTAGTGCGTTTTGTGAGGGAAAAAATTCAGTGCGTAGTGGAAAATATAAACTTAATTCTGAAACAGATAAACTGAAGTCAATCTAAAAATATGGAACAATATTTCATGATTCTTCAGAAATTATCACTCACGTAAAAATGAAATTCAATGCATCAGAGAAAAGAGAAAAACTAAATTCATTCCATCTTCGCAAGGAAATATTAATTTCGCGTAAGAAAAAGGTAAAGTTAATTCAGTGTATCTTCAGGGAAAGGAAAAATAATTAAGTTATTCATTTGCGATTTTTCTATATGAATTATTAATTTAGCTCCATGTATAATTCATTCATACTGTATTTTTAACTATGTTATAGTTGGTTTCGTGAAAATTTACAAGACTGGTAAGATAAACTTAATTCTTTTTCCTCACCAATATGAAAGTACAGTTGAAATTTTACCTGAACAGTCTGGTCTGGTCTAAATCCCTGGAGCTGCAAATGTGTGCTGCTGTGTGGCCCGATAACGTATAACAATAACAAAGTATTGCCGATATGTGAGTTCATGTTTTACAGAAAATGCTTCTGTGCTTACACACTATTTCGGGTGTGACCCTTTATTTCACACACATTTTCATTGAAGTATTACGAATCAACCCTGGATTTATATAAGAATGCAATATTAACTTTACAAAGCAATATTATTGTGTGTGTGTGTGTGTGTGTGTGTGTGTGTGTGTGTGTGAACAAGACAAGCTAAGCTATTTTAATGCATAAGATTTTTCAGAAATGATAAGTGGATTTCACCGCAGTACTAAGCATTATTTATTATTTGGTTTAATTTTTAGTTCTGCAGTGGTAGGGTATCAAGATTTTGTGACTCAGGCCCGACCCGTAGATGAATTGTTGTCGGTAAACTTTGGTTCTCTAGCACCAAATTTCTTTACAGCTGAACGCAGTATTATACTTATATAGATGTACAGTATGTACACTGAAGTGCCAGAAACCACAGCAGTCTAATACACTGGCGTCCAAAAATTAAGGACGAGACGGTTTTTCGAATGTAACGTATTGCAGAAGTGCTCCACGTCGACTCAGATCGTACCATAAAATCCCCAAGATGTAAGAATATGGGACAAGTGAGCAAAACCGTCCAAACAAGGAATCCAAAGGATACAAAGGCACTTTATTGAAAAGGTAGCTTCGAGCACAACTGGACAGAAACGTCCATGTGACAGGCGGCTGCCAAGAAAAATTCAGTCTTTAGTAGAAGATATGATCATCCCTGACTGCATTGCAGGATTTACAACGTCTGGCTATGCTGAGGACGAGGATGTCAAGGAGCTGTTGAGGCATCGTGGCCCAATCCTCTTGTAGCGCCAATCGCAGCTGCGGAATCATTGCTGGCGGCTGGTGACGTACTGCCAAGCGTCTCCCGAGAAGGTCCCACACGTGTTCGATTGGATTTAGGTCCGGGGACCTTGCGGGCCAATCCATGCGTTGAATATCTTCACTCTCCAACAGCTCTGCGACAGCCACTGTACGATGAGGTGTAGCGTTGCTGTCCATGAAGAAGATCTCAGGACCCACAGCACCTCTAAACAGACGTACGTGAGCCAGGAGAACTTCGGTACAATAGCGGACACCAGTGACTGAACTTCCTAGGAAGATGTGGAGGTCAGTATGGCTACCAAGCATGATACCGCCTGAAACGAAAACTCCGCCACCTCTAAACTGGTCCCTTTTGATGATGTTGGAGGTGTGATTGCGTGTTCCCTGCTATCACCAGATGTGTATACGTCCAGAATCGCTCGTCAGACTAAATCGGATCTCATCCGTAAAGAGAACTCGACCCCATTGCTGATGTGTCCAGTTCTTGTGTTCCTGGCACCACAGAAACCGCCGTCTCCGATGAGCAGGCGTTAATGACACACACCGTACTGGTCGTCGTGCAAATAGACCACCTTTGTGCAGCCTCCTGGCCACGGTAAAACGCTTTAACGGACGTCCAGTTGTCTGTTGCATGTGCCTTGCGATTTCTCCCGCTGTCTGCCGTCTGTGTCTTCTCGCCTGTAGGACAATATACCGGTTGTCCGCCACCGTGGTTGCTCGTAGACGACCACTGCTAAACTCTCGGACAGCTGTTTCTGTCGTTTGAAATGCTCTCCAAGCTCGTGAAACGATGCTGTGAGCGATCCCGAACTCCTCGGCCACACTATTCACACTTCGACCTTCTTCCAACTTCCCAATGACGCGACCTCGGGTAAAGTCATCCAGATGTCCTCTACTGGATTGTCTGTTGGGCATATCACACGGTGGCAGCAAGTGGACGTCGTTCAAACCGATGTACACCGTGCAATAGCCTTCACTGAATTGCTGAGCGTACACCGCCCGTGTGCTTTATATACCTCTCCGACATCCCCCTCCCCCGTCATGCTGCATATATGCGCATGCCCTACCGTGCCGGACCCTAGTCTATCTCTTGAGTGGTCCTTCGGTCTGTTCTGCCGGCTCGTTCCGCTGTTATGCTAATTTCTCCTGTTCGTCCTTAATTTTTGCACACCAGTGTACTTGGTAGGTCCCCACGGAAGCGCAAGACTGCAGAAATATGACGGGGCATGGACTCCACTAGCTTCTGGAAATATGCTGTAGGCAATGCACACCATACTTCCTGCAGAGCGTTCCACAATTCGGGTGTATTCCGAGGTCTCGGATTCCTGTGTCATATAGCGCGTTGCATGGCATCCCAAATGCGTTCTATCACGTTCAGATCTGGGGACTTGGGTGGTAATGGCAACACCCCAAACTCAAGTGAATGCTCCTCTAACCACAATGTGGCGTCCCGACACTTGTGTGGAGGTGCATTGTCCTGTTGCAACAGGCCCAACCCATCAGCATGAATGCAGGGCATGAACGGGTGTACCTCGTCAGATAGGATGCGCACATAGCGTTGCCCGGTCACAGACGTTTGTAGACGTATCAGGAGTACCAGTGAAGTCCAGCTAAACACACCCCATACCATTACGGACCCCCCACGAGCCGGTAAAGTTCCCGGTTGACAGGCGGGATCCATGGCTTCGTGGGGTCTGCGCCACGCACGAATCCTTCCATCTGCCCGATACAGTTGGAAATGCGACTCGTCAGACCAGACTACTTGTTTCCAGTCATCAAGTGTACAGTGGCGGTGTTGCCGTGCCCAAGCGAGGCGTATAGCTCTGTATCATGCACCCATCAATGGGATTCGAGTTGGGCGTCAGCTCCCAAAGCCCATATCGTGCAGTGTACGTTGCACAGTCCAGACGCTGATGCTTGTTGAGGCTCCAGCATTGAATTCCGATGCTACCTGCGAGAGTGTCGCGTGAAACGATTCTTGACAGCCGACGATGGTCACGTTCACCAAATGTCTTTTTACGGCCACACTTGTATTGTAGGTTGGAGATTTTGCCTGAATTCTTGCAGTCACGGTACACCCTTGCAATGGTCGTCCGTGAAAATCCGAACTTAGTTTCTACCTCCGAAATACTATGGCCCATCTCAGGAGCGCCAACTATGACACCGCGTTGAAAATCCCTTAAATCGTTATTACTTGTCATTCTCATACCGGAAACAGCTCTGACAGCTGGCAAGGGTGTCTATCGTTTTATATACGCACTGGCGGACGCAACCGAGTACGCGCATAGGTGACGTTGCTATGTATTTTGCATAAGCTCTTCTGTACCAGTTTTTCTGGCACTTCAGTGTATATACACGCTGAGGCATTAACTCCGCCAGATGCCGGATGGTTTCCGGAAGTAATGTCAGTCATTCCTGCTACAGTATTGTCCACAACTCCGCCTGAGACATCGGATCAGGATCCATGGATTTGATATTCCGCTCCACAGCTACCCAGAGAGCTTCCACAGGGTTTAAATCCGGAGACCTTGGAGGCCACTCGATGGTTCCAAGCTTAGATCAGTGTTCCCCAAACCATGCATGGGTGTTTGCGGTCCGGTAGGGAGATGCATTGTCATGTGAAGCAGACCATAGGCTGCAGAATGCCCGAAGACCATGAAAGCGTGTAGGTCATCAGCCAGCACATGCTGGTAGTGCGCAGCGCTTAAAGGCCTCTCCAGACACACTAAGGTACCTAATGGGTCCCAGAAGGCTCCCCAAACCATCACAGAGCCATCACTGCCTTGAAGAGAGCTGACCTGGCAGGACGGGCCCATGGCCTAATACTCTCCACTCCACACCAGCAGTCTCCCGTCAACTCGCTACAGTCGAAAACGTGATTGATTTGACAACACGACGCAGCGCCACTCTGTAGAAGTTTAGTTTTGATGTTCCCGGCAACAAACGAGGCGCAATTTACGATGACGAGCAGTCGACAGCGTCACACGAGTATCGCGTCTGCTTCCGTAGCCCAGGGTATGCTGCGTGCGTCATACCGTTCGCTCGCAGACAACACTGTGTGAGCCTTCGACGTTTTGCTTGAATGTGATTTGCGCCGCCGCGCCGTTGCCAAGTGGTCTGTCTGTACAGTCCTGGATAGTCTACGTCGACGCTGGTCATCAATGGTGTTTGATCGGCCATCACTTACTCTATGGGCACTGGTACGTCCGTCGATGGTATACTCGCGGTACACCCTTGACACGGTTGCCCTCGGGAACCCTAAGGTTCTAACCACTTGAGCAATAGAATGTGTCATCTGTCTTACGCACAGTATGTCAAATACGAAAAAAACCAGTGCAATGGACTTTTTGATTTGCTTTTCTCTTAAGGTGGATCCACTTAAAATCTTTGCCGTGTATTTCCAATGGGCAAACTTCTGCAGCCATTTTCTTCACAATGAATGCGTTCCCAAGGATGAAAATGTGAACATCGATTAAAATCACTTTATATTATAACCTAGTACACTTAATATTCTTTTAAACTTAATCATAATTATATTAAAAATCCATAACTTTTCCTTTGGTGGTGTTGAGACCAGAAAATAGATGGCGCTACCTGTACAGTGATGACGTCAGTAGACAAACAAATGTTGGATTGCTCAATTATGGTTAAATTGGGGGAAATATCAAGTATACTAGGCTATAAAATGAAGTTATTTTTATCGATGTTCAACTTTTCGTCCTCGGAAACGCTTGAATTGTGAAGAAAATGGCTGCAGAAGTTTTCCCATTGGAAATACAAGGCGAAAATTTTAAGTGGATCCACCTTAATAAGTTTTAGAAATTGTAAAGTGATACAAAGATGTCGTGTTTCTTTTCCAGAGAGCTCCCATTCCCTGGAAGGCAATACTGACCTCCAAGGCAGTGTGGTTTCTCGCCCTAACGCACTTTGGCCAAAACTGGGGATTCTACACGATGCTGACAGAGCTTCCTACGTATCTCAACAGCATTCTTCACTTCGACTTGCAGAAGGTATGTCAAGATTTCACTTCAGTAAATGTCAAAATGCATATAACCATATTTTGAAACATTCGAACTACAGATGGCCCCCGTTTTGAGAACGGTCATTTATCTGCTGGTTGGCCCACCGCCTTTTTTTTTTTTTTTTTTTTTAACGTTTTCCTGTTGGAAAATTGCAAAGGCAAAAATTCTCTCGTATATATGCACATCTCTGAATAAAACAGAATGAATTACACATTCTTATCGTGTGCCATTAAGGCAATGTACAAAATAATATACAAAAGCTCAAAATTCCTAATACAACATGCTCTAAAAGTACTGGCAGCGAGAGACATGACGAGCTTTAATTCATCTCTGTAACTACGCATACTCGGAGTCTCATCCACTCATTTACTTAAACAACAGTAGTTTGTGCAACGCTTATACCGTTCATTTATATGTGCAATACTGTTACCTTTTCTCACACAGTGTTATTGCACTTCTAGAGCGCCTATAGCTTTGTTTCCAGCCTTCTTCTCAAGTAGCTCTCTGCTCATAATTTTACGGAAACTGTTTCTTTTTCGAACGCATTGTCTCTTTAGTACCAGCGGAAAAGTGTGATGGCAGAATTGACTTTTTAAATCTATCTATAAGTATATAAAGCAAAGTGGGAAAATAGAAAATGCGAGTGTTTCCGTCTGTGAGTTGTTCGACCACTTCTAAATGACCTAGAGATCTGAAAATTGGTATGCTGTTAGGTCATAACGTCCGTATACCTAAGAAAGTCCGAAAACAAAACAAAAAATGAAATGGCGGCTTAGGAACACTGCCTGCTAGAATTTTTCGTGAATTGTTCGTCCACTTCTAAATGACCTAGACATCTGAAAATTGACATTCTGATAGGTCTTAAGGTCCGGTTACCTAGAAGTCCGAAAACCAAAAAGTCAAAATGGCAGCTTTGGAACATTTTCTGCTTGAATTTTTCGCGAATTGTTCGACCACTTCTAAATGACCTAGAGATCTGAAAATTGACATTCTGGTAGGTCTTAAGGTCCGGTTACCTAGAAGTCCGAAAACCAAAAAATCAAAATGTCTGCTTTGGAACATTGTCTGCTTGAATTTTTCTACCATTTCCACACCTAGTAAAATCTGAAAACCAAAAATTACAAGAGGGGGCTTAGCTTTACTGTTCAAAATATTGATAGGTTTAAAGAAAATTATACCAGAAACGTTAAAATGCTGTAAAAATTCCATGAAATTTTTATTTAAAATTAAGGAGCGCCAAAGCCAGCTACCGTTTTACGTCAAACTGTATCCATTGACGTCACAAAACTGTTCTAAATCGTAAAACAGTTACGGATCTTAAATTATTTTCCATGGTTCGTACGCTTTTTAAAAACCTTGAAAAGTCCTTGAAAATAAAAAGTTTATTTTCTAGTTCTTGAAAGTACTTGAAAAAAGTTTAAGACTGTAAATAGTGCTTGAAAAAATTTCTTTTGTTTTTTAAGTAATAATATGAAATAGCGTGTTTAAAATAATTGTTTGTGATAAAAAAGTTGTAGGATATTTCTGTGTAGTTCTAATAAAAACACCAAGTTGATCAAATAGCACAGAACTTGCGTTCAACTCAGGGAAGTGTATAGACAGCTGGTACTGTAGCTATGACATCAGGACAGAGTAAAACGTCAGCCATTGGAGTAAAATAAGTAGAATGATGAATTCGTGAATCGTGATGGGCTTCTGTTGACTGGAATTATGGATGCTTTCTTGCCGGAAGGTGAATACGAAAGTAATGTACCCTTTCAAAATATTCCCAAAATAAAATGATTTCAAAAAATCCTAAAACAGAAGGGCAATTCCAAGTTAATAAGATTAACCAACAGGGGGTAGAAGATAACAGGCAGGTCATTGAAAGTGTGCACATGCCATCTAAGTTTAATGGTTTGAATTTGCTAAAATACCTACCTACTGACAGACCGACACATATGCTTATTTGGTTTTAAATATTCCCTGAAAAATGCTTGAATTTATTTTGCTTGGAAGAGTACGAACCTTGTTTTCTTTCGCCTTAGTTACTTTTCTCTTTCTTTAGTTTTATGTTCGAAAAATGATTTTATAGATTCACCGTTCGGCGAATGGGCATGACTGCTAGTTTTGTATAATGCTCATACGTGTGTGGACGTTTAGAAACTATTCAGAAATAAATAATTGCTCTCGTGTGTCACACAAAATGCACATGCGTCTGTTGACGTGGAAATCTGTGAACATTAATACGTAGTCATTAATGTTGTGTAATGTCATGGCGTTACTTATTTCGTGGGATCGAAACCCATGAGATTAAGAGAGATGTATTACTAGGAAGAGAGATGAAGTCTTCCTTTTCACTGTCGCTCTAGTAGAAATTTTCAGGAAGATTGAATTGGGAAATATGTTCGTAAGTGAAAAGAAAAGAATTTAAAAAGAATGAAATTCATACTTTTGCAGTCGCAACGGAATGAAACCAGCAACTTGACCCACTGTGAATATATGAAATTTGAAACATTTATATTTTTCTGTTGTGTTGTGATTTGTGTTAATGTACAGTTCTTCTGAAGCGCAAGTAAATTTATCCTGGAAGAGCCTCTGGGTCAATGAAGTTGAATGTTTTTCCGTTTGAAACTGAGATAAAGAGGTTTTTTCGTTTTTGCCAACTAGACCCGCATCAACATGGAGCTACAGAGGGTGAGGCGAACGTTTTGCAATATTTGGATCACTTTATGTCTTCATACGTACCTTTACGACCACGGCTGACTAGCATTCAAAGTATAGACCATCGTGTTGCACCGTCTTTAGCCATATGTCTGCCAGTTCTTCGATTCCGCGGCGGTATCAATTCTTGTTCTTCGAGGCGAAGAACTCCTTCCCCCAGCTGCCAACTCCTTCTGGTTGTTGAAGTGCCGCCCGCGAAAGAAGTGGGCCATGGACCGGAACAAGTTATAATCCGACGGGCAAGATCCGGACTATATGCTAGGTGTGGGATCAGTGCGATGCCTGGAGTTTTATAATATTGCTACTATTTGCTATAAGCAACGTTAAGATTGTTTCACACGTTAAAACAACAACTATTTGATATAAGCAGCGTTAAGATTGTTTTACACGTTAAAACAACAAATGTATGGATACCCGAAAAGGTCTATTAGGCTTAGCTATTGACAATATGACTAGAAGTGTGTAAACTTTGACTCACTTCCTTAAAAGCTGAAGTTACGTAGAATTATGTTGAACATGCGATGGTATACTGCATAGCAAGATGAACTTGAGATGAAATGCCATTTAAAATACAAAAAGCAAATTTCAAATGAAGAGCAATGAAATTCACGTCTGAAGTAGTATGTGAACAAAGAGGAACACCGTAAACCTTTGAATAATGAAATGGACAGAATAAAAATATGATTATTAAAATAATAAACTAGAAAAGTTATGGCATGCTAGGATGTGGATTGATTGGGCTTTTTCACTTGTAGACCTTGCCGAGGTCCTTAAGATGAGGAACCAGGATGATCTGTGATACGCTCAGGTCGCCTGATAATCTCCGAGTGCTGGTTATCGGATTTTCCTCTACATCCTAGCGCAAGGCCTCCGAATCCGCGGTTAGCGGCCTACCTGACCTTTGGCTGATCGTCGAGGTTTCTGTCACCTGAGCGAAATGTTTTGAACCATCTGGTTGCGGTGCTGTGGTCCACAGAACCTTCCCCTTTCGCATGACGAATGTTTCGTGTTGCTTGAGCAGCGTTATGGCCGAGTTCAAACTCGGAAAGCAAAAATTTCCTAATTAGCCGGTTGTGGCTGTTCATATTTTAGGCGTCCCAACCACAGACAGAACGGCGTCATGCAATGGTGTTCACAGCAACGACTACCACTTTATATCCCTTTCGACTGACTGCAGTGCGCTACTTGAACTAGTTAAAACACGTGACATACTTACGACTCACCCTCTGTAGCAATGGGGAAAGCATGGATTTTGCAGGTAAGTTCAAAAACTTTTAACGATAGACCCTGAGTCTTGTTGATAGTTGATATCAAGGAGAAACCAGGGCGAACTGAAACCCGTTTAAACTGAATGAAAGGTCAGATGGGACGATTGGAATGCCTGGAATAAATGCATGGTCTCCTGCAGCATGCTTGTCAAAATGATAGCTTCGATGACGTTTGACATGAATTTCTTGACATCCATGCATGTTCCAATGCAAAGTTTTGGCAGATCCACATTACGTCAAGGTAAAACAAATAAATAGTCAAGATGATGTGTGAGAACGCACAGAAAAAGGAATACCAATAACAAGCTTCAAAGAAATGAAATACGAGAAATCCGTATTGTAAATGTATTTCATTTCTGTGAAGAAATGCAATACGAGAAAATTCACATTTTTCTCGGATTTCATTTCTTGAATTATATTTGCATTTCACTGAAATACATTTCCACCCTGAAGGGATCGCGTTGCTATTTTGTTTAAATAGTGAAACTATTTATAGCACTTAATAGTACACATAAAGCCGCTCTCCACTGGCTACTCCGGCGGAAGGATGCATGCGACACTTCAGAAGTCTAATGCAGTAAACTACAAGATCAAATTTTAAATCTCGGGTGTTATGTCAAATTCAAAACAATGACAGAAAACACAAAACAAATTCCTCCCGCAGAAATGGTTTGGACCTACATATAGACCGTATGCATATGACGTCATAGCAAGGTAAACCATCCTAGCAGACGTCCTGGTGATCAACTGGTGTATACAAACACTGCTTGGATTTGGATTGTGGAGCGTTAAGGAAGATGGTGTTAGGTGCTATTTTCGGCTACAGTAACCGAAGTGGGAGCGATAATGATGTATCCTACTATAGATTACAATCTGAACGGACGAAGTGGGATCAGAATTTAAAAAATTAAATTCAGAAGTGCCAAAATTCGTGGTCATCACGTATCAGCAGAGGTGACACTGATGACCGGAAACGAAGGAACATTAGAGTGTGTTGTTTACATTTTGTAACAGGTATGTTCATAAATTTACTGATGCATTATCTACAAAGCCGCCCCGGTGGCGCAGTGGTCTAAGGCGCTGGCCTCTGATCATTCGTCCGTAAGGGACCGGGTTCGAATCCCGGTCAGGCATGGATGTTGTGTTTGTCTTACGGCACTGGCTCTCTCCCTTCCCTGGAACCAGTGACCCTAAATTAGGGACGGGCGACTGCTTATAGCCCATTGAGTTACTCACGGTGGTCGCTAAACCTCCAATCCAAAAAAAAAAAAAAAAAATTATCTACAAAAACTCTATGAAGATCTTTAGACTGGAATTAACCTTTCTTATGAGTAAGATTATGCTGTTCTTTATCGTGAATTTATCCACTGCTATAGGGGAGTGAATTTCTTATGGAACCTTCATGTGTTCGGTTGCCAGACCAATTTTGGAAAAATGGTCGCATGATAACATTCACCAGCTTATTATTATTGTCATTATTACATGTATATAAGGTAGAGAGACAGTGCTGCTCGCCAGAATTATTATTATTATTATTATTATTATACATAGCCTTACCTGTGTAAAGCTGAGGACGTTTACCTTAGCTCAAGTTGCCGGTTAGGGAATATCTAACTTATTGAAAGGTGAACTTTAAAATTAAATAATTAGCCAAAGATTACAGGACATTTTTATCTTAATTAACTGTGTGAATATACTGTTAGCACAGAAGCTGGTGGCTCTGCTGGAATGTAGAATTTTGAGTTCCTTTCAAGTGAGTGAAGGCATTAGTGGAAAAAAACAACTAATTAACAATACCACCCGGTTTTATTCGCGGCCAGAACTCAATATTGTTCATGAAAAGTGAGTATGGAATTTCATATGGGTCACCACAATTTCCCAATAACTTTAATTTATCATAATAAAGCTGTTTTTGATCACCAGATAACCCACTTACGTAGCACATGCAATGCATCTTTGATCTCACATGTACACCAGTTGTTCTGCAAGAAAGCAGCAGACGAAAAAGTGACGCAAACCGCGGTTTCGTAACGTCAATGCATGCGGTCTATAGTGCGTGATAACACACGGAGAGCCTTGGCTTAAAACGTAAACAACCCACTGACAACTGCAGCGGAAGGATACATGTAACACTTCGAAAGTGTAACCCAAATATTTTAGCGCAAGCTATTGGTATTGTCACTTCCATCACGTTTGGCGTAAGGTTCTCCCAGTTTACACAGCAGTGCAATGAAATATTGTTGCGTCTATGCAAAATGTAATGAAATAATGTCGCGCATTGAAAAATGTTACGCAAAAGTTGAAAATGAAATATTGCTGCGTGTGCTTATTTCATAGCATACCACAAATTTTAATAATGGTTGAAAGCTTTAAAAACAAATTAAATTAATTAAAATTTTGAGAATTTCAATATTAAAAAAAGGGTGCCAAGGTGCACATCTTCATGTTCCTCTACATATTTCTGTCAAATTTCGAACCTCTACGTTCTGTAGTTTCTTCTGTAGATGACTGACAGACAGACAGTAATTTCGTTATTATAGAAGATCGCTCAATGTTATTTTAGCTATTTCTAAACATGCTTGTTTCTGTTGGTTTGTGTTTTTCAGAATGGAGTTTTGTCTTCTGTACCATACATTACTCAGGCTATTTTTGCTTGGATCGCAAGCTACATAGCTGACAGAATGAGATCGAGTGGAAGAATGAATATCACCACCATTCGCAAAATTCTAAATTCTGTAGGTAAGGTTGCCAAATTTATGATTTGTGTAATTCTTGATCCCATCTGTTTTTCCTTTTTTTGTAATAGGTTCTGCTGTAACCTTTCTATCATATAGCAGTAAAATTTAGACCTACGCCATTTTTTTAGCAGCTAATTTAGATGAGAATCCCCGAATGTCTTCACTTAACCAAAGCGACATTAAGAAATTTGTAAGATTCGCTAACCCTTATAAATATGTATGCATATGTTCATTCCTACGTGGAACTTCTTTGTTCGCGCCATGTTAGAGCAGAGCGGATGAAATAAGCATGTTTTAAGATTGTTGGCATCTGATAACATGCAATTAACAGCATTGCAGTCGGCTTAGTATATAAGTATGTCTAGGTATTTGGAGTGCATTATGCCCGTCTTGTGTGGCATGGAAATGTTTCGTAGGGTGCGTTAATGAGACAGACGAAAACTTAAGTATGTCTACAGGTAGCCCAAAGTACGTGAGGATTAACTCCGAAACCCGATTAAGTGGGAGTAGAGATTTTTGGAAGTTTTTTAAGAAGAGATGTCTTTGGACGTCAAGAGGGAAAACGCGGACCTTGGTTCAGAAAAGTCGAGTCGTGGAATTGGCGTTGAAAGGAACGGAACGTTTTCGGAAAGCGTTATTTTTGCGTCGGCGTAGTAGCGGGTCGGTTTACGAAAAGCACGAAGTGCGAGTCTATGGTCCATGGCACGGGCAGATAACAGGTCAGTCAAGTCTTCCAGTAACGTACCCTGCGATAAGTCCCAAGCCACATAGATATATCAAAGTAAACGGTCTGCTGCTATTGTTACACAGAAGGGTCAGAACTCTATATTTGTCATGGTGTGCTTCTATGGATCGAACCAACAAAATTATGTGACGGCTGTAGCTGGATCGCTTCCATAGGGTTTGGACAAAATAATATGAACACCACGCTGAGAGACGTGACTTTTAATGCAGCTGCGTACGTCGCAATACGCAAAGGTATCCACCACTTTTTGGTTGTAATAGCTTTGTTTAAAACCTCAAGGTCCTGTTTAAGTGCATTTAAAGTGTCTTGTTGCAAAATTTCTTTTAGGGTGACGACGAAATGAGCGACTTAACGGACTTCGAAAGAGGGCTGATTGTTGGTGACCGGCTAGTTGGTGCCTCCGTTCCCATGGTCGCCAGGGTAGTGGGGGTATCGATAGCTACTGTGTTTAGCATCATGCCAGGATACTGTGTTCGTGGCAAAACCTCGTCTGCGAAACACACGAGCGGCCGGAAAACGACCTTGACTGATAGAGACAGGAGAGCACTAAAGAGGATTGTTATTCGTAATAGGAATACCACGGTGCCGAAAATTAGTGCGCAGCTCAATCTGCATCTCCAGGCCCCAGTATCAACAAAAACAGAGCCCAGGAAACTGCATAAGCAAGATATTCTTGGCAGAGCTGCTATTGCGAAACTTCTGGTGGCCCAGGTGAATGCACAACAGTGACGGCAGTGGTTCCAGGAGCATACAACATGGACTGCCGATGCATGGAAGCGTGTAATATGGTCGGATGAATCCACATTCTCACTATTCCCTACCGCTGGACGTGTTTACGTGTCGAGAACACTGTCAGAAGAGTACAACCCAGACTGTCTGCTCCCAATAGTGCAGCATGATAGTGGTTATGTCATGCTCTGGGCGGTCATATCGTGGTTTTCAGCAGGTCCCCTGATGACCTTGAAAGGACGGATGACGGGCAGGGCGTATGAAACAATTTTGGCCGACCAAGTTCATCCAATGGCTCAGGCATTGTTTTCCGCAGGGGATGCCATCTATCAAGATGATAACGCCCCAATTCACAGAGCTCGGAATGTCGAATCATTTTTTGAGGGACGTGAAGACGAACTTTCGCACCTTCCTTGGCCTCCCGAATTACCAGACTTAACTATCATCGAGCCACTGTGGTCTGTGTTGAAAAAAAGAGTAAGATCTCGTTATCCTCCTCCTGCATCGCTCAAGGACCTGGAGCAGTCTCTGCAGGAAGAATGGTGTAACATCTCACTAACCACCTTCCAGGATTTGTAGACGTTCATTCCAAGGAGGATTCAGGCGGTTTTGAATGCCAAAGGTGGTTCCACACCCTATTAGGTAGGTAAAAACTTCTTTTTCTAGGTGTTCACGTCATTCTGTCCAACCTCTGTATATTTGGATACAGCTGGAGAAGAGCGAGGGTCCTTATTAAATTCCTCAGTTTTGGGAATGCAGAAAATGTTGTATGAGATTCCTACGCGCACACACACAAACACGCCCGCGTTCGCTCGCACACAATCAAGCGGATAGTGTTGAACAATAGTATTCGATTTTTGTGAAGGCCAAAGCTATCCTATGGACAGATTTGTATGCGAAGGGTATTATAATTTTTTGCGGCACAGTTTCGTGCACCGCCGTCGTAGGTACGGGCTTCTTGTGCTTATCGTGTCTTGGAACGAATCCCGTGTACAGCATAGGTGGCATGTTTGTTCCTTCGTCCATAGCACCAAAGGAAGTGTAAATCTCAGATGCACATTGCAAAGCTTTATAATTGTCCCAAACGTCTACCATCCGTCGGTGGGGGGGGGGGGAGCTACGGTCGTCGAGTGGTTAAAAGCACTGGTTTTTGAGTAGTATGAGAGGGCCCGGCGCCCGGGTTCGAGTGCCAGATGATGCATGTGTGGTTTGTCCTGCGGCACTGACTCACTCTCCTGCCTGGAACCAGCGGCCCGAAATTAGAGACGCTGCTTATAGCCTTCAAAGCTGCTCATGGTGGTCGTTAAACCCACAAACAAACATTCACCAATGGATGAGTGTGGTGGATCTGAGCCAATGATTCCCGCTGTTCTCGTACGGCATAAATGATTTCCGGGGTCTTTACTGAGATTTCTACCGTACTTTTCGGTCTATAAGACGAGGTTGTTGTTTTTTCTTCAAAAGTTCGGGTCTTGACTTATACGCCACATCGACTTATCGATTGATTGGTCATTGAAATTTCTCAATAAGAAAGAAAATATTGCGCTTTAAATTCGGTTGTGCTCTGAGCACTCGAAACGTAATGTTACATTCTTTTTTTTTTTTTTGATTGGAGGTTTAACGACCACCATGAGCAACTCAATGGGCTATAAGCAGTCGCCCGTCCCTAATTTAGGGTCACTGGCTCCAGGGAAGGGAGAGAGCCAGTGCCGTAAGACAAACACAACATCCATGCCTGACCGGGATTCGAACCCGGACCCCTTACGGACGAATGATTAGAGGCCAGCGCCTTAGACCACTGCGCCACCGGGGCGGCAATGTTACATTCATTTGAGACCATTCCGATACCGTACGGAATGTAATATTCCATTCAATAACAACTTGTTTAAAGGATGCTGAAACGGATATTTCCATGCGACAGATGCATCATTTAAATCGCCGTGACCAATTTGGAGTGACAGCTGTCATATGTTAACTGAATCCCTCCAAGACCCAGTGGGTAACATTCGTCCGTGGTTTTGCAGAGTTGTCAGAGCTGCGCCTCATTCATGTAGCGATGATTAAACCTCTGAAACACGTAGCTGCCAAGCAGTTGATTGGCTGGTGACAATCCTGTCGACAGTCGACGGACGGCGCATGCGCTTTAAGAACAGCAATGACCAGGGGCTAGCGAAGACAGTCTTTTTTTGCTTTGTCAATCTCTGAATTATATCTGTCGAATTAATTAAAATCAACGATTGCTCCCATTTGTTATACTTACCTTAATTTATTTCATGTTTCCGATTGGAATCCGAAGAAGCTTTTTTGATTTCTGATATCAGTCGGACTTTGTGAGAAAGCAGAGAACAATAATAACTCATGCTGCAAGCGTCACTCTGATTTCGCACACTTGTGTGACCTTGCCCCCCCCCCTTTGTAGTTTTTCGTTTCCTTTTTCACGTTTGCGTTGCGGCTTCTACTTGTCGGTCGGAAGGATGGAATACAGTAGAGTTAGATCGTAAAAGAAATAAGCTTACGAAATTCAGCTTTTTGCTTGAAAGAAAAAGGTCAGAAGTTTCCTCACTTTCTCTTCCCTTTAATATTTATTGAAACACTAAGAAGATAGTTACAGAATTTAGGAACACTAACTGTGTATGTTCTAGCTTGGACTTATACTCAGGATCGACTTACCTATGAAGGAAAATAAAGAAATTTAAAATTTAACCCATTCGACTTATAAGCAGAAAAATACGGCATATACCCTAACCTTTTTGCAATTGTCCTAATTTTCAAACAGACAACTGAGTATCATTTAATTCCCTTTTCCATATTGCAGTTAGATGGAGATGCAAGGCATCCGGATCATAGGTTCTTATCAACATTTTCTCTTCCGTTCTGAAGCCTCAGAAAGCAAGAAAATATGTGCTGTTATCATTTTTCAGCCTCACAAGCATGATGAAGCTTTTACAAAGTTTACTAATGTTTTCCCAGTGTCATTACACCAATTTAATGTTATAAAATATAGCAAAAATCAGTCTGGTTATTCAGCTTTCAGTAGCTGACGCATATAAACAAAACGCACCAGCTCTCGAAGCAAGGCCAAAAAAACAAAGGTAATGCTGGACGACTGAAAAGAGAAGCCATAAATTACTCTCGACCTTCAAATCCTAATCTACATGAACTTTAATGTCCTGTACTTCTTGCACATGAACTAATTCAAATTGGCTGCCCCGGACGCACATTGGTCTTAAAGGTATACTAGGAATCGATGCGGGACAATCGGAACTAGGATTCATCGTTACTAGGAATCGATACAACCACCGCGGAGCAAGTAATGTCGGAATTTAATGAGAGCTTGTTCACAAGCTTATGCAAAAAGACTGTCCGTCGTACCATGGGAGGGGGAGGTATGGCAGTCGACGTCCATATTATGTTTCCTTGTTGGCTCTAAGGCAGCGGAAGATCGGACTGCAATCTGCAAACGCCTATCGCAACTACAATGCAGAGGACTGGAAACACCTCGCCTGATCTGACGAATCACGGTTTCAACTCCATCACTTCGATGGGTGAGTGCGTCTGTGTCGCAAACCACACGAAGCGATGGATCCAGCTGGCCAAGTTGGAGTTATACAGGCAGGTGGAGGCGGTGTAATAGTTTGGGGGGCGGTTACAGGGGCTTTCTTTGAGCCCTTCGCATCCGTCGAGACCTTCGTCACCCACACAGGGTAAGTAAACATCCTCGCCGGACATCTACACACGTTCGCAACAATTCTCTTTCCGCGACATGACGCCATCTTTCAACAGGCTAACGCCACAACGCATACTTCTCGAGGGGCTACCACCTGGTTCGAGGAGTATTCAAGTATGTTTACCACACACGAATCGCTCCTCAATCACCGGACCTTAATCCTATTGAGAATTTATGGAACGAACTGGAAAAATCTGTTCCAGCCCGCCAAACCCCACCGACAAATGTGGATGCTCTACGACAGGCGATCCTCGCTTCATGTGCTACAATACCACCTCCGTGTTTTCGTAAGTTCTTACCAAGATGTTTGGCTGCTGTAGTGAGGCTGATAAGTGGAGCAACACGTTATTACGTAGGTGTATATACGAGTGTTGTACCGAACGTAATGCAAAAGTGGGCATAACTTTTTTATTAACAGAGGTCGTTCAAATTGCACATGTTGGTAGAGCGATTCTTCCTCTGTACAAAGGTACTACTCAACATAGTCTCCATCACAAGCGATGCATTTGCGCCATCGTCGAACCCAACTCTCGAATCCTCTTTGAAAGAATTCAGGTGTGGACTATTGTACCCACTTCTTCACAGCCACTTTCACCTCGTCTGTGTCCTCAAATCGTTATCCTCGGACACTGTCCTTCATTGGACCTAACAGGTGGAAGTCGGAGTGTGCCAGATCTGGGCTTGTACGATGGATGGGGGACCACCGGCCAGCCTAATTTGCTGATCGCCTGATTTGTTGACAAAGATGTATGTGGTCTCGCATTGTCATGGTGAATGTGAATCCTTTTCAGATTCTTGTTCGGTCTCTTCCTTCGGATGGATTTTCTAAGCTTCTTGAGTGTCTCAGTGTACCGATCGCAGGTCACGGTAAGGCCACGTTCCAGAAAATCAAGGAGAATGACACCCCTGTCATCCCCCCCCAAAAAAATCTCCATGACTTTCTGTGCTGATCGCTGGCTCTTGAACTTCTTAGGACTTGCTGAAGAGGTGTGACGCCATTCTATGAATTGATTCTTCGTTTTCGGATCGTAAAGATATGCCCACGCTTCCTTCCCTGTCACCAGATCTGAAAACAAAAACGTGTTTTCATTGGCTTCAAACGCTTCCAACAGATCAGAGCAGACTTCCATCCTTCTCTCCTTCAAATCGGGTGTCAACTGCCCAGGTACACACTTTGCACACACTTGCCGATACTCTAAGTCTTCCACCATCTTCTGTAGGGCATTGTGACCACAGTCCAGTTGTGCAGCAAGCTCACGAATTGCGACTCGTCTCTCGGCGTGAATCATTTCATCCACTCGCTGACGATTCGTGTCAGTGGTCACAGATGATGGTCTCCCACTGCGTGGTTTGTCTTCAATGCTGGTTTCCCCTACTTTAAACTTCTTGATCCAATTGGGCATATTGCTCTTGTCAATGGTGTTATCTCTGTAAACATTCTGTTACCTTCTGTGGATGTGGACAGCCTGCACCCTTCCTTCGTCAAGAACTCAATGACGGCACGTTGCTTCTTCTTGGAATACATTATTTACCTTCAGTGAAGAAGAAGGGTTATTACAGAGGAAGAGTTACTCTACCAACATGTGCAATTTGAACGACCTCTGTCAGTTAATAAAACAATTTTGTCCACTTTTGCATTACTTTCGGTACAACCCTCGTAATGATTTGTTCATTCAGTTTATAAAATCACACGAGGTCATTAAATGTGCTCAATACGAAAAGGTCCGCAAGATGCCTTTTCTCCTTCCCCACAGTTTCTTAATTGAATTTCATATTATTCTCATCACTTCATCCTCTGTCGAAAACATACCGTCACATTTTCTGGTGTATTATGTTTGGATTCTGTTTCACGTTTAAAACTTATCATGCCTTCTTGACTTACAGCTGTGATGTTATGACTCAAGAAAATGAAGTATTTTAAACTAGCGCTAATGAAAATTTCTTTTTCCTTGATTCCAGGATTCTTCGGTCCTGCAATATGCATTGCATGTGTTGCTGTGTCGGGATGTAGGCCCGTGTTGATCATCGTGCTTTTGTCGATGGGCATGGGGTTTAATGGATTCATTTACTCAGGTTTCAATGTCACGCATGTGGACATGAGTCCAGAATACGCAGGCAAGTTTAGCATTATTTTTAGATGGATTGCTACTAATTACCATGTGATGTTTTTGTAGTATGCTACACATTCAATCTTTTTCTCTTCTCGTAATAAGCGTTTCTGACTTCTCAGCTTTTTCTAAATTGCACGACAAAAAAATATTGTAAACAAGAAACAATGTATCGTACTGCACATTTCTGAGTTTTTGCACTTTTTTTCCAATTTATTTTTTATGTTACAGCCTTATTAAGACTTTCACCTGTCAAATAAAAAAATATTAGACAAGTGAATTGCAAGGGCTATTATTTCTTAATAACCTTCGTAAACCTAAACAATACTTAGTCATACCCAGTTGTTATAGCATAGAAACTGCCATGTACTCTCTATTTCTTACTAAAATACTGAAATAACTCTTACAAGAAATTTCCAGGTTGATAGACACACTTGAAGCGTAAACGCTGCTTTCGACTGAAGCCACAAAGGAGCTGTGGTGATCTCACCTGATAAACGAAATCAGCTCAGGACGATCATATGATACCACATCATAGCTCTTACGACACACGCTTTCCAGAAAATACTCAGTTAGTTTTCGTTTTCGGACCAGCTCAATGCTTACAATGTCCAAAAGTTTGTATTATGCCGCAATATTCGTCTGAGAATGCCTTTCTCAGATATGTTCGCATAAGAAAAATACAAGAAAATGATTTATAGTGTATAATAAAAATATTATGGATAGTATAAGACGGTACCGTTTAGAGTATGGTTGTAATCCTCCGTCAGCGAATTCAATTAAGCGATGGATGAAACAGTTTAAAGGAACTGGCAATGTGGAACATCGTGGAGGAGGCGGTAGGCCTAGCGTCAGCAATGAGACGGTTGACCAAGTTAATGTAAGTTTCCGACGAAGCCCCAGGAAATCCGTTCGTAAAGCAAGCAGAGAACTGTGCATTCCAAAATCGACAGTTCACGATATCTTGCACAAGAAATTAAAGTTTCATGCTTATAAAATTCAAATACTGCAAAAGATGCATGTAAATTATCACACTCTGCGATTCGATTTCGCTGTGGATATGCTGAATGGAGTGGAAAACGACGAAAACTTTCTCAGTACTGTAATTTTTAGTGATGAATCCACATTTCATGTATCAGGTATTGTAAATCGTCACAACTGTAGGATATGGGGCAGTGAACTGCCTCATGCTGCTATTGAACTGGAACGTGATTCTCCAAAAGTTAATGTGTGGTGCGCCTTATCAGAAAGAGAAGTTATTGGCCCTTTCTTCTTCTGCAAAAAAAACATAAATGGTGACATTTACTTGGATATGCTAGAAAATTTCGCTATACCCCAGAAAATTTCGCTATACCCCAGATCTGCATTGGTCAACGTGTGTACGTAAGTGCCTAAATGAACATTTCCCCAACAGATGGATTGGGTGTGGTGGTCCCATTCCGTGGCCTCCTTGCTCTCCATATCTAACACCACTGGATTATTTCATGTGGGGTTATGTGAAGGATCGTGTCTATCAGACGCCTTGCCTTGATTTGCAGGAACTGAAGCAGCGTATCACAGCTGCTATTAATTCTATAACTCCTCAGATGTTTGCCAATACATGGCATGAAATCGAGTATCGCTTGGACGTACTACGAGCAACCAAGGGATCTCACATCGAAATTTATTAACTTGTGTAGTTACATTGTAAGTTAGTACAGTCAGTTTCTTTCTATCTGTTTAATGTTTTGTTTTATATAATTTTGTAATGTGTCCAATAATTCTCGGGCACCCTGTACATTGAATTGAAAAGCTCACCCAACTTTTCTTAGAGCCTCCCTCTCAGCCCCCTCCCCCTCCCCCATACGTAAGCAGTACGAAAACAATGGCAAGTAAGCCTTAAGCAGTTGGAAAACAACGGCTAGTTAAAATCTTAGATAAATTCATTTAAGATTTTAGGGAACTTGCCTAAATGAAGTAAATTTTCGGAATTCACTGGAATTTTTTTATATAAAATAATTATTTTTGTTAAATTTAGTGTTATACTATTCTGCGAAATGGAGGGTTCTCTTAGCAAATGTCTAAGAGAGTGGTAGAAAGATGCCGTTTTCGTAATTGTAATTTAGAAAGATAAGAAGAGGAGAGAAAGAGAGGGGAGTGGAGAGACACCTTATCAGGTTAAAAACTAAAATTCATAAATAGTCTTATGACGGCAAATATTTAGAAACTAAAAAAAAACGACGTACTTAAGCTAAAATTGCGAAGAAAGTAACTTGTTAAAGGTAATGTAGGTTCGTATACGTGGTTCAGAAATAACAGGTAACCACGAAAGTATTTGCCTTTTTCGAGGGAGCAAAAGAAACACCTTGTAATAATTAAGTTTGCTGAGAGATGGCGTTCCGCCCGCAGTATATCGTCAGCTGAAATCCCAAGATGCCATTCGCGTATGAATCAGATGAGTAAGCAATTTGGTAGTGGGAAGACGTGCGATTGAAATGGCGGTATCAGGGGAGATTATTCGTGGGTGTTTGTTATACGAATTCAAACTCGGTTCATCTGCTGCAGAAACAACTCGTCGCATTTGCTTAGTATTCGGGGCAGATGCTGTGAAGGAACGCACAACTCGGAATTGATTTCGAAAGTTTAGAGACGGAGATGAATCCCCTCAAGAAAAGTCACGGAGTGGTCGTCCTGTCAGCCTTGACACAGAAGCCCTGAAAATTGCTATTCAGCAGGACAATAGCTAAACATGCTGGGAACTAGTCTAGTCATTCGGTGTTAGTGATGAAATTATCGAAGACATCTGCAGGCAATAGATAAGGCACACAAATTGTCTTAGGGGTTCTCCAATGGATTGTCTGCAGTGAACAAACAGCAACGTGTCTCAACTTGTATGGCATTGCTGTCTCGCTATGTCATGGAACCATTTTTGGATAGGGTACATGGTGAGAAGTGTGTCCAGTGTAGCACCCCAAACCGATCCAGACATTGGTTGTCCACCAGTGACTGAATTCCTCACACATCGAAGCCAGCACTACATACACGTAAAGCTATGCTGTGGGTATAGCGGACAGCACGTGGTGGTGTTCATTATGACTCTTGCAACGTCGTCAAACGATCACTACTGCAGTATACTGTGAACAACTGAAACGTGTGTATGAGGACCTGAAAAAGAAGGAAGCAGCACTGGTCAACAGAAAAGGAGTTCTGCTTCTTCCAGATAACACTCGTTCCCAATCTGCTACATTGACTAGAAACACTATCAAAAAACTTGGATGGGAGCTTTTATGTCATCCAACTTACTCAGCAGATATCTCTCCTTCAGACTATCACTTGTTTCTTTCACTCGACAATCATGTGCGTGGATACGACTTCTCAAACTTTAATGAGTACCACACTGCGCTCTTAAACTTTTCTCTACCCATGACCCGGCATGTTGTCGCAAGGAAATACAGGAGGTGGACAAAGAAACTGAAACACCTGCGCAAATAGCAGCCCACGTGTGCACGCCGCTGTATACGCGCTAACTGGTGGCCAGCCTGCATCTATTTCGCAGTCGATCAACGAGAGCGGAGTGTGAAGGTTGCGTTAGCAGAGCAGTAGCACAGCTGGAAGTCAAAAAGTGCGATCCACACAGCATAATGGGAAACATCCGAGTTTCAAAAGGACAAATTGTTGGTGCGCGTTTCGCAGGTGCATCTGTGTCCAAGACAGCGAGTCTTTCTGGTGTATCGCGAGCCACGATATCCAGGGTCATGTCGGCATACAGCAACAGGGAAGAACCACATCCAATAGGAGTAACTGTCGAGGTAAGAGGAAGCTGTCTGACAAGGACGTCCGAGTGCTAACACGGATGGAAGCCAAAAAACATAAAACCACAGCTGCCCAACTCACCGCAGAGTTGAATACGCACCGCAACTCACCTGTTTCCATCAAAACTGTTTGACGGGAGATTCACTGGGTCAACATTCACGACCGTGTTGCTATCGTCCAAACCCTGGTCACTAGTGAGAATGTCAAACGCCGGTTGCAATGGTGCCAGCAGCGCAAATTGTGAACGTTGGACAACGTGATTGTGCATTGTTTTCCGATTAATCGTCCTTCACTGTCTTTCCCACAACAGGTAGAGTTTACGTGTAAAGACTTCCCTCACAGGCTTATCACCCGGACTGTTTATTGCCCACAGTAAAGCACGGAGGTGGATTGGTGATGGTTTGGGCCGCAATATCTTGGCAGTCTGTCAGCCAGCTTATTGTTCTTGAGGGAAACATCACTGCCAAGGACTATCGAACAATTCTGGAGAACCAGGTGCACCCAACGGTAATAGTTCAATCATTGTAGATTCGGAATGGGTGTCTTGCCTGTAGTTCCACGTAGCAAAAACGTGGTCGTATCGTTCAGGTGAACACCTCTTTTACCGCAGCAGCTCCCTTGTGACACTAGAGCTCGGCTGCTGTGGTGAACGGGTCGTGAACATCCCCCAACGGAGTAGGTGATCTTCGCGTACGGTGGTCCGGCATCGTCGTCCACTTCCCGTTTCGTCATTCGGTGCTCTGTGATCTAGCATGGCTTGCAACCTTTCTCTGCTCCTCGCCTACGAGGAAATTATTTGTAAGCTGTGGCTCATCTCACACATGTCGACGATCATCTGCCGTTCTATGTCAATCAACTGAAAATATGTATGTGTCCTCATCAGGGACGTCGCCAATGGAGTGCGAAGGTGGACTAGAGCCCACCCTGAAATTTGTCTTGCCCATCCTGCCGCCCACCCACTTCACGATGTGCCATTTTTCATTTTTTTTAACTTTAAAGTACAATTTGGACTTTACCGAGTAATAATAAGTGTCGTGTTTTTCGTCGTGTAGCCCTACGTATTTATCATACGAAGTGCTTTGTTTGCCTCTCCATATAAAAGTTATCAAAATAGCATTTATAGGCCCATGAAAATTCAGTTGTTCTCCACTCTTCCAAATCCTTAATTTAAGCCTTTTTTTTTCATGTTACTATGGCCAGGGGCGAATGGACCCTGTAGATAGGAATCCACTATTCACTGAGGGAGGTTATTACTAACTGATCTGCTGTTTGTTTGTCCTACTAAGTAGGATATCCCAACAAGAATAGTGGAGTATGCTGTACCATGTCGCCTCGATTGGTGGCGCAGTGGTCTAAGCGCTGGTTGTCGCCTATTCGTCCAAAATGGATCTGGGTTCTAATGCCGTAGTGGCATGGGTATTGTGCTTGCCATAAGGAACAGGCTCTCTCCTGTCTCTGGAACCTGAGAGCCCTAAATTAGGGACGGCAGACTGCTTATAACCCATCCTGGAGTTGCTAACGTGGTCGTTAAACCCGAAAAATAATAATAAAAGCTATACTAGAGCTCTTAAACCTTTCTCGGGACAATGAGGAAGAAGGACGTGGCTGACGACTGCTTTAGAGGAGAGAAGTGCAAAGCAATGTGTCTCGCTGGAAGGGAGTTAAGCAGGTGTTAGGTATTGTGTCTGCGTGTCACGGTGTTAAAATTTGATTTAGATAAACAGAAAGGACACTTTTCTTTAAAGAAATTTTCCAAGTACAGTACTGTTCTCGTAAGTAAAAATGTAAACTTTTTATAAGCAATTAAGACAATGCATCCATAGTAAGAAAAAAGTTGAAGGAGGCATTCTGCCAACACTTCTATCTTACACTAACGGCGTAATTAATCAGGTCCGTGCGTGCGTGCGTGTGTGTGTGTGTGTGTGTGTGTGTCTCCAAAGGAACGGATGGGGATTGGAAGAATTCCTTTGTAGCCGTTAGTGAAAAGAATTAAAAATTCTTTCTTTCAGCGTTTTTTTAAATGAAGTTGCCATCAAACTCGCCCCACCGAAAAGGATACTCGCCCACCCGCCGCCCACATTGATTTCGATGTCAAGCGACGTCCCTGATCCCCATCAGTTCATCCGTGACGTACTATTCCCCAGCAAAAACAAAAGTGTTGGGTAACGGCTGGCTTGAAATCTGCCGCTCACGGCCCGGTAGCGGTCCGTTGGTGGCAGCCATTGATGACCCTGTAGATCGCCGTGAATTCCGAGCCTCCAAGCAAGTGCCACTAGTGGCCCGTAGCTGGCAACCAAAGCAACGCCGACACCAGGTGGAAGCAACGAAACTGCTCATGCGCAGAAGCAACACGTGCTGTGTATCTCGTGGTACCAGCTAGTTGAAGACGACGCTATAGCCATCGTGTTATTTTAGTGGATGTTAAGAAAAAAATCCATATGTCGAGAGGCGAATTAATTTCCTAATGAAATTCCACGTCGACGAAGATATCAGATTATGCCATGAAATACACCCACTCCATTCCCATGAATAACAAGAAATAATTTCTGTGTAATCTTTCGTTTTAACATACACTAAACCGCTTGAAGCAACAGTCCTGGAAAAACATTAAAAAAACGTTTGTTGGAAAAAAAAAATAATTATACGCGTACAAAATTTATGAAATATTTGAATAAAAATAAAGCAACGCTATATGGATGTAATGTACTCATTCATGGGTTGAAGACACATGACTGGAGGAATTCGCTTCTAAAAGTAACGAGAAGTAAAATAAAATATTTTTCCTCTTTAAAACAAATGTAGCTTCGGACAACGGAAAGGAAAGATACAACGTTAAAAATGTAACAGAATGTGATATGAACCCGGATAAATATATATTAATTCAACAATCGCCTTTCAAGACGACACGGACAGTACAAAACTTTGGAACGCGACTTAAAGTTGGTGCACTCCTTGAAAATGAGTGAAGTTCCCTTAAGGTAAAAAAACTATCTTTACGTTGAAAAAATAAATTTATGAATTACATGAAACTGACTTTTATGAAAAATACCTCCCAATATTGTAAAATTAAAGAGAGAACCATTCGATTACACATTCCGCAGGAAAGAGACTCAGCTTCAGGCTAACCCTCGGGTGTGTCATATCAGTCCAGTTGGTAGAGCGCGCGCTTCCCACGCAGACAGACTTTGGTTCGTTTCCAACTAGATTTAAACGGGCATTTTTCCGGACCTGTTGAGGAAATTTCCCCAGCTCAGTGCTGTAATTCATAAGTTTCGTAAGGAGAAAAAGTAGTTTTAGCTTTGGGAAACTGCCGTTACCCATTTTGTCTTTTTTTATGGCTACTACTGGGGAATTGGCGGACAATATTCGGGAAGTGAATATTCGACTGTTTTTGCTGGGTCAGAACGCTTTCAACAAACGCACTTCACTCTAAACGTTTTAAAAATTCCCTGTTGAGCAGTCATGCACATGATTGATCGCTGCGGAATTTTGGTCATTTGCATGCCTCGAGTAGCCCATTGATTTATGTCTGTACGGTGTTTTTTCAGGCTTTAACGTCTAGGATAAGCAGCTATGAGGGCTACAAGCAGTTACCCGTTCCTAACTTAGGGTCATTGGTTCCATAAAGGAAGCCAGCGTCATCAGACAAACACATCACCCGGGACTCAAACTAGGGTCCATCCCGAACAAATTAACAGCCAGCGCCTCACACTTCTCGCGCGCAGCTCACATTTTTAGGTGTTACAAGCACCAGGTTGAGCTATGTACAGTATATGTACAATGCGTGTCTTCAGCTGTGACATGAAAACAGGGCGACGCAGAAAGCAGATTGTCTGTGGAACTAATCAAAGCCAAATTAATTGTTTCATTTTTTTCAAACTGCCTTACTCAAAGTGCTTTTAATGCGCTTTGAGAAATGGTAAAAAGCTAGTTGTCACTCCTAAATAAAAAAAAGTATGCTTGAAGAAATGATTTTGGCTTAGAACAATAAGTCGTGCGAGAAGTACCAATTTCAACATATAGCGCACGATCTAAAATGTGAATGATTAGCCCTAAAAATCGATGATATATTAAAAACTTTAATCCACCAGACTCTTAATTAAAAAATTCACATGTACACTTAAAAGCGGTTTTTTTTTTAATTTTAAGTGAAAATGTGAAGTTTTTAACTAAAAATCTGGTGGACTAAAGTTTTTAATATATCATCGATTTTTTTGAATGATCATTCACATTTTAGATCGTGCAAATGCGGCTATATATTGAAATTGGTAGAAGCTATTTTTTTTCATTTTGGCTGTTGTTATCTTTATACTTAGCATTAACTCATAGGATATAAGTACATGCCCCAGAAAATTCTTCATTTTGCTCGACTGCATGACTTTTCCTTTAAAACATTAAGCCTCTGTATCTGGAGTAGGGTGATTATTTCACGATGAAGTTGTTAACCCCAGATATATATGCTTAGCGTATGTTTTTTTAATATCATAACCTCGTTTCAAATTTTTCAGCATTTGAAGCTCTCAATTTTTCACCGTTGTTTTAATTATTTTATTAGTAATAATAGCAACAGTACTATCGCTAATTCTACTTAGCTGTACTGGAATTTGAACAAATTTTGAAGCTTCTTAGCTTAAAAAAGAATTCATATTCATTTGTTATCTATGATCGTAAAACAACACTGTTTAGTTTTTGCTCATATTTACAACAGGCCAAAGCTGCATTTGCTCTTTGATATCACTAACTTTGTTTTAAAGCCTACTTTATTTATTTCGGTATTGGTGCTCATCTAAAATTCAGTCTGTTGTTTTATTTACAACTGCAATCCTTAGAATTGATTCTAAGAGTATTTCTTTCTTTTCAGGCACTCTGATGGGAATTACAAACTGCTTTGCAAACTTAGCTGGTTTCCTGGCACCGGCAGTGGTTGGAAAAATAATACGGAATGGAGTAAGTACTTCATATACTAGGTCGCTAATGAAAATATGACACTGAACTTACGACTGGTATGACACTGAACTTACGATTGGTATGACACTGAACTTATGATTGATATGTAACATTTGTTTTTTCTGCTGTTTCAAGATGACTTTGAGAAATTATGCTGGCTAAAATACGCTTAGCTCAGGAAACATGAAAGATGTGAATAATAGTATTTTGCAGGTTCCGGGACTTCTGGCTTTCCCTTGTTTTGAGGTACATAGCAGCGAGAAGCACATGGCGTACGCTTACAGATAGGTAATTATTGGCTTTGTTCGACTAGCCAACTTCAAGAGTACGGATCTAGATAGTAACGGTTCACAGTTATCCTAGAGAGAACATGTGAGGACTCGTGGTGTCAAACCACAGATGTTGTCAAGCTCACGTCTCAGACACATTCCGTGACAAATAAGGTACACTTTGGGATACTGTAAGTCACTGAAGAAACAAAAAGGAATTTCACGCTTTTTGTTGTTGTTTTTCAGTAAAACAAAAAACAAGAGAGATTACATCGAATTTTCGGTTGTAATGAGCACGTCTTTTGAATCCGCTCTGACGCGAATTAAACTTATCAAAGCTATTCAAAGTCAATGGAACCGGTATGGAAAAGAATACTATCTGACCGAAGAAATAAGTTTTTCAATCGAGTTTTTATCCCCGCAGGTATTGCGGTAAACGGAAACGTGAACTTACGCTTTCCGGTAGCAGACTTGTGAGTTACGAAAAAATTTAAATTATATGAGAAATATTTCGCAGCGAAAACGCTGTCCAACAAAGAAAGAATTTTTCAAATCGGACTCTCAGAATCAGAGATATAGACAAAAATAAGCTATGCATCTATGCCCCTGGCGGGAAAACCATGCATTACTTTAAAAAGAAATTATTCTCAAAAGGTTTTTCGATGTGAGCGGTAATGGTCCACGAAAGAACTTTTTCAGTCGAGTTTTCAGGAGCTCAGATTTTGCTGCAAATACATCAGAAGCCGAAATAAACACTTACGCACCCTGGTGGCCAAACCATTCTTTACTAAATATTAGAAATTATATGAAAAACATTTCCCATCAGGAGCTGTATGCGATACAGGAAGAATTTTTCAAATCGGAGTTTTAGAAGCTGCGATATCGGGAGAAACGCAATTTACCTTAACGCCCCTAGCGGAAAATCAATGAATTACTTGAAAATTTTTGAAATTATATAAAAATCATGCCGCAGCTGAAACTCTATCTAGCAAAGAAGAAATTTTTCAAATAGGACCATTAGAAGCAGAGACATTGACAAAAATACGATATACATGGTGGAGAAACCATGCATTATTTTTTTTATTTTAAACCATGGCGGAGAAACATGCATTATTTTAAGAAGAAAATATTCCCAAAAAAGTGTATCGACGTGAGTAGTATCGATCCACGAAAGAATTTTTTCAATCGAGATTATAGAAGCTCAGATTTTGCTGCAAATACATCGGAAGCAGAAATTAAAACTTACGACTCCTGGTGGCCAAACCATTTTGTACCAAAATTTAGAAATGATAAGCAAAATATTTACCGTTAGAAGCTGTATACGCTGCAGGAAAAAAATTCAAATCGGAGTTTTAGAAGCAGAGATATCGGGTGAAACGCAATTTACTTTTACGCCCCCCTAGCGGAGAATCTTTGCGTAACTTGAAAAAGTGACTATGCCTAAAAAAATCTTCGACATGAATGGAATCGAAAGGAAAAATATTTTTTTTTTTTTTGCATTGGATGTTTAGAGAAAATATGTGGAATAAAATGTATTTTGAATTCTATATCATCTGCATTTACGCCTGCCCTGTAGGGCGCCCTTTGGCCAAACCTGGCCCTTGCGCCAATAAAATCCACCAACCAACCAACCAACCCGCCCTGTAGTGGTGAAATTTTGCATCGTGAAAAAAACAAAAAAATGATCATCATTCGCGCATTTCAAGCTTTCTAATGCAAAAAGAATTTTTCAAATCGGATTATTATTTGCAGAGATATGGTGTCTACAGACGGACAAACCGATAACATAAGTGCCACCTTAAATTCAAGTAAAACTCAAAGATCTATTACTGGGCGTAAAACTTTTATCTTAACAAAATGCAAGCTTTCACTTCCAACGGAAAGTTTCATCAGCAGCGGAAAATATAAATGGACAAAACAGAATGAGAGCGCGAATACAATTCAAATAATCAAACAGGAGCTCGAATGCTCACGAGCTCATCAATGGACATGTTGCTCAAGACGGGCGCGTTCGCTGTATGCCGAGAATTTTGTTCCAAATCTGAGAGAGTTCCATCGTGATGTCAGTGTTGCAGGATTTAGAAAGGATGCGAGAAGATCCCTGACCTGTCTGACGCAGAGAAGAAAGTTCTTTGGGTCCATCCCGTATATGCTTTAGGAAAGTTAAACCTTGATGTTGGAATTCAGTCTCCGAAGCCTATCACTGCGTTACTTGCGCTAGACTGTCGTGATATGCTGGATGTCGGGAATCAAGCGGGAGTATACGCCGTCCTCCTCCAATACCCGGACTCATCTAGAAAAGTTTGTATCGGTATGACAAAAGAGGTTACTCAAGGTCCGTATGAAAGAGCAACGTGAGAAACAACAAATTGAACACGGCTATAGGTCGGGATGCTGCAAACCTTGGAGCCGTACCCATTTGGTCTGATCTGCGCATGTTAGCCCCTTACGATGGACCAAGATCTACGCCTGTATACGCGAAACTGTTGAAGTCCTTACGCACCATGAATCCTGCAACACTGACATCACGATGGAACTCTCTCAGATTTGGGACAAAATTCTCGGCATACAGCGAACGCGCCCGTCTTGAGCAGCATGACCATTGCTGAACTCGTGTTTGATTATTTGTCATATTTGAACTGCATTCGCGCTCTGGTTCTGTTTTGTCTATTTATATTTTCCACTCCCTGATGAAACTTCCCGTTAGAAGTTAAAGCTTGCATTTTGTTAAGATAAAGTTTTTACGCCCAGTAACGGATCTTTGAGTTTTGCTTGTATTTAATTTAAACTGGCGTATTCGAACCCAACTGACTTCACTCATTAATAATTATTAAGCACGATCTTTTTTTACAAAAAAAGTGCTAAAAATGAGTGGTGTGAATTCACGGAAATTTTCCGAAAATAACGCGCAGCAAAGTTGCAGGTAGGTGGCAGTCTTTTTCAGAAATTTCCGTTTTTAAAAGTGCCCGTTTATTTTAACCCGTATTTTCACAGATTTTCCGTAGTCAGAAATTCCGTTTATTTCAGAAAACTCCGTTTCAGGTTTTTTCCGTATTTAAACTGAAATTTCGCAAAAATCAAAGAACCTTGCACTTTTCCAGCCCTTAGATCCCATAACATTTTCGCAGCAGTTAGGATCAAACACCCATCGTTTGGATTGGTCCCGCTTTTAACCACTCACTCAGCCAGAAACACTCGGCGATTTATCACACGATCATCGTAAAACAAATCGCACGATGGAGAAAAAACAATTTATTAATGCGAGTGATTTAGTCATTTTATTTTCTGTTGGAACTTATTATTTTTCTGAACAGGTTTGTAGTAATTTTTTTTTTTCTGTAGGAGGACTTTTCACAAATTAAGCATTTTTCATGGTGATTTTTCGAAGCAGCAAAATGCTTTTGCAACTTGATCTTTTTAAACTGACAATGACTTCCAAAAAGGTGAAATGTACTTTTTTATAGAATTATTTCACAAAACTCCTAAGTATAAAATTTACTCTTGATAGTTATAATAGCTTTTGTTTTAAGGGGTCCAAAGACTGATACATAGTCATCGTATAATCATCTGTACAATAAGATAAGCACCCGGTTTCTTACAGAAACACAATATATAATAAACAGCTGGTGCACAAAATGGGGGATAGGAGAAGAAATATCCTGTGCCACAATAAACAAAATTTATGCGATATGCGATCCACAATATCCGATCTCGCAACAGAGATTCAAAATCAAATACTTCGATTGACTTTTGAAATTTAAGAGTTAATCAAACTTGCAAGCATTCTCGTGGATCTCTCCTATTACCAGAATTTTTTCATCATATCAATACGGTAAAAGTGAGAACTGAGTTTTTTCATTAATATAAGAAAGGAATTGAGGAAAGGTTTCTGAAAATTCAGAATTTTCCCGTGGTACGAAAAATCCGTGAAATTCAGGTTTCTTTCCGTCATTTCACGGGAAATGTTGTATCAGATATATTCTTCGTTAATTCACGAAAGAAATAACGGAAAGTGAATTTCAGATTTTTTTTTACAGTGTATGCGGCGGAGCAGTAAAATTGAATAATCATCGATTATCATATCAGATCTTTCCCGGTTCTTACAGAAGTGATCCCTGAGACTCAAGTTCATGAAAGTTTTGGTTTGAAATGCAAATTGTGTTCGCGGCCCCGGATGTCCAGTTGTCAAAGCATTGATCTCTGGATAATCGACCGAATTTTTTCAAATGATGAGCCATGAGTGATGCTTTTGTCTAATCGCATTGGCTCTCATCCTTCCCTGGAGCCAGTCGCCCTAATTTATGGACGTGCAGCGCCTACAGACTAAAGATGTTCACTGTGATCACTAAACTTCCACCTCTCTCTCAAAAAATAGGCGCCCACACACGGCGCTTGAGCCAAACGACTTTCTAAATAGGAAATCAAGGTTTTACACGAGAAATGTTCTTTTTTTAATGAAATCAAACCTCCAAGTTGTAAATTCCCCAAAACAGTACGCATTTATGGTGAGAAGCATTAGTTGTCAGAATAGTATGGCTCTCTTGTAGCTATTCTTTTTTTTTTTCTTTTTCTTTCATTTGGACTGTCTTCTTTTCATGTGTAGTAATCTTCATGAGTATCTAAGGTTAGGAGGAATAAGCCCTAAACCAGTACCTTGTAAACGAATAGTGTTTCTTTCAGGATATTTTAGCCTGAGGTGCTGGGGGTGGAGCAAATGGAACCTTAGAGGGATCAAGTTTTCCATTTGCCATATATATACTAAATAATTTTTAAGTACTATATTTACATATATTTTAGGCGTACAAATGAGTTTTAAAGCGTCTTAAGACAATGCAACATGTAATTTGAGAGAAAACAACAATAGCTTTACGAATCAAAATATGCGTCGTCATTATCTATCACCTTCCGCCATCGGTCGGGTAGCTGACGTTTTCCAGACATGAAGAATACTTCGTCGTGTAACGCGATGAAGTCGTCAACCCATTTTTGCACTTAGTCACAAGTCCGGAACCGTACAGCAGACAAACGATGTTGCATCGATCGGAAGAAATGATAGTCTGAAAGAGCTATGTCAGGACTATACGCGGATGCTCCACACTTCCCAGCCAAGCGTCAATAACGTTTGCTTGGCCGATTTCGTGACATGCGGCCTAGCGTTGTCATGCAGTAATTTCACGGGACGCAATCCTTTGCCTGTACATGGACGTTTCCGACAGATTTCCTGGTTCAATCGCAGCAATTGTTGCTTGCAGCGATTAGCAGTAACAGTTTGACCCTGTTCCAATAGTTCATAATAGAGCACGCCCTTCATATCCCACCAGATGCACAGCAGAACTTTCTTGGAGTGAATATTGCGTTTTGGTGTCGAAGTCGTTGCTTCACCGGGGTTTACCCAGTATTTTTTGCGTTTGGGATTGTCGTACCATATCCACTTTTCATCACCCGTAACGATTTTTCACTGCAGGAAATACTTTTTGTGTTGTTTATTCAACAGATTCAAACACTTCATGACAAGCTCATCCTTGTTTCTCTGCCTCAGGTCATGTGGCACCCATTTTCCTTCCTTCTGGATCTTTCCCATTGCGCGTAAACGATTAGAAATGGTTTGTTGAGTTATCCCCAGTTGTTCAGCTAGTTCTTTTTGCGTTTGAGACGAATCTTCATCCAGCAATGCTTTCAGTTTCTCATGTGCAACCTTCTGCAGGGCGCCGCTGCGTTCTCGATCACTAACATCAAAACCACCTGCTCTAAACCGTCTAAACCAAACCTAACACGTGCTTTTCGATACAATATTCTCCCCCAGAACAGAACAGATCGATGCATATGTTTTCGCAGCATTTTTTCCTTGATGAAATTCGTAACGAATGCAGTGTCGAATAAATGAAGTATCGCTTGTTTCCTTTTTTAACCTACCGATGTGCAAGTGTGTTTGACTGTTGGGCAAACTTCTGTGTCATATTTTATACTCTGGACCAGTTACGGTCACATGACAACAACGCGGGGAATGTCGGATGTGTAAATTAGCGGTATACGTCACACAAAAAACGCTTTAAAACTTATATTTGTACAGCAATTATTATTACAGAAGTAATTAATGTACATATAGTAATTACTTCTTCAAATGTTTCAAGAACGAACATTCTCCAGCTAAACGAGGGGGTGGGTTCAAAATATTGCAAATTGGACTACAGACACAAAATCTCATTCTGAAAATAGTCAATCGCCGAATAAACATATGTAATCATCTACATGCTGCCACATAAGTGGAAACTAAGTTGAAATGTGAAGTTTATGTTGCTAATTTTCTTTCACCAAGAGAACTTCCAGAATAGAGCAGCCCTGTAAAGTAATTTTTTTTTCAAGTGATCTAATTATTACAATGTAAAGCGCACATGTGAAATTAGAACTGTAGAACGAAAACCCCAGTTGGGATGAGTAGTTTAAAACTGGTTTACGACACTTACATAAAAAAATTACAGCATGGAAAATAATCTATATTCATAATAGACAGTTCATTTAATCACTTTCACTCAGTTACACTGTTGTTTTTTCATTTTTTTTTTTTTTTTTTACACTTAAGGTGGACGTCAAGTAATTTTGCTTCCTATACTTCCAATAGAAAAAACTTCTGTACACCTTTTCTTCACAATTAATGCGTTCCCAAGGATGGAAATTTGAACATCGATTAAAATAACTTCATATTATAACTTGAAATACTTAATATTTTCTAAAACATACCCATAATTATATTAAAAATCAATAAATATTCCTTTGGTGGTGTTGAAACCAGAAAAAAGATGGCGCGACCTGTACTTTGATAACGTCAGTAAACAAACAAATGTTGGATTCCATAATTATGGTTATATTTTAGAAAATATTAAGTATTCCAAGTTATAAAATGAAGCTATTTTTATCCATGTTCAAATTTTCGTCCTTGGGAACGCATTAATTGTGAAGAAAATGTGTACAGAAGTTTTTCTATGAAAGTATAGGAAGCAAAATTACTTGACGTCCACTTAATTGCTTGAAATTCTCATCTATTAAAATGCGTTCAAAACACTGCTTATCCTGAATAGCGAATATCTGATTATGAGGTATGACTAGTCTATTTATTATATTTTAAAGAACGGCATGTGTCTTAATACACTTTTTAGGCGAAATAAACAATAATACTTGCTTGAACAAATATTAAAAACTATATATAATATGAAAAAAATATTTATATCATCAAAAGAAACGAAACTTTCTCTTTCGGTATAGCCTGAATTTATTAACATTTTGCCCAATAAAATAAAATGCCAACCCCCCCCCCCCCCCCCCGCCCCGAGGTATGCCTGAAAGAAACACTGAAAACTAAAACAATATTCATATCTTATCAGCATTAAAACCTAAGCTTATCAATAAAAGAAATCAAAGCTCAAGGACATTCGGCCGCTACTCAAAATAACATCCGTTGCGCAGGCATGATTTTGTAGGGAAAATACGTTTTTTAGCAAGTCTTTTGTAAAAAAAGATCGTGCTTATGTTATCGGTTTGTCCGTCCGTCCGTCTGTACCCACGGTATCTTTGCAACAATTAGTCCGATTTGAAAAATTCTTTTTGCATTCGGAAGCTTGCAATATGCGAATGATGATCCTTCATTTCGGTTTTTTTTTTACAACGTACACTTTTGCTGCTAGAAGGCGTAAATGCAGATGATGTCGAATTCAAAATTACGTTTTATTCCACATATTTGCTTCTAAACATCCGATTGAAAAAATTATTTTATCTTCCGCTTCCATTTATGTCGAAGAGTATTTTAGATATAGTTTCTTTTTCACAGTACGTATAGATTTTCCGCTAGGGGGCGTAATAGTAAATTACATTTTTCCCGATAATTCTTCTTCTAAAACTCCGATTTGAAAAAAAAATTTCAGCCGATACATCTCCTGATGGAAAATCTTTTGCATATAATTTCGAATTTTTGGTAAAGAATACTTTGGCCAACAGGTGGCGTAAGTGTTAATATTTGCTTCTGATGTATTTGCCCTAAAATCGGAGCTTCTAAAATATCGATTGAAAAAATTCTTTCGTGGACTGATGCCACTCACATCGATAAACCTTTTCGGAATATTTTCTTCCTAAAATATTCCACAGTTTCTCCGCCAGGGGGCGTAGATGTATATCTTATTTTTGGCAATATCTCTACTTCTGAGAGTCCGATTTGAAAAATTCTTTCTTTGTTGGATAGTGTTTTTTCGTGTGACATGTTTTTCATATAATTTCAAAATTTTCAAGTAATTCATAGACTTTCCGATAGGGGGCGTAAAGGTAAATTGTGTTTCCCCCTATATCTCTGCTTCTAAATCTCCGATTTGAAAAATTCTTTCTGTGCCAGATACAGCTCCTGATGGGAAATCGTTTGCACATATTTTCTAATTTTTGTAAAAAGTGGTTTGGCCACCAGGTGACGTAAGTCTTAATTTTCCGCTTCTGATGTATTTGCAGCAAAATATGAGCTTCTAAAATCTCGACTGAAAAAAAGGTCGTTTGTTGACCGATACTACTCATGTCGACAAACCTTTTAGGAACATTTTCTTCTTAAAACAGTGCATGGTTTCTACGCCAGGGGGCGTAGATGTATATATTATTTTTGTCAATATCTCTACTTCTAAAAGTCCGATTTGAAAAATTTCTTCTTTGTTGGATAGTGTTTCCGATGCGAAATGTTTTTCCGATAAATTCAAAATTTTCAAGTAAATCATAGGCTTTCCGCTAGGGGGCACAAAGGTAAATTGCGTTTTCTGCTCCTAAAACTCCGATTTGAAAAATTCTTTCTGTACCGCATACAAGACCTGATGGAAAATATTTTCTTACATAATTTCTAATGCTTGGTAAAGAATGGTTTAGCCACCAGGGGTCATAAGTGTTAATTTCTGCTTCTGATGCATCTGTAGCAAAATCTGGGCTCCTGAAAACTTGACTGATTTTTTTCTTGGACCGATACCGCTCATATGGATAAACCTTTTGAGAATACTTTCTTCCTAAAATAATGCATGGTTTTCCCACCAGGGGACGTGAAGTCACATCTTATTTTTGTCGATAACTCTGTTTCTAAGAGTTCGAAAGCTCACGATTCCGTTTACAGCAATATCTGAGGGATTAAAGACCCGATTGAAAAACTTCTTTCTTCCGTCAGATTCTGTTGTTTTCCATACCGGTTCCATTGACTTTGAATAGCTTTGATAAATTTAATTTGCATCAGAACGGATTCAAAAGACGTGCTTATTACACCAGAAAATTCGGTGTCATCTTTCTTGTTTTTTGTTGCAATCACAAAGAGAAAACTCCAATTTCTCCGGCTTATGTAAAGCTGCTTCACATGCAGGGATTCTTCAGAAAGCTGTTCAACATGTCATAAGTGGGGTTCATTTGGCGCATGAGTGTTACAATTGCTTTTTCGTATAATGTGGGGTTCTAACTTCCTTAAACTCTTCACGCCACTGTAGAATCAACATAAAGTGAAAAGTCTCCTAGCATTTCTTTTTATTTCGGGAGGAAGGAGGGGCGGGGTTAAGGACCTTTGTTACAGTTATTTTATTGCACAGATTTAAAACTTACAGTCATATGAAAATGCAATACACCAGCAGGAATCTGAACATATTGGTTGTAAGGCGATTCCCCCTATTAGGTGTAAGAAAATTAATAAAATATATAAAGGCAAGTAAGATGGTTATAACAGAAACGCCACTGTTAGCAGCATGCTTGGAACTACAATTTAATGATGGGATTGAGATCCATTATGGAAATCAAGATGATTTACAATGTAATTTCGCAGAGACAAAGAAAACTTTTTGATATTTTCCAGAGATCTGATGCTCTCTGGGAGATTATTCCATAGGATAATGGCTTTATACAATATGCTATTTAAACCATAATTAAGTCTAACAGACGGTAGACATAATTTCTTGTTAGCAATAGATCTGGTGAAGACAGCATAATCCAGATATTTGATGTCAGACTGAAAAATAGGCACTTTAAGATGCATTATTTTAAAAACACGTCATACCTAGTTTCAAGGTAAAAATTTCATGAATTTTTAGAATATTTAGTTTTAGAAATTGTGGTTTTGAATGAGACGTGTAATTTGTGTTCAGCATATAGCGAACAGATTTTTTTTTGTAATTTGAACAAGCATAACTTTTTGTTTGCACTTATATTTGAATACCAGGATTCCAGACAATTGGAGAGATGGGTATAAATAAAAGCATAGTAAAATATTTTTAGGACATTGATAGGGAAGAGATGCTTAATTTTACTAAGTAGGCCGATCTGTAAGGAAACCTTTTTAAAAACAAACTGAACATGCGTATTCCAGTTAAAGAACTCATCAAACCAAACGCCAAGATACTGTACTTTGTCCACAATTTTAAGTGAGAGATCATTAATCCTGACTGGAAAGTTATTTATATCATCTCTTTTATGAACATTTCGGAAATATACGGATTTTTTTTTAATATTAAGTGATAATTTGTTAGAGCTTAACCAATCAGATAAATTTGATAGATCATTATTGACCATTACCTGTAGCATATGCACATTATGACATTTTTTAAAAATGACAGTGTCATCAGCGTATAGCAAAGCATGAGTTAATTGTAGGCACAGAGGAAAGTCAATACCGAACCTTAAGGCACTCCACATGAAATATAAGGTAAATCAGAGTTTATATTATTTACAGAGACATACTGTTTGCGATTAGAAAGGTAGCTCATTAAGAAGGAAAGTATTTTGCCACGAAAACCGTATTTGGGTAATTTATGTAGCAGAATATCATGATTTACCGTGTCGAAAGCTTTTTGGAAATCAATAAAAACACAAATAGTATAACATCTCTCATCTAGTGCTTTGGAAATGAAGTTTGACAACTTAGCAGCAGCCATTTCAGTAGATCTGTTTCTTTGGAAACCGAACTATTCCAAAGAGAACACACCATGGTTGTGAAAAAATCAACCATTCTGCTGTGAATAGCCTTTTCAAATTTTTACTCAAAATAGGTAACAAAGATGTCGGTCTGTAATTACAGGTAGATTCCCTATCTCCTTTTTTAAAAAGAGGAATAACCTCTTTTTTAAAAGAGGAATACCAGCACTTCAATAGGCTATAATCAGTCCCCGTCCCTAATTTAGGGCCACTGATTCGAGGAAGGGAAAGAGTCAATGCTGTATAAGACAAACACAACATCCATGCACCACCATGATTTGAACCCGGAACCATCTGGGACGAATGGTTAGAAATCAGCGTTTAGACCACTGTGCCACCGGAGAGACCCCTGATGGATCCGTTTCGTTTTATTAAATTCATCGTTTTGTGTATTAGATTTAAGGTTCTAAAAAAATCCACAAAAATTCTAAAACAATTGGAAAATTTTCAATGACTCTGTCTCAAACAAATACGTGGAGTTTTGAAGGCCCCGGATGTTGAGACAAAGTTTGGTCATGACGGCGGTATTCCGGATTTATTGGGTGTTGCAGTATTTCTCAGTTGCAATTAGGCGAATTTATAAATAACCCTGTTATAAACAGGCTTATTACTGCCTACTTATTTATGCCCTCTTTTTAACCCCTTGGAAATTAAGTGGAACAAGATTTATAATTTATTACGAAAGTGAAACACAAATTTAGTAGTATTATCTCTCATCATTTTGAAAAACTTAAATTTGGAGAGTGGTAATTTTAACTCATTTTTTTTTTTTTCATTACAGCAAACGCAAGCTCACTGGGGATTGATTTTTCTGATCACATCACTTGTTTACGTTTTCGCTGGTTTGGCGTACGACGTGTTTTGTACAGCGGAGTTGCAGCCATGGGGAACATCATTTGTACAACAAGCTCCTTCACCATCATCATCACCACCACCCACACCTCCGCTGGAAAAAGAACCTGGTCAAGTACTTGAAAAGAAACAACTTCAAAAAACCTAAATAAGCGTACGCTGAACTCTGTTGCATCGTACTCAATTTAGTGTGCATTTTTTAAAATTCTTTTGCACCCATGGTATTTTATCATTTCAATCATGTCTGATTGAGAGTGCGTCTGTGATAATTTATCAATAATACCATACTACTGTATTCCATATAGTTTTATAATAAATTTATTTCATTATCTTGGTGTGCTGTTGATGTTGTACTCTCTACATATATTAGGATGGAGCAATTATTTATTTACTTATTTGTGTGTGTGTGTGTGTGTGTGTGTGTGTGTGTGTGTGTACGTCCCCGCAAATTTTTGCTACGCTGCTGGGGAAGCTGGTAGCTCCCGGAGTCCAGTATGAACAACTGCCGGGCGAAAATTCCTGTGATATTTCGAGGAATATCTATAATTTTTCGTACTATTTCAAGAATTCTATTTTTAATGCGCTATTTACTGTGGAACACTGGCTGCGAAGCGCTGGCTCAGATGATCATGGGGACCACTAAACATCGGCAAAAACAAAAACCAGGTCTGACATAAGGTCTGATTACCTTGCAATTTGAAAGTTATTCTGTTACTGTGAAGATCTTGTTCGAGAGTTAGGTGAGATGTGAATGCAGCTAATTTACCTCCCGGTGTCTCTAGAACTTTTTTTTTCCTGTTTCGCGGCTTACCGGCTATGGTTGGCGTCGAAGTCTATATTCAGTCACCCGTCCCTAATTAGCGGCCTCTGGTTTCAGGTAAGGGGACAGACCCTGCATCGTGTTTAAGGCGCATAACCATCGCCTCATCCAGGACTAAAGCCTGGGCCCAACTGGGTATACTAGCTAGAAGGTCTCGTCTCTGGTCTGGGCGGCCCGTGATCTTGAATTCGTGGTTGATGAATTTTCCTGGCATTATGCCTCATGGATGAAGTAAGGAAACTACAATAGAATTAGTTACTGTCATCAATAGTCACTATAGAATACACCTGATTTGCAGTGGCGTCAGGTCATTATGGACATCCGGGGCTAAGCTCCGCATGAAAATTAAAATGAGAAAAAAAAATGTTTCTTCTTTTAAGGTGGACGTCTAGTGATTTTGCTTTCCATACTTCCAATGGGCAAACTTCTGTACACATTTTTTCACAATTAATGCGTTCCCAGGGATGAAAATGTGAACATCGATTAAAATAACTTCATATTATAACTTGTAATACTAAATATTTTCTAAAACATAACCATAATTATATTAAAAATCAATAACTTTTCCTTTGGTGGTGTTAAGACCAGAAAAAAGATGGCGCTACCTGTGCATTGATGACGTCAGTAGACAAACAAATGTTGGATTGCTTAGTTATGGTTATGTTTTAGAAAATATTAAGTATTCCAAGTTATAATATGAAGTTATTTTAATCGATGTTCAAATTTTTATCCTTGAGAACGTATTAATTGTGAAGAAAATGTGTACAAAAGTTTGCCCATTGGACGTATATAGGAAGCAAAATCTCTAGACGTCTACCTTAACTGCAAAAATTCTGAAGCAAATCCGTATTAGTAAGCAGTTCCCAGATTTTCTGAATGCAAATATGTTCCTACAGTAGTTGAGTAACTGGGTAACACATTACAGCCTTCCACATCCGTTCACTAGAGCCCGATGAATACTACGTGGTGGTAGGGGCAACACCCATCAGCTTGTCACCTTGATTGCCTTGACAAAGCTTCGGAGAATATTAATAAATGAGCAGACACGCGCTGAACTGGGCATGCGTAAAAACGTCTTCGGGGCTGGTCGCCTTTCTGTTTAACAGTAGTAATTTTCCTTCCAATCGTATGGTGAGCAGTTGATTTTTGTCGGAGCGTGTAAATTGCGAACCAATATTGCTCAACTCCTATATATAAATTGCGAACTGAGGTCCAAGACCCTATGTAAAAATTACGAACCAATATCGCACCGCCCTCAACCCCTATATGTAAATTGCGAACTGAGGTCCAAGACCCCTATGTGTAAATTGCGAACCAATATCACACCGCCCTCAACCCCTTTATGTATATTGCGAACTGAGGTCCAAGAATCTATGTGAAAATCACGAACCAATATCGTACCGCCCTCAACCCCTTTATGCAAATTCCGAACTGAGGTCCAAGACCCCTATGTGTAAATTGTGAACTGAGGTCCAAAACTCCTATGTGTAAATTGCGAACCAATACCGCACCACCCTCAAACCCTATATGTAAATTGCGAACTGAGGTCCAAGACCCCTATGTGTAAATTGCGAACCAATATCGCACCGGCCTCAACCCCTATATGTAAATTGCGAACTGAGGTCCAAGACCCCTATGTGTAAATTGCGAACTGAGGTCCCAAACCCCTATGGGCAAATTGCGAAACAATATCGCTCCACCCTCAACCCCTATATGTAAATTGCGAACTGAGGTTCAAGACCCCTATGTGTAAATTGCGAACCAATATCGCACCGCCCTCAACCCCTATATGTAAATTGTGAACTGAGGTCCAAAACTCCTATGTGTAAATTGCGAACCAATACCGCACCACCCTCAAACCCTATATGTAAATTGCGAACTGAGGTCCAAGACCCCTATGTGTAAATTGCGAACCAATATCGCACCGGCCTCAACCCCTATATGTAAATTGCGAACTGAGGTCCAAGACCCCTATGTGTAAATTGCGAACTGAGGTCCCAAACCCCTATGGGCAAATTGCGAAACAATATCGCTCCACCCTCAACCCCTATATGTAAATTGCGAACTGAGGTTCAAGACCCCTATGTGTAAATTGCGAACCAATATCGCACCGCCCTCAACCCCTATATGTAAATTGTGAACTGAGGTCCAAAACTCCTATGTGTAAATTGCGAACCAATACCGCACCACCCTCAACCCCTATATGTAAATTGCGAACTGAGGTCCAAGTCCCCTATGTGTAAATTGCGAACCAATATCGCACCGCCCTCAACTCCTATATGTAAATTGCCAACTCAGATCCAAGACCCCTATGTGTAAATTGCGAACCAATATCGCACCGCCCTCAACCCCTATATGTAAATTGCGAACTGAGGTCCAAGGGCCCTATGTGTAAATTGCGAACCAACTTTTCTGCGCCCATTCTGACAATATCAAAAAATAAGCCAGCATGGAAAAATAATGATTAAAACAATGTAAAACAATTTAAACAATTTATTCACGAAACCAACAAAACTAGTTTGTCATCCTTGCGCAGGGCCATGCTAATTTTCTCTATAATGTTCCATATTTAGTATATGTACTTAATTCAATGTATTCACAAAAACAACCAATGTGTTAAGTAAGTATTTACATTAGCGGAAAGTGAAAAAAGAACACCAAGAAGGAGATGTCTGATACCAACGAAATTTATACAGCATAATAACGAATACAGAGGATAACGTGATCAAAACATTATGGCAAAATACAGCTGTATTTGCTGGTAAACTGAAAATAACATTCCCATGTAACATGGTTAGTACGAGGTTGAACCGCCATGAACTGCGTCACACTGTGCAATTCTGGCATGGAGTCTGTCGTACAGATGTTGGATGTAAGTTTGGGGTATTGAGTTCCAAGCATCCTCAACCTGGACGCGTAAATCGGGGATGGTCGTAGCTGGCCGTGGAAACCGGATAAGTCGTTGTCCCCCTAAATGCCCACACGTGCTCAATGGGGTACAAATCCGGTGAACGTGCAGGCCATGGAAGTTGTCTCACACCCTGAAGTGCATGTTGCGTTGCACGTGCCGTGTGGGCGTGCGTTATCTTGCTGAAAAACGCCACGATGGACCGACTTTACAAATGGCACAACAACGGGCTGAATGATGTTGTTGATGTAGGAGGTGCTGTTTAACGTACCCGGTACAAACACTAGTTGTGCACGGGAGTGATAGCTGATCGCTCCCCACACCAGGAGACCAGGTGTAGGCCCTGTGTGGCGCTGGCGGATGCAAGAAGGGTGGAGACTCTCCCCTGTGCATCTGCGAACACACATACGGCCATCGGAGGCTCCCAAGCAGAATCTGCTTTCATCGCTGAACACGACAGATCGCCATTGCGTTCTCCAGTGCAGACGTTGGCGACACCACTGCAGCCGTTCCTGACGGTGGGCTGGAGTAAGAGGTACACATGCCAGAGGCACACGTGCACGATGTCCTTGCATCCAGTAGACGGTTGCGGATGGTTCGCACAGTCACCTCAGGTGCAACGGCAGCTCGGATTTGCGTCGCGGTGGATGTTCTGCTTAACAACGCAGCTCTTCTTATGCGTCTATCCGTCCGCTCATCTGTCCGTCTGTGACTCCCGGTTCCACGTCTTCTCGTGTGGGAATGTTCCTCGGACCATCTACGCCACCATCGTACCACCACCGATACTTCCCGTCCAATTTGCTCCGTAATGCAACCACTCCGGCCTCGCGGAGTCCGACTAGACGACCTCGCTCAAACTCCGATAACTGCTGAAATCGTACACGTCTTCCATGTCCAGGCATTGCAGCTTCTTCAGGGTCTTCGCACGTGTCCGTACGCCGACGACTGATTACATTCACTTCGCCGTACTCCTTAAATACCACCGACGATAATTTGCATATTATGCCGTGCTGTGGCGTAAGCGCTCACCGGTTGGTCCCGAAATTAACATCACACCTACGTAAACTCGACCCCATTAACATATGTAAATTTCATGATCGTCCGCCAATTTCTTGTTGGTGTTCTTTTTTCACTTTCCGCCAGTGTATGTACTTAAACAGTATCAAAAGTAAACAAATAATGATGAAAATAATATAAAACAATGTAAAGCATATGTATTCACGAAAACAAGAAAATCAGTTTGTCATCCTTGTGCATGGGCCATGCTGATCCCCCCCCCTCCCCCTCCCCCATTTTCAGAAACAATCACATTTTTATAATGATGCGATGCAAATTTTACATAAAAAACTGTTGAAATAAGTCGTCTTTTGCAATCGTCTGTTTTTTCTTGCAATTTTTTTTTTTCATTGGAATGCACTTTTACTGTTTCTTCTCTTTGGATCTTTCACACTTTGAATTTTAATGTACGTTTGCGTTTGAAATAATGTCAACACTTCTACGAAATTACACAAACTTGGGTGCGGATGATAAAAATGTGTGATGAATCTAGAATGAAAGGACTCGAATGCATTTGTAGTATGTTCATTAGATGCACTGGCCTCTGCCCACAAATCTGGAGGAAAATTCGAACAGCTGTCAATATATTTGTCAGTCAAATAATCTGCCGTTTTCGAGACACTTGGATGAATCGGTTGGAATTCGGCTAAATCATTTGCAAAACACTCACCTACTTCTGTGGGATCCAAAAATGACAGTCCGAACAAGTTTTCCAGCCAGTGGCCTACCTCACTGGTTTTATTTTTATATTCTTTGCTCAAACTCAGCTTCCGAATTTTTCGAAGCCAGCTTGGCCCAAATGAAACCTACATCCAAGCAACAGTGCGTTTGGCCAGACGACACGTACAGCATTATGAATCGCTTTTTCGAAATCGGCAAAAATTACTTCAGGCTCAAAAGTACATCCTAACTCTGAGCACTTATACTTTAGAAGGTGACGCATTCTGTAACATTCAATTCCCGCAAATGTTCAGAGAAGTGAGTTCGGAATTTACATATAGAGGTCAGGGGCCTTGGTTCGTAATTTACATAAAGAGTTTTAATGGCGGTCTGATTTTGGTTCGAAATTTACACGCTCTAGTTAGCAATTTACATAAAGAGTTTTAATGGCGGTCTGATTTTGGTTCGCAATTTACACGCTCAGTTCGCAATTTACATACCACTGATTTTCGTTTGTGGCGTTAAGCAAGCTGTAAAATTCGTTCGTGTAAGTAAAATGACCAAAGAAACTTTTTATTGGAACACTCTTTTAGCTTATTAAAGGATGAAAAAAAAAACGTTAAATACTTGAACCCACTTCGACAAATATTTACTTGGTGCAAAAACATAAGAATCAGTCTAGAAATTTTAATGTGGAGTTATATCAAAATATCCTGGTTAACTGGAAGCGAAAGCGAACATACTTTCAACTGTTTACTACGGTTTTGTTTCTACTGTTTATTTTATGTTATACAGCATTCCATATATATATAAACAAAATTTCTACTTCATTAGCTATGTTGCTAAGGTGGATGTCTAGTGATTTTGCTTCCTATACTTCCAATGGGCAAACTTTTGTACACATTTTCTTCACAATTAATGCGTTCCCAAGGATGAAAATTTGAACACCGATTAAAATAACTTCAGATTATAACTTGTAATGCCTAATATTTTCTAAAACATAACCATAATTAAGCAATCCAACATTTGTTTGTCTACTGACGTTATCAATGTACAGGTAGCGCCATCTTTTTTTCTGGTCTCAACACCACCAAAGAAAAAGTTATTGATTTTTAATATACACTGCCGGCCACCCAAAATGCAACTCCAAGAAGGAAGCATCCGATTGGCCTGAAACTCGCAGCATGCGTCGCCCGCGAGAGGACATGCAAACGATTAGCATTGCAGGGCATATGCAAATAATGTGTGCCCGGCACGCCACCGAGAAGCACTATAAGAAGGGTGCACAGAAGGCGGGGTGTAAGTAGTGGAAGTATGTTGTGCTGCCGGACCTGTGCGTGAGAAGCTTCCTGATGCCTCGACGCAGAATACGGCAGTCATTCCAGCACGCTTCGGAAATCGACAGACGATGAATAGTGGCTTATCGCGACAGCGGTTTATCGTACCGAGACATCGGCGCCCGTGTGGGACGACATCCAGCAACAGTTAGGCGAGTATGAATTCGGTGGGTGCAGGAGGAACGGACGGACCGACGTGAGCGATTGCCGCAGCCGCGGCACACCACCGAACGAGAGGACCGGCATGTTGTGCGTCGGGCATTTACGGCTCGCACCGCCATCACGAACGTTAGCGCAGGATTTTGGGTGTGTTTCGCAACAACCTGTGTTAGCACGTACCTTTCGACGTCGTCTGCAGGAGCGGGGACTTGTCGCACGGCGCCCATTGCTCCGATTACCATTGACGTTACACCACCAGCGAGTGCGGCGGCAGTGGGCCGTTGAACGCCACACCTGGACCATGGAATGGCACAACATTGTCTTCTCCGACGAATCCCGATCCTGCTTGCAACACCACGATGATCGGATCAGCGTGTGGCGGCACCGCGGCGAGAGACTGTATGACGCCTACATTATGCATCGCCATACTGGTTCGTCACCTGGCGTTTTATGGTTTGGGGTGCAATTGGATATAACACCCGCACCCCTCTGGTACGCATCGCCGGTACACTCAACAACCACCGCTACATCTCCAACGTTTTGGAGCCTGTAGTCCTCCCTTACCTGCAGGACCTGCCAGCGGCCACGTTTCAACAGGAAAATGCGCGCCGGCACGTGGCACGCATCATGCAACAATTCTTCACGACCCAACAGGTGTCACTGCTGCCGTGTCTCCCCTGTTCTCCCGTCATGTCGCCCATCGAACACGTCTGGTCGCTGATCGGCAACCGAGTGGCCCGGCAAGCACCATCCGTGATGAACTGTGGCAACGTGTGGAAGCAGCCTGGACCGACATACCCCTAGCCCACATCCAAAGCCTTTTTCGTTCGATGCCGCGGCGTGTAGCGGCCGTTATTGCCAGCCATGGGGGCCACACGAACTATGGATGTCTGCGTGTTCCGCAAGTCGCACGGGCCTGTAAGCTCAATCGTTTCATCTTTGTATCTTTTGTTATGTGTCCAGTAAATCTGGCTTTGCTATCTCGTGTCCTTCCTGGTGTTGCATTTTGGGTGGCCAGCAGTGTAATTATGGTTATGTTTTAGAAAATATTAAGCATTACAAGTTATAATATAAAGTTATTTTAATCGATGTTCACATTTTCATCCTTGGGAATGCATTAATTGTGAAGAAAATGTGTACAGAAGTTTCCCCATTGGAAGAATAGGAAGCAAAATCACTAGACGTCCACAAAGACCTTTAAGATACATAGACTGGAAAACCGTAAGTTAACCGGGCGACATTTGAAGTTCAGTGTTGTACGTCAAGAATCTGTCACATCTCGTCTAGGCTTCTCGCAGCTGTTTCTAATGTTTTCGTTGAAATAATAGAGGTGTTTTAGTATTTGAAGTGCAGGATAGTTAGCTAGTAACCTTTTGCACCTTACTTTATCTCTAAACATTAAGTTAAGGTACTCAGTTTTTCCTAGAACCTTGTCACATTTACCGTGACTTGCAGTTTCAATCTAGGCTTCTCACCTCCTTTTCTAATCTTTCCCTTGAAACAACAGAGTTGTTTATTATTTTAAATACAGGATAATTAGTTAGTAACCTTTTGCACTTACTTGATCTTTAAATATTAAGTTGAAGGAAAGAGTTTTTACTAGAACCTTGTCACATTTACCGTGACTTGCAGTTTCAAGCTAGGCTTCTCACCTCCTTTTCTAATCTTTCCCTGGAAATAATAGAGTTGCTTTAGTATGTGCAAGATAGTTAGCTAGTAACCTTGTTCACTTATTTTATATCGAAATATTAAATTGAAGGACTCAGTTTTTACTAGATCCTTGTGTCATTCACCAGAGTATGTATGGCTCTAAAGTGTAGGTTTCTGGTTAAACCTACAGATGGTTTGCTAATTCGTGTTTCTTTTCCAAGACTTTTCATCCTCGAGATTTGTGATTGTCTAAACTCTAAATTATATGAAGAGAGAATTTCTTTCTGTCATGTTTAATTTTACTTATTTTTTCTCCCGTTAGCTATTACGAACTCATAATACTGCGGGAAAATCTTCCAAAATTAGAAGTTTTGTTCTCGGCAACTTCTCTTAAAAAACAAACAAATGGTCACATTAAAATATTTTTTGACATTACTTAGAGTGTGAAATACGAATTTCATGCAACTAGATCACGCAGTTTGCAAGCAACTGAAGCCGAAATATATTTTACACGTAGGACAAGCGACGTTTCCCTTCAGTTATTTCATATCCCCAACATTACGATAATGATGTTTTCTTTAATCGTAAGTTAAAAGGCGCAATGTCTAATTTATACCTCATTGAAAAAAAAATTAATACGCAGTATTAAAACAACGTAAAATTTCTTCTTTCGTGCAGGTAAAAGAGCTTAATTAACGTTGCTTACATACAAGGAGTGTTCAAATGAAAAGGTACGAAACGACACTGTGGGTATAAATGAAGACTTTATTCAAAGTATACACCATAGGCCGTAGCACAACGATCCCATTGATTAACGAGCCGAAGGATTCCTTGTTCCCAGAATTCCTGCGGCCGTGACGAGACCCAGTCCTGCACAGCGTCCTTGAGTTCGTCGTCCGAGTGGAAGCGCTTCCCTTTCAGATGTTTTTCAGGGGACCAAACACATGGAAATCGCAGGGTGACATGTCCGGACTGTAGGGCGGATGGTCAAGCTGCTCCCACTGGAACTTGGCCAGTTCCGCGTGTGTGACCCTCGAGACGTGTGGACGCGCGTTATCATGGAGCAGAACCACACCCTCCGTGAGCAGCCCCGGTCTTTTGTTCTTCATGGACCTGCGTAGGCTTCGGAGTGTCTCACAGTACACATCGGAGTTAATGGTTCGCCATCCTGTCCTCACACGCACTGCTGCGTCAATTGGACGGCGCTCTTTATAAGAGCCTCTGCTCTCTCCTGCGCATGCGGGCGCCCGCGCATGGTCCGATCCACGCCGGCGACTCCAGTCGCATCCCTAGATGTGTCGCTACGTTCTCCCATAGCGGCATAGGCAAATATGTTAACGGTTACGTTCTTATGACGTTTCGTACCTTTTCATTTGAACACCCCTAGTAGGACACACGCCGTTTTATCCGTACAAGCTCTGTGATCAAAATGTCGCCAGCTGCTGCCACTCATTTGCACAAGAACTTCCAGTCTATGTATCTTAAATGTCTTTGGATGACCACCTTAAGTATAATTTCAGCAGGTGACATTTGGAAACCTCACGATCCACCGAAATTATACATCACAGTACGGAAGATGGTTGAAAGCAATTTTTTTAATTTTAGCCCCGGAAAATTTTCAGGTCACGCTACGCCACAGCTAGTTTGAAAAAATTCCAGCTTTCACAAATAGGAATCATTGCTCATTAATGTCTAAACGTAAACGTCAGTGTAAAGAATTTTAGTCTTCCTAATGTCCCGTTTCCTAGAGCAAAAAGAGAATTTTTGAACGTAGAGTTGTTGAATTTCGTATACTAAATGTTGGATCCCATACATTATTATTCATTGAGGACAATAATCTGCTTCACTGAAGGAAAAATAGTAACTGAATGTTAGTTAATGGTTTATAAAAAAAAACTGCTTGTCAACAATGTCTCTGACAACTACACAAGATACATTCCTCGAATATTTGCTTCCGCACTTGAGGTGCAATATATTTGCTTCGGCACATGAGGTCTAATATACATATGTGCTTCCGAACTTGAGGTGTAATATATTTTCTTCCGAACTTGAGGTGTAATATATTTTCTTCCGAACTTGAGGTGTAATATATTTGCTTCCGCCCTTGAGGTGTGATAATTTCATCTACAAGAAACAAGTAGATTTCCGATAGCAGCAGCATGTTGAAATTCCTTCCGTAATTTTTTTCCACCGATTGCAATCTCAATATGGCTGGCGCTCAAAAGCTTAAAATAATCAAGAGATGGAAGGATTTTAAGCAGGGTCGGATTAAGGGGGACTTTTGGGGCTATAGCCTTGGGGCCCACCACGACCAAGGGCCCAGGAAGTATGCCTGGGCAAATCATAGATAAGTACAGAGAGAGAGAGAGAGAGAGAGAGAGAGAGAGAGAGGTTTGTAAACTAATTTTACTGTTGTCTCGTATGATTTCCACTTGGTGAGAAACAGAGGCTGGAAGACGAACAGATTTCAAGGCAGCGAATCACCAAGGTTTCATGTCGATGTGTACAGCGGGGTCATTGAGACAGTTTCAGCTTTTTCACTACCATCCACCCACACCACCCAATTTACACTTGGAATCGACAATGGTCGAAGTCCCCTGTGACTTCACAGTGAATAACAAAAATGGTGCACTGAGGAGTGTATACAATGCTAAATCATTAGAAAATCCAAGACAAAATCAAGGAATCTTAATTAAGCTCGTGTTCTTGTGAGAACAGTGGAAAATACAGTGACTTATTATAAAAACTCTACAGATAATTTAGTACTTACATCTTCGGGTTTTAACGGACTTGATAATAATTCCCCGTCATATGTTCTTTGGGGGCCCACCCAGATGTCTTAGCCTTGGGGCCCATTCAAATATCTTAGCCTAGGGGCCCACTAACCCAGCCGTTCTTTTAAGAGCAGACTGGAATCACCACTGTGAGCAACTGGCAGCTGCTAGCGACTCTTGAAAGGTTCTCAAGCACTCATAGTGATTTAAAATTTTTGGCTCCTTAGGCAGCCTTGCTTGGACGCCGTTTTCTTCCCCCTGAAAATATTTAACTAACTTAAATTATCACTTACCATTTAGGCTATTTTATGATTGATTTTTACGTACCCTTCTTTAAAATTGCATATGAATGTGTTTTATCATGAAAAGCATTGAAAGCAGGGACGTATCTACCGGGAGGGCAGGGAGGGCGGTTGCCCTAACAGAACGGTCATTTCAGAGGAGTAAATTTATGGTCTGGGGGATGTAAAAAATAGAAATTGTAACTAATAAAGAAAGTTACGTTCTTCAGTATTTTCGTTTTAAAAACTTTAGTTAGTCTCATACAATATTCCATGCAGCCAACCAGGGTACAGAGTAACACACACACTATGAGGTCTGAACATCTTATATCCGTGAAGAGAATTTTTCAAAACAGTGAATGGAAGCATAGCCGATATGCCTAACCTGCATGACCTTTCCGAACACGTCGTTGGGATGAAGAACTAATTAATGATTTGTGCTCTGCCGCAGAAAGTTCTCGAAGCGTTTAACCTAGAAGGGAAATTTTCCGCAGAAAGTTTTCAAAGCGTTTAACCTTGAAGGGGAATTTTTCCAAACCCTAACCCTAAGACTTCTTCCTATATTTGGGTTCACTATATCCGATACTCATTCGTTCTGCGCTGGTTTGATTTTCGTTCCGCTTTTCTGTGGAACGTTGTGTTGTCGGCGTTCACATAACGTTTACGCTTTACTTGGTACTTACCACCTGTGGTTCTTGGGTATTTACCTAGTTTTTACAATTTTAATAAAATTATGCCAAAAACCTGAAATATGATTTTTGAACGATAATACTTCCCTATAACGGAGGTGTGTGAGAAAGTAAAAATCACGTATTATTTGAGTGTAACGTGAAGGAGCGTAATTTTGAACTCGAAGGGGTGTAATTTTGAACTCGAAGGGACGTAATTTCAAGTCCCGCCCTTCAGATAAGAAAAGCTTTCTACGGTAATGATTGAAAGAGAGAGAAAAATATATTATTCCTAAATTTAAATAAAATACTAAGGAATCAACTACAAACTACAATAATTTTAATTGTTAAAAAATTAATTTAAATAGTCTGACTGCATTGAAGTTTTAGATTTTACCTTGAACTATTATAAGTATTAAAAAAAGTTTCCATTGATATCTTTTTTTTTTCCAAGTCCACTCGACGTGCTTTCATGACAGCAAAGTCTTTCATGATATCATCAAAAGCCAGTTATTTCACAAGTTCAGCATTTGCAGCAAACTAGCCATATTGGAGAATCTTGAATCCGTAGATGAGTTCCAAAAGTAGTTATTAACTCTTTCAAGAACTCTACAAGGCTTTCCACCAGATGCCTTAGAAGTCTTGACCGTCAAGAAAATTCCAAAGCACCACTTGCAAAATGAATATTTCTGTTCATTGTGACATGCATACTTTCATAAAAATTCAAGGTTTAAATAAAACAAGCTAAGCCTACCTGAAACAATGTTTACATCATTACTATTATTACAAAGTTAAAGCACTTCAATAATGACGTGGAAAATAAAATATGTAGAGTAATTTTTTTCGTGAACGTTCGTTCATCATCGAGAATCTTACCTTAATATAGAGTGTCACAAACATACACTAAAAAATCCAAAAACAAGTTTCTTTAGATATACACATTTTGTTTCAGAGTGTCTTTACTGAACACCAGGACAGAATTTACTGCGCAGAAACACTTACCTGGACATACCGCTTCATAATAAGTTCTTCCAAAGTTCACAACAAAGCAGAGTCAGATAAAAGCTGTACTTCTGCCGTTCTGCGCGTAGACAACGAATGGCTGACAGTTCTACGGCTTAAATATATCGGCAACACAACAAAGTCGCATTTTCCCAGTGTTCGTTCGTCGCACATAAGATGTTTCTATAAGCAGCTGATGAAATATCGAAAGCAAATAACAGCAATCAGTAGCAATATTTCTCGACCTTTTTGTTTTCGTGTGAAATCGTTAGAGAGCAAGCCTTGTTAAAAAAAAAATTCACGCAGGTAGCATATGTAAATAAAAGAAAGCCTGGTTATATTCTGTGAAAAAAATTTACTCATATTCTGAGAATTTCTTGGTTTTTAAGGAAAAATAAAGTTCCCAAGTCATATTTCTTCAGCATAGGCATGAAATGTTAACAACACGCTGTTACCTACTGTATTGGAACTCTCAATTTTTAGACTTAAATGAGAAACGATACTGGTTTGACAATCTAAAATAATCATTTTAGTTTCGCAAGGGGAATATCAAAGTAAAATTTCATACGATAGGATTCTAAATGAAAAATTCTGCATGTAGTTTGTGAACGACAAAATAGAACCAAAATTCCTGACGTAACGTTTTCCTGTTTTCTAAAATTTTCCTGTTTCTAAAGTGTTGATTGTGTGACGCGCATCTCTGACGTCATCTCAGAAAGAATTGGATGAGATAACGCCTCACCAGCAGCTGTGAAAAATCGGTTTTTGTTGCTATGACAACAACGCAAAGTGGCACACGCGTGCGCTGTGCGGATTGGCTGTTTCCACTCCCCCAAAAAATGGGACAAACGTGCAGGCAAAGAAAATTATATTATTTTTAGATTATTTTATTTGGAAGTTTAACGCCCACCGTGAGCAACTCGATGTGTTGTAAGCAGTCGCCCGTACCTGATTTAGGGTCACTGGTTCCAGTGAAGAGGAAGAGCTAGTGCCATGAGAGAAAAACACAACATCCATTCCAAATCACTTCACTCTCAATCCCGGAGTGCAGCCGCAGAGCAGGAGACTCAGAGGTCAATCTTCAATAGAGACATATGGCAATAATTTGGTCCCGAAGATCTCAATAGAACAGCGTGCCAGTGGACGGACATGGAACTAAAACGTCGAACCATAACAGTCACTAGTACCGTATCACGTGAAAGACGCTATCGTAGTTTCATTTCCGACCACTGGGGTGCTGTCTTAAACACGAGAGTTGGACCTCTTTAGCCAGGGGGTTGAGGGTTTAATCCCCCCCCCCTCAAGAAACAATGTCTCCAAAAATGTATTGTTTTATAAATTTCAGCTGGAAAATAAACAGAGCTCTATTTTATGAGCAAACGACCAATCACCAGAACCACGGGAGTTATCGGCAGCTAAAAATTTAGGGGGGACGCAGGTAAAATACGGAGAGGGTAGCACCTGGTGCAATGTTATGGCTTTTTTTCTTATGGCTGGAGCGAAGTACAGACCCGCTGACGCTGGGACAGAGAGTCACCCACCACCCTCCTTCTACAATCTGCCCCACTGAAGCAAAAGGCGTATTACAGACAGCAGACTATCGTAGTTTGGGCCTGGTACCTGGGAATGGGGTGCAGGGATCTTAACGTCCTTGGAAAGTGCGTGGTGTGCGTTTTCACTTGTCGCCAGTTGCTGTCTTGTAAAACTGAAGTAAAACTATGCATATTACGTTCTAAACCGTCAGACTCGCAGGTCGCAGTGGTATTTTTGTCAGCGAAAAATCACCGGTCTTTTTTGTTATGGCTAAATGTGAGCGCGAAAAATTCACCTTGATAGATTTTATGTTTAAACGTGTAAAAGTATCCGCTGCTAAAGCAACGAGTTCAGATAAAATTCCAGTTTTTTAGAAAAATGTAATCAAGAATCATGTCAAAACAATGAGCAGGAAAAGGAAAGAGGAGCCGGAAAGGAAGCGAATAATTTTGATTTAGGAATGTATTTAATTACAAGAGTTAATGAAGCGCTCAAATATAAATTACTGTCTACCCCATGGATGCCAGAAGAATTATTTAAATTCCCCATCTTGACTGGGCGAAAACAAGTTTCAACGGAGTTGGTTCACCGCTTTCCTTAGCTCGTTTATACCCACGTTGGTGAACAAGGTGCGTTATGTAAGTATTGCACTTTATTTTCAGTGAACGTGCAGGTAAAGGAGACCACTAAAAAATGGGCATGCTGGTTACAAAACCGTTTAACAAATGGAAAAATTCTTTGGAATTGTTTGCAAAGCATTCTCAAAGTGAAAATCATAAAACATATTCCCTGTATGCAGATAATTTTTTGAAAACACGGATGGAATCGTCTGGAAACATACGAGAACAACTAAATTTAGGTCTGGCTAAACAAATATCAGAAAACAGAAAGTGCTTGATCTCTATCGTCGAGACTGTGATATTGTGCGGCCGTCAAGAGTTGCCGCTTCGCGGTTCACAGGATTCTGGACCACTCCAAAGCTCTGATCCGGAAATAAATGATGGAAATTTTAGGGCTTTGTTAAGGATGTGCATCTCATGTGCGGACAAAAAAACACTACGAGAATTCTACACTCAACGCAAGGTATAAAGTTAAAAAACACTACGAGAATTCTGCACTCAACGCAAGGTATATGAGCCCAGATATTCATAATAATATCATTAAAATATGTGGCAAAATTATTCAGGGTACATTAGTCATTAAAATCAACCAGGCTAAATGTTTTTCGATTCTTGTCGACGAGGCAACCGATATTTCTCGAAATGGATAACTATCTCTCGGTGTGAGGTATGTGATCGAACACGATCTTTGCCGCCCAGGTGGCGCAGTGGTCGAAGCGATGGCCTCTGATCATTCGTCCGAACGGGGTCCGGGTTCGAATCCCGGTCAGGCATGGGTGTTGTGTTTGTCTTACGGCACTGGCTCTCTCCCTTCCCTGGAACCAGTGACCCTAAATAAGGGACGGGCGACTGCTTATAGCCCATTGAGTTGCTCACGGTGATCGTTAAACCTCCAATCAAAAAAAAAAAAAAAAAGAACACGATCTTTCATTTTCTTTGCCCAAAGATTTTTTGGAATTTGTGGCAGTGAGTGATACGACTGGAAAAACTTTAGCAACGGTGTTTTTAGAAACCCTGAAGACTCTTGGTGGGAACTGTTCATACTTATTCGGTCAGGAGAATGATGGGGCCACTGTGATGAGTGGTTGTTTCGGAGGCGTCCAAGCCATTATAAAGCTGACGCACCCAGCTGCTATGTGCATTGCAGCGCACATTCATTGAACCTGACTCTTGATCATGCCTGCGAGGTTCAAGACGTAAGAAATTGTATAGGAACGATTAAATCAATAGCTAATTTTTTTAAATCCTCAGCGAAGTGCACAGATCTATTAAAAGCCAAAATTAAATTGCACTTCCCTAACACAAAGTGGGAAAATCTTACTTCGATGTGTGACACAAGGTGGATTGAAAACCCTCCTTCGATTTAATGAAATTTACTATCCAATCGTTGCAGTGTTAGGAGAATTACAAATGATGCCGATATGGAAACATCTGAAGTCATTAGTTTGGTGACAACATGAAAACTTTTTGCCCATACTTTACCGCTTTGTAAAAATCTGCAGTCTTCCACTTGCGATTTGACCAGCTCTTTGGATCACATTGACAATATTTTGAAAGAGGTTAACTGCATGAGGGAAAATATGGACGGAACATTTGCAGATATTTTCAAGCAAGCGGAGGGTATCTTGAATTCACTTGGCGAAACAATGCAAATTCTGAGAATAGTTTCCCGTCAACGAAATCGAATGAACATTAGTGCTACATCCCCAGAGCAATATTTTAAGGTGGACGTCAAGTAATTTAGCTTCCTTTACTTCCAATGGAAAAACTTCTGTACACATTTTCTTCACAATTAATGCATTCCCAAGGATGAAAATTTGAACATCGATTAAAATAGCTTCATTTTATAACTTTGAATACTTATTAGTCGCCCCGGTGGCGCAGTGGTCTAAGGCGTTGGCCTCTGATCATTCGTCCGTAAGGGGTCCGGGTTCGAATCCCGGTCAGGCATGGATGTTGTGTTTGTCTTACGGCACTGGCTCTCTCCCTTCCCTGGAACCAGTGACCCTAAATTAGGGACGGGCGACTGCTTATAGCCCATTGAGTTGCTCACGGTGGTCGTTAAACCTCCAATAAAAAAAAAAAATACTTATTATTTTCTAAAACATAACCATAATTATGCAATCTAACATTTGTTTATGTACTGACTTCATCAAAGTACAGGTCGGCCCATCTTTTTTCTGGTTTCAACACCACCAAAGGAAAAGTTATTGATTTTTAATATAATTATGGTTATGTTTTAGAAAATATTAAGTATTCAAAGTTATAATACGAAGCTATTTTAATCGATGTTCAAATTTTTATCCTTGGGAACGCATTAATTGTGAAGAAAAGGTGTACAGAAGATTTTCCATTGTCAGTATAGGAAACAAAATTACTTGACGTCCACCTTAAGACTGTTACCGCCATACTAGACCAGTTGCAAAGGCGATTCTCTAATCACAAATCAGTCATTTCTTCTCTGAATAGACTGTTGCCCTTCAATTGCGATGCTTCAAGCCATGAGGACCACCACTGTTATGGAGCGACATACCGAGAAAGGAACGTTCTACTGTAGCTATTGAAGCATTGTCTCAATGTAAAAAACAAAGTTTCCCGAATGTTTAATTTATATTAAAGGTGCTCAGCACTCTTCCTGTTTCAACCAGTACTCCGGAACGAACCTTTTCATCCCTAAGGCGTTTGAAAACGTACTTATGAAACTCTACAGGACAAGAGAGATTAACTGAATTGGCGTTTATGAGCATCCATAGGTATATATACATCAGTCCCGAAGATATCGTCAATAGATTTGCTGAAGAAAAAGAACGACGGCTGGCCTTTGTGCTATAGGAAGACAGAGAGAGAGACATGTACTGCTTTGTGCTACTAGTCTTATTTCATGACAAGCAATTGATTGCATTACTTGTAAGTAAGATAAAAAATTATATATAACGATATAACCCTATAGTTCTTTACTTAGTGTACCCAGATATTAATTCATAATAAAAAAGATATTTGGGCATACGCCGTACTTAAATAAAGACAGAGCAGATTAATTCATATACTTGTGTTGGCAGTATAGCGTAATAAGTCAGCATTTCAAAAATAAGGAGTATTAAATTGAAGAATTTCGTGTGAACATAACATGTAACAGAGAAACAACTGAACATATACGCAGGGACGTCGCCAAGGGGGTGCGAGCTAAAATTTGTCTTGCCCACCCAGTTCAAAACGAGCCTTGTGTTTTATATCATTTTCAATGTATTTAACTTAAAAATATAATCTGGACTTTCCAAGTAATAAGTCTTGTGTTTTATACCATGTAGTCCTACGGATTTCCTCCTAGGATGTGCGTTGTTTTCGTCTCCGTAGAAAGTTTATCAAAATAGCATCCGAAGGGCCATGAGAATTCATTTCTTCTCCACTCTTCGACTCTTCGATTTCCTTAGTTTTAAGCCTCTTTTTCTTGCTTGTGTGGCCAGGGGCTAATGAGGAGGGTGGATAAGAATTCGCTGAGGGAATCACTACTAATTGCTCTGCTGTTTGTTTTCCTTAAAAAATACGGAATTTCAACACGAAAAGTGGAGTCTAAGGCTATACCAGCACTCTTAAAATTGCCCCAGGACAGTGAAAGTGCAGGGTGTGGCCGAAGACTGCTTTATAGAAGAGGAGGGCAAGGTAAAGTTGCTGGCTTGAAGGAAGGTAGTTAAGAAAGGAGGAGGTACTTACTGTGTCTACGTGGCACGACGTTAAAATTTGATTTAGAATAAAAAAACGACATTTCCTGTTAAATTGTTCAAGTACAGTATTATTTTCGCAAACGAAAATTCAAAAATTTGAAAAGCAATTTAAGGCAATGCATTTCAGAGCAAGCAAGAAAGCCGAAGGCGACATTCTAGTAACACTTGTATCTTACACCAGTGGCATAACTAGTCGGATCCGTGTGTGTGTGTGTTCAAGTCAAGGGGGAAAAGTATTGCACGAATTCCTTTGTAGTGGGTAGTAAAAAACATTAAAAATATGTCCTTTCACTGTTTAGTAAAAATAAACAAATTGCTATCAAGCTTGCCCCAGCAAAAATAATGCTGGCCCACCCTTCGACCATCCTGATTTAGAAGCCTAGCGACGTCTCTGCATGTACGTAGTGCGATCAAAAATTTCCAAGACTAGGTACGTCGCGCCAACAGATGACAGTACGCGGATGGGCGAGCAACTGTCGAGGGCAGTGACTTTCATGAGTCATTGTGCCGAATGGCGTTGTTCTGTGAACATCGGGAGCTGTGCTAAACGATATATGGTGATCACGTGTAGAACACAGCTACGATTTCGGTATGGGCTGCAAACTAGAGCAGCGAGCGAACATCAAATTCTGCGTCAAACGCGGCAAATCGGGAACGGAGACGCATGAAATGTTGTGGCAGGCTTATGGCAATGAAGCAATGAGTCGTGCGAGGTGTTTTGAGTGGCACTCGCGCTTCAAGAGCTACAGAACGACACTGGAAAACGACCAGAATTCAGGGCGACAGTCCACGGGCAAAATCCCCGAAAATGTGGACAAATGTCTACATTCGTAGGGTTGTGCACCGTGAATTCGTCCCCCACGGCCAGACCGTCACCGCCCTTTTTTACTGTGATGCTCTCCGGCGTTTTAGGAAGGACATTCGCCGCAAACGACCTGAAATGGGGCGCAGGGAGGATTTCATGCTAAATCACGACAATGCAGCAGCTCACAGAGCGTTAGCAACACGGCAGTTTTGCCGCCGCAACAGCATGACTACCCTTCCTCACCCACCTTACTCGCCGGATTTTTTTGATTGGTTGTTGATTGGAGGTTTAACGACCACCATGAGCAACTCAATGGGCTATAAGCAGTCGCCCGTTCCCAATTTAGGGCCACTGGTTCCAGGGAAGGGAGAGAGCCAGTGCCGTAAGACAAACACAGCATCCATGCCTGACCGGGATTCGAACCCGGACCCCTTTCGGACGAACGATCAGAGGCCATCGCTTAGACCACTGCGACTTCTTTCTGTTCCCGAAAATGAAGCTGAAGCTCAAGGGTCGCCATTTTGAAGCACTGGGCGAGATCCAGCTCGAATCTCAGACGATGCTTGACACGATTCCCGAACAGAACTTCTAGGGAGGTTTCCAACAGTGGCAAAAACGTTGGCAGCGTTTTATCGCTGCCCAAGGAGACTACTTTGAGGGAGATCATAGCCAGACTTAAGTAACGTAAGTACTTTGTTGTATATCGGCCTAATCTCGGAACTTTTTGATTGGACCTCGTATATAACGTACGGTGAAAATTAAATTTCAAATTCACCCCCCCCCCCCCCGAAATTTATTTTTCGTTACGGCCCTGCTCTGGAGTGAAGTGATTTGGAATTGCAGCTCTTATCTCTTTACATGTCTTATAGGCGCGGTTACAAGCTCGTGTATTAATCAGTGCGTAGTGCCATTTGAAACGCCATGCTCACACTTCTGGTTTGTTTTTAGAAACGGCAGAGTTTTCATTTTAAAGCCAGCATTGCCGTCCCGGTGGCACAGTGGTCTAATCGCCGGCTTCTGATCATTCGTCCGAGATGGGTCCGGGTTCGAATCTCGGTGAGGCATGGATGTTGTGTTTGTCTTACGGCACTGGCTCTCTCCCTTCCCTGGAACCAGTAATCCTAAATTAGGGACGGACGACTGCGTCCCTAATTTAGGATTACTGGTTCCAGGGAAGGGAGAGAGCCATCACCCCGTTATAGCTTACAGGCCCGCGCACCGGATTGGGACGTCACTGGAGTAGTCCGTAGTCGGAGAGGGAGTGAAACGAACGATACAAGTCAAGCGTTATTTAGAGTTTTACTGCACTTAATAAGGACTTCTGTGTTAGATTTTTTTAAATAACTACAGAGTTTGCAAGTTTATTTTATAATCTTTCAAAACACAGCAGAAAAAGAAATTACAGCATAAATCTAGCGTAGTAAGAATTTTCACGTAAAAGTGTAAGCAAGACAGATTCGTCTACTTAATGAAATCATCGCTGTCATTTCATTGGAAGTGATAAACCATTCCTGTAATCGAAACTATAAACTGTTGTCATTGTTTCACTTGAAGTTATATATATGTTCACCGAATCATTCTTGTACTTGAAAAGATTAGTTTGAGGGTGCATTACGAAGTACCACCGTCGTTTCGAAAGATGTTAGTTGACGAATTTAAGGAATCAGATTTTTCATTCATTTGCGAGCTTACGGCTACGAAATATTGACTAATGAAATAATTCCTTTAGCGGAAACGTATTTTCATGTTAGACAGTAACTAGCAATTTATGTGCAATCCATGTTCACTAATATATAAAAAAAGGTCAAGAAGAAAAACTGAATTTTTTCCTGTTGTTTAATTATTGCCAAAGGCTCAATAAAACACTTTAACATATATACAGGGAATTGCTGCTTGATCCACTGATTGTATCAAATAAATTATGATTTAAAGAGAATTACGCAATTGTTACATTATTAAATGTACCATAACGACATTTTAATGACGCAATAAGTTTTCCTAATTTTAGTACCATCTAGTTACATGTTTGAACAGCTTCATTTTGGTAAGCAAATGTAAAGTTTATAATTTTTATCTTCCAGAGCACTATTTAAAAAAGTTACCTTGTCAAAGTTTAAAACATTAAGTATATTAGTATCATTAAACAAATCTATTTAGATCCAAAATATAAACATTATTTTTTATCTGGAAAAATAAGAGTACATATTGGCATAAATTTCCTGAAATTTGATTTTCAAGAAGCTTTCAGAAAAACTGCCAATGTACAAATAATTATGTTTGTGTAAGAATCCCCGGAGGACCGGACTAGGCTGCCATCTGATGCTGACCTTGGCTACATATAACGGACGCTCCCTATCTTCTGATTCAAGGCTTCTTGAATTGGAAGAGGAACTACAAAGGATCAAGTGGGACATCGTCGGGCTAAGTGAGGTAAGGAGAAAAGGAGAAGATCTCATTGAACTGAAAAGTGGACATCTCTTCTACTATCGTGGGACAGATACTGGCAGAACTAGTGTTGTTGGATTTATAATAAACAAGAAACTGAAGGATAAAGTTGTAGAAGTTGAAAGTTCCTTTGACAGAGCGGCACGACTCGTTATCCAACTCTCGAGAAGATACCAGGCTCAGATTATTCAAACTTATGCACCCACCACAAGTCCTGCTGAAGAAGAAATTGAAGAATTTTATGAGGAAATTCGTCATCTAAATAATAAAGGTAAGTAGCACTTGAAGATAATTATGGGAGATTTCAATGCAAAAATAGGGCAACGGCAACAGAATGAAACTTCAGTAGGTAAATTCGGTCACGGCAACAGAAACCAGCGTGGAAATACTCTCGTAGAGTTTGCAGAGGCAGAAGGGTTTTTCATCTTGAACTCCTTTTTCAAGAAAAAGCCACACAGGAAATGGACATGGAGACATCCAAATGGGACGACAAGTGAAATTGATTTTATTATGTGTAACAAAAAATTCGTCATAGAAGACTGCAGTGTGCTAACCAAGTTCAACACAGGCAGTGACCATAGATTGGTGAGATGTAAGATGCACCTCAACACTAAACTCGAACGTAGCAAGCTCATAAGACAAACAAAATGTATTGACATAACCAACCTTAAAAAACACCATAATACCTTCAAATTGGAACTGAAGAACAGGTTCTCTGCTTTAGAAGGCCTAACATCGGAAGAAGTGGATATTTCTGAAGTTAACAGAAAAGTAACCAAAGCTCTTATGGAAACAGCAACAAAATTAGCTGGTTCTAAGAACAAATTGCATGTGAACAAATTATCAGGAAAAACCAAAATGTTGATGCAAAAAAGAAGAGTGATGAGGACAACTAAAGAAGATGTGACTTCCAAAGTGGAATATATAGAGCTATGCAAGACAGTACGAAAAAGTATCACTGAAGACGTAAGGAAATTCAACTGTGAACTAGTAAGGAAAGCAATTGAAAACAACCAAAGCCTAAAGATAGCAAAGGGAAGGAAAAAAACAGATTATGGCACTGAGAAAAGAAGATGGTTCTGTAACAAGAAATAGAGGCGAAATTTTGACAAGAGTGAAAGATTTCTACTCCAAATTATATGAAAGGGATGATACATGTACTCCAGACATCAAGAAAGGTACCAGTACCAGAGTTCTTCCAGTCCTTCCAGCAGAAGTTGCACATGCAATCAAGAACATGAAGCGGGGAAAAGCTCCAGGAGAAGATGGAATTACTGTAGACATCATACAAGAAGCAAGTGGAGAAATCGAAACAGTACTCGCCCAAATTTTCACTCGATGCCTTAATGAAGGGAAAATTCCTGAGGATTGGAACAACGCTACAATGATCTTGCTACATAAAAAAAGTGACATTGAGGATCTCAGGAACTGCAGACCTATCAACCTCCTATCAGTGGTTTATAAAATCTTCACTAAAGTTCTTTCACACCGCTTGAAGGTGACACTGGACATGGCTCAACCGAGAGAACAAGCTGGATTCAGGAGTGGCTACAGCACAATAGATCATATCCACGTACTGAGAGAACTAATTGAAAGAGCGAGGGAATATGAGCTTCCATTGTGCATGGCTTTTATCGATTATGAAAAAGCCTTTGATTCGGTGAAACCATCAGCAGTTGCAATGGCTCTGAAATCCTGCGGTATTTAAGATGCATACATTAATATTATTAATAACATCTATGAAAATGCAAGTGCAAAGATTCGGCTGTTTGAAAATACAACACACATAAAAATTTGAAAAGGAGTGAGACAAGGTGACACCATATCTCCGAAGCTCTTTAATGCCACATTGGAAAATGTCTTTCAATCACTGAACTGGGAAAACAAAGGGATAAAAATTAATGGAGATTATCTAACCCACCTTCGTTTTGCTGATGACATAGTCATTTTTGCAACTACCCCATCAGAGCTACAGAGTATGATCCAGGAACTTGCTGACAAGAGTAAAGAAGTGGGATTAAAAATGAACTTTCAGAAGACAAAAGTGATGTACAATGCTTTTAAAAGAAATGAAGATTTATCGATTGATGGAGAAAAGCTGGAGATAACAGACACGTACGTTTATCTTGGACAGCAGATATCAAGTGAGGGTCACATTGATGAAGAAATTAATCGGCGTACAAAACTTGCCTGGAGAGCTTTTGGAAGAAACAGCATAATTTTCAAGAGCAATATGCCATTATGTCTTAAAAGAAAAGTGTTTGATCAATGCATCCTTCCAGTGCTTACGTATGGTGTAGAGACGTGGCCTTAGCTAAAAGAGACATACAAAGGCTGCAGACAACTCAAAAAAGCATGGAGAGGTGCATGCTTGGTGTAACCAGGAGAGATAAGAAGAGGAACACGTGGATCCGAAAAATGACAAGAGTGGAAGACATCATGATCAGAGTTAAATCCCTGAAATGGCAATGGGCTGGACATACTGCCAGAAGGACAGACCATCGATGGACAGCCGAAATTTTAGATTGGATTCCAAGGGACAGGAAAAGACCCAGAAGAAGATCACATGGAAGATGGGTGGATGAAATTCGAAAGTATGCGGGAGTGACATGGAGGAGACTGGCACAAGACAGACCGTTGTGGAGGAAACTTGGGGAAACCTTCGTCCAGCAGTGGATTGATAATGGTTGACAATGATGATGATGATGATGATGAACTCTTTATGTATCACAAGCGCAATTTAATTATTTGTCCCTTTGCTGTTCCTTGAAGAATTTCAAAGACAAATTTCTAAGAAAATCTGAAATTTGTTCCAATAAGTTTTTAATAAAGTATTTTTCCAGATAAGAATTATATTTTTTTGAGAACCTGACAAACGCACATGCAGTTATTTTACTGGATAAACCTAAACGACTGTTTTGGTACTATATGATGTTTTTCAGAAGGTGAACATGTCTCATTATAAATTGACTAACTTTATGCACCATTTTCTCATTTTCTCAGAAACTTTAAAAAGTAATGACATAAAATTCTGTAAAAATGTTTTGCATTCCGAAAGCTATTGAAAAGACTGTTTCTTCCTTTTTTTATGATTTTGGGTTCAATATAAATTCTATGAAGGATTGAAAAAGTTAATATCGATACAAAGATTGAATCCAACCCCACCCCCACCCGCACCCCTTTATATTTGGAAGCACACGTTCCAGTAGTTATCGGATAATATGAGATATTTTATATATTAGTTACAGTTTGTATAGCTGTAGCTTGTGAAGAAAAGGTGCAGGAAGTCTGGAAACAGATAAGTGATAATTTAGATAAATGAATCGAAAATTGATCTCTCATTTTAGGCAGATGTTTTCAAAAGAGAAATACGAGTATATATTTCTACTTGTTTTTTAAAAATCTTGTTTGTTTAGAACATAGTTTCCACAATATGTGAATTCATGCACATCCAGGTACTTTTTTTTTCGCTTAAAAATAACAATATCCAGGGCTTGAAAATACCACGCCCGAGATGCCCGGGGCATGTAAATCATTGGCCTGGGCAGGTAAAAAAAAATCTAGTTTCCCATGCTAAGCAACTAAATTTTAAGATAAAAAAGTTGTTGTTTTTTTCGCCCGTCCCTAATTTAGGGTCACTGGTTCCAGGGAAGGGAGAGAGCCAGTGCCGTAAGACAAACACAACATCCATGCCTGACGGGATTCGAACCCGGACCCCTTACGGACGAATGATCAGAGGCCAGCGCCTTAGACCACTGCGCCACCGGGCGGCAAAAAAGTTTGTAATAGAATTTCTAACTACACAAGAAAAAAGACAGTCGTCGCATGTTGTGTTCCATTTCATTGTTAATTACCAGAATTTGTATTACTGTTACGAAGTGCCAAGGAAAGACAAATATCACATCTTCAATTATTTATGCTCTACGCCCAGAAATTGGAACCATATGTAGTTTTGCTCTAAATGCTGTTTATAATCAGCTACGGGATGCATGCCGTAGGTCTACAAAATATTTCCACTTACCAGGGAGTTCTTGGTCACTTTAAAATTTCCCCTCTTGATTGAAGTAATCCAATTTATTAGGAGGTCCCCGTTAGTAGGGAATTTGAATACTCCGACATTTTCAGAGAAAAATAAGCAAATAATAACACGTGGTGCATAATATAACACGTGGTCCATGAATATAACACGTGGTCGATCGTCATAATTACCGCGACAGTGGGGTACACTGCATCTAAACGGCATAATGAATTTTCCTCTGAAGCTGTTTGTCCTAAAATTATTTATGAGAACAAAGATAGGAAAACTTAGTTGAAAACAAATGACAGCCACGCACATTCACAGTGAGGCTTATACACTATACAGCGAGGGAGCAAGCTCGACCGTTTGACTACCCACTACGGGTTATCAGACTGCTCTCTCCTTACGTCACCCAGCTTCCGGTATTCGGTGCGCGGGCCTGTAAGCTATAAAGGGGTGATGGTATAGCCCATTGAGTTGCTCACGGTGGTCGTTAAACCTTGAATCAAAAGATAGAAAGAAAAGCTAGAACTTTCCAGAAATCATTCTTGTAAACGAAAAAGTGACTAATTTCAAAAATTCGTTTAATCATTTGAAGAATTATTTTTTTCTAAATAATAGCTGGAGTTGCAATTCATCCGACGAGCCGCTACTGACTGCAGTTTGAATTGTGGATGACACACAGGAGGTGTGCTTGTTGCACAGAGTTCTATCTTTTACTTTCCTGAAGCCATGGTAGCCAAATTATCCGGATGCCGCCCCGGTGGCGTAGTGGTCTAAGCGATGGCCTCTGATCATTCGTCCGAACGGGGTCCAGGTTCGAATCTCGGTGAGGCATGGATGTTGTGTTTGTCTTACGGCACTGGCTCTCTCCCTTCCCTGGAACCAGTGACCCTAAATTAGGGACGGGCGACTGCTTATAGCCCATTGAGTTGCTCACGGTGGTCGTTAAACCTCCAATCAAAAAAAAATTATCCGGGGACCATTGGTTACAGCACTAAAAATTGCTAAAGGTGGTCACTAAACTCCGAAACAACGACTATATATATAAAAAAACACGTCTGAGAATTTACAGTGCAGTGAGATATCCTCAATAGTGCATTTTTTTTATTGGAGGTTTAACGACCACCGTGAGCAACTCAATGGGCTATAAGCAGTCGCCCGTCCCTAATTTAGGGTCACTGGTTCCAGGGAAGGGAGAGAGCCAGTGCCGTAAGACAAACACAACATCCATGCCTGACCGGGATTCGAACCCGGACCCCTTACGGACGAATGATCAGATGCCAGCGCCTTAGACCACTGCGCCACCGGGGCAGCCGAATAGTGCATTAACCGTTCATACTGGTGCATTTGATTTTGCATTTTTGAGAATGGATGACAGCATCATTAAGATAAAGCAATGACAGCATACCGCCCCGGAGGCGCAGAGTTATAAGCGCTGGCTTCCGGCCACTCGCCCGAGATGGTTCTGTGTTCAAAATCCGTTGAGGCATGGAGGTTTTGTTTGTCTTACGGCACCGTCTCTCTCCCTTCCCTGGAAGTAGTAGCCGGAAGTTAGGGCAGGGGACCGGCGACTGCTTATAACTTCTAACCTATGGAGTTTCTCACTCTGTTCGTCAACCCCCCAAACAATATATATACGTATATAACATCATCATTGTCAACCATTATCAATCCACTGCTGGACGAAGGTCTCCCCAAGTTTCTTCCACAACGGTCTGTCTTGTGCCAGTCTCCTCCATGTTACTCCCGCATACTTTCAAATTTCATCCACCCATCTCCCACGTGGTCTTCTTCTGGGTCTTTTCTTGTCCTTTGGAATCCAGTCTAAAATGTCGGCTGTCCTTCTGGTAACGTGTCCAGCCCATTGCCATTTCAAGGATTTTATTCTGATCATGATGTCTTCCTCTCTTGTCATTTTTCTGATCCACGAGTTCCTCTTCTTATCTCTCCTGGTTACACCAAGCATGCACCTCTCCATGCTGTTTTGAGTTGTCTGCAGCCTTTGTATATCTCTTTTAGCTAAGGTCCATGTCTCTGCACCATATGTAAGCACTGGAAGCATGCATTAATCAAACACTATTCTTTTGAGACATAATGCCATATTGCTTTTGAAAATTATACTGTTTCTTTCTAAAGCTCTCCAGGCAAGTTTTATACGCCGATTAATTTCTTCATCAATGTGACCCTCACTTGATATCTGCTGTCCAAGATAAACGTAGGTATTGGTTATCTCCAGCTTTTCCCTGTCAATCGATAAATCTTCATTTCTTGTAAAAGCATCGTACATCACTTTTGTCTTCTGAAAGTTCATTTTTAATCCCACTTCTTTACTCTTGTCAGCAAGTTCCTGGATCATACTCTGCAGCTCTGATGGGGTAGTTGCAAAAATGATTACGTCATCAGCAAAACGAAGGGGAGTTAGATAATCTTCATTAATCTTTATCCCTTTGTTTTCACAGTTCAGTGATTGAAAAACATTTCCGAAGTGGCATTAAAGAGTTTGGGAGTTATCGTGTCAATTTGTCTCACTCCCTTTCCAATTTTTATGGGAGCTGTACTCTCAAATAGCGGAATCTTTGCACTTGCATTTTCATAGATGCTATAAATAATATTAATGTTGCCTCTTCAATACCGCAGGATTTCAGGGCCATTGTAACTGCTGATGGTTTCACCGAATCAAAGGCCTTTTCATAATAGATAAAATCCATGCATAACGGAAATTCATATTCCGTCGCTCTTTCAATTAGTTCTCTCAGTACGTAGATAAGATCTATAGTGCTGTAGCCACTCCTGAATCCAGCTTGTTCTCTCGGTTGAGCCATGTCCAGTGTTACCTTCAAGCGGTGTGAAAGAACTTTAGTAAAGATTTTATAAACCACTGATAGCAGTCTGATAGGTCTGTAGTTCCTGAGATCCTCTATGTCACCTTTTTTATGTATACAGTATGGCCAAAATTGTGGAAACCTTTTGAAAAGAGTGTATTTTTGAAGTTTGATGGCTCCTACAAACAAATTTTTTTGGAGTAATATCATAAACTTATATTAACAATGGAGAGATAATTTCATCAAGAATGTACTGCTACAAAGTTTGTTCAATTATCTGTATTCTATGGAAAGTTATAGCCAAATAACCAGAAAAAGGAAACACAATTTGCGTAGGTTTATATGAAGTAGCTTTCCTTCATTTGAATGTAGCCAATTAATGAGTGTTTAGAGAGCCAATCAGGTGTCATCTTGTTTTGGCAATGAGTCAGTCAGGTCACAGTAGGATTCAACTATTGATGTCATGTATTGGAGCTGAGAGGAGGGCATTTGTCAGTGTGTTATGTGATTGCTATCATGCTGGTTAGGATATTTTTTATGTGTGTGTTCTTTCATTTAATGAGCTTGTAAAACGCAAAGAAATTAAAGCAATGGCGCAGAGTTGACTGGTTACCCAGAAAACGATGTAAAATAGTACTACTAAATAAACAAGGCTTCAGTTATGAAGAAATTAGAAGAAAAGTTGGTGGAAACTTAACCCAAGGTGGCATTTCTGAATTTTTGAAGAGGTATAAGGAGACTCAGTCACTACAAAACCAGACTGGTAAAGGCAGGAAAAGGCGCACAACAGCAAGTGATGATAGAAGAATTAAAACACTGTGCCTAGGTGGCAGAAGGATATAATCTGGGTGTATACAAGATGAAATAACGCAATGCAATATGAAGTTGAGTGCAAGGACTATTCGGCGCAGACTGCAGGAATTTGGTCTAAAAGCTAGAATTCCACGAAAAAAGCCATTTTTATCTCTCATACAAAGGTTGAAAAGATTAAACTGGGCTAAAACCCATGTTAACTGGAAAGCAGAACAATGGGACAGTGTTATTTGGAGTGATGAGATCAAAATCTCCCTGTTTGGTAGTGATGGCATAAAATACGTAAGAAGACTCGGAGAAGATTTGCATCCTGATTGCATTACATGTACCGTGAAGCACCCAGTTAGTGTTATGAACTGGGATTGTATGACATCAAAAGGTGTGGGCAGAATTTGTGTGATTAAGGGGAATATAAATGGCCAAATATACATTAATTAATACTTAAGCCGAAACTGAAGTACGTGATCTTTTCCAAGATAATGAAGCATATATATTTTAACAGAATTCAGCTCCATGTCGTGTTGCTGCTGTGTGCAAAAAGTGGTTTCAAAATAATCATATTCCACTGCTGGAATGGCCTGGGAATAGCCCAGACCTTAACGCCATCGAAATCTATGGAGCCGACTAAAGAAACTTGCTAGTCAGAAGCAACCCAGAAATAAAACCCAATTAATAGAAGCAATAATTCAATCTTGGTTATGCATTATAACAGCTGCAGAACTAAACAACTTGGTTCACTCAATGGGAAGGCGTTGTAAGGCCATAATTAACGCTAAAGGTTACCCAACTAAGTATTAATTAACATGGTGAGAATTTTTGTATATCTCATTTTTTCTATGTGTTTCACTTTTCTTCTTTATAACTGCTGTTCTAATACAAAATCCTTCATAAAAGGTATTGCATTACATTCTTGATGAAATTATCTTCCCGTTGATATGTAATTTTATGGTATTAGTCCAAAAAAAAGTGGTGTTATGAGCCACCAAACTTCAAAAATACACTATTTCCAAAATGTTTTCACAATTTTATCCACTACTGTATACTGTATATATATATGCATGTGCAAATGGTGATGTCATGTAAATATTATGAGGTTCAGAAATTCTTTACTTATATAGTTGGAAAGTGCACGTTATTAACATATGAATGACATTCGTGAAATTTTCGAATGCGATGTTCCGGTTCGAAAATTATTGCTGATAGACGAAACTTGAAACACGTGATCAATAGTTATAGAGCTTTTGCACGTGACTTCACAAAACTGTCTGCTAGACTTCCAGGTGGTTAGATAGTACCCGAGCTGGTCTCTCTCCATGCTTTTCAATGGCTGCTGCTGCTATAAATAGTAAAAAAAACTGTTCCTTCTGACAAAGTTTGCCATCTTAATGAGGTGGAAAAGCAACGTTACGAAGAAAAGCTCAGAAATAATGGCATAGAAAAGCCATATGACATACCTGAAAGATATTTTTATCGTCTGGAAGTTTGTGTCGCTACGGACCTCCCTGATCTGAACTATCACGCTATTTGTAACTATTTAATAGGCAGTTTTTCGTGTTATACCGGAAAAGCTCTAAAAACTTATAAAAGCCTTGATGCATATAAATATTTTACCAATGGGTTAGAAATGTATTAATTCTGAAAATGAAAAATTCCTTATCCGGTCTAAGGTAAGTAGTTACATTTCTGACTGGTTCCAGCATGTATGATTGGTTCCAGTGTGTATTGCAATTAAAAAAAAAAGAAAATATCGACTTATCATATCCAAAAAAACGGGCTTTTTTTTCACACACACACAAAAAAAAAGGTCCGGGGAAAACGGACGACACAACAATGTGTGACAGCACCCTCTAATTCTATGTGTATGTATATCCTTAAATTTCGGTTCGGAAAAACAAGCATCTGTTTCAGTATTTAGAAATCAGTAACAGTACAAAATCTTGAAAGTTCACGAAAGCTTAGCAATTTCCGATTCGACAGCAAAGTTAATCCGTCATGCATTCAGAGCATTTTAAACAGAATAACAAGTATTTACGTAGAAACTTGAATATATCTGAAATGAATGTTTGCTGCAATCCTGTCATACGCCCTGGGCGACCATTCCTTTCAGTTTACAACTATTTTCCACATAATCAGGCGTTTTTGAGAGAGGAATGGGTAACACCGAATGTAATGTAAGTATAAATGGCACTGTGATTGACCAGGTGAGTGAGTTTGTGTATTTAGGAAGCATGTTTGACAGAGAGAACAAGTTGGATGGTGAAATCAGTAGGCGAGTGAATTCTTCTTTGAAAGTCATAGCTGCTCTGGGAGGTTTTCACAGGAATGATGGGTTCTCTAGAGAGTCCCGCATGGCTGTGTATGAAACAGTAATTGTTCCTACTCTGATGTATGGCAGTGAAACCTGGGTACTGCAGAAGAAACATAGGAGTCGTTTGTGTGCTGGAGAAATGCGTTACTTACGTGGGGTTTGTGGCAAGACACGATCTGATTGTGTGACGAATGAAGATGTATTGCAGTTGTGTGATGTAAAGCAAAATGTTGTTAGCAAGGTGGAGATCAATATGCTTCGGTGGTTTGGCCATGTTGAAAGAATGAGTGATGAAATGCTTACTAAGAAAATTTTTTCAGCAAAAGTGGCAGGAAGGAAAGGCAGAGGAAGGCCAAGGAAGACATGGGTGGATGATCAGATTCAGGAGTGTCTGCATGAGAAAAGGATTATGAGTATGAAGTATAAAAGATCTTGTGTACGGCGTGTAATGGATATCAGTGAAGCACGAGTTGTATGTTAAGATCGCTGTAAATGGCGAAGTTTGATACGACAACAATAAGTAAAAATATCTGGAAGTTTGTATTTCTTTTTGGTGCTAACCTTTGAATATCAGAGAACAGCTTAGTGATATGTATGTATGTATGTATGTATGTATCAGGCATTTTTCTGCCGTTGGAAAGCGATAAAAGGAAATTCTACTACCTTACTCGTATTTTGAGAAGCACCCATACGCCACACAACTTTTAAATATTTCTAAAACTTCAAACAATCGAGTGACAGAGTGTCCATAAATCGTTTCCCCATGTTCATCGTATGGTAAGGTCACCAGATATCGGGACACCGATTTGAGGACAAAAGGATTTGGCGTCCCCAAATCGGTAGTTCATTTGGGGACACATACGTACTCAAAATAAATATGCAAATCTTTTTGTCACAAAACTGCATTGCTTCAATAAGTGTAATATTACACATTAAAATCTGTGTCTTAAAAGGATATATCTTGTAGAATGTTGGTAATTTGTATCGACAAAGCAGAACTATGATGGCCAGAACATATTAGCAAAAGTGAAATGTTCTACCTTAGGTACATGCGCTGAATTAAAATTAGGCTGCACACCATAGTAATTGCATGGCGAATTTTTTCATTTTGCCAAAGTTTTTGGAGAAACTCAGAACAAGTACAGTCGAAATTTGACAGCGCCAGTGGTGCATTAACATAGTGCTGGCTACTGACCATTCGTGCAACCATTCGTGCAAGCACCCCGGTGGCGCAGTAGTTTAAGGCGCTGGCCTCTGATCATTCGTCCGTAAGGGGTCCGGGTTCGAATCCCGGTCGGGCATGGATGTTGTGTTTGTCTTACGGCACTGGTTCTCTCCCTTCCCTGGAACCAGTGACCCCAAATTAGGGACGGGCGACTGCTTATAGCCCATTGAGTTGCTCACGGTGGTCGTTAAACCTCCAATCAAAAAAAAAGAGTTGCAGAATATAGACGTACACGCGTACGCGGATAGTTTCCAAATCATTAGCAAATTTTGCAGATAGTTTTGGCTTGTAGATTAAAAAAATAAAAGTGTTATTTACAGCAATTAAAACACTTACTCAAGGCTTTACTCAGATTAATGTATTTAATTCTATCTTAACTTGAGAATGTTCAACTAATTTTCACATTTTTCGGTAGTGGTTCTTTTATTTTTACAGACGTTTCTGGCCTCTTGATTTTTTTTGATTGGTGGTTTAACGACCACCGTGAGCAACTCAATGGGCTATAAGCAGTCGCCCGTCCCTAATTTAGGGTCACTGGTTCCAGGGAAGGGAGAGAGTCAGTGCCGTAAGACAAACACAACATTCATGCCCGACCGGGATTCGAACCCGGACCCTTTAAGGACGAATGATCACAGACCAGTGCCCTAGACCACTGCGCCACCGGGCGGCCTTGATTTTATCAAGGCCTGTTCTCAATATATATGAACTGTAACAAAAGTTCCGTTTAAACAGAAAGAATTTAAATTTTATTGCCAGGTTTCTCTTGCAGATGCCAGTTATAAAATTAAAATCTTTTCCTTTTGTATTTTATAAGTCCACTATTTTTTGAATTAAGTTGTTTAAAATTCTGTTTATAATTTCTGAAAGTTCATTAACGGAACTGCTTTTCTAGATGTAAAAACTTTCTTTAATCAGTATATGGTTTTTATGAGGTTCATAGTTCAATATTTTAAACTTTTGGCCTTAAGGTCCATTTTACATACATTTCTACGCATTCAGTCGTAATGTACTTTTGTCCTCTCTGGAATCTGTAATGTTCTAATAATTATTTATTGTTATGTTAATTTTTCTTTAAATTATCTTATCCTATTGTTATCGTGATTCGCGAGTTTGCAGCAAGTTTTCTGTTTTAATGGTTGTGTACGCAGATACATTTTATTTTTACACAACTCTGCGTACAAGTTGGTACGGGTTCGAGTCTCAGATGAGGCACGGGGGTGTGTTTGTCATGCACACTTGCTCTCTCTCTCTCTCTTCCCTAGAACGAATGTCTCCGAATTAGAGACAGGTGACTGCTTATAGTCCTTAGAGTTGCTCGTAATAGTCGATAAACCCAGAAAGAAGAAAAAAAAAGTCAAAATTTGTTTTCACAAGAAGCATGTTGGAAAATTAGTAGCCGCCCCGGTGGCGCAGTGGTCTAAGGCGTTGGCCTCTGATCATTCGTCCGTAAGGGGTCCGGGTTTGAATCGCGGTCAGGCATGGATGTTGTGTTTGTCTTACGGCACTGGCTCTCTCCCTTCCCTGGAACCAGTGACCCTAAATTAGGGACGGGCGACTGCTTATAGCCCATTGAGTCGCTCACGGTGGTCGTTAAACCTCCAATCAAAAAAAAAATTAAAAAAAAATTAGTACTACGGAAACTACGTTTAAGAATATTTTTCATTGGGAATCTAAAGGGTTAATGAGGAAGTGTAAATTCGAGGACATTTGGGGACAAACATTAAAATTTGAGGACAATTTGCGTCCCCAAAGGCTTCAGACATTTTTGGGGACAGTAAACTAAATTCGAGGACTGTCCTCAAGAATTGGGGACGTCTGGTCAGCTTATCGTATGGGAACCTTAGCAACCGAACTTTCTCTTAACCACTCTGAACGGAAGTAACCGTGATGTCAAAAATGACGTCGGTGCAAAGGCTCTATACGCAAGGAAGTTAGAATAGATGAAATAAGGATGACGTCACAAGCTTGAAGCTTTTTCGTCAGCCTCGCTTAAAGCACTTTGAGCAGACGACTTTAATTCTCAATCGTCTCACCGACATGGCGGCAGAGGCTGTGACTGGCTGCGACTCGTCTCATTGGTCACACCAACATGGCGGCAAAGGCTGTTATTGGCTGTGATGAGACGTCTAATAGTGACGTTTCGGTGGCATCACTTTGATTACGCGAGGGTAATGGCTGGCCCCAACGAGATAGAAATACGTATTTCTATCTCGTTGGCTTGCCCTTTTTCCGCTTATTCCGTCAATTCTAAAGGAGGTTAGAATTTCTAACCTCCTTGGTTATTCGCAACGGGGGCCCGAGTACTCTTCATACCGATTGAAAAACTGTTCGATAGCAAACTAAGACGTCATCACAGTCATTGGCCAATAGCATAGGACTTGTGTCCAATTTGAACTTGGAGAAGGCTTTTTATTGCATCCCCAAGCTTTCACTTTCGGAATAATTGTTCGAATGCATTTTGCTTCATGTTTTGTAGAAACTAATTTCTAGTAATTTTAACTTCTTTTTTACGGCCAGAGACCAAAATGAGTTGAAGTTATCGATAAGAATATTTTTATAAACTGTGCGTAAGAAAGGAGAGTGCACCCGAGGATGCCGGAATTTTTGACTTCCATGGATGCAACGGAGTTTTGGAACGCACATTGAAGCATAAATCTAAGACAAATATTGAGAGATATAATCTGGAAGCAGCGTGGAGGACGCTGCGTGAAATTTCCGAATCTACCGAGGGAAGGTTCGGTAGTTTTGAATAAATTTTTAAAAAATTGACCCGGAATTTTGAAGTCTCCGTCTGTCTGAAGTATAGTACGTACTGAGGAGTTACGAAAACCTTCGGTACACTTTGACATTCGTGTTCTGTTCAGCCTTAGTCTAGCAGATCGGCGTTAACGTAACAAAAAGATTATTAACTTAAGCCTTTTCTGATGAATGGATGTGATGGGAGGAGTGGAGTTCAGGCGTTTTTGAAACCGAAAGCATGCCGATTAAGTACATCGTCTAGGTATCTGTAGTAAGTTTCAATGCAATTTCCTCAGCGCATTCGTAATATAATGAAGTATATGCAAAACTAAAATAACTAAACCCGTTTTGAGTTAATGTTTACTTATCACATTTTTCATGTAAACATTCTGCTAACTTAAGAGATCGGATTGTTTATTTTATTTAATGTGTAGGAAGTTGGTGCATGCAAGGCGTGCTATCAAGCATTGTATACTGTTTATATTGCTAGTGTTTGATGTATTGTTATTTAAAATTTAGATTCGTTTATTCGGAAGCGAGTAAATAGTTTTGTGCAGTTAATGTTATGTGTTACATGTGACACGAGGCTCTGAAAGATGCGAGAAGCATGCATTAACAAGAGCGTTTATCATGTTTCTAATTGTATGGCACATCGTTTTTCGTTTTGTTTAAAAAAAAAGTGATAAGTAATTAAAATAAATAAATGCAATTTTTCTTAAAAAGTTGAAAGTATTTGTTATCACATATACCTTCTCCTAGTGTTCTATAATCATGTAGTGTTCAAGTAAGTAACATTTTGCTGGAGGTGATGTACATTTTCAGCAGGGTTTTTTTTTTATGAACATTTTTTGTTTTTCAAAACTGTATTACTATCATCTCAGCTGTAATAATGTCCATTTAATTTTCTTTTACTGCATATGTTAACAATTACAGCATAACTCTGTTATCCAACCTAAATTGGACCTATGGATGCTGTGAATATGGACAACTACAAAAACAGTGTACAGCTCTAAACTATTTTTAAGTCTAATAGACCTTATTCACCTCAGATTGCATCATGGGAAAGAAAGATGTTCGGTGGTCGCTGACCAGTAACAGTTCGTTTACATTCATTTTTCCGTTGCTTAACAAGGAGTTAACGTTGAAAGGTTTAAGGGAAATTGTGTTTTCATATGTATATAATTGATGTGCCGACCTTTTGTGTCCTTACAAGTCCTATTACCTGAAATGTATAGAAGAAGGTATAACTTGCCGTAAGTTTTCTCTGAAAAAGCTGGAACTGTTAAAGGAATGGCTGCATAAAATAAAATGTAATGATTTTGATCCCAGTGTGCATCCTTGAATATGTTCTGCTCACTTAAATGAAGATTTTAAGTATGGCATTAGAAATCAAAGGCTGTTGAAAGTGGGTAGCATTCCTATGAAATTTAATTTCTCAAAAAATTTAAAGAGAAAGTGGATTGCATATTTAGGATTGGTAAGTTGTACATTCTTTTTCCAAAGGTTGAAACATATCAATAATTTTTCTTTTATTAAATTCTGTGATTCATTTTAATTTTAAGTACATTGTAGAACACACGACAGTGGGAAGCAGAGTTGTATAAAAATAAAATGTATCTGCGTACACAACCATTGTAGCAAAAATCTTGCTGCAAACCGGCAAATCATGATAACAATAGAATAAGATAATTTAAAGAAAAATTAATAAAAACATTATTATTAGAACATTACAGATTCCAATTAAGACAAAGTAAGTACATTACAATTGAACGTACAGTAGTGTGTGTGAAATGGACCTCTGCTGTAAAATATTAATATATTGAACCATGAGCCTCATATAAACAAGAGACTAAAGAAAAGTATTTATATTCAGAAAAACAGTTCCATAATGAATTTTAAAAGTTATAAATAGCATTTTCAACAATTTCATTAAAAATAGTAAATTTGTAAAATACTTAAGGAAAAGATTTTAATTTTATAACTGGCAACTGCAAGAGGAATCTAGCAATACAATTTAAATTCTTTCTGTGCAAACAAAACTTTTGATACAGTTCCTATACATTCAGAACAAGCCTTGATAAAATCTAGAGGCTAGAAATGTCTGCAAAAACAAAAGAACTCAGAAGATGTGAAAAATAATTAAAAGTTCAAGTTAAAATAGAATATAGTATATCAATCTGAGTAAAGCATTGAGTAAGTGTTTTAATTGCTGTAAATAACATTTTATTTTTTAATCTACAAGCCAAATCTATCTGCAAAACCTGCTAGTAATTTGGAAACTATCTGTGTATGTGTGTACGTCTACATTCTACTATTCTGGTGGGAAGTTTCTTTGTTTTCTAAACCCAGTTTGCTCTCATGGTATACATTTTTCTAAGCTTATAAGTATTTCATTTTGGCAAAAAAAAAAAAAAAAAAAAAAAAAATTATCTTTACTAGATTTATTTTTCAGATATTTCACCAATGTCTAACAATAAAATCCTGAAAATTTACTTGACCATGTATGAGGAAGGCTTCAACAAAATTTTCAGCACTGACTGCATTGTTGTTCGGTGTCATCTTGAATTAAACATTGAAAACTAAATTGTTTTGGTACATTTTTGGGTTATACTGCTATCCCTGGACTACTCTGAACGATACAGGAGTTAGTGCTGACATGCTGCTATCTGTTAGCAGGCATGAAAGGCGGTATAAAAACAAAAAAGTGAAAATTAACGCGAATTATCGATTAAAAAACAAGTTCCTCTGAAGAGGAGAAGGGCTGCCAAGGGGCAAAGGTTTCTCTCAAAGATATTACTTTGTGGAGCTTAGAATAACAGGGTGTCTAATCCTAGTTTTTTGTCTAAATTAAGGTTTATGATTATTATATTTACTTCAAAAATAATGATTTCACTACTTTATCTTTTAAGAAAAAGACATTTTAAAAATAAACTATTGTGATTAAAAAGTATTTTTGTATAACCGCAGCTGCTGGCACAAGATTTACTAGACTCAAGGGTAACTTGGTTTTAAGGAAAAAGGCAAATTTTGCGAAATCCAGACTAAAAAAAATCATCGATTCCTGCTAAAATTTAATTTTAGGCTGTCTTATACATGTATGACATGAAATTAGTCTATCAAACTAACCCTTTTTTTGTTAGTGTTTTCGGGTTTTTAGGAAAGTTAAAGTTAGCTCCGGTTTATAGTTCGTGTGTTTTCTAGCAAAAGCCCATAAGGCTTTTGAACTCCTTTATTTACTGAGTTTGCAGATGTTCTTTTGCCATAAAGTGCAATTGAAAGATTGTTTTTGATGAAATTGGTAGGGTTGAAAATGCGTCCATTTCTGCATGTGAACTGTTGGCGCGATGGTCTAAGCAATGGCTTCTTATCATTCATCCAAAAGGGGCCTGGGTTCGAATTCCTGTGAGGCGTGGATGTTGTGTTTGTCTTACTGCACTGACTCTCTCCCTTCCCTGGAACCAGTAACCCTAAATTAGGGACGGGCAACTGCTTATAGCCCATTGAGTTGCTCACGGTAGTCGTTAAACCTCCAATCAAAAAAATAAAATAAATCTATTCCTTTTTCCTTGCTGTATGGTTTTCTTTTTAGGCTGCAAACTAATGATAGGTTTAAAACCAAATATTGGAGATAATTTCATTGAAATTATATGTTATTTTCTACACATATTGTAAATGTTTTTAAATTTTTCTTTATTACTTTTTTTATGAACCACTGAGCATTTTAGTGGACCAGTGCTTTGTAAATTCTAGTGGTCCGTTAGGCCAGTAGAAGATTTATTTCTAATTTTAACCCTGCCTTTGATTTGCTCTTTTAAGAAACTCATTTTTCCTTCTTCACCTTTCACTACTACTCATTTGGTACTATACTCCAAGACATTTAAGATTTTGATTGAAATTTGCCAACAGTAAGGGATAATCTAATAGTGACAACATTGAATCACCAGCCATGTTGTTCTGCAGCAACACACTACTGATATCACACAAATAACATCCATGAAAACAGAATCAGCAGTGTTTTTCATAATGTTGTAGATAACCAAACAAAGTCGATCACTTGTGAGTAGTTGGTTATGAAAAAGGCGTGCAATCAAGATTGTTTGAGTTCTGCTGTATTTCTATTTCAAGGGATCTTATTTGCTTATCATCATGATTATTGCTAAAGAATATGTGCAAGTTAAATTCTTATTCCTGCAAGCTCCTCACCTGTGCTCTTGTGTTATTAATTAGCAGTAATTATGTAGAGATCATTTTGTATTTTCACCATTTGTAGTTTCATGAGCAAGGGGTTCTTTTTTGGAAACAAATCTATTTGCTGATGTATAGGTCAATCCTCTTTAAATTTATATGGTGCAGTTTAGGTATCTTACTCCATTATATTCAGTGTTATGTAAATGCAGTTTGATATTCCTTTAGAATTAGATCAACACTCTTGAAGGGTGAAGAGTTTTACTTGCCATCAGTGAAATCAGGTATGGTCGACTTTAATGTAACAATTTTAATAATATGGTAATATCAATAGCAGCAATAGTACTGGAATTAAGAATAAATGATAAGAGATAGGTCGTTCACAAATGATCCATTCCAAGCGACCCAGTCGACAGTGAACAAAAAGATCTGTTCAGTAATTCCAGCAGATCTCGTTCGTCATAAACAAAGTTATTTACCATTCATCTGACCCAGTTGTTTGCTGCTTCAGTTCCCTAGTCGTGAATCCGAAGATCTTGCACGTTTGTTTGTTTCTTTAAATAAATACATTGCTCTTTCCACGTTCCAGAAACGCACAGCAACCGAAAAATTGTTTTTCAGCCGCCGCTGTGGAATTGAACCACAGAACTCTCGACATTTAGCCAAGTGCGTTACATTTACACAACGGTGGCCAACAATCCACGATGCTATGTGTATTTTTAAGTCGGCTTCTGACATCATAAATCCGTAAGATTGGCTCAGCTACTGAGACGTCTCCATCTGGTGGGCATTAATGGCACTGGCTATATATATATTATAGCAGTTAAATCCAAAGGGCGAGATCCAAGGTGAAAATCCTCTAAATACGTGGCGACAGCAAATAAATAAATACATCGCTCTTTCCACGTTCCAGAAACACACAGCAACCGAAAAATTGTTTTTCAGCCGCCGCTGTGGAATTGAACCACAGAACTCTTAATATCTAGCCGAGTGTGTTACATTTTGTGTGTTTCTGGAACGTGGAAAGAGCGATGTACTTATTTATTTGCTGTCGCCACGTATTTGGAGGATTTTCACCTTGGATCTCGCCCTTTGGATTTAACTGCTATAATATATATATAGCCAGTGCCGTTAATGCCCACCAAATGGAGACGTCTCAGTAGCTGAAGCCATCTTATGGATTTATGATGTCCGAAGATGACTTTTAAAAATACACATAGCACCATGGATTGTTGGGTGTTGGCCACCGTTGTGTAAATGTAACACACTCGGCTAGATATCGAGATTTCTGTGGTTCAATCCCCACAGCAGCAGCTGAAAAACAATTTTTCGGTTGCTGTGTGTTTCTGGAATGTGGAAAGAGTGATGTATTTATTTATTTGTTGTCGCCACGTATTTAGAGGATTTTCACCTTGGATCTCGCCCTTTGGATTTAACTGCTATAATATATATATAGCCAGTGCCGTTAATGCCCACCAGATGGAGATGTCTCAGTAGCTGAGCCCATCTTACGGATTTATGATGTCAGAAGCTGACTTAAAAATACACATAGCACCGTGGATTGTTGGCCACCGTTGTGTAAATGTAACGCACTCAGCTAGATATCGAGAGTTCTGTGGTTCAGTTCTACAGCGGCAGCTGAAAAACAATTTTTCGGTTGCTGTGTGTTTCTGGAACGTGGAAAGAGCGATGTATTTATTTATTTGCTGTTGCCACGTATTTGAAGGATTTTCACGTTTGTTTCTTTGGTCGTTTCGTTCCTTCCATTGCTCATTAGTTACTGAATTAAAAATCTTTACATAGGTGTTACTAGAACCAACTTATAACAATGCCATTTTACCTAATAATTTGTGTAAAATGAAGATATATCGCATTTCTATAAATTCTATTTTCTTTTTTTCTTTTCTTTTTTGGTTACGGTTTTACACGCAAGATGGCGGCACCAGCTCAGAACCCTGCCACACTTGCAGTTTCTGTAATATGTAGCTCGTATTTGTTAATATTTAATTTGGTAGTGTAAGAATAAAAATAAAAGGCAGTATTTGAACTACCACAGAGTGAAGCAATTATCTATAAAAAATCATTACACACCATTTTAAAACACTTTATTTATTTATGGAGTCTGAACCTTGTGAACTTAAACAAACCGTCACTGACTCTGGAAAAGACTTCACACCACTTCCTGTTTTCAATGAACTGGTCTTTTAAATGAATCATTTTAGTGACCCGATCTTAAGGAACCAGTTCCTGTAAACGACCAAATCTGCCCACTAGTTGAGAGGTTTAACATATAACATCTTTGCTCTTGCAGTAAACTGGCATTTGCCAATTGTTAGCATCTGCTGTTACTCCAAATGACTAGGGTGAAATCAAAGGAATATCCAACAATTTTTTGTGAAGTATTTTGGAATTACAAGATTCTGCATTCATTTACTGTTGTTGTTATAGTTCCTTCCTTGCCACAAATTAAAACTTTCCATGGTATTATTCACCATAAATTGGATTTTGTTTTTGTTTTTTTATAATTAGAAGCATATTTAATGCACTGATGTGAATATTTCATTTCCAAGTGCAGATGTAATATTTAAGTTGTAAGGTGGACTTCTGAATCTTGACACTTTCAAGTACAGTCAACCCCGATGTACCACCACGGTTTGTTACATTACATTGTGGCCTCCCCGGTGGCGCAGTGGTCTAAGGCGCTGGCCTCTGATCATTCGTCCGTAAGGGGTCCGGGTTCGAATCCCGGTGAGGCATGGATGTTGTGTTTGTCTTACGGCACTGGCTCTCTCCCTTCCCTGGAACCAGTGACCTTAAATTAGGGACGGGCGACTGCTTATAGCCCATTGAGTTGTTCACGGTGGTCGTTAAACCTCCAATCAAAAAAAAAAAAAAACAAAAAAAAACCCATTACATTGTGACATTATATCAAATTTGCCAATTATTTTTAAGTAACCCAAATTTTGTTATTTATTGTTCGTCAAAATTCTAATTACCATTAAGTTAAGAATATGTTAATTAGAAAAAAATGCAGTTATATACTATGTAATTAGTATGCACTGTTATTATTGGAAGTACCTGTTCCTGTTTCAATCTTGGAAGTTTCTGGTTGCCGTAAATGCAGAAATTTACTTTGTGTAGTAGGACAATTTACCTACTGTTGCTGTATCAAATGTCTCCATTTACAGTGATCTCGACACCCAACTCGAGCTTCACTGACATCTATCACGTATTGCACCCAAGACCTTTTTTTTACTTCATACACATAATCTTTTTCTTAAGCAGACATTCATGAATCTGGGCCTCCCATGATGTCCTCGGTCAGGGCTTGACAAATCCAGGTACCTAGAAAACTGGCACTGGTGCATGAATTTCTTTTTTACTTTAGACTTTGTAATTTGCAGTAAATACCGTAATTTCTGTCGTATAATTCGGGGATGATCTGTTAAAAAGTTACAATTTTTGGTTCTGTAGATAATATGCTGGTAAAGCAGAAAAAAAAAAACATTTCTTCAGCGTTTTAAAAATCCGCATGGTAAGATTGAAAGAATACTTTTTTTACTTTTTTTTTTTACTTGCAAACATTCTGACAGAAAATATGATCATCATTTTGCAAATCATATTCATTAGTTTTGCTGTACTAATAGTATTAATAATGGTTTTTGTCAATTATTCAGTGAAACATATTCAGAAAAGAAACAAATACTACTGATTGTTGTAATTTCTATGGATTTTTTTAGATCTAACTAATGAACTACAGTAATGCTCTAAAAACCAGTGATTTTAGTTCTTTATTTACTTAAAAAACAGAAATACTTTTAAATGGCATTTAATTTTTTAATATAATGATCATTTCTTTCTTACTTCTTTAGACTTCTGGATTGGTTATCCTGTAAATCGGCGCTTTTATGTCGAAAGTTACGGTTCAAATCAACATGACAGGTGTGGATTATACAATGATCTTTTTTCTTCTGAATTTCATAGTTTGCGGGACACCCTGCCAAGGATCATACAAAGTAAAAGAAATTGTTTTTCTCAGAATTTCACAATCTACGGATTATACACTGCTGCAAATTATGTCAGATTTTTAATTATTTTCATGGTCTATATATAGGTTATGCGCCTCCATATGAAGTAATTTTTGTTTTCTGAATTTTATGGTCTGCACATAATACGAAGAGAGATATGGAACTGTGAATTAATATGTACAAAATTTGACTTCCACAAATTGCCTTTTAATAAAATCAGAATATAAAATTTTGACTGAGAGCAGGAGCTGGAAGAATGGGGGGGGGATCATGAAACAAATTGGAATTTTATTTTGCAATAAGTGGTTTGGATAAAATAATTTTTGTGATCACTTTTTATTCCAGTATCATTGCACATTACGTTCATGCATTATTCTTTGAAATTTGACTTCGTTTCACCTGGTTCTCAGGGGCGTGTTTAGAGGAGAGCCACCTCCGAAAAGTGTTACTTTTTTGTTTTGTTAAAATGGGACTTAATTATAAAAAATGATTCAATTTAATAAAATACATTAACTTTATATTAGAAAATAATGCTTTAATTTTTTCTTCTATTTTTAATGAACTTTTATTTTATCCTTCAGGATGGATTTCAAAAACTTCTGTTTTTTGTTGCCCCCTTCCCCCCCCCCCCCCAATTCTGTATACGCTCCTGACATGGCTCCTAGAGATTACGAACATATTTGTCAAGCCATGTCCTTGGCCTTCCTCTACCTTTCTTTCCTGCCACTTGGGCTGGAAAACTTCTCTTAGTCATTACTCATTCTTTCAGCATGGCCAAACCACCTAAGAATAATACTCTCCATCTTGCTAACATTTTGCTGCTTCACATTACACAACTGTCTGGTTATAATGAAGTTCACATATATTGAATGTTTTTGACTCTCCCTTCAACTTTGCCAAATACAGGTTCAACTGTATAAAAATTAACAGGTTGTAAAAAACACACAAAGGAGTTTTTAAAAACATTCAAAACTTTTTGCGTCGTCTCGGGGCAGGAAAATTATATTCCAGATCTTAAGAGCCAGGTATAATGAATTTACATTTCAAAGAATAACACAAAAATTAGAAGTGTATATCGATGGGTTGGGGGATGGATGAAAGTTTTTAAAATTCACCAGAACAAAATTGAAGTTAATGAAAAATATAGAATAAAAAATTAAATGCATTTTTATTAAATTAAGGATTTTTTTTTTTTTTTGGTAATGCAGGCCATGTTTTTACCAAAAACTTAAAATAATAAAACTTTGCGTGTGTGTGGTGGGTGGGTGGCTCTAAATATGCCCATGCAAACATAATGTGTGGTGGTGATGCTAGAAGGAAAAGTAGTGTATTTGCTGCTGTTTGTTTTTAACGAAACCACTTTTAAGAAAAATTCAAATTTGGTCATAATTTTCTTCACTTATTCTTCCAGTCACTATTGAAGAATTTAAATTTTATTAAAATTCAGTTTGTTGAAGTTCAGTTTTGCACATAAAACTCAAAGTACCATATTCTTCAAATTTAATCCTCAGACTGAAATTCAGATTTTTTATCCTGTTTGTATAATCTGTAGCAACGTATAATACATAGGGTGTGAAATTCAGAAACAAATAAAACTTAATTTTCGCACATAATCCACAGTGTCATATATTTAGATCATGAAATTCAGCAAAATATCCTTCGTACAATCTGTGGACCTCAGATTCCAAACCATAATTTCCAGCAGGAAAGCCACGATTCACAGGATGACCCAAAAGTTTAAAAAAGAAGGAAACAATATTATTAAAAAAAAAAAGGAACTGCCATTATTTAAATATATTTGTATTATTTTCTGGTAAATATGAAGACTAAAAGTCCCTGGAAACCAGGCAATCCATAGTATTTATATTTCTGAAATCCTAAAGTGTAAACAAAAGGCATTTTTTTGTTCTTTTTTCTTTTTTTTTTTCATGGCAAAAAAAAAAAAAACTAGTTTGAGCAGCCCAATTATTATTCTAACTGATAGCGGTTGCTCTGGCATTTTCAAAGTTTTTGCTAACCCATTATTTAAATTTTTTGGCCAAATGTAATCTGAAGTCATTTTTTTCCACCCTCCATTGGGATTATAAAAACCATTAAAAACAAAGTGTTATAATAGGTCTTACGGATCTTAACGATTGCAACACTCTTTTCATGCAATTGCTTTACAGCTCAAGCGTAATGTAACAATGAAAAAGTAACTAACCTTTGAATTTCATTTTTCAAATACCAAATCGAATAAAAATTAAATATTGTTTTTTGATCGGACGTAATTAAAAAAGGTAATCGCCAATATTTTCACCCAAACGTTTTTTTACCCCTCAAATTGCGAAGAATGGGATCAGCAGTGCAATCTCTGCTAATAGGTACTCCACGCAAAATGTAGCAGCAGAGCTACTTTCTTTTTCTTTTCCCCGTGACAGTTGACGTGTGCAGATCTATGTAAACAAACCAAACTTTAAATACAGAACCACCTGATGTGCTGGAATTTGGAAGGGCACCTAAAAGTTCTTTGCATTGCATACATGGTTCATTAATTATCTGTTAAATGTATAGTAAAAATTATCAGCATTTACCTATAGCATATGCTTGAACTGGGCTTTACCTGTCCAGGTCTAAACAGACATTTCAGGTAGTGAAAATATCTCATATGCTGTTTTATTCGTGTGATTTTGTTGTAAATAGTGGTGCATAAGTTTTTCAATGGGAAAACCAATCCCTGGTTTGTTTACATTTGTATGACCATTGAGACCACTGATTATCATATGTATGTGATAGTTACCTTCCATAGCTGTGCCCCCTCCTCCCAAGCAAGGAAAGGGGAGTGCAGCTGTGATATAACTAATGAAAGGGACACAAAACTATCACATAGTTTGTTAGCAAAACGTGGAAACTGGCTTCTTTTCCTACAAAATGCATTATCATTAAATAGAAGTCATTGCTCTTTAAAGTTTATAAGTGAGTCACGGAAAAAATTTCATCAGCCGCCACCGGGAATCGAACCCAGGGTCTTCCAGTTGCACACCGGATATGCTTCCACTGCACCACAGCGGCCTCGAAATTTTCCAAACTCACAAACGACAAACTGCCAAACATCATGACAGGTTGCTTCTTTGGAGCTCCGCACAATGCTGGGGATTCACCAAAGATGAACAGCAGCAACTGAACAAATAACTAGAAGGCGAATGAATGATAAATACACAGTTGATGTGGCATGTAACTGGAAGAACCTGGGTTCGATTCCCGGAGGCGGCCGATGAGAATTTTTCTGTGACTCACTTATAAACGTGGAAAGAGCACGATAATCAGTGGTCTCCTCCCAAGCAAGGAAAGGGGAGTGCAGCTGTGATATAACTAATGAAAGGGACGCAAAACTATCACATAGTTTGTTAGCAAAATGTGGAAACTGACTTCTTTTCCTACAAAATGCATTATCATTAAATAGAAGTCATCGCTCTTTAAAATTTATAAGTGAGTCACGGAAAAAATTTCATCAGCCGCCACCGGGAATCGAACCCAGGGTCTTCCAGTTGCACACCGGATATGCTTCCACTGCACCACAGCGGCCTCGAAATTTTCCAAACTCACAAACGACAAACTGCCAAACATCATGACAGGTTGCTTCTTTGGAGCTCCGCACAATGCTGGGGATTCACCAAAGATGAACAGCAGCAACTGAACAAATAACTAGAAGGCGAATGAATGATAAATACACAGTTGACGTGGCACGTAACTGGAAGAACCTGGGTTCGATTCCCGGAGGCGGCCGATGAGAATTTTTCTGTGACTCACTTATAAACATGGAAAGAGCGATGACTTCTATTTTTTGGAAGTTTTTAAAATTCATCAGAACAGAATTCAAGTTAATGAAAAATATAGAATAAAAAATGAAATGCCTTTTTATTAAATTAAGGCATTTTTTTTGGTAATGCGGGTCACGTTTTCACCTAAAACTTAAAAAAAATAAAACTTTGTGTGTGTGTGAAGGGGGGGGGGGGGGGGCTCTAAATATGCCCATGACAAACATGTGTGGTGGTGATGCTAGAAGGGAAAGTGTTGTATTTGCTGCTGCTGTTTGTTTTTACCCAAATTTTCTCCACTTATTCTTCCAGTCACTATTGAAGAATTTAAATTTTATTAAAATTCAGTTTGTTCAAGTCAGTTTTGCACATATAAACTCAAAGTACCATATTCTTCAAATTTAATCCTCAGACTGAAATTCAGAATTTTTATCCCGTTTGTATAACCTGTAGTAGCGTATAATACATAGGGTGTGAAATTCAGAAACAAATAAAACTAATTTTCACACATAATCCACAGTGTCATATATTTAGATCATGAAATTCAGCAAAATATCCTTTGTACAATCTGTGGACCTCAGATTCCGAACCATAATTTCCAGCAGGAAAGTCATGATTCACAGGATGACCCAAACGTTTAAAAAAGGAAACAATCTTATTAAAAAAAAAAAAAAAAAGGAATTGTCATTATTTAAATACATTTGTATTATTTTCTAGTAAATATGAAGAACAAAAGTCCTTGGAAACTAAACAATCCATAGTATTTTGCATTTCTGAAATCCTGAAGTGTGAACAGAAGGCATTTGAAAAAAAAAAAAAATAGTTTGAGCAGTAGTAGTGCAAGGTGAAGGGATTGTTGTGTGTTTGTGGTAGTAATGGGGGATGCAATTTTGACTTTCGAAAACAGAAGTTAGTTGGAGTGAAAGTTTCTCCCAAGTTTCTCCCGTAATCATAATTCTTTTCTCGCATATTTTTTTCTCCCATCTGTCTAGCATTGCTGCAAAATATCATTTTATTTGATAAATGATTGTGTTTCAGCTTGGAAATGGAGGTAAAATTTCTGAAACGGAAGTCAGATTGCAAAAAGTTCTTTCATAATCGTAAATTTTTCTTTTCCACGATGTTGCCACTGTCCTGTATTGTTTTTACATTTTATTTTTCCCCCATAAATACACTCATTGTTATACAAATCCACACACCAAGAAAAAAATCGTGCGATTAACGCAAAACTCTGCAAATAGCTACAGAGAGGGCAGACATGCAAATGAATAAAGTTTCATGCGATTCCGCATGCCTGCACGTCTAAGACCGGCGCTGCAATTGCAATCCTTGGGGTTTATAAGGTGCCACGCAGGGGGACTCCACATTCATGCTGAAGTGCATCCCTGAGCGACAGACATCCAGATGAGCCACCATAGATGTGCGTATAGGCAGCTGACGAAGTTTGAACGAGGCCATATCGTCGGGATGAGAGAGGCAGAGTAGCTGGTGTGCCGAATTGTCCACCATTTGAGCCGATCAGACAGTACGGTGCAATCGTGTTGGGAGCAGTGGACGCAGGAAGACACCCAGACATGGCGGACTGGCTCTAGACAACCCAGACACACCACCAGCAGAGAAGACCGAGAGAGAGGTGCACACAGATGCAACGGCGTCCTTGTCCAATATCCATAGACATGTGGCGGCTGTACACAGGTCTCCTGTGCCTTCTAGAACCATTTCCAGATGCCTGGCAGAAGCGAATCTGCACTCTCGACAGCCCTTATGTTTTCTGCCATTAACACCTGACCATCGTTGGCGTCGATTGCAGTGGTGTCAGCAGCGAGCAACATGGAATGCAACAGACTGTCGACGTATAGTGTTCAGCGATGAATCCCACTTCTGTATGGGGACGGACGACCACTGTGTCAGAGTGTGGAGGACCGCAGGTGAGCACTACAATCCCATCCTCACTGTACAGCAGCAAATGTCCCAAACTTCAGGCTTAGTGGTCAGGGGATGCGTATGACAGCCGGACTTCCCTCGCAGTGATCCGAGGGATGTTGACAGCGGAGCACTATGTACAGGAGATCTTGCAGCCCCATGTGCTGCTTTTCCTGGCAGGGCGGCCTGGAGCCATTTTCCAACAATATAACGCCTGTCCACACACGGCTTGAATTTCCCAGGACTGTCTGCGCCGTGCTTCGACACTTCCGTGGCCTGCCAGATTGTCTGATCTCTCGTCCATCGAGCACGTGTGTGAGCAGATGGGACACCAGCTTTCTCCGTGTCCCAATGTTCGTGATTTAGAGCGTCAGTTGCAAGAAGTGTGGCGTCTCTTTGACTCCATGCCGAACAGTATCATTGCATGTATCCAAGGATGAGGTGGTCCGACATGGTACTAACGCTGACCGGAATGTGTAATGTATGTCCGTGGGAAATCGTCCTGCTGCTGTGATATTGTAATCACTTCTGCTCAGGCTTTGACTTCGTTTTTTTTTAGCAGTAGCAACACTTGCTAGTAGCCTTATTGTTTACTAGGAAATTGCATTATCTACTAGCAAAAGTTTATTAACATTATACAAAAGAAACTTTAACATGTCCCTCCATTAGTCAATCATGACAAAGATATAACTTACCTTTTCATGACTTGACAGATTAATTCTAACAATTTAATTCGAATGCAGATATTTAAAAAACATTTTTTTTATGTAACATTATTCACAAAATTCAAAAACACTATTCAAAATCATAAATTATTTTCCAAATGGTTCATGATCTGGGTTTCGGTTCTTTCATCATACCACTTTAAAACAGCAGGCCTGGGGTCAAACTTGTCATCGGACGGACCTTCAACCTCAATACTCAGGAGAGTATTCAATGTTTGTAAGTTTAAACTGCCCCTTCATGAAACTGAACCCAACCTCACATATGCAGAAGCAGATAAGGAAAATATACTGGATATTTCTATTAGTGCTAAAATGTTTTTACAGTGTTTGTACTTTTCAAGAAACATTCATTTCCAGAAAGCAGTTGTTCCTTTTTGTATGTGTCTAAAATATTCCACACGTGCAATGCAGTGACGCTTTACAGTTCACACTAAAACATTCAAAAATTTTCCACTAGCAACTTTTTCTAGAACCACTTTTTATCAGTAGCAAAATGCATTTGCATGCTAGCAATTTGCTACTAACTACTGGTTGAAATCGAGCCCTGTTTCTGCTTTTGGTATGTACCATCTCGCTACTAAAATCTCGTTTCATCCGATGCCTCCGTGGTGCACGAATTTTTATGACAATGAGTGTATTTGCAAAGTGAAAATGTGGATATTTCTCATATCAGAACAACGGTTGAATCACTGAAGTCTCGATTATGTGAACTGCAAATATCTCATGGTGCTGATGTTTTTTTCAAAGCTGAAAGAATACATTTTCAAAAGTAATAAATTAGTTGTAAATGCATTTATGGCACCTCTATTCATAGTGATTGTGGAATAACTTTTTTACGGGTCTTTTAGAGGTTATTTTTAATGAAAGTTGGTTGTCAAATTTTCGAACTAAAGCCTAGTTCGTCATCAGGACTATGTCACTGGAGTAGTTGCTGCCACTCAATTGGAAGAGACCATCCGCAATTATCGTTAATTGTGGTACTTCTTCTTCTTGCTATTTCGATCCCTTCTTCTAGTTTTCTCTTTACTAAGTTTGACTGGTGGGCGATTATTTTCACTGAGTCCCAATTTATGGAGTGTCCACTTGCTTGTACATGTCTGTCTAGCCCTGTTTTGTTCCCAATGTTCCTAATAGCTGCTTGGTGTTCTTTCATTCGGACCTTAATACTTCTCCCTGTTTCTCCTATATAGCTGAGTCCGCAGTTACAGTCGATGCAGTAAATTACTCCTTCCTGCAATTGGATGTCCAATTCTTTCTGCTTTAAAGCTGGCAGGAATTTCTTTATTTTGTTATTAAGATCTGGAGCTAGCCTGATATTATATTTTGCTCCGATCCTTTTCAGTTTCTCGAAAAGTCCCTTGTGGTACGTAATTTTGCTGGTGAATTTGAAGTTGGTTTTTTCCTGCTTCTTTTTTGGCACTTGTTTAAATATTTTCTCAACATATGGGGAGGGGTAATTGTTTTCTGCCAACATTTCCTTTAATTCTTCTTTGTGAAGATCTTTTGAGAAGCTGAAGAGACCAGGATTTCAATTTTTTCCAAAAATTGTCTCGCTGTATTCGATTTAATATAATCAGGGTGGAATGAGCAGAAGTCTAACATCTTCCCTGTGTTGGTGGGTTTTCTAAAAGCTGAGTGAATATTTTCCCTTCTCTTGAGGTCAAGGTTAAATCCAGGTAATTGATGCTATGGTCTTTTTCCTGTTCCAGGGTGTACTTCAAGGTATTCTCTAGTAAGTTAAATTCTTCCAGAATCTGAGAGGGTAGAGATTGGTCCACAGTATCTACTATAATTAGGACATCATCCATGTACCTTACATAGAGAGCAAACAAGGAGGGTTGTATAAGGATTTTTGCCTCTAGTTTACTTATATAATAATTTGCTAGCAGAGGTGCTAGTGGAGAACCCATTGCAAGTCCTGAAGTTTGCCTGTAATATTTCTTTCCAAACTGGAAGAAATTATTCTTGAAGGAAAATAGGAGCAGTTCATATATGCCAAGTAGTATTTCTCTATTGTGATTATGGAATACTATTTTTTCCGCAAGGTCATCTGCAATGAATTCCAGTAGGAGGTCCAGGTTAATGTTGGTATACATAGAGACTATATCCAGGCTTGCCATTACTGGATGAATTAATTCTGGCAAGTTGTCCAGTTTTCTTTTTAGCTGCATGGAATTTTTAGTAGGTAGGGAGGAGAAGGGAAAATATCTCTGAGGTGACCAAGCAAATAATGATTAATGTTGGAGAGTGGCGAATTTCTAGTGTCTATTATAGGTCTTATTGGATGGCCTTCTTTGTGAACTTTTATCGTACCATAGATCTGTGGAATTCTTGACTGGATTTTGGAGAAGTTTTTGAAGAGCTCATTAAGCTGTTTTTTATTTCTTAAAGAGCTGATTAATTTCTTAAGATTTTTTACAGTTTGATCTATAGGATTACCATTGAGTTCTTCATAATAAGGCTTGCTCAATTCAGCTTCCATTTTATTGTAATACTTCTCTTTTTCTACCAATACCAAAACTTTGCTCTTATCTGCTCTCAGTGCTACTACTTTATCATTGGCTTTGAATTTTTTAAGGTCAGTAATGGCACTTCTATTAAAATTGTAATCAACTTTTACTGGCTTTTTTACAAATTTTGAGACGCAGTCTGAGAATTCTTTCCTTAAAGTAACTGCTGTATTTTCATCTTCTCTTTCTACCTTACTACAGATGCTTTCTAAATCAATCAGTATACGTTTTTTATCAAGTGTTGCGGAGGAAAGGTTGTAATTATATCCCTTATTGAGGAGATTAATCAGGTTTTCATCTACTCCTTCTTCCGTCAGATCCAAATTAATGATAATTGCGGATGGTCTCTTCCAATTGAGTGGCAGCAACTACTCCAGTGACATAGTCCTGATGACGAACTAGGCTTTAGTTCGAAAATTTGACAACCAACTTTCATTAAAAATAACCTCGAAAAGACCCGTAAAAAAAAGTTATTCCACAATCACTATGAATAGAGGTGCCATAAATGCATTTACAACTAGGATTAAAACCACATACGGGCTGGATATATGGCGAAACATCAGAAAGATAGAAAGGAGTAAGTGCAAAAGCGACAAATGTAAGTCACAACTGTATTTTCTTAAGAAATGTAAAAGAGCTAATTTTGTTCCACCTTCTTTGAGACTCACGAAAAACATCGCGGAAAATCTGTCAAGAAATTTTATTAGAAAAATAGAACTAAAAACGGTGAATGGCGCGATTCGTAATAAATTCAAAACTATTGAGCAATGCGAACGAATAGAAGCTCGTATTTGGACCTCTTCATTAGGTGAAATTCCGGAAGCAGAAAAGAAAAATATTGATAATTGGTTAGCTAAAGCAGTGAGAGATAAAAACAAAAAGTTTAAGGAAAAATTGAAAATTAAAGAAAATAAATGGTTAAGTCCAAAGTTAATGTCTACAGCACCTGGCCCACAGTTAATACCATCCACCACTAACAAACATGTCATGGATCTGACGGAAGAAGGAGTAGATGAAAACCTGATTAATCTCCTCAATAAGGGATATAATTACAACCTTTCCTCCGCAACACTTGATAAAAAACGTATACTGATTGATTTAGAAAGCATCTGTAGTAAGGTAGAAAGAGAAGATGAAAATACAGCAGTTACTTTAAGGAAAGAATTCTCAGACTGCGTCTCAAAATTTGTAAAAAAGCCAGTAAAAGTTGATTACAATTTTAATAGAAGTGCCATTACTGACCTTAAAAAATTCAAAGCCAATGATAAAGTAGTAGCACTGAGAGCAGATAAGAGCAAAGTTTTGGTATTGGTAGAAAAAGAGAAGTATTACAATAAAATGGAAGCTGAATTGAGCAAGCCTTATTATGAAGAACTCAATGGTAATCCTATAGATCAAACTGTAAAAAATCTTAAGAAATTAATCAGCTCTTTAAGAAATAAAAAACAGCTTAATGAGCTCTTCAAAAACTTCTCCAAAATCCAGTCAAGAATTCCACAGATCTATGGTACGATAAAAGTTCACAAAGAAGGCCATCCAATAAGACCTATAATAGACACTAGAAATTCGCCACTCTCCAACATTAATTATTATTTGCTTGGTCACCTCAGAGATATTTTCCCTTCTCCTCCCTACCTACTAAAAAATTCCATGCAGCTAAAAAAGAAAACTGGACAACTTGCCAGAATTAATTCATCCAGTAATGGCAAGCCTGGATATAGTCTCTATGTATACCAACATTAACCTGGACCTCCTACTGGAATTCATTGCAGATGACCTTGCGGAAAAAATAGTATTCCATAATCACAATAGAGAAATACTACTTGGCATATATGAACTGCTCCTATTTTCCTTCAAGAATAATTTCTTCCAGTTTGGAAAGAAATATTACAGGCAAACTTCAGGACTTGCAATGGGTTCTCCACTAGCACCTCTGCTAGCAAATTATTATATAAGTAAACTAGAGGCAAAAATCCTTATACAACCCTCCTTGTTTGCTCTCTATGTAAGGTACATGGATGATGTCCTAATTATAGTAGATACTGTGGACCAATCTCTACCCTCTCAGATTCTGGAAGAATTTAACTTACTAGAGAATACCTTGAAGTACACCCTGGAACAGGAAAAAGACCATAGCATCAATTACCTGGATTTAACCTTGACCTCAAGAGAAGGGAAAATATTCACTCAGCTTTTTAGAAAACCCACCAACACAGGGAAGATGTTAGACTTCTGCTCATTCCACCCTGATTATATTAAATCGAATACAGCGAGACAATTTTTGGAAAAAATTGAAATCCTGGTCTCTTCAGCTTCTCAAAAAGATCTTCACAAAGAAGAATTAAAGGAAATGTTGGCAGAAAACAATTACCCCTCCCCATATGTTGAGAAAATATTTAAACAAGTGCCAAAAAAGAAGCAGGAAAAACCAACTTCAAATTCACCAGCAAAATTACGTACCACAAGGGACTTTTCGAGAAACTGAAAAGGATCGGAGCAAAATATAATATCAGGCTAGCTCCAGATCTTAATAACAAAATAAAGAAATTCCTGCCAGCTTTAAAGCAGAAAGAATTGGACATCCAATTGCAGGAAGGAGTAATTTACTGCATCGACTGTAACTGCGGACTCAGCTATATAGGAGAAACAGGGAGAAGTATTAAGGTCCGAATGAAAGAACACCAAGCAACTATTAGGAACATTGGGAACAAAACAGGGCTAGACAGACATGTACAAGCAAGTGGACACTCCATAAATTGGGACTCAGTGAAAATAATCGCCCACCAGTCAAACTTAGTAAAGAGAAAACTAGAAGAAGGGATCGAAATAGCAAGAAGAAGAAGTACCACAATTAACGATAATTGCGGATGGTCTCTTCCAATTGAGTGGCAGCAACTACTCCAGTGACATAGTCCTGATGACGAACTAGGCTTTAGTTCGAAAATTTGACAACCAACTTTCATTAAAAATAACCTCTAAAAGACCCGTAAAAAAGTTATTCCACAAAAGTAATAAATTAGTTGACTCTTGTAATGTTCAAAAACTTGCACATGAAAATGTTAGGTTGAGGCCTATCATCTTCTGTGAACGAGGATGCAGTTATATGGAATATTCACTGACTATTCAGGCACATTGTGGTAAAGAATGAAGAGTATATACTATGCTAATGTCCAAAGTTATATGTAAGTTTTATAAGCAGCCATCTGCACATATTTCTATTAGTGTCAAAAGTTTTGCAAGTGGGTCTTGTATTTCCTTGAACATCTGTACCATGTGAAGGCAGCTTCAGTGCACGAAATAGAATAAGTCAAAATTTAGAATTTCATTAAGCAACAGATATCTTGATGTGAATTTCTGCCCTGTAGCAGAATCGCGGCAACAGGCGATGTACGTCGCAGATTTATTTTGGCCCTGCAGACAAAAACGATATCGCCAGAATTTTATTAAATCCTATTGCAGACTCCCGAGCATGGATGCAAGTTTTTCGTCTTTCAAAATTTCCAAAAACGGAAGTAAGACTGAGTGATGAATTCTCTCGTAATTGTATAATTTTTTTTTTTTCTTGTGATGTTCCGTCGATGTTCCAAGAGAAGACTGTCCAGTATTGTTGTTAAATATTTTATTGTATAAATGTCTGTGTTTCAGTTTAAAAATGGAGGCAACAATTTCCAAAATCAGGTTAAATGGAGCCCAGTAATCTTACTTTCTTTTTCTTGCAATGTTTTGTCTGCCCTGTATGGTCATTAAATATAATTTTATCTAATAAATGTTTGTGTTTTAGACTGAAAAAAGAATTCTGAAAATGAAAGATGGACAGAGCTAAAATTTCTCCCATAATTGTAGAATGGAGGCAAATACTTTCAACAACGGAAGCTAGAAGCAGCAAAGATTTTTCCCGTAATTGCTCTGCCCGCTGCTCTGTTTTTCCTGCCCTACATTATTGTTTAATCATCATTCAATTACATAAATGTTTGTATTTGAGATTGAAAACTGAGAAACATTTTACGAAAACAGGGCAGATGGACGATTTGTCCTGTAATCATAACTTTTTTTCAAAGATTGCCTCTGTCCTTTACTGTTATTAAATATCATTTTATTCCATATGTGTTTCAACTTGAAAATGGTGACAAAATTCTAGGTACAGTGGGCCAGAAGGTTCTTGAGTCTAGTTAGCATTGTAATTGCTGTAGTACTTAGGTTAGACTTTTTAGGAAGAAGAAATATAAGATGGTCAATTCTTTTCTCTCCTTTTATTTTTTAATTTCAACCTCTGCAAATTTTTGTTGTTTTTGCATCTAGTAGTTATTTTATCTAGTGACCACTGCAGATTGTTTTGTGGCACCATGATATCTGTCGCAAACTGATCAGGAACTTTCTGCTACATGGGTAATTTCTAAAATTCGACCAGTTAAACTCTCAGAAAACCATTTGATCAAAGCTTGCCAGCTGTGCCGTGTACATGTATTATGTTCAATGATAGTGATTTTTTTTATCTAATTCACTTGTTTGTTTTAAAATTTCAGTATAGCTTATATTGTTTGGAAAATTATTACTGTTTTCCCAGAGTCTTTTTAATAGTATTTTCACAGTCACATTTAAAACTCCCCACCAGAAATTTTTAATTTCCTCCATTTACAAACACAAGTAGGGATACTGCCATTTCAGATTTGAAATTTAAGCTCTGCACTTCCAATAGAACTTTGGCATTTAAAAATGCTTCAGGGGAAAGCATAATAATGGTGTTGATTTGTGCAAACATCACTGGAGAATAAAAACTGAAGCTATTATTAATAAGCAAAAAGCAAAAATCCAAGATGTTTCTAAGATGTGAAATATTGTGAAGTTTATTTTGAATTTACTAAATATCATGAATGACTAGGTGGTGAATTTTTGAAGAATGGATATTGATGGGATTGGGCCACAACACTATCATCTATAGGCTTTGCAGCCATGATGCAACAGGCTACAAAACTATTATTTGGTTTGCTTTTTAACAGATTCTTTCCTCATTCTATCACCATGCTAATGATTAATGAACAGGTAGTCATGTTAGACTTAGCAAATAATATATATTAAAGTTAGACAAGTATACAGCTAAGCAGTGTTGTAAAATAGTCTTAATTATTAATACCTGCCTTGCTCACCCTCAAGCTGTAATTTTAAAACTGCAAAGTGTAAAACTTGTCTTTTTTCTTCTTAGTATGACCTCTAGATTTCATACAGCCAATGAGATCAGGGTATTATTAAAATCCTCACATTTCTTACCAGAAGCAGTTATCAGAAGAAACTTATTATGGTCACTGAGAGCAATCAACCAGCTAATAAAGTTGTGGTAAAACTTGGAGAGCATGGAAAGCAAGAACTTGGAGAGCATGGAAACATTGGAGATGAAATTAATATAGATGATTTTCTTTCAGTTGATGATGAAATGACAATAGCTGAACATCGTACCAGTGAGGATTTCATTGAAAGTATGCAGCAGAAACATGGGACCACAGCAGATGAAGGGGATGAGGAAAATGAGAGTGAGGGCCTGGTAAAGCATGCAGTGGACAAAGCCTTTTGAGATGATATAAAGTAGGCTGCAATTTCAGGCTAAAGTACCAGATGATGTGTTCCGTTTTTGCAGATGTCAGATTTTTTACGAATACCGCCTTTTTTTAACTCAAATAATCGACGTCAAATTATTTCTCTGCCAAAGCAAAAATATAAATGTTTTATTTATCTGCAGGTCTAATGAGCATGTAAGTCAATATTGGAAACCTTTTTTTGTGTAATAAATGTGCACTGTAATTCTTTTTATTATGCTCTATTGGTTTATAATATTAACGATATAAATTTCACATGCTCATGCTTTGTGTCATACATGCTAACATGCATGTATTTCAGTAGGAGTTACTCTTTCATATTAGATAAGTTTGTTTATATTAATTTTTATGGTTATGCTATGTACTAAAATAAATCATAACCTAAGTAACTGGTTCTTGTATTTATAATGATTATACAAGCTGTAAAAATCTACTTGAGGTAACTGAATTTAAATAAATAAATAAATAAATAGTGATGTACTATACACAATGAAAATGAAACAGTTTCTATGTATAAAATTTTCTGTTTATTTAATATTTTTGAGATGATCTTGTGACTGCATTGTGTGAAAGTTTGATTATTATACACGGTGGCGGCACTCATAAAAGTGTCCCCAAACACGGTTTGGGTTACAGTTATAAAGTTATTTCATAGCTCACTCCTATGAAGTAATCACTACCGTCACACATGCGCATAAATATATTAGTTCACTAATGCTCCAGGACACAGTCTGTGGCTGTCTGCATGTGGGTCATGCCGTATTCAATTGAACAAAACGTTTTTATTGTGGAGTATGTTCGCACATGTTCTTTAGTTTTGGTTTATGAACGATGTAAAGCAAAATACCTGGTGCCATTGTTTCTGCGAAATCAACAATCCCGTTCTTAGTAAAGAAATTATATATAGTATCCTGTTCTTAGTAAAGAAATTATATTAGGCCTCCCAAATGAAACTGAGACTGTCGGTTTTTTGCCGTAAGGGTTTATAAGTTGGAATATGTGAACATCAAGGAAGTAAGAGGGATACACGAGCTACATACCCACTACACATAGTCCCCTCGTTGGTTCAAGCAAATGTCCCAGTGTGGCACAAGATTGTGGATACCCTGAGCGACGAACGTCCATGGTTGACTGTGGAGCCAGTCTTCAACTGTGTCCCGGACCTCATCATCGTTAGCGAACCAGCGGACCTTGAGCTTTTTTAGTGGCCCAAAGATGTAATCACAGGGCAACAGATCAGGGCTATAGGGGGTGGGGGTCTAGGACCTCCCAGCTGAAGCTCCACAGCAAATCTTGTCGCATACGGGTGTGTGTTGTTTTGCAGCAGAATAACTCCATTTGACAACATACTGGGTCGCTTACTCTTGATGTCTGTTTTGAGGTTGCATAACGTATGTGGTTGTGGTTGCCTTGACCATACTGCCTGCGTCTAGCCAATCCAACAGCAATGGGTCATTTACATCGAAAAAGACCGTGAGCAACACTTTTTCAGCTCTTAAGGAGGATTGAGCTTTTTCTGGGCATGGAGAGTTGGGATGCTGCCATTCCTTACTCATCCGTTTTGTGGCCGGATCCAAGTGGTGGCACCAAGTTTCATCTGCGGCCACAATCTTGGAAAGAAACTATCCTCCTCTGCATGGTAATGATGCAGATGCTCCAGGCAAGCACCCATTTGCCGAGTCTTCTGCTCCTCCTGGAAATGCATGTGTACCCATTGTGCACAAACCTTGCTCACGGACAATGTTAACACAAGCTCGTGGGTGGTGATTTGGCGATTCTCCTTCACAGGTTGTCCACGGCAGCAATCAATTCCATGGTGATGGCCATGTGAGTTTGCCCAGGTGTTGGCATGTCCTCCATGCCTTACACGTCCTTTTCAAAATTCACTGCGCCAGCGGAACACTGTACAATGTGACTGACACTCATTCCCTTTATATGACAATAAATTTTAGCTCCACTAACACCTTCTGCCATCAAGCATAACTGCCCGCTGGGTTTGTTTGGACGAATCCATGTTATGACCCTATGTAGTGAGCTTGCCTCTGCAGGTAAAACCAGCACACTGATACGTGCCCCCGATAACAGTGTGCTTCCTGACTTGACACACCCTCTACTGGTGCATTACACGAGTCTCACTTTCATTTGTATGACCCTTATATATATCATCATCATCAACCATTATCAATCCACTGCTGGATGAAAGTCTCTCCAAATTTCTTCCACAATTGTCTATCTTGGGCCTGTCTCCTCCATGTCACTCCACCAAACTTTCGAATTTTATCCATTCATCTCCCATGGGATCTTCTTCTGGGTTTTTTTCCTGTCCCTCGAAATCCAGTCTAAAGTTTCGGTTGTCTGTCTGTGGTGTGGTCCATTCTTCTGGCAACATGTCCAGCCCATTACCATTTCAGTGATTTCACCCTGGTCATAATGTCGTCCACTCTTGTCATTTTCCTTATCCACAAGTTCCTCTTCTTATCTTTCCCGGTTACACCAAGCATGCATTTCTTCATGCTTCTTTGAGTTGTGTATGTCTTTTTTAGTTAAGGCCCATGTTTCTGCTCCAAACATAAGCACTGGCAGGATGCATTGATTAAACACTTTCCAGTCTAAAGTTTCGGTTGTCTGTCTGTGGTGTGGTCCATTCTTCTGGCAACATGTCCAGCCCATTACCATTTCAGTGATTTCACCCTGGTCATAATGTCGTCCACTCTTGTCATTTTCCTTATCCACAAGTTCCTCTTCTTATCTTTCCCGGTTACACCAAGCATGCATTTCTTCATGCTTCTTTGAGTTGTGTATGTCTTTTTAGTTAAGGCCCATGTTTCTGCTCCAAACATAAGCACTGGCAGGATGCATTGATTAAACACTTTACTTTTAAGACATAATGGCATACTGCTCTTAAAAATTGTATACTGTATCTTCCAAAAGCTCTCCATCCAAGTTTTATATGGCAATTAATTTCTTCATCAATGTGACCCTCGCTTGATATCTGCTGCCCAAGATAAATGTAGGTATATGTTGTCTCAAACTTTTCTCCATCAATCGATAAATCTTTGTTTCTTGTAAAAGCATTGTACATCACTTTTGTCTTCTGAAAGTTCATTTTTAATCTCACTTCTTTACTCTTGTCAACAAGTTCTTGGATCATACTCTGCAGCTCCAAAGGGGTAGTTGCAAAAATGACTACGTCATCAGCAAAACGAAGGTGAGTTAAATAATCTCCATTAATCTTTATCCCTTTGTTTTCCCATTCAATGATTGAAAGACATTTTGCAGTGTGGAATTAAGGAGCTTGGAAGATATGGTGTCACCTTGTCTCACTCCCTTTCCAAGTCTTATTTGTGCTACATCCTCAAATATCCGAACCTTTGTACTTTCATTTTCATAGATGTTATTAATAATGCTAATGTATGCATCTTCAATACCACATGATCAAAGCTATTGTAACTGCTGATTCAATACCACATAATTTCAAAGCCATTGTAACTGCTGATGGTTTCATAGAGTCAAAGGCCTTTTCATAATCAATAAAAGCCATGCATAATGGGAGTTCATATTCTGTTGTTCTTTCAGTTCTCTCAGTACATGGATATGATCTATAGTGTTGTAGCCACTCCTGAATCCAGCTTGTTCTCTTGGTTGAGCCATGCCTAGCATTACCTTCAACCCATGTGAAAGAACCTTAGTGAAGATTTTATAAACCACTGATGGGCATGTAGTTCCTGAGATCCTCAATGCCACCTATTTTATGTAGCAGGATCATTGTAGCATTGTTGCAATCCTCAGGATCTTCCCTTCATTCAGACATCTGCTGAAGACTTGGGCAAGTGTAGTTTCAATTTCTCCTCTTGCTTGTATAATGTCCATGGTAATTCCATCTTTTCATGGAGCTCTTCCCCGTTTCATGTTCTTAATTGCATATGTAACTTCTGCAGGGATGACTGGAGGGACTTTGGTACTGGTACCTGTCATAATGTCTGGAATAGATGTATCCTCCCTTTCATATAGTTTTTAATAAAACTATTTCACCCTTGTCAAAATTTTCTCTCTATTTCTTTTCTCAGTGCCATAATCTGTTTTTTCCCTTACTGAGATGTCCCTTTGCTCTTTTCAGGCTTTAGTTGTTTTCAATTGCTTTTCTCACAAGTTCAGAATTGAATTTACTATTATAAACTAGTGAGACTTTGGAAGTTACGTCTTCTTTATTTTTCCTCATCTCTCCTGTTTTGCACCATAATTTTTTCTTCATATGTAATTTGTTCTTAGTTCCACCTATTTTTGTTGCTGTTTCCGTAAGAGCCTTGGTAAGTTCTCTGTTAACTTCAGAAATATCCACTTCTTCCGATGTTAGGCCTTCTAAAGCAGAGAATCTTTTCCTCAGTTCCAACTTGAAGGTGTTATGATGTTTCTTAAGGTTGCTTATGTCATTACATTTTGTTTGTCTTATGAGCGTGCCACGTTTGAGTTTAGTGTTGAGGTGCATCTTACATCTCGCCATTCTATGGTCACTACTTGTGTTGAACTTGTTTAGAACACTGCAGTCTTTGATGATGAATTTTTTGTTGCACATAATAAAATCAATTTCACTTGTCCCATTTGGATGTCTCTAGTCCGTGTCCATTTCCTGTGTGGCTTTTTCTCGAAAAAGGAGTTCATGATGAAAAACCTTTCTGCTTCTGCAAACTCTACGAGAGTATTTCCATTTTGATTTCTGTTCCCATAACCGAATTTACCAACTGAAGTTTCATTCTGTTGTGGTTGCTTTACTTTTGCATTGAAATCATCCATAATGATCTTCAAGTGCTGTTTGCATTTGTTATTTAGATTCTGAATTTCCTCATAAAATTCTTCAATTTCTTCTTCAGGATGACTTGTGGTAGGTGCATAAGTTTGAATAATCTGAGCCCTGTATCTTCTCGAGAGTTGGATAACGAGTCGTGCAGCTCTGTCAGAGGAAATTTCAACTTCTACAACTTTATCCTTCAGTTTTTTGTTTATTATAAATCCAACACCACTAGTTCTGCCAGTATCTGTCCCACGATAATAAAAGATATGTCCAATTTTCAGTTCAATTAAATCTTCTTCTTACCTCGCTTAGTCCCACAATGTCCCAGTTGATTTTTTTTAGTTCTTCCGTTTAATTCAAGGAGTTTTGAATCAGAAGATAGGGAAGTCCATTGAACGTAGCCAAGGTCAGCATCAGATGGCAGCCTATATTCTATATATTTTATGCGACCCTTATGTATATACTGGGTGATCCAAAAGTCTTGCACATTTTGAAAACATAATAACTCGCAGAGTTTTGAAAGTAGAGCAACGTGGTTTGCGTAGAAATGATCAGAATGACATTGGGTTTTTTATGAAATCACATAAATTTTTACTTATTTTACTTACATTTTTCATCGCCACATGGCGCCATAGGCGAACATGTCTGGGATAGTGGGTATAAAAGCAGCAGCTGGGAAGCAACCACAAATCACAGTGGTCCGTGTCAGTATGCTGTCATTACCGGACAAAGCGCTCTTGGTGAAATTGTTCTATTGCAACGCTGAATGTGGGAGTGCTGCGTTGAGAGCCTACCGGTCACTGAAAGGTGATCGCAGTGGGAAAGGAGAGATGAAAAGTGCTGCGCTGCCGCGAATGGTGAAAACATTTGAGAAAATGGGATCTTTGGCAGCATGCTCACGAAGTGGTAGACCGAACACGTGCTGCTGCAGCAGAGACGATTACGCAGGAAATGGTTGTGATTGCAATGTCATCCGCACATGGTGACTGTGACTCCAGTGCTTGCCATGTTTCTCCGCAAACAGGCATTCCATATGGGACTGTATGGCGAACACTACGACGGATTCTTCACAGATACCCGTACAAACTGCAACAGCTTCACGAACTGCAAGCTGGCGATTACGTGCAGCGTCAGGAGTTCGCAGCATGTTTTTTTCGACAAATGGATGTCGACGAGAACTGGCTGATGAACGTTTTATGGACTGATAAGGCACACTTTTCCCTAAACGGAGCGGTAAACGCGCACAACTGCCACATCTGGGACACAGAACATCCCCGAGCAGTCTTTGAAGCGCCATTTCATCTGCCGAAAGTGACAGTGTGGTGTGGATTCACGGCTTCCTTCATTATCGGTCCTTTTTTTTTTTTTTTTAAGAGGTCCGCAGCACCTCCTTCTAAACTGTTTCAGTGACAGGTGCACGTTATGTGAACATGTTACATACATACGTTATCCCTAGCTTGCAAGAGCGGGATGCAGTGAATCTGTGCACATTTATGCAGGATGGAGCACCACCCCACATTGCATGTTCCGTTAAGCAACTGCTGCAAGAGACGTTTGGCGCAAATTGTGTGTTGAGCCGACATTTTCCGAAGGCCTGGCCTCCTCGGTCACCAGACCTGATACCCTGCGATTTCTGTCTCTGGGTTTCCTAAAATCACAAGTGTACAGATGTCGCCCCACTTCATTGGCCATATGAAAGATGCCATTTGACACCAATGTGGCAGCTATACCACCGGGCATGCTCTTCAATGTCGTCCATGGTGTTTTCTCTCGTCTGCAGGCAGTGCTTGAACAGTATGACCATCACATTGAACACCTGGTACAATGAGTTGTCTAACCTGGTACAATCAGGTGTCTATTTTTCTCGACACTTCTTCATAGACTTGACATGTGAGAGCAGAAATCTTTCAGGTCACACTTGCATGTTGCTCCATCAGCTACCACCATTTGCCAGCACTGAAGTTTTGCATTCACAATATCATTTACAAAGATAGACTTTGGATATTACTTTGTGTCACATATTTTAAAACCCATTACAAAAATTATCCTTCAGGTTTCTTTTTTAACACCCAGTTATCAGTAATTTGTTCTTGCTCAGGGCTCATTCTCTTTCCCTGGTATTTTGGATTCATTAAGTTTGCCAAGTAGTGGCAAGGCTGAAGTGCTTGATCCATCCTTTTTTTTTTTTTTTTATCACCGGTGTATACGGTTCAAGATCTGCGTTTTCCATAAGATCTTGCCACAGTTCCACTGCCTCAGAAATGTTTGTTCAGCCTGGAGAATGTCAAGTACTCTACTAACCTCTTTTAGCTGTTTTAGCATGTGCACTGCATCTTTGTAAATGATTACATTCTCTAGAATTTTATTTATGTTTGGGGGAATTATCAGATCATTTGAGTGCTCAGAGGTTTGAATTTCCACATACTTTGGATAGTTTTTCACATTAACATTTATGCAATGCATTTGTGAATTCCAACGTGTTGCATTTGGCAGTTGTGGCATAAGTCCACCCATTTCTTTCAACAATCCGTGGGGGTGATGATGATTGCGGAAATACTTCTGCACCTCGACTATGTGCTTCAAAACAGCTTTGTTCGTAATTTCCTCAGCTAGCAGATCGACATAATGTGCTGAGCACCCATAAGTCACCAAGGTTTTGTATTCCAGTTCCAAGAATTCTCTCATTTTTACCATCTTATTTTCATTATCAGTACTACGGCAAAAACATTTCCCCTGAGTGTAGTCTTGAAGTATTCAATTGCAGTCTTTGCAATTTCTGCACAATATGCCGAAGTTTTTTTATTACTCTCACAATCTATAGCACTTAAAAAAAAAAAAGAGAGCTTGTCCCAGTGTGAATGCTTGTTGCAATTATGGCATCATTATTAACATTTGACCACCCATCCAACATCAAAGTGATGCTACTGTTGTTATCCTCAAGATGTTTTTTAAATGCATCATTTTCACCAGATACTGTGTCCAACAGTTTCCCTCCTAGATCAATACGATTAGGGCCCGAATAACCAGGGTGCAAACTTTCCACTATATCTTTGTATTCTGCAGTAGTTGCTGAATTAAAAGAAATGTTATTTGCATAAAAAAACCTGGCAATTTTTAAATCTAATGTAGATTTTTGATTATCTGTTGTTTTTACAGTAAAACCTGTCATCAGTGTTTGCCTTTTGGGCATACTTTCTGTGCCATGAGTCTCTTCTTGTATCAAGTTGTGTGATAGCATAGAATTCCCAGGAGTTGCTGATGTGAAATTTGGATCCATTTCTGATGGGAAAATCTCTGATGTACCAGGCATGGATCTTTTCAAACATCTGTTTAAGTGGCCTTTAATTCTTTCAATCTTTGCACTCACTTCTGAACCACAGTGATCACATTTTACTTTGTTCTTGTCATCCCATCTGCTAACCTCCAACCATTCTGGGGCACATTTTCAACCACTTCCTGCTGGCATTGTATGTAAAAGTATAACTGAAGCCTTAAGTTTTTAAATTTCAAACAACACAGTATAACATATACTGCAGCTGAACTGAAGGGAAAAATAGCTATGGTAGTATGCACAAGAGATAAGCATGAGATACAACAAAGAAATCCTATGACCTGTATCTAAAAAAGTTTTTGTCAAGTCTCCAGCCTGCACCCCACCCTATCAAAATCTGATAGCACGGGGATAACTGGTTTTCCAGTTATTTGGGGAGCGAGCGCCCCCACGGCCCGAGCTGACCTTGTGACTGGTCAACATCTGATGTCATGCCACAGCTTGTTTTTTTCTTATTTTGGTGCTGTTGGTGTTTGCAGGGACGGCTGTTCATCCAGCTGTTGGGGAGTCGCGGCCCCACGATCCCGAGCTGGTCTTGTGTCTCGCTTTTTCGTTTTTATTTATTTTCTCCACTGGCTAGTTGCCTGTGTGGTATTCTCTACCTAATCGCTACCACGTTATGTACTAACACCCCGGTCTTGTGGTTTTGTTGCCCTCCACCACTAACTGATTTATATTAACCGCTCAGTTCGTAGGTTGCTGAGATTCCGTTTAGGTTCCCTGCCAGGATTTGTCTTCTTTAGATTTCTTTTTTTTTCCTTTTAGCTGGTTTGGGTGCTAGACCTACCTGCATGTTTGCCGCGTGCGGAGACCCGTGAGGCGGAAATGGGATGTCTGGCGGCTGAGGTCGCAGGAGACCGGTTCAGTGCCTCCTGTGTACCAACACTCCTCTTCGACCCCGGCTTCGCTGTAAACGGGAGGCTAGAGCCTAACCCACCTCTAGTCAGAAGTCATGTACCGAGTTGTGTACAGGGCTTTAGCGGCTTTTTTGTCGTATGGCACGGCAGGGTGAGCCCGGGGGCTGTGGGATCATGCCAAAGGCGTTGGCATGACGGTACCAGGAGGCCGAAGTGTCCGCCGAGTGCGTGTGATCACAGCCACCGGACTATATCTGCAACGTATAAGCTCCAGAACTGCGTCTAGCGTCATTTTCTTGGCTTGCGGAGCTCCAGTTCTCCCTTGTAGGGCTCGGTGGTGGGTGGAGTAGTCTGCAGACGAATCTTCCTTCTTTTTTTTTCCATGGGTAAACCCAAAAACAAACGCTCCAAATTTAAGTCACCTGAGACAATGATAGTTGCCAACGACACTCCTTCATCTTCTCAACCTACCAAGTCTCGAAACCTTAAACGTTCTTTAGACCATGACCTGGACCACGAATGTACACCCTCTTCTTCGGCAGCTGTACCAGTCGCTCCGAAGCGTCGTCTCCCCTCGATTGCTGTGACTACGCATGCTACACACTTACTTGTAGAATCCGTCGATCCGAATGAGAGACTGTCCACCAGATCTCCATTTTTCATTTCTAAAGCTTTGGACGCTGCGGTTGGCCCCTTGAAGTCTGTGAGGAAGCTTCGCTCTGGGGACCTGCTTGTCCAAACTTGCAGTGTTTCTCAGAGTAACACTTTTCTGCACCTTTCTAGTCTTCAAGGCATTCCTGTTAAAGTGACACCTCACCCGTTTCTTAACACCTCTCGGGGTGTTATTTCGGAGTTTGATCTCTTGCCATGCAGTGAAGACGAATTGGTGACTGAACTTGCAGATCAAGGTGTTGTTGCTGCTCGTCGTATGATGTTCCGGCGCGATGGTTCCTTGATTAAGTCTAAAAATGTCATCTTGACTTTTAACTCCCCGAAAGTTCCGACCGAAATCAAGGCTGGCTACTTGGTCTGTGGTGTTCGCCCGTACATTCCCAGTCCTCTGCGCTGTTTCAGGTGCCAGAGGTACGGGCATTCCCAACGTTTCTGTAAGAGTTCCGCTCATTGCGCAAATTGTGGCTCCAGTGAACATGACGGGGATGGTTGCACCTCTGCGGCCTGCTGTGTTAACTGCGCTGAGGCCCATGCAGCTTACTCCCGCAACTGTATGACATGGAAGGAAGAGATGGCGATCCAGCGCCTCAAGACCCTGGAAGGCCTCTCGTACCCTGCTGCCAAGGCCAAGTTGGGTATACCCACCACCCGACAGCGTACTTTTGCCGCAGTAGTTAAGTCTCTGCCACCACCCGTGCAGCCCTTTGTTCCGCGCCCTGTGGCTCTCGCCGCACTTGCCAAGAGATCTACCGTTGAACAGGCGACACAGGTGGATTTCACCGAGCTCCAGCTTCTTCGACCAGCTGAGTCTGCGCCTTCTCTTTGCAGACGCCCGCCTCTTCCGGTTCCCCGCAGACAGCCTGCACGTGCGGAAGACCCGGCCCTCAATCCGCAAAGGTGTGCAGCGTCCATCCAACTGTCGCGGTCCGCGTGACCAACATTGAAACTGTCTCGGCCTCAGCGAGGTCCCCACCCTCACCCAACATTATAGAGGAACATGGGGGGAGGAGAGTGACAGTTCGTCCCCAGCCTCAACCAGCATTGCAGAGGAACATGGTGGGGAGGAGAGTGACAGTTCGTCCCCGCCCTCTGCCAGCGTTGCAGAGGAGTGTGGGGGGAGGAGAGTGACATTTCGTGTCCCTCCATTAGTGAATTTTTTTATAAATCTGATTAACTACCTTGTCTTCCCAGCTTTCATCATTCTCTTTTTCAACTTTTAACAAGCCTGTCTGCTCTTACTCATTTTCCGCGCTTCTACATTTCTGTGGCTGATAGTTCTTTGTCTGGCGCTCTTTGGACAAACCTGGCCCTTGCGCCACTAAAATCCACTAACCAACCAACCAACCAAAATCTGATAGGTTGATTTTAACTCTGATTGGTCATTGGAGTCACCTTCTAATAGTACTGGAGAGTGGGAATTAGAACTCTGAAAACAAGTCCAGTTTGCTTTCCTGATTTCTAAAACCCGGCAGAGTCCCCCCTTCACATACTTGTGCCTCAGGCATTAGTGCACAGATAGCTCAAGAAACAGATGTTTCACCCTCCTACAATGCATTTCTCAGGGATTAGTCAAACCTTCCTTCTCTTCTCTCCTGCCCCTAGGGCACAGGGAACTAGTTCCCACCTACTTGGTTACCTCCTCAGGATTTCAGGCATTCATAGTGCACTCTGAAAAAAGTATCAAGGAAAGGATCTGTACTCCATATTAATGTTAATGCCAGCCTTTTTAAAAGATTTAGACCAGTGTTTATGCACACACACGCACACACACGCACACATGCAAGCATTTTCCTCTTAATTCATTAATATATTTCAAGAAATTATCATGTATAAACTTTTTTTGTTTTTTCTGGAATTATCTGCAAAAACTATTTGCATGAACATTGAATTAATAATTTGTAAGACATTTTTATTTTTTTTATTTTTTATGTAGCAATAAATTATTTGTGCTGATGAATCTAAAATATCAAGGAAGTCAAATGTGTCCTGAATGCCTGACGATTAGCTTTTAGTAAAGCATCCCAAATGAAGTGGCTTTTGTAACTGCATTATCAAATAACAAAATCTTTCTAATGTTTTTGTTTGTAAATGATGTACAAAATTTCAGGGCAGCAAAATTAAGTAATTCTCAGAATTGTATTCAGTGAAACTCAAACAATTTTTATTCCCACATCTAGTTTAGCTCCAGAATTTTTATTTACTGCAAATTTTTATCGGTAATCAGTTATGGCTATCAGTATATCAAAAATCAAAAGAAACAAACAAGTTAAGCAAATGCAAAAACATTAAAAATTAACAAATAGCATCTATGTAATAATAAAAGCAAAAAAAGCATAATTGAAAACCAATTTGAGCACCAAGCTTTTCCATTTTAAAATGTTGCTTTTAAAACTTTGAAGAAAACCCAATACAAGTGTTTTTTTTTTTTTTTTTAACCCGCCCGGTTTTTTTAGGGGCAGGTAGGTGTGTAGACAACCCTGATTGGAAGTCCAGTTTTAATGTTTGAGGAATTCATGTGAGACAAAGAATTCATGTACTTAGCTATTGGGAAAATAATATATGATATGACTTTATTCTGGTATTAGCATAAATAAGTGTGTTGAAATTTTACATGGAAATGCTTTTGCACATAATTTCAATCCAGTATCCATTCATTTGGTATTTTAAACTTTTAAAAACCTGTACATCAAGAAATGCATGTGCAACAGAAACTTTAACAAAATTTTAATATTTCTCTTTGCTTTTGTGCCTTCAAAGTATCTTCAAAATCTTATGAATTCAAAAGATTCCAATATGGGACAGTGCTTTCTCAGATTAAAAATTTTGGTTAAGGATACTGTTAAAAAAATAAAATAAAAAACAAGGGTAAAAGGATCTTTGTAAAAGTTTTTGCAGACAAATTTCATGATTGATATGGCATTTTGGTTGAAAAACTTTATATGTATGGGAGTGGGTACACCAGGCCTATTTGTTGTCCGGGTGTAGCCAGTAATTCCGGGTTTTTGTGATATTCTAAACCCACAAATCCGGGTTTTCAAGTTTTGTGTAAGAATTTGGTAATCCTCGATCATGTCATTTCTGAAAATGCTATGAAGTGGTTATTTACTAAAAGTGCCTTTCCAGATTCAAAACTGTAATTCATTTGGTATTCATATATTATTTTGCATGGTGAAAGAAAGGCTACTTTTACCATTTTGGCAGCTGTATATTTATCTATATAAAATAATTTTGTTACAAAGGTTCAATGAATCCAATGAGCTAATTGCAGAATTGACAAAAATTACTGTAGGATGTTATGGCAGTAAGACTTACAAGCATTCAAAGCTGAACTGATTTCCATAGTTTGCCTAAATGTTCTGAAGTGCAGAATTTTACTTCAGAAATGCAATTTTTGAAGTTGAACTTCCCAATTTTTGAGATCTAATATGACATTTAAAATAAAAAAAATGCAATTTTCAAAAGATTTTTAAGATAAAGGAAAAAAAGTTGGTAACAAAAAGGTGCAGTTAAATTTCACAGGTACTAGTAGTTAATAGTTGTGTAGCCAGTTAATCTAATGTGTGTAGTAACTAATATGTAAACAAAGTGTACCTGTATTGTATATAACATTATACAATTTAGTGTATAAATAATATGCGTTATTTATATATGTAGTACTGAGGTAAGGGTTTTGGGTTTTTTGTATCATCTCAGAATCACCCCTGGTACACTGATTATCCAGATTTGTAACTAAAAATAAGAGTGAAAAAAAGTTTAGTTCACATGGAAATTCTAAACAGCAGAAATTATTTTTTATTATTACTGTTTATTAAGAGAAATGGAGTTGTGAGAAATTTTGAGCACAAGATTGCAGCTTCAGTATGTGAACAAGAGAATACCATTAACAGCATTGTTAATCCTGGAAACAGACAGATTTCAGAGAAAACGTAGAGTTTAAAATGCTTGCAGAAAGAAATTTCCTTGTGTTGCACATTTTTGTACTTGTTTGTAATTATAATGCAAATTTATGACCAGTTGGTACAGATATAATTAGTGTGTGTGTGTTGTCGCAATTTTCTCATGTTTAGTTATCCACATTTTTTATTACCTGCACACCCCTCGAATCAGTTGCATTCATGTGATCATAACAAATGCAATGTAATCTCTTAATGCTAAAATTAATTAACAGAGAAAATAGGTACATTTGTTATTTACTTCATTGCTTAACTGTTGATGTTATTCCCTCTGTTCATTAAAAATTATAAATTTTCAAAAGGTTAGGTGGTGTCAATCTCAAGATGGTAGATGAAAGAATATCTGGTGCAATTGATAATGACCACACTGCTGCTGCAAAAGACTTTGATGGTCAAAAGACAGTTAAGAAAAAAGGTAACTAAATTTTTGTATATTGTTGGTCATAATCACACGTAACATGCACAATATAAACGTAGCAAAATTTTGCTTTGGATATGGGATATATTTAAAAAAAGACAGTTTAATGAACTTGCATAATGTGATTACTAAAGCCCAGGTGTTCAAACATTAAAACCCCCCAAAATATGCTACCAAAAAATATGCATTAAAAAAATATCGAGAAATATGTGCTGAAACAGGAGAAATATGCATTCAACATATCTGAAAGTTTTATTTTAGGATTTACATGATGTAGATACGTGTACGTAGGTGAATCAGAAAGTAAGTTACACTTATTGGCATCTGGAGTGGGATCACAGTCAGACCTTGTGTGCTGGGGAACAAAGTAGACAGTACATCAGAGCTGCTGACGGGAGGTGTTTTAGTTCAGTAACTGCGTAAGTAGCGTGTGCAGGAAGTAGTTTGTAATGGCGCATCAACTGGATTCTTATTCCAAATTGGAAGTGCGAGAAACCATTTTATTTTTGTGGGCTAAGCACCTAAATTGCACTGATATCCATTGTGAAATCTGTGCTACGTACAGGGAAATGTCATGTTTCACCCTGCTGCTGTAAAGTGGTGCCAAGAATTTGAAAAGGGTCTCTCAAATTTGACGGACTAATACCGCGAAGGCAGATCATCAATATCCAGCACTCCCGGGCATGTTGCCGTCATTGACGACATGATGCAGGATAGTAGACATATCAAAATCAAGGAAATTGCCAGTACGTTAGAGATTTCGTACGGGACTGTGCATTCCATCATTCATGAGCAGCTGGGATTTCTAAAATTGTGTGCGAGGTGGATGCCACGTTTACTCACCAACCAGCACATAAACTCACATTTCCTGTCGTCTTTGGCTCTTCTGCAATAGTGTTCTGCCGAGGGTCATAATTTTTTGCTTCAAATCATCACAGGTGACGAAATGTGGTTTCGCCATTTCAGCCCTGAAACCAAACGATTGTCCATGGAATGGAAGCATTTCACCTCTCCAACAAGGAAAAAGTGCAAAGTCCAACCGTGTGCGGGAAAGGTCATGGTGACTGTTTTGTTTGACTGTGAATGTATTGTTTACACAGAATTTCTGCCAAAAGCGACAACTATATGCTGGCTCATATTGCCAAACGCTACAAAATTCGTGAAAAACAATTAAAGACGGATGCCAGGGTAAGTTGAGTAAAGGTGTCATTCTGTTGCGCAACAACCCCACACAGCACGGAAAACAAAGGAATTGCTGCAGTCGAATTCAAGTGGGAGGTATGGCAACATCCACCATACAGCCCCAACTTATCCCTGTGCAACTACCATTTTTTCGGTAAAATGAAACAAAACCTTAGTGGACAATAATTCCAAACTGATGAGGCTGTGAAAACTGTGGTCCGTAACTGGTTGCACCAAACTGAAGGAGACTTTTTCTGTAGAGGTGTGGAAAAGTTAATCACATGTTACGATAAAATGTTAACAGTCCTTAGGTGACTATGTTGAAAATAAATGTTGTACAGTCTTTAAACCAACATACATCCCCTGGGTATATCTCTTTGTTTTTTTATTCAACAGTGTAACTAACTTTTTAATCCACCCATTTGATCCATACATTTATTCGTAAAAATGTTTTCATGATTGAACATAACTAAATGCTTTTTTTTACATTTTCAAAAGAATAAGTATTCTTTCTGAGAGTGAAAAAATTCTTATATATAGAAAAAGTCCTTTCCACATCCACTGAGGTTGTTGGCTCACATTTAAAGTGCACCATGAAAGTGGGAGGAATGCTTTCACAATCAATAATTTCTCCTTGAAGACATAATTTTTTTTAATTTTTTTTCCAAATCAACATTACTAGAGAGTATTTTGGAATACTTTTTTTATACAGCTTGTCCTAGCACATCGGGCAGTGGTGCAACCAGGATTTCTTTATGGGGGCAGCCAAAATATTGAAGATTTGAATAAAAATACCTAGGAGAAAACGTCTCCCAAAATATTGGAAAGTGATAAAAATATCACCGCCACATTAAAGTGTGTTTCTAATTATTTGTGAAATATATTTTTAAAAACTTGTACAAATATATTTAAAAATAAGTATCCATCGATAAAGGTCTTACACAAATCCAGATAACTCTGACCTGTATGCGCGTATAGATGCATAATTCGAAATCAGGCATACTTTCTCTTTGGACTTCTAGGGTCATAATTGCATTTTTTTTTTTGCTGATTTTTTTCTTTTTCTAAAAATTCAGCTTCGAAATTTCTTTGCAAGTCAGAAAGGACTTGCATGTTCAGTACACCCAAACATTCAGTGTGAGCTTTGTTGTTAAAAAGATGGTAATAAGCTAGCTATGTATTTGGTTGGTGCAAATGAAATGTCCGGCGAGAACGAGCAGTGGAGACAGGCCCCCACCACAGTGGAATGGAACCACCCACAGGTGTTGCTGGTATTACGTCACAGAGTTACTATAAATAGCTAGCATGTGTGTGAAGAACAAGGTTCAGGTGTGGTTTGTTTGGACTGCAAAGGAAACATGCAGACGCCGGATTTGAGAGTCAACTTCGTGTATGAATTTAAACTGGGCCATTCTGCCCGAATTGCCACTCGAAACGTTAACAAAGCATTTGGGGGAGAATACAGCAAACAAACAGACCATTCGACGATGGTTTGTGAAGTTTCGAAAAGGAGATACGGACCTGCAAAACAAAGCACGTGGTCACTGACCTGTTGTGGTTTCTGACGATGTTCTGTTATGTGTGGTTGAAGCGGACCCCTGAAAAATGTGTCATGAGATAGTGTTAGAGGTAGGTGTCCACCACATAAGTTGTTCGGCGTCTGGCTGCGCTGGGTAAGGTCATAAAGCTAGACATGTGGCTGCTGCATGAGTTGACAACTGCCAACAAGACTAGGCGTTTGGAAGTCTGCACGTTGCTGCTTGCCAGGAATAAACAGGAACCTCTCCTGCATCAAATCGTCACCTGCGACAAGAAGTGGGTCATTTATGATAATCAGAAGTGATCTGCACAATGGTTAAGCAAGGCACAGCCTGCTGTTCAGCATCCTAAGCCACCCCTACACACCAAGAAGATGATGCTCCTTGTCTGGTGGTCCACAGCTGAGATAGTTCATTGGAGTTTCTTGGCAAGAGGCCAAACCATCACTGCAGAACGTTATTGTGCTGAATAACACCAGATGCACTGGAAATTGCTGCAGAAACAACTGGCTTTGGTCAACAGACGTGGTGTTCTTCTGCTCCAGGACAACGCACGTCCCCATGTTGCACAGCGAACGATGCTGGCACTAAGTGCCTTGGGCTATGAAGCACTAGAGAGGAGAAGGAAAATATGCCCAATTTTGTAATATTATTTATTATTTTTAAAACGTTTTTTACACTTTACAGCCTGTAATTTTTCGTTGTTCTTGAAAACCTGTGACACGTTGAACCTAGAATTGTCTGTGGGAACAGCATGAAGACCACAAGCAGTCGGTTTCACTGGGCCACTGTTCTTTATTAATGGTGGTACAGAATGCCTGACTGGCAGAATGGCATGTTCATTGTAAAACATTTATAAACAACATTTATGCTTTTTCCACCTGGAGCATAGATAAATGATTTGGGGAACCTATTTTTGAGCACGCTACATGGTCTCTGCCACCCTTGATACACTGGCTTTTCCCCGCTGATCCATAAGTCGTTGATCACGTTGTTCGGTTGTCTCACTCACTCAAAGTAATTTTACTCTCTTTGCTTTCGGCTGAACATGTCTGATGGGTTTCCGTTTTTTTGGAGTCATTTCACCACACTTGATGAAAAGAGCTATTCACCATGCTGAATCACAAACAGTACTTTATTTGCACCTACCATTTTGACAACACCTTATCACAATTTATAATGGTCATTCTGAGCCCTAAAAACTAGAAATAGCAAACATGTACAACAATGCACTCCACATTCAGCTTTCTAGAGTATAGATAAGGCACTTTCTAGCAAATTGCTTAGAAAATCGTTGAAAATAATGCTTAACCATTTGGACTTACCCGTATGCCAAAACTGAGGAAGCTTGCGAGGATTGAGGCGTCACGTGACGACTGTTGTTGTGACACGCAGAGTAATACCCCAGCAGCCGACTTTCACCCAGTCTATAGAGGGCCACGTGAAAACACATTTGACCTTTTTGACCCCCTTAGGGATGGAACTGCCCACTTTAACTCGCCCTAAAAACTCGAAATAGCAAACACGTACAACAATGCACTTTCTGCAGCTCCGCATTGGGAGAATGTGGTTCATTTTTAATTTTTTTATGAATTTTCCAAAATCGGACCTCGGTCATTGTTTACATTCTCTCGGAAATTGATTTCTCAGCTTTTTTTTTAACATACATCGCTGGAAATGGGGTTTCCATATCTTCCACACCGGTGGGGTTTTTTTTTTTGTTTTTTTTTTAGGAATTTTTAAAATCGAATTTATTTTGCTTTTTCTTGTATGCATGAACCGCGGAAGCTTGTGAGGAGTCACCTGACGACTGTTGCTCTGACACGCGGAGTAATAATACCCCAGCAGCCGACTTTCACCCAGTCTATAGAGGGCCCCATAAAAACACATTTTACTCCCTTAGGTATGGAATTTCTAAAAATCATCCCACCTGTATTTTAATCTGGGTGATGAAGAGTATGTATGCCAATTTTGGTGCAAATCCATCAAACTGTTTAGGAACATGAGCGGAACAAATATACAAACATGCTTTCACTTTTATACGTAGAGAGATAGACTGACTCATTTAAAGACTTTCAACTTACGGCTTGAGTTGTGATTTCAGATAAAATTACCAACTGCACTAGAATCATCGTGCCTGCCAAGTTTTATGATTTACCCGTAAAATTTACGGAAATGTGACTTGTTTTGCGGGCAAAATGTTAATTTTACAGATTTGGTGATTCCCTGAGATTTGTTTTTTTCTTATGATTTTGCACCCACTATTAAAACTTTTTTTACTTAATCCATTCAAAGTAAAGCGCCGATCTAAGTTGTGAATAACTTTTCAGTTACATGTGTTTATGTGGGCATTTGCCACAGTTTTCCCACATTTTAGGTTTATTGTTTTGTTTTGTTTCAAACACTAAAGCTTGTGCCATGCATAAACTGAACTGCACCAACCAGCTGGTCATGTTTAACCTTGGGCTTGGTTTTCTTTCTCTCTCTCTCTCTCTCTTTCTCTCTCTCTCTCTCTCTCTCTCTCTCTCTCTCTCTCTCTCTCTCTCTCTCTCTCTCTCTCTCTAGCTCACTATTTCCCCCCTTCTCCTTTTCAGATAATGCATTGTTCGTCCCCCAGGTCGCAACTTCTCAGTAGGCCAGCGTGGGGTGTGTCTTGCATTGGAGCATATGTCTTTATTACTCCCAGTTCAAAATGCTGTCTCAGAACGTAGTTATCGTAGAAAAACAAATTCAAACGGATTTTAAATCTGTGCAATTTTAAAGCCCAGATTGATACCCAACATGGCGAAATTAAGCAAAAGCTGCAAGTTTTGTAAAATTACAAATGCATTGGGGCATGGTTTTGTAACTTCTCTGGCAATAAATTTGACCTAACGAAGTAAGAGGAAGTTAAAAGAAAAAAAAAAAAAGTAGTTGACTCCAATGTTCATTCACGCCATTGCTTCTCCAGCAATGATTTATTTTGCTGGGCAGTTAGAAGTAAGTTCTCTATGTTTTCCTACCATGCTTTGTTCGTCACTTGATAATGTGCATAAAAATGTCTTGGCTTGATTCAACAAAATTAATATGTTGGGGTAATATTTTTTCCTCTGCAAATTGCATCTCTTTAAGCTGTTACTGTTTTACTATTGCAGTTTTGCTTGCATTTTTTTTTCAAGTGTCAATAAATTTAGTATTAGTGATTCACAATGAGCAGCAGTATAAAGGGGGGGGAGTACTATCAAACATTCCGTGATCCGTATTCTGCAGAATTCCTGTGTATTGCAAAATCTTCAAATAATGAAAAATATGCATTTTGCACTACGTGTTGATGTAATTTCAACGTTTCGCGTGATGGAAGGAATTATATTACTAATCATATGTCTAGTGCCAAGCATAAATCTAATGTTGGCTGTGTGAAAAAAAAAATATGAAATTAACTTCCTTTGTTAAAAGTTATAATGAACTGGATGTGATTTGTGCAAAATGTTTGTTCCCTTCGTTTTTAATTGCATAATTTACCAATTAAGTGTCACTCATTTATTTACTTTTTTTTTATTTGACTGTCTCATCGTCCGCCTTTTCGTAAGATAAACCTAGTATGAAAATGGGTCATTTTTGAAAACATTCTAGTTTGTTCCGTGACGGCGTGAGATACGATCTTATTGGGTTTGGGTGGTCAAAGGGTGGAACATCCTTCCATTTAGATGCAAACTAAATGGAATCTCTAAATGTTTATCTCTTTATAGGTCATAACGATAGCATAGTAATGAGAAATTATGTATAGATTCTATTTTAATTGAACTAAACATGCCAATAAATTCAAACATCTGTAGTCATATCAATTAAAAGTTGGTACTTGATTTAGGTAACATCCTTTTTTAATCTATATGTTCGGTGCATTTAATCAATACACACGACAAGTAATTTCATTAAATACATCGATTAAATTTGTTTTACGGATTTCGGTTTCTGAAAGTTGGCAGGTATGGATCATGCTGTAGTCTGTCTTCTATTTCGTTCTGTGATTTTTGGCATCCATATACCTCCAAGAACAATTGAAGCCAGCATAAATAAATCGTAAGAGTGAAAACAAAATTTCATATCAATATTTCGTAGTTCAGTTTTTCAACTTGATGGAAACAATGTATGTGTGGTGGTGAGGGATTGGAGAGTGACTGTAGGATAGTAACATTTCTATTGAAGAACCTAAATGCAATGTCTTTTAAATGTGTATTTTGAGGAAGTCAACTTTCAAGTGTAAATTGAATTTGACTTTTTATCTTACAAAGTCAGGTTTGACACTGAGCAGTATAGGGAGATAATATGAATAACAGCTTTTTATGTCACAAGTCAGTTCCCATTTTGCCAGCCAACATGTTTTTCTTTTTTTTTTTTTTATTTAAATTGTTTTTAAATTTTTTAATCTAGGCCCACTCTGAGCCTGGATTAAATTTCATTTAACTGGTAAAAAAGAAAGCCTGACCCATGAGTCCGTTGTTCTGTGGGTTGGGCTAGGCCCATGTAGATATCTACTTAAAATTATTTTGCTGAGAAGTAGAAATCAAATGTGCACTTCCTGAGCTCCATGTGAGTAGTATCTGCACAACTTGGGACAGTGTATTCTAAGCTACAGAAATACTTTGAGCTGATTTGTCACTCACACTTAGTGCTAATGAAAAACAATGACTTGCTGTCTCCATAGCAGCCATTGTTCTTCATAAGTGTGTAGATCTGAGTTATTTACATGATTCACAACTGAAGGCATTGTTCTTAAAGCAGTACTGTACAAGTTAATTACCTTATGTCTAAGTTTCCATTATTTCATATTTGAATCAAACATTTCACTGTGTTTTATATGACCTGCCATAGTGTAAAGCAGCTTGCATTCTGTTGTAAGATCTTTAAACAAAATAGCCAATCTGCTGAGTGTTTGCTACTGTTACACAACCTTATAGTTTTGTTGTGTGATGTGGTTACATATTCAAATTAAATGAAAGTGTATATATGGGTGTGCACATTTTTGTTTAACTGTATAATAAAGTATATATTCAAGTTTGAATGAAAAAAATGTGGTGATGTGTATCTTAAGGATGAGCTCCAGAAAAGAAATGTTCATTGAATTGAGTCATTTCCCACACAGCACAGAATATTTCGTATATGTTACAAATACGTAGCACTGAAACATTGAGACTTTTCAGATACGTTGCGCAATGTAACAGTAATGTGAAATCTTACGGTTATGTCAAAATGTCTGCAAACATTACATAACTTTGAAACATAACCGATACATTACAGTGAAAGGTCTTTGTAACTTCAACATACCAGCTTCATGACTTTTGATAGCCTTGTGGCCATGACCAACCTCTGGGGGTTGTGGCCACAAGGCTATCATCAAGAGTGTAATTTTTATACGGACCCTTAAATTTTGTGTGGCCATTTCTCCGGTGGCCAGTTCTCCTACACCCAGCTAACTTGAGTACAAAAGTATCACCAAAGAATATTCCAATAGCACATGAAACGACTACGAGAGTGCTTTGGTGAAATGGCATAAATGCGCATGCGCATCCACACCATTGCCAAACCGAAAATCTTAATCGCCGGAATGTAACATTGAGGTAGCAATTATGTACAATGGAAAATATAAAGCATTAGTATCGGTGAATGCTATTTTTAACGTAACCGTAATGTGCAAAGAGTTATGTTCCAAAATAGATGTTGCTGAAACGTAATTGTAAGATATCTCCGAAAGTGTAACGAAAAAGAGAGATTGTAACATTACTGATATATATCTGAAACGTTTTGTGTTGTGTGGGTTAAAGTCTTTAGATTCTTGTTCTTTAAATATCCGACCCCGAGACTTAAAAAACCCACCTCAGAAAGCCGCTCCATTCTCCACACATTCATGCAGTTTAGAAGATACTTATCAGAGATAAAAATAATCTTTTTACTTTTTTGTTCTCAATGTTTTTTTCAATTGCTTTTTTTTTTTTTTTTTTTTTTTCTGTGCGTGCATTTGTGTGATAAATTGACCATAAGATACAGAGCATCAGAATAGTCATTTTCAACACTGAAGCTCTGTATTTTGCAGTTTCCTGTGTAGCCATTCTTCAGAATTGAAAATTGCATTGCCCAGGATGAAAACCGAACCTACGTCTCTTGATTTCCAATCAAACATGCTTTTGTATTTCTGGTTTCTGGAAGAGTACAAGTTGGCATGTCTTCAGTATTTTCATAGTCAAATGGTGCCACTCCCAACACTTCGTTTGGTTATTCAGAGCATGTACACCTGGGATTTAAGGAGAATTCCTTAAATGGGACTTTTTGTCCTTGTTTCTGTTCAGACTCATGATAAAGTCTTTAAACTTAATTATTATGACTCTTGCAAATTATTATACTTCAGACTTTTTTTTTTTTTATGTTTTCCATTGCTCATTTAGTCTGCAGGAGGTGAATCCCCCCCCCTCAAAATTCAAGATTTCCTTTTGTATACTAGTAGCTAATTTGATCGATCCTCTCCTTGTTGGTGGGGTGAGCAACAGGCTTGATTAAATAAACTTCATCACATGGCTCATCATATTACTTTGGAGACAGCCCTTGCGAATGCATAGATGCCAACTAGTACGGAGTTTTGGTTGCTGTTACGGAAGTACGGAAACACCGCTAAAATTATGGAAAATCGCCATTTGATTTAATTTTCTGAGATAGAAAGCACATTTTCATCAACTTAAAAATTTTTGTTTGTTCTTTAAGTTTTTCTAGGGGGAAAAAATTAAATGCTACATTCAGGGCTGCCAGACCTGCGCCAAAACGTTGTTCGTGTGCCATTCTGCTAAAAAATCGCCATTTCGACAAAATCGGTGCCAATTTTGGGCCAAAAGTTAAAATTTACCAGTCATCGATATTTTAGCGTTATCTTATGGCATTCGAAATCGATTCAGCAGTTAATTCGTATGTGAGATTCGTTCGCGGAGTCCCCTCCGTTTTTTTTTTTTTTTTTTTTGTCATTTTCGAGAATGATGCAAAAATGAAGAAATTTTTGGGATATTAGTTCGGGATAAAGTGAAGAAATTTTCGGGATATAATTTTTGAGATATCGTATTCCGTCTGGGGACGTTGTTTTGTCTTTTCAAATGTTCAGAAACGGAAGTTAAACGAAGTGCAGATTTTTCCCGTAATCGTATTTTTTTCTCTCGCGATGTTGCTTCTGTTCAGTATTGTTAAACGAAATTTCATTGCATAATTTCAGCTTGAAATTGTAGGCAACGATTTCCGAAAACGGAAGTTAGGCCGCCCGAAAATTTCCCCGTAATCTTCGGCGACGAGATTCTCACGCTGATTCGAGGAATTCCGTCTTTTTTGTTATCATTTGTAACATGTACGAAATCGATGCATAACTGAACTTAAATGTTGGGAGGATTGGTGGGGGGGGGGGTCGTTTTCTCCGTCGGAGGACGGAATTTCATCCATCGAAAACGGAAAGTAGACGGAGGTAATATTTCTCTGGTAATCGTAATTTTTTTTTCTCGCGATGTTTCCTCTACCCAGTATTGTTAGATATCATTTTATTCCATAAATATTTGTATTTCAGCTTGAAAATGTTGGATAAATTTCCGAAAACTGAAGGCTTGAAAAACCGTTATTTCAAGCCATGTTTCCCAATTCAGCGATCGCAAAAAAATATTCGTGTGGAAGAACCAAGGCTACTGCACTAATTCAGCACATGGCCAGTGTTTTTACAAGTAACATCGTATCTGAAGTAAAAAAAAATCCTTTTTCTCTATCTACGGACGGAAGTAATGATGCTCAAGCAAATAAACTGTATCCCATTACAATAACATATTTTAACGAAAAAATAGGGAAAAGTTCAACTGTTTTGTTATCATTGGTTGAATCAAGTAATAATACAGGTGAAGGAATATTCAATGTTTTGAACAATGAGTTTGTTAAAAAAGATATCTCATGGAGCAACTGTGTGTCATTTTCCTGTGACAATGCTAACACTATGATAGGTCAAGTAAAAGGTGTTGTTTCTCACATAAAGAAGGTTAAGCCTGCAATCATAGGGCAGCGATGTTCATGCCATTTAGTAAATTTAGCTGCGCATAAATCTGCTACTCAACTGAAAGGATTTAATGTTGAGCAGTTTCTGATACAGTTGTACTTTTTTGGAGAAAAGTTCAAAGAGGAAACACAATCTAAAACTGAGTCAAGCTGTTTGTGGTACTAAACCACACAAAATTTTAAAGCATGTCAATACTCGCTGGTTATCACTTTTGGAATCCATTGACAGAATTTTAGAACAGTGGGAGGCTCTAGAACATTATTTCAGTGACAATGAAGAAGCTAATTCACAGTATAAGAACCTTGCAAGTATGATTGGAAATCCTTCATCTAAACTTCATTGTCTTTTTTTATCTGCTACTCTTCCTTTGTTTACCTCTGTTAACATGTCCTTGTAGCAGGAAGCTCCGCTTGTGCATGTATTAAAAAGAAAACTTCATAGTCTGTTATCTGAATTGCTTGTATGATTTATCAAGCCATCAGCATTTGATGTGACAGCAACATCTCTTGCAGATGGAAATTTTGAAAGAAGGAGAAACCAAAAGAAAACTGTGATCTCGTAATTGGGTCAAAAACGAGATCTTATGTAGGCACAACTGCAGATCTGAGTGAAGACACAGTGGCTACTTTTTATTCTGAAGTAAGGGAATTTTACAAGGCAGGCTGCAATTACATTTTAAGAAAATTTCCACTTAATGATGAATTTCTGAGTCATGCTGAAATTGCAGATGTAGCATTAAGGCAAAGTGTTTCTTTTGCATCAGTCCAATATATGTGTTCCCTGTTTCCGGTTTTGAAACCAGAAGAATCTGACAAGGTGGAATCTGAATTTGCTCACTACCAGTTTGAAAATTTTAACTGTGCTGTTACTTCTGAGAGAATGGATGAAGTGTGGCACAGAATTTCTTTAATGAAAAATGAAAGTGGCCAGTTGAAGTATGAATCATTAAGCAAAATTATGAAAATGATTTTAATAGTCCCTCATAGCAATGCAAGTACAGAAAGAATTTTCTGTATTGTGAAAAAAAAAAAACATGAATGAATTCAGACCTAATTTAAGTACTCACGTGCTGTCTTCTTTATTAGTAGAAAAAATAAACAGCATTGCACACAGTGAACTATGCTATCAGAAGAAGTTTTCACAAATTGAACTAAGGAAGGCCAAAATGGCAACTACAGCCAGTTTATCATAATAATTTGGCCAACATTCCAAGGAATAAATTTTCTTCATGTCTGGAGGTAATTTATTATATTTTTCTGGTAGACAGTATTTTAAATTTTCCCACTAGCAAATTATTTTTTTTTTGTATTATTATTATTATTATTATTATTATTATTATTATTATTATTATTATTATTTTGTTAATAGTTCTGACAGATTAAAATTTGTTGCAGTGTTAAATACCCAAATTTGCCACTGTAGACTGGATTACTAAAAATTACTGAAAAAAAAAAATTGTTACTGAAAATTACTGAAAAATGAACATGTTGGTTACTGAAAACTACTTTTAGAGGTTGGCATCTATGCGAATGTCATTAGCCAGTAGCCATATGGCGACCAGATATTTTGTAGTGGCTAGTAATTTTTTTAATACTAGTAGAATGATGGCCAGTATATAATTTTCCCCAAGTGAGCAACTATTTTGTCCAACTCCCCCCCCCCCACTTGTGAATAAATATCGAGTTCAGTTTTCTTGCCCGTGTTCCTGCAGCTCCTTCAAAAATGAATGGAAGTGAAGGAAGGTGAGCTTCGAGAGAAACTTAATCTACTGGCAGATCAGCCTGGAGCGATCAAAGGGTCAAGGTTACTAAACAACCTTTGCCATGGTATAATGTATCTTTGCCATGGTATACCTTGCTCAAAGTATAATGTCATCTACAGGTAAAAGAATTGTCTTTGAATCTCTGTTTAGCCACATGTATGCTGAACAAAAAGAAACAACTGTTATGGCAATGTTTTTAAGATGATGCAACTGCTACATCTAATGACATATAGTACTATTCCTTGTGAGAGTGGCTTTCCAGCAATGAACCTCATAAAAACAAGTAATCGGGCATGTCTGAATAGTGACACTTTAAATGACTTAAGATGATTAGATGCAGTGGGGCTTTAATTGAAGATTTTGATCCTCAAAATGCTATTCAATTGTGGCGGGCAGATACCTCTGATGGGAAGATCAGACACAGTACCTATCAGGGGTAAACTGCGTCAACATTATTAGTGCCACTTTATGTATATATATCCTAGCTTTTGTCCCTTTAAATATTATTAAAAAAAATTAAACATCTAACTTCAATGGCCTCTCGAAAATAAATTATTTGCAAATTAAGATAGTAAGAGTAATGCTATTACAGCACTGAAAATAAATTTTCAAAAAATCAATCACTTTGGAACAAAAGCATGTGCAATATTTGCAGTCAATCTAATGATCCTATGCAGTAACTTCTGTATCTGTTTTTTTTATAAAGTTAATGAAGGGGAGTCTCTCATTAGAAAGAAAAAATTAACCCATTTAATTTCATAGAAACGTAAGTAAAGATGTTACTGAATTATTTTTTTCTACCTTCGTATAGATTTTGTCATTTGGCTAGTAAAATTTTTATTCCACTAGCCACATTGGCTATTAGAAATTTCAGCAGTTGCGCAAGGGCCATTTGAAGAAGACCCAGATATTCCAAGTGCACGGAAATTGTTGGTCTGTTACGAGTACTTGAGATCAATTATGCTATGGAAATCAAAAGTCTCAGTGAAGCAATATTATTCAGCATCTGTGTAAAGTTTTTAACATTTATTAAACAGTTTTAGAATTGTTTATTGTATGTTTTTAATAACATGAGAAATTTTTCGATGTTTTTTCATTATCTTTTGGATGTAGCCCCGCTGTCCAAAAATGTTTGAAACTGCCAGAAATTATTGTTCTAGCAGGTATCAGAATGTTCTCTGATTTTCAGAATTTCAAATAGTTTTTTTCTGAACAAGCTGCATTTTTTTTTTATATCCCTTCCTGATTATATTCTTATTTTTTAGTATTTTTCTGATCATGTTCCTCATTTTTTTTTAGTCTTTGGTAATAGTGAAAAAGAGCAACTTCATATTTTTTAAGAATTTTTCCTAATAAAATTCATGTTTTTGTACTTATAACAGTCCCTTCTTCAAAACCAATTAATAAAGCAAGCATCCTCCCCCTTCCCCTTTTTAAAACAAAATTAAATTTCAAAATCTGTAAGTAAATTTACCCATGATAAAATCTGAGCCATTTCCATGACCTGTAGAATTGTTTTCACGGCAAAGTGAGCAATGCAGTACTGATTTTTAGCACGTCTTTTGTAAAAAAGGATCGTGCTTATGTTACCGGTTTGTCCATCCTTCCGTCTGTACCCACGATATCTCTGCAACTATTAGTCCAATTTGAAAAATTCTTTTTGCATTGGGAAACTTGAAATATGCAAATGATGATCCTTTATTTCGTTTTTTTATGATGTACAATTTCGCCACTAGAGGGCGTAAATGCAGATGATGTCGAATTCAAAAATACGTTTTATTCCACATATTTGCTTCTAAACATCCGATTGAAAAAATTCTTTTATCTTTCGATTCCATTTGTGTCGAGGAGTATTTTAGATAGTTACTTTTTCAAATTACGCATAGATTTCTGTTAGGGGGCGTAAAAGTAAATTACATTTTTCCCGATAATTCTTCTTATAAAACTCCGATTTGAAAAAAAAATTCTTCCACCAGGGTGCTAAATGTTAATTTTTGCTTCTGATGTATTTGCCATAAAATCTGAGCTTCTAAAATATCATTGAAAAAATTATTTCGTGGACTGATGCCACTCACAAGGTAAACCTTTTTGAAATATTTTCTTCTTAAAATATTCCACAGTTTCTCCGCCAGGGGGCTTAGGTGTATATCTTAGTTTCGTCAATATCTCTACTTCTAGGAGTCCGATTGGAAAAATTTCTACGTTGTTGGATAGTGTTTTCAGTGTGACATGTTTTAATATAATTTCAAAATTTTGAAGTAATTTCATAGACTTTCCGCTAGGGGCGTAGAGGTAAATTATGTTTCCCCCTATATCTCTGCTTCTAAATCTCCGATTTGAAAAATTCTTTCTGCACTGGATATAGCTCCTTATGGGAAATCGTTTGCACATAATTTCTAATTTTTGTAAAAAAAAATGGTTTGATCACCAGGGGGCGTAAATCTTAATTTCTGCTTCTGATGTATTTGCAGCAAAATATGAGATTCTAAATTCTCGATTGAAAAAAAATGTCGTTTGTAGACCGATAGTACTCATGTCGACAAACATTTTCTTCTTAAAATAATGCATGGTTTCTACGATAGGTGGCGTAGATGTATATCTTATTTTTGTCAATATATCTACTTCTAAGAGTCCGATTCAAAAAATTCCTTCTTTGTTGGATAGTGTCTCTAGTGTGACATGTTCTTCATATAATTTCAAAATTTTCAAGTAGTTCATAGACTTTCCGCTAGGGGCGTAAAGCTAAATTGCTTCCTCCCTATATCTCAGCTTCTAAATCTCCGATTTGAAAAATTCTTTCTGCACCGGATACAGCTTCTGATGGGAAATCCTTTGCACATAATTTCAAATTTTTGTAAAAAATGGTTTGGCCACCAGGTGGTGTAGTCTTAATTTCCGCTTCTGATGTATTTGCAGTAAAATATGAGCTTCTAAAATCTCGATTGAAAAAAAGTTGTTTGTTGACCGATACTACTCATGTCAACAAACCTTTTAGGAACATTTTTTTCTTGAAATAATGCATGGTTTCTATGCCATGGGGGTTTTAGATGTATATCTTATTTTTGTCAATATCTCTGCTTCAAGAAGTCCGATTTGAGAAATTCCTTCTTTGTTGGATAGTGTTTCTGATGCGAAATGTTTTCCCTATAAATTCAAAAATTTCAAGTAAATCATAACATTTCCGATAGGAGGCACAAAGGTAAATTGCGTTTTCTGTGTTATTTCTGCTTCTAAAACTCTGATTTGAAAAATTCTTCCTGTATCGCATACAAGACCTGATGGAAAATATTTTTCACATAATTTCTAATGTTTGGTAAAGAATGCTTTGGCCACCAGGGTGCATAAGTGTTAATTTCTGGTTCTGATGTATTTGTAGCAAAATCTGGGTTCCTGAAAACTCGACTAAATTTTTTTTTATCTTGGTCCGATACCGCTCATATGGAAAAACCTTTTGAGAATACTTTCTTCCTAAAATAATGCATGGTTTTCTCACCAGGGGACGTAAAGTCACATCTTATTTTTGTCGATATCTCTGTTTCTAAGAGTCCGATTTGAAAAATTCTTTGTGTGTTGGAGAGCCTTTCCAGTGAGAAATGTTTCTCATATAAATTCATGTATTTCTTAATGCACAAGTCTGCAACCAGAGGGCGTAAACTCACGATTCCGTTTACAGCAATATCTGAGGGATTAAAAACCCTATTGAAATTTTTTTTTTCGTCAGATATTGTTTTCCATACCGGTTCCATTGACTTTGAATAGCTTTGATAAATTTAATTTGCGTCAGAATGGATTCAAAAGACGTGCTTATTACACCCAAAAATTTGGTGTCATCTTTCTTGTTTAAATTTAATTTCACTTAAAACATTTGTTTTCCCATTTTGTGGAAAATAACCAAGGGAGGTTGACACATTTTTTGTCCATCTGGAAAATCATATTTTGAGAGTTCAAATCTGAAGCTTTATTTTTAGCATTGGCCATTTTGGATTTATAAGACAAAATAGCTGCCACAGAGTGGGAAAATCACACCTAGACCCCCTTTTTGCTTTTTCTTAAATGTGCAAAAATAATAAATGGCAGAGAGCTCCAACTAGTCTGATTTTAAAGAGCACAGGTCCGTGTATAAAGGGAATGTATAAATACACTCTTTGCAAAAAAAAAAAAAAAAAACGTTATCACCCTGTGAAAGCCATTTGATCCTGATAAAACTCTGCATGCAAGTACCTCAAGGCCGGATATGCAAATGATTAAAAAATAACAGCCATAGCTCATGGGAACCGCGCATCAAGGGAGGTATATCAAGAGCAAAACTTGCATACAGGAACAATTGTGACAGCGGATTGTAGTTGCATTAACCTCCACAGACTGTGTTAATGCCTCGACTTTGGATCTGTGCACAATATGAGCAGTTGAGCAAGTTTGAGAGAGGACGTATAATTGGGCTGAAAGAGGCCGGTTGGTCAAGTTGCCGTAATGCCAGGCATTTGGGTCAGAGCGACAAAGCAATTAGACGATGTTGGCGCCAATGGGTTGAGGAGGGCACAACCCAGCGGCACATTAGTAGTGGACAGCCAAGGGCAACGACAAAATGCGAGGATTGAGCGATCGTGAGAGCTACACGAACGAAACCAAATTCATCACCCTCAACCATCCGTGGCCATATTATGTCATTTACAGGTACGGAAGCAGCCATCCGAACTGATGCCAAACAACTTGTGGCATGAGGACTACATTTAACGAGACCACTCCGCCGCCTAGCATCCCTTGTGATACTGTTGAAATTTCTACTAGCCAAATGTGGGTAGTGGAATAAAAATTTTACTAGCCAAATGACAAAATCTACTGACCATGCAAAGTTTAAAAAAAATAATAATTCAGTAACTTCTCTTTAATTTCTATGAAAGTAAATAGGTGAATGTTTTTTTTTTCTTTCTAATGAGAGACCCTTCCCCTATTAACTTCATAAAAACACATGCAGAGCAGTCACTGCATAGGATCATTAGATTGACTGCAAATATTGCACATGCTTTTGTTCCAAAATGATGGATTTTTTGATAATTTATTTTCAGTGCTGTAACATCATTACTCTTACTATCTTAATTTACACATACATAATTTATTTTTGAGAGGCCATTGAAGTTAGATGTCTAATTTTTTAATAATATTTAAAACAAAGGGACAAAAGCTAGGATATATATATACATAAAGTGTCACTAATAATGCTGACACAATTTACCCCTGATATGTACTGTGTCTGATCTTCTAATCAGAGATATCTGCCCACCACAGTTGAATAGCATTTTGAGGATCAAAATCTTCAATTAAAGGGTCATTGCATCTAATCATCCTTAAGTCATCAAAGTGTCACTATTCAGACATGCCCAAAATCTCATTTTTATGAGGTTCTTTGCTGAAAAGCCACTCTCAAAAGGAGCACTACTACATGTCATTAGATGTTGCAGCTGCATCATCTTAAAAATGTTGCCATAACAGTTGTTTCTTTTTTGTTCAGCATATATGTCGCTAAACAGAGATTCAAAGATAATTCTTTTACTTGTAGATGACATTATACTTTGTGCAAGGTATACCATGGCAGAGGTTGCTTTAGTAACCTTGACCTTTTGGTCGCTCCAGGCTGATTTTTCAACAGATTAAATTTCTCTTAAGCCCACCTTCACTTCCGTTCATTTCCGAAACAGCTGCAGGAACATGGGCAAGAAAACTGAACTCGATATTCAGTCACAAGTCGGGGGGGGGGTGGACAAAATAGTTGCTCACTTGCAGAGGCACTGTCTTTACGGGAGATGTTTTTCCTTCTCTGAGGAAGAGGAGGAAGAAGACGAGTGTAAGTAGCAGCCACAAACTGGGTCCCCTTGGCTGTAGTGCTGTTAGAAGATAACTTGCGCTTCACGGACAAACAGATGCCGGTCACATTTTCCCTCGAGCATTCCTGGGCATTCCTTGAGTCCCTACAGGGACAGGTGCTGTCTGACATGCCAGGGGTCTTCTCCCTGTTTTCTTCGCAGAAGAGAAGAAACTCGTTTTCATGGCGCTGGCCTCTTCTTGCTTGCTTCACTATTTTTTTTTTCTTTGTACATCGACACAACTATACAAACAACTTATCAGTTTCTCTTTCTTTCGTTAGCTCGTCCTTATAGCACAAACTTCCCTTTCCTTTTTACTTTATCAGTTCTTCGATTCTTTAGATTTTTTTTCAAATGGTGGATTTTAATCTGGTTGAAAGTAAAGTAATGCCTACGATCAGCAGCATGCGTTATCGCTACGGCAGAAGAGTATGTATACAGCAGATAGTCCTTTTTTGCCTTCCCTATCCTTGATTGATTTTTTAATATTTTATTGTGGGCCATCTTTACAAAGGTATTTCAGAAAAGAAACTATTTAGAGTCAGAGTTGGATAATAAGTATACGGAATTCTGCTGTATTTTAGCCCTTACCCTCTTTTATTTGTTTATTGTCGATTGAGGACAATGTTTAAAACGGTCTTTGAGAAAAATATCCTGAGGGATAGAACAGCCTGGAGTCGGATAGTATGTACATAATTAGATTCTTGTTCTTTTTTCTCATTTCTCTATCTTCTTCCTGTTTTCTTTTTATTTTCCGGTTTTATGCCATTTTTGCAAAGACGTTTTGGAAAAGGAATTCCTTAAAGATGGGATAGCCCGAGGTTGGAGGGCATGTGTGCAGTACTTTGCCTCTTTTCTTCTTTCTTTATATGCGGATTGTGCGCCTTCTCCACAATGACATTTCTGATAAAGAGCATTTTATAGAGGTACTGTGTATCTGCTGGTAACATTTGGATCCCGGTGAGGCATGGCTGTTGTGTTTGTCTTACGGCACTAGCTCTCTCCCCTTCCCTGGAACCAGTGTCCCTAAATTAGGGACGGGCGTCTGCTTATAACCCATTGAGTTGCTCACAATGGTCATTATACCTCCAGTCAAAAAAAAATCAAAAAAATCACGGTATGCTAGTTGCTCATACTGAGAAATGAAGGAGTGGTTCTATAGTCCGTCCAACTAAAGAAGAACGACGGCCGTTGCCGAAAATAATGGGTCCAGCGATTTTCCTTTAGTTAGGTGGGTAAGATAGAAATGTGGTTCACACTGTTGAAGATTCTCTGGGTGCTATTCAAACATTACTACTGGCACGAGCCACAACTTCCAGCTGCACTTGGTCCATTTGAAGTACCGAAGGTCCGAATTCTGAAGACAGTTTGATTGTGCTTCTCACGCAGAGATAGTATGAGATTATGACCTTAATTATATTGCATAAAGCAACAACTAGATGAGGAGTAAGAAAGAAACAAGTCCTTGAAAGAAAAAAATTTGAGAAGAAAAGGTAGATAAAAACAAAGGACAATTTCAAAAGTAAAGCAGATGGGAGAAAAGAAAACAACTAGAGAAGAAAGAGTGAGAAAGAAACAGGTAAAAGAAATACAATATGTCAGGCGAGCTATATTATAATATATATACATGTGACGATAGAAAAATGGGGGCGCAATATTTTGTGGTTTGCCCCGGGCGCAGAAAAACCTAGTTACGCCTGTACCACGGGGGGGGGGGTCTACTGGCCATCACTGGCTACTATATGAAAAAATTTACTAGCCACTACAAAATATCTGGTCGCCATTTGGTGACTGGCTACCGACATTCACAAAGGCTGCTGACCAGCAAGCATTGCATGCACTAGTTGCAGTGGTGTCAGGCCCAATTAATGTGGGATAGTGTCCAATAGCATCTAGTCTTCAGTGATGAGCTATGGTTTTCACTTGGCACCATTAAAAGAATTCATGAAATCGTCATCATACGCGTAAGTTACGTTGAAAAATTATGAGCGGGACGTTTCGGTAGCCACTTCTACATTCATCAGCCATAAAATGAGACACGTAGTAAAAGCGTCAGTTGTTGCCAGATTTCAAAATCATTAACGCAACTTCTAAGGCAGATTTTCAACTGGAATGAAGAATGGGTCGTTTTCCGTGAAGACTCCATCAAAGTCGTTTCTTTGTTATGCCAACTTCGCTACCTCATTAAGGGCAAGGGGTCCAGGGTTATTCCAATTGCTTTTCAGGTGCATAAACCCTCTTTTCATGGAAGATGCAAGAAAGTTCTGGACCTACCACCACCAGCCTCCTCTCCGCAGCTGTCCGAGATCTCCGTGCCTCCATCACGACTTTGGAATTCAAGTGTTACACCAGGTACCAATTTCTTTCTTTCGCCACCCATCCAGCATTACTGGACAATTTTTTTATCCGAATTCATGAAACTATATCCAGGACTCACAGTTGTGAAACCAAAAGACTTGAAAACTAGCTTCAGCACCTAGTCTTCACTCAAAAGAACACTCGAAGTTCGGCTCCCACGAAGGTTGCCGATACCAACTTTCCAAGGTATGTGAACCTCTCTTCTGTGCCTATTCCTGCTGAAATTGATAAAATACTTGCCAATGGATCCAAATATTCTCCTATTGCTAATCCTAGCCTACCACATACTATTTCATTACTGGAAGCAGCGGTCCAAAACACGGATCCCGCACATCAACCGATCATTCGTGCAAAATTGGCTATTGCAATTTCCGAGGTTCAAACCCCAAGGCTCAAATACTCCTCCTCCTTTTTGAAGAAATTTAGAAATTTCATCCAGTGTAATAAACTTACAATTTGCAAAGCAGACAAAGCAGGATGTCCTGTCTTCATCCATAAGAATTCTTTGGACAACAAAGTGGCTGATTTCCCGGAAAAAACCAATTGCATGAGACTCAAGGCTGACAACACTGAAAAACTATGTAAAGCTGTTAGTAAGCTTTCTAAAAAAAACTTCTCTGAAATCTTTCTTAGGAGACATCCCCCCCCTTCCCCCAGTTTATATTCATACTCCCAGGTTGTTCTTACAGATCAAGCTACATAAAGTTGGACATCCCATTAAGCCATTAATTGGAAACAGCTCTTCTCCTGCAGTCAATCTTGAAAGGCAATTGATCAAATGTTGCAAAGTTCTGACAAGAAATCATCCTTATTCTGTTGTATCAACCAAGGACTTTATCCAGAAACTCCCTTCTTCCATCAATCGTCAAGATTTCCTGTACACCTTTGACGGGGATTCATTGTTTCCCTCTGTTCCTTTCTTTGATGCCTATATGCTCATGGTCAAAAATCTAATGGAGCACCAAGAACTTCCTGGAGAACTGATCAAAGATCTTTATGACTGTTTTGATTCATTGGAAAAGTATTCCTGTTTTGTATACAATGGTATCTATTACCAACAAAAACAAGGTGTACCTATGGGCTCTCCTCTTTCCCCCTTACTTGCAGAAATTTATTTGCAGAATATTGAAACATATTGTTGCCCCATCCCTCTTAAAACCCACCATTTGGTTAAGGTATGTGGACAACATCTTCATTATTTGACCACACCAAAAACACTCTTTGTTTGAACTCATGTCCTCCATAACTTCAATATTCCTGCATATAAAATTTTCCTCTCAAGAACAGATCGACAATAATATTAGTTTTTTGGATATTAACATCAACATCAACCCAGACTTCTCACTTGGCCTCTCTGTCTACAGGAAACCTTCTGCCACCCATAATATCATCCCTTACCATTCTCGCACTTTTGGAAAATACAAACTGTCTGCTCTTAAGTCATACATTCACCGGGCCAACCTTATTTGCAACAGCCATTCTGCTCTTCAACTAGAATATCAGAACATCATCAACATTGGAAAATTGCATGGCTTTCTACCCCTCTTATTACATAGACTAATCAAGAAGTTTGAATCACAGAATAGATCTAGTTTACTGCCTGAACCTTCCACCACCCATCAGTTTGTTGGCACTTTGCCCTTTAGCCTATCCTTCACTCATAAAGTTTGCTCTATTTTCAAGTCTTTTGGCTACAGGATTGCAGTCAAACCACCTCCACATCTTCTCAAACTCATCCTTAAGGATACAGATCTCAATAAACCCCTAGATTTACAAGGTGTTTACTCTATCTTTATCAACACTTCCACAGGCATTACCCACTATATTGGTAGTACTTACTTACTGCAGCATAAACAGGCGTTTGATGGAGCATATCGCTGATGTTAAGAAAGGTAGGCCTTCCACCTCCCTTTCAATTTTAATCATCAGTGATACGTCCGTGGCTCCCGATTTGCACAAAGTTAAGCGAATCGCCCCGTTCAGCAATCGGTATGCCCTCAGATACCGCGAATCTACCTTACCCATAACACCTGCAATACTGATGCGCCTTTTAACATCCCTATTATTTGGAAAGCGATTTTGAAATCTGGCAACAACTGATGCTTTTACCACGTGTCTCATTCCATGGCTGATAAAGGTAGAAGTCGCTACCGAAACGTCCCGCTCATAATTTTTCAACATAACTTACGCGTGTGATGCCGATTTCATGAATTCTTTTAATGTTTTGTGTGTTACGTGTTTTCCTGCCAATTCTTATCACTTGGCACCAATGACCAGCCCATATGCGTTTGGAGACGAGCTGACCAGCACACAGATCCTGCCTTTACCATGGAACAGCACACGACTCACACACTGGGAGTGACTGTCTGGGGAGCCATTTCCTACAATAGCCAGACACCCTTGGTAGTACTACCCTTATAGCTCAATGATACGCTGATAGCATTCTATGACCTGTTGTGTTGCCATTCCTGTTGCAGTGTTGAGCAGTTTTTTCAGCAGGATAATGCCTAGCCACACACAGCACACCTCTTCCAGGCCTGCTTCCACAATGTCAACACCCTTCCATGCTAAGCCCGATTGCTCGACCTCTCACCGATCAAACATGTTTGGGACATGATGGGACACCACCTATGCCCATCCCGGAATGTCGGTGAACTGGCCTGTAATTTGGAGACCATCTGGCATGCTATACCTCAGCACAGTATCTGTGAACTGTAGGCATATATGCCACACTGGGTAACTGCTTGTATCCAAGCCAAAGGTGTCACTACAACGTACTGACTTGTTCCACTCTTGTTGCTGTTTTATCCAAATAAATTGCCCAACTGCTCTGGAATTGCAATCATTTCCCTTCCTATACATGTACATTGCACATATCAATTTTCATCTCGATTGGATGATTCCTTGTGGATGTTTTGGGGGGGGGGGTGAGAGTGTATTTACTAAAAATTAATATGAGGAGGAGAAATCTTTAACTCAAATTCAAGATTGGAATTGATTTTTTTTTAGTTTTTAATCCATTACAGTTCTTATAAGGGATTAAAAAAAATGGTGTTTGTCTTATTTTTAGCCTAGAAAAAGTACTTTTAAACTGGCTCTGTGGCTAAAAAAGGGAAGGTATAAAAAATCTGACTTTCACAAAGTACTCTTTTGTGTGTCTATAGAGATGTAAAAATCCCTACTTATTTTTTATTTTTTAGTACTTTGTAAGTTCAGAGTCAAAATTGCAAAAATTTGCAAATAAATCATTATTCACTTAAAAATGGGGGAATGATTAGATGTTTTTCAATTAAAAACCAAGAATTATGGTATATGAAAGTAGTAGAATGTGACTAAATAAGAAGTAGGCCTACATGATTGCAAACCCTATGGTTCCAAGTTTGTGGTATTTTCACTTGATTTTACTACCTTTGAACATATATGGCATTTAGCAGTACTCATTGTGATATTGGGTTGGGAAGAAAATAATGTCTCCAAATTTAAGGCAACAGAAAAGTGCTTATTGCCATATATACAAGTACAAATCAATTCAAAATGTAGTCGCTATCGTTTGCCACGACATGCTCCCATCGTCTGGGCAGCTGTTGGATACCGTCCCTGTGGAATTGCGGCAGCTTGGAAGCAAAAAGTAAAGGCATGTTCAACATCGTCCCAGTTAGTGAACCACTGTTTATCCAGGTAATGCTGGAATGACTAAAAAAATGTGGTCATCGCTTGTCCCAGTGTCCGGGGAATTAACTGGGTGCGACAGCAGCTCCCAGCCCTGCTTCCTGATCTTGTGACAGGTCACCTATGCTGTGGGAGGACGCCCTTGTGGTCCAGCAGTGCTGGTCGTTGAGCTGAAAGCAGTACACATCAGCGACGATAGTGGTGTTGTCCAGCAGCAGCTCAAAAAACGCGACACCCCCACATACTTCACCAAACAAACAGCAGGTTCTTGTAAACCGGCTTTAGGATCTGCATGGGCTTCTGTTTTGGAAACAGCACCTGTTTCTGGGCGCCAACATATTTTTACTTACTGTTGTCGTATCAAACTTCTCCATTTACACCGATCTTGACATACAACTCGGGCTTCACTGATATCCATTACACGCCGTACACAAGATCTTCTATACTTCATACTCATAATCTTTTTCTCATGCAGACACTCCTGAATCTGATATAACCATGTCTTCCTTGGTCTTCCTCTGCCTTTCCTTCCTGCCACTTGGGCTAAACAGATTTTCTTAGTAAGCATCTTATCACTCATTCTTTCAACATGGCCAAACCACCTAAGAATATTACTCTCCACTTGGCTAACAACATTTTGCTTCACTTTACAAAACTGCAATACATCTTTATTCCTCATATGATCAGAACCTGTCTTCTCACAAACCCCCTAATAGTAACGCATCTTTCCAGCACACAAATGACTCCTATGTCTCTTCTGCAGTACCCAGGTTTCACTGCCATACATCAGAGTAGGAACAATTACACTTTCATATACAGCCATTTGGGACTCTTTTGAGAACCCAGCATTTCTGTGAAATTCTCCTGAAGTAGCTATGACTTTCAATGAAGAGTTCACGTGCCTACTAATTTCGCCATATAATTTAGTTCTCTCTGTCGAACATGCTTCCCAAATATACAAACTCGTTTACCTGGTCAATAACTGCCATTTAGACTTACCTTGCATTTGGTACTAACAGTTTCTTGCTCAAAAACCATAACTTTGGTTTTTTCCTTATTTATAGTCAGTTTGAAATTCATACAAACTTTATTATACATCTAGGGCCAGCATACTCTACAGCTCACTTTCATTCTCTGCCAACAGGACTGTGTCATCAGCATATAGCAATCTACGCACATGGACATTACTAAGACATAAACCAGTATTGCCCATTTTGGCATCATGCATGCATGCATCCATAAATATATTAAACAGCCAGGGTGACATTACACAAACCTGTCTGACTCCTGCTCCAATAGAAAACCATTTTGATACAACACCATTTACTCGTACACAAGCTCTACTTCCAGTATACATGGCTTTCACACTATTGAGTAGATTACCAGTTATTCTCTATTTATTCAGTACATTCCACAGAAGGGTCCTGTTTACTCAATCATAAGCTTTCTCTAAATCTATGAAGGCTGCAAAAACTTATCTTACCAACAGCCAGATACTTTTCAATCATCATGTGTAATGCAAAAATTTGGTTAGTGCAGCCTTTACCAGGCATAAAACCACTCTGAACATCCCACACTTTTTCTGATGTAAGACCCCATACTTTTTCAATAACGACCTTACCAAACACTTTCCCTGGCACACTTAGTAGGCTAATACCACAATAGTTCTTGCAGTCAGTCTGATCACCTTTTCCCTTATACAAGGGAACAATAATAGCATCCTTCCAATCCCGAGGAACCATTCCTAACTCCCAGCACAACTGGCAAATTTCAGTTAACCAGTCAATTCCAGAGTCACCACAATATTTCAACATCTCGGCAGTTATGCCATCAACTTCTGGAGCCTTACCATTCTGAAGAGATTTTAGAGCTTTACACACCTCTTCTCTTGAGATCCCTCCTCCTGTGACATCATCTGCTTGTGCCACAGAAATCACCTTTGCTTTCATGCTGTAATAACTCTCAGAAGTAATCACCCCATCTTTCACTTAACTCATTGGGCTCCCATATCATTTCTCCAATCCTATTCGTCGCACAACTTACAACTTTATTTCCCCTATTTTTCCTGAGTCTCGTGTTCTTCCAGAAAGTCTATCTTTCCAAAAGCCAGTTCATGCCTTTCCACCTTCTCCTTCCTATCTTTTGCCTTACTTTGGCAAACCAGCTTGGCTGGCTCATGCTTTTTACAGCAATATTCATCCTCAGAAACTGTACCTTGCTACATTCCCAAATATGATTATTTCTTTCCCGTAACTGCTTCTTTAATCTCACTGTTCCACCATGGTTTTTGTACAGTTAAAAAAAGCAAACAGCTGCCTGGGTGTGATTTTCCCACTCCGTAGTGGTCATTTTGGCTTGTAAATCCAAAATGGCAGATGTTAAAAAATAATAAAAAATAATAAATCCCAGATTTGAACTCTCAAAATATGAATTTTTAGAGGGACAAACAATTAAATTTCTTAAAAATGTGTCTGTCAGTAACCACTTTTTTATAAATTGTGTGATTTTCCATGTAATGGCCCTATTTCAAAGGGCATTTTTTTACTTTTGTTTAAAGTAAAATTAATGCTCATAATCATTGCTGCATGCTCACTGTGCAGAGAAAACGACTTTACAAGGAACAAATAACAGTAATGAAGAGTTTAAGTTCATTAATGTTATTTGTTCCCTTTTGTAAACAAAACGTAAAGTGCTTTCTCTGTTTAACTGTTGATATTGCAAGAAGTGATTAAGCAGGGTTTGCGCTGCCGATTGCATTCTTTGCAATTTCTATGGGAAAAAAATCGGTTTGGTGAAAATATTGGCGATTATCTTTTTAATGACGTCTGAACAAAAACAGTTGTAAAGAATCTATAACCTAATGTTTTTGTACTAAACAGTGCTTATTTGTTAAGAATCTGTACATATAATCAATTGTTTTTGTGCTATTATAACACTTCATGTTTTTGTGGTTTTTATATTTCCAATAGAGTGAAAAAAAAAAAAAAAGTGGTGACTTCAGATTACATTTGGTGAATAGGTTGGTGAAAACTTTGAAAAACCCAGAGCAACTACTGACTGAGTAAGCAATGGGAAACCATGCATTTTCAAAAGTTATAGTATCATATAGTTAACAGCTGTAAAATACATTTCAAACTCCTTTTTAAAAAAAAAACTTTACTTCCAAAAATCAGTACAAACCCTAATTATTACCTTCCAGAATTTTGGATAACACCGATATTAGGGCTTATATCCCAGTTTCAAAGTGTGACGACATTCTCCAAGTCCTTCCAGATTCAACATGAAAAGTGGGAGGTTTTTATCTGATTGTTTGGAAGTGCCTGCATGGAATTAAAGTTTGCAGGCTATTCAGCACATCAGATAATTTTGTCATAAGCAAATTTCAGTTATTTCAAAATCTAGTGTGGGGTTTGCACTCAAGGTCCAAAGCTGTTAGTTGTGTATTCTGTTTACTGGCAGTGTGGGCAAATTTAAGTAAAGGCATTTCCACTGTCTTGTATATGTTTTTCTGATTATTTAGACATCTGAAATTTTGTTTTGTTCAACATTCTTGACCTGAAACTCAGTTTTGTTTATATGTGAGTTTCAATTAGATGCATCTTTAAAACAGCAGAATTCAAAAAAAAAAAAAAAAAATTCATATGAAATCTTTATCATCTGTGAAATATCACCTTTATACTCTTTCTGACTTGTGTGAAATTGGTTGTTACCTTTTTTTTTTTTAATTTAATTTACTGACTTGTATTATATTTCAGATTTTAAACAGAATTTATTATTTTCAGATGGCGATGCATTTGGTGACGCAGATGAAGCATATATGTGTATGCACTGCATGAAGCTATTCAAAAGCCATCTTATTTATCGGAAGCACTTGAAAATCCACTCAGACAAATCATTTGTTTGTCATATTTGTGGTAAGAGTTTTGTGCACAAGCATTACTTACAAACTCACATGGTAGTTCATGGGAAAAGCCAGTATTTCCAGTGCTCTCTTTGTCAGAAGCGATTTACTCAGAAGGGTAACTTAAATCAGCACATGAAATTTCATACCAGCAAGAAATCTTTTGTGTGTGAAATTTGTGGTAAAGATTTTTACCAGCAAGAGCACTTGAAAGCTCATTTGCGATTGCACAATAATGAGAGGCCATTCAGCTGTGAAATGTGTCACAAGTCATTTAACATCAAGAGTTCCCTTCAGCGTCACATGAACTGCCACACCGGAGCTCGTCCTTTCATTTGTGATATTTGTAATCGAGGCTACACTCGCCGTTCAGTGATGATGCTTCACATTCAGCAGGTTCATGAAAACAAAAAGCCTTTTCAGTGCTCAGAATGCCAGTTGTGCTTCTCCCAGAAGGGCAATCTCCAGGCGCATTTTAGGCGGAAACATCTACATCCCAAGCCGGAGAAAAAGGCAAAGTCAGATATTGCTGGCAGCAGGCAAGGTGGAAGCAGCAGGAAACAGTCACTGAAACAAAATGGAAGTAAATCTGGTAAACCAAGTTACAGCACTAACATATCTTCTGCAAAATCAAAACTGTCAAAACCTGAAAATGTGAAAGACAGTCGCTCACCTAAATCAGGTTGTGGCGTTCAGCCGGGACCGTCAGGGCCTATTTGTACAATGAAATCTGATAAATCTGCTAGTGAAAACTCTTTATATATTAAAAGTGAAAAACCTTGTGCTCCCAACACATCTCTCAAAGAACATATCAGTGAATATGAGCAAAAAAACAGTTCTAAATTAAACAGTTCTGGCATGGAAAATGGTGATTCCCTTTCTGTTTTAGAAGGTAGCTATAATCTGCTTAGCCATCATGAAAATGGGAGTTCATCCATAGATGATGTTTCTGATTTGCCTAATCCATCCGTTTTCGACAGTTCCCTCGAGTGTCCAGATGACCTGAAACCTATTGCTGACTTTGGTACTTTATTAGGTGACACAAAAGGTTGGGAAGACTATATTCTAGATGATCCTGACAATCTGTTAAGTCTGATACCTCATTATGATATGAGCGAATTCCCCTTTTCACCTTCAAAGCTCAGTGCTATTATGAGCAAACCACACTCTGATTTAGGAGATGATCTCTTCTCTAACCTTCCATCATTTTGTCATGATTATGCAAGCTCTTCTTTGTTATTTGATTCTGAAGAATTGGACGTTAACGACGTCTCATTGGACTGTAGTAAAAATTCTTTTGATAGTGTATCACCAAAAAGTTCAAAGAAGGAAAGAAGTGTAACAAAATTACAAGACAAGAAGAATAAGACTGAAAGTCCAGTTCGCAAGGCAAACAGAAAAAACATCAATTTTTCAGTGTATGAATCACAAGTGCATTTACCAAAAACTTCGCTGCAAGTATGAAAGTATTTTTTAATTTATTACATGCGGTACATCACTTCTAAATTTGATGCTGAAAAAAATATTTTATACACCACTCAGTAAATTTCAAAGGTAATAAAGAACATAAGTAAGGTAGATATAAGATTGTGTAACCATAACTCAACAGCCATTGGGTTAAGTTATTAAAGCAACTTTGCATATAGGGAAAGCAGTTCCAACTATTTCATTTGTTCTTCTTTCTGCATGTTTCTTTTGTAATAGTTGTTCACCAACTTGGAATCCACATCAAACCCATTATTTTTGTGGGAACAAACACCTGACGATTATTCTACATAGTCACAATAACTGCTTACGAGCATTTTGCATGTTTATAGAGTTACCTGTCAGCAGTTTTGCTTATCATGAGTAGATGCGAGTCCTAATGTATTTGTGTTGGTGCTTGTCACTGAATATATACAGTGAATAATTTCCCCTATATTAGGGTGGTAGGATTTGGCATTTAGAAATATGTTATAGAAACCAGAATCATAACAAAAATATATGCTTGTTACAGGATGAAAAACATAGGCAATTTGGATGGCATAGAAAGTAGCGTAGTAATTTTTTTAAGGGATAGGGAATAGCATGTAATATGGGAAGGAGCCATAAGTTGTGCCATAAAATTTCATCATCATTGCATGTGTTTTCTATTTTTAGTAACAGTTGAATTGGTCTTCCAATTCATCTGCAAATTTTAACCATGAAATCTGCCAACTTTTATTGTTGTTGCATTTTAATCAATGCAGTTTCACTACAACATCAACTTGCTGTGAGAGGAAACAAGCAACATTTGCATTTTAAACTAGAATTTTTCCTTGCATGTGAAAATAGAACCTTTTCTGGCTGTGTGCTTTTCTTAAATATGTGAAAAATTTCTTAGTGAAATGTTTGGTTTATTATTATCATTGTTGAAATTGAAATACCTGAATAAACTGATATTTTTTCAGTTAATTTCCTCATGTCTCGCTCGTATCAGGCGTTTAAGCAGATTAGAAGGCATACAAACATTATTGTGGAAAAACTGCATCTTCCAGCTTTCTGTAAATCCACAGGCAATGGAAAGTTCTTGATGTTTGAATAAAGGAATTATCAGTAGTATATCGTGTGGAAGAAATATTCTTCTGATAGTATGGGGAAAATACCTCACTATAATTTACACAGGAATCAGACATCTCTGAATTGCCCGTATTTACTATTTCTTACGCAACATCAATCATTTCAGAAAACTTCCCGCATCTCCCGATTTATGTTTGAGCATGCTATCTGTTAACATCACCCAGGATGACAAAGTCCCAAATATCTGAGTGTGAAGAGCATTGAAATATTCTCTGACCACTTGCAAATTGAAGCAAATTCTGCTTCCATGTAGTGTTGTTAAGTAAATCACCAGTCACTTAGTTATATCATGTGGAAGAAATATTCTTCTTATAATATGTGGAAAATGTCATTATAATTAACGCAGGAATCGGACATCTGAATTGCCTGTATTTACTGTTTCACATGCAACATCAATCACTTCAGAAAACTGGAAAATTTCATCAACCTGGAATGGGAATGGAACCCGCATGTCCCAATTTCTATTTGAGCCTCGAGAGATGCGGGTTCAATGTATTCCAACGAGATTCGGAATTGCAAGTCATTGAGTTGACTTGCAATTCCGAATCTCCTTTCTACATTCCGATGATCTGGAGATCAATTCTAAGTTTTGGCAACAAAAATAGGAAAAATTCAAATGTATAATCTGGCAACAATCTTAGTCCTCCATTGGCGTGATGAAGACCTAAGATAAAGTCGAAAGCTTCCAACTTACGAACTTTTTGTAAAAGTTTTCATTTAACGTAACTAGTGTGATCAAGTTACCTTTATTTGTTAATATTGTTACGTCTTTTGCCCATCATCGTCTTGCATAATAGGTCCATGCTGCAGAAACATTCTTTCCTAGACTCCTTGCGCCAAATTTTATTTCAAGTTACCATTAAGGCTGCATTAAATTCTAGTGATGTTTTAAACACAGTAATGTATTACAACGATTTTTGAAATTGTTTCCAGATTTCCTGAAGTCATTTTATTTCAGCAAATCACTTGTAAAACATTACACAGAGTTGATTCCCGTCCTTTCTTCACCGCAAAAGTTTTGCCAGAAATGGGTTGCACTTACAATAAGAAAGAAAAATATTTTCCCTTGAAATCCTGTTCCACATGTTATTAATTGGTGATGGCATCATATATGTAACAACCAATTATGCACTTTTATCTGTTATATATGCATTGTAACAACCATCGCTCCTTTCTAGCTCTTACTCAACATAGCTCCAGTGAAGCGAGAGCTATCACATAATTTTGTTTTTGTTCATTCTGTAGTAGAGCCACACACCCGAAGAAAAAATAGAATTCAGGCCTTTTTTCAACAATAACAAACATTTTATTTTGCTAAAAAATGTGACTTGGGACCTCTCAAAGGGTAGGCTAATGGGATTCTTTTTTGACTTCATTCCCATCTGTGCTAGATATCGACACTAGACCCGAATTTTTGTGTTTTCTGTAAACTGCCACTGCAGCTACGCAACGCAATACCAATCGCTCTCTGAAAACAAATAGTCTCCGACATCAACTCTCCATCTCTCTTAAAACTTCAGAAAAGCTGCACTATCGGATTTCCGAGTTAATCTCCTCTATGTCTGGCTACCTGCCACACCCTTAAGCTTGTGTGTCACTTATTAATGTGCCCTTAAGATAATCCATCACCACACAAGACTGGTACAATACACTTCAAATACTTGCGTACTAAGCCGATTGTAATTCAGCTGATTGTGTGTGTGACAGCAACTGCCTTAATCCTGCTGATTTCATCTGATCAGCCATAAAATGGTGCAAACAAAGAAATTCCACGTGGCAATGTGCATAGGCATACATATTTATAATTATTTTTAATGACCTTGAGGCTAGTGAATCTTACTTGCGTCATCACCAATTAATGGTATGTAGAACAGAATTTCGAAGGGAAACATGTTTCCTTCTATTTGTATGTACTTATTTTATGTGTGTAATTGCAAACAGTGAACGTGCAAGACCATATCACTGGTGCAGTGAAATTATAGATATGTGTTACTTATTGCTGTGTGCTGATAACACAGTCCTGTTGGCAGAGAGCAAAAGTTAGTTGCAGAGTATGTTGTCCTGGATGAACGAAGTTTGTATGAAATTCAAACTTTGTACATCTGGGACAACATAAAAATCAAAGTTATGGTTTTTGAGAGAGGAACTGGTAGTACTGAATGCAATATAAGTCCAAATGGCACAATGATTGACCAGGTGAATGAGTTTGTGTATTTAGGAAGCATGTTCGACAGAGAGAACAAATTGGATGGTGAAATTAGTAGGCGAGTGAATTCTTCATTGAAAGTCATGGCTGCTTTGGGAGGTTTTCACAGGAATGATGGGTTCTCAAGAGAGTCCCGCATGGCTGTGTATAAAGGTGTAATTGTTCCTACTCTGATGTATGGCAGTGAAACCTGGGTATTACAGAAGAAACATAGGAGTCGTTTGTGTGATGGAGAAATGTGTTACTTCTGAGAGGTTTTTGGCAAGACACGTTCTGATTGTGTGAGGAATGAAGATGTGTTGCAGTTGTGTAATGTGAAGCAAAATGTTGTTAGCAAGGTGGAGACTAATATGCTTTGGTGGTTTGGCCATATTGAAAGAATGGGTGATGAGATGCTCACTAAGAAAATCTCTTTAGCCCAAGTGGCAGGAACTGAAGGCCAAGGAAGTCATATTAGAATCAGAATCAGGAGTGTCTGCATGAGAAAAAGATTATGAGTATGAAGTATAGAAGATCTTGTGTATGGCGTGTGATGGATGTGAGTGAAGCCCAAGTTGTATGTCGAGATCGCTGTAAATGGAAAAGTTTGATATGACAACAGTAAGTAAAAATTATCTGGTAGTTTGTATTTCTTTGTGGAGCTAACCTCTGAATATCAGAGGACAGCTTAGTGATATGTATGTATGTATGTTACTTATTTTCCTAATCCCAAAGGAATTGAAGTCAAGGTTCACTTCTTGTTTTTCTGTAACTGTCTATGTTGCAATCTACAAATTTTTTAGTACTTCTTGAGCTATTTAGTGTAGCAATGAATGTTGCAATAGGAATTTAAATTTTTAACCAAGCAGTATTTTTTTTTTTTTTTTTTGCAAATGTAAGTTATATCAAAAAGGGGTGTTATGGCTATTGTCACATGCAACACAAATTTTGGGAACAGTTCTGTAGAACATTGTAGGACTCACCAATTTCTCCAACATTCTTATTGATTGCACGATTCCATACTCTTAAATTTGCTGCTTGTTTCGAACATTTAATTTCATATAGTAAGCAGAGTCGTAGAATCTAGACTTCGCTGTACGCGGATAGTTTCGAAATTTTCAGCAGGTTTTGCAGATAGTTTTTGCTTGTTATTTAAAACTTATAAAAAATGAAAATGTTATTTACAGTAATTAAAACACTTATTTAGGGCTTTACTCATCTTAATATACTTAATTCTACTTTAACTTGAAGAACTTTCGATTATTTTTCACATCTTCAGAGTTCTTTTGTTTTTACAGATATTTCTGGCCTCTAGATTTTACCAGGGCCTGTGCTCAATATATAGGAACTGTATCGAAAGTTTCGTTAACATGGAAAGAATTTAAATTTTATTGCCAGGTTCCTCTTGCAGTTGCCAGTTATTAAATTAAAATAATTTCCTTTCCTATTTTGTAAGTCTAGTATTTTTGAATTGACTTATTGAAAATGCTATTTATAATATTTGAAGATTCATTGTTGTAACTGTTTTTCTCGATATAAAAACTTTAATTACAATAGTATCTTGTTTTTATGAGGTTCATAATCCAATATTTTGCCGTAAAAGTTCATTTCACACACATTGCTGCACATTCAGTTGTAATGCACTTATGTTGTTCTCATTGGAATGTGTAATGCTCTAATCATTTATTGTTTTATCAATTTCTCTAAATTATCTTATTCTATTGTTATCATGGTTCGCGCTTCGCGGGTTTGCAGCAAGTTTTTTTGTTTCAGTGGTTGTGTACGCAGATACATTTTATTTTTATACAACTCTGATCATAAGTATCCCATTTGAGATAAGTAAGATGTGTGTTGCTTGCTGCTATAGAATGTGGTGTCTAACCAAGGGAGTTGTTATTCATGTCCCATTCCATATGAATTGGTTAAGGCTGAACTATTGTAAAACATTTTCTTTCATGGTTTGATTAATGAAGTATCACTGAAGTTCAGGTTAGGTATCTGAATTATTAATTGTGATTTGCTGCTGTATTCATCTGCTTTATCGTGTTGTTCCATATGACAGGTGGCATTTCAGCTAACTATAATGCTGCAGGAAAGCATGCTTTATTCTTTTCATTTGCTATGAAGGAGAAAAGGTATCAGAATTTTACATTGTGTAGTAACTGTATCCTCCTGATCAGTATCTTATTCTTCACAGCGGAAAGGTCTTTTTTTTTTTTTTTTTTTTTTAGTGTTACATGTTTTTCCTAGTTCCCTTGTTATGTATTTTCCGTAGTTCCAATAAGCTTCCCTTAATTATTAGCAACTATCTTCAAGTATTCAAAACCATACATCTGTTAAAGTTCTTTTATCTAGTTTCTGACTTCAATTTAGAAATTATTTACCTTAACCAGTTTATTTATAAACATACTGTATATATATATATATATATATATATATATATATATATATATATATATATATATACACGGGATGTAAGGTCAGGTGATGCATAACATCACAGCCTCTCCTTGACAAATGTCAACCCCGCCTTCTCGTGGTACATCCTGTTCCCACTAAAGGGGCTCTGACGACCGCCAATAGCGGTATAACTATACCATCGGGATTAGAGGAAATGCTATCCCACACTCACCAACCCGCTTGGCCAGCGTGGTGAGTTATGGCCAAACCCTCCAAAATGACTCCACAACTTAAATCTTTGCCCTCAGTCTCCGGCAGCTGGAATGTACCTGGCCAAGGCAGCGGCCAGTGCGACATGAAGGCAGAGGGTGCTAAGAATCCCCGGAGGACCGGACTAGGCTGCCATCTGATGCTGACCTTGGCTACGTATAACGGACGCTCCCTATCTTCTGATTCAAGGCTTCTTGAATTGGAAGAGGAACTACAAAGGATCAAGTGGGACATCGTCGGGCTAAGTGAGGTAAGGAGAAAAGGAGAAGATCTCATTGAACTGAAAAGTGGACATCTCTTCTACTATTGTGGGACAGATACTGGCAGAACTAGTGGTGTTGGATTTATAATAAACAAAAAACTGAAGGATAAAGTTGTAGAAGTTGAAAGTTCCTCTGACAGAGCTGCACAACTCGTTATCCAACTCTCGAGAAGATACCAGGCTCAGATTATTCAAACTTATGCACCCACCACAAGTCATGCTGAAGAAGAAATTGAAGAATTTTATGAGGAAATTCGTGATCTAAATAATAAAGGTAAGTAGCACTTGAAGATAATTATGGGAGATTTCAATGCAAAAATAGGGCAACGGCAACACAGAATGAAACTTCAGTAGGTAAATTCGGTCACGGCAACAGAAACCAGCGTGGAAATACTCTCGTAGAGTTTGCAGAGGCAGAAGGGTTTTTCATCTTGAACTCCTTTTTCAAGAAAAAGGCACACAGGAAATGGACATGGAGACATCCAAATGGGACGACAAGTGAAATTGATTTTATTATGTGTAACAAAAAATTCGTCATAGAAGACTGCAGTGTGCTAAACAAGTTCAACACAGGCAGTGACCATAGATTGGTGAGATGTAAGATGCACCTCAACACTAAACTCGAACGTAGCAAGCTCATAAGACAAACAAAATGTATTGACATAACCAACCTTAAAAAACACCATAATACCTTCAAATTGGAACTGAAGAACAGATTCTCTGCTTTAGAAGGCCTAACATCGGAAGAAGTGGATATTTCTGAAGTTAACAGAAAAGTAACCAAAGCTCTTATGGAAACAGCAACAAAATTAGCTGGGTCTAAGAACAAATTGCATGTGAACATATTATCAGGAAAAACCAAAATGTTGATGCAAAAAAGAAGAGAGATGAGGACAACTAAAGAAGATGTGACTTCCAAAGTGGAATATATAGAGCTATGCAAGACAGTACGAAAAAGTATCACTGAAGACGTAAGGAAATTCAACTGTGAACTAGTAAGGAAAGCAATTGAAAGCAACCAAAGCCTAAAGATAGCAAAGGGACATCTCAGTAAGGGAAAAAAACAGATTATGGCACTGAGAAAAGAAGATGGTTCTGTAACAAGAAATAGAGGTGAAATTTTGACAAGAGTGAAAGATTTCTACTCCAAATTATATGAAAGGGATGATACATGTACTCCAGGCATCATGAAAGGTACCAGAGTTCTTCCAGTCCTTCCAGCAGAAGTTGCACATGCAATCAAGAACATGAAGCGGGGAAAAGCTCCAGGAGAAGATGGAATTACTGTAGACATCATACAAGAAGCAAGTGGAGAAATCGAAACAGTACTCGCCCAAATTTTCACTCGATGCCTTAATGAAGGGAAAATTCCTGAGGATTGGAACAACGCTACAATGATCTTGCTACATAAAAAAGGTGACATTGAGGATCTCGGGAACTACAGACCTATCAGCCTCCTATCAGTGGTTTATAAAATCTTCACTAAAGTTCTTTCACACCGCTTTGAAGGTAACACTGGACATGGCTCAACCGAGAGAACAAGCTGGATTCAGGAGTGGCTACAGCACAATAGATCGTATCCACGTACTGAGAGAACTAATTGAAAGAGCGAGGAATATGAACTTCCATTGTGCATGGCTTTTATCGATTATGAAAAAGCCTTTGATTCGGTGAAACCATCAGCAGTTGCAATGGCTCTGAAATCCTGCGGTATTGAAGATGCATACATTAATATTATTAATAACATCTATGAAAATGCAAGTGCAAAAGATTCTGCTATTTGAAAATACAACACACATAAAAATTGGAAAAGGAGTGAGACAAGGTGACACCATATCTCCGAAGCTCTTTAATGCCACATTGGAAAATGTCTTTCAATCACTGAACTGGGAAAACAAAGGCATAAAGATTAATGGAGATTATCTAACCCACCTTCGTTTTGCTGATGACATAGTCATTTTTGCAACTACCCCATCAGAGCTTCAGAGTATGATCCAGGAACTTGCTGACAAGAGTAAAGAAGTGGGATTAAAAATGAACTTTCAGAAGACAAAAGTGATGTTCAATGCTTTTACAAGAAATGAAGATTTATCGATTGATGGAGAAAAGCTGGAGATAACAGACACGTACGTTTATCTTGGACAGCAGATATCAAGTGAGGGTCACATTGGTGAAGAAATTAATCGGCGTACAAAACTTGCCTGGAGAGCTTTTAGAAGAAACAGCATAATTTTCAAGAGCAATATGCCATTATGTCTTAAAAGAAAAGTGTTTGATCAATGCATCCTTTCAGTGCTTACGTATGATGCAGAGACGTGGACCTTAGCTAAAAGAGACATACAAAGGCTGCAGACAACTCAAAGAAGCATGGAGAGGTGCATGCTTGGTGTAACCAGGAGAGATAAGAAGAGGAACACGTGGATCCGAAAAATGACAAGAGTGGAAGACATCATGATCAGAGTTAAATCCCTGAAATGGCAATGGGCTGGACATACTGCCAGAAGAACAGACCATCGATGGACAGCCGAAATTTTAGATTGGATTCCAAGGGACAGGAAAAGACCCAGAAGAAGACCACATGGAAGATGGGTGGATGAAATTCGAAAGTATGCGGGAGTGACATGGAGGAGACTGGCACAAGACAGACCGTTGTGGATTAAACTTGGGGAGACCTTCGTCCAGCAGTGGATTGATAATGGTTGACAATGATGATGATGTTGATGATGATATATATACACACTATATTGACAAAAGTCACTGGGCATCTAGAAGAGAAATACAACATAGCATTTATTGACATACTTTAGTACGGTGTCGGTCCACCTTTGGCCTACACGTGTCTTCACGAGCTCCGTTTTGTGTGCTTCACGTACGTGATTTGTGTGTCCCATCGTTGTTCTTCTGTGTGTGTGCCGAAGTTAAAGGTCTGTGCTTTCGTTTAAGA